>CM060944.1:96955840-101955840 GCA_030765085.1 Allium cepa | reverse complement strand
TTTGATGAGTGCCTTATTGTAGTTTTGAGAAAAAAATTCTTTGAATAGGAGAGATTGTAACACCCCTAAATTTTGATAACATTATTCAGGGGATTTAATTAGCTAAGTAAATAATGATAAGATTAATTGGTCAAGGGAATTGAGATTAGTATACTAAGAGTGTAGCCGTGCCTAATTGAATTAATGAACTAAGGAAAAACAAGATGAATTAGATAAGAGAAAAATAGGAATGATCCATATTCATATACCTTATGCCTTCATACCATTTTATTTTGCACATTCATTCACAAACTAAAAACAAAGGTAGAGGCCAACCATCATTAAGAAAAGTAAGGGAAGAATAGCTAAATCAAGTGGAAGAATCCAAATCAACTTAATCCAAGACCAAATCTCAATGCCTTAACATCAAAGATAAGGTGAATAATAGGTTACATCTCTTGTTTATGTTTTCGGTTACTAGGTTGAGATCCGAAATTATTTTGCAAATGTTTAACCATTTTTTGATTGAGTAAAATTGATATATATATATATATATATATATATTTATGTGTGTGTGTGTGAATCTATGTCTGTATATATGTATCGATGATTTTGACTATTTCATATGGATCTTTATGACAAGAATTGATTTAGAAAACCTATTAGTTGACATATAATAGGCTTGCGATTTTAATTTGAGGTTAGAAATATTATTTTGGAAATGTGTTTCAAGTTTCATAATTTTCTGAATTATTGTGGAATTCATATTAATTTTCTAGGGAAGAAAAAGATTATTTGGGTTTAAAATTAATTTCGGCAATTATGTATGGGGTTTGGGTTTGAAATTTAAATATGTTTAAAAACATATTAAAAGAGATTTATGTGAATTTTTATAGAATTTTCCTAAGTGTTTTAATAGATAAATAAAATTATTTAAGGTATGAGACTTAAATGTTTTATATATTTGTAAAAGGAGAAGGGACATTTTGTAAATAATTTAATTAGTTTAATTTTGAAATTTCGGCTGTACTCTTGGAAAAAAATTAACAACCAATAATATTTTGACAAAGAAGGCAGGTTATTTAAAAGATTACTTAAGAATGTTAAAAATCAGTTTAAACATGCATTTTACATGCTTCACCACTTTCGGCACCTAGCTTTCGACCGTGTTCCTCCGCCACTATCACCATCGAAACCAATGTGCAAGGCATCAAATACTTGGTGCGTAGCGAATTGGATATAGGCGGAAGTAACGTAGTCGAAACAGGCGGTTCCGATGGGGTCCAAGCGCTATCTTGCCTTTGAAGGAAATGTGCCTGGTTTGCTTTCGAAAGTAATGCTTCCAACTTGGTTGCCTTCCGACTGGGTCAAATTGTTTTAAAGGAATGGTTCCAAAAGGGGTTGTGCCTTTGTTTTAAGTAAATGCCTTCAAAGGGGTCAAAAACCATAACTGCCACATTTTTAGCTTTCGACATAGATTGGTTTCGAAAGGGTTATTTTGTTTTTAAAACATAGCCGCTTCTCCAATACTTTCAAAGAGATAAGTTTCAAGACCATCCACTTCAGCTACTTAGGAATTGCTCATGAAAAAATTGCTTTCAACTTGGTTGTTTATGACCGTTTTGATATTTGAAAGTTAAACTCAATGGTTTCGAAAGGAATAGTTTCAAAGGTTTTGAAAAGTTTTCCACAAGCTTTTACTTTAACCCAATGCTTTCGAAAGGTTTATTTTAAGCAGTATACTTTAATGCTTTCGGATGGCAACTGACATAGGTTTCAAAGGGGAGGTTCTCCAGTATTTTCGAAAGGTTTAAACAAGGGTTTTAAAGGGGTGGTTCCCCAATGGTTTCTAAATGTACTTAAAGCATTTTAAATAGAAGGTTTCAGATTGCTTCCAAAAGGCAAGTTTGATGTTTTTAAAAGAGGATGTTTTCAATGGTTTCGAAGGGTATGTTAGACCTTTAGGTCAAAGGTTATAAAGTAAAGTAGTTCACTTATACCAAAAGGGGAACGTTCAATGGTTTCGAAAGGAGTACTTTCAACGGTTTCAAATGGGTTGTTTGAAGATTTTAAACAAACGTTTCGAATGATCTGCCATAGCAATATAGCCTAAGTGTTTTAAGTTAAAAGAGTTTTAACTTATTTGGAGGGATTGGTAATCCTCATTATATTACATCAACATTATTTTGGGTAAGGTATATATAACATGGCAAATAGCTTAGAGTAAAGAAAAGAATGTATTTTCCTTATATAAATATGATTTAAAGGTTCAGATAATTTTGAAAAGGTTTCCAAGGAAAATTTTAAAGGGTAGCTAACCTTAAGAAAATGACTCAAATTAGAAGACCAGATGGGACTGGTGTAGGGTCATGCCCTACTCATTAGGTATTAGCCCCTGCTAGTTTAGTCCAAAATTCCAGTGTGTAGGGCTTAGTCACATGTAGACTTAAATGATGGTTACACATAGAAAGGAATATATATATATATACAGAAAAGAAGACAGGTTATTGGTGAGTCCACAAAATCATTAGGTTCCGGAGACCCTTGGAGAATTAAGTTAGGAACAGACTGTCCAAAAGATTTATCTAACAGTTGTTGGATCATATTTATTATTTTGTCTAGTAGGCCCGAGTTAGCCAAAGGTTAGTAGTTAGCCAAACAAAACTACATTTGTTTTGGACAGTTGGTCTAGTAAATACCTATTTTTAGCATATATGATATTGCTACTTTTAATATAACCAATTTGATTAACCAATTTGGTTGCAGGATTATGTTTTGCAAAAAGATATGTTTGAAAGAGATATTAGTGAAGGGAAACCTGTTCCGCTAAGTGTCGGGGCTTCACTTAATATCAAATAACCAAGATGTATAATATTATTCACACTAGGCTTTATGTTTGACACAAAGTTTATGTCTTTCTCCTCAAAATCTCGGGTGCTCAAAATTGATTTGAGTAGAATGAGAGTTTGGATTTTTCAGGCTTTAGTAAGTAAGCGAATAAAGCTTCCAGAGACGAGTAGGAGGCTGAAGGCTAGCTATTTTGGAGTCGCTGTTATTTTGTTTTAAACTCTGCTGTATTGTTTTGAGACTGTTAGTCAATTAATTCTCTGATCATCTAAGGGGCATCTTCATATGTCGCTCTTGGCATATTTTGTAATAATTATATTTGATCTGAACCTGGGAAACGTTTGGGATTATGTAATGGAATATGAATGTAATATCCCGTAATTTATGGTAATATAAATTTAATAATCTATGTTTAAATTTAAATTAATTCGATAATTTTTGTTAATAAATTGATTTGATTAAATAACCTTCTTTATTTAAATAATTAATTAGAGAATTTATTTTTAATAATAAGCTAATAAATCTGTTTTCTATTTAATAATGTATATGTATTGTATATGTTTTAAATAGATAAGTTGTTTTTAATTAAATTAGTATAGCATAATTTTAATATTTTGAAATTGGGAATTGTGATTTATTTTTATTTAAGCTTTTCAAAAATATTTAATAAAATACGATATGATTTTAAATATATAAGATAAATGTTTTATTGGTTTAAATTATATATTGACTTAAGTTGAATATTTAAAATAAGGTTATAAAATGTTTGTGTTATTCTATTTTTGAATTATTAGTTGAAAAAATGTGATTTGTTAATTTAATATGAAATTTAAAATACAATTTAAAATATGAAACATGTATTCAAGTAAGTTAAAACCTCTTTTATAAATTTATTTTAATTGTTTAAAAGTATCTTTGTCAAATGATTTATTTGTATACTGTTTTTTTTTATTTATAAGAACACTTTGCTTTATTCTTTAGAAATTAATTACATACATAACTAGGTGTTAAAGAAACTAATTAATTAAGTTTAATTTTCTTTAACACATAATTAAAATAGCAAATCATTTAAAATGACATGTGTAAATAATTTAACACATAAGTTAACATGTGTTAAGTGTTTAAGCAAGATATTTACAAGTGTTAATAGCTTAAGCCAAGTGTCAATGTTTAATTTTAATTTTTACTTGATTTTAAATAAATCATAAACAAACTATATAAACTTGCATATACTCATTTCTTTTCCTCTTTCTCTATTGAATATGCTCTTATATGATTTTTGTTTGATGATAATAAACATATATACATTCGTTTAAATGTATTTGTTAATGTACTATTTTATCTTTTCATAGATTAAATAAATATTTGCTGAATAAAATTAAATGACACAGAATTTGAATTCAAATAGAAATTTTATTCAAACAAATATTTATTACATTTTTGAATAGTACAAATTCAGGCTCTCAATATACATATACAATTTTGAATACAATACATCACAATTTCATATTTACATAAATTCCTCACTACATATCACTCACACTCGTAGATCATCTTCAACTTCATTCCAGTTAGAATCCATCTGAGCAATTTACAAAAATATACACTAACGCTGTAAAATTGAAAAAGAAATATTTTTTCAATATAAAATAAAAGATGACTTTGAAAATATTATTTGCCTCAGATATTTGGGTTGTTCGTCATCATTTAAATTTGAATTCATCATACACGAATAGCTTGTGACATACACAGTGTATCACTGTATATGCCATAAGGCCGTGCACATCGAAATATACACTTGATTGATTTACAGGGACAGGTGAGCACAGGTCAAACCCAAATGAAAGGCTGGGTTCAGCTCAAATGCAATATAAATAAAATCACAACACGCACATAAGGTCAAACCCGAACTATTAGCTGGATTCAACACAGGGCAGTTGTACAGGCTACGACTTCAAGCATACAAGCAAGATGATCAGCCACCAGAATTTCAAATGAAGCAAATCCCAGTTTATATACAAATAAACAGAGCAATAATAAAAATGCAGTGATAGGTAACATGGCCCAAACCAGTTGCAACATCACTAATACTCACTACAACAAAAATGCTCTATTACAACGCCCTTTTTACAACGGGCATTGGCTGCCCGTTGTAATAGTAGGCTATTACAACGGTCCATTCAGGCCCGTTGTTATAGATGCCCTATATAAGGCCTTTTTTACAACGGGCGACGACTGCCCGTTGTAATAGAATGCTATTACAACGGTCCTTTCATGCCCGTTGTAATAGATGTCAATTTTATAACGTTCACAAAAGGCCCGTTGTAATAGATACCAATTTTACAACGGTCACAAAATGCCCGTTGTAATAGGTGCCAATTTTACAACGGGCTAAAAATGCCCGTTGTAATAGGTGCCAATTTTACAACGGACATAAAATGCCCGTTGTAATAAATGTGTGTTGCCAATTTTTGACAACCAATAATTAATAATTATAATGCTTTCTTAAAATTAATATTTATTATTTATTAATATTTAATAATTATTCATTAATAATATTATATTAATCATATGTTACTAATTACTAATTATAATATTATATTACTAATTACTAACCATTAATAATATTATATTACTTATTAATATTTAATAATTAATCATTAATAATATTATATTAATCATTTATAACTTATAATAATTAATGATTATTATTAAATAATCACTAGTTACTAATTGTTATACATAATCAGTATTCCAACGAGCTTAATTTTACTTTCCAATTATTAGTAAGTAATCGAGTAATTAATATTAAATATATAATAATTTATAATTAATAATAAATATTAATAATTTATGATTAATAGTTATTATTAAAAATTAAAAATTAATAATATATACATATTAATATTAAATAATTAATAATAAACTTTTAATAATTGATATTTTGTAATTTATGTTTAATATTTAATATTTTTAGCAATTTACAATTTTAATAATTAATATAAAATAATTTACTATAGTTTAATAATTTAGAAATAAAAATTTTCTAAAATTAAAAAAGATCCATGAAATTTAGAAATAACTAATATTAAATAATAAATAATTAATATTCAATTATAATTAAGAAGTAATAATTAATAACTAATAAATAAGAAGTAATATTTAATAATTACTGATTGATATTCAATTATAATTAATATTAAATAATTAGACTATTGAATAATTAATATTTTCATTAAATTTAGAAATCAAAATTTATTGCAAATGTATTACAACTTTGTATGACACAAAGTATTACAAGTTTTATTTAAGCTCCAAACTCAAAATTTTGGCTCCAAACTAAAAAATTTAGCTCTAAGCAAATTTATTTTCCACCCTTCCCAAATTTTAACCATTATTCTTTTTCGTACCATCCTCCTCGATTCCAAATCCAACTTAAAATAAAATCGCTCCGAATTCCACATCCAAACCTATTTCCAATTTTTCACCTAATCCAACTCCAACTACCTTCCAAGCTTCTAAATATGATCAGTTCATTTTTTATTAGATCCCGATTTCCCTCAAATCCATAACCCTAGCCCATTATTTTTTAACCTAAATCAATTCACGGCATCTTAAAAAAAGTAGAATAAGGGAGAATGACACGGCTGATAATGGGAGAAGCAGATTAGGTTGGAGCTGAGGTGGACGGAAGGGGAGGCGAGAGCTTTAGAACATGGGGAGAAGGTTGCTAAGATTCTCGTTTAGTTGGCAAAAATTAAATATTCAGGACTGCGACACTGGTTGCTTTGTTTTCGTAAGCTTCTTGTTACCTCATTCCTGATTACATTTTATTAATTTGAATTGTCTGAAATGGTATTCTAATTAACTTTTATTGATGTTTTCTAGAGGCGTAATTTATGTTATGCAGCTAATTTTTCATATGCTAATATATGAATAGATGCACCTTTGTTACGCAAGATTTTTATTCCATCAAAGGTTTGAAACGAACCATGAGTCTTCGCTCTTGCCCATTATTTCATTAAGTAAATAATACAATGGCAATTGTAGCAAATAATTGGGTGCATGAGGTTAGTTCCTCAATTGAGTAGTGCACATTCATTTGAGAAGGGTGATCTTATCCTGTGCAAATGAAGAATATTTCAGGTAGTTTTGACTGGTTGCTTCGTTCGAAATGAGTTGGAATAGTTAGTGATTCAGTCATAGATCTGATTATTTAATACGTAATGATGAATTTTAACTAAGTGGAATATCTTGAAAAATATTGTTGTTCACCAGATGCATACAGGGATTTCAATCATAGGTGTTTTGACGTAAATGAACATAAATTGTGTAGTCAAAATATCTTGGTTACTGGTTACCGGTTGCTGCTATATTTTTTTGTTAATTGCTAATTTCTTATTGGAATTTGTGTTATCATTCAGAAAAAGGAAACAGAAATTGAAACTTAAAATTATGATTTTATACGTTTTGTGGAGTTATTTTTATATTTATAGATGAATAGCTTAGTTTATTAGTTTTGTTAGTATGATTATTTCATGTTTGCTGAAATAATGGTATTTTACTGGTAAGTCAAAACCGTTCATTGATATTCGTACCGTTTTACATCATTACGACAAGATATTTTACTGATTATTGGTAGCATAAATGATCGGTCAGTGGCCCGATTGTATGTAGGGTGTGGGAAGATGGTTAACTGTTGATTGCGTGAATTAAATAACTAGTTGCCATTGCAACATTCTTTGGCATCGACGGGTTGATGTTAGATTCCAGTACGTCATTTCCAAGGCTTAGGTTCAAATCATAATTATTATTTGCCGGAATATGATGATTATTATTTGCCGCCCCAGTCTTAGATCTGATGAGAATCAGACACTGCTGACTGGCTTTTACATAATTCATTCTGATTCCATTTGCTATAGATAGTTTTTATTTTACTTTTTTGGTCGAAGTTATTATTGGAGATATGATGATACAAATTCCATACTAGTTTCTGTATTTCAAATGATGAAAGAACTATCATGCACTACCATCTGGTCTCCCGTTTAACTGTGTTAGTAGGATCAATTTTTTTAACTTATCTTTTGTACCTGCAATCTACCATGTAAACTAAAAGATTATCTTGATAAATAATGATTATATACAACTTAATCACCGTCTTTCGGATGAGATTGCATTCCGCTTGCACTACGGCTTGTATTAATATTGGATTTTTATTTGTGAAATACTTGATAGACCAAAAATTCCATATATTTCGGCTTGTAAACTGCACAGTTCTTAAAATTTATGCTTAAAAATACCCGATTTCAATAATTTTAAGAACTGTGCAGAATGCAGTTTGCGCTTTGTGTAAATGATGAATTGCTAAAAATTATTTTATTTAATATGGTTTTTACAGAGCTACCACCAGGCCCTTTGCTCGAGAAACTTGCAAGAGAGCTTCGCCATCGGTTGGTAAGTTTTAAACTATTTTCGTTTTTTTTAAGTACTGTACTGAAACTATGACTTTTGCCCCATTGTTGGCTAACCTATGTTTGTATTTGTTGTCAAAATAGTCTATAGTTGTTACTGAATGAAGCACTCACAAAAGTCACATCTCCTTATATTATCCCTTTATCTCATTTTTTCATAGAAGAAACTGGACCGTATACGTGTATATACACATAATTTTATTTTCATATCAATGACCATGAATAAAAAGTGGAATAAAACGCAGCTCATTCATATACGCTTGCAATGCTTGTCTTTCGAAAAATATTACCTCCATAAACTACTTCCAATGCTTACAAACAACCATCATCGCATTTTCTTGCCCACTTCTGCCTATACCACCACATATTACTGCCTTTAATTCATTCATGCATCACCACATTCATCTCCAAACTGCTCTGCCATTCATATCCACCCCATGCTCCAGTGCACAGTGCCAACTGAACACATTCGCTGACCCCAAACTTCACTCATCAACTTCCCCTACAACTCTTCCATCACTACCCAACACTTTCTACTGCTACCACAAATCCTCACATTCCATCTCAAACAGTCACCATTCCTCTGACCAACTGTTACCTTACACCCTCAACCTCTACAAATACTTCACTGTCTCTTCTCCCATACTTCTGCAAATAAACTGTTACACTCCATTCTTCACCCGCAATCACCATCCCACAGCATACATACATCTCATTACCCCTACCATTCATCTAACTGCATACACTGCCACCACATACACTGCTGTCTCATCCCACAACATACATACGCTACTGTCTCATCTCATTACCTATTTACCTCGAAGCATGTACACTCTCACCATCAGCATCATCCACAACAAACTCAACAACTCCTCTGTCAATACAAAACAGTGCCACAAACTTTAAATACAACCATCCCCATCACCCTTCCCTGTCAACCTGTCACACATACAAACCAAACCTCCTACCAATAGGATCATTAGTTGGCTGAAACTTCTCAGTTTGTCCATTGTCCACTAAAACAGATTCAGTAGCTTCAAAAAACTACTCTGATTTTAAAGTGTGTGTGAATATACAGTGCAATTGCGGCTTATAGACTAAGAAGTGTGTGAATACAATGCTTTTGTCCACAATAGTGTGTTCTATTTTTTACTTATATCCTTGAAATATCTCATGTAATTTAGTCAAGCATTAAGAAATTTCAATGCATCCCAATAATTTTACCAAGTACAAAATACATGACATTAACATTAGTTTCTTTTAAACTTGACACAGCCTGTCAACAGCTTCCTTAGATTGCTTGCATGACGTATATAGGTTTTTCTTATATTGTTAGCAATCTGTTCCAAATAAATGCTTAACTAATAATATTTCAAATTGTATTGTTTGATCTAGTCGAAAATTAAAGCAAGACTTATCACCTTTACATTGTTAAAATGCAATCCTCAAACTATTTATAGATCTACAGAATATATATACAACATACGAGTAGTATGTTGACACACGAGTCTCGAAAATAAGTCTCGTGTTAGCTATATTTCGTGTAGCTATATAGCTATGAAAATAAGTCTCGTGTTATCGCATATTCAGCTACATATGTCGACTTTAGATGACCACGAGCAAGTAGATTTTAGATAAGCTCATTTCAAGATCTCTATATGTTTTCGTCCTGATTGTTGGCAACGTTTACATAAAATAGAACCGAAGAAATATATTTTATTAATCGACTGAAGTAAATAATTATAAGGTGTGATATCATACAATTTGTATGAAATTCTAAACATTATCAACTTGTTTTTTCCGTGAACTGTATTTTTGCCCTTCATGAGTGCTCTGCTCCTCCGTAGTGTCACTCACTTCCCTCCACACACACAACAACAACTACTACAACAAGAAAAATCTGTTTTTTTTCCTTCATATTGACCTCAGAGTATAGATATTTTTTAATGGGGAGCAAGTTAGATTGTTAGATTATCCTGATTGTACGTGATATATTTAAATAGATTTTTTAGGAGGTTCCTAGCTCTTAAAAAAAAGCTAACCTTGCAGCTATACACACAAATTTGTGTTTGTTTGGCTTTGTTTGCTGACTCTGTTTGTATAAATTATATGAAAATACGCTTTAATAATAGTAAAGTTATTTTTTCCTGAAAAATAATAATTTGCTATTGGGTTTGTTGAAAGAGTTAACAAAACTGTAGTAGTATTGTTTCTTATAAAACAATATATCCTAGGCACATGCATATAAAATTACCAACCTGCGTCTCTGTGTAATTTTGGTTTAGTCAATTTATTTTGGCAAGCAATTAAAAGTAATATGTCAGTTTCCACTGGAATTGCAAATTTGACATACCATGTCTCTTGGAAATGATCATCCTCATGTCTTGTAAATAAGTTGACTAATTATTGGGGTGAATCCCGTTTTCCTCATCATATGGCATATGAACCCTTTTGTAGCTCAAATTTGATGCAAAAAAAAAAAAAATTAATGCCTTGTTTGCTGAAGTTTCTTATCGATTCATGTGCTAATAAGATATTTTATGCTATATTTCTCTATGGAACAAAAACACATTGTGATTCAAAAATAAAGTAAAAAAACCCTTTAGTTTGTTGCAAATAACTTTTGATATTATTTTATATAAAATGTTGCAGCATGTTATTAGTTTATAATCTAAAGTATTTGAGGGCTTATAACTCTTGGGATTAATGTGATAAACGTATGATCATGATTATCATATTCACTAAAGTCAATTTTTTTTTCTTGCAGTCACACCGCGATAGCAACAATACGCAGCAGGTTCAAGATCAGCAAGAATGAGTTATTGTGGATGGTTTGATGAAAAAAAAAGTGCAGGCTATTAAGTTGGGAGAAGAACGTAGTTGCAGATGGGACAATAGCAAGCACTGATCCTAATGCGTCGGTACATTTTGTAAAGCTTGGAGCAGAAGCTTGGAAAGTATGGGTGGATGTAGCGGTGGAACCAGAAGCTTTTTTATTTAGGCCAAATTCAGAGATGTCCACTATTAAAGAGGCCGTTGGATCAACCGTCGCGTGTCACAAAGACTTTATATCCTTAGTCTAGTATGGTTGTACTTAGAACTAGATATTTGTAGCCGACTGTTATGTATTAATGCTTTATGAATTTGGAAGGTAAACTTATCTGACTTTTTGGAGTGTTGGAATTTTATGACTATCTTTTAGTCTTTTCGCATGTGATTTTGGTTGTTTGTGCGTAATATTTATTACTGTTAAATTATTCATTATTTGTATGAATGTGCTACCTATACGCTGCTGTAAAAAAAAATTAATTTGCATTTTTTCTGCAACGGTCAAAGCGCGTTGTATTACAATCTATTACAACGGTCAATGAACGTTGTAAAAATCAGTCTACAACAACGGTCGACGGCCGTTGTCAAAAGCTTTTTTACAACGGTCAGGAAATGTTGTGAAACATGATATCCATCTTGTATGATAGTATATTGCAACGGTCAAAGAAGCTTGTATTAAAGTCAATTACAACGGCCTATGACCGTTGTAAAAAAGTTTACTACAACGGTCTATGCCCGTTGTAAAATATGGGTGACCTATTACAACATCGCCTATTACAACGGTCGGCTGCCCGTTGTTGGACACATATTACAACGGACTTTGCCCGTTGTAAAAAGCCTGTTTTGTTGTAGTGACTAGTGAAACAAAAGCTCAAACCAGAACAAATGTCACTGCAGCATAAACACAAGACAGTGTACAACATCAAAGACACAGCAGTAACAAATCAAGACAGCATTCACAAGACTCAGTCAATACACAATGATGAACAAAGCCACAAGATAACCAGTAACCAAACTAATCAGAGCCAAGAATACATGTACTCGAGGCAATATGCACAAGCGAAAAACAAAAGTGACACAGCAATGCATATAACCAAGACAGTACAACTACAAGCAGATGCAACTCGACTAACAGTAAACAGGTGAACCAAACTAGCCAACGAAACAAGTAACATGTCAATAATACAACATGACATTGAAGACTAGTTCAGGTAGCACAAAGATATGACATCACAGTGAACTGCAAGTGTCGACCATGTAACAAGCAAGATCAACACGGTGCACATATGAAGTACAACAAACACTTCACAAAGTCAGAAACCAAAATATCAACTTAAATGTACACATGAATGCCATCATGTCAGAGACACAATACAGCAAGCTACAAGGATAAATGAATCTACAAAATAGCAGTATACAAGTACAGGCCGCAACAAAATGCACCAAAAGCAAGCTGAGGTAAATGTACTCAAAGCTACAAAATGGACTACATGCACTGACCAGAGAGCGTACTTAATATGATAACCAAGTCAAAGAAACGAACAGTTCAGATTCAAAACCGTGATAGACCGAAGTCATATGAACATTAAACCGTGACGATCAAGTTAGAACCTTGGGAATAAAGGTATCGAACCAAGCCAAAGTCAATACCGTAAGATTCAAGTAAATTGAAGAATTCAGAATCAATCTCAAACATCCATGCAATATCGATCGACCGAAAGCATAGTATAGAAAAAATCAGACAAACGCAATTCTAGGGTTACAAACCCTATATAAACAAATCATCATCGACAATTTCATCCATGGAGTTCAAACAAGCATAACAGAATAGCATAAACGAAAATCACATACCGAATCGAAGTCAAACTCCATCAACTCGAAGCAACCGAAGTGAGCAACAAGGATTCGATCGAACAAGACTTCATGCAATTAACCACTGATTCGATCAATTTAGAGTCCGAGCTTCGAAAAAAACCCTAATTTGGATCGAAGCCTTAATTTGGATCGAAGGACGAAGCCACCGTTCTCAAGATAAAGGAACGGCCGACATAATAAAAGAAAAAGGGGATAGGGCCGGCCTTGTTTACATTAAGGCTAAATAGTTAAAAATAGGGTTTTTTTATTTTAATTGTGTTTTTAAATTGTTTTAATTTGTAATTTCCTTTTAAACCGTTTAAATTTCTAGTCGTGTGACTAGGGGACATACTACGTGGCGTAGTTTGAGAATTCGTAACTTAGTGGTTGAGTTGTGGCAGGGTTTTGAGCGTAAAGTTAGGTTTAGTCGATAGCGGGTGTCGCGATTTTACGTGTGTAAGCGTCTGACTATCTAATTTCTAGTAGAAACCTTGGGGGCAGCACATAGGCAGGGTTTTGCCGAAGTTGGGTAAATTCTGTGTCGTTCTATTTCTGCATTTTATTATTCTGCTATTATTCTGTGCTGCTATTAATCTGTGATCTGTGTTGAAATAATTTTACAAGCTTCCGCAATTAATTTTTATAATTTATACCATCACCCTATTCACCCCCCCTCTAGGGTGAAATCGATCCTACAAGTGGTATCAGAGCTAGGAACAAAAGCCGTTTTTGTTTTAAAAATTTGATTTTACAAAAACCAATTTTTATTTTAAAAAGGTTGAATTTTTAAAAATGGCTTCTTTTACTACTGCTTTTGCTGAGGGTCAATCCATAGTTAGACCACCAATGTTCAATGGTGAATATGCTTACTGGAAAAATAGGATGGAAATTTTTCTAAAAACCATTGACGCTTGGAATATTGTTGAGACAGGTTACAGAGCACCGACTATAACTGTCGAAAATCAGGAAATGGATAAACCAAAGGAACAATGGACAGAACTAGAAAATAAATTACAAAATACTAATGCTAAAGCTATGAATTCTATTATCTATTCATTGGATCAATTTGAATTTAATCGTGTCTCACATTGTCTAACTGCGCAGGAAATATGGCACAACTAAAAGTGACTCACGAAGGAACATCTCAAGTCAAAGAATCTCGCCTTGCCATGCTAAGCAGCGAATACGAGAACTTCACAATGGCAAAAGAATAAAATGTTAAAGAGATGCATGGACGACTTTCCAATATCGCACATAAATCAAAAGCTCTTGGAAAATTATACAAAGAGTTGGAGATAGTCCGAAAATTTGAAGCGAAAGTGACTGCCATTCAAGAATCAAAGGACTTAAAACAAATGAAAGTTAAAGAACTCATCGCAAATCTCACCACTTATGAGCTAGAAATGAAATTCAAGGAAGAGCGTGAAGCAGGAGATACTCGAAAGAAATCAATAGCGCTCAAAGGAACAACCGAAAGTGATGATGATGATGATGATGGAGCAGCAGAGCTGGCACTACTAATAAAGAAATTCAAAAGGTGGAATCGCAAATACGGAAATCCAGCTCGAAATCAGGAATTGAAAAGCAGAATAGGCAAAGCACTTGACTACTCAGAAGAACAGGAGATCATCTGTCATAAGTGCAACCAACCCGGACACATCAAGCCCAATTGTCCTCGAAATCCACGCAACTTTGGAAAGAAACAGAAAAAGAAAGTTTTGCAGCCACTTGGGATGTAATGGATGAGGATGATAAAAGCACTGGTAGTGAGAGCGAAAAAGAAGATTTGTGCCTTCAAGGTGATATAACTGACAGTGGTGATGATGAGCCAAGCGAGGTAGCAAAACTTACTCATTCAGAGTTGCTTATATATTTTCATGAAGTAAATGGCTATTTTGAACGACTTAGGGAAAAATACGCTAAACTTGAATCACAAAACGACACTTTGGTAGAATTAAATGAACAACTTGACCAATTAGTTAAAAACTATCAAAGAAGGATCCCTAAGTGTGATAAGTGTCCAACATTCGAAGAGGAAATTGAAAAATAAGAAATCAATATAAAATTACTTGAAAACGAAATTCTGATTTTAAAAGAGAATGAAAATACCAGGAGAGAGAATTCTATAAAAAAGTGCACACAATTGTTAAACGAAAATGAATCTCTCAAAACACAAGTCCAACAATTGTCAACGACTTTAGATAAATTTTCAAAAAGTGAAGAATCGTTGAATATGCTATTAGGAAAGAAAACTTTAATACGGTTAGACAAGGACTTAGATATAATCAATCTAAAAGTGTTGAAAGCAATATTAATCGAGTTAATTCTATGTGCACAATTTGTAGAAAATATGGACACAGTCATAATAATTGTTGGTATAAACCCAAACATGTGAAAACTATACCGATTTGGGTTCCAAAAGGCACAAATATAAAATCTCTCAAAGTTAAACAAATTTGGGTGCCAAAGGGAACATATATAAATAGTTTTGGGTCCCCATAAAATTATCTTTCTAAATATTATGCCACTAACAATCATGGACCTATAAAAACAAATAGGTCACATAAATCTTTTCCCGTGTAGGTGTGGTGGCAGGCTAAGGAACAACAACAGTGTTCTCTGGATTTTGGCTGTTCCAGAAACACAACGGGCGACAAAGCAAAGTTCCTTAGCCTAGTATAAAGGTGACAAAATCATAATGGACAACAACGAAAAATATCGTAAAGGTAAAACAGGTAAAAGTATATTTATGATATATTAAATGTGATAATCTGCACCATATTCTGAATTAAATCAGCCAATAGTGTGATGATGAAAAAAATGATGATTTTGATTCTGACTTATTCAAAATAGTTGGCCAATTATATTCTTATGCCAAAAACATTATAAAAATCTCTAGATTCTTTGAATTACTTCATATATATGTTCGTATTAAAAATAGTGTTTTGTTGGATGATAATACATTTGGTTATAATATATCTAACTCTATATTGACGGTTTTTTGATTATTAACACGGCTTCAATTCAAATTCAAGAGAATGTCATTTAAATTGCTGTTAAAATTGAGTATGAAATTTTTTGGTGCACACTTCATGGTTTGGTCAATCAAATTCAATTAATGATAATTTTGAGTGAAAGAGAAATTCAGCTGCAGATTACACTGGTAATCTAGTTGATAGAAAAATTACTAGTTGAACGTGATTTTTGTTGAGACATTTAGTAACTGTATTGTTTTTCAAAGAAAATATCTGCATATACTTCATTTCAAATAATTTTCAAATAGCAGAAATTTTTCTCATATAACCCCCTCAAGAAAATCATTTTTGATCATATTTTCAGATTAGTCATTTTGAAAAATTGATTCATAATCATTTTTGAATTTGATTTTAAATGACTATTTTGACTAATCTAACTCCCCATGATTATCAAAAATATGAATAGTGATTGAAAGAGTAATGAGTGCTAATATTGATCATATATTATGACTCGAGACGGTATAATTAGTAAATTTCTTTAGAAATTTAAACAAGAGTTATAAAACTTTTTGTTGGTAAAAATTCCATGACCATTTCTATATCTATCATATTTCTAACGACCATCACTCATCAAAATTCTATATAGTTTGTCGATATGTGGTACTTTAAACAGGAATCGTTCGTTTTTCATTTTCACACTTTTTTAAAAGAGATAATAAATAAATAAATAAATAAATACCAAAGTATTCACTCTCATTTAAAAGTCCTCACGGCTATGCATGGGTGAATTACTTGGAATTTGTTATGTGCTTCCATGCTCATTTAAAAGTCCTCACGGTTATGCATGTATGGAACGCATATCAAAAGTTGATTTTTAAAATAAACAAGTTGATTCTAATCCCATTTAAAAGTCCTCACGGTTATGCGTGGTTAGAAGATACTTGAATTCATTTTTAAAAAAAAAATTAAAATACTACTAATCTCATTTAAAAGTCCTAACGGTTATGCATGGTTAGTAGATATTCAAATTCCTGATATAAATATACCACAAATAGACACAACTGTATGGTTTTATATGATGACATCATCATTCTAAAAGTGGAATATGCGCCTAACAAAATATTTATAATTTTTGTTTGATTTTTTATTGAAATTTAATATATATATATATATATATTCAATTGAGTTCTAATGTTGAATTAATATCGATCACTTTATCTCTATCTTCTCTAACACTATCATTCTTTTGCTGATAACAAAAGGGGGAGAGAAAAGTTAAGATTTTGTCAAATAAAATCAAGCAAAGGTCAAATAATTTTCTATTTGCATCTAGGCTCATTTGCATATTTTTATTTGTATGCATATATGTAGGGGGAGCTTTATGTAGAGAGGAAGCATTTAAATAGGGGGAGCAATTAGAGCATATGAATGATCAAATACATTTAACATATTCAAAATCTTAAATATATGTTTGTTATCATCAAAAGGGGGAGATTGTTGAATATGCCCTTATATGATTTTTGTTTGATGATAATAAACATATATACATTCGTTTAAATATATTTGTTAATGTACTATTTTATTTTTTCATAGATTAAATAAATATTTGTTGAATAAAATTAAATGACACAGAATTTGAATTCAAACAATAATTTTATTCAAACAAATATTTATTACATTTTTGAATATTACAAATTCAAGCTCTCACTATACATATACAATTTTGATTACAATACATCACAATTTCATATTTACATAAATTCCCCACTACATATCACTCACACTCGTAGTTCATCTTCAACTTCATTCCAGTTAGAATCCATCTGAGCAATCTGCAAAAATATAAACTAACGCAGTAAAATTGAAAAAGAAATATTTTTTCAATATAAAATAAAAGATGATTTTGAAAATATTATTTGCCTCGGATATTTGGGTTGTTCGTCATCATTTAAATTTGAATTCATCATACACGAACAGCTTGTGACATACACATTGTATCACTGTATATGCCACAAGGTCGTGCACATCGAAATATACACTTGATTGATTTACAGGGACAGGTGAGCACAGGTCAAACCCAAATGAAAAGCCGGGTTCAACTCAAATGCAATATAAATAAAATCACAACACGCGCACAATGTCAAACCCGAGCTATTAACTGGATTCAACACAGGGCAGTTGTACAGGCTACGACTTCAAGCATACAAGTAAGATGATCAGCCACCATCATTTTAAATGAAGCAAATCCAAGTTTATATGCAAATAAATAGAGCAGTAATAAAAATGCAGTGATAGGTAACATGGCCCAAACCAGTTGCAACATCACTAATACTAGTGAAACAGAAGCTCAAACCAGAACAAATGTCACTGCAGCATGAACACAAGACAGTGTACAACATCAAAGACACAGCAGTAACAAATCAAGACAGCATCCACAAGACTCGGTCAATACACAATGATGAACAAAGCCACAAGATAACCAGTAACCAGAGCCAAGAATACATGTACTCGAGGCAATATGCACAAGCGAAAAACCAAAGTGACACAGCAATGCATATAACCAAGACAGTACAACAACAAGCAGATGCAACTCGACTAACAGTAAACAGGTGAACCTAACTAGCTAACGAAACAAGTATCATGTCAATAATACAACATGACATTACAGACTAGTTCAGGTAGCACAAAGATATGACATCACAGTGAACTGTAAGTATCGACCATGTAACAAGCAAGATCAACACGGTGCACATATGAAGTACAACAAACACTTCACAAAGTCAGAAACCAAAATATCAACTTAAATGTACACATGAATGCCATCATGTCAGAGACACAATACAGCAAGCTACAAGGATAAATGAATCTACAAAATAGCAGTATACAAGTACAGGCCGCAACAAAATGCACCAAAAGCAAGCTGAGGTAAATGTACTAAAAGCTACAAAATGGACTACATGCACTGACCAGAGAGCGTACTTAATATGATAACCAAGTCAAAGAAACGAATAGTTCAGATTCAAAACTGTGATAGACCGAAGTCATATGAACATTAAATCGTAACGACTAAGTCAGAACCTTGGGAATAAAGGTGTCGAACCAAGCCAAAGACAATACCGTAAGATTCAAGTAAATTGAAGAATTCAGAATCAATCTCAAACATCCATGCAATATTGATCGACTGAAAGCATAGTATAGAAAAAATCAGACGAACGCAATTCTAGGGTTACAAACCCTATATAAACAAATCATCATCGGCAATTTCATCCATGGAGTTCAAACAAGCATAACAGAATAGCATAAACGAAATTCACATACCGAATCGAAGTCGAACTCCATCAACTTGAAGCAACCGAAGTGAGCAACAAGGATTCGATCGAACAAGACTTCACGCAATTAACCACTGATTCGATCAATTTAGATTCGGAGCTTCGAAAAAAACCCTAATTTGGATCGAAGCCTTAATTTGGATCGAAGGACGAAGCCGTCATTCTCAAGATAAAGGAACGGCCGACATATGCCGGCCTTGTTTACATTAAGGCTAAATAGTTAAAAATAGGGTTTTTTTATTTTAATTGTGTTTTTAAATTGTTTTAATTTGTAATTTCCTTTTAAACCATTTAAATTTCTAGTCGTGTGACTAGGGGACAAACTACGTGGCGTAGTTTGAGAATTCGCAACTTAGTGGTTGAGTTGTGGCAGGATTTTGAGCGTAGAGTTAGGTTTAGTCGATAGCGGGTGTCGCGAGTTTATGTATGTAAGCGTTTGACTATCTAATTTCTAGTAGAAACCTTGGAGGCTGCACGTAGGCAGGGTTTTGCCGAAGCTAGGTAAATTCTGTGTCGTTCTATTTCTGCATTTTATTATTCTGCTATTTTTCTATGCTGCTATTAATCTGTGATCTGTGTTGAAATAATTTTATAAGCTTCCGCAATTAATTTTTATAATTTATACCATCACCCTATTCACCCCCCCTATAGGGTGAAATCGATCCTACATTCTCATTTTTCATTCTAAACTAAGAAATCTGGAAACCTTGAAAACAAACTATCTAAAATCAGTAACCATTTTCTAACTCAAAGTTCATTTTCAAACAAATTGTAAAATCTGCATTCCAATCAAGCAAGAAACCTGCATTTTGTTTCCTTCAATCCGCTTTCAAGGCCTGCATGTTCTTGATTACTGAAGCATGCCTGCAAGGTTGTGGATTAAGGAGCAAATAGGCATTCAATTCTTTAAATCTGGAAAATAGCAATTACAAGCAAATGTTGTCTTCTGCAACAATCAAGATAAAAGGCAAACAAATCCATTTTAAAGCAAGTTAAAGGCTGTTTTCAAACCATAACAAAGGATGTTCTGCTGTGCATGTTAAAATCAAGTGAGTAACTCCCAATTTAAAAATAAATTAAGTAGGGATTGCATGCTAGTTTATCTGATAAAGTTTAATTATGAATATGGCTTTGAAACTTCCTGTGTATATATGAATGTAGTGCATGTTTGTTTACCCCCGGCTCTGACTGTTACAGTTTAAGTTCAAATTGATAAATAGTTTTTTTCATTGATCTGGTTGCTATTATGATTTAGCATTTGAATGGAATTTTTTTATTACATGATAAAATAAATTTTAAAATTTTATATAAGTTGAATAATTTTTGTGTTGTTTGGAAACATAAACAACACAACTAAATTTTGTAAAAGTGGAAAATTTAAATATCACAAAGCAATGTTTCAGGATTGGGAATCCAAACTACTTCCAAAATTCTGTTTTTTAAAAGAAGAATTTAAAATTTTAATACCATATACTGAGAGCATTTTAAACCTTTCTGTATTTTATAATTTGGGTGAGCTCTGTTGATTTTGATGATCGATTGGGTTGAATTTTCTTTTAGTAATAGTGTGATGATCGGTGATATTGGAAATTTTTTTAGATCAGATGGAATTTGTTTTTGTTGTTGTGATTTGGGTTTTTAGGTTTTAAACCATAGTATTTCTGTGGTTTCAAGAAGTAATCTTCTCTGCTAAAATACTTGATCGAGTGTTTTGGGGTATTAGAGATAGGAGGGTGATGGATTGATGAAGTCGTTGAAGGAGATTCAAAGGCGATGGTGGTCGGAGATGTGAGGAATCGTCGCTGACAGGTTTGGATGGGTTTGTTGTCTGATGTTTCCAGGCTTTGGAATTTGGGTCTCGAACTCAAATTCGAGCATATGTTGTAGAAGTTGGTGTTGAGTTGGCCTGAGGGGAGGATGGTTGACCGTGGGATGGTCGTGGGTTTGGCCAGTGATGGCCGGAGTTGAGTGCAGGTGCACAGTATGGTGATGATGATATGATTGAAGTGGGTTACAGTTTGATACCTCGTGATGGTCTCAGTAAATTGGAGGGTGACTTGAAGCAGGAAGGTCTTTGACTTAAAGTAAATCTTTGGGTTGCTCGTGCATTATTTTTGTGTTTCAGGTTTTAGAAAAGAGCAGAACCTGTTTTCCAGTTTTTTTAAAATTTAAACAAAGATATTGATGCTAACTAAAATTTAAAACTAAGATTTTAAAACCTGAATTTAAATTTTGTATTCTATTAGTTTAAATATTAGGTTTTGAAATAATTTAAATTTTGAAACTTTAGTTTGGTCTTAGCATAATCAGGAAATCCATTTACAGTTTTTTTTTAAATTTTAAAAGCTAAAATTTGAAATGTAAACTTAATTTGAACTTGGGTTTTAAAACCTGAATCTAAAGTATGAATTCAAATAAGTTTGAATTTTTTTTCGTAATAATTTAAATTCATAAAAATTTAAGTTTGGAAACTATTTTCTGTTTTTAAATTTAAAAGTAAAGTTTCAAATTGTAAGTTGAAGTTCAAACTGGAATTTTTAAACCTGAAATTTAAATATGTAATCAATGGTTTAATTCTTGGATTTGAAACATTTTTATGAATTCAAAAATTTAAGATGTTTAAACCAAAAAAGGAAACTGTTTTTCTGTTTAAATTTAAAAGTAAATTTTTAAAATGTAACTGAAAATTTAAACAAAGTTTAAATCTGAAAACTGAAATATGAAATTTAGAGTAGATGAACCTGAGTTTGAATTTAATTTAAATCTGGGAATTTAAATTTAAATTTTAAACTTTTTAAAGTACAAAGGAACATTGGTTTTGAATTTAAAACTATGAGTTTTAATTATGAAATAAGAATTTAAAATAAGTTTAAATTTAGTTTTAAAACCTGAATTTTTAATTTAAAGTCAGTTTTTTAAAATAAGTTTTTAAATTTTAATTTGTTTTAACTATTTTAGAAAAGGTTAAATAATTTGAAAATGAAGATGGAAATGTAAGTAAAGCTTTAAAGTTTTAAGTTTAAAACATGAATAAAGATTTAAACTGTATTTCAGTTTGAAAGTTAAAAGGATTTTTTTTAAATTGAATTGAAATAAATTTGTTTTATAATCTTTTGAGCCTTTATTTATAAAAGGTATGTTTTTAAACATATTAGATAAAAAGGGTTTTTAAATTTGTTTAAAACCTTGTTTAAGTAAAATTGTTTTCATTTTAAAATCTTCAAATTTTAAAATGAAATTTAAAGTGAAGTTTAAAATAAATTTGGAAACAATTTGTTTTAAAAATACTTTATATAAGAAGAAATGTTTCTTAAATTAAGTTAGAATTTAAGAAATTGAATTCACTTAAAATATTAAGTTAATTTAAATGGAATGTTAATTATTTAATTAATTAATAATGTGGATGATTTATTAAGTAATTAATAATTTTAAGTTAATTAATTAGATTAGAGATTAATTAATTAAGGTTAATTAATCTATAATTAAGGATTGTTAATTAAATTTTTAATTAATGATTAAGATTTATTTAATCAAGTGATTAAAGATAATTAAGATTTTAATTAACACTTAAGTAATTAATAATTAGAGATTTACTAATTATAATTAAGTATTAATTAATTGATAATGATTTATATAAATTAATTCTTAATTAAGTAATTAAGAAATGTTAATGAACAAAATTAACTTAAGATTATTTTAACAATTAATTAATGGGATTAATTTTTAATAATTAATTAGATTAATTAATTAAAAATAACCAATTGTTTAGGTTTAATTACTTAATGAAAGTAATTAATGAATTAATTACTTAGTGTAATTAATTTGATTAATGTGATTAGTTTGGATTAATTAAGTTAAATTAATTTAAACATGTGAGGATTGATAAATAATTAATCTATGTAATTAATTGAATTGTAATTACTTAAGGGAGTAATTAGTTAATAATTACTAAATGTAATTAAGGATATTTATTATAGAAGTAATTTGGATTTAAATTACTTTGAAAATTAATCAAGGGATAAATGGAAATAATTAATTAAGAGTAATTAATTTATGGAATGGGTAATTAAGGGAAGTTAATTACTAAATGGTTATTAATCAAAGGTGATTAATATATATGTGGTTTAATTGCAGATTAATTACTTATTAATTAATTTAAATAGAGAGATTAATTAAATTGTAATTAGAAATAATTAATTAATGATGTCATTTAGAATTGATTAATTAAGGAACAATCATAAATGAATAAATGATTTATGCAATTTACTTTAGTTAATTAATTGATTAAGTAATTAACTTATAAGCTAATTACTTATTGTAATTAGGGAATTGTTAATCTGAAATGATTAATTGGAAGATTAATGAGATGATGATTTATAAATTGATTCGTAATCAATTGATGGTTAAGTTAAGCAGGATAAATGATGAAGTAATTAATTTAATTCATTTTAAATTAGTTAGAGATGAATTGATTTAATTCATTTTAAATTAATTATAAATGGTGTGATCATTAGATCATTGCTTATGTTTGATGATTGGTATTAATTGCCATGTATGGTTTGTAATCTCAGTTATGAGATGAGTAATGTATGTGATATGGATGTATTGGTAGCTTTTGGATGATAATATGGATTATCTGATTATTATATGAATTATCTGTTGGTAACGATAATGTTGATTATGTATTGTATTGTAAATTATCTATCTGTATGTATATAGATAATGAATTGAATTGTTTTAAACTCTAAAACAACTTGGCCTTTAAAGACACATTTTGGATTTCGATGAGACCGGGATCGGGTTTCCATATTTGGATATCCGAATGCCACATCGATCCAAATTAACATTAGGTCGTGAACCTGCAGTGAAGATGAAGACTCAAAGTGCAAGGGTTATCGTCGTTAACTCTGAGGGTGATTCCAAAATGAGTGTAACAATATAATGCCTTCGGTTTCGTTCGAACCTGGAATGAACTTGTATGGATTGAATGCTTTCAGAACATCGTCAGGCGGACGATGAGCAATCTAAGTGTTATGTCCTATAAAGGTAATCGTAGCCTCAAGCCTCATCAACCGGGAATGGCTAAAACAGGGGAGGTGCAGCAAGGCTTCATGGGTAGCTCCCACTTGAGAGCGAGATTTACCCCTGTCTAGATGTCCCTTTATTTCGGCTTAGTGGTGCAGTTGCTGATCACAACTGCGGGGTGGTCTTGTTCGGAACTGTTCAATAAGGAATGGTTTCGGCCTTGTGTTACAGGGGAGTTAGGGTGGCTCCTCGGTACGGTGATCTAGGCCACGTACTGTGACGGCCGGTACCCCAGTAGCCCAGCCATCGATGGAATCCAAAACCCAATAAGTGCCAACGGTTTTGATTGTATTACCCACTTTTGTGGCTAGTAGCTGGAATTTAATAGATGTAACAATTTCGGCTATTTCTTATTTACTTGAAAACCCTAGACACTATTATAATATCATCGGATTTCCTATCAAATGTTTTGGTTAGCGTAAGGTAAAAACTTTTCCATGTTTATGTATGGGAAGTCTTACGTGATACCTTTTCATTCCAAAGGTTTTTCAAAGTTAAGCAACTTTAACCTGTTACTCACACCAGACCCATGTCTGACCCGGAGTTATTTCTGTTTTTCTTTAACTCTTGGGTACTCAAATTTTTATGAGTAGCCAAGGGATTCAGGTTAGCTTTGACGAATTGTGGAGGAAAAATGGAGTAGGAGGCTTCTGCGTGTAGATATATAGTTTTCTGCTGTGTTGCTATCTCCGAGCGTCTTCTGTATTGTATTGAGTTGTAATAACTAGACAGGTTTTTATAACTGTCTAGCATGTGTTGTATTGTCTGTGTAACTCTGATAATTATTGTAATACTATGTAATACTTATGTTACTAATATAATTTATTCATTCCGCTGTTGAAATTCTTGTGTTGTTTCTTCTTTCTCTTCTTTCTTTTCTCTTTTCTATCCCTTTCTTTCTTAAGGATGATACGACTTTTTGTGAAGAAAAAATCGGGTCGTCTCAATTGGTATCAGAGCGCTAAGTTGAGCGAATACCTAGTCTCTGGAGTGGTGTCTATCTTGAGAGAGCGTATTTGTATTTTTAATAATATATATATGTTTCTACCTATTTGTTGGATTACCTGTTCAGGTTTTTCCAATATAAGTTATAAAGGTAGATGAGGTAGAAATGTGTGTAACACGACTACCATTGGTTGGAGTTTAAATGGATGAGGTTGGAAGTGTATTGTAGCGATCCTGACTCGACCTTCGAAAATCGGCACCGAATACGACACTCGTATTCAAATGCCGCAGATCCAAATGCCGAATCTGATTCGCCGGAGCTTATAACACATTAAGTACAACACAGCGGAAGAAACAGAATATAACAATATGCAACATTGATATAATATCAGATACAATATGATGCAACAGATGATACAATGAATATACATCAGAGATATGATACAAGATAATAGCAGCGGAAAGAAAAGATAACACAGCAGCGGAACAATAACTCCAATAGTCGTCAAGAAAGAACTCCATCTTTAAAACACCAATCCAGCAATAGCTCAAACTCCCAATCACATTGCACCAAGCTAAGCAAGTCTCGTCCGCAAGCGATTGCCAAATCCTAGGCTGAAAGCTATCGAATCTACACCTACTATTGATTATCTGGAAAACCCAACTCTAGACTGCCCGTGTGGGAAAATAGTGGGCACCCAGAGTTTAGGAAAGGAACAATAAACTCCAGGTCAGTCGTGGGACTGGTATGAGCAAACAAAAACATTTGGTCTTTTAAAACAAGCAAAGAATTTAAATTTGAAAATCCGCAATGCTTTTTAGAAAGTGAAACTACCATAAAGCCTCCCGACACACACACAATGCAATCGCACACTTGGGGGAGATTTCCCCTTATGATAGTCAAAGATGCTTAATACGATAAAAATTTCTTTGATATTATTACTAGTGCATAGTGGAAAATCTTTCGAAAGTATAATATTAATCCTAGCCAGCATAAGTACCATGATATTATGCCTACTATAACTGCCATGTTAAATGGCAGGTTCTACAACTAAAACCGTACAAGGCACGTTTTTTTTTGATTGGATTTCCAACAAATGGTCAGGCTAAGGAACTTCCTACTGCCACATGGGATCGCCTCTGGCGGGACGTCCCGAGAACCTAACCGGATCTCTGCCAACACAAGGCCGGGTTACCTCTGTAACTAGGTAACTACTACTCGAGCATGCCATCCCCCGGTCCTTTGGGACCTTTATCCGAGGCGCCTCAAAACCACAAAGCAATCACGAAGTAATAGATCTGCAGTATCCACATGAGTAAGTATCTGGGCTCCATACCATGATATCACCCTTTACCAGAAGGGAATGACACACCCTAAAGGGCGCGACCCTCATAACCTTGCCGCATCTTTCCTGTTTTGACCATTTCCGGGGTGTGAGGTCCTGATGCAGTCTCGTCCACAAAGCTACGCTTTATACAAAAGCCATGCTTTGATCACAAATGATCATCAACACACAGCAGCACTTAGCATGCCACACTACCAAATTGGGAATATATCACTGATAAATATCAACTACATAACCTCTGAGCTCGTACGTCTCAGAGAAGGGTGTTAAGCTAAGAGAATAAATTCTCCGCCACCAAGCAGAAATGTATTTGATAGAGATCAGTTTAATATCTCAAAGTGTAATGTCGGGCATACAACCATACAAGTCTATTCCGGGTTCGAACAGAACCGAAGGCACTTCCGAAGAAGCCCTTGCAAATCCGGGTATCCACAATACCGATCGGACTTCCCGTCACTAAAGGAGAACTCTATACCGGAGCAACTCAGTGCAGAGTCAATCGACAGGTTATCCTATTGTTTTCAAAGACACCCGGTCTTCAACACCGGTCTTCAAATGCAATCCATAACGTCGTATCGTTATTCGTGATGGGTTATATAACACAAGGTCCTCTCCCGGCTAAACCGAATAATGAGCGCCATAGTTTAAAACATATGGATATGGGATTTTAGTTAAGTCACAACTTAAAAATCCAAAGCTTTTCTTCAAATGGTTTAAACAAATTACCATTTTAGATCTTTTAACAAAAAGATTTATTTTACAAAGTTTCACCTAGTTTCACAAAGATCTATTCATAGATTTCAAAACAATTTTCATTTCAATTTGGATTAACTCAATTAAATCTTTAAATTAAGATTTAATTTATAGTTTTCAAACACGTTCCCAAAGATTTATTTGTAACTTGGAAGACCGTCTTTATTTTAGACTTGAAATCCTTCTTACACAAATTAGAAATTCATTTCTTATGTGAAAGCTCTTATTATTTGAAAACATATAGTTTCTGTTTCAGAAAAATTCAATTATATTTATACTAGTTAAAATCTTTGGGTTTAGAATTTAAATTCCCAATCAACGCTTTTAAAATGGTTAAAAAAACCCATTTATAAGTTGAATAACCCTTTTGAACCATAGTGCCAAATCATAGAATTCATTTTCAAATATTAAATTCAAATTTAATCAAATTATTTAAATTTCAAACTCAATTAAGTTATTTAAAATAACTTTTATTTTTAAAAATTCATTTACAAAAGCTTTCAATTGTAATTCCAAAATTAATTTGGATTCAAAAATTCAATCTTTAAAACAATTTCAAAATCTGTGACTTAACCCATTTCCACGTGCAATCCATATTTGTTTGTGTATAAGTGTGGTCCAGGGGTTCAACACAATAGTGCATAACATCAATCATCACAGATATATCAATATCGATAAGCGGTATAACCCGTAACGCTTATCTATATCCACAGATTCATAGATAAAGTAAATTATCAATCACAAAGATTCACTAATATGATTCGATGTGAGATTCGGATAACCAACTGGAATCCGACTCCCTGTCGCATCGAAGTTCAAATGTCGTTCTATGGGTCAAGGGGTTACATATTGATATAACAATATATACATTACAGATATAACAGCTTAGCACAAAACATTACATAGCATTACATCACATAACAAATATAACAATCCATCACATAGCATATAATAACAATCAAACACCTTTGATTAAGGTGAGTAAATCGTGTGGGTTTAAATTTTATTACTCGCCTAATTATCTTCATTAGTAATCTTTAATCAATGATTAATTATCACGAACTTCAATTGATTAAGTTTTAATCACCTTCTTTTAGTTAATCATTTCTTTAATTAATTCTCTTAATTAATTAACCCTTAATTGTAATTAATTAAATCTTATTCCTTAATTAATTACTTTAAATAATAAACCTTTAATTATTGATTAAATCTTAATTATAATTCATTATCCTTAATTGATTAATTTATAGATTCATCATTCCTTAATTGATTATAATAATTAATTACTCCTTCCTTAATAATGATTTCTTAATCACTTTTAGTTAATTAACCTTCAGTTAATTACATAGTTAACTGTCCCTTAATTACATTAAGTAATTACAAATTTATTAACTCTTAATCATCAATTAATCAACCTTTAATTATTAAATAATTAACCTTAATCATATAAATTATCTTCTAATTATGAATTATTACAAATTTAAAACATTTCCACTTTGTTTAAACTTAATTACTTTTTATAAATTAAATCAACATCTCAAAATCTAGTTATCAGAGTATAAAATTCTTAATCTACGGTTTAAGTAAACTTTTTTGAAAGAAAAAGAATCTATTTAAGAAAAGATTTAAAAACAGGTTCCATTTTAAATTTCCAAACTTGCTTTTAAAACATGATCTTAGGTTTTAAAACTATTTATATTTTAAACTTCATTTTTTTTAAAACCAAACTATTTAAACATTTTAAGGTTGTCGAAATAATTCAAATTCAAAAACCCTTATTTTATTTTTTAAACTAGATTCGACTAAACTTGAATCCAGACGTAAGTTTTGATTTAAACTTAGTTTAAAATCTCTATTTACATTTCAAATTTTAGTTAAATTTTTTTTTTAAAAAAAAACACTTACAGGTTAAAACCCTATACAAAAATACCAACCCGAGCCATCCCTAATTAACTTCGAGTTTCCTACCAACTCTCCCGAGTACTACTTCGGGTTTTCCAAAAATTTACCCAAGCCATATTTTTTTCCCACCAATTTAAGTTTTTTTTTTCTAACTGCCCTTAACATAACAAAATTCACTCGAGTAATGACCCAAAACAACTCGTGTTCTTCCCCCAAGCAAAACTCGAATTCCCTGCACACCATTGCTTCATCTTCTTCCTTAACTAAAACAACCCAGACGAACAAAAAAAACGTGCACGTGCACCACCACCAAAGCCACCTCCGGCCTCCGATCATCTCGCTGGCACATCAGCAATCGATGCAGCAACCCAACTCAATCACCAGAACGCAAGCCCACGTCCCCGAACAAAATCGAGGTTCACAGTCGAAACTGGAACCAATACCATGGCCAAAACCCTCCTCGAACTCACGCCCCCGCCTACCAGACGATGCGCCACCTCGACCACTCAATCTCCGACCATCCACGAAGCTATTCCCGTTGGTCCCATTGAACTCGAAATCACCTAGAGGAAGCGGTGATCAAGTCACCAGGCTCGAACTATCTAGGTTTTAAAACCTAAATCCTCATCGTTCCCATGCCTCAATCATTTGTAAATTCAACTTGTATTTTTCCATTGATTCTTGATACTCGAACTGTCACATGACCCAAGCGCAACAAGCTTCGTTTCGCCATTCGACGGAATTTGACCAAAGTGCGATCTCCGTTCAACTCGTCATCTCTCAAAATTTAATAAGCAAAATACCTTGATTTATTTTCTAAATTCATCATTCCATAGTACAATTTAGCTTACGCATTCCAGATTCGAAATTAAAATTATTTGTTTTTATCCTTTCAAAAAAAAGTTTACTATATTAATTTATTTTAGAAATAAATCCTTAACAAATATAGTTGGAATTATTTTTAAAATTGATATAATGTTGTTAGGATCAACTTTCATTCAAAGATTAACACCTAAAACACATCGAGGAAGAAGTATTGGAATTTTTTCATAGATTTGCTCTGTTAAAAGGTTGAATAGAGGAAGAGGAGAGTGCATGTACCCCTGTAACAGACATTTATGTATATACAGTCATGTATATACAAACATAACTATGCCCATACAATCTAGATTTCACACAATCAATATTGATCACAGGTGAAAGAAATAAAGAAGGCTGGTTTAAAAGAAGGTTTGCTCACAGGTTGAAGACAGAACACAGTGAAACCTGGAGTTGCTTTTCAAATTGAAGCTTTGCTTTGTTTGTTTATTTGTAAACTTGAATCTGACTCACTTTTGTTTGAATTTAAATCTTCGAAACTATTTTTTTTATAATCATCGACAGGCTTCAACAAGTGATGTTTTTTTTTACATGTCAAAGGTTAGTACTGATTCGATTGGAAAGTTAATTCTTTTTAAATCTACTTGTGCCTATAACTATAAGGACAGGCATATATGCCTGTATACAAATATTTTGATTTCATATTCGACCTCTAGGCAAGATTTCATTTCATATTTAAACACCAATCACATGTATCAGAACAAAACAAGAATAGAGGCAAGTGAGATTGCTCACAAACAAAAAAGAAAAAAATAAGCAGATTCAAGGAAATGAAGAAGTTCCAAGTGTAAGGAAAAGAAGTTTGCTCACCTTGAAGTCTGATGAAACAGAGAAGAAAGAACAGGTTTGAGTTGACATTGTTTAGCTTTGGAAGACTGCTTTGATTTCTTTCTTTGCCTTTTAGACTAAGTTGGATTGTTTGAATTCTTGTTGAAGTTGATTTCCAGACTTGCTTTGAATTAATGCATCTATGCTTCAGATTTTCATTTCTTGTTTCCAGATTTGATTTGCTTGAGTTTGTTTGCCTGAACTTGCATGTTTCCCCCAGGCTTTGAAATTTCTCCCAGGCTAAAGTTTCCAGATTTTCATTTGCATTGAGTTTTTCTTTTCTTTGCTTTTTTTTTTCTTTGGAAAGATTATGAAGTTCTCGAATTGATAAATGGAAGAACCAGGTTTTGAACTTTTTGCATCTCGAACTAAGTTGTTTTCGAACTGATTTGTTTTCCAGCTACTTTTTGTTTTGTGGTTTGGTTTGAGAATTGTAAAACTGAGTTGCCAATTTTTTTCTTTTTGATATCTATGCTTTAGACAGCTTTATGTATTGGAATAGGTGAGGCCACATCTCTTTTTACTGTTTGTTTCAGATTTTGTGAGATATGGTTTGATTGCATTTTTAAACTTGATTATTTAAAATAAAGAGTGATGATGCTATTTGGATATATATGCATATATGTAAAATCCTTTAAAGTATGTTATATTGGCTTGTGTATACATATATACAATGTGTTAAAAGAATTGTTCTTCTTCTTTTTTTCATTTATTTGTTAATATTGAAACAATTTGCATTTTTATGTTGAAACCCCTTAGTTTAAATTTATTTGTAACCTTGTTTTAAATTCTTACTTTAATTTAACTTATGAAAACATACTTTATGTTTTAACCCTTTTTATTAATTTATCTACAAATTATTTACTTACATTTTTTTATTTTGCTTTTACAACTTTTTTAAAGAGAATTGGATTATCATAACTTGTACACTCAACAAATAAACCATTCACATGTGCATTTCTTAGTTTATAAAGCATTTGTAGATTTATTTATTAAATCAATTTCATAATATTACTTTTTTTTGAACCAATATTATTTTAGACTTAGTTCAATATATTCTGAATTAAAACTATTATATCTTTAAACAAATAATTATATATATATATATATATATATGTATATGTTATTTTAATTTAAACTTTTATTTCTTGTTTTATATACATATATTTTGTTTAATTATTCTCTACTTATATTAATTTAAACAAAGAAATGAATTTTTAACTAATTGTGTTTTTAATAATTAAACATATATCAATTAATCTTATAAAAATATAAATGATTGAATTTTCAATTTAAAAGTTCCATTTTTAAAATATTTTTTTTATTAATCTCTAAGCTTTTACATTCTATTTATTCTCACTACTTTATTTTTAAACCCAATATTTATTTGTAAAATACTTATTCTTAAATTTTGAATTCCACATTCTATTTAAATGTTTTTCTCAATTATAATTTATTTGTATATTTCAAACCCAAACAAATTTTAAATAAATTCCCAACTAAATCAAATTTTTTATATTAATTTCCAATTATTTTCAAAATTTAATCCCAAAGATCAAATAAAGTATTAAATTAATCGTGCTTAAAAAAATCAGGAATGTTACATGTATTTGTCGAGACTGTAGACCAAATACCATCTCGAGTGAGTTTTGCTATGGTGTAAGGACCTTATCGATCTCTGAAGGAAACCTTCTAAAGGTTCGGAGTTCATCTTTGAGTGTAGAATTGAGTTTTGATCTGTCGATTGGGCAGAAGCAAGCAAGTGATGGTATCTTGATACCTTAGGAAGTAGTAGCTGCATGAAGAGATGCAGTGCAGCTCGGAGTGTTCTGAGTTGGCAGGAAGTCTTTTGGCTGAGAAGTTTTTCTGGATTAGAGTTCTGAAGCAGCAGAGTGGATCTTTTTCTTTGGGAAATTGGCCTGGCCAGCGTAAGCTGTTCTGATTGGTTTGGAGAAAGCATTTTCTTTGGAATTAGGCTGAGTTGATCGCAAAAGTGACTTGCGATAGTGTTCTCTTGAGTTGTTGGAGATTATCTGGGTGTCCTCAGAGAAGTCAGAAGTTTGTCCGATCTGGAGATTGAGTTTCCTTTCCAGGAGTGAAACTGGTAGTTCAGTTAGTAGATGGATGGTTCCTTGAGATAGAAGTGGGTGAAGCAACTCGGGTTTCGGAGGAACATCTGAGTTTTCCTTATAGATATGTGAAACCATATTTCTACGCTGGGTTGTCTAGTCTGTGCTTGTGCTCTTCATCAGCATTTTCTTCTGCTTCGGATCAGAGTTGTGCAGCGGAAGCAGTTGGGAGTATTTCTGATTTTCTTTTCCCGGATAAGAAGAAGTTAGTTCTGTCTTATGTTGTTTGAGGAGTAGAGATTGTTCCTAGTTTTTGAGTAATCTTGAGGAGATCATTGGATTGTTTTGATCCAGTTTGTTTCTAGAAGCATAAGCACGAGTGAGCTGATCAGGAAGGATGTTGGTAGCCCAGGATCGTCCGAAGAGATTTTATGGATAAGTGATGGAGGAATTTGGATTCTGGAGTCGGAGATTGGGTTTTGGTTAAGTTTTTCTCTGATCCATAAAGCTATAAGATTTGGAGGGTCTGTGAGCTAGCTCAGAAGTGTTTTGGGTTTCTTCTGTGATTGGTAAGATAAGTGTTTAGTTTTCTAGAGTTGAATTGCCAGCTTGGATAATTGGGATTCAGAGTGTTTCATGTATCTCTGAGGGAGTATGTGTTTGATATTTTTGGTTTTAGAAACAGTAGTTCAGGATGGTTTGTTTGTTGAATCAGACTCGTCTGTGGTCTGATATTCTGTTTAGAGTTGTAGATATAGATGAATAGGAGCTATGTAGCTTAGTAATTTTGATTGTTTGAATCCTATAGAGCGAGTATCCGGTATACATATATACCGGGGAAACTCGTGAAAGTTTTATCCAAAATTCTTTTGGATAATTAGATTTGTTCTGATTGTGTGAATTGGTTGCTATGGTTATCAGCATATGATTAACATATGTTGTATTTTAAAATAAAATCTGCAAATAGATTATTAAATTACCTTTGTTTTAAATTTTGGGGATGAAATTCTTTAAGGGGGAAGGATTGTAATATCCCGAAATTTATGGTAATATAAATTTAATAATCTATGTTTAAATTTAAATTAATTTGATAAGTTTTGTTAATAAATTGATTTGATTAAATAACCTTCTTTATTTAAATAATTAATTAGAGAATTTACTTTTAATAATAAGCTAATAAATCTGTTTTCTATTTAATAATGTATATGTATTATATATGTTTTAAATAGATAAGTTGTTTTTAATTAAATTAGTATAGCATAATTTTAATATTTTGAAATTGGGAATTGTGATTTATTTTTGATTTAAGCTTATCAAAAATATTTAATAAAATACTTTATGATTTTAAATATATAAGATAAATGTTCTATTGGTTTAAATTATATAATGACTTAAGTTGAATATTTAAAATAAGGTTATAAAATGTTTGTGTTATTCTATTTTTGAATTATTGATTGAAAAAATGTGATTTGTTAATTAAATGTGAAATTTAAAATGCAATTTAAAATATGAAACATGTATTCAAGTAAGTTATAACCTCTTTTATAAATTTATTTTAATTGTTTAAAAGTATCTTTGTCAAATGATTTATTTGTATACTGTTTTTTTATTTATTTATAAGAACACTTTACTTTATTCTTTAGAAATTAATTATATACATAACTAGGTGTTAAAGAAACTAATTAATTAAGTTTAATTTTCTTTAACACATAATTAAAATAGCTAATCATTTAAAATGACATGAGTAAATAATTTAAGACATAAGTTAACACGTGTTAAGTGTTTAAGCAAGATATTTACAAGTGTTAATAGCTTAAGCCAAGTGTCAATGTTTAATTTTAATTTTTCCTTGATTTTAAATAAATCTTAAACAAGCTATATAAATTTTCATATACTCATTTCTTTTCCTCTTTCTCATTTTTCATTCTAAACTAAGAAATCTGGAAACCTTGAAAACAAACTATCTAAAATCAGTAACCATTTTCTAACTCAAAGTTCATTTTCAAACAAATTGTAAAATCTGCATTCCAATCAAGCAAGAAACCTGCATTTTGTTTCCTTCAATCTGCTTTCAAGGCCTACATGTTCTTGTTTACTGAAGCATGCCTGCAAGGTTGTGGATTAAGGAGCAAATAGGTATTCAATTCTTTAAATCTGGAAAATAGCAATTACAAGCAAATGTTGTCTTCAGCAACAATCAAGATAAAAGGCAAACAAATCCATTTTAAAGCAAGTTAAAGGCTGTTTTCAAACCATAACAAAGGATGTTCTACTGTGCATGTTAAAATCAAGTGAGTAACTCCCAATTTAAAAATAACTTAAGTAGGGATTGCATGCTAGTTTATCTGATAAAGTGTAATTATGAATATGGCTTTGAAACTGCCTGTGTATATATGAGTGTAGTGCATGTTTGTTTACCCCTGGCTCTGACTGATACAGTTTAAGTTCAAATTTATAAATAGTTTTTTTCCTTGATCCGGTTGCTATTATGATTTAGCATTTGAATGGAATTTGTTTATTACATGATAAAATAAATTTTAAATTTTTATATAAGTTGAATAATTTTTGTGTTGTCTGGAAACATAAACAACACAGCTAAATTTTGTAAAAGTGGAAAATTTAAATATCACAAAGCAATGTTTCAGGATTAGGAACCAAAACTATTTACAAAATTCTGATTTTTAAAAGAAGAATTTAAATTTTTAATACCATATACTGAGAGCATTTTAAACCTTTCTGTATTTTGTAATTTGGGTGAGCTCTGTTGATTTTGATGATCGATTGGGTTGAAATTTTCTTTTAGTATTAGTGTGATGATCAGTGATATTGGGAAAAATTTTAGATCAGATGGAATTTGTTTTTGTTGTTGTGATTTGGGTTTTTAGGTTTTAAACCATAGTATTTCTGTGGTTTCAAGAAGTAATCTTCTCTGCTAAAGTACTTGATCGAGTGTTTTGGGGTTTTAGAGGTAGGAGGGTGATGGATTGATGAAGTCGTTGACGGAGATTCAAAGGCGATGGTGGTCGGAGATGTGAGGAATCGCCGTTGACAGGTTTGGATGGGTTTGTTGTCTGATGTTTCCAGGTTTTGGAACTTGGGTCTCGAACTCGAATTCGAGCATATGTTGTAGAAGTTGGTGTTGAGTTGGCCCGAGGGGAGGATGGTTGACCGTGGGATGGTCGTGGGTTTGGCCAATGATGGCCGGAGTTGATGTGCAGGTGCACAGTATGGTGATGATGATATGATTGAAGTGGGTTACAGCTTGATACCTCGTGATGGTCACGGTAAATTGGAGGGTGACTCGAAGCAGGAAGGTCTTTGACTTAAAGTAAATCTTTGGGTTGCTCGTGCATTATTTTTGTGTTTCAAGTTTTAGAAAAGAGCAGAACCTATTTTCCAGTTTTATTAAAATTTAAACAAAGGTCTTGATGCTAACTAAAATTTAAAACTAAGATTTTAAAACCTGAATTTAAATTTTGTATTGTATTAGTTTAAATCTTAGGTTTTGAAATAATTTAAATTTTGAAACTTTAGTTTGGGCTTAGCATAATCAGGAAATCTGTTTATAGTTTTTTTTAAATTTTAAAAGCTAAAATTTGAAATGTAAACTTAATTTGAACTTGGGTTTTAAAACCTGAATCTAAAGTATGAATTCAAATAAGTTTGAATTTTGTTTTCTTAGAAATAATTTAAATTAAGAAAAAATTAAGTTTGGAAACTGTTTTCTGTTTTTAAATTTAAAAGTAAAGTTTCTAATTGTAAGTTGAAGTTCAAACTGGAATTTTTAAACCTGAAATTTAAATGCGTAATCAATAGTTTAATTCTTGGATTTTGAAACATTTTTTTGAATTCAAAAATTTAAGATGTTTAAACCAAAACAGGAAACTGTTTTTCTATTATAATTTAAAAGTAAAATTTTAAAATGTAATTGAAAATTTAAACAAAGTTTAAATCTGAAAACTGAAATATGAAATTTAGAGTAGATGAACCTAAGTTTGAATTTAATTTAAATCTGGGTAAATTTAGATTTTAAACTTTTTAAAGTATAAAGGAACATTGGTTTTGGATTTAAAACTATGAGTTTTAATTTATGAAATAAGAATTTAAAATAAGTTTAAATTCAGTTTTAAAACCTGAATTTTTATTTTAATGTCAGTTTTTAAAATAAGTTTTTAAATTTAAATTTACTTTTACTATTTTAGAAAAGGTTAAATAATTTGAAAATGAAGATAGAAATGTAAGTAAAGCTTTAAAGTTTTAAGTTTAAAACTGGAATAAAGATTTAAACTGTATTTCAGCTTGAAATTTAAAAGGAATTTTTTTTAAAATTAAATTGAAATAAATTTGTTTTATAATCTTTTGAGCCTTTATTTTATAAAAGGTATGTTCTTAAACATGTTAGATAAAAAGGGTTTTTAAATTTGTTTAAAACCTTTTTAAATAAAATTATTTTCATTTTAAAATCTTGAAATTTTAAAATGAAATTTAAAGTGAAGTTTAAAATAAATTTGGAAACAATTTGTTTTAAAAATACTTTATATAAGAAGAAAAGTTTCTTAAATTAAGTTAGAATTAAAGAAACTGAATTCACTTAAAATATTAAGTTAATTTAAAAGCAATGTTAATTATTTAATTAATTAATAATGTGGATGATTTATTATGTAATTAATAATTTTTAAGTTAATTATTTAGATTAGAGATTAATTAATTAAGGTTAATTAATCTATAACTAAGGATTGTTAATTAAATTTTTAATTAATGATTAAGATTTATTTATTTAAGTGATTAATGATAACTATGATTTTAATTAACACTTAAGTAATTAATAATTAGAGATTTACTAATTGTAATTAAGTATTAATTAATTGATAATGATTTATATAAATTAATTCATAATTAAGTAATTAAGAAATGTTAATGAAGAAAATTTACTTAAGATTATTTTAACAATTAATTAATGGGATTAATTTTTAATAATTAATTAGATTAATTAATTAAAAATAATCAATTGTTTAGGTTTAATTACTTAGTGTAACTATTTTGATTAATGTGATTAGTTTGGATTAATTGAGTTAAATTAATTTAAACATGTGAGGATTGATAAATAATTACTTTATGTAATTAATCGAATTGTAATTACTTAAGGGAGTAATTAATTAATAATTACTAAATGTAATTAAGGATATTTATTATAGAAGTAATTTGGATTTAAATTACTTTGAAAATTAATCAAGGGATAAATGGAAATAATTAATTAAGAGTAATTAATTTGTGGAATGGGTAATTAAGGGAAGTTAATTACTGAATGTTTATTAACCAAGGGTGATTAGTATATATGTGGTTTAATTGCAGATTAATTACTTATGTAATTAATTTAAATAGAGAGATTAATTAAATTGTAATTAGAAATAATTAATTAATTAATGATGTAATTTAGAATTGATTAATTAAGGAATAATTATAAATGAATAAATGATTTATGTAATTAACTTTAGTTAATTAATTGATTAAGTAATTAACTCGTGTAATTAACTTATAAGCTAATTACTTATTGTAACTAGGGAATTGTTAATCTGAAATGATTAATTGGAAGAATAATGGGATGATGATTTATAAATTGATTTATAATCAATTGATGGTTAAGTTAAGCAGGATTAATGATGAAGTAATTAATTTAATTCATTTTAAATTAATTAGAGATGAATTAATTTAATTCATTTTAAATTAATTATAAATGGTGTGATCATTAGATCATTTCTTATGTTTGATGATTGGTATTAATTGCCATGTATGGTTTATAATCTCAGTTATGAGATGAGTAAAGTATGTGATATGGATGTATTGGTTGCTTTTGGATGATAATATGGATTATCTGATTATGATATGAATTATCTGTTGGTAATGATACTGTTGATTATGTATTGTGTTGTAAATTATCTATATCTATGTATATAGATAATGAATTGAATTGTTTTAAACTCTAAAACAACTTGGCCTTAAAAGACACGTTTTGGATTTCGATGAGACCGGGATCGGGTTTCCATATTTGGATATCCGAAAACCACATCGATCCAAATTAACATTAGGTCGTGAATCTGGAGAGAAGATGAAGATTCAGAGTGCAAGGGTTATCGTTGTTAACTCTGAGGGTGATTCCAAAATTAGTGTAACGAGATAATGCCTTCGGTTTCGTTCGAACCCGGAACGAACTTGTATGGATTGAATGCTTTCAGAACATCGTCAGGTGGACGATGAGCATTCTAAGTGTTATGTCCTATAAAGGTAATCGTAACCTCAAACCTCATCAACCGGGAATGGCTAAAACAGGGAGGTGCAGCAAGGCTTCGTGGGTAGCTCCCACTTGAGAACGAGATTTACCCCTATCTAGATGTCCATTTATTTCGACTTAGTGGTGTAGTTGCTGATCACAACTACGGGGTGGTCTAGTTCGGAACTGTTCAGTAAGGAATGGTTCCAGCCTTGTGTTGCAGGGGAGTTAGGGTGGCTCCTCGGTACGGTGATCGAGGCCACGTACTGTGACGGGCGGTACCCCAGTAGCCGAGCCATTGATGGAATCCAAAACCCAATAAGTGCCAACGGGCAACGGTTTTGATTGTATTACCCACTTTTGTGGCTAGTAGCTGGAATTTAATAGATGTAACAATTTCGGCTATTTCTTATTTACTTGAAAACCCTAGACAGTATTATAATATCATCGAATTTCCTATCAAATGTTTTGGTTAGCATAAGGTAAAATCTTTTCCATGTTTATATGTGGGAAGTCTTACGTGATACCTTTTCTTTCCAAATGTTTTCAAAGTTAAGCAACTTTAACATGTTACTCACACTAGACCCATGTCTGACCCGGAGTTATTTCTGTTTTTCTTTAACTCTTGGGGACTCAAATTTTTACGAGTAGCCAAGGGATTCCGGTTAGGATTCAGGTTAGCTTTGACGAATTGTGGAGGAGAAATGGAGCAGGAGGCTTCTGCATGTAGATATATAGTTTTCCGCTATGTTGCTATCTCTAAGCGTCTTCTGTATTGTATTGAGTTGTAATAACTAGACAGGTGTTTATAACTGTCTAGTATGTTTTGTATTGTCTATGTAACTCTGATAATTGTTGTAATACTTATGTTACTAATATAATTTATTCGTTCCGCTGTTGAAATTCTTGTGTTGTTTCTTCTTTCTCTTCTTTCTTTTCTCTTTTCTATCCCTTTCTTTCTTAAGGATGATACGACTTTTTGTGAAGAAAAAGTCAGGTCGTCTCAATGAAATACGTTTTGTGAAATGTAATTAGAAAAGTTGTTTTTTGAAATTTATGATTTTGTTTTATATTCATGTGCTTCTGATATTATGGATACCATTAACATTATCGTATTTGGTCATTGGAAGTTAATATTATGCATGAATGCAGCATCTGTATCGCTTAGCTTTGGGCCTCTAGATAGAGGATGTTTGTAACAACCCGCAAATCCGTACCCCTTGAGTCAACACTATTCTACAACAATCAACTCAAGTTGTACAGAAATACGAACCATTTGGGTTAAAGAAGAAGAGGTAGAAGGAGAAAGTAGAGAATACAATAACAGAATCTAACCACCGCAGCGGAATAAAATATAATAGATAATAAATAATCTTTACTCAAAAGCCAACTATTTCTATTTACATATATTACATCATCAAAGTACATCAATTACAACTCAACATCAATATCATACAATGGATACACAACAACTCAACACAGCGGAATATATACATAAACAAGTACGTAAGTACGTATCGTCATCCAGCTCGTCTCCTGAGCTCCACAGCATCTCCTGTATCCTATAATACTCGGTCTGACACGAGCATTACAGTTAAATAACACCCGAGTCAGTCTGGAGTACCAGCGTGAGAAAATCACACTCAATTGATTATTAAAGTTTCAAAAATCCTTTGAAAACAAAAGCATCTCGTAAGACCACGCTACAAATAAACATGTCGGCTTTTTACCTTACGATAGCTAAAACATTTTTATTAAAGTCCTCTGATATTATAATAGTGTCTATAGAAAGTAAAATAGAATCTAGCTGAAATGCTTGCATCTCACGTTTCAGCAATAGTTGGGCACAATCAAAACCGTACGGGCGTTTAGGGAAAATGGATTCCAACTTATGGCTAGGCACTGGGGTACCACCTGTCACAGTACCTGGTCTAGATCAGCGTACCGAGGAGCCACCCTAACTCCCCTGCAACACAAGACCAGAACCATCCCTTACTGGACAGTCCCGAGAAAGATCACCCCGCGGTTGGGATCAGCGACCGCCCACTAAGCCGAAATAAAGGGACATCTAGACAGGGATGACCTCACCCTCCAGTGGGGGCTACCCACGAAGCCTTGCTGCATAACCCCTGATTTTCAGCCATTCCCATTTGATGAGGCTTGAGGCTAAGCGTTACCTTTCTAGAATATATCCCTTAGAATGCCCATCGTCCACCTGACGATGTTTCGCAAGCATTCATCCATACAAGTCCGTCCCGGGTTCGAACGGAACCGAAGGCACTATTCCTACTACATCCATTTGGAAATATCCTCAGGATTAGTAGCGACTAGCCCTTGCACTTCACTGCTCCATCTTCGAATCCAAAATCGTTTACACGAAACGTACAAACCGGATCGAAGTGGTTTTCAAGAAATAAATCTCGATCCCGATCTCTTCGAAACGATCAACGCATTTGGCCAATATTGATAGTCGGTTATTTAACTATCAAATATTCACAAACAACCATCAACCAATAAATAATTTTCCAAATTATTTATTTATTTCAAATTATCTTCACAAGATATATTTCCGCTTTTCACAAGTCCATTGAAAATAGTTTTCAAACTACCTGTCTTTCTCAGAATAAATTCCAAATATTTCTATTTCAACTGGAATCACCAAGCTCAAGATTTTAGATTTAAAATAATTTCAAAACACTTTAATTGTAAAGTATGTTTAATATTTAATTTAGAAAATTTTACTTTAGTACTTAATTAAAAATAATACTTTAGAAACAAATGAAAATATGTTTACTATGTAAATATAACTAGGTTTTTTTTAAACAAAATACTAAATCATTCTTAAAATAATTATTACGATAATAGATTAACAAATTACTTACTTTAGAATTTCTTTTAGAATAATTAAATTAAAATTATTTCAATACTTGATTAAAATATATACTATATGAATATTTGTAAATAAGGTTACTTTATAAACGTAAACTAGAGTTTCACCTTTAAGACAGAATTACCAAGTCCCTCTTTATAAATTATCACTACGGTAATAGATTTAAATAAATATTAACTTTAGAATTTAAACATTTAGAAATAATAAATTTCCAAGAACATACTTTGTAAAACAGCATTCAAACCTTTTTTTTTAAAACTTATTTTGAAAACGTACTTGGCTATCCAGAGAAATATACTTCTCTTCACAACCTTTAAAAATAAATCACTATTTATTCTTAAACAGATTCTTTGTTCTTGTTTTTCTCATTGCTTTAATAAATTCCCACCTTGAACTTATTCTTCCAAATATCCAATTTCAAACACTTAAATCAATTTCCAAATTGATTTTCAATTTACTTCATTTGCAATAAATTTCTTTAATTACTCAATTCATTTCAAAATTCGTTAAGTATGGACTTAATTATTGTTGTTATTATTATTTTCCATCTGATTTTAAAACCTTTAACTAAAATATACAAATCCCAGATTTTCCCCAATTTCTTCTTTATCCTTTCCATAATTTAAATCTTAAATTTTAAATAAATGGTTTGTTCTTTTTAAAAAATAACACTAAATATTAACATTCATTAACTCTCAGTTAATACAAATTTCCCTTTTCATATCTAGGATTTGTTTATTAGAATTTTTTTTAAAAGTCACTTTATTTATGTATTTTTCTTTTTCAAATTCATTCTTTAAAGTTATTCTATAATTATTTTACTTACAATCCACTTCTTTTATTTTCTTTCCAAAAATTCAATTTATATATTTTTATGGTAATTCATTATACCCAATTATATCCAATCAAACCATAGCATTCAATATTCCACTATAATTCATCATAGAATATCAATATAATCACAACTGAGGTGTTAAATAATTTAAATAAATGTTGAGGGATCTAGTTTGATCCCTCCAACCTGTTTTTCCTGCATCCACAGATGTTAGCACAATAATACACGAGTTTCAAAATATACCATACTATAGCATATCAATCAACTCAACCATTCAACAATTATTTAAATTTAATCACTTAAACTTAAATTTAAACTGAGTGAGATTAACTCACCTTTAATTTGTTTGTAATCCAATCCAATCCGGCTTGCTTCTATCAGATTTTAACCTTGAATAGCATTATATTGTCTATTAATATTTGAAATAATCGAACAACTTGTTACCAATTAAATAAGTTTAAATTTAATTTAGTTTAAACAAGTAATTAAGTTTTAAACTAATCCCCCTTTTGAAAATCTTTTAGTAACTAAAATAATCTAAATAAGTTAATTACTTTAGTTAATCTCCTTAATATATTTTTAACAATAACTAGTTGGTGAAGATATGATCCTACATTTATATGTAAATATATATATATATATATATATATCTACTTTAAAACTCATTCACTTAAAAACAAAATTTCATTTACATAGATTTAAAAAATCTAATTTTTATAAATTCTTTTTAACATCTAAATTCCTATCTATTTTCAAAATTTTATATATCTATTCACTGTTTAACCTACATACACATATATAGGTATAATCTTTAATTCTTTAAATTGAAAAAGAATTTCCAAATATTCCTTTATAACATATAAACATATAATTTAAATCAGATCCAAATTTGAAATTAATTTGTTAACAAATATACCTCACCGCGACCCCAGAACCCCAGCTTCACCGTCAATTCGAATACACGAGAATCCCTAAAACCAAACCCTGTTCGCGTTTGCACGCCTCTCCGAAGCCCTCGCCATCGCCGAAGTTGCCATGTCCATGCCCTAGAATTCCCTACTGTCGCACGTGAGCTCGCGAATTCCTCCTCACGAAACCCGAGAAGTTCCAGATCGTTATCCCCGTTCTTTTGATGGCACACTCGAGAATGAGCTCCTCTTCATGTCGCAACCACCATCACCTGGCTGCAGTCAAGCTCGAGTTCGAACTTCCCCTTTCCCTATCTTAACGATGACGATAATCGATTGTCTGGTTCTGCCATTATCGCGACTCAATTTTCCAAGCGAATTCGATTTCTTCCTTTGATTGATTTGATTATTATTTTTAGAGGTGCGAATTTGATTGAAGAGTTCGACCATTATTTAATTTTTCTTTGATACGAATACGATCTGTTTTGGGGATTCGAAATTTATAAAAAGGGAAATAAGGCCTTCGGCTGAAAGATTAAATCACGGTTTGGCTTGGCTTCCTTCAGAAGGAAGGCATGAGAAATACTTTTTATTGTTTATTTTTTGTTTTATTTTTATTTTTATTTTTTTTCTTCTGCTTACGATTTTAAAAGAGAATGGGGCACGATTTTAAGATAAGGGTAGTGGTGTACACAAAAACTTGACTAACTAAATTAAATTAAATTAGACTATTATCAATAAAATTCTCAACGCGTTTATATATCGTACACTCACACAACAATTCCGATCACACCAAAATTTGAAATCCGATAATAATTTAATATTACGGATCCAATGGAACTGGTTTAGTCGAATTCCGAGACTGTGCCTTGGAAGGCTATTTTTTTAAAATTCAATTTTAACGATAATTTTTTTAAAACTGAACAAATCACTGTTAAATTCAATTTTAAAACTTCTATTATCCTCAGTATTATCAATATAAATTTCATAAGCCTTTAATTTATTTTTTTAACAGACTTAAAATCTCAGATTTCATATTTTATCCAATTCAAATTATTTAATTCAATAATTTAATTATCAATTAAATCGTGATATTCGCAATTCAAGTTAAATTTACCTATTGAGTATTTAAAATCAATTAAACATTCTGATTTTAAATTCTCGAAAATTCCAGGTCGTCACAATGTTACCCTTAGATCCTACAGTCCAGACACCTTCTAACCACTATAAATAAGAGGCTAGTCCCTCTACTTTTATTTATAAATTATTTCGAATGCTAGCAAAATTCTATCAGTTCTCTTCTTCAACTCTATGATTCAGAATCAATTAGATTTTCAAGTAAGGGATTTTAGATACTTATATATATGTTTTCTAATTCTACTATTCTCTAATCTCTGATTTTGAAACTAATATGTATACGATTGAATTACTATATATTCTAGAAAGAATAAACTTGAACGAGCAGCTAGGAAAGGGCGTAAATCAGATCCAAAGGAAGCAGGAAACTTTTTGTGAGTGGAAATATTTGTTTTTCACATCTAAATATTTATACAGTAGAAGTTTGGATTTGTTTTATTCCATGGAAGATTTTATTTAAGAAAAACCTAAACTAAAATCCAAAATTCCCCTAATAAAATGCCATTCTTAGGTTTATTTGAATCTTAATTGTTGTATATTAAAATTGTAGAATTTGATTTGTTATTACAATTTTGAATAATTTATGTTCTATTCCACTTTCATTTTCATTTTCAGTTGCTATGATAAAGAGTTCTAAAAGGAAAATAAAATTAGGAAATGATGTGTAAAGTATGAAATTTTCTACTATAGTTTGCACTGCCTATTTCCGTAATTTAGACAAATATGAATCTTTTTTCGCTTAAAGTTGGTATATATAAAAATAGAATAAAATATAAAAGGTTTAAATTGTAAGTTGTTTCCTTGAAATAGAGGCGTTTATTCTACTATGTTAATATGTAAAATAAGTTTGGTATTTGATTCTCTTTGATAAATGCAGGTCTATTTTGTTTAGCTAAGGATATCAACTATTTTGGAAAAGTATTGTATGAAGCTGAGACTTTTATGAATATGGAAATTTTAACATTTTAAATGATTTTTATAGGATAGGAGAATTTAGAATAGGAGTATCTTTACGCCTGCTTAGGAATATATATATATATATATATATATGTATGTATGTATGTATACATATATATATATCATCATAATGTAAATATATTATAAACGTATAATTAATAGCATATTAGTTGTATCGTATAGAATAAATATGTTAGTAATTAGCATTAAACCCCATAGGAAGGAAGTAAGGATAATTATGGAAATTAATCCATAATGAAAGGAGAAATAAGTAGGTTTTCCTTATACGGCCTTTAGTCGTAAATGCGATGAGTTATTATAGTATGTTAGGAGAGCGGAAATATGACTAAGTTAAAAGGATGCGAGGTCAGTAAAAACATACAGAATCTGTCCAGCTAATATGGCTACCAGCAGGGTGACTTTAAAACAAATGTGAGACATCATCTATAATAAGTACCCTTGTTAAGCACGAGGTTAGTCTCAATTCTCTAAGGTAAGATTTTCCAGCAAATCTAACTACCAGTACCTATGAACGGTCGGATTGATGTGAGACATCACAGTTTGGGTTGCGGGTCATAAGACATAGGACCGGCTTATGGGTTGGGGATATTAAGTGGTTGTTGTAGGGTCTGCCTCCTTCCTTATTAAGAAGTATAAAATGATCGAGATTATCTCTTAGGTGAGGTAGTGGGAAATCTCAAGAGGGGTCTACTTTGGGGTTGGGGTATTAAGGGCTATTTAAGGGTCCACCTCTTTCTATAAGGAAGTATAAAGTAGTCTGGTTAGATTTCTTGATGTCAATTAGGGACTACCAGAGAGGAGTCCACCTTGGTTTTACGTATTTAAATGACGGGGATATGCCTAGAATATATGTATTAAATGGTCAGAGTTTGCATAGTTCTCATTAAAGAGGTATTAAGTGGTTTTAGTACTTTCTCTCACATTGTTATGGCATAATTAACGATATTTGCATTGGACTGGAATGGGTCTTTGGCCTGTAGTTCAAGTCTGTTATGAAATTCGACTGGAATAGCTTTCTAGCTTGTAGTTAGAGGTATTATTGGTAGGATATAGTATAGGATGCGTAAGCCATATTACCTATTTAAACGATACTGCCCAAATACTACCACAGTAAGGCTTGATATTTTCATTCAACGGACATTATCCTGACTCCCTCCTTATTACAATCCACAGGTTAGGGGGAACAATGCTGATGAAGCAGATGAAGTCGATGGTGAAGATTTGTGATAGTTCATTTATTAGTCTTTGTTTTTTGATATATTTTGATTTAATAAGTGTTAGACATATTGATGTTATTTCAAGATATTGTATCATGGATATTTTGGGATGATATGTTATATTTCTGAGATTTGAATTTTAATGAAATGGGTACTTATTTCCATTCTTATATTTTATTCTTTCCACTGTGAGGTTCTCAAAGCATAGATAAATAGCTCTCTATATTGCTCATATCAATTTTACCAACCAACAACCAGCTTTGGAATTGGTCTAAGGCTCGATAGGCTTTTACTGGGTCGAAAATCAGAACCTGTGCAGAGAGGCTTGTTACAACAAAGCTCATATATCATAACATCAATTATTAAATCCCTCGGTGGTTTCTCAAAAACAATAGGTTATCATCCCTTGCCTAATGTCAGTGGTCATAGGCTATGAGTAGTGCTGTCAATGGTTACCCGAAAAATTCGAAATTCGTCCGCATCCGAAAAGCAGATAAATATCCGATATTTGAAAAACGGATGTGGATGTGGATATGCAGACATTCATATCCAAAAATTATCCATTCGGTTTTCATCATAATCATAGTTCAAATTATGTGTATTTTGGTGCAGTGAAAGACATTTATTTATTATTTTGTTAAGTTAGTAGTTTATATTATATGCATTTACTGCTTATTAACTACTTGGCATCATCATATTTGTTAATTTTTAATACTTGAATAATCAATGGGATTGAAAATATTCATGGTAAACTAAAATTTTCCTTTTACAATTCTTGATTTATTGGTCGTTAGAAGATAAGATAATTATCCAATACCCGTCCATATCCGCGGATGCAGATATCCGATATCCAAAAATGATTTTAGATGCGGATGTGGATATGGCACTATCCACATCCGAAAGCATTCGTTGACAGGTCTAGCTATGAATCGAACAATTCTGCTGGTAAAATATCCATGAATCACAACCAAATATACATTTATGTTGGAATTTCCACAATTCTTCGATGTAAACTCTATGGTATGAAGTGCATTCCAAAAATTCACAATACAATAGCATATTACGACATCTTATATTAAATCCATTATTTTCTTTAATTTAAAACTTTTTAATTATGAAATTTCTTAATAAGTTTCAAAATGTTAAAACATCTTATTATTTATCGTTTCCAAAGATAATGATGTAAAATAATTTGTAAATCCACTTTCATCAAACTCTTCTTATTTTACAAAATTTTCACAAAACCTTTGTAATATATAGATATACAGTAGACATGATCCAAAATATTGATGAAACTTAAATTTTCAAATTCTAGAAATACTCTTTCCTTTGTAAGACAGGTCCTTATATTGAAATTTTTATTTCACAAAATAAATTTCAACATTCTGTAAAGCACTTGAAATAAAAAAAATGTAGCCTAAATTCAAGACTTTTCTAAAATCATAAATCATCGAAAAAAGAGCATGATTTTAAATTTATAATCTATAACTTCAACTTTGATCCACAAAAGATCTTTCTAAATAAATTTACAAAACTGCTTCCAAATAATCTTTTACTTTAAAGGTTCAACTTTCTAAAATATATTCCCTTACTTACAAAAATATAATTTTTCCACGGATCAATTTTTTACCACTCCTTAATGATTTTCCTCTTGGAAAAACTTTTTCAATTTCATAATAATAAACCCATATTATTATCACATATATTCCAAATTTTTGTATTTCAAAACTCACTTTATCAAAATTAGTATTTATCTCCAAAAACCAAACAATTCCATTATAATTGATTTGCTTTAAAAACCCATCTTTCCATAATATTAAAACGTTTCTTATTTAAAACTTAATTATCCACACTTCAATTTTTATGCATCGCTTTTTAAATAGAAATTAATTTTGTTAAAAACCAACTGCAATATAAGTACTTCAAAATTCACCTTTCATAAACTATATTTCTTTAACATTTTAATAAAATAGTTTCACTAATACTTAAAAATGTTATACAGAAAAATTATTCTCTAAATAATTCTCTTAAACTCAATTTCAACTTTATACAATATTTATTACTTTTTTAAAAAAAAATTTCACTTTACTTCAGAACTCACAAAATAAAAACTTTATTCCAGATATTCATGAAATACTCTTTCATTTTAAAATTACTTCTTCTAATTTTATGAAAATTACTCCAATATTCTTCACTTTCCTTTGAAAACATTTTCCAAAAGTCTAGTTTATACATTTAATCTTTAATATCACAATGAATCGGACTATAAATATATATACACAAAATTCATCCAAGTCACAAACAATCACTCAACATGGCGGACATACAATCACAACATCACATACCAAACAATTTCAGATTCTAATGTATAATGATACAAATAATGCTTTTCCATGAATGTTTAATGGCTTGCTAGGCCAATCGATTACATATTTGACCGTGTGATCAACATTGCCACACCATTGACTTCAACTATCCACTAATGCTCGATGGCAACAATCATTATACCAAATATCTTAATAATTGAAAATACCTTTATCGTTTATAAAATAGTTCATTGCTTTAGCACAAATAGTACTCATGCTCATTTATTTCAAGTCAAAAAAATTTCAATACTTCAAAATTTTATACATATCTTCGTATCATATAATTTATTAAAACATTATTTCAAAATAAGATTTCTTTTATCAAAATTTTTTATATTCTTAAACCATCAATTGTCTCCTTTCTAAAATATAGCTCAAAATATTTCTTCAAAATATTATTATTTCCTTTCAAACATTTTTTCTTAAATGGATCACTTATACTTTTTCTTAAAATATCATTTCAAAACATTGGTTTCAATATAGCTCAAAATATTTTACTTCTTTTTAAAACCTTCAATCGCTTTCTAAAACTTTACAAAACATTTCGAAACTATTAATTTTCTATTTGAATGTCTCATTCTATTGTTTAGAAATCTATGTCGACAATGAATGATCAAGCTCGTCAACCATAATTCTTAAACCACTCAATGGACAAATTAACACGAAATCGATTTCAAACATTTCTTCAAATAATACATTCGTATACTTTAAAAATGCTTTACGTATAAAAATAATTATTTGTAGAATTAATACATTTCTCTAATATCATAGAAAAATATTTACCATTAATTGAAAAGTTTATAATTACAATATATGCTTGCTTGATTAAAAATACTCATAAATTGTTTATGAGAGTACAATCAAAATACTTACAATAATCCAACATCACAAATCAATTAGCAAGCTTTCTTTACAATTTATTTTTTTACGTAAAATATATTGTTTTTAATTTTAGTGAAATGCATTTCCATTATCACTTGTAGTAACTTTTCTTCCGAAGACACCACGAGGATCCAAGTATCAACATTTATATGGATACTTGCCTTAAGCAATGGCTCCTGACTGATACCATACTTAAGGCAGATTCCTAAATAAGCGTCTATCCATTAATGCAATCACATAAAGAAATCAAAACAATGATAAAAAGAAGAAATGCAACCAAATAATTAGAATGCTTAATGTAAAGTTGTAACAACCCGCATATTTATCGATTTTATATTTAAATATTTTATTTAAATATTTTATCATTAGTCGGATTTTAGTCCGAAAAGCTACTTTTTGCATACGGTCGAATTAGGACTCGAGACCACCCCCATTGAGTTCAAAATGCGGTTTGCGACCTTTTTGAGTATGAGCTTCGATATGTTTGGAGAAAGTTGAATTTTGCTACTTTTTGCTTTGGGCTTTGGTTTGGGCTGAACCCACTTACTAACTCAGTTCCAACCCACTCCAACTCTTCATTACTTCATTTCTAATTCCTAACTCTTCAAGCTTTCAACAATGGTGGAAGAGAAAAAGAATTAAAACTCCAAGCCCTAGCTTCCTTTGCAAATCCATCTCCTAGCTCAAGTTCTTGCTCCAAATTCAAAGAGAACCCATTGGTAAGCATCTCCTTCATCTTCTCCAACTCATTCTCTCTTTGATTTCAGAAATTTCCTAAACCTAATTTAGGAAATGTTTCTCCTTTAAGCTTAGATTCAAGCTTGTTGAGTTGGAATTGAAGAGTGCTTGTTCTTGCCATTGCTTCGTAGCTTCTTCTTCATTCGTTTGGGTTCAAAGGTGAGATTTTTAATCTCACATCTAAGTCTATGAATTATCTTCGAATGTTAGGTATGAATTCCTAACACTTATTCGTGTGCATTTGCTTTTGGATTGGATTGAATTGGTGTATATTCCAATTTTTAGTGTTTTGAGTTTAATTCGTTAAAAATCCTAACTTTGATGTTTGAACATGTTTTTGGTGATGCATCGAGGAGCATATAGGGCCGGGTAGTCGATTGGCATAATCCCTTAGCGCCGTTGCTCGTGCGAATGCAATTTGGTCAAGATTGAACCTCATTTGTTATAGGCAGGGAAGAGGCTGGAAACAGGTTCGGCCGACCGACCCCTCTGGTCCGGTCGACCGACCCCTCTGGTCCGGTCGACCGACCTGCTTCCAAGTGCATAAGCACTTTCTGTTTTAAGGTTCGGTCGACCGAGTACAGGGTTCGGTCGACCGACCTGCTGTCCCGAGAGGTTTCCAGCCTTTGGTTCGGTCGACCGACTCAAGGAGTCCGGTCGACCGACCTGATGATTTTTGCCAGATTAGCCTATTTTGCTAATCCGTTTGAATATCCAACTTTAATCGATTCGTGTTGTCTCCCTTTTGTTGTTGTCATTTATTATCGACTTTGATGACCTTTTCTTTGGGAATTTTAGATATATCCACTTTGATGGATTTTATATCGATTTCTTTGGATTATATTCACATTTTCGAATGTGAATCTTTGTGATTGATTGTTCCTACAATCTTCTTTGTGATTTGTCACTTTAAAAATATAAAGGTTTTCTATACTAGTAGTAAATATCAAAACTCTTTCTTCAAATGATTTCAACACTATTTTATTACAAAGCTCGTTTTCTTAAACCGATTTCCAATCTATTAGTATATATAAACCTTTACCTCACTCGTATGAGAAATCTAATTAAACGACTTAGTAAAACAAGTGGTATGAAACGCTTGCGTTTACTTCGTTGGTTAATTTTTGGACTTGTTCGATTGAAACCCTTGTGACAATTTTCTAGTGGAAATCTACAATTTGTTCGTAAATATTTAAGTTAAGCCAGTGGTTACGGGACATGAAGCTAAGCTCATATATTTACTAGCTTATTGTAATTGACACTTCTCGTTGATCATGACGATCATCTTTATGGTTTAGACTAGCAATGTGCGATGTCTCTTTGTTTGTGATTCGGTTAGGCTAGACACCATTTGTGTGATTCCATTCACACATACCTTTTCGGTTAGCCTAGACACCACTTGTGTGATTCCATTCACACATACCCTTTTTGCTGTTTGGTTAGGCTAGACACCATTTGTGTGATTCCATTCACACATACCTTTTCGGTTAGCCTAGACACCACTTGTGTGATTCCATTCACACATACCCTTTTTGCTGTTTGGTTAGGCTAGACACCATTTGTGTGATTCCATTCACACATACCTTTTCGGTTAGCCTAGACACCACTTGTGTGATTCCATTCACACATACCCTTTTTGCTGTTTGGTTAGGCTAGACACCATTTGTGTGATTCCATTCACACATACCTTTTCGGTTAGCCTAGACACCACTTGTGTGATTCCATTCACACATACCTTTTTGCTATTTGGTTAGGCTAGACACCATTTGTGTGATTCCATTCACACATACCTTTTCGGTTAGCCTAGACACCACTTGTGTGATTCCATTCACACACACCCTTTTTGCTGTTTGGTTAGGCTAGACACCATTTGTATGATTCCATTCACACATACCTTTTCGGTTAGCCTAGACACCACTTGTGTGATTCCATTCACACATACCTTTTTGCTGTTTGGTTAGGCTAGACACCATTTGTGTGATTGCATTCACACATACCTTTTCGGTTAGCCTAGACACCACTTGTGTGATTCCATTCACACATACCCTTTTTGCTGTTTGGTTAGGCTAGACACCATTTGTGTGATTCCATTCACACATACCTTTTCGGTTAGCCTAGACACCACTTGTGTGATTCCATTCACACATACCTTTATGCTTTTTGGTTAGGCTAGACACCACTTGTGTGATTCCATTCACACATACCTTTTCGGTTAGCCTAGACACCACTTGTGTGATTCTGCTCACACATACCTTTTTGTGATTTCTGGATTTCGTGTGTTGATTTCTGGAAATTTTATCCTTCACCTATTCTTGTGATTTCAGGATTTCGTGTGTTGATTTCTGGAATTTATGTTTCTCCAACTTTTACGTTGGGCATTGATATATATGTCATTTATTGTGGCTTGGTGAATGAAATTAGGAGTATGACATTCCTTTTTATCTTGAGTAGATTATTGTGATATTGATTAATCTCTTGTCGATTTTCAATTACTTATTTATCACGGCTTGGCAATGTGATTATTATATGTTTGTGTCATATCTCTTATTATATATCACTTCGTTTGATATTTATAGCTAGACTGATCCGTTTATTATTTTCTTCTTAAATAATACTCAGGTCAGACTGAGATATTACAGGTGCTTACTCATGGCTTTCTACCTGTAACCATCTTCTGACTTTTGGCTAACTACTCTAGTTTAGTAGTTTTTTTTGTATACATTTGAGATACAAACTCTATGATGTATACTTATTTTTTTGTCTAGCACTTGTATCTATTCCTTTGTATTATTGTGGATCCTTTTGACCACTACTCTGATGTACACTTTCATGTGTAATATTCATATCTATTTCCGCCTTTGTGATATGAATTGTCTGTGACTGATTTGTGTTATGTTTATTTCTATATTTGTTTCCAAAGATTTTATATAGCCACTGTGTGATAGCTTTGAGTTTGTATCTGTATGTCGGATTTCCTCTTGAGATGAAAACTTATATTATTTCTATCTGACATATCGGTACTCGCACAAAGCAATTATACAGATGGTCGCTCCTCAACAGCCTTATTCTCCGTGCTAGTCGACAGCATTACTCCGTAGTGTTCTTGTCTAGCGTGGGTATAGAGGTGGGGCGTCACAGCTTGGTATCAAAGCCAAACTTCGGAACAATATAGAATAATTTAGCAAGGATCATGTCCTAAGTCTTTCTTAGGAGTCATGCTTTAGGATTTAATTCGAGTCTTCGTACCGATTCATCCTATTTTCTTTATGATTCCTTGTTTTATCTATCAAGATTGCTTGATATTCATTTGTGAATAACCTTTTTCCTCTTCTTTCTTTATTTCTTAAAGAAGAGAAATGGTTAGACCTGGTCGTCCCAGCGCCAGTCAATCTAGTGCTACTCCTCAGGATGGAGTATTCATGTCTTCTCAGCAGCTTTTGGATCTCGTGAAGAACGCTCAAGCTGCCGGACCCAATACAGAGCCTACTCATCCTAGATCCGGTTTTGCACGCTTGTGCAGAGACTACACTGATTTGGGTGGAAGGCCATTCAAGGGATCCGAGAGTGTTATAAAAATTCAAGCTTGGCTCAAATCATGCGATCGCATCTTTTCTCGCATGAACCTTATTGACCTTCATCGAGTCCAAGTGGCTTCTAGCATGCTCCAAGAAAGAGCATTGGATTGGTATGAGCTTTTAATTTCTGAAATCGTTGAAGCGGATCTCACTTGGGAGCAATTTCGGGGAAGGTTCGAATTGAAATTTGTGCCGGAGGCTGAAAAAGTAACTTTGGCCCGGCGTTTTATTGACCTTGTTCAAGGTGAATCTTCTGTGACAGACTATGTCGCATCTTTCGAATCTCTGTCCAAATACGGGGTTGAATACATCAACACCCCATTGAAGAAAAATCATAGATTTGTTTATGGCCTAAATAAAAATCTTAAGAAGCCCCTACTCCTGAAACTTGAAGTTTCATTTGATCAGCTTATTGATATCGCTCTTCGTCTTGAAGAGGCCGATAGAGAAAGCGATAATGAAGTTGTGCGTGCCAAACCCAACTTCAACAACAAAAAGAGACCCAACGAATTCCAAGGCCCTTATCCCAACAAAAAGGGTAAGCAAGCAACGCCGGCTACAAAGGCTCCTTCTCCTAGTAGTGCGAGATGCTTCAACTGTGGATCTGGGGATCATTTTGCTAATAAGTGCTCAATGCCCAAATCGTGTCGCTATTGTAAGAGCCCAGATCATTTCATCCATCAATGCCTCAAACGTGAAGGCAAGAGGGAGGGAAAGTTGAATTTGGCTCAAGCCCTTGGCAACACATCTCGTGGCCAAGGTATTTCTCATTTAATCCTTGACTACATTTATTTTGTGATCTTCTTATTTGAGTTCTTTTTGATATGGGTTTCATCTCACTATTTTATATCAAAAGAACTTGTCGATTCTTTTCTTTGAAAATATTTTGTGCTTGTTGACTTCTTTGACGATTGTGAATCCGGATGGTAGATCCGCAACACTCAATTTGTATTGATGTCGAAATTATTTTATGAGACTTTTCTTTCCGAGCCGATGTTTTTACTTAGGCTTCGGAATTGATTTTTTTGAAAGGATCGGCTTAATCATTGTGAAGCCCATATCCTATTTTTCGAGTGGACTATTCATCTTCGACATTTTCAATCTGTTAAGCAGATATCTATTTTTCCTTTATGATTTTGATTCCAACTTGATGGCATCATTTTATTCCTTAAAGCCCACTTATAAGGAAAGTGTTATTTCTCTCATTCATGTAGTTTGAGAAATTTTCCCGTATTTTTGAGTTTGTCTTAGGATTATCACCTAAGAAATCTTTTGTGTGGTGTTAAGGTCTTTCTAGTTTGACCTTGCCACCAGTTTTCATTTGCTACGAGTTGCGGAAATTAGCATTCCACTTACCGCATTCCGCACTCGTTATGATTCTATGAATGAATTATTTTGTCATTCAGTTTTTCCAGCTTATTTCATCCATTTTTTAGATCGAATATTCTATGAATATCTCGATGACTCCATTCTTGTACTTATTGATTTTGGATGAAAATAGTAATTTAAAATTTTGCAAATCTTTTTCATAAGATTTATTTGTAAGTAAAATTCTTTTCGATACTTTTATTCTTGTGATTCCTGAAGGGGAACCAAGACTTTACTATTTGTACTGATACTAGTTGTATTGGTTTGGATGTCATTCTCTTGCAAAAGAGAACGTGCTATCACTTGTGCTTCTAAATCATTATAGCTTATCGAGACTAGATATGCCACTCATGATCTGGTTCTCTCGGCTATTGTTTTTACTTTTGGATTTTGGCATCATCATATTTGGACAAGAAATTTGTTCTCTACCCCAATCATAAATCTTTGGAATAATTATTTTCTCAAAAGGAACTTAATTTGCGTCAACAACGTTGGCTCGAGTTCCTTGCTCCTTATGATCTTGATATTCTTCATACGCCCGGTAAGGGAAATCGTGTTGCCAATGCGCTTTGTCGTAAGCAACAAGTGGTTGATTCTTCGATGTTGTCTGAATGGAATTATCTTTTCATCATGTTCATCGGACGTTTTGGTACACTTCGTTTTATTGAGTTTTATCTCATTCCTTTTATGGACTAGTATCCGGTGTTCTTTTATGGTGTTCGGTTCATTGGATGTACTATTATTATACTACATCGGTGTTCCGTCTTATCTGGATCAATGGATGTACCATTATACTACATCGTTGTTCCGGATTATCGGTTCATTGGGCGTACTGTTTCTGTACAACGCCGTTGCACTGGCTCAATTTTCTGCTATTCTTGACGTTCCCCACGTCTTTTATCTACGGGAATGCCTTACGGATTCCGGTTTTCATTCTTGAGCCCGGTGATATTGTGGGAATTGAAGTTTCACCAGATTTGATTTATGAGCAACATTCCATTCGCATCATTGCTTCGGAGGTTGAGCACCTTCGGAATAAAGATGTTCTTCTTGTGAGAGTTCAATGGTTCTCAAATCCTTAGGATTGCTCTTGTGAAATCTTGAGAATTCATCGAACGAAAACTTTCGGATTTACTCCTTCGTGCTCTTTATGGTGAACTTCTTGATTCAAATTTTCTTTTGTGTTGATATGCTTCTATGGTTGTTACTTCTTACTTTCTTCTTAAATATTGTAAGGACGCAATTTCTTTAAGGAGGGGAGTCTGTAACAACCCGCATATTTATCGATTTTATATTTAAATATTTTATTTAAATATTTTATCATTAGTCGGATTTTAGTCCGAAAAGCTACTTTTTGCATACGGTCGAATTAGGACTCGAGACCACCCCCATTGAGTTCAAAATGCCGTTTGCGACCTTTTTGAGTATAAGCTTCGATATGTTTGGAGAAAGTTGAATTTTGCTACTTTTTGCTTTGGCTTTGGTTTTGGCTGAACCCACTTACTAACTCAGTTCCAACCCACTCCAACTCTTCATTAATTCATTTCTAATTCCTAACTCTTCAAGCTTTCAACAATGGTGGAAGAGAAAAAGAATTAAAACTCCAAGCCCTAGCTTCCTTTGCAAATCCATCTCCTAGCTCAAGTTCTTGCTCCAAATTCAAAGAGAACTCATTGGTAAGCATCTCCTTCATCTTCTCCAACTCATTCTCTCTTTGATTTCAGAAATTTCCTGAACCTAATTTAGGAAATGTTTCTCCTTTAAGCTTAGATTCAAGCTTGTTGAATTGGAATTGAAGAGTGCTTGTTCTTGCCATTGCTTTGTAGCTTCTTCTTCATTCGTTTGGGTTCAAAGGTGAGATTTTTAATCTCACATCTAAGTTTATGAATTATCTTCGAATGTTAGGTATGAATTCCTAACACTTATTCGTGTGCATTTGCTTTTGGATTGGATTGAATTAGTGTATATTCCAATTTTTAGTGTTTTGAGTTTAATTCGTTAAAAATCCTAACTTTGATGTTTGAACATGTTTTTGGTGATGCATCGAGGAGCATATAGGGCCAGGTAGTCGATTGGCATAATCCCTTAGCGCCGTTGCTCGTGCGAATGCAATTTGGTCAAGATTGAACCTCATTTGTTATAGGCAGGGAAGAGGCTGGAAACAGGTTCGGCCGACCAACCCCTCTGGTCCGGTCGACCGACCTGCTTCCAAGTGCATAAGCACTTTCTGTTTTAAGGTTCGGTCGACCGAGTACAGGGTTCGGTCGACCGACCTGCTGTCGCGAGAGGTTTCCAGCCTTTGGTTCGGTCGACCGACTCAGGGAGTCCGGTCGACCGACCTGATGATTTTTGCCAGATTAGCCTATTTTGCTAATCCGTTTGAATATCCAACTTTAATCGATTCGTGTTGTCTCCCTTTTGTTGTTGTCATTTATTATCGACTTTGATGACCTTTTCTTTGGGAATTTTAGATATATCCACTTTGATGGATTTTATATCGATTTCTTTGGATTGTATTCACATTTTCGAATGTGAATCTTTGTGATTGATTGTTCCTACAATCTTCTTTGTGATTTGTCACTTTAAAAATATAAAGGTTTTCTATACTAGTAGTAAATATCAAAACTCTTTCTTCAAATGATTTCAACACTATTTTATTACAAAGCTCGTTTTCTTAAACCGATTTCCAATCTATTAGTATATATAAACCTTTACCTCACTCGTATGAGAAATCTAATTAAACAACTTAGTAAAACAAGTGGTATGAAACGCTTGCGTTTACTTCGTTGGTTAATTTTTGGACTTGTTCGATTGAAACCCTTGTGACAATTTTCTAGTGGAAATCTACAATTTGTTCGTAAATATTTAAGTTAAGCCAGTGGTTACGGGACATGAAGCTAAGCTCATATATTTACTAGCTTATTGTAATTGACACTTCTCGTTGATCATGACGATCATCTTTATGGTTTAGACGAGCAATGTGCGATGTCTCTTTGTTTGTGATTCGGTTAGGCTAGACACCATTTGTGTGATTCCATTCACACATACCTTTTCGGTTAGCCTAGACACCACTTGTGTGATTCCATTCACACATACCCTTTTTGCTGTTTGGTTAGGCTAGACACCATTTGTGTGATTCCATTCACACATACCTTTTCGGTTAGCCTAGACACCACTTGTGTGATTCCATTCACACATACCCTTTTTGCTGTTTGGTTAGGCTAGACACCATTTGTGTGATTCCGTTCACACATACCTTTCCGGTTAGCCTAGACACCACTTGTGTGATTCCATTCATACATACCCGTTTTGCTGTTTGGTTAGGCTAGATAGCATTTGTGTGATTCCATTCACACATACCTTTTCGGTTAGCCTAGACACCACTTGTGTGATTCCATTCACACATACCTTTTTGCTGTTTAGTTAGGCTAGACACCATTTGTGTGATTCCATTCACACATACCTTTTCGGTTAGCCTAGACACCACTTGTGTGATTCCATTCACATATACCCTTTTTGCTGTTTGGTTAGGCTAGACACCATTTGTGTGATTCCATTCACACATACCTTTTCGGTTAGCCTAGACACCACTTGTGTGATTCCATTCACACATACCTTTTTGCTGTTTGGTTAGGCTAGACACCATTTGTGTGATTCCATTCACACATACCTTTTCGGTTAGCCTAGACACCACTTGTGTGATTCCATTCACACATACCTTTTTGCTGTTTGGTTAGGCTAGACACCATTTGTGTGATTCCATTCACACATACCTTTTCGGTTAGCCTAGACACCACTTGTGTGATTCCATTCACACATACCCTTTTTGCTGTTTGGTTAGGCTAGACACCATTTGTGTGATTCCATTCACACACACCTTTTCGGTTAGCCTAGACACCACTTGTGTGATTCCATTCACACATACCTTTTTGCTGTTTGGTTAGGCTAGACACCATTTGTGTGATTCCATTCACACATACCTTTTCGGTTAGCCTAGACACCACTTGTGTGATTCCATTCACACATACCCTTTTTGCTGTTTGGTTAGGCTAGACACCATTTGTATGATTCCATTCACACATACCTTTTCGGTTAGCCTAGACACCACTTGTGTGATTCCATTCACACATACCTTTTTGCTGTTTGGTTAGGCTAGACACCATTTGTGTGATTCCATTCACACATACCTTTTCGGTTAGCCTAGACACCACTTGTGTGATTCCATTCACACATACCCTTTTTGCTGTTTGGTTAGGCTAGACACCATTTGTGTGATTCCATTCACACATACCTTTTCGGTTAGCCTAGACACCACTTGTGTGATTCCATTCACACATACCTTTATGCCTTTTGGTTAAGCTAGACACCACTTGTGTGATTCCATTCACACATACCTTTTCGGTTAGCCTAGACACCACTTGTGTGATTCCGCTCACACATACCCTTTTTGCTGTTTGGTTAGGCTAAACACCATTTGTGTGATTCCATTCACACATACCTTTTCGGTTAGCCTAGACACCACTTGTGTGATTCCATTCACACATACCTTTATGCCTTTTGGTTAGGCTAGACACCACTTGTGTGATTCCATTCACACATACCTTTTCGGTTAGCCTAGACACCACTTGTGTGATTCCGCTCACACATACCTTTTTGTGATTTCTGGATTTCGTGTGTTGATTTCTGGAAATTTTATCCTTCACCTATTCTTGTGATTTCAGGATTTCGTGTGTTGATTTCTGGAATTTATGTTTCACCAACTTTTACGATGGGCATTGATATATATGTCATTTATTGTGGCTTGGTGAATGAAATTAGGAGTATGACATTCCTTTTTATCTTGAGTAGATTATTGTGATATTGATTAATCTCTTGTCGATTTTCATTTACTTGTTTATCACGGCTTGGCATTGTGATTATTATATGTTTGTGTCATATCTCTTATTATATATCACTTCGTCTGATATTTATAGCTAGACTGATCCGTTTATTATTTTCTTCTTAAATAATACTCGGATCAGACTGAGATATTACAGGTGCTTACTCATGGCTTCCTACCTGGAACCATCTTCTGACTTTTGGCTAACTACTCTAGTTTAGTAGTTTTTGTTGTATACATTTGAGATACAGACTCTATGATGTATACTTATTCTTTTGTCTAGCACTTGTATCTATTCCTTTGTATTATTGTGGATCCTTTTGACCACTACTCTGATGTACACTTTCATGTGTAATATTCATATCTATTTCCGCCTTTGTGATATGAATTGTCTGTGAATGATTTGTGTTATGTTTATTTCTATATTTGTTTCCGAAGATTTTATATAGCCACTGTGTGATAGCTTTGAGTTTGTATATGTATGTCGGATTTCCTCTTGAGATGAAAACTTATATTATTTCTATCTGACATATCGGTACTCGCACAAAGCAATTATACAGATGGTCGCTCCTCAACAGCCTTATTCTCCGTGCTAGTCGACAGCATTACTCCGTAGTGTTCTTGTCTAGCGTGGGTATAGAGGTGGGGCGTCACAAAAGTAATCCATCAGCTTCCGCTGTGCAACTTTGATCCTAATGAATCAAATTACTTTATTTAAAGACACACCGAGGTCTAATATCTATCAACTGAGCCGACGCTACAAGTCGGAACTATGACTTCCACCTTCACACCCTTATGAACTACTACGTACCTCATACAGAGATTTATTCTCAGAATGGTTGAAGAGATTAATATTATATAGTAAGGAAAATACATATGCATCACTCGATGATTACCTCAGCATTCATTGTATATAAGTAATATGTTTACTCCTATTATATCTTACTGTAGGATACTACCCAACACGCCCAAGGGATAGGGATTCTATGTCTCATCTAAGGCCATGACCGGTTTGTTTTATATGGCATATTTTTCTAAAACCGCTATGATACCAACTGTAACACCCCACCTCTATAACCATACTAACAATGAGCATCAGTAGGTAATATTGTTTGATAAAATGGAGAATGGGGCGATATTGGACTTACACACATAAATATTCCCACTAAAACTAGTATGTATTGAAATATCGTGCATAAAACTTACCTATACGTATATAGTATTAGCACAAAGTAATAAACATGTATGTCTCCAGGATAGAACAATATATAATATGCAATAAATAATAGAGAACACAGATTTAACAAACGCAGCGATAAATATATAATAGAAAATATACATCAGGCTAAGTGGGTCAATTAAAAGAGTCAATGGCCACTTTCCCAATAGTATAAATACAACGTAAGTCCTAAACATGTCACAAGAATAAATGTACACATGAGGCTACATCTATATATATTGGCACACTAATTGACTAATAATCTAACCTCCATATATGCCTAATAGTCAAAAGCTGGTCACTTCATCCCCGTACCCATAATGTCTCGAACTAACTCGAGTATTATATAAATAACATATGGGTCATACTATGTCCAAAATGTAGAGTCAATATATCATGATAATAGCATAATATATTAATGGTGTCATTGATGGTATAACAATACCTCATTGTAGCAACACGTCATAAAACCATGTATAAGCAATATCACCCGTATAAAAAATCAAGTCAAACTACATACTAAGTGTATAATGCCTAGTGTGTGAAATAACCCATGCATCCAAATATCATTAAGCTTAAGAGATCACTTACTATGTAAGACATGCTCTCAGTAATGCCTAAGATTATCTCTTCCATAATCATAAATAGACATACCGGAGGTCCGTCATACTTAACATATAAGACATTACATGACAAACATACAAATCAAACACTTATGATATACAAATGTGGCGTACCATTAATAGCCTAGGTTGTCTCTTAGATAACCGTATAAAATATAAGTATAGGGTCCAACTCCATGCTCTTAGCATCTCCAGCTATCCTTAATAGCCTTATTATCAATGTGTATGGGGTTACACAATTTGATGGATATTCGGTCCACTGAATAATCAATAGATCTATAATCACATAATGATCATCTGTACTTCAACCTCTTTGGGATCGACTTAGCTCCTAGCCAGTGAAATGATCAGGTGGTCTCTTAGAACTCCAACAATCTACTCAACTCTCAGTATTGTAAGTAATCATTTGGACACTAAGTTCTATGTGCTCTAAGCATCATAAATAACTATTTTGGCATCGGTCTCAACAAATAATATGAATGAATCTCGGCTATCTACTCGATAATCTCATATAGGTGAATAAGTAGTGTCAACATCAACAATAACAAGACGAGAGATCGATAGCTCTTAGCTTACTCACTAAGCCTTCCTTTTACGCTGTCAATGCTACTTATACAGTCTTCGGTTACCTCAACAACCATCGTGACCGAATACCCTATAGAGCAAGACTGCGCTCTGCCATGGCCACGTCCCTACAAGTGTCCCATTGGTAATAGTCTATTGGCCTAAGTAACATGGAGAAATGGCTCTCGACCATGGCTCTAAGCCATGCACGCATCAAAACATGTGTCACAGTTTAGGGGAGCGACCATACAATCAGGTCGTTAGGTTGAATACTAGCAAATTTGGCTTACTCCACAACACATAATAGGAGTATGCTCATAATAAATAGACACACCTATGACTCCCAATCTGCTTACTCTCAATCTACATCACAATAAATGTAATATCCCATAGACTTGACCCTAATGAGTGACATCTACTTATAATAAATAACCGAATAAGTATCACATCGATGCCCCATACCACCACGTGATGCTTAATCGCTTATTCGCTACTCATAAACTGCAATAAGTCTCACAGTGTTCTATATTATAGGTCAGAGAAATATTACTGAAAGTCCAAATGGTATTATAACTCCGTTTATTCAGATTTCTCATTATGCAAAATGAAAACAATTAAAACATTTAAATATAAATTAGGAAAAGATTATATTTATAAAAACAATTTAATATTCTACAAATAATAAAAATCTTTAAAATATATTATATATTGAATATTACTTTAACTTTATTTGTATAATCCCAAAATAAAGATTTAAATGCAAAAATTCATCTCCGAATCTTTATGTACATTTTTTAAATATTCAAGATCACTTTACAAATCAAATTTTATTTACAGAATTTATTCAAATATTTTCTATAATCAAGTTCTATTTTGAAATAATTTATAATTTCCAAAATAATTCTTCTTTTAATTCATACCATAAATATAATCAAATTTGTCATTTTATATTCAAAACATTTCTCACTCAAACCTTAAAATAGCTTCAAAATATTAAATAATTCAAACCACAAAGTATATCTGTTATTTATTTTAATATTGTATATTTATATATATAACAATAAGTAGGAGCTTAGTAGCTCCAGCCATCGGTCTATCGCTGTCGATGACTACTATAAGTCGACTAGTCAGTGTCAGGCGTCAATCGATTACTTTCATAACCTAGAGGTGTTCAAGCTCCAGGTATAGCTTCTTCTCTCCATTCTTCTTCGGTTCCACATTCCATAGAACCCCTCTCCATTGCTACAACCAAATATAATCATACAAACACAAATACACATAAATCCTAACGAAAAAGTTCTTTGATGTATAGGCAATGAAGATGATTCCAAGTTTACAGTAAATGGATTTCATGCTAACATAATTCAATCACAAATCAACCGAAACATCTAGGCAAGGATTTGTAACTGCAAAACACTCACCTTAGCTTAAGAAAGCTCAATTCTTCCTTTATATTGCTTCATAGCTCTACAAAATCGAAATTTGCTCTTCTCTTAAATTTATCACGACATCAAAACTTGTTCAAAATCATACTTTAATGGCTTCTAAAGGTGTAGAACATGAAGAGATGCTTGGTTTTCTATTTCACAATTTATGGAAATTTATTTAATTTTATATTAATTTTTGAAGAAGAGGATTAGGATTCATAATTGGAAGATTAGAGGAACAGAGATAGAATGACTTACGGGTTGGGAAAATGAAGCAAGGCATGAGGCTTCTAAATTTTTCCTAAAGCAAAGAAAGATGAATAATTTTCTTATGTGTGCATAAGGGCCAAGTTGGCCTTATACTATTATTAATCCAATATATTCCTTCTCCTTTTCTTCTCTTCTTTACTAATCAATTTACCAATCATATTAAATTAGTTAAAATTATCGAATGAAATTCACATTTATCTTTCCTACATATTTTACTATTACTACAAAATTTAAGAAACCTATTTCCATAATTCAACTTATTTAAATAATTATTTCATATTTACATCTCTAGGCCCATTTATTAATAAATTCTCAACCTCCTTATATAAATGAAAATAAATTTTCTTTTTCTTAAAAAAATAAATTCCTAATCTCATTTGTCATCAATATTAGATTTCGTAAAAAAATTTTAACCACATTTAATATATTAAAATCATTCCAAAACTAAAACATTAATATTCCTTCAAAATAGTCAAAATCGTCATTTATGACTTCGGAAAAATCAATACCAAATTAATTCACTTTATATTCATTTTTATGAATAAATATTTCCACTTTCAATCAACATTACTAATTAGGACCTATTCTGCGATTTTAGGATTTTAGCCGCCGATCTTCAATTCTCCTCCTCCTTTAAATCCGCCGCTTGATCCTCTGATCCACAGTGTCTCCGATGTCTTCACTTCTGTTGACGGCTCCTCCTAACAGCCTCCCCCCAGATCTGCCGTCCACATCCATGGACCCTCCACCCGGTTTCCAGCTGCTTCCACGCGTAGACGAATCCCATACCGACAAGGACGGATTCACCACGGTAGTAAGACGAAAATGGAGACGAGATCCAAATCATTTGCCTCAGCCGAAGTCTAGCGTCAAGGAAAATTATAACTCACCCCACAATGCTTCAATCCAATCTCGGCAACCCACAATCACAAATACAAGCAAAAGTTCTCTGAACGCAGCATATAAAAATGACGTCCAATCCACACAAAATGTATACAAATCTGGTCAAAATAAGTGGAACTTTACGACCACATCCAGTCGAGCATGGAACGAAGTGGTTAAAGGCAATAATATTCCAGTTTCCATCCCATTAAAATTTTATCAGCCTCGTGAAATAAACAACTTTCACTGTGCCAAAATGTCGGAAGAAGTTGTGATAAAAGCAAAAAAGCAATGGGATAATGCAATAGTTGTATACGTTGTCGGCCCTAAACCATACTATCCATACTTTAAGGACTATATTCTTATAGTCTGGAAACCAGATGACGATTTCTCAATCTACTCGAAAGAAAATGGTTTCTATGTCATAAAATTCAACAACAAAAAAGACTGTGACAAGATTCTAGAAGGAGGTCCATATTTCTATAATAAAAAACTGATGATGATGAAAAGATGGTCTCTCGGAATGCAACTCAATAAGGAACTCTTACACACAATCCCGATTTGGATTCGACTCCCCAACCTTCCCCTTGACTACTGGACGGAAGAAGGAATTAGCCGTATTGCCTCGGTTCTCGGCACTCCAATTAGATTGGATAAAGTCACTGAAGGTATTATCAAAATTGCTTATGCGAGAGTGCTAATTGAGATAAATAACTCGTTTAAATTTCCGAATAAAATCCCCATAATTACTGAAAATGATAAAATGATCTGGCAAGAAGTGAAATATGAATGGAAACCATCGCTATGCTCAAATTGCGCAAGTTTTGGCCATGCTGAGACGAACTGCCAATTTAATAAAGTATGGGAACCTAAATCGAGCAACGTAACACTTAATGAGGATAACTCTGAGATGGTGATTGATAAAGATGGGAGCATTAAAGAAAATGAATCAAACAAATATCATAACCATAATATTGAAGAAAACTCGTCTGACTCACCTATGATAGAAGAGTCTACACAAGTTGCAACTACAATAAGTAACAACACTCATGTCACAAATATCATGGAAGCTTCTCAGTCTCTCTCGGATGAAAGCCATAAAATACAACAAAACTCTGTAGCTTTGAATATCATTACAGTTCCTACTGATACAGCCATGAATTTAGAATCTTTATCAACTCTACATAATACAAACGTTGACATTAATGAGGCAAACAACGACTCTAATGAAAGATGCAATACCAATACGGTACTGGACAGTAGACACGAATCCACAGAGCAAAACAACTCCTCTGCCCGCACCACCAAAGCCAGTAACACACGCAAGACTAGGACAGATGAAACGCCATTTGAATTCAAAGCCACCTCCAATCCAGATATTGTAGATAACCCTGCGTGGCACTTAATTGTCAGTCAACTAAAAGGTAAGAACAAATGCTCAAAAAAAGCAAAGACACTGGGGATTGCTGCTCCCCTAGAAAACAGTAGCAACCCTGACAGCCATCAATAGATGGAGTTCCTCTTCTGGAACATAAGGGGCATGAATGCCCCTGCCAAACAACTGGAAATTAGTAGAATATTGAATAGCAGTAGGTTTTCTTTTGTTAGTATTATTAAAAATAAACTAACAGCAGCCAATATTGATAAATTTATGAGTAAAGTTGAACCTAAATGGAAGTTCTCACATAACATTTTGGAAGGACAGAAAAGTCGTATTATCACCATTTGGGATTCCAATCAGTGGACTAACATTATCCTTCACGCTAATGACCAATTCATTACTGGTATGCTACATAACTCTAGTGGATTAAGTGTGATGCGTACTTCTGTCTACGCACACAATGAGGAAGTGAGAAGAAAGGAGTTATGGAATTATATAATTGCCCTATCTGTGAATGTCAACCTTCCTTGATTATAGCAGGAGATTTTAACGCCATCCTATCACCTACCGATAGAATGAATAATGGTATATGCTCTGATGCGGGTAACCAGGAATTTATGAATTGCATATCCAAATCAAATCTACTTGAACCAGATTTTTCAGGAAATTTCTATACTTGGAGGGGTGGATTTCAATTTTCTATTCATAGTAAAGTTGATCGAGTTTTTGTAAATTATCTGTGGAATGCAAAATTCAAAAACTATGGTATAAACTTTGGTAACCACTCTATCAGTGATCATACCCCTATTATGGTTAACCTCTCCAATCAAATCATGAAGAGAAGAAGAATACCTTTCAAATATAATAATTCGTGGCATCTCCAAAGAGGATATCGGAGCAGCATTCAACAAGCCTTTGAGCAGGAGTTTACAGGCAATCCCCTCTATAACTTCCTCTGTAAATTAAAAGTAGCAAAGATAAATTTGAAACTATGGAATTCAAACAGAAACAATATACATTCTTTTCTAGACAAGCTAAAGAATGAAGCCAATGATATTTATAAGTGCTTAGTTCAAGATCCACTAAATAAACACCTTGTCGAGGAATATGATGTGAAAAACGACCAAATACATAATATAACGAGGAGTATCGCGATAGAAAATGAGCAAAGAATGAAAATAAACTGGTTGACTAGAGGGGATAAACCCACAGAATTCTTTTTCTTGAAAATCAATAAGATTAACCCAACTAGGGGGAACAATCTCATTCTCAATGAGAATGGTTCTTGGTCATCAACATCAGAAAACATAGCTCTTTCGGCACTAAATTATTTCTCAGACCTGTATTCTTCGCCTACGAACTTGGTTCAATTCCCAGACATAATTTGCAAGAAAATATTATCAGAAAATGCTAAAACAAATTTGTGTAAACCCTTTCTTATGGAGGAAGTTAAAACTGCAATTTTCCAGATTAATGACAATAGTTCTCCTGGTCCAGATGGAATGAACTCCAAATTTTACAAATTGCATTGGGAACAAATCAAATATGATATATGGACTGCAATGAATAATGTTCTACACTCTGGGAAAATTATTAGGGAAATTAATCACACATTTATCTGCTTAATCCAAAAAAAACAAATGCAGTGGATATGAGTGAGTTTAGACCAATCTCCTTATGTAATGTGTCATATAAAATTCTTGCTAACCTTCTGTGTAACAAAATGAAGCTATTGATGAATGATCTTATCTCCTATAACCAGAATGCCTTCATTCCGGGTAGGATTATCACAGAAAACTCCCTTCTGGCTTATGAAATGATTAGAGGTTTCAACAGAAAAAATTCTACAAACTTATGTCTGAAAATTGACCTGAACAAGGCGTATGACAAAATTAACAGAGCTTTTATTCATCATATGTTGATTGCTATGAATTTTCCCCCCTCATTCGTGGAACTAATATATGAATGTATCTCTACTCCCACATTCTCGATACTAATAGAAGGGTCACCACATGGTTTCATCTCTAGTACTAGAGGATTACGACAGGGCGACCCCCTATCACCATATCTGTTTGCCATCGCTATGGAATATCTGACAATTAAAATGGATATGGAATTTATCAAAGGTAATATCAAACCCGTATACCAAACTAAACCCCTGATTACACATCTGATGTATGCAGATGACATTCTTGTATTAACCAAAGCAACTATTGACAATGCAAACTGTATCAGGCAGGTGTTTCAAGAACTGAATAATATCACAGGGTTGGAATTAAACAACAACAAAACCACTCTGTTTCTCAGCAAAGGTGCCACGAACAAAACACAAATTTCTCAAATACTTAATTATAATATTGGCAATCTGCCAATAATTTATTTGGGTATTCCTCTGTCAAATAACAAACTGAAAGTAAGAGATTTTGGCTGGCTGATAGACAAAATTCACAAAAAATTCAATCATTGGCACAGCAAAATGCTCAATATTAGTGGAAGAGCAGAATTAATAAAAACAGTCATTCATCCTATTCTACAGTTTTGGCTTCAGTTCACACAGTTTCCTCTCACAGTAACACAAAGAATAAATTCCTTATGTGCTAACTTTTTATGGAAATCTAAAGCCCATCAAATGAAATGGGAAGATGTATGCAGAACCAAAAATGAGGGTGGGTTTGGTATAAGGAAAATTGAAGACATTTCGAAAGCGGTGGCTACTAAACTTCTGTGGAATATGATTAATGGTGAGACACTATGGGCTAAATGGATCCAAAACAAATACTGCAGAAACACAAACTTCTGGACTGCCAACATAGACCCTGCTGCCTCCTACACTTGGAATACTTTACTCAGAGCAACACAGTGGTGCAAAGGTCTTATTAATGAAAATATTGCTAATGGGGATTCTACAAACTTGTGGCTTGATCCTTGGATCAATTGCACCTCTCTAATAGAAAAAACTGGTTGGAATGCCATGGATATGGTGAGAGGTGGTGAAAAGAAAGTGTCTGTCCTGATTTCGAATAACAAGTGGAAACAGCACTTAGATAATGTTCCTATCCAATTTCATCAAACCATACATAATATCAATATTCAACAACACAGGGGTACAGATTACTGGAGTTGGACTCCCAGTAAAAATGGTCAATTTACCCTAAAATCGGCTTGGAACCAAATTAGAAACAAAAACCCAGAACCTTACTGGACAAAAATCATATGGGGGAAAGGCTGTGCGCCTAAAATGTCAATTTGTGCGCTATTAGTCATTCAAGATAAACTGAAAACTAAAGATCGTGTCAGCCGATGGAACACAGATATTGACCAACAATGTAACCTATGTTCTAGTGATTTCGAAAATAGAGACCATCTATTTTTTAATTGCCCATATTCTCGTAATCTATTGGAGACTATCATGCACAAAATCAGCATAAATGTAAATCACAACTACAATATCAAGGAAATTCTGGACTGCATAATTAAGAAAAAAAGGGAGCAAACTCTATTAGCCCAAATTGATAACATTGCCTTCACTTCCCCTATTTGGAATATATGGTGCGAGAGAAACAATAGGATCTTCAGAGGGGTGGAAATGCCTGCTACCATTAGAAGCTCCCTGATAATACAAGAGATTAGAACGTTACTGCAACACTTAACGAGCAATCAAGAAATTAACGCAGAAGCTAATCATATCTTTGAACAATGGAATGTCACTTCGAGGTCCTTTAATCCCGATCAACCCCCCTGACTTCCTCATTCACCTCTCTTGCAATCGTGGTTGTTACAGATATTGCCTGTTCCTCAGTCTTACTGAGGTATTGAATCGCCGAGCTCCTCAGATCTAGTGCTTCGAAGTACGAGATTTTCTCTCTCCTGAGTGAAACAATCTCTTGTGTGATGAATGACCTCTGTGACAATTGAAATCACTGCCTCTCCTTCATGTGATATGTGGACTTCGTTCCCCTTTTTTTTTTGATACACTTGTCAGTTGCGTTTTTTGTTTCTTTTTCTACTGGACCAAGTTGCTTCTACGGATGATTTTGAGTACAGTTTCCATTTGTTAAACTCCTCCATCTGTTAAACAACTTGGTTTCTTTTGTATTTACTATTTTGTAATGTTAATATATGGAAGTGATATGTACTCTTTTTCCTTGTAAGGCACCCGTTTAGGTTAGGGGGATTACAAGGTTTTAATGAGGCATATCATGAAAATATATGCTGTTCTGTGAATAAAGTACCCGTTTTCAAAAACAAAAAACATTACTAATTAATCACCTTTTATAGAAATCAAATTCTTATTTCATAAAAAAACCTATTATTAAACTGAAATAAATTCTACATTTCCAAATTAGTATAAATCTCAATATCCACGTCTAAATTTCTAAAATATTTACAATTTATTATTGAAAACTTATTTAGTCATCAATATCTTTGTTATTAGTCTTAATTAATTTTCTTCACAACATCAGGTTATTATAGACTTTCCACGTTAAGAAAATTGCATCATCTAATTTCCTATAGAGGAATCCATAACAAGCTAAAATTATTAGCTTTACTACACCCATCTATAGCTAAAACAAGCATGCAATCAAGTAGACCAATACATAAATCATATAATACATCATCAATTATTAAAACCCTCGGTGGCTTCGAATAAACAATAGGATATCATACCTTTGTCAACTTAGACGGTCATGGGCAATGAGTTGAACAACTCAATCGGGATAATACCAATGAATCAAAACCAAATATACATTTCAACTGTTGGAAATTCTAGAAAACATCAGCGTAAATTCTATAGTAAAAAACATATTCCGTAAATTCACAACACAAAAGCACATTACAATATTTGATATTAAATTGATAATTTTCGTTAATAATAAACTTTATAATTACGAAATTCCTTCATAAGTTTCAAAATGTTAAAACAACTTAACATTTATCATTTCCAAAGATAGTGAATTAAAGTAATTTGTAAATCCACTTGCTTCAAACTCTACTTATTTTAAAGAGTAATGCTTTGAAAAAGGCGTGATTCATTAAGTGAAAGACTCCAATCGAAAAGTTAAAACTTTCGTAAAATCTTTATAATATGTTGATATACGATATCGAGGACCCAAAACGTTCACAAACCTCAAAATTGTATATCCTAGAAAAATCTTATCTTTATAAGACAGGTCCTCGTTATGAAATTTCAATTCCACAAAACAAATTTCAACATTTTGTAAAGCACTTAAAATAAAAAAATTTGCAGCCTAATCTCAATACTCTTGTAAAATGATAAATCATCAAAACATAGCATGATTTTAAATTTATAATTAATAACTTCAACTTTGATTCACAAAAATCTTTCAAAATAAGCTTCCGAAACCTCTTCCAAATAACCTTTTGCTTCACAGGTTCAACATTTGAAAATATATTATTTACTTACAAAAATTTAATTTTTCCACTAATCAAACTTTTTTACCACTCCTTAAAAAAAGTTTTAACATAACATATTATAAATAAGATAATTTCTTTCCTATTGGAAAAACCTTTTCAATTTCGTAACACTAAACCCATATTATTTTCTATCATATACATTCCAAATTGTTTATCCTTCTAACTTACTTTATAAAAATTATTATTCATCCTTTTTGAAACACAAAACAATTCCATTGTAGTTCATTTGCTTTAAGAACCCATCTTTCCATAATATTAAAACATTTGTTATTCCAAACTTAATTATCCACACTTCTATTTTTATGCATCCCTTCATAAATAGAAATTGATTTCAATAAAAACCAATAGCGGTATAAATACTTCAAAATACACCTTTTATGAACCACATTTCATTAACACTTTAATAAAAGATTTTTGCTAATGCTTAAAAATGTGGTACACAAAATTTTTCTTTAAATAATTCTCTAAACTCAATTTCAACTTCAAACAATACTTATTACTTTGCTTTTTCTAAAATTTCGCTTCACTACAAAATTCACAAAATCAAAGCTTTATTCTAAATACTCATGAAATATTCTCTCATTTTTAAATTAATTCTTCTAGTTTTATGAAAATTACTCCAAATTTGCCAACAGGGTTGGCGCAGTTGGTTGATGGTCCAGACTGCGTGATCGAAGGTCACGAGTTCGAGCCCCGAAACTGACAACCCTGTAACAAGTACCCGAAGTATGTGTTTGGCAGGCACATACTTCCATAGAGTTTACAAGCGAAGCTTGGTTCTCTAGGCAATTCAAAAAAAAAAAATTGCTCCAAATTTTCTTATGTTTCCTTTGAAAATAGTTTCCAAAGTTCTTATATATTCACATCGTAGTTTTCTCAAAACAATCAATCTTTTCCTTATACTTTGTAATACTATATTGGTTTCATAAGTATTTTAAGTTAAAACTTATACATATAAACTTTCATATCACAATGTATCATATCATAAATATATTCAAAAAATTCATCCAAATCGCAAACAATCATTCAACATGGTAGGCATGCAATCACAACATCGTATACCAAACAATTTAAAATTCTAATATATAAACATACCGACGATTGGCTACATAGCTGACTATGTGATCAACATTGTCTCACCAGCAACTTCTGCTATCCACTAATACTCGATGGCAGCAAGCATCAAAATATCGTAATATATAAAAATACCTTTATCATTTGCAAAACAGTTCATTAATTCGACACAAATTGTACTCGTACTAATTTATTTCAAGTCAAAATAGCTTCCGATACTTGAAAATTTTATACATATCCTCATATCAGATAATTCACCAGAACATTATTTCAAACTAAGATTTCTTTTATCAAAATGTTTTATATTATTTCTTACACCATCACATATCTCGTTTCCAAATATAGTTAAAAATATTTCTTAAAAGTATCACTTATATTTTTCTTCAAAATATCATTTCAAAACATTGATTTCAATATAGCTCAAAATGTTTTATATCTTTATAAACATTACATCACTTTCCAGAACTTTACAAAACATTCCCAACTTTATGTGTATATGTCTCTTCCTAGTGTTTACGAATCTCTATCGATAACCTTGATTAGGCCCATCAACTAGAATTCTTATAGCACTCAAAGGACAACTTAACATGAAATCAATTTCATAATTTTCTTCAAATAAGACGTTTGTATACTTTAAAGTACTTTCACATAAAAAAAATATTTGGAAAACTAATACATTTCTTTAATATCTATAAAAATATTTACCTTTAATTGAAAAGGTTCTAATTACAAAATGTGCTTGCTTGCCTTAAAGGCGTTTATAAATTATTTATGAGAATAAAATCTAAAATACTTACAGTAATCTAACATCAATAATTACAAGCAGGCTTTCAATAGAATTTAATTTTTAGCGTAAATATATTGTTTTTACTTTAAGTGAAAAGAGTTTCCATCGCTGCTTCCGATAATTTCTCTTCCAAAGACACTGCTAGGTTCCACGTATCAAAATTTAAGTGGATACTTGACTTGAGTGATAGCTCCTGATGGATATCACACTCAAGAAAATTCCTAAAACAATCCATCAATGCAATCACACAAAGAAATCAAATTATCTATAAAACCAACCAATACTACCAGATAACTAAAATACTCAATGGATAGTTTTCCATCAGCTCCGCTACGCAACTCTAATCCTAATGAATCAACTTATTCTATTCAAAGCCATACCGAGGTCTAAAATTTATCAATTGAATTGACACAAGTTGGATCTACGACTTTCACCTTCACTCTTTTATAAACTACTCTATACCTCATACAAAGATTTACGCTTAGAATGGTAGAAGAGGTATATATTATATAATAAGAAAAAACAAATTCATCTCTCGATGATTACCTCAGTAATCATCATATATATGTAATATTTATATATTTACTCCTATTTTCTCTTATTATAGGGTACTACCCAAACACACAAGGGATAGGGACTATATGTCCCATTTAAGGCCATGATCCGTGTCTTTTATATGATGTATTATTCTGAACCTACTCTGTGTAACGACCTGGCATATCGAATCATTCAAATCGTTAATCATCCACTTATGTCAGACTTGAATCGCTCAAAACAACAGATTGTTAATTTATAATGGGCAAAATTAGCATATACAGTAAACAAATCAATCACAGAATCACAGATATAGAGTAATACAACAATAAGCAGCGAGATAGACAAATAGTAGTTCATGAAGCTACTACAATAAACATCAGAGTCCAAAAAAAAATGCAATAGATATCTCAAATACAAAGGAATCTCTAATTCACAAGCAATGACAACTCTAGACATAAATAGCTAGCATAAACTTAAAGAACAGTAGATAAAGGCGGATCTTCAAGCAAAACTCTAAGCTCCAAAGGTGAGTCTCAAATGAGATGACGCTTATCTGACCTGAGCATAAAGCAAAACACCAATCACTCGAGTCAGGATTAACATTCTTATACCAGTAAATCAACTCAAGTGAAATAAAAAGTAACTCCAAGGATGTTTGGGATACCCATCCTTTAAGGATCCGTTAAACTATTTACATGCATAGTACAATATGCTACATAGATAATGTCTATAGTAAAGTAAACTATTAAAATAGCGTTAATGCAATAACCATATCCCCTTAACACATTTTATATAAATTCCGTAGTCTATACACTACTACAAAATCCACCAAACCAGTCTTCTATGAGGGAGCGCTCCATAGGTATGACACAAAATAAACTCGTAGAAAGCACGATAAGGCATGTGACAAGGCACACGAGGCAATGCTTAGGGTAGGATTCTACCGCATTGTAGAACCTGGCTGGTGGTAACACATAGCAGATACTATCGTCTACCTCGAGATACACTACCATAATCAGAGGTGCACCCAATCAAATCACAAAGTAATGGAATGGTAACGAAGAAGCATGCTCGATCGAAGGTGCGACCTCATTTAGCCCAAGTATAGCTCCTGTTTTAGCCACATCAATCTGATTCGCGGGTGTCAGGGCTACGTTCAGACCTCATATAGACGTCGCCAAACCATCCTACCTCATTCTAGATCTCCACAACTTACACAGTTGTTAAAGCGGCATTGGCAGAGAGTATGACAATATTGATCCCGTTATCTTTAATAACCAAATGCTTATTTCATACAGTGTTCATTTTCACTTCAAACAGTTCATACTTCATATCAAGGTATCATATTCATTTTAAAATCATATCACTTTCAAAATCATATTCACTTTCATAATCGTATCACTATAAATCATATTCGCTTCCAAAATTTTAGCCATCAACTCAAAATATTCGCACTTAAATCCATTAAATCTAAATCATAACAGTTCCAACTTAAATAGCTTTAAATATTGAAAATAGTTTATATATTGAACTAGTTATAAACTAAAATAGTTTATATTTAATTTAGGTATATATCATAATAGTTTATATATTAAAAATAGTATGTATTTAAAAGAGTTTATATCGAAAATAGTTTCAAATTAGAATTGTTTCTTCCAATTTCACAAATCAATTCAAATTCTTATTTATACCATTTTAATTCATATCGATTTCAAATTCATGTTCAAACTTCAAATTTAAACCACTCCTAATTCATAGGTTCAAATTTTAAATATTCAAACAAATCATAATAACTCAATTTGACACTTTCCATTTATATTTCAATATTCAACTTTAATTTTAAATTGGAAATTATTCACTTAATCCATTTTTTTTAATATTTAAATAGAATTTCAACTACAAATTTAAATCAAAATTAAATATCTAACTTCAATTCTATTTAATTTGAAATTATTCTCTTAATCACTTTTTTTATAAATATAAAGTCTCAAATTACAAATTTAAATCAAAATTTAATATTTAATTACAATTTTATTAAGATTTGAAATATTCATTAAATCACCTTTATAAAATTAAGTTATTAAGTTATAAAAATCATATCTTTAAAAATTTTAAAAAAATCAAGTTTCAAATCAACACTTGTTAAATTCAATTCTTAAATCAATTAATTTACAAGTTAATAAACTTTATCTTTCCAACCTTAATTTTATTGAAGCTATTACAAAATCTATTTTAAAATATTAATAAAATTTTAAATAAATACTTAAACCTATTGTATATACTAATTAAATTAAATTTTCTTAAATTTTATTACATTAAATTTTATTGAATTATATCTTGTTATTAGATCTATATTAATTTGTATTAAACTATATATTTAAAAATAATAAAATTATAACTAAATCTTAAAATTTACATTTTCACAACTTAAACTTATAATTTTTAAATTTCCAAACATATAATTTAAAAATCTGAATTTTACATATACATTAAAAATAAATCTTTATATTATATTTAAAAATCAATATTTATTAAAACTCATATATTTTCCTTTCAAAAATTCAGGAAATCATTTAAAATTAGACCAACGGTGTCCGTATATAATTTTATATCCTATGGTCAAGCGGTATGGATATTTATCATTTCAATCCGCAATAAATTAATTATTTACGGGTCTATATCATTTCAACCCGCAATCCTAAAATTCAAAATTAATAAAATCGCTTGGGTTTATCATTTCAACCCATAATGATTTTCCCTAATCTATAATTTCGTTTCGGTGTGTATCATTTCAACCCATAGGAAATTCCTAACATTTAACTTGCAGTGTGATAACAATAAAATAACAATATAAAATGAAATAGCATATCAATGATAAATATGATCAAAATTAACCATTTAAATAATACACACACACACTAACAGGTTATGTTGTCATATGTAAATTAATATAGGTAAACAATTGCAGATAATAACATATCATACTTAACAACTTAATAATTCGAATTTAACAACATATTTCAATCGTCATATTATATGAGTTAAATTTACTAACATAAGAATGTTAATCGTGAGCGATCGCTCACCTTTTGAGGCTAGAAAACAACGATGACACAAACAAGCTATGAATTGAATGATGAACTCAACGATCGACCAATCCAAGTGACAATTCCCAAAGCAGAGCAAAGTGGACCAAACTTGGATTTGATGAAGATGCTATACATATTATATCTTTTTTCTAAAATCAATATTCAATTTAAACACATATTTAAAAATAAAAATCTTCATATTATATAAAAATCAATATTATTAAGACTCACATTTTTTTTTGAAATTCATCAAATAAACATTTAAATACAATATATATATATATATATATATATATATATATTAAAATTAATATAGAAATCTATTTTGAAAACACTAACTTAAATTCAACTAAATACATTTAAACACACACACATATATATATATATATATATATATATATATATACACACACACACACACACATATATTATAATCAGTACACGAAACAGAACATACACACACACACACTTTTTTCATTTATAAATAAGAAAGAAGTCTACTTGGAGAAAGGAAGGCAAGCTGAGAGGGCTGGTTTGCAGATGGGTGAGAGAGGTTATCTCAGTGATTGTCACGGCAAGGATGTGGAGCTGGTTCTCTTATTTGGAGGGGAATTGCTGCGGCTAACCCTAGATAAGCAGGATGTTCGGAGGAAAGGGAGTGCGACTAGTGGTAGGAGATGCTGTTGCTGGTGGGGAATGGAGTTATTCGGCTGGGGTAGAGGTAAGATTATCGCGAGGAGGAACTACGACAGTGAGAAAGCTGTCAGTGATTGATGAAGGGATGGGATCGAAAAAGCATCAGAGGGAGAGATGGACTGATGGCTATGATGGCAGAATGGTGGCAGTATGGTGTGTGCGGCTGAGTTGATGGTTGGTCACGGTCAATGGCGGAGAGGCCGTGGGGAAGTCGGTGGGAATTGGTGGAGGGACCTTGGTAGGGCATGGATCTAGTGGCCAAGGGATGAGGTGAGGGAAGGCAGGGAGTTGGAATGGCCAAAGGTGGCAGAGGGAGACGAGGCTTGGCTGATACGTGGGTTCAGATTGGGTTGTGCGTGGAGGAGCTTGCATGGAGTTGCTTGGAAGGGAGGACGTGCCATGGCGTATGGGTTAATGGAGCATGGGACATAGATGACAGCGTGGTTGCTTGGGTGAGTTGCTGTGCGAGGCGAAGAGGCTGCGTGTGGGGTTCTGATGCTCGGTGGCGAGTTAGGTGGGAGGGAGTTGAAGCTTAGGCGGGGTGCTGTGACTTGGCTGACATGGCAGAGGGTGCATGCTGACAGTTCGATGGAGAGGGCAAGGGAAAATGGACAGCGGTTTTGATTGATGATGTGTAGAGGTAGAATGAAAGTTGTAGAGAGAATTGAAAGATGGACGAACAGATACTAACATGTAAATGCAAGCTTTATATATTATTTCTTTTTTTTGTGAACAACAGAGAATCGAAAAGAAGAGGAAAGGAAGGGAACGAACCCCAAATTGTCATCTTTTTTTTTTTTGAACAATAGAGAATCGAAAACAAGAGGAAAGGAAGGGAACGAACCCCAAATACGACAATGAACCGGATAAATATATAAATTGAACAGTTGGAAAAGCAAAAGCCAACTGTTCAATTTTAGGAATATTAATAGCTAGTGGCTATTTGTTTTCTATGGTAGATAAATGAAAGTTCACAAGGAAACAAAATACTAAAATTGGATACCGATACGGCCAAACGTTACGTGGATTTGTCGTGTACTGGACATCGAAATATACAGATGAATATAATGCGGAGATCAGTGTGACAAAATGAACAGAGTGATACATAGATATCAGCGATACGACCAACCTATCAAAAGTCAATATTCGTTGTCAAAATGCTATTAAACCGTCGAAAATAAGATAAATTGCTGGAGCAGTCCAAATTTGACGAAACGAAATATGACGTTTCACTTAGAAAATGATTTACATTTTTATCATGTAAAAATATTTAGATTTCGAAAACATTTTTTTCCATCAAATTGACCGATTTTAAATTGAAATTGAAAATTACACAACATAACTAAATTTCATATTTCCAAATGAAAATCTGCCATTCGCTATGTTTCAATAGACACATGCAAATACCAAATTTTCATTGTCAAATTTTATTATTTATTTTCATGAAATTTTTTAGTTGATTATGTTATTAAAATTGTTATAAATTACGAGTCGTTGCACTCCCACTCAGTCAAAACTTTTTGTCCCCCAAAAGGAACGAGATAGGAGAACAGAAGTAACAAAATGAAAAGATAGACTCAGAGTACATGATACTAGATACAACAATTAATTCAAAACCAAATAAGTTTCATTTATTATTATTTCAACTAATTTGGTTTCAATCCATTTTATATAATTAATAAATATTCATTGTATTCACATTTTGTTGATTTCAATTTAAGGTGATTTCATTCAATTGATTTATTTTTAATTTATTACCATTTGTTACAAAATTTTCTCTCAAATAAAATTTATTTAACCTATTTATTTTATCCATTTATTTCCAGTTAAGTTGATTCCACTTATAATTCAATTTCAAATATTCTATGTAATTTTCTTTTGTATCACAAATAGTTTTCAAAATATAAATTTATTTATTACTCATTTAATTTCTTAAGTTCATATCATTTACTTTAAATAGCATTTTCTTTTTCTTTTTCAATTTATTTCACTTACATTTCTTATAACATTACAACAACTCAATTTTTATTTATAAATTCCCTTATTAAAATTCATTTTTGGACATCTTATTACTTATTGTATATTATTCAATTACATTCAAACCTTTATAAGTAAGTTTTATTAATGTTTTCGAATGTAATTGAGCACTATACAAATTTATCCTTTTATTTACAATATTTCTATTAAGCAAAATTTAATTTGAACATCTTAATTACTTAAGTTTCTCTTATATAACTTGAATTACATATTCACATTAACATTTAAACTTTTTGAATATTTCAGTTAAATAATATATATGTTTTAAAATGCAATTGAGTATTATATAAATAATTTTTTTCCTAGTTCAACTATTTCAAGTTGTTTAAATTCCCTTCCTCTTCTAAGATTCTCTAATTACTCAAAAAATTTCTTAATTTCAATAATTGACAACCATCACTTAACATAAAACTCAAGAGTTAAATTTCTGGTTTTTCTTTAAACAATTTTGAAAAAATATATATAGGCATATAATTGGTACATCAAATCATACTCAAGAAATTCAAATCAAATTCATTTTCCAAAAAAAAAGTGTAGCGAAGCTACTAAGTGGGCTCTCCACTTTGAGACTTGAAAATGAATGTCGATGATGCTGCAGTCATCACCGAAATTATTTTCCAGCGACAAAAGAGGAGAGTACGGACTTACTTCATTTAAAAAAATTTGTAAATAATTTCCATTCAAAAATACTTTCAAATAATATATTTTTCCAAAACTTTGAAAACCAATTGTTGAAAAGCATTGGAAATTTAATTCTCAAATCCAAAGTTGAAATTCATTTCATTTGCAAAACAAATTTATAAACCATGTTTGAAATTTCAATACCTTATAATATAGCAATAGTTAAGGATTTAGGAATGTTGACTAAATAATAAATGATAATCTAGTATTATCATTTCTAACAACCAATTCATTTAATTATCTAATTTCAAAAAATTAAACTTTCACAAAATAAAATATTATCATACATAAAATTATTTCAATTACTAATTTCAAAAACAATATTGCGTTAGTTTGCATTGTTTAATTGTTTTGGAATTTTGTGATAGCGTTGGTCAAACGAATCGATCAAAACCTAAAATTCAAACTTAACATCTCAAACAACACAATACAAAACATTTTATATCAATTATAAATACGTTCTCTCATAAGATGAATCAAGAATGGATTTTAGAATAAGGATAGAGATTCAAATTTAAAGGGTCCCAAATCAAAGTGGATTCTAACTAAGAAGATAGGCTAGATAAAATGAGATCAAATTACAACAGAAAAAAGATGGATAGATTTATATTAATCATGGTGACCTTAACTGGGTCAACCGATACTTAAAAAGGACGAGAATATCATCAACGAAAATGGGGACCAACCTGTGGAGAACATCACAGAAAACGTGATTCGTGAGTTAAACGAAGAAGACAGGAGCGTTGGTTAATCCAAAGGGCATGACTAACCATTAATTAAAATCATTTGTCCGGGAGGAAGGACAATAGGTCAAGCTCCAAGAATAAAATCGCTGTAGAAATCAATTTCCTGCTTGTGAGGAAGAGAAGTGGATTCACCAAAACACTTGGATGATCCTTGATTATCGGGTGGAGTCGAGATTAGTAGGCCGAGCATCTTGCTTCAAGATAAAATTGCCTGCATAATCATGAGGCAATCGACATTAGATCACAAGAGAATTACCCCGTTCATCTACCAAAGAAACGGTTCGGGCTTTACAAGAAATAATAGCATCAAAACCGAGGATATAGAAATCTCCGGTGAATCGACGCCTGTTGTAAAGGAGTTTCACCCCTTTACAATTCATACTAAGGTTGGCGGGAACACCGATGGAGTTATCACACACAAAAGGTTGTCCCAATTGAGGTTACAAGATGAGGTCGAATTTATTACAGAGATCAACAGAAATAGAGCTATGGGATGCTCTAGTATCTAGAGGAACCTTAACAGGAAAAGACACAAATGGATGTTAGAATAAAAGGGGAAAGTCTAAGATTCAAAAGAACTCAAATCGAAGAGGATACCAACAAAGAATTTCAAGCTCGAACGAATATATTTCTATAATTAATTTTACTCATTCTAGGATATTACTACCCTATCTCTAATGAGTTTTACTCCATATGCTAAGTTTTTCCTAAACCAGAGCTCTGATACCACATGTAATGACCTAGCATTTAGAATCATTAAAATCGATAATTATCCACTCACGTCAGAGTGAATCGCTCGAAACAATAGATTGTTAATTTATAATTGGCAAAAGTAAATAAATCAATCATAGAGTCACAGATAAAGAGTAATACAACAATAAGCAGCGAGATGGATAAATAGTAGTTCATGAAGCTACTACAATAAACATCAAAGTCAAAACAAAATACAATAGATATCTCAAATACAGAGGAATATATAATACATAAGCAATGAAAGGCCTGGGCATAAACAGTTGGAATAAACTTAACGCAGAGTAGATAAAGATAGATTTTCAAGAAAAACTCCAAGCTCCAAAGGCGAGTCTTAAATGTTGTGACACTCGGTCTGACAAGAGCATAAAGCAAAACACAAAACACTCGAGTTAGGATTAACATTATTATATCAATAAATCAATTCAGATGAAATGTCAAGTGAAATACAAAATAACTCAAAAGATGTTTGGGATACCCATTCTCTAAGGATCCGTTAAACTATCACATACATAGTACAATACGCTACATAGATAATGTCTATAGTAAAGTAAACTATTAAAATAGCGTTAAGGCATTACCCATATCCCCCTTAACACATTTTATATAAATTCCGTAGTCTATACAGTACTGTAAAGTCCACCAAACTGGCGGGCTATCAGGGAGAACTCCATAGGTACGACACAAAACAAACTCATAGAAGGCGCGATAAGGCATGTGACAAGGAACGCGAGGCAATGCCTAGGGTAGGATTCTACCATTTTGCAGAACCAGGCCGATGGTAACGCATAGTAGCTATTACCACCCATCTGGAGACACACTCCTAAAATCAAAGGTGCACCCAATCAAATCACAAATTAGTAGAATGGTATTGAAGAAGCATGCTCGATCGGAGGTGCGACCTCACTTGGCCTAGGTATAGCTCTTGTTTTAGCCACATCAAGCTGGCTCGTAGGAGTCAGGGCTGCGTTCATACCTCATATAGACGTCGCTAAACCATCCTACTTCGTTTTGGATCTCCACCATGTACATATTTGTTAAAGTGGTTTTCGGTATTGGCAGAGAGTATGACAATATCCGATCCCGGTATCATTAACAACCAAATGCTTATTTCACACCATGGTCATTTTCATTTCAAACAGTTCATACTTCATATCAATATATCATATTCATTTCAGAATTATATCACTTTCAAAATCATATTCACTTTCGAAATCATATCACTTTAAATCATATTCACTTCCAAAATTTTAGTCACTATATCAAAATATTCGCATTTAAATCCATTAAATCTAAATCATAACAGTTCCAATTTAAATAGTTTTGAATATTGAAAGTAGTTTATATATCGAAATAGTTACAAATTAAAATAGTTTATATTTAAATTAGGTTATAGATTAAAATAGTTTATATGTAAAAAAGTAGTATATATATATATATATTAAAAGAGTATATATAGAAAATAGTTTCAAATTAGAATTGTTTCTTCCAATTTCACAAATCAATTCAAATTCTCATTCAAACCATTTTAATTCATATCAATTTCAAATCCAGGTTCGAACATTAAATTTAAACCACTCCCAATTCAATAGGTTCAAATTTTAGATATTCTAACAATTCATAATAACTCAAGTTGATTCTTTCCATTTATATTTCAATATTTAACTTTATTTTAAATTTGAAATTATTCACTTCATCGTTTTTTATAACATTTAAATAGAATCTCAAATTACAAATTTAAGTCAAAATTAAATATCTAACTTCAATTCTATTTAATTTAAATTACTCACTTAATCACCTTTTATATAAATAAACAATTTCAAATTATAAATTTTAATCAAAATTTAATATTCAATTACAATTTTATTTAGATTTGAAATATTTATTAAAAAAAATTTATCAAATCAAGTTATTTAGGTATAAAAATCATATCTTTAAAAATCTGAATTTTTTTAATAAGTTTCAAATTAACACTTATTAAATTCAATTCTTAAATCAATTAATTTACAAGTCAACTCAATTTATCTTTCCAACCTTAATTTTATTAAACCTATTACAAAATGTATTTTAAAATATTAATAAAATTTTATATAAATACATAAACTTATTATATATATTAATTAAATTAAATTTTATTAAATTAAGTCTTATTATTATATCTATATTAATTTATATTAAACTATATATTTAAAAATAATAAAATTATAAGTAAATCTTAAAATTTACATTTTCACAACTTAAACTTATAATTTTAAAATTTCCAAACATATAATTTAAAAGTTTAAATTTTACATATATATTAAAATAAATCTTTATATTATATTTAAATATCAATATTTATTAAAACCCACTTATTTTCTTATCAAGAATACTAGAAATCAAATAAAATTAGACCAACGATGTCCATATGTAATTTTTTATCCTATGGTAAAGTGAAGATATTTATCATTTCAATCCACAATAAATTGATTATTAAAGGGTCTATTTCATTTCAACCCGCAGTGCTAAAATTCAAAATTAATAAAATCGCCTGGGTTTATTATTTCAACCCATAACGTTTTTCCTAATCTATAATATCCTTCGGGTATGTATCATTTCAACACATAGGGAATTCGTAGCTAACAGGGAACTAAAGTGCCATAACAATAAAATAATAATATAAAATAAAATAGCATATCAATGAAAAATATGATCATAATAACCATTCAAATAGTACACACACAAACACTAATAGGTTATGGTGTCATATATAAATTAATATAGGTAAACAATTGTAGATAATAACATATCATACTTAACAATTTAACAATTCAAATTTAACAATATATTTCACTTGTCATTTCATGAGAATTAAATTTAGTAACATAAGAACGTTAATCGTGAGTGATCGCTCATCTTATGAGGCTAGAGAACAATGATGGCATAAACAAGCTATGAACTGAATCACGAACTCAATGATCGACCAATCCAAATGATAATTTCCAAAGTATAGCAAAGTGGATCGAACTTGGATTAAATGAAGATACCATATATATTATATCTTTTTCTAAAATCAATTTCAATTTAAACACATATTTAAAAATAAAAATCGTCATATTATATAAAAATCAATATTTATTAAAACTCACAATTATTTTTATTTTTTAAAATTCATCAAATAAATATTTAAATATAGTGTGTGTGTATATATATATTGTTTGACGATGGAATTTCTATCGAGTTAGAAAACCGTCGACAAAATTTGAAATAAAAATAACCATAAGTGCACACTATACTATAGTAGTACGTAAAGAGTATGGGTCGATCCATAGGGAAATATTTGACGTTGAAAATATATTCAATCAAATTAACCAAGATTTGAGATGTTTAAGCTAACTACTAAAAATAGCAAAACTAACAACTACAAAAGTAATGAAAATTATGAGAATAAAATGACAATTTAGAGATAATTTCACTCTCTAGATCATATAGTTCAACAAAATATGAATTTATGATCTCTCTTTTGGTCATCAATGAAATTAATAGTTGTGTTTATCACAAGTATGGCATATTTGTGCTATTAATTAGCCCAATATAAACCATCAAACTATAACACAACCACTAATACATTTTAAATCTCATGAAATATGACAATAAAGTTGAAAGCAAAATCTATTAGAAGCATGGACTATTAACTATTAATTTGAAATATAGGTCATCAAATTTTAATTTCAATATTCACTTCTTTGCCATAATCACATTTAAATGAAAGTCAATTAGTGTTTTGTGATTGTTTAAGAATAACCTACTTGGTTTCAACAATATAGGCTATTAAATTCAAAGCAAAATCACCAAGTTAAACCACTTCATGCATTCTCATTAAGCACAAAAAGAGAGCAATAATTATCAAAATGTTGAAGCTTACGATTAGAGGCTTCATTACCCCTAAATTAAAGGAATTAGCCTCTCATTTATGTTATCATATGAACATAAGTAGCATGCAACATGAAACAAAAAAAAAGAAAAATGAAAGCTAATGCAAAACAGAACCATTCTACTTGCATAAAATAAAATAAGATCTTCACTACTAACATAAAAGTAAATAAACAAGAAAAGACTAGAATTAAAATTGCATAAAAAATTACATAAAATAAATGGCTAAGTAGCCATGAAAAGAATGAGAGCTGTCATTTTATTTTTGATCTAAACTAAGAGAAGAGAGCCTCAAAGAAGAGCCTAAGGGAAGAGAGAAGGGTTACATGAACAAAAGGGGCATTTATACATGTATGAAACTCTAATCCGCCTTTTTGGGAATGCCTAAAATACCCTCTTAGGAAGTGTGGAGGCTTAGTAATCATTAGCATCAAATAATCATCATTTAAGTGTCCATGAAGCTTTAACTTTATTAGCATGTGCATTATCCTCTAATTTATACATTAAGATAGGTGGGTAGGTGGGGTCCTCCATAATCCATGAAATGAATTATTTCCATCTCCATTCCTTTATATTCACTCTTGTGCATATACATATCTTCATGAAACCACTTGTATATGAAGCCATATTCCTACAAAATAATATAGAAATTTCCAACTAAATTTTCTCAAATTAATATATGCGCAAAAAATGACCATTTTGCCCTTGGATGAATATGAATATGTGACGATTTCAAAGTAATTTGTATTTTGGTTTAAACATGTTAAAACACCCACTATGATCATTTATTTAATTTAAATAGATTAAATATGGTGGTAAAAATATGCATATTTACGTGTACATCAAATACCCCTACACTTATCTTTTTATTCTTCATCGAATAAAGAAAAAACTAAGATCAATTCGTGTTTTTAGGGATCATGATTGCATTGAGCATATACAACAAGCCGTTAAACCTCTGGGTATTCCTAGTAAGACGAATGTTGTCTCTTGAGAGTTTTCAGCGGATACAACCCACAAAATCCAAATGCAATAGGAAAATATTTACAAAATGCAAGATTTATTTACAAAGAGATGAATGTGAGTTTTTGAAAATGTTTACAAATGAAGGATTTACTTTTAAATCGACACAAATAAGTTAAATAAAAGTTCTGATCATTGTCATGAAAATTTATGTCATTTACTCGTCAAAACATCCAACAAAATTAAGCTATTATAACAAAAAATATGTTTAACTCGTTGTTTCGGTTGATAACACAGTGTAACTATGAAATGGATCCTTAGTTAATTATTAATGTCTATCAAAGTGGTATTTTCATTTCTTTTCAGTAACAAGTAAAATCAAACAAGTTAAAATAGTGCTTGGATTTCATTTGCTTACTATCTCTATTTTGTCGAAATTTTATTGATATTTACAATATTTACATATGCCTAACTCAAATAAACTGATGCCAGATATATTACCCATGAACTACCTTGCGGGCTTATTTGGGGCGAATAAAAAGCATGGCGACTATAGGCATTACTAATAAAAGAATTTTTTATATACACATACCTAACTCAGATAAATTAAAGTCGGATATACCGATCGTGCACTGCCTTTCGGGCCTACGTGAGAAGGATATAGAGAAAGGCAAGTGGACACACGAGCACATGACTCTAGGTGTTAATAAAAATTATATACATATGTACAAATATATATTTTTTTATTTTTTTTATTTTTTTAAAAGAGTGTTTTGCAAAATCATTTTAGCACCATTTAACTCTGAAGACAAAAAAATGTTATATCCTTTACTTTAAATTCACCATTTTTTTAAACAAAGATTTTCAATTAGGATATACTTCATAATTATCACCATGAATTTACCTATATACTAGTTAAATGATCGTTGTTTGTAATAAAAGTTTATTTTTATTACTGTTGAGACAAATAAATTTTCAAAAATTTCAATTTATTAACCAAAATCTTATGGTTATCATATTGTGTTTCTTTAAAAATAAATCAAAATGCTTAATTTTTTTTCTTTAGTTTTGGAAAGAGAATGCAAAATAAACCATGAAAAATTGAAAATGAAAATGATGAGACTCCCCCCACAATTGATTTGGTTTGTGTCCCCATAGTCGACCCAAGTGAAAGGAGAAAAGTAAAAAAATAATAAAAAGATGGCCTATATATACATAAAAATGAAAAGATAATTAATTACAAGAGTTTAGAAAGTATATCATCAAAAAGTAAACAAAACGGTCTTACAAAGACTAATTCATTTGTCTCCTCAAGTATGCAAGACACAACTTGAGAACAGAAAACCAAAACATAAAAGATTTCAAAGTTGAACATTGATTTGGAAATACGAATGTCATTTTATTGAAAGTTATATGAGTTGTTTTATATTTGATGATTTTCGAGGTTGATAAAATTGATCGAAATTCAAGTTTATTTTCATTAAATTGAAATTCAAGCTTATCATTGAAAACTTTTTCAGAATTATCGATTTCAAAATCAACATGGTGATTTAAATCTTCCCCATCAGAATTCAACAACTCGTCGTCGTTAAGTTCAAAAAAAATTTGTTCATTAAATTCGTCTTTCTTATTCGGATTATCAACAACTTCACTACAAGTATCGTGTTCACGATCCAACGTTGTTGTATTTAAATTTTCAAAAAATAGGAGAGAGAAAAATTGAATTTTAAATCGAGTTTCACACCCTAAAAAGATTGCAATCCAACTCAATTATAGTGTTTTCAACAACTTTATTAAGATAATCATTTTAAATTTCAAAAGTTGTTGTTTGAAAGTCATCAATTATGGTAAAAGATGGATTATTGTTTGACTCCTCACACTTTGGGATTTGGTTTTGTTGTTTACATTGTTTCATATATGTTTCAAACAACAAGTCCATGTGTTCATCGTAAATTTCATCTATTTTCTCAACAAAATCCAATTTATAATTATTAACTTGTGAATTTTCGATATGGGCTTATTGAGAACAAAAAATTTCACCTGCATCATAGTCAAGATTATTCCCATTGCCAAAATTATTTGAAAAGTGGTTCACATTTTCATTTTGATTTTGATATTCACTTTGGAGTTCGAAATTGAATTAGCATGAGTTATACTTGAAATCATTTGAATTTTGAAGTGAATTCAAATCTTGATTATTTTGAAATTTTTGACTTAAGTTATTGCATAAATATGAAATACAGATCCATTTAACATTTGATTTTGGTGTGTATAGAGTTCGAGTAAAGATGAAATCATTTCAATGCTATTTTCAAGATTGGAGGGTTGTTCTACATTTTGAAAATTTTGTTTTCCAAATTCAGATTTTTCATACAAAAGTTGTCGTTAAAATATCCCTACGAATTTGGTGTGAGATCATATGGATTATACTGTTTTTCACAAATATTGTAAAATTCAAGTGAGTAGGAAATTTAGACATTTTTTAAGAATGTTTTTGTGGATTTTTTTACAAAGGAAAAATATTCGCCAAAAGAATGTATTTTTCAAATCGGAAAATTGATATTTGGTTTTTTTGTAAAGGTTTTATAATTTTTTGGATTTTTGTTTTCTAAAAAAAAACTAAATAATTTTTTTTAGATTTTCATTTTTGATTAAAAAATTCAAAAGAAAGGATTTAAGAACAAAGTTAAGGAATATTTACAATTTTTTTAAGTTATGAATTTTGAAAAAAGTTTTGTTTTTTTTAAATATGCATAACTAATACAACTAAATGAACGCAAGGGTCTAATTACAAATTATCTATCCTATGTAGCTCCTAACCCAAAATTGTATAATCATACTTTGTCTTAATTCAACAAGATAGATCTAAGCTAGGTACAGGATAGGATTTATCGGCGCACCATGAATCACCGTAATAACGCAACTGAAAGTTAAGTATCTTCACAGAAACAATCACTATAATATTTACGAATCACCGTAATATTTATAAATGGTTATTGCTTTGCCGTAGTCTAGACACCAAGAAATTAAATTGTTCAAAGAAAACAACCTGGCAATATACAATTATGGGTTATCGATGTTTAATCGTTATTATTAGTCAAAATTCTAAAATGAAATGTAAAAGTGAAACTGAACATGTATAAACAATGCAACTACGAACGGATTTTTGTTTTTGGATTTTTTTAAATGCAAGCTACCAATAATGTAATATAAATAAAAACATCAAATAGGGGCACGATACTAGAGCATGTAGAATTATTAGCAATTATTTTAAAGCAGCAATTTTCTTTCATAAGTGAGCAAGAAGTTTATTTTTAACATGCACGTATGCCTCCTGCAACCTAAAAATTAAAAACAAGATATATACAATATTTTTTTATATCAACGAAGAAACTAAAACAAAAAAAAAAACAAGTGAAAACAAAATAATTTAAAACTCTTTTTTTTAAAAAAAATCAGCCTCACTAAACAAACTTTCACTTCTGTTCAAAGTAAACTTCACTAAATAAACTTGCCTTTTCTAAGGAAGAGAATGAAACAAAAAAGAAAAACTTAACATTTAAAACTGAGTAAAAAAAAAGGAAAAAAAATTCTCTCAACTTCAACCGGACCCGCTAATCAAAACCCACCCGGCCCTTACGACTTTCCATACCAACAAAACTCGTTTCTTTTCTCCATTTCAAAACAATAATTTGTTTTTCTTTTTCTTTTTGAATTTTTTTTGAATGCAAGCAACCAACAATGCAATATAAATAAAAACAGGAGATAGGGGCATGATATCAAAGCGTGCAGATTTATTAGCAATTATTTTAAAGCAGCGATTTTTTTATAAGCAAGCTACCAGTTTCTTTTAGCAAGCACTTCTGCTACCTACAACATGATAATTAAAAACAAGATATATACAATATTTTTTTATATCAAAGAAGAAACTAAAATAAAAAAACAAAACAAGTGAAAACAAAACAAGTGAAAACAAAACAAATGGAAACAAAACAATTTGAAACCTTTTTTTATAAGAAAAACCATCTTCACTTAACAAACTTTCACTTTTGTTCAAAGTAAACTTCACTAAATAGACTTGCTTTTTTTTAAAGAAGAGAATGAGACAAAAAAGAAAAACATAACATTTAAAACTAAATAAAAAAAATGAAAACAATTCTCTCAACTTCAAACCGACCCACTAATCAAAACCCACCCGACCTATACGACTTTCGCTACCAACAAAACTCGTTTCTTTTCTCTATTTCAAAATAACAATTCGACAATCAAATTAAAAAAAACATGATTCTATTTTTTAAACAAAACGAGAAATACAAATTGGATATAGAAGTAGTTGTATTATTTGAATGTAAGGAAGTTGAGTGGTGGTCGTGATGTGTTGCAAGTTGAATTCGTTCAGAATTGGATTGGAGATTTTGTTTTTGGCAGTCGATTGGATGTTGGAGGAAGTTTTACGCTGCAGGTCTTGCGATTGGGTCTGGAGGAGGTGGCGATTTGATTGCGATGGGCAGTGATTGATGGAGGTCGAAGCGAATTGGTGTTGTTGATTTGGTGATTTCGGTGATTGGCTGATGTGTGGTTGTGGTTCCGTTGGATGATTGTATTGTTGAAGTGGATGAAGGGAGGAGCTTGGAGTAGCAGCATTCTCAACTGAGAGAGGGGTAACGAGGCAAGTAGTGTTGAATATGCGAGTATATGATTTTTGTTTGATGATAATAAACATATATATATATATATATTCATTTAAATGTATTTGTTAATGTACTATTTTATGTTTCACATAATTAATAAATATTTACAGAATAAAATAAATAACACAGTATTTAAATTCAAACAGATATTTTATTCAAATAAATATTTATTACAATTTTGAATAATACAAATTTGTACTCTCACTATATATATACAAATTCAATGCAATTTTGATTACATCACAATTTCTAATTTACAAATACGCCTCACTACATATCGCTCATTCACTCGTATTTATCTTCAACTTTATTCCAAATTGAATCCAGCATCTGAGCAATCTGCAAAAATAAATACTGACGCTGTAAAATTGAAAAGGAATTATTTTTACAGTATAAAATAAAATATGGATTTTGAAAATAATATTTGCGTCAGTTATTTGGGTTGTTCGTCATCATTTAAATCTGAATTCATCATATACGAACAGCTTGTGTCATGCACAGTGTATCACTGTACATGCCACAAGGCCGTGTAAACCAATACATACACTTGATAAAATTACAGGGACCGGTGAGCACAGGTCAAACCCAAATGAAAAGATGGTTTCAACTCAATTGCAATAAAAATAATATCACGATATCAGCACAAGGTCAAACCCGAGCTACAAGCTGGATTCTACTCAGGTGCCATTCGAAAATCATTCCAAATGCAATAAAATGGTCGGGAGCAACCTCATAGCACACTTGTATACATTTATGTGAACCAGACAAGTACGAATGCATAACTGTAAACATGAATAACAAATCATACATACACAGTGCAAAAGTGATGAGCTACAACTCAGTATAGCACAACCAAACAAGCCCAGATTCAAGTGAAAAAAATAGGTGCAAACAGGTTCAAGAAGACTACAGCTCCAAAATATCACATATACATATAAATGTTCACCAGGCCTTAACATGTAGTTCAACAGCATATATGTCGAAGTCATGAAATAGCAGCCTCAGTGGTGAACGATGAAATCAAGTGAACTAGTAAATGATACAGGCCCAACATAATGCATGAGTGGACAAATAAATGAAACTGACGAACCACATCATAATTCAAACTACAACAAGTGACAACAGTGGTGCAGCAGACACAAATGAATATATGAATCAAATGGCCGATTCATATACGAGTACATCAAACCAGAGACAACAATGAATGAACATCACATGAAACAACCACGAACAGTAGCAAGTTCAAGTGAAGTACACTAGCAAATGCAGACAAACTGTAAAATTCACATGCCAGTGAAATAACAACCCAGACTAGTATCGTACAACAACTATATACATATGCATAATCAGATTACATGATGACTGGAAACACAATATATCATAGCAGTATGGAAGCAAGACAACATAATCCAGACTCGACCAAGACCACAACGCAAGTGAAACTGTCTCGAAGCAAATGGGAATTAAATGCACGGACTCAAAACAACTCAATGAAGCATGGTAAAAACCAAACTGTAATAAACAAGTTTAATTCATGTGACAGCAACACAATGTCAAGATATATGACCAAAGTCAGCAGCAGTTTTATGATTCAAGTCAAATGCCGAAGTCATGCGACAGCAGGTACAAGTTAAATATGCCACAGAGATGAATAGAAGTGCCAAAGTCACAATGAAGTGAAAAAGAAACGAAATCAAACAAGCCGTGGCGGTCACGAAAGTAATTCGAAGCCGTGATGAACAAGCCATCATCAAATATACGAAAATGACAAAGTCAGAGAAACCATCAACGTCAAAACAAAATCGAATGGCCGAGATAAATAAATTTACAAATTCAAATAAATGTATACGAACAAAAATCAAGGGTTTCGAACCCTATATAAACGATGAACATCAACGGCAAATTTATGGATTCGAGTTCAAGATAAACTGGCAAAAAATAACCAATGACTCGAATCATCGATCGGGTTCAAAGCAATCAACCAGAAAAGCAAAAGGAAAATAACATACCAATATTAATTCAAATTCGATCGAATTGGAGTAGCCGAAGGAGATCGACAGAGAGAAAGAAGAAATCGAAGCATCATCAATCGAATCGACAAAAGCCAACGACTTCAACACGAAGCCCTAATTTCAGAGGAATGAACGAACTAGAGCAGCGATTATCACTAACACAATGGAACGGGCCGATAAAAGAAAAAGAGGAAGAATATATTTGGGCCGGCCTTTACCTTTGTATTGGTTTTATAATAAAAGGCTTATAATTAGGGTTTTGTTTTATTTTTAAATTGTGTTTAAATTTTATTTTTCCTTTTTAAACTTGTGTAATTTCTATTCGTGTGACTAGGGGACAAACTACATAGCGTAGTTTGAGAATTCGCAACTCAGTGGCTGAGTTGTGGCAGGGTTTTGAGCGTAGAATTAAGGCTAGCCGATAGCGGGTGTCGTGAGTTTACGTGTGTAAGCGTCTGACTACTTAATTTCTAGTAGAAAACTTGGGGGCAGCACGTAGGCAGGGTTTTGTCGAAGCTGGGTAAATTTTGTGTCGTTCTATTTCTGCATTTATTATTCTGCTATTACCTGTGCTCTTATTATTCTGATATATCTGCATTGAAATAATTTTGTACAAACTTCCACGATAAATTTTTATAATTGATAGCATCACCTTATTCACCCCTTCTAGGGTGAAATCAATCCTACAAGTGGTATCAGAGCTAGGAACAAAAGCCATTTTTGTTTTAAAAAAAGTTTTATTCTTCAAAGACAAATTTTTTAAAAATTATAATTTTTAAAATGGCTACTTTTGCTGAGAGTCGGTCTAGTATTATCCCTCCTATTTTTGATGGAACAGATATTTTTGAATTGGAAATTGAAAATGGAATTTTATTTAAAATCTATTAATGTTAAATGTTGGGATATTATTGAAAATGGGTGTGATATAACTCGATTAATGCTCGGGCTATGCATATATTATATTCTCATATTAATCAAGATAAGTTTAACTTTATCTCTTATTGTGAAAATGCACAGGAAATTTGGAATACTTTTGATGCAATATATGGTGCAAAAGTTAACAGCAAGAGAAATCCTCCTCAATCAACTCAGTCAAAGAAACAAGCTTAAATAGGATTTGTAAAAAGCAGTAGTGATGAGGATGATGGAGCAGCTGAGCTGGCATTACTAATGAAGAGATACAAAAATTGGAACTGCAAATACAAAAATCCAGCTCTAGATCAAAAAAATTGATAAACAGAATATTCAAAGAACTAGACAACCCAGAAGAACGGGAGATCATCTGTCACAAGTGCAACAAACCCGAACACATCAAGCCCAATTGTCCTCGACTTCAACACGGCCAAGAAAAGAAATCAAAAAGGAGAAATTTTGCAGCCACGTGGAATACAAGTGATGATGATAATAAAAGCATTAGCAGTGAGAGTGAAAAATCTGATATGTGCCTTCAAGGTAATATAACTGATAGCGACGATGACGAGCTAAGCGAGGTATCAAAACTCACTCACTCAGAATTACTTGTATATTTCCATGAAGTAAATGGCTGTTTTGAACGACTTAGGGAAAAGTATGCCAAACTTGAATCACTAAAAGATAGTTTGATAGATTTAAATAAACAACTTGACCAATTAGTTAAAAACTAACAAAGTAGGATCCCTAAGTGTGATAAGTGTCCAATATTCGAAGAAGAGATTAAAAGATCAGAAATCAAAATTAAATCGCTTGAAAATGAAATTCTAATTTTGAAAGAAAGTGAAAATACAAGAAGAGAAAATTCTATTAAAAAGTGCATACAATTATTAAACGAAAATGAATCTCTCAAAACACAAGTCCAACAACTGTCAACGACTTTAGGAAAATTTTCCAAAAGTGAAAGATCGTTGAATATGTTATTAGGGAAACAAACTGTTAATACAGTTAGACAAGGACTTAGATATAATCAATCTGAAAATGTTAGAAATGAAATTAATCAAGTCAATTCAATGTGCACAATTTGTAGAAAATTTGAACACAATCAAAACAATTGCTGGTATACACCCAAACACGTGAAAACTATACAATTTGGGTTCCAAAAGGCACAAATATAAAAGCCCTCAAAGTTAAACAAATTTGGGTGCCAAAAGGAACATATATAAATAGTTTTGGGTCTTCACAAACCTATTTTTCAAAATATTTTTCCATTAACAACCATAGACCTATAAAAACAAATAGGTCACAAAATTTTTTCATCGTGTTGGTGTGGTGGCAAGCTAAGGAACTACAATAGTGTTACTTGGATTCTGGCTGTTCCAAGGACACAACGAGCGACAAAGTAATGTTCCTTAGCCTAGCACAAAGGTGACAGAATCACAATGGACAACAACGAAAAAAATAATATCGTAAAAGTGAAAGAGGTAACAGTATATTCATCTTGAACAATATATTAATGTGAAAATCTGCACCATAATTTGATCTGCCAGTAATGTGATAATGAAATGAATGTTGATAATAATTCTAATTTTTTCAAAATAGTTGGCCAATTATATTCTTATGCCAAGTCACTAGAATCTTTGAACTACTTCATAAGTTTAGTTTGGATTAATGATAGTGTTTTATTGGATAATGATAATGCATTTGGTTATTTTACGGCTGACTCTATATTCACAGTTTTTTATTGGCACGACTTTAATTAAAAATGAAAAGAATTTCATTCAAAAATGTCTTCAACATTTTGTTGAATCTTCACGATTTGGTCTATAACATTCAATTAATGATAATCTTGAATGAAAGAGAAATTGAGATGCAGATTACACTGGTAATATAGTTGATAGAAAAATTACTAGTGGAACGTGATTTATGATGAGACATTTAGTAACTGCATCGTTTTTCAAAGAAAATATCTGTAAAATTTTCACTTCAAATAATTTTCAAATTGCAGGCATTTTTTATATAAAACCCCTTCTAGAAAATCATTTTTGACCTTGTTTCAGATTAGTCATTTTATAAATTTTGGTTTTATAATTATTTTTGGATTTAATTTTAAATAATTACATTGACTAATCTGAATCCCTGCTAATTATCGAAAAGATAAATAGTGTTTGAAAAAGTGACGAGTGTTGATATTAATCATATATTATAACTTGAGATAGTATATTTAGTAAATTTCTTTAAAAATTTGAACAAGGGTTATAAGAACTTTTGTTGGTAAAAATTCCATGACCATCTCTATTTCAATCATATTTCTAACGATCATCACTCATCAAAATACAATATAGTTTGTCAATATGTGGTACTTTAAACAGGAATCATTCGTTTTTCATTTTATATTTGTTAAATAAAAAAATCTAAAGTATTCACTCTCATTTAAAAGTCCTCCGGTTACGCATGAGTGAATTACTTGAAATTTTTTATGTGCTTCCATGCTCATTTAAAAGTCCTCACGGTTATGCATGTATGGAACACATACTAAAATTGATTAATTAAATAGACAAGTTGATTCTAATCCCATTTAAATGTCCTCACGGTTATGCGTGGTTAGAAGATACTTGAATTCATTTTTTTTTAAAAAGAAAAATTAGAATACTGCTAATCTCATTTAAAAGTCCTAATGGTTATGCATGGTTGGTAGACATTCAAATTCCTGAAATAAATATACCAAAAATAGACAAAACTGTATGGTTTTATGTGATGAATCATTCGTATAATTCTAAAGTGAAATATGCGTCAAATAGAGTATTTATTATTTTTGTTTGATTTTTTATTGAAATTTAATATTTATATTTGATCAATTTTTAATGTTGTATTAATGTCTATCACTTTATCTCTATTTTTCTAACACCATTACTCTTTTGCTGCTAACAAAAGGGGGAGAGAAAAGTTAAGATTTTGACACATAAAGACTAAATATTTTCAATTTGCATCTAGGCTTATTTGCATATTTTTATTTACATGCACATATGAAGGGAAGCTTTGTGTAGAGAGGAAGCATTTAATAGATGGAGCAAATTGAATGATCAAATACATTTAACAAATTCAAAATCTTGAATATATGTTTGTTATCATTCAAATTCCTGAAATAAATATACCAAAAATAGACAAAACTATATGGTTTTATGTGATGACATCATTCGTATAATTCTAAAGTGAAATATGCGTCAAATAGAGTATTTATGATTTTTGTTTGATTTTTTATTGAAATTTAATATTTATATTTGATCGATTTTTAATGTTGTGTTAATGTCTATCACTTTATCTCTATTTTTCTAACACCATTACTCTTTTGCTGCTAACAAAAGGGGGAGAGAAAAGTTAAGATTTTGACACATAAAGACCAAATATTTTCAATTTGCATCTAGGCTTATTTGCATATTTTTATTTACATGCACATATGAAGGGAAGCTTTGTGTAGAGAGGAAGCATTTAATAGATGGAGCAAATTGAATGATCAAATACATTTAACAAATACAAATACATTTAACTTTATTCCAAATTGAATCCAGTATCTGAGCAATTAGCAAAAATAAATACTAGCACAGTAAAATTGAAAAGGAAATATTTTTGTAGTATAAAATAAAATGTGGACTTTGAAAATAATATTTGACTCAGTTATTTGGGTTGTTCGTCATCAATTAAATTTGAATTCATCATACACGAACAGCTTGTGACACGCACAGTGTATCACTATACATGCCACAAGGCCGTGCGCAACAATATATATACTTGATAAAATTACAGGGACAGGTGAGCATAGGTTAAACCTAAATGAAAAGCCGGGTTCAACTCAAGTGCAATAAAAGTAATGTCACGATATTAGCACAAGGTCAAACCCGAGCTACAAGCTGGATTCAACTCAGGTGCAATTCGAAAATCAATCCAAATGCAATAAAATGGTCGGAAGCAACCTCATAGCACACTTGTATACATTTATGTGAACCAGACAAGTACGAATGCACAAGTGAAAACATGAATAACACATCATACGTACACAGTGCAAAAATGATGAGGTATAACTCAGTGCAACATAACCAAACAAGCCCAGACTCAAGTGAGAAAAACAGTTGCAAACAGGTTCAAGAAGACTACAGCTCCAAAACATCACATATGCATATACATGTTCACCAGGCCTTTACATGTAGTTCAACAGCATATATGTCAAAGTCATGAAACAGCAGCCTTAATGGTAAACCATGAAATCAAGTGAACCAGTAAATGATACAGGTACAACATAATGCACCAGTGGAAAAATAAATGAAACTGACCAACCACATCATAATTCAAACTGCAACAAGTGACAACGATGGTGCACCAGACGCAAATGAATATATGAATCAAATGGCCGAGACATATACGAGTGCATCAAACCAGAGACAATAATGAATGAACATCACATGAAACAACCACGAACAGTAGCAAGTTCAAGTGAAGTACACTAGCAAATGCAGACAAACTGTAAAATTCACATGCCAGTGAAATAACAACCCAGACTAGTATCGTACAACAACTATATAAATATGCATAATCAGATTACATGATGACTGGAAACACAATATATCATAGCAGTATAGAAGCAAGACTGCATGAACCAGACTCGACCAAGACCACAACGCAAGTGAAACTGTTTCGAAGCAAATGGGAATCAAATGCACAGACTCAAAAAACTCAATAAAGCATGGTAAAAACCAAACTGTAATAAACAAGTTTAATTCATGTGACAGCATCACAATGTCAAGATATATGACCAAAGTCAGCAGTAGTTTTACAATTCAAGTAAATGCCAAAGTCATGCAATAGCAGGTACAAGTTAAATATGCCACAGAGATGAACAGAAGCGCTAAAGTCACAAACTACCGTAGTCAAAAAGAAACCAAATCAAACAAGCCGTGGCGGTCGTGAAACTAATTCGAAGCCGTTTTGAACAAGCCATCATCAAATGTACGAAAACGACAAAGTCAGAGAAATCATCAACATCAAAACAAAATCGAATGGCTGAGATAAATAAATTGAAAAATTCAAATAAATGTATACAAACGAAAATCAAGAGTTTCGACCCTATATAAACGATGAACATCATCGGCAAATTTATGGATTTGAGTTCTATATAGACTGACAAAAAATAACCAATGACTCGAATCATCGATCGAGTTCAAAGCAATCAACCAGAAAAGAAAAAGGAAAATAACATACCAATATTAATTCTAATTCGATCGAATTGGAGTAGCCGAAGGAGATCGATAGAGAGCAAAAATTGAAGCTTCATTAATCGAATCGACAAAAGCCGGCATCTTCAACACGAAGCCCTAATTTCAGAGGAACGAACGAACGAGAGCAGCCATTATCACAAATACAAAGGAACGGGCCGATAAAAGAAAAAGAGGAAGAATATATTTGGGCCGGCCTTTACCTTTGTATTGGGTTTATAATAAAAGGCTTATAATTAGGGTTTTTTTGTTTTGTTTTTAAATTGTGTTTAAATTGTATTTTTCCTTTTTAAACTTGTGTAATTTCTAGTCGTGTTACTAGGGGACAAACTATGTGGCGTATGTTAACCGGCACCTTGGTCCGGTTACAAGACGACAGTTGAAGAAGTTATCATTAGCATTAGACAAGATTCTGACCAAGAAGGGCCTGAGGATATATGGGTTTGATGCAGTCGACATTTTTTGGCAATCAAGAGCGTTCGATGTTAGAAGGACGCTCGGCATTGAGAATCGTTCGATATTGTATATCGTTCGGCAATTATGGAATGCTCGGCATATAGGAGCACCCGACACCAAGAATGTTCGGCATCCATGAACGTTCGACATACAAGGAACGTTCGGCATCCATGAACGTTCGACATAAAGGGACGTTCGGTATTGAATATCGAACGGCACCTAAAGAACGTTCGGCATCCATGAACGTTCAGCATACAAGATACGTTCGGTACGTATGGGTCAACTGGTATTTAAGAGCGTTTGACTTCTGGAATGCTCGACATTCATGCTTCACTCGGCATTCCTCGATTGTTCGGCATCCAGCTTGGTTTGGCAACCTTGGATCGCTTGGCATTCCAGCTTCGTTCGACCTAGGAACATCCTTCGGCTAAAGGGTATCGTTCGGCTAAAGGGTACGTTCGGCGAACCTCGATTGTTCGGCATCCAGCTTGGTTCGGCAACCTTGGATCGCTCGGCACTCCAGCTTCGTTCGGCATGAGAACATCGTTCGGCGCCGTTGCCTTGGCTCGGCATCTTACCGTTCGGCCTCCCTGGTTCGGTACACAGAGCTTACTCCCTTTGAGCCGTTTACTCTATTTGGACCGAGCTATTCAGCTACCAGGCCCACCAGGAAAGTCCAACCCACCTTCGTCTATAAATAGAGGGACAAGGGCACAGTGAAATGGACCTTTTTTCCGAGAATACCGGGGAGACTCTGCCGTTTCTTATACTCTCCTCTTTTTAATTCAAACTTGTATCCAAGTGATCGATTTATGGATTGTATCTGTATTCAAGTAACTAAGAAAGCAATAAAGATTAAACTCAAAGTGGATGTAGGCAGTTACGCCGAACCACTATAAATCTGGTGTTCTCGTTTTTGTTATTCTTTTTCATTGAAGTACACTATTTTTCAGTCCTCATTTACTCTCTTCATTAATCTCTCTACATAACTCTACTCAAGGGTGTTAGTGACCAATTTTTGTGCTAACATTTTGGTGCTTTCACTGAGAATTGAATTCTCAGCTTGATTGGATCTCATCATCTACTATTGGATTTCCATATTCGCGAGATAGATCCAGTTGTCTAATAGAAAACTTCCTATTCTACTCAGATTTGAAAGAAATCTAAAGGAAGCTGATAGCCGTAGATTGGATTCACTGATGTACGCAAGATTTGGCGATTGGATGTTAAAGTTTGCGCTCAAGTTGAATGAAGGCCGACCCTCCTCTAAAGGCAATTCAACCGATCGCCCCAGAAAAAGTCTATGTCGATCGTTGCAGAAAAGGTGTATGCCGAGTTACTCCTGGCCGAACACTCCTGGCCGATCCATCTTGGCCGAACACTCCTGGCCGATCCATCCTGGCCGATCCATCTCGGCCGAACACTCCTGGATGAACCATCTCGGCCGAACACTCCTGGCCGGTCCTCTAGGCCGAAAGCTCCTCCAGGCCTAGCATACCTCTAGGCCGAATGCTCCTCCAGGCCGATCCAAACCTCTAGGCCGAACGCTCTTCCAGGCCGAACATACCTCTATGCCGACCACCTCTATAATGCCGAACGGTATTGTATATGCCGAGCGGCATCCAGACCGTTCCAAATTTAAGTTACACCGGTCTCTTATACGACCCCTATAGTGAATTCAAAACTCAACTTAATAAAGGAACATTTTATCTACTTCCCTTACATCCCCTGATCGACCGGGGCATAGAGGATCTAGCGACAGTTTCTGAACGACAACAAGGGAGCGGACAAACAACTGCTACTCGAACGATACTCTCAAAGGGATATTATATTGATCACTTGAGGATAATCGACCTCCATATATATTTTAGCAGTCGGTTAGCTGGAGAGCCTCCAACGACCATGGATCGTCTCTATGACAATAATGAATCTAAATCAAAGTGTGGAGGAGCAGAACAGACTAAGGAGAATAACAATGAAGGCCCGTTGACTAAGGATGTAGATCCTAGTAGCCGAAACAAGACCTCAAAATTTGGCTCATATGCTCTTAGATCCTAGTAGCCGAAACAAGACCTCAAAATTTGGCTCATATGCTCTTTGAAAGATTCAATTGACAACCTCTACTTGAAGACTCACGACTCGGAGTGATATTGGAAACCAACCTCGAGAGAGTACACCAAAGTCTAAAGAAAATCAGGGGAATGTTGTATATTCCCAAATGCTCACTGATCCCAACACGGGCGATTACAAACACCTCCGAGGTGTGATCAAAAAGCTGATCTAGAAAGTAAAGCTTCAATAGTATGTACATGTCCTGCAGAATGGCGGGCAACGAATATCCGATGCCTATTAATAAAGGGCTATGATTATCAATTGGACTGCTGACGGCTGACATCCCTTTGAAAGGAGCCAAGGGAAAAAGTCGAATAGCAAGCACACGATGCTACTTCATCTATCAATGAGATTTCTCATAATCTACTTTGAATCATTTCCATTTCTATTTCAATTGTTCTATGAACTACGACTAACTTTAACTAAACTACTTTCAAAACGATGCAGGAGATTGAATACTCAGATTTGGACACCAACCAATCCACGCAGGCCATGATCGGACGTGTGGAGTACATCTAGATGAGAATAATTCAATCGCTCATCATCAATCATGTGCCTTTAATTTAGGGCCAAGAACTAGAGATTGAAAAGCTCATTACGATTAGAGCCCAAATATAAAGTCGACATGACTGACCATCTATTCATTGACCTCCACGTTTGACTCAGAGACCTGAACAAGGCTTGGAATTAGTATGGCCTGATCGCCCACTCAAATCAAGTCATAGAACAAAGTTTGACAAAATACGGAGGCCTCTTCTGAAGCTCAGTGACGCCAAGATCTGTCTAGAGTGGACGTGATTTTATCATCTACACACCAAATCCTTCCTTCAACACAAAAGAAGGAGATACAGAGCAAATTGTAAGAGAATCTGCTATCTAACCCAACACGGATGTGATCCAACCATCTGTCATATACCTCCTTCCTTGACTCGATTGGAAGAGCTATAATTACCAAGTGGACGAGAATCGATCGTTCATTTTTCAAATTTCGTCCCTTGAGCTGGGGGGGGGGGAGATCCCATTCCATGAGCAAACGTGGTTCGACTGTTCATTCGACAACATTAGCCTCGATACGGTAGATGAATACAAATTAAAGAGTGGAAATACGACTACTATCAACTTAAACATCCAAGTCCCCAGAGCGCGGACTATAGTACTCTAAGTCCCCAGAGCGTGGACTAGAGTATAAATGACTTAAACCTCCAAGTCCCTAGAGTGCGGACTGGAGTACTCTAAGTCCTCAAAGCGCGGACTAGAGTATAAACGACTTAAACCTCCAAGTCCCCAGAGCATGGACTGGAGTACTCTAAGTCCCCAGAGCGCGGACTAGAGTATAAACGACTTAAACCTCCAAGTCCCCAGAGCGCGGACTGGTGTACTCTAAGTCCCTAGAGCGCGGACTAGAGTATAAATGACTTAAACCTCCAAGTCCCCAGAGTGCGGACTGGAGTACTCTAAGTCCCCAGAGCGCGGACTAGAGTATAAACGACTCAAATCTCCAAGTCCCCAGAGTGCGGACTAGAGTATAAATGACTTAAACCTCCAAGTCCCCAGAGTGTGGACTGGAGTACTCTAAGTCCCCAGAGCGCGGACTGGAGTATAAATGAGATAAACCTCCAACTCCCCAGAGCGCGGACTGGAGTACTCCAAGTCCCCACAGTGCGGACTAGAGTATAAATGACTTAAACCTCCAAGTCCCCAGAGTGTGGACTGGAGTACTCTAATTCCCCAGAGCGCGGACTGGAGTATAAATGACTTAAACCTCCAACTCCCCAGAGCGCGGACTGGAGTACTCTAAGTCCCCAGAGCGTGGACTACAGTATGAATGACTTGAACCTCCAAGTCCCCAGAGTGCGGACTGGAGTACTCTAAGTCCCCAGAATGCGGACTCGAACATAAGCAATTCGGATCTCCTAGTTCCCTGAATATGAACTATGACACAGATGACTTGAATTTGTCAAATCCCTGACATACGGGCTAGAATGTATTCTAAGTGCTCGAAGCACAGAATGGAAGTTCAACAACTCCCGAAGTGTTTCCGAGTTATATGAAGATGGACCGAGAAGTCTATGTTACTCACAACTGCTTGGATCAACATCACAATCACAAAGAAAACTGAACAATAAGAGTCTTTTGTAAGACGGAAAAAGGAACTAAACTATAATGAGAAATGAGTTCCTATTACAACCCCTCCAAAGTTCGGAGTCGACATTCTATTTACAAGGACTAAGGAAATAGATGAAAATAATTACATGACTTAAACTAACTCTCGTTGAACGAGGATAGTAATCACTTCTTGTACTTCTTCAACTCCTTTCCGGAGGGCTCCTCTCCATAGCATTTACCCTTGGTACTCTTCTTTGATAGAGGGGTAGCAACTGAAGAAGTACGGAGAACTTCCATAGGCTTGGACCCGCCAGGAAGGATGACCTTCAACGGCTTGTTCAAAGGATCGTCCAAGTCCACAACTCGGGGCTCGACCTTGACCCTGACCTTCTCTTTCTCGAGCCGCTCCTTCATGCTCAATTCGGATGTGTGATTAGAGGCGCTTGTAATTTCTACTTCATAACCCCCGTCGGTGTAGGAGGAGGTTCCGGACTTGTCTTCATCGAGCGCTCCAATCACCTGAGCGCGGACGGGAGTACTCTAAGTCCCCTGAGTGCGGACTAGAGTATAAACGACCTAAGAACCTCTACATTCGCGGAGCACGGAAGGGAGTACTCTAAGTCCCCAGAGTGCGGACTAGAGTATAAACGACCTAAGAACCTCTACATCCCCGGAGTGCGGACTAGAGTGCTATAAGTCCCCTGAGTGCGGACTAGAGTACAAACGGCTTAAAAAACCTCTACATCCCCAGAGTGCGGACTACGGTATTCTCAGTCCCCAGAGCACGGACTAGATTATAGAAGACTTGAGAAGAATCTCCAAATCCCAGAAGCGGACTAGATTACTCTAAAATCCCAGAATGCGGACTGGAGTATAAACGAGTTGACAAAAATCCCTGCGTCTCGAACTGTGGACTAAAGCATAAACCGTTCGACAAATCTCTAAGTCCCCGGAGCATGGACCGAAGCATGAGTACAAATTGGGCGCGAATCAACCGGGGGGAGAATAACACTAAGTCACCAGAATGCAGAGTGGTGTATAAACATCGATAAATAGACGAGTGGATTCCGACCATTCTCTATTACGCAAACTTCGGCATGGAATCGACCGAAGGATTATTAACCCGCTAAGGATGGAGTTCGACAATCCAACTAGTGGCCTGGCCAAATCAATGCTGGGAGCATGGGTACAAATCACTAAAAAGCTGAATACGACAGCTTACTATAGCTCTAGCGTGGCGTTCTTTACAACTTGAAGCAACGACTGCAGGGAAGCCTCAATACAAAACAAATCGAAATGGCATCCAAAGCTACGAGCAACCGACTATATCATACCTCAGATCGAGGGCCAATACTGATCCGTACCAAGCACATACAAATGTGACTCGGATGATTCTTGAAAACCCACTATAAAATCCGAGATAGGTGAGACTAGTCTCCCATCGATTGACATGATCCCACGATTCAACGGGAAAGAGAGTAAAGCTAAAGTGGGCGTGGCTGGCCTTCCTACTTATCGGTATATGCCCCAGACCTGGGGGCACGAGCGAGGAGCAAGATGAATGTGACTCGGATGATTCTTGAAAACCCACTATAAAATCCGAGATAGGTGAGACCTAGTCTCCCATTGATTGACCTGATCCCACGATTCAACGGGAAAGAGAGTAAAGCTAAAGTGGGCGTGGCTGGCCTTCCTACTTATCGGTATATGCCCCAGACCTGGGGGAACGAGCGAGGAGCAAGATGAATGTGAACCGACTATTCACCGATCACCTCTATGTCTTTGGAACTTATGTGAAAACATAAACGTAGCTAGGACGAGACTTAACCGTCCATGCAGTACATTTATCAACCCGGGACTGGGAGAAGACGCATGGTCATCCTAAAACTGGCTACGATAGCTCAGTATTAAAACTTGTATACAGTGCTCACAGTTGCTCAAGGAGACGACCGAAAGGATGCCTAGAGATTGAATCATTGAATTGACACCTTAGCTGATGAGCAATTGACTTTCACTCCAACCCGAAGGACGGGTAAAGGATCATGAATGCATTGAATAGAAAGTGCGTTACTCGAATACACAAGCAAATTCAAACTCATAGCAAGATCCAGCTATACAGTTGCACGCCGCTCGAGGCTGACCCCCACTCGACTTTTCCTTCAATGCGCTTTTAAGCCTGATCTTTGGCCATTTGTTGATAATCTATTAGAGCATTCAGAGTCCTTCGCTATTAGACTTAAAAACTCATGACAAGACTCTAGGGTTCGACTAGAGCAACCATCATTATTGGTCGTCCCAACCATATTTCACATTGAATGTTATGCAAAATAATTACATCTATACTCAAAGAATCTGGGATGGCACCTGCTAAGGTGACAGTCGACATTACACTCATCCATGGCGACCCTTTCCGGGTGCTGAATATCGGATCACAACTCAGTGTAGTGATGATAAAAGAATTAGTTGGATTTTCTGAATAAATGATGATATGTTCCCTTGGACCCATTCTGACAAGCATATGTGATTTCATTAACTATCGCGAGCCATGCGTTGGATATCAACCCGAAGCTACAAAAGCTAGCATAATATCTATTGATTTCACCATGAAAGCTCCACTCTTACTTTTAGGCTCAATCCATCAACGTCTATGCCTACCAGCCGTTGCGACAGGGCATACAATGACCTGATACATCTGAAAGACTACTTAAATAAAATATCAAACTAAGCTAATTCGATATCACTTATTTCCCTCGAAGGGCTATCTAAGGACGGAAATCAGAAAACCTCACACCCAAATTCACTACCTCAGAACACTACTCGAAGAGTAGCAGAGAACCAACCATAAGATGGAAAATGTACGCGGACGAAGCATCCAATGATCAGTGTTATGGCATAGGAGTCATGATAATAACTCCTGAGGAACGATCAATCTGCTACGTCCTGAAACTCGATTTACCTATAACAAACAACGATGCTTAGTATGAAGCCTTGGCTGCTAGCCTCAAACTTGCTAGAGGATTTGAAGTGAAAACTTTACATATATGTTGTGATTCTTGATTGGTAGTATACAAATTTAAGGAAGTTGATCTTGCTAGGGGGCATTGTCTTGCTCCTTATCTCGACCAAGTCCAAGGGCCACTAACCGACTTCACGTATTACATCATTACACACCTCAGCGAACAAAATGAAAATGTGTCATGGTTGACTCCCATCAAAGACTATCTACAATGCGGAATTCTTACTGAACGGAGGAATGGAAAATGACAGATCTTCCTCAAATCTTTATACCAAATCATCTAAGAATAAGTCGTTTGTCAAAAGGAGTTTATCCATCCCCATGCTTCGGCGCATCGCCCATGATGATATCTTGAGCAAATTCTATGAAGAAGAATGCGGTAATAGCATCAGGGGGAAAACCATGGTAAAGAAGATACTTTTCTACAGGTATTACTGGCCAACTATCAATCTAGATACGGTCGATCATGCTAGGCAATGCGAAAAGTGCAATATGTTTGCAAAAATCCAGGAACCCCACTGATGGAAATTACTCAAATGGCTAGTCCACGGCCGTTTCCCACTTGGGGGCATTGACGTCCTCTTCTTACCAATCCTAAAGAAAATACAAACAAGGAATCGCAATTGAATTGCAATTAAACTGCACGGAGTTGGCGACGACTTATGAGCATATAAAACGCATTCGAGAGCCAATGGAAAGAACATGTACCCAAACGTGCATGTGTATATCCGAACAAGTCCGACTTCTTGAAACCAACAGAAATTAAATTCTCACTAAGGGTTATTGAGAAAATACTAGATCAGATAGCCGAAGCTTGCTAGCTCTGTAGAATCAGACACGGGTGGTCACTGATGAACTACAACCCTGGATTCATAACACTGGGAATCGACCAAGCATCATGATGACCAAAGAAGGATACGACACCTTGGGAGGATAAAATTAAAGGATAATGATTGTTCAAGGAACGTGATGGATTTCTTTCTAGAGACAAGGAATACTCGCTGATTCAAAGCATGTCGCGTTGCTTCACACGACACACTTTGGGGGGCAAGTGTTAACCGGCACCTTGGTCCGATTACAAGACGACAGTTGAAGAAGTTATCATTAGCATTAGACAAGATTCTGACCAAGAAGGGCCTGAGGATATATGGGTTTGATGCAGTCGACATTTTTTGGAAATCAAGAGCGTTCGACGTTAGAAGGACGCTCGGCATTGAGAATCGTTCGATATTGTATATCGTTCGGCAATTATGGAATGCTCGGCATATAGGAGCACCCGGCACCAAGAATGTTCGGCATCCATGAACGTTCGGCATACAAGGAACGTTCGGCATCCATGAACGTTCGGCATAAAGGGACGTTCGGTATTGAATATCGAACGGCACCTAAAGAACGTTCGGCATCCATGAACGTTCGGCATACAAGATACGTTCGGCACGTATGGGTCAAATGGTATTTAAGAGCGTTTGACTTCTGGAACGCTCGACATTCATGCTTCACTCGGGATTCCTCGATTGTTCGGCATCCAGCTTGGTTTGGCAATCTTGGATCGCTCGGCATTCCAGCTTCGTTCGACCTAGGAACATCCTTTGGCTAAAGGGTATCGTACGGCTAAAGGGTACGTTCGACGAACCTCGATTGTTCGGCATCCAGCTTGGTTCGGCAACCTTGGATCGCTCGGCACTCCAGCTTCGTTCGGCATGAGAACATCGTTCGGCGTCGTTGCCTTGGCTCGGCATCTTACCGTTCGGCCTCCCTGGTTCGGTACACAGAGCTTACTCCCTTTGAGCCGTTTACTCTATTTGGACCGAGCTATTCAGCTACTAGGCCCACCAGGAAAGTCCAACCCACCTTCGTCTATAAATAGAGGGACAGGGGCACAGTGAAATGGACCTTTTTTCTGGGAATACTGGGGAGACTCTGCCATTTCTTATACTCTCCTCTTTTTAATTCAAACTTGTATCCAAGTGATCGATTTACAGATTGTATCTGTATTCAAGTAATTGAGAAAGCAATAAAGATTAAACTCAAAGTGGATGTAGGCAGTTACGCCGAACCACTATAAATATGGAGTTCTCGTTTTTGTTATTCTTTTTCATTGAATTACACTATATTTCAGTCCTCATTTACTCTCTTCATTAATCTCTCTACATAACTCTCTTCATTAACCACTATAAATCTGGTGTCCGCGATAAATTTTTATAATTGATAGCATCACCCTATTCACCCCCCCTCTAGGGTGAAGTCGATCCTACAAGTAGGAGTGTGCAAGTATGGTGGCAGTGTTGATGTTTTGAAATTTGATGTATATGGCAGTGGGACAAGTAAGAGTGTGCAGGTAGGTGGTGAATTTGATGGTAGTGATTGAAGGAAAATGATATGGTGGTGATTGTGTTGGTAATGCTATTCTTGGTCAGATATTTGTGGACATATTCAGATTGAAGTGCGATATGGCTTTGAATATGTGATTAAGGTTGAATGATGATTGCAGTGGTGGGTGATTTGAAGTGCTAGTTAGGGTGAAGTGGTTATTGATTTTGAGTTGAGCTGTTCTGTGTGATCAGTGCTGTGGGTAGAAGTATGTATGTTAGTAATGAAGTGGATGTAGTGTTTTGGTGGATGTATGAGGAGGTTCTGTGGCAATTTTGATGTTGAATGGTATGAAGTGGTTTGTGGTGATGGAACTGAAGTGCAAGTCGGTGTTTTGTGGATGTTATGTCGATGGAGGCAGTTAGCAGTTTGATGTCGAATGGAGACTGTAGGATTTTGGTATGCAAGGATCGTCAGAGAAGGTTGTGCACTTGTGATTGCTCACCTTTCGAGGCTAGAGAGATTTGACAAAGAAATAAGCTACGAATTCCGAAGCAACGCTAGATGGACATGATTCGATAAAGAAAAGAGGCACGACGGACAAAGCTAATAATGGGAAATCGATGAGAACGATTAGAATTAGTTGATATAAATTAAAACATAACGTAAATTATATCGGTGTATATTTTCTCAAAAATCAATATAAAGTTTTAAAACACATACAATATATATATATATATAATACTTTAAAAATTAGTATTTCTATAATATATATGTGTGTATATAGCACGGCAGCCATTTCAAATCTTTGAAAATTTTGTGTCTACAACTGACATGTCATTACTAATATAATAAATAAACAGACAGAGCAAATATAATGTGTATTACTATCTAAAATTAAACCACATATTATTGTATATAATACAAATACCTATATAAACAACTTTAATAAACCATTAATATACGTTATATATATCATATTCAAAAGTTTTGTAAACATATATATGGACATCCTTTATCACTTTATTACTGTTATATAACATGTATACCTATACTTATAATCAACAACTATTTATATTTTATTCAAATTTACTGTCACTATAAATATTTGTACTATCATGCATATATAAAGTTGTTTCAACAAATTCAATATATAAGAACAGATATAGAGCAACATGCATAATTTACACCTGACAACTAATGGATCAGGTAGCTTTATGGACTTACATACATACATATATATATAAATCGAAAATCAATACCTTAAGGCAACTGTTTATTAAATCGTTCGTATGAAAGTCAAAACCTTTATCTTTAAGTTACATATATAAACAAATTTTCCCTTACTTAAAACAGGATTTATAAAAACGAAAATAATAAAAATGTCCACAACCAATACAATTAAACTCGATCTGTATAAAGACGCAAACATATACTTCATATAATAAACAACCCATATACCTTTATATATATAAACCGAACCCATATATATGTAATATTTGTTATTTTCTTTCCAGCAGAACACCAAACTAATATCTTCAAACATAATATCCATATGATATTTTCCTTTAACCCAACGAAAAGAGGCAGCGGCAAAATCTTCAATGGTATACAATATATAACTAACATATAAAATCTCTTATATAACTTATAGGTATATATACAACTGTACAAAATATAGCACACTTACATATATGCTAATATATATATGTAGAATATATGTATATAGTATACCAGATTGAACATGAAGCAGCTGAACTCGATGAATTGAGGCATGCGTGCTTGGTGTGGGGAAGGAGGCTGATGAATGAAAAAAAACGAACCTGGGTGGTGAGGAGAAAGACGAGGTGCCAAGGGAAGGTGTGCTGGTCTAGGGGTTCGGCCATGCTGAGCTTGGGTTTCAGGTGGCCGCCAGGGAGATGGGGCGGGTTGGATGAACAGGAATTGAGGGGATGGTAGCTATTTGACAACAGGACGGTGGAAGGTGATCGATCAGAGAGGAAGTGGTTTCGGTCTTGACCAATGGAGAAGCAATTGCATACAAAAAAAAATTATAGAGGGAAGGGAAGAGGAGAAATAAAGAAAGTGGGAAGGGGAGGAGATGGTGAAAGACCGAGGTGAGGAGGAGAGGAAGAAAATAAGCTACAGGGGTGGTCATATATAAAGAAGGGAGTAAATGATAAAAGAGAAGGCTATAAATTATTATGGGTATATTCTTTCCAATCGAACCGTTTGCAATAAAGGTGCAGGTGAAAATTATAACGGGTAGAAGAGAAACGGACCACTGTATAATAAATTGAAATGATGGATGTCACTTGAATTTTGTAAAAGTTACTAAAGCATTTATTATATTGCTTGGGATGCAGGTTTAGATTGGAAAAGCAAATCGAAGTGAAAATCCACAAATTTGGTGCCGTTACAACGGACCGTTATTATCGCTTCCGTCGAGTACCGAACCTCAACGTACCGAAATAAATATACCGCGGAGATTAGCACAATGACATGATCAAAATGGTATACAGATACCAGTGGTACGATCATCCTATCAAAAGTCGATAATCAGTACCGATAAACGTTGCTATTCCATACGGAAAAACCAGATGGAGTTAGAAAGGTCTGAATTTCGTGAAACGAATTTTGCAGTCTTATTCCGAGTGTTCTAAATAAATTTTCTTTTGTTGAAATATTGTAGGTTTTGGAAAAACTTTTAAATTCACTGTTATTAACTGATTTAAATTGAAATAAAATTTCACAATAAAATAAACTTCAATATCATCGGATGAAAATTTACCAGTTGCTATATTTAAATAGATGTATCCCAAATAATAAATTTTTATTTTCAAATTTTACTGTTTAAAATTTCATAAAATTTCAATTAATTAAATAAATAAAATCACTAAATATTTTGGGTCGTTACACTCTCCCCCACTCAAAATTTTTCGTCCCTAAAAAGGAAGGAGGTGGTAGAATAGAATAACCAAAATAAAAGTAGATTGAAAGTCAAGATTGAACAACTAATTTAAAACTATATATAAATTTCAATTAAGTTAATTAATATTCAATAATTTGGTTAAACCCGTTTATTATATCCTTAAATTGTCATTATAAATTTTGCAAATCAAAAATTACCTTTTATATAATGTCTTTAAATTATACATTCAAAGAAACTTATAAATTTTACTTGAAATATTCATTTGAAACTTCATTTGCAAATCAATTATCTTTAATACTTTAAAAACATTTTCAAAACCCATTTGAAAATTTTCTTACTTCTTTTATAAATAACATTTATGTGTTTAAATAACACCTTTATAAATATATGGAAACTATTTGAAAACAATTATTTACATCATTAGTTATATTTACAAAGTAGCTATTAAAAACATTAAATCCATAATTTATAAATTTATAAATTTTTTCTCAAAGGTACTTTTCAAATATATATTATAAATCAATAATTATTTACTTTAAATATGTTTTTATTTAATTAATACTTCTAAAATATTTATATCACTAATAATTTTCTATTAAACCATGCAGTATATAAATAAACAATGTTTTAAAAGGATATATTAAAAAAGGAAAAGAAGGTAGATTCGAAAAAATAGAATATAGGTGAATAAATAAAGCTGAGCAGATACGGTAGATTTAAAATAATAGTATCGGGCACAAATAGTTAATTTCAAACCATAAGAATTTCAATTTCAAACATCAATACGAAATTTCTTTGTTGGAAATACTTTTATAATAAAATACCTTTATAATAAAATACTTTTATAATAAAAATACTTTCATATCGAAACAATTTTTCCTTTCGAAAATACTTTTATAACTCGATGTTTCAACAAGTTTATCCTCGTTCTTGCAGACTCTGGCCATGCATTGATCAGGTGCAAAGCTAGAATTCTTCGAGTACTTAGCAGACTGTTTCAACACCCAGTGAAAATACTTGAAAAACCTTAAAAAATGATATGGAAAGTACAATCCAAATAAATCAACCAAATCATGGATCGTAGATACACAATGATTACGCCTGGATCCCCTAGGAAACATCCGTACCTTTAACCAATCACTGCCTTGCGAATAATGCCATAACAACCAAAACCCGTGGACCGCAGGATACATAATGGTTATGCATGGATCCCTCAGTAAACATCTGTACCCTTTAAACAATCTCTGCCTTACGGATTACGTCACGACAACAAAACCGGTAGACCGCAGGATACATAATGGTCACGCTTGGATCCCCCAGGAAATATTTGTATCCTTAAGCAATTTCTGCCTTGTGGATTATGCTGCCACAACAAAACGACCATGGGTAACGCCATAGAAGGACACTCGAGTATCACATCTGGAAAACCAAAATCAGAGAGAATAATATCGACATAATAAATCCACAATGTGGCCACAAAACGGATATCAAGTAGAAGGCGCTTTCCATATCTTTACTTCGAAAATATGTATTATATAGTACCTTTTCAGATCTCTTTCAAATATCATACTTATATATATATTCCATTATATATATAAGATTCCATTTCACATCGGATACTTTCTAAAATCAATAGTATATCAAATCACACTTATATAGACTTCGATTATGTAAGATTTCACTTTTCAAATTGAGTACCTTTCCAAATCAATAGTTTTTAAATCAGCATCATACTTATACAAATCAATTTTATACAAGTTCGATAACTCCCAAATCAAGTATTTAGTAAAATAAGGTTCTCAATTCCAATTCGTTTCAATACCAATTAGTTTCAAAGTAATATACTATTTCACAAAATTATTTCTTCCAAATTTAATACATTCAGTTTCATAGTTTCCAAAATAATAGATTTTGAAAATAATTCCTAGTTTCCAAATCAACCTAATTTACGTCAAACAAATTCGTTTCCAAAGTCATCATAAAAATACAGGGTTTTAAATTCCAATCTATTTTCGAAACCAAATATTTTCTCAAAATCAATTATACCCAAAATTATTACCAAGTTTATAACCATACCATTTAAAACCTTTAAACTATTTATTTTTATTCGAAAGATCCAATTTACCCTTTTAAAAATTATTATTCTATGCATATATAGTTTTATAAAAGATGTTACCAAGCTAAACATTAAAACTAAGTTTTATTCAAAACATTTCAAAACTAAATTCCATATTAGTATAATTCAAAATAGTCTCGTTCATTTACTTAACAAAACAATTTCAAACTTGTTTAAATCATATTACTTCATACTTTAAACATACAAAATGTTCTTATATACTTTATCAAATAATTTATACCTTTTGAAATTATTTAGCTTCTAAAATTAAACCTCGATTTGGAAGTGTTCAAACATTCAAAATAGTCGAAGAAATCAAATTTTCAAATCCAAGACTTGGAAATCAGCAACCAGTAAGTAAATTAATTTAATAGATAGGGTTATACCAAATCTAATCTGAAACTCGAGGAGTGAACACCGTTTTACTTCAAATAGTTTCAAATATATATACATATCTCTTTCGAAAATCAAATCATACTCTGGAATTTTAAATCGAATTGGTTTCACAAAATCACTCGCATAGAAAAGCTACTAAAGTGGCCTCTCACCACTCTGTAACTCAAAAATCAATGTCGATGATGCATGCACTCATCATCGAAATTATTCTCCAGCGAGATAAGTGAGTTCTAGACTTCTATTTTCTTAAAAACTTTTTTAATATTTCTTCGAAATCATTGGAATTCATTTGAAGTCATTTGAAACATTTCTTATTCGAAAATACTTTTAAATCATATTATTATTTATTTTCCAAAATCTTAAAACCAATTTCAAAACACCGGAATTCAACTCCTCGAATTTCCAACTCAAAACCCTTCAGTTATAAATCATTTTTATATAAATCAATTTCTTATATAATTTCCAAAATTCCAAATCCTTTCAAAATTTGAAATTATCATTTTTAAAAGGTATATAATCCTTGTCGGAAAATTTTCACTTTTATATATTAAATAAAATCATACTTATCAAAATAGTAATATAGACATATAAAACAATTTCTAAAATACACACAAACGCGATTTTCAAAGGATGATTCAAGAATTGATTTCAAAACAAAGATAGGGTTTCAAATTAGAGGAACTTTAATCAAGTAGAATTCTGATTCGAAGATGGGCTCGAAGGAAGATGATATAATTAATTTCCAAAATAGAAGAAGGGTATACTTATATAAATCACGGGCGACCTTACCGGGTCAATTCGTGACTTTAGGAATATGATCAATGCGGAATTCTGAGGCAAATCGACATTCGATCGCCAAGGACAGAATTCGGTAAATAAGAGATAGCAGCATCTAAACCGAGAGATATATAAATCTCCGGTGGATTAGCGCCAATTGTAAAGGAGTTTCACCCCTTTACAAATCATTCAAAGATTGGCGTAATCGCCTATTCTTATAGAAATCATTCCAAGTGAAGTTATAGGATACTTTAGAATCAAGAAACACGAATAGGGAGAGAAGATAATGGATTTTGGAACTGCAGGGAATGTTCCTAAGTCCTAAGGAAAACCTAATCAAAGAGGAACAAATTCAAGCTCGAATGAAAGTGATTCTACAAATGAATTTACTATATATGCTAAGTTTGCCTAGAGCCAAAGCTCTGATACCAACTATAACAACCTGATATTTTCAACCATTCGCATCCGCACATGCCGAACTTGAATTGCTAAAAATATCAGATTGTTCATTTAAATTTGGCAAAACTTAACATACATAGTAAATAAATCAACCACAGAATCACAGGCACAGAGTAATGTAAAACAATGCAGCGGAATAGATAAATAGTTGTTCATGAAGCTACTATATAAACATCAGAGTTAGAAATAAATATAGCAGAGTATCTCAAATATAGTGAAATCTCGAATACAACCAGATGACATCTCTGAACAAATCAACTGGAAAAGCTGAAAGGTGAATTGATGGTTGGATCTCCAAGCGAAGCTCCAAACTCCAAAGGTGAGTCAAATGCTGAATCACTCAGTCTGATCTAAGTGTAAAGCAAAATACAAAACGCTCGATTCAGGATTAACATTATTATATCAATAAATCCAACTCAAGTGAAATATCAACTGAAATACAAATAACTTAATGGATATTTGGGATAGCCATCCTCTAAGGATCCATGGAACTATATACAATGCAGAAATATACACTATAACACCGTGGTCATTTCAAATTAATTTATACCAAAATATCATTTTCATTTCAAATATATCTATTTCCCCAATAGTATATATATTAAATAATTTATAAAGTAAAGTATTCGTAATTTCCTCAAACTTCACAAATCGCTTCAAAATCAACCCGACTTTCCCATTCAAATTTAATTCAATCACAATTTATCAATTTCCATTCAATTCAATTTCTGACTAAACAAATTCAAATTTATCGATTTCAAATACAGCTTTAACCCACAAATAAACAATTAAATTTCAATGTAATCTAAAGTCAATATATTTTAAAACTTTAAATACTCAATATTTCATAGACCAAATTTCATAATTGCATTTATCTCCCAATCTGACTTCACTATTATTTAGTTTTGAAACATTCCCTTGATAAATTCTATATTATTTATATGACCTTAAATTACATTTTCTATGTATATTACCTTCGATTTCTTTAGTCATGAAATGTCCATTAAATTACTTAAGTCAAAATCAAGTTATAAGATCATATCCAAAAATTCCAACTTCAACAGTTTCAAATCGATTTAATTAAGTAAGATTCTTAACTAATTACAATCTTAATCAATTCAACGTTATCTTCCTTACTTATACAAATCATTGAAAAATCGATTTAAGAATATAATACTTAACATATTATATTAATCAAATCAAACTTTATTAACTTAGGTTTATTATCGAGCCTACTTTATATTTAAACATATTTATATAAAATATTTCAATATTAAATAAACCATATGTATTACTTTTCAAAACCATAGAAATCATTTTCAAAATATTTATATATAAACCACGGTGACTATATAATTCTCTATCCTATGGTCAAGTAATATGGATATTTATCGTTTCAATCCGCAATTTAATATATATGGGTATATATCATTTCAACCCGCAATCCCAAATCCAATGCAAATGAAAATCGCTTGGGTCTATCATTTCAACCCATAACGATTTTCTCATATTCTAAAGTCTGTTTGGGTATGTTTCTTTTCAACCCATAGTGAATTCTACACTAATAGGGAACTTGCAGAGTGATGACATATATAAAAATGATAATAACAGGCATATCAACAATTTAAATAACAGATAACGGTGTCAGATATCACCGGTGAATAGATACAGATAATAACAGGTATATAACAATGTAAATGACTGACAGCAGCATATTTCAATCGTCGTTTCAGTTGAAATCAAATTTAATAAATATAAGAACGTTAATCGTGAGTGATTGCTCACCCTTCGAGGTTAGATAGATTTGACAAATAAATGAGTTACGAATTCCACAGCAACGCTAGATGGACACGATTTGATGAAGAAAATAGGCACGGCGGACAAAGCTGATAATGGAAAGTCGATGAGAACGATTAGAATTAGTTGATATAATTTAAAACGTAACGTAAATTATATTGGTATATATTTTCTCAAAAAATCAATATAAAGTTTTAAAACACATACAATAAATAAATAAATAAATATACTACATTCAAAATTAGTATTTCTATAATATATGTGTGTATAGAGCACAACAGCCATTTCAAATCTTTGAAAATTTTGTGTCTACAACTGACATGTCATTACTAATATAATACATGAACAGTCACCACAAATAATATGTGTATATTATACTATCTAAAATTAAACCACATATCATTGTATATAATACAAATACCTATATAAACAACATTAATAACCATTAATTTACATCTTATATATCATATTCAAAAGTTTTGTAAACATATGTATGGACATCCTTTATCACTTTATTACTGTTATATAACATGGATACCCATACTTATAATCAATACCTATTTATATTTTATTCAAATTTACTGTCACTATAAATATTTGTACTATCACGCATATATAAAGTTGTTTCAACAAAATCAATATATAAGAATAGATATAGAGCAACATGCATAATTTACACCTGACAACTAATGGATCAGGTAGCTTTATGGACTTACATACACACACACACACACACATATACATAAACCGAAAATCAGTACATTAAGGTAACTATTTATTAAATCGTTCGTATGAAAAATCAAAACCTATATCTATAAGTTACATATATAAATGAATTTTCCCTTACTTAAAACAGTATTTATAAACACAAAAAATAAATAAATAAATAAATAAAAATGCCCACAAAATAATTAAACTCGATCTGTGTAAAGACGCAAACATATACTTCATATAATAAACAACCCATATACCTTTATATATATAAACCGAACCCACGTATATGTAATAATTGTTATTTTCTTTCCAACAGAACACCAAACTAATATCTTAAAATAAAATATCCATATGATATTTTCCTTTAACCCAACGAAAAGAAGCAGCGGCAAAATCTTCAATGGTATACAATATATAACTAATAGATAAAATCTCCTATATAACCTATAGTTATATATACAACTATACAAAATATAGCACACTTACATATATGCTAATATATGTATGTAGAATATATATATATATATATATATATAGTATAGAATATTAAACATGAAGCAGTTGAACTAGATGGATTGAGGCATGCATGCTCGGTGTGGGGAAGGAGGCCGATGAAGGAAAAAAATGAACCTGGATGGTGAGGAGAAAGAGAAGGTGCCAAGAGAAGGTGTGGTGGTCTAGGGGTTCGACCATGCAGAGCTTGGATTTCAGGTGGTCGCCAGGGAGATAGGGCGGGTTATATGAACGAAAATTGAGGGGATGGTAGCTGTTCGACGACAAGAGGGTGGTAGGTGATCGATTAGAGAGGAAGTGGTTTCGGTCTTGACCAGTGGAGGAGCAATTGCATACGAAAAAAATAATAACCGCAGAGGGAAGGGAAGAGGAGAAATGAAGAAAGTGGGAAGGGGAGGAGATGGTGAAAGACTGAGGTGAGGAGGAGAGGAAGAAAATAAGCTACAGGGGTGATCATATATAGAGAAGGGGGTAAATGATAAAAGAGAAGGCTACAAATTATAATGCGTATATTCTTTCCAATCAAACCGTTTGCAATAAAGGTGCAGGTGAAAATTATAATGGGTAGAAGAGAAACGGACCATTGTAAAGTAAATTGAAATGATGGCTATCCCTTGAATTTTGTAAAAGTTACTAAAGCATTTATTATATTGCTTGGGATGCACGTTTAGATTGGAAAAGCAAATGGAAGTGGAAAGCCACAAATTTGGTGTCGTTACAACGGACCGTTATTATCGCTTCCCTCGCGTACCGGACCTCAACATGCAGAAATAAATATACCACGGAGATCGGCACAACAAGACGATCAAAGCGGTATACAGATACCAATGGTATGATCGTCTTATCAAAAGTCGATAATCGGTACCGATAAACGTTGCTATTTCGTACGAAAAAATCCAAATGGAGCTAGAAATGTTCGAATTTCGCAGTCATATTCAGAGTATTCTAAATAAATTTTCTCATGTTGAAATATTTTAGGTTTCGAAAAAATTTTAAATTCACTATTATTGACTGATTTAAATTGAAATAAAGTTTTACAATAAAATAAACTTCAATATTATCGGATGAAAATTTACCAGTTGCTATATTTAAATAGACGTATTCCAAATAATAAATTTATTTCAAATTTTATTGTTTAAAATTTCGCAAAATTTCAATTAATGAAATAAATAAAATCACTAAAAATTTTGGGTTGCTACAAAACCCATGTACGTAATCTTTAGAAATGCAACGTCAGATAAACATCCGTACAAGTTGTCCAGGAATAGAACAAACCGAAGGCACCATCGTACTACTACTAGTAGCGAGTAGTCCTTGAAATCTGAAAAATCTCCACCAAGAGGAAACCACTACTACAAATAACTCTATAATAGGAGCTACCTAGAGCATGTTCAACAAGCAATCCTCACGCTATGAAGATCCATGGTCTTCAATATTTTTTTACATTCGAATGTATACATTGGTTCAAAGTGGTTTTCGGATAGGAATCATCTAAATTTGAGCCTGGTTTCTTTGAAATCCAATCAGCGATAAAATGATGTAAGGTGATTTTTTTTGATTCATTCATTTTCCTTTACCAAAATATCTTCGAGAGATGTATATTTTCAAAATAATCTTTTAATGGATATGGAACCATTTAAACCTCTTTCAGAATATTTCTCAAATCATTTTCAAAGAGTATCTTTTAAGAAAATAAGATCATAGAAATCATTCTACTTTTTTCCAAAACAAACTTCCATATTCAACGAGTATTATGGGTGGAATAACGGTGAGATCACCTTTTAAATCCACGAATAGGACAAGTTCCCTCTTCGGATTTTAGTAATGAGAATAAGAAGATTATTTCTATAAAATCCGAGTTGAGCACCCGAGATTTCTTTTCGATAAGTTTCACCCCTCGCTAAAAGAGAAAACTGAGGCCAACTAAGTTCAGGGCATTGATTGCTCCATCCCTAACCTTAGTTACGCGCCTTGTTTTCACTTTAGATTTCATAGGCGGGACAAATGTACTAGTCGTTTCCGCATACTCATTTCCCCTTTTTCAATCGCTTAACAATTTGCTTAACCATCTTTGAAATAATTTTAAATTGTTCAAATTTCCTTTAAAATGATTTATTATTTACTTAAAAATAATTAATAAGGATTTAGAAAGGAATTGTTAAGTTCTAACCTTTATTTCAAAAGTTATTAAAAAGCATTGCGAAAAATGTTGCAAATAGTGTTACAAAATGTGCTTTAAATGCTATATTCTTCAAAAAGACTATTATATCATTTAGAAAACCATCTTTTCAACTTAAATCATTTTTAAAGCATTTTAAAAGATTTTTAGAATTTATTTAATATTTTTAAACCAATTATTTTATCAATTTCCAACTTTGGTCATTTAGTGCAAAAACTGGATTTTCCTTGAAAATTGATTTTGTCATATTTTAAAATATAAAAGATGAAATCTACATTTTATTTTTTTATACGAAAGATATGGATATAAGGATTTGAAAAATTCTTACTTCAAAGAATTCCAAGCTATATTCCACTTCGTATGTTCATTTGAACTTTTGACGCGAAAACACAAACAACCATTACGCGACGCGTCAAATTTTAAGCGTATTTTGAGATTCATATCCAAACTTTGCAGCAGACAAGTTTAAACACTTAGGAATCATTTTTAAAGCATATTCAAACATTTTTCAAAGGGATAAATGATTCCATATCACATTTCATTTCTTTTGAAAACTGATTTTTATGTGATTATACGTCGTGTAAATCCATGACTTGTTTCAACATATATATTCAATGTACAACTAATAAACATCCGAAATAATATTTATTACCATTTTAACATATCCTAACATGTCATATGAACTTGCATATCAATTTAACAATTTTTTATTATAATGTCACATGATTATCATTTACGTACATATTTGTTTACTAACTTTTACAAATGACTTAAAGGTGGTTTCTTTTTCAGACACTTATCAAACATCACTATTAACAGCCAAAAAACATTTATAACTTGCAAAACATCATATAGATATTTTTTTACTTAACAATTTAGAGTTCTCACTTTTTTTGCTTCCAAACTAGTTTTAAACTTTTCTAACTTTACTAAACTTCGTCTTAAGCTCCTAAAACCTACTAAACTTCCTCGTACTTGGCTTAGGATGCCATGATCAAGCTTGAAGTGGAAAATGTGCTCGGTCAAATATAGAAATGGGGGCGTGAGCAATAGGAGGGGGAAGGAGGAGTTTTGAAGTGGCTCGGACGGAGTTTGTCGATATTTTTCTTTGTTTTATTTTCGTAAATATTTTGGCATAACTTTGTTAAGGAAAGAAGCCATTAAAGGATGCAAGAGAGCTTAAAAAAGTAGAGAAGAAATGGTGCAAAAGTGAAGAAGAAGAGGATGAGTATTTATAGAAAATATTTAAGAATAAAATATAGATTTATGTTTTTACTTAAATAAACTTCCTTAAGAATTAAGTAAACTTAATTTAGTTCAAAACTTAACATCCACATCATATCACACTTTTAAAATTTAAATACTTAAGAGTTAAGTAAAGAATAAGAAAGATTACTTTAGTTTATGTAACTTTTTTTTACTTTATGTCACATTTGATGTGACATGTGTTTTGTCTTTTTTGTTTACTTTTGCTAATTATTTTCTAGAATTTTCTAAGTGTGATTATTAAAAATAATCTTGTTTATTTAATTGTTAACTATCTATATATGTTAACATATATATTAAATTGTGTACATAAAGGTGCAACAACTTTGCGACAACTTTAAACCGATAAAACATTGAATTTTGACAAAATATTTTATGGTCACATTTTGACGTTTTAGTTAAACTATTTATTTATGTAAACCAAGTTAAAAAATAAATTTGTATAATTTTATTTGAAAATATAAACACTCATAAATAAATTAAAATAACTTTGTAAACCATTTAAACTTACTTTTCTGAAATTAGGATTTTATCACTTTTGTCGATATGAGAAAATGTTACTATTTTCATGTATATTTCTATTTTCAAATCCTAGCTTATATTATTTGAATCATGAAACCTTTTATATTTATATTTAAAATTAATTTAAATATTATACTTTGAAGTGGGTAAACTTTGGATCGTTACAATTAGCCTCTAAGTTGTACATTAAGATAAACGGGTATGTGAGGTCCTCCGTGATCCATGAAACAAATTATTCCCATCTCCATTCTTTTATATTCACTCTTGTGCATGCATATATCTTCATGAGACCACTTGTATATGAAGCTAAATTCTTCAAAATAATATAGAAATTTCCAATTAAATTTTCTCGAATTAATGCATGCACAAAAATGACCATTTTGCCTCGGATGAAGATGAATATGTGATGATTTCAAAATAATTTGAATTTTGGTTTGAATATGTTAAAACACCCAATATGATCGTTTATTTAATTTAAATAGATTAAATAGGGTGGCAAAAATATGCACATTTTATGTGCATATCATATATATATATATATTAAAATTAATAAAACAATCTACTTTGAAAATATTAACATAAATTAAACTAAACATGTTTAAACACATCATATATATATAATAAGAAGTACACAAAATAGAACTTTATATATATAATACTCCTATATATATACACTTTTCATTTATAAATAAGAAAGAAGTCTGCTTAGAGAAAGGAAGGCGAGTTGACACAGTCCAAATTTGGCGAAACGAAATATGATATCTTATTCAGAAAATGATTTATATTTATATTTTGTAAAAATATTCTGATTTCAAAAACAGTTTATTTTCATCAAATTAATCTATTTTAAATTGAAATTGCAAAATTACACAACAAAACTAACTTTCATATTTCCCAATGAAAATCTGCCATTTGCTATGCTTCAATAGACACAAAATTTTCATTGTCAAATTTTATTGTTTATTTTCAGGAAAATTTTTAGTTGATTACATTATCAAAATCGCTAAAAATTACAGGTCGTTACAATCTGATACCAACTGTAACACACATGAATATTCCCTTGGCCCAAAACTAGTACATATTTAAATATCATATATAAAACTCACCTACACATACATAGTATCGACAATAAATTAGTAAACACGTGTGTTTTCTGAGTACAACCACACATAATATACAGTAAATAATAGAGAACATAGAGTTAACAAATGCAATGATAAATGTATAATAGAAAATATACATCAGTCCAAGTGGGTCAATATAAAAGAGTCAATGATCACTCTCACAATGATATAAATATAACATAAGTCCAATATCATGTCACAACAATACATGTACACATGAGGCTACAACTATATATAATGGCACACTAATCAACAAATAATCTAGCCTCCATATATGCCCATAATCAAAAGATGGTCACCTCGTCCCCATACCTAAATGTCTCAAACTGACCCGAGTATTATATACATGGGTCAGACTATGCATAAAACACAGTGTCAATTTATCATGATACTAACGTAGTATATCGATGGTATCATAAAATGGTATAAGAATACATCATCGCAGCACAACATCACAAAAACACGTATAAGCAAAATCACTCATATGGAATGTCAAGTCAAACTACATACTAAGCGTATAATGTCAAATGGGTGAAACAATCCATGCATCCAAATATCATTAAGTTTAAAAGGTCACTAACTATATAAGACATGCTCTCGGTAATGCCAAAGATTATCTGTTTGACAATCGTAAAGTAGACATACCCAGGATCCGCCATACTCAATATATAATAAAGCACATGATGAACATAATCAAACATACATGATATACAAATGTGGCACACCCTTAATAACCAAGTTTGTCCCTCAAATAATCGTACAAAGGATAGATATAGGGTCCAACTCCATGCTCTCAACATCTCAAGTAATCTGTGATCGTGGTATAATCAGTGTGTATAGGGTTACACAACTTCATGGATAATCAGTCTACTAAATAATCAAAGAGATATATAATCACGTAATGATCATCTAGACTTTAGATCTCATAGTGATTGACTTTCCTCTTAGCCAATGAAGTGATCAGATGGTCTCTCAGACCTCTACTAATATACTCAACTATTATTATTGTAAGTAGTCATCTAGACTCTCCATCCTATCTTCTCCTAGGCTCTTGGCTTCATGAATAATTATTTTAGCACCGGTCTTAATAAATGATCTAAACAGATCACAGTCGCATACTCAATAATCTCATATAGGTGACTAACTAGTATCTACATACGCAATAACCAGACATGAGACTATGCTCTCAGCCTTCTCTAGAAGCCTTCCTCACATGTTCTCAATGCTACTCTTATAGTATTTGGTTACCTTGACGACCATCATGACCCAATATCCATCTAGTGCAAGACTACATTATGACATGGTCATGACCCTACAAGCGCCCCATTGGTAGCAGAGTAATGGCCTAATGACATGAGGCATTGGCTCATAGCCATAGCTCTAAGCCATATATTCATCAAAAGGTGTGTCACTGATTTAAGAAGCAACCCCACAATCAAGTCACTAGGATTATACTAGCCAATCTTGTTTACTTCATGACGTATAATAGGAGTATACTCATAATACTTAGACACACTTAGCCACTAGGATGATACTAGCCAATCTTGTCTACTTCATGACGTATAATAGGAGTATATTCACAATAATTAGACACACTTATGGCTTTCAACCTACTTACTTTCAATTCGCATCACCATAAGTATAATATTCCATAGAGTTGATGAGTGACAATTACTTACAATGAATAACCAATTAAGTATCACATCGTGTCCCATACCACCGCATGATGCTCAATCGTTTATTCACAGCTCATAAACTACATTCAATCTCCATAACATTCTATCTAACGAGTTCAAAGAATAACCGGAGAAATATTACCAAAAGTTCCATACCAAACTATGTTATAACTCGGTTTATTCAGATTTCTCGTTATGTAGAACGAAATCGATCAAAACATTTAAATATAAATTAGGAGATAAATTATACTTATAAAAGTATAATAAAACTTCTTACTTCAATTTTATATTCTACAAACAAAAAAATCCTTTAAGATATATTATATATATTGGATAGTACTTTAACTTTACTTATATAATCCCAAAATAAAGATATAAACTAAAAAAAATTGCCAAATTTTTATGTACATATTTTGAAACATTCAAGATCACTTTTCAAATCAAATATTAGTTATAGAATTTATTCTAGAATTTTCTATAATCAAATTCTATTTTGAAATAATTTATAACTTCAAAAATAATTCTTCTTTAATTTCATACCATAAAATATAGTTCAAATCCATCATTTTATATTCAAAACATTTTTACTCAAAACATGAATAAGTTTCAAAATATTCATTCTGGAGCTCAATAGCTCCAGCCTTCAATCAACCACCATCGATCAACCTCGGTCGATCGACGGGCGATATCTGCGGTCGACCCATAATTTTCGCAAACTAGATCTGTTCAAACTCTAGGTACATCATCTCCTCTCCATTCTTCTTCAATTCCCTCATTCTATATAATACCTCTCCAAGCCATAACTAAATACAATCATACAAACACAAACACAAATAAATGCAGTGAACAAACTATCATGAATCAAAAGCAATGAGGATGATTTCAAGTTTACAATAAATGGGTTTTAGGCAAACACAATTCAAACACAACAACCACAAATCAACCCCGACATGTATACAAGGATTTGTGAGTGCAAAATACTCACCTTAGTTTGAGAAAGCTCCATTCTTCCTATATGTTGCTTCATGGGTCTATAAAAATCCAAATATGCTCTTCTCTAAAATTTATCATAACCCCAAAATTTGCTTAAAATTATATTTTGATAGCTCAAAGAGGCGTAGAATAATTAAGAATGCTTAGTTTTTAATTTCATAGTATAAGGAAATTTATTTGATTTTATATTAATTTTGAAGAAAAAGAGGAGATCCATAATTGGAAGATTGGATGAATGGAGATAGAATAGCTTATGGGTTGGAAAAATGAAGTAAGGCATGTGGCATCTAGACTTGCCCTGAATCAAAGAGGGAAGGAGAATCTTCGTCTGTGTGCACAAGGTTAAATGGGCCTTACACAGTTATTAATCCAATCTATTTCTTATCCTTTTTTCTTCTTCTTTACTAATCAATTTATCAATCATGTTAAATTAGGTAAATCATTAAATAAAATTCATATTCATCTTTCTCGAGTATTTTACCACTATTATAAATTTTTATAACATAATTCAACTCATTCAAATAATTATTTCATTTTTACACCTATAGGCCCATTTATTGAATAAATTCATAATCTTCTTGTATAAATGAAAATAAAATTTCTTTTTCTTAAAAATAAATTCCTAATCTTATTTGTTATCAATATTAGATTTTATAAAAATTATTTAACCACTTTTAATATTTTAAAATCGTTCCAAACTTAATACATTAACATTACTTCAAAATAGTCAAAATCATCATTTATGATTTTGGAAATATTAATATTAAAATAATTCACTTTATGCTTATTTTTTTAAATTAATTCTTCCAACATTAATCAACATTACTACTTAAATCGCCTTTTTGTATAAATTAGAATTCTTATTTCAAAAAATACTTTATTATTAAACTCAAATGAATTTCCAAATCAAAATAAATCTCGGTACCCATGTTTAAATTTCCGTATTATTAACATTTTATTATTGAAAACTTATTTAATCATTAATATCTTTGTTATTAATCTTAAAAGTTTTCTTACAACATCGAGTTAATACAATTCTACTTTTGGCCAAAACAGAAGGATGTGAAGCATAAAATAAAGGAGTAGACTACTGGAGCAATGAGAAAGAACATTGGACGAAGTAGCCTAGCTACAGTCAAAGGAATTCATATCAATATCGTTAAGAATTAGGTTGGTACTGACATGAATTTGTGGAGTTCTAGGGCCTTTGGCTCGATTCTGTCAATCTGTTAACTTACAAAGACCATTTATAGGACCTTGGTAATGAGGATGAACTGAATGTTGAAGCACATGATACTTGTGCCTAGACTACTACCATAAAGCTAGTTAGGCATCAAAGAAGATCCAGAGAAGTGGCTATCCTAGAGAGTAGAGAGCCTAGACGTAATCAAGTGAACTAAGACCATTTGCGGAGTCAAACACTTGGTGCTGCTTATGATAGTCGTGTTTGTATCACTAGGCTTGTGAGAAGCATAACGACGATATGATAAAGCGATTCATGGAGGAAAACAGATGGAATAAGATGAAGATTGGGTTATTACGTGTAGTAGAACTTCATTCACAAAGATTCTCTTATAGGAGGAATACCCCGGAAGTTTACAATGCCTTCGTGCCATCTTACAATGGAATGACTGATCCTAGGTAGCATCTATTCAAGTATTAATGACACATGGATAATGTCAGGAGACAGCTGCAGTTTGACGTAGGTGTTTTAACATCTTTTACGATGGAGTTGGGTCAATATGGTTTACTTGGCTCCCATCGAAATTCATTTCTACTTCTAATGAATCACCTTAGAGCTTTTTAGAGCAATTCAGGGTCCATGTTGCTTGGTCCAAGGTTGTGATGTCCATATTGGGAATCTCTCGAGGACCTGAAGAGTCATGGAGGGCTTTGTGAATAGATTCAATATTGCGATCATAGAGGTAAACAATCTGAATAAGGATATGTATTGATGACTTTAGACTGAAGTTTGAAGATAGATAATTTTTTTGGAAAATAACTAAGGATGAAGCAATCAATTATTGTAGAGGAGTTCCATCAAAAGGTTATCTAGTTTTTGTGCTTGGAAGGGGCAAATATGGCTTTTGAGAAGGTTGGTGGTGGACAACCGAGAGAGGTTGTTCAAAGTAACGTGGCTAGTAAACAGACTGGTGAAAGTGCAGGTAATGTAGTCATGCATGTTGGGAATTCAAATAACTAGAAAAGGGGAATCGAGGCATTGGGGATAGGCGGAATGATCCCAAAAAGCATCCAAGGAACATAAGGCCAGAGGAGTACATTGCTTTAAAAGATAGGCTAAACAATTTCTACCTTGTCATGCAAGGGACAAATGAATATAGAAAGCTGCCTTAGAGGGAGGCAGTAGAAGTTTGGAAATGCTTCGGAAAGTATTGATGACTTAATGAAACCTATAAACACAATATGAGTGAGTGTCACCACTTAAAGGACATCATTAAGGAGTTAATCCACCAAAAGAAATTGTAGCAATATTTTAGAGAACCGTAGGATGTCAAACAAAATGTTAAACCCCTAGAGCCGAACACCCAAGGGAAATAGCCTAGATCTACCGGAGAGGGGCCTAGGCGGCCTAATGGAAGAATTGTAATTGCACAATAATTAGAGGACCTTATCTAGCAAAGAAAAGCTGGAATGAGACGAAGCGGTATGCAAATTCTTTGAAGCACATACTACACGAGGGTTACTTTGCCATTGAGGAAGGGACCCCAACTAAGTAGCAATGTTCGATGATGATGATATAGTCGTTTGTACTAGGGATTCTACCAAGATTGAAGCAATAAGCTTAATCCCATTGTGAAAACGGCCATTGTGGGCCTGACTACTATGCATCGAGTCTTAGTGGATTGTGCAGGCTCGATAAATATTCTATTTAAATGTCTTTTGGTCATATGAAAATTAGTTTGAAGGATATCAAGCATTGTAAACCTAGGATTCAAGGATTTACCAAAGAGGCGAAGAAGCCGATCAAGACTATTGATTTGTCCATGGAGTTAGGAGATGGAGATCGCAAAAACTTGCGAGTTCAGAAATTTATGATTATTATTGAATTTTGGACGTATAATGCATTCTTGGGCCAACCGACCCTAGCCAGTTTCAAAGTAGCACTAGCTCCTCGGTGCTTGATGATAAATTCCCCACGGAGAATGGGGATGGATAAATTCGAGGTGACGAGGGCACTAGTCGGATGCATATGAACTAATGCCCTACCCCTAGCTCAGAATAACAATTTCTTTAAGCCTATGGACCCAAGGAAGTAGTCAGAGGAAGCACATGCAACACTAGTTGAGCTAACAATCAACATCCCAATTGATATGCTTAAATATGTTTTCTCCAAGCAAACTTAAATATGTTTGCTTGGACGCATTCATATATGTGTACGATACTTCCTAAGATGGCATGCCACACATTGAAGGTGGACTTGAAATATCCCCCTATAAAATAGAAAAATGCAGTCTGAGTTTGGACCAATTTGCTGTATTGAAGGAGGAAGTGGATAAGCTAAAGTAAAATGACTTTATCCATGATGCTTTACACCCTAAATGGACCCTATTTTGGGTTAAGAAAGAAAATGGAAAATGGCAAACATGCATCAACTACTCGGACCTAAATAAAGCATTTTTGAAGGACAGGTTCCCATTTCCTAGAAATGAGAAGCTGGTAGATGGGATAGCCGGACATGAGTTATTTTCTTTCTTGGATGCTTACTCCAGCTATAACTAGATACCACTGCATGTTCTAGATCAGGAGCACACAAATTTATAATGGATTTGGGACTATATTGTTATCAATGATGCTGTTACGTTTGAAGAATACTAGAGTATCTAAAAGAGAATGGTGAATTCCATGTTCAAGGACCATATTATATAGACAACGGAGGTATATGTGGATGACATACTCGTGAAATTATGACTATCGACAAACCACGTGGAGGATCTTTCGAAAATGTTTGATGTGATACAAAGGTATGGGTTGAAATTAAATCCATTGATATATTCCTTCGAAGTTTTATTAGGAAATTTTTTGTGATTCATCGTGAATTTGAGGGGCACTGAGGCTAATCTAGAGCAGATTAATGCCTTGAAACATGTAACTACCCTAAGCGCAAGAAAGGAAATGCAAAGCTTGAACAGAAAGGTTGAGGTGCTAAGTAGGTTCATCTCAAAGACAATTGACAAGTGCATACAGATCTTCAATGCCATCATAAAAGGAGAAGGGAAAGTTTGTCCAAACAAACGAATGCTAGGATGCTTTTGAGGAATCACAGTGGCATGCGAAAAGACCATCGGTCACGTCTAAGGCTTCGGTCAAAGAAGACTTGTTTATCTATTTGGCGGTGTCTTCTCATGCACTAAGTGTAGCATTGGTATGTGAGGAGGCAAGGATTGAGAGGTCGGCATATTACGTTAGCAAGCGGTTTACTAGAGCTGAAAAGAACTGTATAAAGTAGAAAAGTTTGCATATTGCTTGTTGATTGCTTTGACGAAGTGGGAAACATACTTCCAGGTTCATCCAATAAAGGTGCTGATGGATTAACCCTTAAAGTAGGTAATACACTTATCCAAGACTTTGGAAAGGTTGTTAAACCATAAATCGAGCTGAGCCAATATGATATCACTTACCATCCAAAAAGTGCGATAAGAGGATAAGCGTTGATGGATTTCATTGCTGAATTTACCATCTAAGGTGTAGAAGCGGAAGATGATACGGTCCTGCTTTCCTAATGGAAGTTATATGTAGACGGAGCTTCCAATGGATATTACACTAGGTAGGAGTGGTACTCATGACCCAAGAAGGACGACTGATTAGCTATGCACTAAAGTTAGAGTTACCCGAAACAAATAATGAGGCTGATTATGAAGTATAGATAGCGGTGCTCAGGATAGTGAAAGAGCTGGAGGTAAGGATGCTTCATGTATTCGGTGACTCCCATTTAGTGGTGTATTAAGTAAAAAAAGGAATTCTTGGCTAATGGTGTAATTTCCCCTTATGTGACGAAAACGTTTGAACTATTGAATGATATAGAGCATTACACTATTATGCATATTCCTAGGGAGGAGAATGCAAAAGCCAATTTATTGGAAAAAATTAGCCAGTTTTAAGGATGCACGGTTGATGGGATTAGTTCTATTGGAAGTTTTATTGGCTCCAAGCATCGACCAAGTGGATGTTAACTGGATCTTGGAAGCAGAAGAGTAGAAGGAGTCAAGCAAGACCTCGGTCAAGGACTAATTCCTAAACGAAAGATGAAAACTCCTTCGTAAAGTTCCGCAATTCATAATGTAAAAAGTAGTGATTTACATGAGATGTTTTTCAACCTTTCTACTTTGGTGTGTAACCAAGGATGAGGCTATGATTGTCTTTATGGAAATCCATGAGCATAGATATAATGATCACACAAAGGGGAAAACATTAGTGAAGTAGATACTTCACTATTTATAATTATTAGCAACAATAAACCATGATGTCGCTGACTATACCAAGCGCTGTGATTGATGCCAAAGTTTTATAAAAATTTTGAGATCCCAACCATATAGCTTACGCAAATGGTTAGCCCATAGGGATGTGCACGTAAATGTGTATATTTTTATCACCATATTTAATCTAATTAAATCAAATAAATGATCATATTGGGTATTTTCACATGTTTAAACCAAAATTCAAATTATTTTCAAAACGTCACATATTCATCTTCATATTGGGGAAAAATGGTCATTTTTGTGCATATATTAATTTGAGAACATTTAATTGGAAATTTCTATATAATTTTGCAGGAAAACTGGATGGAAATTACAAGTGGTTTCATGAAGATATGCATGCACAAGAGTGAAGAGAACAAATGAAGATGGAAATAATTCAAAACCAAGATGATGGAGGACCCCACCTACCCATCTTCTTTCATATACAAATTAGAAGCTAATCCACATGCTAATGGCCATTACACTTTCATGCACACTTAATGGGTGATTATTGAAGCTAATGATAAGTTGGCCACCATATTATCTCAAGGGCAATTTGGGCTTTCTCCAAAAATATGAAATAGAGTTTCATGCATGTATAAATACCCTTATGTTTCATGTAATATCCTCTTCCTTAGTCTCTCTTAGTTTAGTTCAGGTTCAAAATAAAAGGACAAGCTCTCTTTCTCTTTTCATGGCTACTTAACCATTTTTATTTTATATACTTTTCCTTCTTTTATGCAATGTTAATTAGTGTTTTATTTTACTTACATGATCTCTTTCTTTCATGCTAATAGTATTGATTTTATTTTATGCAATTAGATTAGTTCTATTTTCCATTAGCTTTCATTTTCCTCTTTTTTTTCATGTTGCTTTCTACTTATGTTGATATGAAAAACATAAATGAGAGGCTAATCCCTTCAATTTAGGGGTAATGAAGCTCTCTTGAATCATGTAGATGCAACATAATTTCTCATTTATGTCTCTTTTGTGATTAATGGAAAGTTAAATGTTTGTGTGATTTTGTGTTTAATATTGAGTTTGACAACTTATGTTGTTCGAAACAAATAGGTTATGCTTAGTTATATGAATCACCAATTACCTCTTCATCTATATATGATCATGGTAATGGAAGTGGATTTAGAATCAAAATTTGATGGTTTATGTTTCTAATTCAGTAGTTAATAAGCCATGCTAAAAATAGATTCTACTTTTAATTTCATTTCATTTTCATTAAAGTAAGTAAGTAGGTTAGAGGGTGCATTAAAGTTTGATGGTTTAAGTGTGTTAATTAATAACACAATTAGGCCATGTTTGTGATAAATTAATCAACTGAACTCATAAATGATCAAAAAGAGATCATAATTTCATTATGTTGATTTATGTGATCATGAGAGAGGATTTGCCTCTATGCTCTTTAACCTCATATTTTTATTCTCCTTAGTTTTAGCTTGTTTTTTAACTTTCTTTTACTTAGTTAACAATCCATCGACTTTCATTCAATTTGATTGAATAGAATTTTAGTATCTTCAAAATTCCCTGTGGATCGACCCTCTCACATATGTGATACAATCGTACACCATGCGCTTGCGGTTATTTTTATTTCAAAATTTATCGGCATTTTTCTAACTCAATAGAAAATTTGTTGTTAAACAAGTTTTTGGCGCCATTACCGGGGAATAGTTTTGATTTTGATTTTCTATTATTCGAATTTTTTTTGATTTTTTTGTCGTTTTATTTTTTGTGTGTTTGCATTTAAAAAAAATGTTTTGTGTTTGTTGCTTGATTTTTGTTTGAATGTTTGATTTATGTGCATTTGAGTTGTGTGAGTGTAGTCATTCCATTTGGTTTCTTCTTGCATTTGCAATTTTCACTTCTATTGAAAAAAATTCAATTTCAATTCATATACATTTTCTTCACTATTTTGATCATATACAATTGCACTTTCATTTACATTCATGTACATTTTTGTGCTTCACTGTTATATTCAAATTCTATTTGCAACAAATTTCTACCATTCTTCATCTCATCTCTATCACATTAACTTAATCCACTAGTCCACCATAGCACCTGAATAATTCACTAAATTTCCTGACTTCTGCACACTAGAACACCAATCATCTCAACCTTGCTCTGTCACTTGCCAACCCCTCTAACTCATCCTTTGAAAATAGAACAACATAACCCCACATTGTCAATTTTCCACTACCATATCCCCATTGCCTTACCATAAAACAACAGCAATGCACAAAACATGCTTCACCATTACCAACTTCATATCCTCTCTTTGCCATCATTTGCCAGCAAATGTTGTGCCCATCATTCGCTATACCGACAGCCACATTTCAAAAAAATTTCAAGCATCACAACTTGCAAAATCATCTCAACTTCCCTCCCCCCCGCCACTTCATCACTGCCTGACTACATTCTACCCGAAGCACGACTTCAGCTCAACATTCGTCAAACAAGTTCAACTATACTGCCTCGAATTCACAAACCTGTACATCATACCCCAAGCCTTCAACAGTGCCATCGTATACAACTTTTACAACACTTCTCCAAATCCAAAAATTCCTCTGCAACTTCAACAACGCATAGCTACAATCACCTCAACGCTGTACCATTCCATAACAGCCCTTCAGACCACCCTTCCAAAGACCCCTGCTCCTCATACAAACTCAAACTCTAGTAATCACAAACTTCTGCACCACCATACATAACTGCCTTGCACTCATTCTCCACCACACAACTCAACTTTAATTCGCCCCTGCCACTTCGACTCAACCACTTCCACATCAACCTACCTCTAACATACTTCCTTCAGTTCACAACTATCATTCCAACTATCAAAGCACCACACCCCCCGGTGGAGCTAAATGCACCCCATTTTGTGCTTCTGGCCACCATAGCATGGTGTTGGAAAGAACAAACAGGGGTTTATATAGGAGCACACTAAAACAAAGAGATGTTCAATTGTATTAGCGGGTCGGGCTGATGGGCTTGAGTACATTTATTTAATTTTTTCCTTCCCTCCTTTCTTCTTTTGATTTTTTTATATTATTTTAACTTGTTTTGCTTTGTTAAAAAAATGTCTTCCTGAACTTGGTTTGGGACGGAGCTTTGAAGGCTTGAGTTTTAAAAAACAAAAAACAAAAAAAAAAGTTTTGTTTTTTTGTATGGAAATATTTTGTTTTGTTTCTTTTGATTTCAATAGTTTTTATTTTCCTTTGTTTAGTTTCTCCTTTGATAAAAAAACGCTTTAGTTTGTTTTGTTCTTGTTCAGCTCTTCTCCTTACAAATAAAAGAAAGAAATAATATAAAAAGTTTCGTTTGTTTTTTTATTTTAAATTGTTTTGTTTTCCTTTGTTTTGCTTTGTTTGCATTTATTTTGTTTCTTCATCTAAAAAAACAAATAAAAAAACTTTTATATATCTTGTCTTTATTTTCAGGTGGCTAAAGCAGATTGAAAGAGTTACTTGCTTCGCTCTGCTGCCAAATAAATAACTGCTGGTTTGCTTATATTTTTTTATTTGTCTTGCATTGTATATATCTATTATTTTTATTTGCCGTGCATTGTTGTTTGCTTGCATTTAGAAAAAAAATATTTCAAAAACAAAAATTCATTCGTAGTTGCATTGCTAGTACACATTTAATTTCTGCTTTGTATTTCATCCTAGAGTTTGATTAATAATAACAATTAGACATCGATAACTTTTAATTGTATATTGATAAGTTGTCTTCTTTGAACAATTTTATTTCTCGGTGTCTTGGCTACAGTAGAGCAATAATCAGTTATAAATATTACGGTGATTCGTAAATATTATATTGAATTGTTTCTCTGAAGGTACTTAAACCTTCAACTACATTGCTATGGTGTTTCGTTGTGCATCGATAACCCCTGCCCGTTACCTAGTTGAGAACTACCTTATTGATCTAAGATAAAGTGTGATTATAAATTTTTGGGTTAACATAGGATAAATAATTTCAAATTAACCTTAAATTCATTTAGTTGCTAGTTCTTGCATATTTTTAAAAATAAAAATTTCAAAATCCAAAACTAAAAAAATTGTATATATTCCTCTTCTTTTTCTTTGAAAATTTTCATTCTTTTTCTTTGAAATTTCAAAATTAAAAAAATAAAATTAGCAAAACAAAAAAGATCCAAAAAATATATACAAAATCATTTCAAAACAAAAATTTGAAAAATAAAAATGCAAAACAAAAATCAATTTTCCATTTTGAGAAAAATAAACTCTATTCGTAAATTTTTTTTTCTTTATAAAAAACGAAAAGAAGAAAATTTCTTGAAAATGTCCTAGTTTCCCTACTTACGCGAATTTTATTATAGTTATGAAAATCAATATAATCCTTATGATTTCACTCCAAATTCGTATGGATATTTTAACAACAACAGTTGTTTAAATGATTCGAGTTTTGAACCATAAAATTTTCAAAATGACGAACAACCCTCGAATCTCGAAAATAGCATTGAAATGTTTTCATCTTTGCTCGAACTCTCTACACAACAAAATCCAGAGATAAATAATTCAGGGAATTAGGCTGAAGGAAAAACTTGAGAATACTTTTAGTCTGAAGGACAGAAGTTTTAAAATTTAGTCTGAAGGACAAAAAATGATATATTCATATAGCATTGCACATCCATAATGCTATATTCATATAGCATTACACAGCTGCTTGTTTGTGTATGCAGAAACTTATAAAATTGTGTTGTATATAGCATTATAGATGTGTAATGCTATATGAATATAGCATTATGGATGTGTAATGCTATATGAATATATCATTTTTTGTCCTTCAGGCTAAATTTTAAAACTTCTGTCCTTCAGACTAAAAGTGTTCTCAGGTTTTTCCTTCAGCCTAATTCCCTCTAAATAATTTGTGTAATTCATATTTGTGCAATGATTCAAGACCAAATTTTCAAAGTGATCAAAATTTGAATTCAATTCAAAATTCAAACGATTTCTATTATAATGCATGCTAATCAAATTTCAAACTCCAAAATGAATTTAAAGCTCAAAACGAAAATGGAAATAATTTTCCTAACGAATTTGGCAATGGGAATAATCTTAACCACGTTACAATTGAAAATTTTTGTTCTCAACAATTTCAAAGTGAAAATCCTCATGTTAATAACTATAAATTGGATTTTCTTGAGAAAATGGACGAATATTACAATGATCACACATATTTGTTGATTGAAACATATATGAAACAACGTGATAAACAAATCAAATCCCAATACGTGACGAGTCAAGTGATAATCCACTTTTTACCCAAATTGAAGATATTCAAATGACAACTTTTGAAATTGAAAACGAAAATCTTCTTGAAGTTGTTGAAAATTTGTTAATTGACTTGGATTTCCATGCTTTTGAGGGTGTGGAACCAAATTTAAAATTAGATCTTCCTTTCTCGATTTCAAAAATTTGAATACAACAACTTTGGATTTTGAACTTAGTATATGCGATGAAGTTGTTGATAATCTAAATAAGGAAGACGAATTCAATGAACATGATTTCTTTGGACTTTTCGATAACGAGTTGTCGAAATCTGAAGGGGAAGATTTAAATCACTATTTTGATTTTGAAATCAACAGTTTTGAAGAAGTTTTCAATGATAAATTTGAATTTCAATTTGGTGAAAATAAACTTGAACTTTAACGAATCGTTTTATCAATCCCAAAAATCATCGAAAAAGAAACAACTCGTAAGAACATTCATTCTCCCAAATCAACATTCAACTTTGAGATCATTTATTTTTTGGTTTTTCGAGCTTATGTTGTGTCTTGCATGCTTGAAGAGACAAATGAATCGGTCTTTGGAAGACCGTTTCATCTACTTTTTGACGATATACTTTCTGAACCCGTATAAATACCGTTTAGTTTCATGTAAATATAGATCATTTTTTTCTCCTTCCACTTGAGTTGACTGTGGGGACACAGTCAAATCAAGTGTGTGGAGGGGGAAGACTTATCATAATTTTTGATTCTTCGTGGTTTATTTTTAAATTTTCTTTCTAAAATTTAAAAAAAAATCTCAAAAATAAAAAACAAAAATTTTAAAGCATTTTTTTTAAAGAAACACTATAGGATAAGTATATGGTTTTGGTTTATTAAATTAAAATTTTTGAAAATTTATTTGTCTCAACAAAAATATAAATGAAGTTTCATTGCAAATAACAATGGTTTAACTAGTATATAGGAATATTCATACGTGTTAATTATGAAATACATCCCAATTGAAAATCTTCTAAAAAGTGGTTGATTTAAGGTAAAGATATAACATTTTTTTGTCTTCTAAGTTAAATGGTGCTAAGATGATTTTGCGAACCTTTCTCTCTAAAAAACAAAAAAAATTCTTGTGTATATGTATATTTTTAATAAACACCAAGAGTCATGTGTTCACTCACCATGCTCTGTGCCCTTCTCACGTTAGCCCGAAAGGCAGTGCACGATCGGTATATCTGGCCTCAGTTTATTTGAGTTAGGTGTATGCATATAAAAAGTCTTTTACTAATAACGCCTATAGTCGATAAGTTTACACACTTGTATGTTCACTCGCCACGCTCTGTACTCCCCTCATATAAGTCCGCAAGGCATTGCATGGGTAATATATCTGGCCTCAGTTTATCTGAGTTAGGCATATGTAAATATTGTTAATATCAATAAAACTTTCAAATAAGAGAGAGTTAGAAATTGAAATTTAAGCACTATTTTTACTTATTCGATTTGACTTGTTATTGAAAAGAAATGAAAATACCATGCGACGAACTGGGTTTTGTCGTCCAAAAATCCTCATCCAATACATCACCCGTATTCAAATGCCGGAGATTCAAATGTTGGAGTCTGGTTCGTCGGAGCTTATAACACATTAGGTGAAAACAACACAGCGGAAAACAAAGAAGAATTTTTATTGATACACCATATGGATACGACATCTACAAAAAATGCCTAACAATACCAGAGCCAATATAGATACAACAGCGGAATAAAACAACATGATAACATCAACATAGATCTTCCAAGAGAGAGAGAGAGAATCCATAGACTGCATCTTCACTCCAAAGAAAATAGCTCAAAACCAAAAACTTCTAATGACTAAGGCTACCAAAAATGTGACGATCTAGACTTGCAACCAAAGGCTTCCAAATCCAAAGCCTTCAAAGATTTCCAAATCTACATCTAAGCTTCGGAACCTACTAATACCTGACTCTAGGCTGCCCGTGTGGAAAATTATGGGCACCCAAAGTTTAGATAAGTGAACAATAAACTCCGAGTCAGTCATGGGACTAGTGTGAGCAAATATAAAACAGTTATTTGAACAAAAGAAAAGAAAGAAATTACAAAAAGAAATCCGTTATGCTTTTTGGAAAATAAAATTTCTGTAAGGTCTCTCGGCACACACATAATGCAATCGTACATTTGGGGGAGGTTTCTCCTTATAGTAGTCAAACATGCTTGATACGCGAAAATCATTTTGATATTATTATTAGAGCATAGCGTGGAAAACATTTCGAAAGTATAATATTAATCTTAGCCAGCGTACGTACCATTATAGTATGCCTACTATAGCTACCATGTTAAATGGCAGGTAATGGCAGGTACTACAACTAAAATCGTAAAGGGCTCGTGTTGATTGTTTGGATTTCCAACAAATGTTGCAGGCTAAGTAACTTCCTTTATCCGAATGGGTACGCCTCTGGAGGGATACCCCGAGAACCTAATCGGATCTCTGCCAACACAAGGGCCGGTTACCTCTGTAACTAGGTAACTAACTGTCACGAGTATGCCATCCCCCGGTCGTAACCGACCTTTACCGAGGCGCTACAACAACCAATAACTAACAACCACATAAGTAAAATATCCGGGCTCCATGCCATGATACCAACTTTTGTCCAAAATGAAATGCACATACCGTAAGGGCCGCGACCCCTGTAACCTTGCCACATCCTTTCTTGTTTTGACCATTTTCGGGGTGTGAGGTTCGCTGAAGTCTCGTCCCACAAAGCTACGCTTTACAAAAATGCCATGCTTCGATCATCCAATGCTCAGCATTTTGCATGCCACATTACCAAATTGGGAATATGTCACTAGTAACCATCAACTACATAACATCTGAGCTCGTACGTCTCAGAGAAGCGTGTTAAGCTAAGAGAATAAATTCTCCGCCACAAAATAGAAATGTATTTGATAGAAACCAGCTTTATAGCTAAAAGTGTAATGTTCGACATACATCCATACAAGTCCATCCTGGGTTTGAATGGAACCGAAGGCACTTCGTCCAATTAAGGAAAAAGTCCGTGCAACTCCAGATATCCCTTAATTACGTCCAGATTCCCCATCACTTAGGGTAATCTCTATACCAGAGCAACTCAGTGCAGAGACAATCAACAGGTAATCCTTTCAATTTCGAAAATACCCGGTCTTCAACTACCGTCTTCAAATGCAATCCCATTTCGTCGTATCATTAGTCAGAATGGTTTTTATGACTTAATGTCCTCCCCTGGCATAATCGAATAATGAGCGCTTATTTTAAATCATGTGAATACAAATTTCCATTTTTAATCGAAAGACCCATCTTTAAGATTCGATGTGTTTTTCGGATAACCATTTGGAATCCAACACTCGGTCACATCGAAATTCAAATGCCGTCTTAAAGGACAAGTTGTTTAAGTAAACAATTTCAATTCAATTCAGAAGTTCACATTCGCACAGCAATTTATCACAGATAAATAACTTTTAATAATCACAGCTCAATCCAAAGCAATTCATATCACAAAACATCATATATCAGGGTATCAAATAATTCAAGGCATTCAATATAATCCGATAATCCATAAACAAGATTAATTAATCACATAATTTATGATTAATTTTAACTTAAACCAAATAAATTAATTACCTAACCTTGCTTAATTATCATTAATTAATTACAAACCATCTGTTATTATTTTTAATTAATTAATGAAATTAACTAATCGTCCTTAATTATCAATCTTAAGTAATTATCCTCAATTACTTACATTAATTAATTATCCCTTAGTTTACCAAATAAATTAATTAACCTTAAATTAATTAATTAATTATCCTTTAATTACCCATGTTAATTAATTAACCCTTAATTAATTAATTATCTTTTAATTAATTAGGTAATTACTCTTTAATTACTTACATTAATTAATCATCCTTTAATTAATTTCCTTAAGTAATTATCCTTTAATTACTTGATTAATTAACCTTTAATTAGTTAATTATCCTTTGATTAAATTTCATTCAGTAATTATCCCTTAATTAATTGCATTAATAAATCATCCCTTAATTAATCACATAAATTAATTAATAAATTAATTATCCTTTAATTAATTTCTTTAAGTAATTATCCCTTAATACAATAATTAATTAACCTTTAATAAATTAATTATCATTTGATTAATTACATTAATTAATTGCCCTATAATTAATTAGCTAATGATCCTTTAATTAATCAAGACCCTAAATTAATTAAAAGATAAACCATTTAGCTTTAAAATCTTATTTAATAAACCTTGGAATAATTTATCATTAATACATAAACTAACTTAAGACCCTTTAAGTTACTTAATAATTAAAGTCATTTCACTTTTTTTAATTAACTATTTAATTACATTTTTTAAACTTATTTAAATAACTTAATAATTAATTTAAAATAATAGGTAGATAATAAAATATCTTAAACTTAATTAATTTAAAATAATTTGTTTTAAACCTTTAAGTAATTCCAAATCTAAATAAAACATTTATTATTTGAAAGAAGTGGGTAAAGAAAATTATTTAATTAAAACTTGATTTGTTTAAAAATTTAAAAACTTGTAAATATACTTTTAGTTTTCAGACCCGAGCCAAACTCAAAAACACCTGAGTTGAACTCAAAAATACACGAGCAAAACCCCGAGTCATTTATTTTTTTCCTTTTAAACTTCATTTTTGATTAAATTTTTAAAACCTATAACACACTCGCGTAACAACCGATAACAAACCCGAGCCAAAGCTTCATCTTCCCGAGATCAAACCCGAGTTGACTTCTTCTTCCCCAAACCCAAACAACACCAGACATCATCGTGCACACGTGCACATGCACCTCTGATCTGATCAATGCCGACCTTCGCCAAGACCTTTAACAAGACGATGATCACCCCGCCGACTAGCCTGACCCCCCAGTACCGCCGATAGCAACGGAAATCAAAATTGAGCAATCAAGCATCGCCTGGAACCCAAACTGATCAACTAAATCCTCCTCGTGTCGCCAATCCCAATCACCAAAGATCATGTGATCACATCCAAATATGCATCACGACCTCATGTTTCGATACCCTCACCATCGGTCCACTCCGGTGCATCGACGATGCCGCATGACCCTCGAATACAACCTCGACCAAACTTGATTGTAAAACACTAAATTGTCGACGTTCGGCCACCTCGGCAACCTAAAAATTCTCCAAGCATTTTTTTGATGCTCTCCAGACCTCCAGCCACGTCCACGTTCAAGCTCGACGTCCCACTCTTCGTCGATCGCCGCGAATCGTCAAAAGAACGATTTCTGATCAACTCGCAAATTCCCATCATCCCCAAACTTAAAAATCATGATTTGATTATTAAAATTCATAATTTCCCAATATGAATGTGTTTCTATGATCAAAACTTGAAATTGAGATGATCGAATTTTCTAATTTAAAAAATTTAACTGTAATTTCACCTTTTCCAAATATTTACCAAATATTTCCATCTGAAACTATTTTTAAAAATGATTTTACATTCTTACAAACATTTTTCATTTAAAGATTCTAGCCTAAAAGAGACTAGGGGAAGAGAGATTTAAATTTGAACTTTTTAGAACCTGTAAAGTTTAAAGAAGAAGCATGCATACCTAGTTCACAGACATGCATAGGTCAACACACACACACACACACACACACATTTTTCACCACATACTTCAGAACATCAGGATATATATACACAGATTCAAGTTAATATATTAGTTTACTCACTTGTTTTTGATGATGAACGGAGAGCAGGCTAATGAAACAAAACTGGAATTTGATTTTGAAAATCTAGAAATAGATTTTGATCTGAAACATGATTCATCTGAGTTGAATTTTGTATGCTTTTGATCTTGAAACTGAATTGAATCTATGCTGAGTTGATCCTTAATTTAGCTTCAGGTTTGAAATTGTTGTTGAGTTTGATTGTTGGATTTGAAACTATTGCTTATTTCTTTGATTATGATTGCCTCAGGTTTGAATTAGTTTGTATTTGTATCTGAACTTGTTTTGATTTTTTCTTTCTTTGTCAGGTTTTAGTTTTTTTCTCTAGTTTGAATTATGTGGAAAAAAATGAGAAGAGTAGGAGTTAGTGGTATATATAGGAATGTTTTCCTTTTTATTTATTATTTTTAAAAATAAAATAAATGTGACACTTGTTAAATTTTATGTTTAAAATAGTTACACTTGTATTTTGCATGACATATTAGCTTCCACTTGTTTATGCATGTTATTATTATCTTACAAATGTTTAAATGTATCTTATAATCAAGATACATGCATGTATTCAATATTTTTAATATGTTTATAAATTTTTTATATTATATTTACCTTATATTTTCAATTTTTAGATAAATACATTTCTTTTTATCAATTTATATTTTATATTTATATATATACAAACCATATATATAATTTTAAAAGAATGTATACAAACCTTTTTATTAAATTTTATTTCAACTAAAGCTACTATACTCTTAAATAGATAAATATTTAACTTTAGAGTTTTTAAATATAAATTTTAATTTTAGAAAGCTTTTGAAAATTATTATATTTAATTCAAAACATAACTTCCAAATCACAATATATATACATATATACATGCATACATACATATATATATATATATATATATATATATATATATATATATATATATTAATTTTTTTAAATATAGAGTTTTAAGCCTAATTTATTTTAAAATATTTATTTTTGAATTTCATATCAAAATTCTATTTACAATCAATTTATATATATACATACATATACATAAACAAACACATTTTTTTATTTGTTTTGGAAAAATTCAAATTAATTCACAAATTAATTCAAAAAATTATATTAATTACTAAACTAAATTTGGCTTAAAAATGGGATCGTTACATACCACTTTGATAAACTTTGATAATCAACTAAGGATCTATTTCATGGTTACACTTTGTTATCAATTGATACAATGAGTTAAACTATTGTCTATTTGTTATGATAACTAGATTTTTGTTGGAAATTTTGATGAGTAAATGACTTAAATTTTCAAGATAATGACCAAAACCTATATTTAACTTATTTATGTCGATTAAAAGTAAATCCTTCATTTGTAAATATTTTCAAAATCTCGCATTCATCTCTTTGTAAATAAATCTTGCATTTTGTAAATATTTTCATTCTGCATTTGGATTTTGTGGGTAGTATCCCCTGAAAACCCTCGCGAGACAACATTCGTCCAACTGGGGACACCTAGAGGTTCAACGGCTTATCGCATATGCTCAATGCAACCATGCTCCCTACAAAAACGGATTTACCTTAGTTTTTCTTTATTCGAGAACAAATAAAAAGATAAGTGCAAAGCTATTTGATGTGCACGTAAATGTGCATATTTTTACCACCATATTTAGTCTAATTAAATCAAATAAACGATCATATTGGGTATTTTCACATGTTTAAACCAAAATTCAAATTATTTTCATAATGTCACATATTCACCTTCATATAGGGGCAAAATGGTCATTTTTGTGCATATATTGATTTGAGAAAATTTAATTGGAAATTTCTGTATTATTTTGTAGGAAAATTGGATGGAAATTACAAGTAGTTTCATGAAGATATGCAAGCACAAGAGTGAAGAGAATAAATGAAGATGGAAATAATTGAAAACCAAGACCACGGAGGATCCTACCTACCCACCTTCCTTCATGTATAAATTAGAAGATAATCCACATGCTAATGGCCATTACACTTTCATTCACACTTAATGGGCAATTATTGAAGCTAATGATAACTTGGCCACCACACTACCTCAAGGGCAATTTGGGCATTCCCTAGAAATATGAATTAGGGTTTCATACATGTATAAATTCCCTTATGTTTTATGTAATCTCCACTTCCTTAGTCTCTCTTAGTTTAGTTTAGGCTCAAAATAAAAGGACAAGCTCTCTTTCTCTTTTTATGACCACTTAGCCATTTTTATTTCATGTACTTTTTCTTTTTTTATGCAATGTTAACTAATGTTTTATTTTACTAACATGCTCTCTTTCTTTCATGCTGATAGTGTAGATTTTATTTTATGAAATTAGATTAGTTCTCTTTTCCATTAGCTTTCACTTTCCTCTTTTTTTGTTTTCGTTTATTTCATGTTGCTTTCTACTTGTGTTGATATGGTAACACAAATGAGAGGTTAATCCCTTTAATTTAGGGGTAATAAAGCTTTTGTCTCATTTGTGCTTAATGAAAAGTTAGATGTCTGTATGATTTTGTGTTTAATATTGAGTTTGATAGATTATGTTGTTCAAAACAAATAGGCTATGCTTAGTCATATGAATCACTAATTACCTCTTCACCTACATATGATCATGGTAATGGAGTGGATTTAGAATCAAAATTTGATAGTTTATGTTTCTAATTCAATGGTTAATAAGCCTTACTTAAAATAGATTCTACTTTTAATTTCATGTCATTTTCATTGAAGTTAGTAAGTGTGTTAGATGGTGCATTAAAGTTTGAAGGTTTAAGTGTGCTAATTAATAACACAATTAGGCTATGCATATGATAAATGCATCAACTAAACTCATAAATGACCAAAAAGAGATCATAATTTCATTATGTTGATTTATGTGATCATGCAAGAGGATTTGCCTCTAAATTGCTCTTTAATCTCATATTTTTATCCTCCTTAGTTTTAGCTTGTTTTTTACTTTCTTTTATTTAACAATCCCTCGACTTTGATTAAATTTGATTGAATAGAATTTTAAAATCTTAAAAATTCCTTGTGGATGGACCCATACTAGCATACTTACTACAATGGTACACCATGTGCTTGCAGTTATTTTTATTTCAAAATTTGTCGACATTTTTTAGCTCGTTAGAAAATTTTTCATTAAACATATGTCCATTCATGGTTTAGAAAATTGATATAATTGGTGTGCTACCGATGTTGAAAGGAGAAAGCTAAGTATGTTATTATTGCGGTGGATTACTTCAATAAGCGGGTTAAGGCGGAACCACCTGCCACAATCACAAAGAGGAAATTGATCAGTTTTGTGATGAATAATATTATCATTTAGATTTGGAATCTCCTTGAAAATTATAGCTAACAATGGAACTCAATTCGAAGTACCGAGTTCAAGAATTTCTGCAACTAGTACAAATATGAGAAAGAAATTTTGGCAATAACACACTTGTATTTGAATTGAAAATGGAAGTGGTGAATAAAATCATCAAGTCCATCTTGAAATAGTTAACTAAATCCAAGGGCAACCAGTCGATGAGCTTCCACTTTCTTTGTAGGCATAGAGGATGAGCGTACAACATTAGCTCTAACATACAGAGCCAAGGTTATGATTTCGATAGAGCTGGAAAACCCTTACTCATCAGTAAAGCACTACGACCCTAAGGTGAAGAAGGAACTCTCACGAGGGTCCCTTGATTTGGTTGATGAAAAACGAGAAGAGGAGAAATTAAAGGTAACTACTCTTCAAAAAAGAGTTTTGCAACATTTCAACACCAAGGTCCGGAGCCGCACCTTTGAAGTGGGGGACCTTGTTTTGAAATGGGTCTTTCTTGGTATATGGGCACTTGGTCCCAATTGGGAAGGTTTATATGCCATTGAAAAAAGCTTGGAGACGGAACTTTCAAGATGGACACTATTGATGGGATCATCATCCTATGGGCATGGAATAGTGACTTATTACGATGCTATTTCACATATATTTATTTACTTAATTCCATAAAATGTGCCACCTTAATGAATTGGAGGTAGGAAATAAGGTAAGACTTGCCAATTCTTTTGGTTGTAAACAAAATTGGCTTCTTGAACAAATGGAACCATGTTCTAGTAAGAAATTTTTTATATTGTGTGATGAGCACTGCAATTAGGTACCCGTTGATAGGTATTGACCAACTCATTGGATCTAGGGTCATGGAAAAGGTGTCTACTTGTAAGGTCAATCGAATAATTTGCTCTTATCCTTATGGTCTTGAGTAATGGCCGGAGATAGGCTAAGTCAATGAGTGACACCTTGAGTCTAGCACTCAAAAAATCAGTTTTCAGAGATAGGAATTGGTATACAACCATGGCTTTCATGACCATGCTTACAACTAGGTAGGATATGCTCAACCGACGATATGCGTGAATAGTTGGCGAATGTTCTCGATCAACATCCAGAGATAAGCATGACCGAGCATGAGAGCCCTAAGATAGACGAGATCGAGAGTTGGGGCCCGTGGGTAAGCACTCGAAACATCGATTCCCAAAGAAAAGAATCAATGTATAATTGAAATTTCCATGACTGCATTTTCAGCATGACAGGATATGTCCAATAGAGGGAAAAACAATAATGGTCGAGAAGCTATTTCGATCAATGCCCAGAGATTAGCAAGGTTGAACATGGATTCTTAGAAGTAAGCATTAGGACTATCGATCCCTAAGGATGGGGGTCAACGGGTGATTGGACTATCTACCATTTACAGGCCTATAAACCACGCCTAGCCGACGGTGAGTAAGAAAGATCAGTTAATGAATTCTTCTTTGACTATAACTTTGTTTATGGCTGGATGGAACTCAGCTGAGGATAAACAATGTAGACCATAGGGATGGCCAAACGAATAACAAGTTTTGGTCAACAAAAATAGAAGTGCTTTTGAAATGGTAAACAGTGTAATGCAATGGACTATAATTAAGCAATCACAAAATTTTACATACATGCATAGAGCTATAGTAAGTAGTAGAATTGCATAGGCATATGCATGTATAATGCAAGTAAATCACATTACAGGCGGTTATATTATATATTGGCAGTTTTATATATGCAAGTAAAGTAAAGCACATGAATATAAATATGAATATAGGAAGTATTAAACAACAATCTTTATTAACAATCGTCTTTTATATAAACGATGCAAGGGGTAGTCATGCACAAACTCAGCCTATATGCAAAAGGAAATTAAGTACATCAGAAAAAAGACCAAATGAAGTTGTCTTTGAGATACATTAAAAGGCACTAAATCTCCTTTTGTAGTATCCAAATGAGGAAGCCTACTTCTTCTTCCCTCGCTTACTATTACCCTTAGGATCATCCTTCATAGGTTTCTACTTTAAATCATTCCCATCCTTAGGCTTACCCATTTTAGGCTTTCTCTTCCCAAGGGTGCCGCCTCGGAATGTGTGGTCTCTACTATGGTAGTGATGATGATACGGTCTTCAGGCTTCTCGATGATGAGGTCAAAGGATCCTGAGGAGCCACCAGTACTTCTACCTTTTGGAGGCTTGATTTTGAGAAACTTTATAGTAGGATTAGGTTGTCTTGGGTCGGTGGGTTCTTCGATCGTAAGTTCTTTCTTGATTTTTATTTTTGATAGGTTAAGCTTCAATCTCTCCACCATGGAAATCGAATAGGTTGGGCCCGTAGCATTGGTGATTGTAATGTTGTCTCCCAGGGATTGTAAGGTATCGTCTAGTGCCTCGATCTTCTGTGAAGTAGGGATGGAGCTAGATGGAGGAACAAGAGCTATAAGTCCCATAGCAATGGAAGTTAACTTGGTGGAAATTGCAATAGGACCCAAACACCAAGTAACTAGTTAGGGAGGAGGAGGAAGCGATAGTTGACCTATGAGTTTACAAATAGTGAAGTAAATGTTAGTGATGACTTTAGACAAGAATTAAAGATTCTAAATATAAGAGAGATAGAAGAAATACCTTCATCGGGAGAAGATCCTTGTATGGGAGACTTAGCGATTTCAGCTTCTTTAGTGGTTGACTGGAAGGTTGAGAAATAGGAACATAAATGTAAGGCTCATTAGTGGTCATTGTAGTAGAAGCTAGAACTTTAGTAAGGGTGGCCTTAGAGCTAACTCCCAAGAAAGTTGGAATTTCTATCGCAGGCTCATTGGATTTTAGAAATGATGATTCTGCTTAGCCAAATGAGCTAGGACCAACAAAAGCCTTGACGAAAGCTTTGCTTGCTACACATCCTCTTCGGCTAGTTACCTTTTGCCTTTCTCTAGGGCTATAATGCAACGACCATCCTACACCTTTAGTAACTAATATACTTGTAGAGTGGGTTGTAGAGGTATCTAACTGACGTACAACAATAGCCAAGGGTGTGAAGTAACAAAATTCCAATTATAGAACCTATCATATATCTTATGGCGTAAAGGTAAAATATAATAATCAATCATAAAAATAAAACAGGAAAGATATTAAATGAACCACAAATTAGAACATCGGGGTACAAGGGTTCACAAGACTATACATAACAGAAATAATAGAGTTTGTATATCCCAAATCTCCAAATGGAACTCTAATAACTATCTCCAAGATAATACAAGTACTAACATAGCTTCACAATACTGCATAATAGAATATAAATGATAATAACTCCAAATATATATAGCGTACCCTCCTACCCATACTATGTACATCTGCATGCGTTATCTTGACCTATTATCCCTAATCTACTCATATTAAAGCACTAAAGATAATAAGCAGCAAAACACAAAATCTCTAGTCAAACAATAGTCCACCGCGAGCGATATACAATCTCTAAACACTATAACACCATATATAGCTAAAACACCTCATACCCCTTAATGTACCTAAAAGGACACATTAAAAGGCATAGTGCGTTGTAGGTATAACTAAACCTAACAGAGAATAAGATTCACAAGGCAAAAATAGATGAAAACAATGGAAACTTAATAATAACTTAATTAAAACAAAACTTCATAGTCTCAAAATCCAATATGACTCATGAAACAAAAACTCATAGTCTCAAAAATCAGAGTACATAATATCCCTCACAGTAAGCCAGTACATAGAAAGAACAAAAGCTGAAAGAAAAGAAATACATGGTAGCAAACTTCTCCAAGAAATCTTCAAGCAACTGCAATCTACTGTTCTCTCCCTTGATTGCCTAATGGAGGGAAAGAGGAAAAAATAGAGGAATGGATCAGACTAAAAGTCTGGTGAATGATAGTAATTACTATAGTCTTTAAGTAAAGTAAAAGTAATAGACTCTACAACAGTTCTAGAATATAAAGAGGAAACAAAGGAAATAGAAAAGAGATAAACTGGAATAAATACGATTAACTATAAGATAAGTTAACTTTGATTGTTTGCACTCGTTCTTGATAACTGCTTTGATTAGGCTGAATTCCTAATCCTATAATTAGGCTGAATTCCTAATTCTACCCTTCGATCGGCATGCTACTCTATAGACCTTACTGCGGAACAAAGACTAGGTAACTCCATACACAACAGCCAATAGTATCTACAAAAGATGCACAAAGCAACCACTGTGGATCCAAACGACATACCTTCCTACACAGAAGGCAATGGTGTCTACAAAAGACACACACATACTAAGCGCTTGGAACTCATAGCGATTACTGAGCACCAGAATGGAAGTCACTCGCGTAACTGCTACCGTGCCCATGCTACCTTTTGCTACACCTGTTGGGTCTTCTTATTACCTCAAGCTCCAGCATAAGTGTGCCCATCATCTCACTTCAGGCTAATGTGAGACCACCGTGTGTCCATAAAGATTTAGGGGAAATGATGTTAGTACTGGCTCGTCATCTAAACAATATCTAATTGCACCCTTATCCAAATCCCATGTGATTTGGACTTGTAATTGAACAATTACTACCATTTTTAGCAAGAGCATGCCCTCATCTCACTTTAGGCTAATATGAGACGACCGTTTTGTCTAATAGAGAATGCTATTTTAGTACAGGTCCTACTTTCATCTTTGATTATTAACTGAGATAAATTATTTAAATAAGCCTTTACACTTTTCTCTGCTATCCATGCTTATTAATTTATCCTAAATCTTAAAATAAGCATTATCCTATTCTTTTTCTTATTATAACCTACGTTATAATCATGCTTGTTACTTAACCTAAGGTCTAAGTGTGAAAATAAGCCACTTTCATCCTTTACTCATTTTAGTTATAATTCTAAGTTATAATTAGGCCGATCTTTTTAATTTAGTCCAATTTGTAATATCCCGGAATTTTTAACAATATCAGTTTAATAATCTGTATTTAAAATTAAATTGATATTGATATTTTTGTTGATCATAATTCAAACTGATTTAAAAATTCTTCTTTAATAAATATTCACTTGGTTATTTTATCTTTTAAAAATAATAAATGAATTTCTATTTATAACATAAATATATAATTTATATTGTAAATAGATTTGTATTGATTTAATTTTAATAAATAAAGCATATTTTTCTAATTTTAATATTTTAGTAATTTGGAAATTAGTTTTTATTTAATAATAGCTTTTCAAAGTTATAAAATAAATGATCTTGGTTTAAATTAATAAATGAATCATGATTTGAAATTCTAATATATACATTAATAATTTGGAAATTTTGATTTTTATTAAATATAAAGTATTCAAAGCTATTTAATAAATAAATGTATGATTTTTTAAATTGTTAATAAAAAATGTTTAAATGTTTAAAATAGTTTTAACTTGAGTTTTAAATTTAATTAAATTGACAAAAGAGTTTGATAGTTTAATTAAATAAGTAATTTATTAATAAAAATATAATTTCCTTTAAAATGGTTTTCATTTAATAGTGAGACATTTTAAATACAATATTAACAAGGTATTGTTTTACAAATAAATTTTGAATAAAATTTGCAATAGTTATTTCAAATTAAATTTATATTTATAACTTGATTTTTAAAAAAATTGACTTTGAATTTAATTTGGATTTAAATTCCTAAGTATAAATTTTAAATTGTATAAATTTCCATATGTGTAGGCTTTATTTATAAGTACAAGTTTTTTTTAGTTCCTTTATAAGTTTTTATACATATTTAATTAATAAATTAAAAATTTAGCTTAATACATATGCTGACTTGTAAATACAAACTACTTTTAAAAGACAAGTTTAATAGGATTAAACATTAAGTTGAAAATGTTGATAATTAGTGCAAGTGGCCTCTTTCAAATTTATTTTTCTTTTACTTAATAAAATCTGAAAATTTACTTATATAAGTGAACATTTTTCATTCTTGTTCTTTTTCTCATTTCTTAATCAAAGTTAAAAAAAATTAAGCATAAACTCAACATAAATCTGAGAAATACATAAGAACTACTTTCAGATTAAAGATCAAATCTTCTAAAACCAAAATCACTCCCTGTAATTTCTCAAGTATGTTCACATGCATTCAGTATTTCCCTCATTTTTTTCCAAAGCTTGCAAACAATTCTGCAGACCATTATGCAAATACAAAATCTTTAGCATACATCTTCAAACAAGCCTGCACCTTTTCAAAATCAATGCCCTGTTTTTTTCAAACTGGAAGAAAGGCATTTTCCATTCAAACTTGTAGTGCATGTTCAAATGGAAGTCTGCACACCTTGAAAAAACAAAAAAAAACCAGAGCAACTGCAGTTTAAACCAAGCCTATTTACTTTCAAACTTGGAAATTAAGGATGTCTGTATCTCTTCAAACAAGCATGCATGCAGTTTCAAGAGAAAAAGCATTCTTTATGGAGTCATGCAAGTAATTTTGGTCAGGAAGCTTAGGCATTCCAGTTTTCAATAGCATGCAACTAATTTTTAAAAAAAAAAAGATCAAGCTTTTTCAAATTTTAGAGTACCCTGTTCCTCTGTAATCAGGTGAGTAACTTCTTTTAAATTCAAAGATTTAATCTGGTTGTCTGATCTATGCTTTAAATAAGTAGTAATTGGTATATATATGTTGGAATTTCTTGTGTACTTGTGATATGTGATGCTAGTATGGTTTTGAAAAAAAAATCTGTAGAACATCTCTGTTCTAGATGTCAAGCCAGTTCTCATATTTAAATCATTTTCTTTTTTATTCATTGATTCTTAAGACTTAGGATCTAAATAAACATTGTTTGTTTGATTTTAAGCTAAATTTTAAGAATTTATTTAACTTAAATTTAACTAAAATGGCTCTGGAAATAAAACTTTAACAGGAAAACTCAAATCACTGTAAATTTCAAACATGTTAATTTATAAATTCAGAATCATAAATCAAAAGCATCAACTAAAACTTGATTTATAAATCAAGAATTAAGATTTTTAGAATTAGAATGAAGGTGCAGTTGGGATTTGACTAGAAATGGGTTTATTTGGATTTGCTAATGATCTATGTATAATGGAGGCCTACGGTTCTTCCTGGTGATGGAAGAGAGGTAGGTGAAGCCAGGAAAAATCATAGTTGTTGATGTAATTCACTATGGGAGTTGCTGTTGTGAATCTTCTTCCAGAAATCTAATTTTAACCAGTTGAAGAGATTTGATCGCCATGGTTCTTAGGGTTGATCGAGTGTAGTAAGGTTGTGGGGAAGGGCAGTTGGGCCGTAATCGAAGACAATGTCAGAGTTTCAGATCGTCTAGTGATCAGGATGTTGTCAGCGGCGAGATGACAGGTTTAGGGGAGTTCATATTGATGGGTTCTAGGTTTATATTTTGAACTCGAATTAAATTTTGGGTGAGTTATGGAATCTTGTGAATCAGGGTAGGGGTTTGTATGATGTTTGGGATGAGAGAAGATCACCGTTAATGATCGAAGACGATCATCGGCACAATGCACATACATAATGTACAGTTGAATGTTGGTGTTTTTTTTGTTCTGGAGTGACTCGGGAATGGCTCGAGCTATTCGAGTTTTTAACTCGAAGCAAGGGATGGAATTGCTCAAAGAAAGTTTTGGGGAATCTCGGGTTGATTGTTGTTTCAGGTTTACAAAACCTATAACTCTGTGTTTTGTTATTTTTTTAAAAAACCTGCAGCTTTTGTGTTTATAAAATTTGTAAACTCTGGAACTTTAATATAAGAAGAGTTTAAATCAAGTTTAAATTCAAGTTTTGAATTTATTTCAATTCAAATTAATTTAATAAATGCCAGTTTAAATAAAATGAAGTTTAAAAGAAAATTTAGCTTAAGTTACTACTTTATTGATGAAAGTAGTTTAGTCTTTTAAAAAAGTGTAGTTCTATTAAAAATTTGAGAAAGAATTTGAAATTCAATTTAAAATATGGAAATGAACTTTAGTTTTTAAAAATTAAAGAAGGTTTAAATTTGAAAAAAATTTAACTAAACATAAATTAAAGTATTGAAAGATTAAAAGTTAAATTGTTTAAACTTCGATAAGTTTAAATTATTTTCATTTTAAACTTGTATTTAAAATGAAATTTGAGAGTAATTTCAAAGGTACTTTGTTTCAAAACAAAATTTGTGTTTTTAAACATAAGCTAGAAATGTTTTATCTTAAAATTAAGTTAAGAATTAATGTTTTGAAATTAAATTATTAAAAAGGTAATTAAGAAATAGTTAATTGTTTTATTTAATTAATTTATTAAGATTTAATGAATAGTGAATAGGGGTTAATCAATTTGAAATTTAGATCATTAATTAGATTATTAATTAATGATAAATAAATTATTAATTAAGTAATTAAGTCATAATCAAGGTTAATTTATTAAAATAATTAGACTTTAAATTATAGATAATTAAAGATAATTAAATTTGTAATTAATCTCAGTTAATTACTTAATCAAGATAATTAGATAAGGGTTAATGAGGGCATTAACAAGGATTATTTAAATAATTAATTAATGTGATTAATTTTTATAATTAATTAGATTAATTAATTTAATAATAATCAATTGGGAATTATAGAGAATAATTACTTAATGTAATTAATTTAGTTTAATGAGATTACTTATTTTAATTAATTAAGTTTAATTAATTTTAAACACTTGGATTTTAAAGATAATTACTGTATGTAATTAATGATTTGGAAATTACTTAGTTAAGTAATTGTTTAATAATTACAGGTTGTAATTAAGGGGAGATGTTTAGGAATGAGGTAATTTGGATTAGTTATTTAGTAATTAATCAAGGGATTAATTAAGAAATTAATTAAGAGATAATTAATTTGGTTTAAATAAAGTAATTAAGTTAGTTAATTACTAAATGTAATTAATCTGGGATGATTAATAATTATGAGTTAATTACTTAAGGTAATTAATTTAAGAAATAATTAAAGATCATTAATTATTTTAATGATGTAATTAAAAGCTGATTAATTAAGATTAATTAATCAATAAAAAGTAATTAAGGGTAATTAATTAATGTAATTAATTAAGGATAAATGTAATTAATTATAGTTAATTAATTAATTGAAGTAATTAAAGATGAATTACTGTTTGATTGGAGAATAATTAATTGAGAAAAATTACATGATGTAATTAAGGATAATTAATCAAGAGTGACTAATTAAAGCGATTAATAATGAATGATTAATTAATTGATTGTAATCAATTAAATGATTGAGTAAGCAAGATATATTTTGATGAAGTAATTAATTTAATTTATTTTAAATTAATTAAAGATGAAGTAATTAATTTAATTCACTTTAAATTAATTAGAGATAGAGATAGTTAATTTAATTCATTTCAAATTAATTATATTGTGGTGTGAGCGAATCTTTGCTTATGTATGAATGGATGACATTGATTGTCTTGGATGCTTTGAGATCTCAGTAATGAGATAAATGATATTGTGTGTTATGAATGACTTGATTGTATTGTGATGATAACATAGGTTATCTATTGTGATGGAGATATATGGAATATCTATTTGATATTGATAATGTGGATTACCTGTTATTTGAAAATGTTGATTATCAATTGTGATTTATAAGTTATCTATCTGTGTGTATATAGATACTGTATTGAATTGTTTAAACCTTTAAAACAATTTGGACTTAAAAGGCACGCTTTGGATTTCGATGAGACTGTGATCGGGTTTCCATATTTGGATATCCGAAAACCACATCGATTCCAAATAACGTTAGATCGTGAATCAAAGTGGAGCTTTGTGAAGACTCGAGGTGTAAGGACTATACGTCAATATAATTCTGTGGGTGATTCCGTAATGAGTTGACGGAATAGTACTTACAGGTTCAAGATGGTGATTCAGAGTGCAAGGGTTATCGTCGTTAACTTTGAGGGTGATTCCAAAATGAGTGTAACGAGATAATGCCTTCGGTTTCGTTCGAACCCGGAACGAACTTGTATGGATTGAATGCTTTCAGAACATCTTCATGTGGACGATGAGCATTCTAAGATGATATGTACTATAAAGGTAATCGTAGCCTCAAGACCCATCAACGGGGAATGGCTAAAACAGGGGAGGTGCAGCAAGGCTTCGTGGGTAGCCTCCACTTGAGAGTGAGATTTACCCCTGTCTAGAGGTCCCTTTTTATTTCGGTCGTGTGGATGGTTTTGAGCTCCAACCGTCGGGGTTATCTTGTTAGAACTGTTCAGTAAGGAATGGGTCCGGCCTTGTGTTGCAGGGGAGTGGGCGTACTCCTCGGTACGGTGATCTAGGCCACGTACTATGACGGACGGTACCCCAGTAGCCCTGCCATTGTATGGAATCCAAAATCCAATAAGTGTCAACGGTTTTGATTGTATTACCCACTTTTGTGGCTAGTAGCTGGAATTTAATCATGTAACAATTTCGGCTATTTCATATTTATTTGAAAACCCTAGACCCTATTATAATATCATCGGATTTCCTATCAATTGTTTTGGTTAGCGTAAGGTAAAAACTTTTCCATGTTTATGTGTGGGAAGTCTTACGTGATACCTTTCTTTTCAAAAGGTTTTTGAAAGTTAAGCAACTTTAACCTGTTACTCACACCAGACCCATGTCTGACCCGGAGTTTATTCTGTTTTTCTTAAACTCTTGGGTACTCAAATTTTTACGAGTAGCCAAGGGATTCAGTCTGCTTTGACGAATTATAGAGGAGCAAATGGAGTAGGAGGCTTCTGCGTTAGATATATAGTATTCCGCTGTATATTCTGTGTTGTCTCTGAGTTGTATTGAGTTGTAATAACTAGACAGGTGTTTATAACTGTGTAGTATGTGATGTATATTTGTCTAACTCCGATAATGATTGTAACTATGTAATGTTTATGTTATAAATATAATTTATTCGTTCCGCTTTATCCCTTTCTTTCTTAAAAATGATGCGACTTTCTGTGGTAAGAAAGTCGGGTCGTTTCACTTGGTATGAGAGCATTAGGTTGAGTGAATACCTAGGCTATGTAGAGATGTCTTTCTTGAGAGAGCGTATTTGTAATTTTTATATATAACTAATTTTAAATATATTTATTTATTTCTACCTATCTGTTGGGTTACCTGTTCGGGTTTTCCAATATAAGTTATAAAGGTAGATGGGGTAGTAGTGTGTGTAACATGACTACCATTGGTTGGAGTTTGAATGTTTGAGGTTGGAAGTGGATCTATCGAGACTGTAGACCTAATACCGTCTCGAGTGAGCTTTGTAGTGATGAGGGACTTCATTTATCTCTGAAGGAAACCTGTTAAGGTTCAGAGTCTATTTTTGAAGTTGGATGAGTAGAATTTGGATCTGTCGGTTAGGCAGAAGTGAGCGATGGTATTTTGATACCTCGGGAAATAGTAGCTGCATGATGAGATGCAGTGACTATGGACGTTTTCGAAGATGTTTTCTTTGAAACACGTTAAGGAGGTGAGTCTGCTTCGGTGTTGTGGCTGTGTTCAGCCGGAGTTTCTGTTTGCTTTGAAGTCTGAGTTTCTCGAAGAACTTTGATTTGGAATTCTTTGGCATCTGTGGCAGCAGTGCAACTTGGAGTGTTCTCGGTGTTGGGAAGAGATCTTCTGGCTTAGCAGTTTCTCTGAAGTGGAGTCCAGAAGCAACTGAGTGGACCCGTTTCTTCGATGGGTTGGCTAGTTAAGTTTAAGCTGTTCTGTTTGATTAAGGGGGAACAGTTTTACTTGGATTTGGTTTGGTGGATCGCAAAAGTGACTTGCGATTGTTTGAATGTTCTCTTGGGTTATCTGATTTTTCTGAATGTCTTCAGGAAGTCAGAGTTTTGTCCACATCTAGAGATTGAGTTTTCTTATCAACTGGAATTCCAGGAGTGGTACTGGTTGTTTAGCTTTTTAGAAGAATTGTTTCAAGGGGATTGAGTTGGTGTAGCAGCTCGGAGTTTTGGAGGAACTTCTGAATTTTTCTTATGGATTTATTGAACCATATCTCTGGGTTGTGTTGTCTAGTTGTGCCTGTGTTCTTCTTCAAGCATTCCCTTCTACTTCGGATCAGAGTTCTGCAGCGGGAGCAGTTTGAAAGTGCATCTGCTTTTCTTTTCTGGATAGGAGAAGTTGTTGTCTTCTGATGTTTAAGGAGTAGGATTTGATTTTGGTTGATCTTGAGGAGATCATTTTGTTGTGTTGATTGGTCTAGTTTGTTTCTAGAAGCATTAGCGAAGGTTGAGCTGATCAGTAGGTTGTGGGCAGCCCAGGATCGTCCGAAGAGTTTTGTGGATTTGAGACGAAGGAATTTGGATTCCGAAGTCGGAGATTTAATTTTGGATAAGTTTTCTCCGATCGAAAAGGAGCTATAAGTTTGAGTAAGGCTGGGAAGTTAGCTCTGATGAGTTTTGGATCTTTCTTGTGATCTTGGAGGTTAAGTGATTAATCTACAGGATTGAACTGCCGGTTTGGATAACTGGGATTCAATGAGTATCACGTGTCTCTGAGGGAGTACATGTATGATCTATCTTTGGTTTTGGAAGCAGAAGTTCTGGAGTTTTGGTTGTTGAGTCAGAGTCGTCTGTAGTCTGATATCTTGTCTAGTGTATAAATATAGATGAGTAGGAGCTTTTATAGCTTCATAGTATTGTTGTTTGGATTCTATAGAGCGAGTATCCCATTATATATACTTGAGAAAACCTCGAAGAAATTCTATCCAGAATTTTTCTGGATAATTTGATTTGTTTGATTGGTTGAATTGGTTGCTATGGTTGTTAGCATATGTTTGATATATGCTTGTGTTTTAAAATTAAATCTTTAATGAGATTATTAAATTACCTTTGTTTTAAATTTCGAGGACGAAATTCTTTTAAGTGGGAAGGATTGTAATATCCCGGAATTTTTAACAATATCAATTTAATAATCTGTATTTAAAATTAAATTGATATTGATATTTTTGTTGATCATAATTCAAATCGATTTAAAAATTCTTCTTTAATAAATATTCAATTGGTTATTTTATCTTTTAAAATAATAAATGAATTTCTATTTATAACATAAATATATAATTTATATTGTAAATAGATTTGTATTGATTTAATTTTAATAAATAAAGCATATTTTTCTAATTTTAATATTTTAGTAATTTGGAAATTAGTTTTTATTTAATAATAGCTTTTCAAAGTTATAAAATAAATGATCTTGGTTTAAATTAATAAATGAATCATGATTTAAAATTCTAATATATACATTAATAATTTGGAAATTTTGATTTTTATTAAATATAAAGTTTTCAAAGCTATTTAATAAATAAATGTATGATTTTTTAAATTGTTAAGAAAAAATGTTTAAATGTTTAAAATAGTTTTAACTTGAGTTTTAAATTTAATTAAATTGACAAAAGAGTTTTATAGCTTAATTAAATAAGTAATTTATTAATAAAAATATAATTTCCTTTAAAATGGTTTTCATTTAATAATGAGACATTTTAAATACAATATTAACAATGTATTGTTTTACAAATAGATTTTGAATAAAATTTGCAATAGTTATTTCAAATTAAATTTATATTTATAACCTGATTTTTAAACAAATTGACTTTGAATTTAATTTGGATTTAAATTCCTAAGTATAAATTTTAAATTGTATAAATTTCCATATGTATAAGCTTTATCTATAAGTACAAGTTGTTTTTAGTTCCTTTATAAGTTTTTATACATATTTAATTAATAAATTAAAAATTTAGCTTAATACATATGTTGACTTGTAAATACAAACTACTTTTAAAAGACAAGTGTAATAGGATTAAACATTAAGTTGACAAATGTAGATAATTAGTACAAGTGGCCTCTTTCAAATTTATTTTTCTTTTACATAATAAAATCTGAAAATTTACTTATATAAGTGAACATTTTTCACTGTTGTTCTTTTTCTCATTTCTTAATCAAAGTTAAAAAAAATTAAGCATAAACTCAACACAAATCTGAGAAATACATAAGAACTATTTTCAGATTCAAGATCAAATCTTCTAAAACCAAAATCACTCCCTGTAATTTCTCAAATATGTTCACATGCAATCAGTATTTCCTTCAATTTTTTTCCAAAGCCTTCAAACAATTCTGCTGACCATTCTGCAAATACAAAATCTTTAGCATACATCTTCAAACAAGCCTGCACCTTTTCAAAATCAATGCCCTGTTTTTTTTTCAAACTGGAAGCAAGGCATTTTCCTTTCAAACTTGTAGTGCATGTTCAAATGGAAGTCTGCACATCTTGAAAAAAAAACCCAGAGTAACTGCAGTATAAACCAAGCCTATTTCTTTTCAAACCTGGAAACTAAGGATGTCTGTATCTCTTCAAACAAGCATGCATGCAGTTTCAAGAGCAAAAGCATTCTTTATGGAGTCATGCAAGTAATTTTGGTCAGGAAGCTTAGGCATTCCAGTCTTTAACAGCATGCAACTAATTTTTTTTAAAAAGATCAAGCTTTTTCAAATTTTAGAGTACCCTGTTCCTCTGTAATCAGGTGAGTAACTTCTTTTAAACTTAAAGATTTAATCTTGTTGTCTGATCTATGCTTTAAATAAGTAGTAATTGGTATATATATGTTGGAATTTCTTGTGTACTTGAGATATGTGATGCTAGTATGATTTTGAAAAAAAAAATCTGTAGAACATCTCTGTTCTAGATGTCAAGCCAATTCTCCTATTTAAATCATTTTCTTTTTTATTCATAGATTCTTAAGACTTAGGAACTAATTAAACACTGTTTGTTTGATTTTAAGCTAAACTTTAAGAATTTGTTTAACTTAAATTTAACTATAATGGCTCTGGAAATAAAACTTTAACAGGAAAACTCATATCACTGTAAATTTCAAACATGTTAATTTATAAATTCAGAATCATAAATCAAAAGCATCAACTAAAACTTGATTTATAAATCAAGAATTAAGATTTTTAGAATTAGAATGAAGGTGCAGTTGGGCTTTGACTGGAAATGGGTTTATTTGGATTTGCTAATGATCTATGTATAATGGAGGCCTAGGGTTCTTCCTGGTGATGGAAGAGAGGTAGGTGAAGCCACGAAAAATCATAGTTGTTGATGTAATTCACTATGGACGTTGCTGTTGTGAATCTTCTTCCAGAAACCTAATTTTAACCAGTTGAAGAGATTTGATCGCCACGGTTCTTAGGGTTGATCGAGTGTAGTAAGGTTGTGGGGAAGGGTAGTTGGGCCGTAATCGAAGACAATTTCAGAGTTTCAAATCGTCTAGTGATCAGGATGTTGTCAGCGGCGAGATGACAGGTTTAGGGGAGTTCATATTGATGGGTTCCAGGTTTATATTTTGAACTCGAATTAAATTTTGGGTGAGTTATAGAATCTGGTAAATCAGGGTAGGGGTTTGGATGATGTTTGGGATGGGAGAAGATCACCGTTGATGATCGAAGTCGATCATCGGCAAAGTGCACATACGCAGTGCGCAGTTGAATGTTGGTGTTTTTTTGTTCTGGAGTGACTAGGGAATGACTCAAGCTATTCGAGTTTTTAACTCGAAGCAAGGGATGGAATTTCTCAAAAAAAAATTTGGGGAATCTCGGGTTGATTGTTGTTTCAGGTTTTCAAAACCTGTAACTCTGTGTTTTTTTTGTTTTTCTAAAAACCTACAGCTTTTGTGTTTATAAAATTTGTAAACTCTGGAACTTTAATATAAGAAGAGTTAAAATCAAGTTTAAATTCAAGTTTTGAATCTATTTCAATTCAAGTTAATTTAAAAAATCCCAATTTAAATAAAATGAAGTTTAAAAGAAAATTTAGCTTAAGTTACTACTTTATTTTGATGAAAGTTGTTTAATCTTTTAAAAAAATGTAGTTCTATTAAAAATTTGAGAAAGAATTTGAAATTCAATTTAAAATCTGGAAATGAATTTCAATTTTTAAAAATTAAAGAAGGTTTAAATTTGAAAAAAATTTAACCAAATATAAATTAAAGTATTGAAAGATTAAAAGTTATAAATTGTTTAAACTTTGATAAGTTTAAATTATTTTCATTTTAAACTTGTATTTAAAATGAAATTTGAGAGTAATTTCAAAGGTACTTTGTTTCAAAACAAAATTTGTGTTTTTAAACATTATCTAGAAATGTTTTATCTTAAAATTAAGTGAAGAATTAATGTTTTGAAATTAAATTATTAAAAAGGTAATTAAGAAATAATTAATTTATTTATTTAATTTATTTATTAAGATTTAATGAATAGTGAATAGGGGTTAATCAATTTGAAATTTAGATCATTAATTAGATTATTAATTAATGGTAAATAAATTATTAATTAGGTAATTAAGTCATAATCAAGGTTAATTTATTAAAATAATTAGACTTTAAATTATAGATAATTAAAGATAATTAAATTTGTAATTAACCTCAGTTAATTACTTAATAAAGATAATTAGAGAAGGGTTAATGAAGGTCATTAACCAGGATTATTTAAATAATTAATTAATGCGATTAATTTTTATAATTAAATAGATTAATTAATTTAATAATAATAAATTGGGAATTATAGAGATTAATTACTTAATGTAATTAATTTAGTTTAATGAGATTGTTTATTTTAAGTAATTAAGTTTAATTAATTTTAAACACTTGGATTTTAAAGATAATTACTGTATTTAATTAATGATTTGGAAATTACTTAGTTAAGTAATTGTTTAATAATTACAGGTTGTAATTAAGGGGAGATGTTTAAGAATGAGGTAACTTGGATTAGTTATTTAGTAATTAATCAAGGGATTAATTAAGAAATTAATTAAGAGATAATTAATTTGGTTTAAATAAAGTAATTAAGTTAGTTAATTACTAAATGTAATTAATCTGGGATGATTTATAATTATGAGTTAATTACTTAAGGTAATTAATTTAAGAAATAATTAAAGATCATTAATTATTTTAATGATGTAATTAAAAGCTGATTAATTAAGATTAATTAATCAATAAAAAGTAATTAAGGGTAATTAATTAATGTAATTAATTAAGGATAAATGTGATTAATTATAGTTAATTAATTAATTGAAGTAATTAAAGATTAATTACTGTTTGATTGGAGAATAATTAATTTGTGAAATTAATTGAGAATAATTACATGATGTAATTAAGGATAATTAATCAAGAGTGATTAATTAAAGTGATTATTAAATGATTGAGTAAGCAAGATATATTTTGATGAAGTAATTAATTTAATTTAATTTAAATTAAATTAATTAAAGATTAAGTAATTAATTTAATTCACTTTAAATTAACTAGAGATAGTTAATTTAATTCATTTCAAATTAATTATATTGTGGTATGAGCGAATCTTTGCTTATGTATGAATGTATGACATTGATTGTCTTGGATGCTTTGAGATCTCAGTAATATGATAAATGATATTGTGTGGTATGAATGACTTGATTGTATTGTGATGATAACATAGGTTATCTATTGTGATGGAGATATATGGAATATCTATTTGATATTGATAATGTGGATTACCTGTTATTTGAAAATGTTGATTATCAATTGTGATTTATAAGTTATCTATCTGTGTGTATATAGATACTGTATTGAATTGTTTAAACCTTTAAAACAATTTAGACTTAAAAGACACGCTTTGGATTTCGATGAGACCGGGATCGGGTTTCCATATTTGGATATCCGAAAACCACATCGGTTCCAAATAACGTTAGATCGTGAATCAAAGTGGAGCTTTGTGAAGACTCGAGGTGTAAGGACTATACGTCAATATAACTCTGTGGGTGATTCCGTAATGAGTTGACGAAATAGTACTTACAGGTTCAAGATGGTGATTTAGAGTGCAAGGGTTATCCTCGTTAACTCTGAGGGTGATTCCAAAATGAGTGTAACGAGATAATGCCTTCGGTTTCGTTCGAACCCGGAACAAACTTGTATGGATTGAATGCTTTCAGAACATCGTCATGTGGACGATGAAAATTCTAAGATGATATGTCCTATAAAAGTTAATCGTAGCCTCAAGCCTCATCAACCGGGATTGGCTAAAACAGGGGAGGTGCAGCAAGGCTTCGTGGGTAGCCCCCACTTGAGAGTGATATTTACCCCTGTCTAGGGGTCCCTTTTTATTTCGGCTGTGTGGACGGCTTTGAGCTCCAACCGTCGGGGTTATCTTGTTCGGAACTGTTCAGTAAGGAATGGGTCCGGCCTTGTGTTGCATGGGAGTGGGCGTACTCCTTGGTACGGTGATCTAGGCCACGTACTGTGACGGGCGGTACCCCAGTAGCCCTTCCATTGTATGGAATCCAAAATCCAATAAGTGCCAAAAGTTTTGATTTTATTACCCACTTTTGTGGCTAGTAGCTGGAATTTAATCATGTAACAATTTCGGCTATTTCATATTTATTTGAAAGCCCTAGACCCTATTATAATATCATCGGATTTCCTATCAATTGTTTTGGTTAGCGTAAGGTAAAAACTTTTCCATGTTTATGTGTGGGAAGTCTTACGTGATACCTTTCTTTTCAATAGGTTTTTGAAAGTTAAGCAACTTTAACCTGTTTCTCACACCAGTCCCATGTCAGACCCGTAGTTTATTCTGTTTTTCTTGAACTCTTGGGTACTCAAATTTTTATGAGTAGCCAAGGGATTCAGGTCTTCTTTGACGAATTGTGGAGGAGCAAATGGAGAAGGAGGCTTCTGCGTTAGATATATAGTATTCCGTTGTATGTTCTGTGTTGTCTCTGAGTTGTAATAACTAGACAGGTGTTTATAACTATCTAGTATGTGATGTATATCTGTGTAACTTTGATAATGATTGTAACTATGTAATGTTTATGTTATAAATATAATTTATTCGTTCCGCTGTTTAGATTCTGATGTTGTTTCTTTCTTCTCTTCTTTCTTTTCTCTTTCTATCCCTTTCTTTCTTGAAAATGATGCAACTTTCTGTGGTAAGAAAGTCGGATCGTTTCACAATTAATACATAATTATGCATAATCTCCATTCAATTAGGCATAATTTCATTCCAATTCCATTTATATTACAGTCTTTGTAATTTACCTCTTATATTCCATTATTTCATTTTTCTTACAATTCAAACCATATTCGCATTAATCCTATTCTAATCCATACGCGAAGAAGAAGGAGGAATAAAAGAAAACTGAAAATAGAAGAAAATCCAAAACTTAGAAAGAAGATGTAAATAACATATGAATAATAGTAAATAAACTAAAATAATGTAAATAAATGTAAGTAAACGAAAATGTTATAATTAACAGAAATAAATTAAAATTACTAAAAAGAATAGCCGAAAGGAAATAGAATGAAAATAATTCTAAGAACTGTAAATAAACTACTGAAAAGTTTATTTCAAAAATTGTAGTAAAGCTACAACTATTGGAAACCCTATTATTTTAAATTACTCAAAGAAATCTAAAATAATAACAATCGCTCACCTCTCCGGTCCTAAGCTCTTCCTTTGGTTGTCCCCGATCCACTTGGAGTTGTAAACTAATTTAATGTGTAACTATTTTCACCTTGGAAAATTTATTCCATATAGTGTCCTTCTTAGAAAGGTGAACCCAATTGAAGAAAACCTAGAATGAGAAAAAGTATTAAGTCTAGGGGTCTATTTATAGGGGTAAAGATGGATTTTAGGCCGTTGGATTGTGAAGATTGAATGGGATGCGACCACGTGATAGGTTGAATAGGAGCTATCAGACGCAAGGTTGGAAGACCAGATCGAGGTAAAGAATGCAAAACACATCATCAAGTTAGCAAAATTCGCTCTGCAACGTTCTAACGAACATTCGTTCATTCATAATTAAGGAAGGCGGGTCGACCGGGCGGTCGTCCGCCTGGTGGCCAGGTCGACCGGCCAGTCGACCTACCTTATATATATATATATGTATGCTCTTCTATTTCTTCTTATTTTGTTTGTTGGTCATATTAGCTCGGTTTCTGACATTCTATATATGGAAATTGACTAGAAAATTACCACGGACACAATGGTGCAATTCTAGTGGCTCAATTCTAATAATTTCACAAAGTTATTTTATTATTTAGTTAATCAATGAATTAATTATTATGCTTTAAATTTCAGGTTGTTACATTCTCCCTTTATTAAGGGATTTCGTCCTCGAAATCTCTAAGGATAAAATGATGAACTAATGTTTTCGTCCAAGTTCTACAACCAACTATTCAACCATCATCCATTCATCCATTGTCCTAAAGTTTTTCTAAGGCAATTTATGACACTTATGCAATTAGTAGTGTTAACGTCCCTAACTAATGCAAAAGATTTGGCAGTCCACCTATTCAGTTGACCTCCTTTTATGCAATCATGTCCGTGGTATGTATCCAAATGAATGCTAAAATTTCGTAATGATAACTGATAATTCTATATGCATGCTACAAACATCATCCAAATGCAACAACCATGTGAAAATAATCCATTTATAGCAACCATGAAAAATAGAATAAAATGCGCATACATCCATATGCATATGCTCTAGTATCCTAGTTAGGCCGATCCTTAAAGATTAATAGTGCCTAGTGTACCTATATGCGTCCATTAGCAAACACTTGCAATTACTAGCATACATCATTCATAACATGTTCTATTAACATGTTTACATTAAATCCAACAATCCATAGGTTAAGTCCTAACTTCCACCCTCCAAAAGGATAATAAAGGAAAGAACCTATTCAAAACTAAAGATGGAAAATAGGAAATTCCAAAAGTTACTATCAAAGAAATGCAGATATGAGATACGAATTTTCTCCCAATCAAACTAATCTTCTTTGAAGTCTCCTTAACCGTGTCGAAGCCAAGGCAATCCTTTTGTAGACTCTATCCAACACGAAGGCGACTTGAGCTTCGAAACGTGCCACTCTCATGCTAGCTTGAAAACTACTATCATGTGGGAATTCCACCAAAGGAGGATGTGTGACGACCGAATATTTTCAACCATTCGCATCCATTATAAGTGTACAGGTAGACACACATGTCGGAATTGAATTGCTCAAAATACCGCGTTGTAAATAAAAATTTGGCAAATCTCAGAATATACAGTAAATAAAAATCACAGACGCAGAGTAATAATAATGCAGCGGAAGTAAAAGAAATAGTAGTTCATGAAGCTACTATATAAAAATATCAAGTTATATAACGGAAGAAATAAAGTACAAAGGAAGTCTCACTACATAGAAGTCTACTAATACAAGAGCTGAAAGGAACAACAGACTGCAAAAGATAAAACTTGACAAGTAGATAATCTCCAGCGATTTCAATCTCCAGAAAGTGGAAGTCCAAATCTATGAATAACTCAGGCCGACCCGAGTGTAAATAAAATACAAACACTCAAGTCAGGACATAAATACTTATACAACGTAAATCAACTCAAGTGAACTGTAGTAAAGGTACAAGTAACTTAGAAGATGCTTGGGACCGCCCATCCTCTAAGGATCCGTTAAACTATTTACTATGTAGTATATTGCGCTATATACAGTAGTGTCTAATTAGTAAATTATAATCATATAGAAAATAACGTTAAGGGGATGGTGAACCTTAACGCGGTCGGATCTTTAAAACCAAAATCGTAGTGGGCTCGATATAAGGATATGACAAGGCACGCGAGGCAGTGCCAGGGTGGATACACCGTTTGCACTCCCGGACTGGTGGTGACGGCAAGCCAGCAGCTTCCGCCCACCTCGAACAATACCCCCGAATCAAAGTGGCGCCACATATCGAATCACAAAAGTAATATAATGGTTTCCGAAGAAGCATGCTTGATAAAAGGGTGCGACCCTTGGTGTATCCCGGTATAGCTCCTGTTTTAGTCATTTATGCCAACTCACGGGAGTTGGGTCCACGTAATATACCTCGAGAACGTCGCCACCATCCTACTTCATTCTGGAATCTCCACCGCATACACAGTTATTAAAGTGGTTTTCGGTATTGGCTGGCTATAAGACAATATCCGATCCCAGTCTCTTTAACAACCAATCGTTATTATAACCCGTAGTTATAACTTTAAAACAATATTTTATACTTCAAAATAAAATATCATTTCAACCCAAATCTTTATCAAAATAAAGATTAAATCATTTCCAAACCATTTCAATATATCATCATACCATATCTTTCAATTCAAATATTTATCAAAATAAATATCAAGTCATTTCTAACCATCTCAATATATTAAATTATCATATCCTTTCAAAACTTCCTTTTAAATCATTTTAATATATCAAAATATCATAACCTTTCAAAGCTTCATTTCCAAAATATCATATCTTTCAGAACTTCTTTTCAAATCATTTAATATCGAAACATCATTTCTTTCAAAACTTCGTTTCAAATCATTTTAATATACCAAAATATCATATCTTTTCAAAACCACATTTCAAATCATTTTAATATACCAAAATATCATATCTTTCAGTACCACATTTCAAATCATTTTAATATATCAAAATATCATATCTTTTCGAAAACACATTTCAATTATTTTAATATGTCAAATAGTTATATTTCAAAACAAATTACTTCATTTTAAATCATATGAAATAAGTTATTCCATTTTATAATTAAATTATTAAATTCCAAAAATTTAAGCTTTTCAATGTTCATTTATGCACTTAAATTTATTAAAACAACGAAAATTCAACTTTCACAGCATTTGGAAAATGCTACAGAAAGTTACATTCAAAACGATTCAATTTAACAAAAGACAGCATTTAAAATGCAGTCGATTAACTTCAAATATCCAACAGAATTTCACAAACACGTATATTTTTATTTAAATCATTTTTTACTTATAAAATCATATATTTTCCCATTTATAAGCATCATTTAATTTTTCTTAAATTCATGATTTTATAAAGTTAAGTTTCCTTTCAAAAATCAATATTTATTAATAATTCACTTATTAAATTTCAACATTCAAATTTAAATTCATTACATTAAATTTTCAACTTAACACTTAAGTTTAAAATTTCAAATATAACTTAATTCTATTCTATTTAACTTAACTTAAAATTTCACTTTTAAACCAAATTCATAAATTCCAATTTAAGTTATATTTCCAAATTCAACTCAATATTCACTCATTAACATTTTAACTTTATTCAAAAATCATTAATATGTTATAAAATCATTTTAAATTAATTTAAATCCAAAATATCATAAATTTATCATATTTTCAAAGTTAATTTAAATTCCAACAAAATTAAATCAAAATTTCCAAAATAACTTACATTCAGATTATCTAACTTTTCCATAATTTATTTAACTTATAGATTTCCAGAGAATCAATAATAATTTACAAAAATTATATTTTTTTTAATTTGAAATCAAAATATTATAATAATTAAATTTCTAAAATATTTTAAAATTTTTAGAAAAACATATTTTAACAACGGGCCTGTATATAATTTTCTACGCTAGGTAAAGTGATACGGGTAATATATCATTTCAACCCGTAATTTACAAAGAAAAATCCGGGTTTTATCATTTCAAACCCGCAGTCCCAAGTAAATAAAATAAGTTGAAAATCGTTCAGGCCTATCATTTCAGCCCATAACGATTTTCCCCTACTCTAAAGTCCGTTCGGGTATGTATTATTTCAACCCATAGTAATGTAAAGGGAACTTGCAGTGTGATAAACTGATAAAATAGCAGAACAACATAATATAACAGTAAAAGATGTATAACAGGTGTTTAAGAATGGGTGAACAGCATAAAATCATAATATAGCAGGTGTAACATGATAATGCATTTTACAGATTCAAAAGGGGTCAATTTACTAGTTATATATGTACATATTGTCTGGTGAGAATAACTCACTTGTTTGAGCTGGAGATTGCGATACAAATGACCCAAACTAAGATCTTCAAAAGAACTATGGCACGACAAAGATTTGATATTGAGAGAGCCAAAGATAATTTCCTTATTCAAATATTTAAATAAACAATACAACATATAAGTTACAAAACAATGTAACACTTGAACAGCACTAGAAATCAATGTCCAGAACAAAGTCAAATGCTTTGTACTTGTTCTCAAATTCACATGGATCAGTTATCGATGGGTTAAGCTCAGCTATGCCATGGATTAAGGTCTGGTTTGGGTGCAAAGTGGTCGGCCTACATAGGTTTAAAGGAGATGAAGATATAAGTGCAACACTTTACAAAACAAAGCAAATATCATCACATCTTGGCTCCTATTGGGCTCGGCCTCATGCTCTTTGGTCATGGCCTGATTTACAGAGGGTGGTGGGTGATGTGGCAGAGGGTGGAGGTCAGGTTAGAGGTGGTGGTGGTGGAGGTAGCGGCGGCTAATGGTGGTAGAAGGAGGAGATGATAAACTAGGCTAGGCTAGTGCAATAGGTGATGGTTTTTGGTGGATTTTGTGGTGGTCCTTTCCATGGATGGTCTCAACCTGAAATGGAGAGGTAGTAGGATGGGAGATGGACAGAGGAAAGGGGTGGTAGAGGTCATGTCAGATCTGGTTGAGGAGGAGCCAAGCTATGAAGGTGAGAACAAGTACAAAATTCAAAATAGAAAAGTAGAAAAACAAAGGTAGAAGAAGATAATTTTTACCTCAACTCCTTCAAGCTATGGCTGTATTTTTTCTTTTCTTTTTAGATGAGAAATAGATCTGAGATCCATGTGAAAAATGAAGGAGGAAGTCACGGCTAAAAAGAGAAGAAAAAAAAAACGGTTAAAGAAAGGACTTACGTTTCAAAAGCTTTTAAAACCTTTCAAATTTCCTTAATTTTGTTTATATAACTTGATATTTCTGGAAATAATAATAATTCCAGATAAAATTTCTAAAATTTATCAAAATATAAAAATATATATAATATTTATTAATTATATAAAGTTAAATTAAGGAAAATAGCTAAAAATAGTAAACTAGTCTAGAAAATTTGAAATTACATGAAATAAATTTTAGAAAATTCATATGAGCTTGTAATATATTTTTAAACATAAATAGTAATATAAAATAAAATTACATTCACAAAATAAATAAATAAAAATTAAATATAATTTTAATGAAGAAAATAGCAGAAAATAAGAAAACAGCCTTTTTAAAAAAAAGAAATCAACACAGTAAACTTTGGAAAAATTATAACATCACTTTAAAAAAATATTAAAAGACAAAATATACTTAAAATAACCCATTAACACATTATAAAAAAAATTAAATTTAAAGAAAATAGAAAAAGATTTAAAGAAATTTCTTAAAAATCCAAAACAGTGTCCAGAAATTACAAATAAATCACCATTGACTTTGGAAAATTGTTTACTTCATTTTAAAATTATTATAATACAAAAATATACATACAATAACATATTGAAATAAAATATGACAAAGAAAATAAGATTTATATAATTTAAAATAGACAAAATTGTTAAATAAATCAAATTACACTCAAAATTGAAATGTACATAACTTTTACAGTTTAACTGTTTTCAACGAAACGAAAAGCAGTGTTCAAGTTATTACATATATTTTCATAATAAAAGATAAAATTCAAGATTTAAAAATGATTTAATTTTAATTTTAAAAGTCAAAGTTTAAACAGTTTGAGTAGAAATTCACTTTTTTTAGTAAAATGTCCTATTTATACTATTTTGAACTATAGATCACTTAATAGTCAGCATTTATAGATAAAATGTTTGAAATAAAAATAAATTTAAAATAATCAAAATAAAAATAAATTCAAATTTAAAATATATAGGAAAAAATCTAGGGTTGTTACACTCTCCCCCACTCAAAACTTTTCGTCCCCGAAAAGGAATAAGGTACGGGAAAGCACAGGAAAAGATAGGGTGAAATATGATTAAGATAAGATGACAAGAAGATTGAAATTATACATGATAACTATTGTTATAGGCAAGTTTAACAAGGCGCAGATTATCAAAGATTATAGAAAGATTTCTAAACAGAAAGATTATAGAAAGATGCCTATACCAGTCTATAGCAAGATAAGGATGATAAGGACAACCAAAAGATAGTTTGAAAAACAAAATAAGAAAATAGATTTGAAAGCATGAAAATTTCAACTTAAAATTTTTTCCCCTTTTTTTTCATAAGTTAAATAAATCGTTAACTATCTCAAATTTCGTTATCTTATTATCCAATCATCTTAAATTAACAATTTTTTAAACCATGTGTTTGAAAAATAATCATTTATTACACTCACAATGTACTTAATAAATCTTATTCTTCTTTATTCCTAATTAAAATTAAATTTATTCCGCTCAATATATTTATCACTTATGTTAAATATACTTACACTTATTATAACTGCTTTCTTTTATTCTTAGTTCTTTTAACATTATTTTATACTGTAAATTATTCAATTACCCATTTATTCTATTTACCTCTGTTAATCATTTTATAACTAAAAATTAAGCGTATAACATTTATTATAACCACTCAAATTTTATTTATAAAATCTTTTTATACTATATATTATCCAATTACATTGTTAACTTCTGAAATTAAGGTAAGTTATATTGAAATGCAATTGTGTATTATACAAATAAAACTTTCCAATTCAACTATCTCAAGTTTGAATTATTTATCCAAAATATTTGATTTTCATTTTATAATCGAAATTATTCTTTAAAAATAAAATTTAAGAATTAAATTTTCGATTTCTTCAAACCATTTAGAGATAACTAAAGGTATGTACATAGTTTATCAAATCAAATTTAAATCATATATTTATATATATTATAAATCAAGTCATATTTTAGCTATTCAATTCAATTTGATTTACCAAAACAAAGCTGTAGCAAGACTACAGGGCGGTCTCTTCACTTCGAAACTCGAAAATGAATGTCGATGATGCTGTAGTCATCACCGTAGTTATTTCCCAGCGACAATGAGAAGAGCACTAATTTTAAACTTTAAAATTCTTTGGAAACAAATTTCTGTTTGAAAATACTTTTAATAATATGTCCCTTTTAAAACTTTTTAAACAAAAGGTTTGAAACCATCGGAAATTAAATTCTCAAATTTCTTGTTCTAAATTCATTTCAGTTCCCAAATCAAGTATTATCACTTCAAATAATCAATTTAAATCAGTTTATTAAGTTTCATAAATTTACTTATACATCAAAATTTTATTTCATTAACCAAATTTTAAAATAATACTGTGTCAGTTTGTTCTGTCAATGTGTTTTAGAAATCCTATCGATAGCGTTGATCAGATGAATCGATTAGAAATTCAACTCAACATCAACAATCCAAACAACACAATATATAAAACAAAACATAGATATACAAGTACAATTCAAAATGTTTGGAAGAATAGATTGGAAACAAAAGACAAGATGATTAAATAACAGAATAGGGAGGTGGATAAGCTTAAGTAAATCACGGGCAACCTTAACCGGGTCAACCGTGACTTAAAGAATAAGATCAATGTGGATTGTTCTGGGGTAAATCTACATTTGATCTCAATAATTAGAGTTTTGGGATAATAAAAGATATTAGCATCTAAACCAAGGGTAGATATAAATCTCTGGTGAATCGATGCTAATTGTAAAGGAGTTTCCCCTTTTATAATTCAATTTGAAATTGGCGTGACCGCCGACTCACTAAAAAGATCATTTTGAAGTGGAGTTATGGGATACTCCAGAACCAAAAGAAGATGAATAGTGAGGGACAAGAATAAATTTTGGAACCGCAGGGAACGCCCCAAAACTCAAAGGAATCGAGTCAAAAAGGAAGAGATTCAAACTCGAATGAAAGTGATTCTGTAAATACATTCACTCCATATGCTGAGTTTTTCCTAGAGCTACCAAAGCTCTGATACCAACTGTGACGACCCGATATTTTCAACCATTCGCATCCATTATAAGTGTATAGGTAGACACACATGTCGGAATTGAATTGCTCAAAATACCGCATTGTAAATAAAAATTTGGCAAATCACAGAATATACAGTAAATAAAAATCACAGATCACAGACACAGAGTAATAATAATGCAGCGGAAGTAAAAGAAATAGTAGTTCATGAAGCTACTATATAAAAATATCAGAGTTACATAAAATACAATGGAAGAAATTAAGTACAAAGGAAGTATCACTACATAGAAGTCTACTAATACAAGAGCTGAAAGGAACAACAGATTGCAAAAGATAAAACTTGACAAGTAGATAATCTCCAGCGATTTCAATCTCCAAAAAGTGGAATCCAAATCTGTGAATAACTCAGGCTGACCCGAGCGTAAATAAAATACAAATGCTCGAGTCAGGACATAAATACTTATACAACGTAAATCAACTCAAGTGAACTGTAGTAAAGGTACAAGTAACTTAGAAGATGCTTGGGACCGTCCATCCTCTAAGGATCCGTTAAACTATTTACTATGTAGTATATTGCGCTATATACAGTAGTGTCTAATCAGTAAAGTATAATCATATAGAAAATAGCTTTAACGGGATGATGAACCTTAACGCGGTCGGATCTTTAAAACCAAAATCGTAGTGGGCTCGATATAAGGATATGACAAGGCACGCGAGGCAATGCCAGGGTGGATACACCGTTTGCACTCCCGGACCAGTGGTGACGGCAAGCCAGCAGCTTCCGCGCACCTCGAACAATACCCCCGAATCAAAGTGGCGCCACATATCGAATCACAAAAGTAATAGAATGGTTTCCGAAGAAGCATGCTCGATAAAAGGGTGCGACCCTTCGTGTAGCCCGGTATAGCTCCTGTTTTAGTCATTTATGCCAACTCAGGGAGTTGGGTCCGCGTAATATACCTCGAGAACGTCCCCACCATCCTACTTCATTCTGGAACCTCCACCGCGTACACAGTTGTTAAAGTGGTTTTCGGTATTGGCCGGCTATAAGACAATATCCGATCCCGGTCTCTTTAACAACCAATTATTATTATAACCCGTAGTTATAACTTTAAAACAATATTTTATACTTCAAAATAAAATATCATTTCAGGCCAAATCTTTATCAAAATAAAGATTAAATCATTTCCAAACCATTTCAATATATCATCATACCATATCTTTCAATTCAAATATTTATCAAAATAAATATCAAGTCATTTCTAACCATTTCAATATATTAAATTATCATATCCTTTCAAACTTCCTTTCAAATCATTTTAATATATCAAAATATCATAACCTTTCAAAGCTTCATTTCCAAAATATCATATCTTTCAGAACTTCTTTTTCAAATCATTTAATATCAAAACATCATATCTTTCAAAACTTCGTTTCAAATCATTTTAATATATCAAAATATCATATCTTTTCAAAACCACATTTCAAATCATTTTAATATACCAAAATATCATATCTTTCAGTACCACATTTCAAATCATTTTAATATATCAAAATATCATATCTTTTCGAAACCACTTTTCAATCATTTTAATATGTCAAATAGTTATATTTCAAAACAAATTACTTCACTTTAAATCATAAAAATGAAGTTATTCCATTTTATAATTAAATTATTAAATTTCAAAAATTTAAGCTTTTCAATGTTCATTTATGCACTTAAATTTATTAAAACAATGAAAATTCAAGTTTCGCAGCATTTGGAAAATGCTACAGAAAGTTACATTCAAACCGATTCAACTTAACAAAAGACAGCATTTAAAATGCTGTTGATTAACTTCAAATATCCAACAGAATTTCACAAGCACTTATATTTTTATTTAAATCATTTTTTACTTATAAAATCATACATTTTCTCATTTATAAGCATCATTTAATTTTTCTTAAATTCATGATTTTATAAAGTTAAATTTCCTTTCAAAAATCAATATTTATTAATAATTCACTTATTAAATTTCAACATTCAAATTTAAATTCATTACATTAAATTTTCAATTAACACTTAAGTTTAAAATTTCAAATATAACTTAATTCCATTTTATTTAACTTAACTTAAAATTTCACTTTTAAACCAAATTTATAAATTCCAATTTAGTTATATTTCCAAATTCAACTCAATATTCACTCATTAACATTTTAACTTTATTCAAAAATCATTAATATGTTATGAAATCATTTTAAATTAATTTAAATCCAAAATATCATGAATTTATCATATTTTCAAAGTTAATTTAAATTCCATTAAAAATTAAACCAAAATTTCCAAAATAACTTACATTCAGATTTTCTAACTTTTCCATAATTTATTTAACTTGCAGATTTCCAGAGAATCAATAATACTTTAGAAAAATTATATTTTTATTTAATTTTAAATAAAAATATTATAATAATTAAATTTATAAAATATTTTAAAATTTTTAGAAAAACATATTTTAACTACGGGCCTGTATATAATTTTCTACGCTAGGTAAAGTGATACGGGTAATATATCATTTCAACCCGTAATTTACAAAGAAAAATCTGGGTTTTATCATATCAAACCCGCAGTCCCAAGTAAATAAAATAAGTTGAAAATCGTTCAGGCCTATCATTTCAGCCCATAATGATTTTCCCCTATTCTAAAGTCCGTTCGGGTATGTATCATTTCAACCCACAGTGATTCTAATGTAAAGGGAACTTGTAGTGTGGTAAACTGATAAAATAGCAGAACAACATAATATAACGGTAACAGATGTTATAACAGGTGTTTAAGCATGGGTGAACATCATAAAATCATAATATAGCAGGTGTAACATGATAATGCATTTTACAGATTCAAAAGGGGTCAATTTACTAGTTATATATGTACATATTGTCTGGTGAGAATAATTCACTTGTTTGAGCTGGAGATTGCGATACAAATGACCCAAACTAAGATCTTCAAAAGAACGATGGCACGAAAAAGATTTGATATTGAGAGAGCCAAAGATAATTTCCTTATTCAAATATTTAAACAAACAATACAACATATAAGTTACAAAACAATGTAACACTTGAACAGCACTAGAAATCAATGTCCAGAACAAAGTCAAATGCTTTGTACTTATTCTCAAATTCACATGGATCAGTTATCGATGGGTTAAGCTCAGCTATGCCATGGATTAAGGTCTGGTTTGGGTGCAAAGTGGTCGGCCTACATGGGTTTAAAGGAGATGAAGATATAAGTGCAACACTTTACAAAACAAAGCAAATATCATCACATCTTGGCTCCTATTGGGCTCGGCCTCATGCTCTTTGGTCATGGCCTGATTTACAGAGGGTGGTGGGTGATGTGGCAGAGGGTGGAGGTCAGGTCAGAGATGGTGGTGGTGGAGGTAGTGGCGGCTAATGGTGGTAGAAGGAGGAGATGATAGACTGGGCTAGGCTAGTGCAATAGATGACGGTTTTTGGTGGATTTTGTGGTGGTCCTTGACATGGATGGTCTCGACCTGAAATGGAGAGGTAGTAGGATGGGTGATGGTCAGTGGAAAGGGGTGGTATAGGTCAGGTCAGATCTTGTTGAGGAGGAGCCAAACTATGAAGGTGAGAACAAGTACAAAATTCAAAATAGAAAAGTAGAAAAACAAAGGAAGAAGAAGATAATTTTTACCTCAACTCCTTCAAGCCATGGCCATATTTTTTATTCTTTTTTTAGATGAGAAATAGATCTGAGATCCACGTGAAAAATGAAGGAGGAAGTCACGGCTAAAAAGAGAAGGAAAAAAAAAACGGTCAAAGAGTAAATGAGGAGACGGTAAAAGAAATGACTTACGTTTCAAAAGCTTTTAAAACCTTTCAAATTTCCTTGATTTTGTTTATATAACTTGATATTTCTGGAAATAATAATAATCCTAGGTAAAATTTCGAAAATTTATGAAAATATAAAAATATATATAATATTTATTAATTATATAAAGTTAAATTAAGGAAAATAGATAAAAATAGTAAACTAGTCTAGAAAATTTGAAATTACATGAAATAAATTTTATAAAATTCATATGAGCTTGTAATATATTTTAAACATAAATAATAATATAAAATTAAATTAAATTCACAAAATAAAGAAATAAAATTAAATTTAAATATAATTTTAATGAAGAAAATAGCAGAAAATAAGAAAACAGCCTTTTAAAAAAAAAGAAATCAACACAGTAAACTGTAGAAAAATTATTACATCACTTTGAAAAAAATATTAAAAGAAAAAATATACTTAAAATAACCCATTAAAACATAAGAAAAAAAAATTAAATTTAAAGAAAATAGAAAAAGATTTAAAGAAATTTCTTAAAAATCCAAAACAGTGTCCAGAAATTACAAATAAAACACCATTGACTTCGGAAAATTATTTACTTCATTTTAGAATTATTATAATAAACAAATATACATAAAATAACATATTAAAATAAAATATGACGAAGAAAATAAGATTTATATAATTTAAAATAGACAAAATTGTTAAATAAATCAAATTACACTCAAAATTGAAATGTGCATAACTTTTACAGTTTAACTCTGTTTTCAACAAAACGAAAAGCAGTGTTCAAGTTATTACATCTATTTTCATAATAAAAGATAAAATTTAAGATTTAAAAATGATTTTAATTTGAATTTTAAAAGTCAAAATTTAAACAGTTTGAGTAGAAATTCACTTTTTAGTAAAATGTCCAATTTATACTATTTTGAACTATAGGTCACTTAATAGTCAGCATTTATAGATAAAATGTTTGAAATAAAAATAAATTTAATATAATAAAAATAAAAATAAAGTCAAATTTAAAATATATAGGCAAAAATCTAGGGTTGTTATAGGATGCTTCTCCCAAGTTTCTCAAAATCAAGAATATCCATTCTTAACCATGCATGTCTTACAATTTTACTAACTCCATTTTACTGTTCTTCTTTAATCTGCTCACATGAATCAACATTCCTAGGTTCTCAGTAGGTAACTATACACTTTACGAAAATTCTATTATTACTTCCAAAAACAATTACTACTGTCTCTTTTGTAGCCTTACCTCCTTTCCGTTACAACTAAGAAATTATTCTTATCTACTTCACATTAGTAGTTCGATTCGGTGTTTATAATTCCATTTTAAAAATTAAGGTTTCTAAATTTTTAAAACATCGAATCCCAAAAACATTGTCTTTAAAAAGTGTTATTTTTGAGTTTCTATTAAATTCAAAAATACTTGGTTACTTAACATTATTTCCCAACATAGAGAGGAAAACTTTCAAATTCTAAGTCCAAAACTTATTTCTCGTTTTCTTTTAAAGACCTTTTTAGTTTTCTATAAAAATTTGAATTTTCAAATTCTACTTTTATTAAGTCTTTCATTTCCAAAAACTTCTGCTTTTCACCAAATCCTTTTCTTTTAAATATCTTTAAATAGTTTTTATGTGTTTTCTAAACATCTTCTTATTATACCTTGTGGTCTCATACCTTTGTATATTGGAACTACTTTCTCAAATGAGAAATTATTAATGCTAAAATCTTCTATGAACCTTTTAAAAGAGAATTTCATGTTTATGTGAAATTACTAGGAACTTATTTTATATTTTTCGAAATAAGCTATACAAATATGGTGCTTTTCATACCTTGTATATCTCTTTTATATATTCCTTGTAACTTGCACAAAACATTTTTATTGGTTTCATAGAAAATCATACCATTATTATTTTCATTCCAATAGATTAAAGTATGTTTAATTTATATTCTTCCATGATAAATATTTTCAAATATCTAACTTACACATTTTCCTTTGAGAAAAACTCATCTTCAAAACTGTTTTAATATTTCCATAACTGTAAAAACACTTCCTTATACTTATTAAAAATAATAAGTGTACTTTCCAAACCATTTCGTTTCTATACTTAGAAATTACCTTTTAAAATACATTTTTATTTGGGTTAAAACGGATGTTGCGTAAAACACCATTACTACAACCAAAAAAATACCAGTGTATGGTTTCAATTAAATGAATACTAATATATCTCATATACCCATGTATGAATATTTCTCTTGGGGGTCACTTACTAACAATAGTGTTATAGCCTATGCTCCACTTATTTTTCAGGAAAACATTTATTACAATAATAAAAGTTGTAATCTACATTAGTGAGTTATATATATATATATATATATATATATATATATATACACACACACACTACATAATTCTTTAAAAAGAATTCCAATTTTCGATTATATAAAAGCCAACTTAAAATTTCATTCCATACATCAAAAACCCCATATTTATTTTCTATTAGAAAATATTAACAATGAAAATTTTCAATTCTAACAATTTCATTTTTCCCACATTTTGAAATTTCAAAATTTTAATTTTATTGGGTTTGACATAAAGTGGATTTTGTCCTTACTAACCTAGGAGTACTTTTCTTAAACCTTGGAAATCTCATTTCCTTACTAAAGTCTTTTAGTACTACCGTTGAATCCATTCATCTGAAACAATCGTAATTTCTATAATTTTCTACATATGGGCTTCTCCTTTTCTTAACAACTAAATCTATTACATCTCCAATCTTTGCTTACGTCTCTTTGGATTTTCAGAATCCAAACCTAGATGTACAAAATTGTTTCTCAAACTCTTTTCATGTGTAGACCTTCTTTATGCCCCAAGAACATGCTTTCTTATGCAAAAAGTGATACCTCAAGGACTTTTCTTTTGTCTAAAGAGTGCGAGGTGTATGAAGAGCCTCCTCGAGATGAACATCACGCTCCTCCATACTCCTGGAAAACACTAATATGTCATCCACTAATACCACCACAAAACTTATTTTGGACGTCTCTAAAAATATGGCTCACCAAATCTATGTAATAAGCTAGGGCATTGGTTAGCCCAAATGGCATGACCAACCACTCAAAGAATTAGTCAGGTGTCCTAAATGCGGTCTTATCAATGCTTTCATCAGCGACCCTAAGCTGATGAAATCCAGGGGCCAAATCAAGCTGAGAGAATACTACAGAGCCAACTAACTAGTCAAAAAATTCATCTATCCTAGGGAGTGGATAATGGTTCTTCTTTGTGAGCATATTCATTTCTCTAAGGTCATTGCAAAGACGAAGAGAACCGCCTGCTTTGGTAGCAAAGACGATTGGCGCTCCCTATTATGATATGTTTCTTCTTATGAAACCTTTCTCAAAATCTCATGGATCTGCTTGCTCAATCCCTTCCCTTCCCTAGGCGCCATATGTCCTACGGGTAATGCTACTGGCTAGCAAAATAAATCCTGAAGTCAATATATCTCTTAGAAGGGTAGTCCTCTAAACTCCTCAAAGATGTCTGGAAAATCTCAGACGATAGGAACTGAATCTAACTCCGATGATGACAAATCGAGGGAACGAAGGAAGCTCGACATAACTGACCCTTGCGGGTTGCAAGAAATCTCGAGAGTCCTACTGATGCATGTCTCTAATCTAACAACTTTCCTCTAGCTAATCCATAACCAAGATCATCCCATTGTTCAAACACCCCCCTTCATCGTTTTATTCTTATAGTCCCTTGCATAATGACCAACCCATCCACATTTATTGCATTTCCCACTTTTCCTGATCCACTTCTGAGGTCCTCCAAATCTATCATCCTAAACCTTTACTCCCCAACTTTCAATCTAGCTTGTGCCTCCTCGAAATCTTTTGTGTCAGAAATCATTTTGCCGCCTATACTAGCAAAGTCCTTGAATAGCTTAGAAAAGGGGGCTGATGTGGGTGGATTAAAGGGATTTCTATCTACTGGTGTTGTATTGGGCACATGCCCTTGCACCTCTGGTACCATAGCTCTACGGAACTAGTTAGCCATATTATGTAAAGAAATGGAAATTTATGCCCGAAAGAATCGAAGTAAGATTGGACTTTTGAGGGGATTTTTATATAAACTCTTTTATACTTGAAAAAATACTTTTATAATAAGAGTTTCATTCTGAAAAATACTTCTACTTTGAAGATATGCCACTTAAAAATAGGTGGCTTTTGGAAAAATACCTTTTTTAAAACAAATTTTTAGGAATCCCGTAACCTTAGGCTCTTTTACCAAGTGAAACACCCCCAAACCCCTTAATATATACTCAAAAGGACACACTAAAAGGCATGATGCATTGTAGGTATAACTAAAGCTAATAGCGACTAAGATTTACAACACAAAAATAGATGAAAATAGTGGAAACATAAAATAATAACTTAATTAAAATAAAACTTCATTATTGCTTCACAAATAAGTCAAATAACACATACATGTCTAAAAATCCAATATGTCTAATGAAACAAAGACTCATAGTCTCAAAAATCGGAGTACACAATATCCCTCATAATAAGCCAGTATATAGAAAGAACAAAAGCCAAAAGAAGAGAAATACATGGTAGAAAGCTCCTCCAAGAAATCTCCAAGCAACTACAATCTACTTTCCTCTCCCTTGATTTCCTAATGGGGGAAGAGGGGGAAATAGAGGAGTTGGTCAGAATAAAAGTCTGGTGAATGGTAGTAATTACTAGAGTCTTTAAGCAAAGAAAAAGTAATAGACTCTACAACATTTCTAGCATATAAAGAGGAAACAAAGAAAATAGGAAAGAGATAAACTGAAAATAAATACGATTAACTACAAGATATGTTAACTTTGATTGTTTGCACTTATTATTGATAGCTGCTTTGATTAAGCTGAATTCCTAATTCTACCCTTCGATCGACCTGCTACTCCATATACTTTATTCTGGACCAGAGGCTGGGTAGCTCCATACACAGCAGCCAATGGCATCTATGAAAGATGCACAAAGCAACCACTATGGATCCAAACGATACATAGCTCCCTACATAGAAAGCAATAATGTCTATGAAAAACACACACATACTAAGCGCTTGGAACTCATAGCGATTACTGAGCACCAAAATGGAAGTCACACGCGTAAATGCCACCATGCCCATGCTATCTTTTTCTCCACCTATTAGGTCTTCTTATTACCTCAAGCTCTAGCATAAGCATGCCCCTTGTCCCACTTTAGGCTAATGTGAGACCTCCATGTGTCCATAGAAAATAGGGAAAATGCTATTGGTACTGGCCCGTCATCCAAACAATATCTAGTTGCAACCCTTATTCAAATCCCCCGTGATTCAGACTTCTAATTGACTAATTACTACCATTTTTAGTATAAGCATGCCCTCGTCACACTTCAAGCTAATATGAAACCACCATTTTGTCTAATAGGGAATGTTATTTAGTACATGTCCTAATTTCATCATTGCTTATTAACTTAGATAAATTATTTACATAAGCCTTCACACTTTTGTCTACTATCTATGCTTATTAATTTATCCTAAGTCTTAAAATAAGCCTTATTTTGTCCTTTTTCTTATTATAACCTACGATATAATCATGCTTATTACTTAACCCAAGGTCTAAGTGTGAAAATAAGCCTCTTTCATCTTTTACTCGTTTTAGTTATGATTCTAAGTTATAACTAGGCCAATCTTTTTAATTTAGTCCAACTAATCTCATAATTAGGCATAATCTCAATCCAATTAGGCATAATTTCATTCCAATTCCATTTATATTACAGTCTTTGTTTTTTACATCTTATATTCCAGTTTTCTTACAATTTAATCCGTATTCGCGTTAATCCTATACTAATCCATAAGTGAAGAAGGAGGAGGAATAAAAGAAAACTAAAAATAGAAGAAAATCCAAAGCGTAGAAAGAAGATGTAAATAACGTATAAATAATAGAAAATAAACTAAAATATTGTAAATAACTGCAAATAAACGAAAAAGCTAAAATTAATAAAAATAAATTAAAATTACTGAAAATAATAGCTGAAAGGAAATAGACTGGAAATAATTCTAAGAACTATAAATAAACTACCGAAAAGTTCATTCCAAAAATCGTAGTAAAGCTACAACTATTGGAAACCCTCTTATGTTAAATTACTAAAAGAAATCTAAAATAATTACAATCACTCATCTCCGGTCCTAAGCTCTTCTTTTGGCCTTCTTGGATCTACTTGGAGTTGTAAGATAATTTAATTTATAACGATATTCTCCTTGGAAAAATTATTCCATGTAGGGTCCTTTCTAGAAAGTTGAACCTAATTGGAGAAAACCTGAAATGAGAAAAAGTGTTAGGTCTAGAGATCTATTTATATAGGTAGAAGTGGATCTCAGACAGTTGGATTTTGAAGATTGAATGGGATGCAACCACTTCATAGGATAAATAGGAGCCATAGGATGCAAGAATGGAAGAACCAGATCATGGTAAAGAATGCTAAACTCGTCATCAAGTTGAAAAAATTCGCTCTAGAATGTTCGAACGAACGAACGCTCTTTCATTCGTAACTAAGGGAGGCGGGTCGATCAGGTGGTCAATCGCCTGGTGCCCGGGTCGACCGGCCGGTCGATCTGCTATATATATATATATATATATTCTCTTCTATTTCTGCTTATTTTGTTAAACTCGGTCATATTAACTAGGTTTCTGACATTCTATACATGGAAATTGACCAGAAAATTATTATGGACACAATGGTGCGGTTTCCTTGGCTCAATTCTGATAATTTCATAAAGTTGTTTTATTATTTAATTAATTAACGAATTAATTATTATGGGTTCAATTCTAGGTTGTTACAATAGTATAGTGCATATACTATAAATAATCGTACCTGATATGTCCCTGATACAAATAGGTAGCACATAGCACAATATATGCTATACTACCATTATCATCATATAGGTATACTACGCTAAGCATGTTACGGGTGTTAGGGTCCCTATCTCAAGAGTCAGAAGACAACCAACAACCACAAAATCATAACAAACATAGAGTGAACACGAAACGAAAGCCATCCTTGAAGTCTTGAAATATCGTATCTATTACCAAAGTCTTACCTCACCGTGCACCATCACCATGATCATCATCGAAATCCTACTTTACCATGATCATTCCTAATGTCTCCTGTTGCACGACTTTCCCATAATCGTGCTCCACCATGTGTATATATAAGAAAGTATAGCCTCTTCTCTCCCCTACCCTCTTCATCGTCTACGATGCCTCAAAATTCTACCACAACTTCGTACCCTATTAGCGGTCCAACACCCAATGATACCGAACCTCGTAGGACATAATCAACGTAATAACAAGTAAACAAACATCCATGGCTAAACGCACTAACCTGGAAAAACCATCCATAAGTAGGTCGAACCATCACCAAGTTTGAAATAACTAAAGGTTTGGCTATTAGGTCAAGTCGCCATTCTAATCTACTAACGAAGTCACTAGATATATGAAGGGTCTAACGTATCGATATCAAATAGAAACATGCATAGGTATAGCACAAATAAAAATCATACCTCAGGTAAGAATGTTCTTTCTTTTCTCCTTCACCCCTAGAGTGGCCAATGATGTAGGAGCAGCAACCTATAAGTAGCACTTTGCTTATTCTTTTTGCAGCTCCGGACAGCCCATCTTTATGTCTATCGTAGACGAAGCACTTCCTCTCCTCACTCCTTAGATCCTTGTGGCCTTTTCTAAGATGATCCATCTTACTGCAATTAAAGTACTTTAAGTTCCCACTTGCCTTTCTTCTGGCTATCCTCTTCGTTAGACTTCTTCTTCTCCTTATTATTCCATTTCCTCTTACCTCCATCGCCCGCTTGTTGTTTCGATTCTTCTATTGAAATAACAATTTCAGCCTTTGGTTTTGGGTATAGGCTCTCTTTCCTTAAAGCTTTCTCAACTAGCTTCTCAAAGAACACGTCAATATGTCCACTAGCTTCTCCCTTAGATAACTATTCAAACCTATAATAAACTTCTCATTCTTTTTCAGAGGGTTACCAATAAAAGGTTTTTCGAATTTCGACGACATGTCGAATCGGTCACATGTTCCAAAACAATCTTCTCACCTTATTTAACTTAGAAAACTTCCTGAACAATACTGAATTTTGGGTGGAAAGTTTGAAATTCTCTTCAAATCTTTCCTCATCTCGAGAGAACTGGTCTTTTGGAGTAGCAATCTTGATGGCATTCCACCATCCTATGGTGCGACCTTGAAGTTGCCTAGATGCTAACTTCCTCTTCATCACATCCTCTAGCTCCTAATCTTTAAAGATATGCTTGTAGGTATCTAACCAATCTTGAACCTTCATAGTTGATTTTATTTCAAGAACGGTTTGCCTCGTCTTTGTTTAGTTTAGCAAAGTTGGATTTGGGTGCTTGTACTGGGACACCACCACCACTAACCGGAGCTACAGCTTGGGTATTCTACAACATGTCTTCAACATCTCAAGGAATATGGCCTGCATATCAGGGTTAGCAATCCCCGATCCCACTTCTTCCCCTTCTACTCCAAACGTAGAGTTCCAAGCGGTGTTTCTTTTATGCCAGCTCATCCTTAAACTTTGTAATAAGAATGGTCAGTCTCCCATGAAGGAAAAATGTGCCTACGGTGCTCAAGTGTGTAGTGCAACTTATATACTACATATGCTACTTATATTTAGTTTCAAAACCCAAAATATAGAACAAATATGCTCTCTCATATGTTGCCTGGTCCATTCTAAGGCATTCCACTTACCAAATCTCTAACGGATCTAAGTAGAAACTTAGGTCGATTGTTCAACCTAGACTCTAATACCACGTAATGACTGCCTTACACCTCCAACACCTGTTATACATATAGAGTGCGATGTGGAGATACCTAGTCGATGCATGATAGTAGCCAAGGGTATAAAGTAACAAAAATCGAATAATAGAACTTGTTATATTTCTCAGAGTGTAAGGTAAAATATAATTATCAATCATGGATATAAAACAAGCGAGACAGAAATATAATCAAATGAATCGTAAATAAGAACATCAGGGTGCATAGGTTCACATGACTATAGAAAATAGAAATAATAGAGTTCGTACATCTCAGACCTCCAAAGAAAAATCTAATAAATATCTCTAATATAATAAAAGGTACTGACATAGTTCCACAGTAACACACAGTAGAATATAAGCGATGGTAAGCTCTAAATATAGATATAAGAAAACATGGCCATATGCTCATACTCTGTACAACTCAATGCATTTAAGAGTATCGAAGATAATTAGAAGAAAGCATAAAAACTTAAGTGTAACGACCTGATTTTTCGACACCCAAAAAAATCAACATTAATACGTCCAGTATCAAACGTAGAATAATCGAATGTCGAAAAACCGAACCATTAGGGTTAAAGAAGAAGGTGGTAGAAGAAGAAAAAACATAACAATAACAGAATCTTACCATTGCAGCGGAATAGAATATAAAAGATAATAACTGATCTTTACACAAAACAAACTATGTCTGTTTTATACATTACATCATCAGAGTGCACCAATATCAAAACAATTACTGGACAGTTATATTAACTTGTCCTCTCAAAACCTGACTGTACAGCTTTCACTACACAGCAGAATATAATCTATAGGAACACGCCTCGTCATCCAACTCATCTCCTGAGCTCCACAGTAGTCCATCCAGAATATGTACTCTATAGTACTCGGTCTGACCCGAGCATTATAGTTAAATAATACCTAAGTCACCCTGGAAAACTAGCATGAGAAAACACATTCAACTGGATTATTAAAGTTTCAAAATCCTTTGAAATCAAAGGTATCTCATAAGACCACGCCACAAATAAACATGTCGAGTTTTTACCTTACGATAACCATAATATTTTTATCAAATCCGTCTGATATTATAATTGTGTCTATTGAAATTAAATAGAATCTAGCTGAAACGCTTGCATCTCATGTTCCGGTAATAGTTGGTCACAATCAATATCATACAGGCGCTTATTGGAGATTGCATTCCATACAATAGCAGGGCTACTGGGATACCACCCATCATAGTACGTGGTATAGATCACCGTACCGAGGATCCACCCTGATTCTCTACAACATAAGACCGGAGCAACCCCTTACTAAATAGATCGAATAAGATCACCCCGCGGTTGGGATCGGCAACTGCTTTCACAACCGAATAAAAGGGACCTCTAGAAAGGGTTGACCTTACCCTAATGGGTTGCTGACCACTTAGACTTGTGCGCACCTCCCTTGTTTTAGCCATTCCCGATTGATGAGGCCCGAGGCTATGCGTTACCTTTTAGCACACATACACTTTGAATGCTCACCGTCCTCCCGACGATGTCCTGAAAGCACTCCTCCATACAAGTCCATTCCGGGATCGAACGGAACCGAAGGCACTACTCCTACTACATCCATTTTGGAATCACCCTTAGGATTAGTAGCGATTAGCCATTGCACTTCATTGCTCCATCTTCACATCCAAGCTCTTGTCTTCTTCAAGGAAACGTTCAAATCGGATCAAAGTAGTTTTTGGTAAATTAATCCCGATCCTGGTCTCTTCAAAACGATCATCGCATTAACCAATATTGATAGTCGGTTATTTAACTATCAAATAACATCCACAAACAATCATTCAAATTTAATAATTTCCCAAATTGTTTATCATTCAAAATATCTTCGCAAGATATTTTCTGCACTACAACCCCTTTGAAAGTAGTTTTCAATTTACTTTTTCTCTCATGGAATATATTTGACCCAATTATTTTATTTCCCTTGAAAATCACCAAGTCTTAGTACTTAGATTTAAAATAATTTAAATCACCTTATACAAATATATATACTTTAAAAAATTTAAAATAAAACTATTTAATTAAAATACTAGTTATGAAATTTAATAATAATTTTTCATATAAAACTTAAGCAAAACAAATTTTAAAATAAAAAGTTACTTTATAAGGTATAAATATTAAATAATTATCTTTTAAATCATAAAACTAGTTAATCCTTTAAATAATTTAGCTACTATAATTAATTTAAATAAGTATTTACTTTAAAATTCTAAACCAATTAAAATAATAAAATTTCTCTAAACATTCTTTTAAAACCACTTTAAAACCTCTAATTTATATTTGGAAATCTTTCTTTGAAAATATACTCGGCTTTCAGGGAAATACACTTCCTTTCCACGTCTTTAAAAATAAACCACTATTTATTTTTTTTAAACCAAATTACCCATTCCTTTATAAATTCCCATCCAGAATTTATACTTCCAAACTATCCTGTAATAAATATTACACTTTATTTATAAACCTTGTTTATAAATTCCAAAATCACATTCTCTTTGGAAATACTGTTTCAAATCACTTATTTATTTTAAAATAGATTCTCTAATTAAATTCCCCATAGATTTCATTTCTTGATTTATTCAAAGTTTATTTCAAAATCCATTAATTCCAGATTCACTTCTTAAATATGATTTTAAAATCTTATTCAAAACTGAAAATATAAATTTCATAGTTTATTTCAAAGTTTTTATTTTATTTATTCCTAAATCATTTAGACTTGAAATTAAAAATAAATCTTTTACTTCTTTAATAATATTACTTAAGTTCTAAAAAAAATTCATTTATTTCCATTTATTCAAAAATCTTCTTTACCATACTTGGAAATTATTTATTAGAATTTAAAAATCAACCTTTATCCTTTTCCAATTCATTCTTTAATTTATCCAAATTCTCTATAATTATTTTACTTAAAAATTCTCTCTTTTATTTTCCTTCAAAAATCCCATCTATATATTTTTGGTAACTCAGGACACCGAAAATATATTCAATCAGACCATAGCATCCAATATTTTCAGTTATCAATATAATCTATCACATATTATCAAATAATCATATCACAGAATATTAAAACAATCTAAATATTTAAGGAATCCAGTTGGATCCCTCCAACCTGTTTCCCTACATCCATAGATATTAGCACAATAATTTAAAAATACCAATCCTGCTTCGAGGCGAGATATCGCTGTATAAACGGTCATCCGCTATTATGCGGAGCGCATAGAGTCTACTCTGCTATATAATACGGGAAATCAATCACTCCAATATATATATATATATATATATATATATATATATATTACTATATATAATATCACATCCAGTCAGTTCAATCATTCAACCAATAATTTAAATTTAACTATTTAAATTTAAATGGTAATCCAAATGAGTGAGATAAACTCACCTTTGATTTTATGCAACCCAAACCAAACCAGCTTGTTTTCTTCACAGTTTAGACCTTTTACAACATTATATCATTTTATTAACATTCGGAATAATTGAACAATTAATTATCATCTAATAGATTGACTTAATTAACTTTTTTTATATAAACCCTTATATATTTTTCCAAAGTCCTATGTATATATATAAAGTAGGTGTGTGTTTATATATATCCTGATTACTTACATATATATACATGTATTAAATTTAAAACAGAATTAGTTTGTGTCCTATTGTAAATGTCCATGCAGTAATCCACTTTATTGTAAAAATTTGATTTTTGACATTACTTCTTTTAAAAATAAATATTTACCTTACTATGACTTTATTTCCTAATACACACACACACACACATTTTTTTTCCAAAATCATATCTACTAAGTTAAATTAAAATAGATTATTTTAAATCTAATTATCTAACTAATTTTTTTAGAAATTATATCTGAAGTTCATAAATACAAGATAACATACACATCTTACCTCGAACGAAGGACTCAGGTCGCCTCAACTCCGTTTGCTCTGACCGATCATCGAGCTTTGCCGAGCTTTGCGAACACTGCTCCCAAAAATCAAGCCCAAGCCCTAGCCTTCGCTCGATTACATGTCCTTGCTGTTGATCAACCCAGATCATGCCGCGTCTTTGCCTCGATCTAGACTCCACAACTGTTCGGTCACCTCAGTCCTTGCCTTTGAGCTGTCGAGAAGATTAGATCGCGACCCCAAAGCACTCCTTCACCCAGTCGAACAACTAGCTAGGCGAGCTTAAGAAGAACACCGTGATGAAATCGCGCCCAAACGACGACCTGATACCTCGCAAGTGTCCAGGCTTCACGCCGATCGTGCGCCCCATCATTAGGAAGCCGCCCCACACGGCCGCTGCGACGAGAAAATCGAACGAATCTCGTTTGACTTTGATTGGGAAATTTGAAGGTGGAACGCGACGAAACAGAGGAGGCTCGATTCGATTCGCTTGACTATATGATTTTGATTTTGATTTTTTTGATTCATCTTTGGCCTTATTTTATTTTTTTGGACGAGATTTATAAAGTGAAGATGAAAAACTCGACAATTTCTTCGGCTATATAATTTTATAGAGAATTGACGCATGTTAAACCAAACGAACATGTTTAGGAAGGGCAGGACAAGCGTTTCTTGAGATGAAGGCACAAAAGGTCTAATGTTGATATATAATCTAATATATTTAATTCAAATTCAAATTGTTTCGATTAACGTAGCTTAAAATCGCAAACCCCTAACGAGCCTGTCACCAGGCGTTTAAAATGTTATACCCCTATTTCGAACGCAATGGGAAATGTTTCGAGTCCTAATTCGGTCGTATTGAGAAGATAGTTTTTGGAACGAGTGATTATATTAAATTTTCGATATTAATTTCAGCACGTTTATCTACCATACGGCCAACGATCACTCCAAACACTATGAAAATTGAAATCTGATAATAAAACGCTATTACGGATCCAATGGCATTAGTTTCATCAAAATCCGAGACCGTGCCTCGATAGGCTATTTTTAAATATCAATTTAAACGATATATTTTCAAAACTGAACAAATTACTTTCAAATTCAGTTTTAACACACCTATTATCTTTAGTATCACCATAATAAATTTTATAAGCCTTCACTTTATTTTTAACAAACTTGAAATTTTGGATTTCATATTTTACCCAATTCCCAACTATTGAATTAAATAATTTTATTACCCAAATAAATAGTGATATTTGAAATTCAAGTTAAAGTAACTTTCAAATATTTCAAAATCAATTAAATATGTTAATTTCAAATATCTAAAAATTCCGGCTTGTCACATTCCTCCCCCTTGAAAGAATTTCGTCTCTGAAATTGCTACTTAAGAAGATGCTCCAACCCATTTACTATTTTTCCCAACCAAATAGTTTTTAACAACAACCAAAACAATATTTTATTAAAGACACATTAACATCCTTATTAACTTTCCAAACCTACCCATAGTTTCCAAAAAGCCTTATTTACTCAACAATTCGAATTTAAAATTAAAACAAAGGTTTCTCAAAAAAAAAGCCAAGTGGCTAGACTAGAAAACCATCAAATTTCATATAGAAATTTAAATATATACCTTTTTGTCGATCAATTCAATTGATCTTCTGAATTCAAAACACCAATTTCCTTTCCTTTAAAACGCCTGTATATCCTATTTAGCAAAAATATCCAATTAGAGATTTCAAAATCATTTTATTTACTACTTCTTATGAAATTTCAATATCTGTTCTACTTAAGTCGTACATGCACGCATATCATCCGTATGCGGTATCAAATCTGATCGCTCACTCGATCACACAATTTCACTTCCGAACTAGTATCATCCACCCGATTTCCTAGTGTGGACTCAGATCTAGTTTGTTGATCAGAAACCATCATTCCCTTGCATCGTCCTAAACCATGATAGAGAATTTTCAAAACAAATCAAAAATCCATACCCAGAGTTCCCTGTCGAAAATCGAGTGAAAAATCCCAACTCGGATCGGTATAACTGCCTCGAAATCCTACGCTTTAATTCTGGATCGAATCGCTATGCAGATGAAATAATATACGTACATCTTACGTATTTATATCAATTGATTATTAACTATATCAATTCTCTTTTATTCACACTTATTTAGATTCCATGACTTATTCACAATTATTTTGATTCCATCACTTATTCACAATTTATTATTTCACATGCCTCTATCAAATCTTCATTTCAAATTTTAACCTAGTATCTTTCCCATACCAAATTTTACTTGAGAATTTCATTATTCATTTCATAAGTCCAATATAAATATTTTATATACTTCTTATATTTATTTTCACTTCACCACTGAAGTTTATATCCAATTCTATTCACTTTGCCCTTTACAATGCCATTTGAATTCAATTTACCTTCAAATTTAGATATTGAATTCTATTTCTCTCAAACTATATTTATTTTTCTTTAATAAGTTCCACTTATTAATTTATTCGTATCTCTAACCATTTTTACTTCCAACTTTAATTATTTTTAGTCCATTTTGACTTAATTCCATAACTTCACTTTACTTACACAATTTAAATTAAATATCATCCCAATATTTATTTTTAATATACTTGCTTACCCATTTAAATCAATTAGTTTACTTACTAATTTTATTTTAATTCCTTTGTTTCATTTAGTTCAATCTTGACTAACTTCTATTTCTCACAATTCAAATTAATTCCAAATATTCAGTTCAATTTCATTTACTTACAATTTAAATTAATTTATTTAATTCACAAATTTATAAAAAAGATTTTCAATAACCATTTCATTTAGTTTATCTGGATTCATTTCTTTAGGATTTACTTTATTTAACTTAATTCAATTATCTTCCAATTGAATTCAAATTTTAAATTTCTATAGGTTTCCCAACTCATTTACATTTCATACTTATTTTAATTTAAGTCTTCTTCAAGTTAAATTTTATCCCAATAATTTTTAATTTTTATAAGATATCAAACCCATTTATATTCTATACACATTTTTAATTAAACTTCCGGAGTTTAAGCAATTACTTAAGTACTTCAAAAATATATTTGAAATCAAGTATCCCAAAATCCTTTTGCATATTCAATATTCCTTGTATTTCAAAAATTAAAACGGCTTTGCCAAACCAAAACTTCAACCTTTCAAAATCATTTTTGAAATAAATTGTACACATAATTCATTTACATATCAATTTATCCTTTGAATTTTAAAATCAACCCAGTTTTGCAAACAACTCAAATTTAAAATCTCCAGGCAGCAATTCCTCCATTGAAAACTGGAAAATGAACATCGATGATGCTGCAGCCATCACCGAAGTTATTTTCCAACGACCAAAGAGAGTTCTGTGATGTAACGACCCAGATAGTTAGGAAAAGAAGAAAAGAGGTAGAAGAAGAAACAGAAAACAAATCACAGAATCTCACATTTGCAGCGGATCAAAATATAATATCAAATAATAACAGTTATACAAAAGAAAACTATATCTATCACTTTACATTTATTTACATCAGAGTTACAACATTCACACATAACACTGGACAGGTAAAATCAACATGTCCCAGATAAATTACAAAATCACAACGGAGCACACTCTATACGTTCCTGTCATTCAGCTCACCACCTGAGCTCCAGAACGTACTCACTTGAAAATCTGTAATACTCGGTCTGACCCGAGCATTGCGTCAAAGTAACACCTGGGTCAGGCTGGAAACCAGGGTGAGTAAACCCATATAATATGAAGTGCCAAGCTATATAACTTAAATGAATTACCAGGGTAACTCGTACTTTTCTACGAGTTCTAATCTTACTTTTGTCAATCATTTATCTTAAATCAATATCCAAGAATCGTTATCCAGTTTAAATATCCATGATACTTAACTTATTTCATTCCAGCCTGTTTGCTTTTAAACTCAAATTTATAAAGAATCGAAGTGGTTTCGAGTATTTACTGATACCCGACCCTGGTCTCTTCGAATTCAATGTCATTTCCAATCCAAGTTGTTAAGTTTAAAACAATACAAATCATATATAGAATATCATACAACTTAAATAGGTAACCCACATTATCACAGTTCAACCCATTCATATCACAGCACATCTCAATCGCTCATTCAAAGACATCAACAATCCAATTTATCCAATATCAATCATCCATCCATAAGCAAGATTAGTAGATATATAATTCCTAATTAATTTAATTTATCTCCAATTAAATTAATTACCAACTTTAATCACTTGGATTACCTTAATCCTACTTACTTAACATTAATTAATTACAACCCAATTATTGATCCATCTTAATTAATCCTCCTTGAGTAATTATCTTATAGTTACATTTAGTAATTGTCTTTTAATTAATCACTTAGATTAATTAGCCCTAACCATTCACATCAATTAAACTTTAATTAATTAATTACATTCATTAATGATCCTCTAATCACTTCCAGTAATTAATTATTCTATTAAGTAATCTTTAATTAATTACATTCATTAATTAATTACATTCATTAATTAACCTTAATTAATCTCAATCGGTAATTAATTATCCCTTAATTACTTACATTAATTAATAAAATCATTAACTACTAAAGATCTTAATTGATTTAAAAAATAAACCATTTATCTTTATAAATTACTTTAATTATCCTTTAAATCCTTACTAAATAAATTTTGAAAATAATTTATCACCATTCTATTAACTTAAACCTTTAAGTTAAATTAAGGATTAAAACACTACATTTCTTTTAAATCATTTATTCGATTACAATATTAAGTTTATTTTAAATAAACTTTCAAATAAGGGTTATATATATTACAAAACACTTTTAGCTTAATAAATTTTAACATAATTTATCTTAAACCTTTTTATTTTTCTTAAACTCAATTCAACATTTAAAATTTGAATAAAAATGGGTTGAGAAATGGGTTTTAAATTCGTCTAAAGTCAAATTTTAAACTTGTATTTCATTTTGATTAAAGCTGGATAACATCATAAAAACCCAAGCAAAACCCCACATTTCTCGAGTCCAAACACGAGCAACCCGCTACACTAATTCTTCGAGTCCAAACACGAGCAACTCGCTACACTAATTCTTCGAGCCCAACCATTTTTTACTTCGAGTTCGTTCCCGAGGTAATCTCGTCTTCCCAACATCCTATCAAAACAGATACCATCTAGGATACGTGCACGTGCTCCGATGCGCTCCAGTCAACCCTGCCGCCTTCGACATGTCGACGATCATCAACCTATAACTCTAGATCACCCAGATCGATGAATCTTTGTTGAAATCGAAAATGAGGAACATGACTCGAACTGGAACAAGCATTGATCACCAAGAGTCACCTCTCTTTATCGCCTCCTGCCATCAGAGGTTACGAAAATCTGATCAGAGCAGCGTCGATCATCCCTGAGTCATTTCCCATTAATGCGATGACCTCCGACCATTGTCGACGTTGCAGTAAAATGATTCGACCTTGAATAGACTACCGACTTAAACCCTAAATCGTCGCCATTAATCTCCTCTAATGATCTATAAAATTTATCACAATTTTTCCAAAAATCCCTGACCTCCAAACTTGCTCCGACCAAAAACTCGACCCTTCACCTCTCGTCAATTGCCAGGAATCGAGCAATTACCCAATTTCGTTCAACTTGTAATTCCCCTCGATTTACAAACCTAAAATTCTTGAAATTAATCTCAAAATTCATCAATTTCCAGTACGATTCTGGTTATGTAATCAAAAAGTATATTTTAAATGATTGATTTCCTGATTCAAGTAAATCATCCCTGTTTATTTTCCTTTTTAAAAGTAATTACTTAATATGTTTTCTTGAAATTATTTTTAGAAATGATATTACATCCATATATACATTTTCACTTCAAAGATCATACCCTGAAATTTAGTATACAAAGAGAAATTGATTTTACTTGATTAAGCTTGAACCTACTATCTAACATCAATACAGACGTGCACAGATTTTCCACATCAATACATATCAACCATATTAATTTATTCATGCAAACCTTTATTCACACATTACTACAAGAGTTTATGCATCAGATTTAGCTTTTCAAGATGTAATTTACTCACCTGTTTTATGCAAACAGAGGAAAAAGCTACATGCTTTATACCTTTGAACTTGATTTTGAATTTGAACACTTTGGTCTGGGATATTGTTTATTTGCTCTGACACTTGATTGTTATATGAATCTCTAATTTGCTTAATTGTTTATACTGAGTAGACCGTTGCTCTGGAATCAGGATTAAGATGCTCAGATTTGTTTGTTTGATTTTATTTCTTTGATTCTTTTCCTCTGGTTAATGTTACAGACTTTCATTGTTCTTCGTTTTAGAGAATGAAGATGAAACCTGGTTATTTCCTTAATCATAATGTTTTCTATATTTCAATTAAGAAAAGATGAAGCGACTTGTTTAAATTTTATGTTACTTATCAACATTTGCTAATACATGAACCTCCAAATTTACAAATGACATAAAAAAAGAAATTTGTGTTTAAACCCTTAAATTTTTATTTAGCACTTACGCATGCGTTAATATATATAAAAAAATTATAAACTTTTATATTTAATCTCTATTTGGTAAATACAATTTTTTAATCTATTTTATAAAATCATTTGAAGAAAATAATACAGAAATAATTATTTTTATATATAATACTATTATATATAAAACCTATGTATATTTTAAAGTATTATCCTTAATTAAATCCTTTTTAGTTATATTCATGTAACTCTGAAGAAAATAAAATATGTGAAACCTAATTATATACTAATTACTAACTAACTATTTATACATACTAGTTGTAAATCTATTTTCAAGATATTGTCTTGAATTTTCAAAACCCAAGTTTCACTCACAACCCTAAATGTATGCATAATAATAAAATAGATATCATATTTTATTTTTCTTGGAAATGATAAGTTTTGCATATATACATTTATACATTAATTATGGTTTCAAATCCACTTTATACATTCAGATATAAATCAGAATTTTATTTGTTAAATTTACAAATTAGTATTTTAATAATTTTATCCTGTTAATTTCCAATTAACAAATATCCAAAAATCTAGATTATCACATTGCTCCCCCCTTTGATTCTTTTCATCCTCGAAAAGGAACGAAGCCATAATGTATTCAATACTTAAATCGGATAAATTTTCTTTGATCATTTTTAAAATACTTTTAAAATATATATAATATTATAAATTAGTTTTTATAAAAATACTTTTATAACTCGATGTCTCAACAAGTCCATCCTCGTTCTCATAGAAATTCGGTCATATGTTGATCAGGCGTAGGACTGAAAATCTATAAGTACTTGGTAAACCCATTGTCAACACCCAGTGAAAATACTTGAAAAATATTTTGTTGAAAATAAAGAAAATATTTTTGAAAATAGAGGAAATATCTTTAGTGTGTATGCTCTGGAAATCATCACCCCCATCCACGGTCGCGGTTAATCCGAGGTTAAGTTTCCATCCTGGCAAAATCCATAGATAGCTGTAGACATTCCGTGGCCCTCAATTACACCGTGGAACCCGCTAAGATCGTAGCTACACCCGGAGTTACGTTGGTATAACATCAAAAACACATGTAACTTTAGGCATCAAAGCCTCGAATTCTACTGCCAAAAGAATGAAACTTCTCCACTCCACCATAGATTGCAGTCTACTGATGTTACGTTGCCTTCCCAGAAAAATCAAACTTAGACTGTTGACACTCACCTCTACACGATTTCGGCTATGGTCCACGGTAGATCGCAGCAACATCGAGTTACACTGTTATCACAACATAACCCAAATGCCTCTATAGGTATCAGCGTCCTCGACTTTCGCTATCAAATAATCCTCAAGAACTTCAGTTAGTCTGGACCTCCTTACAGGATCCACTTTAGAGCCTCCCTTTTGGGGCTTAAGGCAGTACCAACCTATGGTATTCCTAAGAAGTTCATTTCAAGGGAGCACCTTTTTCTCTAGAGCAATTTTCAAAACACTTTATACTATACGCATATCTTCCATATCATACACCTTGTATGAATCTCATATTAATCTCCTTTCTCAAAATCGATTATCCCAAAATCGATAATTCTCAAACTAGGCTTTCCAAATTTCCAAAATTGATTTTTCTCCAAAAAATTGAAAAGCCTTTCCAAAATCCATAGGTTTCAAAACCCTTTCCCAAAATCCTTCTCATAAATCCTTTATATATATATATGTGTGTGTGTGTGTATGTATATAACCTTGAAAAATCTTTGAATCACTTCTGCTTGCATAAATTCTCTTTTTATACTTCAAATACTTTCAAAAATCCTTTTCTTATGGCTGTAGATTCAATAAGGGGAGTATATCAATTATATATACATAACTTTGTTTATGCCAAATCAATATTCAAGCTTGATTACTCCATAAAGTCATTTACCATATTACTTACTTCCATAAAGTAAATTTCTACCATAGAAATATCCAATTTTTACTTTATTTCATCATATATTTCACAAAATATACCTTTCATTTCAAGAACCATTTATTAATCAAATATACCATTCCATTTCAAAAATCATCTTCCAGTTCTTATCCAAAATTTTCAATATCAATTTCATTCAAACCTGTACGATGTACACATACCATCCGTACGCAATATCAATCTGATCGCTCACTCGATCACACAATTTCTCTTCCGAACTATTATCGTCCACCCGACTCCCAAGTGCGGACTCGGATCTGGTTTCTTGATTAGAAACATTCATTCTCCTTGCATAGTCACAACTATGATAGATAATTTCTAGAACCAATCAAAATTCCATATCCTGGTCCACCGTCGAAAATCAAGTGAAAAATCCCAATTCGGATCCATATACTATTTCCACTACAACAAAAAGACCCTACGATAGCGCCCGAAAAACGCTATTAAAGGATATTATAGCGGTTCGATAAACGCTGTATAACGACATGTGATTAAAAACAACCAACATTAGATAGCACAAAAAAAGCACTATAAAAATTGTTAATTTCATAGCGCAAATATTGCGCTATGTTATTTATTTTCATAGCGGCAAAAAAGGCGTTATTGATTAATATCACAACGCTATTAGCCCGCTATGAAATTCGTTATTAGCCACAAAATACTTTTTGTTTTTTCTAAGATAGCACTAATATTGCGCTATAGAAAGTGTTAATAGCGGATTATCTGCTATAATATCTTATTTTATAGCGCTTACTGACCTATCATTCATCATTATTTATAGCGCTTTTTGTAATACCATAGCGCTTTTTATGGTCTGCATCTTTAATACTAATAGATTTGATAGCGGCCATTAGGTGCTATTAAATATTATAGCGGTTTTGAAGTGCTATAATTTAATTTCACAATTCAAAAGTTTTCTACATCCTACTAATAAACTGCAGTATTAAATACCAATATCATAAAGCACAATAATAATCATAAAAGATAACAAATATAGAGATGTAACACATTATATTAAACATACCAAATATTCATACACATCAAAACGTAGTAGCAAATATTATAAGCACACCCCAAAAAATAGTAGCATAGTTTAACAAAAAAAAAACAAGTACATATTTGATTGTTTGCATTAAAATGAAGATCACAACTTTAACATCTTCTTCTTTCACACACCTGCAAATAAGATAAATAATTACATTAAGAACGATACATAATTAATGATAGATGTTTTTACATGTAACAAAAAACTAAATTATTGCATATTATTGCATGTCTCGTTTTATATTCGTACATGTTACTATCCATTTGAATCTACATCAATAAATAGCAGTTGTGTATTATGAGAACCTTTTCAATAAGAGCAAATGTAAAGTGATGCCAAAAAATTGTTTGCAGGAATATCATTTCAGAGTATGGGAAATTTTATTTAAATGAAAGAATAAATAGTTATGAAATAAGAAATGCAATCATGAGCATTATAGATGATTCTTCTCCAGGTCCGGCTGGTCTGAAGGCATGTTTATAAACAAAGTAGATTATACTTACTGAAAATTCATGTCATTACAACGTGTGCAACAGGCCAAGCTATTATTGAATGACACGTTCATCTTGAAGATGTCAAATATGTATTTACTATGTCAGCAATACTCTTCTCGATATCGTATGTCATATAGAACATGCAACAGGGAAAGCACATCGTAGATAAACAAGGGAATAAAATACTTGACAATGTCATGTGCATGTGCTTATGCTTCAACCATTGATGTCTGTACTCCCGATTGAGATGGCAAACTGCAAGCAAGACGGTTGATACATAATATATGGAGTAAATCAAGCAAAGCAGCAACAAATTTTGTTCATACAAAGGACAGAATTAGTAATGTAAAACATAAATTTAAGACTGAATACCTTCTCTCTTCAGATGATCTATGACTCTCAAAATCTGAGTTGCCCTCTTTTCATGCGCAGTACAAAGGTTTTCCACACCATTTCCAGTCAAATGTTTTACAGAATCGACGGAACAATTTGCACATGCACGAAGTGGCTTGTCGATGCCTTTAAACAACCGTTTCCTCCCAAGTATCAACCTCCTCTTGGCACGAGATTGGGACCATAACTAAAAATTTGTTAACCAAAAAATTAAGTATAAGTAGTATCAGTAGGGTGCTGAAAAACCTAGATGATTATTTTGCAGTACACGACCGTTTCAACCACTGAATGAGGCCTTTTAAATTTCCAACTAATTTATCAAAATAAGTAGTTCTACAGCACAGCTGTGTTGTAGGTCCAGAAGTGTATAATGGCATCGTTTGAACAAACATGTGCCAAATATCAATGAACAAAACTTGAGTTAAAGCTAATGATAGTTACATTGAACCACAGTTTAAGTTTGCAATGACTACAAACGTAAAGTAGCATCAAAGAAGAAATACCTACATGCTGCCGGTCTATGCCTACAAAGAGCATGAACATAAAATTACGGAAATTTACATGGAAGTAAATATATAGCTTGCAAGTGGTACTACCACAAATAAGCATAAAACATGTATCAGGTAGAGTCTCAGTAACGTAGACAAATAAATAAGAAACGGGATACAAACATGTTAACTTAAGGAAAATAAAACGTTTCTTACATCAACAGAGCGTGACTGTTGAATCGAATCCATCGGTACAGCATAGAACAATCGTAAACTTGTAGCACAGAAATTCAGCAGTTATCATCTTACAAATTAAAACAAGTTTAAAAGTTCAGTACCGCAACATGACATGCTCTATCATGCTGAATAGTTCTTCTATTCCTAACCATAGTAGCAAATCATCCACCTTATGATCTGGAAAAACAAATGAACATGTTAGTCAATACCCAAATAAAATCAGTATAGATGAACGGCACCTGTATTTTAATGCAGTCCTTAGAATACGATAATGGGTCATGGTTTACATTGCGTAGTTTGTTAGAAGCATGCATGAAGAAGTGTGTGGTAAAACAATCAAATCAACAAATGTCTCCCTTGAACATTTTTATCTAGTAATATCAAACTTAGCAAGTACGCGTATTTGAATTAGAGGCGTTCCAGTACGTAGAACAAATGATTGAAAGATATAGAAGAGATAAGTTAGAAGGAGCAAAGATTTATAACCCAAACTGCAAATCTTATTTTCTTAAGCATTGCTGACCTTAAACCAAGTTTTTTTTACGGCAGCCCGAGTGTAGGGGAAAAATTGACAATGCTATGGCAGATATATGGGAGGGAGGATCGTATGAGTAGGATATTAAGATTTGACTAATTGTAACGATACGTACACAAGATATTAATAATCATTCACATGATTTGTAGTAAACATAGACTCAATGTTGAATTCTGTTAAGGATATTACGATTAACTGAAAAATACATCCCTTTTCGTGGATATAAGTAGAAAGCCTTAAAATAATTGGAAAAAAAAACATGAGTGTGGACTACCAGATGTCGTTGTTAGGGATTATCTAACAGTGAGAATAGGACCAAGCGTTGAGTAGCATATATATCAAAAAACGGTTTATGATGGTGTTGAAGGTAAATTGGACAGGGAGAGCTTGGAATAGTAGGGAACTTTTTTTATCATATGTATTGTTCAGGTAATCTTAACAGTATGGGGAATCGTTGGAGATATCAGTCAACCTCGGTATAACAGGTCTAACTGCATTATTGATAGGATCAACACATACCATATACAAAATTACAAAGTTCCATTTGATAAAATAGAAACTTAGCATAATGGTAAATGACATAACTTAAGAATTAAGCTTACTTTTCATCCTGTCATCAAAATGATCATTAAGAATGTTTGCCTACGGCATTGAAAAAATTTCTGCCTCCTTTTGACAACTCTTAACCAAACCCCTCAAAGACCTTCCGATAAAGCCTGCATTATTGATAGTGTGAGGTGCTCTTTGGATAACTACAAATAGCAAATAGATGATTAGAATAGGGAACAATAAGTCATAGTAATATTGCTATTAGGCATCAGACGAATATTTAAAGAAAACAAATAAAGCTAGTACAGGCAATTTATACAGATATCACATTTGCTACAACCAAGAATTAATGATTTTTTGCATTAAAGTTTAACTTAGTTGGATGAAATGTAATGGAGTATCTTACACTGAGCATGACAACAAACAAAGAAACAAAGTTTAACTTAGTTCGGCAAGGCAGCAATACACATGATGAAGCTCACAGTCCAAGTGTTATATTACAACAAACAACAGAATAATATGGTGAATGGTATCAAAGTGAATGCCCAACATAACGAATCTCATATGCAAGCTCAAATTTCAAACACGGAACTTACTCATCCTTCTAGCATGGTAGTTGCACACCAAAAACAAGTTGAAGCAAATCAACAACATACAGTTTCAGATCAATAGGGGAAGCAAGCCATCAGAGATGGAACAGGCGCATGACGCAGGAATGCAAATTGTCAATTCACAACTGGAAACTGAACCTGCAAGAAACAACTGCTAATAAACATAGGATAACTCGAAAGACAAGAAGTGATGAAAAGGATTTTGAGTTTAAATCTACTAAAAATTCTGCTGTGATTGATAATCCACTTTGGGATAAATATGCATCACAACTCAGAACATGGTCAAAGAATTTCAAAAAGAGTAAGTTGAGCCCTACTGCTCCTAGCAGCTTAAATTCTCTCGCAAGTAAACAAGATGTTGAACATTTTGTCACTTACAACTTTAACTTTTTTAGGTCTAGTAAAGAATATACTTCCTTAAACAATATACTTTCTTTCTGTAAATACATTAACCAAAACTAAGCATATGTTTACAGTAATATTTTAGATCCACGGGGTAGAATTATAATAGTTTGGAATTCTAAAATCTAGAACAGCCAAGTACTAGCCAAACCAGATCAGCATATCACTTGCTAAGTTGAAAATAAAAGGGGAATAAAGATAATGAACACTGTTATTTATGCAACGCACCATGATTTTGAGAGAACTAGCCTATGGAATTGCCTAAAATAAGAAGCCCAAAAAATATTAACATGCCATGGGTAGTAGTAGGAGATTCAATTGCATATTGTATAATGACGAAAAAATCTCCAGAACAAACCAGCTATTAGCTGGCACTAACTTTCAGCCTTGTATAAATGCCACTGATTTGAAAGAAATTGGTACAAATAGAATTTTCTTTTCATGGAAAGGGGGATTAAATTATAGTTTACAAAGCAAAATTGACTATCTGAGAATTTTGAGTATGTTAACAAATTTAATCAGGTTTCAATAACTCTACTAACCACTCTACAAGTGACTGTTTCCCAATATTAGTTGATCTATTCTTTGGTATGATGGTAAATAAACATAAATCTTTCAAGCACAACAATGCATAAAAGTTCCAAGCAGTTTATAGAGAGGTTATATACAGAGTAATACAAAAGATGATGGAAATCCAATTCCAGTTCTATTACAAAATCGAAAAACATACAATCAAGTCTAAAAAGTTGGTATAACAATAGAATAAGGATCATGCTACTTTACGAGGGCATTAGAGAAAGAAATAACACTTTATACCTACAACTTGTTAATAATCCACGTGATTAGAGATTAATACAAGAGTATAAAGGAAGCATGGCACAGTTGCAAGCTATTTTATACCCAAGCCCTAATCAAAGCTGATCCAGTCAATAAACTGGACAGGAACAAAGAAACAAGAACTAATCAAGAAAATCAAAACATAACCAGAGATGTGCTAATATACCACTGCCGTCTTTCTTAAGCAAGCTAAAAACTTCCTTTAACTCGGAGATCTGGTTGTCAGGATGTTGGTCCGCCATCGTGAGAGCTTCAGCTTACTTCACTCGAAACTACGCGGGAGGAACCAAATTGTGAGTCCCTTCAAAAGCGGGGAAAGAAAGACATGGGAGCAATGGTGATAGTTGAACTTCCAGGCGATGTCGACTCGCTTCAATATCAGATCTTGATTTTGGGTGCTTAACTCACAAAGAAGATGTAAAAAATGGGGGATTTTTTTTTACTTTGAGCGAAGTTATTTGGCTGTGAGCAGAAGACAGAGAAGAATTTGAAGAAGAGGGAAATGATTAGAAAATAGGCGGCCATGGAAATATTTAGGAAGAGCCCGCTTTAAAAAGCGTTACTTAGCTAATGTCGTTTACAAATAAAACAAATTAAAACAAATTATAACACTATGGAATAACGCGTTATGTATTGGCGTTATAAAAAGTAACTTTTCTTGTAGTGTTCGAAATTCTATGCACTAATCTAGATCAAATCACTATACAAATAGAATAATATACGTACATCCTACGTATTTATCTTCATTGATTATTGACCAAATCAATTTCCTTTTCCATTCACATTCACTTTAATTCTATCCACTTAATTCACAATTGCTTCAATCTCATTTGGATTATCACTTTAATTCTTATCTCAATTGGTATTTAATTATAAAAAGTTTGCACTCTGACCAACTTGTATTAAGGAAATAGCTAGAAAAATATATTTTTGAAATAGATAAGTAGTTGTAAAATAGTTATTAGTTGCAAAATAGAAGTAGAATAGTAAAGTAATTTTAAAATAGTTCTAAAATAGTCAAATAGTTGTAAAATAGTTAGATTATTGCAAAATGGTTGTAAAATGGTAATTGGTTTATAAAACAGTTGTAAAATTGTTGTAAAATGTTTAAATAGTTCCAAAAGTAGTTGTAAAATAAGTATAAGATAGTGTTGGGTTTTAAAAAGAAAGGCTATATAGTAAATATCTAGGAAAAATAGATTTAAAAACAGTTTTCTTAAAATAATTTATTTGAAAATAGTTCAGAGCCAAACTGTTCAATTCCCGATCTCTGTTTGCAATCAATTTCTCATCCCATTAAATTGATTCAATTCCAATTCAGTTTGAATTAACTACAATTCCTTTCCCAAATTCTAATCAATTCCCATTTGAATTTGAATTCATTCAATCTTCAATTTTACTTTAAATTAATTTAATTCAAATTTTCCATTTGAATTTATCTCAATTCCAATCTCAATTTTTAAATCATCTCGAATTATATAAATTCAAGTTACATTTTAAAGTGTATTTAATCAAACGAACCTTTACTTTTAATTTAACAGCCTAAATATTTTTAAACAATTTAAATTTTAGTCTAAATTTCAAAACTCCACTATAAATTTTCTTTACTTAACACATTACAAGGTTCAAGTAAGAGTTCAAAACAATTTTATCTTCAGAATTCAATTTATTGCCCAATTTTATCTTCAAGCTTTGAAACCGATTCTTAAACAATCTAAACTTACAAGTTCAATTCTTAACATTCAAATCTTAAGTTCAAAGGAATTCCATATCCTTAATTTGAAATTAAAGTTAAATTTTCATTTATCTCTATAATGGATATATTATCATAATCCATTTCTTCATTCATTTAAACAAATCCAATTCACAGCTTAAAGATTATTAATATCGATAGGATGATATTATCCAAATTATTTTAAAACATCCCTCCATTTTTTCCAGATCTCAAACCCATTTTGAGATCATACAATCTCTTAATTCAAATCAACCATTTAACTTCCCAACTTAAATCTCAATTCAATTTTCTCCCGTCAACATTCTTCAATTTGAATTTCCATTTTAAATTTTAAATTCGTCATTAATAATTTTCCCACTTATAAGTTCAAAACCTTATCACCTTGGGTTTTCATATCACATTCCAAGGAAAATTTAAAACTCAACACATAGAGTTTATTTCATATCATCTTTTATATTATGTATATCCCTCATATATACATATTTATTTCTTAGCCCACCAAGTAATACCTCAAGTTTTAAACCACCTTTGGGTTTTTAATTCAAAACAAATTTCTTTGAAATTTTCAAACAACTCTTATTCAAAAAAAAAGATTACATTCAAAAACATTCTAAATAATATTATTTATTCTTTTCTGTTGACACTTTGAAACATTTTCAAATATTTCCAGACTTAGAATTCAAAACTTCACAATTTAAAACATTTTAATTTACTAGTCATACTTATCTAAATTGTTACTTTCTTAACACATTTATTTTGCTTTATCAATGTTTATTAGGAAACAAACATCCCATTATTAAACACAATAACCGTTCCACATTCTGGTTTGAAACCAATTCTAATTCATCTTATTTGTATAATTCATTCTATTCAATTCCCATTTTGATATATATATACACCTACATATATCTTAAATTCTTATTCCATTTCCAATGACCAACAACAAATTTTCTTTAGATATATAATAATTCGAAAATTATTTGCTTTCTATACCAAAATATAACCTTTTATAAAAATCCTTCAATAAAACCATTTTTAAAACCTTATATAAGAAAATAACAAGTACGCCCTCACACACACACACATACACACACAAAGTCGACTCATCCTAGGGTACCACTGAACCTATTCTTGATGAGTAAACCCACCAGAGCCAAGGTTCTCGCTTAAACTTCAGCTCTGATACCAAATGTAACGACCCGAAATTTTCGATCCCGAATATTCCAGATAGTTAGGAAAAGAAGAAAAGAGGTAGAAGAAGAAACAGAAAAAAGTAACAGAAACTCACGTTCGCAGCGGATCAAAATATAATATCAAATGATAAGAGCTATAAAAGAAACCTGTATTTGTCAATTTACTTATTTACATCAGAGTTACAACATTTACACATAACACTGGACAAGTAAAATCAACATGTCTCAGATAAATTACAATATCATAGTGGAATACACTCCATACGTTCCTGTCATCCAGCTCGCCACCTGAGCTCCAGAACGTCCTCACTTAAAAATATGTCATACTCGGTCTGACCCGCGCATTACATCAAAGTAACACCCTGGTCAGGCTGGAAACCAATGTGAGCAAACCCATATAATATAAACTACCAAGCTATATTACTTAAATGAATTGCCAGGGTAACTCGTACTTTTATACAAGTTCTAATCTTACTTATGTCAATCATTTATCTCAAAACAATATCCAAGAATCGTTATCCAATTTAAATATCCATGATACTTAACTTATTTCATTCCAGCCTATTTGCTTCTAAACTCAAATTTATAAAGCATCGAAGTGGTTTCGGGAATTTGCTGATACCCGACCACGGTCACTTCGAATTCAATGTCATTTCTAATCAATGTTGTTAAGTTTAAAACAATACAAATCATACATAGGATATCATACAACAATTCAACTCAGATAGGTAACCCACATTATCACAATTCAACCCATTCATATCATAGAAAATCTCAATCACTCATTCAGAGACATCAATAATCCAACTTATCCAATATCAATCATCCATCCATAAGCAAGATTATTATATATATAATTCCTAATTAATTTAATTTCTCCAATTAAATTAACTACCAACTTTAAACACTTGGATTACCTTAATATTGCTTATGTAACATTCCTGATTTTTAAGCTAAATTGTTGGAAACTAATATAAGATTTTGGTTAAATTATGAATTAATAGAGGATTAATTTGAATATTTGGGAATGAATATTTGTATAAAATTAATTAAAAATAGAATTTGAAATTGGGATTCAAATTTAAATATCTTAGAAAATAAAATTGTGTTTGGATTTTCCAAATTAAATAAGATATATGTTTATTTATTTATATAAATGGATTATAATTTGATTTTTGAAAATATGAGATCTAAATATTAAATCAATGCGATTACTTTTTAGTCCGTGGTAGTGGCGCAATGGTTGAGACACTTGCCTCCTGTTAACGAGGTCGCGAGTTCGATACCCGTCTGCCCTACTCCCAATTTCAAGGCGCGGAGGTGGGTCCCCGTTAATCCTATAAAAACGGTTGGGGGCATCAAATTTTTGTGCTGGGCTGGCTTAAATCCCAACTATCGGTAGTCGGACCAGGCAGGAGGGGGCTCCTCATATCCCTTCGATTTCATCAGGGCTCTAGGTTGAGTTTTTTTTTTAAAAAAAAACTCATTTTTCTTATAAAGTTGTAAATAATTAAAAATGTATGTAAAGATGTATATATAATATTAAAACAAGAACTAATAAGAGTTTTAAATATACATGTCTTATGAGAATTTATAGGAAAGCATACATACATACATACATACATACATACATACATATATATATATATATATTTGTGTGTGTGTGAAGAAATTGGTTTGTGAATTTATGAGATTTGATAAAAAAATTAAATTGCTTTTCTTTTATACTTGAAAACAAATATAGTAGTGCATATGGAATTAAATATAAAAGCTATGATTTAGATATGTATATTTCTTTTGAAATAAAGAAGTTAAAGATAGTTTGTATACACATGTAAACAAAAGATAATGAGGGCTTAAAATTAAAATTTTAACTAATGAAATCAAGGGGTTTAGACATAAATATACAAACATTTATAAGTGTAAACCTTTTAACACGCATTTGAATAAGTGTAAGCCATGCACATAAGTAAATTACAAGTGTTGGCCTAATTGAACAAGTGGCAACGATGATTTTCTTTTTAAAATTATTATGTAAAAATCAAAAGATGAAAACTGGGCTGTTCATTTATTCTGTTCAAAGATAAACCATCCTCTCATTTTCTACAAATAAAATAAAATCAAAATCAGTTTTCAACATTTCCAATCTGGTAGCCAAGATTTAACAGATGATTTTCTGGAATCAAATCTTAAAAAAAACCTAAAGCCTGGCAAATCTAAACAAAAGCAGGTTCAAAGCATTTGAATCTGAGATTTTCAAATCTGGAAGCTTTGAGACTGGAACAAAGCAATTCATGGATCTAAATTCAAGTCCAAGTTCAACTTGAATCTTAAATCAAAATTCAAAGCCTGAAAGCTTTCGAAACAAAGTTTAAAGCAGTGATTCAAATTCCAACATCAAAGGTTCTGCTCTCTATTCATCATCATAAACACTGTGAGTAAACTTTCAACCTTTAATCTTTTGATACTGATGCGTGTGATGTATTTGTGTGGTGATGATGCGCATATATGTCTGTCTAGATGTATTCACATGAATATGATTGAATTAGGCCATATATAGTATGCATGACTGGGTATATATGTATAAACTCTGTTCTGTTGTGTTTTCCAGACAAAAAAATAATCAAAGAAAATTTATCTTTTTGTCTAATCTATTTTAGGCATGATTCCTAAAGGAAAATGAATGTAAGGATATGTTATTATCTTTAAAAATAATTTTTAGAAATATATATTAAGTTATTATTTTGAAATTAAGGGATGACAGTGGAAATATATTAAAAATCAGAAAATCCATCATCACAATTCCATGATTTGATTGTGTAAACAGATTCGAACTAGGAAATAATGAATTTTAAGATAAATATCAAGATTTTTAGATTTGGGCATATTGGATAATTGCAAGTTGAACGGAAAATGGTTTTTTGTCATTTGCCGAAGATCGGCGTAGAGTTGATCGATGAGATTAGTGTTGAGGAAAGCTTAAGTGCTGAAGATCACCAAAAAAAAAAAATAGTAACATTTATCAATGATCATGTAGGTGGTACGGCGTGATTCTAGGGTTTTAGACCCCGTTTTGTTAACAAGGTTTAACGATCAAATCTCATCGTCGATAGTGGATGTAGCCGATCGCATGAAGGGGAAAGGAGAGGGAGTAGACTGATGTTGTTTTGCCCAGAGTGGCAGGAGTTCAGAAGGTCAAATCATCGGCGTCGAGGCAAATTCTATGGAGGACATCGGATTCCAGAACTCGATCGAGTTGCTTGATTTTGGGTTTCAGGAAGAACTTGTGATTCTGGGTATTTGGAAAGATAGTTGGTGATGTATGCGACTCGTTGAGAGGATCGACGATGGTCGAAAGTTTACAGGCTAGTCGTGCACGTGCACGGGGTAGCGAATTGTGTCTGGTCTGTTTGAAGATTGAGGAAGATGATAAGTAGCTCGGGCTCGACTCGAAGAAACTCGAGGGACTAGCGAATTTTCTTGGGGAAAGGAATATGTGGGTTAACTCGGGTCTGTACTCGAGAATTTCAAGCACTCGGTCGAGTTTATGGGTTTCACGTGAGTGTTTCAAACAGGTTTTCAAAATCAAATTAAGTTTTTAGCATTTTCTTGATTAATCCTTTTTAACATAATGAATGTTAGTTTTGAATTAGTTTATGGATTAAAAATAAATTTTATTTTAACTTAATGAAGATTAAGGTATTTTATTTTATACCAACTATTTTAATCCTTAAGTTATTTAAATAAGTTTAAATAATGAAACTAAATAGTTGGATTGATTTTAATTATTATTTAACCTTTGGGTCTTAAAATAATTTATGATAAGTTTATTTTGAAGATTATTTTCGAAACCAGTTTCCAAAGGTTAAAAACTTTAAAGATAAATTGTTTTATCTTTTAATTAATCAAGATCTAAATTAATTTATGATTTATTATTAATCAAGTGATTAATTAAAGGATAATTAATTAATATGATTAATTAATTATTAAGGTAATTAATTTGAGAATAATTAATTAATTATAGGTTAATAATTAATGAAGGTGATTAAGGAATGATAATTGATTAAAGGTTAATTAATTAATAATTAATTAAGGATGATTAATTACTTAATAAAAATAATTAAGGATGAATAATAAATGATTAAAGAGTAATTAATCAAGTGTTCAAATATTAATTAATTTAAAAAAAATATCAATCAGTGTGATTAATTAATTAAGGTTAATAATTTGAGATTAATTAATTTAAAGAATAATTAATTAATGTGATTAATTAATTAAGGTAATTAATTTTAGAATAGTCAATCAAGTAAAGGTTAATTAATAAATGATTAAAGAGTAATTAATCAAATTAATTTTAATTAATTAATATTAATTAACCAAGATTAGTAAATTATTCATAAGTAATTAACCTGATTTAAATTAATGTGTTGATTAATAAATCTTACTTATGAATGTTTTGGATTCTTTTGAATGATTGAATGGTTTGATATTCCTCATATGTGGTGCTTTGTATTCTGATTTGTGCTGTAAACTGTGATGTAATTTATTCGTATGTGATGTAATTTATTCATCTGTGATGTAAATTATTCATTCATGATGTAACTTATTTATCTGTGAATCTGTGTACATAGATAAGCGTTATTGGAATATACCGCTTATCGATATTGATACGATTTAATCTGTAATGATTGATGATGTTGTTGCACTATTATTGTGTGTAAAACCCCTAGACTACACCTTACACACACAAATATGGAATGCACGAGGACATTGGTTAAGTCACAGATTTTTAACTATTTTAAAGATCGAATTTTTGAATCTAAAATAGTTTTGGAATTAAAATTTAAAGCTTTTGAAAATGAGTTTAAAAAATAAAAGTTATTTTTCAATAACTTGATTGAGTTTTGAAATTTAAATGATTTGATTTAAATTTGAACTCAATAATTGAAATTGAATTCAATAATTTGGAAATTATGGTCTAAAAAGGTTATGCAAGTTATAAAGGCGTTTAAATGGTTTTTTACCATTTAAAAGGTATTGTGTTGGGAATTTAAATTCAAACCCAAGTTGATACTTTAATGGATTTAACTTATGTAAATAAAATTAGTTTTTCCCAAAACGAAAACTATTTGCTCAAAATAATAATAGCCTTCACAAAAAGAAAGGATTTCCCATTTGTATCGAAAGATTTCAAGTTTGAAATGGAATTGTACATAAGTTTTGAAAAACTATGAATTAACCTTTGTGAAAGATTATTAAACCTTCTTTTGAAATCTAAGAGGATTTTAAATGGCATATCTTTCATTTAAAAGATTTGAATTGGAAATGGTTTGAAATTTATGAATTAAATCTTTAATTTGAAGATTGGATAAGTTATCCAATTTGAAATGAAGTTGTTTTGAAAAGCCGTGAGTTAACCTTTGTGGAAGATTGGTAAACTTTGTGAGATAAATCTATTTGTTTAAAAAAATTAAATGGTAATTTGTTTAAACCATTTGAAAAGAAAGTTTTGGGTTTTAAGTTGTGACTTAATTGAAATCCTATATCCATATGTTTTAAATGTTGTGCTCATTATTTGGTTTAGCCGGGAGAGGACCTTGTGTCATATAACCCATTCCAGATAATGATACGACATTATGGATAGCATTTGAAGACCGGTGGTGAAGACTGGGTATTTTCGAGAATGAAAGGATAACCCGTCGATTGCCTCTGCACTGAGTCACGTTGGTATAGAGATTCCCTAAGTGATGGGAAGTCCGATCGGGATTGTGAATACCCGGATTTGCAAGGGCTTCTTCGAAAGTGCCTTCGGTTCTGTTCGAACCCGGAACAGACTTGTATGGATGTGTGTTTGACGTTGCACTTTGAGATGTAAAGCTGGGTTCTATAAAATACATTTCTGTTTGGTGGTGGAGATTTATTCTCTTAGCTTAACACCCTTTTCTGAGACGTACGAGCTCAGAGGTTATGTAGTTGATGGATACTAGTGATATATTCCCAATTTGGTAATGTGACATATGAAATGCTGATGATCATTTGTTGATCAAAGCATGGCTTTGTGAAAAAGCATAGCTTTGACGAGACCTCATCGAGCCTCACAAATCGGTAATGGTCGAAAGAGGAAAGATGCGGCAAGGTTTCAGGGGTAGCTACCCTAGGGTATGTCCATTCCTTCTGGAAAAGGGTGGTATCATGGTATGGAGCCCAGATACTTACTCATGTGGACACTGTATATTATTGCTGTGTGATGTTGTTGGTGTAGAGGATCCTCGGATAAAGGTCAAAAACGATCGGGGGTGGCATATCTTAGGTTTTACCCCCAGGAAGGGGGTAGACCAGCCTTGTGTTGGTAGAGAGCCGGGTAGGTTCTCGGGGCGTCACTCCAGAGGCGTTCCCATGTGGCAATAAGAAGTCCTTAGCCTGACCATTGGTTGGAAATCCAATCAAACAATACGAGCCAGATTCGACGTTTGAATCTGTGGCATTTGCATACGAGTGTCGTATTTGGTGCCGATTTTCGAAGGTCGAGTTAGGGTCGTTACAGTGGTATCAGAGCTGAAGGTTGAAACTTTAGCTCTGGAGTATAACACATTAGGTAACTCATTAGAGATAGGGTGAAGTATACCCTTGAATGAGTATATCCCTAAGATATCCGTCCGAGTGCCTCAATAAATTCCTTTACTATCCACTGATAGTAAGTATGAGTGTAAGAAGAGGACGAGATAGGAGACAGGGAAATACCACTACAAATGGTCAACGCCCTGTAACAACAACGGAAATAAACTATCTCTATCAATCTCCATTGATTCTTCTTTTAAATTCTTTGATGATTCCTGGCAGCTCTAGGAAGAAGCTTTGATATATTTGCATGGGACACAAACTCCAAAAGGGTCGGAATTGTTTGTTTGGATGAATTGTTTGCTTTGGTTGCTATGGTTGATAGATATACTTTGGTTTCTATACTAAAAAGTTTTAGATTTATATCCACATATCTGTTTGCTCTTTTGGGTCTAGATATATTCTACGAGTGGTTAGTTACCCCTTCGAACTAACCGGTGCCCTGCATATTCGTAGATCTGGATGACCCGAGTATCTTGTGAAGTGTTAAATAGATTCGTTCTTGTATTTATTGTTGATATTCTGATTTGGTAAGCCAAATGCAGAAAGATATTCAGTTTGATCTGGAAAACTGTTTCTCTATCTTTCTATATTCTTTTGTTGTCTCCCTGGCAAATTTCAGGGACGAAATTTTCTTAAGGGGGAAATCTGTAACATTTCGAATTTGTAAGCTAAATTGATTTGGAAATTAATATAAGACTTTCGTTAAATTATGAATAAATAGAGGATTAATTTGAATATTTGGGAATGAATATGTATATAAAATTGATTAAAAATAGAATTTGGTATTGGGATTCAAATTTAAATATCTTAGAAAATAGAATTATGTTTCGATTTTCCAAATTAAATAAGATATATGTTTATTTATTTATATAAATGGATTATAATTTTATTTTTGAAAATATGAGATCTACGATTACTTATTTATGTATAATTGGTTTTAAAATCCTTTTTCTTATAAAGTTGTAATAATTGAAAATTTATGTAAATATGTATATATAATATTAAAACAAGAACTAATAAGAGTTTTAATTATACATGTCTTTTGAGAATTTATAAGAAAGCATATATATATATATGTGTGTGTGTGTGTGAAGAAATTAGTTTGTGAATTATGAGATTTGATAAAAATTTAAATTGCTTTTCTTTTATAATTGAAAACGAATATAGTAGTGCATATGGAATTAAATATAAAAGCTTTGATTTAGATATGTATATTTATTTTGAAATAAAGAAGTTAAAGATAGTTTTTATACGCATGAAACATAAGAGAATGAGGGTTTAAAACTAAAATTTTAACTAATGAAATCAAGGGGTTTAAACATAAATATACAAAAATTTACAAGTGTAACCTTCTAACACACACTTGAACAAGTGTGAGCCATAGAAATTAGTAAATTTACAAGTGTTGGCCTAATTGAACAAGTGGCAAAGATGATTTTCTTTTTAAAATTATTATGTAAATATCAAAAGAAGAAAACTGGGTTGTTCGTTTATTCAGCTCAAACAGAAACCATCTTCTCATTTTCTACAAATAAAAGAAAATCAAAATATGTTTTCAACTTTTCCAATCCGGTAGCCAAGATTCAAAACATCTCCAACTCGATTCAAAGCAGTAGATCAGATTCAACTCTGAGTTCAAAAGCAACAGACGATTTTCTGGAATCAAATCTTAAAAAAAACCTAAAGCCTGGCAAATCTAAACAAAAGTAGGTTCAAAGCATCTGAACATGAGATTTTCAAATCTGGAAGTTTTGAGATTGGAACAAAGCAAATCATGGATCTAAATTCAAGTCCAAGTTCAACTTGAAGCTTAAATCAAAATTCAAAAGCATGAAACCTTTCAAAACAAAGTTTAAAGCAGTGATTCAAATTCCAACATTAAAGGATCTGCTCTCTGTTCATCATCATAAACACTGTGAGCAAACTTTCAATCTTTAATCTTTTGATACTGATGCATGTGATGTATTTGTGTGGTGATGATGCGTATATAAGTCTGTGTGGATGTGTTCACATGAATTTGATTGAATTAGGCCATATATAATATGCATGACTGGTATATATGTATATACTCTGTTCTGTTGTGTTTTCCAGACCCAAAAATAATCAAAGATAATTTATATCTTTTTGTCTAATCTATTTTAGGCCATGATTCCTAAAGGAAAATGAATATAAGGATATATTATTATCTTTAAAAATAATATTTAGAAATATATATTAAGTTATTATTCTGAAATTAAGGGATGACAGTGGAAAATATATTAAAAATCAGAAAATCCGTCATCACAATTCTATGATTTGATTGTGTAAATAGATTCGAACTAGGAAATAATAAATTTTAAGATAAATATCAAGATTTTTAGATTTAGGCATGTTGGGTAATTGCAAGTTGAACGGAAAATGGTTTTTTGTCATTTGCTGATGATCGGCGCAGAGTTGATCGATGAGATTAGTGTTGAGGAAAGCTTGAGTGCTGAAGATCACTAGAAAAATAATAGTAACGTTTATCAATGATCAAGTAGGTGGTACGGCGTGATTCTAGGGTTTTAGACCCAGTTTTGTTAACAAGATTTAACGATCAAATCTCATCGTCGATAGTGGATTGTAACCGATCGCATGAGGGGAAAAGGAGAGAGGGGAGCCTGACGTTGTTTTAGCCAGAGTGGCAGTAGTTCAGAAGGTCAGATCATCGGTGAGGAGACGAATTCTATGGAGGACATCGGGTTCAAGAACTCGATCGAGTTGCCTGATTTTAGGGTTCAGCAAGAATTTGTGATTCTGGGTGTTTGGGAAGATAGTTGGGGATGTAGGCCACTCGTTGAGAGGATTGACGATGGTCGGATGTTTACTGGTAGTCGTGCACGTGCACGGGGTAGGAAATTATGTCTGTTCTGTTTGAAGATTGAGGAAGATGATAAGTAGCTCGGGATCGACTCGAAGAAGCTCGAGAGATTAGCGAATTTTCTCTGGGAAAGGAATATGTGGGTTAACTCGGGTCTGTACTTGGGAATTTCAAGCATTCGCTCGGATTTATGGGTTTCACGTGAGTGTTTCAAACAGGTTTTCAAAATCCAATTAAGTTTTTAGCATTTTCTTTATTAATCCTTCTTAACATAATGAACGTTAGTTTAGAATTAGTTTAAGGATTAAAAATAAATTTTATTTTAACTTAATGAAGATTAAGGTATTTTATTTTATACCTATTATTTTAATCCTTAAGTTATTTAAATATGTTTAAATAATGAAACTAAATAGTTGGATTGATTTTAATTACTTAACCTTTGGGTCTTAAAAAAATTTATGATAAGTTAATTTCGAAGATTATTTTCGAAACCGGTTTTCAAAGGTTAAAAACTTTAAAGATAAATTGTTTTATCTTTTAATTTATCAAGATCTAAATTAATTTACGATTTATTATTAATCAAGTGATTAATTAAAGGATAATAAATTAATATGATTAATTAATTAAATTAATTAATTTGAGAATAATTAATTAATTAAAGGTTAATTAATTAATGAAGGTGGTTAAGGAATGATAATTAATTAAAGGTTAATTAATTATAATTAATTAAGGATGATTAATTACTTAAAAGTAATTACTTAATAAAAATAATTAATGATGAATAATAAATGATTAAAGAGTAATTAATAAAGTGTTTAAAGATTAATTAATTTAAAAAAATATCAATCAATGTAATTAATTAAGTAAGGTAAATAATTAAGATTAATAATTTAAAGAATAATTAATTAATGTGATTAATTAATTAAGGTAATTAATTTGAAAATAGTTAATTAAGTAAAGGCTAATTAATAAATGATTAAAGAGTAATTAATCAAATTAATTTGTAATTAATTAATATTAATTAACAAGGATTAGTAAATTATGCATAAGTAATTAACCTGGTTTAAATTAATCAGTTAATTAATAAATCTTACTTATGAACGTTTTGGATTCTTTTGAATGATTGAATTGTTTGATATTCCTCATATGTGATGCTTTGTATTTTGATTTGTGTTGTAAACTGTGATGTAATTTATTCATATGTGATGTAATTTATTCATATGTGATGTAATTTATTCATCTGTGATGTAATTATTCATTTATGATGTAACTTATTTATCTGTGAATCTGTGTATATAGATAAGCGTCATTGGAATATACCGCTTATTGATATTGATACGATTGAATCTGTAATGATTGATGATGTTGTTGCACTATTATTGTGTGTAAAACCCCTGGACTACACCTTACACACACAAATATGGAATGCACGAGGAAATTGGTTAAGTCACAGATTTTTAACAATTTTAAAGATTGAATTTTTGAATCCAAAATAGTTTTGGAATTAAAATTTAAAGCTTTTGAAAATGAGTTTCAGAAATAAAAGTTATTTTTGAATAACTTGATTGAATTATGAAATTTAAATGATTTGATTTAAATTTGGACTCAATATTTGAAGTTGAATTCAATAATTTGGAAATTATGGTTTAAAAAGATTATACAAGTTATAAAGGTGTTTATATGGTTTTTAACCGTTTAAAAGGTATTGTGTTGGGAATTTAAATTTAAACCCAAGTTGATACTTGTGATAACCCGAATTTTTGGACATTTGTAATTGATTAACAAAATGGGTTAATTAATAGAACATTGATTTATAGGTTGAACAAATAAATCTGATGATAAATATTTATACTGGGATAAATATTTATTTGATAATCTTCTAGTATAATTATTTTAAAATTGCAAAATTATTATTTTCAAACAAATGTAATGTGTTTATTTAAATATGTATATGAGTCAATTTAAATTGAATTTGAATTTGAGGTTTGAAATTCAAGGAATAATTATATTAGTGTATAATTAAGATTTTAAAATCTTCTCTTTTGAAAGTTATATATGTATAAATACTAGAAAGGTATGAATATAAATATAAAATATAAATTGATCAAAATTATAAGAAATGATGAATTAGAATTTCAAAATATTGAGTATTAAAATCCAATCTATTTCTAAAGATTTATTTTTGAAATTTCGAATCTAAAATTTCTATCTACAAATTATCTATGTAAACTAAGATTTATAAAAAAGAGTTTAACATACCCTCTTTTAAAATTTTATATGCTTAAGTATAAACCAAACTAAAAGTATAATATAAAATCATATTATAAACATTTAATTACATGTGTAGCCACTAAATACAAAAGCTTTCAAAATCATTTAAAAATTGTTAGAAAATGAATAAATACAAATGTTTAAAATTATGAAGCTCATTGTTAACATGTGTAATGGGATTATAATGATATTTTGACAAATGTAATTAATTTGAACAAGTGTCATAAATTGTTTCCATTTCCCTTTAATTTTAATAAATTTTAATTTACACCATATAAACAACCATCTTCTTGTTTCTATTCTTTTTTTCTATTTTCTCATTTCTATCTCAAGAGAACAAAACCCTGTAAATCTCAAACCAGAAAAAAATAGCCAGACCCGTAAACCAGTTGGAAAACCCTGTAACCTATTTTTTTTCTCAAGCCTAGAATATCCAAGCATCTTCTCAACAATGTCAAAAGTTCAAATGAGAATCTTTTCAAAAGCTTCAGTTTCAAGTGTTCGAAGCTTTTCAAATTTTCAGTTTCAAATGAAATCAAGCTTCACAGTAAAAAAAATCAAGTCTCTGCCTTTTTAAAATGTGAGTAAACATTTTCTTATGAAAATAGTTTGAATCTATTCATTTTTTTTTGAGTGATGAATATGGAAATAACCTGATGAACAATGTTTACATGTATGGTTATATGTAGTAGTATGCCTCTAGATGCCTATAGATAAATTTTAGATAGTCTCTGTTCTTTGTTCAGGCTTCAGGTTTGATAGGAAAATTCTTATCCTCCTTTACATTTGATTTTAGGCTTGAGCATGTAAATGAAAGAGATTTCTAACAATGTAATTCGAAGTTTAAAAATAGATTCAAGAACTTGTATTAAGTATTTAACTAAAAATTTTAAAATTACAGTAAAATCAAAGAATGGGTTAAAAATCGATCTAGTCAATTTCAATCTTTGATAATATAAGCTGAAACGTGTTGTAAAATGATGATTTTTAATACAAGTTTTATGATTTTAGAGTGGGTGGATGATGGGTTTTTCTAAGTTGATCATAATTCAAATATTCTTCGATTTATGATGAATGGAAGATTGATGAAGGCCGTGACCACGGCTGGAGGAAGGCAAGGTTATGGTGGTCACGTGAGAAATAGGGGTTGGTTTTACTTTTAGCCATGGTGGCCAGAATGAGGTGGTCTAGGGTTAAAGTTTGGGACGAGGCAGTTTTCTTTTTTTGGAAATCGCGACAAGCACGGTGAGGAAAGGAATGTGCGCACCTATGGGAAAACGGCCAGGGTGCACGCGGCGATCTTTGGGTCGGTGTCCAGTAGGAGATAAGGGAGGTAGGGAGCGAGGCAAAGCGGGAAGTTGTGTGCCTTGTTCAAAGTTTCATGATGAAGTACTCGATTTTGCTTTACTCCCTTTTTCATGAATCCAGGGGATGAAAGGAGGTAAGGAGGTTGGATGTGTTTTGCGAGATCGGAAGGCGGTCGGTGGTTCGGCCGGAAATGGACGTGCACGTGCACGATTTTAATGATGCACAGTTGCCTGTGATATTTGGGAAAGATAGGAAGGTAGGGAAGAAGAAGAGTCTTGGGCTAGGGATAGGCTTTGGGCCGATGATTTGGAATTGAGTGAAGTATTAACCAAGTCCTTAATAATAAGTGTTCTATTAATAATTAGTTTAAAAAGTTGAATGATTTTTGATTACATAAATAAATTAAGTAATTAGTAATAATTTATAAATTAATTAATGAAGAAGGGTAGTTAATTAATTTAATTAATTATGAGTTAACTACTAAGAGAATAGTTAATTTGTAATTAAGGTTAATTAATTAAGTAATTAGAGATAAATTACTTAAATGATAATTATTTAATTTGAGTAATTAAAGGATAAATCTATTTGGGGTTAATTAATTTAATTAGCAATTAAAGGTTAAATTAATTAAGGACCAAGGTTAATTAATTGAGGATAATTAACCAATAGGATAATTACTTGATAAAAGTAACTAAAGATAAATTACTTAAGTGAAGTAATTAAGGATTAATTACTTGGTGTAATTAATTAAAGGATTGATTAATTTAGGAAATTAATTGAGGATTAGTCGATTAAAAGGTGCGATTAATTAAAAGGATGATTAATCAATATAAGTAATTAAGGAATAATTAATTCAAGTAATTAATTAAAAATCAATGTAATCAATATGGATGGGTATAGATTAAATAATTTTTGTGTGTAATTAATTAAGAGTTAATTACTTAAATGTAATTAAGGAATAATTACCCAAGGACGGTTAATTAAAAATAATTAATCAAGAAGGTCAATTAAGATGGATAGTTTAGGAAAGATTAATTAATTGAGTTGTAATTAATTAATGTTAATTAAACAGAATTAAGGTAATCCAAGTAATTAAAATGGGTGATTAACTTAATTGGAGACTAATTAAATTAATTGGAAATTTTATATCTCATAAATCTTGCTTATGGATGGTTAAATGATATTGAATGAATTGAATTAATGATATCTCGGATGGGCAACTAAGATGTGCTGTGATATAAATGGGTTGAACTATGATAATGTAGGTACTTATCTGAGTTGAATCATTTTGTGATCTGATATCCTGGATATGAACTGTATTATTTAAAATTTATCAACTTGGATTAGAGATGACATTGATTTCGAAGAGATTGGAGTCGGGTATTAGTTAATACCCGAAACCACTTTGATTCTCTATAAATTGATAAGTGAATCAATAGGCTGAAAACGAATGATTTAAGTGAATCGAACCATTTAATCTAAGTTTTGGGTACTTAGAAATTGATGTGTGAAATAAGTGATGTCTATAACAACTTGTGAATTTGTAAATTGATATGAGTTACCCCGGGTTTTAAATAGTTCTATGCATTGGAATTTTATTATTTGGGTTTACTCACGCTGGTTTCCAGCCTGACCCGGGTGTTACTTTGATGTAATGCTCGGGTCAGACCGAGTATTACAGATTTTCATGTAAGAACGTTCTGGAGCTCAGGAGGCGAGCTGGATGGCAGGAACGAATAGAGTGTTTCCGCTGTGATATATAGTTTTATATATAGGACATGTTATTTTAAATGTCCAGTGTTGTGTAAATGTTGTAACTCTGATATATAAAAATATAAGTGTACTGATACAGTTTTTCTTTGTAAAACTATTATTTATGTGATATTATATCTTGATCCGCTGCGAATGTGAGGTTTCTGTGACTTGTTCCTGTTTCTTCTTCTTTCTCTTTTCTTCTTTCCCTAACTATTTGGAATTTTCGGGTTCGAAATTTCTGGGTCATTACAATACTCGAATGGCTTTAACTTATGTAAATATAATCAGTTTTTCCCAAAACGAAAACTATTTGTTCCAAATAATAATAGTCTTCATAAAAATAAAGGATTCCCATTTGTATCGAAAGATTTCAAATTTGAAATGAAATTGTAAATGGTTTTGAAAAACTATAAATTAACCTTTGTGAAAGATTATTAAACCTTGTTTTGAAATCTAAGAGGATTTTAAATGGTATGTCTTTCATATAAAAGATTTGAATTGGAAATGGTTTGAAAGTTATGAATTAAATATTTAATTTAAAGATTGGATAAGTTATCCAATTTGAAATGAAAATGTTTTGAAAAGCGGTGAGCGAACCTTTGTGGAAGATTGGTAAACTTTATGAGATAAATCTTTTTGTTAAAAAAAATTAAAATGGTAATTTGTTTAAACCATTTGAAAAGAATGTTTTGGGTATTAAGTTGTGACTTAATTGAAATCCTATATCCATATGTTTTAAATATTGCGCTCATTATTCGGTTTAGCCGGGAGAGGACGTAGTGTCATATAACTCATTTCGAATAATGATACGACGTTATAGATAGCATTTAAAGACTGGTGGTGAAGACCGGGTATTTTCGAGAACGAAAGGATAACCCGTCGATTGTCTCTGCATTGAGTCGCGCCGGTGTAGAAATTCCCTAAGTGATGGGAATATCAATCGGGATTGTGAATACCCGGATTTGCAAGTGCTTCTTCGAAAGTGCCTTCGGTTCTGTTCGAACCCGAAATAGATTTGTATGGATGTGTGTCTGAGGTTACACTTTGAGATGTAAAGCAAGTTTCTATCAAATACATTTCTGTTTGGTGGCGGAGATTTATTCTCTTAGCTTAACACCCTTCTCTGAGACGTGCGAGCTTAGAGGTTATGTAGTTGATGGTTACTAGTGATACATTCCCAATTTGGTAATGTGACATACGAAGTGTTGTTGATCATTTGTTGATCAAACATGGCTTTGTGAAAAAGCGTAGCTTTGTGGATGAGACCTCATCGAGCCTCACAAACCGGTAATGGTCGAAACAGGAAAGATGCGACAAGGTTTCAGGCGTAGCTCCCCTAGGGTATGTCCATTCCTTCTAAAAAAGGATGGTATCATGGTATGGAGCCCAGATACTTACTCATGTGGACACTGTATATTATTACTGTGTGATGTTGTTGGTGTAGAGGATCCTCGGATAAAGGTATCAAACAAGGGGGCATATCTTAGGATTTACCCCGGGAAGGTGGTAGACCGGCCTTGTGTTGGCAGAGAGCCAGGTAGGTTCTCGGGGCGTCCCTCTAATGGCGTTCCAATGTGGCAATAGGAAGTTCCTTAGCCTGAACATTAGTTGGAAATCTAATCAAACAATACGAGCCCTTTACAATTGCAGTTGTATTACCTGCCACATCAGGTGGTAGCTATAGTAGGCATAGTATAATGGTACCTATGCTGGCTAAGATTAATATTATACTTTCGAAATGTTTTCCACTATGCACTAATAATAATATCAAAAAGGTTTTTGCGTAGTAAGCATGTTTGACTATCATAAGGAGAAATTTCCCCCAAGTGTGTGATTCCATGGTCTGTGCGCTGGGAGGCCTTATGGTAGTTTCATTTTTCAAAAAGCATTGTGGATTTCAAATTTTAAAATCTTTTGGTTGTTTTTAAAGAAAACTGTTTTTGCTTGCTTATACCAGTCCCATGACTGACCCGGAGTTTATTGTTCCCTTCCTAAACTCTGGATGCCCACAATTTTCCACACGGGCGGTCTAGAGTTGGGTTTTTCAGATAATCGAATAGTAGGAATTGACTCGATAGCCTTCGAAGCCCTTTTGGATTTGTGGATCGCATTTGCTACACTTCAGCATTCACGACTGACCTTGCTTATCTTAATACAACTTGATGGGGGTTCGACCTAGTTTTGGATTGGAGATGGAGTTTTTGGAGTTGGGTATTGAAGACATTATCTTTCCGCTGCTATTTCTTGTATCTCTGATAGGATTGATATCTATTGTATCATTCTATTGTATCATCATTGTATCCGAATATTGAATCAACTGTTGTATATCAATAATATTCATTTCATTTCTTCCGTTGTGTTGTACTTAATGTGTTATAAGCTCCGGCGAACCAGATTCGACGTTTGAATCTGCGGCATTTGAATACGAGTGTCGTATTCGGTGCCGATTTTCGAAGGTCGAGTTATGGTCGTTACAGTGGTATCAGAGCTGAAGGTTGAAACTTTAGCTCAGGAGTATAACACATTAGGTAACTCATTAGAGATATGGTGAAGTATACCCTAGAATGAGTATATCCCTAAGATATCCATCCGAGTGCCTCAGTAAATTCCTTTACTATCCACTGATAGTAAGTACGAGCGCAAGAAGAGAACGAGATAGGGGACAGGGAAATACCACTACAAATGGTCAATGCCCTGTAACAACAATGGAAATAAATTGTATCTATCAATCTCCATTGATTTGTCTTTTAAATTCTTTGATGATTCCTGGCAGTTCCAGGAAGAAGCTTTGATATATTTGCATGGGACACATACTCCAGATGGGTCAGAATTGTTTGTTTGGATGAATTGTTTCCTTTGGTTGCTATGGTTGATAGATATACTTTGGTTTCTATACTAAAAGGTTTTAGATTTATATCCACATATCTGTTTGTTCTTTTGGGTCTCGATATATTCTACGAGTGGTTAGTTATCCCTTCGAACTAACTGATGCATTGCATATTCATAGATCTGGATAACCCGAGTATCTTGTGAAGTGTTAAATAGATTCGTTCTTGTATCTATTGTTGATATTCTGATTTGGTAAGCCAAATAAATATTCAGTTTGATCTGGAAAACTGTTTCTCTATCTTTCTATATTCTTTTGTTGTCTCCCTGGCAAATTTCAGGGACGAAATTTTCTTAAGGAGGAAATCTGTAACATTTCTAATTTTTAAGCTAAATTGATTTGGAAATTAATATAAGACTTTCGTTAAATTATGAATAAATAGAGGATTAATTTGAATATTTGGGAATGAATATGTATATAAAATTGATTAAAAATAGAATTTGGTATTGGGATTCAAATTTAAATATCTTAGAAAATAGAATTATGTTTCGATTTTCCAAATTAAATAAGATATATGTTTATTTATTTATATAAATGGATTATAATTTTATTTTTGAAAATATGAGATCTAAATATAAAATTAATGCGATTACTTATTTATGTATAATTGGTTTTAAAATCCGTTTTCTTATAAAGTTGTAAATAATTGAAAATGTATGTAAAGATGTATATATAATATTAAAACAAGGAATAATAAGAGTTTTAAATATACACGTCTTTTGAGAATTTATAAGAAAGCATATATATATATATATATATATATATATATATATATATATATCTGTGTGTGTGTGAAGAAATTGGTTTGTGAATTTATGAGATTTGATAAAAAATTAAAATGCTTTTCTTTTATACTTGAAAACAAATAGTAGTGCATATGGAATTAAATATAAAAGCATTGATTTAGATATGTATATTTCTTTTGAAATAAAGAAGTTAAAGATAGTTTGTATACACATGCAAACATAAGAGATGAGGGTTTAAAACTAAAATTTAACTAATGAAATCAAGGGGTTTAAACATAAATATACAAACATTTGCAAGTGCAAACCTTTTAACACACATTTGAACAAGTGTAAGCCATGCACATAAGTAAATTTACAAGTGTTGGCCTAATTGAACAAGTGGCAAAGATGATTTTTTAAAAAAAATTATTATGTAAATATCAAAAGAAGGAAACTGGGCTGTTCATTTATTTAGTTCAAAGAGAAACCATCCTCTCATTTTCTGTAAATAAAAGAAAATCAAAATATGTTTTCAACTTTTCCAATCCAGTAGCCAAGATTCAAAACATCTCTAACTCAATTCAAAGCAGTAGATCAGATTCAACTTTGAGTTCAAAAGCAACAAATGATTTTCTGGAATCAAATCTTAAAATAAAAAAACCTGAAGCCTGGCAAATCTAAACAAAAGCAGGTTCAAAGCATTTGAACCTGAGATTTTCAAATCTGGAAGCTTTGAGACTAGAACAAAGCAATTCATGGATCTAAATTCAAGTCCAAGTTCAACTTGAAGCTTAAATCAAAATTCAAAAGCCTGAAACCTTTCAAAACAAAGTTTAAAGCAGTGATTCAAATTCCAACATCAGAGGATCTGCTCTCTGTTCATCATCATAAACACTGTGAGCAAACTTTCAACCTTTAATCTTTTGATACCGATGCATGTGATGTATTTGTGTGGTGATGATGCGCATATATGTCTGTCTATATGTATTCACCTGAATATGATTGAATTAGGCCATATATAGTATGCATGACTTGGTATATATGTATATACTCTGTTCTGTTGTGTTTTCCAGACCCAAAAATAATCAAAGAAAATTTATATCTTTTTGTCTAATCTATTTTAGGCCATGATTCCTAAAGGAAAATGAATGTAAGGATATATTATTATCTTTAAAAATAATTTTTAGAAATATATATTAAGTTATTATTCTGAAATTAAGGGATGACAGTGGAAAATATATTAAAAATCAGAAAATCCATCATCACTATTCCATGATTTGATTGTGTAAACAGATTCGAACTAGGAAATAATGAATTTTAAGATAAATATCAATATTTTTAGATTTGGGCATGTTGGGTAATTACAAGTTGAACGGAAAATGGTTTTTTTTCATTTGCTGATGATTAGCGCAGAGTTGATCAATGAGATTAGTGTTGAGGAAAGCTTGAGTGCTGAAGATCACCAAAGAAATAATAGTAACATTTATCAATGATCAAGTAGGTGGTACGACGTGATTCAAGGGTTGTAGACCCAGTTTTGCTAACAAGGTTTAACGATCAAATCTTGTCGTCAATAGTGAATTGTAGCAGATCGCATGAGGGGGAAAGGAGATAGGGGAGCCTGACGTTGTTTTGGCCAGAGTGGCAGGAGTTCAGAAGGTCAGATCATCGGGTTCCAGAACTTGATCGAGTTGCTTGATTTTGGGTTTCAGCAAATATTTGTGATTCTGGGTGTTTGGGAAGATAGTTGGTGATGTAGGCGACTCGTTGAGAGGATCGGCGATGGTCGGAAGTTTACTGGCAGTCGTGCACGTACACGGGGTAGGAAATTGTGTCTGGTCTGTTTGAAGATCAAGGAAGATGATAAGCAGCTCGGGCTCAACTCGAAGAAACTCGAGGGATTAGCGAATTTTCTCGAGGAAAGGAATATGTGGGTTAACTCGGTTCTGTACTCGGGAATTTCAAGCATTCGCTCGGGTTTGTGGGTTTCACGTGAGTGTTTCAAACAGGTTTTCAAAATCAAATTAAGTTTTTAGTATTTTCTTGATTAATCCATTTTAACAAAATGAATGTTAGTTTAGAAAGTTTAAGGATTAAAAATAAATTTTATTTTAACTTAATGAAGATTAAGGTATTTTATTTTATACCTATTATTTTAATCCTTAAGTTGTTTGAATAAGTTTAATAATGAAACTAAATAGTTGGATTGATTTTAATTATTATTTAACCTTTGGGTCTTAAAATAATTTATGATAAGTTAATTTCGAAGATTATTTTCGAAACCAGTTTTCAAAGGTTAAAAACTTTAAAGATAAATTGTTTTATCTTTTAATTAATCAAGATCTAAATTAATTTACGATTTATTATTAATCAAGTGATTAATTAAAGGATAATTAATTAATATGATTAATTAATTAAAGTAATTAATTTGAGAATAATTAATTAAAGGTTAATTAATTGATGAAGGTGGTTAAGGAATGATAATTAATTAAAGGTTAATTAATTCACAATTAATTAAGGATGATTAATTACTTAAAAATAATTACTTAATAAAAATAATTAAGGATGAATAATAAATGATTAAATTGTAATTAATCAAGTGTTTAAAATTAATTAATTTTAAAAAATATCAGACAATGTGATTAATTAATTAAGGTAAATAATTTGAGATTAATTAATTTAAAGAATAATTAATTAATGTGATTAATTAATTAAGGTAATTAATTTGAGAATAGTTAATTAAGTAAAGGCTAGTTAATAAATGATTAAAGAGTAATTAATCAAATTAATTTGTAATTAATTAATATTAATTAACCAAGATTAGTAAATTATGCATAAGTAATTAACCTGATTTAAATTAATCAGTTGATTAATAAATCTTACTTATGAATTCTTTGGATTCTTTTGGATGATTGAATGGTTTGATATTCCTCATATGTGATGCTTTGTATTCTGTTTTGTGCTGTAAACTGTGATGTAATTTATTCATCTGTGATGTAAATTATTCATTCCTGATGTAACTTATTTATCTGTGAATCTGTGTATATACATAAGCGTTATCGGAATATACCGCTTATCGATGTTGATACGATTGAATCTGTAATGATTGATGATGTTGTTGCACTAATATTATGTGTAAAACCCCTGGACTACACCTTACACACACAAATATGTAATGCATGAGGAAATTGGTTAAGTCACAGATTTTTAACAATTTTAAAGATTGAATTTTTGAATCCAAAATAGTTTTGGAATTAAAATTTAAAGCTTTTGAAAATGAGTTTCAAAAATAAAAGTTATGTTTTGAATAACTTAATTGAGTTTTGAAATTTAAATGATTTGATTTAAATTTGAACTAAATATTTGAAATTGAATTCAATAATTTGGAAATTATGGTTTAAAAAGATTATACAAGTTATAAAGGTGTTTATATGATTTTTAACCATTTAAATGGTATTGAGTTGGGAATTTAAATTTAAAATGTAGATACTTGAATGGCATTAACTTATGTAAATATAATCAGTTTTTCCCAAAACGAAAACTATTTGTTCCAAATAATTATAGCCTTCATAAAAGGAAAGGATTTCCCATTTGTATCGAAAGATTTCAAGTTTGAAATGAAATTGTAAATAGTTTGAAAAACTATGAATTAACCTTTGTGAAAGATTATTAAACCTTGTTTTGAAATCTAAGAGGATTTCAAATGGTATATCTTTCATATAAAAGATTTGAATTGGAAATGGTTTGAAAGTTACGAATTAAATCTTTAATTTAAAGATTGGATAAGTTATCGAATTTGAAATGAAATTGTTTTGAAAAGCCGTGAGTGAACCTTTGTGGAAGATTGGTAAACTTTGTGAGATAAATCTTTTTGTTAAAAATATAATTTAAAATGGTAATTTGTTTGAACCATTTGAAAATAATGTTTTGGGTTTTAAGTTGTGACTTAATTGAAATCCTATATCCATATGTTTTAAATATTGCGCTCATTATTCGGTTTAGCCGGGAGAGGACCTTGTGTCATATAAACCATTCCGAATAATGATACGACGTTATGGATAGCATTTGAAGACCGGTGGTGAAGACCGAGTATTTTCGACAACGAAAGGATAACCCGTCGATTGTCTCTGCACTGAATCGCGCCGGTATAGAGATTCCCTAAGTGATGGGAAGTCCGATCGGGACTGTGAATACCCGGATTTGCAAGGGCTTCTTCGAAAGTGCTTCGGTTCTGTTCGAACCTGGAACAGACTTGTATGGATGTGTGTCTGACGTTACACTTTGAGTTGTAAAGCTGGTTTCTATCAAATGCATTTATGTTTGGTGGCGGAGATTTATTCTCTTAGCTTAACACCCTTCTCTGAGACGTGCGAGCTTAGAGGTTATGTAGTTGATGGTTACTAGTAATATATTCCCAATTTGATAATGTGACATACGAAGTGCTACTATTCATTTGTTTATAAAAGCATGGCTTTGTGAAAAAGCGTAGCTTTGTGGACGAGACCTCATCGTGCCTCACAAACCGGTAATGGTCGAAAGAGGAAAGATGCGGCAAGGTTTCAGGGGTAGCTCCCCTAGGGTATCTCCATTCCTTCTGGAAAAGGGTGGTATCATGGTATGGAGCCCAGATACTTACACATGTGGACACTGTATATTATTACTGTGTGATGTTGTTGGTGTAGAGGATCCTTGGATAAAGGTCGCAAACGACCGGAGGTGGCATATCTTAGGTTTTACCCCCGGGAAGGGGGTAGACCGGCCTTGTGTTGGCAGAGAGCTGGGTAGGTTCTTGGGGCGTCCCTCCAGAGGCGTTCCCATGTGGCAATAGGAATTTCCTTAGCCTGACCATTGGTTGGAAATCCAATCAAACAATACGAGCCCTTTACGAATGCAGTTGTATTACCTTCCACCTCAGGTGGTAGCTATAGTAGGCATAGTATGATGGTACCTATGCTCGCTAAGATTAATATTATACTTTCGAAATGTTTCCCACTATGCACTAATAATAATATCAAAAAGGATTTTGCATAGTAAGCATGTTTGACTATCATAAGGAGAAATCTCCCCCAAGTGTGCGATTGCATGGTCTGTGTGCCGGGAGGCCTTATGATAGTTTCATTTTTCAAAAAGCATTGCGGATTTCAAATTTTGAAATCTTTTGTTTGTTTTTAAAGAAAAGTGTTTTTGTTTGCTCATTCCAGTCCCATGACTGACCCGGAGTTTATTGTTCCTTTCCTAAACTCTGGGTGCCCACAATTTTCCACACGGGCAGTCTAGAGTTGGGTTTTCCAGATAACCGAATAGTTGGAGTTGATTCGATAGCCTTCGAAGCCCTTTCGAATTTGTGGATCGCATTTGCTACACTTCAGCATTCACGACTGACCTTGCTTATCTTAATACAACTTGATGGGGGTTCGAGCTAGCTTTGGATTGAAGATGGAGTTTTTGGAGTTGGGCATTGAAGACATTATCTTTCTGCTGCTATTTCTTGTATCTCTGATAGTATTGATATCTATTGTATCATTCTATTGTATCATCATTGAATCTGAATATTGTATCAACTGTTGTATACCAATGATATTCATTTCATTTCTTCTGCTATATTATACTTAATGTGTTATAAGCTTCGGCGAACCAGATTCGACGTTTGGATCTCTGGCATTTGAATACGAGTGTCGAATTCGTTGCCGATTTTCGAAGGTTGAGTTAGGGTCGTTACAGCTTACTTAACATTAATTAATTACAACCCAATTATTGATCCATCTTAATTAATCCTCTTTGATTAATTATCTTATAATTACATTTAGTAATTGTCTTTTAGTTAATAACTTACATTAATTAGTCCTAACCATTCACATTAATTAAAATTTAATTAGTTAATGACATTCATTAATGATCCTCTAATCACTTCCAGCAAATAATTATTCTATTAAGTAATCTTTAATTAATTACATTCATTAATTAACCTTAATTAATCACACTTAGTAATTAACTATCCCTTAATTACTTACATTAATTAATAAGTCATTAATTACTATAGATCTTAATTGATTTAAAAAATAAACCATTTATCTTTATAAATTACTTTAATTATCCTTTAAATCCTTACTAAATAAATTTCGAAAATAATTTATCACCATTTTATAGACTTAAATCTTTAATTTAAATTAAGGATTAAAACATTACATCTCTTTTAAATCATTTACTTGATTACAATATCAAGTTTATTTTAAATAAACTTTTAAACAAGGGTTATATATATATATATATATATATAATAAAACACTTTTAACTTAATAATTTTTAGCATGATTTATCTTAAACTTTTTTATTTTTCTTAAACTCAATTCAACATTTAAAATTTCAAGAAAAATAGGTTGAGAAATGAGTTTTAAATTCGTCTAAATTCAAATTATAAACCTATATTTCATTTTGATTAAAACTGGATAACATCACAAAAACCCGAGCAAAACCCCAAATTTCTCGAGATTCAAACATGAGCAACCCGCTACCCAATTTCTTCAAGCCTAACCCTTTTTCACATTGAGCTCGTTCACGAGGTAATCTCGTCTTCCCAACAACCTATCAAAACAGAAACCATCTAGGATGCGTGCACGTGCACTAGAGCTCCGATGGGCTCCGTCAACCCTGTCGCCATCAACATGTTGACGATCATCAGCCTACACCTCTAGATAACCTAGATCGATGAATCTCTGTCGAAATCGAAAACAAGGAACATGACTCAAACTGGAACAAACAATGATCGCCAAAAGTCACATCGCTTTATCGCCTCCGGCCACCATAGGTTACGAAAATCTGATCTGAATACCGCCGATCATCCCTAACTCATTTCCCGTTGATGCGATGACCTTCGATCCATTGTCGACGTTGCAGTAAAATGATTTTCGACCTTGAAAAAATTATCGAATTAAACCCTAAATCATTTCCATTCATCTCCTCTGATGATCTATAAAATCTATCACCATTTTTCCAAAAATCCCAGAGCTCCAAACTTGCTCCGGCCAAAAACTCGACCCTTTACCTCTCGCCGATTGCCAGGAATCGAGCAATTATCCGATTTCATTCAACTTGTAATTCCCTTCGATTTACAAACCTAAAATTCTTGAAATTAATCTCAAAATTCATCAGTTTCCAGTACGATTCTGGTTATGTAATCAAAAAGTGTATTTTAAATGATTGGTTTCCTGATTCAAGTAAATCATCCCTGTTTATTTTCCCTTTTAAAAATAATTACTTAATATGTTTTCTTGAAATTATTTTTAAAAAGGATATTACATCCATATATACATTTTCACTTCAAAGATCATACCCTAAAATTTACTATACAAAAAGTAATTGATTCTACTTGATTAAGCTCGAATCTGCTATCTAAGAGAGGCATATGTAAACATTCAAACAGACATGCACAGATTTTCCACATCAATACATATCAACCATATTAATTTATTCATGCAAACCTTTATTCACACACCACTACGAAAGTTTATGCATCAGATTTAACTTTTCAAGGATGTAATTTACTCACCTGTTTTATGCAAACAGAGGAAAGAGCTACAGGCTTTATACCTTTGAACTTGATTTTGAATTTGAACACCTGGGTCTGGATCTTGTTTATTTGCTCTGACACTTGATTGTCGTATGAATCTATGATTTGCTTAATTGTTTATACCGAGTTGATCTTTGCTCTGGAATCATGATTGAGATGCTTAGATTTATTTGTTTGATTTTATTTCTTTGGTTCTTTTCCTCAGGTTAATGTTACAGACTTCCATTTTTCATTGTTTTAGAGAATGAAGATGAAGCCAGATTATTTCCTTAATCATAATGTTTTCTATATTTCAATTAAGAATAGATCAAGCCACTTGTTTAATTTTTATGTTACTTATCAACATTTGCCAATACATGAACCTCCAAACTGACAAATGTCATAAAAAATAAATTTGTGTTTAAACCCTTAAATTTTTATTTAGCACTTATGCATGTGTTAATATATAAAAAAATGTTTTTATAAAACTTTTATATTTAATCTCTATTTGGTAAATACATTTTCTTAATTTAGTTTTATAAAATCCTTTGAAGAAATAATATAGAACTATTATTTCTATATATAATACTTTTATGTTTACAACCTATGTATATTTTAAAGTATCATCCGTTATTAAATCCTCTTTAATTATATTCATGTAACTCTAAAGAAAATAAAATATGTGAAACCTAATCCATACTAATTACTAACTAAATATTTATACATACTAGTTGTAAATTTATTTTCAAGATATTGTCTTGAATTTTCAAAATCCTAGTTTCACTCACAAACCATAAATGTATGCATAATAATAAATAGTTATCATATTTTACTTTGATTGGAAATGATAAGTTTTACATATATACATTTATACATTAATTATGGTTTCAAATCCACTTTATACATTCAGATATAAATTAGAATTTTATTGTTAAATTTACAAATTAGTATTTTAATAATTTTATCCCGTTAAATTCCAATTAACGGATATCCAAAAATCCGAGTTATCATAGTTCTATGCTTTTATCTTTTTAAAACCCTTCAAATATTTTTAAATTCCAAATCTCACCAGATTTCAAATCCAAAAAATATTTCTCAAATAATATTACTTTGGAATTTTTATTTCATTTTTTTAATTATAAATCACATTTATAATTCACATTTACATATCCTTTTTTGTTATATAAATTTATTCCTTAACCTTTGATTATAATTTTAATCCCCGGTTCAATTTCGACACAACAATGATAATAATTTAATATTATCACTTCTTAACAACCAAGCAACCTTATATAACTATAATAATTTACAAACATTATTTCTTTTATATACAAAAATAATTTGGGTAAAATTATTTCATTTACCCTATTTTAAAACAATACTGTGTCGGTTTATCTTGTTTAAATGTTTAGACACCCCTATAGATGACATCACGTCCCACACACCGACCAAAATCCATAAACACTCAACCAATAAGTCAACACAATATAAAAATAATTTTATATTCACTAAGAAATTCACGCTTATATCTATTAATACACTCAAACTCATTATACCATACTACAGACTCTATTTTCAATGAGTAATTCCACCAGAGCCAAGGTTCTCGCTTAACCTTCAGTTCTGATACCAAATGTAACAACCCGATTTTTTGACGTCCAAAAAATCAACATTGATATGACCAGTATCAAATGCTGAATAATCGAATGCGGGAAAACCGAACCATGAGGGTTAAAGAAGAAGGCGGTAGAAGAAGAAAAAACAAAACAACAACAAAATCTTACCATCGTAGGGGAATAAAATATAATAGATAATAACTGATCTTTACACAAAAGAAACTATATCTATTTTATACATTACATCGTCAGAGTACACCAATATCAAAACAATTACTGGACATTTATATTAACTTGTCCTCACAAAAGCTGACTATACAGCATTCACTACACAACGGAATATAATATACGGGAATATGCCTCGTCATCCAACTGTCTCCTGAGCTCCACAGCAGTCCATCCAAAATCTGTACTGTATAATACTCGGTCTGACCCGACCATTATTGTTAAATAATACCCGAGTCAGTCTGGAAAACCAACGTGAGAAAACACACTCAATTGGATTATTAAAGTTTCAAAATCATTTGAAATCAAAGATATCTCGTAAGATGACGCCACAAATAAACATGTTGAGCTTTTACCTTACGATAACCAAAACATTTTTATCAAATCCGTCTGATATTATAATAGTGTCTATTGAAAGTAAAATAGAATCTAGCTGAAATGCTTGCATCTCACGTTCCAGCAATAGTTGGGCATAATCAAAATCATACAGATGCTCATTGGAGATTGGATTCCATACAATGGCAGGGCTACTGGGGTACCGCCTGACACAATACGTGGTCTAGATCACCGTACCAAGGATCCACCCTGATCCCTTGCAACACAAGACCGCAGTTCCCCCTTACTGCATAGTCCGAATAAGATTACCCCGTGGTTGGGATCAGTAACCGCCCACACAGCCGAACAAAAGGGACCTCTAGACGGGAGTGACCTTATCCTAATTGGTTGCTAGCCCCTTAGCCTTATGCGCACCTCCCCTATTTTTGCCATTCCTGATTGATGAGGCTCGAGGCTATGCGTTACCGTTTAGCACACATACACTTTGAATGCTCACCATCCTCCTGACGATGTTCTGAAAGCATTCGTCCATACAAGTCTGTTCTGGGTTCGAATGGAACCGAAGGCACTACTCCTACTACATCCATTTTGGAATCATCCTCAGGATTAGTAGCGATTAGCCCTTGCACTTCATTGCTCCATCTTTGCCTCCAAGCTCTTGTCTTCTTCATGAAAACGTTCAAACCAGATCGAAGTGGTTCTCAGGAAATTATATCCGATCCCGGTCTCTTCGAAACGATTAGCGCATTGGCCAATATTGATAGTTGGTTATTTAACTATCAAATAACATCCACAAACAATCATTTAGATTTAATAATTTCCCAAATTATTTATTATTCAAAATATCTTTGCAAGATATTTTCTACACTTCAACGCCTTTGAAAATAGTTTTCAATTTACTTTTTCTCTTGCAGAATAAATTCCACCCAATTGTTTTATTTCCCTTGCAAATAACCAAGTTTTAATACTTAGATTTAAAAATAATTTAAATCACTTTATAAAACATTTAAAATAAAACTATTTAAAATACTTTATTTAAAATACTAGTTATGAAATTTATGAATAATTTTTCATATAAAACTTAAGCAAAACAAATTTTAAAATTAAAAGTTATTCTATAAGGTATAGATATTAAATAATTATCTTTTAAATTGTAAAACTTGTTGAACCTTTAAATAATTTAACTACTATACTTAATTTAAATAAGTATTTACTTTAAAATTCTAAACCATTTCAACTAATAAAATTTCTTTAAACATTCTTTTAAAACCACTTTAAAACCTCTAATTTATACTTGGGAAATTTTTCTTTGAAAATATACTCGGCTTTTCGGGGAAATACAGTTCCTTTCCATATCTTTAAAAATAAACAACTATTTATTTTTTTAAACCAAATTAACCATTCCTTTATAAATTCCCATCCTGAATTTATACTTTCAAATTATCCTATGATAAATATTTCACTTTATTTATAAACCTTGTTTATAAATTCCAAAATTCTCTTTGGAAATACTATTTCAAATCACTTAATTTATATTAAAATATATTCTCTAAATTAAATTCGCCATAGAATTTATTTCTTGATTTATTCAAAGTTTATTTCAAAATCCATTAGTTCCAGGTTCACTTCTTAAATATGATTTTAAAATCTTATTCAAAACTAAAAATATAAATTTCATAATTTATTTCAAAAAATTTCTTTTATTTCTTCCTAAACCCTTTAAATCCTGAAATTAAAAATAAATCTTTTATTTCTTTAAATAATATCATTCAAGTTTAAAAAATTCATTTATTTCCATTTATTCAAAAACCTTCTTTACCATAATAGGAAATTTATTTATTAGAACTTAAAAATCAATTTTTGTCCTTTTCCAATTCATTTTTTGTTTATCCAAATTCTCTATAATTATTTTACTTAAAATTCACTCTTTTATTTTCCTTCAAAAATCTCATCTATATATTTTTGATAACTTAGTACACCCAAAATATATTCAATCAGACCATAGCATCCAATATTTTCAATTACCAATATAATCTATCATAGATTATCAAATAATCATATCACAGAATATTAAAACATTCTAAATATTTTGAGGAATCCAGTTTGATCCCTCTAACATGTTTCACTACATCTACAGATATTAACACAACAATTTAAAAATACCAATCCCGCTTCGAGGTGGGATATCGCTGTATAAAGTGTCATCTGCTATTATGCGGGGTACATAGGGTCTCATCCGCTATATAATACGAGAAATCAATCACTCCAATATATATATATATTACTATATAAAATATCACATCCAGTCAATTCAATCATTCAACCAATAATTTAAATTTAACTATTTAAATTTAACTATTTAAATTTAAAAGGTAATCCAAATGAGTGAGATGAACTCACCTTTGATTTTATGCGGACCAAGCCAAACCAGCTTGTTTTCTTCACAATTCAGACCTTGTACAACGTTATATCATTTTATTAACATTTGGAATAATTAAAGAACTAATTATCATCTAATAGATTTACTTAACTAACTTTTTTCTACATAAACCCTTATATATTTTTCCAAAGTCCTATGTATATATATAAAATGGGTGTGTGTTTATATATATCCTGATTTCCTACATATATATACATGTATTAAATTTAAATCAGAATTAGTTTGTATCCCACTGTTAAAGCCCAAGTAGCAATTCACTTTACTGTAAAAAAATTATTTTTGACATTACTTCTTTTAAAAATAAAACTTTACCTTACTATGACTTTATTTCCTAATATATAAATGTACACATTTTTTTCTTCCAAAATCATATCTACTAAGTTAAATTAAAACAGACTGTTTTAAATCTAATTATCTAACTAAATATTTTTTTAGAAATTATATCAGAAGTTCATAAATACAATATAACAGACATACCTTACTTCGAATGAACGACTCAGGTCGCCTCAACTCTTTTTGCTCTGACCGATCATCGAACCTTGCTGTGCTTTGCGAACCCTGCTCCCAAAAATCGAGCCTAAGCCCTGGCCTTCGCTCGAGTAGATGTCCTTGCCGCCGATCAACCCAGATCATGTCATGTTTCTGCCTCGATCTTGACGCCATAACTATTTGATCGCCTCACTCCTCGCCTTCGAGCTGCCGAGAAGATTAGATCGCGACTCGACACCAAAGCACTCCCTGACCCAGTCGAACAGCTAGCTAGGCGAGCTGAAGAAGAACATCGTGATGAAATAGTGCCCAAAAGATGACCTGATACCACGCGAGTGCCCAGGCTTCACACCGATCGTTCGCCCCATCATCAGGACGTCGCCCTACACGGCCGCTGCAACGAGCAAATCGAACGAATCTCGTTCGACTTTGATTTGGAAATTTTAAGGTGGAACGCGATGAAACATAGGAGTCTCGATTCAATTCGCTTGACCATATGATTTTTATTTTTATTTTTTGATTCATCTTCGACCTTATTTTATTTTTTGGAACAAGGCATTTTTTAACAAGATTTATAAAGTGAAGACGAAAAACTCGACAATTTTTTCGGCCATATAATTTATAAAGAATTGACACGTGTTAAACCAAACGAACACGTGTTAGGAAGGGCAGGACATGTTTTTCTTGAGATAAAGGCCCAAAAGGTCTGATGTTGATATATAAAATAATAAATTTAATTCAAATTCAAATTCAAATTATTTCGATTAACGCAACATAAAATCGTGAACCCCTATCGAGGCGTGCCGCCATGCGTTTACAATGTTATACCCCTATTTCGAACGCAATGGAGAAGGTTTCGAGTCCTAATTCGGTCATATGGAGAAGACAGCTTTTTGGACCTAGTTATTATATTAAATTTTCGATATTAATTTCAGCGCGTTTATCTACCGTACGGCCAAACGATCACTACAAACACCACGAAAATTGAAATATGATAATAAAACACTATTACGGATCCAATGGCACTAGTTTTGTCGAAATCCAAGATTGTGCCTCGAAAGGCTATTTTTAAATATCAATTTAAGCGATATATTTTTAAAGCTGAACAAATTACTTTCCTATTCAGTTTTAACACATCTATTATCTTTAGTATCACCATAATAAATTTTATAAGCCTTCAATTTATTTTTAACAAACCTGAAATTCCAGATTTCATATTTTACCCAATTCCTTACTATTATATTCAATAATTTGATTATCCAAATAAATAGTGATATTTGAAATTCAAGTTAAACTAACTTTCAAATATTTCAAAATCAATTAAATATTTCAATTTCAAATATTTAAAAATTCTGGGTTGTCACATAAGTTAGACAATAGTCTAGTATAAGCGATAAACAATATCTAAACGTTATAAAACCGCATATAGGAGTATGAATAATCATACTTGTCATGTCCCTTCATCCAAAGGTTAGCATATAACACAATATATGATATACTATTATTATCGTCATATGGGTCTACTACATTATGTATGTTACAGGTGTCAGTATACCTATCCCAAGAGTGATAAGATCCAACAACCGCACAATCATAACAAACATAGAGTAAACACGCAACAATAACAATCCCCGAGGGCTTGCATCATCATGTATATAACCGAGGTCTCACCATGCTATGCACCGTCACTATGATCATCACTGTATTTCCTCTTCACCTTGATCATTCTCAAAGTCACGTGCAACCCCGACTTTTCCAAAGTCACACTCCACCATGACCTTTCCAAGGTCTACGTCATTGCGACTTTCCTAAAGTCTCCTACATCCCAACCTTCCCAAGGTCCTCGTCACTACAACTATCCCAACATCTACTTCACTAAGACCTTCCTAAGGTCTTTGGATAAGCGATAACTCTTTTAACGACCTCCCAAACTGGCAGCCCCATGTCAAACTTAGATTTAATGTTCGTTCAGATACCTATCCCATAGTTACTGCTTTCCTAGAGCAAGCTAGACTGTCCTACATTTCACGGTATACAGATGAGCATACTCACATACCCTTGCCCTATAGAATCACCTGCATCTAGAGTTATCAATGACCACTTGACTCAATTTAGAAAAACTCATGTCCTATCACATAACTCCTTGTCGAACGTGCCTCCTCGGACTACTCTAGGCTCATGCATATTCTTCCTACAGGAAGTATTTGATCAAGTGCCTCACATTGTTGAGCAAAGCTTCAGAGTAATCTCAAGTCATCAAAATCACCATATTAATTAGTATTCAATACCTCTTAGTCGCCCCGAGTCGTTTTGAGGTCGTCTACTTCAACCTTAAGAAAACCCATGAAAAATCTAATCTTATCTTAGCTCGAACATGAAGATGACCCAAAGCAATGCCCAAGTTTCCTCCAATTTGTCTTGAAGTGGTCCTAAAGTCCCCCTACCTCGCATCTTTATTAGATAAAACATGTAGCCGATCTGAAGTTCCCTTAGGGAAAACCGAAGAATGACTTGAAGCAACCTCTAACAAGAATTCTTGTCCGGCCTCGAACTATAGCACTATTGAACAACATTTGATGTCCAATCATCCATAGCACCAAACTGCAGCACTACCGAACAACATTTTCTATCCATGTCTTCAAATCACCAATACTAAGCTAACCCAAAGCAAGCGGCCGCCGCATACCAAGTCGACCTGATGCTGCTGGACAGATGCTACTAAACATAAATAATGTAGTTTCTTCAAACCCCAATTTCACGCTTATTCCATCGTTACGCTCCATACTTCGACCTTTGTACCTTTTGTATGCATCGATAAGACCCAAATACTCTAGAGCTGACCCGTCGAAGTCCGATTTTACCCTTTCCACTTGAAATTCACGCCGACAAGTGTCTACAACTATTTAACATTCAAAATAAAATCCATTATGCACATCAGACAACGTTTAACCATACAAACATACATCAATACATGATAATTCATCTCCAAACACATTATATCATAGCCTAACATTCGTAAAAACAATCACACATCAAACTAACAAGTTTAAGTCACTTTAAAGTATTTTTAATTCTTTTTTACTTCAGACCTAGTTTCAAAACAGCAACAACTTAAAATTTTGACTTTAAAAATGAATCCAAAACATGTTGAAGCATGTTAAAATCCATAGAAACATATAATTAAGGTTAAAGATGATATATTACTCATAAAACAACCAAAAATCGATGATTTGGAAGCAAAATGAGAAAATCCAAATATTTACAAAAATGTACTCATTCTTTCTCAAAAATGTGGATTTGAAGGTATTTAGATATTCCCTCTGTTAATCTACCCTTAATTTATGAATTTGGATTGATTTGGAAAAGATTATTGGTGGTTTCCTTAAGAAAATGTTTAATGGTGGCTAAGGGGGGTTAGGGAATTATTTGGAAATGAATTTATAAGTGTTATTGGCTGCTACTTGGCTACACTTAACCCTAATCCCGAGTTGGGTTAGAGGGTCTCGTAATCACCCGCTAATTACTTGCTAACCTGCCAAAAACTTGCCACAACTTCAAACATCCATATCTCGTAAATTGTAAGTCCAAAAATCTACCATGACCGCTCAATTGAAAGGGCAACCTTCATTTCTTTCCAATGGGAGGGTTCTTGGGTCCTAATTTGGCTCCTGCCAGAAGTTATAACAATTACAAGTTTTTTGGGAAATAGGAAATGTCACTAGAAGGCATTTTCCAAAGTTATAGATCATAAGACCTCAAATAAAATTCAAATATAATATTTATGATTTTTCGACATGTATAACAGTGGCCGTTACATATAATGTCATCAACATCCAAAATTTTGGTTTTTTATTGGTCTTCGACGAGGCCTTCAATAGACGCAACTACACGACGCAAGATTTCCTCCAAAGCGTCTATCAGAATAACATGACAGTTGTTTCCCAGCCACTTTTGATTCTTGTCTTCAATAACATTTGCAAATAATTGCTAAAGGCTAGTGTTCATCAATTCTTTATCCTTTGTGCTTGATCCTTGAGTTGGTTGATTATTACTGCATCCTCGCTAAGGTTGACTTGAGCCTCTATTATTGCTTTTGTCTCGACCTTCAGACTGACCCTGAGTTTCCAACTTCAACCTAAAGTATTTGAAGTTTTGTATCCATGGTCTAAAGCATAATATCTTTCTCCTTGATTACCTTATCCCTGGCATTGATCTAGTCTACGAGTCAATCATCTCATGGTGAGCCTTTCAAAGCTGGTCATTTACTATAGTGAGGGCTTGAGTGTATGCATGAGTAATCTCCAGAATCAGTGCCTTATAGTTTTTTGCTGATGTTTGAGCTTCGTCTCTTTGCCTTTTGAGTTCGGCTAGCTCATTTTATAGTTATCATGTCATCATATGTCTTCCTCTCTGACTGGAATGACTGGATGTTTGATTGATTGATTCTAATGAGGCCGAATAGGGCAAAAACGAGTTTCTTTCATTCAAAGAGTTAGTCTCCAAGCTTAGTAAGCCCTCCAAATCTATGATTAGCTTCTTCTAATGGGATGTCTTTAATGTTGTAGTCAAACATCACCACTATCGTGCAAAGGTTAGGAAAGGAAACCTGCATCTTGGTCATCACATGTGTACACGATCTTGAAGGAGGTGGTGGTGGAGCTGGATAAGCAGAAACCTCCTTGGATTTTTAGGAAGATGATGTAGTAGTGACAGGGGGTCGGATTATTAAAATCTGTGAAGGATGAGTATGGGGCAAAGAGCCTGATTAGGAAGAACCACTTATAAGACCGTGATGGTCATGAAAATCGTAGGACTTCTTCCTGGTCACAGTATTCACTTTCTTCAGCCTGAAACTTTTTCCTCTCCTTATCTTCAAAGTACTCTCATTCCTTTCTTTATAGTATCTCTTCCTTGGCTTCTCAACATGAGGAAGAGCAGTTAGGGTTAGGTTTTGGGGTGATAACTCGGCACTCACCAACGCCCGAGTATAGAAAATTGAAGAGGCCACTTCCCATTGTACTTGAAATGAAAGAAAAAGGATTATATCATCCTTAAAACATCGAAGTAAGGGTGAATGCTGGATATGAGCACACGTGATTCTAAAAGTGTGTAGAGGGGTTGGTGTTTCCCCAAATACTCTATGGATCGTGCTTGAAGGGTTGCAAAGAATAGTTTAATCTCCCTCGTCTATGAGGTCCTTAGATGGAAAAATAAAGCTAGAAGGGTACTTCTTAAGAAGATAATAAACCAAGATGCCAAGTCCCTAAGTGAGCCAAAGATGTCTTCTGAAAAGCCTATGCCTACAGAAGTGGATGCCTCATCAAATAGAGTTGCACTCTACTAGAAGATTATTCTGAGGACTTGATAATTATTCTTTTATAATGCGATGAGAGAGGGATTTCTATGCCTTTATGGGCATTTCCATATATCATTACTCTATCCCCTAATTGAAATACTTATCATCACCATCTTCTTCTTCATCATCTTATTTGGCATTCCCTTCTTCTTGTCTTACTTCCATCTTTCCTATACTCTGTCTTTGTGCATCTCCTTGATGATGTTATCTTTCATCACTCAATCCATGTCTTCATAATCATTCGCCTTACCAGACTAACCTTCGTGCCCCCTTGGATATCATCACCGGAGGTGCGAGTATGGCCCAGAACTCAAGAAGAAGCTCTGGCTCTTTTAGATGTAGGTTCAAATGGAATGGAAAATTTCTTGGGTTGCAGAAGTTCGCATTAGCAAAGATTCATATATGTTAAAAGGTAGAAATTAGTGAGATATCGGATGTTGACTCTTTTAAGGGTCATTAAGGTTTAAGAGTGTGCATTGCTGCCATCTCGATGGGGAATATCTATAAAGAAAGTTAATAAGAAGTTAGAAACTTGGGCGGTGAGAATCTATGTATGAAAAACAATAGAAAGCAAGAAGTCTTACTCTAGAAAACTAGAGTCGGTTGAACCCGAAGGAGGTAGTGAATGAAGAAAAATTCATTCTAGAAGTAGGAACGTTTGTTGTAAAGTTCTTCAATGACTTCGCAGCAACATTAGGCTTTAATAAACAACAAGGAAGGTGAGTCAAATCCTTTCTTGAGGCTCAATAGATGTGTTAACTCATAAAAAGTCAGAAGTCGCTAAAGATGCATCATGAATCTGATGTATAGAGAATTTAGAAAGGCATATCTATCGGAATGCACCAGGGTAGGAGCAAGCCCAAGAACTTAAAGGAAGCCACAGAGGAAAAGATTGAAAGGTGTCCCTACCTAAACACATGTTTTTGTTGTAGCCTATGTATCCCTATGGGCGAACGTGCGCTCATTGATCAACTCTTGAGAGAAGAATTTACTCTCTAGAATCCCGTGTTGGAGGAATACTTTGCAGAGTGAGTAGCATTTAATATGGATGATACTGACTTTAGGGTCTCGTTCAAAACCCTTATACCAGGATCTTTGTTCAGTGATGGAGGTTGATTTAGTAATGGTTCCATTGGCACCATCAATCCTTGTAACTCAGTTTTAATTGAGCATCTAATTTCAGTTGGCATAGATGTCATTGCTTAAGCTGTACACGAGTAGACTTTAGGAAAAATTGATGGACCAGCCCCAACATTGAAACGAGGTGAATGATGAGTCATTCTAGAAAACTTAATATTGAACATGGTCAAGTATGTTCTATCTTTAAGTTCTGTTTTTATATGAACCCAAGTGATTGACGCTCAAAATCTAACGGTTATTGACTTGAGTTGACTAATTGGATTCTAAATGTCGATCGAGGTAATTTGAATTGTAGATCTATGCAGCATGTCTCATGTTTCTAATACACAATGAATGGAATATTCTATGTAAATATTCCCTTCGTGCTGGCAAAAAAGCTCCATAACATGATGAAACCATGTGTCGGATCTTATAATTATTGTTGGACAATCCATAATGGAACCGATTTCTAGAGCACAACTTTCTTTAGAGGAACACATGACCGTGAAGTAATTTGAAGTGCTGTATGATTGAATTATTTGAATGTCGGAGTGCGTTTAAAATGATTGTTCTTTGGAAAGAACCAGGAGTTTAAAGCGACAAGTTATGATCGACCACAACTTAGTGAGTTTCATTCATGAATTTTAAGTATGTGAAGATGTAAAAGCCATACAAAATATGAGAAACACCAAGCAAAGTTTGTGGAGACTAAACACTAACAACTAGTAGACATGAAACCATCATAACTTTAGTAGTTTAGGTGTTAACTTCGGGTCAAGGTTAGGGTGAACCCTAGGGACAACTATAGTTCTGCAATAGCTAAAAAATTTAGATGACGACCGATCTAAATTCCAAACATCATGTCGTTCTCCAACCGCAAGCGACCTCTTGTCAGGGTCAATGGGGACGCCACTATCATTGCTACAACAAGGAAAACCCACCTTTAAGCGATTAATTATGGATCTAGAAAGAAGTTTTCGAGGCAGAGTTCTTTAGGTAACGAAGTTTTCCTGAAATATGAAGCAGAGGCGGTTTGGTGCTGGTAGCAAGTTGGCGATGGTGGTTTGCAGTGGTCGGAGTTGAAAGTGATGGTGTAGATGGTTGAAATCACATGAGGAAGAATGTTGGGGTTAAATGAAAATAAGAAGGAAAAAGGTGAAAAGTAGATACGAAGACTCTAAGTCCCCACCTTTATAACGTTGGGATGAATCATTATTTCATGTCGTTACCGACATGAAGTGGTCAGTGCTGACATAAATTATTTGCTATAAAAAGAGTAAAGAAGAAAAGAAAAAAGAAGGAACTCTCACTACGCCGAGATGAGGAACGATCTTCAAAGTGATGTAGATCAAGACCTTGGCATGGAAAATGGTACAAATGCTATTTGAAGTGGTTAAACAGATGCTTTGGAATTGAGACAACATTTAAGGAAACACTTGGACAATAAAAGGACTTGAGCAAATGTTTATATTTGCTTGTGCAAATCCAAAGCATGTTTTACTACAATAGAAGTGTACTTTGGAAGGGGAAAGTGTTATTCAGCTTTTAGACCATGCAGCTTTAAGATGAAACTAGACGTCGGGATGAACTCGAAATGGTTCAAGGACTTATGAGCAAGCTTGGAATAGCAATGGATAGGGCTTCAAGAAGTATGGAGTCTAGGTGCACTAAAGGAAAGAGGTTGGTACCGACCTCAATTCATGTCGGTACCGAGTTTAATTGGTGATCCTATGATGAGCTTGATGCTTTGGCCAAGTAATAGGAGCATATCATGGTCATCAAAATGCCTATTTCTAAAGAAGTAGTTGAACAACTCCTGAAAGCTCTATAGAAAAGCACAAGTACTAAATGTGTCAGAAATCTTAGTAATAACTTGATTTCCAAGGAAAAGGTGCTCATAGCTGGAAGATTTGAAGACATATGATGAAGTAAAGGAGAAGCAAATGACTTGGACTAAGGAAACCATCTAGATACCAACATGATTCATGTCTATACCGATATGATTTAAGAATAGGGAGGACTTCATTCTCCCTTCTACTTTCTTGGATCTAGACTTTTACCCGGTCTTCAGTGATCTGGCAACTCTGGTGGGTAATTCTCATATAAATATTAAACCTAGAGCAACTTTTAGAGGACTTTTGGCCATTTTTCTTGTTCATTCTCTTATCTTTATTTGAGTTTTATCACCTAAGGGCTATTTGGTTATTTTCTAACCAGAAAAGCTATTGTTTATGATATATTCAATCCAAATAAGAGTAAAGTGGACGTTATCCATATAATTTGCCAAACAATTATAAAAATATGTGCATTTATATTGTTCTCTTTCTATTTCTTATTAGATCTGCTCGTTTTCATATATTCTGGGGCCGTTGTGCCACTTTTTGGCCCAAAAACTTTAAATTAATTACTTAGTCAAATATGTCATAGTACAATAACTATATAATAGAAGGTAAATACCTTTTATTAATGAAACAAGATTAGTTGTCGAGTTAGATCATGTAACAAATTACATAATTTCCCCTAGGGCAAACCCTTAAATCTATCAATAAGAACGTAGATCCAAAGATAAAAGATAAGTAAAATACTAAAATCATATTAAACACCGAACCTAAAGATCAAGAGGGTTTACGTATGTACAAGAAAGAGAGTAAATGATGAGGACTATGTGCTTGTACAAAATAAAGACCTAACCTCTTGGTTAAAAAGTGGTGACACTAAGGATGACCAATGTCAGGATAGTTGGAATATGCAAATAGCTTTGTCAGATGGTGATATTGGATATGAAAAGTTAAAGATGACTTCCAGTATTCCTCAATACAAGTTTTAGGAATTAAATCGAAGTCACTTATAAAATTTAAAATTTTCGGTGTAGCCTTCTTTAAGAAGAGAGAAATTTAACAAACTAAATAATAAGTAGAGATGGAATGGTCATCATAGTCATATATATGAACTCACTTTTATTAGATCCGTGAGTACAAAATGTCAATTTCGATCTGACCTAAGAAGTCATTAAATCGTTGATCAAGCTTTTACAAATTCTTGGAATTACAAATGAGAGGAGAAGATTCTTATGTCGGATAGACTTCTATTTACAGTAATCCTAGATCATTAGATGCTGGACATATGCCTTGAATCCAACTACCTTTTTCTTTTTGGATTTTGTACAAGTGGAAATTTGGACGGTTGAGATTCCTTAACAGAAGATGATGTGGCACATTATGAAGTTAACATATGACATTTTAGAATGACTTCACCAAAAAGCTTGTAAAACCTTCATTCTTTCTGTTAACATGGCATAGGTAGTACTATAAGATGATAAATGTTGCATCAATCGTACATTTGATAGTTTAAACCTGTACTCTTGTTAGTACGTCCATCCCATATTCCCTTTAAGAGTTTAAATACCATGCTATATCTTCGTTAACACATCCATTGCTATAACATTTTCATATGTCCATTAAAAGCCCAAATAACATGTTATGTCTCTATTAACACCTTTATTACTATAACATTCTCATGTTTTGTCAAAACACTATGCTATGTCTCTATTAACGCTTCTATCGCTATTACATTCATATTTCCATAAAGTGTCAAAATACCATGTTGTAAGGACCACTAGCTCAAGTAGCAATTGCTAGGGCATCATAGAATATCAATGTAGGCTGAGGTCCTAGAGATCACGACTTCTAACTTCTGAGACATCTAAATGAGTGCTCTACTTGAATTAAGTAACAGCCTTTTTATAAAAAAGACTATATTATGTCTTCATTAACACATCCATTGCTATAACATTCTCTGTCTCTGTTAAGAGTGTAAATACCATGTCGTATCTCCATTCACACATCCATTTCAATAACATTCTTATTTTTTGTTAGGAGTTCAAATACCATGTCGTACCTCCACTAACACATCCATTACCATTATACTCTCCATGCTTCTAGTAAGATTTGTCTTGTTTTTATATTAACACATTATCACGTTTCCGCTAATACATGTATCTTTTATTTTCATTAATGTTTATGCTTTATATTTCCGTTAAGATATTTGTTCCATACTATTATTCAAACTTATATCGTAATACATGTTTAAACTTTTTAACAAATTTCCTCATGTTTTCGTTAAGGATTATGTGTTTATATTCCCATTAATGCATAGGTCTCTTGCTTTATTTGGGTATATTCTACATACTTTCGTCAAGGTACACTATGCATATTTTGGTTAAGGCATACCCTTTGTATTTTCATTAACATACACACATAACATTTTGTTAACCAATTCCTTATTTTCCATTAGCTAAAATTATGGGAAGCATTTACCCCTAAAAGATTTTTCTTTAGATTTTAGTTAAAGCCAAGAGGGATAGAGATGATTATTTATTAATGTTGATGATGTAAATATTTGACATGGTTATGAATATTTGATGTTGATGAAGCATTTTTTTACAAAGGTAGATTTATATTTTTGGACTATGTGGTTAAATTTATGTTGATGTGTTACATTGTGTTGATTTGCAAAAATATTTAATGTTGTTACAGATAGTAGTATAATACATATTGCATTTGATTGATAAACACATGTACATATGTATGCATGTGTGTGTTTACTGATTGTAAAGAGATGCCACCCATTAGGCGATAATCATATATGCACATACATACATACATACATACATACATACATATATCTATGCATTTATGTGGTTTGTTAGTTATTGTGTTATAAGAGAAAAAGAGCTGAAAAGTACCCAAACATTAATAAAGATGGTAGGAAATATTAGACATGTCACCTTAGATATCCTATGATCTTCCGTTAATTTTATATTAAAAATTACTAATTAATTCACCACATAACCTTATATGTTTCTATGGTCTATGATCTTGGAAAAGGTCAAGGGAAATTTGAACCAAATTTCTAATGATTTACCATGTTTATATATTTGTGTCTAGTGAATTACTATTGGAAATGACCAAGATATAGTTAGGGAGTGACAAAACAAATTTTATCTATAAATTTAGCCAAATTTCTAGCGAATTACTGTTGGAAAAATAACAATGGGAAATTTGTAGGAAATGACCAAGATGTAGATTGGGAGTAGCAGAACAAAATTTATCTATTAATATTTTTATTTTAATCAGACTAAATACCCAAAGCAATCCCCATATTTATCATGTCATACAAATTTCTTTCATCCTTATCTCTAATGGTCTTTTTGTCTCCTTATTGATACCAAAATCAAATATAAAAACTAAATAAAAATTATAAATGTCATCTATAAATAATAAGTCATTGGACTATGATAGTAAACATGGTAAATAGTTTCATTGCTAATGCCACCAAACTAGAATAAGAGATGATCAGTGTTCGTTCACTTATGCTTTAGCATTTCAGCCATATTTAATTTTTCATGAATTAAAAATCATGTGTACTTTGACAATTGAGGAGAAATGGTTTTCCAGTGCACTTTGTAGAACTTCACATTCAAACTAGTACATTAATCAACCATGTACATTAACAAATATGAAACATGAACTAATAACATTTATAATATCTTAATGCATTTATGATCAACAAATGCATTGGATAATCAATTATAAGCAATCACATATGTATTACTGTGGTTGAACACGAACCAACAACATAAAACACATAATTAAAGTAAAAAAGTGAGCATGAACATATAGATTTTATATTAGTTGGATCGCTAATGAGATACACGTCCTCTTTGATATTTTATTATGACTCTCCCCATATTTTGTTGATTACGACGTTCAAATTCAATAATAAAAGAGAACTATAGAGTGAATTTCGAATGAGCATTCTTAATGGTCGAAAAGGGTCCCCGAAAGTGTTGTAACTCTTAATGTATTTATAAATGGAGTTGGCATTTTTTTGAATCGAAAAAGATATGTGCTGAAAATAATCCCCAAAAGTCATTTAGGATCGTATTTGCATGGATCTATGAAAAGAAGCACAATATGGCATAGCAACCTGGTTCATTACTTATGAAGAGTGGTTCTACATGGCATTAGAAAAGCTTAGTAAGGTGTTGGAGAGGTGACATAGAGTGGGGTGGAAATTGTGAAGAAGTAGAGAGGTGCCTTAAAAAGCATCGAGCTTCCTTTGAGGCTTGATATTGGGTCGGCTCGTCTACCTAACTGATTCTCATAAGTGACTCGACAAGGTATTATTCAGAGCATCTTGACTAATAGGGCATGGGTTCCTTATCAACCTATTTTGCTCCTTTTATTTGCTTCGTTCTATTTCAATTTTCCATCCACTCCTTCTAACTCCTTCGTACAACCATTCGGCTCTTCTAACACGACTGCTCTCATCATAGTATTTCCAAATAACAACATTAGTATCATTTCTTCTTAGTGTTGGCGATATCTCTTATGTATAGTGGCAACTGTTGATAATGCCCATACTTTCGAAGTTACTAATGCTCGCTCTTGGGATTGCAAAATGATGCTTTCCTTAAGAAGCAATTTTCCCTCTCCATTGCTCGGTAAAATGAATGGGTACATAGAGTTTAGGAAAACCATCTACCAAGACATAATAGAGCCTGAATATTAAAATTCTCTAATTAGATATGAGTGCACAATCGAGTTTTGAACATAACTATCTTCTAAATGAGTGTAGGGATACTCTTATCAACATCTTAACCTATAGTATTATGAAATCAATATAGTTTCTTAGAAATGAAATAAAATAGAGAGAGGAAGAAAGTTGAAATTTGTGAGTAAAAATTATGATTTTCATTTTTGAAAACTGGTCCATTTATAGGTAGCGGATAGTTATGTCTACTATTATTCATTGCAACGGCCATATATGTTCTCTCCAACACCATAACTATTCCCTCCAATGGTCACAACTGTTCATTCCAACGGTCATATGTGTTTTCTCCAAAACAAGACTTCATAGTAGTCCAGGTTTGGGTTTTTCACTGTCCAAAGTTCATACGAAGTGACTTTGAGTTTTTTATGAGGTATCCTGTTTAATATATAACATGTTTTAATAAAGCTTCTTCCCATAAACTTGTGTTAAGACCAAAACTACATAACATTACACTAGCCATTTCATAGAATGGTTGATTTTTCATTTGGCTACCCCATTCAATTATTCTGTGCATGCAATTGATTTTCATGGAATATACATATGGATTCACAAATGGAAAGAAAGTGGCATTCACAGCCTTTATCGGGTCTAAGGGTTTTAATTTTAGAATCACATTGAATTTCTACTTCATATTTATGAATCATAAATCAGTTAAATACCTCATCATTATCATGCATGAGCTTAATATAACAGTATTTAGAGCAATCATATATTAGAGTGACAAAATAATTTTCCACCTTTAGTTGGAGTACTGTGCATGTACTGTACATCAATATGAATCGGTAGTAGTAATTTTGTGCTAACAAAAAATTTAAATGGAAACACTTATTAGTTATTTTTGTCAAATAACATACCCTACATTGATCATTAAAGTTATTGTCATATTTAGGTATTATGTATAATAAAAAATTATATCAATCATGTGTCTAGTGCCAACATGTCTTATCTACTATGCTATAGAGAGTACGAATCAATGATACAAACATAAGCATAGATTTTATTTAAGCTCAATTTATACATACTATCGTATTGTTCCTACAAATAGACCACCTATGGTCAGCATATACTTATCTAACTTAAAAACTTATCGGAAACCAAACTTATTTAACACACTTCCAAATATAAGATTCTTTGGAATTTCAGGTACATAAAACACGTTATTCAAATTCAGAATTTTACTAAATATAAACTCAAAGTCTTCTATCCTCTTCACATGATTGCTACTTTGTCTAAGTTTTTCATATATAGAAATTTTCCCCTCTAGTTAGTTAAAGTTTCTTGAGTAGACTCTTATTATTGCATATATGCTTAATAGCACCAGAGTCGATCCACCAAGAATTCTCTCTTTCGATCATGTTGATTTCAGAGACAACGACCATAAAGTTCTCTTTTGATGATTGTTGTTTCTTTTTAATGGCATTCCATTTTAAATTGACCTGACTTTCAACAAATAAAATAGCCATTCACTTTCTTGGCCTCTTTATTATAGAAGTTCTTGTTATTCTAATATTACCTCCTTTGATTAAAAGAGTTTTCTTACACTTTGTTCGCCTCATTTTCCTCCATCATGTGGACCTTTGAACACAATATTGTTTCAAAGGTTTCCTTCTTCCTTAGTTGTTCTTTAGTTTGAAAATTTCATGCAAGATTATATATACTCATTCCCTCCCCCTTAAATTTAAGGATTTTCCTTTGATCTTTCTAAGAAGCGAGAGTTTGTCTATTATGGACGAAACTTTAATTTCTTTATCCATATTCATAGTTTGGTAGTTGAACCGGTTTAGGATGTGCATAATAACATTGAATTTGTTTACTATGGGCCTATCATCGGTTATTTTATAATTATAAAACTTAGCGGTGAGAAATTTCTTACTAGTTATGTCCTCCATAAGATATTTGGCCTATAATGCATCACATAATGTCCTTTGCAGTCGGTTTATTGTAGTACATATTGAACATGATATCTAATATAACATTACATAGCTTCCCTTTTTATGTATAGTTATCTTGTTCCTATTTTATTTCGGCTTTGGTCTACGCCATAGCTTCATCGTCATTCTCTTCTGGTTTTGGCATTATCAACACATGTACAACTTTCAACCCTGCCTTTTTTCTTCCAACAAACCAAATTGACTCTATTGAACCTCTCTAAGTGGGTGAAATCTGAAGAATTTTTTTTATATTTTATGGTGCTACTACCACAAAATTGCATTCCAAATTTGTTGGTGGTATTTCTTGTGCATAGTGGCTACTATGTATAATATCTTCACTTTCAAACCGATGTTGTTCTAACGCATGCTCAATGATCTCTCTTTAAGACCTAATTTTCCCTCTTCGTTGTTTGATAAATTGAATGGATGTATAAAGTTTAAGCAAACCATCTCACAAAATACGAGGAAGCTCGAGTATTAAACCTCCCCGATCGACTACGTTTGCACAACCAAATTCTGATCCCAACTATCTTCTAAATAAATCAACGAAAAGAGTATCAAGATCCTAACCTATAGTATTACAAACTCGATATACATTTAGAAATGGAGTAAAATCAAGAGAAAAGAAAAGCCGAAATTTGTGAGTAAAATTATGTTTTTTTTCTTTGAAAACAAACCTATTTATAGGTAATGAATAGGTATGCCCCTTATTGTTCATTCTAATGGGCATGTCCGTTCACTCCAACGACTAGAAGTATTTACTTCAACGGTCGGTGTTGGCAAAGGCACACGCATATGCGTAAGATGCATGGTCTCCCTCCTCAACATAAGAGTAAATAATTAGGTATCCAAAGGACCCAATCTTTCTCTAGTGAACCTTATGTTTAAACCAATGCAATATCAAAAATTGGAGATGTGAGGCTATTCCCGCTTCCCTCTCTTCTTCTTTCCTTTTCTCTTTCTCCAAAATAAAATAACCCATACAAAATTTACTAAATTTTTTCTAACACTTGATGAGATATAGGTGGATAAGCATGTTGGACTATTCGTTAGGCATGTGAGCCACTATTCAAACTACGATATCTTTTTGGTTTCAGCGGTGATTAGAATGCGACTTTCAACCATGCTCATGAATCATTCTAAGGTATGTTCTGGAACATTTTAACATTTCATCATACCCATAAAAACAACCAAGATAGCTATAAGAAAATATTCTTTAGTCTTTGTTTAAGTTTTCCTAGAGATCACTCATGGTTTTATTCAATGAAAATATTCTTTTTATCCTAGAACTATATGTGTCAATGTGCTCCTTAAACTTCAACCATACATTTTTCATCATTTTCATTTTAATATGTTATGTAATATAAAAGAGTGGTGGAAATTGGTTTGATATGTGAAGATACTTAAGTTTAGGATTGATTGATTTGTGTCGTTTATCTTGTAGCATTCCCAATGATTTTAGTAGCAACAACCGTAGCTACATGTTCATATTTGCAACAAAACATAGCTATTTGGATCAAATAACTAAAGCAACCCTATGCTTTTCATGTCAAGAACTTTCCTTTCTTTATTATCTCTGTTAAGACTGGAATTTGGCAAAGCTTTTAAGCGTTAGAGTGGATGTTAGATAATACTTATGCAAGAGGAGAACCACTAGGAAAAGTTTGCAAGTGCTAAATGTAAAAGTCCTTTATCACAATTAATACAAAAATTTTTGGACCTCAGCGGCCATAAAGGTACCAAATCAAGCTTTTAAAAACATCTTAATTATAACTAAAAAATAAGGAAGAAGAGAATTCCAAAAAAATAGCCACTCACATGTGAGTGCATATGCTATTTATAGAAAATTACACCATTAGATTCTTGACACGTGGAGAGTTCAAATTTTGAATGTTTGAGGTTATTTTAGTCGATTGATGACATGGCATGATATTAATGTAACATGTGGTGCATCTGGCATGAGTCACTTTTATCCCCTCCATTCTTTATGTTGTTGTGGCATAGTTAGTCTAATAAGGATTTGACATATGATCAATTCTGGTAATTTCGATAAACCTTTTGATAGGGACTCGAAAAAACATTTTCAAATACTCGATAGCACTTTTTTAGATCCTTTGTAACACCCTGTAAATTCAAAAATAACTCATTAAAAAGAAAGAAAATAATAATTCGAAGTGCTAAAAATTGGAATTTTGCAAATGTTAGAATTTTGTTACAAAACTTAGACCTTGGGTTCGTGCAATTGACTGATCAATTTTCATATATAAAATTTTACGATCGGAGTTCAAATGAAAAAATTATTGACGTTTGAATATTGCAGATCAAAAATAATTATATATATAATTAAGGAAATTAAGTAATTAACAACGATAATTAACATTAACAGTCGGTTAATGCTTACTTAGTATAATTAACATTCAATTAGACCGGTTAAGAGCAGATAGAACAAGTTTCAGAAAAAATAAACATAATGTAGAAATTAATTAACATAAAATGATAACTGGTCGACCCCTTTACTTAGATCGGTTTATCGCTAGCGGTCAACTGGTGAAGGGGTAGCGGTCAACCGCTTGTATGTTGGGGCCATAATCTAAACCTAGGCCGAATAGCCCAGGTTCAAATTAAAATAATCTAACAGCTATCATCAATCTGAACCCTTATAAATAGGGGCCAACCCCACACTTTTCTTCTCATATTTTCTAAAGCAACGACGAAGCTCTGCCATTTTCTCTTCTCCACAAATTATTAAATCTAAATAAATTTGTATTTTATATACGTATATACTAGTGGAGAATAGTAGAGTAAAATTAAAAAAGAAGAATAAGGCCAAATAAAATCGCTAAAGCCAAGGTAAATTATAAATCTAGATCTAAATCTAATTTAAATCCAAATCTCTTCTCAGATCTAAATTTCTAATTAATATATGTATGCTTGCGGTGTATGTATTCCAATATAGAGACAAAGGGGAGTCAAACTGGAATAACGGGGATTTGAACTGGAAATTTGAAAATCTAAAAGGTGAGTTGAAAATTATATACTTTTATATAATATTAGATTTATTTAATTGTAAATCTGTTTCTTGTATGCTTGGATATAATTATTTGCAGTGTTAAGCTTAATTTTATGCTTGATGAAATTGAAAACCATGCCTACATATTCTGTGAAATATTAACTTAAATTAAATGTTGCATATACTTGAATCTGGGAAGTTAGGGTGTAAATGGTAGTTCCTCAATTAACAAGATTGTATAAAAATTCCAGATTTGTGGCTTAAATGGCATATGTTGGTAAATATGAATTAGAGGTTATTATAAATTTTATCAAGATTTAAGTAGGATTTCAATTCATTGGATTGAAGTGTGTGGCGATGTAAGTCTATATAAATTATCAAATTTTATAATTGTGAATAAAAGTGTATTGTTTGAAAAAAATAAGGAATATGCCTAAAAGAAAGAGAATTGATGTTTAGCATGTTTTATACCATCCATTTCAACAGTAGAAACCAAAAAGATAGTTCCTTGTAATTCCAAGCGGAACACAACTCTTATTTTTGGATAAGTTATAAATGTTTATAGTGTTAACAATTTCTTTTGGGAAAGGTGTAATTCCAACGTATTAAAATGGAAAAATCCCTCTGTATAAACTAAGAATTGTAAGTAGGGATAACAATAACTGTCTAAATATAAAACTAATGTATGCAATAAAAGACAAGTTAAAATTAAACAATAAGAGATGAAATGTAGGTAAATTAGTGAATGGAGTAAGTAACGAAGTTAGTAACTGAAGGAAGACAGTATGCCATAAAAAGGGATAGTAAATAGATCTTAAAATACAAAGGGGAAATGAATGACAAATGATATTTAAATTTTTTAAGATAAAAATAAGTGGTAAATGACACTAAATTGATATTAATTAAATAAGAAGTAAACAAATGCAAAAGTAAGCCATATTATTAATAATTGGACATTAGAATCATAGTAAATAAATAAGTGTGAATGTACACGTTGCTTTAAGTATGCGTTTATGATAGGTGTGAATTATTAAAGTTAGCTAATAGCTTAGAATAAATAAGAATGACATAGTCATTAAAATGGGTCGGAATGTGAAGTAGTGTTATATAACAAAAGTTTGCCCACCATAAGTTGCTATCAGTAGTTATGTATATATTATATTGATAAGTGACATATCCAGCTATATGACCCATGAGATTATACGTTCACGTTTATGTGAGGAGAATACCAGTAGGTTGGTTTGCCTCGGTCAAAGTGTCAAAGGACAAGTAGAATCTACTTCAACCTTTTATGGGGTATTAAGTAACAAATGGGTATTTCATAGATTGCATTAGTCAATCTAAGTGAGATGGTAAGCAAGGCTTAGTGCCATGATAGTAAGATTGGTACCATATATGGGAGTAGGAGCTGTTTCATAGGTCGAGAATGTCATCGGCCCTGAGTGGTCCGTAGAAAGACAGGGCTATGCCAACTAGTGTAGATCCCATTTAGGACATGCACCATCTCATAGTTGTTTGATAGTTTATTTGTTATTAGCAAGCAAGGATGGATAGCCCTTTATAGAGGTCTTTCAAAAAGGCAATGAATACAGCTAAACTATAGGCACTACGAGAGTTCTTTGGTATGCATGATGACGAGGACGTGATACTGCGTTGACGATGGATCCTTATAAGGTGCTGGGTTACAAATACTAGCGGAGAAAGTATCTTGGTACAAATGGGGATTGTGGTACTAATATATATATATATATATATATATATATATATATATATATATATATGCGTGTGTGTGTTTAAATATATTTATATATATATGGAGTTATTGTCTACCCATGGTAGATGGGGTGTATCCTACATGTATGTGCAGTCCAGATGACTAAGTAAAATAGTAGACATAACAAGTAATGGAAGGCAATCGACATAAACTACTGTTATATATGAAGTGTTTAATTTATCAGTTACTAGAACATTGTTTTTACCCCCCTCCTCATTTAAACCCATAGAATAAATTTAGAGGGACATGTACAGGTACAACACAAGAATAGTGGAAGAACAAATATCCTTATGCATGCTCTACGCTGACAAAGTCACTAAAGGTTAAATGTGTTAGTCTTGGTCAACAATCATATATCTTAATATACGTTACTATTCCGCGGTGAATTTAAGGTAGTGTTCTGATATACTATTGTTATTTGCAGGATACCAAACACTAACGATCAATACTTTGGTGGACTTGGGTTGTCGATTTAGCAAAAATTCTGGCCCACTATAGTATGGATTGTCACATCCTTAATAGCTTTAATTGGCTTTTGGATCCAAGGTTCGTTTTCCTTTCAAATCCATCATAACTTTGACCATTTTATGTTCCACGTCTCTTAAGTATATTTCAACATTTTTATAGTCCCTCCTATTTGGCTTTTATTCCATTCTAGAAATGGTACTTGTAGATTGCACTTGTGGAGAATTATTAAAATTCTTAGGTTCATTGAATAATTTCTAAACTAATTAATCATTTATTACAATGCCCTTTCCCTCATGATGATGGATTCTTGATGGAGCTTTTGTCGATTTATCTGCGCTTATTATTCCTTTCCCATTCGATTCTAGGATCCTTTCCATGATTTCCTTTTCCCGGAAGAGATGCACTTCTATTCCATGGAGGGGATTCCACTTCTTACCCTTTATCATTAGTGATTTTTATAACAATCCATAATTTAACAGTTAATTCATTAAACAATGAATTATAAAAATAAAGGTTAATTGATCTAATTAAGGACTTAAATAAGAGAATGAATGAACTAAACACGGTAAATAATTAAGGGCCATTAGTTTACTTATTGTGCATATGAGAATAATAATAGGAAATCATTAAATGAATATTTAAGGAATTTAGTTTAAATAAGATATAAGTAAATTCAGTTGTAAATATGTAAAAAGAAGATTTGGTATATGAAAAAAGAGATCTTATGTTAAGGTCATATGAATAAAGGGAAAATATAAAATTTGAATAAAGAATATTTATACTAAGGGAAATAAATTAAGTGCGAAAAGATTGAACATAGAAGATCTTATATTAAGGAGCATAAAATTAATTTTCTCAAATCACTATATATAGGCCACCAAAAAAATTCTTCTCCTCACATATTCATTCTCTCTTCAAATTAAAACGAAACAACGCATTGATGGTCACCATTAAAAGAAGAAAAGAAGAAGAAAATCAGAATAAAAGCCGAGGAAACCTAAAAAGAGTATAGATTGAGAAAACCCAATGACTTAGGTGAGTAATATCATTCCTCTTTTAACTCTTTTTTTATCTAAGTTGAATATGGTTTTGATTTATTTGACAAAGTTAATAGTTATATGCATTTACAAATGATAATGATGTTTCAATGAACATTTTGGTTTGAAATACCTTTCTAGAGGATGTTTAGCTACATTTTCCCACCCTACTTTTTTTGAAATATAGTGAAAATTTAGTTTATTGTAGTAAATGAATTTCAATAGATGGGTTTAAATGAGAATTTTCCAACATCATAATATTAACTTTGGAGGAATTTGTATGCTAAACGAAAAGGAAAATGAGCCTAAAAACCGGAATGTCGATAAAATTGTGCAAAATAAATTATTTACAAATTTCTGGAATTTTGTAAGTATTTAAAAACCATTTTTGAAAGCCTGTTCTCTATATCCAAAATAAATATTAGGACAAAAACGACTAATATGTGCGTATAAATTTCATGACTAAGTAATAAGTAGACACGGTCCTTTAAAAATATTGAAAAAAATAAAGAAAGGACGTTACCATTAACTAAAGTAAAGGCCAATGAATAAGGTTGCAACACATAGAAAGTTAATCGTAAACATGGTCAGAATTGTAGATATGGACAGTTAATTATGTACGCTTTTATGCAAATTGTTTTCAGCAAATTTTCCATTTTCTCGGAACAGACTCGAGTAGATAAAATAGGCAAAAGGTAATGAAGGAATGGATCCAAAGACTTAGAAAGTATTGGGAATGAAAATATAAAGGAACTAAGACAAATTGACCAAAATTGGATAATGAAAAAGAACTAAGTTCTTAGTTGTTTTAAGCGGCATCGATCATAGTCTGTTACACAGGTTTGTTTACCTTGCGACCTAAGCAGATGAAATATTAGAAGTTCTGGTTTATAAAACAAGGCCAGTACCGACCATAAATAGGTCGGTACAGATCTATGTCACCACCTTGGATTGCATGCAGAGTGAGGTGGAGGCCCCTATGGAACAAAGATCAAAATTGTAACAACGTGCCATCTACAACGTCCCGATCCATGTCTAAAAACGCCAATAACATCGCAGATGCCATTGATAGTAGATTGTTTTGAGTTAAAATTTGAAAAATATCATAGTGCTATCTACAACATTCTGCACTTTTGGAAACTCGCAATGCAGAAAATAAAATATAATAATCAATAATACAATCCTAGACAAATAAAACAATGTAATATACAATAAGTTCCAACTACAACATCTCTTTAAACTGGTAAACAAAACAACGTAATGTCTAGAAATAAATGAAATAAAATAGTAGACAGCTAATAAATAAATATGTATCTCTGTCATACCATTATGCCTTCGAGTCACCACCCTTCTTCACTATCAATCTATCAGAGTATATCTAAAAAGAAGAGAATGATAAAGGGGGTCAGACATAAGTTTGGTGAGAGATCGCATCATATAAGTGAATAATACTAATAAGTTAATAAAACAACACTAATACTCGAAAACCAAAACTTAATCTGTGTCACTTGCACCCAAAATGTCAGCTAAACACAATATAATACTATGGTGACAATATATTCTATGGTCCCATAGTTACAATATATTCTACGATCCCATAGCGACAACCCATGCCTAGTCGCATGCCCAAGATCGACCCTAAAGTCTCAACCCGCTACCAAATCATATACTAAGGATTCCACTCCTCTAATCGTGTTGTGATGCCAAATCGAAAATAAGACATAGCTCCTTGAATTTTCATATATTGAGGATTTAGCTCCACGGACTATCATATGGTGAGGACTTGGCTCCTCGGACTATCGTAAGTTGAGGACTCTGCTCCTTTAAATTCTATATATTGAGAATTCAGCTCCTCGGACTATCATACATTGAGGATTCATCTCAATGGACTGTCGTATATTGTGGACTTGGCTCCTCAGACTATTGCATCATCAAATATGAAGAATGTACGACGAAGTTTCCCAACAAAGATAAATTTCTTAAGTATCTCAAATCATTGCAAACAACGTACAAAAATGTTCTCCATCTCACCATGATCCCTATGTAGCGAATCGCACCTGAAACGAAGATCATATGCAGGGTGTATGAGCATTTAAAGCTAAGGTGTTTATTTAGTATTATATGTATATGTGTGTGTGTGTGTGTGTGTGTGTGTGTATTATCCTATTTACTATTTTTTCAAATAATTTGTGTATGTGTTATTTGCTACAGCAATTGCTCGAACCTAATATCGATGCCTGCTTTACCTGTGAGAAATGCGGATTACGGATCTTAAGGCTAGAATTAACAATAGAGGGAGGAGAATAGTGTTTTAAGGAATTACTAATTCTTTTTGAGTTTTTATTAATTTGAACACAAATGTATGCAATATTCAGACACATATATGATTATAGAATCAAATACAGATGCAGATATAAAGTAAAAGCAATAAAGGAAAGAACACACCGAATTTTATACTGGTTCGGAGTTACCCTATATCCAGTCCCGCAACACAGTACAGATTTCCTTTCAAAATCAATTATTACAATTACACCCTCGACTTCAAGGCCATGAGGTATACCGCTCCAGATTCACAATCCTCTAGGTAGAGATATTTGATTTTATCGGCAACAAGTTCACCCGATTGATTTTCCAGGCTACAATCACACCTTTTCTCGCTCGATTGATTACAAGAAGTCTATAACTCTGAATAGCACTGGGATCTTGTTGAGATAGTGATAAAGAATCAAACCAGAGATGATCTAGTTAGATTCAGTGGTGATTTCGGCAGAATAATGGTAAAAATGTATATAAAGAAACGTGGAAGAAGAAGAGGAGTGAAATCAGAGAATATATATGAATATAAATTCGTTTAAAATAGCCCCTATTTATAGTAGAACAACAGCTATGTCCATTCATGAAAGGATATGATGAATAGATATTTCCTTTGAAATTCAAACTTTTGAAATAAACTGTCACCTTATCGACAAGGGTTCCTTGGGGTTGTCGATAGGCCTAAGTTATTTTTGGTAATTTGTTTTTCTTGAAAATAACTTCTTTCTTGTATTAAAACTATTTTAGACTTTACAAATATACTTAACTATAGTTAAAATACATAAATAAGTATAGAGAATAATATTGTGGTATATACAAAATTTTACTATAATTCTATATTTAAATCTAAGTATAAATATTAAAAGTTAAATATATTATAATTAAAAGATATTTTAAAACCAAGGATAATTTGATATATAAATATTATTTTGAGGCTAAAAGTATTATAAAACCAGGATGAATGTTTTTGATTTAAAAAAGAAGATTTTGAAATCATTTTGAAAACAAGATATAATTTTGTAAAATATTTGAATTAAAGTTAGTGGATACAAAACAATGTTCCATTATATTTTTCGTAGGTTTCATCCTACTTAGGGTTCCATCCCTTTAATGGACACGAAGTGGATCCCATTCCACGAATAAAATGGATTTTAAGATGTCGGTGCTTTTCTAGGAGTTTTAACAAAATTCCTAACTAAATTACTTATATTGAAATCTTGATAATCTTGATACTCATGAGTCTTGAATTTTGATATCTATGATCTTGAGTTTATCAGTTCTTGAATCTCCATACTGTAAAGTCTTTATTTTTTGGTACCTGTATACATATCCTACATATACATATATATCTAAACAATAATGTTAGTATTTATATTTTATAATCTTATTCTAAGGTTGTTGTCATCAAAACCAACTTCTTAGGGACTAACAATCTCCCCCTTTTTGATGATGACAACTTTTGTTTATAAAATATTACTTCTATCCTAATAACCCCCCCTAAAACTAATAACTCCCCCTTAATCTATTCCTAACTATCCTATTTTATACTTCTCCCCCTTTGTCATCAACAAAAACAAAGTTTAGATCTTTACAAATCCCCCTTAATCTAATACTATATGACATGTGATTATAATGATAATGTTATCATAAATAATCAACATTTAATTATGAAACTAAAACTTAGCCCTATTTACTAACTTCCTCATTAAGAATCCATATATGATAATACTTATAATAATGATAATGTGAGAATTCAAATATCAGAACAGAAATCATTTATTAATTATATATTGTTATATTTATATTTGTGTCGAAAACGTAAGTAAGATCATATAACGATAAGAAAGAGAGAAAAGAAAATAATGTGCATCCTTGACAATGGGAGATCTATGCACTGAGCAATTTGGGTAGTGGAAACAGAAATTTTCACGTTGTTCGACTAGATTTCCAACCTTGTCAAAACACACTTCGCCAACGCAAAAAACTTTGTCGTCATCTTCAGCGTGCTCTTCTTCCATGAGGGCTTCTTCTTCTTCTTTCTTCCTGTCCTCTTGCACTTGAACACCAGAAGATTCTTCATCAATCAGGATGGGATTGGCGTGATTGTCCATTAGAAATTTTTGCAAGTTTCTAAGGATTTCACCTTGCCATTCCTATTCTTTGGCCATTCTAATTTTCACTATTGAATTTCAGTCATAAGCTGCAGTGCATCCTTCAAGGAAACATCCATTTTTGTCACTTGTGCAGGCATAGTTCGTTGAAATGGTCCAGTAGAAGGAGAAGGGAATGAAAAGGTTGAATTTTTATTTGATTTGGAGGAGGAGGCCATTGTTTTATTGTTTTCAGAAGTTAGATTAGAAAAAGAACATAAAGAATGAACAAAATTTCGAAATAAGAAGACTATATGACCACCTATTTGAATTTTGATGGGAAAATTTCAAAAGAAAAATACGTTATATGTCGACATGGGTAAAGGAGGGTTATCGACAAGGTGCTTATTTTTTTGCTATTTGATTTATTTTAATTTAATTTTTAATTATACTTGTTATTTATATTCTATATTTCAGTTATTGAACAAATACCTAATTCTCTTCTTAATTTAGTAAATATAGTTTCATTTAAGGGCTTTGTTAAGATATCAGCAATTTGGTTCTCGGATTTGATATAATCGAGAGTAATTACTTCCTTACTTATATTATCTCTGAGAAAATGATGTCTGATATCAATATGTTTAGTTCGAGCATGATGAGTAGGATTTTTGGAAAAATTTATTGTACTAGTATTATCACAATAAATTGGTGATTTTGAGATATTTAAACCAAAATCTTTTAAAGTTTGTTGTATATATGTTACTTGAGAACAAGCCAAAGCAATATAAATATACTCTGCTTCGGTTGTTGATAAAGAAACTGTTTTTGCCTTTTACTAATCCAGGAAATCAGAGAATGCCCCAAAAAGTGACAAGTTCCACTTGTACTTTTTTGGTCTGATTTACAACCAGCATAATCAGCATCACAGTAAGATATTAATTCAAAAGCATCATTTTTAGGATAAAATAAGCGATAATCAAAGGTATTTTTAGCATATCTTATGATAGGTTTTACAGCTTTAAGTGGGTCTCTTTAGGTTGGGATTGATATCTTGCACATAGACAAACACTATGCATGATATCAGGTCTACTAGCAGTGGTAAAGAGTAGTGATCCAATCATTCCTCTATATAATTTTTGATCTACATCTTTTGAGAGATCTTCTTTACTTAGGTACTCATTTGTTGCCATGGGGGTGGGTTTTCCAATTGCAGTAGTCAAACCAAATTTACTAACTAGGTCTTTAGCATATTTTTCTTGACTGATAAAGATATCATTATCTAATTGTTTTATTTGCAATCCTAGAAAGAAGATTAGTTCACCTATATGACTCATCTCAAACTCTTTTGTCCTTATTTCAGAAAATTCTTTATTCATTTCAAAATTAGTTGATCCGAAAATGATATCATCTATGTAAACTTGTACTAGTTTAATATCATTTTTATTTCTTTTAGTAAAAAGAGTATTATCTACTTTACCAATTTCAAAGTTTGATTGTAATAAGTATGATCTTATTCTATCATACTAGGCTCTAGGAGCTTGTTTTAGACCATATAGAGCTTTCTTAAGTTTGTAAACATGATTTGTTAATTTTTCATTTTCAAAAAGTGGTGGTTGTTCAACATATACTTCCTCTTTTACAAATCCATTTAAAAAGGCACTTTTAACATCCATTTAAAATAATTTGAAATTATTATGATTTGCAAAAGCAAGTAGAATCCTAATGGCTTCTAATCCCTCTGCAGGAGCAAAGGTTTCATCACAATCTATTCCTTCTTCTTGACAATAACCTTGAGCGACTAACCGGCTTTATTTCTAACAACCTCACCATGTTCATTCATTTTATTTTTATAAACCCATTTAGTTCCAATTATAGTTTTATTTTCAGGTCTAGGAACAAGTTCCCAAACATCATTTCTAGGGAATTTATTTAGTTCTTCTTGCATAGCCAAAATCCATGAATCATCAATTGATGCTTCTTTTGGATTTTTGGGTTCAACAGTTGATATAAAGGCTACATTGCTAATTTTACTTAGTTGATTTCTAGTTGTAACAACAGATTGCATATCTCCTAGTATATTTTCTATAGGATGATCTTTTAAAAGTTTGATCTTTTTATTAGGATGATTAATTTCAGTATTAGTTTCAGTTGACTCTTAATTTTGAGTGATTAAATCCTTTTCATCATTTGTATCTTCAAAAATTTTGAGACTTTCATCGAATGAAACATGCATTGTTTCTTCGATGGTCTTAGTTCTTAAATTAAACACTCTATATGCTTTACTTCTATTAGAATATCCGATAAAGATACCTTTATCTAATTTAGGATCAAATTTATCTAAGTTATCTTTTGTATTTAAAATAAAATATTTACTTCCAAAAATTCTAAAATAAGATGCCTTAGGTTTCTTTATGTGAAGAAGTTCATAAGATGTCTTATCAGTTAAAGGTCTAATTAAAATTCTATTTAAAATATAACAGCCAGTAGCAACTGCTTCTGTCCAAAAATATTTTGGTAATTTACTATATGAAAGCATAGTTCTCGCACACTCTTGAATCGTTCTATTGTTATGTTCTGCTACTCCTTTTGTTGTGGGGTTCTTGAAAATGAAAAATTGTGAGTTATTTTCTTTTTACTGCAGAATTCCTCAAACTTTTCATTTTCATATTCACCACCGTGATCACTACGGATGGTTATAATTTTACAGAAAGTTGATTTTGAATCCTTTTTGTAAAGTTCTTAAAACATTCAAAAGTATCACTTTAATGTTTCAAAGATATTGTCCATGTAAATCTAGATTAACATCTACAATTACAAAAACATATTCACTGTGATTTATTGACTGAATTTTAGATGGACCAAATAAATCAAGATGACGTAATTCAAGAGGTTTTAAAGTTGAAATCATACCTTTTAATTTAAAGGAACATTTTCTAAGTTTTCCTACTTGACATGTATTACATAAACTATCTACTTTAAAATCATTTTGGGGAGACCTCTTACTAGATCATGTTTTGACAGTCTTGATAAGAGTTTGAAATTCAAATGCCCAAATCTCTTATGCCAAATCCAAGGGTCACTTGTATTTTCCAAAAGACACAGGTTATCATTTGAAACTTTCATGCTAAGAATATAAATATTCTTTTTCCTAATTCCATCAAATATTATGGTTGAATTATTATCTTCAATGTGACACTTATCTTTTTCAAATTTAATTTTATATCCTTTATCGCAAAGCTAACTAATACTTAGCAGATTCTGTTTTAGATTCTTGACTAGCAATAATAGGAGTTTCAAGTTACCAACATTGCCAATGCCAATCACATATCCTTTTGAGTTGTCTCCAAAGTTAACCAGTCCTCCATCTTTGTATATTATATCATTCAGCATATCCGGATTACCAGTCATGTGTCTAGAGCATCCACTATCGAGTATCCATTTATTCCTTTTGATCTGCACAATTTTTCCATTGTGGATTGATTCCTCAACACCCATAGAACATATTTCCTGCACATCATACAATTTTGGTAGACAACTTGAATTTGAATATCGATTATATGCAGACTCATGAGACAATTATGATCTGAATATTTCTAAACTAGTACTAACAAGTTTTTAATACATAGCCACTTTAAAAGCTTTTCCAAAATTCATATTATGAAACTTTGAAATCCTTGCTCTGATACCAAATGTGAGAAATACAGATTACGGATCCTAAGGCTAGAATTAACACCAGAGGGGGTGGTGAATAGTGTTTTAAGGAATTACTAATTCGTTTTGAGTTTATATTAATTTGAACACAAATGTATGCAATAGTCAGACACAAATATGATTATAGAATCAAATACAGATGTAGATATAAAGTAAAAGCAATGAAGGAAAGAACACGCCGTATTTTATACTGGTTCGGAGTTACCCAACATCCAGTCCCGTAACACAAGTAAGGATTTCCTTTCAAAATCAATTCTTACAATTACACCCTCGATTTCATGGCCATGAGGTACACCGCTCCAGATTCACAATCCTCTGGGTAGTGATACTTTATTTTACGGGCAACAAGTTCACCCGACTGATTTTCCAGGCTACAATCACACCTTTTCTCGCTCGATTGATTACAAAGAAATCTATAACTCTGAATAGCACTGAGATCTTGTTGAGATAATGATAGAGAATCAAACCAGAGATGATCTAGTTAGATTCAATGGTGATTTCAGCAGAGTAATGGTAAAAATATATATAAAGAAATGTGAAAGAAGAAGTGGAGTGAAATCAGAGAATATATATGAATATAAATTTGTTTAAAACAGCCCCTATTTATAGTAGAACAACAGCCATGTCAATTCATGAAAGGATATGACGAATAGACACTTCCTTTGAAATTAATACTTTTGAAATAAACTGTCACCTTGTCGACAATGGTTCCTTGGGGTTGTCGACGGGCCTAAGTTATTTTTGGTAATTAGTTTTTCTTTGAAAATAACTTCTATCTTGTATTAAAACTATTTTAAACTTTATAAATATACTTAACTATATTTTAAATACATAAATAAGTATAGAGAATAATATTTTGGTATATATAAAATTTTACTATGATTTTATATTTAAATCTAAGTATAAATATTAAAAGTTAAATATATTATAATTAAAAGATAGTTTAAAACCAGGATAATTTGATATACAAAGATTATTTTGAGGCTAAAAGTATTTTAAAAATAGGATGGATGTTTTTGATTTAAGAAAGAAGATTTTGAAATCATTTTGAAAACAAGATATAATTTTGTAAAACATTTGAATAAAAGTTAGTGGATACAAAACAATGTTCCACTAGATTTTTCGTAGGTTCCATCCTACTTAGGGTTCCATCCCTTTAACGGGCTCGAAGTGGATTCCATTCCACGAATAAAATGGATTTTAAGACGTCAGTGCTTTTCTAGGAGTTTTAACTAAATTCCTAACTAAATTACTTATATTGAAATCTTGAACTCTTGATAATCTTGATACTCATGAGTCTTGAATCTTGATATCATCGATCTTGAGTTTATCAATTCTTGAATCTCTATACTATACAGCCTTCATTCTTTGGTACCTGTATATATATCCGGCATATACATATATATCTAAAAAATAATGTTAGTATTTATATTTTATAATCTTATTCTAAGTTTGTTGTTATCAAAACTAACTTCTCAGGGACTAACATTACCTACCCACCTACGCCGCCGCCGCCATCGGCAAAGTCGCCAAGATCCATACCAATGACTAACCTATGCCAGTCCAAGTCCAAGTTCAACGCCGCCGTCCCCATTCTCACTGACATATTGATTGAATTTGCATCGCCACCGTCTATCGCCAATTATAGCGCACCCCGACCACCAATGACTGATCCAATATCGCTATAAACATCTTCGTGATCTCCACTTCACATCTCTAATCCACCATCGTCGTATTTTCATCATTTCATCGTTGAATCAAAATGGATGGTCTATATTATCAAACTTATAGCGCATTTTTCGATAAATTTGTACACCCAATCGACGAATGAACATTACCATTGGATTCTCGTCATCAAGAAATATAATTTTGATATATAAAATGTCTCATTCGAATTTTTTCTACTGTGTAATTTTTAACTAGAAAGCAATTAAGTTTGTAATTATAATCAATAAAAAATCAATTTTTAATCATATAGCCATGACATACTACACCCTAATCGGGCATATAAAAAATATCACCTTTTTATTATCTGCTACAACATTTATAATTTGATTTAAGATGATAAGGAGTGAATTACTACGTCTTATCAATATATATATATATATATATATATATATATATATATATATATATATATATATATGCTAATATGATAAGTCCCACTCAACCGTTAGCCATGCATGTTCTTCGATCCAGGGTGAATCATCCACCTTCTTCGCTGTCTAGAAATTTCCTGCCTTGAAATTGCCAAATAGCTTTGAATATTTGTGTAGCTCTCTTCACAACGATCAGTTCCATATATTATTTTCTTTAATTTGGATTTGATTTGATGAATTTGAAATTGATTTTGTTTAAAGATTAGATGAAGAAGAAGATGAAGATTAGTGCTAATATGTTCAGGCTCAAGTAGGATTAGAGAAAAGGGTTTACTATTCTATTTATACGCTGAGATAACATATGTTCAGTCTAAAATCTCGAAATTATTATATTACAAAATTACCACTGTGTTTGAGTTCTTCTAATTTCTAGCTCATCAAGAAAAATTCAATAAGTTATATATGTTTTGTGACTATGAATGGCATTCCGGATGCAATGTAATAGATATCAAAGCGTATTTCCAACTCCTTTAAAATTTATTATTTTCCCTTTATGTAAGGTTATGATTTTTACCTTTTTAATTTAATTATTTAATTTCGTAAAATTATGGGGTGTTTCATTCTCCCCGGTTAAATGAATTTCATCATCGAAATTCCATAGGATGGACAATGTGACTCCCTCTACACTGTACAAACAAATAAAATAGACATGCTACATCCATTTAGCATCCATTTTACAACACACTAAAAACATAGCCAAGATTACATAATACATACGATAAATAGAATAGGATGAGTGCAAATGCAACTGAATCGACCTCCTATATGAATGCACATGCCTTGAAACCAATCTGTATACCAACATCATACTATATGCAAATGGGTGTGTGTGTTTTTGTGTGTATGTATACACAGACACACACATACATACATATATGCACATCTATAATTCTATATGCAACATCCATATCAAAGTTTAAGTAAACGACCACATTTATAAATACAATCTGTAAGAACATACATGAAGAAATAATTAATAGTGCATAAAAAAATTTAGAACACTTAACTATAGGTAACTATCCTAGGATGGAATGTTTATACACACAAGTAAACACACATATGTTCTACCGGTATAACTCAAAAAAGCAATCATAGCAACCAAAATGCATCGTAAGGATGTGCATACAACTAATCCTATCATCCTTACATCCATGGCTATGTCAAAAAGCTAGAAGCAACCATGCAAACAAATAATGACCTAAGGAGCAAACTAACCACAAACGACCTAAAAGAAGAACTTATTGGAAGAGAGCTCATGATGGGAAACTCGGATTCCCTCCTTGAGTTTCTGCGTACCTCCATCTAAACCTTTTCTTTGCCATACTTAGACTAACTTCATTTCCTCATTTTTATGTTATATTAAATCAAGTCCTAAGATGTGAATACTTCAATGGAGTATTCTAGAATTCCTCTCTACATTCACCTCATAAGCTGACTAGCCTATGCCATAATCTCTAAATCATCAATTTACATTCGCGAATGGGATAAAAATAAATTATAGGAACATTCACCAACTTTTCATGAACCCACTCAAACTTATTGACTTCACTACTCTCTATATAATCGGGAAAGGCCTAACGACTTATGACGTTAGATTTCCTACATAACATATCTCAATATCGAGTCCTGCACTTACCATGCTACCCACTACGAACTCTTTATGCATGCATATGCTATGCGGTTTACGTTCCTTAGTAAACCACTGAGATGTTTCTAATTACATAATATCTAAATATAAATTAATTTAAATACTTCATTACAAGAATATCTCCATCGTCGAATACCTTACAACATACTTTGCCACATGCTTATACACCTTGGCTAAAAGAAAATCTTCTTTGTATCCTTTGATATCCCTTGCTGAATTTCATTCTTGAGTCAATAAAGACAACACCACAATAAAAGATGGTGTCTTTGCACTAAGCAGACTAACGTTTAAGATTCTTACATGAATACCATATTCCATAACTATTTAATTTAGAAGCATTACAAATGGAAGATGTCATATTTTCAATGAATACAACATTTAATAGCAACAGATGGACTAGATTTTGCATTCTTCACTTATTTTTTACGTACATCGAGATTTGAAATTAGGTTATGCACATTATTTCGAAAAATTAAATTAATAAAATAGTTCTTTCAATACAAGTGATGACTGAAAAAACTAATCTTACAATTTAGTCAATTTCCTTCCAAATCACCAAATGTTGCCCTCTTTAGAATCTCCTTCGAACCTTAGTTCTTGCAATTCAAGACATTTACTTCATATCTTAACATCATACAACATTAGAAGCTTAAAAATATTATTAACTCCACATGCTTGTGAAGTCCTATAAACAAACATAAGGCCAACGTACCTTATGTACATTTCCATTCTTCAAAAACACTTTACATAGACAAATAATGTTATCCTCTACCAACGACTATCTTATAAAATCAATCTTCTATTATCAAATCTTTTCAAGAAAAATTTTTCTTAACTACACTCTTATGTTTTACATTTCTTATAAACATATCCCATCCCTTGGCGTAAACAAATATGTTCATCTCAAACTATATTTAATAACATATGTCTCAATAACTGTAGCACCCAATAAAATAAATTGTAACTAAATAAGTAAATTTAATATAGAGGTAAAAACAAAATTTTTATAAAGTTGGAATTGGGCCATGAATGTTTTACTATTGCATTCGTGATAGAATTCTGATCGATTTTCATACATAATGTATTGAATATGGAGTTCAAACGTAGAATTTATAAGCATTTAAAGTTTACGAATTTAAATAATTCAAATAAAATTAAATTAAGCAATTAAATTTTAAATTTGAAAATTAGTGAAAATTAGACTTAGGGGTTAAGTAAACATTAAATTTGACAATTAATGTTGAAACTTATTAAGGTATAAAATAAGTACGACAATAGAAACAAAATATAGCTTCTAAGATGAACTGGGCAGTTGACCCCAAGGTTTAACCGGTCGACCCCTAGCGGTCGACATGTATATATAGGGCGATCAACCGCTACATAGAGTGGCAGCTAGGTTTTATTGAAGATTAAACAACCCAAATCTTCCGTTTTTGACCTATTTTCATCCTATGGTTTTGGTACGTTTCAACTCTTACAAATAGAACTATACCTTCTCCCTTTTATTCATAAAAATATTTGAAAATTTAACAAACCTTTGCCATTATTGTCTCCTCAATAGATTTAGAAACTCCATTAGAAACTCAAGCAAGAACTCTACTTAACTTTCTCGTGAAGACCCACATTTCGAAAGGTTTAAATTGACAATAATTCATACATGTCCAACTCAAACAATCCAGAACACAGCTAATCAATAGGGTTAATTGAGAAAAATAAGAAAAGAAGAAAATAAATTGAGAATTTCGTACTAGAATGATAAAATAAAATAATCAAATAAATAGTTGATGAAGCTGTTTGTGCTATACATTTGATTATAATTTATACAACATTTATCAAAGTTATATACACAACAGAATACTAAAATAATGTAGTGGAACAATATGATGCAGGGAATACTACTACTAATAATAATAATATACCAAATCTTCATCTTCATCCTCCAGAAAATAATCTTCAATCTACGGAAAAATCAGCGCTGACGCGAGCACAAAGTAAAACAATACACTCGAGTCAGGACTAAAATATCCTTACGGGAGTCAGATCAATATCACATGTAACAAGAGTGCAATTGTAACGACTCGATTTTTGCCCGCTCGAAAATCGACATCCATACTTCAAATCGTATTCGAATGCCATAGATTCGACCGTTCAATTCCGATTCGCCGGAGCTTATAACAATCATTAAGTAAACAACACAGCGGAATAAAAGAATAATACATTGATATACAGCTTTGATACAATATCTGATACAACAGATGATCCAATAGATATCAATATACATCAGAGACATGATACAATAAAATAGCAGCGGAAAAGAAAATAGATAACATCTAGCATACGGAACAAATAACTCTGAGATAATCTTCAAAAGAGAACTCCGAGAACTGCAACTCCCTTTCCAAGAATCAATCCAGCAATAGCTCGAACTCCCAATAACAATGCACAAAGATAAACAAAACTGGTGCGATCCAAAGACTGAACTAACTCCAGATAATCCACTATATCTAACTATCTGTAAAACCCAACTCTAGACTGCTCGTGTAGAAAATAATGAGCACCCAGAGTTTAGGAAAGAAACAATAAACTCCGGATCAGTCGTGGGACTGGTGTGAGCAACAAAAACAGTTTATCTTTTATTCAAAATCAAAATAGAGGAATATTTTTAAAGTCAATTCGCAATGCTTTTAAAAGATGAGACTACCATAAGACCTCCTGCCACACACACAATGCAAACGCAGACTTGGAGAAGATTTCTCCTTATGATAGTCAAACATGCTTGATACGCATTTAAAAAGAACATTTGATATTATTACTAGTGCATAGTGTAGAAAATTCATTTCGAAAGTAGAATATAAATCTTAGCCAGCATAGGTACCATTATATTATGCCTACTATAGCTACCTCCTGAGGAAGCAGGTTCTACAACTAAAACCGTACAAGTTTCGTATTGTTTCTTTGGATTTCCAACAAATGGTCAGGCCAAGAAACTTCCCATTGCCACATGAGAATGCCTCTAGAAAGACATCCCCGAGAACCAAACCGGAACTCTACCAACACAAGGCCGGGTTACCCCTAACTGGGTAACTACTGACACGAGCACGCCATTCCCCGATCGTAAACGACCTTTCTCACGGGATCCCGATAACCAACAACCACAAAGTAATAAATTCGTAGTAACCACATAGGTTAAATATCTGGGCTCCATACCATGATACCACCTCTATCCAGAAGGAAATGTACATACCCTAAAGGGTGCTACCCCTCATAACCTTGCTGCATCTTTCCTGTTTTGACCATTTCCGGGGTGTGAGGCTCGACGAAGTCACGTCCACAAAAACATACTTTATACAAAAGCCATGCTTTGGGTCAACAGATGATCATAGAAATGATCACCAGGATAGACGATCCAATAAAAGATCCTATCACAAATAATCAACACAATGATCATTTCACAGCAACACTCAGCATGTCACATTACCAAATTGGGAATATATTGCTGATAACTTCAACTATATAACCTCTGAGCTCGTACGTCTCAGAGAAGGGTGTTAAGCTAAGAGAATAAATTCTCCGCCACCAACAGAAATATATTTGAAAGAAATCTGCTTTATATCTCAACTTGTAATGTCAGACATACAATCCATACAAGTCTGTTCCGGGATCGAACAGAACCGAAGGCACTTACAAAGAAGTCCTTGCAACCCGGATATTCACAATCCCGATCGGATTTTCCCATCACTTAGGGAATCTCTATACCAGGAGCTACCCAGTGCAGAGATAATCGATAGGTCATCCTATCGCTCTCGCAAATACCCGGTCTTCACCACCGGTCTTCAAATGCTATCCATAACGACATATCACATATTCGGAATGGGATATATGACACAAAGGTCCTTTCTCGGCTAAACCGAATAGTGAGCGAAATAGTTCAAAAACAAATGGATAATGGGATTTCAATTAAGTCACAACTTAATAATTCAAAACTTTTCTTCAAATGGCTTAACAAATTACCATTTTCAATCTTTAAACAAAAAGATTCATTTTCACAACCTTTAACGGTTTAAACAATTTTCACATTTTAATCTTTTAAACAAAAGATTCATTCACAGACTTTCCAAATCCATTTTCATTTCAATTTGATTTAACTCGTTAAATCTTTAAATCAAAGATTTAACTTATAGCCTTCAAAACAATTTCATTTCAATTTGATTTAAACAAATCATCAATTTAAATCTGTTAAAAATAACAGATTTAATCCATAGCTTTCAAAAAGAATTCATTCATAACTTAGGAAAATCATTTCTCTATTAAATTTTGAAATTCCCCTAATTAACTGGAATTTCATTTCTTATCTGAAAGCCTTTATTCTTTTAAACAAACAGTTTCATTTTGGAAATCTGATTCATTCATACGAGTTGAAACCCTTGGGTTAAATCCAAATTCTCAAACCAATATTTTAAAATGTTTTAACTTCATATAAACACCTTTATAACATCCTTAGTCATAATTTTCAAATCATGGAATTCAATTTCAAAATTTGTATTATTTAAATTGAAACTTTACCAAGTTATTCAAATTCCCAAAAATAATACTTTAAAAATGGTTTAACTCATAATGACTAGTATAATATCATTAATTCCTAATTTCAAATTACAAAATTCAATTTCAAGTATTGAATTTAAATTTAAATCAACTTATTTAAATTCCAAAACTAAATCAAGTAATTTAAAAATAATAAATTCTATTTTTGAAATTCCATTCCAAAAGCTTTTCACATTTATTCCGATTCCATTTCCAAAACATTTGAATTTAAAAATTCAAATTTAACTATTTCAAAAATCTGCGACTTAATCGATTTCCTCGTGAAATCCATATTTGTGTGTGTATGAGTGTGGTTCAGGGTTTTAACACAATAGTGCGCATAATCATCATCACAGATTAAAAACATATCAGTATCGATAAGCGATATAACCCACAGCGCTTATCTTCATTCACAGAGTCGCAGATAAAATAAATTTATCAATTACAAAGATTCATCATTACGATTCGATGTGGGTTTCGGACAACTAATTGGAATCCGACTCCCTGTCGCATCGAATTTCAAAATGCCGTTTTACAGGCAAAGGTTTTTTTACATATATACAGAAACAAATCGAAATTCACAGTACAGCATAAGGCAGTTCACATAGCATCACAATCACAAACAGGTAATTAATTTAATAATTAATAAAACTTAATTACTCATTTAATTATCACTAATTATTTAATTAATCATTAATTTCCAATTAATAAATCATTAATCTTTAATTAGTCACTTAATTAGCTAACTACAAATTATTTAATTATTTAACTTTAAGCAGTTAATTAAATTTCAAATTTCAAATTGACTAAACACAAGATTATAAATCTCAATCTTAAATTTCAAATTTTGCTTAATCTTAAATTACTTACTAAATTTCAATTATAGATTAATTTACATTCTTAATTACTGACACTTTAAATTCGTTAATCATCTTTACATTAGCAAATCTTTTTAATTGATTTTTAAATCAAATCTTAGTTTAAGACTTGTCAACAATGTTTACTTAATAAATACTAGACTTGGTTTAACAAAAATGTCTTAAAACTTTATTAAGTTAATCCACTACAAAAAAAATGACTCCTTCACTCTCTGTTACTTGAGTATCACCTCTACTTCACCCATTTTCTCGTGACCCTCCTTCTTCTTCCTCTCTCTCTTTTGTTTCTTTTTTTTTATTTTTTATTTTTTTTATTTTGTTATTTAAGTTTCAGCATTAGGTGAACTTAATAACTTCACGATTTAAATCCCCCAGGCAAACACACGCGACCCCCCCCTTAGTTTCGAGTAAACCAGTTGCTTCGAGTAAATCTGCAAAAATCTCGAGCACGTCTCGAGTTTCCCCCCCCCCTTTCTTCGAGTTCCTTACGTCTTTCACCTTCCTTCTTCCCCAGTGCACACACGTGCACCGTGCACCTACCCACGCTCCTCCGGCCACCGATGAGCACCGCGTCCATCCCACACACACACACAAACACGCGAGACCCCAAAGCATCAACCAGATCGAAGAAATTTCGATCAGATCAAAATTGACCATTCGAACCCACTGACCCAAAAACTCAACCACACAAAAACCCATCGTACCATCACCCACGACCACCGGCCACCTCGAAACTTGGTCCGAAGCTTCGCTACCACCCAACGCCTCTAACCCACCTAGTCCGATCGCCTCTAATTCCCTGATGCCCTCGCATTGCCTCGACAACCGAGCCAAACCCATCACCCCTCTTAAACCCTAGTTCCCCTCGCCGCGACGTCATCAATGATCGGAAAAATATCAACTTATTTTTCTCGATAGCGTCGGCCTACCACCCTCATCTACCCACAACCCCAACTCCTCCAACGCTCTAGATCATCGGGAAAGTCCCCGAACCCATTCTCTGATGAAACACGAACTGCAACCCATCCCGTCCACTAAAAATCCTCATTTTAGTTTTAAAATTCATAGTTTACTATCAGGATCAATTGTATATTCTTGGAATTTAAAATTAGCATATTCGAATTTTCCCAAAATTTTTACAGTTACGGTTAAAAAATTTCTTCCAGAGATATATTTACATTTATTTACTTGAATGAGTTACCAAACTAAAACTTGTAGTTTAAACAACGAATTTTATTTTAAACCTAAGTTTAAACAGAGAATGAAACAAAGAGATTTGAATTTCTTTTGCAAACCAAGCCAGAAAGTTAAATGCAGAGGGTATACTATTAGTACCTGTATTGCCATCATTCATTCATATATACTAAATAGACTTGAATTCATATTATCACACTTCAGGCTTACTAGAAGATGATTATCAACAACCTATATGTATATATATATATATACACACACACTAAACTATTAAAAAAAGTGAGGTTACTCACATGTGTTGTTTGAAACAGAGAGCATGAGCAGCTGGAAGTGCTTTGAGAACTGGAAACTAGATTTGCTTTTGTTTGAGCAGCCTTGTGTAATTTCAAACTGAAGCCTTCATCTTGATTATCAGGTTGTAGTTGCTTTTGTTACTGACTATTGTTTCTTTTTTTTTTTCTTTCTCTCTGGTTTTGCTTAACTTTTTAGTGAATGAATGAAATAGGATAGAGGTATACATGTAGAGAAAAATGTTTGTACAGGGATTATTAATGTTTGTTTGTACAATAGTTATGGGCTGAGATGATTTTGCTTTGCATTCTTACAGGCAACATTCTTTTGCCTTACTTTTCTTTATTACGGCTGATATCATGCTTTTGCTTATGTACTTGATATGTTTTTATTTGTTTGTTATTTGCTTTTACTTTATGTTTATATACTTAAACATATACTTGATGTCCTGCTTCCTATTTTCTGGTTTACAGCCTACATACTTTTGCTTTTACCTGTTTATACTTTAGTTTTGTTTTTAAGTGTACAAACTTATTTATTTTGTTTTGTTTCTGTGATCCTACTTTTGTTTTGATGCCCATGAATCTTACATCCAGGCCTTGATTCTGGTTTTACTTGTAACTGAAGCTTTACAGTATTTTTTTTTGTTTACTTGTTCTTTTTAGTTTAGTTTTATACTTATTGTTTTTGTTTTATAATTTATCTTCAAATCATATTTCTAACATACGTATTAAATTTACAACGTATATTTTATTTTATTTCTTTCTTTTGTTTTATATTTTACATAATTTTATAAATATGTGGTTTCTACTTTGTATGTTATTTCTTTTGTTTGAATACTTCATTTATATGTTTACTTGTTTCTTTCTTTCTTTTGTCTTATTACTTTATAGTATGAATAACTTCTGTTTTAACATGTTGTTAAAATTTATTTATGAGTTACTATATATATATATTTTTCTTAATTTATTTTATAACCCAAATATTTATTAAATCATTCTTCTAAGATTTAAATTCAAATCAAAATATATATATATATATATACACTCAAGATTTTATAATTTCAAATTGACTCATATATACCCAAATATACATATATATATATACATTCACATATATACATATATATATATAATATTTAAAAATTTAAATGATTTATATAGAATATATTTGAACTTGGGGAAACTCGCTTCCATTTATATTAAATTTTATAAATTTTTATTCAAAATTTCATTTAATTATTAATTTAAATTAAATTAAAATTCAGGATCGTTACAGCAATAGTGTTAGAGATGTTTACGGGATTTTACATCTCCTATCCAATGTATAATGTGTGTGCAATAACTCAAAAGATGCTACGGGATTTTCCATCTCTTAAGGATCCGTCAAAATATCTACATTTAGTAGAATACGCTATATATATAATGTCTAATTAGTAAAATAAATATTTTTCTTAGCATTAAGGCTTTACATTAACCCCCCTTAATGCATTTTTAGGCATTGTCGTACAATTTACATATAATGCTCCAGCAGCACATCGGGGGATAGGGATGCGCCGTGATACGACAACACTAAACCAAACTCGTAGTAGTCTTTTATAAGGATAAAAGTATGACAAGGCATGTGAGGCATTGTCCAGGTAGGATACTACCAGTTTTGGTCGCAGGGCTGGTGGTAATGCATCGTAGCCACGATCGCCCACCGCATTCATCCATCCCATATCGAGTCAAAGGGAGGTCATTCCAAATTAAGGTGCACCAATCGAAACCAATATCAAAAGTAATATTATGGACCAAGTCTGTAACATCCCCTATCTAGAGGCCTAAAGCTAAGCACTGCAAATGCTGCAGTCATCTATTGTATTAACTTCCAGTGACTGAATACGGCTATGTTAATGGTATCTATAATATCAAAAGCACCTGAATATGAAACAAATCATTGATTTCAAAACATAATTTTTCATTGCATTTCAAAACATATGTTCCATATTCATATTAAAAAATCCCAATACGTTTCCCAGGCGAAGATAAAATATATTTATTACAAAATATGCCAATAGTGGTAGACGAAGATGCCCCCTTAGATAATCAGAGTCATATTGTCATAATTGACTTAATACGTACACAACGGAAATAAATAGAAACAAAGAACTACAACTCCTAAATAGCTATCCATAAGTATTTTTCTCATCTCTGATAGCTTTATTTGTCATCCTACTAAACCTAAAAGAACCTCAACCTTCACCCTACTCAAATCAAATTTGAGCACCCGAGAGTTTAAAAGAAAAACATAAATTTCGAGTCAAAGATAAAGCCTGGTGTGAATAATACTATACATCTCGGTTAACTGATATTAAGTGAGACCACGCTTCCTAGTTAAATGGGTTTTCCCTCACTAACATCCTCTTAAAACATGTCTTATGCAAATCTTTATCCTGTAACCAAAACTGGTTAAAATTGTAAAGCATCATTACACACACACACACACATATATATATATATATATATTGATAACAAACGGACAATCTGTCCGAACAATATAGTTTTGTTTGGCTTACTATTAACCTTTGGCTGACTCGGGCCTACCAGAAAATAAAAAATAATAATCTAACATTTGTTAGACATTCTTCTTCTAGACTTTCTGTTAAATACTTCTCTTTTGGACGGTCTATCCCTAACTTAACATCTTCAAGTGTCACCCAATCCTAATGGTTCTACGAGCACACCAATAACCTATCTATATACAATCATATATTCCCTTCTGTGTGTAATTTCATCCTACCCGTGACAAAGCCCTACATATTGGAATTTTGGATTAAATTAGCTGGGGTCAATAGCTAATGTATAGGATGCGATCCTATAGCAGTCCCATCTATTATTCTAATATCTGAGTCATTTTACTTGGGGATACCCTTCCATAATTTTTTTTGAAAAACTTTTGATCTGAAATTGATTAAAAAGCTTTTAAACTAAACTTAAATAAGGAAAACAATCATACTCTATGCTTTAAGAAAATTACCTTGCCATGTTTTATATATATATATATATATATTTGTGTGTGTGTGTGTATACTTTACTCAAATCTTTGTTGATGAAAACCTTTAAACATTTGAAAGTACCCCTTTTGGATCCTATTGAAAGTACCTCTTTGGAAATCATATAAAACCCTTTCTTTCTTTTAGGCCGAAATGCCAAATCTTCCTTTCGAAACCATCCATATAAACCTTTCGATACCATCAAAATTCCTTTCTCTTTCAAAAGCTAAAAACCTTATACATCCCATTTTAAAACCATTAAACATTTCCTTTTGAAACCATAGGAAAATCTTTCCTTTAAACTGTTCAAAACAATTGGAAAAACCTTTCTTTAGACCTTTCGAAACCATTGGGAAACCACCCCTTCGAAACCTTTCTTTAAAGGCTTTTGAAAACATAAGGGAACCACCTCTTCAAAACCTTTCTTTAAAGCCTTTCGAAGGCATTGAAACCTTAAACCCTTCAAAAGCATTTGGGTTCAATTTTAAAACATGTGGAAAACACCTTTCGAAATCATTCAACACCAAACTAGTCGAAACCTTTGGGTAATTCTTTAAAAATCACTAAAGGTCCCAGCAATAGAGTCGAAAGCATACCCTTTCAAAAGCTATAATTTAAAGAGTGAAGTGTGGTGTCAAAACCACCCCTTCAAAAACATTGAAGAAGCGACAGGGTCTTTTACAAAACAGAACAACCCCTTCGAAAGCTCTATTTTGAAAGGTAGAAGGCGGCAGTAAAGGCTTTGACATAGTCGGAATCTATTATTTAAAAATAAGGGTGCAACTATTTCGAAACAGACCTTTAAAACCATTCTCTTAGTCGAAAGCAGACTTAGTCGATTGCTGTGTATTGGAACAAAGGCGCAACTTTAAAACCTTTCTTTAAATTAATAGACCTAGTCAGAAGCCATGTATGTTGAAAGCTACTTGGTTAAAAGAAAGTAGGCTCTTTTCTAATTTAAAACAAAAAGGCGCTTCAACCCTTTCTGAACCCCTTGGTTTCAACTCTTGCTTTTGTCCAATTCACTATATATCAAGATATTGATGCCATGTGCACTGGTTTGCGAATGGAGGAGGAGGGTCTTAGTGGAAAGCTACCTGGGCGAAACAAAAGAGGCAAAACATGCTTTCAGCATGAATTTCTGATTTAAACCCTTTTTAAGTAAATTTTTAACTAACTTACCTTGTTTGTCAAAATATTATTGGTTGTTATTTTTGCTTTCTAAAAGTACTGCCAAAATTTCAGAATTAATTAATTTAAATCCTTTGTAAAATACCCCTTCTCCTTAATTAAATATATAAAACATTGAAGTCCCATACCTTAAATAATTTCATACATTCATCAAAACACTTTGGAAAATTCTATAAAATTTCCAAAAAATATATATTTATATCTTTTCTGCCATGTAAAAATTCCGGACTTAAATTATTTATAATTTACCCGTAAATAATTTATAACCCAATAAATCATTTTCTTTACTAGAAAATTAATATAAAATCCATATTACTTTAGAAAATTATAAAAATTGAAACCCATCTTTAAAATAACATTTCTGGTCTATATATAAAATCTCTAGGCATTTGGATGTTAATAAATAGGGTATTCACAGCAAACATATCATAAAAATTAATATAAATATGCACAAATCATCAACAAGTATATATAAACATTTTTCTCCTCTAAAACCTAGCTAAATCATGCAAGATAAATTCGAATTTCATCTAAAACTGAAAACATATAGAAAAACAAGATGTAGTCATTATTCACCTTAGCTTTGTGGTTAGGATATGAGATTTGATCTTGACTACGTTGATTTACTTCTTCCTCATGAAAATCCTAGCCTTTTCTTCTCTTGAGATTAAAAATGGTGGCGGGCCTTCGAATATTTTAGTTTGAGAAAATGGAATGAATGTGTGTTCGAATTTCTAAGGGTTTAGTGTATAAGTTCTATCATTTTCCTATTTCACTCCTAACTTATTTCCTAACACTCAAGTCCATTTTTTTTCTTTAGTTCATTTTTACATATAGGCACGGCTACCCTTAGTTAAATCAAATCACAACCCATTAATCACCTTACATTATTTTATTTTATTTTTCTAATTAAATACCCTAAATAATGTCACTAAAAATATGGGGTGTTGCAAACTCCAAGAAGAAAATCGAAGAACGAATGTATGCTAGGGGTAGTTAGCCCACTTGGCTCTGCCAAGCAATCCTGTTTTAGTCATTTCAAAGTGGAACAAGTGCCGAATCTATCTACCATCATTCTCTTTCTTTAAATCCAACAAATGTACATCAAAGTCAACCCTTCATTTTGGAGTCTGATTCGTGTACACAGTTGTTAAAGTGGTTCCAATATTAACAGAGAGTATGCCAATAAGAGGCTCCAGTCTCTTTAACAACCAAACGTCGTTTTACATACCGCTTGGTACTTTTACATTTCAAAATCGATTTATACTTGATATCAAAATATCATATTTTCTTTAAAATTAAGATTTACGTAAAATATTTTATTTACACTTCAATATTCATGTTGAATCTCAACTTACGTTATAACTTCATTTTAACCCAATTCACATTTAAATCAATGATTTAATTATAAACAGTTCCCACCTTGACCAGCTAGAAATTTTCTTTATTTAGAACATAGTTTGAAATTTTTTAAATAGATTAAATAGTTTAAATAGTTTAAATATTAAATAGATTATATATTAAATGATTTGAAATTTTAAATACTTTGAAATTTTAAATAATTTAGAATTTTAAAATGGTGAATTTTGAAATGGCTTATTGTAAAATAGTTTATAGTGAAAATAATTTCAAATTCAAAACCGTTTCTTCCCATTTCTAATAAATATGGATTTAGGTCCAAATTTAAATCAACTGGTTCCATTTAAAAATTTCAGTTTTGATTATCTTAAGTCTCAGATGAATTCAAATCGACTCAATTTTGATTTTAATTCAATTTGAATTAACTTCAATTTCGATTCAAATGGTTTACGGGTTCAGTTCAATTCTCATTTTAAAACCATTTCAATTTATATCAAGTTCGAGTTTAATTTAAAAATATCGATTTAAATCATTTAAATCAAGTTAAACTTCATTGTTCCACTCAAGGTTCAAATTTCTAAAATAAGTCAATTTCCAGTCAAAATTTGAAATATCCATTTAAATTGCTTTTACTTAGCAATATTTCAAAGTTTGAATAAAAGTTCAAAACTTTTAAACAAATCAATTTCCATAATTTAAATCATGTTTAAATTATAACTTCTACTTTCAAATTCAATTCTTTAAACACTTTTGTTAACAACTTTCAGTTTCAACATTTCAAGCTTGAGTTCGAAAATATCTGATTCCCATATTTCAATTCATTTATATTTTTATAAAACCAAATCATTTAAATAAATTCAAAACCAAGAATTTAAAATCATTATATTTAACCAATCCTACGTCCTGATATAATTTTCTACCCTATAGCCAAGTGATCTGTTATTTCGCTTTTAATTTCAGGGATGGATATATATCATTTCAATCCAAATCATAATGTTATATGTATACATTATTTCAACCTATTTCTTAATTATTTAAAATAATTTAAATAACAGTTTATATACTGTCAAATAATATACAAGGTTATAACAAGGATATGTAAAATAAATAAACATCCAATACATCACAAACAACATCCAAATAAGTCAAAATGTCACAACCATTAACTAGGTATCAATATCGGGTGTTTAACTAGCAGTTTTTCGTGGGCGTTGAAAACATTCACCTTTGTTGATATGATCGTAACGCGACTTGTTTCGCTTGAATCAGACCTCACATGAAAAAGTTATGTAACCATAAACATCTGATTTTAATTAAAACTAATTAACTTAATTAGCTGAATATAATTAACTTAACAAACCTAACACATTTATCTCCCTCCACAGTACCTAGCCCGTGTTCGCTTCCATCTTCCCCATGATCGCTTCATTCATTCGTGACTTCTTCTTTTTTATCGATCAACGCCACCATCACAAATCGCCAACCACTGCGCCATGCTGATGTCACGTTAGGCCACGCCGCCTTCCCCATTGCACGCGTGCATGCATATCAAAGCGTAGAAAAATCCAAACGACGCAGTCGAATGGGAGCACAAAACGATCACCACGCGACACTAATTGACGATCCAACCATACACTGTGTAGAGCTCATCGTGCTCTACACTTTTAATTTTGGAATCATTTGATTTTTTTGAATGGATTGAGAGAAATTGAGGAGAGAAAGTGATGAATTTTCTTCCGTTAATTCCACTGAGATTGGCTGTGCGGTTTAGTTAGGGTTTGACGAAAATGAACGTGTCCTTACATAAGTTTCTGACCCGATTTCCATGAAAATTCCGAACACCAAACGAAGCGTGCTGCCGATATTCTATATGTTATACCCTTATTTCGAACACAATGGAATAGGTATCGGAAGCCAATTCCATCATATTTAGAAGATTATTTTTAAATATCAATTTTTTTTAAAAAATTCCATTAATTAATTTTTATGCATTTCAAGCTCGCATGGCCAAACGACAAGTCCGATCGCTGCGAACCTTGAAATCCTAAAATATTTCACTATATGCATGCGATGAAACTAGTTTTCTCGAAATCCGAGACAATGACCAAAAGTCTATTTTTACACTTTAATTAAAACAAGAAATTTCAAAAATCAATTTAAATTCAATTTTAAAATTTAACAATCTTCATTCATATTAAATTCAAGATTCAATTATTTAAACAATTTCCAATATTAAATTTGCATAATATAATTATCAAATAAATTACATTAATAAATCATAAAATTTAAATGAATATTAATTATCAACAATTATTTTATCTCCATCTAAATAATACAACATATATAATCCAATTTCAACTATTAATTATAAACATATTCGATATATAAAATTTCATTTCAATATTGGCTATTGCCGAAATCTTCGAAATTGGTTATTTCAAATTTTATTCAAGTTCATATTAAATAAATTACATAAATAAAATATAATTTTTTATTTTAACCATTTTTGATCAATAATTATTTTAAATTTAATAATTTAAATTAATTAGAAATACGGGTCGTTACAATCTCCCCCTCTCAAAGCTTTTCTTCCTTGAAAAGGGGTTATGTAAGAATTTAACATTGATATATTTTACTCAATTAATCAACTTTTAAAACATTAAAATCTAATTTGTAAAATCTTTACTACGCTTCTACTATGCTAATCCGATCGGTTTACGAAAATTACGACTTATTTATAGAAACTAGTTATAAACTTTTAAAACTAAATGTTCTAAACTAACACTTCTTTAATCTCTCTTAAGACAGAATTTTAAATCTTACTATCTATTAGTATTCAAACAACCAATTACCAAAACAAAGTTTTAAAGTCATCAATTTTAGCTTTGGAAACTCATTTTGAAAGACAATACTTAGCACACTTCGGCCATTTTGTAAGCATGTGCTATTTTTGTGATGGTTTCATGATTTATTGTGACTTTCCGAATGTATTGCCATTTCAAGATTATTTAGCCATTTGAGCCATTTGAGGCACTTCTATATGGTGATTACATTTTTGAAACTTGAACTCATATTGAGTTCTACATATTATGCTTTGTGATTACCATCTTTGGCGTTTATTTTGAAATTTATAATCTCCTTTTTAGGAGTTATATGTGAATACCATTATTTTGGTGTATTTTGAGATTTCCTTATTTTAGGGAATTATTTGTGATTGCCATTCTTGGGCGAGTTTTGAGTTTGGTGATCTCCTTTTTAGGTGTTATGGTTTATGAAAACAATTATATTAATTTTTTTATATGCCGATGATACGAGGCAATTAATTGAGTTTAATTTAAATTGTTGTTCTTTCCTCTTTCGAGATATCCTCTTAGGATACTTAATAGTTTATTTACTTTGTGATATTACCTCACATGAAGTAATGAAACATTCATAGTGTTACTTCTTCTCATTCGAGAAGAATCATTACCCTTTACCCTTTATTACACCTATCTTATACTAATCAGTTATTTAAGCTAGACTGACTCGTGTATTTATGTATACTCTGGTCAGATCGAGGTGTCTCAGGTTAGTTACCTACCATAGGACTTTGCTATGCTGTTCCGCCTTGGATATTCTGCTAGTCACTTTTTGTAGTTTTTTTGTAGCTTGTAAAACTCTGATATGTAACTGTTCATTTTGACTCGTTGTATATGTTGTGGTCGCTGCACGACTTCTGTTGTATCATTTTGTATTGTACTGGGATGTATCTATGTATGTGTGTGTGTATATGTTTGACTACCGTTCTGTGATATGTTGTACTTATTGTTGTTGTATTTTGTTCTGATAGATCAATTAGCCACTGTAGTTTTGTATTAAGCATTTATTGAATATGTCGATCCACTTGAGAAAGGAAAAAAATTGGAGCACTAAATCGACGTATTTAATATATTTGTATTTTGTACCAAGCTATGACACCCCACCCCGAGACCCACATTAACAAAGAGTATTAGTGTGTAATATTGTTTGCTAATGTAGAGAATACAACTGGTTATGAGCGGACATCCATAGCCTTGTCTCAAACTAAATTTCCATAATTTTTTTCAACATAAAATTAGTTAAAGTTGATAATTAACTCAAACTTTTTTCAAAAGAATTTTGACAATTTAAAATCCTCAAGTTTTAACACCATTAAAGTTTAAAACAAAAACTTGCTCACAAATTAATACTAAATGTTCTAAACTAACACTTCTTTAATCTCTCTTAAATAGTATTTTAAATCTTGCCATCTATTAGTATTCAAACAATGATTTACCAAAATAAAATTTTAAAGTAATCAATTTTAGCTTTTAAATTCAATTTGAAATACAAATTTTCGAAACTATTCTATTTCTGAATCACATTTTCTAAACAACCTTTATACTAAATTATTTATTACCAACATTATCATCTTTTCCAGAAAGCTAATGCACTCAAAATTAAACTTAACCTCATATAGTTTTCCTTAAAAGAAACAGTTCACAAATTAGAAATAATTTTATTTTATGTTTGCAGCAGCTCAGAAAATGAGAATGTGCCTAGGCCTGAAAACCATATGGGGTTCATCTTTCAGGCAGCTAACGGATGACCAAATGACCATTGTTGAATAGAAATTTTGTATGCATATTGTATAACACTTTAACTTCCAACTGGAAAAAGAATCAATGAATTTTGACAGGAAACGAAAGAGATATTCTATCTCAAACGTGAACTCGGGTCATGTTTGCAGTAGCTCGAGTCATGTTTGCAGTAGCTCGAAAAATCAAAGTTAAGGCAAACGAATTTGCAAATTATACAACCCAATTCATCACTACAAAAACCAATTCTAATCCATCAAATTCTGATTTTGAGATTTGTTTTGGTCTGTAATTTTATTTTTCTTTCTACATGCTTCTGTACTGTTGTTTCTTAGGTCGTTGAAGCTATTTCAAGAGGAAAGCTCTCAAGCTGTGACGCCCAATACTATCAAAATTCAAAATATAGGCTTTGCTCACAATTTAGGTTAAAATTTTAAATTATCATTACTTTATTTTCCTTTAAGATAAAGTTGTTTATCTTATCCTATATTATTACTTAATTAACACAAAACACCAATATTCTCATAATTACAAAGTATATTTACATGTTCAACACTATAAAATTTTCAAACCTATTTTTATGTTCATAAAAATATTTTACAACAAATAAAAGTTTATTTGAATCAAAATATCATATTTTAAAAAGAAAGTTTTCTCTATTGTTTTAATAATATTAACTACAAAATTTAATTGTGAAATCTTGTTTTATTAGATTTAAAAAGGTTTTAATTTATAAAATAGATATTATATCATATATATCTTGTTCTAAATATAATGATTTAATTTATAAAAATGAACAAGTTTGTTTCAATATAAAAAATAAAGTGTTTTATAATTGAAAGTTGTATTTAGCAGCACGTTGTAATAAAGAGGTTTTAACAACACTTCTTATTGGAAATCAAAGCATTACCCTAAAGCCCTTTAACACTTAAACAATTGAAAATAAGTTCATCTCATTTCCTTCTCTCTAAAACCAGTAAACACAAATCATCTTCATCCTCTTCCCAAACCAAATCAAAATAGCAAGCTCCATTTTTCTTCAAATTTCACAAAACCTAGGATGTTCTAAAAATAAAAAAAAAATCAAATTAATTCCAGAAAATCATAAAATTGGGTTATGTTGTGGTTGATATGTTGAAGCACCTCTCCTCTAAATTTCATGGCATTTGGTTAAGATTTGATGGGTCAAAGGTCTTTTTTCTCCAGTGGTTTCCGTTTAGATCTGAGATGAAAACGAAGGTTGGTAGAAAATTCATAACTAATTGTATAAAAATCATACAAATATGAAATTTGGATATGTTGTTCTCAATTCACGATTACACCTTCACTAGAAATTTCATTGGAAAATATTTAGTTTTGTTATGCCAAACCATTTCTGCACTCAGGATGAAAAGGCAACTTTTTCAGTGGTTGTTTGAGTGTTGATGCATGCAAACTTTGAAGTGTTAAGGTGAGTTAACCTCACACTTCTAGCTCAAATATGTTGCACATGCTGATAAATCTTGCCTTTTGATTGTCTACTATAAGTTTTAAGCTATTTGAGTGTCATAATAATCCTATCCTGTTACTGTCAAACTTTGAATCAGAGCATGTTTTGCCCTAGCTGTTTACAGTAAAATTTAGCTTTGAGTCCAACTTTGTGACCTTATATCTCTCCTATTTCTTTTCGGATTGTGTTCATTATTTTTTATATTAAAAGTAGAGTTATTGAAATCTATGTCTGCAAAATCTCAAGGCTGTTAGGCCTATGTTACTATTTGAAAACTTGCCTGAAACTTTGAATCGGAGCATGTTTTGGTCCAGCTGTTTATAGTAAAATGTGGCTGTAAGTCCAACTTTGTGACCATATATCTCTCATTTCTTATCCGATTTCAATCAAACATTTTGTATTTGATAGTATTGTTGTCGATATATGTGCATCTCAAATTTTAGGTTATTTTGACCTATATAGCTTACATAAATTTGCTGTCGAACTTTGAATCGGAGCATGTTTTGCTCTAGCTGTTTATAGTGAAAACAAGCTGTGAGTCCAACTTTGAGAGCTTATATCTCTTACATTTCTTATCTGATTTGTTTCATTGATAGTGTTGTTGTTGATATATATTCATGTCAAATTTTAGGTCATTATGACCTCTATAGCTTATAGAAATTTATTGTCGAACTTTGAATCGGAGCATGTTTTGCCCCAACTGAAAATTTCTAAGTTGTCTCACAAGAATTTTTGAAGTTATTTCCTGCATTTTCCTATATCCGTTTGGGGGTGATTTCAAAAGGAAATCAAATAGATAATGGAGTGTCGACATTTACAGCAGTTCGCCAAGAGAATTAACAATGTTTGTGTTGAGTTTTGGACCATGGTTTTTTGATGATTTCGTGCATGATTTATAAACTACTTTCAAAGTGAATTTTCATATATAATTAGATTTCAAAATAAATGTTTTCAAATTTATTCCTAAAAATAAAAACATATTCCTAAGTTATTTTAATATATATAAATTATATTAACCCCGATATCGTTGGAATTTTCAAAGAAACGGTTTCAAATAATTTTCAGAAAATCATTTCTAAACCCCGAAGTATATTTTCTATATAAAATGACACGTTCTTGCACTCTTCATGAGAATGAGGAAGAGATTTAAACAATGTAATAAATTACATGGTATGGGACGCGTATGTTTATTGTTTCAGGTTAAATCCGGACTTTATTGCTTGAAGCTTCGCTTGTGTGGAGTTGACTGATGTATATGAAACCAATTAGTGAGAACGTATGGTATGAGACACACTGTTGTCACTTATCAGGTTACTATAAGGAAGTTAGTGACACATTTCGATGGTGGTGATGCTGGTACCAGGCTGGTGGGTGATACATTGACTAGTGGGTCAAACATTCGACCGATGGGTCGAATATCGACTGGTGGGTCGACTAAAAGTCTGATGGGACTTTATTTAGATTGGTGGGTCTACTATAGTACTTGACAGGCTTCGACCATTTGTTAAAATGCATGCGACGGTGATATGGATCCATTTTTATTATATATTTAGTGATTTTTAAAAGTTTTCACCTTTATTTGGTGTTGGTGTTATACATAGCCTTAGTTCTATATGGTGATTTTATATACAAGGTGATTATATTTATGGTGTTTTTAACTCTTATATGAGTTCTCTATGGTGTTTTGGTGGTTTCCATCTTGTTATTTATTGGTGTTATGTTTCTATCGCTTAACCTTAACAAGTAAGAGAAATTGGTGTTAATGGAAATAGATGTTATTTTTAATTTGAACATGAGATTTATATGTATGTTGATCGTGTAAGTTAAATTATATCTCATGTACACAAGTTGCTTATGTACCATGTTGACCCTTCTCTTTAAGAGAACCATTGTCTATATGAACTTATTCATTATCTTATCAGGCACTAATACTGTTTAAGCTAGACTGACCCGGTTTATGTTATGTACTCGGGTCAGACCGAGTTGTTTCAGGATAGTACCTGTAGTTGATGCTCACCTTGCCTTTCCTTCCACGTATGGACTACCCTAGTGTCCACTTGTATGTAGTGCATGTATTAGCGTTTTGTTTGGTACATCACTTTGATGTATAGTTGGCGTACTCTGATGTATTATATTCCTTTGATGACTTGATGTATATGGTTCACAAGAGCCGAGACGATGTTGTACTCGTATGTTTTGTGATCATGCATTTATGTACTACTATTCTATGATCTGCAATCTGTGTATTATACGTTTTTGTTCTGATAGATCCATTAGCCGCTTTAGGCTTTTTTTAAATCTGTATCGAATACGGTCGATCCACTTAAAAAATGGAGCATTTAATCGACGTGTTCGATATTCTTTTAAAGTAAAGCTTATGGATGGTCGCTCCTAACCAGCCCTATTGTCTTCATCAGTAGACGGTATTACTCAGTAATACTCTTTGTTAGTGTGGGTCTTGAGTTGGGGCATCACGGCTTCATACCAAGATGTGACGCCCCACCTGAGACCCACAATAACAAAGAGTATTACTGAGTAATACCGTCTGCTGATGCGGAGAATAGGACTGGTTAGGAGCGACCATCCATAGCTTTGTCTACAACATCTATAGAATAAGTCGATTGGGTGCTCTAAATTATTTTTTCTTTCAGTGGATCGGCATATTCAATAAATGCTTAACAAAAAACTAAAGTGGCTAATATATCTATCTAAACAAATATAACAACAATAAATACAACATATCACAATACAGTAGTCACATAGATATATATTGTGGTCCTTGTACCACTTCTGTTGTATCATGATGTATTGTATTAGGTATCAAATAACCCGGGTTGTATCATTCTCTGATGCCAAGCTATGGTGCCCCATCTCGAGGCCCGCATTAACAAAGAGTATTACTGTGTAATATTGTCTGCCAATGCGGATAATATGGTTGGTTAAGAGCGACCATCCATTGTGACCATCCATTGCGTTGTCTTAAACATCTATTAAATACGTCGATTTAATGCTCTAGGTTTATTTTTCTTTCTCAAGTGGATCGACATATTCAATAAATGCTTAATACAAAACTATAGTGGCTAACAGATGTATCAGAACAAAAAACAACAATAATAAGTACAACATATCACAGAACAGCAGTCAAACATATATATACATATATTTTTCTAACATCCAGAAATTGATGAAAAATTTCGGCAGCGTCTCCTTTGCACGGCTCGATCATAAAAATTTTATAATACAATTATGTATCACAAATATACCCAACATACATCTCATCTCAATGATGAGGCATCCCGTAGGGAAAAATATAAAAATGCGGCATGTAATCCGAGATATGTACCTTATTATTAATAATACGAGCGAGTTCATTCATATTAAGCAAGCAAAAGCAAATGAAACCGCGTATATGTCCAGACAGTCTTCGTATGTACCTATCTCAACAGGAATTAGAACATCAGTTGCATGTAAAGGATATAGAAAGCAAGTATGAGTTTAATTGAACTATATAACATGAATTCTGAAACCAAATCATAAGCACGAGCATGAATACAAAACATAACAATCATATGCAGCCACAAGCGTAATAATGATTTACAACAAAAGAAACCATTCAACCATTAGTATTCATACAATTAATCCATAACGATATGAATTTTATATTATCCAATGTCCATAACTAATTTATACACTTCATTTCTTAATAAAATTTATTCTTTATTAACATGCAATTGGTTTGCTTCAAATTTATTAACATCTATTTTATTCTAGTTCAATTTATTCAAATTCAATTATTTCACTTTTTGCTTAACACATTTCATATAAATCCATTTCTGGGCGATTTTATAAATCATTTCATTTAATCTTATTTAAGTTAAATTTTATTTCATTACCACTTAGTATATTCTCTTTAATACAAATATCATTTATAAACCATTCATAAAACCATTTAAGTTTATTACAAACATTTTATAAAATACAACTCATTTTTATTATTACTTTATAACTTAAGTTCATATTAATTCATTGATTTGCTTCATTAGTTCATTCATTAATTCATACTATTATCTTTACTTAAGTAATATTATATTATAACTTAAATTCACATTAATAAATTTTTTCTCTTTTATCACAATCAATTTCATTCAACTGACATAAGTAAAATTTCATTTGATAATTTATACTTAAAGTATGTCTTACCATTTATACGTAAGCGCATCAACATTTCTTTATTTAACATTCATTTATTTTATATCTCAATTAGTTAGCATTCAATTTCATTAGAACTCGTTCCATTTGCATTTTATTTATTTACATCCATTTTAAATCAAATTACTCATATAAATTTTACTTTCACCCATTTATTCTCATTAAATATCTTTTACACCCAAATTACATTTCACTTTATAATTCAACTTCGTATTCATTCTATTAATTCATTTTATAGCTTAAATGGAATTAATTCACTTTACTAATCCATCTAGTTCGATTCAAATCCAATTCAATTCATTTGATCTTTATTAAGTTAAACTTTATTTCATATAATCCATTACTCGGTTATTTAAATTTATTTAAGTTAATTTTTTTCCTTTTCTTATCGTTCGCATTCAACAAATTTAAAATCTGTTTTTATCTTAATATTTCTCAAATCTATAGTTATATAAACTTATTCACTTAAAATTTCATTTCATTATTTTATCTAATTCATTTTAAATATAATTTACTTTCATTTAAGCTTTCTTGAGTTAAATTTCATTTATTTACTTTACTTCACTAGCTCAATTTATTTAACATTTCTTAGGTTAATTCTTTTATTTCATATCTCAAATTAAAATTTTCTTTTGTTCGCTTAACCAAAATGTTCAACTGTTTTTAAAATTCAGTCTTACTTTCCTGTTCAAATTCATAAGTTATAAACTTATTTCTTAACTATACTATTTTCAATTTATAAGTTCAAAAACTATTTTCATATATTTATCAAATCATACTTGGAATATTTTTTCCACAATCAAAATTGTTTTAACGGAAAATAATTTTCTTTTGGTAGTAATGCTGACTTAGAAATTTGAAAATGAACACTAGCCATGCTGTAGTCATCCTTAGAATTATTTCCCAGCGACTAAAGCGAGTTCAATGCTTTTATTTCTTTCAAACATATTTTCCAAATATATTTCTAGTCAAAACACTTTCAAATAATGTTATTATTAATTTTGAAGGCTTTGAAAACAATTTCAAAAGCAACGGAATTTAAATTCTAGAATTCTCACCCTTTATATCCTTTCTATTTATAAGCCATTTTATAAATACACTTACACAATTTCATTACCTTATTATGAAAACATTTTGTTAATTTATATCTTTGTTATTGAAAATAATTCTTATTGTAATTAGATTTCAATTTAATTTAATTATCGAATGCTTCATGAAATAGAGTTCATAGAGAATTCATTTTAGTTTAATCCAAACAATAATCGATGATAATTAAATATTATGATCTCCTAACAACTGACATCCATAAATAAATTCGTATTTTCATAACCTATATGGTTATTTATGGAAGATTATTTCTTTTTTATACATAAAATAAAATTTAGGTAAAATTATTTCATTTATCCGATTTAGAACAATATTATGTCGACTTGCCTCGTTTAAGTGTTTAGAAACCCCTATCGATAACATGGCGTCGCATGCACCGACCATAATTCATAAACAACTCAACAGATAAGAAACACAATATAAAACATTTTATAAGACTAACAAGTACGTGCTATCACACACACACAGACATATATATATAGACACATATTCAGACAAACTCATTCTAAGGTATTACTACCCTATCTCTCATGAGTCAAATCCTACAAAGCTAAGGTTATCGCTAAATCAAAGATCTGATGCCAACTATGATGACCCGCATTTCGAAAGGTTTAAATTGATAGTAATCCACACGTATCTAACTCAAACAATCCAAAACACAGATAATCAATGAGGTTAATTAAGAAAAATAAGAAAAGAAGAAAACAAACTCAAAATCTCACAGCAGAATGACAACATATAATAATCAAATAAATAGTTCATGAAGCTATTTATACTATACATTTGATTATAATTTATACAACATTTATCAGAGTTATATATACAATAGAATAATAAAATAATGCAGTAGAACAACATGATGCAAGGAATAATACAATAATAATACACCAAATCTTTGTCTTCATCCTCTAGAAAATAATATTCAATATCCTGAAAACTCAAGGTTCACCCGAGCATAAAGTAAAACAGTACACTCGAGTCAGGACAAAAATATCCTTATATGAGTCAAATCAATATCACCTATAAAATGAGTGTAATAGCATCGGATTTACATCACTTATCCAGTGTACAACGTACGTGTAATAACTCAAGAGATGTTATGAGATTTTCCATGTCTTAAGGATCCGTCAAAATATAGATAAATAGTAGAATGCGCTATATATATAATGTCTTATCAGTAAAATAAATATTTTTGTTAGCATTAAGGCTTTACATTAACCCCCTTAACGTGTTTTTAAGCATTGTCGTACAATTTACGTATAACGCTCTAGTAGCACGTCAGGGTATCGGGATGCGCCGTGATGCGATAACACTAAAGCAAACTCGTAGTAGTCTTTGAAACGACCCTCCTTATTCTCCACAATAAGATGCATCATTTTTAATAAAGAAAGGGATAGAAGAGAGAAAAGATAGAGAAGAAAGAAAGAAACAACATCAAAATCTCAACAGAGGAACGAATAAATTATATTTATCACATAAAATAAGATATTACACAGTATCATATACATCAGAGTTACACAGCTTATACAACACATATTAGATAGTTATAAACACATGTCTAGTTAAACAACTAAATATACAATACAGATACCAATACAGAGATCAACACTGTGGAACCACTATTAATCTACAACGCTGAAGCCACCTGCTCCATATCTACTCCAAAATTCGTCAAAGCTAACCTGAATCCCTTGGCTACTCGTAAAAATTTGAGTACCCAAGAGTTTAAATAAACAGAAATAAACTCCGGATCAGACATGGGTCTGGTCTGAGTAAACGGGTTAAAGTTGCTTAACTTTAAAAAACCTTTGAAAAAAAAGGTATCACTAAAGACTCCCCACACATAAACATGGGTAATTTTTTACCTTACGCTAACCAAAACATTTGATAGGAAATTCCGTGATATTATAATAGGGTCTAGGGTTTTCAAATAAATAAAAAAGAGCTGAAATTGTTACATGATTAAATTACAGCTACTACCCACAAAAGTAGGTAATACAATCAAAACCGTAAGGGCTCGTAGGAAGAATGGATTTCCATCAATGACAGGGCTACTGGGATACCGCCCGTCACAGTACGTGGGCTAGATCAACGTACCGAAGATTACTCCTAATCCCCTGCAACACAAGGCCAGAACCATCCCTTACTGGACAGTCCCTAACAAGACAACCCCAACAGTTGGAGCTCAACAACTGCCCACACAGCCAAAAAAAGGGACCTCTAGACGGGGAAAATCTCGTCCTACTTGGTGCTACCCACTTAGCCTTGCTGCACCACCCATGTTTCAGTCATTCCCGATTGATGAGGCTAGAGGCTACGATTACCTTTAGAGAACACATCTCTTAGAATGTTCATCGTCCACCTGACGATGTTCTGAAAGCATTCAATCCATACAAGTTCGTTCCGGGTTCGAACGAAACCGAAGGCACTATCTCGTTACACTCATTTGGGAATCACCCTCAGAGTTAACGATGATAACCCTTGCACCTCAAAACTCCATCTCGATCTTCACTTTGAGATGTCACGACCTATCATTAATTTGGATCGATGTGGTTTTCGGATATCCAAATTCGAAAACCCGTTCCCGGTTTCATCGAAATCCAAAGCGCCATCTTTTAGGTCTAAGTTGTTTAATAGGTTTAAACAATTCAATTCACTTCAATACTTGAATTCACACAGCATTAACACAGATAAATATCACACATTTATCAATGATATATCAAATATCATATCATAGAATATCACAGCATATCATCCAATAGATATCATCCAATTCAGATATTCCACCCAAACAATTATCCATAAGCAACAATTATTAATACCTATTATAATTAATTTAATTAACTTAAATTAAATTAATTTAATTAACTTAAATTAAATTAATTGCTTAAGAATTAATCACCAACTTTGCTTAATCAATAATTAATTAACCTTTAATTAACTAACCATCCTTCAAATATCTATCTTAATCTATCACCTTGATTAAGTATTCTTCAATTGCATAAAGTAATTATCCTTTAATTAATTCCATAAATTAATTATCCTTGACCATTACAGTCATTAACCTTTAATTACTCTCATTAATTAATATTTAATTACATTAGTTAATGATCCTTAATTAATTATTTCCAATAATTAATTAATTATAATTAATTACATTGATCCTTAATTAATTATACTTTAATTAATTACATCCATTAATCAACCTCAATTAATCATAAACAGTAATTACCTTTCTGTAATTACTTACTTAATTAATTAACTCCTTAATTAATTATATTATTTCTTTGATTAATTACACTAAGTAATTAACCCTTAATTACTTTTACTAAGTAATTATCCCTTAATTACTTCTCATTAAGTAACTCTCTTTAATTAATTACATCATGTAATTATACATTAATTACTTCACTAAGTAATTATGCTTATTAATCTCATTAAGTATTTACACTTAATTAATCACCAAGCGATTATCTTTAATTAATTAACAAATTGGGTAATTCATTCCTTAATTACCCTTAAACAAATTAATTAAATCTTTAATTACAGATTAATTAATTCTTTAACCATTAATTAATAAACCTTAATTATTAATTAGTATAACTTAATTACAAATTAAGTACTTCTTAATTACTAGTAAATCAACCCTTCATTAACAGTTAATTAACCCTTAATTAATCTTTAATTATAGATTATTTATTCCTTAATTATTAATTAATAAACTTAATTATTAATTAATAAAACTCAATTAAGTATTTTTTAATTACTAATTAATTAACATCTAATTACTTGATTAATTAATTTCTAATTACAAATTATTTAATCTTTAATTACATAATTAATAATCCTTAATTATAATTAATTAGCCTTTAATTAATTAATTATAATCCTTAATTATAAATTAATTAAACCCTTAATCATTGGTTAATTAAATTATTTAATTATTCTTCATTAATTACTTAATTAACCCTTTATACTTAATTAATTAAGTTAATTAATTATACTTGCATTTCTAAATTAACATACTTAATTTCAAACCATTAAAACCATAATTATTTAAAGATAAAACCTTATCTTATTTATGCCATAATTACCATTAAAACATTTTATCTACAAATAACTTTACTTAACTAAATCATTAATTAAGTTTTAAAAATACTCATTCAACTTGATAAATTAAAGTTACAAATCACGAATTCCTTTAAATACTTTAAAAATTATCAAGTAATAGTTTTAAATCTATTTCCAATTTAAATTAATAAGCTTGCTTTATACATTCTTTAAAATTTCAATTCTACTTAAATTTTAAAATAACTTTAACTTAATATAACAAAATTTAAATTAAACAAAGTTTTCAAAACTTCTTAATCCATGCTAAAGAAAAACAATTATTACATAAGTAATTTGTACAAGGAAGTTTAAACTAATTTCATTTTCAAATTTCCAAAACCAAGTTTAAGACCGTTTTAATAATTTGGCTAAATACTTACTTCGGGACAAACCCGAAGATCACTCGGGTTTAACCCGAGTCCCTTTCATTTCAAAATTCAGTTTAGTTTTAGTTTAAATAAAACCTGTAACCAAAACTGTTAACAAGTTTTAAAAAAAACATTCTGATATTACTCAAGTTTAAACTCGAGCGAACATCTCCCAGTCCCGAGTTACAACCCGAGGTAAACCATCTTCCCAAATGCCACAACTCAAACCCAAAACACTGACACGAGAATTATGCCTGTGTACTTATACCAACGCCAGAATCACCTCTAGCCTCCGATGATCCTTCCGACACTTCAACCATCATCGTAGAAACCATTTCCGACCGTCATACCATCTTCACAGGCCATGACCCAAAATTAAGCATTCTAGAAGAAACTGGAACAAACCAATCGCCAGAAAACATCTCGAATCGACCAACGACGATCACCAGAGCGCCAGAAACTTTGGCCACTCTTCCAAATCCTTCCTCGCCGCTACTCCTCAAAAATGATGCAACTTGATCACCTGAAGACGATGTAGCATCCATTTTTGCACGATCGACCAAACCTAGGGTTAAATCTTAAATCCCCTTCTCATCGTCGCCTCGACGATCGTGAACAACTTCAGGCATTTTTCTCGAATACCCTCTAACGCCATCCAGCTCCAGTAGAAACACCGAGACTCCTATTCCCCTTGATCGCCAGAGGTGGCCACAAATTCAATTCCCAGTCAAACCCAAAATGCCACCTCAAAGTATTATTAAAAATTGAGATCTCAGTTTTAAAAATCATTATTTTCTAAATAGATTCAAGTCATAATCTTGAAACATCAAATTATGATGTTTGAAATTTAACTTATTTTGAATTTTGACTGTAAATTCCCAAATTTCCATAGAAACTTTGCTCTGATTTACTTAAAACTATTTTTAAAATTTGAATCTTGTTAAAACTAACATATTTTGTTTAGAAACTATTTTCTAAAATAAATCATAGAGATGGGAAATGATTTTTGAACAGATCAAAGGCCTGTAAGCCTGGAAACGGTCTCCTATGTCAGATTTCAAACATGCACAACATATTCACACAACATCTTCATACATATAATAAATTACAGAAACATAAAACCATCATGCAAACACATTTTCAAGCTTACATCACTAGTTTACTTCAACTATTAGCATATGCATCAAATTTGAAGGTGATTGATGCTCGCAGTTTAAAGGACAGAGGCTTTAAACTAAAAACAGAATTGTTTTAAAATTAACAGATATGCACCTTATCAACACAAAGGCTTACATATACACATACATACAAATCAATCATTAACACAGATAAATATCACATGCAACAGATATTTGTTACTTAAGTTTTAAATTTTAAAGTTTACTCACCTTTGACAAAATTGCAGAGATGATTTAAAAACTGAGATGAAACTTTGAAAACTGAAAGGGTGTTGAAGCTGAAAACTTTGAATGCTTTGATTTGCTTTAAACTGGAATGCTAATGTTTGAAAAAACTATGCTTCATGCAAGATGAAACTCAATTACTGCTGATTGTTTTGAAAATCCAGGTTGCATTTGAACTTGCAAGCTTTGATTAATTTGCTTTGAAAATGAGAAGCAGGTTTTGCCTTTGATTCTGGAAAATGATTTACAGGTTAAATCTTTTAATTGAGAAATGAAGTACAGGTTTTTGGTATTTGAAATGAGAATGGTTACATGATTTGGAAAATGGTTTATAGGGATTTGTGTTAAAACTTAAAGAAGGTTTACAGGAAATGATTCTTTCTGGTTGTAGAGTAAAGAATAGGTTGAGTTTTCTTTTGAGTTTAGAATTAAGATTAGAAAAGAAATAAGAAGTAAAGATGTATGTTTATATAACTAATTTATGGTTTTATAAAAATTAAGAAAAATAAAATCCAAGGGATGACACTTGTCCTATACCCTATTTAATTATCTAACACATGTTATCAAGTGCATTTAAAAGCTAACACATGTATTTATTCATTTTTATTTATTTTTAAATTGACTTAGAAAGCTTTTATATAAATATCTTAATTAGTTAATACATTTCCAATTAATAAATTCTTTTGTAAATTTATAAAAATAAAACCTTTAAAATAAAATTAAATAAAAACCAATCATATTTCAATTAAAATCATACATAATGTATTTAATCCATTTATAAATGTAAATATAGAACTTTTGTTTTTATTTACTATTTAAATAAATACTTCCTAGATTTATATAAATAAAATTCTTTAAGGAGAAACAATATAAAACAAATTATATTCTAACGAAAACTTATTCATATATTTTTATATCCAACTATTTCAAAATAATTACTTTTTAAATTCAAATTTAAATTTAAATATTGAATTCTAATTCAGATTTAAAAATCCAATTTAAAATCAACTTAAACATATATATATATATATATATATATATATTAATTTAAGCTAACACACTACTAAATTTGTAAATCATTATTCTAACTTTAAAGTTAACTTAAATAAATATATATACATATATATTTAAATAATACTTATTTAAATTTGAAAATAATAAGTCTATTTAAAATCTACTTATAAAATAACCAAATTAAATTTTAAAAAATAATTATTCCATTTAAAAATATATTTATAACTATCATTAAAAATCATCACATTATTATTATTTAAAATAACAATTTACCAATTTTAATTAATTAAATCAAGGAGATTATCATATTTAGATTGCTTAAAATTCCGAGATATCACAGTCTCGTATAAGGATAAGAATATGACAAGGCACGTGAGGTATTGTCTAAGGTAGGATACTACCTGTTCGGGTCGCAAAGCTGGTGGTAACGTATCGGGGCCATGATCGCTCATCGCTCCCATCCATCCCATATCGAGTCAAAGGGAGGTCATCCCAAAGCAAGGTGCACGAATCGAAACCAACATAAAAAGTAATAGTATATACCAAGTCCAAGAAGAAAATCGAAGAATGGATGTCCGCTAGGGGTATAGCCCACTTGGCCTTGTCAAGTCATCCTTTTTAGTCATTTCAAATTGGCACAAGTGTCGGGGTCTATCCATCATTATTCTCTTTCTTCGAATCCAGGAAACATACGCAAAATCCAAAAACTTCATTTTGGAGTCTCTACACGTACATGGTAGTTAAGGCGGCTCTAATATTGACAAAGATTATGCCAATAAGAGGTCACCGTCTCTTAAACCACCATACGTCGTTTTACACAGCGGTTAGTACTTCTACATTTCAAAATCGTACTTAATATCAATATATCATATTCGCTTCAAAAATCATATTTACTTAAAATATGTTATTTTTGCTTCAATATTCATTTCGAATTTTAACTTAGGTTATAACTTTATTTTAGCCTAATTCGCATTTAAATCAATGTTTTAATTATAAATAGTTCCCACCTTAACCAATTTGAAATTTTCTTCTTTTTAGAAAATAGTTTGAATTTTTTTTAATAGTCTAAAAACAATTTAAATATTTAAAATATTAAAATAGGTTATACATTAAATGATTGAAAATTTAAATAATTTGAAAATTTTAAGATGAATTTGAAAGTAGTTTACAATAAAATAGTTTATAGTGAGAATAATTTCAAATTCAAAATTGTTTCTTACCATTTCCAATAAATTTGGATTCAGTTCCAAATTTAAATCAACTTATTTAACTCAAATCTTCCAATTCAAATCATCTTAAATCTCAAATCAATCGACTCAATTTTGATTTCAATTCAAATCAACTTCAATTTTAATTCAACTCGAATTAAAATCAATTTCGATTCAAATAGTTTATGGATTCAATTCAATACTCGTTTTCAAACCATTTCAATATATATAAAGTTCGAGTTCAATTTCAGAATATTGTTTTAAATCAACTTAAACTTTATTATTCCACTTAAGGTTCAATTTCTAAAATAATTCAATTTCGAGTCTTAAATTGATTTTAAGTGGAAATATTTCAAAGTTCGAATAAAAGATCAAAACTTCAAACAAATCAATTTCCAAATTTAAATCATATTTCAATTACTTTAAACAAATCAATTTCCATAATTAAAATCATATTTCAGTTATAATTTCAACTTTCAAATTCAATTATTTGAACACTTCTGTTAACAAATTTCAATTTCAACATTTCAAGCTCGAGTTTGAAAATATCAAATTCTCGTATTTCAATTCAATTTTATTTTTATAAAACAAATCATTTGAATAAATTCAAATCCGAGAATTCAAAATCATTAAATTTAACTTACCTATTGTCTGTATAATTTTCTATCCTATGGCCAAGCGATCAATTATTTCGATTTTAATTTCAGTATGGATACATATCACTACAATCCAAATCACAGTTTCATAGCTATATATCATTTCAACCTATTTCTTAATTTATCTGAAAATTTTAAATAATAGTTTATATATTGTCAAATAATTTACAGCGTGATAACTGGGATATATAAAATAAATAAACACCTAAATCATCCAATACATCACAAACAACAACCAAACCAGTCAAAATGTCACAACCATTAACTAGATATTAATATCAGGTGTTTAACTAGCAATTCAATTTCAATTTCAAATTGACTGTTAATTCAAAATTTCTAACATATAAATTTTCTATATCGATTTCAATGTCAGTTAAATTACCAAACAACAATCAATAAAATTAAATCACTTTAAAATTTTAATTTAACTAACATAAAATATTTTAGTACTTCATGAGCGTTTAAAAACACTCACCTTTGTTTGAAACTTAAATTTTTCTAGCTTTAAATAAATTCCAATCAATTCCATGTCGTAGCTTTGTCGATACAATCGCAAAGTGACTCATTTAGCTCGTGTCAGGCCTTGCATGATAAAGTTACGAAATTGTAAACATTCGATTTTGATTAAAACTAGTTAACTTAATTAACATAACAAATCTACCCCGTTTATCTCCCTCCATAGTACCCAGCCCACGTATGCGTCCATCTTTCCCAGGTTCGCTTTGTTCGTTCACGACCTCTTCTTTTTATCGATCAATGCCACCATCACAAAATCTCCAACCACCGCGCCATGCCGACATTATCCTAGGCCGCTCCGCCTTCCCCATCATGCATGTATGTTGTAACGTCCCGTAAATTTCGATAATTAAAATTTTCATTTTAATAAGACTTTGGCACTAAATTAAAAAAGAAATAAAAAAAATTATAATTTATAATGAAGTAAATGTTAAGAATTAAGCGTAGCAATGATTATTAAAACTATTTATTATCAAATTGAAGAGGAATCACAAAAATAATGAAATAGTGTAAATTGTTGCACTTGGATATAAAATGGAAATTTAGTAATTAAAAGTAAGCTTTGAATTAACCAATGAAAGATGGTATTGATTAATATAGACTTAATAAAAAGGTTGAATTGAATCAATCTATTTGAAACTAATTAATTGGTATGCAAATCTATAATAAATGGGTTATTGCAAGAAATTGAAATTTGATACTATAGTGAATTAGAATTAAGATGAAAGTGGGAATATTGAAGTATGTAAGGTCTAATTGATTGCATTTAATAAATTGGGGAATAAAATTCATTAAAGGTAATTAATTATTATGTTAATGTAAATTAAGAATTTTTTTGAATTCATGTTAATTCTATTCATAATATGGCTATTGGTTGAAGTATACGAAACTTAAGCGTAACCTTGAATTGTAAACAATTATTATAAGTTGCATGCTGAATTTGTTGATTTAATTGGAATTGAAATTAAATTTTAATGAACAAATAAAGGTTACAATAACGGAAATATGAGTAAAACAAGTGTAATTATTGAATTAAATGAAATAGTATTGCTCAATAGCAACTGAACGCAAATTTAGGTAATAAGGTTAAAATGAGTTGATAAATAGTAAATGTAGTGTAATCCCAATTGATTTAAACTATTGTGAAGTTTTAATTGATTGAAAATAGTATATTTGGGAAATAGATTTAAAATTTGATCCATTGATACAATAATACATAATAAATGGAAATTTTATACAATCCATGTTAGATATAATAATCATAATGTTTGTTGTTGTTGATAAACGTTAATTTAATGATTGTTAAAATAATAATGGAAGTGTGAATGTAAATTTAATTGGTAAAAAGGATTGGACTAAGGAAATTTTATCAATTAGTTTTAAAACCTTAATTAATATGTGTAATAGACAAGATTTCACATTTTGAAATATAGCCATTTATACAAATATAAGATGTATATAGAAGTATCAGGGTAATGAAACGTAAACAAATGTTAAATATGTTTATAGGATAATGATTGTTTGAATAATAAGAATGGGAATCAACATTTATTTATTTATTTTTTTGAATTTAAATTACGATAGTATGATTTATTGCAATTAAATGAAAATGTAATATTTAAAATATTGCATAAATGGAAATGTAGATGAAATCTAAGAAAATAAATGTAAACAATCGTGAACCAATGTAAATTGCATCCTTTTGATAACAATGAATTAAATAATACAATGAAAAGTGAATGTATTAGAATTATTGGAAATTTTACTTATAATTTTGAATTTAATGAAATTGAGGATTTATATTGAAATTTATAAATTAATCTTCCCTAAATTGACATTTAAATTTGTTTAAATCATTGTAAATGTTTGATAAATATAAAGGTGAATAAATTGTCAATTTTAGAATTGAAATTTAAATTTGGATTTAATCAATTAATTATAAATTTATTTAATTAGTGTAAAAATGGCCATTTTGGCCACTGACTTGGATTTCGACGAAACCAGTTTCATCGGATCCATAACGGTGAATTATTGTAGGATTTCAAGTTTCGTAGCGATCGGACTTGTCGTTTGATCGTACGGTTTCGAAGCGCTTGAAATAAATTAAATTGAAATCAATTGAAATCAATTTGAAAATTTTTGATTTTAGCATAATTTCTTTATATGATGGAATTTGGACGTGAAACTTGTTCCATCACGTTTAAAATATTTAAAAACACCAATTTTGATATATGGGTTGACCCAATTTCGTTCCGGAGTCAGAATGGGCTTTTTGGGTCATTTCGTCGTTAGCGCGTATATCTTTTTTATCTGATACATTCTATTTCAAATCTATCTATAAATACGTTGTTATAAACCCTAATTTCCTTCATTCTCATTTGTCTTTACGTACATCTTCTTCTCAACTCCTCCTTTCCAATGGCAGACAAACGAATTCTAAATCCAAAAAACAAATCAAATTCAAAATCAAAGCCAAAATTCAAACTCCACAAAATATAGCAAATTATATATGGATTCGAAGCTCTCGAAGAGCGTAACTCAGATTGGAAATTCCTTTTTCAATTCAAGGTTCGAGGTGGCCAGAAATTGAGCAAATATTCACGACTGTTCGTTGATCATCGATAGTTTGTGACGGATTGACAAACCCTTTTTGGATTTTGGAGATTGGACGATGGGGAGTGCATCAGTGAAATTCATTCGTCAAATCAACGGCTGGATCGTCAGAAACAATTCAAATAGGGTTTAGAAACCCTATGCGATGCCGGCGGCGGTGCTTGGGTCGGAGGCTGGGCCTAGGCCTTGCGCACGTGCGCCTCGTGTAGGCGAGTCCGATGGTGGCAGTGGCTCGGTCGGTAGAGGTCCATAGTAGCGTGAGGAGGTGGTCAACGGTAGGGTTGGTAGGTCTGGCGTGCGTGCGTACTGGGGGAAGAAGGGGCCTGCTGTTTCACGTGCGTTATTTCCTTATGACGTGGCCAAGGTGAGTTTTGTTTTTTTATTTTGTTTTGTTTGATTTAATTTAGAATTTCATTCGTTTTATGCAATAACTTTCACATATGATATCTGTTCCACGCACGATTTTTTTTATTAGGATCGTATTGAAATTCCGGATCCTTTGACGTTGGTTTGGACGATTTTGGAGACTGTCCAATTTTTGGGTTTAAATTGGATTTAAATTCAATTTTTGGGTTTAAATTGCATATAAACTGCCAGTTAAATTTTTATTTATTTATTATTGAATATAAACTGCCAGTTAAACAGTTGTAATTTATTATTGAATATAGACTGATAGTTAATACTTGTTGTTTATTATCCGTTCTATAGTGATGTTATTATTTATATTGGATGATGATTGTTGTATATGGTTGATGATTGATATTGGACGAATGGATGCTGTATTATATATTGTATACACTGTAAGTTATTGTGCATTTTCATTTCATTCGGGATTGCGGTTTTAAATGATATATAATCGTAATTTTTATTTTAAATTACGGATTGAAATGATAAACATCCGTATCACTTGACCATAGGATAGAGAATTATATACAGGCACCGCGGTCTATATATATAAAAATATTTTGAAATGATTTTCTATGGTTTTGGAAAGGAATATACGGTTTAATAAGTAAAAAATTTTGATGTTATATTAATATTATGTTATATATATAGATAGTTAAATTCTTGAATTTAAGCTATATATAAAATTGATTTAATAAAATAAGTTTAATAATGGAGTTTGATTGTTTTATATTATATGGTTTAGTACCTATTTAAGATATTGTATATATAGAGTTTTTAAATGACTTAAATGAAATTTAAGTTGGAAAATAAATGTGGAATTGGTTTAAATTGAATTATTTAAGAATTGTACTTGAATAAATTTGATTTGGAATTTAAATAAAAATGGAGTTTTGAAGGGTATGATCTTTATAACTTGAGTTGGTTTAAAGGGAGTTAAATGAATTAAAAGTTGAGATAAACGAATATATCAAGTTAAATAAATTGAAGAATATCCAACTGTTTGAAGTTAAAAATTTTACTTAAATTTTATTGAACTTATTAAGTAAATATTTCAAAACTAAATAATAGAAAAAGTGAAATCGGTATATATATATATATTAATTATAAAATTTAGTTTTGAAGTATTGAATTTTTAAGCTTTGAAATATATTGAAATTGAAATGGTTTATTTAGAGGTTCAAATCGGTATTTGGAATTTATAGGTGAAATTAAAGAAGCTATTTTATTTTATAAAGTAATTTAATATTTAAACCATTTAAGTGGTGTAGTTATGTTTCAAGGTTTGTAACATCCCCGGATTTTAGCCTAGTTTAATTCGATAATTGGATTGATTTTTGAAATTAAATTGTAAATTTAATTATGAATTAATTAGAAATTTTTAGAATAAGTAAATTTTTTTGATTTATTGATAGAATACTTGGAAATAAAATTTTATTGTAAATAGGATGTTGAATTGGAATTCAAAAATATGTATTTTATAAAACTGAATTTGGGATTTTGAAATTCAAGAATTTAAAAATCTATTATATGTATTTATTAGAAGTATAAAATTATTTTCTTTAAATTGATATAAATAGTAAATACAGATATAAAACAAGAATGTATAAAGGTTTATATATACATATATCTTTTGAAATTTGTGAGATAAACATATTAAAATATAAAGATAAAATATTGTTTATATGCATGTATATATAGAATTAATAAAAGGTTAAGAAAATCACTTTCTTTTCATATTTGAAATAAATTTAGTTTGTATGTATATAAATTAAAATTTTATATGTAAATATTTAGAACTAAATTTATAAATCAATTAAAGTTAAGGGTTTAAAACATGAATTTGTAAATAAAAATAAATTAAGGTTTAAACTAAAATTTTAAACTAAAGGACTTAAACATAATTTAAGTAAAAATGACATTCGTAAATATTAACTTAAAAAAAATAGACAAGTGTTAGTTAATTTAATTTAAAAATATAACAAGTGTTGAGTTTAAAAACAAGTGGCAATATATCTATTTTAATTTTTAATAAATGTTTTTTAAGAAGAAAACTAGTTTTCTAAAAAAAAACACTTTTTCCTTTGTTTTCACTTCTTTGCTCAAACCAGAAATTATTCTCAATACCTGAAACTTGAATTCCAAAAGCAAATCAAAACCTGAAATCTGCAAAATCAAAATCTGAGAAGTAAAATTCTGCAACCTTTCAAACCTGCAACATCAATTAAAATCTTCAATTTTCAAATCTGCTGCAACCTTCAACCTGCATATTCAAATGAAGTTTTTCACAATAATTCAACCTGCAACTAAAAGGAAAGTTCAACTGCAATTTCAACATTTAGATCGTCAAATTGTAAGCATGCAGTAGAGTTTCTCCAAAATCAAAAGCTCTTTTCAGATTTAAAGATTCAAGTGCCTGGAATAATAAATTGAAACTGCTCTGCCTATATGAAAATGGTGAGTAAACCTCTTAAAACAGTTTTAATTCGTATTGTAGTTGGATTTATTTTTTTGCAGTTGATGAATTTGGCTTATTTATGAATATTTGAACTGTCATGTGTGTATGTTATAGCTAGGAAATGCCTGAAGATAGGAAACCTATTATGTTCATCTCTGTTCTTTTACAAAAACTGTTTCCTTAAGGAAATTTCAAAAGAAAAATAAAAATCTTTTAATCCAAACTATATTAGCTCTTGATATATGAAAAGAAGTTGCTTGATATTGTTTGTTGTTAATTTTAAAAATAGTTTCTTAATTTAAAATGCAACAAATAATTTTTAAAATTGGAAAATACAGTAATTTTGATTCATGTCAGAAAATCAATAACCTTAATTCTTGTTTTGCATAGTATGAATGGATTAGATGTTAGGAATTATGAATTTTAACATGCAATTCATAACTTTTAAAGTGATAATCAATTAGGAATTTGGTGATGAAGGTTTTCAGCAATATGGTGAAATGTCGTTGACTCACTTGTTGTTTTGAATCGAATTCATGGGTGAAGCATGCTTTTGTATCAAGGATAATGGGAAAAATACAATTGAATTTTTCCTATGATCGAATCATTTGGATTCGATCAAATTAGGGTTTTAGCATGTTTTGTTTCGGTTTGACTGTAGAGGGATTTGCGATTTGGATTCGTGACCGGAGTTGTTCGTTTTTGGGGAAAAATGAAGCTCGTGACGTGGCGTTTCAATGGTGTGGTCGGGGAAGATCATCGGCGTCATGGTGGATGGTCGTGGGGAGGATTTGGTGGTCGATGTTTTCTGCAGTTTCGAGCTTGAGGTTCGAGTTTTGATTCGAACATGATTGGTTCAATCTGGGTTTATATTGTTGCTCGCGTGTGATCGAGAAATAAAGTTAAACCGTTAAAAAGGGTGTTAATTGAATTTATTTTAAATTTAAATTGTTAAGATGATTTCTTTGAAAGTAATTTAACTTAATTAAATTTTGAATTTCAATTTAAAAGAGTGATTTGAATTTAAATATTGAATCAAAGTTTAAAAGTAAATTTTTAAAGTAATGTTTTGAAAACCAAGTTTTCAAATTGTACGGAAAATGAATAAGTTTTAAATTTTGATGTTAAATTTTTTTTAATGATTAAATTGATTTCTTAATGTTTTATTTTCAGATAAAGTTAATATTATAATTTTGGAAACCAAATAGAATAATTTGTTTTTAAGTTATTAAAATTTGATTTAATTCAAATAATTTATTTATGAAGATAAATAATGTTAATTTATTTTGATATGAACTTAAGAAAACTTAATTAAAATATGATTTGTTAATAAATAAAGAATTAATCAAGATGAATGATTTTCTTAATTAATTAAGGAGTTTCCTTAAATATAAGAAGTTAATTAATTATTTAATTAATTTTAAATAATTAGTTAATTGTTTATTTAATTTTAAATAATCACTTAATTATGAATTAATTATGTGTAATTACTTAATGAAGTAATTAATGGTTAATTTTTGAATATAATTAAGAATGGAAATTACTCATGGGAGTAATTAGATGGAAGTGATTAATGGTTAATCACTAGATGTTATTAATTAAGAATTGATTAATATAATTGTTTTGAAGTTAATTAATTATGGAGTAATTAATTAATTAATGAATTAAGGATTATTAATGATGGGATTAATTACTTGTTAAGTAATTAATCAAGAGAGTAATCAAGATTTATTAATGGAAGTAATTAGGAGATAATTACTTATGTAAGTAATTAAGGGTTAATTACTTAGTTAATTTTGAGTTAACTAATTAATGTGATTAATTAATTAATAAATGAGATTAATTTAAGATTAATTACTAAGTGTAATTAATTAAATTGTAATTTATTAATAAAGTGATTAATTAAGGATTATTTATTAATTTAATTGATTAATAATTAGTTAATGAAGTAATTAAAGATTAATTAATTATATTAGTTAATCAAAGGGTTAATATAATTAATTAAGATGTTATTTAAGATAAGTAATTACAAGTAATTAATTACTATTTATGATTAATGAGATGATTAATTATAAATTAATTATTTAATAAATTAAAGGAATTATTAATTAATAAGGATCATTAGTTAATTAATGAATTAATCAAGGTTGATTAATAAAAGTAATTAATTAAAGTATGATTAATTAATTATAATTAATTAAAGGTTAATGTAATTAATTATAGTTAATTAATTTATGGAAGTAAATGAAGGATCATTAATTATTGTAATTAATGATAGTAATTAAAGTTAAATTAATTATAATTAATTAAGTAATTAAGATAAATTAATTTCTAATTTGGAATTAATTAAGCACTAAATTAAGATTAATTAATTATAAATTAAGGATTAGTTGTAACTAATTAAGGAATGATTAAATTTTATTTAATCACGTTTTACTAATGAATAATTAGACATTATTAATTAATTGTTAAAGAATAATTAATTAATTAAGTAAGATTAATTAATTGATAATAAGGATAATCAAGAAGTGATTAATTAATTAAATGATTGTGATTAATTAATTAATGGTTGGTTAAGCAAGGTAAGTTGATTTATTCTTAAGTAATTAATTTAATTTGAATAAATTAAATTAAATAAAAATTTGAATTAGATATATGCTTGCTTATGATGATTGTATTGCCTTGCATTGATTGTTACCTATGGACTGTAATATTCTGTGATGTGAGATTTGTTGTGCATTGATCTGTGATATCTGTGATATGTTTTCGGTGTAAATACCCTAGGCCGTAAAACGGCATTTGAAATTCGATGCGACAGGGAGTCAGATTCCAGTTGGTCATCCGAAACCCACATTGAATCATATTAGTGAATCCTTGTTATTGATAAATTTATTTTATCTATGAATCTGTGAATGAAGATGGGCGTTATAGCTTATACCTGCTTATCGATATTGTTGCACTTTAATCTGTGATGTGATGATTGTTGTTGCACTATTGTGTAAAACCATGGACTACACCATACACACATAAAATATGGATTTCACGAGGAAATCGGTTAAGTCACAGATTTTTGAAATGGTTTTAAAATTTGAATTTTTTAATTCATATAATTTTGGAAATGGAATTAGGTTGAATTTGAAAAGACTTTTGAAAAGGAATTTCAAAGATAGAGGTTATTTTTGAATAACTTAATTTAGTTTTGAAATTTGATTTAAAATTTAAATTCAAAATTTGAAATTGAATACTATGGATAATGTAAAAAGATTATACAAACTATAAATATGTTTATATGGTTTTTTTAAAGCCATTTTAAAAGTATGATTTTGAGAATTTGAATTTAACCCAAGTTTAAAATTTGAAGGGCCTTAACTCGTGCAAATATAATCGGGATTTCCAAACGGAGACAATTGGTGTCAAATAATAATAATAACAGTTTCTACGTAAGGAAAGAATTTTCCAAATTATGATGAAAAGATTTTAAATTTGAAATTGAATGGTTTTGAAAAGTTATAATTGAATCTTTGTAAAAGATAGTTGAACCCCAATTTGAAATTGAAGAAGATTTTAAAAAGTGTATCTTTTATATATAAAAGATTGAAACGGGAATTGTTTTGAAAATTGTGAATGAACCTTTGAAATTGTTTTGAAAGCTATGAAATAAGTCTTTGATTTAAAGACCAGATGAGTAAATCCAATTTGAAATGGAATTGTTTTGAAAGGCTATGAATGAATCTTTGTTTAAAAGATTGATAAACCTTGTTTCAAATTGAAAGGGTTCTTAAAGGTGAATCTTTTGTTTAAAAGATTTAAATGTGGAAATTGTTTAAACCATTGAAGGTTTTTGAAATGAATCTTTTTGTTTAAAAGATTGGGAATGATAATTTGTTTAACCATTTGAATGAAAGATTTTTGGGCTTAAGCTGTGACTTAGCTGAGATCCCATATCCGTATGTTTTTAAATATTGCGCTCATTATTCGGTTTAGCCGGGAGAGGACCTTTGTGTCATATACCCATTCCGAATAATGATACATCGTTATGGATGGAAATTGAAGACCGATGGTTACGACCGGGTATTTGCGAGAACGATAGGATGACCTATCTATTGTCTCTACACTGAGTCGCGCCGGTATAGAGATTCCTTAAGCGATGGGAAGTCCAATCAGGATTGTGAATATCCGGATTTGCAAGGGCTTTTTCGGAAGTGCCTTCAGTTATGTTCAAACCCGGAACAAACTTGTATGGTCATGTGTCTGACACTACACTTTGAGATATAAAGCCAATTTCTTTCAAATACATTTCTGTTTGGTGGCGGAGATTTATTCACTTAGCTTAACACCCTTCTCTGAGATGTACGAGCTCAGACGTTATGTAGTTGAAGGTTATTAGCGATATACTCCCAATTTGGTAGTGTGGCATGCTAAGTGCTGCTGTGTATTGATGATCATTTGTTGATCAAAGCATGGCTTTGGTGAAAAGCGTAGCTTTGTGGACGAAACCTCGTCAAGCTCACAACCCGGAATGGTCGAAACAGGAAAGATGCGGCAAGGTTATTTGGAGGTAGCGCCCCCTGAGGGTATGTTCATTTCCTTCTGGATAGAGGTGATATCATGGTATGGAGCCTAGATATTTAACCTATGTGGTTACTGCAAATATATTACTTTGTGGTTGTTGGTATCGAGCGCTCGGATAAAGGCTGGATACGACCGGGGGATGGAATACTCGTGTCAGTAGTTACCTAGTTACAGAGGTAACCCAGCCTTGTGTTGGAAGAGATCCGGTTAGGTTCTCGGGGCGTCCCTCTAGAGGCGTACCCATGTGGCCCAGGAAGTTCTTTAGCCTGACCATTTGTTGGAAAACCAAAGAAACAATACGCGCCTTGTACGATTTTACTTGTAGAACCTGCCATTTAAATTTGTAGCTATAGCAGGCATAATATAATGGTACCTATGCTGGCTAAGATTATATTATACTTTCAAAATATTTTCCACTATGCACTAATAATAATATCAAATGGTTTTCGCATATCAAGCATATTTGACTATCATAAGGAGAAATCTTCCCCAAGTCTGCGTTTGCATTGTGTGTGTGGCGGAAGGCCCTATGGTAGTTTCATTTTCCAAAAACATTGCGGATTTCAAAATTTAAATTCTTTTGTTTGTTTTAAAAAAAATAAACTTTTTTTGTTTTCTCATACCAGTCTCATGACTGACCCGGAGTTTATTGTTCCCTTCCTAAACTCTGGGTGCCCACAATTTTCCACACGGGCAGTCTAGAGTTGGTTTTTTCAGATAGTAGATATATGTACCGATTTGGTAGCTTTTAGCTTTCTCTCTGGCATTCTCTGGAGATCTTGGATATTGGAGTCTTTGGATTCATGAACGAGACTTGTTTAGCTTGCAGCATTGGATTGGAGTTCTCTCTTGGCTATTTGTTTTCCGCTGTTATATCATATTGTTATTCCGTTGTAGCATTGTTATCTTGTCTCTCCGATATTGTTTCGTATTGATATCATTGTTGTATATCATTTGAATATTGTATTCATTGGAATTGTATATGATATTCATTTCTTTTTCTTCCGCTGTGTTGTTTTACTTAATTGTGTTATAAGCTCCAGCACAATTCGAATTTCAACGACTGAATCTGCGGCATTCAAGTACAAGTGGAGTACGAATGTCAATTTTCAAACACTGGAATTTGGATCGTTACAAGGTTATGAAATTCAAAGTTTATGTTATGAAAGGCTATATATTCAAGTTTTGGTTTCGGAATATTACAACTTTGAAATGTTATGGTTTCAGAAAAGGATATATTTGAAAATAATATTGATTTGGGTTTTTAAAACAGAAATGATATCGTATTTATATGTTTTGAAAGGGATATTATATTTTGTTTGAAGTACAATTATTTTAAAATGACCGCGGTGTTATAATAACATTTGGTTGTTGAAGAGACTGGGATCGAAAGTTGTCATACTCTCTGCCAACTCCGAAAACCACTTCAACAGCCGTGTACGAGGTGGAGATTCCAGAATGAAGTAGGATGGCGGCGGCGTTTCCTTTGAGGTAAATACGTGGACCCAACTCCCGTAAGTTGTCATAAGGTGGCTAAAACAGGAGCTATTGACGGGTTAATTGAGGTAGCACCTTTGATCGGACATATCCCTTCGATATTATACTTTGACTTTTGGATTGATTCGGTGGCCACTTTTGATTTTTTTATTTGGGGGTTTGGCTCGAGGTGGGAGGTAGCTACGCGTTACCACCGACCCAGAAGCGTAATTGGTATATCTACCCTGGCATTGCCTAGTTGTTCCGTGTCACCTACCCTATCGCGCCTTTTACGAGTTGGTTTTCTCCCGTAGCCCATGGAGTATTTAGGGTAGTCTCCCGATCTGGAGATGCGCTGATATTGGACGGACTACTGTGACTATTACGTGTTAAGGGCTATATGGGTAACCCCTTAATGCTATGAAAAAAGTAAGTTTATTTTACTATTTAGACACTATTATAATAGCGAAATACTACTACATAGTAAATAGTTTAACGGATCCTTAGGAGATGTGAATCCCGAGCATCTCTTAGGTTACTACACTCACGTTAGACACTGGATAGGAGATGTCAAATCCCGTAAACATCTCTGACGCCGTTACAATCATATTTATTTCAGTTGATTTAACTTACATAAGATCTTTTAGTTCTGACTCGAGTGTTTTGTCTTTTCAATTCGCTCGGGTCAGCCTGAGCATTTCAGGATTTGAAGACCTTACTCCTGGAGGACGAAGGCGAAGATTTTATTTCTATTATATATTATATATTAGTCCACTTCACACTGTATTCCGCTGCATCGATTATTATTTGTTGGTATGTGCAACTCTGATATGTATTGTGTAAATATAATCAAATGTTTATAAAATAGGTTCATGAACTCTATATTGATTATTATATTTTATCATTCCGCTGCAAGATTGTGTTTTGTTTTTATTCTCTGCTTTTCTTATTTACCCTATAACAATTCGCCCTTTTGTATGTTTTAAGTCTGACGTGTGTGGTCTATCGTCGATTTAAAGCGTGCGAAAAGGCCACTACAAGGAAGTATGCATTTAATGACGCCAATCGATAACACATTAGTCTAATGCGTTATTGTTTACCCTCCACCATTTACTTTTTTTACTTTAGTTGTTCTCTTCTGTACACACGTAACACTTAACGCTTGGCCCGAGATCAAAAATATCCCTTCTAAAATTTTCTTCTCCCTCTCGAAACACTTATTTAGTTCGTCTTCCTCCCGAAACAAAAATAACAACTACGCCTCCCTCCTAATCTCTCATTTGCTTGGCATCTCTGATCTTCGATCCAACTCGCCATCTCCGATCATCACTCTCAGCAGCCCGAAGTCGACGCGTCGTCTAGAACCCTAAATCATCTGCTTGGATTTCTCGTCTAAACCTTAAAACATCCGCTCCAATTTCAAGGTTAGAAATTTGCAGGTTATGTTTATCAACCATTTTATTTTGATTTTATTGTTTGGTTATGATTTTAGAAATTTTTTTATCGTTGGGTTATGATTTATGGAATGGTTATGTTTCTATGTCCTTGTATCATTTTTTTTGTTCATACTCTTCCTTGATAATTTAAACTTTGTTGAATGGGTTACAGGTGAGGATTTATTTGCTAACCCATTAAGTTTTTCTTGGATGCAAATGTATTATTCACTTTATTTGAAGCTATTAACCTAGAATCCATTTGTTTCTGTACATGGCATTGTCGATAACTGTGGTTGGGAAAGTTTCAGGACACATACTGTTATTTAACATACAAATGTATCACCATTCAAGCCTCATCTGTAAAGGAGTGAATTAGTTATTGCTAATGATTTTCCTCTCCAAACTTTGGGACTCACCTTATTGTATATATAGGTCTGTAATCACCACTTAACAGCCAGTTATATGCTAATAAGACTATTCTGGTCATTACAACATATGAACTCACATTTCATAAACATGTAGCTAGGAGTTAAATAAGATACACATTAGTCATCACATTTTATTTTTAGAAAATGGGTATATTTACATCATAATTTAGCTTATATTCATAAGATAAAATTTTGCTAGTCATTATGGTACCTTTTAGTTTCTCTTAATGATCGACTCTTGTCTTGTAAAAACTATAGCTTGAAAGAAGTGTGTACTGTTGATAGAATGTGATCCCGGTATTTTTTCGACGTATGGATATATTTGTAAAGACTTAAAGTGAATGTACTTTTAGTTTATATCTGGATAATTATGTTGATATTTTATCGAAATTGACTTTTGCTCACTAGAAATAAAGTCTTACTCAATTAGAATCTTTATGAACCACTCAATGTGCAAAAATTAATCAAGTGATGGGCTAAGGTAACTGATGAAGTTCATGTCACAAATATGAAGGAACTTGTTGAGAATAGTTCACATCATGAGATTAGTATAATTAAACTTGTGTAAATACTAAGAAACCATTTTCATATACCAATGTGTTTGTGATAATAAATAGTTATCTAATATGAAATCATAGTTAGACTCAATCCATGTATGCTTAATTACCACATGTGCTTTATGCCACTTAGTATAAATGTACGTATGTTTGGCTCGTGATGGGTGAAAAATGTTGTATCCGTTATTCTAGTGATTAAATTATAGTATATTGTTATATGTCTTATACGTCTCAAACTAAAAGGAGTTTTATGCATACTAATATCTATTGCGGTATAAAGTAATGCTTCTTCAACATAATGTTGAAATTGGAAAGCTTACAATCAGGTGGCAATCACATTTCTCTAACTTAAATTGGGATGGACTTTTTCTTGCTGTTCGTGATTTTGAATGATTACCAATAGATTCAGCTTATCTTACATTCCATGTTCATTATCATTATGTTATCCTTTATTTAGGTACACACCAGTGAAAATGCAGATGAGAGTCAATCTCAAGTAACTGCAGCATTCAAGAGTTTAACAATATCTCAAAAGGAGAAAACTTTGAATGATCTCATACAAGATAAATATTTGTGCCTTACATCAGAAGGTAAAATTAGTCTTGGCATTAGATATTTTCTTGACCTTGGGAGTTGGTTTCATGCAAATGAAACCCCTACATGTAATGTATGTAATTAAACTACTATTAAGGTCCATCTTTCTTTCTTACTCTTTGTTTCTTTAAGCTGCAAAAAGTAACCAGTTCTGAGTTTTAATTATGTATGTGTATATATGATTAATGCTAAAATTGTATAAATGTACATAATAGTCGCTATAATGGCGAAGGATGCCTAAACCTTATTTAAAATTTGGTAATACTCTTTAAGGACTCAAATAATATAGTTCCACTATTTGTATACTAAGTTAACTACAATCTACATTTTTGAGAATTATGAATTTGGTAAAACTCGCACAAAATGAAACTTTTTATTCACGCATTTTGTTCATATGTAGGTTGGTTTTCACCTTTGAGATAAGTGTGTTACATCAAATTTCTCTCTCCAAAAGCCTCCTAAATCATATACTATATTCCTCTCACTTAAATATTAAATATTTAAAATATCAACATTCAAAATATCATTATAAAAAGCCGAAATCGTACAATATATTTTATTATGAAAACAGAATCACCCTTAATCTAAACGGTGTATTCACATTAATGAGTAGGGAAAAAAAAATATAACCATTCATAATGTTATATGGAATTCTCACTTAGACTTTGAAGGAACAAGTACAAGGTCAAATGAGTATGAATTTAGAAAAAAATTGAATCCATGTTTGAGAACTGGATTACCCATTGAATTGTATTATTTGTCAACTTTGGATTTTAGAAGGGTAACTCTTTATATTATGTTATTGTAGTAGGTTGCATGCTTCTTAAACTACCATAGGCATCTTTAGGAAAGAACTGCCAAAGCAGTGGGCTACTGCTACAAGACAGTAGCATACTTAAAAAAAGTGTTCCTGCTGCAAGTAGGCTATTGAATATAAAGCATCGATAAAAAAATCTTAAAAAGTATACGCATTGCACGTGATTTGTAGGAGTTTCTAATATATTGGCATATATCCTAGCATCATATATCCTAGCATGTATGAATTTGGAAATAAATGGTCATGTTCTACTTCTCTTGCCCAAAATAATAAACATACAAGTTTGACTAAGGTGTTAATAGTAAGTTAGAAAGCATGAATTGCATTTTATATGCAATGGAACCTTATCTTCTTGTTTATTATTGCATTTGCATGTGTAATTGAGGTATTGAATAATGAGTAAAACTGAAATTATGTAATATGCAGGAGGTTGAGAGAAATTTTTTTACAGCCATATGGATCACCGGTGAGTTTAAAAGTAGAAGAAGTTAACTAAGAGCTCACTTTAGCACATCCTTCAAACTGTTGAAACTAAGTAAACTATTTTCTTCTCGGGTAAAATGTGAATTGATTTGTATTTCAGATGCTCTAATAGTTAAAATTGTAAGGCTTAATTATTTTAACTCTTTTCTGGCCATAATTTATTTTCGAATAATGCCCGAAAACCCTAAATTAGTATCTCTCTCGACAAGCTTCTCAATAGACCGACTCTGCCTTGGTATCGATTTTAACTTTAGTTCATACTGGTGAATTGATGTTGTTAGATTTTTATTATAAAATTTGACTAATTTGGAGTTAGAGTTCATAGCCTAACTTGATCAGGATGATTTTTGACCCAGATGGCAGTTGCCGCCACATCAAATTCAACCACCGATTAACCCTAGCCATCCCATATCGCTTCATTTCAATTTACCAATTCAAAACCCTAGATCTGATGCAATGGAGGCAGTTCTTCTTCCTTTGGTGTGGCAGAATTCTTACAATACGCTCAAATTTCTACAAGTTCGCAAAAAAAAACCGCACATGAATATTTGGTGAATTTCTTTCTTTTTATTTCTAAGAAGAGTCTTTATATATGCTTGAATCGAATTTTTGTTGCATACTACCCATATTTTATGGTGTAATTAGTATTATAACTAATTCACAATTTTTCTTCTAATATCAGGTGGAATCTCAATGACAGGAAAAGAAAAATAGCAATACTAAGGTGATATCGATAGAAGGATGCTATTAAGAGGCAACTTTTGTTGAACTATATAACCTTTTCTGATAATATTATAGATTACTTTGAGATCGTAATATACATGTATAATTTATTTTACTTCAGGTAGATGATTTGTTTTGCTTTTGATGGAGAGGAAGATGAAAAGGCTAAAAAAGAAGATGCTGCATTAGAAGGAAAAATTGTTCACTACAAACATCTAAAGTTACTAGCAACAATGTGATGCCTATATACTATATGATTTTATTTTCAAGTTGCTAACAATAAAGATATTGATTTTCTTGTTTTTGATTTTGTTCATGTCAACCGGATATACATGCAATGTTGTTTATTCATATATTCCACTCAACATGTTATTACTACACCAATCTTTCATTTTGTTATTAATATATATCCAACATAAAAATCAATAACCATATTGAAACATAGTCATTGTGGTACTAAATTCTCTCATCTCATGTGTAAATTCGTTTAATTGGATTTTACTTCACATATGTAATTTTATCAAGCTGTATGCTCAAAACATCTCTGTATTTTATCTTCAGCATGTAGTGGTAGATGTCGATTGTCGTGGTCACAAAGAAACTGGGGATGGGTGCTATGTGTGCCAGAATTGATAAGTAAGAATGAACTTGGTTAAATATATTTTTCTTTATATATTTGTCCTCTTCTTTCTTTAGAGTCATGAGAGTCTGGGCAGGAGAAAATATTTTTCTTTTTTACAGATGCTGTTTTGATTAGTATAGAAATAAAATATTATTGAAAATTATGCAGGTTCAATAAAATTTAATTTCCAATAAATAACCATGTTTAGTATAAGTAACAGAGAAATTTTATGGATATGTATTTAAAGTGATGAGAGTTTGCTATGTTTTTATATTTGTAGTCAACAGTTTACATGATCCACAAAAACGCCAAAATAGGCGTGTCAGAACATTGCATTTATGGTGGTCAAATTGTACGTACAAAGGCTATGACTTTAACACCAATTTAGCTTTTCGAGGTAACCGTCACTTTTCCACACAAGACATTATAGATTGAAAGCCAACAAGGCTCTCTTGGTGACATAATGGGGTCGAAGGAATACATGGGGTCTGCTATCATTTTAGTTTATTGTGTCTTTGGGTGAGTTACTAACTATGTTAACATGTTTTAGTTTGTATTAAAAAGTGGTAAGGTAGATTAATTAATCCTTTTTATATGAATAGATGTTTCTTATTCCATGTTTTGCCAGATGAGAAACATGTTGGACAAGGGATATTGGGCATGTATAGAGGTCTTGCAGTAGGGAGGCTACAGAAATTCTTTTGAATTCCATTTGTACCAAATTCATCCACTTGCTGCTAATTACAACTAAAATCCTTCTGTTTTCAATTTTATGAATGTATGACCTAATTTTTGTTCAATGAAATAAAGTATTACAGAAATTCTAATGGCTTGGAAAAAGAATTCATTTCCATTAATGTAAGAAATGCTTCATGCAAATAGAAAAAAGGTAAACAATGTCATATCACGTCATGTGCATTTAACTAATATCTATCTTGAGCCCAACAAGTTAACCAAACTTATAGCATAAAGAAATACGTGCTTTATTATTCATAGTCATAAGGATTGGAACTAAATTAAATTTGTAAAAAACTGCATTAATTATTACACGCCATTTTGACCAATTTACCAATAATATGTAAGATGCACAATTATATAATAACTGCAGAAGCTACCAGAAATTTTTTTTCATTACAGTTAAGTTGTTTATATATCTGTTAATCCAAAATTATATACCAAAACATGCAACCTAATATATATAATTTACGTATCTTTGTCAAAATGATTTCACCTAGGATGCAATGGACCAAAGCTAAAGTAACAACTACCCTATGTAAAACTCATTTTCAGCTTTGGCCACGTTTACCTACGCACACCTACATTGGACGTGCATGTATACTGGGAGTAATAATAACAATAAACAAACCAATTTATAAAATTTAACTAAGTTTAATAACAGTTCCCTAAGTTTACAATAATAATAACAACAACAAATTATAAAGTAATGACTAAGTTAACTAAGTTTTATAAAAATTAACTAAGCGTATAATAATAATAATATATTGACTTTAAGTTTTATGAAAATTGACTAAGCGTATAATAATAATAGATTATATGATATTAACCAAATTAATTAAGTTTTATATAAATTAACCAAACTTATATAATAATATTGTCATTATTAATAAACCTACCTTTCAATACAAATTTGTACCTTACTGATAGTTATTCCTTTTCAATGCATAGGTTGGCACATTCCGAAGTGGGAGGACAATAAAAGGCAAAAAAAAACTTCCAAGTTGTAAAGAGGTAAACTGATCGGGATTGTAGTGTACTATATAAAAAGTGGAAAACATATTTTCTGACAAAACTACATGTTATGAACAAATATATCAGGGGGATATGATCAAAGAAGGACAAATCATTGGCTATGTTGATCAGTTCGGTGATGAGCTTCCTATCAGGGTAAAACTTGCTACTTAACGTTATATTTTTTGTTTTTTTTTGCCTTAAAAAATGTGCATGTCATTGTTTTTTATCTTCTTTTACAAAGTTTGTACAGTCAGACACTGCTGGAGAGATCTTAAAGATCCTATTCAGGGATGGAGGTAAATATGTTCTCCAACTTGAGTAGTAATCTAACTTATTTTTCATAGATTCACAACTACTGACTGTGATAATTTATTAATAATAAGCAGAAGCAGTTGGCTATGGAGATCCTCTAGTTGCTGTATTGCCTTCTTTCCATGGCATAAGGTGAACTGAAATTTATTCGTATTTATCAATGCGGCAGTTTGTTTGAAGGGGGTTGAGTTTTCTTTAAGCTTCTCCTCTTCAGTTGTTTTTTCTGCAAATTCTGTGTTAAGTGTAACGTTGGGAAAACTATAATGATGGAGTGTTTGCTTGTATTATGATTTTCCGTAGTTTCTGTGTAATATGTAAACATGGACGTCACGTGAGACAATCTGTAGTGCTATGTGTAACTGTTCAAGTATGTGGCACAATTATATGGTTTAATCTAGCGGTCAAAAATATTTTGATTAGAACTCAATAAATGTATGGAACTTGTTCTAGTTCACTTGGTCAAAGTTAAATGATTCAGAATTAAACTAATTTCAGTTGTTTAGTGGTTTTGTTTGATTCTACGCTAGTTTTTTTGTTTTTTGTTTTTTTATTTGAAACTGGTTTAAACTAGAAGACCCAAGGTTCATATAATCGGGTTCACAAACCAAACCTGCAATTTTTACAATATAACCCCTTCATTATGCTAACGTGCCGACTTTCTCTTCCTTTTGAAAATAATGGCAGACCATCGATTTTCTGTCATTTTTCAATGCTCTTCGCTTTTGATTTTGGTCGTCTTTCCTCTTTTCCAATATGAAAGACAATCATTAGAACCGCCTCTTAAGCCTAGTGTTTTTACCCTTCACAGATATAAAATGATCACCAAATCTGTAGTCATTACGATCTAGATTTGATAATTACAGTCCATGTTGGTCTTCTCTAAGTTGATTTCTTACTGTCTTAGAAGCTTCAATATCGGTAAGGTACTTATATTATCAGTAAGGAATAGATTTCTACAACTAGAGAAAAATCAGGTAAGAATTATCATTACATTTTGATCACTAATTGCTTGCACAGTTGAACACTTGCATACACACTTGAACGCTTGCATACAGTCACTTGAACAATTGCACACTTCAACCATTATACACTTGAATACTTGCATACTTGAACACGCTAACAGTTTGCATTACCAAACTTACAAAATGACATGTTTTTTATTTTGACAGAAGTGGGACAGAAGTAGACACAGTGGGACAGAAGTAAACAAACCTCAAGTAAATTTTTTTTATTGGTTTCACATCTTTGTATTTTAACTTTTTATTCAATTAGTAACATAATTTTCCTATGTTTAAATGTAGTGCAACTTTGATAAAAATATGAAGAAGTGTGATTTATTGGATTGGCGAGGGAATGAAGAGATCGTTGCTGAAGGAAGATTTGTGTCAGATGATCCAAACGAGTAGCATTATTTTATGTTTCTCTGTGTTAACTTGGCTGCAGGCTTATGTTTTATTCAATGGTTATGCATTTGCTTTAATGTTTGTACATTGTAATGAAAAATATATCACATTTCTTTCTGAGCATGCTCTTGTGTTATATTTGTTGATTATAATCTTTATTCGTTTATGAAGATTTAGTTTGATTGCTATTATTAAAATGTAATATATATGCATAGCTCTTGAAAAGTGTATCTACGATTTTTGTAGCGGCATATATGAGCTGTAAAAGAATTTATCAATATATAACATGTTGATTTAATAGCGTGAAATGACCGTTATTGAATAAATTTTTTATAGTGGCAAAATGGTGTTATAAAGATTTCCAGTTCCGTTGAGATTTAGCTGTATTATAGCGGCAACAATGAGCTATTGAATAAATATTTTATAGCGGCAAAATGGTGTTATAAAGATTTCCAGTTCCGTTGAGATTTAGCTGTACTATAGCGGCTATAATAAGCTATTGAATTAACGTAACATAGCGACGAATTTGCGTTATAAAACTAAGCTCAACCATAGCGGCATATTTTGTGCTATAAATATTCAATAGTTTTTTATGACATGTCGATATACAGCGCTTATCAAACCGCTATGGTTGTGATTAATAGCAGCTATATGCCGCTATAAAAGACACTTTTTGTTGTAGTACATACGTGCCTGTCAAAGTGTTGCAAAACCAAAAAGACGCAGTCGAACGTGAGCATAAACTGATCAACCGTCGCACCAATTGACGACCGATCCGTGCACTGTGTAGAGCTCGTCGTGCTCTAAACTTTTTCTTTTGGAATTGTTTGATTTCATTGAAGAGATTGAGAGAAATCGAGGAGAGAAGGTAATGAGTTTTCGTCCGTTAATTTGATTGGAAGCGGCTGCGCGATTTAGTTAGGGTTTGATGAAAATGAACATGGCCTTATATAAGTTTCCGGCCAGATTTATCCATGAAAATTACGAACTCCAAATGAAGCATGCCCCCTAACATTCTATATGTCATACCCCTATTTCGAACACAATGAAATATGATCGGGAGCTAGTTCCATCATATTCAGAAGAAAGATTTTAAAAATTAAATAACTTTAATTAAATTTCATTAAATAATTTCTACGCGTTTCAAGCTTGCACAGCCAAACGACAAGTCCGATCGTAACGAAACTTGAAATCCTACAATAATTCAATATTAGAGATTCAATGAAACTGGTTTCATTGAAATTCGAGAAAGTGACCAAAAAGACTATATTTGCATGTTAATTAAAACAATAAATTTTCAAAATAAATTTAGCCACTTTAAATTCAAAAATTTAACAATCTTCATTTATATTAAATTCAAGATTTAATATTTAAACAATTTCCAATATTAAACTTAAAAAAATTCAATTATCAAATAAACTGCATTAATAAATCATAAAATTTCAAATGAATCTTAATTATCGACAATTATTTTATTTCCATCTAAATAATACAATATTAATTATCTAATTTCTGCTATTTATTATAAACACATTCAATACATAAAATTTCATTTCAATACTGGTTATTGCCTAAATCTTCGAAGTTGGTTATTTTAAAATTTTATTCAAGTTCACATTAAATAAATTGCATAAATAAAATATAAATTTTTATTTCCAACCATTTTTGTTCAGTAATTGCATTAAATTTAATAATTTAAAGTAGTTAAAAATACGGGTTAATACATTTCTATTGATTCTTCCAAATATTCTTCTATAACTTTTCTTAATCTAACGAATATATATACCGATCCCTTGCTATGTATGTGTGTGTGAAAAGGGAGATCTAGAAGGGGTTGTAAGGCATTACAAATCCAAAGAAGTCAATGCAAAACTTTGGATATTCTGTGAGTGGAAATCTTAGCATCTTTATTTCAGTAAATTGATTAGTGTATTATGGATTTTACTACGCCTTAAGAGTTTTGGGTTTGTTAAAAATAAAACAAGTGAAACCCACTGAAATTCCTTCGATTCGAAATGTCAATTCTTGTTAAAATTCTTAATTGTTTAGATTGAACTATTGGAATATATATTTTTTGCAGCTTTTGGTGATATAAAATTCTATTCCACTCCTCTTTAATTCTAATTTGATTATGAAATCTCTATTGAGGATAAGGTGTAAAGTATGAATTTATTCATAGTTTGCACCATTTATTCCATATGAAAATAAAAGAGAAGTTCCATTGTAAAAGAGGGGTCGAATAGAAGTTGAAACTAGAATTGAAATTCTATTTCTGAGAATATTTTATTGATTTGATGTGATAGATTGAGTTGAAATTTTTACTGTTTACAATTCATTTATTTCAATTTTTAAATATAATGTTAAATCCTTTGTTAAGGATATTGAAATCCCTTATTACAGATATTGGAAATTTGGAACCATTGATAACATGGAAAAGGACTTGTATTATTATTATTAAAAAAGAAATGACATTCAACATTAGTTAGGGCTTAATCCCTTCAAGCATAGAAAATAATAAGCGCGTATTTATTAATTATTGTTAATAGCATATAATTATAACATACAATTGCGTAGTTAATTAGGTAATAATTTTTATTAAATCTCCTGAGGAAGGTAATTGAATTATAAGGAAAAATAAGGAATTCTTATACAACCTAATTAATGAACACAATGAGGTGTGTGATAATATATTAAGAGTGTTACAAATTTAACTAAGTCATATGGACGTGAGATCAGTCAAGAGACATACGGAAGTCTACCCCACTAATCTGGCTACCTGCAATGTGACTTTAGAGCTGATACGAGACATCACCTATGATAAGTAATGACGATGATGCAAGGTTATTACTAATTATGTAGGGTAAATCTACCTAGATAATCTGGCTACTAGTACCAACTAATAGTCAGACTAATGTGAGATGTCATTATGGGTAAGGGTCATAAGGCTAAGGAACTGCCTGTAATTTTAGAGGTACTAAGTGGTTGTTTGAGGGCCTGCACCGTTTCCTGAATAATGTACTTAATGGTCATGGCTAATTATTTATGCATAGTAGATGGTATCTTTGAAAGGGTTCGCTTTGGGATATGTTATAAAGTGGCAGTTTAAGGGTACATCATCCCATAATGAAGTATTAAGTGGCTCGAAGAGATTCCATGCGATGTTGGCTAGATAGGCACCTATGAGGAGTCCGCCTTGGATATATGTGTTAAATAATGGAGGCCCATCTCCATTGAGGTCTTAAATGGTCAAAATTTTCTATTTCTAGAAAAGGGTATTAAGTGACTTGTGTAAAATCTCTCGCATTGTTTGACATTCATGATGGTTGGCTATGGGTTATGGGATTAGGAAACTTGCTTCGGGAATGAAAGGTATTAAATGGTTGATTGAGGGCCCATCTACTTACCTTATATGAAGTATCAAATGGTTTCAAAACATGTATGACATATTCCTATTTTGACACGTACTGCCCAAGTGCTGAAGTAATAAAACTCGAGGTTTTTATTTGTCAAACATATGTTGTTCTAACTCCCTTCTCATTACAACATTGGTTAAGGAAGGAGTGATGACGATGTTGATGTTTGAAGATGGCATGAGCAAATCTTGTGGCAGTTATTATTATTTATTTATGATAGCATAGCTTCTTAAAGGGGAAGCTTTAGATTGGTGAAACTTAGTAGCTACAAAAAATTCTTATAGGATTTTCACATGGGATTAATCTAAAAATAGGTTTGAGTTGAGGTTTATGTCAAGAGCTGCAGTGAGTTTACAGCTAGAGAAATTCATACAGCTTAGATAAGAAGACTCTACCATAAAGAGGTAAGTTGGAAAGTTGATGGAGTTGGCTAATTTCAGGATGATCTTTATAGATACACCAATGGAAAAGGCCATGAAGTTTATGAAGGGCCTAAACTCCCTACTGAGAGAAATGTTGTTGACCTAAGTTCCAACGGGCGCTACATACGAAACATTGGTTGAGATGGCTTATTACAGTCAGCGAGTGAAAGAGAAAAGGAGGAGGAGAAGAAGAAGGCTGGGCTTAATCAAAAAAGAAAGAAAGGTCCAAAAAGGGAAGGTTTTGGCAAACAAGAAGTTAAAGAGGAAATTCAAGAAGGATGGTAAAGTATGCAAGAGATGCCAAAAATGGGTCATAAGGCTAAAGGTTGTAGGATGAGTCTGATGAAAGAAGCTTTTAAAGGAAAGTGCTATGATTACCATGAAGAAAGGCACCTGAAGAGCCAATGTCCTAAGTTAGAAAAGGAAAGGTCAAGTGGACAAGTCTATGCTATCGAGGCAGCCCCTACTTTTAGTAGACCACCTATCAGGGGAAGGCAGCGTTAGAAGTTATAACTCTTATTTTTGGGATTACTATTCGTACCCTTTTATTATTCTAGAGCATCACATTCCTTCATAGCTAGGAATTTAGTTAACTTCTTGAACCTTCAAACAAATTTGTCACCGGCTTATTAGTAGTCTCTAATCCTATTGGAGGGTCGATACATCTCACTTAAAGACCTATTCATTGACATATGTGACATTGATTTTAAATGTAATGTGTAAGTTCTAAATTTTAAGGGGTATGGACTTATCTTAGGTATGGATTAATTAGCATACTATGGAGCGATTCATGATTGCGATAGGAAGGTTGTACGATTAAAAATTTATAGAGGCTATAACCTAGATGTTATTTGTACACCCCAAGACTCGGTTGAGTTAATTTATTCATACTTGCAAAGTCTACCTTTTGTCAGCTATCATCTATACCCATAGTTTGTGAATTTCCTGATGTCTTTGATGAAGTCTCGGGTCTCCTACCTCATAGGGAGGTCGAGTTTAGAATCAATTTGGAGAAGGACACAAGGCTAGTCGCTCTATCATTAAGACACATGGCCCCTAAAGAAAGAAGAGAGTTAGGCAAGCAGACCTTAGAGCTATTGCAGAAAAGATTCATCGAACGGAGTACTTTGAGGCTCCTATTATCTTCTCCAATTAGGCGGATAGCTCGTTGAGACTTTGCATCAATTATATGAAGCTGAATAAGTTAACAAAAAGAATAGGTATCCTCTACCTAGGTAGATGACTTGTTCAACCAATGTGTGGGAGCCAAAATCCTTTTCCAACTAGACTTGGCAACAATATTCCATCAATTGAGGATTGCAAAAGAAAGAAAATTGAAGACCGCATTCTACACAACAGTAGGACTCTATAAGTGAGAAAAATGCCTTCTGGACTGACGAATGCATCTGCATACTTTATGGATTTGATAAGTATAGTATTTAGAGGAAACTCGATAAATTCGTTGTTATATTCGTCGATGATATCTTAGAATTCCCCAAGAGCCAAAAGAGGCATAAGGACCACCTAAGAGAGGCACTAGGAACTTTACTAATGCACCAGTCAAGGCTAAATTTTCTAAATTCCACTTTCGGAAGAAGGAGGGTAGATTCCTTAGGCATATTGTTCCTAAGCAAGGACTGGGGGTGGGCCTTTCTAAAGTAGAGGCTGTTCTTGAATGGAGAGTTCCAAAGAATACATCAAAAGGTATAAATTTTCTAAGGTTGGTAGGCTACTATAGGAATTTCATAAAGAACTTCACAAGAATAGTAGTCCCTTAACCCACATGACTAAGAAGAACCTAGTCTTTTCTAGGGATAACAGATGCACCTAGGCATTCGAGAAGCTTAAGGAGTTATTGACAAGTGCACATGTGCTTGCTGTTTCCAACGGGACCAAACCATTCATGGTTTTCATAGATGCCTGTAACACAGGATTAGGAGCAATTCTATTGCAAGAGGGAAATGTAGTTGCTTATGCTAATAGGTGATTGTAGGATCATGAGAAAAGATATCCATTTCACGACTTGGAGTTAACAGCTATTGTCCTTGACTTGAAGATGTGGAGGCGCTATCTTTTGGGAGAAAGATTTCAGTTATTCACTGAGCATAGATCACTCAAATACTTATCTTCCTACAAATATCTAAACCTTAGGAAGTAGAGATGGATGGAATATATAGCGTCATTTGATTTTGGTGTACATTATACTTGGAAAAGAGAAAAAAGTTGCCAAAGCCCTTTGTTGGAGACACGCTACCCTAAACACTATATATAAATGGAGGCAGTTAGAGTACCTCTCAATTTTTAACTACCAACAGAATCCATCAGAGGCTTTTTAGTAGAAAAGGAGTTTAGACCAGCTTTAGTGGACCATATTGGAGTAGAGTGGATGAAATATGAAAAGATAGTGGAGATTTTGGAGAAGTTGAGGAGAGGAGAATATTTTCCACATGCCAATATATATTCATTGATCAAACGGGATCGACGCCTTTGTGTCCTAATGATTGGTGGCATATTAGAGGAATTGCTTATGAAATGTCACCACTCTAAGATGACTATTCACCTCGGAGGAGACAAATTGTATAAGGACATGAAGATGATTTTCTTTTGGCTTGGAATGAAGAGAAAAGTGGCTGAGTTTGTTGCTAAGTGCTTGACATGTTAGGAAATAAAGGCCAAGCAAGGGAAGATCGGAGGGTTAATGTTACCTTTGGAGATTCCAACTTGGAAATGAGAATAAATTTCGATGGACTTCGTAGAAGGATTTCGTAGGAGTCAGAAAGGTAATGAATCCATTTGGGTTGTTATAGATAGACTCGCCAAGAGCACCTATTTTATTCCTGTTAGGAACAATAGGCTTGTCATGTCCCTCGCGTAAATTTACATCAAGGAGAAAGTCCGCTTACATGGCATTCCTGCGTGCATTGTTAGTGATAGGGATCCCTTATTCACTAGCGTGTTTTGAAGGAGTCTACAAGAAGCTTTGGAAACTTCGTTGAATCTTAGCATAGCTTAACACCCGTAAAATGAAGGTCAGATGGAAAGGGTGAATATAATTTTTAAGGACTTGTTGAAGGCTTGGATGTTGGATATTGGTGGGTATTAGGAGCAACACTTACCATTGGTCAAGTTTGCATAGAGTAATAGCTATTACGTGACAATTTGTATGGCCCCATTTGAAGCACTTTGTGGAAAGCCATGCAAATTGCCAAGTTGTTGTAGGAAACCACCGGTTGGACGCGATTTGATCCATGACACCATGGAAAAAGTAGAATTAATCAGGCGATGAATGAAAGCAGAGCAAGATCATAAAAAACCTTATGCAGATAAGAGAAGGAAAGCGCTAGAATTTGAGATAGAAGATAAGGTGTTTATCAAAGTCTCCCCTTTTATAAAAGTTGTTAGGTTTGGAAAGTAGGGAAAATTGGCGCGAATATTTTGTTGGTACATTTCAAGTTTCATAAAGGATAGAAAGATTTGCTTGCCGCGTGGAGCTTCAAATTGATTTCCAGGAGTCAACGATGATTTTCACTTTTCTCACCTAGAAAATGACTTCATGACAACGCCATTGTAGTCGAGCTTGATCAGTTTAGGTATGTGTAGACGGAACCAATAACGTCTCATGCCACTGCATGCATCATGGGGGCATGGGACTAGAAGTCTCTGCAACAAAGATATTAGATTGGCCTGAGTGCAATGGAGATATAACCTACAGGGAAGCACATGGGGACCTAAAGAGAAGATGAAGATATCTCATCTCGAGTTTATTACTGGTAAAATTTTCTCTCTGAAGTTAGGATTTTGGCTGCATCGTGGTTGCTAGATTGGATGGTATAATTATAGGATATGGTTGCCACACTTTTTCATTATCACTTTACAGTTATTTAGAAACTTTTATGCATGTTTATGGTATTTTCATATAAACTTGCATGATAGGATTACACAATCATGCCAGGATTGAGCTCATTTTAGTATGTCTATAATACATAATCACATTGCACTTTGGTTGAGTAGATGAATGTGATAACTTTTTTGTACAACATGGATGTTATCGCGCGTTAAATTGATCACCCCTTGGAAAGATTTTGGGGATAAAATCCTTTTTAAGGGGAAAAGAATGTGACACACTGTGAAATCAATCATAATTAAATAAGTAAATAAAGTAGGAGTAAAAATGAAAATTTTGCAAAAGTTGGAATTAGGCCATGAAAATTTTCTCATTGCAATCGTGGTAGAAATCTGTTCTTTTTTCATATATAATATGCTGAAATTAGAGCTCAAACAAAGAAGTTATGAGCATTTGAAGTTTTCGGGTTTAAATAATTTAAATCGAATTCAAATTAACATAAATAATTAAATATTAAATTTGAAAATTGACTGAGATTAGACTTGGTGTTAAGTAAACATTAAATCTAAAATTAACATCAAAACTAGTTAAGGTATAAAATAAATACGACAACGGAAACAAAATAACTCTCCCGAAATGAATGGAGCCGTCGATAGAAACACATAAGGCGGTTGACTGATACCATGAGTGGCGGCTAGAGTTTTTTAGGATTAAATGGCCCAAATTCTTTCATTTTTGACCTATTTTAATCCAACGATTCTGGTGCATTTAACCCTTATAAATAGGAACCTATCCTCTCCACTTTTATTGTTAAAAATATTTGGGAATCTAGTGAACCTTTGACATTCTAGTCTCCCCAGTAGATTCAGAAACTCTATTAGAAATTCAAGTAAGAATTCTATTGAGCTTTCTATTGATTCTTCCAACCTATTCTTCTATAACTTTTATAAATATAACGAATATATATACCTATCCCTTGTCGTGTGTGTATCAAAAGAGAGATATGGAAGGATTATAAGGCATTACGAATCCAAAGAAGACAAAGAAAAGCTAAGGATATTTTATTGAGTGGAAATCTTAGCATTTTTATTTCAGTAATTGACTAGTATATTATGGATTTGCATATGCCTTTTGGGTTTGCAAAAATAAAACAAAATGAAACCCCTTAAAACTCTTTTGATTCGAAATATCAATCATTGTAGAAATTCTTAATTGTTTACATTTAATTGTTGGAACTATGTAGTTTTTATAGTTTTTGGTGATTTCAAATTCTATTCCATTTCTCTTTAATTTAATTTGACTATGAAATAGCTATTGAGGAATAGGGTGCAAAGTATGAATTTATTTATACTTTACACTATTTATTCCATATGAAAATAAAAGAGAAGTTCCATTGTTTATTTCTTTGTAGAAGAGGGGTCGAATAGAAGTTGAAACTAGAATTGCAATTTCTATTTTTTAGAATATTCCATTAATTCGATGTGATAGATCAAGTCAAAAATTTTATTTGAAAACCATAAAATTCACTATTAATTTAATAAACATTTAATAAAATTATAACATATTTTTGTTCAAATAAAATTCTTTATATTCCACTTAAATAAATGTTCAAAAAGTTTTACTTTAGTCGTTTCTTGTTAAATCATTTCATTTGAAAACATAAAACATATTTATTTCGATTTAATCAATTTATATTTGTTCATATATCCATAAAAAACAATTATTATAGTTCCAATTTCCAAAGCTATTTTTTTCAACATTTTAAAAATATCATTACCCAAAAACATTTAACTTCAAAACTCAATTCTTTATAGTTTAACCAATTCAATATTAATTACTCAAAATTAATTTCAGAATAACTTCGGTTATTTTTCTAAAATACTCATACTTCACATTTATAACCTTCTTTCATATGATTAATAACTAGTTTTCCATATGCATAAGTATATGCCACTTTATTTTATAATTAGCCAATTTCCAACACCTTTTAACAATACATTATGTATAAAAACATATTTTTGACATTCGTCTTTGTTCACTAACTATGTTTGTAATGAATTCGAAAATAATTTCCATAATTCTAAACTCTTTATTAATGTATACTTTCAAGATTTTGTATCACAAAGCATCAATTTCCAAACGTAAATACCTATGTATTAAAATAGAAAATTTCTAAAACAATAAATTTTTGGTTTTTTAATTTCAAATTCTATACATATGGTTCAATTTATCTTAGAGAAATAGGCATGTAAAATGTATCTTTTTAAAGTTTACTATTTTAAATGTGAAATGTTCAGAACAGCGAAAGGAAAATGTAATGTTAAAATTTTATTTTCCAAAGTGCGACAAAACCGATTGCAAAATAAGAGGCATTCAAAAGATGCATCCTGCTAACTTTTGATTTACTTTTTTCTATTTATTTTCTAAAGTTACTTTATCAAAAACTAATGTATACAAGTGTAAAGAATATGCCTCATACAATTTATTTTACAAAATTTAAACTTTTTTTATTATTCATGAAAAATTACATCTTATTAAAGTTTCGCATATTTGAAGCTTAAAATTAGTTCAATACAATAAACAAATTCCAACTTATATGTTCTTCTATAAAATCCCAAACACTATTATTTCTAACTATCTTTAGAGAAAACATTTAAATTAATAGGTTAACTTATTTAATTAAAGTAGATCATAACTTACATAATCCCATCTATAGTTAAAAAATCCTTAAATACCTTCATTACACCATATCAACATCGCACTATTTTTTTCCTCGTAGAAAATAAGTAATTAATTCACAATTTCTAGTTTGTATACGACCCTCTACTAACACTTCTTTCAGGAATAAACAATAATATATGTGATGATTTATTTTTCACCCCAAAATTGCTTTTAATCTGAACATTGATTCAACTTAGAGTTGTTTATTTCTATAATGGATAAGTCGACAACTACCTCTACGAGTCAACATATATAGACCACAAAAATAATATAATATCTTATATATAAAGCATATACTTAAGTAGGTGAATCCTTTTGTCACGGTCCATATTCCAGCGTTCGAAATCGACGTCTGTACTCCACTTGTACTTGAATGCCGCGGATTCAATCATTGAAATTCGAAATCGTGCCGGAGCTTATAACACATCAAGTATAACAACACAGTGGAAGGAAAAGAAATGAATATCATTGATATACAATATTCGATACAACAATGATACAATATGAATCAATATCAGAGATACAAGATAACAATGCTACAACAGAAAACCCAAAGAACTGGCAGCGGAAACAAACAAAACTTGAAACTCTAGAAGAAACACCAATATCAGCAATCTCCATAGATAGCTCGAACCTCCATCAAGTTGCACCAATCTAAGCAAGTCTCGTCCATCAATCTAAAAGACTCCAATATCCAAGGTCTCCAGAGAATGCCAAGAGAAATCCTAAAACTACAAAATCGATTCTAAATCTACTATTTGAAAAACCCACCTCTAGACTGCCCGTATGGAAAATTGTGGACACCCAGAGTTTAGGAAAGGAACAATAAACTCCGAGTCAGTCGTAGGACTGGTATGAGCAAACAAAAACAGTTGGTCTTTAAAAACAAACGAAAGAATTTAAAATTGAAATCCATAATGCTATTTGGAAAATGAAACTACCATAAGGTATCCCGCCACACACACAATGCAAACGCAGACTTGGAGGAGATTTCTCCTTATGATAGTCAAATATGCTTGATACGCAAAAACCATTTGATATTATTATTAGTGCATAGTGGAAAACATTTCGAAAGTATAATATTAATCTTAGCCAGCATAGACATTCCGAACCATGCCTACTATAACTACCATCTAAACAGTGAGGCGCTACCATAAGTGGATGATAGGTTCTACAACTAAAACCGTACAAGGCGCGTGTTGGTAATTGGATTTCCAATAAATGGTCAGGCTAAGGAACTTCCTGGGCCACATGGGTATGCCTCTGGAGGGACGCCCCGAGAACTTAATCGGATCTCTGCCAACACTAGGCCGGGTTACCTCTGTAACTAGGTAACTTGCAATAACCCGCATATTTTTCGATTTTATATTTAAATATTTTATCGATACTCGGAATTTAGTCCGAAAAGCTACTTTTTGCATACGGTCGAATTAGGACTCAGGACCACTCCCATTGAGTTTAAAATGCCGTTTGCGACCTTTTTGAGTATAAGCTTCGATATGTTTGGAGAAAGTTGATTTTTGCTACTTTTTCACTTTGGGTTTGGGTTTGGGTTCAGCCCTATGATTAACTTATACTCAAATCTGAGCCACTCCTCCCCATTCACCCTCACTTTCTCCTCTTTTCAGTTCTAAAGCATCAATGGTGGGACAGATGGGAAATTAAAACTCCAAAACCCTAGTTTTCTTTTGCAAATCAAACTCTAGCTCCAAACTAATAGAAGAACCCATTGGTAAGCTTCTCTTCTTCTTCTCCAACTCTTTCTCTCTTTGAATTCAGAAAATTCCTAAACCTAATTTGGGAAATGTTTCTCTTTTTAGCTCAGAATCAAGCTTCTTGAGTTGGATTTGAAGAGTGGTTGATTCCCCTTTTGCTTTCAAGCTTCTTCTTCAATTGCTTGGGTTCAAAGGTGAGATTTTTATCTCACATCTATGCTTATATTTATCTTCGATTGTTGGGTATGAATTCCTAACACTTATTCTTGTGCAATTGCTTTTGGTTTGGATTGAATTGGTGAATATTCCAATTTTTAGTGTTTCGGGTTCAAATCTTTAAAAATCCTAACTTTGATGTTTGAATGTGTTTTGGTTATGCATCGAAGAGCATATAGGGCCAGGTAGTAGATTGGCATAAACCCTTAGCGCCGTTGCTCGAGCGAATGCAATTTGGTCGAGGTTGGACCTCATTTGGATGGGCTGGGAAGGGACTGGTAACAGGTCCGGTCGACCGAGCCCTGCTGCCGGCCGACCGACCTTCTTCCAAGTGCATAAGCACTTCTCTGTTTATGGTCCGGTCGACCGACTATACGGTTCGGCCGACCGACCTGCTACCCCGAACATTTCTGTTCTTCTGGTCCGGTCGACCAAGCTCTGTAGCCGGCCGACCGACCTGTTGCAATTTTTGCCTACTTCGCCTAATGGTTTGAATTTACAACTTTAATCGATTCGTGTTGTTTCCTATTTGTGGTTATCATTTATTATGACTTTGATGACTCCTTTTTAGGGATTTTTGAATATCCATTTCGATGGATTCTTTATCGGTTTCGTTGGATTTTCATTCGCATCTTCGTATGTGAATTTTAGTGATTGATTGTTCCTACAATCTTCTTTGTGATTTGTCACTTTAAAAATATAAAGGTTTTGAATACTAATAGTAAATATCAAAACTCTTTCTTCAAATGATTTCAACACTATTTTATTACAAAGCTCGTTTCTTAAACCGTTTTCCAATCTATTAGTATATACAAACCTTTACCTCACTCGTATAAGAAATCTAATTAAAAACGACTTAGTAAAACGAGTGGTATGAAACGCTTGCGTTTACTTCGTCGGTTAATTCTTGGACTTGTTCGATTGAAGCTCTTGTGACAATTTTACAGTGGAGATCTATAGTTTGTTCGTAAATATTTAAGTTAAGCAAGTGGTTATGGGACATGAAGCTAAACTCATATGTTTACTAGCTTAGTGTAATTGACACTCCTCGTTGATCATGACGATCATCTTTGTGGTTTAGACTAGCAATGTGCGATGTCTCTTTGTCTGCGAGGGAGACTAAACCCCGTTTTGTGGAGTTTCGACTAAAATTGGTGGGGTAGCTGCCCATGGCCTTCGGGCCGTTCGTGTGTCAAAAATTAATGGCTAGCTACCATGAGATAGCTTCTCGTTCGTGTGGTACATATGTTGGTGAGCTTTAATGCTTCCGTTCGTGTGATAGGCCTCCCCCCTTTTCTTCTGATTTCTGGATTTCGTGTGTCGAATTCTAGAATTTCTTCTTCACCTATTTTTGTGATTTCTATTGACATGATTTACCATTATTGTGCATAGGTGAATTCGTGTGTCATTGACTGGATTTCTTGAGATGATTTCTAGAATTTGTGTTTCACCAATTTTCGTGATTTCCATTGATAAGTTTTATCAATATTTGTGCATTGGTGAATTTGTGTGTCATTGACTTTTGTGAATTGACATTGATATAATCGTCAATATTTATGGTTTGGTGAACGAAATATGGAGTATAACATTTCCTTTGATTCTTGTGTAGATTTGGTGATATTGATTAATCTCTTGTTGATTTTCAATTACTTATATATATATCACAGCTTGGCATTGTGATTATAATGTGTTTAGTCATATCTCTTATTCTATATCGTTTCATCTGATATTTATAGTTAGATTGATCCGTTTATTATTTTCTTACTAAATAATACTCGGGTCAGACCGAGATGTTACAGGTGCTTCTGCTTGACTTTACATCCGGGATTACCTCCTTGACTTTTGGTTAACTACTTAGATTAGTAGTTTTTGTTGTATACATTTGAGATATAGACTCCATAATGTATACTTATTCTTTTGTGTAGTTCGTGTAACTATTCTTTTGTGATATTGTGGATCTTTTTAGACCACTACTCTGATGTACACTTCCTAGTGTAATATTCATATCTATTTCCGCCTTTGTGATATGAATTGTCTGTGACTGATTTATGTTATGTTTATTTCTATATTTGTTTCTGAAGATATTATAGCCACTGTGTAGTAGCTTTGAGTTTGTGTCGGTATGTCCGATTTCCCTCTTGATAAAGAAATGCATGTTATATTATCTGACATATCGATGCTCGCGCAAAGAAATTACATGGATGGTCGCTCCTCAACAGCCTTATTCTCCGTGCGAGTTGACAGCATTCACCGTAATGTTCTTGGCTAGCGTGGGTATAGAGGTGGGGCGTCACATAACTACTAACACAAGTATGCCATCCCCCGGTCGTAACCAACCTTTATCCCGGGATTTCACCAACAACCACAATGTAATAAATTTGCAGCAACCACATAGGTTAAGTATCTGGGCTCCATACCATGATACCACCTCTATCCAGAAGGAAATGAACATACCCTCAGGGGGCGCTACCCCCAAATAACCTTGCCGCATTCTTCTTTTTTCGACCATTCCGGGTAGTGAAGTTCGACGAAGTCTCATCCATAAAGCTACGCTTCACACGAAAGCCATGCTTTGATCAACAAATGTTCAGCAGCACTTCGTATGCCACATTACCAAATTGGGAATGTATCACTAGTAACCATCAACTACATAACCTCTGAGCTCATACGTCTCAGAGAAGGGTGTTAAGCTAAGAGAATAAATCTACGCCACCAAACAGAAATGTATTTGATAGAAACAAGCTTTACATCTCAAAGTGTAATGTCAGACACACATCCATACAAGTCTGTTCCGGGTTCGAACAGAACCGAAGGCACTTCCGAAGAAGCCCTTGCAAATCCGGATAATCCCTAATCTTGTCCAGACTTCCCGTCAAAATGGGTAATCAAATCTCTATACCGAGGACCAGTCTGTGCAGAGACATTCGATGGGTTATCCTTTCGTTTTCGAAAAATATCCGGTCTTCACCACCGGTCTTCAAATGCTATCCATATCGTCGTATCATTATTTCGAATGGGTTATATGGCACAAAGGTCCTCTCCCGGCTAAACCGAACAATGAGCACAATATTTAAAATTATATGGATAATGGGATTTCAGTTAAGTCACAACTTATTATCCAAAACTTTTCTTTCAAATGGTTAAACAAATTACCATTTACAAATATTTTAAACAAAAAGATTCATTTCAAAAACCTTCAATAGTTTAAACAATTTCCACCCTTAAATCTTTTAAAACAAAAGATTCACTCTTAAGACCCCTTTCAAATTTAAAACTAGGTTTACCAATCTTTCACAAAGATTTATTTATAGCCTTTCAAAAAAAATTCTATTTCAAATTGGATTAACTCATCCGACTCATTTTTATAGCTTTTAAAACAATTTCCAAAGATTCATTCATAACTTTCAAAGCCATCTATTTCAAACTTGAAATCTCTTCATCATAATTTGGAAATTCTTTCTTTATATGAAAGCTATTATTATTTGATAACAAATAGTTTTCGTTTCGGGAAAATCCATTTCATTTGCACGAGTTATATCTTCTTATGTATAAATTTGGTTAAATTCAAATTTCCCAAAACGATACTTTTTAAAATGGTTCAAAACCCATATAGACATATTTATAATTCGAATAACATATTTAACCCAAAATTTTCAAACATAGAATTCAATTTCAAATCTTGAATTCAATTTAAATTATTTTAATTTTAAAACTTAATCAAGTTATTCAAAAATAATTTTTATCTTTGAAAACACCCAATTCATTTCGAAAACCATTTGGATTCAAAATTCAAATTTAAAACTATTTCAAAAATCTATGACTTAACCGATTTCCTCGTGAAATCCATATTGCGTGTGTATAGTGTAGTCCAGGGGTTTTTACCCAATAGTGCAACAACAATCATCACATCACAGATTAAAGCGCATAAATATCGATAAGCGGTATAAAAATAACGCTTATCTTCATTCACAGGTTCATAGATAAAGTAAATTTATCAATAAGAAAGCTTCATCGTTACGATTCAATGTGAGTTTCGGATAACCAACTGAAATCCGACTCCCTGTCGCATCGAATTTCAAATGCCGTTTTACGACCAAGGGGTTTTCATATCTACACAGAAACAATCACAAATATTACAATCCAGCACAAAGCAATTCATATCTCATAGCATTACAATTACATATCAGAGATATCAATCCATCATACAACATTCAATAACAATCAACATTTTGATTAAGGTGAATATAACATGCGGATTTTTACAATTTATTACTCATATAATTACTTTCATTAATAATCTTTAATTAATGATTAATTATCATTAACTAAAATTGATTAAGTCTTAATCACTTTCATTTATTAATCATTTCTTTAATTAGTTATCTTGATTAATTTACCCTTAATTGTAATTAATTAAACCTTAATTACTTATTCCTTAATTAATTACTTTAATTAATTACTCCTTAATTGATAATGGTTTCTTAATCACTTTCAGTTAATTAACCTTAATTAATTATTCTTGATTTAATTACCTTAATTAATTAACCATATTTCTTAATTTTTCTTTAAAGTAATTAACTCTTAATATTGATAAATCAATCTTTAATCTTTAATTATCTTCCCTTAATTACTTTGACGAAATAATTATTATTTTATTTAATCATTAATTAGTTACTTGATTTATTAACTCGAATTTTTAGTTAATTTAATTTAATTACTTACATTAAGTAATTCACTTCAAATAAAAATTATTTCCCCTAAACCAATATGTTAACGCAACTTTTAAAATTAATTTTATCATTCTAAAACATTTTTTTAATAATTATTTATTTACATTATTAAGAAGATACCCTTCAAATAAAAATCAATTTATCTAAACCATTTAGATTTAGGTTAATTGAAATAATTATTTAAAAACCTTCCTCAACTATTTTAAAACTTAGGAAACGGAAAGAATTTTAATTTAACAAATTTTATTTTTAAACCTTGAATTTCCTTGAAATTTCAAACTATTTTGCATGCTAACTAGAGAATATTACAAGCTGCTTCGAGTCGAACCCTAGCTCAAAGCTCCATTACTTCGGGTTTTTCCACAAAGTTACACGAGTGACCCAAAATCTAAATTTAAAAGTTTTTCCTAAGTATTCTACGCTCACATCAAAATCCTGCTTCGAGTCGTTACTGCTATTACTTTGAGACATTCCCGAACCACTTTTGCAATTACTCGAGCACAACTACAAAGCTACATATTCTTCTTATTCCAGTAACAATCACTGATACCCCAACATCGACGTGCACGTGTACACGCGATCGAAACAACTTCGATCATCTACACTGGCTTCAGCATATCACCGGTTGTCCCCTCCATCACCATGAACAACGTGATTATCGAATTCCACCGAGAATCAAAATCGAGCAAATTAGCTTCCATCAGAACACAAACTTCAAGCAACTAAACCAATCATCCATGACCATCCCAATCACCGACCATCTCGCCCTTTTACCCAAGACTACACCAGACCACGACGCATCCATTTCCCAAATCTTGAGACACTCGATCATGTGAGGGCGATGAACACCTCTTGATTACAGACAAGATTCAAAACTCGAACTCAAGCCCTAAATTTATCTCGTTTCCCAAATTCACGCAATAGAAATTTTTCTAACATTTTTCCCTACTTCGTAAACCATTAAGCTAGCTTCAAAACCAATTTCAACGTCCAAGATTTGTTTAATCATCAGGAATTGAAAAAAAAGCATTTTTATTCATCTCGAAATTGCACCTTAAACACGTAACTAAAAATCATCCTACTTTTTTTTAAAATCCTATCTTCTAATGCAAGTTCATATTTTGTAATTGAATCACTAAATCGTGACATTTGAATTTATTCAAAATTTGAGTTTTCTCTGTAAAACCCCAATTTTTACATACTGTATGTTCCTATTCTTCTTGAAACTATTTTAAATTATAATTCATACTTAAACTCGCCTATTTTGTTTTGAAACCCAAACTTGATAATGATTAGAAAAGAAGAGATTGGATTTCTTAAGGGTTTCTACCCTATGACTCAGAAGGCAGGGAAGCACAAAAAAATCAACACAGACATATATATATATATATCACATATGAACTGAAGTTCATACAAGCGCATATAAACAAAATCCTCACAACAAGATTTACAGATTCATCACATGTAGCAAGAAAAACAGGTAAAGGTCGATAGGCGTGATGTTTACTCACCTGTAGACGTGAAGGCAGAGGAGAAGATTTTGTTTTTTTTGAAACTGGAAACTAGTTTTGTTTTGTGGATTTGAATCCTGATCTTGTTTTAATTTTTCTTTGCTCTGGTCACTACACTTGAACTTTGATTCCGATCTTCAGGTTAAAATAGGTTGAAGTTGTTGTTGTATCTGATTTTTGTTTGCTTTGTTTTTTTTCTCTTTATTCTCAGGTTTTTAGGTTTTGATCTTCTTTTCTTTAATCTGCTTTGTTATTGTGATTTTCAGATTTTACTTCTTTGTTTTGTTTAGGGTTGAAAGAGATTGAGAAACCTGATTTTTTTTCTTTTTCATACATTTTTTATTTACATTATTAAGAAATTTAGAGAATAGGATTTGCCACTTGTTTAATAAGTTTACACTTGTCTTATTATTTTAACACTTGTTGAATTATAAACATTTTATGCTTAAATCCTTTGCTAAAATTTAATTTACAAATCGTGTTTTAAACCTTGTTTGAATTCAATTTATAATTTTTATTTAAATATTTTTGTATCAATTAATCTCTTATGTTTTATAACTTAACATATGTTCATATGTTCCAATGTTTTTATTATTTCCAAATGTATTATTTATAAAATACTTATATAACTTTAAAAGAAAATGAATTAAAAAAAATTTATGCACTTGATAAATAATCATACATATATATACATTATTTCTTAAAGTATAGAGTATTAACTCCTATTAGTATTAATTTATTTTTAACTGAAATTCAGGAATGTTACACCTTTCCTCAATTCCCAAAACTATCCATTTTTAAATCATTTTATTATATATCTTAATAAGGATTTATTCGGATTTTCTAATCCCCGCTACACTTCTAAATTAGTTCGTATACACATTTTCTCATCATGCCCCCATTTCTTCCTCACGTATTAAAAAGAAACCAAATTAGGTTGACAAACTGAAAATCAATCCCCTCCTTCAAACCTAACACGATCCTTCAAACGACAACCAATCCCTCTTCTCTACCACTACCCTCAATCGGACTGTTCTGACCGTAATGACGAAGATACAACAGAATCAAAACCTTCAATCCAGATATCTAAGATCGATAAGAAACAAAAGGATAGTGATTTGGCTTGTCGGTTCAAATTTTTGAGGAATGTAACTCGAGAGCTGAGAGGTAACTTAGCAAATTTTTACAAGCTTCTTCTATCTAATGTCTGTTTAGATATTTTGGGTCCATCTTTTGGATAATTGTTCTATGATATGTTATACAAATGGCTCACATGTGAATAGGGCTGATTAGGATACATAATCACAGCTAACATGTTCACTAATGGCATGAAGAACATCTCAATCATCTCTAAATTAGGATTACAATGTATCGTACAATAAAATAAAGTTCAAAGTAATAAAACCGATATGTAGGTATTTTGATTTTGCTCTATGGGATTGACAAGTCTAGGATTGTAAACACTTGATTTTTATGAAGCCTTAAACTATCGAAGCCAATGCTCAAAATAATTTGTTTAAACAACACTAAAAGTCTTTACAATATGCCTTTAACTAACTTTAAAATGAGAAAGATTAGTTTGGACTATTTTTAAATCCTTTTTATGCATTTGGATTAAATACGTTCTCATTAATTAAGTGTATTTCCCAATGACATTAGGACAAAGTTACAATACTGACCCATACAGTTATTAACCAATGCTTGCATTAAAAAATATGTATTGATATTATTCTGTAGGAAGCAATGGTTTTTTATAATTTTAGTGCATTCAGATATTTGGATTAAATTTGCTCTCTCTTTGTTCAACTGTTTCTTGATGACACTCCTTTGAAGTTATAATTTCTAGCTCATTATGTCATTGATCAAAGCATAGATAGGAAAGTTTTATATGAATATCCTATTATAAATTAATTGTCATATAAATAAGCATTTTGGTTATTTGCATTTCACTCCACCGTTTACTTTTTTCGACCAGATGAAAAAAATTAATGTCTTAGTTTAAACTTTTTTAAGTAATTCATATCACTGCCTTGGAACTTCATTTTGGATATTCAACTTGCTTTTTAATTTGACCTAAGCTATATGCCAACAAAAACAAAAATGAAATTTTATTTTGGACTAATTGCTTGATAAACGGCCATGTAAAATTTATGCAGTTTAGCCATGTAATAATGGAAAATATAGCAGTTGCAGATTGTCAATTTAACTCAAGGGAACTATCAATTTAGAACAATATGATTTCTCACTGACATTAACATATCTTGGCAGTATGAACAAGATTATATTTTAATTCTTCTGCATATCTCATACATGCTTGGTGTCCCTTTTGGTTACTCTATGTTTAGTATGTAAGTATATACTATCTCAAAGTTTGGATTGATTTAAAAGAGGCATTTTTTATGAATGAAAGAAAAACACTATTATCAATTAGGTGGTCACATTCATTGATTAACCTGCTAAACTATTACACCCATAATTTTTATTAACATTATTTAGGATATTTAATTAGATAATAAAATAATGTAGATAGATAAGAAAACTAAGATATGCTAAATATAATTGGTCGAGCCTTAAGTAATGAATTAATGAGATAATTAGAACCTTAATAAGAAGGACATATAAGGAGGGAAAATGGGAAAGGATCACATTTCCTCAATATATACTTTCATTTTCATTTCCTCATTCATTTCATTCAATACAAATGAATTAAAAGAGAAAGATAGGCCAGCCATGAACAAAGTATTCAAGGGATGATAAGCTGGGAAGAAAGATCAAAGCTCAGGGAATTCAAATCAAAATACAAAGCTCAACCTCTTTAACCATTCAAGATGAATAATAATTATGCATATCAAGTTTTAGTTATTATTTATATTTCTAAGTATAAATCTGAATGTTTTGATGTTATTATGCCATGTTTCAAAGTATTGAATGGTTATATTCTTGTTGATGATTATTTGTATTTATTTATAAAATTAATTAATAGTTTAAGTGTGAAAACCTATCATATGATATTTAAATGACATGAAATTTTAATATAATGTTAGAAATATTATTTTAGAAGTGGTTTTAAATTTTATAATTTTCCAAGTAAGAACGAATTTATTTTGAATTTTCTACGTATGGAAAATGGATTGTTTCAGGTTTTAATTATTAAAAGGTTTGCAAATAAATTGACCACAAACACCAAAGTAAAGATTTTTATAGAGAATTAAGTGAATAAAAATTAAGTTAAACTGAAGAAATGATTAAGCTAATAATGAATAAAAGGCAATAATCAGAGACACGGAGATTTGTAGTGGTTTGGCATTATATGCCTACGTCCACTTTGAAGATTATCCTTTATTAATCACTTATAAATCTAATTGATGTAGTAGGAAATAGGAAATACCTGATTACAATAGAGTCTAAAGTAATAAGCAGTACAAGGATCCCTAGAATGACCCATCAGGAAAGTATTTAAAGGTGAAAAACGACCACCAATCTCTCTGAAACTTCGACCAAAGTGCCTTCTAATCAACAGGAGCTCGCTAGAGGGGTTGCTAAACCCAATCCTAATATGGAGGGATCGGTATCCCTTCATTGGTTGATTTTTGGGCAGCGTTTCCTACGATGGCTTCTCCATACTAGAATATGTTTAGCTTTCAATTTTCATGTCATTTGGACCATTGGAACTCGAGTTATTGGTTGATCTTAGATTTGATATGACTTGTGTACAGTTTGCTACCAAACCATCTACAGGGATGTCTGTCGGTCCTTCCTATTCTGTCACTTGATATACGATCCTTAGGATAGGTTCCATAGGGTCCATATACCTTACTCTCTATATTTCATGTGGATTTGACTTGTGGATCTCGTGATATTAATCATTATATGCAAGAATGCACTTGAACTTGATGGATGCCGACCCTTCTTTGGCAAAGCCTGTCGATCCCTCTCAATTAAGTATGTTAATTCCTCCTAATGAGCCAATATATGTCGAACCCTTCCATTCATTGAGCCATATTCCATGCTTTGAGCATCCTATATTGTACATCCATCAAATCTATTCAGTTTTGAATTTATGCAATCATTTTTACTTGACTTTTGGGCCCTACAATCATCATTCAGCCTTGATGGAACTCAGATCTAACTTGTGCAATCAGCTTAATATAGCTGGGCTTGAATCCGGGATAACACTTGCCCCCTCAAGTACGTCTTGTGATTAGGATGACATACTTTGAATTGAAACAAGTTTGAGTTATCGAAAAGTGACCAACTAGCTTCCTGAAGGGTTTCTATTGTCAAGTCATCTTCTCAAGTGTTGAATGTCTTATTGAACGCCATGAAGCTTGGTTGATTTTCCTAATATAAATCATGTTCCATCAATTGATATATATATATATATATATATATATATAAGTCTAGTTCTGTGAGACTAATAATCTTTTGTTATCTAATCCAACCTCGAACAAGAAGATTCTAGGTTTTAACTTCAATTTTCTGTTGATTTCAAAAGTTGAACACTAGGTCATTGCCAATTTTTATATATTTTGTATGTACATGCTTCAATAATTTTTTATGCCTATATTTATTTGCATACAATCCTATAGTCGATCCCCATCATTCATTATTTCTTTTTCTCTGTTTTTAATTACTCATTCATCATCATTTTTTTTATTTGTAAGGATCGGCATGCATTAGCCTACACCTCCCTCTCTCTTTCTTTTTTTTAAAGCTTCTGTACGGATCAACATGTATGTTGTCGATCCCTTATTTGGGTCCTTGCTTATAGAGATCGACGGGCTTTCATGCCGATCTTTCTCTCCATGCTATATGCCAAGGACTTGGGTCAATTCCTCCGTCCATATATATAAAGCAACTTTCCATCCCTTCACTCTCACTTATTTCATTTTATCGTTTCCTTCATAAGCATCGAAATTTTTTGCTCTTTTACTCAAAACGGATTTTCCTTCTTTCCTTCTCCCTTTAGTTTCAAAACAAAACCATTTCTTGGTTCAATCTATGTTTACAAAATGACTTCCCAATACTATCCATTTTGATTACCTTCAAACTTCTCGCTAACTTCCTCAACGTATTCATACGTAGGTGAGTTTTTTCGACTCTTTCCTCTAGTTTCATGGGGAGATAAAAGAATTTATGTTGATAATAACCTTGATGGCACTCGAGGCTATAATGACACAGTGATCGAAGCGGCTTGGAGAAGATAAATCATTAGTGGATAAGGTTCGGTTAAATAAATAAGGAGAAAGAAGAAAGGAGGATAAAGGAGGAAGAATATGGAATGGAGGATGGATTGGTGTGGCTGTTTGATTCTATGTCGATTCCTCGACGTAGAGGCTCAATGAGTTGAGGACGAAGTAGAAAGGATCGGTATGTTTTGGGTTTGGCAATGTTTGTTGTGGAAGATGGAATGATGGAATATAAGGAAGTAGTGAGATCTGTAGGATTGGTGAAAAGAAAGGGATCGGTGGCTTTTAAGTTGAAGAGAGGGATTTGTCATGAGTCTTTAGGAAAGGGATTAGTATAGCCATAGGGATCAGTATAAAGTTAAGGACTGGCATAAACATGGGGATCGACAAGATTATAGGGATTAGCATAAGAAACGTTTTAAACTTGTAATCTAATCCAACCTTACTTGTCTAGACAATCGTCACTAATTCACCTTAATGAACTTGGAGATACGATAATGATGAACAATAAACCTTGCATTCTCACTAATAGACTTTAAATCGAACAATCAAATCCTTGGAACTTTCAACATATACTAAAAACTTACATACGGACTTGAACAACAAACTTCATACTTTGATATACCGATAGTTGATCCCAAAGCTTTTACAACCAATCAATCTCATCATCAGTTGAGATGGTTAGCGCTGATGGCCACTCTGGTTGGAATCTAAAGTCTTATCATTTTACTTCTTTTTTTATTTTAAGCTGTTTATTTCTACTATACACTTCACTACACTGTAATAGCTTACACTAACATAGGGAGAACAGGTAAACTTTTCTAACCTCGATTATCTACTGAGTATAGCTAATATTGACTCCAGAGGCTCCAAACATTTAGCTCCTATGTCTTCCAAACCGGCCATGTAGCATATCGATCCTGAACAAAATTGAGATCTGCGACTATATCTAGCAGGCTTTCTCCTAGCCGTCAAGCGGAACAGATGAAAGTTTCTAGCCCTTTGGTTAACCTTTTCTCAGAAGTTACGGTCCTCTCGGTGGAGGATATAAGTCCTACTCCAGATGCAGTAGAGGGTGCCATTCTTCTGGATAAGCCGATAGATTCTCATGCCTCCCGAATCGGTGAGGCTTCCCTTCACAGGCCGTGTTCCATACATGGAATTCCATTTGTAGACATCCTAGTTCCTTTAATAAACCACAGGCCTCACTTGCCCCCAGATGGGTACACGGCATGTAATAAATTTATGTGCTTGGCCAGATGCATACCGCTATTTAATTCGTTTATTCGAGAGATGTTGAGATATCTTGAAATAGCTCCCACTTAACTCCATTCGAATAGTTATGACTTCCTACATGGAACCTTTCTACTATTCATGACTGTTCTATGTAATCTGCTAGCTCTCGAGGACATAAGATTCATTTATATTTTTAAACGACGATTAGGAAGTCCTTCTTATGTTTTTCTTAAACCCTCGCCTAATTGCCAAGTCTTAATAGGCACATGGAATAAAATCTCTTTGTCTAAGCATGAGTGGTTCCATATTCGATGTCCGTCTAGCTTCGCAAGGCGATGGTTGAAAGGACATAAGTGTTTCTTTCAATTTATTCTTAAGTCTGTTAATCCAAGTTACATTTCTAAATCTATTAACATCCATGATTCCAATAGGTGTACGCCAACGTCCCGAAGGTGTTACCTTTTCAAAAGCATTTGCCGCTATTTGCATTATCCCTATCGAAGATATGGACATCAAACTTCTTGTTACTGATGAGTTATTATCTTTATTTGTGCTATTGGAAGAGGGATGACGCATTAGGCTCCTCGAAAATTCAGCATTGCTAAGAAACATCATAGAGCAATAAAAGGTGGCCATTGATCATGTCGTTCCCCCAGCCGAAGGGACTAGGGATGATATTAAAGAAGTGAGATTAAGGATTCCTATGCCAATAGATCCATCGATGTTAATGCGGGTCCAGGCAAAGTGCCTATGTTCAAACTGTCACAATGAAATTAATCTCAAACACCAACAAAGAGAAATAAAAAGCTGGCATATAAACTTCACTGAAGAAAAACTGTCGTAGATCTAGAATTTGTCATCACTCTTATTGAAGAAGAATCATCGTCCCAATACTTGGAGAGTTCACTAAAGGGATTTTCGAATCTCCAAATTCCCAATGATATTATTATCGATGATTTTCCAAATATCAATATTGAAGGGCTTAATTCTCCTGCTAGGAGCTATGAAGACATTCATCCCATTAATAAAGGAGAGAGAGCACCCATAAGCAAGGCTATAGCCACCGGTCTGTCAAGGGGGAACACTAGGACACTCAAGACCATGTGTACTTTGCTACATGCTCTTCATTAATCCTTTGCATTAGTTACTCACATGCTCTCATTTGTTCTGTGCAGGTGTAATGACTCAGTCTTGGGCCTTTGATCGTTTAAGAGGCTCTTCGACGTATCATCGATCCAGCCGTGACTCAGAGTTTAGTAGGTGTAGGGAAAAAGACGATGGACGGGAAAGAAGCTGTCATTCAAGGGAATCCTTCTCTTTTAAGTGCAAGTCCCAATCATAAACATATTGCTAGGGAGATCGGCCTAATTTTCCTGTTTATAGCAGAGACCAACTTCCCTTCCACGGTCTTTAAATTTTCGCATCACATGAGAAACACTCCGATTCTTCAAGTTCTAAGCAATCTCGTGATAGTGGATCGAGCAAGCATCCAATTGCCACTTCCAATCCATCCTTACTGGCCGCTGCTTCTGACACTTCTACAACGGAGAAAGTAGCCAAGCTTAAGGCCACTTTTTTCTAAATTCTATTTTGAAGAGATTAAATTCCTTCCCATGGTACATATGATCCCAAGGCATGCCAAAGCATGTTCTCTCACATATGATAATGATGTGTTCGTGTAGCATGAATCGTTTCGACACTTGTTGGAAAAAAATCTCTAAATGTCTATCGAACGACAATATGAAATAGATCGTTTCAAGCTAGAGGCGATACATCATAAAGACATAATCGAACACTAAGATGACGAGTTGCTGGAATTGACAACAAAACTTGCCGCGGCAGAGAAAAGTGCCAAGGAAAAATCTAAGGCTGTAAGCTTTTTTGAAGCTTCCCATAAGAAAAAAGTCAATGATGCCCTCAATCGCAGGACGAAAAGTATGTCTTAACCCACCGCATCGAGGAACTTGAGGAGCTACTTAAGAAAGAAAGGAAAGAGAAGATTGAGGCTTAGGAAGAATTGAAAAGGTATTGCGAAGAGGCTGTAAGCCAAGAGCTTGAAAATTAAACTTGATGTGTAATTTGCCAAAATAAAAGCTCTTAAAGAGGAGGCACAAGAGGAAGGCTGCAAGGAGATGATGGATAAATTGATACCCAAGCAGAAGATGCTAAAGAGTCATTGGAAATTAATACTATAGATGATTACAGCATCTATAATGGTTATTTTTGGATCTCAAAATGGGGGATCTTGCAACTTGGTATCAGAGCATAGGTTTATGTAAAACTAAAAAAATTTGAACTTTAAAAGGAGGTTTGAAAAATCAAATGAATCGGAGACTAATATTTTTTGTTTATAATATACACCTTATTTCTATTCTCCCTCTATTTTAGATCGTTCCATCGTATCTTACTATGGTTCGAATGTAAATTTAAGGAAGTATGATATGAAGGAAGGAAATGAAAAAGTGAATCTCGATAAGGGATGCACCACTACCAATGGAAATGTCAGGCCGAATACTAAAAGTAATCCAGGTCAACAAACAGCTACAAATGTGGGTGCAAAAACACTACCAATAGATATAGGAGCTATGTATCAACTCTTTGTCAAAATGGTGCAAACAGGACCGGCTGCTAGTTTAGTTGGTAGAAATTTTAGAGGAGTGAATTAGGAAGCCCAATTGTCAACAACTATGTTATTTTTAGTAGAGACTATGTAGGATTTGGAGGGAAGCCATTCATTGAAATTGAGGATGCCATCGAATTAGAGTATTCGCTGCATCATTGTGAAAAGATTTTTGCTGATTTAGGACTAAATGACGAACAAAAGATAAGATTGGTGTCTAGGCAATTGTAAGGAGTTTCATTGTACTAGTAGAATAATGGTATTGTTGGAGTGATGGAGGAGAGTTTGACTTGGGCAGAGTTCACGAGGAGGTTCAAAGAGAGGTTTATGTCTGAGATCGCTAAGTCAACTCTGTTAAGGAAGTTTGTTGAGTTGGTGCAAGGTGATACAACTGTGCATGAGTATGAAACCAGAGTTAAGGAGTTGTCCTAATGTGGGTATACTACTATGGATACATTGATAAAAAGGAATGTGAAATCCATTCATGGACTGATACTTGAGCTTTCTTGGGAAATTTTACCATATCTCAGGGATCAATGTGATGTAATCTTGGAGATGGCTTTGAGAAACAAAGAGATGCTTTCTTTTCTTAGTAATAATAAGTCGACAGAGAATTAGGGTGGGTAGAATCAAAAGAGGAAGTTCCTTCAAAAAAGTGAGCTCAAAAGGGCAGAGCTCCCAGGAAAGGAAAATCGGAGGTTGTATGTTATAAATGTGATAAGAAAGGACATTATGCACATGAGTGTGGAATCGGGAAGGGAAAAGAAGTCATTGGAAGAAAGAACATAAAGTGCTTTAATTATGACCAGATCGGGCATTATTAGAACCAGTGCAACGAACTAGCTAAGGTTGAGAAAGGGAAAGTGTTTACTTTGGAACCAGCTATCTCGAGACCAACAGCTAGGGAGAAAGGGAAAACTATGATGGGAGGCATGATTTTGATTCATGGCTTACTTGCTTTAGTAATATTTGATACAGGTTCATTATATTCATTTATATCTCGTTTTTTGATAGATAAGCTTAACCTAGAACCCTCATACCTAGTTACTTCCTAAAGAGTTGTGAATTCGATAACGGGGTATACAATTCTTAAGATGAGGTGTGACCATTTAGAATTTGAATTATTAGGTTATGTATTCGACTTTGTAGGCTTTGGAATTTTTTTGAGTATGGGTTAGTTAAGTGAATATGATGCTAAGTTATTTTGTCAAGATAAGAAAATATCACCTAGATACCCTAGCAACATCGTTTGAATTATATACTCGGTAGAGAATCCAAGTTTTGATGTTTGTGCTTTGTTAGCTGTAATAAAGGAGGAAGATGAGTTGAATCGGGTTGCATTAATTAGAGAATTTAAAGATGACTTTGAGCCTATTACATGACTACCACCTAAATAAGCTATTGAGTTTCAAATAGATCTGGTATTTGGAGCTGAACCAATAAGGAGACCGTCTAGCGAACTGACCACTACCGAGACGAAGGAGATTGCTGTTGGACTTAGAAGGAAAAGCTTTATTAAACCAAGTTGTTCGTCTGGGGGAGCGGTCATGGTGGTCGTTAAGAAACCGAATGGGTTGTTAAGGATATGTATTGATTATCGTAAGTTGAATGAAAAGATTATAAAGAACGGATATCCTTTGTTGAGAATCGGTAAATTATTATATCAATAGAGTCGGGTCATTCTATTTTCTCTGCTGGATTTGGCGATAGGTTTCCATCAATTGGAAGTGGCAAAGGATAGTATTCCTTTGACGATGTTTAGAATAAGATACGATTTGTACAAGTGGCAAGTAATGCAATTTAGTTTAATTAATGTGTAGACTTTCTTCGTAGATTTAATGAACCAAATCTTTGGAGAGCATTTGGATTGATTCGTTAACATTTTGGTATATTCCAGGGATGAAAGAGACCATGAGGTTTATCTTAGATTAGTGCTTAAGATGCAGAGACAACATTAGTTAAGAGTGAAGTTTTTGAACTGCCATTTTTCGGAAGATGGAGGTTAATTTTCTTGGTCATGTAGTCTCAAAAAAAGGGTAGTTAGTAGATCCAATTAAGATAGAAGCAATTAATAATTGGAGGAGATCCAAGACAATGACTAAGATAAAGAGTTTTCTTGGACTAGCTGGCTACTGTTGAAGATTTATCATGGATTTCTCTCGTATAGGAGCACTGATCACTAAGCTAATAAGGAAAGACATGAAGCATGTTTGGATGATAAATGTGAGGAGACATTCTAGAAGATGAAATAATTATTAACAAATGCGCATGTATTATTTTTTCCAGATGGAAATCATGGGTGTATACGGATGCATATGGAATTGGATTAGAAATTGTATTAATGTAAAAGTTTAAAGTGACTGTCTATGCTTCTCGATAGCTCAGACCACATGAAATTAGAAATCCAATTCATGACTTAGAGTTATCTACCATAATATTTTCTTTGAAGGTATGGAGACACTATCTTTTGGGAGAACGATTCAAATTGTATACGGATCACAAGTCAAGAAGATACTTGTTCTCTCAAAAGGAGTTAAACATGAGACAGTATAGATGGTTGGAGTTTTTAGCTACTTATGATATTGGAATTGAATACATACTAGGAAAAGGAAATAAAGTTGTAGATGCACATAGCAGAAAACATTGGAATGCATTGTTGGCAATGACATCAGAGTGGAAAGATTTGGAAGCATTAACTACTAGTAGTGTGCGGTAAAGAATGACTTCTAGCTCTAGTCAGAATATTGAATGTTATCTTGCTTAAAAGTTTAACTGGTATTAATGGAATGGATTGCGTTCTAAGCAAAGAGTTGATCAGTTGTTGGCTAAAATAGTTAGAAGGTTGGAAGGTGGAATTGATATTGATGATTTGAAGGATTTTTATCTTGACTAGAATGGATGGTTAAGAAAAAAGGGACGATTACGTGTTCCCATGTTGATGATCTAAGGAAAGAAGTTCTTAGGAAGTGTCATCGATCAAAATTTACTAGTCATCCTAGAGGAACAAAATCTACTAAGATATGAAGTTAAGTTTCTTCTAAGAAGGAATGAAAAGAGATGTAGGTTTATAAGGAAAACAATGCGTGAATTGTAAACAAATAAAAACCGAACATCTGAAGCCTAGTGAATTGCTTCAACCTTTAAACATACCAATATGGAAATGAGATGCTATATATTTGGATTTCATAAACGGTTTACCAAGATCAAATAGAGGAAAGGAAAATATCTGGGTTATGGTTGATGGACTAACCAAGAGAGCAATTTATTCCCGTTAAGTCGACAAGAACGACGCCTATTTTAGCTAAGTTATTCATAAAGGATGCAGTTAGACTACATGGAGTTCCTAGTGGTATAGTTAGTGACAATGACTCCTTGTTCACTAGTGAATTCTGGAAGAGTCTATAAGAATTTTAGGTACCATCTCAAGATGAGTATGCTTACCATCCATGGATCGATGGGCAAACGGAAAGAGTTAACAAATTCTTGGAGGATTTATTAAGAGCTTATGTGCTAGAATATGGCAGATCATGAGAAGACCATCTACACTTAGTCGAATTCTCGTACAACAACAATTATCAAACTAGTATAGGGATGGCACCTTTTGAAGCTTCGTATGGAAGACAATGCAAGTCACTAGTATATTGGTTAGAGATCAGAGATAGATTTGTTCTTGGTTTGAATATAGTAAGAGAAGCCGTCTAAATGATTGAGTTGATTAGAAAGAATGAAGGAAGCTAAGTCTAGGTAGAAAACTTATGCAGATAAGAGACAAAAGGCCTTAGAGTTCTCAGTTGGATCATGTTTTTGTCAATGTATCGCCAATGAAGGGTGTTGTAAGATTTGGGAAGTCGGAGAAATTAGCACCTAAGTTTTTTGGATGATTTCCTATTGTAGAAAGAATCGAGAAACTCACTTACATGATAGTTTGGTGGGAGTCCATAATGTTTTCCATATTTCTCATCTAAGGAAGTGTGTTCGAGATCAGAAGAATAATATTACTTCATTTTCATTGGAAGACTTAGTAGTGGAACCAGACATGACCATAGTTAGACATCCAGTTTGTATAATGGCTAGGGATGAGAAGAAGCTAAGAAACAAGATCCTCATATTAGTAAAAGTTCAATGGAGCGACGATGAGAGAGAGTGTACTTGGGAGACAAAAGATAGGATTAGAGACACTTATCCTGACTAGTTTGATGATATGTTTTACTTCTATGCTTCAATGTTTGATCTGTGTGCCTTATCGTAATTTCGATGATGAAATTCTTTAAGGAAAGGAGTCTATAGTAACCCTAATTTTGATTTACATTATTTAGAATATTTAATTAGATAAATAAAATTACGTTGAATGATAAGGAGATTGAGATCTGTTAAATATAATGGGTCGAGCCATAAATAATGAACTAATGAGATAATTAGAACCTTAATAAGAAAAAGGATATATGAAGAGGGAAAAATGGGAAAGGAGCACATTTTCTTAACATATATTGTCACTCTCATTTCCTCAGTCATTTCATTCAATACACACTACGCCATAGGTTGCGTACTGCAACACCCAAGAAGTGATGCAGGATGTGCCAAAAAATGTTGCTGTAGGCTAAAAAAGGGCAAAGGCAACACTTTCTCAGTGATGCATTTTGCCGCGTTGCCCTAGAGTCAAAGGCAACATCTTTGTGGTCTTATGGCAACTCGGTTCTGTTGTTGCCACAGGTACCAAATTTACTAAAAAGTGGGCCCCGCAATCTGGGCCCCAACATGTGGGCCCACATTGTGGGGCCTACTAATTCTGTGGCACATCTTTACGGAACCCTGTTGTAGGGCCCATATTCATTAATCTATGGTAACACTTTTATCATTCAATGGCAACACTTTGCCAGTTTATTACCACATTTAACATCACATACTGCAACATTATATCATATCTATGGCAACACCTTTTGCAATTTAAATTGAAAATGTACTGCAACACTATACTACTGCAACATTATATCATATATATGGCAACATTGTATCATATCTAAAGGCAACATTACACTGCAATAAAGAACTTTTCATTTCAAAATAACCAGCAACACAAGTTTTACTTAGTCAAGTACAAAATAACAAACATACTTAAAAACATAGTCAATGTTCATAGTTACAACCAGTACATACTAAATTCTACTTATTAATAGTACATTCATATTTGCGTGCCTCCAGTGCCATCATCGACATCAATGCCTCTAGTGCCTCCAGCGCCCTCAGCGCCATCACTGCAGACGGTCGCACAAAGATCCCCAACATCAATTTGCATGTCAGGGTTTGCTTCACCTAATTTCTTAAGCACCCATGTCAAGTTCTCCCGAACTTTTTGGTTCACCTTTGCATCAAATTCATTTTGGACCTTCTTGTTCACCTTTGCTTCGACTTCGTCAGCTATATTTTCCCTTATCTTCTGTAACGACCCGTAAATTTCGTGGATTTAATTTGGTTAAATTAATAAGTTTTGTAATTAAATCTAGAAGAAAAAGAAAAAACTTTATAACAAATATTGAAATAACCGCTAAATTAAATTTTTAAATGGTGACTTAAAACCTATTTACTAGCAATTTAAATAATTTTCAATAAATGAAATGGAGTAAGTATTATACCTGGATATAAGATTCATTTAAAGGAAATTTATTTATAGGTCAATGTAAATTAAGGAAATATTACAATAAATGATAATACCATTCGTACTTGTAAGTTGTTACTATAAGTTTCGGGTTGAAAAGGGTTGATTGAATTGAAATTTATATTTAATTTAGATGAAAATATTAAAGGTTTACAATAACAAGAAATTTAGGTAGTAAGGTTTGAGCAAGTTGATAAGTAGTAGCCAAAGTAAGGGGATAGCATTAATAAATAAAGTTGGAACAAATAGGATATAGAGAAATAAATGTAAGGATTTAATATATTAATTAATGTTAGTTTATGATAACGTTACTTGGTGTTTAATTATAGAGTAACGGAAGTGTGAACGTAAAATAATAAAAGCATAGATTTATGTTAGGACATAATTTGTGAATTTGGGAATTTAAATCCAAAGATTTATTAATTGAGGAAATAATACGTATTTAATTTCAGCTTGATAAAATCAATGCAAATTTAGAAATAAAAATTAAATTGTAAGTTGGTAATTTAGGATGAATGTGAGTAAAATTTGGCAGGTGAGATAATTGTAAAGTTTTGCCCATTCATATAATTTATTTAAATAAATATAAATCAATGGCAACATTTTGTTAATGATAGTCGTAAGTAAACTTGAATGCTAAAGGGTAGCAATCGTTGTAGGTTAACCGTTTATTTAGTATATTAAGTCAAGACTGGTAATCGATTGAAATAAATCTAAATTTATTATTTTGTTTTGTTAATATGATTTATTTAATGAAGGGGAATTTTTAGGAGATGAAGCATGCATGGGAAATGCATTATAATTCAATGTTTTGTTTACCCATTTAATGTATTTACTGAATAGCAAAATTTTAAAATCAATAAACGAAATTATTGATGTTTCAACTTTAATTAATAACAATTAATGTGGAATCAATTACAGTAAATTGACTAAAATTGCTGCAGTTAGGGTAGATTTGTTTCGGAATTTAAGATAGTTAATTTTATAAGTTGAAATTTATGATAAGCCTATTTGCTATATGAAACCTCATTGATTTAAAAAGTAAAGAGGCAAGATTTATTAATTTGATTAAGTGTAGAGTTCAATAAATGAATTTATTGCAACTAAATGAAATTCAATATTTAATATTTCGTAAATTGAAACTTGATGGAATAAGAACACTAGTGTAATAAAAAGAAAGACAAATGTTAACTTTGATTTTCGAATGGATTAAATAGATAATGGAAGAATTGAAATCAGGTAAAGCAATAATTATAAATAACTGGATTTATTAAATCGAATGTTAAATACTATAATTTGTGAATTTATTTACTTTACCTTGATATGAGATTTGGTTTAAAGGATTTTTAATTTTCTTAAGTAATACAAGGTGATAAATTTATGAATTATAAAAATTGAATTTCAAATAACGATTTAACCAATTAATTATTAATTTATTTAATTTATATAAAAATAGCCATTTTGGCCACTGACTCGGATTTCAACGAAACCAGTTTCATTGGATCTGTATCGGTGAATTATTGTAGGGTTTCAAGTTTCGTAGCAATCAGGCTTGTCGTATGGTCGTACGAACTCGAAATGCCTTGAAATCGATTTATTTGAAATCAATTTGAAAATATTGATTTCAGCATAACTTCTTCATACGATGGAATCTGGACGTGAAACTTTTTCCATCGCGTTCAGAATATTTTAAATTACATATTTTGATATATGGGTTACCAAATTTCGTTCCGGAGTCGAAACGGGCTTTTTGGGCCAATTATCGTTTAGAACGTTGTTTATCGGATCCATCTACTCTATCTCCAATCTACATATATAAACCCAATTATAAACCCTAGCAGCCTCAAATTTCTCATTTCTTTGTATAATTCCTTCTGGCTAGCTTCTTCCTCAATGGCTGAAAACCCAATCCCCAAATTCAATTTGCAAGTCAAATCAAATCGAAAAGTTTAAAATTCCTCAAACCCTATCATATTATATACCAAATTGAAGCTCTTGACGAGAGCGACGCAAATATGATGTTCGTTTTTGCAATCGAATTCTGGTTTGATTGAAATTGGCCAAATCATTCTCGGCCATCCGTTTGGGGTTCGATCAACGGTGATGGATCGCTGATTCAAGGGCAGCGTTGCATGGAGAGTGTCTTAACGAGCACATCGGGAGTATTCTTTTAGTCGTGTGATGGTCAGATCATCGCTGGTTTTGATTTAGGGTTCGGTTCCTTTAGGGCGGCAGCTGCGTTTTTATGTTGATCAGAGGACGTGAGGGAGGAGGGGAGGAGGTCGCGAGTTAAGGCCAAGACTGGACGCGGTCTGGCCTAGGCGGCGCTGGTACCACTCGCATGGCGACGGGAAGATGGTGGACGTGAGGAACAGTAGGGTCGGCGGTTAGGGTTTTTGCGTGATTCCTGGAATTGTGTATTTGGTCTTGAACGGGATGAACACTGTGAGGTGACGTGGCTAATAAAAAAACATTTATTAGGTAAGTTTTGTTTTATAATTTAATTTTGTTTTCTAATCGTTTAAATCAAATAACTTTTGCATACATGATCCGATTGACGCGCGATTTTTTTTATTATGATCGTAATAAAATTCCGGATCTGTTGACACTAGCTTGAACGAATTCTGAGGCCGTCGAAATTTTGGGTTTAAATCGTATTTAAATTCGATTTAAATCCCAAAGGTGAGTGTTTTAACCCACTCACAACCTCTAAAATTTCTTATGTTTGTTAATTTGACTTAAGACATGAGTAGAAATTTATTTATGATTGTTTGGCATGTTTTGTTCATCATCTCAGTTAAATCGTATTTATTTAATTTAACTGTTAATTAATTTTTATTATTGCGTATAAATTGACATATAGGATTTATTTATTTGCATATAAACTGCTAGTTAAACAGTTATTAAATTTATTACTGAATATAAACTGTTAGTTAATACCTGTTATTTATTCCCTGTTATATTTATATGCTCTATATTGATGTTGTAAAATTGGATGATGATTATAATTAATGGTTGATGTTGATGTTTGGTGAATGGATGATGTGTACTATAATTAAAAATCTGTCAGTTATCATGCATTTCATTTTATTCGGGATTGCGGTTTGAAATGATATACAACCGCATTTTTATTTTTTTTAAATTGCGGGTTGAAATGATAAATATCCGTATCACTTGACCATAGGGTAGAAAACTTTATACAGGCACCGCGGTATATATATATATATATATGTAATTATTTTGAAATGATTTTTGGTTTGGATATGATACGGTTTAATAAATATTAAATTTGGATATTTTATAGTTAAATTTATAATTTAAGCTACGTATAAATATGTTGAATATAAATAGATAAGTTGAATAGTGAAGTTTGACAATTTATATTATATGATTAAGTACAGGTTTTAGATATTTTATATTTTATATATAGAGTTTAATGATTCCAATTAATTAAGATTTGAAGATAAGTTGGAAATTTATTTGGAATTGGGTTTATTTAAAAATTAAACTCCGTAAGTTGATGTAAACTTATTAAGATTGGAAATTTTAAAGGTATGATATTCATAACTGGATTCTTTATTCAAGATAAATTTAATGAATATTTCTAGTATAAATAAAGTGAAGGAAATAATTAATTGTTATAAATTTGAGTTTTATTTTATGGATTTGTCAGGTGAATATTTCAAAACTAAATAATAGGAAAATAGATTTGTTGAATAGAAATTTCCAACCTTAGTTTTGAAATTGGTAAATACGCAAAGTTTGAAATATTTTGGAATCGAAGTGTTTTTATTGTAACTAAAAGTGAATCTAAATTTATGGGATTTAGAATTAAAATTTTAAATGAATAAAATTTGTGAAGTCGTGGAAATTATTTTATAAAGTAATTTCAAATTCAAACTATTTTATTCTAGATACTGTTGAATATCCAAACCATTCAAGTTTAGGAGTTATGGTTTTAAAGCTATGAATTTCGAAGTATTATGGTTTGAAATTTATATTTCAAAGGTTTGGTTTCCAGATATCACAAATTTTAAAGCAGTATGATTTTGGAAAAGAAATATATTTGAAATAAAAAGGGATATCATATGGATTTGGGTTTTAAAATAGAAATGGAATCATACTTATGGTTTTGAAAGAAATATTTTATTATGGTTTTAAAGTATAAATTAATTTGAAATAACCGCGGTGTTATAATAACGATTGGTTGTTGAAGAGACCGGGATCGGAAGTTGTCATACTCTCTGCCAACTCCGAAAGCCACTTTAACAACCGCATACGCGGTGGAGATTCCAGAATGAAGTAGGTTGGTGGCGGCGTTTCCTGTAAGGTAAATACGTGGACCCAACTCCCGTGAGTTGGCATTAGGTGGCTAAAACAGGAGCGATTGACGGTTTAATAAGGTACACCTTTGATCGGACACATCCCTTCGATATTATACTTTGACTTTTGAATTGATTCGGTGGCCACTTTTGATTTTTATTTGGGGGTATGGCTCGAGGTGGGCGGTAGCTACGCGCTATGCGTTACCACCGACCCGGAAGCGTAATTGGTATATCTACCCTGGCACTGCCAAGTTGTGCCGTGTCACCTACCATATCGAGCCTTACTACGAGTTTCTATTTGTGTCGTACCTATGGAGTGTCTTCTCGTAGTCTCTCGATCAGGAGATATGCAGGCACTGTATAGACTATTGGCATTTTATGTGTTAAGGTGGAAAATGTAAAGCCTTAACGCTATTTTAAAGTAAGTTTATTTTATAATTAGACACTATTATAATAGCGCAATATACTACATAGTAAATAGTTTAACGGATCCTTAGGAGATGTAAATCCCGAGCAACTCTTGAGTTACTGCACTCATATTTATTTCTGTTAATTTAACTCACATAAGATCTTTTAGTTCTGACTCGAGTTTTTTTTTGTTTTATTCAAATTCGCTCGGGTCAGTACGAGCGTTTCAGGGTTTAAAGACTTTATTTCTGGAGGAAGAAGAAGAAGATTTCATCATCATCATTATTATATTATATGGTTTCACTACACACTATATTCCGCTGCATAGATATTTATTGGTATGTGAACTCTGATATTTATTGTATAAAGAAGAATCAAATGTTTTGCAAACGGTTTTATGAACTGTATATTGATTATTATATTTTATCCTTCCGCTGTGAGATTCTGGTTTCTTTTAATTTCTTTCTTGTTTTCTAAATTTACCCCATAACAATTCGCCCTTCCATATGGTTTGAATTGCACGTGTGTCGATTTAAAGCGTAAGAAAAGGCGGGACGTTACATCTTCGTTGCCAGCTCCTGCGTGTAATGTGCTTGTTGTTGGGGCATATTTTGAAATTTCTGTAGACTTTGTGTGCCATCCTATAAGCCAAGATGGACCGTGCGACTTTCCATCAGAAATCATTTCTTGAACAACTCCATCGCTTTCCCTTCACCTATTGTTTTTCAATCTTATCCTACAAAATAAAGCAGTTTCAAAATGTGACGTTAAATAAAATTAACAATTCTGAAACAAGTTTCTTAAACAAGAATTGTTTTGCAATATCTAATAACAGTTTTAAAATGGATTCAAAAAATATCCTGCTATAGGTTTCAACAAAACAGGATCTAATTCTACAAAAATGTCAAAGCGCAAAATGAAGCATTTTTTTGACACCTGATTGAAGAGAAAATAAAATTCTTACAATTCTGTATTTCATTACTGAAGTATCAGTCTTGTACACCTTTCCTTCTTTTCGCTTGCGAGTTTCAAAATAATACTCCATCTGATTCGTTGGACTGATACAAATTAAATGAAAAAATTAGACAGCAAAAGGATATCAAACCAATTTTTCCAGAACATATTCACTAATCAATTCAGAAATTATACTCAAAGTCAAAGAAAAACTAAGGTAAATCTGATCGTCTTTACATAAAAACAAATCTCGGTTCAAATGAAGAACAGAAACCACAAAAGCACACAAGCTAAAAGTCTCAAGCAACTCACAGATGCAAAAATGGAGCAACGGTAAGTTCTCAAGCAGCTTACAAGTGCAAAAATAAAGAAACAACAAGTATAAAATCACAACTGTGATAACCCGAATTTCTGGACATCTCAAATTGATATAATAATTGGGTTAATTAAAACAAATACTGAATTATTAATTAAACAAATGAATCTAATAGTAAATATCTATATTTGGATAAATATTTATTTGATCATATCTTAATATAATCATTTGGATTTAACAAATTTATTCTTTTGGAAATGAATGATAATGTGTATAGTTGTATATATAAATATTAGTTTGAAATTTTAAAATAAGATCTAACATAATATATTTTTTTCCTTTCTAAAATTTTCATAGCCTTGAGATTTTAGCTTTGGAAATACACATACACACACACACACACAAAAATAAACATTAAAGAATGTACTTAATAAAGATAATTTATTTATGAAAACATTAAAGCTTAAATGAGAACAAACATAAAACTTAATAAATAAGTCATTAATGAATTTAGAAACATTTGTAAAAGTAAGAAATTATTATAATGTTTGAAATAAAACATGTGTAAGGATATTTGATCATGTAAAAAGACACTTGTAATCATTTCAAGAACTTAAGTTTACAAATGGCATAGTTAAAACATTTGTAAATAGATAAGAGAAAACTTGAAAAAAAATCTTTTGTGTTTAAAACATTTTCTTCCTTCTTTCCTAGAAAAAAAGAATCAGATCAGAAGATAAAACCCAGAAATTTATTTCAAAATAAAATTCATGCACTTCATTTAATATCAAGTTCGGATCAACAATCTCAAGCCTGAAATCAAAAGAAATCTGATACGAATCAGAGTAAAAAGATCATTTCCAAAAGTTTAAATCAATTTCGGTTTCAAGCAAGTCTCAAATTCAGAATTTAAAAGGCAAAATCTGGGCAGAAGTCAATAACAGGTCAAGTTTCCAAGATTAATACTACTTCAAATCCTGTTTTGTTCAAACAGTAGAGGTGAGTAAACAAATTATTTTGTTTTATAGATGCATGCTGAAAATTTCTCTAAGCAAGTTATGATTAGTGATTGCATGTTTTGTTAATCAGAAATACATGTATAAAATTGTTGTTTGAGCTTCTGAGAAGGGCATTCATACCCTGTTCCTGGGTATACAGTTGTGGATATTCAAAATAAAATTCATCACCCTCAAATCTCCTTAAGATCTGATAAATAATAACAATGTATGTTAATAATAACAATGTATGAGTTAAAAAAATATTATTTAGATGTAAAGGAGTAGTTTAAAAGTATAGTTCCAGGATCATAAAAAATAGAGGCTTCTCTGTTTATACCTGTAAGTGAACATAAACTTTGAAAATCCAAGAATTATTATAAATTGTTGCAGGTATGTGTAGCAATGATGAATATTTGGTGTATGGATGTTTTTAAATTTAAATATTGATTTAGACTTCTCTGTATATATGGTATATATGTCTATAAACATATACCTGAAGTCTATTTTGACTGTTGTATTCACTTATTAAAGAAAAAAAAATCTAATCTTCATACCCAAGTGAATTTAAGCTATGATCATAGAATAGAAATTGATTATAATAATGTAGTTTCATTTTAAAAAATAATTTCTGGTGAAATTATATTGTTAACATTTCAAAAATTAAGTTTTTACAGTAAAACCTATTAAATTGGAAAATCCAAATATTTAAATTCCAAGTTTAGATTGTATAATACGAATTGTCTTGGCAAATAATGAATTTAGGTACAGAAATCGTAATTTTTAGCTTGCTAAAAATCTAGAAATGCAGAATAGTTCATATTTGGGAGTTACCGGCAAGTGCCGTTGATTGGCGGCGAGACCTTCATTGGGTTTCGGTCTGGAGGAGGCTCGAGACTAGAGGGACGTTGGAAAAATCCTGGAAGAAATGCCGGTTCGCCATGGTGGGTAGAGGAGGATGAACTAGGGTTTAAGAGCTGGTTTAAGTTGTCAGTTTTTGTGAGGATGTTGCGACATTTAGGCAGTGTCGAGTTGAGCTAGGGTAGGGAAAAATGGAGGAGAGGGGTTTGGCACATTCTCATTCATGGCGACAGGGCTACCGGTGGTCAATATAGGCGGCGCGAGAGGTTGTTGACTGATCGGTATTGGGTTCTGGTGTATCATCTAGCTCGATTTTGCTTTTAGGTGGGAACTGAGTAGAGGGAAACTCGAAGGAGGTCGTTGGTGGTTCATAGGTGTAGTCGTTGACGATGGGAACGTTGGCGAACTTATGTGCACGTGCCCATAGATCATCTCGTATCTGCCTTTGGTTGCCATGTTGATTTCTTCGAGAAGAAGAATATTTTTACTCGGGGTAGAACGCGAGTTTCGATTGAGTAGTGCTGGGGATTTTTGGCACGGGATGATGACGGGTTCAACTCGGGTAATGGTAGTTGCAGCTTGGGTCTGTACTAGTATTAGGCTTAGTTAATAGATAATCAAGTATTAGAAAGATTATCAAAAAGAAATGAGTTTTCAAAAGAAATACAAACCAAGTTCTAAAGAATACTGTTAAGTTTTAAGCAATTCTATTTCTTTTTTTCAAAGTGAGATGTTTAAAAAAAAATTGTTTAGGAAATTTTATAGAAGGTTAATCCTTTTTTTTTGACGATTTAAATGATTTTGGTAAATAGAAGTATAATCAATTTAATGGATTAAGGTAAGTAGTAATTGGTTGTGTAATCAATTTAAGGAATTAATTTATTAATGTGATTGATTATTTAAGTTATTAATTAAAAAGTTGATTATTTTATTACGAGCAATCACTTAATGAAATTAATTAGTAATAATAATTTTTAATTTAATTAATTAAATGATTAATCTGTTAAGGGTTAATTAATTAAAATAAGGGTCAAATTAATTAATGATCAAGGATAATTTATTGAGGATAATTAACCAATTGAATAATTATTTGATGAAAGTAAGTAAGGTAAATTACTTAAGGTAAGTAATTAGGATTAATTGCTAAATGTAATTAATTGAAGGGTTGATTAATTAATTAAATTTATTAAGGATTAATAAATTAATAAGTGTGATTAATTAATGGATAAATAATCAATGCAAGTAATTAAAAGAACAATTAATTTGAGAAATTAATTAAGGATTAATGTGGATAATGTGAATGGATGAAGAATAATTAATTTGAGTAATTAATTAAGGGTGAATTACTTATTATAATTAAAGAATAATTAATCAAAAATGATTAATTAATAATTAGAAGATGATTAATTAATTGATTTGTAATTAATTAATGATTGAGTAAGCAGGATTTAGAGATGATGGAAGTAATTAATTTAATAGATTTAAATTAATTAGAATGGTATAACTAATCAACCTTGTGTATGAATGATAGAATGATATTGGAAGCCTTGGATTAATTGTTACCCTAATATGTTATTCGTGATGCTATGTGATTCAAACTGTGATTGATGTGGTTATCTATTGATGATGAAGTACCGTGACACCTTGTATTTAAAGATTGAATTATGTTTCACTTGAATAACTTGGGTTAAGATGACATTAGATTCGAAGAGACCGGAGTCGGGTATTAGTAAATACCCGAAACCACTTCGATTTGTAATCTATAATAATTCCATTCAGATTTGATATGTGAAATCTATATATTGGACTGGGATGATTTAAGTGAACTGGATCATTTAATCTAAGTTTGGTACTTAGAAAATTGATGTGTGAAATAAGTGCTGTTATAACAACTTGAGAAGTTTTAAATTAATATAAGTTACCCCGGGTTTACATAAGTTGTATGTTTTTGTATTCTATGCTAGATAGGTTTACTCACGCTGGTTTCCTGGTTTCCAGCCTGACCCGGGAGTTACTTTGATGTAATGCTCGGGTCAGACCGAGTATTACAGATTTTCAGGTAAGGACGTTCTAGAGCTCAAGAGGCGAGCTGGATGGCAGGGACGTATGGAGAGTTTCCACTAAGATATTGCATATATCAGAGTCATGTTAAATTGTATATGTCCAATGTTGTACAAAATTGTTGTAACTCTGATATATCGATGTAAATTGATAGATACAAACTTTCTTTGGTATAACTATTATTATTGTTATTATATTTTATCCGCTGCGAATGTGAGTTTGTGTGTTTCTTTTTTGTTCTTCTTCTAACTATTTCTTCTTTTCTCTAACTATCTGGAATTTTCGGGATCGAAAATTCCGAGTCGTTTCATTTGGTATCAGAGCAGAAGGTTAAGCGAGAACCTTGGCTCTGGTGGGATTACTCATTAAGAATAGGGTAAGAGGTACCCTAGAATGAGTTGAGTATGTATGTATGTATATATATATATATATATATATGAGAGAGCGTACTTGTTATTTTCTTATATAAAGGTTTTTAAATGATTTCAAAAGTAAATGAATCTTATATAAGAAATAGATTATCTATTATATTAAGGAAATTGGTTGTGGTATTAATTAAACTAAAAGTAATAGTAAGAATTAAGTGGTAATAGAATTACAACCAAATTGAAATTAAATTAAAGACAAGTTTGAAATGAATTCAAACTGAAATTAAATCTTGAAGTTGGAAAAAAAAATTCAAAATAAGATGATTGTTTTCCAATAAACAATTAAATGTTTTAAGGAAGTAACCATTTTATGAGTGTAACTTGTAAATTAGGTAGGATGTAAATTAAAGTGGGTTTCAAATTGTGAAGTTCTGAATTCTAAATTTAAACATTTGAATTGGTTTCAAAATGTTAAAGGAAATTATATTATTCAAACTATTTTGAATATGATCTTATTTTAAAATAAGAAATGTTTGAAAATTTTAAAGAGAATTTGTTTCGAATTGAAACCAAAGGTGGTTTAAATTTTAAAATTTGGCTTGGTGAGCCAAGAAGTAAATATGTATATATGTGGATATACATGATATCAAGGATAATTTGAAATAAACTCTAAATATTGAGTTTTAAATCTGGAATAAGACATGATACCCAAAGTGATAAGTTTTTGAACTTAATAAGTGGGAAGATTATTTATGAGAAGTTCAAAATTTGAAATGGAAGTTCAAACTAGGTAAGGTTGACTGGATTAAGTGAATTGAGCTTAAGTTGGGGAAAAGTTAAATATGTTGGAATGTTTAACCTGATTTGTAAATTTTAAGATGAAATTAAGAACTAACTTGGGAAGTTAAATGGTTGATTTGAATTGAGAGTTTGAGTGGTCTCAAATTGGGTTTGAGATCCGAAAGTTGGAAATGGATGGATGTTTTAAAATAAATTAGATGATATCATCCTATTGTTGTTAAAAATCTTTAAGTTGTGAATTGGAATTGTTTAAATGAATGAGAGATGGAGTATGGTAATCCATTGTTGAGATAAAAGGGAAATTAAACTTTAATTTGAAATTAAGGGTATGGAATTACCTTGAACTAAAAATTTGTGTAATTGAATTTGTAAATTAAAATTGTTGAAACTCTTACTTGAACCTTGTAATGAGTTAAGTAAGGATAATTAAAATGGAATTTTGGATATTTGGACTCAGAATTGAATTGTTTAAAAAGTTTAAAGGTAAATTGATTTAAAGGAATTAAATCTACATTTGAAGTATTAACTCGAATTTATATAATTCGAGATGGTTTAAAAATGGAATTCGAATTGAAATTAGTTCAAATTGAATTTGATTTGAATTAATTAGAATTTTGATTGAAGATGGACAAGTTTAAAAAAAACTTCAAATGGAAAATTTGAATGGGATTGATTTGAAACAGAGGTTGAAGTGATTTGAAATTGAAGTGGGTTCAATTTGAAATTAGTCTGAATTGATTTGAATAATTTGGAATTGTAATTAAAGTTGAATAGTTTTAAATTCAAATTGAATTTGAATTGAATTTGAGAAAAAATCAAGAATAATTCAACTTGATTTGGAAATGGAGTTTGAAATTGGGATTAATTCAAACTGGAGTTGAAATAAAATGAAATTGGAACTAGTTCAATTGAAATTTATTTGAATTAGTAGAATTTGGGATCACGGTTGATTAAAAATTAAATTTGGAAAGAAACTGATATTAATTCAACTTGAATTGGGATTGAATCAATTTCGATGGAAATTGAAGTTATTTAAATTGGAATTGGGTGAATTTAAATGGTAGAGGAAATTTAAATTGAATTGATGAGAATGCAGATTGGAAAGCGAACAGTTTTGACCCTGGACTATTTTTAATATAAATTATTTTAATATAAACCTATTTTCCAAGCTATTCATTATATAAACAACCTTTCTTTTAAAAGCCAAACTATCTTATACTTGTTTTACATTTATTTTTGAAACTGTTTAATAGTTTTCTAACTATTCTATAAACTAGTTACTATTTTCAACTACTAATTACTATTTTATGGCTATTTTGCAATTATTTAAAATTTCTATGACTATTTAACTATTTTCCAATTATTTTACAATTACTGAACTATTTTACAGATATTTTACAAACCAGTAATTATTTTTCAACTACTTATCTATTTTTAAAATTTTCAAGCTATTTTCTAAATAAACTGGTCGGAATTTAAACTATTATTGTTTAGATACCCAATCGAGATAAGGATAGAGGTGATAATCCAAATAGATTGAAGCAATTGTGAGTAAGTGAATGAAAGTCAAAGTGAATATGAATAGAAATCAAAATCATTTGGATAATAACTAATAAAGATAAATACGTAGGGTGTACGTATGTTATTCTATTCGCATAGTGATTTGATCCAGATTCGAGCACAGAATTTCGAGATAGTTATATCGATCCGAGTGGGATTTTTCACTCGATTTTCGACGGCGAAACTGGATATGGATTGTTGATTGGTTCTGGATATTCTCTATCATAGTTAGACTATGCAAGGAGAATGACGGTTTCTGATCAAGAAACCAGATCTGTGTCCGCACTAGGAAGTCGGGTGGACGATGCTAGTTCGGAAGTGAAATTGTGTGATCGAGCGAGCGATCTGATTGGTATAGCGTACGGATGATATGTGTACATCGTACGAATTTGAATGAAAATGATATTAAGAAGAGTAATCAAATTTGAATATTTGATTTTGAGTAAACAAAGTTAAATATCTTTGTTTTATAAAATGAAACTCCCCTTGTTGAATCTTTTGTCGGAAAAAAAGGATTTTGAAAATGTTTGAAGTATAAAAAGGAGTTTTATACCGGTTTGAAATGATTCAAAGTTTTAAAAATTGTACATATCTGTGTGTGTGTGTGTGTGTGTGTGTGTGTGTGTGTATATAAGATCTTATGAAGATTTTGGAAAAGGGTTTTAGGAACCTTTGAATTTGGAAAGGCTTTTGATTTTTGGGTAAAATCAATATTGAATTTGGAAAGCCTAGTTTGAGAATCATCGATTTGGGATAATCGATGTTGGTATAAAAGAGCTTTGTATAAGATCATACTAGGTGTATGATTTGAAGATACTATATATGTATAGTATAAAATGTTTTGATGATAGCTCTGGGGAAAAAGGCGCTCCCTTGAAATGAACTTCTCAGGAGTACCACCGGGTGGTGCTGCCTTGAGCCCCAAGGGGGGGTTCTAAAGTTGATCCTGTGAGGAGTCCGGACAAAACTAGTTCCTGAGGATTATGAGTAGAGTATACCATAGCGGAAGTCGTGTGCGCCGTTGAGAGCCAACAGTTACATTGACTTTTGCTGCGACGACAACGTAACCCAGGATGTAACTGCGACCTATGGTATAACATAGTGAAAATCGTGTGTGTTGCTGAGAGCCAACAGTCTGCGTTTGATTTTATATCGGTAGACTACGACCTATGCAGGGGTGGAGAAGTTTCATTTCGACAGCGAAAATCAGAGGCCGCTGAGAGCCTGCAGTTACATGGACTTTGCTGCGACGGAACGTAACCCTGGGTGTAACTGTGATCTTTTGTGTGGCATCCATGGCGTAATCGAGAGGCCGCTGAGAGCCTGCAGTTACACGGACTTTTGCTGTGACGGCAACGTAACCCTGGAATGTAACTGTGACCATAGAAGGGGGTGATGATTTCCGAAGCATTGTCACCAAAGATATATTCTCTATTTTCAAAAACTATTTTCTATATTTTCAATAAAATTATTTTCAAAATATTTCACTGGATGTTAAAATTGGGTCTGCTAAGTACTTATAGATATTCAGTCCTACGCCTGATCAACGTATGACAGAATTTCTGTGAGAACGAGGATGGACTTGTTGAAACATCGAGTTATAGAGTGATATTTTTATAAAACTACTTTGATAATACTATATAAATATTTTAAAGGTGTTTTAAAAATGATTAAAGGAAAATTATCATATTTTAAGCATTTTAAAAAAAAACTTTGTGGCTTCGTTCCTTTTCGAGGACGAAAAGATTTAAAGGGGGAAGGAATGTGATAACCCAAATTTCTGGACATCTAAAATTGATATAATAATTGGGTTAATTAAAACAAATACTGAATTATTAATTAAACTAATGAATCTAATAATAGTAAATATCTATATTTGGATAAATATTTATTTGATCATATATTAATATAATCATTTGGATTTGACAAATTTATTCTTTTGGAAATGAATGATAATGTGTATAGTTGTATATATATATATATATATATATATATATTAGTTTGAAATTTTAAAATAAGATCTAACTTATATTTTTTTCCTTTCTAAAATTTTCTTAGCCTTGAGATTTTAGCTTTGGAAATACACACACACACACAAACAAAAATAAACATTAAAGAATGTACTTAATAAAGATAATTTATTTATGAAAACATTAAAGCTTAAATGAGAACAAACACATAAAACTTAATAAATAAGTCATTAATGAATTTAGAAACATTTGTAAAAGTAAGAAATTATTATAATGTTTGAAATAAAACATTGTAAGGATATTTGATCATGTAAAAAGACACTTGTAATCATTTCAAGAACTTAAGTTTACAAATGGCATAGTTAAAACATTTGTAAATAGATAAGAGAAAACTTGAAAAAAAATCTTTTGTGTTTAAAACATTTTCTTCCTTCTTTCCTAGAAAAAAAGAATCAGATCAGAAGCTAAAACCCAGAAATTTATTTCAAAATAAAATTCATGCACTTCATTTAATATCAAGTTCGGATCAACAATCTCAAGCCTGAAATCAAAAAAAATCTGATACGAATCAAAGTAAAAAGATCATTTCCAAAAGTTTAAATCAATTTCGGTTTCAAGCAAGTCTCAAATTCAGAATTTAAAAAGCAAAATCTGGGCAGAAGTCAATAACAGGTCAAGTTTCCAAGATTAATACTACTTCAAATCCTGTTTTGTTCAAACAGTAGAGGTGAGTAAACAAATTATTTTGTTTTATAGATGCATGCTGAAAATTTCTCTAAGTAAGTTATGATTAGTGATTGCATGTTTTGTTAATCAGAAATACATGTATAAAATTGTTGTTTGAGCTTCTGAGAAGGGCATTCATACCCTGTTCCTGGGTATACAGTTGTGGATATATTCAAAATAAAATTCATCGCCCTCAAATCTCCTTAAGATCTGATAAATAATAACAAAGTATGTTAATAATAACAATGTATGAGTTAAAAAAAATTATTTAGATGTAAAGGAGTAGTTTAAAAGTATAGTTCCAGGATCATAAAAAAATAGAGGCTTCTCTGTTTATACCTGTAAGTGAACATAAACTTTGAAAATCCAAGAATTATTATAAATTGTTGCAGGTATGTGTAGCAATGATGAATATTTGGTGTATGGATGTTTTTAAGTTTAAATATTGATTTAGACTTCTCTGTATATATGGTATATATGTCTATAAACATATACCTGAAGTCTATTTTGACTGTTGTATTCACTTATTAAAGAAAAAAAAATCTAATCTTCATACCCAAGTGAATTTAAGCTATGATCATAGAATAGAAAATGATTATAATAATGTAGTTTCATTTTCAAAAATAATTTCTGGTGAAATTATATTGTTAACATTTCAAAAATTAAGCTTTTACAGTAAAACCTGTTAAATTGGAAAATCCAAATATTTAAATTCCAAGTTTAGATTGTATAATACGAATTGTCTTGGCAAATAATGAATTTAGGTACAGAAATCGTAATTTTTAGCTTGCTAAAAATCTAGAAATGCAGAATAGTTCATATTTGGGATTTACCGGCAAGTGCCGTTGATCGGCAGCGAGACCTTCATTGGGTTTCGGTCTGGAGGAGGCTCGAGACTAGAGGGACGTTGGAAAAATCCTAGAAGAAATGCCGGTTCGCCGTGGTGGGTAGAGGAGGATGAACTAGGGTTTAAGAGCTGGTTTAAGTTGTCAGTTTTTGTGAGGTTGTTGCGACATTTAGGCAGTGTCGAGTTGAGCTAGGGTAGGGAAAAATGGAGGAGAGGGGTTTGGCACATTCTCATTCATGGCGACAGGGCTACCGGTGGTCAATAGAGGCGGCGCGAGAGGTTGTTGACTGATCGGTATTGGGTTTTGGTGTATCATCTAGCTCGATTTTGCTTCCTGGCATTTTGGTGGGAACCGAGTAGAGGGAAACTCGAAGGAGGTCATTGGTGGTTCATAGGTGTAGTCGTCGACGATGGGAACGTTGACGAACTTATGTGCACGTGCACATAGATCATCTCGTATCTGCCTTTGGTTGCCATGTTGATTTCTTTGAGAAGAATAATATTTTTACTCGGGGTAGAACGTGAGTTTCGATCGAGTAGTGCTGGGGATTTTTGGCACGGGATGATGACGAGTTCAACTCGGGTAATGGTAGTTGCGGCTTGGGTCTGTACTAGTATTAGGCTTAGTTAGTAGATAATCAAGTATTAGAAAGATTATCAAAAAGAAATGAGTTTTCAAAAGAAATACAAACCAAGTTCTAAAGAATACTGTTAAGTTTTAAGCAAGTCTATTTCTTTTTTTCAAAGTGAAATGTTTAAAATTTGTTTGTTTAGGAAATTTTATAGAAGGTTAATCCTTATTTTTTTTTCTTTTTTTTGATGATTTAAATGATTTTAGTAAATAAAAGTATAATCAATTTAATGGATTAAGGTAAGTTGTAATTAGTTGTGTAATCAATTTAAGGAATTAATTTATTAATGTAATTGATTATTCAAGTTATTAATTAAAAAGATGATTATTTTATTACAAGCAATCACTTAATGAAATTAATTAGTAATAATAATTTTTAATGTAATTAATTAAATGATTAATCTGTTAAGGGTTAATTAATTAAAATAAAGGTCAAATTAATTAATGATCAAGGTTAATTTATTGAGGATAATTAACCAATTGAATAATTATTTGATGAAAGTAAGTAAGGTAAATTACTTAAGGTAAGTAATTAGGATTAATTGCTAAATGTAATTAATTGAAGGGTTGATTAATTAATTAAATTTATTAAGGATTAATAAATTAATAAGTGCGATTAATTAATGGATAAATAATCAATGGAAGTAATTAAAAGAACAATTAATTTGAGAAATTAATTAAGGATTAATGTGGATAATGTGAATGGATGAAGAATAATTAATTTGAGTAATTAATTAAGGGTGAATTACTTATTATAATTAAAGAATAATTAATCAAAAATGATTAATTAATAATTAGAAGATGATTAATTAATTGATTTGTAATTAATTAATGATTGAGTAAGCAGGATTTAGAGATGAATGATAGAATGATATTGGAAGCCTTGGATTAATTGTTACCCTAATATGTTATTCGTGATGCTATGTGATTCAAACTGTGATTGATGTGGTTATCTATTGATGATGAAGTACCGTGACACCTTGTATTTAAAGATTGAATTATGTTTCACTTGAATAACTTGGGTTAAGATGACATTTGATTCGAAGAGACCAGAGTCGGGTATTAGTAAATACCCGAAACCACTTCGATTTGTAATCTATAATAACTCCATTCAGATTTGATATGTGAAATCTATATATTGGACTGGGATGATTTACGTGGACTGGATCATTTAATCTAAGTTTGGTACTTAGAAAATTGATGTGTGAAATAAGTGATGTTATAACAACTTGAGAAGTTGTAAATTGATATAAGTTACCCCGAGTTTATATAAGTTGTATGCTTTTGTATTCTTTGCTAGATGGGTTTACTCACGCTGTTTTCCAGCCTGACCCGGGTGTTACTTTGATGTAATGCTCGGGTCAGACCGACTATTATAGATTTTCAGGTAAGGACGTTCTGGAGCTCAGGAGGCGAGCTGGATGGCAGGGACGTATGGAGAGTTTCCACTAAGATATTGCATATATCTGAGTCATGTTAAATTGTATCTGTCCAATGTTGTATAAAATTGTTGTAAATCTGATATATCGATGTAAATTGATAGATACAAACTTTCTTTGGTATAACTGTTATTTTATATTTTATCCGCTGCGAATGTGAGTTTGTGTGTTTCTTTTCTGTTCTTCTTCTAACTATTTCTTCTTTTCTCTAACTATGTGGAATTTTCGGGATCGAAAATTCTGGGTCGTTTCAACAACATATGTAGCAACAATATCAGAGCTTTTTCAAGCATGGTATCAAGTGATGTATCGGTTATGCAAAATTCAAGGCTAAGCTGTGGGAAATTTGCATAGTAAATATCCCATATGTCTATGCTTTTAGATTATTAACTGTAAGCACAGAGATAACAAATATCCCATGATTCATCTTAGATTCTGATGAAAAACTAAGATTACCCCGTGATTAACCCATGAGCCATGAACATATATATAATACTAAAACGATTTAAGCTTAGCAAGGCAGTAAAGCCATCAACATACAGCAGATAAAAGACAGGCATCAACTTGACTTCCATATGCTTAAGATTTAAGAGTGTATCCAATAGTTTACAAATTACTTAATTTCCACAGAGATGGATTAGACTCATATTTAATGTTTAATATGCATCTAACTTGCAGACGTATATTGACCAAATGCGTACAAATGCATGAGCATGACGGACACTAGTTTGGAAAAGAAGAATTGAGTTTTCTATGCCAAAAGGGGCAAAGAAAGGCTCATTTATATTTTTATAGATTTAATGTACTATTTTAGCAAATGTTATTAATAACTATTGAGTCGTAAATTAATGTAAAAATGCAAAAATAATAAATAGATACAATAAAAATTAATACATTTAAATTGAAATAAAAACATTTGCTGGATGATTAATGTGACAGATCAGATTATATAGCCTGCTTGTTATTCTTTTAGTTACAAACTTCTATATCACAAACTGAATATATATCACTAATATTTATTTTGCTTATTTTTTTGAGTGAGGTAATATTTTACTTTGGAACACATATGTAGTTATTTTATTTTTTATTTTGGAACATATATCGCTTTGCTAAATAAGGAGAGGAATTTCAGATAAAATAAAATGCATACCTCCAGCCAACCATAAAAATAAGCAAAATACATACCATCTTATGCCGAATTTGGGAAAAAAGTTTTGGAACAGCAGTGTGTGTGTCTGTATACGATTTCCGACTTGCATGTAAGGGCCTTGGACTACAAAAACATGAAATAAAGATGTTTATCTGCCTGATTTGAATGAATAAAAACGGAAAAAAATTCTATGATAAAACTTAAAATTATACCTGAATTTTTTCATCTCCCCAATACATCAAGAGTACTCTGAAATCCGTAAGTGGAATTTCGTCCGGCCTATTTTCAGTCCTCTCTTTATCAGTTTCATAAGCCGTATAATGTGCCTTTTTAATACGACTCTTGTACCCCCTCCAAGAGTCACGAATTGACTTCAAAACCCAATATTCACATTCATCCGGAATAATATACCGTTGCTTGAATACAAATCAAACATTAAAAAGAACAGATGCTACTTTTATGACAAGTTTCATATATTTAAGTAAATTCAGCTAAGTTTGCAAATTACCTTGACATAGTTCCAAAGCGTGCCTTTCAAACTTGAAGGAACATCAAACCAAGACTTGTAAGTAAGTGGAACACTCCTCTTCAGTGTTCCTAAAAAGCACTCAGTTCAGACATTACTTGATCATCGTTTGAAACAGCTTGGCCCCGATGATTCATTTGGGTTAGAACTCTTTTGTCATATGACCTTGAATGAACTTTATCCATCTTTGTTTTTCCCCTGAACCTTCTGGGAGCTCCCACTACTGTTAAAAAGTACATACAATAGTAATGAGAAGGCTAGACAGAACATAAATGTGAACTAAACTATTAAAATCAGAACTCAATTAGATAATACCTTCAGCATCTTCTACTTCATCCTCTTCGTTTTCAATATTTTTCGAGACATTTCCGACAACGGCCTTCTTCCTTGCAATTCCACTTCCACTACTGTTATTCTTCTGGCATTCTCGCATAGCCAAATAAGCAACCATTGTTCCTATTCCTTCATTGTGTGATAACTCAACCCTACATGGTGGATCAACAGTTTGTGTAGGAATCGGATTTTCCCCTGCCTTCGGAGTTGCATTCTTATCAATTGCAGATTCAACAATGACCCGTGAACGAGTTGTTGGTCCTGACTGAGGCTTTGTAATCATAACCTTTTTGGTTTTCTAAAATACACACACAAAAACAATAAAATAAAAAAATAAGGAAGCTAGTCTATAATTACCAACATAAAATTAAATCTTCAGCTATAACGCACCTTTACTGGATTTTTTGAAGTATCATCTTCACTAGGTTCCTCTTGTTCTAGAGCATAATCTTCACTTTCAGCTGGCATCTTTGATTTTCCTTTATTTTTTTCAAATTCATTTATCAGTCCAGTAACTAATGTAGGCATCCCAAGAGCTTCAAAAACACTATTCTTCTGCGACACATGTTTAGCTCTCTCCCTTTTGTATTCTGTAAGCGGTGAAGGTGGCGGAGGTGGTAGATCATCATCCTGAAAGTAATTTAACAAGACATTATTGTAAATATAAGCAAAATATGTAGAACATCATACTAGAAGATCAGATTATAGTCTTCTTACTAGAATCTCATTTTCATCCATATTTTCCTCTTCCTCTTCATTAGATTGTAGAACATCCAATTTACTCCTGACACTTGCTGAGTTGATATTCAAAGTTGCATCGCTGACTTCAGTTGGATTTTTCTTCTCTGGTGTCTTCGTAGAACTACTGACTTCAGTTGGATTTTTCTCTGGTAACTTTGTAGACCTACCGACTCCAGTTGACTTTTTGTTGATCACCTTTTTCATATCCATGTGTGGACTCACAGCAGCTTCGCTCACTTGTGGATTTTTTCGCCATGCCAACTTCTAGGACTAAAGACATGATCAGTTTGTGTCTCGTCGGTAAGTGGATTGTTTAGCCGTGCCGACTTTCTAGGACTAAAGACTTGATCAGTCTGCGTCTCGTCGGTATGGGGATTGTTGAGCCGTGCCGACTTTCTAGGACTAAAGACTTCATCAGTCTGCGCCTCGTTGGTAAGTGGATTTTTTAGCCGTGCCGACTTTCTATGATTAAAGACTTGATCAGTCTGCGTCTCATCGGTAAGTGGATTGTTTAGCCATGCCAACTTTCTAGGACTAAAGACTTGATCAGTCTGCATCTCGTTGGTAAGTGGATTGTTTAGCCGTGCTGACTTCCTAGGACTAAAGACTTGATCAGTCTGCGTTTTATCGGTAAGTGGATTGTTTAGTCGTGCCGACTTTCGAATCGGAGTAAAGACTTCAGTCTGCTTCTTATTTTTTGCTGCCTTTTGCAGATGGTGAGTGGTGACAAATTGTCGTTTCTATGATTTCGCAGCTGCAAACATACAACGACATAAAAGTCAAGATTATCATGTCATAAACATAATTATTTAAACTTAATTAAAGAAATTAAGACTTGATCATGTACACTAATATTCCAGTTCCTTTATTATTCTACTAAGTGCACTAAAAATCAAATAAGTCCTAATATTCAAACAAAAATGCACAAAAAATTTATGTACACTAAAAGTAGCAAAATGAAAAACAAATTCAGCCATGCGAGAACCAAATTCATCAAAATAGTACAAATAAGAAGATATTTTTATCTTCTTCCAGTCAAAAAGCTAACTATTTACAGATTTTATCACTTACTTTGGACGAGCTTTTGTATGATTTATTTATGATTTTTTGAATCGGATGCTCAAAATTGGATCTTGGTTTAAATTCATTTTAAAGTAATCATAAATAGGTTGTTTCATCGTTAGTTTTCTTTTGACCAAATTCGTCAAAATAGTACAAATGAGAAGATATTTTTATACCTTGAGACAGCAGATTCTTCCTTAGGCGTACGATGACATGTGGCTGCATTTGTTTCACAGGCTCAATTTTATCATCGACCACGGTGTCGAGAAAGAAATCAATGTAATCACCATTATTTTTTATTTGCATCAATTCCCATAGATCTGCATCATTGGTCACCAATTTCCACCCACTTATTGGACCTTTCCACGAATTTACTCCTCCAATTTCAGTGTACTTTAGCTCATCCTTGACATACTCCATCAGTACTATGTACGAAAACATATCCAGATCAACGCCCATGACAGAAGTCTCTTCTCCACCAACATATCCATTCTTCTCAAATTTTCCCTTGTGATGGAATTTAAGAATTGCCTCCATCCTACACTAAATGAAGGAATTAACATTAGAATGACATAATTACAAATTAAAATAAACCATCTACATTATAAAATAAAATGGTCACTTCACTAAAATGTAATAAAGCCAGAAACACTAAAAAAGAGACAAAAAAGCCACAAATACGATAGATCAGTTACAACATTTAATCAAGGCAGAAACAACATTGTCTTACTTAAATTTGGTACATTAGTTACTTAATTAAATATGATAGTGATGGTCGTAGACTACCTCTTGACGATGCCACTTGCGATTATGACACTTTTTGCAAGGGCATGTAATTTCATCACCTACCGTGAACCTAGAAAAAGTATTTTGAATAAAATGTTTCACTCCACTGATATATCCTTCACTGAACTTAGGAAGTTCTGCCCATATTTTTTCCTCGTCGTTCATCACTAATTTAGACACAAATAACATACAAAGACAAACACAATAATAAAATCAGGAATATGATTACACCTGAACTCACAAGTAAATCAGTAAATTAGGCAACATAACAATCAAATCAGGAAAAGCTTGAAATATACATAGAGCGATACCTTAAGCAGCAGATTAAATCGAAGCCCTACTGAAATTCGAAACCCAAATGAACCCCAATTGAAGACCTAATTGAAACACCGAAGCCCTAATTGAACTTGAACTCAAACTTGCCGTAATCGAACCCAAATTAAGCTTATAAACCTAGAACATTTAGCCCTAATTGAAATCGTAGAGTGTTTGAGTGTTTGAGAGGTTGAGCAGCGGAGTATGTATTTTGTTAAGTGTTTGAGTGAAACCCTTCAATATTTTGTTAACTTTCGCTGCTTTGTTTTTGCTTCCCGCGTTAAAAATTATTTCAGCCTGTTTTTTTCAGCCAACACTCATTTTTCATAATATTTTTATAAGTCTATAGCTACTGCAACATAGTGTTGATATCTATGCTAACATCTTGAAGCTAATGTTGTAATAGACAAAAATCAGCATAGCTATCGTTACATTATAGCTAGCAACATCTTGTATTTTTGTTGCAATAGGCCATCTATGGCGTAGTGACAAATGAATTAAAATAGAAGGATATGCCGACCATTAACAAAGTATTCAAGAGAAGATAAGCTAGGAAGAAAGGTCAAAGCTTTGGGGAATCAAATCAAATACAAATATCAACCTTCTTTAACCATTCACGATGAATACTAGTTACGCATCTCAAGTTTAGCTATTATTTTCGAATTTAAGTATTAGTCCAAAAGCTTTGATGTTATTATGCCATGTTTTAAAGGATTGAATTATTATATGCTTATCGATGAATGTTTGGACTTATTTACAAAATTAGTTAATAGGTTTTAAGTGTGAAAACCTCTTATATGATACCCAAATGACTTAAAAATTTGATATGGTGTTAGAAATATTATTTAAAAGTTGTTCTAAATCTCATAATTTTCCAAGCAAGTATGAATTTATTACGAATTTTCTAAGTATAAAAAATCAATTCTTTCGGGTTTTAATTATTAAAAATATCTAAATAAAGCTTTTGGCTTCGAGATTTTTAAAAATTAAAGAGTATATCAAAATTGATTTATTGAGATTTTTAGGGATTTTTCTCAAGGGTTTATGCTTTAATATGAATTGTTTGAGCTGGAAAATCTTAATTGTATTAAAACGTTGATATAAAATATATGGTATGCAAATCATTTTAGAAATGTAAAATCTGCTCTACCGTAGTTTTGTGGAAATGATTTTTGTAGTGAAAGTTGTTAACTCAAAAAATTCGATAAAAAATTGAAGTTGATGAAAAAAATTCTTTTATTAGTAAGAAAACAGTTTTTAAATTAAATATGGCTTTGCCACGCTGAGAGTCATGATGTTGCCCTTCATCAAGTCGCGTTTGTAGTCTACGAAGTCGGTCTAGGCAATAAATATGATATCACCTTCAGTTGAAGTAGAAACCACAACATCAAAGTCGGCATCATGGACTATGACGAGAGCGATGCTGTGTATCATCGAACATAGGCAATGACCTTGAATCCACACTTTATGTAAAGAGGGCAGGGTGATGTAGATCTATATTGCCGCCGAAGCTATGACGCGCTACCCCGAGACCCACATTAACATAGAGTATTACTGTTTAGTACCGTCTGCTAATGCAGAGAATAGGGCTGGTTAGGAGCGATCGTCTATAACCTTGTCTTAAATATCTATTGAATACGTCGATAAATTCACTGCAATTTTTTCTAACTCAAGTTGACGACATATCCAATAAATACAAGATACAAAACCATATGTGTCTATAGGATCTATCAAAACAAAATACAACAACTCAAATATAAAAACACATCATAGAACAGCAGATCATCGCACATATATACACATATGCAGGTACATCATAGAATATACAAACTGATACATGTCAAGTGGTATAGCGACCATAATATACAAGCGAGTCAAAAGAATATACATATCAGAGTAGCAAACATAAAGGACTATACAAAAAGCTATAATAAAAAGAGTTAGCAGAAAGTGTCCATGCGGAAGCAGAATAGGCTAAGTCCAAATATTCCTAACCTGAAACACCTCGGTCTGACCCGAGTATACATATTGTTTTCAAAATAACTTATAGCGGTGATAACTGTGCCACATATTTTGATAACGACTCTGAAAGGCAAGGAAGTCATCTCTTTTAACTTCGGTTATATAACACCATGTTTTATCAACTTTAATTTTACCTTTGCCGCATGTTTTCAAAGAAGGCAATGGTTCCCTTTTTTATTATTTCAACCTTAAAGATTGACGACATTAATCCTTAACACCTATTTTCGAAGAAGGCTAGATTGCAACCTATTATCACTTCGGCCCTAATGATGCCACTGTTTTGTTTAAGGCATTAACGTCAAGACTCGTTTGTTGCTGAACATTTTCTAAGATTTCATACTATGCTATAGGATGTATAACTTCAACTATATAGCATGTGTTATGTAAATCAAAGATTTTAACATATTTTGGTATTGAAGAGGGGTGATGACCATATTGGCAAGATTGACACCAACCTTAACCATTTAATAGTTTTATTAAATTTGGCTATATAACCTATGTTTTCGAAGTGAGATGGCTTCAAAGTGATTTTGAGATTCATCAATACTATTTTATAAAAGCATATATCTCTTGCCATAATATTTTGGATACATTAAAGGGCTATAAGTTTCCTTGTTTTGTATGATTTCAAGGGTTAAATCATTTATAAAGAAAGTTTTTCAAGATAATAGATTATTGTTCTTATCACCTTTAGATAATTTATGATAGGATGAATTGGCTCAGAGATTAGAAAATGAGATGGGACTGGTGTAGGGTAGCATCTTATACTTCAGCAATTAGCCCCTCGCTGATATTAGTCCACAATTCTAGATCGTAAGGCTTTGTCACAAGTAAGACTACAAGTAGGTTTATGTAAATAAAGGAATACAATAAGATGAGAACGGTTATTAGTGATCCCGCAAAATCATTTGGATCCAGTTGTCTGACTCGAAATTTATGTTTCCCCTTTAACTTTTAAGTGCTCATAATTTGTCTTGAGTAGGACGGGATTAAGGTTTACAGGTTAAATAGGTTTTGACGAATAAAGCTTCCGGAGACATGCAGGAGGCAAAGCTAGCTATTTAGGAATCTATCTTTATATGTTATTAATCCGCTGTATTGAAGTTATCTTGTTGAAATGTATGTAAAAACAGATGGTATAAATGTCTAATGGTAAACTCTTAGCAACCAAGGAGGCATCTTCATATATACCTCTTGGAGTATTTTGTAATAATTATATTTTATCAGAACCTAGATAACGTTTGGGATTATGTAATGAACATGAAATATTACCTTTGAAATGAAACGTGAAAGTTTTCTTTGAAAATTGTGTTTAAAATTATTTTATATTCTTGTGTTTATGATGTTATGATACAATAACATGACCGCATTTTGTCATCGAAAATTAATATTGTAGATAACTGCAGCATCTGTAGTGGTTAGTTTTGGGCTCAAAATGGAGAATGTTACATAAACTCTACAATGATAGTTGTTTATTGTTGTATGCATTAGTAATGTTATTTTTTATTGCACTAACCCATAACAATACATTTCATATTTTATTCAAGTTACTACTTTGTAACAATTAGTCTACTACCTTGCTACTTTCTGCTCTAACATGGATGTGAAAGATTGTAGAGTTATTACAAATTCAAATCAAGTATTTGTAGACTTACCGTGTATTTCACAAATATTGTCTAATTTATTGGCTGTAATTTATGTATCATTATAGAATCTAACCATGCAATCAAAATTATCAAGCCTTTAAAAAGTAATATGTTCTTTATTTCTTCTCATTCAAGGTTTAGTGCCATTGTTTGGATCAATAATGAATTATGGTGCCGAGGATGAGATCGATTATCCTTAATAACTGATTAATATCTCAATAGTAGATAGTTTGCAAAGTGGTTAGTGTCACTCATTTTATGTAAATTAAAATTACTACATACAAATCACATTAATTTTCTTACTCTTATCAAATTGACCGTTCAACTTTTAGGTTACCATTACCTCAAACTTGTAGTAAAGTAAAACTATTAGTTATTAGTTATCTTTCATTTATCCATTGGCAACTAGCCAGATTTTCATCAATTAAAACTTTTCATCCGAATCACAAAAGTTGTCAAAGAGGGCAGTATCGAAAAGGCTGATGTGATCATACATGCACTATACATATGGATTAGTGGATTTATGAAATGTACTAATCTATATTATGAAGGCATAAATATCAGTGATTAGTATACATGTCACTGAACTACTTTAGGATATAGCTTAAAAAAGTATTCCCGATGATTTGCATTAAATGGACTGGATCAAAAATTTAAAAGCTGTTTCTTTTTTGTTTGAAATGAAATAAAGAAAAAATTATTGCATGATTTGATTTACCAGTAAAATTGTGAATGTTATGCTTAATTTGTTATATAATTTTTTTTGGATCATAATGGATAATGTTACTAATGCCATGCTACGATGGACAGCTATATAGTATGGTACAATTTAAAGATATTTAAAGGACAACTTTGTTTGTACAATTAATATACATATACCTATGATATTTGTGCAAGCCATTTGATTTCCGATTCAATGCTAAATATCAAACTCTTTTATATATTTCATTGGTATCATGTTCATCTGGAATATCTTAGCGCAATAATGTAGATAGTACATTTACATCGACAGAAGAAGTTGGTGAGGATATTAGCATTATCGCCTAGCTAGAGTGATTCTCTTCAAAGTTATAGTATTTCATTTACATAAAATATGTTGACTTTAGATATGCTTTTTTATATCACACATTCATGATGTTTCATAGATTTCTTTTGACATTTAATAGTTATTTTTTCCATGCTGATGTTACTTGACTCTCATATGATAACATATATAATCAAGTGCCTTTTATATTGAATTTCTATTTTTATATCTGATCATTTCTATGTATTAATTGCCTAACTAATAATATACTACAATTTTTTGGAGTAAAATTTAAATGTAATGTAACAAATCATATCTCCTTCAGAACTATTGATAAAAAATCATTGCTTTAAACTTTTAAAATTATTAATAAATTAATCTTTCGCTTAATTAGTAGAATTAACAGGTAGATTCCAATATAATATATAATCAGGTAACTTAGTAAATGTAGTGGATAAAAGTAAATAGAGCTTACTTTTGTGGCCAGAACAACATCAAACTATAGTTTTGCTCGCTTACATACCTGCTTATTGGATGTATACATAAGTCTGGCCAAAATAGACACTAGATATATAGCTATTTTGGACATAAAATGTTAAATAGGGAACCATCTTAGAATAACATAAAAATTAGTTCCAATTTTTCATAACACATTCATCTAACATAACATACGTACACTTCAATGTCATGTTGCAAGATCCAACAAACCTGACAAACGGTGTTTATTAATACCAGATACTCCAGCGCATGTGCATCACATGTGCAAAAGTACTCGTATTTATAATATAAATAAAACAAATTACTAATACATTCTCTCATACACGCTTATTAAATCTGAATTTTCTAACCTATGCTTTGATAACAAATATAACAACCCACAAGCAATGACGTCCCGATCCACATCTGAAAATTGAATTGGCATTATAGATTCCATTAATGGTGGATCATTTTTAGTTAACATATAAAATATTCTAAATTTTTGAACACTCATGGTGAAAGTAATAAAATATAAAATCAATAATATAATCCTAAATAAATAAAACAATGTAATATCAAATAAATTTCAACTACAATCTATAAACCAGTAATAGAAAACTTATAATTTCTAGGAATAAATGAAATAAAATATTAGACAGCTAATAAATAAATATGCATCTCATTATGCCATCATACCTCCCAGTCACCACCTGTCCTCTGGATCGATCTATTAGAGTATATCTAAAAAGAAGATAATGATTGAGGGGATCAGACATAACTCTACTAAGGGAATGCATCATGTGGATGTATAATACTAATAAGCTAGTAAAACAACACTATGCTAAAAACAAGACCTTAACCAGTGTCATCTGTGCCCAATAAGTCAGCCAAACATTATAATACTATAGTAACCATATATGCTACGGTCTTATTGAAATTTTATTCATACCTAATCGCATGCCCACTCGACTCCAAAGTTTCATCCCACTGCTAACAAATCATATACTAAGGATTCGGCTTCTCTAATCATGTCGAGGTTCTAAATCTAAAATGAAGACTTAGCCCCTCGGATTTTCATATATTGAAGGCTTGCTTCCCGTAACTAACTTTTACCTTGGACCTTCGTACATTGAGGACTCGACTCCTCGAACTATTATATATTGAGACTTAGCTTCTCGGACTGTCTTATATTGAGGATCCATCTCCTGGGATTACCACAGGTTGAGGACCCAGCCATTCAAACTAATATATATTGAGTAGTCAGCTTCTTAAACTATCGCATCCGCCAAATATAAACCATGTGCAATGAACTTGCCCAATTTTCTAAATTATCTCAAATCATGGAAAACTTATTCTAAAAGTCATTCCTCGTCTTGGTACAATCTTGATGTCGCGAACTACACATGAAACAGAGATCATATTTGAGAGGTGTGAGTGTTTAAACTTAAGGTGTTTATTTAGTGTTATATATATATATATGATGTTATTCGAAAATTTTGTACGGTTATTTGCTACAACCAATACTCAAATCTAACGTCAATACTGCTTCACCTTCCCACCTTCACTACTGCTACTACAGGCTGTATCACTAAGATCTGACATCACCAATGACTCACCCTGCCAGGCTGAGTCTGACGCTTTCGACCCCATTATCTCTGACATACCCGATTGAATTCATCACCGCCATCGTCTATCGCTGGTTCTAGTGAGTCTAAACTACCGACGAACGATCCAACACCACTGTGAATATCTACTCGACCCCTCTTCACATCCTTGGTCCCGTATCGTCATATGTCGTTTCACCTTCGAATCAAAATGGATGGTCAACGGTTTTCGAATTTTCTATGCATTCTATGATAAATCCACACACCCAATTGACGAATGAACGCCATTATTGGATTCACGACGTTGAGAACAACAATTTTGATATATAATATGTTTAATTTGTAAAAAATTTGTGTTTTTCACATTTTAGAAATTGATTAAGTTTTTTAATTACATTCGATAAAAAAATCACTAATTATTCATGTAGTAATGGCATACTACATCCTAATCTTCCAATATGCTAGGAATCTACTTTATGTCAAGCTGCCTGCTTGGAGATGTATAATGGAAGGACAAATTCAATAGTTCATAAGATGAGATATATCCCACACATGCGAGTGTTGGGTGCTTTGGAGGAAGTGATGGAACGGTTTTTCCCACTATACTTAACAAATTTTATAGCAATGTGGTTTCGCCAACAAGATAATAAATTCGTCGGCACATAGATTGAATTAGTGGAGAAGTTTGTAAGCCAATTCAGAGTTCATATAGTACAACCAATGAATGTGATGATGATATCGAGTGTAAAGCTAAGGGAAAATGAAACTTTATGGAGTTACCTAACTAAATTCAACGCAGTGGCCGTTACAGTTCAGAAACCAAACCCGTTCGATTGTTCCTATGGTGGTGATTTTCTGAGTTGTTAAGAAACTAATTTTAAGTAAGTATTGAAAAGGGATCCACCACCGGATTATGTGGGCATTTACTACTATGCTGAGAGATATTAGCACCAGGAGGATGCGAAACCAAGAGTGGTGAAGTTTATGATGTATAGGAAGGAGGACCATCCAAAGGGAAAAGGAAAGCTAATGATGTCTTCGAAGGACTAAAGCGAAAAAATAGGGATCTAGAATTTTCCTCTTATATAGATTTGATAGAGAGCATAGGTAGGATCTATCATGACACTATGGGGTAGATTCCCTATAGGAAACCCACTCAAAGAGAGCCCATGGAATGGGAAAAGAAATTAGGAATGTACTGAATATTCCACAAGCTAGATGGGAACGAAACCAGCAAATGCAGACATCAGCTAGATTTCATCAAAGAACTGGTTTGGAATGACCAATTGCAACAATATCAGAGAAATCAGATAATAGTAAAGAAAATTATAGTGATGCAGCAAAAACGACCGTTGGATGTGATGGATGTACTATGTCTTAATAGAAATCTGGACTGGGCATGGTTATCCCATGGTTGGGATGGATCGGGGTTAGGTTTATTTTCTAAAACTTTGCTTTTGCTTAAATAAACTATGAAGGATTAACGTCGTCTACTTACCATGTACGGGATCTAAAACGGTCCCACAAGCATGCTCTGAGTTAATGTTTGAGAGTAATCCTTAATTAGATTATGTGTTTTGATTTTTGCATGATGCATTTTGATATAGATAAGGATACTTGAATGATTTGATAATGGATATTGATTGAAGAAGATATTTCTGCTGGATGCTATTGGAACATAGTTATCCTTAACATTTGATAGATAAAAAGATAGGTTGTACTCCCCTCTATCGAAGAGATGGGGTAATAAATAATGATGTATAGGTCCACTCTTTAGAAAGTGAATGGATAAGCCTTTACAGCATAGCAAGCCCCTTCATTAGATAGTGAGTGGATGGACTATCTTTGGATATTGAGCCCACTTAAAGGAAAGTGTGTGGATGGGCTCAATCTACTCAACATAAATTTACGATTAAGCTATATGGAGAGATCAAAACTAAGTTTAAAGATTTGAATGCCTTTTAATTTGAAATGATTCATTAATGATTATTGAATAATAGATGACTTCATTGCCTCAATTCGATTGTACTTACTTGTGATGTAATGCTAGGTAATACAAGATGATTTATAAGTAATGTTCTAGCTGGTGGCAATGCACTAGTTCAATTAATGATGCATGATATCATGATTTAGGATTTACCTATTATAGTCACAATTCAAGGGGACACGGGTGTTATCCCGCCTTTTGGCAAGGCTGTGATACCAAAAAATTGGTTGAAAATCAAAGACAGTTCATTTCAAAAAACGGTTATACACAAGTTCGCAATGGATGCTTGCGAATTTTCCCAAGTCCAGATTGAGCTACAATTAACATGACACAACAATCAAAGCTATGAAAGCCACCATTCCAAATTTCAAGTCAATCGAAGTTCGTATGCTCAAGATATGATCGTTGCAAATCAAGCAATAATCTTGTTCGCGTCCATCCAACAATCATCAGTTCGTAACCATGCAGGCACATTCCACTTTGTATCCATCAAAGAGAAACCTCCTTTGTATCGATTTTGTTCGATTCCATCAAATTCACATAGCTTCGTATCGATCAGGTGAGCACTAGTTCGTATCCATCAAATGCGTGACACTTTGTATCCATAATGTGAGCACTTGATCGTATCCATCAAGTGCATGCCACTTCGTATCCATCACGCGCATTTCAGTTTGTATCCATCATATTTGCTTTATTTCGTATCCATCAACAGGTCACGTTTCATATAAATCACACCAACTTAACTAGTATCGATCAGTTAACCCAACGATACGAGGCATACTATTAAAGAGAGCGATACGAAGAACGCATACAGTGATCGATACGAAGCGCCTTCAAATCGTCGATATGAATGAAGCCACACCTATGGATACAAAGCAATATATATATATATATATATATATATATGAAGCGATATGAAGCAATGTGTATGTGAAGTGGTATGAAGTGAAGTACAGAAGCGGTACGAATGGAAACGAAATGGATGGATACGAACACGGCGCATTCAAGTGAAAGACTCGGTCACCCATCATAAAAAGCGGATTGATCTAAAAAGTTGGAGCCACGTCATCAGGCATCACGTGTCCAGAAGCGATGCAAACGGATCGATGCAAATAGAAGCGATGCAAACTCAGTAGCCTTCAACAAATTCAAACTTGCATCGATCATAACTCAAAATCTAAAAGTCCAAATGCCACCAAATTTTCACAAGAGCTTGCGTGCAACTGTAGGAATGTTCATGTTCGATCTCGACTCGATTGGGCTAAATCTTGATCGATGCGAAATTCATTCGTATCAATCACGGATCGAGTTCAAACGACCGAGGATCGATCACGTGGGTTCAACCATGTGAGAGAAGAGGTATTCCGAGATCTGAGTGAGATATTTGCTTCCTATGCCTATAAGTATCAGCTCAGAACCTACAAAAAAAGGATCTTTGGCACTTCTATGTCCAGACTCTGTCGAAATCATTATTGTACTCGGCTTTTACTGTTGTAACTCGTTGTAACCAACAAGCAAAAATCAATAAAAGTCAGCCATTTCATAGTGGACGTAGGCCGTACGCCGAACCACTCTAACATGTGTGTTCCTGTGCGTTATTCTAGTTTATCGACTGGTGTTGTAATGACCCAGGATTTTTAGTAATTAAAATTTGGATATTTAATTAATTTTAAATATTAATAAGTGAAATTTATAAGTCGAATAAATTTTATTTCGAATAATTGGATTTAATCGATAATTAAATCGATAATTTAATGTGTGAAATTATGGAAATAATTGAAAATTGGGTTAAATATGATTGAAAATGATTTGTAAAATTTTATTTTATCACATTGGAGTTAGAATGATATTTTAGAACTTTTAAAATCGAATTAAAAGTTTATTTGTGAAAATTGAATATTTTAATATTTAAATCGACTAGTGAAAATAGTCAATTTTTGAACAGTCTCATAATTGAACGAGACCAGTTCCATTGGATCCGTAATAGTTAGTTATTACCGGATTTCAATTTTCGTAGCAATCGAAGCTATCGTTTGATCGTGGCAGCTCGAAACGCATCGAATTATTTTTAATATTAATTGGGCGAGTTAAAATAGCCATTTTTCAAAAAGTCTCGGATTTCGACGAAACCAGTTTCATCAGATCCATAATTTGATATTATTGTATGGTTTCAAATTTCAAGTCAATTGGATTTACCGTTTGTCCGGTACAAACTAAAACGCCTAGAAAATCGTTTAAATCGGTTTAATTTAAATCGATCGTTTGTTGCCATATCTCGCACAGATGACCGAATTAGCTTCCGAAACCTGTTCCATTGTGTCCGGAACGCGGGATAAACCCTAGGAATGTCGGTCACTGTGCGTAAATCGGAGTTTGGAAAATCGAAATGAATAGTGTTCAAAATCTTCTATAAATAGGCCCATTTTTCACAATTTTAGAAAATAAAAAAAACTAAACCCTAATAACTGCACAGCCGCCACCTCCCTGATGAATGGCCGAAAACAACCCATTTTCTTCCATTAATTTCTTCAAATCCATTCAATATTATTGAATACTTCCTAAAGCAAAATTGAAGAGGAAGAAGAGATCTACAAATCCATACGGAAGTGATCGTTTTTAGTTGCATGGATTGTCATCAATTTGGCCGCGTTTTCATATAGTCGCGCACGTTTTCTGTGCACCTGTGGCAACCAAGCTCTATGATGCTGGGGGCGAGGGTAGAGGAGGTGAAGGGCTTCGAGATGGAGTATCTTGATCATGCTAGAAGTCGACGAAGTGGTTGCAAAAATCGAACCCTAAATTCATAGATGGGTTCGGCCTATTTACTGATGTTTGCGTGAACAACGAAGAAGAAAGGGAGAAGATGATGTGCGGTCTTGATGTTGCAGGCAAGGGATCCTACGGTCCAGATTAGATTTAGGTTAAGAAAATTTAATTTATGTTGTAAATTAAGTTATAAATTCGTGTTAACTTCAAAAATTCATAACTTTTTCACACGAGGTCGAAAACGCGCGAAACCAGTTGCGTTGGAATCGTATGGACGAGCACTACGTGATGGAGTTGGATTGGAGTCATTTGGAGTTAGTGAGAATTTCGGGTAAAATTAAACGTCCGTTTAATTTTATTCGAAATAAATCGCTAAAACGAAATTGAAATCAAGGTGAGAACTTCTCACTGAATCGAATCGGTTTCGATTTTATTTTAAATAGTTAGATTTAAAATATTTGAATGCATGTTTGAATGATGATTGTTATCTATTGATTGTTAAAATAGACATTATACGCCGTTAGTAAGCGGATGTTATTTATTAAAAACATATACCGCGAATATTTCATAAACAGTGAAATTGGTATTATATATAATAGCAATATATATATATTGGCATATGTATATATTGGAGTTATTGATTTCCCGCATTTTTTTTAGCGGATGAGACCCTATTGCGCCGTCTATTAAGCGGATAATATTTTAAATCCCATATACCGCGATAATTTCGTACTGGAGCGAAATTGGTATTGTGCTAATGTTTGTGGATGCAGGAAAACAGGTTGGAGGGATCCAACTGGATTCCTCAACAGTTTTTATTTGAATTCAGATATTTTGATATTTGATGGATTATCATATCGATATATGATATCGTTGTTGTCGTGATTGGCTATTTGGTATGTAGCATCATTGGACCAAATTTTGGAATTTTAAAAGGATTTCAAAGTGATTTTTGAAAGTATACGTTTATAAGAATATTCTTGGAATTGATCCATTTTAAATAAATAAACGTTATAATTTTTAAAGTTATAAAAAATATGATTTTGAGAAATACGGTTAAAGATTGATTTTTGAGAAATATGGGTTAATGTTTTTATAAAATAGTTTAAATTGGTTTTTTGAATTATTATAAAAAGTTTAAAAATAGGATTTATAAAATTTGATTATTTTATAAATCAAGAGAATGATGAAATTATAAAGGAGATTAAAGATGTTTTAAAATAATAGTATAAATTGATTTTATAAAGGATTTATAAATTGATATTTATAAATTAAAACATTTGAATTATAAAACGAGTTTTTTTATAAGGGTTTGAATGAAGTGAAAATGGATTGCATAAGTGAATGGAATTTATAAAATTATAAATGGTGAAGTTATAAATGAAATTTATAAATGGTAAGATTTATAAATTTTGTGAAGTTATTAAAGAATATATTTGGATAAATAATTGAATCTTATAAGATATAAGATTTATAATTATGAAGTTTAAAGGAACGATTTTTGCAAACAAATAAATTATAAGTATTTAACTTATAATATGAACCTTTGGTATATAATTGAGTTATGAATTGAATATAGGAAAATAAAGGAATTTATAAACGTTGTTCTATAAATTCGCAAAGACTTATTTTGATAAGTAAATTGTTATAACTTATTTATGGAGTTATATTCACGTTTTTGATTGTGAATAATCCTTTAAAATGAAATGTATAAAAGGATGAAATGTGTTAACGTAGTATATTCACGTTTTTGAATAGTGAATAATATGTTAAAGAAATTGTTTTGAATATGATGTTTTAAATAGAATTAAAACGATCTAACAATGTTTTTAAATGTGTTGAGATTCGAAACCATAGATTTCAACATTTATTGTTGAAATAGACGTTTTCGAGAAATAGAAGGAAATGGTGGACTATAACACTGTTGTTATAGTAAATGATTTCCGAAAAGAAATGTTTTGTATAGTATTGGGATGTATATATCTATTTTAACTTCGAATCCCTATACTAGTGATTTTGGGACGTCGTAACGATGTTTTACGTAACATTCGTTTTGGCCCAAATAAATATGTTTAAAAGAATGATTTCCTTAAAGAATGAAATATATACTTAATCTCGATTTAAGTATATTGAATATTTTCCAAGTGTTGAAAATAAATAGATTGGTGAATTACTTATTTAATAAGTATGGAATTGTTTTCCGATATAAAGGGAATATTTCGAGAATTTATCTTTTTGAAGATAAATTGAAATGATAAATTGAAATCGTATATGCATGGATATTTTGGAATATAAATTCACTAAGGAATTTATAAAAGAAAGTGGAATTTGTATGAAAATAAATATTGATTTATTTTTGAAGTGTGAAAATTATATATCTTGTAAAGATATTTTGGAAAATAAATAATTTGGAAATTTTTTTGGAATCTGGTGATGTTGTGCATATCCATTGATAGTTCCATAACCGACTATCAATATTTCCCTTTGAATGGGTAATTGATGTGATTTGTTTGAATTTGAATGCCACACTTATTTTTGAATAAGCGCTCACTATTCGGGTTGACCGGGAAAGGACCATGGGGTCGTATAACCCATTCCGAATATGTGATACGTCGTTATGAATTGCATTTGATGAACGGTGTTGAAGACCGGGTATTTGCGAAAGCGATAGGATGACCTATCGATTGTCTCTGCACTGGGTAGCTCCTGGTATAGAGATTCCCTAAGTGATGGGAAATTCGATCGGGATTGTGAATACCCGGATTGCAAGGGCTTCGTGAGAAGTGCCTTCGGTTCTGTTCGAACCCAGAACAGACTTGTATGGATTGTATGTCTGGCATTACAGATTGAGATATAAAGCAGATTTCTTTCAAATATATTTCTGTTGGTGGCGGAGAATTTATTCTTTTAGCTTAACACCCTTCTCTGAGACGTAAGAGCTCAGAGGTTATGTAGTTGAATGTTATCAGCGATATATTCCCAATTTGGTAATGTGACATGCTGAGTGTTGATGTGAAATGATCATTGTGTTGATTATTTGTGATAGGATCGTTTATTTGATCGTCTATCCTGGTGATCATTTCTTTGATCATTTGTTGACCCAAAGCACGGCTTTTGTATAAAGTGTGTTTTTGTGGACGTGACTTCGTCGAGCCTCACACATCGGGAATGGTCAAAACAGGAAAGATGCGGCAAGGTTATGAGGGGTAGCACCCTTTAGGATATGTACATTTCCTTCTGGAAAAGGGTCGTATCATGGTATGGTGCCCAGATACTTACTCATGTTGAAAACACTTTATGATTGTGTGAATTGATTGCGAGCGCTCGGTGAAAGGTCCCAAAGGACCGGGGGATGGCATATTCGGTCAGTTGTTAGTCAGTTAGGGGTAACCCGGCCTTGTGTTGGCAGAGAACCGGTTTGGTTCTCGGGGATGTCCATCCAGAGGCATTCTCATGTGGCAATGGGAAGTTCCTTGGCCTGATCATTCGTTGGAAATCCAAAGAAACAATACGTGACTTGTACGGTTTTAGTTGTAGAACCTGCTTCCTCAGGAGGTAGCTATAGTAGGCATAATATAATGGTACCTATGGTGGCTAAGATTTATATTCTACTTTCGAAATGAATTTTTCCTACACTATGCACTAGTAATAATATCAAATGTTCTTTTTAAATGCGTATCAAGCATCTTTGACTAACATAAGAAGAAATCTCCTCCGATTCTGCGTTTGCATTGTGTGTGTGGAGGGAGGTCTTATGGTAGTCTCATTTTTAAAAGCATTGCGAATTGACTTTAAAAATATTCCTCTATTTTGATTTTAAAGACAAATAAACTGTTTTGAGTTCTCACACCAGTCACATGACTGACTCGGAGTTTATTGTTTTCCTTCCTAAACTCTGGGTGCCCACCAATTTCCACACGGGCAGTCAAGAGTTAAGGTTTATCAGGATATTCTGGATATTCTAGAGTTGCTGGAGGCAAGATGGATGGCATGGCGTATTATTAGTACATAGTATTTCTTTTCCGCTGTTTGTTGTTGTTGTTGTACACTCTGATGATATGATGTGATGTAATGTAATAACTGATATAGTTCTTTGTTTAAAGATTATTCATTTATTTATTATATGTTGTTCCGCTGCGAATTGTGAGATTCTGATGTTGTTCTGTTGTTTTCTGTTCCGTTCTATTTTCTATTTTCTTTTCTTTCTTTTTTTTCTCTCCTCTTCTCTCTCTTTCCATTTCTTAAACCATAACATTTCGGGTTTCCGGCCTTCGATTTCTCGGCAGTCGATAAAGTGAGTATCGATGTTGAATTTTCGAAAGTCGAAAATTTTTTGGGACGTTACATCCGGTATCGGAGCATATCGTTAAGCGACAACCATAGTTCTGTTGGGTATTACTCATTAGAGATAGAGTCAGTAGTACTCTAGAATGAGTTGAGTGTAATAATAGCTATGAGAGCGTATTTGTTGGTGAATATAAAATTGTTTTATATTGTGATGATTGGTTTATTGAGTGGCATATGAACCTTCGTCAGCACGGTCTGTACAACTATGCCGAAGGGGTTTATAAACACTTGAATAGAACAATTCAACATAATATTGTTTAAAATTGGGTAAATGAAATAATTTTACCTTGATTATATTTTATATATAAAGGAATAATTTTTCAAAATTATTAAGGTATATAAGTTGATTGTTTAGTTGTTTGAATAATCTAAATAAAAAAAGAATACTTGTATAATGAGTTATAAGAATTGAATTATAATTAAAGTGATTTACAATTGTGAAATAAACTTATATATATAAGAAGTGAAACTATATGGATATATTTAGGAATTTAAGTTATGTAAAAACAAGTGATGTTTATAAATGAAATATAACTTAAGTGATATTGAATGAAATTGATATTGGTATCAAAGTAAATTATTAAAGTTAAGTGATAAATGTGAACTTAAGTTATGTAAATGAAATTCAACTTTAGAAATTGAATTGAATGAATGGATTGACTAATGATCAATTAAATGTGAATAATTGATATGAAATAATGAATATAAGTGTTAATTCATTAAAATCTAATGTTATTGGAATTTGAATAATTGAATGAAAATCAATTTAATTAAACCAAATTGAATGAATATAAGCAAAGGAATTTGGTTGTAGTTAATATACATTGGTTGTTATATGATTGTTAGATTGATTGTATATAATTCATTAAGTGTTAATGAAATTAAATTAATGAAATTGAAAGCTAAAGTAATTGGAATTCCATTGGAAGTTAAGTGAATCTTAAATAGAATTGAATTTGATTTGGAAGCGAACCAACTTGAATATGAATTAGTGAATATAAACTAATTGAAAATGAATGTTAGTAAAAAACATCCACTGTTAATGAATCAAATGTGATTTAAATTGAAAACCCATTTCATTGAATATTAATGAGAATATGAATGAATATTTATTGGTTATGGATGTTAGTTGGTTGATGGTTGAATTTATTGCTTTTCCTACATTTGTTATGTTGACATATATAGTTATTTTGTTGCTATATGTTGTATATTGATACTATTGTCTATATACATGATTCTCATGTTGTTTGTTGAGTGTTTAGTAGGTGCGGATCGCGTTTGCTTCGCATTTGGAGCTCGCTTTCGCGCTATATTAGCCGTATATGCTCGCTAATAAAATAATAAGGTACATATCTCGGATTGCATACCGTATTTTTATACCTTTTTCCCTTCGGGATGCCTCATTACTTGATGAGATGTATATTTGTGATATATATACTGTCATTTTTTTTTTCGGATCGAGCCGCGCAAAGGAGACTATGGCGAATTTTTCCGAAAATTTAAGGCGTTAGAAAAAATTTGAGAAAATTGGAAAATTTTGAAAACATTAACTTTGATTTAGAATTGAAAGTTAAACAATAGTAGTTGTTTTTGAAAAGATAACTAAGTATGATTTGAAAACTTAGTAAAGTATGGTGAGTAGTTAAAAATTTGTTTTGGGAAAATTAATAGATTCTGTAACTTTTCTTACTTAATAATTTCGAGGACGAAATTCTTTTAAGGAGGGAAGATTGTAGCGACCTAGGATTTTTAGTAATTAAAATTTGGATATTTAATTAATTTTAAATATTAATAAGTGAAATTTATAAGTCGAATAAATTTTATTTCGAATAATTGGATTAGTCGATAATTAAATCGATAATTTAATGTGTGAAATTATGGAAATAACTGAAAATTGGGTTAAATATGATTGAAAATGATTTGTAAAATTTTATTTTATCACATTGGAGTTAGAATGATATTTTAGAACTTTTAAAATCGAATTAAAAGTTTATATGTGAAAATTGAATATTTTAATATTTAAATCGACTAGTGAAAATAGTCAATTTTTGAACAGTCTCAGAATTGAACGAGACCAGTTCCATTGGATCCATAATAGTTAGTTATTACCGGATTTCAATTTTCGTAGCAATCGGAGCTATCGTTTGATCGTGGCAGCTCGAAACGCATCGAATTATTTTTAATATTAATTTGGTGAGTTAAAATAGCCATTTTTCAAAAAGTCTCGGATTTCGACGAAACCAGTTTGATCGAATCTGTAATTTGATATTATTGTATGGTTTCAAATTTCAAGTCAATTGGATTTACCGTTTGTCCGATACAAACTAAAACGCCTAAAAAATCGTTTAAATCAGTTTAATTTAAATCGATCGTTTGTTGCCATATCTCGCACAGATGACCGAATTAGCTTCCGAAACCTGTTCCATTATGTCCGGAATGCAGGATAAACCCTAGGAATGTCGGTCACTGCGCGTAAATCGGAGTTTGGAAAATCGAAATGAATAGTGTTCAAAAATCTTCTATAAATAGGCCCATTTTTCACAATTTTAGAAAATAAAAAAAAAACTAAACCCTAATAACTGCACAGCCGCCACCTCCCTGATGAATGGCCGAAAACAACCCATTTTCTTCCATTAATTTCTTCAAATCCATTCAATATTATCGAATACTTCCTAAAGCAAAATTGAAGAGGAAGAAGAGATCTACAAATCCATACGGAAGTGATCGTTTTTAGTTGCATGGATTGTCATCAATTTGGCCGCGTTTTCATATAGTCGCGCACGTTTTCTGTGCACCTGTGGCGACCAAGCTCTATGATGCTAGGGGCGAGGGTAGAGGAGGTGAAGGGCTTCGAGATGGAGTATCTTGATCAAGCTAGAAGTCGACGAAGTGGTTGCAAAAATCGAACCCTAAATTCATAGATGGGTTCGGCCTATTTACTGATGTTTGCGTGAACAACGAAGAAGAAAGGGAGAAGATGATGTGCGGTCTTGATGTTGCAGGCAAGGGATCCTACGGTCCAGATTAGATTTAGGTTAAGAAAATTTAATTTATGTTGTAAATTAAGTTATAAATTCGTGTTAACTTCAAAAATTCATAACTTTTTCATACGAGGTCGAAAACGCGCGAAACCAGTTGTGTTGGAATCGTATGGACGAGCACTACGTGATGGAGTTGGATTGGAGTCATTTGGAGTTAGTGAGAATTTCGGGTAAAATTAAACGTCCGTTTAATTTTATTCGAAATAAATCGCTAAAACGAAATTGAAATCAAGGTGAGAACTTCTCACTCAATCGAATCGGTTTCGATTTTATTTTAAATAGTTAGATTTAAAATATTTGAATGCATGTTTGAATGATGATTGTTATCTATTGATTGTTAAAATAGACATTATACGCCGTTAGTAAGCGGATGTTATTTATTAAAAACATATACCGCGAATATTTCATAAACAGTGAAATTGGTATTATATATAATAGCAATATATATATATTGGCATATGTATATATTGGAGTTATTGATTTTCCGCATTTTTTTAGCGGATGAGACCCTATTGCGCCGTCTATTAAGCGGATAATATTTTAAATCCCATATACCGCGATAATTTCGTACTGGAGCGAAATTGGTATTGTGCTAATGTTTGTGGATGCAGGAAAACAGGTTGGAGGGATCCAACTGGATTCCTCAACAGTTTTTATTTGAATTCAGATATTTTGATATTTGATGGATTATCATATCGATATATGATATCGTTGTTGTCGTGATTGGCTATTTGGTATGTAGCATCATTGGACCAAAGTTTGGAATTTTAAAAGGATTTCAAAGTGATTTTTGAAAGTATAGTTTATAAGAATATTCTTGGAATTGATCCATTTTAAATAAATAAACGTTATAATTTTTAAAGTTATAAAAAATATGATTTTGAGAAATACGGTTAAAGATTGATTTTTGAGAAATATGGGTTAATGTTTTTATAAAATAGTTTAAATTGGTTTTTTGAATTATTATAAAAAGTTTAAAAATAGGATTTATAAAATTTGATTATTTTATAAATCAAGAGAATGATGAAATTATAAAGGAGATTAAAGATGTTTTAAAATAATAGTATAAATTGATTTTATAAAGGATTTATAAATTGATATTTATAAATTAAAACATTTGAATTATAAAACGAGTTTTTTTATAAGGGTTTGAATGAAGTGAAAATGGATTGCATAAGTGAATGGAATTTATAAAATTATAAATGGTGAAGTTATAAATGAAATTTATAAATGGTAAGATTTATAAATTTTGTGAAGTTATTAAAGAATATATTTGGATAAATAATTGAATCTTATAAGATATAAGATTTATAATTATGAAGTTCAAAGGAACGATTTTTGCAAACAAATAAATTATAAGTATTTAACTTATAATATGAACCTTTGGTATATAATTGAGTTATGAATTGAATATAGGAAAATAAAGGAATTTATAAACGTTGTTCTATAAATTCGCAAAGACTTATTTTGATAAGTAAATTGTTATAACTTATTTATGGAGTTATATTCACGTTTTTGACTGTGAATAATCCTTTAAAATGAAATGTATAAAAGGATGAAATGTGTTAACGTAGTATATTCACGTTTTTGAATAGTGAATAATATGTTAAAGAAATTGTTTTGAATATGATGTTTTAAATAGAATTAAAACGATCTAACAATGTTTTTAAATGTGTTGAGATTCGAAACCATAGATTTCAACATTTATTGTTGAAATAGACGTTTTCGAGAAATAGAAGGAAATGGTGGACTATAACACTGTTGTTATAGTAAATGATTTCCGAAAAGAAATGTTTTGTATAGTATTGGGATGTATATATCTATTTTAACTTCGAATCCCTATACTAGTGATTTTGGGACGTCGTAACGATGTTTTACGTAACATTCGTTTTGGCCCAAATAAATATGTTTAAAAGAATGATTTCCTTAAAGAATGAAATATATACTTAATCTCGATTTAAGTATATTGAATATTTTCCAAGTGTTGAAAATAAATAGATTGGTGAATTACTTATTTAATAAGTATGGAATTGTTTTCCGATATAAAGGGAATATTTCGAGAATTTATCTTTTTGAAGATAAATTGAAATGATAAATTGAAATCGTATATGCATGGATATTTTGGAATATAAATTCACTAAGGAATTTATAAAAGAAAGTGGAATTTGTATGAAAATAAATATTGATTTATTTTTGAAGTGTGAAAATTATATATCTTGTAAAGATATTTTGGAAAATAAATAATTTGGAAATTTTTTTGGAATCTGGTGATGTTGTGCATATCCATTGATAGTTCCATAACCGACTATCAATATTTCCCTTTGAATGGGTAATTGATGTGATTTGTTTGAATTTGAATGCCACACTTATTTTTGAATAAGCGCTCACTATTCGGGTTGACCGGGAAAGGACCATGGGGTCGTATAACCCATTCCGAATATGTGATACGTCGTTATGAATTGCATTTGATGAACGGTGTTGAAGACCGGGTATTTGCGAAAGCGATAGGATGACCTATCGATTGTCTCTGCACTGGGTAGCTCCTGGTATAGAGATTCCCTAAGTGATGGGAAATTCGATCGGGATTGTGAATACCCGGATTGCAAGGGCTTCGTGAGAAGTGCCTTCGGTTCTGTTCGAACCCAGAACAGACTTGTATGGATTGTATGTCTGGCATTACAGATTGAGATATAAAGCAGATTTCTTTCAAATATATTTCTGTTGGTGGCGGAGAATTTATTCTTTTAGCTTAACACCCTTCTCTGAGACGTACGAGCTCAGAGGTTATGTAGTTGAATGTTATCAGCGATATATTCCCAATTTGGTAATGTGACATGCTGAGTGTTGATGTGAAATGATCATTGTGTTGATTATTTGTGATAGGATCGTTTATTTGATCGTCTATCCTGGTGATCATTTCTTTGATCATTTGTTGACCCAAAGCACGGCTTTTGTATAAAGTGTGTTTTTGTGGACGTGACTTCGTCGAGCCTCACACCTCGGGAATGGTCAAAACAGGAAAGATGCGGCAAGGTTATGAGGGGTAGCGCCCTTTAGGATATGTACATTTCCTTCTGGAAAAGGGTGGTATCATGGTATGGAGCCCAGATACTTACTCATGTTGAAAACACTTTATGATTGTGTGAATTGATTGCGAGCGCTCGGTGAAAGGTCCCAAAGGACCGGGGGATGGCATATTCGGTCAGTTGTTACTCAGTTAGGGGTAACCCGGCCTTGTGTTGGCAGAGAACCGGTTTGGTTCTCGGGGATGTCCATCCAGAGGCATTCTCATGTGGCAATGGGAAGTTCCTTGGCCTGATCATTCGTTGGAAATCCAAAGAAACAATACGTGACTTGTACGGTTTTAGTTGTAGAACCTGCTTCGTCAGGAGGTAGCTATAGTAGGCATAATATAATGGTACCTATGGTGGCTAAGATTTGTATTCTACTTTCGAAATGAATTTTTCCTACACTATGCACTAGTAATAATATCAAATGTTCTTTTTAAATGCGTATCAAGCATCTTTGACTAACATAAGAAGAAATCTCCTCCGATTCTGCGTTTGCATTGTGTGTGTGGAGGGAGGTCTTATGGTAGTCTCATTTTTAAAAGCATTGCGAATTGACTTTAAAAATATTCCTCTATTTTGATTTTAAAGACAAATAAACTGTTTTGAATTCTCACACCAGTCACATGACTGGCTCGGAGTTTATTGTTTTCCTTCCTAAACTCTGGGTGCCCACCAATTTCCACACGGGCAGTCAAGAGTTAAGGTTTATCAGGATATTCTGGATATTCTAGAGTTGCTGGAGGCAAGATGGATGGCATGGCGTATTATTAGTATATAGTATTTCTTTTCCGCTGTTTGTTGTTGTTGTTGTACACTCTGATGATATGATGTGATGTAATGTAATAACTGATATAGTTCTTTGTTTAAAGATTATTCATTTATTTATTATATGTTGTTCCGCTGCGAATTGTGAGATTCTGATGTTGTTCTGTTGTTTTCTGTTCCGTTCTATTTTCTATTTTCTTTTCTTTCTTTTTTTTTCTCTCCTCTTCTCTCTCTTTCCTTTTCTTAAACCATAACATTTCGGGTTTCCGGCATTCGATTTCTCGACAGTCGATAAAGTGAGTATCGATGTTGAATTTTCGAAAGTCGAAAATTTTTGGGACGTTACAGGTGTATTTGTTATATCTTCCTCTTTTTTCATTTATATTCTTCATTTTATCTCTTCAAACACATCGTAGAGTGTTGTGCCTAATTTTGGTACAAAAAACAAAACGATTAGGTTTGTGACAGTTACTCAAGTAAGGATTTGTGTCCTCTACTATGATAGGTCTCAAATGACCTTTCATCTGTAGATGAATTCGTAGGAACGGATGATTCTCCATATTTGGACAACAAGATAGTTAGAGAGAACAATTGATAATGATTAGTCAACATTGATGCATGTTCTTTATTAAAGCATGCTTTATTTCTATAAAAGTTTACTTTGGGGGGGCAACTGTTTCCAACGAATTTTTGCAATCTTGTAATAGACTCGAACAAATAAACTGGACTACAAAAGATGTCATTATGGATCTAGGGACTTGGAGAGCACCAAGATTGAAAAGATGAAGAAACTAAGAAAAAGTGAAAAAAAAATTAGACAAAGAAAAACAACTCAATACCAGGTTGTTTTGGTTGGTACCAATCGTAATCTATTTCATTGGTTTGCATGCCATAGTACTTAGGCATTTGGATGCAAAGAAAACATGAAAGTTTTGGTTCATAAAAATAAGTTCGTGTCGACCATAATTAGGTCGGTACCGATCTATTTCACTACCTTAGATTGCATGTAGAGTAAGGTAGGGACCAACATGGAACAAAGATCGAAGGTTAGCATACATAAAATAGGTCGGTATCGACCTACTATGGTAGTATCAAGTTGTTTTGTGTTCTTTGGATTTGTGTACGACAATCTGTTTTATGTGTTAGAATTTTAGATTAAGGGAAAAGGACTTGTTCAAGCCTGAAAAATGAGATTTATGGTAAGAACTATCTATAAATAGTAAGGAACCTTCAATTGGAAATGGGATTAACCTTCTTCTTTTCTACCTATTAAACCTTCCATGAAAATTCGAGATCTGCTAGATTATGGTCAGTAATTGGTTGCAAATTATTATGTTCCAGGGAAAATTAATCAATAAAAATGATTAAGTGGCTGTAGGAGAGAGATTTTGTCATACCACTATCAAAACCTTATATTTTGTTCACTTTCTTTTTGATTCCCTTGATTTTATATTTGTTTCATTCGGATCCTATCAATACTGGGGTATTGTGTCACTTTTTGACGCAACATGTATTAAAGGAAGAAACCAACCGAATGCATTATGCCAGGTGTATAACACACAAAATCTAAAATGAAATATGTAATACTAAGAGATATTATAGGTAAATGAACTAAGTAATGGTACAGCGGTTGTAAACCAGACTTCTCTAGGACTAGAACTAATCATAGTGATCCAAAGCCATGACCTATTGTGTAATACCCCTAATTTTTAATAACATTATTTAGAAAATTTAATTACAAAAATTAAATAGAATAATATAAATATTAACGTGATAAGAGGACTGAGATTTGGAAATATAAAATAGAGGACGAGCTTGATTAAATAAATGGGCTTATGAATGGTTTTATATGTTAATTAATTAATGCAAAGGGCATATTAGGAATTGCGCGTCATAATTCCACTACCTTAAAATACCTTTTCTTTTTCCACTAATGTTCATTTTTACAAAATGCAAAACGTAAACGAAAAGAAAAGTAAAGCCAGCCATTACGTAGGGAAGAAAAGGGGAAAAATAAAATTAAAGCTAAGGAATCAAACTAAGGGAACTAATCAAGGATCAAGTCTCAATTTCCTTATCCTAATAGAGGTGAATAATAATCAGAACCATCTATATTTTTGTTTATATGATCATTTGATTTTCGTGTTTATGGTTATATCCATTATAATGGTTTTAATGATGATATTCTTAGATTTCATAATATGATATATTCAAACAATTTTGTTTGATAATTATTCTATATGGTTTTAAGAAAAAATCGTTTGTTTTGGATTTCAAATACCACGAGAAATTTATATGTTATGTAAAACATTAATTTGTATTTACGTTTTAAATTTTATAATTTTTCGAGTTTGGGAAAATTTATTTTAAATTTTCAAATGAAAATATGAACAATTGGGTTTAGAAATTTATTTTGACCATATTTAAAGAATTTTGATCTAAAATTTTGATATGTTAGATAAAATATTTAAAGTGAATTTCTGTGATTTTAGTGATTTTCTTATGTAATTTACTATAAAAATTAAATTATTTTAGATGAAGGACTTACATATTTTATTTATTTTTCTTAATGGAAAGCTTATTTGTTAATTTAGTTTTTTTTTTACACTTGATATTTTGCGGCAGTTTTCTTTTGGAAAGGAATTTGAAAAGTTTATGGAAACCAGTTAATTGTTTATAAATAAGTCAGTTAGTTAAAAAGCAATTACTTTAAAAGGCATTAAAATAGTCTTTATCTAGAAATATTGTTTCGCTACTTTTGGAAGCTCCCGTTCGACCCTATGCTTCTGCCTCAACCAAGTCAAAACCAACCGAGCTGAAACCAATACACAAGGTACCAATATGTTGATATGTAGTGGATTGGAGAAAGGCGGAAGGCATGGTATTGAAACCAATGCTTTTGAAGGGGTCAAAACTAGTTAGCTTTCCAAAATATTTGTTTTATTATCCAAAAAAAGCACTTGCCTTGTTTTAATGAATGCTTTTGAAGGAGCCGAAACCCATGCTTTCGAAAGGGTCATTTAAATAGCTTTCGAAGGGGTTGCCACCTTTTTGTTTAAATTGTAGCTCTAGAATGAGTTACTTTGTTTTTAATCAATGTTTTCGAAAGGGTGGATTGAACCCAGTCGAAACCCTACTACCATCCCCATGCGTTTCGAATGGATTGAAGTCATCAACTGGTTTGAAAGGTAGCTTTTGTTTTATAAATGTACTAAGCCACAACTTAAAGCTTTCGAAACGGTTTAATGGTTTCGAAGGCAATGGCTTTGAAAGGGGTTTCAAAGCTATCCTTGAAATGTTTTATTTAAATGATTTAAGTTTTCAAAAGGATGGTTCCAAAGCCATCAGTTTTCCCCAAACTCTTTCATATGAAGTATAATGGTTTCAAAAAGGGAACTTTCTTTTATATTCACTTTGACCAAAAGATGTTTTTAAAGAAAAATTCAATGGTTTTGAATTGGATACTTTCAAATTGTTTCAAAAGTGGTACTTTCAATGGTTTTGATGCTATGCTTCTAAGAGTCAATAAGTAATGCTTTAATACTTTCAATGGTTCTTAATGATCTCATGAAAACTATGAAACCGGATAGGGAGTCCATAAACATTAAATAGGTTATTAGTCAGCCCATGAATTAATAGGTTAATAGTGACCCTAGAAACTATAACTGAGATAGATAGTCAAAATGAATGAGGATGGGTAATCCAGAATTGGTTTACTTGTTTGGATACCAACATAATATTTTGAATTGTTATGTTTTAACCATTATAGATGCAGGAGCATAGTATATGGTTTATATAAAGTTTTGGATAAGACACTAGTGAGGGGAAAACCCGTTTTTCTCTTACTAGATATCTAAATGGTTTGAGATGGTAGATTATTATTCATACCAGGCTTTATGTCTGACTCGACGTTTATGTTTCCCTTTAAACTCTTGGGTGCTTAATTACTTTGAGTAGTTTGAGAGTTAAGGTTTTCAGGTACCACATTAAACGAATAAGCTTCCAGAGACGTGTAGGTGGCAAGATAGCTATTAAAAGTTCTTTTCCTTTTGATTCCACTGTGTTTTGTTGTAAAGGTAAAGTTGTTTAATAACCTAGTTATATATACTCTGATCAACTAAGGGGCATCTTCATATGTCACTTTGGCATATGTTGTAATAATTATATTTTCTCTAAAAGTGGTTCTCGAATATGGGATTATTTAATGAATCTTGAAATGTTTTGCAATGGAATGTGAAAGTTGTTTTATTATCTTAATTTTTTTCCATATCCATGTGTTTCTGTTATATCAATGTGTCCAACATTACCATATTTGGTCACCGATGATTAATAACTATGGATGACTAAATCATCCGTAGCCATTAGTTTTTGGCCTCCAATTAGGGGATGCTACAAGTTAGTATCAGAGCATAGATTTATGAAACATAATAGAAATTTAAACCCAAAAGATTTTTCAAAACATAATCCAATGAATTAGAAAATATGATTGGGGTTTGAAATAACGACATAATAACGTACTTGTATTTGATATATATATATATATATATATATATATATATATATATATATATATAAGTACGTATTCCCACTCTCTTAGACCGTTCTTCTGTATCTTACTAAGGTTCGCATGTAGATTTACGAGAAAGAAGATATGAAGGCAGGAAAAGGAAGAGAAAATCTTGGTGAAAGAAGCACCACAACCAAATGAAAATTTTCGACCCATCAGGAGGAACCGAGGTTGACAGTCTAGTGCTAACCGAAATCCAGTGGACATAGGAGCGATATATCGGTTCTTCATCAATCTAATGCAAGCAGGAGTTGCTGCTGGAGTTGTTGGGAATGTTGGAGGAGCTAATCTAGTAGCTCCAATTGGGAATAATTATGTTAAGCTGAGCAGAGACTACACCAGTCTTGGTGGAAAGCCATTTATGGGAATAGAGGATGCCATAAAAGTGGAGAATTGGCTGTTGCATTGCGAGAGAATCTTCGTTGATCTGGGTTTGGATGATGAGCAGAAGCAAAGGCTTACCTCTAGGTAGTTGTAAGGGGCATCATTTCAATGGTGGAATAGTGTCATTGTCGGAGTTCAGGAAGAAGAGTTAGCTTGGGTAGAATTTTGAAGGAGATTTGAACAGAGGTTTTTGTCTGAAGTTGCCTAATCAGCGTTGTTGAGGAAGTTTATGGGTTTAGTGTAGGGAAAGATGTCAGTAATTGAATATGCTACTAAGTTTGATGAGTTGTCCCAATATGGGTATGCTACTATAGACACCGTCATCGAGAGGAATGAGAAGTCCATTCAGGGATTAAGACCCGAAATTGCTAGGTCGACCCAGACACATCTCTGTGATCCTTATAATGTAGTTGTGGAGATGGAAATCCGATATGAAGAGATGCTTGCTATTTGTGTGAAAAAAAGCCGGTTGAAACCCATGGTTCTCAGGGTAAGAAAAGAAAGTTCTTTAATAAGAAGGGAGCCCAAAAGGGAGAAGCTGCCAAGAATGCAAAGCTGATTTAGTTTGCTTTAAGTGTGACAAGAAAGGTCATTGTGCTTATGAGTGATGGTCAAGAAAGGGAAAGAAGGCTATAGAAAAGAAAGGTGTGAAATACTTCAACTGTGACCAAGTTGGACATTATAAGGATCAGTGTTCGGAACCAGTCAGGGTGGATAAAGGAAAAGTTTTTGCTGTTGGACCATCATCTGCTGGGCCAACTGCAGTTGAAAATAGAAAGATTGTGATGGAAGGTATGCTTTTGATTCAGAGTATACTAGTTAGAATACTATTTGATACCAGTGTATCACACTCGTTTATATCTCAATGTTTGGTTGACAGGTTATGATTAGAACTCACATACCTTGTTACTTTTTGTAGATTTGAGAATCCGATAGGAGAATATGTAACTCTAGGGATGAGATGTGACCAGTCAAAATTAGAATTGTTAGGTCATAAGTTTACATGTAGTCCGTATGTTTTTGATTTCGTAGATTTCGCAATCATCTTGGGTATAGATTAGTTGGGTAAGTATGAGGCTAGGATATTTTGCTAGGATAGGGAAATATCACTAAGGCACCTTGATAGTCATAACCGAATTATATTATCAGTGAAGAATTCTAATCGGAGTAGTTGTGATTTGTTAAGTGCCATGGAAGTAGGATAAGAGGTAAGTCGGGTTCAAGTAGCATGAAAATTTGCAGATGCCTTTGAGCTGGTTATAAGACTACCACCGAAATGAGCCGTTGAGTTTTAGACGGAACTTGTGCCAAGAGCTGAACCTATGAGTAGACCACCTAGCTTGATGACACCGATTGAGATGAAGGAATTGATGGTGCAGCTAGTGGATCTAAAAGGAAGGAATTTTATTAGAACAAGCAGTTTGCCTTGGGGAGTGGCCACAGTGTTCGTGAAGAAACCGGATGGGTCATTGAGGATGTGTATTGACTATCGTAAATTGAATGAGAAGAAGATTAAGAATAATTATCCTTTGCCAAGAATTGATGATCTATCTGATCAGTTCTGTGGGGCCAAAGTGTTTTCCTACTTGGATTTGGTGGCAAGTTTCCATCAGTTAAGAGTGGAAGAGGACAATATTCCTTTGGCAACATTTTCGACTAGGTATGGTTCGTATGAGTAGTTAGTAATGCCATTCATATTAATGAATGCACCTATCTTCGTGGATTTCATGAGCTGTATTTTTTGAGAGTACTTGGATAGATTTGTGTTGGTATTTTTAGATGACATTTTAGTATACTCTAAAGATGAAAGGGAGCATAAAGATCATCAGTGCTTGAGAAGCTGAGGTAGCATTAGCTAAAAGCAAAGTTTTTCAAGTGTCATTTTGGAAGAAAGAGGTTAAGTTTCTTGGTCAAGTGGTTTTAGAGAAGGCTTCTCATGCTATCCATATAAGATCGAAGTTGTTAATGATTAGAAGAGACTAGAGACAGTGACTGAGATTAGAAGTTTTCTTGGACTTGCTGGCTGATATTGGAGATTCATTAAGGATTTCTCGTGAATAGTAGCACCTTTGACTAAGTTAATCAAGTAGGAGGTGAAGTTCATCTGGTCCAAAAAATAAGGAAGCATTCCTTAAGTTAAAGCATTTGTTGACCAACGCACGTGCGTTGGTAGTTCCAGATGGAAACCACGGGTTGGTGGTCCATACTAATGCATATGGGACTGGATTAGGAGATGTGTTGATACATAAGGGTAAAGTTATTGCCTATGCGTTACGACAGCTTAGACCGCATGAAGTGAGATAGCCTACTCATGATTTGGAGTTGGCTGCGGTAATCTTTGCATTGAAGATTTAGAGACATTATCTCTTAGGGAAGAGATTTGAGCTATGCACCGATCATAAGTCTATAAGACATTTATTCTCTCAGAATGAGTTCAATATAAGATAGCAGAGGTGGCTGGAGTTTTTACCGGCTTATGATTTCGGTATAGAGTATACTCTTGGGAAAGGAAATAAGGTAGCCAATGCTCTTAGCAAAAGATAGCAGAATGTGGTGTTAGCTAAGTTGGCAGAATGGAAGGTTTTAGAAGCTTTGACGACTTGTAGTGTGCAGTTAAGATGGACTGCTAGTTTTAGTTAGAGCACCGCCATGTTGTCCTTTTTAGAAGTTCGACCATTATTGATTGAAAGGATTGCTTCTAAGCAAAAAAAGGATCTAGTATTAGCCGAGAGGATTAGAAGGCTAGAGGTTGGAACTGAGATCGATGTTCTAAAGGATTTTAGTCTTGACCAGAGAGGATGGTTGAGAAAGAAGGGATGGTTGTATGTTCCGAATGTTAAGGACTTAAGGAATGTCATCGGTCAAAATTTATGATTCATCTTGGAGGGACCAAGATATATCAACATATGAAGAGGAGCTTTCTATTGGAAATGTATAAAGAGGGATGTTGGCTTATGAGTTAGGCGTTGTGCAAACTGTTAACAAGTGAAGGCTAAACATCAGAAGTTGTGTGGGTTATTTCAACCTTTAGAGGTACCATTTTGGAAATGGGACTAGATATCCATGGATTTTATAGACAATTGCCAAGGTCAAATAGAGGAAATAAAAGTATATGGATCACAGTGGACAGGTTGACCAAGTGTGCCCATTTCATTCTAGTTAAGTCAACCCGGATGTCACTTGTTTTAGCTAAATTGTTCATGAAGAACATAGTTAGACTGCATAGAATTCCTAGTAGTATTGTCAGTGACAGAGACGCTTTGTTCATTAGTGAATTCTAGAAGATTCTACATGATGTATTAGGTATCAAGCTTAAGATGAGCATTGTGTATCACCCTGAGACGAATGGGCAGATGAAAAGAGTCAATAAGGTACTCGAATATTTATTAAGAGCTTGTGTATTAGACTTTGGTGGATTTTGGGAAGATCACCCGCACTTAGTGGATTTTTTTGTAATAACAGTTATCAGACTCGTATAGGAATGGCGCATTTTGAAGCTTTGTATGGAAGGCCATGCAAATCACCAGCATTTTGGTTGGAAACTGAAGACAGATTAGTCTTAAGTCCAGATCAGGTTAGAGAGGCAAAAGAGAAGATTGAGTTAATTTGAGAAAGGAAGAAGGAAGCTCAATCCAGACGGAAAAGTTACGCATTAAGAGGCGTAAAGACCTAGAATTCTCAGTTGGAGATATGGTTTTCGTTAAGATATCACCGATGAAGGGTGTGATACCATTTGAAAAGTTAGGGAAACTAGCACCGAGATATGTTGGTCTGTTCCAAGTTATAAAGATGATCGGGAAGCTCGCATACAGAGCAGAGTTGCCAAGTAGTATGGCAGGTGTTCATAATGTGTTTCATGTGTCTCATCTTCGCAAGTATATGCATGATCCAAAGACTGATATTCCTCTGAGAGGGTTGGAAGATTTGATAGTAGAGCCTAATTTGACTTTTGTTAGACAACTAGTTCGAGTTGTAGCGAAAGATGAGAAAAGATTGACGAACAAGACAGTCAAGTTAGTAAAAGTTCACTAGAGTGACAACAAAAAGGAATGTACTTGGGAGACAGAAGATAGGATTAGAGATATTTATCCTGATGTGCTTTTAGGTTATGTCTATTAGTATACAACGCACGTACGTGCATCTAATATCTGTTTACCTTGAATGGATGTGTGTTTTAAGTGCAAATGTTTTTGTAGACGCAACACATTTGATGTTGTTTTGTTGGTGATATCGAGGATAAATTGATAGTAAAATTATGTTGATGGGTGGTCGAATAGGATGGTAAGATTCCATTAACGAAGAGGGGTCCTTTAGAAATTTCAAAATGGAAAAATGGCGCCATGTAAATCATGTTGATTGAATTCTCTTTATTAATAGTAGAAATATGACAATATAGTTCATTAACCAATTGTAATATATGTATATGTGAACTTAATTTCTAAATTTCAGTTCAGTAACTTGACCAATTTCACTTCAGTTGTAAATTTTAACCTTACACACACAGATACATACGTGTGTGTGACAAAACATGTTCTAAAATGACCGTTTTGTTATATTTTAACACAATTGGCTTATAATTCGTATAAAATTGTGTGTATAGCATATAATAGTAACATTAATAGTTTCAGGTGTGCATATTGAACACAAATGACTTATTTAGCATGTAATATATAAATTTCACACAGATCAATATATTTAGTTCTTAACAACATGTTCTTACTATCAATCGTGAATGTTCTAAACTAACTTGACTTCGGCGTGTTTTATTATATGTTTTAACACAACTGAATGTTCTTAACTGTGTGTGTTCAGTTATAACTGTAGTTCAATAACCAACAATATGTATGTGTTCATATATATCGAGTTAAACAATATGCCTACACAATTTCAGTTATATATATTCAGTTAATATATGCCTATATATGTGTGTGTTAAACAATATGCATACATTCGGTTCAGTTAAACTTTGTTCATATACATTCAGTTAATATATGCCAACATGTGTGTGTCTTAGATCTTCTGGGCTTGGCTATTGTAGTGTCTACTGAAGACTGAAGTACACCTAATTTGGTTCACTGCTGTCAGATGAAGATTGAAGTATGTATGACGTTTTATGTAATACGTATGAACTTTGAAGTAAGGTTCTGTGCCAATATATTTAGTTAATTTGTATTATGTAATACTAAGCAGACGCAAGGAAATGAGGATAAATTTGCAAGGGCATTATTGGTAATTCAAAGAGGCACGGTTGAAATTAGTTCATAGAATTCTCATCATTAGTAGTAAAGATATTAGCTTTATATAATAGTTACTAGTCAGGTAGGGAAGTATGGTTGTTAGGAGCTGTTACAGATGATTGCTCTATTTAGTATTTAGTTCTTACCGAATTTCGAGGACGAAATTCTTTAAGGAGGAGAGCCTATAACACGCCTAATTTTTAATAAAATTATTTAGGAGATTAAATTAGATAAATTAAATAGAATAACGTAATTATTAGAGTGATAAGAGGATTAAGATTTGAAAATTTGAAATAGATGCCGAGCTTAGTTAAATAAATGGGCTTATTAATGGTTTTATATGTTAACTAATTAACGCAAGGGAATATTAGGAATTGCGCACTATAATTCCATTACCTTAAAATCTCATTTCCTTTGCCATTCACATTCATTTTTACAAAATGCAAAACGTAAACAAAAAGAAAAGCAAAGCTGGCCAATACTTAAGGATGAAAAGTAGGAAAATCGAACTAAAGCTAAGGAATCAAGCTAAGAGAATTAATCAAGGATCAAATCCCAAATTCCTTATCTCGATCAAGATGTAATCAAAACCATCTCTATTTTTTTATGATCATTCGATTTTTGAGTTTTAATTTAAATCCAGTATAATGACTTTGATGATGATGTGCTTAGATTTCATGATATGAAGTATTTAAACAAGTTTGTTTGATAATTATTTTATACGATTTTAAGGCAAAATCGTTTATTTTGGATTTCAAATGCCATGTGGAATTTCTATATCATGTAAAACATTATATTGGAGTTGGGTTAGTTTTTTGAGCTAGGGGAATTTTACTATAATTTTCAAAGGAAAATATGAATAATTGGGTTTAGAAATTTATTTCAGCTATATTATAAAAAATTTGGGTCTGGAATTTTATATGTTAGTTAACATATTGAAAGTGAATTTTCATGAATTTTAGGGTTTTTCCTAAACAATTTACCACGGAAATTAAATTATTTTAGATGAAGAACTTAAATGATTTATTTTTTTTGCTTAATGGAAAGGCTTATTTGTTAATTTAATTTTTGTTTAGATCTAAAGTTATGTGACATTTTTATTTTGGGAAAGAATTTGAAAAGTTTATGGAAACCAATTAATTGTTTACAAATAGGCAGGTTAATTAAAAAACAATTACTTTAAAAGACATTAAAACAGTCTTTATTTGGAAATGTTTTTTAGCCACTTTTGTAAGGTATGCTTCGACCCTATGCTTCCACTCAACCAAGTCAAAACCAACCAAGTCAAAACTAATACATAAGGTATCAATATGTTGGTACATAATGGACTGGAAAAAGGCGGAAGGCATGGGGTCGGAACTAGTTATCTTTAAGTCTTTTTTATTATCCAAAGAAATGCGCTCGCCTTATTTTAACGGATGTTTTTTGGAGGAGTCAAAACCCATGCTTTCGAAAGGGTCTTTTTAATAGTTTTCGAAGGGGTTACCGCCTTTTTGTTTAAAGTGTGGCCCTAGAATGAATTACTTTGATTTTAATCAATGTTTTCGGAAGGGTAGATTGAACCCAGTCGAAACCCTACTGTCGACCCTATGCCTTTCAAATGAATTGAAGTCATTAACTGGTTCAAAAGGTGGCCTTTTTTTAATAAATGTACTAAGCCACTTACTAAAGCTTTCGAAAGGGTTTAATGGTTTCGAAGGCAATGGCTTCAAAAGGGGTTTCGAAGCTATCCTTTAAATTTTTACTAAAATGATTTAAGTTTATGAAAGGATGGTTCAGAATCAATCAGTTTTCCCCAAACTTTTTGATATGAAGTATAATGGTTTCGAAAGGGTTACTTTCGTTTATATTCACTTTGACCCAAATGATATCTTTAAAGAAAAACCCAATGGTTTACAAAGGGATACTTTCAAATGGTTTCGAAAGGGATACATTCAATGGTTTCTAAGCTATGCTTCTAAGAGTTAATAAGTAATGCTTTAATACTTTCGAAAGTAAATTTTGATGGTTTCGAAGGAGGTTATCTAATGGTTTCAAAAGTAAAGGTTTAAGGTTTCAAAAACCTTAGTTTTCATAACAAATAACCCAATATCATTTTTAGAGGAAAAACCATGGCATAGGAAAGGAGTTTTAAAATAGCTTTTATGAAGTTTTTAAAGAAGCTTTCCTTGATAAATAATTGGTTAAAGGGATTAACCATGTTTTATATGAAAATGATTTCAAGGAAACCATAGATGTTGGTATCATTGTGCTATTATGTTCGCTTCTTCTAATATACATGTTCATTGTAAAATGGACCCATTAATGTACTTTAGGAAGAAAGGGTAGAATAACTAGCTAGGTTGATCCAGTAGTGAATATAAATTGAATTGACTCCTAAATGAGTCGAATTGCATTTAGGAGGTCAGGAAGATTAGGACATAAGAGCCTAAATACTGATTAAAGAAGTTATTAGATAGACAGGTTCGTAGTAAACCCATGAAAACTATGTTTAGAGAGAGTTATTGGCAGGGGCCAACAGGTTCATAGTAAACCCACAAACAATATATTTAAAAAGAATTATTGGCATGGGCCAATAGGTTTGTAGTGAACCCATGAAATCTATATCCGGATTGAGTTATTAATAGAAGTCAATAAGTTCTTAGTCAACCTATGAAAACTAGGAGAAGAGGGAAGTTATTGGAGATACCAATAGGTTCAGGAAGAACCCATGAATAAGGAAGTTATTGGTAGAGGCCAATAGATTCTTAGTGATCCCATGAAAACTATGAAACACAGGGAGTCTATAAACATTAAACACGTTTTTAGTCAGCCCATGAAAACTAATAGGCTAATAGTGAACCTAGAAACAATAAGTAGATAGATAGTCAAAATGAATGGGGATGGATAATCCAGAATAGATTTACTTGTTTGCATATCATCATTATATTTTGAATTGATATGTTTTAATCATTATGGATGCAGGAGTACAGTATATGGCTTTTATAAAGTTTTGGATAAGATACTTGTGAGGTGAAAACCCATTCGGCTAAGCGGCGTGGTCTTAGTGGATATCTAAATGGTTTGAGATGGTAGATTATTTTTCATATCAGGCTTTATGTCTGACTTGAAGTTTATGTTTTCCCTTAAACTCTTGGGTGCTTGGTTAACTTTGAGTAGTTTGAGAGTTGAGATTTTCAGATACCGCATTAGACGAATAAGCTTCCGTAGACCTGCAAGAGACAAGATAGCTATTAGGAGTTCTTTTCCTTTTGATTCACCGTGTTTTATTGTAAAAGATAAGTTGTTTAATTTTCTAGTTATATATACTCTGATCATCCAAGGGGGCAACTTCATTTATCGCTCTTGGTGTATGTTGTAAAAATTATATTTTCTCTGAACATGGTTCTCGAATATGCGATTATGTAATGAATGTTGAAATGATTTGAAATAGAATGTAAAGGTTGTTTTATGATTTTAAAATTTATCCGTATCCATGTGTTTATGTTATATCAATGTACCTAACATTACCGTATTTGGTCATCGAGAATTAATAACTATGGATGACTAGCCGTTAGATTTGGGAGTCCAAGTGGAGGATGTTACATATTGACTTTTATGGAGAGTGAATATTGAAACCTAAGGATTATGATGACCAAAGGAAGAGTTAGAGTTTTCTAAAGTGTATGTGTTACAGAAGTTGTTCTAAGGATTAAGATAACTAATCATAAGCTAGGAGCCTAATGAAGCTAAAGGCTGAAACTTAATGAACTAACAATTATATGAAACTGGAAGGTTAAAGATAACTAAGAAGTAAAATAAGAAAGAGCCTACAAATGTGGGTTCATAAGGGCGATTGACATCGAGCGAGTATGCTTACTCGAATGCAGCTACATTAAGAGGTAGGGTTTGACATTCAACTTCTAAAAGGACAATGGATGTCTAGGCGGGTTGTATGCTTTCATGGAAGTGGATATAAATTACTTATGGGGATTAAGCTTAAGAAGAAGTAAAGAATTGCTTGGGTTTGTACATTGCACTATAAAACTAAAAGAACCGAAACTGCTCAGGCTTGTACTTTATAGTATAAAGAAATCATGGGGTCGTATCTTGAAATATAAAACATAGTGAACCTTGACTGCATAGTGTTGTACTTTGCAGTATAAAGGAAAGACAAAGAAACTGCTTGGGGATGTACTATGCAGAATGAATTAAAGATAAAGATTAACTAAAACTTCTTGGGGTTGTTGCTTGCAGTATAAAACTTAACAAATAAGTTACGAGGCCAAAAGTGGTTGTACCTTATGGTATTAGTGTAATAACCCACCATCTATGGCGCTCTAATTCATGCAAAATAACATGGTCCTCAAGAACTATATACGACATCCATATCAAATAATACATTCAATAAACGCATATATAAGAAACAATAATCAGCATATATATATAATCATCCAGCATGAATTAAAACACCTAAATACATGTATCTATTCTAGGTTGAAATGTGTATACATACAAGCCAACATGGTATAACTAAACTGGTAGAACGTAGACAAAGTAACCCCGTACCATAAGGACATGCATATAACCATTCCTAACTTCCATACATCCATACCTATGTCAACTAGATAGCAAGAGCAACCATGCAAATGTATGGATAACCTAATGTGCAAATTAACCTACAAACTAATAAAAGAACTTATTAGAATGGAGCTCGTGTGTGAAACACATATTCTCTCCTTGAATTCCCACCTATTTCCATCCAAACCTTTTCCCTACTATACTTGGAACAATTTCATTTCTTCATTTTATGTCGTATAGCATCCGGCTAAAAAATATGAATACACCTATAGAGTATTCTAGATTCTGCCTCTAAATTTACAACATCAAGATGACCAGGCTTTACCATAATAGCTAAATCATCAACGTACATTCGCAAATGGAATAAGCAAAATGTGTTTGAACACACGCCAACTTTTCAAAAAGCCCACTCAAGCGTGTTGACTTCCTTATTACATATAAAATCGGAAATTGCCCAACAACTTATGGCACTAGCTTTTTCACATAACATATCTCAATATCGATCCTTCACCAATCAAGCCACACAGTGCGAACTCTTTATGGATGTCTTTCCTATGCGGTTACCATTCCTTTGTGTACCACTTAAACTTTCACTAAGGTGTCTCTAATCATGTAATGTCCACGTATAACATTATTTTAAACAGACTTCACTACTAACATATCTCTATCGTTAGATACCTTGTAACATATTCCACCACTTGCTTCTTAAACCTTGAAGAATAGAAAAATCTCTTTGTATCCTTTGAAATACCTTACTAAACTCCTTCTTTAAGTCCATAGGCATGACAACATGATAATGGACGATGTTTACCCTTTAAGTTGACTACCATTTAGGATTCTTAGGTGAACCCCATATTCCACCACCGTTTAATTAAGGACGTCATAGATGGACGATGGCTTAACTTTGGTCAACACAATATTACTTCAACTAAAAAGCCAAATGGAAAAAAAATCAAACGTAACTAATAACAAACCTAATAAGTCCAGCCTAAAAAAAATTTAAGGCACCACTTTATATTATGTTAAAATTCAACTTAGTAATTACTGTAATATAAAATCATAGACTAAGTTGTGCATTATTCACTTATTTTTTACGTGCACCCGACACTTAAAATAGGTAAAGTAGAAGAAGTCACTTTTTAGGAAAATTGACTTAATAAGATAATTCTTTTAATCCAAGCAATGGCTGAAAAGAACTAATCTCATGCATTCATCAGTTTTCTCCCAAATTGCCAAGTCTTGCCTTCATAAAAAATCGCTTTAATACCTTGGTACGTGCAAGTTAAGATGTTTACTTCATGTCTTGAAACCATAACGCACCTGATACTTCAAAAACAACATCATCTATACATGCTTGTGAAGTTATGTAAACTAATGTATGGCTAGAGTATCTTTGTATACATCGTCATACTCTAAGAACACTTTACATGTAATTGCTTGATGATACCTTCTTTAACATAGAGCCCTCATTGACTCACTTCCAATTTATAACAAATGATGTTACTAATATTGAATAGTGTCTTATCCTAGTAAATGAATATAATGTCAAGTCAACAAATATCATAGCCTCTATAAATTTCACTAACCATGTATATGGGATTTATAGAATGGATTGATGTCCTAACACAGTGAACATAACGTTGAGCATCTATCACACTCAATTACTCATAAGTAGTATTTAAACCACACTCTAATGGTGCACACCCAAAAGCTAAAACTATGACCCAAATGGAAATGAATTCACATTGTAGGTACTCTATATGTTAGCGTCAAAATTGGTTACTAACACCCAAATCCAGATGAAAGCACCAAATACCAATCAAAGCTCCCAGATAGAATATATGTAGAGAGTATAAATATGAAGAATAGTAAAATTTAAAAAGAAAGAAGTAATGAACAACAGCTTTTATAGTGATTCGGCTAACTTCAACCTACGTCCACTCCAGCAATTTCCCTTTTATTGATGTTAGAATCAATTACGGTTACAACCCAAAGTTTAACAATGGCTGAGTACCTTAGCCTTCCAAAAGAGAAAGTTCGAGAGCCAAAAGAATTTTTAAGCCCCCACCTGCTGTATTTATAGGCAAATCCAAGTAGTTGGGCTTCCTGAATAATCTGGGTTCACCAAGGCCATTGTCGATCCCTACTTTGTCATTTTGACCGATCCCAAGCCAATACCATGCCGACCTGATATTCCCAGGCGCGACTCGAAGTGTATGCACATGCAACCCAAAGCAAACTGTAGTAGAACTCGATGCAACATGACCTATAGCCTAAGCCGAACCCTTTTCAACCGAATGAGTTTAGCCGACCCAAATATGCCGAATGACCTATGCCCATATTATTCTGACCAGTACATACCAACACACCGAGCCACCTCTGTATGCCGGACCACCATTAAGCCAAACCCTCTATGCCGAGCCATGAATGCCGAGCTACCTCCAAGTGCCGATCCATCAGTACCGAGGCACCCTCACTGAACCACAACACCGAGATGCTTTCGTGTGCCAACCACCATTAAGGCCGAACCTTCTATGCCGAACGACATGGCCTCACCACAGTGTCGAACGACATGCCCTCACCACCCTGCCGAGTGACATAGCCTCAGAACAATGCCGAGCGACATGGCCTCACCACCATGGCGAGCCACAACGACAAACCTCAACACCAAGCGGCCCATCCAAGCTAGCTTCATCCATGTAAATTGAATCTATCATATTCTGGCATCAATAATCATAAAGTTGGGTAGGTTGAATCCGCTTGTTTATGGCCTTGACAAAAGGCGGGTTAACATTTACCCCCCAAAACATGTCTTGCTGTTGGAAGGTGTGTTTTGTTTAGCCTCAAATCCGAAATCCGAAGTCTATGTTTCATTCATAACCAAACCATTTGACCCATAATCCAATCCAATATCAAGCTATCCTCTCCGTCAACCAAGTTTTAATCCATCAATAACCGATAGCCAAATCTATGACCTTTCTGGTTCGATATCCAAATTCGAGACCGCTCCGGACCTTTTGCCAAACCTAAGAACTCACCGGGTCCATTTACCCTAAGCTAAAACCTGAATCCCTTACCTCTTCGGGTATAGTCTTTGAATCCGTAGACCTCGTAGGGTCACGTTATCCCTTCTAGCTTCAACTCTCCAGTCAAGGGCTTGTATGTTCTCCGGCCTTGACTCTCCGTTTAAGGACTTCTTATATTCTCCAGCCTCGACACTCCGGACTAGGAGTTTTATATTCTTCGGCCTCGGCTCTCCAGCCAAGGAAATTTATATATTCTCTGGCCTCGACTCTCAGGTCAAGGACTTTTATATATTCTTCGGTCTTGACTCTCCAGTCAAGGACTTTTATATTCTCCGGCCTTGGCTCTCCGGCCAAGGACTTTTACATTCTCCAGCCTCGGTTCTCCGGTCAAGGACTTTTATATTCTCCGGCTTCGACTCTCCGGTCAAGGACTTTTATATTCTCCGACCTCGACTCTCCAGTCAAGGACTTTTATATTCTCCAGCCAAGGACTTTTATATTGCATTTGATTCCATTCTATTGCTCTCCGACGAAGGGACTCGTAACTTGGAATCACTGTCCAGTCTCTTCGGTCGGGACGGTGATCGCAAGACCCATATTATTTGTTACATTGATCCAAATCCAATCATTACAAAATTCAGTTACAAAGAGAAAGTTTGTACAACAAAGGAAATTAAATGTTCAAAGTACCAAAGAAGAAACCAGAATTTACAGAGAAATAGAAAGAAAACAAGATTTCATAGACCCAACAGTACAGTTTTTCGTCATCTCAGAGCATGCCTAAGGACCGTCCACGATACCGCACGTGTGTAAGTGACCTAACTATATTACTTTTAGTTCTATTACTTATTCAAACCATTCAGTTGATAACAAGTCGACGGCCACCAGATCCAGCGCCACCTTCGTTCGAGGTAGGCGGCGGCCACTCCCGTTCGATTGCTACAGCTCGATTCCTTATGTACTGTTGCGGGTGACCATTCCTTACATGCACCACCACGATATCTCTCAAATTCCTACAATCGTTTGTGTTGTGCCCATCTAGATCATGGAATAAGCAATGTTTTCCCGATGCCCGCTCGTGTTCAGAAGGTTCCATCCTTGCCAGCCTTCGATACTGGAGGCGCCCTCAAGTATCCAAGTAAATCCTTTCTAGAGTCTCAGTCAAATCTATGTAACAAGAAAACTTTGACTTCCTCCAAGGCCTCTTCAAAGTGCTACTGCTGCCATTTGTTTTCCTTTTTCCTTTGTCGTCTTCATTTGGATCCTCCTTGGGTGGACCTCCACCCCTTACCGCATAAGCTTCAGCCTCTCTCCCTACTCTTTCAGCATGCGCATCTTCCTACCTTAGGAATCGTTCGGCCTCATGGTGGAACTCTCCAAGATCCCTCGGTGGGTCCCGTTCCAATAATATCTTGAAATTCGAATTATCTGCAATCCCTGAAATTGCTGCCATTAAAACCATCGATGGATTGGGCCGATCCATCGAAGCCACCACCACATTGAACCTGGTTAAGGAATCCCTGAGCGACTCTCCCTTCTATTGTTTCATTGATGTCAAGGTCATTACGTTCTTGGATTTGACTATATGGACCAGAAACTGCCTCATAAACCTTTCAATCAGCTCCGTCCAAGTGTCAATAGAACCGCTCTACAGTTGTATGAACCACGTAGATGCGATATCTATCAAATACAAAGGGAAGCATCAAGCCATGACCTCGTATCATGCCCACAGTACCTCTATATGCCTCATGTACCTTGTCAGGTGAATAGCGGGGTCCGTTCTCCCATCATGCATTTCCAACATTGTAGCTTAAAATCCAGCGGGTTTCTCGCTTGCCTGATAGTAGGAGTAAAGGGACTCCTATTCACATCCTCCAAGTCTTTATTTACCAAACCACCTCTCACGGCTCGTCTGACCATCTCCGCTAATTTGTCGCTGTAATCGTTGTCTGCTACCTCTGATCTATCGTCCGAGTTCATGAGGGAATCCTAGAACATAGTCCTCATCACGTACTCCAGTATTCCCATTGGCTTCGGGCTGCACAACATCATTTGATATCCCTCCATGGATTGGTCCAACATTTCCTAGTGGTGTGCCCCTGAGCCTGGGTCCATCCAGATTGATAGTTGTTTGTTGATTGAGGGTTTCCCCCTGTTGAACCACTCCATCTGCTTGCTGGTTGAGTGCTTCTAATCTAGCTCCACGGATCTGAGATTCTACAGTTCCTGCTTATCCAAATTGTCTGAGAAGAGGTTTCATCATCTCCTCTTGCCTTTTCAGCAACGCTTCCATCTCATCTCTGGTGATGTAGATGGATGCTTGATCTGCTCCAGCTCCAGAGGAGGCCTCTTGACTTCCCTCTTGATTGATCCTTTGTCTCACTTGCTTTCTTTCTGATGGCCTAGCCGTTGCTTCCTAGAATCCAAGTTCCTAACTCCAAAATTCTCGAGTGCTTGCCTTCTCCGTGAAAGCACCAAAATGTTAGCGCCAAAAATTGTTTACTAAAACCCAAATCTAGATGAAAGCACCAAATACCAATCATAGCTCCCAAATGGAATATATGTAGAGAGTATAAAAATGAAGAACAGAAATTTTTAAAAAAAAAGCAGTAATGAACAACAGTTTTTATAGTGATTCAGCTGACTTCGGCGTACATCCACTCTAGAAATTTCTTTTTTATTGATGATAGAATCAATTACAGTTACAATCCAAAGTTTAACAATGGCTGAGTGCCTTAGCCTTCCAAAAGAGAAAGTCCGAGAGCCGAAAGAAGATCCTTTTTCTGAACCCCCACCTACTGTATTTATAGGAAAATCCAGGTAGTTGGGCTTCCTAAATAATCTGGGCCCACCAAGGCCATTGTCGGTCCCTACTTTGTCATTTTGACCGATTCCAAGCCAATATCATGTCAACCTGATATTCTAGGGGCGCGACTCGAAGTGAATGCACATGCGACCCGAAGCAAACTATAGTAGGACTCGAAGAAGCATAACCTATAGCCTAAGCCGAACCCTTTTCAACTAAACGAGTGTAGCCAACCCAAACATGCTAAATGACCTACGCCGAGCCACATCATTCTGACTGGTTCATACCACCACACCGAGCCACCTCCGTATGCCGAACCACCATTAAGGCCGAACCCTTTATGCCGAGCCACCAATGTCGAGCAACCTCCAAGTGCTGAACCATCATTACCGGGCCACCCTCATCGAACCACAACACCGAGCCGCCTCCATGTGTCGAACCACCATTAAGGCCTCACCACCATGCCGAGCGACATGGCCTCACCACAATGCCGAACGACGTGGCCCACCACCTTGTGGAGCAACATGGCCTCACTACAATGCCGAGCGACATGGCCTCACCACCATGCCAAGCCACAACGACGAACTTCAATGCCAAGCGGCCCATCCAAGCGAGCTTCATCCATTTAAACTGAATCCATCATATTCTAGCCTCGATAATCTTAAAGTTGGTTAGATTGAATCTGTCTGTTTATGACGTTCAAAAAAAGGCGGGTTAACACTATACATAATCATAACTCAAGGGAAACATACCTTTATTTGTTGAACTCAAGTATAACATAGCACAATAATAACCCAAGAGCACCTACTATGAAGTAATTGCCAATATATGGGCGTACTATAAACCAAAAACAAACATATGTGTCGTAACGCTAATCGATACCTTTGTATAACGATACTCTCTATAAAAAGTTTGTTCGTCCTCTATCATCGACTGTCTCATGCAAAAAACCATCTATTATTTAATCTTTTAGGGGAACTTCACACTTAACTGTGCTCTCATTCTTTACAATGTCTTATGCGAGTGTAGCCTATCCCTTAACACTAACATATTGCCATTTGATTTAACATCTCTTTTCTATAGCTCCATGTCAAAATATTTTGGCATACTCTTGTCTCACTTTAATATTAACTAAGCTGTAGCCAAATCCCATCTCTCAAGTCGTCTTACGCTATGTTCGATAAGTTAAACCATATTTTGATAAATTGAGACAAACTGGTATTTACCTTTTATTATCATTAAAAAAAGTCAATTTGGTATTCTACTCTTCCAACTCAAACATTAACTAAAAGGACCAACCAATCGACATTCTAGTTTTATCTTCATCCAAATCTTCCAATACTTCCCAAATTATTTACGTTCAATACTAGCAAGTCCCTGGCGTAATTCTTTTCTAACTCAAACCTAAATTTTAAGTGAAAATGTCAATATTTTATTCAATTCAGTTTTTAATCAAAAATATTTGATTTATCACTTCATTTTTCACAAGATTAGCAAGTTTCTAAAACTATAAAGTTCTTCGATAATTTCATTAAACTTTAATAATGTCCAACATCACTATCCCAGTGGTTATGCACTATGGCTTTGATCCTAAAGTCACTGCTTCGAATCCTATGTAGCACGTGATTCGAACCGATGAACCTACATTGACTTGTAATAATCTATATACTACTTAAAGACTTATAGTACAACTTTGTACTACCACCTAAGTACCCAACTTCAAAAAAGAAAAATAATCGTAATGCATTTTTTTCAATTTGATTTCTACTTAAATAAATTTCTAATTTTTTTACTTAGATGTCTCATACTAAATCATTTCTTAAAAAATCATAACTCAAATTTATTTCACTTTAGTCATATATCAATTTGTAAGTCTCCCTATAATTAATTAATACAATCTCAATTTCCAAAGTTAATATTTTTTCAACATTTCTTAAAAACACCCATTCTTAAAGGTATTTAACTTTCAAAACTCAATTCTTTGTAGCTTTACCAAATTCAATATTAATTGCTTAAAATTTAATAAGATTTGAAATAAATTCAATTATTTTCTGGAATACTCATATTTCATCTTTTACAACATTATCTCATATAATTTATAACCGTTTTATTTTGTAATTAGCCAATTTCTATTAACTTTTGACTTATACATCATGTATGTACATAAAAACATATTTTGAAATTCATTTTTGTCTACTAATTAAATTCATATCGAACTGGGAAATAATTTCCAAAATTTTAAAACATTTATTAAATCATATTTTCAAGAGTTTATATCACAAATCCTTCAATTTCCATTCGAAAGTAGATACGTATTAAGATTGAAAAATCATATAGTTTTAAAATAATTAATTTATATCTTCTCTTTTTTTTTTCAAATTAATTTCTATCAGGCATATAAAACATCATTTTTAAATTTTACTTTTAGATAAAAGAAATGTTCACAACAGTGTAAAGAAAATGTAATATTTTTTCAAGTGTAAATAAATTGAAGTAAATTCAAAAAAAGTATTTTACTTACTTTGTAATTTACTGGTAAATGTCCCTTTATCAAAGGCAAAGTACACATCAAAACATAGATGCAACAATGTGCATTACACTTAACTTTTTACAAATGTAAAACTTTTAAAATACTTTTGGAAAACTACTTCTTGTTAAATTTCTTATGTTGAGGCTTAATTAAGGGGTTATTACTTCAATACATTAAACAAACTTCAAAATCTATATTTGTCCTAAAATTTCAAACAGTATTACTTTTTTAATGTTTAGGGAAAACATTTCGATTAATTAATAACTTTAATTGGAATAGATCGCATTTAAACAGGACCAACTAGCATATAATTTTTTTTTTAAACACCTAACTACCTACATTGTGTCTTTTCAACATCATACTATGTTCTGTGGACTTAAGGATACTACTCTTCTTCGCATTCAAACTTAGTCCTATAATTTACTCTATTATTATAAGGAATATAAACTATCCTTTAGGAATTCTATGTGGAGTAAATTACAACAACTGTAATACATTTATTTTCCACCCTAAACTATTTTAATCTCAATATTTATTTAACTTATAGTTGTTTAAATCTATTAGGGATAAGCCAACAACAACCTTAACGAGTCAAAATATATAGGGTGTGGCATAAAAATAGTTAATATAAATACATACATATATATAATATTATATAATAAAATAATAAAAATTATAAATATGTTGTCTCATACATCCTAATTTAGTAGGAACTGCCTAATCTAAGATCTAATACCACATGTAATAATCCGCCATCAACAATGCCCTGATTCGCACATAAAATAGTCTCGTTTGAGGTAAAATGCAAAGCGTGTCACAGAGCTATCTACAATATTCTACACTTTTTGAAACTCACAACAAAAGAAATAAAATGCAATATCATAATCCCAGTCGAATGAATAAACTCTAACTAATACTCTAAATGTTGAAAATGAATAAGGAGTATAAATATTTAAAAACATATCAAATAAATAGTAGATGGATAATAGATAAACAATGCACATTTATATCATATCATTATGCTTTCGAGTTACCAGTAGTCCTCTCTATTGAACTATCAGAGTATAGCTAAAAAGAAGAAAATGAAAGAGGTTCGGACTTACATCTAATAAGTGATGTATAAGTGTATATACTACTAAGCTAGTAAAATGACACTTACGCTCGAAAATCATACTTTATCCTATGTCAGCTGCGCTCAAATAATTTAGCTACATACAGTATATTACTATGGGTATAATGTCTATGCTAAGATTTTCCATGATATTAATAGATTCCCCAATATAATGTCGACCGTGTCAGTAACAAGAATCATACTCACTCCATAGGAATCTAAAACTAAAGGCATCACTACATGGTTAGGATAAAGCCCCAATTTGCCACCATCAAAACCATGTGCAACTCACTATTGAGAACGATGCGTCTCAAACCATTATCACCAAATTGTATGTGACTTGCTATTGAGAATTATATGCCTCAACCCGTTATTGTTAGACATCATTGGAAACACTGAAGAACTCATTTCCTTTTAAAAGTGTATTGTAACGCCTCCACTATCGAATCACCATCATTAGACGTCACTGGTCACACTGAAGAACTCATTTGCTCTGAAAAGTGTATTGTACCCATCATCATCATCGTGCACTAAGAACCTGGTTCCTTGGAAAAATGCACTGCAATGCTGTTGATAGACGTTATCAGTTATTTAGGATCGATTTCACCCTAGATGGGGGTGAATAGGGTGATGCTATTAATTATAAAAATTAATTGCGGAAGCTTATAAATAATTTTAACACAGATCACAGAATAATAGCCGCACAGAAAAATAGTAGAATAATAAAATGCAGAAATATGCAGCAGTATAACCACCACATTGAAATCAAATGACTCGGCAATGCTTGAAGACTACAACAAAAACAGAGTCAACACAAATGGAATGCAACGAAGAATGTAACCAAGAATGTAACCAGTATGCATACACATATATGAGGGCCACAAAATCAAAGTCGAGATAAACAAGTCAAGTCAACAGCAGTATAATCGAACATGAAGCAGAGATGAACAATGTAAACGTCGAAGTCGTGGAAGCATACAAAGTCAACGAGAAATTCACGAAACCAAAAATAACCGAAGTCACAGTGAAATCACCACAGTCATCTCAAACGAACAAGTCAAATTCGAAACCGAGGTAGTAAAGGCAATTGACCGAGTTAAACATCAAAGCCGTGGGAAGCAAGTATCATAATATACGAATTTGAAAAAGTCAGTGAAATCTCAAGCATCAAAACAATATCAAATGGCCGAAACTAAAACGTTGAAGAAATCAGACGAACGCAATTCTAGGAATTCAAATCCTATATAAACCACTCATCATCGACAATTTCAATCATTGGAGTTCAATCGAGCATAACTGAAAAGCATAAAGGAAAATCACATACCAAATTGAAGTCGAACTCCAGAAGCAGCTGAAAGCATTAAGACGAACAAATCATCACTCAATTGACAACAAGATTGATCAAACAATCGGCAGCTTTAAACCCTAGTTTGGATCGAAGAGAACGAAGCCCTAAATTTGCAAAGAGGAATGGCCGCCATTTTTCACAAAAAGGAACAGAGCAATTAAAAGTGGAACGGGCCAAATTAGAAAAGGGGGCCGGTTTTGTTTAAAGTTTTTTTATAAAGGGATTTTTATTTTTAATTAGGGTTTTCGTGTCTTTGGTTTTTAATTTGCTTTTTAAATTCATTTTTAAATTTTAAACCATTGAAATTTCTAGTCGTGTGACTAGGGACAAACTACGTGGCGTAGTTTGAGAATTCGCAACTCAGTGGCTGAGTAGTGGCAGAGTTTTGAGCGTAGAGTTAGGTTTATTCGGTAGCGGGTGTCGCGAGTTTACGCGTGTAAGCGTCTGACTATCTAATTTCTAGTAGAAACCTTGGGGGCAGCACGTAGGCAGGGTTTTGCCGAAGCTGGGTAAATTCTGTGTCGTTCTATTTCTGCATTTATTATTCTGCTATTATCTATGCTGCTATTGTTCTGTGATCTGTGTTGAAATTATTTTATAAGCTTCCGCAATTAATTTTTATAATTTATACTATCACCCTATTACCCCCCCTCTCTAGGGTGAAATCGATCCTACAAGTGGTATCAAAGCTAGGAACAAAAGCCGTTTTTTGTTTTAAAAATTTGTTTTTACGAAAACCAATTTTTGTTTTAAAAAGTTGAATTTTTAAAAATGGCTTCTTTTAATACTGCTTTTGCTGAGGGTCAGTCCATAGTTAGACCACCAATGTTCAATCTTGAATATGCTTATTAGAAAAATAGGATGGAAATTTTTCTGAAAACCATTGACGCTTGGAATATTGTTGAGACAGGTTATAGAGCACCAACTATAACTGTATATAATCAAGAAATAGAGAAACCAAAGGAACAATGGACAGAACTAGAAAATAAATTACAAATTACTAATGCTAAAGCTATGAATTCTATTATCTGTTCATTGGATCAACTTGAATTCAATCGTGTCTCACATTGTCTAACTGCATAGGAAATATGGCACACACTAGAAGTGACTCACGAAGGAACATCTCAAGTGAAAGAATCTCGCCTTGCCATGCTAAGCAGCGAATACGAGAACTTCACAATGGCGAAGGAAGAAAATGTCAAAGAGATGGATGGAAGACTTTCCAATATCGTTTACAAATCAAAAGATCTTGGAAAATCATACACAGAGTTGGAGATAGTCCAAAAAATCCTCAGAGTCCTTCCACGAAAATTTGAAGCAAAGGTGACTGCCATTCAAGAATCGAAAGATTTAAAACAAATGAAAGTTGAAGAACTCATCGGAAATCTCACCACTTATGAGCTAGAAATGAAATTCGAGGAAAAGCATGAAGGAAGTGACACTCGAAAGAAATCAATAGCTCTTAAAGGAACAACAGAAAGTGATGGTGATGATGATGATGATGCAGCAACATAATTGGAGCTACTAATAAAGAAATTCAAAAGATGGAATTACAAATATGGAAATTCAGCTCGAATTCAAAAACGAAAAGTAGAATAGCCAAAGCACTAGACTACTCTGAAGAACAGAAGGTCATCTGTCACAAGTGCAACCAACCCGGAAACATCAAGCCCAATTGTCCTCAAAATCAACGCGACTTTAAAAAGAAATCAAAAAGGAAAAGTTTTGCAGCCACGTGGAATACAAGTGGTGAAGATAATCATAATCAAAGTTCTAGCAGTGAGAGTGAGAAAGCAGATATGTGGCTTCATGGAAATATAACTGATAGCGACGATGACGAGCCAAGCGAGGTATCAAAACTTTCACTCTGAATTACTTATTTATTTCCACAAAGTGAATGGCTATTTTGAACGACTTAGGGAGAAATATGCCAAACTTGAATCACAAAAAGACACTTTGACAGAATTAAATGAACAACTTGACCAATTAGTTGAAAACTATCAACATAGGATCCCTAAGTGTGATAAGTGTCCAACATTCGAAGAAGAAATTAAAAAAATTAGAAATTAATATAAAATCACTTGAAAATGAAATTTTGATTTTAAAAGAGAATGAAAATAATAGGAGAGAGAATTCTATTAAAAAGTGCACACAATTGTTAAACGAAAATGAATCTCTCAAAGCACAAGTCCAACAATTGTCAATGACTTTAGATAAATTTTCAAAAAGTGAAAAATCGTTGAATATGCTATTAGGAAAGCAAACTGTTAATACGGTTAGACAAGGACTTGGATATAATAAATCGAAAATTGTTGAAAGCAATATTAATCAAGTCAACTCTATGTGCACAATTTGTAGAAAATTTGGACACAATCAAAGTAATTGTTGGTATAGACCTAAACATGTGAAAACTATGCCGATTTGGGTTCTAAAAGGCACAAATATAAAAACTCTTAAAGTTAAACAAATTTGGGTGCCGAAGGGAACAATTATAAATAGTTTTGGGTCTTCACATTGTTTTTCAAAATTTTCTGCCACTAACAACCATGGACCTATAAAAACAAATAGGTCACATAAATCTTTTCCCGTGCAGGTGTTTTGGCAGGCTAAGGAACAACAATAGCGTTACTTGGATTCTGGCTGTTCCAAGGACACAATGATCAACAAAGCAAAGTTCCTTAGCCTAGTATAAAGGTGACAATGGACAACAACAAAAAATATCGTAAAGGTAAAACAGGTAATGGTATATTTATTTGAACGATATATTAAATGTGATAATATGCACCATATTCTGAATTAAAATCAGCCAATATTGAGATGATGAAAAGATGATGATTTTGATTCTGACTTTTTCAAAATTGTTTGCCAATTATGCTTTTATGCCAGAAAACTCTACAATCCTTTAAATACTTAATATAGATTAATTCGGATTACTGATGGTGTTATTGATTGATAATACTTTTGGCTAACTATATATTCACAATTTCTTTTGACATGACTTCAAAGAATTTCATTTAGAAATTATAGAAAGGATTTTAAGAAATTTTTGAAACTTCAAGAAACTGTTTGGAATAATAATGATATTTTAATGTCTGATGATTACTCATGAATATAGTTGTTTATCCTATGGCTTCTAAGATTAACACTATGATATTTGTTTGATTGTTAACATGGCTTCATTTCAAATTCAAAAGAATTTCATTCTGAGATAGTTTGTTGAAATTTCACAATCTGGTCTATGTCATTCAATGAGTGATAATTGAGTAAAAGTAAAATTCAGATGCAGATTACACTGGTAATCTAGTTGATAGAAAAATTACTAGTGAAACGTGATTTTTTTTAAACATTCAGTAACTGCATCGTTTTTCAAAGAAAATATCTGCATATTTTTCATTTCAAATAATTTTCAAATAGCAAAAATTTTTCTTGTAAAACCCCTTCTAGAAAACTATTTTTGACCATATTTTCAGATTAGTCATTTTGAAAAATTGATTTCATAATTATTTTTGAATTTGATTTTAAATGACTATTTTGACTAATCTTACTCCCTAATAATTATCAGAAAGATGAACAGTGATTGAAAAAGTGATGAGTGCTAATATTAATCATATATTATGGCTCGAGACGGTATATTTAGTAAATTTCTTTAGAAATTTAAACAAGAGTTATAAAACTTTTGTTGGCAAAAATTCCATGACCATCTCTATTTCTATCATATTTCTAACAACCATCACTCATCAAAATTCTATATAGTTTGTCAATATTTGGTACTTTAAACAGGAATCGTTCATTTTTCATTTTACATTTAAAAAAATAATAATAATAAATAAATACCAAAGTATTCACTCTCATTTAAAAGTCCTCACGGTTATGCATGGGTGAATTACTTGGAATTTGTTATGTGCTTCCATGCTCATTTAAAAGTCCTCACAGTTTTGCATGTATGGAACGCATATCAAAAGTTGATTTTTAAAATAAACAAGTTGATTCTAATCCTATTTAAAAGTCCTCACGGTTATGCATGGTTAGAAGATACTTGAATTTATTTATTTTAAAAATAAAATTGGAATACTACTAATCTCATTCAAAAGTCCTAACGGTTATGTATGGTTAGTAGACATTCAAATTCCTGATATAAATATACCAAAAATAGACACAACTGTATGGTTTTATATGATGACATCATTCCCATCATTCTAAAAGTGGAATATGCGCCTAACAAAATATTTATGATTTTTTTTTATTTTTATTGAAATTTAATATTTATATTCAATTGAGTTTTAATGTTGGATTAATATCGATCACTTTATCTCTATTTTCTCTAACACTATTATTCTTTTGCTGATAACAAAAGGGTGAGAAAGAAAAGTTAAGATTTTGTCAAATAAAATCTAGCAAAAGGCAAATGTTTTCCATTTGCATCTAGGCTCATTTGCATATTTTTATTTGTATGCATATATGTAGGGGGCTTTGTGTAGAGAGGAAGCATTTAAATAGGGGAGCAATTAGAGCATATGAATGATCAAATACATTTAACGTATTCAAATCTTAAATATATGTTTGTTATCATCAAAAGGGGGAGATTGTTGAATATGCGCTTATATGATTTTTGAATGATGATAATAAACATATATACATTCGTTTAAATGTATTTGTTAATGTACTATTTTATTTTTCATAGATTAAATAAATATTTGCTAAATAAAATTAAATAACACAGAATTTGAATTCAAACAGAAATTTTATTCAAACAAATATTTATTATAATTTTGAATAGTACAAATTCAAGCTCTCACTATATACATATACAATTTCAATTATAATACAATTTCTAATTACATCACAATCTAATTTACATAAATTCCTCACTACATATCACTCACACTCGTAGTTCATCTTCAACTTCATTCCAGTTAGAATCCAGCATCTGAGCAATCTGCAAAAATATCCACTAACGCAGTAAAATTGAAAAAGAAATATTTTTGCAATATAAAATAAAATATGGATTTTGAAAATATTATTTGCCTCAGTTATTTGGGTTGTTCGTCATCATTTTCATTTGAATTCATCACACACGAACAATGTGACATGCACAGTGTATCACGGTACATGCCACAAGGTCGTGCACACCGATATACACTTTATAATGTTACAGGGACAGGTAAGCACAGGTCAAACCCACGGATTCAACTCAAGTGCAATAAAATAAATGTCACAACACTCAGCACAAGGTCAAATCCAAGCTTAAGATGGATTCAACTCAGGTGAAATTTATAGACAAAATGCAAAGGTCAAGTCACTGCAATCATGACTCAACTCAATGCAACAACTCAAATGTCAAGCACAAGTCTGAAACTCAAGGCCAGTTCAGCAAAAGTCAACAATGCAAACAGTGGACAACAAAAACACTTCAAGCCTTGGACAGGTCGAAACCATTAATCCAGACATAATGAATACATGAAGGCAGTTCACAAGTCAAAGACCAGAGCATCAAAACAATGTCGAAGTCATTCCAGCAAAGTGACAGTGCAAACAAGTGCACACTGGAAATATCAACTATAACATGAAACAACCCAATATATACATGCAAATTCGACAAGCACATGAGCAACCATTTTTCACAGAGAAAAGTGATAATGATCAGTGAAGTCAGAGACCATAATCTAGCAACAAAATGTACAGGGCAATGCATCAAAGACACAATTGTATGCAAACAGAATGGTCTGGCAAGAAATAAACAATATCAACCTGACGCGAAGCAGTGCAGTGATATGCACAGTGCACAGAACACTCAAACACAGCAGAAAGCAGAATGCAACATGAAAATGCAGACTCGACTAGTTCAATATAACCAAGGAACAAAGGAATTTCAAAATGACTCAAGTGAAGATATCAAAGTAAAAGCTCAAGTACACAACCAAGTGAATAAACATAGCAGTGTGCAACTCGAGCTTCGAAAGAGTCAAGTAGAGCAACAATGCACAAATGACACAAGCAAGTGAAGTATAACCATCATGACCAGAGAGAGAGGCCGAATAAAGCGAAAATTGGATTGAGCAAGTGCAGCCATAAGTGGTGGTACAACAGTAAAGAAAAGGCAGTGATATGCAGCAATATAAATACTACATTGAAATCAAATGACTCGGCAATGCTTGAAGACTACAACAAAATCAGAGTCAACACAAATGGAATGCAACCAAGAATGTAACCAAGAATGTAACCAGTATGCATACACATATATGAGGGCCAAAAAGTCAAAGCCGAGGTAAACAAGTCAAGTCAGCAGCAGTATAATCGAACATGAAGCAGAGATGAACAATGTAAATGTCGAAGTCGTGGAAGCATACCAAAGTCAACGAGAAATTCACGAAACCAAAAATAACCAAAGTCACAGTGAAATCACTACAGTCATCCCAAACGAACAAGTCAAATTCGAAACCGCGGTAGCAAAGGCAATTGACCGAGTTAAACATCAAAGCCGTGGGAAGCAAGTATCATAATATACGAATCTGAAAAAGTCAGTGAAATCTCAAGCATCAAAACAATATCAAATGGCCGAAACTAAAACGTTGAAGAAATCAGACGAACGCAATTCTAGGAATTCAAATCCTATATAAACCACTCATCATCGGCAATTTCAATCATTGGAGTTAAATCGAGCATAACTGAAAAGCATAAAGGAAAATCACATACCAAATTGAAGTCGAACTCCAGAAGCAGCCGAAAGCATTAAGACGAACAAATCATCACTCAGTTGACAACATGATTGATCAAACAATTGGCAGCTTCATCACGAAACCCTAGTTTGGATCGAAGAGAACGAAGCCCTAAATTTGCAAAGAGGAACGACCGCCATTTTTCACAAAAAGGAACAAAGCAACTAAAAGTGGAACGGGCCAAATTAGAAAAGGGGGCCGGTTTTGTTTAAAGTTTGTTTATAAAGGGATTTTTATTTTTAATTAAGGTTTTTGTGTCTTTGGTTTTTAATTTGCTTTTTAAATTTATTTTTAAATTTTAAACCATTGAAATTTCAAGTCGTGTGACTAGGGACAAACTATGTGGCGTAGTTTGAGAATTCGCAACTCGGTGGCTGAGTTGTGGCAGTGTTTTGAGCATAGAGTTAGGTTTAGTCGATAACGGGTGTCGCGAGTTTACGTGTGTAAGCGTCTGACTATCTAATTTCTAGTAGAAACCTTGGGGGAAGCACGTAGGCAGGGTTTTGCCGAAGCTGGGTAAATTCTGTGTCGTTCTATTTCTGCATTTATTATTCTGCTATTATCTATGCTGCTATTGTTCTGTGATCTGTGTTGAAATTATTTTATAAGCTTCCGCAATTAATTTTTATAATTTATACTATCACCCTATTCACCCCCTTCTAGGGTGAAATTGATCCTACAAGTTACGCCAAAGAACTCATTTCCGCTAAAAATTATGCCATATGCCTATCCTTGTAATTAGGTCTCTAAATGGTATGGGTTTCGGTCCAAGCCGGCCCGAACCCGTCCTATTTATGCAGGTATGGGTTTTGCCTTTATTACCCAAGTTCGACTCGGGACCGACCGGGGCGGGTATGGTTTTATCAAAACCCGGCCCGGTTAGGGCTCGATCAAACTATTAGTTTTTTGTCATATCAAAACATGAGTGTGTGTTATTTATTTACCGATTTGTTTGTTTACATGTAGATGTTTTTGCATACTTTTGTTATGAGCTTGACTACATCACCTTCCAATTTATATGTTAACGTTGTTTGTAAATAAATTTTACCAAAGTTGCAATTTTTCAACATGGTTTTAACACAAATATTTTGAGTTTGGTATATGGTTATTATCCAGTGGGCTTAAAAAGCCGGACGGGCCGGGCTCGTATATTGGGTTGAAATACCCTGCAGGTTCGGGCCGAGATTGGGTTTTAATTATTGTAATTGGACTCGGGTCTAGGTTTTATAATATGTTTTATAATACCCGGACTGAACTCGACCCATTGGCAGACCTACTTGTAATTGACACCATTGGACATCACCAGTAACACCGAAGGATAAATTCTTGAAAAATGTAAAGTATGTCCTCGTAATTACCATTGTCATGTATCATTGGTTACATCGAAGAACTCATTTTCTCTTAAAAATTTACAGTAACACCTATCAACGTAATAGGCATCGAATAATTTAAAACAAATCTACCAAAACTAAGATGCTTTTTGAAATGTCTAACACAACATACAACATATCAAAGCATTCCACTTATCACCATGATCACGATGTCGCAAATCGTGCATGAAACAGAGGTTGCATGTGAGAGTCATAAGCGTTTAAAATTTAGGATCATTTTCGTAATTATGAATTAATTAGTTAAATAATATTATTTTATATCGTCAAATGGTCAGTTGATTCGTATTGTCAGGAAATACAACTTTGATATATAGTATGTCTAATTTAGAGGATCTTTTGTTTTATGCTTTTTAATTTGAGAGAGATCAAACTGTCTAATTACAATTCATAGAAATTGTCAAGAACCGTAGATAGTGGTTAAAAACATGATGCTTTAGACAAAGGTTCTGAAGGTCATGAGTTCGAGCCACCGAGACATCATAATGAGTGCCTTTTGGAATAAAGTTCACTATGGTTACCAAAAAATTTAAATGAAATCACTTTTTTTAATTACTTAGCCATGGCATACTACATCATAATAATTTAAAAAATTCACTATTTTAATAATTTTATTATTTATAATTTGATTTAAGTCCATAAGGGTGAATTACTACATCTTATTAATATATACCAATATAGGAAGAGTTTCGCGCATTAAGACTCTCGAATAAAGAACTCATTTATGTCTTCACTATCCTATTCCTTTTGCATCTAGAAACCCTATAAATTCTTCAATATTCTTTTACCAAACTGTAGTTCTCATCTTCGTGGTCGTTTCGATAGGTAGATCATCAAAATCTGTTAAGAAATGAAAAATATATGTTATTTCGAAGTTTGATAGGGAAGAATTGTAGGATCGATTTCTCTCTAGAGGGAGGGTGAATAAGATGATACTATCAATTATAAAAATTATTGCGGAAGTTTATAAAATATTTTTAACATAGATATATCATAATAATAGCAGCACAGATAATAGCAGAAATAATAAATGCAGAAATAGAACAACACAGAATTTGCCCAGCTTCGGAAAAACTCTGCCTACGTGTCGCACCAAAAGTTTCTTCTAGAAATTGAGCAGTCAGATGCTTGCACGTAAACTCGCGATACCCGCTATCGACTAGCCGTAACTTTACGCTCAAAACCCTGCCACAACTCAGCTGCTGAATTGGGAATTCTCGAACTATACCACCGTAGTTCGTCTCCTAGTCACACGACTAGAAATTACAATCGTTTAAAAGAGAAAATACAATAAATTCAAATTAAATATCACAAAACCCTAGTTTAAAAAATAAAGCCTTATACAATTAAAACAAGGCCGTCCCAGATTTATTTCCTTTTATTTCTATAGCCTTCTTTGCTCTGTACAAATGGCCGCCTCTTTCCTTTTACTTGCTCGTTCCTCTTTCAATAATTAGGGCTTTGGCACAATTAAAGGCACCATCTGCTTGTAAGTCGATTACGATGACTTATATTTTGATTTGCGTCGGCAAATGACCATTTCTTCACTTTGCTCACAGCTTCTCCAATTTGATCGAGTTCGGTATGGTATGTGATTTTAAGCTCTTTATTTTTATTGGTCGATTTCTTCGAACTCGATCTTGATTCGAGTTGAATGATTATTCTTTTTCGCTAGTACTCGAATGCTGAACTGCCTATGATGTTAATTGTTTATATAGGGTTAGAACTCCTATATTTTCGTTCGTACACATTTGTTTGAATTCATTAATTGATTTATCTCGGCCATTGATTTTCGTATGGATGAACGTGATGATTTCTGACCTTTTCAAATTCGTATATTTCTGTGTTACTTGGTTGACACGGCTTTGTTTTCTGACTTTGACTTCGGCTATTGACATTGCTTTGATTTTGTCTTCTGTCTTTGACTTGGTTATCATGATGTTGATTTTGGTTTGAAGCTGCTATCTTTTCTCTGTTGGTACTGTCACTGCTAGTATGACTTCGATCATTTGTGTAACGTCCCGCCTTTTCGCACGGTTTAAATCGACGATAAACCACACACGTCAGACTTAAACCGTACATAAGGGCGGATTTTTAAGGGGTAAATAAGAAAGGTAGAGAAAAAACAAAATAGAATCTTGCAGCGGAACAATAAAATATAATAATCAAATATACAGTTCATGAAGCTGTTTTACAAAAACATTTGATTTACTTGTATAATACATATCAGAGTTACCCATACCAGAGAATAATAATTAATGCAGCGGAAACAGTATGAATGTGGTGGAATACTATAATTGATAATAGTAATAATAATTCTTCGTCTTCGTCCTCCAGAATAAAAATCTTCAAATCCTGAAATGCTCGGACAGACCCGAGCGAATTAAAAACAAAACACTCGAGTCAGAACTAAAAGATCTTATGTAAGTTAAATCAACGGAAATAAATATGAGTGTAACGACGTCAGAGATGTTTACGAGATTTGACATCTCCTATCCAGTGTCTAGCGTAAGTGCAGTAACTTAAGAGAAGCTCGGGATTCACATCTCCTAAGGATCTGTTAAACTATTTACTATGTAGTAATATTTCTCTATTATAATAATGTCTATAGTAAAATAAACTTACTTTTTAATAGCATTAAGGGGTTACTCATATAGCCTTAACACGTAATAGCCTCAGTAGTCCATCCAATATCATGGTCCCTGCTGATCGGGAAGCCACCAGAGGATACCACACGGGCTACGGGAGAAAACCAAACTCGTACAAGACGCGATAGGGTAGGTGACACGGCACAACTAGGCAATGTCAGGGTAAATATACCAATTGCTATTAGGGCTGGTGATAACGCGTAGCGCGCAGCTACCGCCCACCTCGAGCCATGCCCCCAAATAAAAAAATCAAAAGTGGTCACCGAATCAATCCAAAAGTCAAAGTATAATATCGAAGGGATGTGTCCGATCAAAGGTACTACCTTATTGGCTCGAGAATCGCTCCTATTTTAGCCACCTTATGCCAACTCACGGGAGTCGGGTCCACGTATTTACCTCAAAGGAAACGTCGTCACCATCCTAGTTCATTCTGGAATCTCCACCGTGTACACAGTTGTTAAAGTGGTTTTTGGAGTTGGCAGAGAGTATGACAACTTCCGATCCCGGTCTCTTCAACAACCAAACATTATTATAACACCGCGATCATTTTAAAATGATTGTACTTCAAAACCGGAATATAATATCCCTTTCAAAACCATATAAATATGATATCATTTCTATTTTAAAACCAAATCAATATGATATCATTTTAAAGAAATCCCAAATCGATATAATATCATTTTTATTTCAAATATATCCTTTTCCCAAAATCATAGCACTTTCATATCATAATACCTTGAAATCCATAACTTTGAAACATAACTTCCAATACTTAAATGGTTTACTATTAAATTACTTTATATAATAAATTAGCTCCTTTAATTTCGCAATCAATTCCAATACAGATTTAAATCCTCAAATAAACCATTTCAAATTTCATATATTTCAAAGCTTTAATATTCAATGTTTCAAAATTAAATTTTATAATTTATATATATACCAAATTTACTTTACTATTATTTAGTTTTGAAATATTTAATTAATAAATCCAGTATCCTTTAAATAAACTTCAAATTTCAACAATTTAATATTCCTCAATTTATTTAGACTTGATATATTCACCTAAATCACCTTAACCTCGAATTTTGTTATAAAACCATATTCTTTTAAAATCTAAATTTCAATAAGTTCCAAATGGATTCTTATTAAATATAATTCTTAATTAAATAAAATCTCAATTAATTTCAACTATCTTCTCAACCTTGATTTAAAAAATCAATATAACTCTATATTAAATATAATTTAAGTAAATACTTATCCATATTATATATAATAAAATCAAACTTTATTTTATACTTTAAACCAATTTTATACATAGCTTAAAACCGAAAATTTAACTATATATAAAATAACCTTTATCAAATATCCAAATCAATATCTCATAAAATCATATATATATATATATATATATATATTCTTTACAAAACCATAGAAATCATTTCAAAATATTATTATATATAGACCGTGGTGTCTGTATATAATTTTCTATCCTATGGTCAAGAGATACAAATATTTATCATTTCAATCCGTAATTTAAAATAAAAATTTGCGGTTATATATCATTTCAAACCGCAATCCCGAATGAAATAAAAATGCATAATAACTTGCAGATTATGATGATATAAACAAAACATTCATTCATCCATCAAAAAAATCATACATCCATCACAATCATCATCCAAAACAATAAATCAATATCCATATATAACTAATAATATATAACAAGTAACTAACTGGCAGTTATATTCAGTAATAAATTAAATAACGATTTAATCTAAATATATGCAATAACTGAGATGATGATTAAAAATATACGAAAAAGTCGTAAATACATGCATAATCACAATAAAATTTAATTTAACAAACATAAGAAATTTTAGAAGTTGTGAGTGGGTTAAAACACTCACCTTTTGAATTTAAATTGAATTTAAATTCAATTTAAACCCAAAATTTTAACAGTCTTAGAATTCGTTCAGACCAGCGCCAAAATGTTTGGAATTTCAATACGATCCTAAAAAAACCACGCGTGAATTGGTGTTCGTATGCGAAAGATATAGCTATAATTGTGTTTGAATTTCAATTTAAAAAAAAGAGAACACATTTACCCATAGTCCACGTCACCTTCTCTTGCATCAGGAATCATACGCTAGCCACAGTTCTTGCAAGATTCGAAGCCGAACCCTAGTTGATACGCACGTAGCCGCCACGAACCATACTCGCGCGTCCACCACGGTCAGTCTCGACACTCGCGACCTCACTAGCATGGCCGCCATCACCTTCGGTGCTCGCTCGTCCCATCGATCGACGCAAAACACGCAGCCGCCGCCTAACACCTTAAAGCCTAACGAATTATATCCCCCAATCTAGCCGTTAATTCGATGAATTAACAACTATGATGAGCAGCACTCGGTCCCCTCTATGCCATGGTACCAACGATTTGTCTATCCATCCAAGTTCATCAACGATCAACGAACGGCTGAAAATTGATTTTTGAAAAATCGATGATTCAAAACCAAAAACGAACAGTAGATCTGAGATGGGTACATCGAGAGCTTTGATATATATTTTTTTCAAATTTTTCTGAGGAGTTTGAATTTTTGAAGTTGATTTTTGAATTGAAATTTGAATTGGATAAATTAGGGTTTATAGCCATTGAGGAAGAAGAGCACAGAAGTTTCTGTACGTATAGAAATGAGGAATAGAGATTGCTAGGGTTTATAACAGGGTATTTATAGACAACTGAAATAGAATAGATGGACCCGATTAATAAACGTGTTGAACGATATATGGCCCAAAAAGCCTGTTTCGACTCCGGAACGAAATTGGGTCAAACCATATATCAAAATAGATGGTTTAAAATATTTTAAATGCAATGGAAAAGGTTTCAAGTCCAAATTCCATCATATTAAAAAGTTATGCGAAATCAATATTTTTCAAATTGATTTCAATTGATTTCAATTTCATTGATTTCAAGGCGTTTCGAGTCCGTACGATCAAACGACAAGTCCGATCGCTACAAAACTTGAAATACTATAATAATTCACCGTTACGGATCTGATGAAACTGGTTTCGTCAAAATCCGAGTCAGTGGCCAAAATGGCTACTTTTACATTAATTAAATAAATTAATAATTCATTAATTCATTAAATCAAACTTTCAATTTCAATCTTATAATCGACAATTCTTATCATTTTTAATTCTTTAAACATTTACACTAATTAAAACAAATTTAACTGTCGATTTAAAATTTATAAGTTCTTCAATTTCATTAAATTCAACAATTATAAATTAAATTTCCAATAATTTAATTTATTTTCCATTTATTATTCTACCAATTCCATCTTATGGTATAATTATCATGATTTTCATGTTAGTGCGTTAAAAATATCCAATTTCATCTAATTTCGACCAACGTAGTAATTAATCTCATTAATTTGCAAAATTTGATTTCTAATTCTATTTAATAGGCTAAATAAATATGTAACACGTAATAATTGATACCATTAACTTTTTTATTTCATTTATAAGTTTATTGCTTCCAATAAATGCTACCATTAGTTCCATAACACTAATTTATTTCATTTCCATTCATTATACACTAGTTTAGTAGTAAGCAAACATTTTAAATTATTAATTTACCATTTACATCTCATTATAAATTAATGCACACATAAATTTTCCAATTACAGTGTTTAACTTCCATTTCCATAAATTCAAAAACTATAAATTTACTTGATTTAACTTCAATCCTTTTTATCAAATCAATTATTATTCAATAAACAAAGATAACATCTGTTTTACCCTTTTTTACATTAGTACGCTCAAATTTTCATCTTTCCTTTGTATTGACTACCATATTTCCATTTTTATTATTTCTACCAATATACACGCTAATTTGTGATTAACATTCTAAATTAATTCATTTACTTGGGTTCATACTTTCCGTTATTTCGATTACTACACTATGGATAAATTTACAATCCTATTTGTTTCATTATTTATTATAATTATTTATATCATATGAATTCATTATATTACCCTAAATCAGACATTAATTCATATATTCATACAATACTTACATTTATTTACTTAATTTGCATTTATACCTAAGTCTTAACATTTAAATCTATTTTCGTTAATTGGAGTTTTCTTCCATTCATTTATTATTAAATTTAATTAGTATTGTGTACTTTGCATTAACATTATTGCCTAAATTTACATGCAGTTACTATCAATCAATATATTATTACATTGGTTAATTAAATATTTACATTTAATTACTTATTTTAAATTTTTATACTCAAGTGCAACGATTAACACTATTTCTTTATTGGGATTTCACTCCAATTACAATAATTAACTTTTAAATTACCATTGCTACACTTCTTTTTAGCATTCATTTCATTTTAAATTATTAAAATTTTATTTCTTTCTAAATTTAATTACAAAGATCCGATTAAATTAACCAATTTATTTATTAAAATTTACGGGTCGTTACACTCTCCCTCACTCAAAACTTTTCGTCCCCGAAAAGGAAAGGAAGGGAAAAGAGTAACTTATAAATCAATATATATTATTCAAAACATTATATTCATAACAATAAATTTACACAATAGGATAATTTAAATAAAATATATAGATTTATAACAATTAAATCTTTTTATGTTCAAATTAATAAAGTTTGAAAAACATTTTCAAAATATTTTCTAAGTCCAAAATTTACGGAAAATTTCGGTAGAGTCTCCTTTGTATAGAGAGGCTCGGGAGAAAATATAATATCAAAATAACAATATACAACATATATTTTCCAAAATAATATATATCCCAACACGGGAAAAATATAATAACATTATAAACCGTAATCCCAAAATGTACCTATTTGTCGGGCAATAACGCTTAAATTATGAAACCAAAAGCAGTAACAATTGCTTCCATAACCTGCATTTCACTTATATAATCCAAAATGGTTTACAATTATATAATTGAAATATTTATGGTCGTTTCAACTACAACAAACAATAAATACAAAAAAAATCACTTGCAACAAAGCATACAACATCACATAGAGTCAATACAAATCAATCATTCATTCTTATCAAACAAACAAATAGTTGTTCAGGTTCAAAATTTTAAATTGTACAGAATGAAGAGTAAACAATTAAGTGCACCATTTACTCAGCAGTCTTAGATGAAACTAAATAGGTTATTCATACATTCATACAAATTTAAAGTATCATTACCCAAACAACCATAAACCAAAACAAACAACAAATCCAAACAAGAAATTAAGTTCATTCTTATTAATTTCATTTCATAACCTTTGTTGTTTGATTTCCTTTTTATTCATATAATGATTTCTTTTAATTCTCATTTATTTCTTACAAATTTTCATTTACTTATATTCATTTCTAACAAAGTCTCATTTTCACTTATTCATCTCATGAAAAATTTCTTTTATTTTATTGCATTCATTTATTCACTGCTTAATTCCTTTTATTTACAGTATTCATTTTTCTTCTTATTTTCAAAAATAAAATAACTTCAACATTCACTTAAGTCTATTATCATTTATTTATAACACCTACCTTCTATCATATTTTATTATAGTAAGATTTCCATTATAACTTAAGTTTATAACAATAACAACATCAAACTCTTATTTATTACGGAATTTCATTGAATACTTTCATTATTTCAAATTTTACTTGTAAAATATTCTATTACCATTTCTTATTGAACATTGCAACTTTTATTATTGGGTAAGTTATATATATATATATATATATATATATATATATATATATATATGCTTCTAAGAATGTAATTGAAAATCATACATGTTTATCCCATTTATTTTAGTTAATTTAACATGCAATAATTATATCCTTTATTTCATAGGTTACAATTTCAAATTTCATTTAATACCATACATAACCTAGCATTAAATCTATTATTTCATTTTTAGGTTTCAATTATTAGTTAAATTCCATTTCACTAAAGCAATTAAAACCCTTAATTAATGGAAACTTAAGAATTTAAATTCCGGGTTTAATTTCAAATCATTTTAAAATAACAGATAAATATATACTTACAATTTAAAATTTTATATTTTTTTATCAAAATAACTCTGCAGTAAAACTACTATATTGGCCTTCCCACTTCGAAACTCGAAAATGAATGTTGATGATGCGTGCACTCATCACCGAAATTATTTTCCAGCGACAGAGAGGGAAGTACAAACTTATTTCTTTCCAGAGTTTCTTTGAAGCAATTCTTTCAAATATATTTAAATATTTATATCAGAAAATACTTCTAAAATAATATTATTATATTTCAAAATCATTCAAAAGAAAGTTTCAAAAGCCCGGAACTTAAGTTCCAAATTTTCGATTTTCATTTATTTTATTTTCAATTTTATTTCAACCATTATTTAAAATTTCACTACCTAACAACCAATATATTGCAACCAAGTATATATCTTATTTATAACAATTTATTTTATATATAGAAAATATAATAGGAAAATTTATTTCATTCACCAATATCAAAACAAATATTGTGTCAGTCTGTCCTATTAAGTGTTTAGAAATCCCTATTGATGTCATAGCGTCCCATGCATCAACCAGAATTTATAAATACAAAACAGAACAAATTAACACAATATTAAAACCTTTTATAACACTAACAAATACGCTCTCCCATATCTATACACCCAGCAACTCATCATAGGGTATTACTACCCTATTGATAAAAAGTCAGACCCTCACAAAGCTAAGGTTTATCGCTAACTGATACCAGATGTAACGTCCCGCCTTTTTGCACAGTTTGAATCGACGATAAACCATACATGTCAGACTTAAACCATACAGAAGGGCGTATTTTTAAGGGGTAAATAAGAAAGGCAGAGAAAAAAAATAGAATCTTACAGCGGAACGATAAAATATAATAATCAAATATACAGTTCATGAAGCTGTTTTACAAAAACATTTGATTTACTTATATAATACATATCAGAGTTACCCATACCAGAGAATAATATTTAATGCAGCGGAAACAGTATGAATGTGGTGGAATACTATAATTGATAATAGTAATAATAATTCTTTGTCTTCGACCTCCAGAATAAAAATCTTCAAACCCTGAAATGCTCGGACTGACCCGAGCGAATTGAAAAGACAAAACACTCATGTCAGAACTAAAAGATCTTATGTAAGTTAAATAAACAGAAATAAATATGAGTGTAACGGCATCAGAGATGTTTACGGGATTTGACATCTCCTATCCATGTCTAACGTGAGTGCAGTAACTAAAGAGATGCTCGGGATTCACATCTCCTAAGGGTCCGTTAAACTATTTACTATGTAGTAATATTTCTCTATTATAATAATGTCTATAGTAAAATAAACTTACCTTTTAATAGCATTAAGGGGTTACCCATATAGCCCTTGACACGTAATAGTCCCAGTAGTCCATCCAATTTCATGGTCCCTCTTGATCGGAAAGCCACCAGAGGATACCACACGGGCTATGGGAGAAAACCAACTCAAACAAGACGCGATATGGTAGGTGACACGGCACAACTAGGCAATGCTAGGGTAGATATACCATTGCAAGCCGGGCAGGTGGTAACGCATAGCGCGCAGCTACCGCCCACCTCGAGCCACACCCCTAAATAAAAAAAATCAAAAGCGGCTACTGAATCAATCCAAAAGTCAAAGTATAATATTGAAGGGATGTGTCCGATCAAAGGTGTTACCTCATTGGTCCGAGAATCGCTCCTGTTTTAACCACCTTATGCCAACTCACGGGAGTCGGGTCCACGTATTGACCTCAAAAGAAACGTCGCCACCATCCTATTTCATTCTGGAATCTCCACTATGTACACGGTTCTTAAAGTGGTTTTCGGAGTTGGCAGAGAGTATGACAACTTCTGATTCCGGTCTCTTCAACAACCAAACGTTATTATAACACGAGGTCATTTTAAAATGATTGTACTTCAAAACCAGAATATAATATCCCTTTCAAACCGTATAAATACGATATCATTTTTATTTTAAAACCAAATCAATATGATATCATTTTAAAAAAATCCCAAATCGATATAATATCATTTTTATTTCAAATATATCCTTTTCCCAAAATCATAGCACTTTCAAATCATAATACCTTGAAATCCATAACTTTGAAACATAACTTCCAATACTTAAATGGTTTACTATTAAATTACTTTATATAATAAATTAGCTCCTTTAATTTCGCAATCAATTCCAATACAGATTTAAATCCTCAAATAAACCATTTCAAATTTCATATATCTCAAAGCTTTAATATTCAATGTTTCAATACTAAATTTTATAATTTATATATATACACGAAATTTACTTTACTATTATTTAGTTCTGAAATATTTAATTAATAAATCCAGTATCCTTTAAATAAACTTCAAATTTCAACAATTTAATATTCCTCAATTTATTTAGACTTGATATATTCACTTAAATCACCTTAACCCCGAATTTTGTTATAAAACCATATTCTTTTAAAATCTAAATTTCAATAAGTTCCAAATGGATTCTTCTTAAATATAATTCTTAATTAAATAAAATCTCAATCAATTTCAACTATCTTCTCAACCTTGATTTAAAAAATCAATATAACTCTGTATTAAATATGATTTAAGTAAATACTTATCCATATTATATTTAATAAAATCAAACTTTATTTTATACTTTAAACGAGTTTTATACATAACTTAAAACCAAAAATTTAACTATATATAAAATAACCTTTATCAAATATCCAAATCAATATCTTATAAAATCATATATATATTCTTTACAAAACCATAGAAATCATTTCAAAATATTATTATATATAGACCGCGTTGTCTGTATATAATTTTCTATCATATGATCAAGTGATACAGATATTTATCATTTTAATCCGTAATTTAAAATAAAAATTTGCAGTTATATATCATTTCAAACCGCAATCCCGAATGAAATAAAAATGCATAATAACTTGCAGATTACGATGATATAAACAAAACATCCATTCATCCATCATAAAAATCATAAATCCATCAGAATCATCATCCAAAACAATAAATCAATATCCATATATAACTGATAATATATAACAGGTAACTGACTGGCAGTTATATTCAATAATAAATTAAATAACGATTTAATTTAAATAAATGCAATAACTGAGATGATGATTAAAAATATACGAAAAAGTCATAAATAAATGCATAATCACAACAAAATTTAATTTAACAAACATAAGAAATTTTAAAATTTGTGAGTGGTTTAAAACACTCACATTTTGAATTTAAATTCAATTTAAATTCAATTTAAACCCAAAAATTTGACAGTCTCAGAATTCGTTCAAACTAGCGCCAAAATATTCGGAATTTCAATACGATCCTAACAAAAAAATCACGCTTGAATTGGTGTTCGTATGTGAAAGATATAGCGATAATTGTATTTGAATTTTAATTTTTTTTAAAAAGAGAACACATTTACCCATAGTCCACGTCACCTTCTCTTGCATCAGGAACCATACGCTAGCTACAGGTCATGCAAGATTCGAAGCTGAAGCCTAGTTGATACGCATGTAGCCGCCACGAACCATACTCGTGCGTCCACCACTGCCAGCCTCGACACTCGCGCCCTCACTAGCATGGCCGCTATCACCTCCGGTGCTCGCTCGTCCCACCGATCGACGCAAAACACGCAGCCGCTGCCTAACATCTTAAACCCTAACGAATTATTTCCCCCAATCTAGTCATTAATTCGACGTATTAACAACTCCGATGAGCAGCACTCGGTCCTCTCTACGCTATGGTACCAACGATTTGTTGATCCATCCAAGTTATCAACGATCAACGAATGGCCGAAAATTGATTTGCGATTTCTGGAAAATCGACGATTCAAAACCAAAAACGAACTACAGATCTGAGATGCGTACATCGAGAGCTTCAATATATATTTTTTCCAAATTTTTCTGAGGAGTTTGAATTTTTGAAGTTGATATTTGAATTGGATAAATTAGGATTTACAGCCATTGAGGAAGAGGAGCACAGAAGTTTCTGTACGTATAGAAATGAGGAATAGAGGCTGCTAGGGTTTATAACTGGGTATTTATAGACAACTGAAATAGAATAGATGGACCCGATTAATAAACTTGCTGAACGATATATGGCCCGAAAAGCCCATTTCGACTCCAGAACGAAATTGGGTCAAACCATATATTAAAATAGATGTTTTAAAATATTTTAAACGCAATGAAAAAGGTTTTAAGTCCAAATTCCATCGTATGAAAAAATTATGCTAAAATCAATATTTTTCAAATTAATTTCAATTTCATTGATTTCAAGGCGTTTCGAGTCCGTACGATCAAAGGATAAGTCCGATCGCTACGAAACTTGAAATCCTACAAAAATTCACCGTTACGGATCCGTTAAAACCGGTTTCGTCGAAATCCGATCCAGTGGCCAAAATGGCTACTTTTACATTAATTAAATAAATTAATAATTAATTAATTCATTAAATCAAACTTTCAATTTCAGTCTTATAATCGACAATTCTTATCATTTTTAATTCCTTAAACATTTATACTAATTTAAACAAATTTAACAGTCGATTTAAAATTTATAAATTCTTCAATTTCATTAAATTCAACAATTATAAATTAAATGTTCAATAATTAAATTTAATTTATTTTCCATTTATTATTCTATCAATTCCATCTTATGGTATAATTATCATGATTTTCATCTTAGTGCGTTAAAAATTTCCAATTTCGTCTAATTTCAACCAACGTAGTAATTAATCTCATTAATTTGCAGAATTTGATTTCCAATTCTATTTAATAGGCTAAATAAATATGTAACACGTAATAATTGACACCATTAACTTTTTGATTTCATTTATAAGTTTATTGCTTCCAACAAATGCTACCATTAGTTCCATAACAATAATTTATTTCATTTCCATTCATTATACACTAGTTTAGTAGCAAGTCAACATTTTAAATTATTAATTTACCATTTAATCTCATTATAAATTAATGCACACATAAATTTTCAAATTACAGTGTTTAACTTCCATTTCCATAAATGCAGAAATTATAAATTTACTTGATTTAACTTCAATCCTTTTTATCAAATCAATTATTATTTAATAAACAAAGATAACATTTGTTTTACCCTTTTTTACATTAGTGCGCTCAAATTTTCATCTTTCCTTTGTATTGACTACCATATTTCCATTTTTATTATTTTTACCAATATATACACTAATTTGTGATTAACATTCTAAATTAATTCATTTACTTGGGTTCATACTTTCCACTATATCGATTACTACACTATGAATAAATTTACAATCCTATTAATTTCATTATTTATTATAATTACTTACATCATATGAATTCATTTTGTTACCCTAAATCAGACATTAATTCATATATTCATACAATACTTACATTTATTTACTTAATTTGCATTTATAACTAAGTCTTAACATTTAAATCTATTTTCATTAATTGGAATTTCCTTCCATTCATTTATTATTAACTTTAATTAGTATTGTGTATCTTGCATTAACATTATTGCCTAAATTTACATGTAGTTACTATCAATCAATATATTATTGCATTGGTTAATTAAATGCTTACCTTTAATTACTTATTTTAAATTTTTATACTCAAGTGCAACAATTAACACTATTTCTTTATTGGGATTTCACTCCAATTATCAATAATTAACTTTTAAATTACCATTGCTACACTTCTTTTTAGCATTCATTTCATTTTAAATTATAAATTTTTTATTTATTTCTAAATTTAATTATAAAGATCCAATTAAATTAACCAATTTATTTATTAAAATTTACGGGTCGTTACAATTTGAAACCAGAATTTATGTTGTTCTCTGGTCTACCTGAGCCTGTTAGTCGATTTTGCACTGCATATATATGTGTGTTCATATCTGTAGCATACTCGACCTGATGCTTGAGTACATGTGTTTGCATTTGACATTGATTATTTTGGAACTGCTACCGCTGTTGCATTACTCCATGTATGTGTGCAATGTTGTTTTGATATTGACTCGGTTATTTTTTGATATTCCCGCTTGGCCTTAAGTATATTTTGGAATTTGTTTATATGATGATATTTAAGACATCCTAGTTAACCCGAGTGCTTGCTGTGTTGTGTCTGGACATGTATCAGTGCATATGTCCTGGTTAGCATATTTAGCTCGGTTGTCTCGAGCACATCTGTATATATGATGCATTGACTGTTAAGGCAGTGTCATTGATATTTGAGTCTTCATTTGGTCTTCATTGTTGAGGCGGCTGCATCACTGTTGTCGTAGTGGTTTATTCATATATAAGACTGGTATAGATGTTCTGCACTCTGGTTTTATGATGTATCTTTGCATTGTGTATTCCAGTGTGCTTAGTTCTTGTGTCTGTATTCATATCTTCACTATATACATTTGCCATTGCATGTCACTGTTGCATTGCTTCGAGTCAGATTCTATCGGGCTTCATTTTGGTATTTATGCTGATTCTAGCTGCACCGTGACTCGAATCCGCTTACGTCTGCAGTGTGGTTTCATTGAGTCTTCTGGTTTGTATATGACACTTCACTGCTATCTGCATTTGCTTGTATACTTATCTTCATATATATAAAACTGCTGTCACATTCACTTGTGTATATTGTAGTCTTGGCCGAGTCTGGTTCTTGAATTTGTCTCAGACTTGAACCTTTGTAGTTTTGTGTGTATGCACACATCTCTGTTGTTCATTAGCTTGGTCTGGTGCAGTTTCATTTTGCGTCGAGCAATTTTTAAGTGTACTGCTGTGTGCATGTCAACTTGAATTTTGGTCGAGGCTTGATTTTTGTGCCTTGACCATTTCATTTGGATTTGCGCCTGTGTTGTATCTAGCTTATAGCTCGGGTTTGACCTTGTGTTGATATCATGACTTTATTTGTATTTCACTTGAGTTGAACCTGGCTTTTAATTGGGTTTGACCTTGTGCTCACATGTCCCTGTAATTTTATCAAATGTATATCGATGTGCACGGCCTTGTGGCATGTATAGTGATACACTGTGCATGTCACAAGCTGTTCGTGTATGATGAATTCAAATTTAAATGATGATGAACAACCAAAATAACTGAGGCAAATAAAATTTTCACAATACACATTTTATTTTACACTGTAAAATATTTTCTTTTCAATTTTACTGCGTTAGTGTTTATTTTGCAGATTGCTCAGATGCTGGATTCAATCGGGAATGAAGTTGAAGATAAATACGAGTGATATGTAGTGAGGACAGTTATGTAAATGAAAAAAATATGATGTAATCAAATTTGTATTGTAATTGAAATTGTATATATACAGTGAGAGCTTGAATTTGTACTATTCAAAATTATAACAAATATTTGTTTGAATAAAATATCTGTTTGAAATTAAATTCCGTGTTATTTATTTTATTTAGAAAATATTTATTTAATTATGTGAAAAATAAAATAGTACATTAAAAAATACATTTAAATGAACATATATACGTTTATTATCATCAAACAAAATCCATATACTCGCATATTCAACAAGGATGAAACAGTATACGAGATTTCACCATTTTTCTTCATTGTTTGGGTGTATTTCACCTCTAAGCTTACAAGTTCTATCTCCAAAATGATATGAGATCATAATATTCTACGTAGCCTTTGATCAGCTGTTGGTTTCGTCAAAATCCGTTGAGAAACAAAGACGTTACTAATTTTCAAAGTTTGGTATGGAAAAGGCTAAAGGAAGAAGAAATGAAACGGTAAAAAATAATGAGATTTTTTCTTTGAATTTGCCAGGATTTGATGGAGATTAGTGGTAAGGTGATTAGATTAAATAAGGATTAGAAAATAGAGGTTGCTTCAATAACGCATATTTAGCCTAAAATATCGTAACCATTATATTTGACACTGGGTTAAGTATTGCTTTGAGACCTTAAACCCAAGATAGTTTCAGGTATAGCTTTATTATGATAGGATATGTATGTTTAAGTTACCATAGTTTGTTGTGACATATGATTTACGATAGTATAATATTAATTTATGTCACCCGCGCTAATATGAGGGAAAATCATTTCTGTGCTTTAGCAGCGTGGTCCCACTAGCAGATTGATGGGAAATGATATTTCCATACCAGACTCATCTGATATGTGCGTTTATTTATTTTACCTTATAAATCACGAGTACTCATTTGAGTATGTTGAGTTTATAGGATTTCTGAAAATGGATATATGAGTGGAAGCCATTACCGAAGATGAAGATGGATATGAGGCCTTACTATTAACTAGCAGCTTTTATTACGCTGTATAATGTAAATATTTACCAAGTTGAAGGGACTACAAGGGTTCGACATCTTCATATGTTGGATCATTGATGCTTGTGTTATATTTTAACCCTACGGAGGTACACTTTGGGATTTAAAGTATGTAAAGACAATTTGCTGTGATGTATTCTATCTAGTTGTTATGTTTTTTTAACTATTATAAAATACTTAACTCATTCCATCGTCGAAAGATAATTCCAACGTGACTGCAGCACATTGGGATTCCATCTTTTGGTTTCAAAATAACGAATGCTATAATTTGCCTCTTTGAAATTTTTTATGAGATAAGTATTTCGATTAAATCATGCATTAATCAAGTTGCTTTTGCATCTTTTTTATCGCCACGCTTTCATTCATTTTCTGCCACAACAGGCAAAGAAGCTTGATCAACTTTAGTGTTATCCACATTGAAATTTTATATCATGTTCTCTTTTAGATTTATGTCATGAACCACCTATGGCGCTTGCACATTCACCTTCTTTAGCCTTGCCATTCAACTCGAGTTGATATAACAGAACAGTTGATGACTTGAAGAATTTTTTGAAGATCTTTCTGGGTGAAAGCACCAATGTAAAGCTTAGAATTTGGCCTAACATTTAAGATTTAGAGTGAAATTTAGATGATACTTCCACAGGAGGGGAACCTCTAGGACAAGTATGCAAATACTAAAGGTAAAAGTCCATTATCGCAAATGGTTGATTTCAATTTGACTTAAATGTTCATAAAGGTATCAAATCAAGATTTTACAAGCATCTTAATTACAAATGAAAAACAAGAAAGGTAATTTAGAAAAAGAACTCCATATACGGGATTAGTGCCTATTTATAAAAAAAAATACACTATTAGATTCTTGCAGGTGGGGAGTTGCAACTTTGTTTGCATGAGATTATGTTGGCCGATTTATGATGTGATTTGTTGTTGAACGTGGAACTTCTGCCACAAGTCAGTTTTCTCTTCTCCATTCTTTATGCTGATGTGGCATATTTAGTCCAGTAAAGAGTTGACATGTGGTCAATTCTAGTAATTTCGATAGCATTTTTACTAGAGATTCGATAAAAAAATTAGATCCACGGTGGCATTTCTTTAGATCCTTAGTTACTTTATATTCTCGATAGTGTTTGTTTAGTTCTTCGATGGCTCTTTCCTTGGGTATTCGATAGCTCTTCTTTACTACATCTCTGATAGCTTATCTCGTATAGCTTTAATAGCATCTTTCTTAGATCTTCGATGCTTTCTTTAGGTCCTCGATAGCTTCTTTTCTTATATTTTCGATAGCCTGTTCATATATCTTCGATCGCATGTTTCTTTACATATTCGACAGCTTCTTCTTTAGATCTTTTGTTGCACCTTTCTTATACCATCAATAGCTTCTTTTCTTGATCTTCGATAGCTTCTTTTCTTATACCATCGACAGCTTCTTGTCTTATACCATATCTTCTTTTCTAAATTTTTATTCGCTTCTTTTCTCATATCTTCGGTTGCTTCTTTTCTCATATCTTCGGTAGCTTCTTTTCTAGATCTTCAATAGCTTCTAATCTTATATCTTCGACTCTTCTTTTCTAGAGCTTTAATAGCTTTTTCCCAGCTTCTTTTCTAGGTCTTGGTCTTTTCTTATACCTTAAATGGTTTATTTTCTTGATCTTCGATGGCCTCTTTTTTGATATCTTTGATATCTTCTTTTCTAAATCTTCGTCTTTTCTTATACCTTTGATACACCTTCGATAACTTCTTTTCAAAATCTTCAATAGCTTCTATTGCACTCTATAACTTCTACCTTGCTCTTGCTTTTCTTTTCTAAAAATTGAGTACAACAATCTCAGATAACCTATCTATCTTCTTCCCAATACCAAGAATTTAATATCAAACTCAAAAGGATTCCACCAAACAAAAACCGTACATGTCGTCCATATGTAATAAGTAGTTGGACGGTGACAGTATACAATGGTCAATGGTTTCATTACTGCAAGGACAAAACAAAAACAGCGGTGATCAATGCTCATTCTCTTGTGCTTTAGCATTTCTAGTACATACACAGACTAAACTGAAACTTGTCCCTCTAAACTCCGTTGTTTCATATCAGAAATCAGAACCATGCCCAAGTTCTACACATTCTACCATTTTGATCAAGTTCATGCATTGCAGCAGTGCAGTTCAAACTAACAATCTACAGAAACACAATTCCATTTAAATTATATCTCTAACTAGAGGGTTTTAATTCAGCGAGGTGTTGAGCAGCTCAGGAATTTCATTCCTAACAGCTATTTTCAAACCGTATTGAACTTCTTACTTCTACATTCTATACATCATTATCCACAACCATTTGGTAATTAGAGAAGCATTTAGCTCATGTACTGAATTAGAACTTGTACATGCTGTCATATACCGTTCTCACATTTTCTTAACAATTTTGTTCAGTTACAGGTTATATATAACTTATCTGCGAGTCACTGCAAATACAGACTTTGAGCATAATGATCATCAATTCTATTCCATTATTAAGCCTACCGATATTATTTTTAATGAAAGACACCAATGATACACTAAACGATACAATTAACTAAAACTCAAAAAAGAAATTATCGACATCAGACAAGCAAAAAACCTACAATAAAATAGAATAAAATTACTTGTTTGACACTGGATTTGGACCTTTGGGGACTTCATGTTTTCGACTTTCAAACCTATAGGGTGAAGAGAAACCCATTTTATGCTCATGAAACTTCATTGATTGCGGGGAAGAAGAAGCTGGAAACCTTCTTGTAGACGATTGAAGCAGTGAAGTGTGGGAGGCGATAAGAAAGAAGAAGAGAAGCAGATGCTTTAATGCCATTCAAGCAGATTCAGATGTTAAAATAGAACAGAGTGTCAGGAATTTGGATAGAATTTTGCAATTATGACATTCCAGAAGAAGTGCTACAATAGTCCAAAACTTGTGAGAGGATATAGGTGTGAAATCAAAAGTTACTAGGGATGGAAGAAGTTAAAGTTTGTTGAGTATTTATAGGTGGTATGATATGACTGGCAGCATAGTTACGCCTTTGGATTTGTATGGAAAAGATAGCTGCAGAGTGTTAAATGGACAGCAGAAAATGCTATCTGCACCACTGTCCACGGTACTTGTATTGTCTGCGGTTTACCATCGACGACAGTGTGAAAATATTTATTAAAAAAAAGTTACTTTGCCACTAACCATTTCTACGGTGCTTTAAAGCTATTTGGTCTTTATCCAAGGCATGTTCAATAGTTTACGGTGCAATTGATTCGGCTTTGATGCAGTATGTTACAAGTTCGAAACTTACTTTCGAACGTTTATTTGACATGAGATATGTTGTCTCAAAGATTTGTTGTATATAAAGTACCAGTTCCAAAAAAAAAAAAAAATACGGTGCAATTATTCAATGCGTTCAATATTCATGTTGAATGTAAAAGAACAATCTAACAGTCAACTATGTATTTAACTGACGTCGAACGTTGGATGTTCATTTAATAGGTGTAAAGCAGACCTTCAGTAAATGCGTACCTGAGTATCGAACGTCCATTAAGTTGGCGTATGGATCTCAGACGTCTAATGAATGCACGGCCGACCTTCCACATCCATTAAATTTGCGTTCAATATTCTTTTTCTATACATGTCCAAAACTTTCACTTTTGTTCATTTTCGGTTCTTACTTTTTTATTACAAATTACTTAAGATGTGACCACGTCCAACGAAAATCGCAAAAAAACACACCCGTAGATATTAGTTGGAAGAAGCTGTTCATGTATTCATTCCTCGAGTTCCCCAATTGACGATTGACGATCTACGGATACTGAATAGCTTCCATTCGGCTATTGGCATAGGTTCAAAACCATGTTGTCTACCATGTAGGTATATTTGTGTAATTATTCACTTTACAGTCACTTACTGTAGTCGTATCCCAATTCATAATCAGTAACTGTCAACGTACTTATTTAAGCACTGCTGAATTCTATATACAGGACTAGTACATAAATTTTCTTGGCCGTTGGGCCAAATGCATTGTATGCTACTACTACAACCTTCCCCTTCCAATTAGGCCGTAGGCTAGTCCTTTTGGGTTGTCTTTTAGACTAGGTATGTCGAGTCTTTTGATCGACCCTTGATTCAAGCCATAGTAGAGAGATGTGGGCCTAGCACGTATACTTATCACTTTGTCGACTTTCAGTTGGGTATTACCTCTATCGATTTCTACATACTTACTAACTGTGCAGTTAAAGCATTTCAAAATACTCACCACAGCACATAGCGTTCTTCCACCGTTAAGTTTTTTCAATATAGCGCTATTAAATAGTAGATTCGCTTTAAGTTGTAATATTTTCCGTTGCACCCACTAAATCATTATTTTTTGCACCCGATTTAGCAAAACAAATACAAAATGATTGATTTAACTGGTTCTTTTTTGAATCGAATTAATACAATTAGGGTAGAGATATTAATTTTAAGGCATAAGTACTCGATATAAGTTAGAAAACTATTATTATCACGGAATTTGGATTGCAAAAATCATGATATTCTTGATTTTGTTATATAACGTAGGTTGCAGAATAAATGATCTTAAGGCTACCATAGTACTAGAGGTGGAGAATAGTGTTTTATAACTTTTTATGAACCATTTTAACTTGTTTGACAATTAAATCAAAACACAGATAATCAATCACGATTAAATAAACTTGCAGGCAATCGCAGAAATAATATAAGTAGTAAAATTAAATGCAAAGAGTTAAAGGGATGGCACCAGGTATTTTATACTAGTTCGGATTTCTTCTGCATCCAGTTCCGTACAATTTCTTGTATAGATTTTTTTTCAAACGCCTACTTTGTACGGTAGCAAGCAAAATAATTACAATCTCGATTTCAAGGTTATGAGACACACCCTTCTGTATTCTGAGTACGGGTCAAACTTTTTTGATTTACTATGCTACAAGATCACCCATTAGATTTGAATGTACTACTAAGCACACCCACTTGATTTGAACGGGCTATAAGAACACCTACACAATTAAGAGTAGAGTTGTTGATTTTTCGAAGACAGATAGTTGTACTTTAGATATAATGGATCTTATAGCCTCTTCGATAACAATTTGATTTTTGAAAGAGAGAGATGCTTCCAAAACAGTAAGTAATTAGTAGGGAATCAATTTAAGAGAGTATGAATTGATTCTATTTGATTTTGAAGATAGTAGAATATATTTTTCAAGACAGTAAGGAATGAGAATTAAGCAAGTTATTAAATTACTAAAAATTCATTTGCACTCCCCTTTATAAAGAGAATAAACAGATGTATCCATTCGTGAAGGGTTGTGCCCTAAAGACATTTCCATTCAAAATTTAAAAAATAATTTAAGGGTCTGTATGTCAACATGTAAAAATAAGTATGTCGATTTATGCCAGTTAAAATTGAAGACTGTTTTCTTTTAGATTTTTTTTGAAAATACTATACTTTGTAAAATAATTTGAACATAATTTTTAAATATTTTTCAACTCTTCAAACTTTTATAAAATACATAAAATATATTTTGAAGTTCAAAATAATTTATTTTTGTTTAAAAGATCAAAGATCGGAAATTGTTATCAAGGACTTTAACAATATATTTCAATGATTCTAAACACTAAATTATAATCTTGAGCTCTTCTTATCTTGTCTTTGAACACATGAGCCTTCAAATCATTATATTGAGTCTTTACACTATGTAGTCTTCGATTCAGCAAATGTGTAATATTCTACACTATATATACAATACAATTTGTCAAAACATTGGTATATATATTTTATATGATTGTTGTTATCAAAATCAATAATTGAGGTATTAACAATCTCCCCCTTTCTGATGGTGACAACCATAAAATATTCTTGTATATAAAAATGATATAACTCCACCTAAGTTACATTACCACCCTTAAATATATGCATGTGTATATTTTATATTTTTCTCCCTTCATGTCATCAACAAAAAAGGTAAAAATAACACTCCCCCTAGATGATATGCTTATAAACTACGGAGTCAAAATGAATAATTAAGAATTAAGTGATATGCCGATCAATATGGATTTAATAACATAATTGTGATTGGACTAAGATGAAATATTTAAGCATAAAATAAGGATATTAAATATGACATATTAAGTTGTAATGGTTAAGAAATATACTTAAAGAAATATTAGATAAATTAATGTGACATAATTATGGCATATGTGGAATCATGATTAATACTAGATATTGAAGACATTAAATAAGATAAACCAAACATTATTATTTTAATAAACTAAAGAACTTATACATCCAAATGTATACAATCTACGATAAACAAAACAACCAAACGAGTCAAGCCAAATGCATAAAGCAACTATCCCGTCAAACAAGATATACTACAAATTCTAATGCTTAGGCTTTATAATGGGAGATTTATGAATGGAACAACTATGGTAATGAAGGCAGAAATTTCCTTTCTGCTCAACCAAGTTTCCATTTGCATCGAATGTGACTTCTCCTACACATTTCACCTCACCGCTACCATTTCATCTTCTTCCTCCTCCTCCTCCTCTTCTTCATCATTTATTGGATTATGAAAGACAAGATGGGGGGTATCTTCCTCAGTAATATTGGGTTGTCCTTGTATTCAATAGATATTTTTGAAGGTTTCGGAGAATTTTTCCTTGCTTCTCTTGTTCTTTGAGAAGACAGATGTGGACAACCTTAATTTCAGAAAGCATGTTAAGGACATACTACAGATCATCTTCTAATTTGGCGACTTTGGCTAGGGTAGTGTTTTGGAAGGGCCCTAGTTTTGGGAGTATTGAAGTTTCAGGCGATTCTTCTCTTGGCCTTTTGGAGTTTGAAGGATCCATGATTTTATTTTTTACTTTGAGTTTTCAGGAAGAAGACAGGGAAATGAGAATAAATTCAAATTTGGGTGGTTATGTAAATAGATTTCAAATTTTGAATTTATGGTGAAAAATTAGTTTTCAAAATACTGGCATGTATGTCGACATATAAGATTATGTATGTCAACATATGTAGAAAAAAAAATTCTCATTTAAATTTAGAATTTTAAAAATTATTATATTTATATTTTGGTGAATGAACTTATTCCTAACTTTCTTCTAAGTCTAATAAAAGATGTTTGAGGTAAAGGTTTTGTTAATATATTGGCTATTTGATTTTTAATATTTATAATTTCGAGTGAAATCCTTTATTTACATCATCTCTTAGAAAATAATGTCTTATGCCCATATGTTTGGTCCTAGCATGATGTGTTAGGTTTTTAGACAAATTTATTGCACTAGTATTATCATAATATATTGGTGATTGTTTTAAATTCAAATCAAAATCTTTTAAAGTTTGTTGCATATAGGGAACTTGTGAATAGGCTAATGCAGCTAAGATATATTCGGCCTCTGTTATGGATAGTGATTTAGAATTTTAGTTTTTGCCAAACTAGAAAACAAGAGAATGTCCTTAAAAAGTGACAAGTTCCACTTGTATTTTTCAGTCTAATTTGCTTCCAACATAGTCAGTGTCAGTATATGATATTAACTTGAACGATGGAAGAGTTCATAGTCTAATGTGTTGTTTACTTATCTCAATATACGTTTTATGAATTTTAGATGAATTTCCTTAGGTTGAGATTGATATCTTGCACAAAGATAAACACTTAGCATTATATCAAGTCTGTTAACAGTCATATAAAAAGTAAAGATATCATCTTCCTCTATATAGTTTTTGATCTACATCTTTTGAATTTTCTTTCTTATTTAGTTTCTCATTAGTTGCCATGGAAGTTGGCTTGCTACTAGTATTTGACACACCAAATTTCTTAACTAAATCCTTAGCATACTTTTCTTCACTTATAAAAATAACATTACTTAATTGTCATTTTGTAATCCCAAAAGAAAGTTGATCTCTCATATGACTCATTTCAAATTCCTTGGTCGTTATATCAAGACCTAAAAATAATACCATCTACGTATATTTGTATAAGTTGAATATAGTTATTATTTATTTTAATAAATGGAGCACTATCTACTTTTCCTATTTCAAAATTAGATTATAATAAATAGGATTTAAGTCTTCCATACTAGGCTTTAGGAGCTTGTTTTAGTTCATACAAAACTTTCTTTAATTTATGAACATGATTTGAAAGTTTTCCCTCTTCGAAAAGAGGGGATTGTTCTACATAAACATCTTCTTTGATAAAGCAATTTAAAATGGAGCTTTTAACATCTATTTGAAATAATTTAAAATTATTATAATTTTCAAAAGCATGTAAAATTCTAATGGCCTCTATTCTTGCTACAAATGTAAAGATTTCATCGAAATTTATTCCTTCTTCTTGACTATAACCTTAAGCAACCAAATGTGCTTTATTTATTACGAATTCCCCTTGTTCATTTAATTTATTTCTATATACCCATTTAATTCCTACTACAATATTATTCTCGGGTATTGGACTAATTCCCAAACATCATTTTTGGTAAACTGATTCAGTTCTTCTTGCATAGCAAGAATTTATGAATCATTTGATAACTCTTTCTTTGGATTTTTAGGTTCGTTGGTTGAAATAAAAGCGACATTACACATTTTATTTAATTGATTTCTTGTCTTTACAACTGAAACTGTATTTCCTAGAACATTTTATGTATAATGATCCTTTAAATATTTTGTTCTTTTATTTGGATATGAGTTTTAGAGTTATTATTATTTTCATTATTATTAGTTGTTTCATTACTTGTAATTTCATTAATTTCATTAATTTCATTTTGATTAAGATTTCTTCTTCATCAATACTGGTATTATTTGCTTTAAAATATTCATCAATTGAAACCTGTAATGTTTCTTATTTAGTGTTAGTTCTGGTATTAAAAACTCTAGAAGCTTTAATTCTATTAAAATATCCAATGAAAATTCTTTTATCTGATTTAGCATCAAATTTATCTCAAATATATTTTATATTCAATATGAAACATTTACTACCAAAAACTCTAAAATAAAATATTTTAGGCTTTTTATTATCATATGGAGTTTTCTTAGCAAATGGTCCTATTAAAATTCTATTTAAAATATAGCATGCTATAACAACTTCTTCAGCCTAAAAGTTTTCTGGTAAATCACTATCATTTAGCATAGTCCTAGTGCATTCTTGTATAGTTCTATTTTTACATTCTATTACTCCATTTTGTTAAGGGGTTCTAGGTAAAGAAAAGTTATGAGTAATTCCTTTCTTGTTTTCAAAGCTTTCATTTTCGAATTTTCTTCCATGATCACTCCTGATCATTTTGTTTCAATTGACTTTTGATTTTAAAATTTCTTAGCAAGAAATTTGAACATGTCAAATGCTTCACTTTTATGTTTTATAAAAATTATACAAGTATATCTTTAAAAGTCATTTATTATTACAAAAATGTATCTGTTGTGATTTATTGATTGTATTTATGGATATCCAAAAAGGTCTAAGTGAAGAAGTTCTCAGGATCGAGAGGTTAAAATCATATCTTTTGATTTAAAAGAATTTTTATGAAGTTTTCCTAATTAACAAGCATCAGTAAGTTGTTGACATCAAAACTCATTTTTCGAGAGACCTCTAACAAGATCATATCTAGCAACATTAGATAGGTGTTTAAAATTTAAATGATCGAATCTTTTGTGCCAAATCCAAGGATTATTGATTCGGCAAAAAGACACAAATTATTATTAGACACTTTCATACGTAAGATGTAAATTTTACATTTCTTAATTCCTTTAAAGATAATGTTTGACTCAATATCTTTGATGCAGCAAATGTCTTTTTCAAACATAATTTAAAAACTTTTGTCACATAATCGACTAATGCTAATTAGGTTATGTTTCAAATTCCTAACTATCAAAAATTCAGAAATAGTAGAAGTTTTAGAGTTGCCGACATTGTCGATGCCAATCACAAATCCTTTAGAGTTGCCTTCAAAGTTAACCGATCCACAATCTTTGTAAATGATATTTTTAATATCTCAAGATTTCCAATTATGTGTCTTGTGCATCCACTATCTAGTATCCATTTTCCATTTTGATTTATGATGTATGACTATCAAGTGTCTGTTCACCATCAGCCACATAACATACTTCTTCCTACAATCTATATAATAACTTTCCAAAATATTAAGTGACTTTTCAAAATAATTAGATTCAAACATATTGGTTTCATAAAAAAAATTCTATAAAAGTGTAAAAAAGAGTACTGATATTATTACTCACCATTTGACTTTTCAAAAATCGGATTATGATTTTTTGAGAACCTAGTGCTCTGATACCAAATGGGATTGCAGAATAAAGGATCTCAAGGCCACCGTAACACTAAAGAGAGGGTGAATTGTGCTTTATAACTTTTATGAATTTTTTAACTTGTTTAACAATTGAATGAAAACAAGGACAATTGATCACAGATAAATAAACTTGTAACAAATCATAGAAATAATATAAGAAATAAAGTAAAAAGTAAAGAATTAGAAAGACGACATCAGAGATTTTTTATTGGTTCAGATTTCTCTTACATTCAGTCTTGTACAATTTCTTGTAGATATTTTTATCCAAGCGCCTATTTTGTACAATAATTAGCAAACTAATTACAATCCTAATTTCAAGGATGCAAGACACACCCTCTTGTATTCCGAGTTTGGGTAAACTCTCTTGATTTACCAAGCTACAAGATCACCCACTAGATTTGAATGAGCTACTAAGCATGTCCACTTGATTTGAACGGGCTATAAGCACGTCTAGACAAACAAGAGTAAAGTTGATGATTTTTAAAAGATAATAGTTATACTTTGGATATAATAGATCCTATAGCCTCTTCAATAGCACTTTGACTTTTGAAATGAGAGAGATGCTTCTAAAACAGTAAGTAAATAGTAGAGAATTAATACAATAGAGTATGAATTGATTCTATATGATTTTGAAGAGAGTGGAGTATATTTTTCAAGATATTTTTCAAGAGAATATGGAGTGGGAAGAAATAAGTTATTAAATTATTAAAAATTCATTTGCACTCGCCTTTACATAAAGAATAAATAGATGTATGCATTCATGAAGGATTGAGTCCAAAAGGCATTTCCATTTAACATTTAGAAAGTAGTTTAACGGCATATATTTCAACATATAAAAATAAGTATGTCGATATATGCTAGTTAAAATTGAAATATGTTTTCTTTTAAATTGTTTTGAAAAAATTATACTTTATAAAATAATTTGAACATAACTTTTAAATATCTTTGAACTCTAAAAAACTTTTATAAAATGTACAAAAATTTGTTATGAAATTTAAAATAATTTATTTTTCAGAAGAACAAAGATTAGAAATTACTATCAAGGACTTTAATAATACATTCTAATGAATCTAAACACTAAATTATAATCTCGAGCTCTTTATATTTTGTCTTTGAACTCATGAGGCTTCGAGTCTTTACCTTGAGCTTTTACACTATACAGTCTTCGATTCAACACATGTGTAATGTTCTGCACTATATATTATATAACTTGGCAAAACAATAATATATATTTGATATGGTTGTTGCAACAATCCCCCCTGAAATAGACCTAAATTCCAACCTAGAAGAGGCTCATCGAAATTTAGACCCGTTCCAAGACTGGATGTTGGTTGATAAAATTTAAACAATGCGCAGTACGTAGAGCTATCTATTTATGCTTTTAGACATCTCACAGCAAAATGGATAAAATATGATATTAAAAACATGTACCTATTTCTTAAAGAAAATCATTTCCGAACATGCAGTATCATCAAAGAATCTCACAACGTATCATCAAAACCTCCACAATACAATGTCTCAAAACAACAACAGCAATAACAAAATAATAATTTAAAACTGGGTACATGGAAATAATTTAAAAGCAATAAAAGATAAATGATTGCAATATTCTTTACCCTACCTTTATCTCCCAAATTAGATTGTCTTTCGTAAATTATGTGTTACAATGGAGGGGTTAGAACAACAAGGTCTAGTTGAAAGAAATCTCAAGTTTTACCATAATAGTAATTAGGCAGCATCATCTACGTAATATGTCTTATGTGTTCAAAATTATACCATAAAAATAAATTCAACTCCAAGCCCAATGGCTCTTCCAATCCATTTACAAAACTCTAGCGCAACTATCATTTACGATGCAGGAGGAAGCACCTGAACCACTTAATATCTTTTTACTTGAAATTTGGTAGACTTTGACCATTCAATACCTGTAAAATAGGCAGGTCCTAGTCATTTAATAACTCTAGCGCAACTATCATTTATGATGCAGGAGGAAGCAACTGAACCACTTAATATCTTTTTACTTGAAATTTGGTAGACTTTGACCATTCAATACCTATAAAATAGGCAGGTCCTAGTCATTTAATACCTAACCCAAGTTAAGTCCACCGTTGTTCTCCCTAACTGACATTATAAGAAATCCTATCAGGTCACTTAATACTTCTTATTTGGAAAGAGGCAGACCATACATTAGCCACTTAGTAACTCTAAACCCGAAGCGGACCCCTCTAAAGATTCCTCCTACCGTATCAATAACGTGATTATGACTTATAATCCAACCCATGACATTTCAGATTAGTCCGACTATTTGTAGCTACTATTAGCCAAAATTACTGGGAAGGCTTACCCTATAGAATTGGGACTAACCTCATATCCACCGAGGCAATTTATTATAGGCATTATCCTACATCATCCATTAAACTTACATTACTGGTAGCCAGATTTAACCAGACAGGCTTTTATGCACTTTGGACCGACCTCGCATTCCTATAACTTAGTCATACTTCCTTCCTTTAACATGTTATCATATATATGCTAATCATATGTATGTATGTATGTATGTATGTATGTATCTTTCTACAGTTAATACTTAAGGTAATATAAGGGAGTGACTCCTTATTATGCCTTTAATCATGGATTACTTCCCATAATTATCATTTACTTTCTTTCTAGGGAATTTGATAATATTTGCTAACCTATTAATTGTATCCAATATGTTCAATACGTTATTATCCACGTGTTAATAAGACATACAGACATATACATACATACACACAGGCACACATGCACGCGCGTGCACAGACACGTACACATATATACACAAGGTCTAAGATTCAAATAATTATTCCTAATTATACATGCAATAATTTGCATACTAAATTAATCGCCAAATTCCAAACAAGAACAACTAGTAACCATAGCAAACAAAACTAGACTTGTATAACGGTGGAATATCACCTTATCTATCTCATATTAATATACTAGAATTACTATTTGTATTTCAGAGAAACAATCCTATAATTTAGATCTTTTATATTCCATTCAACTTTCACACATACAGTCTTGGAGCGAGAAAGGTTTTCACATTTGTTTAATTTATAGAAATTGGCAATGCACATTGCAACTAGCCAAATTCATACCTTGCACGTCATTTCCAATTTATTTATCTTTAGAATCCTTTAACACTACAAGTGAAGATAAAAAAGGATAATGTTGAATAGATTATAAGTTATATAATTCAAGTGATGGATTTGATTCTAATATATTAATATAAAATTAATGCAGTTCCAGCATATTCAAAGATTGATTTTTACTAAGGAACTTAAGGGGCTTTATTACTTAGAGTTTTCATTCACAGAATTTGCCATAGCGTATAACAAATCCAAATAAATAATATACGATTACTAAATGGGAAATATTGAAATTTCACACATAGAAAATTTCCTATTTTTAGCTTGGCTTTGATCTACACCGCTCCTAATCTTTATTTAGATATTCTCATTTTTAAAAATACAACAAGGGATGTATATAGACTGGATTTAGAATCAGAAACAAGAGAGGAATAGAATTAGAATTTAAATAATTAGGGATCTAAATCTCTTACTTGGAAAACCTTAACAGTTTCTAAAAATTCTACGGAAGAAGAATCCCATAGAGATTCGCTGCTGTTTCCAGAATTTTGTAAAGAAAAGTGGGAAGTATAAGGCTCTATTTATAGAGGTGGGAAAGAATGAAAGCCATTGGATTAAAAATAACTAAATCTTGGCTATGCTGACCGAGGGTTTTCCTTAACCATCACTTTACATCGGTCGACCAGTTTATTGTTCTAGGAATGAGTGATTTCTTTCCACTTTCTTATATTTATTAACCTGAATGAATTTATATGTTAAACATTGTATTTAACATTTACTTAAATGTTAAGCCACGTTAAATTCAAATTTTAAATTCCTAATTTTCAAATTTTCAAACTGAAACTCGTTTGAGTTATTTTGAATTCAAAAACTTCAAATGTCCATGAATTTTCCATTTGAATTTCGATTACAAAGCTTTATATATGAAATTTGATCATGAAATTGCCATAGACGCAACAATGCAAATCCTGTGGCCAAATTCTAAAATTTACAGAAATTGTTATTTTTAGTCTTATTTTATTTATCTAATTTCTTATTATATTTTACGGGGTATTACACTCTACTCCCTAAAATGTATTCAACCTCGAAATCCCCAAAGGCAAACAATGTAATGCGCATTCAATAACCATGTTATACAATCAAGTTTTCTATACAACTATGTGCTCAACCAAAAATGCAATGTGACTATATATGCCACATGTTGTAGGTGAGCTTAATCCTAGCATGAATGCAAGATCGTGACATATATGCATAGATGCAAACATCCTAAACGTACATAATTTCTAAGTGTGCAAAAATAACAATAAATGTGTGGCAACCATGTCCTACCATTCAATCTAACAACCACGATGCAACCAAATATTAAATTTGAAGAGACAATTTTATTAGAGAAAAGCTTGGGATGAGAAGCTGTAACATCTCGAATTTTATTGTTTTGATTTTGAATAAGTAATTAATTTTAAATATTTAAGTAATTTTTTTTGAAGTTTAATAACTTGAAATCAAATATAAGTGATATTTAAATATTTTTATCATGAAATAAATATTAACTAAATGGATTTACTTTGTATAACTCCTTTTAATTAATAATTGATAATGGTGAACTCAATTTGTAATTTTTTTACAACGATAAATAGTTCGAGTAAATAACAAAAAAATCAACTGTTAATAAAATGATTCGATTTTAATGATGCATTTTTTATTTAAATTTAATTGATTTTTTTCATAATTTTTAGTTCGAAAAACATTTAAATTATCGTTTGACGTATTTTACGAGAAACGGTAATGTTTTTGAAATTTTACATATTAAAATTATCAGTTTATTTTATTATTGAATTATGGCATGTTGTATTTTGGTGCATGATTGTATTTTTATTTCAATTATATGCGGTCCGTATGCGGACGAAATATTATGTAACTAAATACCGCAAAGCTTTCTTTGAAACACTATTTTAAATTGTATCAAATTTAAAATTTTGAACTTGATGATTTGATTGATAGGGTGTGCCACTTGGGAATATTGTTAACTTGAAAATTTTGGTTAACTTGTTTTCAAGTAAAAGAAATTTTATTTTGTTTATAAAAATCAAAGTCAACCCCTTTTCTTCATACTCAAATCTTTCCCTTCTCTCTACTTTTGTTCATCACTTACACGTTTCCCCCAAGAAAATAAATGGCTGTATTTTCAAAAATTAAAAACAAATTATCCTCTCAACTAAAAATCACCAAACAAGTTCCTTCGGGATCATATCAAGGAGTTCCACAAAACTATGTTTGTTGTGTTGTGTGTGACGTTGTTTTAAGGAACTCGGTTTTTTCGGTGGTGTTAGGGTTTTGTTTTGGTGCTGATCTAGGAAACAGTTGGTGAAATAGAGGTTGGATTCGGATTTGTCGAGGTAAGGAGCAGCTTAAGACCGAAGATGGTAGTGTGGGATACACTCTTAGGGGTCACGACATCTTATGCGGCCTAAGATGTACCACCAGGTTGCACCTTCAATATAAGTGCAGGTTTGAGGTAGATGGATCAATTGTCTCAACATCACATAAAGAAGTTGTTTTACATCATCAATATGTGATTTCATAGTGTGTGGAGCGAGAATAGAGGGGAGAGAGTGTATGAGGTATGGCTTGTGCACTACCTTGTGCGTGTATAAAGTGTAATGCAAATTTGGGAAGAAGATGTTTAATTTTGGGCAATTAAAATTTTAAAGTAATTAATTTAGTTAATTATATTATTCAAATCCCAAATCTCATAAAAATTCTATCTTGCTCATATGAGATCGTGGACGTGGTCAGCTGCATTGTACTCGTAGGAATGTCATCTACGTATTGGAACTGATTTCGATGGATTTGGAGTTGGTTGAATTTCAGGCTAAAATCGAATTGTTCGATTTTAGATCGAACTGAAACAAGAAATTATCAACTAGAATCTTGGTGAGTTTACTCATCTTTAAATAAACTATATGATATATGCATTGCTATAAATTATTACTGAATGGTTAGATGATAGTTTATATTGTTGTCTGGTTGTTTGTTCGGATTTTAAATCCTCGCTAGACAAGTGGATGAAATAAATGCCCATTTTGCTGTAGGGAACAAAAACAAAAGGAAAATCGAAGTGTACATAGCGAATAGGTCGTATGGAACACTTCAAAATACATATACATATGTGCAATTTATAGGGAGCTTTTGTAGAGAGTGTGAGAAATGCGAAATACGGATCTTAAGGCTAGGATTAACACTAGAGGGGGGTGAATAGTGTTTAAAGAAATTACTAAATCTTTTTGAGTTTTTGTTAATTTGAACACAGATTTATGCAATATTCAGACACAGATATAATCACAGAATCGAACACAGATACAAATATAAAGTAAAAAGCAGTAAAGGAAAGAACACACCGGATTTTATACTGGTTCGAAGTTACCCTATATTTAGTCCCGCACACAAGTACTGATTTCCTTTCAAAAGCAATCTTTACAATTACACCCTCGATTTCAAGGCTACGAGGTACACCCTCTAGATTCATAATTGATGCAGCGCAATCTACTTTAGGTCGCCAGCGACCTAACAAGATGATAAGTCGCCCAAGCGACCTAGCGTGTTGTGACTCGAGTCGTGCCATTTTTAAGTCGCCAGCGACTTACAACCTACAAAGCTACGACCTAAAGATCAACGACCTAGCGGGCTATGACAATGCCAACCAGCAAGTTATGTTAAGTCGTTTGGTCTTAAATCGCTCCAGTATGCCAACCAGCGACCTAGCAACCTAGCGAGTTAAGTCGCTTCAGTTTGCTGCTTTCTCTATAAGTCGCTCAGTACTTTATCTCGTTAAGTCGCAAGCTCTTATGTCGCTCAAGCTAAGGTCGATCAAGATTAATTCGCTCTCACATGCCGCTTCCTATAAGTCGCGTGATTTCCTTATGTCGGTCAAGTTGATAGATCGCTCAAGCTCCTGTTGTCGTGCTTGTTTAGGTCGTTATTTGCTTAGGTCGCATGGTTTGATAAGTTGCTTGTATTTAATTTCTTATGTCGTTTGTTGTTAGGTCGGCTATTGTTAAGTCGTATGTTGTTATGGTGTTAGGTCGCGTAGTGTTCTTAGGTCGTAGGTCGTTAGTGCTGTTGCTAAGTTGCAGGTATGTGTTGTAAAATCTCTATAAATACGGGTGTGTTGCCAGTTGTAAAGTGGATTGACTTTGAATAAAATTTTGTTAAGAGCTTTGTGCCTCTTTTAAAATTGGAAGTTGAGTGTGAGCTCCTTTCTCCATCTTCGGTTATTCGAGTGCGCTCGAATCAACGAACTTGAAGCCGATTCACGGAATCTCGTGCGCAAGATCAACGTCGAAGAATCCTAGATCTTCTAAAGTGGAATCGTGCACGGTCAACGTGTTGAAGATAGCTAGAATCCGGTATCTCGAGAGATCAACGGATTTGGGCATTTATCTTTGTTTACTTGACACGAATCATTTCGTGAGGAATAAATTTTGCGTCAATTTGTATCAAACATTAATAGCACGTCAAAGTTTGTTAATCAGCTGCGTCAATTTGGTATCAAAGCTTGAAGAGCTTGAAGAGCTAAGTTGAAGCTAATTGAGGTCGAAACCAAGTTAGGCCGAGCCGAGCTAAGTCCTAGTGCAATCCGAGTTAAGTCTAACTGTATCAAAGTTAGATCGGAAAGAGATTGTTTGAAGATCATGCCTCCGAGACATGCTAATTGATTTCAAAATATTGAAGATGTATATAGAAGACTAGAAGCTGAGCAGATGGAGCAGCATATCAATGAAAAGTTTGATGAAGGTATTGGAAAGTTAGAGAAGTTGATGAGAGACATGAACCAAAGTCAATGGAGAACTTCACCAGTTTCGCACCATAGTGGAAATAGAGTTTCACCTTTAGTTTTGGGAGAAAGAGACGTGCGTGGTTGCAGAAATGTTGATGGTCAGAGTCAACATCAAAATACGTCAAATTTGGAGGAATTCAGTGATGGTGATAGTAGCTTTTGTCGAAACCATGGACAAGGACGAAGTCAAAATAGAGATTTTGAAGATGATCTTCGATGGGAGTCGGGGATGAAAATAGAGATTCCAGAATTCAAAGGGGGAATGATAGCGGAAGAATTTCTGGATTGGTTATCAAATGTTGAAGAAATTTTTGATTTCAAAGAAGTACCCGAGCATCATAGATTTAAGTTGGTTGCTACACGATTGAGGGGAAGAGCTATGGCATGGTGGCAACAAACTAAACTTACACGGTAAAGAATGGAAAAGTCGAAGATTGCTTTATAGGAAAAGATGAAGAAGTTAATGAAGGCTACTTTCTTGCCTTATAATTATCAATCTCTTATGTATCAGCGCTTATAGAATTTGAGATAAGGGACAAAGTCAGTAAATGATTATGCAAATGAGTTTTATCAACTAATTGCTAGAAACGATATCATGGAAACGGAGGAACAGTTGTCATCTAGATTTGTTGGAGGATTGAGAATGCAAATTCAGGATATGGTAAATATGTTTGATCCAAGATCCGTTGCTGAAGCACACCAGAAGGCTCTAGCTTGGGAGAAGCAAGGTAGAAGAGGTGGTGGTGCACTTACAAGTTCAATCAATCAGGTGAAAGGGGATAGTAGAAATACTAATGTTTCCAAGGCTGTTAGTAAACCGGTTGTCAATGAAGTTGCTAAGACCAAGGTCAACAACAATTTCAAGTGTTATAATTGTCAGGAGTTTGGTTATATGAGCAATGAATTCTCGAGGCCTAAGAAGCGAGTGATGGTTGCTGAGATTGAGGATGAGAATGCATAAATAGAATGTTCCAATTCACCACAAGTTGAGGAGGAAGAAGAATTACTGACGGGAGACGAGGGATATTCTTTAATGATTAGGAGATCTTGCTTGATGCCAAAGCAGGAAGAGGAGACTAGCTGGTTGAAGAGTAATATTTTTCAATCGACGTGCACTATTTTGGAAAAGATGTGTAATTTGTTATCGGTGCAGGAAGTTGTGATAACATCATCTCTACAGAAGCTGTAAAGAAGTTAGAATTAAAGACAGAGAAGCATCCCAAACCCTATAAATTGGCTTGGCTGAGGAAAGGTGGGGAAGTGAAGGTTAGTCGAAGAGCTTGGTAACTTTTTCCATCGGAAAGAAGTATAAGGATGAAATTTGGTGTGACGTGGTGGATATGGATGTATGTCATTTGTTGTTAGGAAGACCGTGGCAATTTGATATAGCCGTGCAACACGATGGTAAGACTAACTGCTATAGTTTCATGTTCAATGGCACTAGAATCACTTTACTTCCTAAAAGTGACAACAAAGTGAAAGCAAGTTGGAGGAAATCGAGAAACTAAAGGCTCTGTTATCTTTGAAGGAGTTTGTCAAAGAAGTAGAGGATGGGCCTGAAGTATTTCTGTTGATTGGACGTGAAAGTAGTGAAACGGTTGAAATTCCTGAGGAAGTTAAGCCAGTGTTGAAGGAATTTGAAGATGTATTTCCTGAAGAATTACCAAAAGAATTACCACCGTTGAGAGACTTACAACACCAGACTGATCTTGTTCCGGGAGCTGTGTTACCACATAGACCACATTATAGAATGAGTCCAAAGGAGCACGAAGAGTTGAGAAGGCAAGTGGAGGAGTTACTTGAACAAGTACGCGTACAAGAAAGTTTAAGTCCTTTTGCAGTACCAGCCTTGTTAGTGCCAAAGAATGATGGAACTTGGAGAATGTGTACAGATAGTCGAGAACTAAATAAGATTACAGTGTGGTACTAATTTCCGGTGCCAAGATTGGACGACTTGTTAGATCAGCTGAGTGGAGCTGCTATCTTTTCAAAGATTGATCTGAAGAGTGGGTTCATCAGATTCGAATTCGACCAGGGGATGAATGGAAGACAGCATTCAGGACACGAGAGGGGTTGTATGAATGGCTGGTCATGCCATTTGGTCTTTCGAATGCACCTAGTACTTTTATGCGAGTGATGAATCAGACCTTTCGACCATTTATTGGAAAGTTCGTGGTGGTATACTTTGATGATATATTGATATGCAGTGGAAGCACAGAAGAACATCTACAACACTTGCGGGAAGTGTTGATGATACTTCGTCAGGAGCAATTTTACGCAGCAACAAAGAAGTGCATGTTCATGACACACAATATTTTGTTCTTGGGACATGTATTGTCCAAGGAAGGTATTCATGTGGATCAAGGTAAAGTTGAAGCAATCAAGGATTGGCCACAACCCAGGACTATAACTGAAGTGAGAAGTTTCCATGGCTTAGCATCATTCTACCGAAGGTTTATTCCATATTTCAGTAGCGTGATGGCACCAGTAACAGATTGTATGAAAGGAAAGCGGTTTGTGTGGACTGAAGAGGCTGATTTTGCTTTCCAACAGATCAAGACACTTTTCACTACAACACTGATTCTTTGATACCCGGACTTTCAATTACTCTTTGAGCTGAATATTGATGCGTCTAAAGTTGGAATTAGTGGAGTGTTAAGTCAAAAGGGTCGTCCAATTGCTTATTTTAGCGAGAAACTTTCTGGAGCCAAGACAAGATACAGTGCCTATGACTTGGAGTTCTATGCTATTGTCCAAGCCATAAAGCATTAGAGACACTACTTGTTTTATAAAGAGTTTGTGTTGTATACTGACCATGAAGCATTGAAACATTTGCAGGGACATGATAAGGTTTGCAGCCAGACATGCTTCATGGATCGCATACTTGCAACAGTTTACATTTGTTGTAAAACATAAGTCGGGAGTTACAAATCATGTGGGAGATGCATTAAGTAGAAGAAATCATTTATCGACTACGATGAGAGTTGAAGTGACGAGGTTTGATGTATTTCCAGAATTGTTTGTTGAGGACCCTTACTTTGCTAAGATTGTAGATGAAGTCGAGAAAGAGAAGACGGATGAGTATGTGTTGGTAGATGGTTTTCTATTCAAAGGAAATCGTACCAGAGTGCAGTTTGTGAATGAAGATTGTGAAGGAATTGCATGAAGAAGGTCATGTGGGAAGAGATCGTACCTTGCGGTTGATTTCTCAATCATATTTTTGGCCTTCCATGAGGAAAGAAGTTGAAAGACTTGTGCAGAGATGTCACATATGTCAAGTTTCCAAAGGGACAGCTACGAATGCAGGATTGTATATGCCATTGCCCGTACCTACTAGACCATGGGTTGATGTTAGCATGGATTTTTTTTTGGTTTTCCAAGAACTCAATGAGGGAATGATTCTATATATGTTGTGGTGGATAGATTTTCAAAGATGGCACATTTTATCGCTTGTAAAAAGACCGCCGATGCAGTCCGTGTTGCTCAATTGTTCTTTGAAGAGGTTTATCAACTACATGGGCTACCTGATACCATTATTTCTGACTGGGTTACTCGATTTCTAAGTCATTTTTGGTTGAGTCTGTGGAAGATAGTTGGGACTAAGCTGAATTTTAGTAGCGCCTATCATCCACAAACGAATGGGCAAACGGAAGTGGTGAACAGATCTTTGGGAAACTTGTTGAGATGTCTTGTGAAGGATAATTTGAAGAGCTGGGATGTGAATGTGTCAGGAAGAATTCACACATAATCATGCCATTAATCGAAATACTGGATTCAGTCCATTTCAAGTAGTATATTCAGCAATTCGAAGGGACCGTTGGATTTGTCGACAGTTCCACGTCAGAAAGGGGTTGTTAAATGAGCTTGTGATTTCGTGAATGAGTTACAGAAGTGTCACAGGATTGTTCGTGAACGATTGCTTAAGTCAAATGAGAAGTATAAGCAACTGGCAGATAAGAAGCGAAGGAGTGTGGACATCAAAGAGGGTGATTTTGTTTACGCAGTATTGACGAAAGATCGTTTTCCAGTTGGAACTTACAACAAATTGAAAGCTCGAAAAATTGGTCCAGTAGAAATCTTGAAGAAGATCAATGATAATGCTTATCGGTTAAGATTGCTGGATCATATCCATACCGCCGACGTTTTCAACGTCAAACATTTGATTCCGTATCATGAGAACAAGCCTGTCAAGGAAGAGGAAAGTGTGAATTCGGGGTCGAATTCTTTTCAACCAATGAAGGATGATGCAGCGCAATCTACTTTAGGTCGCCAACGACCTAACAAGATGATAAGTCGCCCAAGTGACCTAGCATGTTGTGACTCGAGTCGTGCCATTTTTAAGTCGCCAGCTAGTTACAACCTACATAGCTATGACCTAAAGATCAACGACCTAACGGGCTATGCCAATGCCAACTAGCGAGTTATGTTAAGTCGTTTGGTCTTAAGTCGCTCCAATATGCCAACCAGCGACCAAGTGAGTTAAGTCGCTCCAATTTGCCGCTTTCTCTATAAGTCGCTCGGTACTTTATCTCGTTAAGTCACAAGCTCTTATGTCGCTCAAGCTAAGGTCGCTCAAGATTAATTCTCTCTCACATGCCGCTTCCTATAAGTCACGTGATTTCCTTATGTCGCTCAAGTTGATAGATCGCTCAAGCTCCTATTGCCGTGCTTGTTTAGGTCATTATTTTCTTAGGTCGAATTGTTTTATAAGTCGCTTGTATTTTATTTCTTATGTCGTTTGTTGTTAGGTCAGCTATTGTTAAGTCGTATGTTGTTATGGTGTTAGGTCGCATAGTGTTCTTAGGTCGTAGGTCGTTTGTGCTGTTGCTAAGTCGCAGGTATGTGTTGTAAAATCTCTATAAATACGGGTGTGTTGCCAGTTGTAAAGTGGATTGATTTTGAATAAAATTTTGTTGAGAGCTTTGTGCCTCTTTTAAAATTGGAAGTTGAGTGTGAGCTCCTTTCTCCATCTTCGGTTATTCGAGTGCGCTCAAATCAACGAACTTGAAGCCGATTCAAGGAATCTCATGCACGAGATCAACGTCGAAGAATCGTAGATCTTCTAACGTAAAATCGTGCGCGATCAACGTGTTGAAGATAGCTAGAATCCGATATCTCGAGAGATCAATGGTTTTTGGCATTTATCTTTGTTTACTTGACACGAATCATTTCGTGAGGAAGAAATTTTGCGTCAATTTGTATCAAACATTAATAGCACGTCAAAGTTTGTTAATCCGCTGCGTCAACAATCCTCTAGATGGAGATACTTGATTTCTCGGGCAACAAGTTCACCCAATTGATTTCCACGGCTACAATCACACCTTTTCTCGCTTAATTGATTACAAAGATGTTTATAACTCTGAATAGCACTGAGGATCTTGTTGAGATAGTGATAGAGAATCATACCAGAAATGATCTAGTTAGATTCAATGTTGATTTCGGCAGAGTAATAGTAAGAATATGTATTAATAAATGTGGAAGAAGAAGAGGAGTGAAAACTAGAAAAGTATAATTAGAAATTCTTTGAAAACATCCCCTTTTTATAGAAGAACAACAGTCATGTCCATTCGTGAAGGGATATGACGAATAGACACTTCTTTTGAAATTAAAAATTTGAAATCAAATGACACTATGTCGACATGGGTAACTTGGGTATGTCGACATCCTAAAGGAAATTTTAGTGTTTTGTTTTTCTTTGAAAATAACTTTTATCTTATATTAAAACTATTTTAAACTTTTATAAATATACTTAACTATAGTTAAACTACATAAATAAATATAGAGAATAATATTTTGGTATATATAAAATTTTACTATAATTTTATATTTAAATCTCCGTATTAAAAGTTAAATATATTATTATTAAAAGATAGTTTAAAATTAAGGATAATTTAATTTTGAAATTAGATTATTTTGAGGCTAAAAGTATTTAAAATCAGGATAGATGTTTTTGATTCTTTTAAAATGAAGGTTTTTTAAAATCATTTTGAAAACAAGATATAATTTTGTAAAATCATTTTGAATAAAAGGTTAGCGGATACAAAACAATGTTCCATTAGATTTTTCATAGGTTCCACCCTACTTAGGGTTCCATCCCTCTAACGGGCTCGATGTGGATTCTATTCCACAAATAAATTGGATTTTAAGATGCTAGTGCTTTTCTAGGAGTTTTAACAAAATTCTAATTAAAATTACTTATTCTTGAACTCTTGATAATCTTGATATTCTTGATACTCATGAGTCTTCAATTTTGATTTCTTGAATCTCTATACTGTACAGTCTTCATTCTTGGCGCCTGCATGGTTAAATCATGCATATACATATATATCTAAACTATAATGTTAGTATTTATATTTTATAATCCTATTCTAAGGTTGCTTTTATCAAAACCATCATCTTAAGGACTAATAGAGAGACTCTATATGGTTTCTCGCCAATATTAATTTACTTATATTCTTGTGTCACTTATATTGTTGTTTGTTAAAGTTATTTATGTCGTACTGTTTGATCGTGTAAGTGTCATTACAATAATTATCACCGTATTGTCACTTATGAAATATCTCTCCTCAAACTCTTATTGTGTATTGAACTTGAGCTTGTGATTTTATAAAATAAATGTTCGGTTGTGTTTTTGCACTTTGAAAATTGTTTAAACCATATTTTCAAAAAATTGGGAATTTTGAAAATAAACAATAAATATTGATTAAAACTTATAAAAGGAGATATAAATTTGATTAACTATTCTCTGGAAAAATCACTGTTGTTTTACATTTATAAAAGGATTATAAATTTGATTAATTATATTTTGGATAATTAATGTTTTTTTAAATTTATAAAAAGGTTATAAACTGGATTATTTATCTTTTGAGATAATTAATGTTGTTTGAAATTAATAAAATAGATAATTAATTTAATTAATCATTTTAGCAAAGATGTTTGAAGTTAATTAATCATTTTTAATAATGATGTTTAAAATTAATTAGTCATTTTAAAGAATGATGTTTAAAATTAATCAATCATTTTTAATAATGATGTTTAAGATTAATTAATCATTTTAATAAATGATGTTTAAAGTCAATTAACTGCTCTAATAAAGGTGTTTAAAATTAATTAACTAGTTTAATATATTAAAATTAACTAACTAGTCTAATAAAGGTGTTTAAATTTAATTAATGGATTTATTAAAGGAGTTATAAGTTGATTAATTATCTCTTGGGAATGTTAACATGGTTTTAAACTTATAAAAGAATTATATCAATTATTTTTCTAGATGATTAACATTATTTTAAATTTATAAAAGCTTTTTAATCGATTTATTATCTTCCAGGATAATAAATGTTGTTTGAAATTTATAAATGATAGTTTATAAATGAAAAAAATTCTTTTGAAAGGAATTGTTTCAAAAATAAAGCTAATTGTAAATTGTTTTGGGTTTATAGTAAACAATGTTTTAATGATATTTGGTTTTGACCCTTCTTTTTATTACACTTAGAAATATAATCTACTCTTTAAAAATAATAGTTTTGAGATTATTTCTAAAGCGTTATACAAATATTTGTGATGTGAAAACCAAGCACAAGTTTGAGTTTTAAAAGTTTAAATGTTTGATTCGGTTACTGAAAGGATAAAAAATTTAACTTCCGTAAACAGTATCGCTTATATGAAATAGATTTATTCATACTCTCAGCACTAAACGTCGAGGTAAGTAAACTCATTTCTATCTCAAAGATTGAAATTATTGTCAAGCTAATGTCTAAAGTTAAAACTACCTTCACTTTCCAGCTTCATTTTTACCTGAGGGATGGTACAAGTTTGAAATCGATGATTACTGGTAAGGGTACGAGATTTAATTTCCATATATGCTTATTCTGACTATTCTCAATAGTTGATTTATTGACAATCGATGCAGCTTTCTTCTTTGTGCATCATCCATTTAAGACGACTTGTTGCTCATTTGAGCATTGATATCCTTTGTCGAAAATGATTTAAACTAGAAAGCAAGTAGGGACCAAGCTATGTGAGGTCATTCCTTTTAGGATATTATCACATCTACTCTAGATTGGTTTCGATGATATACACATGGAGTTGTGAAATACACAGATTTTTGGTAAGGTTGGCGGGGTCCGACTTGAAGTTCCCAAAAGGAGTCACAGAGTATATGAACCTCTCAAGTATATTTTATAAAAGTATACTTTCGGTGAAGGGGCAGGGCACCCTCTTTATCACTGTTGAAAAATCAATTTCCTTGTTGATTCAGATCTTTGAATTGTTTTCTTTATTGCATCGAGAAGTGACTGGAGTTCTTCTCGATGTTTAATTATTTGTGTCCATTCTTTAAGTTTGGATTTTGATCTTGTTTATGCCCATTCTTTCAAGTTTGGTTTTGGTTTAATTTGCTCTGGTCATTCATCTGTGGAAGTTGTTCTTTTGATTTAAAACCCATTCCATGTTTAGTAGGGTGGTCTCGTAGAATTTTATGTGTTCATCATATCTCTTGAGTTTTCTTATGCTGGTATTTCCAGACCGATCCAAGTGTTATTTTACTATAATGCAAAAGTCAAACCGAGTATTTTTCCACGTTGTAATTTGTGAGACATGGAGCTCATGGAGTAGAGCAAGATGTTCACCTACCGTAGTATTTTATTTTCACTATATTATTATTATATATGCCCGTCAATAATAGTAAGGTCAGGAAGTTATGAATGTCCAGGTTGATTTTTAACAACCCAGAATCTTGAACATTTGAAATTGAAATATTTAATTGATTTTAAATATTTGGAAGTTAGTTTAACTTGAATTTCAAATATAAACATGAATTTGACAATTAAATTATTGAATTTAATTTATTGAAATTGGATAAAAATTCGAATCTTCAATTTTAAGCTATTTAAAAATATTTCAAAGGGCTTAGAAAATTTATATTGATAATGCTGAAGATAATGAAAGCTTCAGAATTGGATTTGAAAATATTTTATTCAGTTTTGGAGTTTTATCGTTTTAATCGATATTTAAAAATTGCCTTCTGAGGCACAGTCTCGGAATTCGACGAAACCTGTTCCATTGGATCTGTAATATTGTATTATTACCGGATTTTAATTTTTGTGACGTTTGGAGTGATCGTATGGTCGTACGATAAGAAAACACGCTAAATTTTTTTTATTGAAATTCAATTTAATAGCTGCTCCATACGATCGAATTTAGACTCGGAACATTTTCCATTGCGTCGGAATAGGCGTATAACATTATAAACGCCTGGTGGCATGCCTCGATAGGAATTCGAAAATTTAAGTTGCATTATCGAGATGATTTGAATTTAAATTTAAATTGAATATATATATATATATATATATATTATCACATGTAATAGATAATTAAACACGTAGAGTAAGATCCAAGCACGTGTTTTGCTTTCTCTGGAAAGTTCAATACCTGTATTCATTTCAAAAAAAACAAATGAGAACACTTTTACTTCGTTCAAAACTCAAAACGTATTGTCTCTGAGCGTTCTTCAAATCCATGGCCGTGTAAAAGAAAAAAAAATCGAAATCAAATTTCAAATCGATAAAAAAAATGGCGCCCCTTTCACTATAGTTCAAACGAATGAAACTCGTTCCAATCTATACGAAATCGATCGTATAATCTGCGGCTTCTTCTTCTTCGATTTCAATTCAAATCGATCGAATCTGAAAAAAATCAAAATCAAATCACTACAGGGCATGCGCATGATTGGGAAGAGTCGTGGCGATCTGTAGGATTCGTCGATAAAGTATGGGGTGTGCGTGCGAGCTCGAGTTCTTGGGCGGCGGCGCAAGGTGAAGTTCGATGTCGCAGTGTTCTCGTCGAGGCGCGACAATCGATTTAGCAGCGGCGACTTCAAATCACGAGCCCTAATTGATGGTCGTTATGTTCTGTCGTGCAAGGTCGAAGGGTTGGGAAGAGAGCAACGACATGTGGGGGACGCTCTGGTGAGGAGGCTAGGGCTTTGCGATGTCGGGCCTGGGCTTACTCGATAACAGTAAGGTATGTCAACAACTTATCTTCAAATTTAAATCTATTTTAAATTATATGAATATAGGTTAAAAACACAGGTCTGTTTACTTTAAAAATATATATAATTCAAAAAAAGGAAATTATTTTATTTAGAAAAAAATTTATATATGCACATAGATTTTAAATATATATATATATATGCATAGGTATATTTAAAATCCAGACTTTTTATATTTTTACGAATATATATGTATCAGAAATTTTACGGTAAAGAAAATTCTGTATTTTTATATAAAATAAATATACATATACAAAAATTGAATTTAGTTTTAGATATTCAAAATAATGAATTATGGTGAATAATTGGTTTAACTAATATAATTATTTTGATTACTAAAGATTATAAAAGGAAAATTAGTTTAAATTTTAATGATTTGTTTAAAATAAAAATCATTGGTTAATTGAATTTATTAAAAAAGGAAATTTAATAATTAGTTAAATCGATCTAACTAAAAATGGGAAATTAATTGTTCATCTAGTCCAAGTATTAATAAAATTGTGAATTGTTTATACTAGGTCAAAATTTGTAAAGAAGCAAGCCGGTTTGAAAATTGATTGCAAATTAAAGGTGAGATCTTCTCACTCAAATTTAATAATTGAAAATTGCAGTTGTTGATTGATTATTTGTTTGTGATAGTATATATAGTAATGTGTGTGTGTATATATATTTGGAGTGATTGATTTCCCGCATTATATAGAGGATGAGACCCTATGCGTCGCATAATTGCGGATGATTTTATATAATCCCATATACCGCGATATTCCACCTCGAAGTGGAATTGGTTTTTAATTGTTGTGCTAACGTCTATGGATGCAGGGAAATAGGTTGGAGGGATCCTACTAGATTCCTCAAATATTTGAATTTGTTTCAATGTTGTATGTTGATTATTTATAATCTGCGTACGATTATATTTGTGATTGAAATCGTTGAAGGATATAGTTAGCCGAATATATTTTTGGTACAGTAGCATATCAGAAATATAAAATTGGATTTTTGGTAATTAAAATAGGAAACTTTAAGTAAATTTATTTTTAAGAATTGGTGAATTTACAAGAAGGAATTTAAATGGGTAAAGATTGATTTTGAAATCTTATCGAATTAATTCCAAAATATGCGAAAAGATTTTAAGAAAGGGATTTCAAGTAATATTGTTTAATAATTGAAGAAATTATCAAAAATTTGGATTTAAATAGTTTGGAAGAAATAAAGAAATTTATTTTAAAAAGAAATAAATTTGGAAATAAATTTGGTGTTTGAAATAAATTTGAGAATCAATTTGAAAACTGATTTGGTATTTAAAATAAGTCCTTGGGAAATCGTTATGAAAATTGATTTGGAGTTGTAATGAAAATTGATTTGATGTTTAAAAATAAATCTTTGGGAAATCGATTTGGAAAATTTTGATTTGGTATTGGAAAATAAAATTAGAAATCAATTTGGAATTTGATTTGGTGTTTGAAAATGAATATTTAGGAATCGATTTGAAAATCGTATATCGGTGGATACTTGGAAATTTAAATTCACGATGGAATTTATAAAGGTAAGGGAAAATTGTTTTAAAAATAAACATTTGGGTTATGTTTGAAAGTTTGAAAAGAAATTTACAGATTTGGAACGCAAATTTAAAATAAATCAAGAAGGATTTATTAATTGATTTAAATGGACCATTTTGAAATGGAAAGCGTGTTCTCCCTGGATAGCCGAGTATGTTTTCAAAGTAACTTTTGAAGTGTAAGTTAAAAGTTCTAGAAATTGGTTTTGAAAGAATATTGTTGGAGAAATTATTTTTTGAAATTGTTTTTATTCTTTAAAGTAAGGATTTATTTAGTTAATTATAGAAGTGATTATTTTTAAAGATTCAATTGATATTCGATTTAGAAAATGGTTATTTAAATATTTATACTCTATCTAATAATTTTATTTCAAAATTAATTGGACTTGAGTTTTTATATGAGATATTAGTATAATATTTTCATAACTAATGTTTTAAGTAAAGTGTTTTAAAATAGTTTTATTGTAAATATTTCCAAGTATATATTTTTCGATAAGTGATCTAAATTATTTTAAAATATTCGAACTCGGCAAATTTTTAGTGGAAATAAATAGTATTTGGAAATTTATTCCATGTGAGGAAAGTAAACTGAAATTTGTTTTCAAAGGATTGAAATGTGAAAAGTAATTTGAAATTTGTTTTCAAAGGATTGAAATGTGAAAAGTGATTTGAAATTTGTTTTCAAAGTGTTGAAGTGTGAAAATATATCTTGCAAAGATATTTTGAAATTAAATATTTGGGAGAAAATTATTTGGAATTTGGTGATTGTTGTGAATATTGACTGATAGTTAAATAACTGACTATCAATATTGGCCTTCAAATGGCGTTTGAATTTCGATACGACCGGGAGTCGGATGCCCAATGGTTGATCAAAAACCACATCGAATCTTTGCGATGGATCTTTTGTTTAAAAGATCAAAGTGGAAATTGTTGTGATTTATTTGAAATCTGAATGTAACACTTATATTTCTAAAATAAGCGCTCATTATTCGGATTACCCGGGAGAAGACTTTGTGTTATAAAAGCCATTCCGAATAACGATACGACGAAATGAGATTGCATTTGAAGATGGTGTTGAAGACCCGGTGTTTTCGAAAGCGAAAGGATTACCTGTCGAATGTCTCTGTACTGAGTTGCTCCGGTATAGAGATTTTATCCACCTTTGTGATGGGGATTCCGAATGTGATTAGTGAATATCCGGATTGCAAGGGCTTCTTTGAAGTGCCTTCGGTTCCATTCGATCCCGAAATGGACTTGTATGGATGTGTGTCTGACATTACACTTTGAGATGTAAAGCTGGTTTCTATCAAATACATTTCTGTTGGTGGCGGTGAATTTATTCTTTTAGCTTAACACCCTTCTCTAAGACATATGAGCTCAGAGGTTTTGTAGTTGATGGTTACTAGTGATACATTCTCATTTTGGTAATGTGGCATACGAAGTGTTGCTGATCATTTGTTGATCGAAGCATGGCTTTTGTGAAAAGCATTGCTTTATGGATGAGACTTCATCAGACCTCAAAAGAAATGGTCAAAACGAGAAGGATGTAGAAAGACAATTTGGGGGTAGCGCCCTCAGGGTATGTCCATTTCCTTCTGGAAAAGGATGGGTATCATGGTATGGAACTCAGATATTTAACCTATGTGGTTACTGCAAAATTGTGCTTTGTGGTTGAGGATCCTCAGATAAAGGTCGGTAACGACCGGGATGGCATACTAGTGGAGGTTACCTAGTTACAGAGGTAACCCGACCTTGTGTTGGCAGAGATCCGGTTAGGTTCTCGGGGCGTCCCTCCAGAGGCGTTCCCATATGGCATAGGAAGTTCCTTAGCCTGCCATTTGTTGAAAATCTAATCTCCAATACACGCCTTATACGGTTTTAGTTCTATAACCTGCCTTTAACTTATGGCGGTGACCCGCTATTTAATTAGTAGTTATAGTAGGCATAGTTCGAAATGTCTATGTTGGTTAAGATTAATATTATACTTTCAAAAGGTTTTCTGCACCATGCACTAATAATACTATTAAAAAAGATTTTGCATATCAAGCATATTTGATATCATAAGGAGAAATCTCCTCCAATTCTGTGTTTGTATTGTGTGCGTGGCGGGAGGTCTTATGGTAATTTCATTTTCCAAAAGCATAGCGGATTTTTTTCCTTTCTTTGTGAAAATAACTGTTTTTAAGAACTCACACCAGTCCCATGACCGACTTGGAGATTATTGTTCCCTTTCTAAACTCTGGGTGCCCATAATTTTTCACACGGGCAGGCTAGAGTCAGGTTATCGTTATTCTGGAGCGAAGTCAGAAAAGAAATGCTATAGAGATCTGGAGTTCAAACGGGATGGCAAGACGTGTCATTATGCTATGTATTATCCGCTGCGTTGGGATTGTGGTCAGTTTAGTTTCCATATAGTCAAGTTATACCGACTGCCAGTTTTATATTGTGTTGTTGCAAACTCTGATAATGTGATATATAAACTGATATAGTGCTTTTGTTTTAAAGATTACTCATTTATCTATTATATTTGTTCCGCTGCGAAATGTGAGATTCTGTTATTATTTCTGTTTCTTCTTCTATCTTTTTCTTCTTAAACACTAACGGTTCGGTTTTCCCGCATTCGATCGTGCGGCATTGGATACAATGGACGTATCGATGTCGACTTTCGGGTGTCGAAAATTTGGATCATTACAGAGTGGTATCAGGGCATTTGGTTAAGCGACAATCTTGGCTCTGGTGGGTGTTACTCATTAGAGGTAGAGCTAGTAGTACTCTAGAATGAGTTTGAGTGTAATAATAGATATGAGCGCGTATTTGTTAGTGAATATAAAATTGTTTTATATTGTGTTGATTGGTTTGTTGAGTGGTATATAGATTCTGGTCAATATGAGTAATTAACGTTATTGATAGGAATCTCTAAACACTTGTACAGAACAATTCGACGTGATATTGTTTTAAAAAAATAGGGTAATTGAAATAATTTTACCCAAATTATTTTCGTGTATAAAAGGAAATAATCTTTGTAAATTATTATAGTGCATGGTTGCTTGGATGTTAGGAATTGATAATATGAAATTATTATTGAATAAGAAATTAAAATGATAAACAAAGAGCTAAGAAAATAAAATCCATATACAAATTGAATGCAAATTGTAAATGTGATTTATAATTTGAAATAGAATTCCAGAGAAATATTTGGAAATGTTTTCGAAAAGATTTGAAATTTTGGTGAAAAGTTTAAATTCCTTTTTAGTTTGAAAATGATTTTCAATGGTTTTGGAAAAAATATTTTTGAAGGGATGAAAGCACTAAACTCTTTTCGGTCGCTGGAAAATAATTCCGATGATGATCGCGACATCATTGGTGTTCATTTTCGAGTTTCCAAGAGAGGAATTGCTGCCAAATTATTTTAAATGGAAGTTGTTAGAAAAACTGGGTTTGGTTTTGGGAATTCAAAAGATAATTTTAATTGATTTCAAAAATGATTTTGAAATGTTGGAAAGACTCTGGAATCTGATAAAAATAGCTATGGAATAAAATTTATTAAGGTGGAAAATAAAATTGTGAATGAATAAATGAATTTACAATTGCAAGTAAATGAAAGTGAAATTGAATGTTGAAATTCATTTCGAATTTGTATGTAAATAGAACTGGAATCGGAATTGAATTTGATTTGTGATAAACAAAAGCATTGAAATAAAATTAGTAAGTGAAATTAATTGAAAGAATGACGAAATAAATATTGTTTGAAATGAATTGAATTCAATAATTATAAATAAAAGGTGAATTGAATTCATATGGAACTGGAAATCCAGTTTAAATATAAGTAAATATTAACCGAAGTGGCAAATTGAAAATAAATATAGGAAGTATGTAAAATACCTATATCGAACTTAAGAAACAAATTGTAGAATTCTTAAGGAAAGATTTGGTATTGGAAATGTACCAAGTTAATAAGTGAATGAAGATTAAAGTGGAAATTGTGAAATGGTAATTATGAATAAGGAAATGAAAATATGTGTGAACAAAAGAAAAGAAAATTGATAAAGATAATAATCAATTGGAGTAAATACGTAGGATGTATGTATATTACTTTATTCACATAATGATTTGATCCAGAATTCAAGCATAGAATTTCGAGATAGTTATATCGATCCGAGCTGGAATTTTTCACTCAATTTTCGACGATGAACCTAGATATAGATGTTTGGTTGATTCTGGAAATTCTCTATCATAGTTTACGGCTATGTAAGAAGAGTGACGGTTTCTGATCAAGAAACCAGATCCGAGTCTGCACTAGGAAGCCGGGTGGACGTTACTAGTTCGGAAGTGAAATTGTGTGATCGAATGAGTGATCTAATTTGGTATTGCATATGAATGATATAAACACATCGTACGGATTTGAATAAAATAAATATTAAAACTTTTGTAAATAAAAATATAAAATGATTTTGAAAGCTATGATTGGACATTATTGCTAGTAGGATATACAGGTGATTTAAATGCAAAGGGAATAGGATTTTAATTTTGAAGATAAAATTTAATTTTCTCGAAAAAAAGCATGTGTTTAAATATCAATATGAAATTTGATGATTCTCTTGTCTAGCCGCTTGGCTTTTCTTTTTTTTTTGAAATCTAGGGGACCATTGTGGCATTTTGTAGTTAACCTAAGCTAACAGCGCAAAGGAGACGCTGGGAAATTTTTCGAAAATTTAGGGAGTTAGAAAATTTTTGAGGAAATTTAAAATTTGAATTTGAGTTGTTGAGAAAATAAAGTTGTTTGGAAAGTACGAAAGATTTTGGAAAGTTATTTGAAGTGAATAAGTCTTGAATAAAAAGATTTGTTTTGGAAAGTTGATAAAACTATTGGGTTTTGAAAAAAAATAAATGGGTTAAGGATCATCCTTTTTAACTAGTAATTTCGGGACAAAATTCTTTTAAGGGGGAAGAATGTGACGATCCAAAATTTTGAACATTTAAAACTGAAATATTTAATTAATTTTAAATATTTGAAAGTTAGTTTAAGTTGAATTTCAAATATAAACATGAATTTGACAATTGAATTATTGAATTTAATTTATTGAAATTGGATAAAAATTTGAATCTTCAGTTTTAAGCCGTTTAAAAATATTTCAAAGTGCTTAGAAAATTTATATTGATAATACTGAAGATAATGAAAGCTTCAGAACTGGATTTAGGAATGTTTTATTCAGTTTTGGAATTTTATCGTTTAAATCGATATTTAAAAATCGCCTTCTGAGGCATAGTCTTGGAATTCGACGAAACCAGTTCCATTGGATCCGTAATATTGTATTATTATCTGATTTCAATTTTCGTGACGTTTGGAGTGATCGTTTGGCCGTACGATAAGAAAACGCGCTGAAAATTTTATCAAAATTCAATTTAATAACTGGATCCAAAAAGTTATCTTCTCCATACGATCGAATTTAGACTCGGAACCTTTTCCATCACGTTCGGAATAGGCGTATAACATTATAAACGCCGAGCGGCATGCCTCGATAGGAATTCGAAAATTTAAGTTGCGTTAGCGAGATGATTTGAATTTAAATTGAATATATATGTACATATTTTATCACATGCAAAAGATAATTAAACACGTAGAGTAAGATCCAAGCATGTGTTTTCCTTTCTCTATAAATTTCAACACGCGCATTCATTTCAAAAAAACAAACGAAAACACTTTTTCTTCATTCAAAAATCAGAACAAATTATCTCCGAGCCTTCTTCAAATCCATGGCCGTGTAAAAGAAAAAAATTGGAATCAAATCTCAAACAGGTAAAAAAAAATGGCGCCACTTTCACTTTCGTTCGAATGAACGATTTTTCTTTCCAATCTATACGAAATCGGTCATATAATCCATGGCTTCTTTTTCTTCGATTCCAATTCAAATTGATCTAATCTGGAAAAAAATCAAAATCAAATCACAACAGGGCATACACGTGTTTGGGAAGAGGCATGGCGATCTGGAGGATTCGTCGACATAGTATGGGGCGCGCATGCGAGCTCGAGTTCTTGGGCGGCGGCATGAGGTGAAGTTCGATGTCGCAGTGTTCTCGCCGAGCCGCGGCAATCAATTTAGCAACGACAACTTCAAATCACGAGCCCTAATTGATGGTCACCTCTGTTCTGTCGTGCAAGGTCGAAGGGTTAGGAAGAGAGCAACGGCCGTGTGGGCGACGCTCTAGTGACGATGCTAGGGCTTTGCGATGTCGGGCCTTGGTTTACTCGATAACAGTAAGGCATGTTAACAACTTATCTTCAAATTTAAATCTAATTTAAATTATATGAATATAGGTTAAAAACACAGTTCTGTCTACTTCAAATATATATATATATATATAATTAAAACAGGAAATTATTTTATTTAATTTTTTTTATATATGAAGATTGATTTTAAATACATGTATACATAGGTATATTTAAAATCCAGACTTTCTATATTTTTACGAATATATATGTATTAGAAATTTTACAGTAAAGAAAATTCTTTATTTTTTATATAAAATAAATATACATATACAAAATTCAAATTTATTTTTAGATATTCAAAATAATGAATTATGGTGAATAATTGGTTTAATTAACTTATATTGTTATTTTGATTACCAAAGACTATAAAAGGAAAATTAGTTTAAGTTTTAATAATTTGTTTAAAATAAAAATCATTGGTTAATTAAATTTATTAAAAAAGGAAATTTAATAATTAGTTAATTCAATCTAACTTAAAATGGAAATTAATTGTTCATCTAGTCCAAATATTAATAAAATTGTGAATTGTTTATACTAGTCAAAATCTGTAAAGAAGCAAGCCGGTTCGAAAATGGATTGGAAATTAAAGGTGATATCTTCTCACTCAAATTTAATAATTGAAAATTGGAGTTATTGATTGATTATCTTTTTTTGATAGTGTGTGTGTGTGTATATAATTGGAGTGATTGATTTCTCGCATTATATAGCGGATGAGACCCTATGCGCCGCATAATAGCAGATGATTTTATTTAATCCCATATACCGCTATATTCCACCTCGAAGTGGAATTGGTATTTCATTGTTGTGCGAACGACTTTGTATGCAGGGAAACAGGTTGGAGGGATCCAACTAGATTCCTTAAATATTTGTATTTGTTTCAATGTTGTTTGTTGATTTATTTATAATACGTGTACGATTATATTTGTGATTGAAATCGTTGAAGGCTGTAGTTTGCCGAATATATTTTTGGCATCGTAGGATACCAGAAATATAAAATTGGATTTTGGAAATTAAAATAGGGAACTTTAAGTAAATTCATTTTTAAGATTTGGTGAATTTAGAAGAAGGAATTTAAATGGGTAAAGATTGATTTTTAAATCTTATCGAATTAATTCCAAAACATGGAAAAAGATTTTAAGAAAGGGATTTTAAGTAATATTGTTTAATAATTGAATAAATTGTTTAAAATTCGGATTTTAAATAGTTGGAAGAAATAATGGAATTTATTTTAAAAAGAAATAAATTTGGTGTTTGAAATAAATTTGGAAACTGATTTGGTATCTAAAAATAAGTCCTTGGGAAATCGTTATGAAAATTGATTTGGTGTCTGAATGAAAATTGATTTGATGTTTAAAAATAAATCTTTGGGAAATTTGTTTGGAAAAATTTGATTTGGTGTTGGAAAATAAAATTAGAAATCAATTTGGAATTTGATTTGGTGTTTGAAAATGAATATTTAGAAATCGATTTGAAAATTGTATATCAGTGGATATTTGGAAATTTAAATTCACATTGGAATTTATAAAGGAAAGGGAAAATTGTTTTAAAAATAAATATTTGGTTTTTTTTAAAAGGTGTGGAAAGAAATTTATAGATTTGGAACGTAAATTTAAAATAAACCGAGAAGGATTTATTAATTGATTTAAATGGACCATTTTGAAATGGAAAGTACGTTCTCCTTGGAAAGCCGAGTATGTTTACAAAGTAGCTTTTGAAGTGTAAATTAAAAGTTCTAGAAATTGGTTTTGAAAGAATATTATTCGAGAAATTATTTTCGGAAATTGTTTTTAATCTTCAAAGTAAGACTTATTTAGTTAATTATAGAAGTAATTGTTTTTAAAGATTTAATTGATATTCGATTTAGAAAATGGTTATTTAAATATTTATACTCTGTCTGCTAATTTTATTTTAAAATTAATTGGACTTGAGTTTTTATATGAGATATTAGTATAATATTTTCGTAATTAATGTTTTAAATAAAGTGTTTTAAAAATAGTTTTATTCTAGATATTTCCAAGTATATATTTTTGGATAAGTGATCTAAATTATTTTAAAATATTTGAACTTGGCAATTTTTTAGTGGAAATAAATAATATTTGGAAATTTATTCCACGTGAGGAAAGTAAATTGAAATTTGTTTTCAAAGGATTGAAATGTGAAAAGTAATTTAAAATTTGTTTTCAAAGGATTGAAATGTAAAAGTGATTTGAAATTTGTTTTCAAAGTGTTGAAGTTTGAAAAATATATTTTGTGAAGGTATTTTGGAAATAAATAATCGGGGGAAAATTATTTGGAATTTGGTGATTGTTGTGAATATTGATTGATAGTTAAATAACCGACTATCGATATTGGCCTTTAAATGGCGTTTGAATTTCGATGCGACCGGGGATCGGATGCCGAATGTTTATTCGAACACCACATCGAATCTTTGTGATGGATATTTTGTTTAAAAGATCAAAGTGGAAATTGTTGTGGTTTATTTGAAATCTGAATGTAATACTTATATTTTTAAAATAAGCGCTCATTATTCGAATTAGCTGGGAAAGGACTTTGTGTTATAAAACCAATTCCAAATAATGATACGATGAAATGGGATTGCATTTGAAGATGGTGTTGAAGACCAGGTATTTTTTTAAAGCGAAAGGATTACATGTCGAATGTCTCTGCACCGAGTTGCTTCGGTATAGAGATTTTATCACCCTTTATGATGGGGATTCCGGACGTGATTAGTGAATATCAGGATTGCTTCTTTGAAGTGCCTTCGGTTCCGTTTAATTCCTAGAACGGACCTGTATGGATGTGTGTCTGACGTCACACTTGGAGATGTAAAGCTGGTTTCTATCAAATACATTTCTGTTGGTGGTGGAGAATTTATTCTCTTAGCTTGTCACCCTTCTCTAAGACGTACGAGCTTAGAGGTTACGTAGTTGATGGTTACTAGTGATACATTTCCAATTTGGTAATGTGGCATATGAAGTGTTGCTGATCATTTATTGATCGAAGCATGGCTTTTGTGAAAAGCGTAACTTTGTGGACGAGACTTCATCCGACCTCGCAACCCAGAAATGGTAAAAACAGGAAGGATGTAGCAAGACAATTTGGAGGTAGCACCCTCAGGGTATGTCCATTTCCTTCTGGAAAAGGGTGGTATCATGGTATGGGGCCTAGATATTTAACATATGTGGTTACTGTAAATTTATGCTTTGTGGTTGTTGCTTTATGATTGAGGATCCTCAGGTCGGTAATGACCGGGGATGGCATACTCGTGGAGGTTACCTAGTTACAGAGGTAACCCGGCCTTATGTTCGCAGAGATCCGGTTAGGTTCTCAAGACGTCCCTCCAGAGGCATTTCCATGTGGCATAGGAAGTTCCTTAGCCTGACCATTTGTTGGAAATTCAATCTCCAATACGCATCTTGTACGGTTTTAGTTGTATAACCTGCCTTTTACTTATGGTGGTGACCCGCTGTTTAATTGGTAGCTATAGTAGGCATAGTTTGAAATGTCTATGCTAGCTAAGATTAATATTGTACTTCCGAAAGGTTTCTGCACTATGCACTAATAATAATATTAAAAAAAGTTTTTGCGTATCAAGCATATTTGACTATCATAAGGAGAAATCTCCTCCAATTCTGCATTTGCGTTGTGTGTGGCAGGAGACCTTACGGTAGTTTATTTTTCCAAAGGCATAGCATATTTCTTTTCCATTCTTTATGACTGACCTAGAGTTTATTGTTCTCTCTCCAAACTTTGGTTCCCCATAATTTTCCACACAGGCAGCCTAGAGTCAAATTATCATTATTCTAGAGCGAAGTCAGAAAAGATACGCTATGGTGATCTAGATTTCAAACTAGATGGCGATACGTATCATTATACTATGTATTATCTGCTGCGTTGGGATTGCGGCAAGTTCAATTTCCATGTAGTCAAATTATACCAATGCCAATGTTGTATTGTGTTGTGAACTCTGATAATGTGATGTATAAACTGATATAGTGCTTTTGTTTTAAATATTATTCATTTATCTATTACATTTGTTCCACTACGAAATGAGAGATTCTGTTATTGTTTATGTTTCTTCTTCTATCTTCTTCTTCTTAAACCCTAACGATTCGGTTTTTGGGCATTCGACTATGCGGAATTGGATACAGTGGACGTATCGATGTCGACTTTCAGGTGTCGAAAAATTGGGTTGTAAAATTAATGAGTTTTGTTTTTAACTCCAGTATACTATGTGTTTTAGAGTGACAGTGTAATGACCCAAAATTTCGACCTCAAAAATTTGACATTAATATATTCACGGTAGAAGTGCCAAGCAATCGAACAACGGAAATTTCAGATTGTTAGAGAAAAGAAGAAGAAGATAGAAGAAGAGACAGAAAACAAATCAAGGAATCTCACATATCGCAGCGGATCAAAATATAATATCAAATAATAGCATTTATACGAGAAAAGCTGTAATTGTCAGATTACATATAATACATCAAAGTTTACAACCATTTACAAATAGACTAGATAGTTATATCGACCTGCCCAGACTACAATCAAATCAAACTCAATACACTACGGTAAACTCCATACGTTCCTGCCATCCAGCCGCCTCTTGAGCTCCATGACGTCCTAACCTAAAAATTTGTAATACTTGGTCTGTCCTGAGCATTACATCAAAGTAGCAACCGGTTCAGACTGGAAACGAACGTGAGTAAACCCATAAAATTGAAATACTAAGTCATAAAACTTAATTGGAAACCGGGGGTAACTCGTATCTCACTACGAGTTCATAACTTGTTATAGTCGTCACTTATTTCACAAATCAATCCCTAAGTACCCTTACTTAGTTTTCAATGGTCCATACTATCCCATTCCAGCCTATTGATTTCACATATCAAATTTATAAAGAATTATTGTAGATTGCAAATCGAAGTGCTTTCCGGTATGTACTGATTTGCGATCTGGTCTCTTCGATTCCAATGTTGTTCAATAAGCCAAATTGTTCAAGTTTTAAACAATACAATTTATATTCAGGATAGCATATTTACATAATAACTCATCTCAGATAGATACTTACATTATCATAGTTCAATCAAACATTGTATATCATAGAGCATCACACATTAATCAATTTCAAGGCATTCGGCATGACTTAATCATCCAAAAGCAAGGTTAATTGTTCACATAATTAAATTTAACCAAATAAATTAATTACCTAACCCTGCTTAATTAACATTAATTACAAACCATTTGTTATTACTTTAATTAATCGGTGAAATTAATTAATCATTCTTAATTATCCAGCTTAAGTAATTATCCTTAATAACTTAATTATTTATTAATCAATCACATTAATTAACCTTTGATTAATTAATTACACTAACGAATTTACCCTTAGTTACATACGTTAAGTAATTATCTTTTAAGTAATCTAATTATCTTTTAATTATTTCCATCAAGCAATTATCCCATAATCACTTTCATTAGTTAATTATCTTTAACTAATTACATTCATTTATTAACCTTTAATTAATCGCATTAAGTAATTAACTATCTTCTAATTAATTACATTCAGTAATCACTCTTTAATCACTTATAATAAGTAATTAACTATTCACTAATTAATTACATTCAGTAATTATTCTTTGATCACTTATACTAAGTAATTAACTATTCTCTAATTAATTACATTTAGTAATTATTCTTTGATCATTTATACTAAGTAATTAACTATTCTCCAATTAATTACATTCAGTAATTATATTTCAATTTGTAAAATCTTAAATACTTAAGATGAACCATATAGTTTAATTAATTTCTTAGTTTCATCATTAAACTTTTTTGAATTCAAAAGTTTGAAATTAATTCATTCAAAACATCTCTTACTTAAAGTTTTTAATATACTTATATTTTGAAACATGTTTGATAATGGCTTTGAAAACTTGTTCATCTCTATTTGCTTTGAAAACTGGTTACTAATTTTCTTTTGTTTTTTAAACCTTTTAAAAAAATTCAAAGCAAACCTGATTTCCCTATGAAAATACCCGAGCCACAAAACAAAATCTCGAGTCAATTCCCGTGTTACTCACAAACTCACTACCTTCGAGACAAACATGACAATGACTCGAGCCAAACACGAGAACGTCCTTCTTCCCCAACTCCTTTGCAATTCCAGCTACACCGTACATACGTGCACCATGCACGTTGATCTAACTATCTTTGATCAACTCCTAATCCCTCAGGAAGTCGCCACAGCCTTCCTCGAACATTCCGACCACCCATCACCATCGATTAGGATGGGAATCAAAAACGAGCCACTCGTACTCAACCTGCTCATCAATTCCTCCTCGTGCCGCCACTTTTGTCCACTGGAACTCTCACCCTCATGCCCGGAGCCTCGCCTCACTCCCACGCGTCGATCACACAACATGCGATTGACTCCGTAGTCACCGTGTCGCCATCATCCCTCGAGAAAACACCCCGTACAAAACATAAGCCTAAACTCTAAATCCTCTCATCCCCGACACCCCGCTAACCTAAAAATCAACCTACCATTTTTCCTAGGACCACCTTCACCTACTCCTCCTTCGACCAAAACCCCGATGCCTGAAAGCCATGCAACCGCCTGAATTCGACGAATTTCCTTTTCCCATTTATCTTGAAAATTCCCAACAACCAAAATTTTAAAAATAATGATATTTACATCAAAAATCATTTTTTCCAAACACGAATCTAAATTTACAATCAAAACTTGAGAATTTAGCAATCGAGTTTTCGATTTGAATTTATTTTCCTCTGTACATTTTAATTCTAGAAATAATGGCTTGATTTAATCACTTCAATCTATTTATAAAAATAAAATAACATCTATACCATCACTTTTCTTTTAATGATCGTGATCAGATAAGCATTAGAGTTAGAGAAATTGATTTTCGAACTGGTTTAAGCTCTTTGAAATCAATAGAGGCAAATCTATAGACATCTTCATATATATAGACAAACAAGCATATTTATTCATTTACGCAAACACCTTTCACAATATTACTACTGATATTCATCACATTCATCAAAGTGTAAACAAATTCAACTTTAAAAGGGGTAGTTTACTCACCTAAATATGAACAGAGAAGCCTGGGACGTTTTGAAATCTGGAAACTTGATTTTGAAATCTGGAATTTGTCTTGCTTCATGACTTTGATTTGCTTGCTGATCTGAGTTGAATTTCTTGAATTTGTTGAGTTGATCTTGCTTAGCTCTAGGTTTGAAATTTGTGGAGAGATTGTTTTGAATTTTCTCTTTGATTTCTCTAGTTTTTTTAGTATACAGATTTCCTATTTTCCTTTAGTTTTGATAATGAAGATAAGAGAAAAGTGAAAGAGAGGGATAGAGATATGTTGATATAACTTAGCTTAATTTATTTAAAACAAAAAGAAAATAAATGACACTTGTTCAATTAGTTTACACTTGTAATTAGCATGTATTCTTAGGCATACATTTATTATTTAGTACGTACGTACATACATACATACATATATATATATATATATATATATATCTTACATTTTTAATTTCATGTAAAAATATATTTTTTAATATATTTATATTATATCTTAAATTTAGTTTTATATTTATTTATGTCTTATGTAATTATATTTATACTTTCTCTTTTATTTATTTATATATAACTTAAAAGAAAATGATATAAAATTCCAATTATACACGTATAAATAGTTTATATAAATATACCAGTTTTAAAACATAGATTTTTTAAATCCAATTTATTTCTAAGATGTTTATAATTGAATTTCAAATCCAAATTCTATTTACTATCATATTTATTTAATTATCCAATTATCAGATGACAAAAATCCGGGTTATCACAGGCAGCTTTACTATCTTTGTTATATTATATGTGATTGTTCCGCTGTGAGACTCTATTTCTCATGTTTTTGATGTTTTCCTTTTATTTTATCCTAACAATCTATCTTTTTGGAAATTGGATGTTCGACATTTGAATACGTGGATGGATTTGGTGCCGACTTCCGATGGTTGAGAAGGTGGATCGTTAAAAAAATCTTTATCTTTTTTTAATACCGTATTCCGCTATGCGTGTAATGACACGAGGGGCTATTGGCTCCGTCTTACCATCTTTTAATTGATCAAAATCTACCACAGTGGCAGTGTCATGCAGCCATTTCCTCAAACGTGAAATATGAAAGATGTCATGTGCTCCCGCTAACTTGGCCGGAAGCTCCACTCGATAAGCAAGTTTCTCCACCCTCTTTAAAATCGGGAAAGTCTCAACGAACCTTGCGCCAACTTCCCGAATATACCGGACTTCATGACCTTTCTAAGAGGGAAACCCCGATGGATGCCATGTCCCCAACTGAAAACTCCAAATCCTTTCTTCACATGTTAGTATAGGACTTCTATTGGTCATGTACAGCCTTCAATCTCTATATAATCAATTCATCCTTATTCGAGGTCTCATGAGTTAAATCCGATCCAAGTATGATTCTGTCGACCATTTCCTACCTACAATTAGGCGATTTGCATGGCCCCCGTATAAAGCTTCAAAAGGTTTCATGCCAATTATTTCTTGGTAACTATTATTGTATGCCAACTCTATCAAGGATAAGTGATGTTCCCAAGGTCCTCCAAAATTCATGATGCAAGCTCTTAACAAGTCTTCTAAAATTATGTTCACATTTTCCATCTAACTTTCAACCTATGAATAGTAAGCTATGCTGAGATTCAAAGTCGTCCCCAAAGCAGACCGCAAACTCCTCCAAAATTAGCTAGTGAATAAGGGGTCCCTATTGATAGCGGTGCTAATCGAAACTCCATAAAGTCGCACCACTTCCTTAACGTAAATCTACGCTAGAGATGTTATAGTCCTATTATTCTTAATAGGAATAAAGTGAGCACTCTTAGTGAGCTTATCCATTATAACCCAAATAGCTTCACTGCCTCTTTACTTTCTTGGTGACTCATCTATAACTTCCTTAGATATATGCTCCCACTTCCAAGTTGGCACCTCTGACGATAATAATAGTCCTATGGGATTTCCTTACTTGCCTTAATCATTTGGCAAGTTAAACATCTAGAGACATACTCTACTTCCTCTCTCTTCATTCCAAGACAATAGAAAATCCTCTTCATATCTCTGTACATTTTATCTCCTTCTGGTGAATTGTCTTTTTAGAATGGCAACATTCAGCTAGAACTTCTTTCAACACATCCTCCAACATTGGAACACATAGGTGTCCATCTCTCCTCAACCATCCCTTTTGTTTTAAAGCATATCTACCATCATAGGGGAAATGTTCAACTCTACTAAGCTAGCTGAAAATGTCTACCACTATGACATCCTCCTTTTGCTCTAGCTCCATGCTATCCATTAATGCTGGTCTTACTTCCATAACCGCCAAACATCCTTAAGCGAGTACTGTTTTGAGGTAGGAAATTAAAATTCGAGAGAAATTACAACTGCCTCCACTTGTATGTAGCACTAAGAGTAGCATGCTTCCGACGGAGGGCATCGACAACAACATTCCCTTTGCCGAGGTTGTACTGAATCTCAAAGTCATATGATGCTATAAACTTCATCCATCTCTATTGCCTAAGATTTAGGTCGCTTTGGGAAAGAAGGTATTTAAGGGATTTATGGTTGGAGAATAACCCAAATCTATCTCCCAAAACATAGTTCCTCTACATCTTTAAAGCAAGAACAATAGCCGCTAATTCTAAGTCATGAATTGGACACTTTTTCTCATGGTCCTTCAATTGTCTACTAGCATAAGCTACTACATTCCCTTATTTCATAATGACAGCTCCCAATCCTATACCACATGCATTAGTGTATCTAGTGAAAGGTTTCGATCCATTTGGAATCGTCAACACAGGTGCACTAGTTAGTAACCTCTTCATTGTCTCAAAAGAATTTACACATTTTTTATAACAACCCGAATTTTGATCACTTTAATTAATGATATTGAAATGATTTTCAATATTAATTTAAATAATCAAGTTTTAAGTGAAAATGAATAATAATGAACTTATTTTGAAAAAAATGTTCTAGAAAATATTTCCTTTGGAAAAATACCAACCGAAAACCATTTTATCGATAAACAGCTCTATAATCGTAAATGCCACGCACAGGGCTGGATACATACGTTTATTTTAAAATTGAAAAAGAATATGAAATAAAGTTAATTATTTTATTTTTATGAAAAAAAAATATGTTTATGACATCATCGATGATGCATCTATATTTAATAATTATTTTTTAAATTTAATTGAGATTAAATGATTTAATGATTATTATAATATTCAAATAATTATTTTAAAATGATTTTAATTCATTTGAAATAGTTATAAAGTGTTAATAAATCATTTATAATAGTTTTATAAGATATATATTTGATTTGGATATATACGAAAAAATCGATATTCTTTATCGGTATAACAACAATTACTGTAAATAATTGTTAATATTTATTTAGATGCTTTTATAATAAAAATTTTATCATTTTATTTAATTAATAATGATTATAAATTTATTTTCAAATTTTGTTTGCAAATATATGTATATTTATTTATAAGTGAAAATGTGATCGATAATCATATTTCGATTTTCAATGGTTTGATGAACAAAAGTCATTCAAACGTTCTTGCAACCTTATTTGCATTCGTGAACACATATATAACATGCATATAAACACTTTAACTTACACATAAACATGTACCCCACACACACACACACACACACACACACACATATAAGAAATATCTAAGGTATTTCTTAAATTCTTAAGTCTTGAGCAAGCTCAAAGTCAACCATGGACACAAAAGTACACACATGGACAAGTACGTGGATGCAGCTATGTGGAAGTCATTTCGGATGAACCTAGGGAAGGGAGGAAGGGTGTGGGAAAAGGACAAAAGGGTAATTTTCCTTTAGTACCTACCCATTCCTTCATAATTTTCTGCCATCTTCTTCATCTTCTTCCTCCTCCTTCAAGCTATTCTAATAGCTTCAATATTTAGAAAAATAATGGAAAAATATATGGCAAAAGAGGATTAAAATTATGTGTGTGTGTGTGTGTGAGTAAAACAACCTCAAAACTATCACCAAACTCCTCCCCTATCTCTTTAATACCACGGCGACCACTCCTCCAAGCCAAGGCTGAGCCCACCACCAAGAAAACCCAAGGCCGTGAGCACCCAAGGCCAAGACCGAACCACTTTAAGGCATAGGAGCTTGGTTTCGTAAAGTTTAAAGCGATCATAGCGAAGCTATGATGAACTTCCATAATATTAAAATCTAATGAGGGTGTGAAAGCTCCTAAACTATAGTTATATAATAGTTTGGATATGATTATTAATGATGGTTGTATATCATGTATGAATACGATAATATGGATGTCTAATATGGTAGTTGAATATATATATACAAGTCACATTAATACACGTCGACAAGCACAAAGGAAATCACTTTCCTTTGTTGAATGAAATGTTTTATATGGAATGTTTAAAACCCTTAAAAATGTTTTATGAATATTTAAAAGTGTATCGGAAAATTTTAATTAAATATTTAAAATTTAGTTGAAAATAGGTGCGTCGCGGAAGATCGCGATTTTGCATCTGAAAAGTTAAATCCATTTATTGGATGGGTTCATAATCAAATTTCCTTGAAATAATAATTTATCAAACTCTTATAATCATAGCTTTTAAACAAAAGAAAACAATTGAGATATGGTTTAGTAAATTTTCAAATATGAGCAAATTAAGTTTTAAATAAAATCGCACTTGGCAGTTCGAAGGAAAAAGTAGTAAATGTTTTAGAATGGGTATTTTTAATTCTTTAATAAAAAATAAATCCTAGAAATCTTTAAAAATATTTTAGAAGAGATTTAAGTTATAAAACTAGATTTCTAAATAACTAAAAAGTTGTTTTAATCAAATAATCTTTTAAAATACTATTTGTAGCACTTTTTCGTAGCACTTCTTAATACCTTTTGCAACAACGATTTTAATTTAATTATTCATTCCTGAATCTTTCGCGAACCTTTTGAAATAAATAGTTAAGTAATTTTAAAAACAATTAAATGGTTTGAAAATAAGTATGCGTAAATGACTAGTATGTTTGTTCCAGTTGTGATTGTCACAGTAAATCCAATTGAGGAATGGAATAGATCGAAAAAAAATTCCTGAATGCTCTAAATTAATTAAAGTTAATTAAGTATGTTAAAGGATGTAAAGTCAATCAAATAACTTAACCATTTTATAAGTGACAAAGAGGTAGTCTCTAAGCTTGGGTTTGGGAAACCAGTTGCTTGCCCTCCCGAGCTATCCGGATTGGCCTGACGGAGGAGGGTAGTAAATTTGATTTACTCGGATAAAAATTTTCCAAAGTACAAAAGATATAAATTTAGAAATTAGAAAAAATCGGATAACATACAAATAATCTTCTTATACATAGTATTAAATTGCAAGGAAGGCATTTTTACTATCCACAAGAATTTAAAAGGTGATCTCATCGTTATTCAATAGATATTAAACGTTAAATACGTAAATTGATATTAAGTGGAATTAATATAATTTCCCTGATCCTATTTACTCAGTAAGGTTTTCTAAAATGATTTATGAAAATGGTTTGGTTATTCCAAAGTTAATAAGAGATTTAATTATTCTGTATATACCAGAAAGAATGTTTTAAAAATATATATCTTTAGAAGATATTCTGATAAAAAGGAAATCAATCAATCAAAGATTATTTCCCTATTTACTAAACATCATTTTTATCGATGATTGGTTTCGATGGAACCGGGGTCGTCTTTGAGTGATTCTTATCTAATAACCACCATGAACCAATTTACGAGCTTGAAATTGAAGACATGTTAAAGACAACAAAGTTGAAAGCAGCGATTTATAACGAAAGGACTGCTTATTGATAATTTTGGAGTAGCTCCTAAGATAAATAAATAGAAATGGTCCCTTTATTCTAGAATCTTCAAAAAAATTACTTCTCGCAATTAATCCTACGGGTAATCCCGACAGGATGTGGTAAGAGAATGCCATCGTTTTGTCCTATTCCTCAACAACTTGTATGGATGAATGTCCAGCGTTGCATTTTAATTACATTGCTTGATTTCTATGAACGTATCATCTATTTGGTGGTGGAGAAGGCAACTTCTCTTAGCTAACACCCATTCCTGAGACATACGAACTCAGGAGTTATACCTTTGTAAAAATCAGTTGTGTAAGTAAGGAATGGCAATGTAGCATACAAAGTTCAAATGTGCTATATGAAAGATAATCACTGCCTCAGGGCTCATCAATCGATAATGGCTTAAACAGGGCATACCATAAGGCTATGTGGGTTGCACCCATAATGGTATAATCATTATCCTTCTAGATTACTCTTTATATGTCGAGTATGTTGTGTATGCTGCAGCCATATTTAGGTCCGTTACGATAAGGGTGATGTCATATTCAGATCTATGCATTACTAAGCGAGTCTATGGGTAGGCCGGTCTTGTTAGGTGCATAGGTTTCGAAGACATCAATCCTCAATACATTCCTCTAGAGATGTATTATATGGAAGGTAGTCACTTAGTTGCCATTGTATTGAATCCATCCTATAAAAGCATGTCACTGAAAATAGTATCAAGTGATTTTATGTAGAAAATGTTTTGGTTATCATAAGGTAAACCCGTTCCGTGTTTGCGTGCGGCGAGGTCTTATTAGATACCATTTATTTTAAAATATACTTATTTTGAGTTTCTTACACCAGTCCCATGACCGATCTGGAGTTTATTTTCATTTCCTATAAACTCTAGTGCCCTAATTTTCCTGGGCAGCATAGTGGTTAGGTTTAATTAGAAGAAATTTGGAAGAGTCTAAAGCATGGAGTTTGAAGATTCTTATGAAGATTGTTATCTGTTTCCACCACACTTGTGTATCATGTATTTCGCATTTGTAAGGATGGATATTTATAATTGTCCATGTTTAACTCTGATGAATTTATTTAAAATCTATACTGAAAGAATATATGTGGAAATAATATATGTTATTCCATCCGTGTAAGATTCTATTCTATCTTTATTTTCTGTCTTATCTTTAACGATCGGATTTCCTCACTTGGATTTGTGGCACATGAATACAGAGGATGTTTTAGTGTCGATTTTCACATGTTGAAAATTTCGACCGTTACATTTGGTATCGGAGATTAGGTTGAGTGAAAACCTTGGTGGGGTAAAATCTCATCAGAGATAGGGTTAGTAATGCCCTAGGATGAGTTATGGATTAGAGATAGGGTTAGTAACACCATAGAATGAGTTTGAGAATACTATATATGAGTGCATATTTGTTAACGATATATTCAAATAACTTTGGTTTTGAAGAAAAAATAAAAAATGTATATGAATATATTTTTGAGAAATTTTAGTTAGATATAATGATTAAAATTTCATAAAAAGATTCTTCGAAGTGATAGCAATTAAATTTGGAAAACATTTTGGCGAAATTTTCAAAGTATTTTTGGGAGGATAAACCATTTTGTCATATAAAGAACTTTAAGTGGGAAAAGTTATCTTTAGAAGTGGATTGAACAATGACCTCAGTTTATTTTCTAAGTATTGGTCGAACACTGGTTTGAGGAAAGTAATACCAAGTGTTAGCAAATCTTTCCACTTAAAATAGGATATGCCTAAGTTAATGAGATATTAATAACTCAACATTAGAATAAGTTAGATTAAGTAAATTTCTTAGTACCTACATCTAAGGGGATTTTGTTTACACTGTACAAACCATATGGAGGAATGTACTCTAAAGGAGAGACCTCAAGGGCAAATTGGGGCAAGAAGGATAACTTCATTATTCACTCTAGCGATGAGGAAGAACAACCGAAATATCCACCTAGCAATGGTTGGCCCTCAATCGAGGAAGAGCATGTCCCGTACACTCGAAGAAATGAAGATGGGTACCCAATGGTAGAAATGCTCATACCACCCATGAACCTCGAGATGATTATAACCTCTAGTGATGACGAACCTGTGCAAGTCTCAAAAAGAATATGGATTTTGGATCCTGCTAGCTTCGCACTAGAACCCATAGTATAATCTAAACCTATGGAAGAAGAATTAGAACCCATGGAGGAAGAATTAGAACTTGTTGATGACCCAACTGCCGTAATATCTAGCGAATGGAGCAATATGATATGGGACTTGGATGAGGAGTAAATTATTTGGCAAGAAGAATCGTCTAGTTCCCACACTAATCAGGATGAGATGGAGGGGAATAATAAGGAAGTATCGGAAGAGGAATAAAAGGTTGAAGTGTTTGAGAACCCTTGAGAATTTGGTATGCAAGGTCTTGAAAAAATAGAAGAGGGAAAGGTAATCCCAGGAGTACTAGTTTGTATAGGACATGTTCCATGGAACCAACCATGGCTACCCTATATTTTGGGTGAAATGAAATCGAATGAAGATGGAAATGAGGTCGATGATGAACTGGAAAGCGATAAAGAAGAAATTGAAGAAGTTTTAATAGATTTTGGATACTAGAGCGCATCATCGGCTTCACATTTGGAGGAATGAAGGAGATGTTGAGTATCATAATTAAGAGTAGATCTATTTATCTAATTTATATATATGTAGTGTGAGGATGGGGGTGAAATGTTGTTATGATTAGTATTTTGTACCCTATGTATCAGTGTTAAGAGGCCTTGACCTAACTCTAAGTTGGAATGTTGAACGTAAAATTATCGAGATATATAGTGTAACTATGATATTTTTTTTCAACTTCGTATTTACATAAATCTTTTAAATAAATTAGTGAGAATTCTTAAGGAAAGAAGCAAGAAAATTTAAATGAAGGATTTTGTTTTGTAAGAGGAAGTGATATTATGAAATGTTTAAAAGACTTGAATACAAAATCTTTTAATAAATATTCTAGAGAAAATAAAAGATAAGAGAAATTACAGTATATATACTAAAGAAATATTACTTTTTGACTAACTAAGGAATTTTTATCGATATGAAGGTATTAAAGAAAGTATATTATAATAGTGAAATTAAGAGATGAATTATCTTTTAAAAGAAAATGATTTCTTTTAAAAGAAGATCCAAGAATATTTTTATGGATGAATATTTTGAAGAAATAAATAATTTAGAAAAAATATTTAAACAAAGATAATTTTTTTTATGAAATACTTCATAAAAAAATTTGGAAGGTTAATAAGCAGGTATGATGTACGTGGATTATTTCATTGCACAATTCTGATCTAAGGTTCGAGTACAGAGCTTAGAGATATTATACACCAATCAGAAAAAGGATTTATCACACAATTCTTAACAACAAAGATTAATGAGGACTTATGGTTGGATACTTAAGTTTTATATCATAGTAGAGATTTATGCAAGGAAAAACTAAAAGTTCTAACCAGAAAACCCGATCGGAGTCCGAACTAAAGGATCGAGGGATCAACGCTAGTTCGGAAGTAAAATTATGGATTCGAGTAAAAGATAGAATTGGATGTTGTGGAAAATCTATGTACATCATAGAGAATTGAGTTTATAATAAATATTTTTGGTAAAACCTTTTGATTTTTGCTTTGGATAATTTCGAGGACAAAATTCCTTTAAGAGGGGAAGTATATAACGAGCTGACTTTTTGATCACTTTAGTTGAAGATATTTAAATGATTTTAAATATTCAAATATTTTTCTTAAAAATAATCAAGTTTTATGAGATAATTAATAATAATGAACTTCTTTCAAAAAAATGTTTCGAAAAATAATTCCTTTCGAAAAATATTGATAAAATGGCCGAAAACCATTTTATCGATAAACAGCTCTATAATCGCAAAACATTGCATACCGGAGCTTGATATATACACTTATTTTTGTAATTAAACAAGAATATGAAATAAAATTAATTATTTTATTTTTAGGAAAGTAAAATGTGTTTATGACATCATCAGTGATGCCCTTACATTAAATGAATCATTTATTAAATTTAATTGAGATTTAATGATTTAATAATTATTATAATTATTCAAGTAATTATTTTAAAATGATGATAATTCATTTTAAATAGTTATAAATTGTTAATAAATCATTTATAATAGTTTTATAAAGATATATATTGATTTGAAAATATATGGAAAAATCAATATCGCCTTATCAGTGTAATAATAATTATTATAAATAATTTTAATATTGATTTATGTGGTTTTATATTTCAAATGTGATCATTTAATTAATTAATAATGATTAGAAATTTATATTCAAATTCTGTTTACAAATATGTGTATTTTATTTATAAGTGAAAATGTGACTGTAATCGGTTTTCCCATTTTCACCGGTTTAACAAACAAAAGTCATTCAAAGTTTGTTGCAACTTTATTTACATGTCATGCACATATATATAACATGCACATAAACATGTATACATACACACACAGATATATATATATATATATATATGTAAGAAATATCTAAGATATTTCTTAACTTCTTAAACCAAAGCAAGCTCAAAGTCAACAAAGGACACACTGTACCTAGAAATGGACAAGCATGTGGATGCACCCATGTGGAAGTCATTTCGACTGAACCTAGACAAGAGAGGAGGGGTGTGGGAAATGGGCAAAAGGGTAATTTACCTTTACCATCTACCCATTTCTTCATAATTTTCTACCCTCTTCTTCATCTTCTTCCTCCTTCTTCAAGCTATTCTAATGGCTTTATTACTTAGCAAAATAATGGTAAAAGAGGATTAACTTTATATAATATATGTGTGCATGAGTAAAACCACCTTAAAACTATCACCAATCTCCTCCCCTACCTCTCCAATACCTACGAACACCACTCCCTAAAGCCAAGGCGATCCCACCACTAAGAAAAACCAAGGCCATGAGCACCTAAGGCCAAGCCCGAACTACTTCAAGGCATAGAAGCTTAGTTTCGTAAAGTTTAAAGCGATCATAGCGAAGCTATAGCGAATTTCTAAGTTTAATATCCAATGACGGTGAAAAAGATCCTAAACTATAGTTAATGATGGTTGTATATCATATTTGAATATGATAATAGAATGTTTAATATGGTTGTTGAATATATATACAAGTCACATTAATGCACGTCGGTAAGCATAAAGGAAACCACTTTCCTTTATTGAATGAAATGGTGTATATGGAGTGTTTAAACTTTTTAAAAATGGTTAATATGGTTTAGAAATGTTTTACAAACATTTAAATGTGTTTTGGTGAAGTTTAAAAAATATTGAAAATTTAGTCGAAAATAGGCGCGTCGCATAACAAAAGTTCGTGATTTCGCGTCTTGAAAGTAAAATCCATTTTATCAGATGGATTCGGAATCGGATTTCATTGAAATAAGAATTTTTCGAACTCTTATAATCACAGATTTAATCGGATTTCATTGAAATAAGAATTTTTCGAACTCTTATAATCACATATTTAAAAATTAAATGATTGAGATTTCATTTAGTAAATTTTAAAATATGAGCAAATCAAGTATTAACTAAAATCGCGCGTTGGCGGTTCGGATGCCAAAGTAGTAAATGTTTTAAAATGGGTATTTTTAATTCTTTAAAATATAAAATAAATCCTATAAATCTCTTTAAAATGTTTTAAAAAAATTTGAGTTATAAAAATGGATTTTTAAATAATTGAAAAGTTGTTTTAATCAAATTAGCTTTTAAAACACTTTGTAGTGTTTGCAGCACTTTTTTGCAGCACTTTTTAATAACTTTTGGAACGATGATTTTAACTTAATTATTCTTTGCCGAATCCTTCATGAACCTTTTTAAATAAATAATTAAGTAATTTTAAAGATGATTAAGAGGTTTAAAAATGAGTATGCGGAAATGACTAATACGTTTGTTCTATTTGTGAGCGTGATAAAAAAATCAAACCGAGGAATGGAACGGATCAAAGTGAAAGCTCGGATGCTCTAAATTAATTAAAAGTTAATTAAGTATGTTAAAAATTTAGAGTCAAGCAAATAAATTGACCGTCTTTTGGGTGATAAAGAACTAGTCTCTAGGATTGGTTTTGGAAAACTAGTTGCCTGCCCAACTTGGGTACCCGAACTTTCCTAACGGAGGGGAAGTAAATTTGATTTACCAGGATCATAATTTCCCAAAGTAGAAAAGATATAACCTTCCAAAACTCAAACAACTTGGATGCATAGAAATTATCTTCTTATATTTGGTATTAAATTCCAAGGAGGGAATCCATACTATTCGTAAGAATTTAAAAAGTAATCTCACCGTTATTCGACGGATAGTAAAGCTTGAGTATGGAAATTAATGTTGAGTAGTATTTGTATAATTTCCATGATCCTATTGACTCGATAAGGTTTTCTAGAATGATTTGGTGATTCCAAAGTTAAAGAGAGGTTTAATGATTCGGTATATACTAAAAATTTAAAGATATATATCTCCAGAAGATATTTTGATAAAAAGGAAACTAATCAATCAAAGATTAATTCCCTATTTACTAGACATCCTTTTTATCAGTGATTGGTTCGAAGGAACCGGGATCGAATTTGAATGATTCTTATCCAAAAACTACTTCAAAACAATTTACTAGTTTGAAAATGAAGACATGTTAAAGACAACAAAGTTGAAAGCGAAGATCTTTATAATGGAAGGACTGCTTGTTGATAATTTTGGAGTAGCTTCCAAGATAAATAAATAGCAGTAGTCACTTCATTCTACGATCTTTGAAGAAAGGACTTCTCACTACTAATCCTAGGGAAAAACCCTAACAGGATGTGGTAAGAGAATGTCTTCGGTTTGTCCTGTTCCTAGACAACTTGTATGGTTGAACATCTGAAATTACATTTCTAATCACATTGATTGATCTCTACGAATATATTTTCTATTTGGTGACAAAAAATGCAAATTCTCTTAGCTTAACACCCTTTCCTAAGACATACGAGCTCAGAAGTTATACATTTGTGGAAATCAATTGTGTGAGTAAGGAATGACAATGTGGCATTCAAAGTGAAAATATGGTATATGAAAGGTAATCGCTACCTCGATCCTCATCAAACAGTAATGGCTTAAACAGGGCATGGCGTAAGGCTATGTGGATCGCGCCCTTAAGGGTATGGCCATCAACCTTTTAGATTACTCTTTATATGTCGAGTATGTTGTGTATGCTATAGCTACGGTTAGGTCGGTTACGATCGGGGTGATGTCATATTCGGTTTTATTCACCACCAGGCGTGTCTCAGGTAGGTCGGTCTTGCTAGGTGTAGAGGATTTGAAGACATCCACCCTCTGTACTCTCCTCTAGAGATGTACTGTGCGGAAGGTAGTCCCTTACCTGCCATTCTATGGAATATATCCTATGAATGAGCCTTATTGGAGTTTTGTTTTAGATCCTAACATATTCTAAAATTTAATAATGGTAGCAATTTCAGCTAAGATTAATAAGTTTACTTGCAAATGTTTTAAAACGAACGTCATTAAAAATAATATCAAATGATTTTACATAGCAAATGTTTTGGTTATCATAAGATAAAAACTCGTTCTGTGTTTATATGCGGTGTGGTTTTGTGAGATATCATTTGTTTTCAAATAACTGTTTTTTGATTTTCACACACTAGTCCCATGACTGTCACAAAATTTATTTTCCTTTCCTATAAACTCTGGGTGCCCTAATTTTCCTGTGCAACCTAGTAGTCAGGTTTAGTTAGAAGAAATATGGAAGAGTTCGGACCGTGGAGTTAAAAGATTCTTCTGAAGATTGTTATCCATTTTCATCACACTTATGTATTATTTTATCCCGCATTTGTAGGGATAGATATTTATTACCGTTTGCATTTAATACTCACAAATGCATTCAAAATTTCCATGTAAAGATTATATGTTGAAATAATATATATTATTCCATCCACGTGTGATTCTATTTTTTCTTTATCTTCTTTCATACCCTTAACGATCGGGTTTTTGACATTTGGATTTGAGTCATGTGAATACCGTGGATGTATTAGTGTCAACTTCCAAGGGTCAAAAATATCGGTCATTACATTTTTCGTCCTATGAAAGATAAGGTTCTTCTTGGTTAGGTGAGTTAATGGTAATACTACCTTTGCAAAGTCTTTGATGAACTTTTTGATAGTATCCAGCCAGACCAAGGAAACTCCTAACCTCTATAGCATTCCTCGAAATCTTCCAATCTTGAATAGCCTTCACTATAGCAGGATCAATGGACAATTCTTTCTAAGAAACAATGTGACCTAGAAACTTCACCTCCTTTTACCAAAAATGACACTCTGTGAATTTGGCCTTTGGTTGTGTCTTCTCAAGATTATCTCATGCTCACCTTCAGTCTTAAAGAATATTAGAATATCATCTACAAATACCACTACAAACTTGTTCATATGTCCTCTTAAAACTCTACTCATCAAATCCATAAAGTACATGGGGGCATTTGTCAAACTAAAAGACATCATCACCAATTCCAGCGGTCCATCTAGTGTGCGATAGGAAGTCTACGCTTTGCTATTTTCAGCTACCCTTAACTGATGGAATCAGATGGCCAAGTCCAATTAGAAAAATACTTTGGCACGATAAGATAATCGAACAAGTCATCTATCCTAGACAGAGGATACCTATTCCTTTTAGTCAACTTATCCAGTGCTTGAGAACCAATGCAAAGCCTTAATGAGTTGTCCACCTTGTTGACAAAAACAACTAGTGCTCCCTACTCTAAAATACTGCGACGTATAAATCCTTTCTACAATAGCTTTGAAATTTTCTTGTCTAACTCTCGCCTTTCTTTGGGAGCCACATGCCTCAATTGTAGTGCGAAAGGTCTAGCGTCTACTAAATAAATTCTAAACTTGATCTCCCTACGAGGTGGGAGATCGAAGACTTTTCAAAAACGTCTGCAAGTATCAAACTATGGGCATAGAAGAGAGTTTATTTTGTGAAAGGCTATGAGAGTATAGATAGTTCAACTCAACTAAGTTTACGGTAAGCAGCGAATATCAATATCTAGCCCCTTACAACTCCTTAACCATACGATCCTCCTCTCACAATCTAAGACGGCCCCATAGTAAGCTAACTAATCCGTCCCAAAGATGAGTCCATACCCCTCAAAGCCAAGAACGTATTCATTACATGTCAAATCAATATTACATATATCCACAACTAGGTCTTTACGAATTAGGGAAAGATATGTCGACCCCCTAATATGATTTGACATGACTATTGGGTTGGTGAAAACTTGGTTTTTTAGGTTCAAGGATTTAGCTAATCTTTCTGTAATGAATGAATGGGATGTTCCTTAGTCAAACAAGGTGTGAATATTATTCCTAAAATAATAATTGTACCATTCATTACAGCCTTTCCATAGTCTCTAAGAGGTGGCCTACTAGAGATAGGAACTTGTTTAATAGCATAAGCTTGCCCACTCTATCATTCTTTTGGTAGCTTCAAACACCGATTCATATAGTGCCCCTCCTCAAAGAAGTGGTAGCATTCCCCTTTGAATTCCCCTTTTATCAAGCTCACTTGGCGGCCTTTATCAATGTGTCCTTTTTCTGACGTCTTCAAAAAATTATTCCCTCTTTCTTCATCTTTCCCTTAGCCTCTTGTTTTCCGCAAATCCTCCCTTCTTGGCTCCTCCTTGCAATTGTGTGGGTTCAACCTTCTCCTTTTCTTTCCCCTCGCCAACAGTAGTTTGTAGTAAGGTCGCCTCAACAATCACTTCATAAGTAGCTCCCATGGGAATCTAGGCCAAAAGTAGTTCTCTAAGCAGTGAATTCATACCTTTGACAAATTTCATTCCCTTCTTCATAGGGATGTCAATCAAGCTCAATCCAAACTTTATCGACTTCATGAATTCGTCGATCGACTCCTTCATAATGGAGCCTCCCTAAGGTGATCACTTGAGCTAGGTTTAGGACTCACTTTGAGTCAAGGTTCATGTCAATTGCGGTAGTAAGTCTGTAGTTGGAGAGATCTATTTAGCATTTTCTTCAATAATAATAATCCACCAATCTAATACATCCTTCGTAAGATGCCATGAAATGACTCCTCTTGGTCTAGTTTATCCAACCAAGCCCCTGAAATATGCGTTTACAGTCACTGATCCAAGCCTTTGTCTCAAGTAAGCCCATGACTCTGGTATACGCTCACCCACCCATATTTATGATGTCCTTGCATAGATTGGGGAAGTCTAAAGGTTGGGTTTTTCTTTTATAGGTAGAATAGATGGCGCTGTGGGAGCAGCTTGTTATGCAACGAGAATTTCTCCTACATGCCTTGGGTGCTGCTTAAGCCACTCAGGCATGACTTGAATGTTGGGTATTTCTTGAAGGGATGAGTTCTTAGATTTCAAGTTTTCAGCCATATCAACTATCTGTAGGTTTAAACTGTTTTAGTGACAGTGTCTAAGATAGTATAAGTTACTAAAATAAAGATGTGCCTTTTGTGTTTGCTTATATTCTTTAAAGGATATATAAACATGTACATATAGGGTCTTTTGAAAATACTTTACGCATTCATAGATATACTTATTTCCTTTTGATCAGACAAATTAAACTCTGGCACTAAATGTAACAACACTCCCTAAAATAGGCCTAAATTATGACCCGTAAAAGGCTCGTCGAAACTTAGACCATTCCAAGACTAGCCGTTGGAAGATACAATTTACCCAATGCATAGTATGCAGAGCTATCTATCTATACTTTAAGTATCTCATAAACGAATGGATAAAATATAATATTAAAACATGTACCCATTGCATAAAGAAAATAATTTCAGAACATTACAGTATCATTAGAATCTCATAACTTATCATCAAAACCTCCATAGTACAATGTCCCAAAACAACAATAGCATAATAATCTAAAACTAGGGACATGGAAATAATTTAAAAAGCGATAAAAGATTGATGGCGACCGTGGTCTTCACCCCACCTTCGTCTCCCAAATTAGCTTATGTCCCCTAACCTGTGTATTGTAGTGAGTGGGGAGCCAGAATAACAAAGCCTGGTAAAACAAATCTCAAGTTTTACCATAATAATACTGTTATCCCGCCTTTTAGCAAGGCCGTGACACCAAAAGATCAACTGAAAACCAAAGACAGATCATCCTCAAAGATCGGTTGCACACAGATCTTCTATGGTGCTAGCAAATTTTGTTCGAGTCCAGATCTAGCTACAATCGATACAACACGACAAGGAAAGCTGCAGAAGCAAAATTTTCAAATTTCAAGTCAATCCGAGTTCATATGCTCAAAATATGATCGATGGAAGCCAAGGGAATAAGATTGTTCGAGTCCATCAGCATCTGCCTTGTTCCAATCCATCAGCAGCGGCCTCCTTCGTATCCATAAGCAGTAGAACGGTAGCCCATTTCGTATTGTTCCAGTCTCAAGCATGCTTCGCATTGGTCGTAGAGCGTCATTTTGTATCGATAGCCCAAGGCCATTTCGTATCGATACAAAATCTCTTACTTGGTATCGATCATAGGCGACACTTTCGTATCGATCATCATACCCCAAATTTCATATCAGCTGATCGATACGAAAGTCCACAAGCAATCAATACGAGAAAACACTTCCCATCAATACGAAGTGGAATGCAGGACATCGATACGAGTTGGAATGTAGAAGATCGATACGAAGTAGAACATAAGCAATACGAACAAGACCAGTCAGGTCGATACAAACGAGGAATGTACATAGGAAAGACTCGATTGTTTGGCATCAAAAGTGGATCTTCCCTGGATTCTCGAGCCACGTCATGGATACGAATTGCATGGATACGAAGAATGATGAATCATGAGCTTTAGATCGATATGAACACGATGGCCAACTTATAGACACGAACTTGCATCGACCATATCTCACAATCTACAAGTCCAATTGCTATAAAATTTTCACAAGAGCTTGCATACAACCTCAAGAGTGTTCATGATCGATATTGACTCGATTAGGCAAGATTTTGATCGATAGGAAACTCATTCATATCGATCATGAATCGAGTCGGAATCACTTGGGATCGATCACGTGGGCCCACCCATGTGATAGAAGGAGTCTTCCGAGATCTGGGCGGGATATTTGCAGCCTACACCTATAAATAGCAGTCCAAGAGCTTAAGAAAAGGGACCTTTTTGATTCTTCTACGTCCAAGCTCTATCGATATTATCCTTGTACTTCATTTCTACTATTGTAACTCATTGTAAACAACGAACAAAGGTCAATAAAAGTCAGTCATTTCATAGTGGACATAGGCCATACGACAAACCACTCTAAATCTGCGTGTTTCTGTGTGTTTCCTTTTAAATTTTGAGTGTTCGTCACATTTACTTTCTCTATGTATTTGTTATCTGTGACCTGTGATTGAAGACGGGTGCTCTCATTGATAATTAGGTGGTTGTGAACAATTTTGGCCCAAATATTTTGGTGCTTTCATTGAGAGTGCTGGCATTCAGGGATTCTACAACTTGGTTTTTGGATCCAAAGGCTTAAGGACTTAAATCTGGAAAGCAATGGTGAAGCAATCAGCAAGGAGATCAAGAGCAGAAAGGAGCCAGCATGAAGGAAGTTAGGAGGCTTCCTCAGCAGTGAATCAGGCCTCAATCTTTATTACCCAAGATGAGATGGAGATGATGATGGAAGCTACGTAGGAGGATATCCTGAAAAGGCAAAAGGATGTGATGTAGAATCTGCTCCAACAAGTTGGACAAACTAGAATGTAGAATCAAGGGAACGCTATGACAAGAAGTGCTAGAGATAGAGGTCAGAAGCATGGAGCAATCAGAACCCAGAATAGAACGGGACCATCAGAAGCAGCCCCATAGCTCGGGGGCACTCTCCAGGAGCACATTGATCCAACCTCAAGCAAGATACCAGGTAGAGCTGTTCAACATGGCATTGATAGAGGAATGGACGCCCGTCCAGGAGAGAAGATTTCGGGATTCCCTCACGAACTCAGGGGGAAGATCAGAGGCAACAGACATTGTCTGCAGCTAGGGCTGTTAATTTTGTACGAGTGTCCGATATCCGTTCATGTCCATGGCTGAAATACATATGTTCGAGTTCATTCGATTTTCAATTAAGACATGAGCTAGGATAGCAAAATTTATACGAGCAAAAATCTTGTACGGTCCATGTTCGTTTGAATTCGTATGAATTTCTTATAACTCAGTATATCCTTTATGTATCCCAAAACATACATGACAATTATTTGGTCGGTTAATTGCGTAAGGATTCATTAAATGCTTGTACTTAAAAAACATTGATAAAAATAATACAGCTAATGAAATTTCTATTAAACAACATAAAATTTGATGTAAATAGTAGTGTTCGTCCATGTCCATTCGAGTTCGTGTCCGAAAAACGTATGTACGTGTCCGTTCGATTTCATTTAGGACACGAGCTAGGACAACGATAATTGTACGAACATAAATCTCGTCTGGTCCATGTCCAGTCCGATATTATTTAGGACGGAAATTGAGCACACCCACATCCGGTCTGGCCCGACCGATTCACATCCCTAGCTGCAACTTGACGAATGTGACAGATTAGCAGAGATGGTCAAATGAGCCATGAGAGGCGGACTAGTGAATAGAGATCTGGAGAATGTTAACAGGAGCCCCTTCGCTCCTGCAATTAGGCAGGCCATGAATCCATCAGAATTTAAGCTACTGACGTAGGAGATGTATGATGAAAGGACAGATCCTGTTGTCATTTGACAAAGTGTATGCGGCATATGGAAGTACTGGGGGCATCAGAGGAGATCATGGTCCGATGTTTCCCACTATATCTGACGGGGACATAGAAGCACTATGGTTCAGGCAGTTGGAGAGCAGTTCCATTGGAACATGGACCAAGTTGATCGAGAATTTATGAGGCAATTCAGAGTTCACATTTCAAGATCTAAGAATGTGATGAGCTTGACGAAACTGAAGCAAAGAGTTGGGGTATCTTTGAGGAGCTTTCTGTCACGATTCAATGCAACAGTAGTGTCGGTGGATCGGCCAGATCCGTCCATGGTTTTAATGGAAGCTGTATCAGGCATAGCTGGTGACACATAATTCAAGAACTCATTGACAAGGGATACACCCGTGGATCTAGGAGAGTTTTATCATGAAGTAGAAAGGTTCCAATGACAGGAGGATGCACATGCTGAAAGAGAGGAAGGAGAGGGATTCGAAGTTTATGCAGTTAAAAGTGGAGATCCGCCCAGAAAAGATTCAGGAAAGGATAAAGGAAAATGGAGAGCCAAGGATAACGATGATGGATCAAAGAGACCACGAAAAGAACCGAGGTTCACTTCTTATACGAAATTGAATGAAACTTTGGAGCAGATCTACGAAGACACCAGGGGTAGGTTCCCTTCCAAAGACCAATGAGGAGGCATCCGACCAACAATGAAAGAAGATCAGATAAGTATGGCTTATTCCACTAGCTTAATGGTCACAGTATGAATGATTACCGACACTAGAGGGATAAGATAGAAGGACATATCCGGAATGGTCTGCTATCGCAATTTGTAAGAAGGCGAGCAACAATGGTAGAACGAGAGCAACTACCGTCCGCATCAAATGAAGGTTCCTCCGGATCGAGGCATTAACTTGCTATTAACAAACCAAATAATGACGAATAAGTGGAAAAATCCACACCAATGTGATTAAATCATTTACACATATACAGGATTACGAGCGATCCTTAGGCATGCTCTGATACGACTATCAATCGCATCAGCATAGGTGTTTGTACTTTGACGTCTTTGATTTGCTTTTGTTTTCTATTTCTCATGTTCGGACTTGGTTTTGTTGGACATTTCTATTTAAGGAATTATTTTAATGTAAATCAATTATTTGTTATTCCATAACGGTTAAGTCACTTACATATGTACGGGATTGCGAACGATCCCTGGGCATGCTCTGAGATGGCAATAAACTGCCATAACATACAATTCAGAAAATCACTCGAACGTGAAATCTAACACCAATGATACTAAGTCCCCCACCCCGGGCACATACAATTCTCCTCGAACGGCATCCGACCACGAACAGTCATAATTCACCTCGAATGGCACCCGACTGCGAATGGTCACAGTTCGCCTCGAACGGCACCCGACCGCGAATGATCACAGTTCGCCTCGAACAGCACCCGATCGCGAATGGTCACCATTCGCCACGAACAGCACTCGACCTCAAACAGTCGCAAACCACCTCGAACGGCATATAATCTCGAGCGAACACCATTCACAATCAGGTAAGACCATCAATCTCTTTTACAGACCATCAACATGATATGAACATCAAGCTTATGGCATTACAAAACACACCTTCCTACTATAAGGCTGGTTTTGGGTGGGTAAGTGTCATCCCTTCTTTTAGCAAGGCCTTGACACCAAAAAATTAACTGAAAACCAAAGACAGATCATCCTCGAAGATCGGTTGCATAGATCTTCTATGGATGCTAGCAAAAAATTTCTGAGTCCGAATCGGGCTATAATCGATACAACATGACAAGCAAAGATACAGAAGCCAATTTCCAAATTTCAAGTCCATCCGAGTTCATATGATCAAGATATGATCGATAAAAGCCAAGGGAATAAGCTTGTTCGAATCCATCAGCATCGGCCTTCTATGTATCCATCAGCAGTAGCACGGCAGTCGATTTCGTATTGGTCTAGTCTCAAGCATGCTTCACATCGGTCATAGAGCGTCATTTCATATCGATCGCCCAAGGCCATTTCATATCAATACAAAATATCTTACTTCGTATCGATCATCATCAGCGCTTTCGTATCGATCATCATACATCAGATTTCATATCAGCTGATCGATACAAAAGTCCACAAACCATCGATACGAAACAAAACTTCCCTTAGATATCAAGTGGAATGCGAGACATTGATACGAATTAGAATGCAGAAGATCGATACGAAGTAGAACACATGGCATCGATACGAAGTAAAATACAGTCGAGCGATACGAACAAGACCAAGTCAGGTCGATACAAATGAGGCGTGTACACGGGAATGACTCGATCATTCGGCATGAATAGTGGATCTTCCCTAGATTCTCAAGTCATGTCATCGATACGAATTGCATGGACACGAAAAACGATGAATACTTCGCTTTGGATCGATACGAACACGACGACCAACTTACAGACACGAACTTGCATCGATCATATCCCACAATCTACAAGTCCAAATGCTACAAAATTTTCGCAGAGCTTACATACAACCTCAAGAGTGTTCATGATCGATATCGACTCGATTAGGCAAGATTTTAAACGATACAAATCTCTTTCGTATCGATCATGGATCGAGTCGAAATCACTTAGGATCGATCACGTGGGCCCACCCACGCGAGAGAAGGAGTCTTCCGAGATCTGGGCGGGATATTTGCAGCCTACACCTATAAATAGCAAACCAAAAGCTTCAGAAAAGGACCTTTTTGGCTCTTCTATGTCCAGACTCTGTTGAGATTATCTTTGCACCTCATTTCTACTATTGTAACTTATTGTAACCAGTGAACAAAGATCAATAAAAGTCGGCCATTTCATAGTGGACATAGGCCATACGCCGAGCCACTCTAAATCTACGTGTTTCTTTGTGTTTTATTTTAAATTTTGAGTGTTCTTCACATTTACTTTCTCTACATATTTGTTATTTGATATCTGTGATTGAAGACGGGTGCTTTCATCGACAGTTGGGTGTTTGCGACCAATTTTGGCGCAAACAAATGCTTGTGCAGTATCATTTAGATAAGTAATATGTCTTACGTATTCAAAATTACACCATATGAATAACTTCAACTGTAAACCCAAAAGCTCTCCCAGTCCAACTACAAAACTCTAGTGCAACTATCATTTACGATGCAAGAGGAAGAACCTGAAACACTTAATACATTTTTATTTAAAATTAGGCAGAATCTGACCATTTAATACCTATAAAATAGGCAGGTCCCGGTCATTTAATACCTAACTCAAGGTGGGTCCCTCCATGGTTCTCCCTAACTAACATGATAAGTAATCGTATTAGATTACTTAATACTTCTTATATAGGAAAGATACGGACCGTACAATAGTCACTTAATAACTCTAAACCAGAAGCGAACCCCTCTAATGATTCCTCCTACCGTATTAATAACGTGATTAGGACCTGTAACCGAAACCGCAACATTTAGACTTGTCGGGCTATTCATAGGCATCGATAGCCAGATTTATTGAGAAGACTTACCCTATAGAATTAGGACTAACCTATCCACCACCGAGGATATTTATTATAGGCTATATCCTATATTAGTCGCTAAAGTTACACTACTATAGCCAGATTTAGTTGGGTAGGCTTATGTGCACTTTAGACTGACCATGCATCCCTATAACTTAGTCACACTTCCTTTCTTTAAAATAGTCTCATATATATGCTAAGCATGTATATCTTTTTCCAATTAATACTTAAGGACATATAACGAAGAGACTCCTTACTACGCCTTTAATCATGGATTACTTTCCTTAATTATCATTTATTTCTTTCTAAAATATTTAATTCCATTTGCCAACCTATTACTTATATCTAATACATTCAGTGCATTATTATCAATATGTTAATAATACATACACACACAGACACACACACACATGTGTGTGTGTGTACTCATGAGGTCTAAGATCCAAATAATTATTCCTAATCATATATGCAACAATTCACTTTTTAATTATTTAAAATGTCAAACTTATATAAATCTCCAAATTCCAAACAAGAAAAGCTAAAATCCATAGCCAACAAAACTACACTTGTATAAGAATGGAATATCACCAAACTTGACTCATATTAAAATACTAGAATCACTCTTTCTATTTTAGAGAAATAGATTTTACAATTTTGACCTTTTATATTCCGTTCAAATTTTACACATACAATTTTGGAGTGAGAAAGGGGTTCGCATTTGTTTAGTTTAGAGAAATAGGCGATGCAAACTATAAATAGCCAAATTCCTACCTTGCACACCATTTCCAATTTATTTATGTTTAGAATCCTTTAATGCGAAGATAAAAAAGGATAAAGTTAAACAGATTATAAATTGACTAACTCCAAATAACGGATTTGAATCTAATATATTAATATAAAACAATTGTATTCTGACATATTCAAAGATTGACATTTTACTTGGGAAATTCTTATGGTTTTATTGTTTAGAGTTTGCATTTACAAAAATTCCCAAGGTATACATCAAATCCAAATAAACACTGTCCAATTAGTAAGCAAGAAAAATTAAAATTCCACTCACAGAAGATTTCCTAGTTTTAGACTAGATTTGATCAACACCGCTCCTAATTCTCTTTCAAAACTTCTCCTTTGGAATATGCAACAAGAGGATTGTACATAGTTTAGATTTAGAATCAAAATTTAGAGTGGAATAGAATTATAATTTTAAATAATTAGGGATCTAAATCTCTAACTTAGAAAAACCCTATTTGTTTTTTGAAAAATTTAAAGGAGAAGATCCAGGCAGCGCTCCGCTGCTGTTCCTAAAATTTTGTGAAGAAAAGTGAGGAGTCTAAGGCTTTATTTATAAAGGTAGGAAAGAATAAGAGCCTTTGAATTAAAAATAATAAAATCCAAACTGTTCTGGCCTAGAGTTTTCCTCAACCATCACTCTCCACCAGTCGACCGTTGCCTCTTAGGCCGTCGATAAGTTTATTGTTCAAGGAATGAATGATTTCTTTTTGTTTTCTTAAATTTATTAACCTAATTAATTTGTACACTAAACGTTATATTTAACATTTAATTAAAACGTTAAGCAACATTAAATTCAAAATTCTAAATTTAAAATCTCCAATTTTAAACTTATTTGTATTATTTTAAACTTGAAAACCTTTAGTGTCCATAACTTTTCCGTTTGGAATCCGATTACAAAGCTTTATATATGAAAATTGATTAGAAAATCATCACGGACGCAATGATGCAATGCACATGATAAAGTATAGATATATATAGAAATTTCCTTTTTGTCTTATATTAGTTATTTAATTTATTATTAAATTTTTACGAGGTGTTATAGTTGTTGTCATCAAAATCAATAATTGTGGTATTAATATATAAAACAAAACAATATTTATTTTTCCTACACAAATGATGTGTGGATGAGAATAAATTAAGCCATAAATATTTATTTTTATATTTAATAAACTTTTCTGCACCTCCTTATTTTTTCTATATCTCCACTACAACATTTTTCACCTTCAAAGCTATGACACCGCTAAGCACTTCAAATGTACAACTTACTAGTGTAGAGAACACAACACCAAAGGATAGACATTTACCTTTCGATAATTTGTATGAGTCATCTAAGTTGTACACCATTTTTTACCACACTGTGATCCTGGGCTTATTCATAATGGTGATGTACCATTGACCTATCTTTAATAGTATGTCAACTCGTACTGAGGTAGAGTAGAGATGAGTGATGTGGTCATCCAAATATTTCTTTTTTACTTTCAAATTTTTCCTAGAACCAAAAAGGCACGGTTCATCTTGGCTATCTAGTAGTGATAGTCAAAGTAATGACCCATATTCTCAGCATATTTTTACGTAATGACAGATCATAGAAATATTATTTTCATAATCAAATGTTCTTAGGTTGGTCTAAAACATTATATGCTACAATGTTTTAACCTTTTGGCCCTTAGAATTACTTATGGATTTTTGATCATGAAAACTTATAAGAGGTATAACTTTTGATAGAAATCGAATTAGGTGCTAAAACCACTTTCAAATGAAGGATTTATTTATTTACCTTTCCATAGAGTGGTCATAATAGATTTTTGGCCTTGCGATTTAAGAGATATCGTAGTTTTAAGTTTGACATTTTTTAGGCAAATAAGTGGTTAATTGGCCTAAGCCTAAGATTCTACTAATGATTTTGGGAATTATGCCTAATTGTGGTAGTAGAGATATTCCCTGATAACTTTTCTACAACGAAAAAACTTACCCTAACCTTCACTACGCCATAGTTGACCATCTGCAATATTTTTGCAAGGTGTTGCTAGCTAAAATGTTGCGACAGCTATAAAATTTTGGTCCTACTGCAACGTTGTATTTTTTGTGTTACCTTAGCCATAAAAATGTGTTGCTCTAGCTAAACAAGTGTAACACGATGCAACATTTTTATATAGTTTTGCCATAGTATATTCTAATTAAAAAAATTAAAAAAAAAATTACACCTCAGCGATCCACACCACCATTTAAAACAAAATCTCAACCGTCGATTCACACCATCGATCCACACCTTACCAATTTCCATTTCCCGCTTTACTTTTCACTCACCCGCTTTCATTTCTCACCCCCAATTTTCCAATCCCTAATTTTTATTCCGCCGACTTTAATAAAATGACGATGCTCCTCCTTATTTCTTCAATCTGGAGAATAATTGGCTTTGCTTTTATCCCCTATCGGCCATATCAATTTCCGTTATTTTCTTTTGCCTCGCGTCAATTTTCCTCACTACTTCCGAGTTTTATTCCCACGTCAACGGTACACTATTAGTTATATTGATATTTGGTTGTTCAAGCGTTCGATGTCACAATCCAATATCACAAACCCAAATTCTTTAGTTGGGCGTTTCAGTCGATTGGGTGGCAGTGAATTTGCGATTTTGTTCAGGTTTTTGGCGATTCTGGTGATTCGAGGTAAGGTTATGGGATTGCGATGGTTCAGGGAGTTGCTGATTTGGTCGCAATTTCGTGGTTGGGGCCTGATGTCAGAGTGGCAAGGGTAGCCGTATCTGTTTCGGTGAAGTTCTGGTTATTGGCAGGCAGGTGGAAGTAGTCGAATTGGTTTGGGTACAGTTCAAAATTAGAGTGATGATATTGTAGTGTCATCAGTTTCTGATATCTCGAATGATAGTGGAATGGTTTTGGATATTGTCTCATATTGTAGACATGAGGGATTGAATGATTTATTGGAGCACAATGGATCAGTTTCAGTTGTTTGTTTAAATGGTAAGGGTATGTTTTGTTTAGGTAATGGGGATCAGGTGTGTCTCCTTTATGTAAACGATAAGGAGAATGTGCATGTTTTATCCTTAAACATGCATAGAGTTATCAGGAATTGCATAAAGCTTTGGGCTTGTAGTGTGAATAGTAATAATGGTTAGTTTGTTAATGCGCTCGTTGGAAGGGATATTTGCAGGCCTGTTTGTTTGAGTTTTGAGGCTAATTGTGCAGAAGTTGCATTAAATGGTAAGAAGATTAGCATTTCAGCTCTTGGTTTGAACTCGGTTAATGTTCCGGTTTTCTTAAAGGCTTGTAGTGAGTTGCGTTTGAACATAAAATGCACAGTTGAAATGATACAGCTATAGGAAAATGGAAGTATGGGCATTATTATTGATAGAATAGAGAAGGACACAAATTTAGACAATAAGCAAATTATTATTTTCATGGATGTGAAGGAATTGCTAAAGCATATTATTCACTATGTTGTGATACTGTCAAGGTGTGCAGGGTCAGACATCATGGCTTATTCTTTTGTTGATCCAAACAAGGTCATTTATTTTTACATTGACTCTTTAAAATTTATTTTGTACTTCTGTCTTGCATCTTTAAGAAGATCTACACCTCCTTCTATTTATGCTTGTGATTCTACTCATGTTTCCAAACTGGTAAAAGAAAATGTAGGAGTTATTCAGTAGTTAATATCAGAAGAAATGCTAGATTGTTAAAATTTAAAGCTTCTAGCTCCTATACATGTGGGCTGATGGAATGCAATATATGCTTATAGTTTAGTAGTTTGTCTGTTCCAAATATTGATTCAATATATGCTGGCTACTATTGATTCAAATTTTGTTTGTATGTCTGTGTGTGTTATAATTTCAAAATTTCTTAATATTCTACAGCATCAAGTGGATGATTCAGCTCAACCTAATAATACTATTGCTTCTAATGGTTCTGCAAAACCACATGTCCATGCACGACATGGCCAGGCAACTGATCCTCACAGCATTGCTGAATGGGTTAGTGCATGTCTATATTCGTCAGTGTCGGTGTCTGTATAAATTGAAACTGGATATGTAATGAGTGAACTGAGTGATGTAGCGAGGAATATCTGTATATGTGAATATCAGTGTTATATATCATTGAATGTAAAATAGTGGAGTCGGGAATTTGTACTATTTCAAATGTTGAAATAAAATATTTATTTAAATAAATTACTGTTTGAATATCAAATTATGTGCAATAGCATTTTATTAAATAAATATTTATTTCTATTAAAAAATCAAATATGCTCTACATTGTGGGCCCCACAAATTCAGCAAGTTAATATCTGCAGCAACATTTTGGAATGTTGCTACAGACACCTATGAATGTTGCTATAGACCCAAATAGGGCACGATTGCAACAATATTACTTATGTTGCCATAGACAGTCAAAATGTTGCCTTTGAAGTCTAAGGCAACGACAAAAACTGCATCACCCGAAGAGTGTTGCCATAGACCTATGGCAACATTTTTTAGGCCTGACCCAACATTTTTTTTGTGTTGCAGAAGGCCATTCATGGCGTAGTGCTTTATTAGTACATCTCCTATCAATACTCCATACTAAATTACCGACTACTAATCTGGATGCTTTATGATTCATGCTTCTACTGTCCACTTCGTTTCAACATTGATTTTGTATTTTTAATTGATCTTACATCGACAAGTGAGTGATCTTTCATTTCATAGCCACTTATCTTACTTATGTACGTTGAAACTGTGTTTCGGCCCTTCTTTAAAGTTGTAAATATAATCTTTATGATTTGATTTCATAAAATGATTTATAGATTAATTAAAATGATTTTAAATTAGTTTCAATTTGTATATTCACATTTTAATTTGTCATATGAATGTTAGTTTAGGATTTGATTGCTATGATGATTGTATTATATGCATATGATGCCTTTTTAAACGGCAGCGTGTTTGAATTAAATTAAAAGTGTATCGATAGCGAATTTGAGATGAAATCATTTTGATGGATTGAATCTAGAGTGTTTGAAGTCGGATCAATGCAAATGAAATTGAACGTAGATTAGAACTATGAATTAAATGGGGATCGATGTAGAAAGTTGAAAAAATGACATAGCCAAACTTTGACAAAGTCTTAATCTACCGGTGCCTATCCATATGGACCGGCTGAAATTTATTTTTGAGGGGCTTTTATGCAAAATTGCACGATGCAAGCACATGGATGGAACATGAGAAAAATATGAAGCTATTGTTATGCTTACTCTAAGATTTAGAGTGTTTACTAAGGGAAGATGGTACCACCGATTGATCTAGAAATGAAGAATGTGACTAACTATTGAATGAAGATGATGCTGGGAGAGTTGGTGTTCACCTGGAGGCTTGAGTAGATTTACGCGAGGCTAACATGAGAAAGATGCAAAAAAAACCTATGTATGGTTCGGGATCCCATGGATCGGTGTGATCGCCACCGATCGATCCCAGTTTTTGCACAGATGTTTGGTATGATGTAGGGCACTTCCATGACCGATCAATTAAGATTTGGAAGGGTGGTTGGTGACATATGACCACCAGCAAGTGATCTAATATGAAGGTAGAAACACGAGGCTTGCTTCAAACTCGACACTAGGAAATGAAGGTTCACGTTAGGCTTGACATGAGGAAACAAGAGCCTCCCTTGGGGTTGATGCATGTAAAGTTTGGGAAGTGGCCGGAAATGTTTAGAATTTCAATGACTAGACGATGTAAGTTTTATGGATTAAATGCTTCAAAGGGAAAGTGTTCTTAGGATCAAGCAATGGCTCGAGGAGGCATGCTCGACAATGCAGACATGTGAAGTGGAATGTACGATGTTTTCTACTACCATGACATGTGCCAAAGTGATCGTTTGATAAATGGGGATATGATGCGTTCTTGTAGAGTGAGGGTACATGAGAATGCTCACCTGCGCACCTTGGAATAATAGTGATGGGATTGATCGCCTTAATGATGGAAACACCTTAGTGATTGTATTTATTTAAGCACCAATGTAATCATGAGGTTGAGTGGTTGATAATCTTAGTGTTTGTCATATGAGTTATCATACACCTATTTGCGTTTGAGTAAGTGGTACAAGATTAGGTTGTTGGTTGTTATGTTTTCCATGATTGTTGTGTTTGCTACAATTGATGTATTTTGGGATGGATGTCATGTGATGTAAGTACTATTGAGGTAGGTACCCAACACACTATACTATGCTTTGTGTAGTGTACCCACATGATGACAATATAGCATATATTGTGTTATGTTGCTAACTTATTAGATGTATGGACAAGTCGAGTATGATTCTCCCTACCATATGTTTCTATATTACTATATTGGCTTTTATATCTATTTCGATATTATAGATCACTTGTACTAGGCTTATGTCTAACCCAAGGTTATTACGTTGCTTCTTATCATCTTGGGTATTCATTCATGTACTTAAAGTGAGTAGATTGAGATAGCAGGTATAAGAAATCACATAGAATTGTGCAGATGATGATAGGAGGTTTACGCTTTCATACATCTATATTTGAAATTATGACTGCTATATTTTGTTGTACATTACTATGGAGCTACATAAATACTTACTTATTATTAAAGACGGTTCCTTATGGAATTTATTGGAAGATGTATAAATTCTTATATTTCTTTCTTTGTATAACTGTGATGAACCTATTGCACTCTGATTTATTTTGGTTTATTTGGTTATATTATTGTCTCACATGTTCATATCTATGTACTTATTACATTATGTCTAGCCTTATAATATATACAATAGGTTCGCTTTGATTATTGTTACTTGATCCTTGACTGCCCCTCTACATCGGCTGGGTACTGATGAAGCGCACCATCTTTGGCATCGGATGAGAATATGGGTATTAAAGGTGTAGGGAGAACATTGCATGTGGTATCAAATCTTAAGTTGATATATGACCAAAGTTGATATCAGGTTCCATTAGGAAACGTGAATCATGTAATTTGTTACATATATCTAACTTTATGGCCAATATTTTCTATAATAAAGTTGTTTGTTTTCTTTTATATATATTATGGTATAATTAATTAAGTAATTAATTTAATGTATATAATAAAAATATATTCAAATAAAATGTTATTTGATTGTATTTGCAAATAGTTTCAATTGAGTGTAATCAATCACAAATTGAAATGAAATTTCGTTTTAAATATTCTCGACCAAGATGCTTCAGGAAAAAGAAATCAATTCATCCTCTGAGACCATAGTATATAACGATCTCTAAATATTGGGGAGAGCATTACTCATGGATACTGGAGGCACCAAGGGGTTACATACTTATATTTATTGAATAACTATGAAATGACTCATTTGAGAGTTTCCTATTGATTGATAAGAACTAAGTCAAATAGGAAATCTCCATGTGACGATGCTACACAGTTCCCTTGACTTGAAAATACCATAGAACTTCAATGTGAATACTCCACATTGATTATAGTTAAATCATGACATGGCAATCCAATGAGTGGCTATAGTTAGATCTAAGTTGAAGCATTAGGAGTGAAGCACTATTCAACAGAGAATTTGTCTCATTAGTCATATAAGGTTAGCATCACGGTCAACTGTGGTCAACTCAAAGTTAAAATCTCTAGCCGTAGTAGTATGATTAATAATAAAAGTTGTTACTAAACCATAGACTTTGTTTCCGAATTAAACAAATTGAATGCAAATAATATTGGAATTTTGGGCCATATCAAATTCCATATATCCTAAATGGATATAGTTTTGATGAAGAGAACGTGCGTAAATTATTGTTACTAGAAGCACCTCTTAAGAAAATGTGAAATTTGATTTTACTAAAATGTTCTATAAGCAATAAATTCAGCCAAAATGTCAGATCACTAGTTAAGGTGATGCATGGACATTAATTGTTCATAATTAATCCCTAACCTTAATTTAACATTCCAGTCTCACATCCACATTTGTGATTTTTTCGAAAAACCACATGATTTAATTAGTTTATTGAATGTTGTAAATAAAATAATATTTGACAAATGTTAATAATTATAAATTTATTTAATGTCTATAGTGTTGACAGTAATTATTTAAATAGTATATAGAAATTATAATTGTGCATAATGATATATGATATCAGTATACTTCTAAACTATGTTTTAAATGGAGATGATTGCTTGAATGAGATTTTGAAAATTTTGGTCCATATAAAAAATATATGGTTAGACATGATAAAATAGGATTAATGTTTAGGTCAATTGAAAATATTAAAAAGGAGAGTTTTAACAAAGTGATTAGGAAAGGTTTACTTCTCTACATTAAAACAAATCTCTTGATATTCTCCTATTTGATCTCTTTCCTCTCTCTTTTTCCTTCCTCGTTTTCTCATGGCCAATCTCCCTATCATTCCATATTTGAAAATTTTCCCTTTTTTTACCTAGAAGTAAATAAATCCTACAATATGATTCATCCATCTTCTACAAAGTTGGGTATATATTCAAGGATCTAAGGAGGGACTCCAAATCAAAATCCCACCAATTGGCTAGATTTGAAAGGTATAGTCTAAATTTAATTTGTTTCCTTAGATGTAATATATCCATCATAATTATATATATATATATATATATATATATATAATTATTGTCTTATCTTACCTTGATCTAGAGTTGGTTAGTGCAATTTATACAATTGTTAAATGATTTGATTTTTTGTACTTGATAAATTAAAAACAAAATTTATATAGGCTTAAAACAATGTTTTAGATTATAAATCTATGTTTTTTAGTAAGAGTATAAATACTTCCTGTCTCATGAGGCATCCTCCAAAACAGTCATATTGTTATCACCTTCTTCATCTAGCAAATAAAGACCAAGTCCTTCTCCATGAACATGATAACACAAATGACGATCCATACATACATCTCCAAAAAAAATACGGTAACTATTAGACGATGGATAATATCTCATTTCAGATTGCTTATGAAACCAAGCTTACTCGGTGGAAGCACAGTTACTGACATAAATGGGAGGAACAATAGAAGTTACAACCTTAGTAGGAGTGTAGGAATACTCAAAATAAGTTACATGAATGAAAATAGATAGAACTTGCAATGGACCAATATGCACAATATCAGGAACAACATCAACAATATCAACAACGGTAGGGGAAGGGATTCTAGGCTTAGGGACTAATTTCCTAACTAGAAGACGAGGAATCGGGATCTTAACCGAAAAAGGTAAGGGAGAATCAATAGAACCAAGCTTACGATTTTTTGCAATATGGCTAAAGGAGTGAAAGATCGAGCAAATATCTGGTTTGTAGCCATAATCAACATCAACATACACAGCATATCCCTCGGTAATATGAACTTTCAACCTAGAAGGAAGCGGGTTATCGGGAGTTATTTCAATCATACCTTAGCGTAACAAGCCTCTTTCTTGCTATAATTTTTGCTTAATAATCTATGTTTTTAAATTACTTAAAATAATATTCTAAACAAAACATATTATACAATTTAATGATTTAAATATTTATGTTTGAAATTTTAAGCCATCCTAAAACATAGAGATAATTGATTTAAATGTTTGTGTTTGATTTGATGTTTGCAATTTTGGTTTTATAATACGTTGATTGTTTAAAAAAAATACTTTTTTGCAATATATATGTCTATGTACGTATACATATATTGACGAATATGGATGTTTTTGTGCAATATATATGGTTTAATGTAATTTGGATGTTTGTTTTAGATTAGTTGGAAATCATTTTAGCTTAATCACTTCATACATACACACATACATGTGCATGTTTGTGCATAAATATTTATATTTTACATTGCTAAGGCTTGTATTTTAGAAACATATTTTATAATTTATTTTCCATTGATTTTTTTTAAACAGAGGTAATAATATGGACATATAAATAGGGAATATATACATGGTTGATATAAATCTCAATTTCTACACATGTATATATTGACAATGTTATTTTGTTGCTTTTGTCATTCAAATGTATTGTAGGAATATACCATATTTTGCAAATTGATTATATGTAGTATCAATAAAAAAACTACAAAAGATGAAGGTGGAATCAATCAATCATGCATTCTTTATCACTTTCTATTTAGACCTTAACATGATATATCTAGTCCTAATTTCGTGTTTGTTTCTATCCTCAAACTCTAAACAATTCCAAACAATCTACAAATTTCACACATTGTAAAATGGACCAGATTCCTTCAGTGGCATTAGAGCAATGCAATTTGAGGAGTTCAGCTAGTATATTAGGTATCCCAGGTTCGATTCCCGCAACATGTAACAATCTGCATCCCAATGAGCCTGAATTTTCACTTAATCGAAAACCAAAGTCACCAATGTATAGATCATTAGTTTGGTATCCTGCATATAAAATAAATTAATGCATATCTGATCATTAACGATATAATTCACTAAAGAACAATAAAATATAATAAGTCACATAGTTTTCGACCAAGATTGATACTTCAAATGTCTAGTGTCCATGTCAGTGTCGAGCATGCTAAAGGAATTTGTCCGTCCGAGCTATTCTGTTGGTTGTAATGAGGAGGTTGGAACATCATTTTGGTGACTGATAAATTATACACTTTATACATAATAATAGTTTATGCCGATTGATTCTATCACATGTTACGTCTTTTATTTTTAATCAGTCGTATCAACTCTACGTATGCATATAATACGTTATATCTAACCATAGTAGACTATAGCTACGTATAAAGATCTAAATAAATAAGTACTATGGTCCTCTGTTGGACCAAGATACTAACCCTATCGGTATACTTAAATTAGCATCCCACTAGGAGTTGTCACCCTCACCGTATCTGGTTCTCATTGCCGCACATAAAGAGGAATTCTCACAGTGCCAAATAAAGGATTTCAATAATTTAGTTATACTTTAACTTGTATTTTTGGTGATTTTCGACCTGTATACTTCCTAGTTTGTAGATTCAACTCTACGAATTACAAGTATGGTGGACTCAACGCAAACGGTTGTGGACTCGGCTCCAAAGACTACCCCATGCATTTGAAAGACTATAAAAGGTTTACCTAGCCTTTCCTCCTAACAGACAAACTAGTAAACAAACCTGTGGCAAAGAAAAACCTAAAGTGGACCGTACACTAAGCAGGGAGTGTAGCCTATTAAGTGTGACCCCTGTCTTTCTCATTAACTGCCAAGGATTGATAACATTCTTAACTTTATGCAGCCCCTACTCCTTAATTTGGTACCAACATATACTGACATAGCATTGTTCTTCACTCAACATTCGATTTAGATTGCCTATTGAAATCAAGGCAACATTCACTTTCTACTGGGGGTTTTCTTTACCTGTGCGCAAACGTAAACACTTCATGGGTCCTACAATTGGATATGTCTCCCATTAGTATAATGTACACACAATTGCTGGTAGCACCTTATGGTGGGTAGGCTTCTATTGTGTAATACTACTAACCTTTCCTTCCAGCCATTCTAATAATTGTGTCATTCTTATCCATTTAAGTTATTTATTAACTATAATAATTCACACCCGTCATAAACACACTTAAGGCTACAAACACATACATGGATATATACATATATTCATTCTTTAATACGTGCTTGATATTATGTTCAATGTCCAATTGTCAATAATATTCTTTAAGTTTTTCAATCGTTGATGTTCAATAAATCTTACACGACTTACTTTTGATTTATTCTTGTCGTTTACCATCATTTGTTATCCATTTTCGATCTGTTCAGTTAAGTGTCATTTGTTATTTTCCTTTCGTTTAACGCTACTGGATGAAATCTCATGTTTCCTTTTAGCTAATATCTCTCTTCAATTATCTATTTAGACTTATTACTTCCCTATTCTTTTAATTATATCTTCTTGGTTTAACGTTTTTTTCCTACACCATTTTATTTTACATACTTCAGGTTTCCCCTTTTCAACTTCTATTATTGTTCCTACTTACATTACTTTAGTCATACTAAAGGATTTTTATATCTTAATACATTCGAATTACTTCTTTCCATAAAGAAAATCTGTTATAGTCCGCCATTTTGACCCTCAAAAGTCGACATTAATACATCTACGTTATTCATGTGTCGAACATCCGAGCACCGGAAAGACAAATTGTTGGGATGAAAGAAAAGAAAAAACAAAAAAAATCTCACATCATGAAAAGTAATATAAATAATATCCAAATGATCTTTACCAAAAAAACTTTACAATAATTAGAGTAAACTAACTTATTATCAGCCTGGACAGTTATAACAGGCTATCCTTACAAATGCCGGTAAATAAAAACAAGTGATACAGCGGAAATAAAAATACGAAAATATGCCTTGGAAGCATCTAGCTCATCTTATGAAGCTCCAAATCATCCAAAGCTAATTCCAAAAAAATAATCAGGTATGACCCGGGTGTTATAGGAAAATCACACCCATATTAGTTTGGTAAGCCAGTGTGAGAAACTCATTTATTATTATATCTATAAACCCATTCATAAATAAATGTATCTAGTATGACCATGCCACACATAAACACGGATGGGTTTTTACCTTATGATAACCAAACCATTTTAAAGTAGAAAGTCCATTGATATTATAATAATCCCTAGGTTTAAAGTAAATATATAACATAGTTGAAATGCTTATATCTGACAGCCTAACACATTTAAGCATAAGTAAGTCTGTAAAGGCATGTATTAGAGAATGGATTCCATATAATGAAAAGGCTACTAGGGTACCGTCTATTATAGTACACCTCTAGATAAAATATACCAAGGGACTCATATAGATCCGCCACACATAAGGACCGACCTACCCCTTGCTGGATGGTACTAAATATGCATCATCCTGGTTGCCTTGCAACCTTTTATCATGAGCTCACATACATATGAAATCCATAAATATCGAACTAGAAGGGAAATGACCATACACTAATGGTTGTGACCTACATATCCCTGAAGCATACGCCTGTTTTAGTCATTCCTATTTGGCTCGTGAGGCAAGGATTACATTTCTTTTAGCGAATCCTATATGATATGCTAACATTGCCCTTTAGGCAGTAATGTGATGCCAACATTCATCTATATAAGTTGTTCAGGATATCAACAAATTGAAGGCATTACTTCTACTACATCCTTTTTGGAATCCCCCTTGGAATTATTAGCAAGTAGTCCTTGCACTTCAAAGAACTTTGTACTTGATTCCATCATCTTCAAGATGTCTTCACTCCGAACGCTTATGTCAGTTTATAATGGTTTTCATATAACTCCTGCTTATCTAATCCCAATCTCTCCAAACCAACAATTGATAGTTTTCGATAAACTCAACATCGGTTCTTTTAGAAATAAACCAACAATACATAGAGTTCACCTCCTAACCATTTAAGAAGATGGATTTCCTTATCGTTTGTCTAAAAGGAACACAACTAGTTTATATGTATAGTATAGCATCACCGAAGATAACTGTATCATAATTATTTGTTTCTTTTAGATATTTCTAGAGTAAAAATTAGTCAAGTTATCGATAGTGGACAAGCCACTATCTGGTTGTAAGTATAATATGCATAAGAAAAATTCGACATCCTATACTCATCACCACCTTTTGATTTCAAACAATACTATCCCTTAATGAATAATGAAGTCGGATAAGTTAGAAAACTGTCCTTGTTTCAACATTCATTCTTACTTCTTGGGATAGAGACGAGTTTTCATAGCCCGGAATTTGATGTTAAGTATATGATGAAGTACCTTCCATATAGTTAATTAATCATGACCTGTTTATTGAAACTAACTATTTTATACTTATCACATTTACGACATTTCGACTTCTTTATCCCTCGCATAGAAACTCTAGTTGTAGATCTCACAGATAGAGGAAAGTCTACCCTTCGCCTTTTAGTGCTAATTATAAGGCAACTTACTTCCCACAAATGTGTCAACATTTTAGCACTTCTTTATTATATTTTATTTTGCTACATAATAGAAATGATGAGGAAATCCCTTGTTTTAAAAACATTGACCTTAAAATAAATTAGAAAAAAATTTTGAAACCCAATTCTAGAATTTTGATTTCAAATTATTAAGTTAAACTTTTTCCAAAAAATCCTTTGTTTAGAACTAAGGTTTGGTTTAGAAATGTAATCTTTTTCTTTATAATGTAAACGCCTTTTTAATAAGTTTCAAACCACTTCTAACCTCTTTATAAAAAGTAACCAACTTACTAAATTATGAATTCCAAATCAATTTAAAACGTCTTCCTTTTTATAAAAGTAAATACTTTTTAATAATAAAGAAGTGTTTTTAACATGACTACTTTCTTAAATTTTCCAAAAACATTTATTATAACAAGAATGTTATAGTTCATAATCTCTTCTTTTCTCGAAAATTTTTATTACACTAATAGCGTTGTAATCTATGCATTCTTTCTCCTTTAAGTAACTTTTAAAAACAAGTTTGAAACTTGTATTAAAAATATCTCTTAAAGATCATCGCTTTTTAACAAAACTTGATTTTTGAAATAAAGCGACTAAAATTTAAACCTCTTATTTAAATAAATATATAAATTCTTAAAAATATATTTAAAACTTCAAATCCTTTTTTAAATAAATTAAAATACATTTGAAATACCTTTCAAAATATCAAGCCTAGATAACACTTTATTACTTTACAAAATTTGAAATTTTCAAACTGCATCCATATCGACTATCGCGATATAGACCATAACATTTAAAACTTGTTTTTACAAATCAAATAACTTTTATATATTTAAGCCACTTTAATACCTTTTTTAAAGATTTGAAAATAAAGTCGAGTTCGGAAAACATTTCAAAATATATTAGAAAACAAGTAGTAAAACGCTAAACGAGCATGAGATTTTAACGTCGCAAATAAACCAACAATAAGTTAACTATAAATTTAAGCAACTTTTATTTTTCACAAACACAACCACTTCATCATATCATATTTAGAAAGTAATAATTCAAAATAAAAATTGGTATTTTTATTCTTCGAAGTGCTTCCGTAGCAACTTATTCGCTATAAAGACACTTCGACCTCCATTTCCTTTGCTTTTGTCCTCTGCAACAAAATGCTTATTTATGTCATCCACTTTCAAGCGGGAATCTAAACAAAATAAGTGGTATAAATATTACATATAGCATAAGCAAGCAACTACTTCATTATTACAATAATTTGTCACTCTTAAACTAAATCAAAAATAAGATTCTCACTTTGAAAATACCAAAACATGACAATGAACTATCGAAACATGACACGACCATTTAGAAACGCGTTTGCCTCCCCCTAGCTCATGCAAGTCCTCTCTCCCCTTCTAGAAGCTTATGGACCAAGTCCTATTTAGGGAAATGATGCAAAATTTTGGTCTTTTAAGGTGTAGAGAGGTTTGTCAATATTATTCTGAAGTTTTTTAAGTAATTTGAGAAGAAAAGAAGTAAATTTGAATTAATTTATTTTGGAAAGAAATAGGAAGAGGATCATGAAGAAATGGAAAGAAGAGAGTAGAAAGTTGGAAAATGAAATAAAATGACATAAAGAACAAAATGAAAAAGAGGTGTTACTTTTATAGAAAATGAAAACTGGTTAATTACTAAAAAAAACCTTCCTAATACTAAGCTCATACCCACCACCCAAATTTTGACAACACATTAACCTTTATTCTACCTTGTACTTACTCATCACATCACAAAAGAAGCACTTCAAATAGGAAGAATAATTTTATTAATTTTACTTACTTCATATAATTCTTACTTTCGAATTTTCGAACCATAATTACTTTTTCTCTAATCCTCTTATGTATATATTTGACATGTTTATATATTTGTAAATGCCTATGCATATGTACAACAATGTTATGAAAACTTCCATTTGATGAAAAGTCAAAAATCTGAAAAACAAATTTCTATCACATTTTTTGATTTTTCGCCGAACTATTTATTTATTCAAACAAAATCTAGAAACGAACTTCCTATCATTAATTATTAATTATAAGGGGGTTATATAACTAAAAAGAACCATTTAATTAAATATTTAAAATTTATCAAATATTCGCAAATCAAAGCAACAAAATTCATATCATTACATTCTTCCGCTTTAAAAGAATTTCAACGCTGAAATTTCATCCTATAAACAAGCCATACTAATTCATAACATTCCCCAAAACGTTAAGTGACTAGAAATCAAACTTAGAGTTTGCTTAAATTACAACCTTCACATCACCGAAGGATGGTAAACAATCTACTAAACACACATCATGCTCAACAGCCATAGATTATTACTCGATCGATTATTCACACAACCTCATTATAAATCAGACAATTATTTGTGCAATTCCTTATAAACCATAAAACATTAAAAACAAATATACCTAAGCCTGTATGATGTATATTGATCATCTGTATGCAATATCTGATTCGATGACTAGCTTGATTACATAAGCTTTCCCTCCAAACAAGTATTTCTCACCCGACTTCCCTAACACGGACTTTGGGTAGGCGCCTTGATTAGGAACCTTTGTTTTTCTTGCGTAGTCATAGTATGATAGAAAACATTGATACAATATCAAGAACCCTTGTTAAGTGTTCGTCATTAAAAATCGAGTAATAATCCTAATTTGGACCGGTATAAATCACCGTCAAGTCCTGTACTCGAATCTTGGATCAAAAACCATATAAAGAAATGATCTACATACAACTTGTGTACTTATTCTTATTAGTTCTTACTTATACTAATTTATTTTTTAAATTTATATTAAAATTCTTCATAAAGACATTTCATAGTCAGAGAAAGTAGAATTTCAAAAGGAGATCAATTAACCATATCATAAAATACAAGATATACTACTTGGTTTCAGTCAACAAGACCCAGCTAAATACCTAAAAAGTCTTAACCCGTACTATGGGCTTACATACTATGATAAATAACACAAATATATAAGCATACAATAAAATACGATGTTAATACCCCAAAAACAACCCCTAACATACGAAGCATAACACCTTATAGAGGGCTTCCCTCATCCAAGTACTCTACCGAAGGTCCCTCTAACACCATGGGTTCCACATCATTAGAAATCTAGCCCCCCATTAGCTCTAGCCGATCCACTAATCCCATTCATGCCTCATCAAGATCTTCCTCAGGTTCCTCCTCTTCCACCTCTATTGGGTCCTACTTTTCTTCCTCATCCTGGTGCACCTGTAGCGGCCCATCTCCCAAACGATATCCTCATCATTTTTAGACATAAGCTCATCTCCATTCTGTAGGGCAAGCTCCTCCATCGACTCTTCCTTTAGCTCAAGCTCCTCTATTGACTCCTCATCTGCCCCAAGATTGTAACTTCCTAAAATTTCAGTCATTTGAATTCCAGATATTTAATTGATTTTAAATATTGAAAATTATTTTAAAAGTTAAATAACTTGAATTTCAAATATAGCATTTATTGGGTAATTAAGTTGTTAAATTTAATATTTGAAATTGTTTAAAAAATCTAAATTTGAATTTAATATGAATGAAGATGATTTCAAAAGTTGATTTAATTTCAATTTGAACAAGAATGAAAATAGTAAACTTCTAAATTTGATTTAAAAGCGATTTAACTGATTTCAAAAATTACTCATTTGAACTAATGTCTAAAAATAGCATTTTGGGGCACTATGTTAGAATTGAACGAAACTAGTTCCATTTGATCTGTAATTGTATGTTATTGTACGTCGACGAATTTTGTGGTGATTGGACATATCGTTTGGTCGTGCCAGTTCGAAATATGTAGAAATTAATCTTAGAAATTAATTTAATAAATGGGTTTAAAAAGCTTTCTTCTGTATATGATCGAGTTAGATCTCGAGACTAGTTCCATTTCATTTGGAATAGGGTATAACATATAGAACGCTAGGCGACATGCCTTTTTTGGGGTTCGAGAATTTTGGCTGACTAAAAGAGGGACATTTTATAATATATATATATATATATATATATATATATATAATATTAACCAAGCTTTGACCGTGCCATAGTGACCATACCCTAGCACGTCGACACATAACTATTTTCGTGTTATAAACCACATGCCCCGTTTTTTTTCTTTTTCTTCTTTCTCTCGTTCTTTTTATTTAATTTAAACAACTGCGATTGAACCGTCCACGTTCATCGACACCAATTGAAGGAATTTCAGATGATGGCTCCAACTAGTAAAATGCTAGGCTAAAGGAGACATGGTGGATGGATGGTAGGATCGAGCTATTACAAACGGCGGTGGCGGTAGCCGAGGCACAAAGGCTTGGCATAATTTGGGTTTAGCGTGATTTTTTGTCGCACCGTGGTGCTGGCGTAAGGGTGGAGAGATGGTTGCAAGTGAAGCTAGTGGCGAGCGGCGGTGGTTGGCTGGGTCACAGTTGATGATTGAAGTTCAAAAAAAACAGAAGGCGGGCTGTGCATAAGTGCTAGGGGTAGAAGGAGATGACGACCTACATTTGGAGTTGGGGATATTTTTGTTTCGATTCCTTAGGGTATTAAAATAAAATTTAATTTTGAAATTAATTATATCGTTCGATTATTAATCCATATTTAACTCGTACGAGGTCCAAATTGAGCACGACAAGTTGTATTACGATTGTATGGACAAAGGTTGCGCTATGGAATTGGATTAGATGGATTCGGAGCTAGCGAGAATTTCAGGTAAAAATTAAAAAACTATTCAATTTTAATTCGAACTGAAATGATTTAGCAACTATTAAAATCAATGTGAGTTAATCTCACCTTTTCGGTAAACTAGAAATATTTTTAATCGATTAAAAAAATATCTATTGGATGTTTGGATATTTATTATTGATAGTTATTGACTGACCGGGTAATTTACTAAATAATATTAGTTGGATTGGATATATTCCCATCTCTTGGAGCCGATGAGACCCTATTACGTTTCCATGTAAGATCGGATGACCCTTCATATACGAATCCTGCCTTAAAGCGATTGATTTAAATTTTTGTTTATATACCGTGTGTGATGCAAAGGTACAAGTTGAAGGTATCCAATGGGATTCCTTACACTGTTGGTTTTATTTCATATATATATTGATATGTGACTTGTTGAACGCGATATTGATGACATTGATATGATTTTCTTAATTAGTGCATTAGTAGCACCGGGCCTCGCTTTTGATATTTTAAAATACTATAAAATAGTGATTTGATTTAAAAAGGGATTCCAAACGATTTTCGAAATTATACATGTTTTAAATAATTAGTCTTGAATTATTTTAAAGAGTAATTTATTTTAAAATTAAAGTTATGATTTTTTTTAGATATCATAAGTTAATAGTTTCATAAAATACTATTAAATATAGAGTTCCGAACTATAAATAAAGATCTTTAAAATCTTGGAATAAGTCCGCCTTTTATAATAAAAGGGCGTGTTCAAAGGAAATTAGAAATATTTTGACGTTAATATTTATTAATCATTTTATACAAATTTTGTGTGTGTCTGTGTCTATATATATATATATATATATGTATGTATGTATGTATGTATGTATGTATGTATGTATGTATGTATGTATGTATGTATGTATGTATATGTATATGTACATGTACATGTATATGTATATGTATATGTATATGTATATGTATATGTGTATGTGTATGTGTATGTGTATGTGTATGTGTATGTGTATGTGTATGTATATGTGCACATATATGAAAGATTAATTATAAATGTGTGACTTTTCAAGTGTGATAATTTATAAAAGTAATATTTTACAAATGAAGTGAAGATTTGCAAAATCGCATTTTGATAATAAATGGTATAGATTTATAAACAGGTTTTATAAATTAAAGAAAAACATTATCATTTAATAAATTGGAGAAATAAATCAAACGGTTGATTTATTTTACGAAACAGAATGATATTTTAGAAATAGCTGACTCTATTTTGGAAATTGAAGGCAAAGATAAATTTGGAATGTTAAACAATATTTTTATAATAGAAAGGAATTAAAAAAAGGAATTTATCCATGTGGAAGTAACAATAAAACAGATGGTGATTGATGTTTTAAATAAGATTTATGAATAAGTGAGATTCATAAAGAAAATAGATTTATACATGGAATTCATAAATAAAAGGGTTTTATGAAAGGAAGTTTTTATAAAATGGAAAGATATTCTTAAATGTAGTTTTATAAATATGGAAATGAATGGGTTGAAATTTAAGAATGGATTTTTACCAAGGAAATATATAATGTTTTTAAGTTGGTTATTTATGTCAATATTACTTAAAGTTATTTAAAAATATTTAAATAATTTTGAAAGGCTACTTTTTTAAATTATTAATATGTTTTGAAATTTGTAATAAATATTATTAATAATAATTTGGTAATTTATTATTATTATTATTTATATGGCAATGATTAACGATTGTTTTATCCATAATGGTTTGAATTATTGGTTATTATTTCTAAGAAGGTAAAAGCTAATAATAATTATTTATTTATGATGGTTTCGAGATTCATGTATATAGTTTTGTAAGCAGATTTGGATTTTGTAAGAAGAGCTTATAAAATGGTTTGAAGATTTAAAAAGGAATTTATAAATAATTACATGGTTTCCTAAAAGGGTTTAGAAATGACTTGAGAAATAATTTATAAATGGTTTTAGAAATTTATAATTGAGTTTAAAAATGATTTTAGAATTTGTTAAAAAGGAGATTTTCCTTAGAGTTTGGTAAATATACTTATACCGATGAAATAAGTATATGGATATTTTCTACGTAATGAAAATAGAAAGGTTTGTGAACATATTTTTGTAAAAGTATTTTGATACAAGTATTTACAAGATGTTTGTATTCAATGAAAAGATTAGTTAAGGAGGCATAGTGTTGCTTGGTGCTTAACCAAATGTTGGTTTTTTCTATGGAATTAAATCTCTGATTGAATGTTTATTATTCAATAGTTAAATAACCTACTACCAAATTTGGACCCAGATGTAACTTTGGAAATATTTTGGGGAAACATGTGAGTTATGTGGCATAGCCATCTCCAATGATGCTATACTGTGCGTATAAACCTCGTTTCATTTTTTTTAGACAATGTTAAGGAAATCCGTCCACTAACAGTTAGGAGATGATCTTCGATCTTGTCTTTTACTGGTTATTTCCTAAATAACCGGGGTTGAGTTTACTGAAAACTGTTGAATGTTGTTTTGAAGAGACCAGGATCTGATATGTTATCCGAAAACCACTTCGATCCAACTTAGGTATTCGAAATGAAGACATCTTGAAGATGATGGAATTGGAGATGGAGCACTGAATCATTTCATTCAGTCCTAGAACGAACTTGTATGGATGAACGCTGATATTGCATTGTTGCGTGGAGAGCAGTGTTGGCATTCTAATTGGGAAGTGCTATATAAATGGTAAGAGTGTGGCCTCTTCGAGCCTCACACTCGGGAAATGGATAAAGTAGGGACATGCTGCTGGGCTAAGTGGTTCGCACCCAAGTAGGGCATGATAATCCCAAATCTAGAGCGATATTAATGTATGCTTCGGGATCCTATTGTGTGGTTGTTGGTTGCAGTCAAGGTTGACCATATTCGGTGCTACTCGAAAGGGGGTAGTGCTAATCCTGAGTAGCAGAGGTGCAATGTGTTGTAGCCTCCCGTACTTTTGATCTAGAGGTGTAAGGATTCGATGAGTAAACCCTTACCCTTTCATAGTTGGAATCCATTCTCCATTAGGAGCCTTCAATTTTGATTGCAGAACCTAGTATGCTGGAATTTAATTAACGTAACAATTTATGCTATGATTAACGAGTACATATGCATGCGCAGGTAGGCCTGCATTTAATCACAGTGTGCATCCCTTTTTAGTTGTACCTATGTAAGTAGATTTGATAGTAGCATCCCCATATTTGAACTTCGCTTAGGCAGAAGCTGCTATTTTTTTGTTCAAACGGCAATAACTTCTTCATACTGACTCAGAATCAGGCGAAACTTCAACCAATGAACTTCCATATGAATTACAAACAATAAAGAACACTCTGATATTTCATCTAGTAAACGTAAATCGTAGTTCTCTAAGTTGAATAACAGTTGTACTTAGAAAATAACATGTTGCATCCCCGTATTTGAACTCCTCATAGCAAAAGCCGCTATTTCTTTTTCACACTGCAATAACTTTTTCATACTAACTTAAAATCGGGCGAAACTACGATCGATGAACTCCCACCTAAATAGCCGATAATATAGAACATGTGGATGCTTCAGCTTATTAAGTATATCGTAGTTCTCCATAGTGACTAACAGTTGTACTTAGAAAATAACAGGTCATATCCCCACTTCAACGCACAATGAAGTTCTCCATGGTGACTAATAGTTGTACATAGAAAATAACAGGCTACATCCTCATATTTGAACCTACTATTTTTCTTCTTCAGATTATTATAACTTCTTCATACTAATTCGGAATCAAGTAAAACTTCGACCGTTGAACTCTTGCCTAAATTACAGACAATTTAGTACACTCGAATACTTCATCTAGTGAATGTATACTATAGTTCTCCATGGTGACTAATAGTTGTACATAGAAAATAACAGGCTACATCCTCATATTTGAACTCTGTCTAGGTAAAAGCAGCTATTGTTTTTGTTCATACTGCAATAACTTCTTCATATTAACTCAGAATCCGTCGAAACTTCGATCGATGTAATCTCAACTAAATTACGGATAATATGGTATACTTGGATACTTCATCTTGTGAACGTACACTGTAGTTCTCCATGGTGACTAACAGTTGTACTTATAAAATAACAGGCTATATCCCCGTATTTGAACTCCGCTTAGGCAGAAGCCGCTATTTTTTTTTCTTTAGGCTGCAATAACTTCTTCATACTAACTCAGAATCCGACGAAACTTCGATCGATGAACTCCCACCTAAATTATGGACAATATGGTACACTCAGATACTTCATCTTGTGAACACACATTGTAGTTCTCCACGGTGATTGATAGTTGTACATAGAAAATAACAGGCTAACACATCTCCATAATTGAACTCTGCCTTGTGTGGAAGATGTTATTTTTTGTTCAGACTGTAATAACTTCTTCATACTAGTTTGGAATTCAACGAGACTTTGACTGATTAACTCCAACCTTATTATGGACATTATGGAATACTTGGATACTCGGATACTGCATCTTGTGAGCGCATACTGTAATTCTCCATGGGAACTGACAGTTGTACTTGGAAAATAACTGGCTACCACATCCTCATATTCGAACTCCGCCTAGTGCAGAAGCTACTATTTTTTTGTTCAGATTGAATTAATTTGTTCATACTAACTTAGAATTAGGCGATATTTCGACCGATGAATTCCTACCTAAATTACAATAATATGATACACTCAAATACTTCATCTTGTGAACGCACACTATAGTTCTACATGGTGACTAACAGTTTTACTTAGAAAATAACAGGCTATATCCCCACTTCAACGCTCACTGTAGTTCTTCATGGTGACTAATAGTTGTATTTGAAAATAACATGCAACATCCTCATATTTAAACTCCGCCTAGGTAGAAGGCGTGATATTTTTTCTTCAGACTGCAATAGCTTCTTCACCCTAACTCGGAATTAGGAAAAACTCTGACCGATGAACTACCACCTAAATTACGGATAATATGGTACACTCAGATACTTTACCTTATGAACCCACACTGTAGTTCTTCAAGGGGACTGACAGTTTAATTAGAAAATAACATGCTATGACATCCCCATATTTGAACTCCATCTAGTGCAAAAGCCGCTATTTTTTTTGTTCAGCCTACAATAACTTCTTCACACTAATTTGGAATCCGATGAGACTTCGACCGATTAACTCCCACCTAAATTACTGACAATATGGAACACTCAAATACTTAATCTTGTGAACGCACGCTGTATTTCTCTATGGGGACTGATAGTTGTACCTAGAAAATAACAAGCTACCACATTCCCATATTTGAATTCCGCTTAGTGCAGAAGCTGTAATTTTTTTGTTCAGACTGCAGTAACTTCTTCATACTAACTCAGCATCAGGCAAAACTTCGATTGATGAACTCCTACCTAAATTATGGACAATATGGTGCACTTGGATACTTCATCTTGTGAACGCACATTGCAGTTTTCCATGGTGACTAACAACTGTACTTACAAAAAAGACTATATCCTCATATTTGAATACTATTTTTCTATAGGGTGTATTTGGAATTTCAGAAAGACGCAAAGTAAATCTATTCAATACATTCTCTTTATTAGTGGTAAAGATAAGTATTTATATATTAGACACAATTATACTATCAGAGGATTTCATATGAATTTTTTTTGGTTATCGTAAGGTAAAACCCGTCCATATATATGTGCGTCGTGGTCTTACGAGATAATTTTTTGAAAGGTTTCTATAACTTTAAAGTCCAGTTGTGTGTGTTTTTCTCAGGCTGGTTTTTTAGACTAACTCGGGTGTTTTTTTATTATAATGCTTAGGTCAGACCGAGCGTATTTACAAATTGCTCTAGATGCATTGGAGCTTGGGAGATGAGTTGGAGATCTTCAAGGCATATACATGTATATGTTTATTTTCCCTTGATTCGTTATTAAGATTATCAGCAATTGTGAGGACATGATGTTGTAACTGTCCAAGCTGATAATTTTGATTGTTGTTGTACTCTGATGGATGTGTGTATATAACAATTTTTCTTTTGTAAAGATCATTGATGTTATATATTGTTTCATTGCTACTGTAAGATTCTGTCTTATTTAGTTTCTTTTCTCTTCTCTTCTTTCTTCTTTCTTTCCCTTAACTATCCATCTTTATGTTCAATTTGGATTAGACATGTGTGGTTTATTGTCACCTTGAATTGTACGGAAAAGAAGGTTGTTACAAAGATCCTCCAAAAAGTCTATTGGATTATATCTAATATGAATTGCGTATTATTATGTGAGTGTATACTAATATATAAGCTAAATATAGCGATATAATAGAGTATAAAAAGAAAAGCATAAAAATGAACACACCATAGTTATTATATTGGTTTGGACCTCCAGTCCTTCGTCTAGTCTGGAAGCTCCCCTTAGTTATTTCACTAAACAATAACCCTCGCTTCTCCCGTAGGAAGAGGCTAACACAAAAGTATTCCTTTGACAACCCTGTGTTCAATACGACATGGATATTGACTACTGGTACAATTCTTCCTATAATATCCTTTAAGTGATAGTGAGTGTGTGCTGCTTGTTTTTGTAAAAAATAATTTAACCAAAATATAGATGTTGGTTGTAAGTGATTGAGAATATTAAATCAATGATAGCACAAGAGATTATGACTACAGAAGTTAGAGAGTAGAAAATTAAGTTAAATTAAAATCTCAATCAGTTGAATAGTACATTAGAACCGTGACACCCGGCTAGAATATCCCACCTAAGTTCTGGAATAGAAGGCACGACTAAACGGTCCTTCTTTCTAAGACACCCATGAATATCGATGCTGAAATCCCTCATCTCAATATCATCATAGGATTCAGACTTACACTTTTAAATAAAAGCAGATATATGGGAATCTTGCCACTGCACCTCGGCAATCCGATCTAGAAGAGTAGGATGAGCTTCCATGCTATATAATAGAATAGGAGAGTTAGATGTGGAAGCACGATCATGAATATCACATATGAATAGAGTCTCCAGGGCTTTCCATTCTGCAAGCATTACAGAAACAATAGCTAAATGCTTTCGACTCAAAGCGTCAGTAACTCGATTACCCTTGCTAGGAGTATGCTGAATATCAAAATCATACAAAGCTAGAAACTCGAGCCAATGCTGTGGACACATGTTGAGATCCTTCTAGGTGAATAAGTACTTGAGAGACTTGTGATCCGTGAAAAGAGTAAAGTGTTCACCCAATAGATAATTACGCCATATCTTCAAAGCAAAGACAATGGCGGCTAGCTCTAAATCATGGGTAGTGTACTGAACCTTGTTCGAATGTAATTACCTTGAAGCGTAGGCAACTACCCAATCCTTCTGCAAAAGAACAGTACCGAGGCCATTATGACTAGCATCGATATAGAAAATAAGATCCAGATTCTCTTCGGTAACCACAAGAACATGAGCATTTGTGTGAAGCTCCTTCAATCTCTGGAAGGAAGCCTCACACTTATCTTACTAGACGCAGCGAACAACTTTTCTTGTAAGGCTAGTCAAGGGAAGCACAATACAGGAAAATTCTTTGATGAAGTGACGATAATAATCCACCAATCAAAGGAAGCTACGAATCTCTTGAACATTCTCAGACCTCTTCCAATACTGGTTGGCTTCGATCTTAGACGGATCGACCGAAATGCCTTCGGAAGAAACAACGTTGCCTAAGAATTTAACTTGCTTTTCTCAGAAATGACACTTAAAAAGTTCATCTTTGAGTTGATGCTATCTAAATACTAAAAACAATTCTAAAGTGATGAGCATGATCGGTTTTAGACTTAGAATACAGAAGAATGTCGTCGGTGAATACAAGAACAAACTTATCGAGATATTCCCGAAATAATCGATTCATAAGGTCGACGAAGTAAGCAGGGGTGTTCGTCAAACCAAACAGCATGACGAGCCACTCATATGATCCATATAGAACGCTGCAAGTAAAATGTTATTTTCTAAAAATCGGAGCTGATGAAATCCGGTGGCAAGGTCAAGTTGTGAGAAGACCTTAGTGCCACTCAATTGGTCAAACATATCGTCGATCCAAGGCAGGTGATAACGATTCTTGATGGTTAGCTCATTAAGATTGCGATAGTCAACACATAGCCTAAGAGTCCCATCAAACTTCTTTACGAATACCACCGCTGCTCCCCACAGTGAAGAACTAGATCGAATGAAATGCTCGGCTTCAAGATCAAGGAGTTGCCCCTTGAGTTTCTCATTCTTTTTGGTAGACATCCTCGTGGGAGGATGACTAATTGGCTACGAGCCTAGGATGAGATTAGTGCGGAACTCGGTATCCCACTTGGGTGGTAATCCCAAAACAGGCTCAAATATATTTGGAAAATCACGAACAATAGGAATATAAGACACATCATCATCATCGTCTCGAGATTCAAGAGAAAATAAAGATGCTTCAGAATCACGATCGATATCCCAAGAATAAGGGAAAACTGAGCAGGTGAGTCGGGATGTCAAAGATATAAGACTCTCTCTAAACAGAGAATCATGGAATCATATTGAACTAGCCAATCCATTCCCAACATCATATTAAATCCAAGAAAAGTAACCACATGCAGATTCGCACGGAAAGGAAAACCACAAATAAGAATCTCAACATCTTCATAAAGTGTACTAAGGGTTGCGGATCCCCCAATAGGATTCACAATCCTCAATGAAGTGAGCAAATAGGAAACATCCAACTATAAAGCATCAATGAGTTCCATTGATATGAATTAATGCGACGCACCCTTATCGAAGAGAACCCTAATAGAACGATCATTGAAAAAAATATAGAACCCTCTAGAATGGTAGGAGATATACCTCTAGACTGAGATGAACTACCAGAAGTCATTGCCACATTTAGATTACCAGAATGAGAATCCTTCTTCTTCTTAAGGCATGTAGAGATCATATGTCATTCTTGCTTGCAATAGAGGCACTTGCGAGGATAAGGACAATCTCTAGCTAGATGATCTTGAGAGTCACAGTTGAAGCATGCTAAGAGTCTAGCTGAAGGAGGTATTGCACTGGAATGGAGCCAAAATTGCTTACTTCTTCTTTGGAGGAAATGATCTGGATCGTTGAAAAGGGAATTTCTTCTTATGTGGGTTCTTTTGAACCTCGGCCTCATTACTACTATCCTTTTCTTTCACAACAGCTTCGAGCTGAAGCACCGAATCCACAAGCTCCTAGAATGATAGCTTAAGTTGAATCATGAGCGACTTCTTCAAATATTTCTTAAGTCTAGAAACGAACTTAAGATTATTCTTATATGGAGTGCTAATGAACTCGAGCCCATATTTGGATATGGACTCAAAGAAGGATACATGATATGAAACAGAGGATTTACCCTACTTCAACTCAAGGAGATGATGAGCAAGGAAAGCCTTCTCAGACTCTAGCATGAACTTAAGCTCAAAACGGGATAGGAAATGCTGCCATGTAAGGGTGGACTAATCCATCTTGGCTATAAGGAGCTCATACCAGTCTAGTGCTCATTCTTGTAGCATAATCAATGCCACAAGAACATGGTGATGATCAGAGATCTCTATGCGAGTAAAGATATGCTCGCATTTATGGAGCTATGCTTGAACCTCTAAAATTGTCTCAGAGCCTTTGAACGGCTTTCCTCCAAGATGGGTGAAGCCGCTGCACATATACGCAAATGCAAATTTGCACGGAGGAGAGGAGTGAGCTAGAGCGGGAGGCTTAGTGTTCTTAAGAAGCTCAAGAATCTACTTGGTTGACATATAAACTCCTTCGGGACGAGAACCACTGGACGGTCCCACCTATGTAGTGCGATCTCTTCCTCTTTCAGCCTTTAGCTGAAAGTTAAGATAAAATAAGATAATTCATAGGGGTAGATATTAGCAATTCATATTCATTAAATAAGAAATACCATTGAATTTAAATTTTCATTTCTAGACATATTCCTTTCCATCTACCCCCAAAGGACGCAAAAGGTTTAGGGCCAGATTGGGTTCAACTAAGATTTAGGGAAGATGTTTGCACTTGTGTCTGATGCATAGTAATTATGTGTACAGTTCTGTGTTTATTACATTTTATTTTGAATCCAGCTCTTATACCAAGCTATGACGCCCCATCCTGAGACCCACATTAATAAAGAGAATTACTAGGTAATTTTGTCCACTAATGCAGAGAAAAGAGCTGGTTAAGGGCGGTCATCATAGTCTTGCATTAGATAAGAGCTAAGTATGTCGATTTGATATTCTTGTTTTTTCGTTTCATCTCGAATGTTCAACATACTTAATCCATATCCAACACACTACTATGGTACTATCAGATCGTTTCAGAAACAAAATATAATAACTATAACAATCTCAAGTTCACATCAGCAACACATATAATATACATATACACATACATCAAACGTAATATAGCGAGTCACAAGTGGTATTCAACCATAATATATACATGCATCCCCACAAATGAATAGATACAACACAAAGTTCCAAACAAAATGACTACTACACAAAAACTATGCCATCTATCCAAAGTCAAAGGAGATGTCCAAAAGATATAGCTAGCAAAGGTCCAACAGTCTAACCTACAACTCGGTCTGATCCGAGTAATAAATACATGGATCAGGCTAGCTAGAACATGATATTAGCTACACATAAGAGGGATATAAGTGCATAAGGGAAACCTTCCTTTAGTTATATAGGAAGGGTATAATTATGGTTCAATTACCATGCCATGGTGAAGATTCATAAAGGGTTGTCGCATGAATAGATTTAGTTCATCATAAGGAATTCATACTTAAGGATATACAACATAAATGCCAGTAACCATATAAAAGCCATAAGAGAAAATCATCAAAACCTCTAAATTCGAATCTCATGGAACTCTAAAAAGAGTTCAAATCTCATAAAAATGAAATCACTATTTATACATAACATCTTATTTAGCTCTAGGCTATCGATGTAACCAAGATTGCTCAAAAATTATGAAATCGTAATAAACTCAAAAAACCCGGATTGGCCAGATCCCTGATTTCAATGCCGAAGCAATGCTACACATGCCAAACTCTTATCCGGTGCTATTTATAAATTAGTTACCTATCTCGTGGACCCAAAGGCCATATTCGTAGTGACCGAAGTCACAGAACTCGTGGTGACCAAAGTCACATAACTCGCGATGACCGAAGTCACATAACTCAAATGACTCAATGGTCTAAAGCAGTAGCATACCCGTGGATGTGTCACAAACTCTCGAATAGGAACCCGAAAAGTGTTGACGTGCATCTCATACCACATGCTCGCAATAAAAATCTACTAACTGCTAGTTAATCCCACATCACAAAAATAAATCAAAAATCTTAGAAATCTCATATCTTGCCTCGTATCATCGGCAAGTGTAATAAAATCTCATAATGGTTTCTGATAAACCATAATTTACGAAATAGGGGAATCTCGACTCAAGACTCGCCTCATCTCATTGCCAAGTGAAACAATACATGTATATGGTTCTCATCGATTATAATTCCTAAAATAGGAAATCTCGAATCACTATACTTGCCAAATAATCGCTAACTCCGATAATTCCTATAAATAGGAATTATAAACCTCAAAACAAGCCAGAAAATGGCATATTTCAATTATTAACTCAACTTATCGTACAAGTTCGGAATTAACCGAAAAACTAAACTCACGTGTCCCATACCACGTATTTTACTATATTATTTAATTATCTCTCTTACACGTCTAAAAAGGGTAAAAATAGTGCATATTATTTGTAAAATAATTTACTCTAAATAGGATTTTAAAACAATTTTCTGAATTCATTTTGAAGGCATTTATCTGACAATTTTCCTTATTATAGGAAATAAATATATTTCAAATACTTTAAAATAATTTATAAATATTGGACTCACATGATGATTTAGTAAAGTTTTAGGTGCAAGCACTGAACTTTGGAGGGTATAGGCACCTGTATTTGCTGAAAAAGAAGCATGAAGTACAAAACAAATTGGTTACAAACAATCTTATATCAATATGTATGATTTGTGATGAAATTCTCTAGTATTGGGTTTGATTACCCTGTATAACCTTATTTTAGTTGATTTTCTTCCTGAATTAGCAGCAAAATTGAGTGGGAATTAATTTTAGTTGAAGATGGCCATTACTTTTTTATTTTATTTTCTTGTTGCTCAACTGTAACTTTTTGTTTGAGAAGGATGAGAGAAAAAAGGCTACATACATACACTACTTTATCAATAGAAGCCTCTAGACAATGGGCTAATGGATTTAAACTTTACCCAAATGAGTTCGAGGACAAAAAACTTAGAGAGAAATAAAGGCTATGTTCATATTTTTAACTTATTTTATCACTAAATGCACACTTTTCTTTATTTTAAAACCAAACAAAAATGTATATAACTATTTATAATGAAATAAAATTGTTATTGTAAAAAAATAAAATTTATTTTAATTATAATAAGTCATTTTTAGCAAAAAACCCTATTTTTAACAATATTACTCAATTTTCACTATTATAGTGTAAAAACACTATTCATAACAAGCACAACAAAAATTATTTTCTTATCAAATAAATTACAAAAATCACTTTAACTTTATTAAAACAACAAAATATTATTTTTTAAAAATATTTCATCTTTTAATTTAATAAAATTCATAATTTCTTCATATTTTTCCCTTTATAATTAACATTGGCAATAATTACCTATATTATTATATTTGCTCAATTACAATCCTATAAATAATTATTTTCACTCCATGTTCTCAAAATAAAGATTTTAAAACTTTATTTTCATCAATTTAGATTTATTTCAACAATTTAATATTTAAATACATCACTTATTTAATTTATTAGCTCAAAATTCCAATATTTTCAATTTATTTAACTAAATCTCCAAATTCATTCCCAAGCACATTGTCTATTTATAATAAGCAATTTTTAACAAAATTTATCTTCTCCATTTATTTTATTCTCAATATTAAATTATAACCATCGTTATAATTTAATTTTTCAGGTAATCGCTAATACCAAGATTGTAACAAGTATTTATAGAATCAAAGAGTTGTATTTGGAAAGCTACGACTTCTTGAAAGATTACTCTTTGATTAATGATTGCAACTACTAAAGGAGGAAGAGGTTTGTTCAAAGTAGAGAGAAGCGTCCGTTTAAAACATGACAGTTGCATTTTTATATTTACAGGCCAAAACTTCTGTCATACGTCTGTTGTTATGCCACAAATGTCAGTGGGAGTTCTAAAAACAACAAATCGAAATATGTCACAGATGTTTGCGGTAGAAGGATGGACGTCTTTCTATTTAAATAATAAATCCTAGGCATTTTGTTATGTAGATTTGTGGATATGAAATTGTGTGTTATGATCGTTCAAGGAGATCGTACGACATATATCTATGACTTTAATACAATAATATGACCTTACATTTAAATAATGTGACCCATCTTTCTTCAGTTGTCTTTAAGCCATGATTTTGTTAAGCACCATGATCTTTTTCTAACATATATATCTATAATACGATAAGATATATCTTGTATATGTGATTGTATAGTTGTTGTCATTGAAATCGTAGAATGGTGGTTCTAACATTCTCCCCCTTTTAATGATGACAACTATATAATAGTTAATAATAAGTAATTAAAAGATAGCTTACCCTGAATGTTATCTTTCGTATGTATATGCACATTTATCTCCCCATTTGGCATTATAAAAATTAATAACAACGGAACTGAACTAAAACATAACCATGAGAATCGTGATGAAATAGTTATGAAAGAAATAAAAAAAATAGTATTAGTACGAATAAAAAAGAAAAAACAACAATCTAAAAATGCGAAGAACAATCATATATAGTCATAATAACTGTAAGGGGAGAAATCACCATAATTATCAGAATAGCAATAGTAAGCTAAAGAATTAGAATGATAGTTTCTCGACCCTTGAATATATTCTTCATCTTTACGAATATACAAACATTGAAATGTCCAATGATTCATTTGATATGTCATTGGAGGATCTAGCCAAGATATATCATCGCTATGTTCTTGTTCATCTTATGGTTGTTCCTATACAATAGCCTTTTCTCTATCTTTGTGGGAACTTCCTCCATAAGAAGATGATGTATGAGGACGGTAAACGGGAGTCTGTGCTGAAGGAGGTGGTGTTGGAGAAGGAGACAAGGATGATCTAGATAATAATCTACCACGAACTTTTCTTATACTTTGCCCAAAGTGGAATCAACTTTTTCCAAATTTTTGTCCATTTTAGTCATTCATGTTGAAAAGATCTTTCTAGGCCGACCATTTTATTTTCTAAATATTTTTGATTTTTCTCCAAAGCTTTTTGATTGACCGTGTTCGATTTTTTATTTCGAAGCATTCAATCTCATATGGATTCATTTTGATTAGGTTCACTATGGGCTTTATCAATCTCTGAATTGAAATGATATTTGGCAGTATCATGAGTAGAATCAAGTTGAGTAGAATCACGTTGTTGTAGAGGAGGTGGTTAATCTTGTTATGGAGGAACCGGATGCATCTGTTGTTATTGCTGATTAGTCCATTGAGCTAGAGACATGACTAGAGTTGGTCTTTTAGGACGATGCATTAAGGATAAAAATCTTATAACACTGTCTTTAACCAGAATTTTTTTGAAATGAGATATACAAGAAGGTGCTCCAAGAGCTTGTAAAAGATGCATAATGTATGAAGCATATATAATCGTGCGTCGGTCATGAGTCCAAAAACTTTTAATTCACCTCCATCTTGGAGCTACGCTACCTCCATCGCCTTTCTAGTAAAAGTAGGCTCGCTGCCTTTAGAATCCTTAATCCATGTCTATGGCTTCGTTGTGAATAAATTTAGCCCAATTTACCTGAATTCCACCAAATATAACATATAGGACTTTGTGGTCATTACCATATATTTGCTCATAACTTTCTAATTGGAGAATTATCGTATTAATTGTCATATGATTTAGCAATCTAGCTTTTAGTCGTAGGTAAACCAATTTCAATTATGGAATTTTATCTTCCTAAGTCTGGTGTATAACTTCATCACGTGGAAAATTTCAATGATTGAGAATTTCCTCTAAATCAATTCCAATAGAGGAAAAATCAAGTAAACGACCAATTGTGTTTACACTAATTTTCAAAACACGTCCATGCACACTAGTCCATAACCATTCATCTTCATTTTCATGTTTCCAAATATCGATACTGGATAAATTTGCATAAAAAAGAAAGATGGCAAATTGGTCGATTTGTACCTCATTTTTCATCAAAGTTAACTAGCTCACGACATCCAGAGGCGATAGTGAGTTCGTGAAGACCATGTTTTTTAAATTCGCATAGTCGGTAGAAAGGACTAGAATAAAGTATCTTTTACTTCAGATCTTCGAATCTTTATTAGAAATTGGACAATTGCGAAGCCCTTCTTGAATGTGTGTATTGGTGACAAGATTGGTTTAAAAAGAATAAGATTGCCTCTCTTTGATCTCTTATTGACTGGATTCTTTACTTTGGGTGCCATTTTTGACGAACTACGATTTTAAGGAAGGTAGGGTTTTTGATTTGGAATTAAAAATTAAAATCGTTATGGTAATAAAATGAAGAGTTGGGCGAGAAAAATATATATGATGTGTTGTTTGTAATTGCTGGAAGTCTTCTCCATCATTTAAGGAAAGGCGATAGACTTTTGAGATCATACAAGATTATTTTCCCGAAAAATTTGACAGACTCTGTCATGTTTCCACAGACATATGAGAAATGTAGATTTCTATTTTAATTATACTGTATATAGGTTTGGCTTTTATTTTCATAGAAATGACAAAATAAACGATTATTATAATCGAGCAACGTACAAAAATATATTATTGTTTACATATTTATATATATGTATATAAATATATAGAATTATTTTTCTTTCGAAGAATGTGAATTTTTGAATTCAGTTTGATCCCAAGAATTTGTGTTAATTTACTTATCTTGAGGCTTAAGTGGAGAAAAACTTAAACGAGCTGGAGTGTCATTCCAGTCTTGGTTTGATGGCCATGTTGTCCATAAGTTTCATTCCAACTTAAGCTTCGGCTTTGATACCGAATGTAACAGCTCGCCATTTTGACCTTCAAAAGTAGACACTAATACATCCAGTATTCATATGTCAAACATTCGAGTGTCGGAATAACATATTATTAGGGTGAAAGAAAAGAAAAGATAGAACATAATATCATAACTTGATGAATAATATATATAATATCCAAATGATCTTTACAAAAATAAAATTTGTAATAATCAAAGTAAACTAACTTATTATCAACCTAGACAGATATAAAAGCTCGTCCTTATAAATGCTGGTAAATACAAATATGAGATACATTGGAAATAAAAATATGGAAATCCGTCTTAAAAACATCCACTCGTTTCCTAAAGCTCCGAAGCATCCAAAGCCAATTCTAGAAAAATACTTGTCTAACCTGATTATTATAAGAAAACGACACCCAGGTCAATCTAGTAAACCAGCATGAGAAGCTCAAATTATATTGATTGTTATATTTATTGACCCTTTCATAAATAAAGTTTTCTTGTATGACCACGCCACACGTAAACATGGATGACTTCTTACTGTACGATAACCAAACCATTTCAAAATAGCCATTGATATTATTATAGTGTCTAAGGTTTAAAACAAATATATAACATAGCTTAAATGCTTGCATCTCACATTTTAATATATTTGGGCATAACTAAGTCCGTAAAGGCACGTATTGGAGAATGGATTCCATATAATGACAAGGCTATTGGGGTACCGCCCATCATAGTACACCTCTAGATAAAATGCACCAAGGGCCTTACATAGACCCCCTGTAAATCCAAAATGGCCTAATACCTTACTGGATAGTACCAAATATGTCATCACCGCGGTCGTCTTGCAACCTTTTCTCTTAAGCTCACATGCACAAACCAAATCCATAAATATTGATCTAGAAGGGTGATCGCATACCCTAATGGTGCGACCTACATAGCCCTGAATCATATCCCATATTTTAGTCATTCCCAGTTGTGAGGCTCGTGAGGCCACACTTAACTTTTCTTTTAGCAAGTCCTACTTGGAATGCCCTTCAAGCAATAATGCAATGCCAGCATTTGTCCAATCAATTTGTTCATAATATGAACAAACCGAAGGCACTACTTCTACTACATCCTTTTTAAGATCACCCTCATGATTAGCAAAAATACTGATGCCCCAAGGGCCACATCGCTTTGATGTTAACTGCATCTGCTGCAAAAGTTAACAGGCACCTGATCATCTTCTATGGTAGCTAAATAGTCTCCGAACTAATCAGGCATCTCAGACTGCCTGTTCGCATTTGTCCATGCACTTTGTCTACTTACATTGATAGCTTGGTGAAGGTAACTTAGCAACTAGTAGTAGAAACAAATCAAGTCCAGAAGACAAGTGGTGTATGTAGTATAATATAGTATAAAAATACAAGTACGCTCTCTTTACATATCTCCTTCTACTAGATTGATTAACTCAAACTGATCAATTTGTTCGAGTGTTGACCCTAAGCTCTGATACCAATTGTAACAACTCATTCTTCGTAAAATCCAAAAATTCTTTATCCCAAAACAATAGTAGACACACGAATCTCATAAAAGGCAGATCGTTGGATTAAGGTTCAAAACAAAATACTAAGCCCAGACATCAATAGGATCTCACAAGAGAATGACAATATATAATATACTTAATATACATGAACAGAATAGAATAATAACATATATGAGATTGCATCAGCGAAAGAAACTAATAATAACTATTAGTATCACATCTAATAACACACTGTATGCATCTTTTATACAAGAGACAACCAATATTATAACCCAATAACCTAAAGAAAGAAAAGGATAAATGCTAGAAGGGAAATGACAATACAACACTACTAAATCGAAAATACTACCTACTTACTATAGGATGGTATCGATCCTCTCAAGCCATAGCCGCCGCCCCGAAATGGGCATAGCATAGTGGTTATGCACCCAATCTCGCAGCTTTGGCACTGTTGCTCAGCTCGAATTTCTCGGATCTTTGGCTGGACCTGTCGGATATCGACTAGCTTGGGACTCTGGTATCCTTTAGCATCCTGTTCTTTATCTACCTCTTGTTTTGATTGACCTCCTGCTAATGGCATTACTACTTAAGCTAGTGGCTCATGGATTCCCATCATCCTGGGCGAGGCTATATCGAATGCTAGAGGGACCTTCCCCTAGACTGGCTCTCTAGAGAAGATCACTCCGTATTTCCTAAATACATGAGTGAAGAGATGATAATATGGAAAGTAGCTCCGAGAAGTACCAACTCTAGGATTAATATAATGGTTCATAATAGCGTGAGCCCAATTAAATACCATACCACCCATGATGGCATAGGTGGCCTATTGTACCAGTAGATAAATCTGATCAAATCTCCCTATCTTTGGAATGATGTTGTACTGAAGTATGCAAATAATGATGCATGATGTAGGTCGCCTCCTAACACTGATATCTCTAAAAAATACCTACTACACAATCTCAGGATCTATCATCTCAATATCATCCAAATCTGCTTCCTCTATGGTTATCCCTAAAGTATTGCCAAAATCATCGTCCAACAAATTGAGCTTGACCCATTCAATTTCGACTAGAGATTGCAGACTCCTTCAATAAATTTGTATGCCAGACTCATATCAAGTAGACACATACCGCATGGGTAGCATTCCCACTCAAAAGTGTCATGGTAGAGGATTGATGCTAACCCTACCACTATGAACAATTCCACAAGTCCAAAGGTAGCAAAATCTCCAAATTTCACTGGTTATCCCTAATGGAAAGTGAATTTGCTGAGGCCAAGTAAATGGAGAATTTATGGTCACTTCAGTTGAGCCTAGCGATCTCTTGAAAGGTGAGACTCGGTTGGCATAAGAAATAGACGAAGGTTAGAGGTGGTGTCCAAGACAAAGTGGAGGTCAGAGAAGGGAGATTGGGTTCATATCTAAAGAGGTGGTGGGCTAGATCTGGCACGCAAAAATTAGCGCTTGGGAGGGAAAGCTGCTGCTAGAGTGAGATGCATAACAATGGAGAGGAAGGGGAAGTCGCTCGTTGTTGGTGGAGAAGGGGGATTAGGAGCGGTCCCCTTGATTTAAGGAGGAAGAATTGGGTTCAACTATTGTGAAGAGGAGGGAAACGAAGTGTGAAGGTGGCTGAATGGAAATGACTTATTAATTCGCATTCCATGATTAGGTCATGCCCTGAACCCATTAATATATGGATGGCCTTAGGGCTACCGATCAACCGTTAGGGATCAATCGATGGTCGAATTTCAAGTGCAGGCTAAACCTGGACCCTATTCGGGCTGGATTAGTTAATAATAATAACAATAATTATTGTTTCATGCTATTTTTTTCGATCTGACATGATCCAAGAAAATCCCTGTCCTTTTCATGATGGTGCCTTAACTTATCGTCTAGTTCTTTAAACCGTTTCCTTAATTATATGTATACCCCTAACTTGTACTGCTTTTGCCATCAACAACTTCAAAAACCCAAAAATATTCCTGCTAACATTCCACATATTATTTTTATACAGGAATATTCCTCCTATTTGATGGCGGGTTTCACAACACTTCCTATAAGCATACTACAACAGAATTAAATGTCATTTATATTTTATCCACCCCTTTAAGAGAGAATTTTTAAAATCTTTTCAATTGTTTAAATACGAAAATTCGTCAAGCTATACATACGCCCGCTTTCACTTTGTTATCGAAATGGAAAACTCTCTTTCATCTAAAAACTTCTTAAACTAAAATCAAATTCTTATTTTACTACATATTTACGAATCAAAATTTTCATTTTAAACTTTAAATTTTCAATACAACCAAATTTATTGGTGTATAAATTTGTTATAAAAATAAATTTTCAGATCTCTCTTACTTTCCAAACAATAGTTTCCAAATTGACACTTGGAAATACATTATATATGTGTGTGTACATATCATTTATTTTACCTCCTTTGAAAAATGTATTTAAATATTTTAAGGTATCCACACATCAGATGAGATTAAGAAATATGATTTACTTCTTTTCAATAAAAATCCGATTCATCATCCTGAGATGATTAATGACATTCTCTTACGAGAAAGCCTCCAAATGTCAGTGATATGTAGATTCTTAATTCCTGCTTGTTTGGATAAAATGTGCATCTTCAGTCGACCATCCATTGAAATCCACAACCACAAAGTAGATAAGTCTCAATAATCAAGTCAAATGCCATTCAGCAATTAGGATACTTCTATATGTCATGCTCATGCTCGTCAACACCTTATGTATAGTGCTTGGTGGGGTAATCGAGGTTGGCGCGTAATTCTTAACTTTATACAATTTTCCAACTCATAGTTGCATTGCCTTTCCTTTCATTATATAGTCGCGATTTATTTTGTGGTTTGAATTTATAGAGTTCGACATAGACTTAGATAGAAAAATACAAATACGTACTCTCAACATATCCTAATCCCTATGATCGATTAACCTAGGCTCTAATACTAAATGTAACAACCTGTACCTTAATAGGCCAGAATTTCGACAAAAATTAAAACCCAAGTCCATTAGGGTACAGATTGTTGGATTTGGTAACGTATAATAAACCTGAGCACATCAAAGATTGATCAAACTAATTCACAGTGGAAAATAAAATATAATAGGATATAATATCGACTAAGGCAAGTACCTCAGAATCAGCGACATTTCATGAACATTCACTCACCTTATCAGGATCGAGCGTGAATAAGAAGCCTCCATCAATAGTTCCATCTTGCTCCTGGGACATGTTCCTCTAAATCTATCATATGGTTGTAATGAGAAGGGGGTCCCTTAACTTATGATATGACATAAGCAGTTGCATTTATATAGATTTCATCTATGATGATAAATACTAGGGTTTTATTGCTTAAGGCCTTATGCCATCTATATTGCATACATATAGGAAGACAACTATCAAATTGCATTCTTGCATTTAGTCAAGAATTATAGGACATAATCATGCATTCCTATTTGTTCATCTATGTGATGTATAAGCATTAATATGATTTTGGTTAAATTGGTATAAATTTGTTAACTTGGTCGTTATGTTAGTAATTTGGAGGATGAAATTCCTTTTAGGGGGAGAGTGTAATAACCCGTATTTTTCTAATAATACAAAATGAAATAAATTAAATAATTTTGGCCGAAGAGAAAAATCGTCGTTTCAAGCTTTTGAATTTGAAAATGAAACTAGCTTCATTGCAACTGTCTCGCTTTTTTGATGTGCATTGTATGCTCATTTTTCCTAGTTGGAGTCCGGATGTGAGATATAGTGTGATATTCGTGTTTTGGAAATTTAAAATTTAAAATATGTCGACTCCATAAATTTGAAAAATCGCCCTTCTATGAATATACAATCTATTATCCCATTTGAAACTTTTAGAAACCACTTTTTTGAATGCACACGTTGTCTCTTCTTCGTCCTCATAAACTGTAGAGACCCTCTTTCAATTCAGAAATTAATTTCTTCCCAAATTCTTCACTAAATTAATAATTCAAGTACCGGATCAAAGAGCAATTCATTGCCTATACTCTAACACCAATTAAAACCGTGGATTCATAGATTTGATGAAAAATTCAATTTCGAACAATGAGCAACTAGGAGGCTTTTGGACTATAGTGAATGGTTTTCATCTTTCTAATGCATAGCTAGTAAACCTCTCTTTGTTCCGCAATGATTATGGTTTAGGAATAGAGTTTGGGATTAATATCTAGTATTACTGAAACATTACAATAATCAAATGATATAAATATGAAAATAAAAATGGAAATTTTATTACCTAATCAAAAAAAGATAAGTGGATGAAAATGATCAAACTCGTGATTTAACGATGAACGTTGAAATGATAATTTTTTACCATCAGCTTAAATTCATAGGAAATGAATGGATTTATATAATATAAAACTTAGAAATGTTAAATTATATGAATCAGAGAAATACTCTTGAAATTATATAATACATATGTATATATTACATATATATTGACTTAAATAAAGAGAATGGTGGAAAACTGGTATTTGAGACACACACACATACATAATGCATGATAAATACTATAGTAAATCATTAAACACTATTTTCAAATGACCATTAGGGTGATGCGATATATCACGGAGATTAAATATGATTCTTATATTAATTTTAAATGATTTATATGGGTGATCTAGTGAGAAATGGAAAAACAGTGGTTTTAAACAATAAAATGAATTATATAGAATTAAATGTATAAAATATGTATAAAAATATTTATAATCTGCCAAATGATATATCAGGTTATCTTATGATTTAATATTAAATTTATAATGATTTTTAAAGTTATATTTAAGATAAATATGTGAGAAGTTACATTTCTACTTCCTAAAACAAGTTTTGAAAACACCGATTTATACAACATTTTTGAAATGATATCGATTTAAACATTTTGATGAGATGGAAGTAAGGTATTAACGTATCTGCAATTGAAAAAATTGAATTAAGAACCAGATTGAAAATGGTAAGAAGAAAGCATAAAAAAAATGAAAAAAATTACTATCAACGGGAGCATGCTGCCTCTGTTCAGCCGGCCACTATAGGCACACCAGGGGCACCATTTAGGACAGACTACTTGACCTAATAAGCCCAGATCAATGGTGTTTTGACCATGGTTTCTTTTGGGTTATTCGAGCAACAGTTAGGCCATGTTATTTTACTTGAATTCCGTGTTTGAATGAATGATTTAAATGAATGTATAGTAGTAATATATAAATTGATATGCTTACATAGAATCATATGTATTGATGTGATTTTCTAGCTTCATCAAATGTAATGTTTGGATATATGTGCGGATTAATGCATGTGTATATATATAATACATACATACATACAAATAAACACGCGTGGGTGTATGAATAGTCGACCGTTGTTGATGTATAATATGCCATTGATCGTTGGATAGTTAGATATTTGATATTGGGTGTGTATGAGGCACACATTGTTTAGGGAATATTTTTCCCAAGGGAATTGTTGTTCCTTAAGAATTCAAAATGAAAATAGTCATTCTAAGGAAATGGTTATTCCCTCAGTGTCAGCGTTATTGACATAGGAAATAGATGTTTAGAAAAATGGTTGCTCCCTTAGTGATAGCCTTTGTTGTTTGGAAATTGATGTTCCTTAAAGATGTGAAATTGATAGATTCCATTGTATTAACACCTTATTTCATGATGTTGTCCATTTATCGTTGTGTTGTTTGACTAATTTGGTGTATACATGTGAGATAGAATTAAGGTATGATTGGTTACTATAATTATCTTTGTATTATTTAGGAATGTCTAGAGTACGTTATATATTAGACATACATCACTCACCAGACTATAGTTAGACCCCATTTCTATGTTTTCCCCTATTTTCACATTAGGTTGATGGAAACTGAATGTTGTACAGAGTGACGATGGATGGTGCAGACTTAAAGAACTACTATCGTATATGGATTTGTATATAAATAATCACTTGACGTTGATGTTGTATGTGATCGGACTTGAATTGGATTAGGTTGTATTTGACTATGTATATACATTAAATCTATTGCTAAGAAGTAAAGTAATATTTGATATCTTGTTTTGTCTCTTGTTATCTTAACTTAACGATACATCATTTCTCGAGGTTTCACACCATGTTGTGTTAAATTGGAAGGTCAAGGTTGTTAGACTAACGAATTTGCATATTAGGAATCAATATAGCCTTTCATGGTCAAGACAAAATCCTTAAAGAGATTGCCCTTGGTTAACTTTGTGTTGAAAATTTTTCTAGTAATCTCGTACCTTACAACGCTAGATTACTCCCCAAACATAGCTTTGAGGCTTCCAAAGATTTTGTGGATAGATATACGTTCATGTTGGCTTTCCAATGGCCTGTCCAAAGTAGACAGCATGAACGCTTGAGAGATTTCACCATAAGCTACCCAAGCGTTATAAGACTAAATTATCTCTGTGTCAGCACCCTCAATGGGTTATGTTCATGTTATTTATGAAACATTCATATATAAGTGCTATCTTAATTTTTCTTAGTTAATTGGCATAGTTTGAACAAGTGAGCTTATCATTTTTTGAAAATAGTCTTAGGTTAATTATTTTGCTGAAAATTTATTTTAAGTATATTATGACAATTTATACATAGTAGATGTGTTTTTACATTATCCGATAGGTTAACTATTACATATCATTTATCTAATAATCTCCAATTAGGCTTTTTGTTTTCTCCAAACCCTAAGAGAAACAAAGAAATCTTTTAATTTCTCTAGTGGATCTTAGGACTCGGATGCCTTTGGGTTATGAACTTGAGGCAACAAATCATAGGCATGCATAAGATGGATAACACCTTATCGGTTGTATCATATACAACTCCTAATCCATGGTCTTGGACCTAGTTTCATCTCCACCTTGAGGAAGCACAACAAATCATGACAGATTATTCACTCGACCCCACCATTTCTCGGCAGCCTAATTTTGATGTTGTTCCTTGAAGAGAGCTCAAAAAATACATGCATGTATCTTACCTTGTCCATTCAATATATTGATAGTACTACATATGACATCTCTAACTTGAGGAAGCTCAAGGTCCAAAGGGCCGCATATATTAAGGATTCAAAATCTTTTATTTTTACTATTAATAATAAGAATTTAGTAAACTATTTTCAACCGTGTCGTTTAGGATTTCCAAAAATGCCCTTTTACGTAATCTACAATACTTCTGTTCGTTCCATCTCACGTTGCGGCGAAAAAATCCTAAGAAAATTGAACATTAATGTCATCATCAACGATGACCCATTATAGATGCCATGCTTGGTCACTAAATTGCCTTACCAAAAATCACACCTCCTCTACCTCATCGCAGTTTGTAATCGAACGATTTTTTCCACTAGGTTTAACCTATTGTGTTCCGATTCCTTAACTTCACTAACCACTAATCCTCCTTCGATACTGAATTTCCACCACTTTTAGGTATTTTCTAAACTTCTACGTTTTTTATTGATTCTTCCCTTAGTACCATTGCTGCAAATTAGACTACATCAGCCAAGATTGCATTAATTCTCATTTCACCATGTTTTCATTATTTTTTAACATTGTGCCTGATTTCTCCCCATGATCTGCAAAATTACAAATACAAATTGATCATAATGTCACAAGAGTTAAGATGTTTTGATTGTTTGCTTCCTTTCGTCTTATTATTTTACTTTTAGCGTTAGTTTATTCACCATATGAGCCAAATAAAGTGTCTATGCAAGCATGACAATCCCAATCAAATTATTTAAAACAATAACATACTATTAAGAAGTCAAAAGCACTAAATGAATAGATATTATAGATTTCTTACACATTATATAGTCTGATGAATTTTAACAAGGTGAATAGTTTTTGCCAGAACATATAAGGCTACCTAAGTTCTTCATTGTCCGGTTCATTAGTGTATTAATAAACCTAGAGAGTTTTCCATGAAAATTCCCAAGTAAACTTAGGACAATTTACCCCACCTTTAGTAAAAATATCTCCCGCGTTCCAATTTTGTTTACCTTGCTCTTTTGTTAGGATTCATGCTTCCTATTTTCATTATTGGTTAGGGAAGTAATGGGCATTTCCTTGTTTGCAAAATTGCTTAAGTTAGTTTCTTTTATTCATGTATAATTTTGTCGTCTTCTAAAATGCTTTACACATGTTACTCGGTACATTGGTCGGGCTATGTAAGGTTAACCATGAAGTCCAAACTCAACTGTTAATGGGGAGGATGATCACGAGGCAACATTCGTGTGACTAGAGTATAATGCTTGAGAAGTTACATTCAGCCTAGAGTCAATAAGGTCGGCAAATGGATAATGCCAGATGTTTGGGTCTTAAAGTTTGTTTTGGTTGAATTTGGGACCGAAGTGGATGTTAGTCGAATTGAATGAAATCCCAAAGGGGTTGGTATGATATGATAGGACGGCAAGATCAGTTGGATGGAGAGTGGACATGGGTGAAATAATAAATCGGCTCGGCATAGAATAAGGCATTGGTCGGGTTGGCATAATAAATGGAATGGACTGAGTCGGTGTGGTATGTAGAGTGGATCAGGTCAGCATACGTGAAAGGATCGATAAAGTGTGTGATGGGATGGATCGGCACATTGAAAGCAGTCGGCATATTATAGTAGGATCGGCATGGCATGGTGATATGGCTCAAGCTGGTATGATCGGCACAATAAATTAGGTTAAGCCTTCCTTATAGCAGGCCCAAATGGTCAGGAGGCCAAGGTCCCGAGATTCTAGTCAAGTTGGAGGTTGCCTTCATCTATAAATATAGGGAAGGGGGCCATTTTTGGGGAGCTTTCCTTTTGGCTGCCAAGTGAAACTCTACCATTTTTTTAGTCAATTTGCTTTTATTCTTACTTGTTCTTAAGCCTATTTCTTGTTGATTGTAACTGCGACCAATTGAGTGGAAAAGCAATAAAGGAAGTATTCAGAGTGGACATAGGCAATCATCGCCAAACCACTATAAATCTTGTTGTTTTTGCCTTTTGCAATTTTTCCCAGAATATTTAGTGATATTCCTCAGTTTTCATTTAATTTCTTCATTTATTTCACTACTCAAACCAATTCTCGGGTGTTTGTGACCAACTTGGTTGCAAACGTTGTAGTGCTTTCATTGAGAGACTCGATTCTTAAGCTATAGGATCACCTTTGTTGCTACTAGATTGTAGAAATCTCTCAAAGGAGATCCAGGTTCACTTTCAAAAGCTTGCAGATACTATTCAGATTGTTCAAGATCTAAGCAAAGGAATTCAAGATGGTAAGGCACATTAGATATACTTCCCATAATGTTGATGCCAACGAAACTGCTAGTGTCCAACAAAAGGGCCCAAGTAACCAGCCTGCTAATGCGAATGTGGAGCCTATTGTAGCCTAGAACCTCACAGGTTCCATTACTAGAGGTAAATTTAATGACTTAATTAGGAAGCGATGGAGAGTCGTAGGCAGCTAAATGAGCAAATCCAGGCTAATGCTAACCTGATGAACCAGATTGCTCAACAACAATGCCAAAGCACCAGAGGAGGTCTCGCTTCATACTCGGCGTCAGATAGCTCAACCTCATCGGACGAGAACCATAGGCGAAGGAACCATAGGATTGAAACAACACGAGTTGGGCGGATGAAGCAACATTTGGTAAACCATCATGGCTTGCCAAACCAGGTCACTATCGATCCCTCCCTAGGGGTTGGTACCGATCCCTCGACGAGGGGCATGGCTCCTCAACTACAATTGGAGGGTCGTACTCAGCTTGGAACCAAGAAGTTAGACACTGGATCATGCATGAATGTTGGTCAACAACCTCTCCAGAATGATAATAACGTGAATCCTCAGGATACGCGTCTAGAAGACAATAGGCCAAGGAGGCGTGAGATGCCTTGGAAATACCGGCCAGAACATTCATATGGTATGGGCCTGACCAACTCCACCTATCCAGACTCCAGACTTATTCATAATGATCAGGCGGCTAACGAAGGAGAACCATGGCTTGACCAGCAATAATTGGGGAGTCTCTAGGAGTTATACTCCGTTTACCGACAACGTTTTGCAAGCGGAGTATCCCAGGAGGTTTAACATGCCTATGATGCCTGCTTATGAAGGGAAGCCTATCCCCCAACATCATGTCATGAGGTACTAATGGTTGATGGACTCAAAAGAGTGAATGATGAAACCAAATATAGATGCTTCCCTATAACTCTATCCGGGATTGCTACAATGTGGTTCATAAGGTTACCCCCATGATCGATCTCATGATTTGAAGTGCTGGCTAAGAGATTCGTGGAGTAGTTTCGGATTCATGCCATACGCCCTAAAGATGTATTGTCGCTATCTAGTGTAATCCAGGCTTCGAAGGAATCGCTGAAGGATTACTTGCAAGATTTCATGTTGTTGCCAGTGTAGTTAGCAACCCGAATGACCATGCCATACTTATGACTGTAATAAAGGGGGTTCACCCAGAATCCGAGTTTGGTGATAGGTTAGCTGGAAGCCGCCGGCCATACTGGAGTGTTTTTATACAAAGGCAAACCAGTTTATGATAAAGAGGCCAGATTGTCTAGAAGAAGCAACGCTGTGGGGCCAAGCGGAGAAGCGGTACGAAACAACATCGTAGAGAAGCAATCCGGTGAAAGCTCTGGAAAGATTCAAGTTAACGTTCAAAACAAGCCGGGTCAATAGAAAAGGAGCGGAGATGGAAATCTCAATAGAAAAAAGGAACCGAGAAAGTGGAAGTCAAGGATTCCTACGTATAACAACAATACACCCTTAAACGCATCTCTGGAGAACATCTATCTGTTGATATGTAACACTTTCCAGTATAAAAAGCCGCATCCGAAAGAATCGACTAAGGAACAAGAAAAATAAGAAGTATTGTCGGTTTTATGAATGCTACGGGCATAATATTGACGAAGGTAGGCACCTTCATGATGCCATTGAGAAATTGATTCGTAAGAAAAAGTCGTAGCAGTTTGTCAAGAACCCGCAGGAGGGCATACATGGAATGTCCGATCCCAGTCGAAGACAAGCTCCACGCCGAGCCAAGGAGCCCGCTCAAACCGATGGAAGGGTGGTGATAAACTCGATAGTTGGTGGGCCGTACCCTGCGGATCGGAGTTGGCAGGAAATGGAGCGTTATGCTAGTTAAATAAAACATGTGGACTTTGAATGTTATTTGAATACGGAGCATGGAACTTCGACTAAGCAACAGCGGACGGTGATGGATGATATAGTATTTAGAAGTAGTGATGCTGATAGAGTGGAGGATCCTACTATTAATCCAATGGTTATCTCTGCCATAATTGGCCCCACTCCAGTGAAAAGAATTTTGATTGATTGTGGAAATTCTGTAAACATCATCTTTAAGAAGGCTTATGATCAAATAAGGATGTAAGCTAAGGATTTGAAACAATCTAAAGCTCGCATACATGGTTTCAACGGTGTAGCTACGGAGGTGGTAGGGTATGTCGAGCCACCGGTTAAGCTAGGAGAAGGTGAACGTAGGAGAGTGCGGATCATACCGTTCATTGTCTTGGATGTTGACTCAATGTACAATGTTTTTCTGGGTCGTCCGGTCCTGGTTGTATTTCGAGCAGCCCTTGCCCCGTGGTGTTTGACGTTGAAATTTCTAACAAATAATGGAATGGGTGTTATACATGGTGATCAGGCAACTGGCCGTGCCTATTATGTGGCTGGGTTAAGAGAGGCTCAGCGAAAGGAGAAGAGAAAGGGTGTGGACAAGTCTGTCCGCTACTAAAGATTAACAAATAGTGCTTAAGCCTTGGCTTGGGTACCAAATAGATTTGAGGGATGATGAGGAGAAACCCAAAGGGGCCAAGGCAGCGCCGGCTGAATTACATTTGATATCTTAGTCAGCCATGATGACCCATCGTAGGTGTTGAAGATTGGATCACAACTTAAACATTCAACGATTAGAGAACTAACTGATTTCCTCTGAGCGAACCTAGATGTATTCGCTTGGACTTATTTTGACATATGTGGGATTTCGCTTACCATTGCTAGCCATGCATTGAATATTAATCTAAAGTATGTCCCTGTAAGGCTAAAGAGACAAATTATGGATCCGGAGAGATTCATAGCTCTTAAAGAGGAGGTGGATAAGCTTAAAGTCAACGGGTTTATTCACGGTGCCATCTACCTCCAATGGATATCTAAGCCCATTCTTGTGAAGAACGCGAATGGGAAATGGAGAACGTATATTGACTATTCAGATATTAACAAGGCGTACCCTAAGGATAGTTTTCCCCTGCAAGAAGTGACCAGCTAGTTGATTCGACTGTAGGGCATGAGTTATTGTCATTTATGAATGCATACTTGGGGTACAACCAAATCCCAATGCATATCCCAGATCAGGAGCATACCGGTTTTTTCACGGACGTTGGATTATACTGTTATGTAGTAATGCCGTTCGGATTAAAGAAAGCAGGAGCTACCTTTCAGTGTTTAGTTGACAGCACGTTCAAAGGTCGGATCGGGAGGACCATGGAAGTCTATGTGGATGATATGCTCATGAAGTCAAGGCAATCAAATGACCACATTCTAGACTTATCAGAGATGCTTAATATCCTTCGATTTTATAACATGAAAATTAATCCTTTGAAGTGCTCATTCGGTGTTGCATTAGGTAAGTTCTTGGGCTTTTTTGTCAATATGCAAGGAATTGAAGTGAATCCAGAGAAGATTCAAGCCATTTAGGATATTCAAGCACCCAGAACTATTAAGCAAGTGCAATGATTGAACGGGAAGGTCGCTGCCTTGAGTCATTTCATTTCTAGGGCGAGCGATAAATGCATTCCTTTCTTCGATTTGATAAGAAGGGGAAGAGGAATTTCAAATGGACGCAAGACTTTGAGGGCGCATTCCAAGCTTTGCCGAGTCATTTAGTGAGAACCCATGTTTTGTCAAAGTTGGTAGATGAGGAGGAGTTGTACATTTAATTTGCAGTATCGCCACCTACCATAGGTGTTGCATTAATTCGTGAGGATAATGGGTCCAGAGACCGGTGTACTATGTCAGTAAATGATTAACGGGGGCAGAGAGAAACTAACCGAAGATATAGAAACTAGCGTACTTCTTTGTGATTACATCGTGCAAACTTCGCCCGTACTTCCACGCACATCCAATCAATGTCTACACGATCAGCCATTGCGGCAGTCCTACAATGACCCAAGAAATCCGGGAGGTTGCTTAAGTGGAACATCGAGCTCAGTCAGTTCGACATCACATATCTGCCTCGCAGAGCTATCGAGGGATAGGCACTGGCCGACTTCATAATGGAGTTTCCATGTAGGACGATCCCCTTGAGGGCAGTGTAATCCCTACTGTATGATGGAACCTATATACCGATGGAGCATTTAATGATCATTGTTTCGGTGTACGCATCATTCTTGTAATCTCTATTAAACAGTTAATTTTCTATGCTTTAATTCTCGATATCCCTACTACAAACAACGAAGCCGAGTATGTGGCATTAAGTGCTGGACCTAAGCTTGCTGGAGAGCTCAGTGTGAAATCTATCAAGATCTTTTATGACTCACGGCTGGTAGTATACCAAGTTAGAGGGGACTTCCATGCAAAGGGACAATGGCTTGCCTTATAGCTTACCTGAGTTTAGGAGTTGTTGGAAGATATTGAGTACAATGACATTTCGCATATCATGCTTAAGCATAACGAAGAAGCTGACTCATTGGCAAAGTTCACAAGCACTAGCGATGCACAACAGATAGGCTTGGTCCCGGTCGAAACACTATATACCCTAAGTATAAATGTGATAGGGGTCGATCATGTATTGGAAATGGAACCCAAAAAGGAATCATGGTTGTCTCCGTTTAAAGAATACTTGTTGCACAGAGTCTTGCCTAAGAAAAGGAATGAAAAGCAATAAGTCCTTAGTAAAGCCTCACGGTATATTATGCAAGGAGGAACTTTGTATCAAAAGGGGTTCTCTGTTCCCTCACTCAGGTGTATCGCCCATAACGAGATAAAGCTTGTCTTGAAAGAATTCGAAGAAGAAGAGTATGACGATCATACCGGGAGGTGAATGTTATCTAAAAATATACCATGTTATAGGTAGCCGACCATAAACTGGGATGCCGCAGATCATGTGAGACGATGTGACAAATGCCAGATATATGCAAAATTCCCAAGAGCACTACCGACAAAGATCACACAAATGGATAGTCCATAGCCTTTTGTTGTATGGGGATCGATATTAACAGCTCTTTACCGATTTCCAAAGGTGGTGCGAGGTATGTGATTGTCGTAGTTGACTACTTCACCAAATGGGCAGAAGTTGAACCATTAGCTACGATCACAACCAAGAAGGTCATTAACTTTATTGTTCGTAACATTATGTGTCATTTCGGTCTTCTGTGAGCAATTGTAACTGCTAACGAAACTCAATTTGATAGTGCTGAATTCAAGGAGTTTTGTCGAAGGTATCAGACTGAGAAGAGGTTTGCGGCAGTCGCTCTCCCTCAAGAAAATGGGCAAGTCGAAGATGTAAACAAGATTATAAAGTCCATCTTAAAAAACAATTTGGAAAAGGCTAACGTCAAATGGGTGGATGAACATCCTACGACACTCTGGACCTATAGGACCACTCATAAGTCTACAACTAGCCACACTCCATTCGCACTTGCTTACAGAGCCAAAGAAGTCATTCTTGTAAAACTCAAAGTCCCTTCTCATCGGGTAACGTATTACGATCCCAGAACAAATAAAAACCTCTTATTGGAGTCATTGGACTTTATTGATGAGAAGCGTGAGGAGGCCGATTTAACACCGACAGCACATCGACGCTGAGTGCCCGGTACTATAATGCTTAAGTCTGACTGAGAACTTTTGAAATGGGAGACCTTGTTCTAAAACAAATCTTTCTAGTCCTATCGCACATGAACTCGACATGGGAAGGGCCATACATCACTGAATAGAGGCTTGGAGAAGGAACTTTCAAGCTAGTGACTGTTGATGGCGTAACGCTTCCATGAGCGTGGAATAACGAGCATTGACGATGCTATTTCACCTAGACCATTTCTTTCATATTTCAGTAGAATTTGTTTTCAATATTTGCTTTGGTATTTTTAATATGTAATAAGGCAAGTTTTTTTGTCCTTATTGTTGTGATGAATAAAATCTTGAAACTCCCTTTGCGTAAATTATTGTTATTGCATGTTATGTTAAGTGTGTGTTGAACTGACTGATAGCGACATATGCAATGTATGAACAGACGTGTAAGGAGAAAAATCTCTAAGTCCTTAGAGTGTGGACTAGAGTACTCTAATTCCTCGGAGCGCGGACTAGAGTATAAACGGCTTAAGAAAAATCTCTAAGTCCCGTAGTGCACGGGCTGGAGTATAAATGACTTTAAAAAAATCTCTAAGTCTCCAAAGTGCAGATCAGAGTACTCTAAGTCCTCGGAGCACGGAATAGAGTATAAATGACTTAAGAAAAATATCTTTGTCACCAAAGTGCGAATTAGGGTACTCTAAGTCCCCAAAGTGCAGACTAAAGCATAAGCGATTTGAGAAAAATTTCTAAGCCCCCAGAGTGTGTACTAGAGTACTCTAAGTCCCCGGAGTGTGGACTAGAGTATAAACGACTTGAGAAAAATCTCTAAGTCCTCAGAGTGTGAACTAGAGCACTCTAAGTCCCCAGAGCATAGACTAGAGTATAAACGACTTAAGAAAAATCGCTAATTCTTTAAAGTGTGGACTTGTGTACTCTAAGTCCTTGGAGCACGGACTAGAGTATAAACGAATTAAGGAAAATCCCTAAGTCCCTGAAGTGCGGACTAGAGTAATCTAAGTCCTCGTAGCGAGGACAAGATTATAAACGGCATGAAAAAATCTCTAAGTCCAGGAGCGCGGATTAGAGTACTGTAAGTCCTCGGAGCGTGAATTAGAGGATAAACGAGTTGAGAAAAATCTCTAAGTACCCAGAGTGCGAATTAGAGTACACTAAGTCCCCAGATCGTAGACTAAAGTATAAACGACTTAAGAAAAATCTCTAAGTCCCTGGAGCGTGAATAAGAGTACTCTAAGTCCATAGAGTGCGGACCAGAGTATAACAGACTCGACAAAAATCTCTAAGTCCCTAGAGTGAAGACTAGAGTACTCTGAGTCCCTAAAGCGGACTAGAGTATAAATGAATTCATGATAATCTCTAAGTCCCTGAAGCAGATTAAAATGTAAACGATTTGGCAGAAAGTCTCGAATCACTGGCTATGGACTACAAAATTCTAATTCCACAAATCACAGGCTAATTCAAAGACCCAATGGATAGATAGGTGAGCTTTGAATTGTTCGTTATCCCACAAATTGTCTAAGATCGAGGAAAGATGCTCAAGCTAGTAGCAGCAGATACAACTGGTAGTTGCGATTCCAGCTTGGTATCGCTTGTGACTTAAGATAGAGCCTACATAGAAGTTCCAAGATCAAGATAATGAATCATCATCGAAACTTGTGAAAATTATAAAATGTACTTGAAATGAGAAGAAATTATTCTACTATTGAAGTATTAATTCACTCGATGGTTAACCAAGGAACAAAAACTTTTATTTATAATCTCAAAATTTCCTTATAGATCATTTGAGCATGCGAGATCCATGCCCATACATGTGCTACTAAATAGATAAACAATGCATGTCTAGTTTATTTGGACTAAGCACAATAACACAAAACCTCGACTATTTCTTTGACTGCCTCTCCTTCTTCGGCTTTTCGGGGGTTGAATCGATCGAGCTTCTTTTTCGAGACCCTTTACCGCCATGAGTGAAAGTACTTGAAGAAGGAGGAGGAACCGCAATAGAGGTTGAGTTGCCCGAAAGGATGAATTGTAAAGGCCTATGGAGAGGATCTTCAGCCACCACCACATCGGGTTCAATCTTGACTTTGATCTTTGATTTCTTCTCCTCTTCAACCTGTCCCTTCAAGCAAAACTTAGTAGTGTTCTCAAAAGCACCCATAACTACAATGTTATCATGGTTCTTCAATAAATGATGGGTCTTCAGGCTCGTCCTCATCAAGCACCCCCGTTACTTGAGCATCGGACCCTGGAATATCTGCGACAGCCGGAGCCTTGACTACTTTTCCCTTCTACACCACGGCAACATCGCTCCTAGGAGCTGACTCAGGACCGGGATGACCTACAAAGTTGTGTTAAAAGGAAGTGTTAGACGATGGCTGTTACTTATCAAGAACAGAAACTCTTGGATTAAAAAGGGATCAATGTGGTACCAGCATCCGGTTGACTCTCAATAGTCATCGGGGTTCTCCCTTCGTTGATAGGAGATAACTTGTGTATGCTAAGTCTAAGCCTATTCGGGTCATAACCGATGCGTTGCTCGTTGGGTTGAGAAGATGAAGTCCCAGCTGATTCAATGGAAGGAGGAACCTAGGGCTCTGCGCCAGAATACCCAACGATATCTTCTTTTTCCATAGGCAGCATAGGGGCTCTTTTGAATTGAAGTTTTGTGGCAGCCAAGTTGGATGGCTCATTTCCTCGTAGCACTTCTTGCACAAGTGACCCTTCGTCAAGCTTTGCCACATTCAACTCCTCTTTCTTGATCTTGCTGATCATATCCCAAGGCTCAACAATCGATTCAAGATATCATTCGCCTAGGAAAGTTAAGACATAATGAAGGAAGACCTTTGCATTATACTCGATGATGAATGGACCGAATAAGGTCTTGATTTCCTCCCTACCAGACTTAGTCATTGCCTCAACTCAGAAGTTGGCTTCCTCAAGCACCTCTCTCTTGCCCTCTTCGCGAGAAACTACTTTCAAGGCTACAATTTGGGAGATTTGCACATCAAGATTCATTGTTAAACTTCGGGTTTCAACAATCTCCTCGTAATATTTTTGCGACCCTTCTTGTGCCTAGACTTTCTCCTCCTACTCCTTGGAAATTAGTTTTTCTAACTCCTATACACAGCGAGCTAACATGTCTTTCTTCTTCTGTAAAGAGTATTTATCTAGGGCTAGGTTGTTGCTGTGTTGGAGTACGGCATCCAGTTCCATCTTATGTGAAGTCTCTAATCGACTCACTGCCTCAGTTGTTTCCGCTACATTTTTCTTCGCTTCAGCAAGTTGAACCTTAATATAGCAATTCGACATCTTATTATTTGATAATATCCTTGTCATAAATGGCCTCTAGCTTAAGGCAATCAATCTCGTGCTTACACTCTATAGAAACTTCTAAGAATTTTTTGGTTAAGTGCATGAACGCTTCATGCTGAAATGCACATCATTCATACATGATAATGAACTCTCTTTGGCAGATCCGGAGATGATGTGTATGGACGGGAGTAATCTGAGTCCGTCAAAGCAAATTTTCGAAAGGTAACCTGAAATTTAGCTAGTTTCTCCACCATGGTCGGATTATGGAAAGGAACTAGAGGATTCTATTCAGATGTAACTGGAAGTTGTTTATGGTGCTCATGAGATTTCCAAGTACTTGATGATCCAGAGTGTTGTCGTGGGGAGTGGCAGATTGAAAACCCTGGTAGGCTGACTTGTCTCCGCTGTGATCAGGAGGGTTAGATGGGTCGCTTTGACGTGAAACATGTGCTTGAGACTTCCTTTTGGACGACGAAGAAGATTCTCGAGAATGATAGTCTCTTTCCCGTCCTTCATCTCTATCTCGACGTCTTCCGGATTCGAAATCCCAACTTGAATGGTGGAAGGTGGAAGAGCTAGAGATGATCGAAGCATTTGAATAAGACATTATACTTGTAAAAGAACCAAACGGGATCATATTAGGAGTTGTTATGTCAAGAGGTAATCACAAGTGGATGCTGAAGTGCAAGTGCTTGTGTGTGTCCTAGTGATTCCCCCTGACAGACCAGTAACACTTGCTTTACTCATCGAAGTTCTTTCCCCTTTGTTGGAGGGTTGCACACCTTCGCCACTTCTCGCGGGTGAATTATCCCTTTGACGTCGAGGTTGGTGAAGTTGTAGTTTAATAGATCATTCGGGATTTAAATGTCGAAAAGTCCCATCAACACTCTCTCCATCTGTTGAGAAGACAATCTTTTTTTGACTAGAGTTATGACAAATTTAGTGGGTACTCCGTTCTTTTTCTTTTGAATCCTATATGTTATACTTTTTCCCCTTCTCGGGGGAGGTTGCGATTGGCTATTATGTAGTGCTTCAACTGCCAATGTTTCTCCAAGGCCCGCATCTTCATTTCTTGGCCATACATCCTTTGTTTCCTTTATTTCTCCCTCTTTAGTGCCTTCTTAGATTTCCTCAATAGAGGGCACTATGGGATCATTTTTTTTCTTCCTCTCTCCCAATAACAACCATTGGAATCGCTCTGCTTCCTGGGTGGCCAATGCTACGGCCATCCTCTATTGGTCTTAATAAAGAAAGCAACTCATCGGTGATGAGGAGTTTCATGTCACGGTCCCCCACCGGAGTACTGCAGATGGCTATGATGGTCCTGGAATATCTAACGCCTTCAGGACGAGAGCAAATCGATGAAAAAATTGAAGAAATTGGTATGGCTAGGAAAGAAATTGTTATTTGAATCTTTGGGTTAAAGGCAAAAGCCGAATTAGTACTTACGTCATTCCAGCCACCTTCTTACGAAGCCGGGAGGACACCATACATATAACCATTCTTGTTTGAACAAGGAGAGTTTATTCCATGTGCCTACGAAGACTTGACATTTGGGCATGGGCTCGATGAAGACGTGTGAAGGATTATCGGCTCGTCTTTTGAAGTTATAAATGTACAGGATGTCTTCGGGATTCGGCGGACGAAATAGACATTCATAAAGAGAAGGAAATTACCATAGATAAAAGCGTAGCTATTGGGGTGCAGCTGGGTGAGGGCGATTCCCATGTACCTTAGCATTTCATGGATAAAAGAGTTGAATGGTGGCACGCATCCGACCTATCACATGAACTTATTGCATGCAGTATATCCAACTGGGGGAAAGTGAGGTATATCTTGCCTTGACGGAACCAAAACATCTTCAAAAGGAATCCCGTGGATAGAACAAAATCAACAAAACACAGCTTCGCCGATTTTGGAAGCCTATGAGTCAGCCGGATTATTTAAAACGATGGTATCCTATGCGACATCGGAAGCTGGGCCTATAATTTCTACAGAAAGAATCTGATATCGGGAAAACGATTTTCTTGTGGATCAGATGTCTCTAATTCTTATCTTTACTGGCTTGGTACAGGCTTGTCAGACAAGGTAGCAGAGCTTGATTTCATATCCGATCTAGAAGACGTTGTGGTTGAACGCTTCGTATAACTCAAGATCTGTGTCAGCTATACTCAGTAGACAATTAATATTAGAAATAATAACTATTCCCCTTTGCTGTGTGTGAACTAGTGCAATGCAATGTGAAATGAATGTGAACAGTTAAAATTAGAAAAGAAAAAGTAAAATGTCGAAGATTAGAGGTTTCATCCGGAGAGACCGGCATCGCTCACCGTCTCAAACGACATAAAAGATGATCTGCGACAAAAGCTGTTGTATCGAATGTTGACATTCTCAATTATGAAGACTGTTGTTCGAATATGTTGAACCAGTTTTATACTTAACTCGCGTTGAGTAGATTAGAAATTTGTTCGTTCAAGTTTAAGTCCATTGGTCTGTATATCTAGTCGTGTTGTTATCAGTCACTTTATGTTTGGGCAAGGCAGTATATAGTCACATATTCGAATAACTCGAGTCAAGATGGTTTTAAAATGTCCAACACTGATCCATGCTATGTATGCCGATCCCTTCGCCTTAAGCCCGTAGCTGATCCCTATGCCTTATTCTTTTAGCCGACACTTACATTTAAATTTACTTGACAATACCGACCCCATTAATAGATTCGAACCCTATGTTATGGCCTTTATTGTTGATCCTTATGCTGAACTCTTTAAGACGATCCTTCCTTTTGAACTTCTATACCAACCCCTATTCGTGAACCTCTATGCCAAATCCCTCTAAACGTCCACATCTATATCGATCCCTACACCTGAGACGAGATACCGATCTCTTTCTTTTTGATCCCTATGCCGATCCCTATAATTCTAATGTACACTGATTCCTCCTTATATCCTAACCTATGCCAATCCCTAGTTCTTCCGGCATATCTTTCTCACCTTCATCACCGACCACTCACCCTGCCACTACACTCAAACCCATGTCGAGCTCTTTCCAACCAATGCCATCTCGTCCGAGTCCTCTTTTTTCCTCGTTCTTCTTCTTTCCCTTTCTCCTATTCCCTTGTCTTCTCCTCCTCTCTTATGCTTCTCGATAAAGCCCATCCACCTATACACCTAAAGGACACTCAAACTCGCCTAAACTCGAAGATTACGACCTAACAATGTGAGTAAAGGAAGGATCCATACCTATATGTTTGTTTTGGGTTGAGTTAAAGGGCGAACGTTTGGGTTTTAGGATTAAGGATTAACAAGAAACAACTGTGGGGGATAGCTCGGATTTATGTTTGGATTTAAGATTGAAAAATGAAGGGACTAAGTTTGTAGGATGGAGGGGTTTCACGGTGACGGGGGTTCGGTAGTGGGAAGGTCTAAAGATGCAAAGAAGAGATAAAACTCGGAGAAGTAAAAGTAAGATGGAAAGATAGGAAGGAGCCTTTATATGAGAAAGAAGATGGGGGTGGTGAACCGGTCTTACCCAAAAGACCCGGTCACAAAATTAGAAATGGTCGACCTTAAGGTAAATCGACGCTTATCCATGTAGATCCATTAAGGGGTCGGTATGCTAAATGCTTACCCCACTTAAAAAAATGTAGAATAATAATAAAGAAAGATTATGTGATGATGGTATACGGTGAGTGATGAAAGAAGAGGAGAGATATGCATGAGATAAGAAGAAGAACCAAAGGCAACGACAAATGTTTGGAAAATCCAAATGACAAACGGTACCGTGAAGGTTAAGATACAACCGAAATATGTGTATGAGCATACACGTAAGGGGTTAATCAATTCAACCTTGAAAGGTTAAATCAGGGAGAAGCTTGGAAATTCCGTGTGACCAAATTGATGAATCCGATGGAACGAGGCGTCGGACCAGTTTCATCTAAGGTTAAATGAGGAACAACGATCAATCAGTCACCCGAATAGATATGTTCTCGGGAACCTGGGTTTCTCCAGTTCAAAGCACGTCATGTTATTCACAAGACATACTTTGGGGGCCAAGTGTTACCCAGTAGATTGGCCAGGCTATGCAAGGTTAATTATGAAGTCCAAATACTCGGCTGTTGATGGGAAGGAGGATCAAGAGACCATGTCCGCATGACTAAAGTATAATGCTTGAGCAGTTACATTCAGCCAAAAGTGAATAAGGTCGACAAATGGATAATATTGGATACATGGGTCTTAAAGTTTGTTTTGGTTGAATTCGGGACCGAAGTGGATGTTAGACAAATTGAATGAAACCCAAAGATGTTGGTATGATATGATAAGCGTTGGGTCGACATAGCACATGTTGTGTCGGGTCGACAAGATAAGTTGGATGGAGAGTGAAAATGGATGAAATAAAGGATCGGGTCGGCATACTGTATGGGATTGATCGGGTCGGCATAGTAAACGGAATGGACGGGGTCGGCGTGGTATATAGAGTGGATCAGGTCGGCATACCTGAATGGATCGGTAAAGTGTGTGATGAGATGGATCGGCACATCGAAAGCGGTCGACATATTATAGTGGGATCGGCATGTTATGGTGATATGACTTGAGTTGGTAAGATCAGCATAATAAATTAGGCTAAGCCTTCCTTATTGTGGGCCTAGGTCTCGATATGCCGGTCAAGTTGGAGGCTGCATTCATCTATAATACAAGGGCAGGGGCCATTTTTGTGGAGCTTCCTTTTTGGCTGACAAATGAAACTCTACCATTTTTGTAATCAATTTCCTTTTGCTCTAACTTATTCCCAAGCTATTTCTTATTGATTGTAACTGTGATCAATTGTGTGGAACACTAATAAAGGAAGTATTCATAATGGACGTAGGCAATCATCGCCGAACCACTAGAAATCTTGTTGTTTTTGCATTTTGCTATTTTCCCTAGAATATTTAATGTTATTCCTCAGTTTTCATTTAATTTCTACATTTATTTCACTATTCAAACCAATTCATGGGCGTTTGTGACCAAACCGAAGAACATGCAAAAGTGAGGTTACGCAAAGACAACATTATTCTCTGCTGATTGCATGACAGTAATTTCATAGAGTTTTTATATCCATAAGTCTTTCTATTTCCAACTGTCAATAACATTTTATCTAATGAATATAACATATCTGAATTTTGGTACATATTCAGTAAGGATATATCTGTAAATAAAGTTTCGTAGCTGCTTCAAAAAATGCTACAAAGTGCATTGTTTAATTAATACATGAACGTTGTGATTAGATGCAGGTCAGCCTGTGTGTGCTTATATACACGTATCTATAAACATTAAGTGATATCGATTTAGGAAACAATGTGTTTCTTATCAATACCCTCGTAATACAAATGTTAGACACAACCAATCATGGTATACGTACAATACACATGTACTTATTCCTTAACTAGGTTTGGTTTATCGCCTTCCACTTAAATTTTATACATTCGTTTATACAAGTTTAATTTATTTATTAAATTGACTTATATAATATTCTTACGTATAAATCATCTTTAACTATTTTTTATTTATTAGTTTAAATAAATAATTAATTAAAAATTTTAAAATTTTAAAATTTTTTTATTCATCCTAATAAATTCAAAATGAGTATTAATAATAACACCTATAGTTTTATATACATGTATCATTATATAAGTATATTTTAATAATTAAATTTAATTAATAATTAATTTTACTTAATTAAATTATTAAATAATTAATAAATTCAGAATTATTTATTTATATTCTACCATAAATAATTTAAGATATACACATACACAACTATAACATTTATAAATTTATGTAAATATATCAATATACGTGTTTTATTTGAATTAATTTTAATTAATTAATTAATCAAATTAATTAAATTGTTAAATAATATCAAAAAAGGTTATTATTTTCAAAAAATATTTTTTGACTTTTATAAAATTTAGTTTATTTGTAAAGTCAAAAAATATTTTTAAGTTTTCAAACTAAATTTTGAAAACTAATCCAAGGCCCAAATTAATTTAATTCATTTACAATTAGGCCAACCATTTGGACTGACTCCATCATTGCACCAAGCCAGTAGCCAAGGAAGGAAGAAGTAACAATCAAAACCTTAATGGGCCAAAATTTTAATAAAAAATTAAATCCAAGTCCATTAAGGTTTTGTTAGCCTTTAATAAAAATGAGCATATCAGAGATCGATTAGACTAAACTCACAGTGGAAAAATATAATAGTATATAAATACTGACTGAGGCCATAACCTGAAATCAATGGTATTTTGTGGACATCCTCTGATCGCCTTGTCAGTACCAAGCATGAACAAAGAAGACTTCTGCATTAATCATTTCATCTTGCTCCAATGACATCTTCCCCTAAATTTATCATGCGAATTGTAATGAGGAGGGGGTTAGAACAACGTTTTGGTGATTGAAAAATTGCATACTTTATTCATAACATGAACTCATACCGAGTGTTTCCATTTAAATTATATATTTTGTTATTTATGGTTAATCCGATTAATATGTGTATGAATGTATACCAAAACTTCTCCAAGTTATAATACTAATAGATGCATGTTATGCATATACTGCCCAAAACCCAGCCACTTAATACTTGCCCTTTGTCGCAGCTCAATTTATGGCTTCTCATTAGATTTCCAAGTGAATCTGCATCCATCTTGCAAGAAAGGATAAACCACCTTTGTTTTAATTTAATTTAACATTTGATTTTAATTTTCGTTTTGTTCTTTGAGGGAAATATAGTCAGCCTTAGCAATGGAGGAAGAAGGAGAACTTATTATAAAAAGAGTGTGAAACATAGATATCTGCTTTTAACAGAAAATTATCATTTCCCGTTCTCCTTATTTTAACTTTCTTATTTAATTTCAAGCAACAAATTTTATCATTTTATCCATGTGTCAGTCAGGCCTAGAATGCATCGAAAGTAAGCAAAGTTTCCAAAAACCCTACATGTAAATTTTTTAAAATTGCATTTAAAAGGTGTACCAATATCAAATATGGATATTTGCAAATATAACTTTTATGCATGAGTTTAAATAATTATTAACAACATTCAAAACATTAAATAAATTTTATATAAATATTTCATAAATATTATTAATATAACAAATTTATGACATTTTATAAATCAATAAAATCTTGTGGTTTTTTAGATAAATCACATATGTACATGTGTAACTCAAGGGTATGAATTCAATCAGTAACTAATACTAAAAAATTCAAATATTATTTTTCACATGCCACCTTAGCTACTAGTGTGATAATTTGGCTGAATTTATGGATTATAAAGTTTTTTGGTAAATTTAATTTCATAATTTCCTAAATGGTACCTTTAGTAATGATAATTTGCATGCATTTTCTTTGCCGACATGTTATCACTTTGGGTGTGGAATTTAGTCTTGATCAAAATTTCCATTGCCTTCTTATTTAACATAGTTAGTCCGTAAACCATGTCCTTGGTTCAATAATAAAATATATAACTAACCATACTACTCTGACCAAAGATTTTGACTTTAAACTTATTACATTGACTATTAATATGTAACCCCTTGGCCAATAGTTATCTAATAACTATCAGTATCTATCCCTTGGTTCCCCAGAAGCTATGAGTAATACACTTTCCAAAATTTACATAGTGCTATGTACTTCGATTTTAATGGATGTATCGATATCCTTCTTAAAACATCTTCACCGAGAATATTTAAAATAAAATGTTATTTCATATCGTGGTTAATTACTCACACTTGCAATTATAAGTTATTAAAATCACATAATAATTCATTTAAGGATTTTTTTATATATAATTTAAATTAAATACTTAATTAATGATATAATGATATAACTTAGTATATATTTAAATCAAATACCTTTATCATGAAAAAGATCAGTTACAAAGTTACATATATGTAAAGAATTACTCAACATGGAAAAAATCAATCTAATAGGATTCGATTCCTTCTTTCCAAATACTATTCTGTTGTGGATTATAGTGTGGAGTAACCTAAGAGATAATCCTAGTATCTTTTAAGTAAATATTTTGATTTATGGTTCATCTAATTTTCAACCTCATTCTTATACTCTTTTACTTTCTTATAGACATTGAATTTATTCTTCATAAGATATACATATCCTAATCTTAAGAAATTGTAAAACCCATAATTTTTAGTGATAACTAATTTTTAAGAAATTAATTATTAAATAGTAAGGCTAAAAAATGTAATTTTTATAAATGTCATAATTTAGCTATAAAACGTACATCATTGGGTTCATGAGGATCTTCTAAACAGTTTTCATATATAAAGTTATTCAATCAAAGTTCAAATGAAAAGGTTATTAGGATTTGAATTATTGAAGTCGAAAATAAATATATATGTAATTAACGAAATAATATATAATTAGTAAAATAAATTAACATCGATTAATGTTATTTAAATCTAACGGTTACTTAACGATTAAGTAAGACAACATTAATAAAAAGAAAAACAAATTTTATCAAACGAACATATAAGAAAGAAAATTAAAAAACATTCACTGCATATATTAACTAACATAATTAAGGTCAACCGGTCGACCCCTAAATCACATTGGTCGATCGCTGGCGGTCGACTGATAGGGGCAATGTTTGACCAATCGAGTTGTCGGCTTGAAGTTTCAACTTGGTCAGCACTATTTGATTTATTTTACTTTATTATTATGTTTTGAGTTGTATCGATGGTACATCGATATGCATTTATTTGTTTATTTGCAGGATATGACCAACCATCCGCACTTTGGTGGACTTAGGTTTTTGATTTAGCAAAAATTTAAACCTGTTAGGGGTGCCGGTTGTTACATTTGTTATTAGAGCATAGGTTAGTCGATCCTGAAAAATTAGGAAATATTGAGTGTAAGTATTTGTATTTTTCCTATAAATATAAATATTATATGTGAACTCCTATACTATAGTAGTTGCAACCATATTTTGAAAAGATGGGTAAGCTGATTATGAGTCAGAAAAATAGATGAAGTTGAAGATGTACGCCTACCCCGATTACCCCATGGGAAATAGGCTATATGGAAAGGCATTGACATAAGAAGTGTTGCATATGTAAGGTCCCTAAAGCTGGATAATATGTGACTCCTGGTTGATCCACGATAGCCTAGTGGTGGTAGATCCCCGCAGGATTGTCGATTCATGATGTATAGTTAGGCCAAATATGGGGAAAGTAAGAGTCCATATGTTGTAAATATCTAGATGCGAGAGTTAATTAAATTCCAAAGAATAACATGTGGGAGCATCTCAAAGATGATAGCCAAACTTCAATATTTGGAAGAAGATAAGTCAATAAGTAAGTTGAAAAAAGAAAAACGTTCAAAAGAAGGGACAAATAAAATTCCACTTTGAGTCCAACCCCATAGGAAAGAATTTAGTATAAAAAGATGAAATTATTTTAATAAAAAAGTTTGGGAAAATATATAAATAATATATTAAAAATGATTCTTAAGGGACTTATTTAAAAATTTGAAAATGAGATGGTATTTGTTTTTATTTTCAATTAATTAAATGTAGAAAAACCATATTTTTGAAAAATAAGGAAATATATTTTTTGGAAGAACTAAAATATCTACATTGTATTTAAATAAAAAGCAAAGTTGGAAATTAAATTGTAAAATTGGAAATTTAAATAAATGAGGTTTTGATAAAAAGTTATTTATTTTGAAAAAAAATGTATAAAATGTATGTATAGCTCATTGATTTTTCTAAAATGAAAAATTTTAAGTTAAAAAATTCTTTTTAGGAGTAGACAATAGAGCACGGTACTAGTTTTAAATGGGGTAAATAGAATAAGGAAAGAAGATTTGTACCTGGAAATAAGATTAGTTTTAATAAAAGAAAGTTGAATAGTATTAACATTGTGAAACATAAATAGAAACGATATTAGGAATTTATATCAAATAATGTTAGTATCTACTTAGAAGCAACATAGGAAATTAAAGGCAAAACAGAGGAAAATGGATATTTTCCATTGTTATGGGCATTTATTGCATGTTCCTTTTGAAAGTCCCCCTCACATGATATTAGAGACTCCACCAAGGATTTGGAGTGAAGATGGAATAAGTAAATAAAATTATAGATATTTCAAAAGTTATATATAAAAGGCTTTTTGAGCAAAAAAGAAGAATTATCTGTTTTATTTAGAATGCCACATGCTTAGCATAGGGAAAAGTTCATGGGTTAGGAAGTAGGATTTCAGTGTGTAGCATAGGTGACAGTAATGTAAGATATAGTTGGTGACTAGGGAAAAATGTTTTCTTAGTTATGGAATCCCTTACCATGTCAGTAGTTGAACCAAACAGGTTTTAAAGTATCTTTATTTTAAATTTTAAAGATTTAAAATAAAATTTACTTATGTGGACTGTGTTGGAAAAATTTAGAAAAAGGATTGGGGAAAAAGTGATGTTCCAAGGTATAGTGGAAAAGAGTACACAAGAGAATGATGGAAATATAGAATTCTCCATCTAAACCCACTTCTGACATAAGAATATAGGTTTAGTGAACTGGATTTTTCTAAATTTGGATGCCAGAAATGGTGTGTAGGATTATAGATGATAGGGATTGGAATCAAAACTGGTCGAACTGTACTTTTATTCGTAGAAGTAGGGGAAAATTTTGATGCAAAGACAAAGATTTTGATTTTCAGAATGTGCATATGTATAGAACTACCAGTATATACAGGTTGTTTGCATCATATTTTCAAAATTTAATTAAAGAATGCATCCATATAGAATGCATCCATATAGAATGCATCGATTTGGAATTGCTCAATATGCATATCATATATGTTGTGATGCAGCATACATGTGTACACCATTGGTTGCAAAATTGGTTGCACACTAATTGATTGGCTAATTTAAAATGGTTGTGCATTATGTTATATGATTCCGTCCTTAAGGAATTTTAGGGCCGAAAGTCTTTTAAAGGAGGAATGTAACACCCTATAATTTTTATAGATGATTAATTTAAAAGAAATTAATTAAATATAGTAACATTGTATAATAGAATTTCTACAAATGTTAGAATCTAGCTATGAAACCTGCACTTTTGGGTTCCTGGCGGTTTTCTTATCAGTTTTCATATATAAAGTTTTACGATCGGAGTTCAAATGAAAAGGTTATTAATATTCAAATAAATCGAGTCGAAAATAAATATATATGTAATTAAGAAAATAAGGTATAATAAGCGAAATAAGTTAGCATTAATAAATGTCGGTTAAATATTACGATTACTTAATGGTTAAGAAAGTTGACATTAACAAAAACAAAAACAATTGTATTGAATGAACGTACAATGAAGAAAATTAACAAAACATTCACGGTGTATATTAAATAACATAATTAAGGTCGAACCGTCGACTTCAAGATCATACCGGTGACCACTAGTGGTCGACCTATAGGGGCAGTGTTTGACCGGTTGAGCTATCAATTAAAGTGTAAATCTTGGTCAGTATTATTTGATTTGTTACACTTTACTATTCCAATGTGAGTTATATCGATAGTGCTCTGATGTGCATTTATCTGTTTCTTTGTAGCATACAAAACCAACGATCCATACTACGGTGGATTTATGTTTTTGATTTAGTGAAAATTTGGACCCACAGGGATGTGGGTTGTTATAAAAATCAATAGTAAAATTTGCAAAGTAAGTTAAATTATCCTTAGTCACTATAGACATCGGTCCACATACATCAATTCATATGAGACCCAAGAGTTCATCAACACTTTTACTATCCCACTAAAAGGATACCTAGTCATTTCCCTTTGAGACACAACTCACAAACGTCAAATTATCCATAATCAAATGCCTGGAGAAAACCGTTGATTTACAATACGTAGGGTCTTTTTTCACCAATATGACACCTATAGTGCATAAGTAATTGTTATTAATGTCAACGAAAATTTATTAGCATGGATATGTTTAAAGTTCAGTACATAAATGCCATTATCTAAAACATCATCCTAGATATTATATTAACCAAACACAATATCGTAATGTTGTTATTGCAATGAAGAACAAAACCGATCTCAGATAATCTAGATATATATATATATATATATATATATATATATATATATATGATACCATATATAAAGTTTTTGACATAATAGCAAATAATTCAAATCCACTAGGAAAAATCAATTGATAGTCTCATCCTGCAGTTGTGTCTACATTCAATCAATCAGCAACTAGAGGCCCTATCTTACCTTTTACCACATGTCAAATGCCCCTAAGTCCTTGTAACGAATTTTAGATATGAGTCTCGAATCTAGTATCTAAAATCGAAGATAATTTATTACTTGCAAAACGGTTTTGATAACAAATGTACCATTAGGAGTGGAGGAATCAGATTCCTTCTTCCTTTCTTTGACATCTTCATATAGTCTGGATGATTGCATTTCCAATGCCCATTTTTGTCACATTTGTGACATTCACCTTATCATTAAATATAATAACCATAAAATATGTAATTAATTAAATAAGCTAATTAAAGGAAAAATGGTGGATTAAGTAAGAAGGGTAAAAGGAAATGAATTAATAGAAGCGGATATGAGGGCCCACGCCTAACTTACTATGGGACCATATACATTACTCATTTTTGTTCATTCATTTTATTCTATTGAAACTAAAATAAAAAGCTAGAGAAACTTTTTAATGATGAAAGCATAAAAAGGAAAATAAGGAAAAGATACAAAAAAGTAAGCTAGAAGAGACTAAAGACGATTAAAGCTATACATCTAAATGATCTATATGAGGAATAATTTACCCTTCTAATTCGATTTCTTATATATATATGGTATCGGTTTAGATCTATATATTTTTGTGTATGATAGGGTTCATACTGGTTTACATGCAAAATTAAAAAGGGTTAATTTATGTTTTGGGGGAAGGATATGCATCCATGAGTTGTTTACATGTGTTTCCTTACTCCAATGATTTCAAAACATAATGAAAATTTTATAAGATGTTTAGGACCAGATTTGGGAAGTGGGTTTATAGTTTAAGGGATTTCTTATGCTTATATATAAGTTTACATGAATTTTTGTTATGACTCGAAATAAAATGAATATACCCTAAAAAGGAGAAATAAAGTTAAACTATAGAAGAATAGGGGTTAGGGAAATTTTAAAAAAATTGTTAGGATTTTATATAGCAAAATAGAGGTAAACTAATTAAATATTGTGTTGGGGGTAAAAGTGGTACTACGAGGACACAGGGGAATGAAATCCATGGAAAAATATATTAATAAGGATTAAGGAAAAAGGGAGATTAAGGTTCAAATTCTCTGTTGAAAAGGACGTTGGAAATTATAGAAAGTACAATAAGAACTAATAGTATGTCAACACATGTGAAGGCAATGCCAGGAATATCGGAGTTGTTAGGGTAAGGCACTAAGGGCAATGGTTCTATTTTTTAAGTCATTGTACTACGTTAAATATGTAGGAATCATACTTCTCTAATGTTTAGAGAAGCACACTTAATAAGTGAAATTTATAGCATACCACATGGGATGGAAGGATTCTGCACTAAAAAGATAAACATATAAGACTTATAAATGATAAGTCAATGGGACTTGACGAGAGGCAAGATCAGAATGGGAGAAGGAATCCAGCGTTAAATAAAGGCAAGGGGTCGGAAGGGCTATTGACATGTGGTGGGGACGCACACTTGAATGCACACCCAGGAAAGGTAGGGAGAGGCATTCAACTTCCACGAACTATAGGGAGAAGGCCAAGTTATTCCAAATTAAACAAATGTTTAAAGGCTGAATATGGGTTCTTTGCGGTCTGTTGCGGTGGGAAAGTTCCAAGCAGTTTGAAAAAAAAGTAAATAAATTACTACGGAGGGATGACGCTTAACACTAAGGAAATTTCATAAATAAATATAAAGGGACTACAGGTGGCTGTTTCTTTCTAGTCTAACGATTAACTAACTAAGCAGTTAAATATTGCGATAGGGGCTGAGTCTACGTAGCTCGAACTAAAGAATGAATTCAAAAGGGTACCATAGTGGATGATTCCAAGCGGTGTTAGATAAAAGAAACTTCTAAAGAATGAATTTATAAGAATATTGCAATAGGCGATTCCTAGCAGTACGAGTTAAGGGACAAACCTTAACAAGAAATTAAGTATGTTTTGCACAGGGATGCAGTACCAAATACTAAAGTAAGGTATATAAGAATTGCACAGGGAATTGTGTCAAATACTTTAAAAGAATGCTTTATGTATCACAAAATAATTTATTAGGGAAACTAGGTAGGTCTGTGCAAGGGGTGCAGTATTTTGTATTTAGATTCAAAAACAATCTAAACCAAGAATCGGGTGGGGCCAGCACATGGTGTGCATTAGAAAATAAAATCTGCTTAAGGAAGCATTTAGTTGAAAACAAAATTAAGAAATAATTTGCAATAGAAGTTGAAAGTGTTTCAGATATGATTGGCTGAATTATAACCTAACCCCTGTAGTGTAGGTTGATCTCACTATATGTTTCTTTTGGGGGTAGTATTATTCACATCAAACACTATGTCTGATCCATGTTTTTATTATTATTTACCTATAAACTCATAGGTACTCATTGAGTATGCTTAGTTTATGGGCTCAGGAAAGTTTGGAATAATGGTCGTGGTACGAGGACTGAAGATAGAGTAGGAGGCATTCTAGCTAATAAAGATTTTATTTCCGCTGTATGATGGAGTGCGGGCCACATCTTCATACATGGAACCGACTCTTTATTATGTTATTTTCTATTATATTTGACCTCTCTGTGGGCACGTGACTTGGGAAATTTTGACCGAAGTATTGTAATGAAAATTTTAAAAAAATTTACTATGTAATGAACAATGTTAGTTTTCTTTGTTTACTTATATGTGTATTCATATTATACTGAACTTACTTTCATCGTCAGGAGATAATTAAGGTGATGACTGAAGCATCATCAACGTTCATCTTCGGGTTTTAAGTAGAGGATGTTACAGTTTGGTATTAGAGCATGGGTTAGGGATACCTAAATAAAATAGAGATAATAAAATATAAAAGCAGCAGTTATTATTAAAGTAAAAACTCCAGAGAGGGGATGCAACAATATATATGTATGTATGTATGTATGTATGTATGTATGTATGTATGTATGTATGTAAATTTCTTATATATTGTTATATATATATATATTCTTTTATTATGATTTCACTTCCTATCTTTTTGTCTCGATGAAGACTTACTTAACAGAAAAGCAAGATGGAATTGAGAAGCGAACGAATAAAAATAGAAGGGGCAAGTGTGAGAAGAGAGACTTAAGAAACACAGACTAATAGGGGAAGGGAGCAAAGAATTCCATTGGTAATAGGAGAGGAAGCTACGCAGCTAGCAAATGAAGCAGGCATGGTTGTGAATGCCTTATTTAGAGAGTTCATGGCCCAGATGATCTAGGAAGCTACAGCGAAGGTAGTACAGCCGAGAGTTGTAGTGGTGAGGGAAGATTTCCTAAGGATGAGTAAAGATTGCGGAAATATGGAAGGAAAGGTGTTTTTGCAAGGAAAGAGCCTACAGCGAAATTGTTGAATTGGTTGAGAGACTAGGATCTTATATTTGGTGATTTAGGACTAAATGATGCATAGAAGAGAAGATTAGCATCAACGCAGTTATAGAAAGATGCATTGGATTGGAGGGACACCATATTGTTGAAACCCTAGAAAATAGAATTGCTTGGGAGCGGTTCAAGGAGACGTTTGAGGCTTAGTTCATATTGGAGTCTCAACAAAGTGTGTTGTTGAGGGAGTTCATTAATTGAGGCAGAGTGACATTACAGTAGAGGGGTATGTCCAGAAGATCAATGCATTGGCTAAGTATGGTAAGGAGATCATTAACACTCCTATGAATAAAAATGAGAAGTTTATTAAAGGTTTCAAGCAAGGTCTTGATCATAAAGTGATGGCTCATCTAGCATCTCCTTATGAGTTTGTAGTGTACATGGCCAGAAGATATGATAACGTGTATCAAGAGAAGAGAAGGATGGAGGTGAGACCCAAGGCAGAATACAAGAAGAAATTCACCCCATATACTAAAGTCAAGAAAGGAGTGCCGAAGGGGAAGGGTGCAGTTGCTAATATTGAAGTTGTCATTGCAAAAGTAGTTACAACTGCGTATAGAAGGGACATTATGCTTCAATGTAACAACTCAAATTTTAGTAATTAGTTAAAGTTAATAATAGTAATTTAATAGTTTAAATAGAATTTGGAAATTTATTTGATAAATTGGTTTAGAAATTATTTATTATGAAAATATGATATTTAAAATTTAAAATAAATTAGCAATATGGAAAAAAATTATAAGGAGCAATGTAATTGGAATGAAGTATTAATTAGAAGAGAAGTGATTTTTAAAGAGAAATTGATATTTATTTAAATAAAATAAATTTAAATTTTAAAAATAAAATAAAATAAAAATAATACATTTACTTGTTTTATATTCTAAGCCCATGCCCATGTTTCGGCCTAAATTCATTTTTCTAGAATTTTCCTTCTCTTGATTTTTCTTCCATTGCCAGTTTTTATATCATGGATAATTCTCCATTTCATTTTAGACTTTCCAAAAGAAAGCTCGTTAAACCCACCTTCCTTTGATAATTAAAAATAAATCAAATAATTTCTATAAATCTCCAAACTTGAATATGTGATTCCTTATATTGTCGTGCATCTATGGTGAGAAGAGAAGTGTGTTACTATATGTGTTATGTGCGTGCATGCTCAGGAACGAAGAAGGAGACAAACAGGGATGCAGCATGTACAAGTTAGTTTTGCGCTCACATATCTATTTCTATTTCAAGTAATTTGCAATTATATATTGTGTTTGCATTGTCATCATTGTTGTGAATGATATTTGTGTCGAATCAAAATGAATAAGGTTGGAATTGGATTAAAAATTAATCAAAGCTTGATCGACAAAGCCTAAGAAAGCTTTAGGCACCGTCGACTCTTAGGTTTTACCGGTTGACCATAACTGATTGACCAGTGGTCGACCCAAGGTCGACCTGTGACCGTGTATATTTTAAAAAATAAAATAATAATATATAAATTAATTAAAAATTATAATAAAAAATATGAATATAACAAATTAAATACAACAAAAATACAATTAAATAAAGTAATTAGAATGGATTTGATAAAGTTTATGTAAGAGTTCGTAAATATAATATTTATTAGTTCAAAGAAAATAATTAATATAATAATTAATTAGATAATTGTTCTTCATATTATTTAAAATTGTATAAATATTCAAAAAAAAATAAGAAATGTAATCAAATTAATTTTTAACTATTTTTGAAGTAAATTAAGTAGTTAATAAATTTAATTGGAATTCTATCATTTAATCATTGGTGTTTATATATTTTAAATTTAGGAAATATTCGGCTAAATTCTAATGGCCGGTTATTATTCATTTTGATGTTCTCTCTTTGTTATTAAATATTGATTATGTAGACAATTTAGATATACGTCTATAAGGAGTAATGTTTTGTTCCAAATTTGGAAATATAACTTTTTATCATTTAAAAGTTATTAAACTATTTAACGAAATATATTTTGGTCTAAAGTGGTTTATTTAAAAGAGAGATATACACACAGACACATATGTATATGTATATGTATACGTATACGTATACGTATATGTATATGTATATGTATACGTATATGTATATGTATATGTATATGTATATGTATATGTATTATTTGTAAATAAGTAATTATGAACAGTTAAGGGTTACCACAGTATAGTAATGAAATTCTAATATATATATATATATATATATTTCAATTTTTGGAAAATATATTTATTCGAATACGAATATATTAAATTAATATAGATGTTTTAAAGTTATTTAAAAATAATATTTAGTTATAAAAAATCATGGAATAATTATTGTATGAAATGCTTTGCTTTGTAAACTATTTTTAGGGATTTTAAAAGCAGTATATGTGTTTTCTAATTATACAAATGAGTATTAAATTAATATTTAAATGTATAAAAGATTGTTAAATGAATAAATTATTAAAAATTAAATTTTATATTTAGTTTAATAAATTATATATAGATTATAAATTGTAAGAAATTATGATAAATTCTTCGATTAATATTTTGATGACTTCATAGTGTATTTCTAAGATAGAATATTTACTTATGAATTACTAATGTATGCTATAGATGTATATATGCCTAATTTTCCAAGTTTTCTAATTTCTCGTCTTCTCAATATTTATTCTTTTTCAAGTTTTCTAATTTCTCATCTTCTCAATATTAGTTTCAAACTTATGAATAATTCACTATTGATTTGGTTGATGATTTTGATATGGCACAGCTATGACATCCTTCTATGTGATTTTATGACGATTTCTATTTTGTATGAAGAGAAATCTAAATAAATAAAGAAATAATACCATCTGGTATGGGACTTTCGGTAATATTTCTTAGGTAATTCTTTGGACCCATTATATATAATATTTTGAGGATTGAGTGGAATTTATATGTAGTGAATAAACGTTTGAATATCACATGGTAGTATGGGATTTTGTTATGATATTTATTCGAGTATTCGTTATAAGTATATGACACTCATGTAATAGAAACAGTATTATATATATGAGGAGGTATTGTAATACCCCTAATTTTTAAATAACATTATGTGGAAGATTTAATTAGATAGATTATATAGAATAAAGTAAATTGTTAAGTGATAAGGGGATTGAGAATTGAATAAATATTGAGTGGCCGTGCTTAATTAATAACTTAAGTAGGCATATAAAAGGTTAAATGATAGTAAATAAAAATAAGGGTATATTGGGTAATTTCCACACATAACATTTGCCCTTATATATATATATATATATATATATATATATATATATATATATGTATGTATGTATGTATGTATGTATGTATGTATGTATGTATGTATGTATGTATGTATGTGTATATATATATGTGTGTGTGTGTGTATATATATATGTATATATATATATATATGTGTGTATATATATATATGAGTACTTAGGCCATTCACGTTCATGATCAATTTTCTCATAAAAGGCAAATTAAAGATGGGAAGACGGCCAATACTAGAAGGAAAACGAAAGGAAATTCAAATAAAAAGCTAAGAAATTGAAGAAGGGGAATCAGTCTTAATCTCAATCCATTTTCCTTTTCGTAATCAAGGTAAATAATAATTCCATCTCTTTTTTATTGATATATGTTTCAGATTTAAGACCAAATTCATTTTGGGATGATGATAAGCTTGAATTATGATTTAACTGATTTAAACAAGAGTATTTAAATAGAGATTTATAAGGTTTAGGACAAAACCTATTAAAATTGATGTTTGAATGCCATGGAAAAATTATATGTTATGTAAAACATGATTTTGGAGTTTGGTTTTAATTTTGGTGATTTTCTAACCTATGGAAAGATTATTATGAACTTTGAATGAAAATATGGTCAATTGGGTTTAGAAATTTATTTGAAAAATTATATTCAGAAATTAGGTCTGAAGTTTTGATATGTTAGATAATATGTTGAAAGTTAATTTATGTAATTCTAGGGATTTTTCTTAAGTGATTTACTATAAAAACTAAGTTATTTTGAGAGATGGATCTAAATGATTTAATTGTGTTTTAATTGAAGTTTTTATATGTAAAAAATTATCTTGATACTTATCCAAAAATTTAGAGGTGGTAATTTATTATAAAGAAATTAAAAAGTTAAGGCAACCAATCACATGTTTACACGCAGGCAGGTTAGTAATAAAAAACTTGTTTAATTTGGCATTAACTTGTTTTTACCCAGAAAAACAAGTTTCGCCTCCATTGGAGGTACCTTTCGACTCTTACCTTTTGTCTTCGATCAAGGCGAAACCCTACTAAGCTGAAACCAATACACAAGGTATCACTTAGATAGCACCTAGTGGATTAGAGGAGAGGCAAAAGGCATGGTGTCGAAAGTGTTGCTTCCGATGGGGTCGATACCTTAGTTGTTTTTAAAATGTTGAGTGCCTGTTTGCACCAAAATTGGTCACAACACTCTTCGGAATTTTTTGAAGAGATAATAATGAAGAATATAAATTAAAAATGAGGATTATCTAACCAAAACTCCAATCAACAGAAAAGTAAATGCGCAGACAAGCAATTTAGAGTGGTTCGACGTGTTGCCTGCGTCCACTATGAAGGTTTTTGCCATTTTATTGATTCTCTTTCAACGATTACAAGTTGTTATAGCAATCAACAGCAAGTTACAACTGGAAATTCGAAATTGACAGCAAGAATATGGTGTACGATGATGGAGATCTCGATCCGGCGGAATCTGGGCGCTTCAGAGTCAAAAGATCCCTTTTCTGTAGGCTCTGGGTCTCTATTTATAGGCGTAGGAGGCTGAGACTTCGCTCAAATCTCGGGATACTTTTTCTGGCACGTGAGTGGGCCCACGCGACCAATCTCATAAAGTTTCGAGTCGATCTATGATCGATACAAAGTCATTTCATATCGATCAAGATGATGTCCAATCGAGCTGAAATTTGGTGTGAACACTCCTTGGCATGTAGGCAATCTCCTGTGAAAATTTCATGGCATTTGGATTAGTAGATTTTGAGATATCACCTATACGAAATGGAATTTCATAGAGGCTGTTTGGTTCGACACCATGGCTTCGTGTCCATCCCTTCGAATCGATGGTTGCACGTGTTTCTGAGGTGACGTGGCGTGTGCATCTCAATCCACCTTTTTCTCCGGTTTGGCCGCGCCGTATCCATTTATGTCGCCCCATTTGAATCGAAGGCTGTTGCGTTAAACCAGGTCCACTTGTCCTTATGATACGAACGAACCATTGGTCATGGGTTTGAACGAGAGCCTTTAATGGATACGGAGCAAGGTCGTCTGATGGATACGAAGAACAGTGGCTTGATGGATTCGAGATAGATGGATGCGATGCAGTCATACTTCTGCTCGATACGAAGACGGTGGTCTCGAATATAAGTTAGACCATGGATGCGAACTGTACCTTTCCTGATGGAAACGAAACAATATCTAGCCAATCGATACGAAACAAATATTCTGCCGAGGGACTCGAATGAGATCGAGTCGAATGTAGGCTCCCTGATGGAGTCGAACACGACCGAGGCGAAGCCAATGGATGCGAATTGCCCCGTTTAGATGAATTCGAATAGAGTCTTTTATGATGGATGCGAAGCAGATACTGGCCGATCGTTACGAAGCGCATCATCTGCTGATGGGTACGAAATCCATCGATACGAACTCGATGGATTCGAACACGGCCAATCCTCATCGATACGAACTGCGGCACTTCGATGGATATGAAGTTGCTGAAACCTGATCGATATGAACGTGATCGATTCGAATCAGAGTTCGATGATGGATACGAAATCAACAATGGCGATGGATACGAAAATTGGACCGTTTCCTCTTGATTGAATCGATCATAACATGAGCATATGAACTCGGATTGACTTGAAATTTGAAAAGCTGGTTCTTATGATCTTGCTTGTCATGTCCTATCAATTGTAGCCTGATCCGGGCTCGGACAAAATTCATCGATATGCATAGCGAAGCAATGTATAACCAATTTTTGAGACGAACTATCTTTGGTTTTCGATCGATCTTTTGGTATCACGGCTTTGCCAAAAAGCGGGATAACATTTGCCCCCCAAAGTACGTCTTGTGAAAACATGACGTGCTTTGAAAAGCTGTAATTTCTCTCTGAACAATCATTGCTCTCTTTCGTTGAAAGTTGTACTCTGTATTTTGTAACCTTGCGTTGATATAATTGATTGCTGTATAATAGTGCTTAGCTGTTTGTCGTCGCAATCGTAATGAGATGAGTATTCAATCCCTATGAATGTTGAAAATCGAATACTAGTCTGACACATATACATATATGTTAACTTGACTCTCGTTAACGTTGCGTGTTCACGAGTCATTGTCAGTTTAGTTTGTTATCGAATTTTGTGTCGATCCTCTCCTGAACCGATTTGAAATTCGAGTTGAAACAAGGCTTGATGGTTGTTTTGGACTACCCTCTTGTATCGATCCACTCCTGAATCGATGTGAAATTTGAGTTGTAACAACGTTCGTCGGTTGTTTTAGGAAGTTCCTTCGTATCGATCCTCTCCTGAATCGATATAGAAGGTTGAAAGATTGACCTTGCATCGGTAAATGGAGAATTCGGTGGATGCTAAATGTTCATTCGCATTGCTGCTAATGACTCCCATAGGTCTTTTTTGTGTTGTTCATAACGACGCTAATGTTTATATACATAAGGCTACGAAATAGCTGTTCATATCGATGGCCAGTGCACAAGTTATGATGGATATGAAATCGTTGTTCTTATCGATGTGCAGTGGATGGAGTTGTAAACTTGTTGAAGCGAACATAGACTTCGAGTCGATGTTTTCACTGTCGACTTTGAGCCGATGGAAATCTTTGGTCAGATGGAAAGGTAAAGAACAAATCGATCTGGGGGCTTGCGTTCGAATCGATGAAGGCGGTTATATTTCTCCTTGGATTTCGCATCGATCCCTGGAATATTTCAATAGAGGTGATGCAGTTCGTATTGATTACGATGGTGGTGGATCGTATCGATATGGAATGATCGATACGAAAAATAAGTAATTGGTCGTTTCGAAGTCCTCAGCTTTAGGCTGATACAAATTTTACCTTTATGTTCGATACGAAATGTATCGATTCGAACGTGAGCAATGTAAAGCTGAGTCCTTCCTGATCGATACGAAACAGGCAATCAAGGATTGATTCGAAATCATCTTTCTACGATCGATACGAATTCGACTTGTCAATCGATTCGAAACGTGCCCCCTGGGATCGATACGAACATGTATCCTGATGGATTCGAACAAACTTCTAGTGATCGATTCGAATCCGTGTCATGATGGATACGAAATATTGAACCGATAGCATGACTTCGACGAGCTTCATTCTTGCCTATCTGGACTTGATAGTTAAACTGCATACTTGACTACTTTTCGAGGCTCGTCGATGGATCCATAACAACTTTAATCCAGATCGATTGCCAACATTTTAATAATACGGTTGTGACGATCAGCGATGACGGTCATTATAGCTGGACTTCGAAGCTTTGTCGTCTAATGATGATTTCTCGTGAGTTAGCTAATTATGGAAACATCAAGCTTGCAGCCGCTAGGAGCTCAGTGTTTGACTCCTTCTAGACTTGAAATGCCAGGCATTGAGGCCGAAGAAGAAAAAGTAGATAAGCCCCCTACTAGTAGGAATTTTTGGAATAACTTGTACATAATCTTCACATACAGTTAATTGAAATGACATTTAGTTTCTTTGCGTTAACTTTCATTTATTTTGTGCTTAAGTATTGGCAGTATTTGGATTTCATTCCAGTGTACTTGTGGTGTTTTCACCTTCAAGTTGAGTTCGTTTTACTTGCTGCGTCCAAAAATCTTGATCACACGTCGTGATCGATGAATGAGTTGAATTTTGGACATTGTATCGCTTCGGTTGGTGATTAACACTTAACTCTTTTACCCCCCAGTTTCGGGGAATAACATTTGTATTTCAGTGGTCAATCTCACCTATTGCAAATCTTGAGCACATGTCCACACTCCGGGGACTTAGGATAATCTGTGATCGATAATCTGGCTCGCGCTCTGGGAATTCGAGAGTTATCGACGTTTGTAACACAGTTCGCACTCCATGAACTCTGACTTGGCATTTGTACTCTAATTCACACTCTGGGAACTCGGAGTCGACATTTATATCTTGGTTCGCGCTCTGAGAACCTGGAATTGATGTTTATACTCCACTTCACGCTCTGGGTATTTGGAGTCGGCATTGATGTGTCAGTTTGCAATCCGGGAACCTAGAATAGATGTTTATACTCCGATTCACGCTTTGGGAATTTGGAGTTAGCAGTGATGTGTCGGTTCGCACTCCGAGAACTTGGAATTGATGTTTATACTCCAATTCACGCTCTGGGAATTTGGAGTTAGCCGATAGATGGTCAGTCACATCTGTTTGAGCTTTTTAGGAATTCGTTCACACTCTGGGAACGATGGATTTATCGGGATCACGGATGGTCGGATCACATCCACCCCGAGTTAACAAGCGAGGTCGTTAGATGGACGGGTCCTTCCTCCTCAAACTTTGTTAGGATATAGCTGGACTCGTTAGGCAAACGGGTCCACCCTCTCCGGAATTGCATTTATATGTTTATACTCCAACTCGCGCTTTGGGAGTTTGATGTTGGTGTTTATACTCCGGTTCGCACTCTGGGAATTTGGAGTTGAGGTTTATACTCCGGTTCGCACTCTGGGAACCTAGAGTTGAGGTTTATACTCCAATTTGCACTCTGGGAAAGTGGAGTTAGAATTTATACTCCGGTTCGCACTCTGGGAACCTTGAGTTGATGATTATACTCCAATTCACACTCTGGGAATTTTGAGTTAGGATTTATACTCCGGTTCGCACTGTGGGAACCTAGAGTTGATGATTATACTCCAATTCGCACTCTAGGAATTTGGAGTTAGTTGTAGGACTGCCGTGTGTCGGTCCAATTCAGCTTTTGATGTGATGGCTTGCCCCCGATCTAAGGTTTCACTTAGTGAGTGGCCGATCGTATCACAGTCACTGGCTATTTGAATAAATTCCATCGCGCGATAGAACTTAGCTCTTCGTGAGTCGTGATTGTTGAATGTCGCATTCGGTGAATCACAGCTCTAGCTCGAAGAGATAGTAATTTATTGTTAGAACGGAAAAACATAGCAAAATCAATGCCTTATTACAAGTTCAAACTTAAAAATGCAAAGAAAGTTGCAAAGTATTCATAGAATGAATAAAGCCTGTCATGTGTAACAGTGACGAAGATCCTCGTCGTTCCAGGCTTCTGACAAAGTGGGTCCGCCAATGATGGCGTTTATCATTAATTTCCCACGGGGATAGGTAGAGTCCTCCTGTCTCGGTCGATCGGGTTCAGCATTTTGATTTGATGGGCCCGCTCCTCCAGGTTGCGGCGCCCGAACAAACTGTTCCGGTTTTCTTTCTCTAATTAATTTTTCTATGAGATCTTGCAAGTGACTACATTCGTTCGTATTGTGCCCGTAGCTTTCATGAAACCTGCAAAATTTTTCCGTCTGGATTTGCCTCTCTGACGACGGTTTTGGAGCAGGTTTTTTATACTGAATTGTACTACAGGTTTGTAAATACAAGTTCTCCAGTGATGTATTCAAAGGAGTGTAACTGTCAAACATGGGATTCTTGCGCTGTGGGCCACGATTTTGATCTCGTTTTCTAGTTTGATTCACGTTCTTCCTTCGCTGAGTTTGTTTGTTTTGAAGGTTCAACTGAACTTTTACGGAGCTCTCACTGGACTGTTTGATCGCGACATTGCTTTGGATCCCTTCTGTTCTTGGCCCTGCATCAATCTGCTTCCTAGACTGTTTCACATCTTCCCTTCTCAAGAATTGAGCCGCCTTGGCGTGGAAACGGTCCAATGATGCAAGTGGTTTTCCAGCCAACCAGTTGCCAAACTCAGAGTCGGGGTCAATCCCCTTAGTCAACGCCATAAGGATGGAGTTATCGTTCGGATTGCTAATTTCGGCACATGCCATATGGAATCTGTCTAAGTAGTGTCTGAGCGTCTCTCCGGGAGCTGGGTGATGCTAGACAGAGTGTTGACGTCTTTTGGTGTTGCGACGTGCATGCGGAATTGCTCAACAAATTTTGTAGCCAACTGGTCGAATGAAGAGATGGATCGAGGTGGCAGTCGAGTGAACCACATGGTGACGATGCCCCCAAGGAGATGGGAAAACTACGACATTTCATTGCATCGTCAGCTTTGGCAGCGCTCATCGACCATTCGTATTTCAGAATATGTTGGTTGGGGTCGGAGTTTCCCTCGTACATGGTAGAGTCGGCATCCTGAATCGCCATGGGGGTTCAGAAGTAAGAATATCGTCTGTGAAAGGGGTGTGACTTCTGGAGATTCCCCAGTCATCATTCGTGAGACCCTGGCTCTCATGGATCATCTGACGTATCATGGTCGGAATATCCGGCATTTGTATGCTTTGTGCCGCTTATGCCAGAGTATGATGGTGTTCCATACTATGAGGTTGGACCGGATGCTGTTGACGCTCCAGGTCTCGCCTTCTTGGCTCATAGTCCTCTGGGACGTATGGTTCAAGAGTACGTCCATGATGACGACGGTCCAGTTCGACTGATCTTGGGCATCGACTCCTGGTTCAACCGTGACGTTCGTGGCGCGGTATTCTGTGGTATAGTGAGGAGCGGCACCTCCTCAGGAGGAGGGTCCGGTCTGGAAACTGGCCGATGGGCCAACTCTCAGTTGTCCAACGGTCATTGCCGGTTGATTTCCAGCAGCTTGTATGTGACTCCCATGTAACCGGTGTGACGAACCGTTTTCCCGTACCCTTTGAATCGACAATAAACCACCCATGTCCAACTCAAATTGCACGAAAAAACGGATCATCAAGGGTGATAAAGAAAAATAGACAGAACAGAATCTCATACGAATGGAATAACATATATTATTTCAATAAAAATATTTACAGCGGAAAATTTTAAAATACAATATCAGAGTCTAACCTAGATTCAGCTTGGACAGTTATAGAACCTGCCCTTACAATTGCTGACAAACATCAAACAAAATACACTAAGCAAAGGCGATGAAAGAATATCTCCATGCATCCATGAATATCTCCAGCTCTCCCCTGGAAACTCCAACCGTCTTCGACTATCCTGAAACTACTCGGATCTGACCCAAGTATTGAAAATACCCGAATCAGGCTTGATAAACCAGCGTGAGAAAAACTCAATAATAAATGACAGTGTCATATATCAGCCTTTGGATAAAATCTTTTGAAATAAATAGTATCTCATAAGACCACGCCCACACATAAACACGGACGGGTTTTTACCTTATGATAACTAAAACACTTTTATATCAAAACCTTTGATATTATTTCTAATGACATCTCTTTGAAAACATTTGCAAATAAACTTATTAATCTTATCCGAAATGGTTACCCATATAGCATTTCGAGGCTATTCATTACGCCAATACAAACAAAACCGTAGGTTCTTATTGGAGAATGGATTTCCATACAAATGACCAGGCGCAGGATCTACCTTCCGAAATGGGTACACCTCTAGATGGATGTCCCGAGGCACAGAACATCTGCCCTCTACCAACACAAGACCGGCCCACCTCTGTAACTAGATGGTACCGAATATGTCACCCCCCGGTCGTTACCGACCTTTATCGAGGGCCCTCTAGCATACACCACATTAATTAACATCCCGACGTCATAGCGGGAAGAAATATATCTAGAAGGGGATGATCATACCCTAATGGGAATGACCCACATAGCCCTGCTGCATCTAATCCTGTTTCGGTCATTTCCGGTTTGATGAGGCTTAAGGCTACGATTACCTTTTCACAAAGCACATATTAAATCTTTGAATGCCACATTGCCATTTCCGTTAACTACTAATTGCCTTCCACAAAAATACAACCCTTGAGCTCGTATGTCTCAAGAAGGGTGTTAAGCTAAGAGAAGTTGCCTTCTCTGCCACCACTGATGTACGTTTGTAAAAACCAATGTACGTAATCTTTAGAAATGCAACGTCAGACAAACGTCCATACAAGTTGTCCAGGAACAGGACAAACCGAAGGTACTTTCCTCGGCCATTACTAGGCGAGAAGCCCTTGCAATCCGCAAAATCTCTATCACGAGGAGACCACTGCTATATATAACTCTATAATTGGGTGCGACCCGAGCAAATCAACAAGCAGTCCTCACGCTAGGAAGATCCACGGTCTTCAATCACCATCTTCAACATGTCTTCACGTTCGAACGTACACATTGGTTCGAAGTGGTTTTCGGATAGGAATTAACCAAATCCGACTCCGGTTCCTTCGAAATCCAATCATCGATAAAAAGTGAATATGAGAATATAGGATTTATTAAGTCTCTTTTCACTTAAATTCTTTTCGGATGATTTCGAAATTCTCTTTCTTTCAACTTAGGATAATTCTAAGTAATTCATTCTTTTGTTTTGGAAAATATCTCAGATTTCTCTACTTAATTCTTGATCCAAATTTCTTAACTTTTAACTTAAGGAAAACATTCCCTTTATAATATCACCTTCCAAAACATCCATTTAATTTAAAGGATTATTCACTGTCCAAAATCGCGAATATAATTCCTTTAATATTTAACTTATCAATTTAAATTGATTTCAGATTTACAAAACGGTGTTTATAAATTCCATTTTTATATCTCACTTGTAAGTCAAAATCCAATACTCTTATTTACCAATTCATTCCTTTCAAATCTTATCATTCCTAAAATTCATTATAAATTCTTTTCTAAACTTCACAGGTTCGTAGAAATCATTCATTTTGGAGATTGCTTAACTTTTGGATAATACCAATCTTCTTTTATTTTGGAAAACTTAACAGAATCTTTTTATTTTGAGAGCATCCGGGCTTTCCTTTCGATCTGTTCCACCCCTCGCCTAAGAAAAGAAAACATAGGCCAGGTAAGTTCAGGGCACTGGTTGCTCCATCCCTAACCTTAGTTAAACACCTTGTTTTATCTTCCCAGATCTCACAGGCGGGACAAATGTACTAGTCGTTTCCGCATACTCAGATTTTCAACTTCATTTTGGAATTGCTTATAAATATTCCAAATTATCTTTCAAAACGCTTAATTATCCTTTTTAAAACATTCACAATTGATTCTGGGAAACATCATTATTTTTAAACTCATATTCCAAAAATTATAGAATTCACAGCATAAAAGTGCTGCGGAAAGTGCTATATAAGCTTATTTGATTAAAACAACTTTTAAACATTCGATAATTCATATTTTCCAATCCAAATCTTTTTTAAATCATTTAAATAGATTTATCAAATTTATTCCATATTTTTCCATAATTAAAAACATCCATTCGAACAGATTTTCTGTTATGGTCACTAAACTGCACTAGCGCGATTTTTCTAGAAAATTGATTTGGACTTAATTCAAAATCTACTCATCGAAACTTTGATTTTCTTTCTTCATTTAGAAGATATGGATATAATAGTCCGGAATTTTCTTATCTCGAAGAATTCCGAGCAATATTCCACTCTATACATTCATTTGAACTTTTCGGCGCGAAATCGCGAACTACCGTTGCGCGACGCCTCTAGTTTTACTTATTTTTCAACATTTGAAATAATTTATTCAAATTGGATTTCAATACTTATAAAATGATTAGAAACCATTTTAAATCAATATTTTCACTTTTTAAAGCTTTTAAAATATATTTTCACTCTTACCACATTAAAATATTATTATATTCCCATTATTTTAATATTAAACTTTACAACCCAATTTTAACTCAATTTCAATTCTAATCTCAAATTAAACATATTTAAAACTTAGATTTCAAATCTAATTCCAATTTAAATTTCAATTTAATCTCAAACTAAACTTCACTTTTTCAAAATCGATTTTAATTTCAATTTCACTATTCATCTAAATTTCAATTTCTAATTAGCTATTCTTTTCAAATCCGTTTCACTTCAAATTTCAAATTCTCTTTCATTTTAACTTTAATTTCACTTCTAAATGAAAAGAGACTTATTTTTCCACAATTTCTCATATTACTAAAATATGGTCTTACTAATCAAAGTGATTACTTAATCAAAATGAACATATCCAATATTCATATTTATTACTAACATAACATCCATTCAACAAATCACATGCATATGATTTCAAATCTAACATTCACTATTAATATCATAACGGGATATATTATCACAATTCACTTAATTTACAAATTTTCAAATCATCCATATTAACAATCAATTTGGTATAAACATTCATATGTCATAAGGGTGTAAATATGATTGTTATAACATAATCAAAATATAAATTCAAAAGCGATGAGAATTTCTCACCTTTAACCAAACGTTTAACTTCCTACCAACATTCATTTAATTCAACGCTTCACTAAACCTTATCATAACCATGCTTCCAAGTGCTCGACCATCTCCATCTTTACTTGCTTTGCTCACGTCCTTCCTTTATCAACTTCCAAACTCATGGCCTAAGGCCTTTTTTAAGAAGAGAAGAAGAAGAAGTGAATTAAGAAGAGGTTAGAGAGTAACAAGTGGATTAGTGCTTAAGCACTCCACTATTTTTAACCCTCCTACCTCTCTTAAGAGAGAAGCCATTAAAATAGCTTAAAGGAAGAAGAAGAAAAGAAAGATTTGTGTGAAAATGAAAGAGGTATGCATGGCTATTTATAGGAAAAAGTTTGAAATAAAATATTATTATGTAAAATGACCAAAATGCCCTTTACTTACTTTTTAACTTAACATCACATTTCAAATCATGCTTTATGTCACTTTCACTTAAGAAGTAAGTAAAGTAAAGTAATAATTATGTTTGGTTTGATTTGATGTTGATTTGATGTTTACTTTTGACTTTTCTTACTTACTTTTCTTAATTATATTCTAGAATTTTCTAAGTATGTTTAGTAAAAGTAAACTTGATCAGTGAATTAATTAATACTTATACTATTTGAATATATGTTCCTATATGAGAAAATAAAGGTGCGACGACGTTGCGACAACTTTTAATTGACAAAACGTCGTTTTTCGACGAAATGTTTTACGGTCACATTTTGACGTTTTAGTTAAACTATGTATTGAAGTAAACCAAATTTAAAAATGAACTTTTTACTTCTTTAAATAAATTAAAACAAGTCTCTTTATATTCTAAAATCATATTTAATTAATATCAAAATCTCTAATTTTACCGTGTATGCAAAACTGACAAAATGCGACAAATTTTGGTTATTTTTATAAAACGATTATTAACAAATTTTTAAATCTTTTAACATACTTTTATTATCTTTATTAGATGTTTTAAATAAGATTTACCTTTTTAAATAGATATTTAAATCCATTTATTTAAGCCTTTAATTATTATTAACAAAACTTAACTTTTGTCGATTTGTTCTAAAATCCAAATTCATACTTTTTTTTTTTTAATTTATTAACTATAAGAATATATAACTTCTTCACTATTATTTATTATATATATCATATTATTTAAGAGTTAAACTCCTTTTTAAATTTAAATCGATCGAAATCTCTCATTTTCGAAGTAGCGAAAATACGGGTCGTTACATTCTCCCCTACTTAGAAGCATTTCGTCCTCGAAATGAAAGTTAGATAAAGGAATCTATCTCATACTCATATCCTCAAAAAATTTTGACTTATTTCTATTGATGATAGAAAAGAAGAAGGCCGATATCATAACAACACTAAAACAAATGATGCCAAACATATATAAAGATTCCCCACACTAAGCTGAGTACTTATCACTTTCTTAAAATTATATATACATACATCAAGTCAAACTTCTATCCTTCCCATCCTAGTGCGTACTGCACACTTAAGATAATGTATCCAACTATCAAACAAGACCATACATCCAAAAACAACCAAACTAATACTATATCAACATAAATGAATACAACCACATAACTCATCCTTTGACCTGAGCATGTACTACACCTGAGGTCTATATATATACATACCAAAACATAATTCTAACCATTATCTCTTATGTCTTCTATTCAAGATAACTATCGAACTACTAAGTTGATAGACCCAACACATCATACTATATGTGATATTTGATTCGATCTATTATTCAAATCCACAACTTTTCTTTCGAACTAGTATCGATCCCCCGATTTTCTACTGCGGACTTTGATCAGACTTCTTGATCACAAACCCTTGCTTTCCTTGCATAGCTCTCAACTATGATAGAAAACTCGTGTACATAATCACAAACTCTCATCAATATTCGCCATCAAAAATTGAGTGATAAATCCTTTTTCGGATTGGTGTAAACACCTCAAAGTTTTGTACTCAAATCTTAGATCAAAATTTATGTGCCAAAATGATCTACGTTTAACTTATGTATTTATTCACATTCATCTTTACTTAATACATTTCTTCCAAAACTTCTATTAATCCAAGTTTATTTCACAACCATTTACTTTCTTCTAAATCCATTATTACTTAAGCTTACAAATGACTTAACTTGTATAATATACCTTTACTTCCTAAGAGTATATATACATATCCCAAATCTTCAAATCGTCATTTACTTTAATTAGCGTCTTCAACAAATGTGGAATTCTATTATTCCAAATAAATAAGTTATAAAACTTAATCCCTAGTTTTTTTTACCTAAGGTCTCCATTTAGCTAATATTATTTATCTAATCCATATTTTAATAAGACAACTTTACTAAATGTACGTCCTTTTTCTTACAAAGTTAACTTATTTACCTATCCATTTTCTAAATCAAATTTCTTAACCTTAAATCCGTCAAATACCTTATAGTCAAATTGTGAAACTTAATTCACATGGTATTTGTTATTTAAACATTTTCATCCAACATTCAACTACTAATCATATTATTCAAAACTACCTCCTTCTAATCTTACTTCATTTTGAATTATAAATATTACCCTAAATGTATCATTATTTCAAATTTTTATATTAGGATGATATTTCTTATATCTCTTGTTCCTAAATTTCACTTTGATTTTTTTTTAAACTTAATCAAAGTGTCTAAATTCCAAATTACCTTATCTCATTTATAAGTTATAGAACTTATCCTTTCATAATATATTAACCCAAAATTTCAATTTTGGCTTATCTTTTCTATCTTATTGACAAGAATTTTTTCTAAGTGTAAATTTTCACTTTACTTCCTCTAATTACACTTCTAGCTTCAATATTATCATCAAATATCTTATAATCAAATTTGTGAATTTTACTTCACAATATATTTGTACTTAGCTTTTAAATCCATCCATTATGATAATCACTTAATTATTATTTCTTAATACCAAGTATCTAAGGGTATATGATTACAGTTTTAAATTCTAGCTTTCAACTAACTGATCCTATATGAAATATCTTATAGTCAAATTGTGCAATTCTAATCACAAGATATTCATATTTTAGTTTTACTAAGCTGAATCACAATCAATCCTTAATTTCTAACCCAAAAGATAATAATATCTCTTTAGTATTTATAATATAAACCCAAGGTAAAATTATTTCATTTACTAATTTCTTTAAAACAAAATCATTTTGTAAAATTAACAAATACGCGCTCATATATATATAATACTCTCATAACTCATTCTAGGGCATTACTAACCCTATCTCTAATGAGTTACTCATCCTAGGATATTACTAATCCTATCTCTGATGAGAATTTACCCATAATAGAGCCAAGGTTCTCGCTTAACCTTCAGCTCTGATACCAAATGTCACGCTCTGTTATCACGTGTGACGAACGGGAAACTCCTGGACCCGCCCCGGTAGGCTTTTCAACCATCCCGCTACCCTTCTGCTTTTCAACATGGGGGTACTCCTGCTTTTCAACATGGAGGTGACCACAAGTGATACCTCGGATCTGCTTTTACGGCAAGCCTCTCGACTATCAACCAACCCTTTCACACTAGGGACATGTAGGGGCAAGAGTCTAAGCTTCGTCACTGTTCACAAAGCGAGAACCCCCTATCATGCTGAACATAATCAAGCAAAACCGATGTACGTAATCTTTAGAAATGCAACGTCAGACAAACGTCCATACAAGTTGTCCAGGAACAGGACAAACCGAAGGTACTTTCCTCGGCCATTACTAGGCGAGAAGCCCTTGCAATCCGCAAAATCTCTATCACGAGGAGACCACTGCTATATATAACTCTATAATTGGGTGCGACCCGAGCAAATCAACAAGCAGTCCTCACGCTAGGAAGATCCACGGTCTTCAATCACCATCTTCAACATGTCTTCACGTTCGAACGTACACATTGGTTCGAAGTGGTTTTCGGATAGGAATTAACCAAATCCGACTCCGGTTCCTTCGAAATCCAATCATCGATAAAAAGTGAATATGAGAATATAGGATTTATTAAGTCTCTTTTCACTTAAATTCTTTTCGGATGATTTCGAAATTCTCTTTCTTTCAACTTAGGATAATTCTAAGTAATTCATTCTTTTGTTTTGGAAAATATCTCAGATTTCTCTACTTAATTCTTGATCCAAATTTCTTAACTTTTAACTTAAGGAAAACATTCCCTTTATAATATCACCTTCCAAAACATCCATTTAATTTAAAGGATTATTCACTGTCCAAAATCGCGAATATAATTCCTTTAATATTTAACTTATCAATTTAAATTGATTTCAGATTTACAAAACGGTGTTTATAAATTCCATTTTTATATCTCACTTGTAAGTCAAAATCCAATACTCTTATTTACCAATTCATTCCTTTCAAATCTTATCATTCCTAAAATTCATTATAAATTCTTTTCTAAACTTCACAGGTTCGTAGAAATCATTCATTTTGGAGATTGCTTAACTTTTGGATAATACCAATCTTCTTTTATTTTGGAAAACTTAACAGAATCTTTTTATTTTGAGAGCATCCGGGCTTTCCTTTCGATCTGTTCCACCCCTCGCCTAAGAAAAGAAAACATAGGCCAGGTAAGTTCAGGGCACTGGTTGCTCCATCCCTAACCTTAGTTAAACACCTTGTTTTATCTTCCCAGATCTCACAGGCGGGACAAATGTACTAGTCGTTTCCGCATACTCAGATTTTCAACTTCATTTTGGAATTGCTTATAAATATTCCAAATTATCTTTCAAAACGCTTAATTATCCTTTTTAAAACATTCACAATTGATTCTGGGAAACATCATTATTTTTAAACTCATATTCCAAAAATTATAGAATTCACAGCATAAAAGTGCTGCGGAAAGTGCTATATAAGCTTATTTGATTAAAACAACTTTTAAACATTCGATAATTCATATTTTCCAATCCAAATCTTTTTTAAATCATTTAAATAGATTTATCAAATTTATTCCATATTTTTCCATAATTAAAAACATCCATTCGAACAGATTTTCTGTTATGGTCACTAAACTGCACTAGCGCGATTTTTCTAGAAAATTGATTTGGACTTAATTCAAAATCTACTCATCGAAACTTTGATTTTCTTTCTTCATTTAGAAGATATGGATATAATAGTCCGGAATTTTCTTATCTCGAAGAATTCCGAGCAATATTCCACTCTATACATTCATTTGAACTTTTCGGCGCGAAATCGCGAACTACCGTTGCGCGACGCCTCTAGTTTTACTTATTTTTCAACATTTGAAATAATTTATTCAAATTGGATTTCAATACTTATAAAATGATTAGAAACCATTTTAAATCAATATTTTCACTTTTTAAAGCTTTTAAAATATATTTTCACTCTTACCACATTAAAATATTATTATATTCCCATTATTTTAATATTAAACTTTACAACCCAATTTTAACTCAATTTCAATTCTAATCTCAAATTAAACATATTTAAAACTTAGATTTCAAATCTAATTCCAATTTAAATTTCAATTTAATCTCAAACTAAACTTCACTTTTTCAAAATCGATTTTAATTTCAATTTCACTATTCATCTAAATTTCAATTTCTAATTAGCTATTCTTTTCAAATCCGTTTCACTTCAAATTTCAAATTCTCTTTCATTTTAACTTTAATTTCACTTCTAAATGAAAAGAGACTTATTTTTCCACAATTTCTCATATTACTAAAATATGGTCTTACTAATCAAAGTGATTACTTAATCAAAATGAACATATCCAATATTCATATTTATTACTAACATAACATCCATTCAACAAATCACATGCATATGATTTCAAATCTAACATTCACTATTAATATCATAACGGGATATATTATCACAATTCACTTAATTTACAAATTTTCAAATCATCCATATTAACAATCAATTTGGTATAAACATTCATATGTCATAAGGGTGTAAATATGATTGTTATAACATAATCAAAATATAAATTCAAAAGCGATGAGAATTTCTCACCTTTAACCAAACGTTTAACTTCCTACCAACATTCATTTAATTCAACGCTTCACTAAACCTTATCATAACCATGCTTCCAAGTGCTCGACCATCTCCATCTTTACTTGCTTTGCTCACGTCCTTCCTTTATCAACTTCCAAACTCATGGCCTAAGGCCTTTTTTAAGAAGAGAAGAAGAAGAAGTGAATTAAGAAGAGGTTAGAGAGTAACAAGTGGATTAGTGCTTAAGCACTCCACTATTTTTAACCCTCCTACCTCTCTTAAGAGAGAAGCCATTAAAATAGCTTAAAGGAAGAAGAAGAAAAGAAAGATTTGTGTGAAAATGAAAGAGGTATGCATGGCTATTTATAGGAAAAAGTTTGAAATAAAATATTATTATGTAAAATGACCAAAATGCCCTTTACTTACTTTTTAACTTAACATCACATTTCAAATCATGCTTTATGTCACTTTCACTTAAGAAGTAAGTAAAGTAAAGTAATAATTATGTTTGGTTTGATTTGATGTTGATTTGATGTTTACTTTTGACTTTTCTTACTTACTTTTCTTAATTATATTCTAGAATTTTCTAAGTATGTTTAGTAAAAGTAAACTTGATTAGTGAATTAATTAATACTTATACTATTTGAATATATGTTCCTATATGAGAAAATAAAGGTGCGACGACGTTGCGACAACTTTTAATTGACAAAACGTCGTTTTTCGACGAAATGTTTTACGGTCACATTTTGACGTTTTAGTTAAACTATGTATTGAAGTAAACCAAATTTAAAAATGAACTTTTTACTTCTTTAAATAAATTAAAACAAGTCTCTTTATATTCTAAAATCATATTTAATTAATATCAAAATCTCTAATTTTACCGTGTATGCAAAACTGACAAAATGCGACAAATTTTGGTTATTTTTATAAAACGATTATTAACAAATTTTTAAATCTTTTAACATACTTTTATTATCTTTATTAGATGTTTTAAATAAGATTTACCTTTTTAAATAGATATTTAAATCCATTTATTTAAGCCTTTAATTATTATTAACAAAACTTAACTTTTGTCGATTTGTTCTAAAATCCAAATTCATACTTTTTTTTTTTAATTTATTAACTATAAGAATATATAACTTCTTCACTATTATTTATTATATATATCATATTATTTAAGAGTTAAACTCCTTTTTAAATTTAAATCGATCGAAATCTCTCATTTTCGAAGTAGCGAAAATACGGGTCGTTACAACCGGGGTCGTGGAGATCGATGATGATAATCAGAAGATGAAGAACTTTCGCTGGAGGAGTAAGAAGCATGGTCTCTCTTGGATCTCCTTCGCTTCTGGCGATTCAGCTGGTTGATCAGCTTGGCGTTAGCGCGTAGCTGTTCTGTTAGTTGTTGCCGACTCTGGGTCAGCTCTTGAACAGCAGCTGAAACTATTGTCGGGTAACCGGATCTGATGGTTCCGAGTGTCCGGTAGCGACTTGGTTGAAGGGAGGTAGTGGCGCAGGATTCTGTCTATCTTGTTCTTCTTGATTGACAGCATTAGAGGCGGTCCTTGTGCTAACCACCTTGAGGGTTGAATTCCTTTCCTAGACTTTATGCAAATCTGAATAGAAGGGAAGGAATTTGGATTTGTGATCTGGATCTCTCTCTTAGATTTATTCAATCCGGTATCGAAGACAGATCCAACGAGCAGGAGAAAATTTGGGTTCTCTCAATGAAAGCACCAAAGTGTTTGCACCAAAATTGGTCACAGCACTCTTCGAAAGTTTTTGAAGAGATAATAATGAAGGATATAAATTAAAAATGAGGATTATCTAATAAAAACTCCAATCAACAGAAAAGTAAATGCACAGACAAGCAATTTAGAGTGGTTCGACGTGTTGCCTACGTCCACTATGAAAGTTTTTGTCGTTTTTTGATTCTCTTTCAATGATTACAAGTTGTTACAGCAATCAACAGCAAGTTACAACTGTAAATTCGAAATTGACAGCAAGATATGGTGTAGGATGATCAAGATCTCAATCCGGCAGAATCTGGGCGCTTCAGAGTCAAAAGATCCCTTTTTGTAGGCTCTGGGTCTCTATTTATAGGCGTAGGAGGCTGAGACTTCGCTCAAATCTCGGAAGACTTTTTCTGGCATGTGAGTGGGCCCACGCGACCAATCTCGGAAAGTTTCGAGTCGATCTGTGACCGATACGAAGTCATTTCATATCGATCAAGATGATGTCCAATCGAGCTGAAATTTGATGTGAACACTCCTTGGCATGTAGGCAATCTCCTGTGAAAATTTCATGGCATTTGGATCGGTAGATTTTTATATATTGTCGATACGAAATGAAATTTCATAGAGGCTGTTTGGTTCGACTCCACGGCTTCGTGTCCATCCCTTCGAATCCATGGCTGCACGTGTTTCTGAGGTGACGTGGGGCATGCATCTCGGATCGATCCACCTTTTTCTCTGGTTTGGCCGCGTCATCTCCATTTATGTCGCCCCATTTGAATCGAAGGCTGCTGCGTTAAACTAGGTCCACTTGTCCTTATGATACGAACGAACCATTGGTCATGGGTTTGAACGAGAGCCTTTAATGGATACGGAGCAAGGTCGTCTGATGGATATGAAGAACAGTGGCTTGATGGATTCGAGATAGATGGATGCGATGCAGTCATACTTCTGCTCAATACGAAGACGGTGGTCTCGAATATAGGTTTGACCATGAATGCGAACTGTACCTTGCCTGATGGATACGAAACAATATCTGGCCAATTGATACGAAAAAAATATTCTACCGAGGGACTCGAATGAGATCGAGTCGAATGTAGGCTCCTTGATGGAGTCGAACACGACCGAGGCGAAGCCGATGGATGCGAATCGCCCCGTTTAGATGAATTTGAATAGAGTCTCCTATGATGGATGCGAAGCAGATACTGGCTGATCGTTACGAAGCGCATCATCTGCTGATGGGTACGAAATCCATCGATACGAACTCGATGGATTCGAACACGGCCAATCCTGATCGATACGAACCGCGGCACTTCGATGGATATGAAGTTGCCGAAACCTGATCGATAGGAACATGATCGATTCGAACTGGAGTTCGATGATGGATACGAAATCAACAATGGCGATGGATACGAAAGCTGGGCCGTTTCCTCTAGATTGAATCGATCATAACATGAGCATATGAACTCGGATTGACTTGAAATTCGGAATGCTGGTTCTTATGATCTTGCTTGTCATGTCCTATCAATTGTAGACTGATCCGGGCTCGGACAAAATTCATCGATATCCATAGCGAAGCAATGTATAACCAATTTTTGAGACGAACCATCTTTGGTTTCCGATCGATCTTTTGGTATCACGGCTTTGCCAAAAAGCGGGATAACAGTGTCTGCCTTTGTTTTACTGAAGCTTTCGATATAGGTTAAACATATGTTTTCAAAAGGAGTTTTCTAATCACTTTCAAAGGGGTTGCCATTTTCTGTTCTGAAAATAATGGCTTTCGAATGAGTTCCTTTACTTGTAAATAAATGCTTTTGAAAGAAGGGATTTCGACCTAGTCAAAGCCCTGCTGCCATTCTTTTGCCTTTCGAGTGTATTGAAGTCATCAATGCTTTTGAAGGGAGTATTTGTTTTTAAGACATTTCCTAAATGCTTTCGAAAAAGTTCAACGGTTTTGAATGCAATAGCTTCGAAAAGGGGTTTTGACGCTAATCTTCAATGTTTTACTGAAATGTTTTGAAGATTTGAAATGGATGGTGAAGACGCCATCAAGTTTTCCCCAATACTTTCGTATGAAAAAGAATTGTTTTGAAAGTGATACTTTCGTTTATATTCACTTTGACCCGAATGATATTTTGAATATAAACCTAATAATTTGGAAAGGGGGATTTTCAATGCTTTCGAAAGGAATACTTCTAATGGTTTCAAATCTATGCTTCTAAGAGTTAATGAATCTTACTTTATTACATTTGAAAGGTTTCGAAAGAGAGGTTTTAAAGTATTTTGAAAGGCATGAACCAAATGTTTTGAAAAGAGATTTATATGCTTTCGAAGGAGGCTATCTAGTGAGGTTAAAAGTAAGGTTTTGAAGGTTTTGAAAGCCGTAGTTTTCAGAACAATAACCCAATCTTATGTTTAAAGGAAAACCATGGCATATTAATAATTAAAGATATTGGCAAGGGCCAATAGGTTCATAGTTATCCCATGAAAACTATGTCAGGGAAAAGATACTGGTAGGGGCCAATACGTTCATAGTCAGCCCATAAGACTATGATTTGTGTACGAATTGTCGACAAGTGAAAGCCGAAAACCAAAAGCCGAGTTGGTTGCTTCAGCCTTTAGAAGTTCCAGTATGGAAGTGGGACTCTATATCCATGGATTTCATTGATGGGTTGCTAAAGCTAAATAGGGGAAATGAAAGCATATGGGTCATAGTGGACAAATTAACCAAGAACGCCCATTTCATTCTAGTCAAGTCTAATAGAACGGCACCTGTTTCGACGAAATTGTTCATAAAGAACATAGTTAGACTTCATGGGATTCCTAGTAGCACTGTTAGTGATATAGATGCATTATTCACTAGCGAATTTTGAAGAAGTCTACAGAGAGTATTAGGCACAAGCTCAAGATGAGTACATCATATCACCCACAGATGGATGGGTAAACAGAGAGAGTTAATAAGATACTCGAGGATTTGCTGAGAGCTTGCGTATTAGATTTTGATGGATCTTGGGAAGATTATCTACATTTGATGGATTTTTCCTATAATAATAGTTATCAGACTAGCATTGGAATGGCGCCTTTTGAGGCTTTGTATGGAAGGCTATGCAAATCACCAGCATGTTAGTTGGAGACTGAGGACAGATTAGTCTTAGGTAGAGATCTGGTTAGAGAAGTGTCAGAAAAGATTTAGTTGATCCGAGAACAGATGAAGAAAGCTCAACCCAGATAAAGTTACGGAGATAAAAGGCGTAAAGACCTAGAGTTTTCAGTTGGAAATAGGGTTTTCATTAAGATGCCACTGATGAAGGGTATGATACGATTTGGAAAACCAGCGAAGTTGGCACCAAGATATGTTGACCGACTATAAATTATAGATAGGGTTGGAAAGCTCGCATATAGAGTAGAGTTGTCGAGCAATACGGTAGGTGTCCATAATTATTTCATGTGTCTTACCTTCGCAAGTATGTGTATGATCTAGAGATTATTATTCCTCCAACTGGGTTGGAAAACTTGGTAGTATAGCCTAATTTGACAAATGTTAGACAACCAGCCCGGGTTGTGACGAGAGATGAGAAAAGATTGAGATCTAAGACAGTCAAGTTGGTGAAAGTTCAATGGAGCGAGAACGAGAAGGACTGTACTTGGAAGGCATAAGACGAGACTAGAGATATTTATCTTGATCTGCTTCGAGGGTATGTCTATATTAGATTTATATAGATGGTTTCTAGTCAGGTAGACTAGTATGGTTGTTAGGAGTCGTTATAGATGATTGTTATGTTTAGTATTAGTCCTTACTAAATTTCGAGGATGAAATTCTTTAAGGAGGGGAGCCTGCAACACCCCTAATTTTTAAATAACATTATTTAGGAGATTTAATTAGATAAATTAAATAGAATAATGTAAATTGTTAAGTGATAAGGGGATTGAGATTTTAATAAATATTAAGTGGTCGTGCTTAATTAATTACTTAAGTGGGCCTATAATGGGTTAAATGATAGTAAATAAAAATATTGGTATATTGGGTAATTGCCATACATAACCTTTACCCTCATATATATATATATATATATATATATATATATATATATATATGAGTACTTTGGCCATTCATGTTCATGATCAATTTTCTCACAAAAACGCAAATTAAAGAAAGGAAGCCGGTCATTACTAAGAGGAAAACGAAAGGAAATTCAAATAAAAAGCTAAGAAATTAAAGAAGGGGAATCAATCTCAATTCACTTTCCTTATCATAATCAAGGTGAATAATAATTCCATCTTTATTTTTATTAATATATGCTCCGGAATTACGACTAAATTCATTTTAGGATGATGATAAGCTTGAATTATGATTTAATTGATTTAAATAAGAGTTTTTAAATAGAGATTTATATGGTTTTAGGAAAAAACCGATTAAAATTGATGTCTGAATGCCATATAAAAATTATATGTTATGTAAAACATGATTTTGGAGCACGGTTTTAATTTTGATAATTTTCAAGCAATGTAAAGATTATTATGAATTTTCAAATGAAAATATGGTCAATTGAGTTTAGAAATTTATTTTAGAAATTATATTAAGAATTTGGATCTAAAGCTTTGATATGTTAGATAATATGGTGAAAGTTAATTTCAATAATTTTTGAGGATTTTTCTTAAGTGATTTACTATAAGAATTAAATTATTTTAAGAGAAGGACCTAAATGGTTTAATTGTGTTTTAATGGAAGCTTATATCTGTAAAAATTTATCGTGATACTCATCCAAGATTTAGAGGTGGTAATTTTTTGGAAAGCACTTAGAAAGTTAAAGCAACCAATCACATATTTACACGTAGACAAGTTAGTTATAAATAACTTCTTTAATTTGGCATTAACTAGTTTTTACCTAGAAAAACATGTTTCGCCTCTATTTGAGGTACCTTTCGACTCTTACCTTTCGCCTTTGATCAAGTTGAAACCTCAATAAGCTTAAACCAATAAACAAGGTATCACATAGATGATACCTAGTGGATTGGAGGAAAGGGGGAAGGCATGGTGTCGAAAGTGTTGCTTCCGATGGGGTCGATACCTTGGTTGTTTTTCAAAAGTTGAGTGCCTGCCTTTGTTTTACTAAAGCTTTCAACATAGTCGAAACATATGTTTAAAAAAAAGCTTTCAAATTGCTTTCGAAGGGGTTGCCATTTTTTGTTCTTAGAATAAAGGCTTTCGAATGATTTCCTTTAGTTGTAAATAAATGCATTTGAAAGAAGGGGTTCCGACCTAGTCGAGGCCTTGCGGCCATTCTTTTGCCTTTCGAGTGTATTGAAGTCATCAACTCTTTCGAAGTGGAGTGTTTTTTTAAGCCAGTTCCTAAATTCTTTCGAAAGGTTTCGAAGTCAATGGCTTCGAAAGAGAGTTTCAATGCTAATCTTCGGTATTTTACTTAAATGTCTCAAAGATTTCGAAATGGATGGTGCAGACGCAATCAAGTGTTCCCCAATATTTTTATATGATAAAGAATGATTTTGAAAGAGATACTTTCTTTTATATTCACTTTGACCCAAATGATATTTTGAATGTAAACCCAACAATTTCGAAAGGGGGACTTCAATGCTTTCGAAAGAGATACTTCCAATGGTTTTGAAGCTATGCTTCTAAGAGTTAAGGAATATTACTTTATTACATTCGAAAGGTTTCGAAAGAGATATTTTAAAGTATTTTGAAGTGCAGGAGCCAAATGTTTTGAAAAGAGATTTATATGCTTTCAAAGGAGGCTATCCAGTGAGATCGAAAGCAAGGTTTTGAAGCTTTCGAAAGCCTTTATTTTTCAAAATAATAACCCAGCCTTATTTTTAAAGGAAAACTATGGCATATTAATAATTAAAGACATTGACAAGGGCCAATAGGTTCACATTTAGCCCATGAAAACTGTGTAAGGGAAAAGATATCGACAGAGGCCAATAGATTCATAATCAACCCTTAAAAACTATGATTTGATATTGGCTGGGGTCAATAGGTTTAAAGTTAGCCCAAGAAAACTATATCCGGATTAAGATATTGACAGTTAGTCAATAGGTTTCTATTTAGCCAATGAAAACTAGAATAAAAGAAAAGATTTTGGAGTTACCAATAGGTTCATAGTGATCCCATGAAAACTATGTAATTGGATAAGGAGCCTTAAGCATTTAACCAGTTATTATTCAGCCTATAAAAACTATTAGTTTAATAGTAATCCTAGAAATTGTAAATGTGATAGATAGTCAAAACGAATGGGGATGGGTAATCCAGAGTTGATTCACTTGCTTTATTATATCATCGTATCATAATGTTTTGAATTGTTTTAACCATTGTTGATGCAGAAGCATAAAATATGGTTTATAAAAGTTTTTAAGATACTACTGAGGGGAAAACCTTTCCGCTAAGCGGTGTGGTCTCAGTAGATATCTAAATGATTTGAGATAGTAGATTGTTATTCATACTAGACTCATATCTGACTCAAAGTTTTTGTTTCCCCTTAAACTCTGAGGTATTCAGTTGACTTTGAGTAATTTAAGAGTTGAGATTTTCAGGTGCCTTTTTTGATGAATAAGCTTCCAGAGACATGCAAGAGTCATGGTAGTTATTTTTTTTTGATTCCGCTGTGTCGTTGTAAAGGCAAAGTGATAGAATTGCCAATATATACTTTGATCTTCAAAAGGGCATCTTCATATGTCACTCTTGACGTATGTTGTAAAATATATTTTCTCTGAATGTTGTTAACGCTTATGGGATTATGTAACGAATTTGAAATGTTTTGAAATGGAATGTGGAACTTCTTTGATGTTCTAAAATTTTCCATATTCATGTGTTTTTGTATACATTACCGTATTTGATCGACTGCAGCATCTGTAGCTGTTAGTTTTAAGCCTCCGGCATAAACCTAAGGCATACGACACTGGATCATCAAAGGGTTACCAAAACCATCAACAAGAGATATAGTTTGGGTTTTACAAGAGATAACTGCTTCATGATTCTTCAACCAATCTCCTCCAAGCAACATGTCAAAAGCATCCAAATCAAGGACATAGAAATCACCACAAAAGCGATGGTCGAAATAGAAGAGTTTCACTTCGTTACAAATCCTACTAAGGTTTGCGGGACCACCTTTAGGATTTTTAACGCACAAAGGTTCACTTGCAAACTTAGGGGAAAGAATATGCTCAAACTTATCACAAAGATCCATAGAAATGAAATTATGAGAAGCTCCAATGTGAAATAGACCACGAACGGAAAAATTAAACAAAGTAAAGGTGCACTAGAGAGTACCTTGGGTATCACTAGAAGTACATGGAGTGGATGAAGTAACTACAAAGATACCTGATAGCTTCCCTTCTACGGAGTAGGACGATCCTTCTTGGAGTGGCCAGGCTGCAAATAAATATGGCAAAGATCGCACGTAGTCACCTAAACTGGAGGAACTGCAGCACCAACTGAACTAGGATAACTATTGGCATAGTGTCCTTTTCTGATTATACTTGAAGAGAGTGATGGAAGAAAGATCAATAGGCTTCTTCCGAGGAGAAGATCCTAAACCTGAATTCTAAAGCCAATTCATCTTCTACTGAAGGAAATTAGACTTCCTCTTCTTAGAGTTTCCAAAAAAAGGCTGAGATAAAGGTGCATGAGCAACAAATGATTTCTTAGAAGTGGGGTTCTCATATCTAATGGCCATATCCATCAATCTTGTAAAAGGGCTATGCACATGAGTAATCATACGGTCATAATACTCTAGGCGAGCTTCAGCTATAAACTTCTCATTCTTCTTAAGAGGGGTATCAATCAAGCTAGGACCAAACTTGAAAAGTTCGTTGAACTCCTCTCATACTTAGAAAATGGCATATTCCCCTGCTTAAGATCCATAAACTCCCTGTAAAGCTGATACTTCTTGCTCCGGGCATCCACTTAGTCGCAAAAGCATCCCTAAACTGCTCCCAAGTGATACTTGCCTCAATAGCGTGGGCTATAACTGACTCCCACCAATCTTGGGCTACCTCCTGCAACTGCCAAGCTGCCAACTAACACTTCTAATCCTCGGTGATATCAAGACCAGTAAAAATTCTCTCTAAACTCCTCAACCACTATTGAGCCTCATTGATGCTTGTTGCTCCAGTAAACTAGGTACTACCAAGCTGAATAAACTCCTTACAAAGAATGGTGAACCTAATGGGTGCAACTGGTGCTAGAGCTGGGGAAAAACCACGACACTGACCTTTGGCATTCCTACGATTCATTCTGGAAATTCAAGAATGAATTTTAGGACAAAGATAGAGGAAAAAAATAAGACTAGAATGGAAATCCTAATCAAATAATTATATTAAATAAGGTGGATACGAAAGGAAGGAGATTCTAAGAAAAATAAAATTTAGGTCTTGAAACAAGAAAAATTTTATACCCTAAAATAATCTTTTAAAATCATTTAAAAACCATTTTTACTTAAAAATAAGTTCTCTTATAAATAATGATTCTAAGACTGATTTTACTCATTCTTGGGTACTTCTACCGTATCTCTAATGAGTTTTTGCCCCACGGGCTAAGGTTTGCTAAATCCAAAGCTTTGATACCAACTGTAACATCCTGCCATTTTGAACCATTCAAATCAACAATAAAACCACACATATCAGACTTGAAAAATTCAAAACAACAAATTGTTAATAAATTTGGGGAAATTAAAATCAATCACAAAATCACAAACACAGAATATCAGAATAACTCGCGGTAGAATAAAATAAAAATAGTAGTTCATGAAGCTACTAGAGATATAGTCTCAAAACAAAAACATATATCAGAGTCCGAAAGCCAGTACAACTGCAAAACCAAATACATAAGTTCACTGATACATAAGCAAAGGCTGAATGGAAATAACTAAAATAGGAAATAGATAGATAGTTAAATCTCCAGCAGATCTCTAGCTCCGAAAGATGAATCCAAAGTTGTGATACTGACCCAAGCGTAAAGCAAAACACAAAACCCTCGAGTCAGGACAAATATACTTATAAAATGTAAATCAACTCAAGTGAACAGTATAAAATGCATCACTAAGTTAAAGGATGCTTGGGATCGCCCATCCTTTAAGGATCCATTAAACTATCTACTATGTAGTAATATACGCTATTATAATAATGTCTAAAGTAAAATAAACTATTAAAATAGTGTTAAGGCATTACCCATATCACCCTTAACACATTTTATAATGCCATAGTCTATGCAGTACCATAATACTCCATAAACTGGGGCTATCAGAGGATACTCTATAAGTACGACATAAAACAAACTCGTAGTGGTCTCGATAAGGTAGGCGATACAGCGCAAATAGGCAATGCCAGGGTAGATATACCAATTACACTTCTGGATTGTTGGTAACGCATAGCTGCAGCTACCGTCCAACTCGATCCACACTCCCGAATCAAAGGTGCGCATCAAATCGATCACAAAGTAATAGAATGGCTAACGATGAAATATGTTCGATCGGAGGAGCTACCTTACTTGGGTCATCAATTGCTCCTGTTTTAGCCACCTTATGCTAACTCACGGGAGTTCGGTCCAGGTATATACCTTATATAGGATCGTCGCCACCATCCTACTTCATTCTGGAATCTCCACCACGCAGACAGTTGTTAAAGTTTTTTCGGTATCGACAGAGAGTATGCTCATATCCATTCCCGGTCTCTTTACCAGCAAAACGTTATTATAACCCATGGTTATTTCATTTCAAATAGTCCATATTTCATATCAAAACACATTCATTTGAAACCATTGTAGATCCGATATCATTATTCTGTTAAAATAATATTCATTTCAAAGTCGTAACACTTTCGAAATTTACACTTAAACATAACACTTTGAAACCATAATAATTTAGAAACCATAACACTTTGAAAATGTAACCTTTTAGAATCATAGGAGTTCAAAAACGTTACCTTTAAGAAATCATAGCATTTTGAATTCATTACCTTAAGAAATCATAGCATTTTTAAAACATAATGCTTCCCACTATAACAGTTTATACAACAACATATTTTATATACTTTATTTTTAAAACATAGTTATTATATAACATCTATTTTGTTATACCAAAGTTTTTATTTAGATATTAAATAAACTAGGATTTTAATTAAATAAAATTTATCACTATAATATCCAATTAAAGCTGTATTTTCTTACATTAAGTTCAAATTACAATATTAACTTAAAATTTCATTATTATAGTAAAGAAAATTATTATTATTATTATTTAAAATGTACTATTACACTAATTAAAATTTATATTATTAGGTTAGATTAAATTATTATTAAATTAAGTTAAATTTTTTTGTCATAGAGCACATCTTAAATTACATTTTAAACCATTTATTACTTATAAAGTTTCAACAAGTACAAAATAAATAGATTTATGTAAAACCATTAAATTAAATTAAATTTACATTATAAATGCATATATTCTAAAATCCAAAATACTTGAACATTATTTTAAAACCAACCATGGGTCTGTATAAAATTTTCTAACCTATAGTTAAGTGATACGAATATATATATCCTCTCGGTCCGAAAATATTTAAATTCCTGGGTATATATCAATTCAACCCGCAATCCCAAGTCAAAGAAAAATCGCTCGAGCCTATCATTTCAGCTCATAAAAAAATTTCCCTAATCTAAAGATCGGTCGGGTGTGTATCATTCAACTCATAGTGAGGGAACTTGCAAGGTGAGAACAGAATATGAAATAAACATATCAATAAATAACATATCATAGAATTTGATCATAATAGGTATAACATCAAATGAGATGACATAATATAAGCATATATGAAATTACTAACATGCATATACACCTCAATACAATTCAAATGCCATCAATTCACCAAAATAAAAGTATGTAGTCATGAGTGATTTCTCACCTTCTTTGGCTAGAGAAGATGATTTCAAACTAAACACAACGACTTCAAATAGATATGACAATCACAAACAAGTTTGAGCGGACAGAGAATCCAAATCCAAAGCTTAGAAATTATAAATAAAAACATAAGTAATTAAATGAATTCACATAGATAATTAAAATATACAAAATATATTTATGAAAACACTTGAATGGGATGGACTAAAGGTTAATAGGCTCGGTCACACAAGGTTTGGGCTCGGCCACTTTGGCTTTGGGTTAGGGTTTGCCTCAGCTAGGGTTCGGGAAGCATGGCTAGGGCAAGGCTCACGGTAAGGAAGGCAAAAGGAAGGGGTGGCAAAAGGTTATGCTCGGCTATGGGAAGGCTACGTGGTGATGGTGGTCGGATTTGGCTTGGTGGTTCGGCCTAGGGTTTAGACAAAGGGGGTTCGGCTAGGATTTGGAAAAGGAAAGGCCTAGGTATTGGAAAGAGGTGGGGAATAGGAGAGAAGAGAAAAAGGGGAGAGAAGAAGATGAAGGTGATGGCAAACTATGGAAGAAGAGGAGTGGCGATGAAGAAGATTTAGGGTATTTAGATGGAGGAGGAAGAAGAACTTAATGTAAATTTTATAAGGAGGAGAAAGTGAAAAGTGAGAAGTCAGGAAACATAGAGGTATATAACATATCTCAACCGGTGGCTTCTCATATGACCAAAGAAATTCCTAGCCCAATAGTCTAAGCCCAAAATCAAAGAATGAATAAGATAAATAATATATGAAAATAATTACGTGTAATACGAAAAAGATTGCAAATTTTTGAGAAGCAGAAATCGGAATTTAACAAAACGAAAAGCAGAGACAATGTTAGAATCAAATCCAGCTTCATAAAAATTCAAATTTAAAATTTTCAACCGGAAGTCAAACTTTGACAAAATTTGAACGGAATTTAAATTTTTGGAAATTTTTTATCTTATTGAATTTGGGAAAATATTTCACATCAAATCCCAATAATATATATTAAAATTCCAAATTTGTCAATTTTAAAATAATTTAAATCAAAGTTTCAAGAAAAATTCTATTAAAATATTTACTGAATTTACGGGTCGTTACAGCAGATGCATTCGTTAATGAACTAACTCGATCAATTTCAAACTGATTGGAGAAATAGGATTAAGATTCCATAGCTGATCACAAATGCAGGTGGAACATTGAAAGAGTTAGTGGTATGCCCTAGGGGCAATTATATGATTTGTTATAAATACTAACTCTATAATCAATTTTGCTTGTAATAACTGTGTTTATATTCTTTCAAATAGTTTGCTATATTGCAATATAATTAATAAGTAATTAATTTAAATTATATAACGTGGAAATTCTTGAATAATCTGTTATGTGATAGTAGTTACAAATAGTTGCAATCGTGAGTACTTAACCACAAAAATGAAATAAAATTTTATTATAAATATTCCTAGCCAACATGTTTCGAGGAAAGGATATCGATATATTCGTTGTGAGCAGAGTGCATAATTCTCTAAAATGTTCGGTAATGTATTACTCATAGCCGATGTGGGTACTAAAGGGTAACTTACTTATAGTTATTGGATAACTATGGAATAACTTGTCTGAGAGTTTCCTGTCGGTTGATAACAACTAGGTCAAACAGGAAATCTCAATGTAACGATGTTACATAATTCCCTCGACTTGAGATTGTGAAACTTAAATGTCAATACTCCATGTTGATAATAGTTAAATCATGCCATGGTGAACCATCGAGCAACTACAGTTGGGACTAAGTGAAGCATTGGAAGTGAAGCACTTCAATATAGAACAATCTTCTTAGTTTTTTCCAGCAAATTTTCCAAGGTCTCAGGATAAACTTAGGCCAGAGTGATTAGACTATAAAGTAATGAAGGAATGGACTAGGAGGCTTGGAAACCATCGAGAATCTAGTCGGTACCAATGTAGAATCCTTGGAAATCATGCACAACTAGTAAAGGTACTTCCAATATAAAGAAAAAAAAGGGTTTTTAAGATATAAAAATCAGTCGATGTTGACCAATATAGGTAAAGACCGATCGATTGATGTTTCTTTTGGAACATGCATCTTGACCCTGGTCTTCATGCAAGAACTGTAGATATGAAAATAATTTCCAGTTCAATCCTATATGGTGATTTTCCTGTTGGATTTCATCTATGAAGAGAAGCCTAACTCCAAACGGGAGAGGACCTTTTTGGGATTTTCTTCTTCTATATCAAGAGACTTTGAGCAAATGTAGATCTACTGTAACGACCCAGAATTTTTAGAAATTAAAATTTGAATATTTAATTAATTTTAAATATTTATAAGTGAATTTATAAGTCAAATAAATTTTAATTTGAATTATTGGATTTATTTGGATAATTAAATCGATAATTTAATATGTTAAATTATGGAAATAATTGAAAATAGGGTTAAATATGATTGATAATGATTTGTAAAATTTTATTTTATCATGTTAGAGTTAGAAAGATATTTTAGAACTTTTAAAATCGAATTAAAAGTTAATTTGTGAAAATTGAATATTTTAATAATTAAATCGACTAGTGAAAATAGTCAATTTTTGAACAGTCTCAGAATTGAACGAAACTAGTTCCATTGGATCCGTAATAGTTAGTTATTACCGGATTTCAATTTTCGTGTCAATCGGAGCTATCGTTTGATCGTGGCAGCTCGAAACGCATCGATTTATTTTTAATTTTAATTTGGCGAGTTAAAATAGCCATTTTTCAAAAAGTCTCGGATTTCGACGAAACCACTTTTATCGGATCCGTAATGTGATATTATTGTAAGGTTTCAAATTTCGTATCAATTGGATTTACCGTTTGTCCGGTACAAATTAAAACGCCTAGAAATCGACTTAAATCGGTTTAATTCAAATTGAGCGTTTACAGCCATAACTCGCACATACTTCCGAATTAGCTTCCGAAACCTGTTCCATTGTGTCCGGAACGCGGGATAAACCCTAGGTACGTCAGTTTCGGCGCGTAAATCGGAGTTCGGAATTTCCGGATGAATAGTGTCGAACGAAACTCTATAAATAGGCCTCATTCACAAATTAAAAAAAAAAATATCAAAACCTAAACCTAATTTGCCCAGCCGCCACTTTACCAATGAATGGCCAGAAAACTCTCCCATTCCCTCTCTTTTATCTTTCAATCCGTCGACAATTAGGCTAAAGTTTCAACTAGAGAATCGAAGAGCATGGTGATATCTACAAGTTCAACGGTGGAGATCGTGTTTGGAGCGACGATGGGGGAGATAGGGGGTCGCGTGCGTGCCGTGTTCACCCTCGTGCGCGCGCATGTAGAGGAGGCCGAGCTTGCCTAGGTCGTGGCCGAAGGTAGCTCGTGTGTGGAGCTTCGAGACGGCATCACTTGATCGTGTTCTAGGTGTATGGATTGGATGAATTTTTAAACCCTAATATGCATGATGGGTTCGGCCTTGGCATCAAGTTCTGGAGCAAGAAACGTGGAGAAGGAAGATGGACGCGTGCGGCTCTGATGGCTTGGAGCAAGATCTAACGGTTATTAGGAAGTTAGGTTTAAAATTAATTAAGTTATGTTGAGATTTGTTTATATAAAATTTGTGTAAACTTCAAAAATCAATAACTTTTTCATACGAGGTCGAAAAAATGCGAAACCAGTTGCGTTGGAATCGTATGGACGAGCACTACGCGATGGAGTTGGTTTGGAGTCGTTTGGAGTTAGTGAGAATTTTGGGTAAAATTAAATGTCCGTTTAATTTTATTCGAAATAAATCGCTAAAACGGAAATAAAATCAAGGTGAGAACTTCTCACTCAATCGAATCAGTTTCGATTTTATTTTAAATAGTTAGATTTAAAATATTTGAATGCATGTATGAATGATGATTGATATATATTGATTGTTAAAATAGATATTATACGCCGTTAGTAAGCGGATGTTATTTATTAAAAACATATACCGCGAATATTTCATAAACAGTGAAATTGGTATTATATATAGTAGCAATATATATATATTGGCATATGTATATATTGGAGTTATTGATTTCCCGCATTTTTTGTTTAGCGGATGAGACCCTATTACGCCGTTATTAAGCGGATAATATTTAATAAGAACATATACCGCGATAATTTCGTACTGGAGCGAAATTGGTATTGTGCTAATGTTTGTGGATGCAGGAAAACAGGTTGGAGGGATCCAACTGGATTCCTCAACAGTATTTATTAGATTTTCAGATATTTTGATATTTGATGGATTTTCATATTGATATATGATGAATCGTGTAGTCGTGATTGACTATTTGGTGTGTAGCATCATTGGACCCAAATTTTGGGATTTTAAAATGATTTTTAAAAGTGATTTTTGAAGTATAAAATAATTTTGGATTTGATCCATTATAAATAAATAAACGTTATAATTTTTAATGTTATAAAAATTATGATTTTTGAGAAATATAGTTAGAAACTGATTTTTGAGAATATGATGCTATTGAGTTTATAAAATAGTTAAATCGAGATATTTTAGAATTATTGTGAAAAGTTTAAATATAGGATTTATGAAATTTAATTATTTTATGAATCAAAATGGTGAAATAATAAAGGAGATTTAAGACGTTTTAAAAGAATAATATAAATTGAATTATATTTAGAGATTTATAAATGGATATTTATAAATTGAAATATGGACATTTTAAAACGAGTTTTTATAAGTGTTTGAATGAAGTGAAAATGAATTTCATAAATAAATGAAATTTATAGAATTATAAACTGTGAAGTTATAAAAGAAATTTATAAATAGTAAGATTTATAAATTTGGTGAAATTATTTGAAGAATAGATTGGTTAAATAAATGGATCTTATAAATTATAAGATTCATAAATTGGAAAGTCTTTAAAAGAACGATTTTGTAAAATAATCGTATTATAAGTATTTAACTTATAATATGAACTTTTAGTCATAATTGAGTTATAAACTGGAATAGATTAATAAAGGAAATTTATAAAAAGGAAGTTTTTATAAATAAATAGAAATGGAATTTATAAACGTTGTTTTATAAATTCACAAACGACTTATTTTGATAAGTAAAATTGTTATAACTTATTTATGGAGTTATATTCACGTTTTAGACAGTGAATAATCCTTTAAAATAAAATGAATAAAAAGGATGAAATTTGTTAATGAAGTATATTCACGTTTTTGAATGGTGAATAACACGTTAAAGAAATTGTTTTGAATGTGATATTTGAAATAGAATTAAAACGATCTAACGAAGTTTTAAATGTGTTGAGATTCGAAACCATAGATTTCAACATTCATTGTTGAAATAGACGTTTTCGAGAAATAAAAGGAAATGGTGGACTATAACACGATTGTTATAGTAAATGATTTCCGAAAGGAAATGTTTTGAATAGTATTGGTATTTATATATCTATTTTAAATTCGAATCCCTATACTAGTGAATTTGGGTTGTCGTAACGATGTTTTACGTAACATTCGTTTTGGCCCAAATAAATATGTTTAAGAGAATGATTTCCTTAAAAGAATGAAATATATACTTAATCTCGATTTAAGTATATTGAATATTTTCTAAGTGTTGAAAATAAATAAAATTTGTGAATTACTTATGAATAAATAAGTATGGAAATGTTTTCCAATATGAAGTGAATATTTAGAATTTATCTTTTTGAAGATAAATTGAAATGAATTTTTGAAATCATATGCATGGATATTTTGAAATATAAATTCATTATGGAATTTATAAATGAAAAGTGGAATTGGTTTAGAAAAATAAATATTGATTTATTTTTGAAGTGTTGAAATTATATATCTTGTAAAGATATTTTGGAAAGTAAATAATTTGGAAAATTATTTGGAATCTGGTGATGTGTGCATATCCAGTGATAGTTCAATAACCGACTATCAATATTTCCCTTTGAATGGGTATTTGATGTGAATTGTTTGAATTTGAATGCCACACTTATTTTTGAATAAGCGCTCACTATTCGGGTTAACCGGGAAAGGACCATGGGGTCGTATAACCCATTCCGAATATGTGATACGTCGTTGTGAATTGCATTGAAGATCGGTGTTGAAGACCCGGTATTTGCGAGAGCGATAGGATGACCTGTCGATTGACTCTGCACTGAGTAGCTACAGTATTGAGTTCTCCATATGTGATGGTGAATCCGATCAGGATTGTGAATATCCGGATTGCAAGGACTTCTTTGTAAGTGCCTTCGGTTTTGTTCGATCCCGGAACAGACTTGTATGGATTGTGTGTCTGACATTACAAGTCGAGATATAAAGCCGACTTCATTCAAATATATTTCTGTTGGTGGCGAAGAATTTATTCTTTTAGCTTAACACCCTTCTCTGAGACGTACGAGCTCAGAGGTTATATAGTTGAAGTTATCAGCGATATATTCCCAATTTGGTAATGTGACATGCTGAGTGTTGCTGAAATGATCATTGTGTTGATTATTGTGATAGGATCGTTTATTTGATCGTCTATCTTAGTGATCATTATGTTGATCATTTGTTGACCCAAAGCATGGCTTTTGTATAAAGTATGTTTTTGTGGACGTGACTTCGTCGAGCCTCACACCCCGGAAATGGTCAAAACAGGAAAGATGCGGCAAGGTTATGAGGGGTAGCACCCTTTAGGGTATGTACATTTCCTTCTGGATAGAGGTGGTATCATGGTATGGAGCCCAGATATTTAACCTATGTGGTTACTACGAATTTATTACTTTGTGGTTGTTGGTTTTCGGGATCCCGTGAGAAAGGTCGTTTACGATCGGGGAATGGCGTGCTCGTGTCAGTAGTTACCCAGTTAGGGGTAACCCGGCCTTGTGTTGGCAGAGTTCCGGTTTGGTTCTCGGGGATGTCTTTCCAGAGGCATTCTCATGTGGCAATGGGAAGTTCCTTGGCCTGACCATTTGTTGGAAATCCAAAGAAACAATACGAAACTTGTACGGTTTTAGTTGTAGAACCTGCCATCTAATATGGTAGCTATTAGTAGGCATAATATAATGGTACCTATGCTGACTAAGATTTATATTCTACTTTCGAAATGAATTTTCTACACTATGCACTAGTAATAATATCAAATGTTCTTTTTAAATGCGTATCAAGCATGTTTGACTATCATAAGGAGAAATCTTCTCCAAGTCTGCATTTGCATTGTGTGTGTGGCAGGAGGTCTTATGGTAGTCTCATTTTTAAAAGCATTGCGAATTGAATTTAAAAATATTCCTCTATTTTGATTTTAAAGATAAATAAACTGTTTTGAGTTCTCACACCAGTCTTGTTAAGCTTTGGGCTATGTGATGGGGGGTTCTCGCTTCGCGGTTAGGTGGCGAACGGGAGACTCTTACTCCCACACATCCTCTTTTAGGGGGTTGGTTAGGTGTAACCTGAGACAGTCGAGAGGCTGGCCGTAAAAGCAAGTTTGGGATACCAGTTGTTGCCACGGTGGGGCTGGGATGGTTGAAAAGCCTACCGGTTGTGACTGCTGTCGATGGTTGAAAAGCCTGGATCTGACAATGTGGTATCAGAGCTTATGGTTAAGCGATAACCATGGTTCTGTTGGGTATTATTCATTAGAGATAGAGTCAGTAGTACTCTAGATTGAGTTTGAGTGTAATAATAGCTATGAGAGCGTATTTGTTAGTGAATATAAAAATTGTTTTATATTGTGATGATTGGTTTATTGAGTGGTATATGAACTTTCGTCAGCGTGGTCCGCAAGACTATGCCGAAGGAGTTTCTAAACACTTGAATAGAACAATTCGACACAATATTGGTTTTAAATTGGGTAAATGAAATAATTTTACCTGAGTATATTTTATATATAAAGGAATAATTTTTCAGAATTATTAAAGTGTATATAAGTTGATTGTTTAGTTGTTTGAATAATCTAAATAAAGGAATTGTATAAGCAAAAAGAATTATAAGAGTTAAATTATAATTAAAGTGATCTACAATTGTGAAATAAACTTATATATATAAGAAGTGAAACTATATGGATATATTATGAATATGAGTTGTAAATGAAATTCAACTTTTGTAATTGAATTGAATTAATGAATTGAATGAATCAATTAAATGTGAATTTAGTTGGTATGAAATGATGAATATAAGTGTTAATTCATTAAAATCTAATGTTATTGAAAGTTGAATAGTTGAATGAAAATCAATTAATTAAACCAATTGATAAGTAAAGGAATTTGGTTGTAATTATATATACATTGGTTGATATATGGTTGTTAGTTGATTGTATATAATTCATTAAGTAATTAATGAAAGTGAATTAGTGAAATTTAAAGCTATGTAATTGAATTCAAATTAGAAGTAAATAAATTTGAAATGAATTGAATTTAATTTGGAAGTGAACCAACTTGAATATGAATTAGTGAATATAAACTAATTGAAAAAGAATGCTAGAAAATCCAATGTTAATGAATCGAATGTTATTAAATTGAAAACCTATTTCATTGGATATGAATGAGAATATAAATGAATATTTATTGGTTATGAATTTGTTGGATGATAGTTGGTTGATGTTTGAATATAATTGCTTTTATTGCATTTGCTATGTTAGTATATATAGTTATTATGTTACTATATGTTGTATATTGATACTATTGTCATATATGCATGTTCTCATGTTGTTTGTTGAGTAATTAGTAGGTGCGGATCGCGTATGCTTCGCATTTGGAGCTCGCTTTTGCGCTATATTAGCCGTATATGCTCGCTAATAAAATATAAGGTACATATCTCGGATTAAATACAGTACTTTTACACTTTTTTCCCTTCGGGATGCCTCATTACTTGATGAGATGTATATTTGTGATATATATACTGTCATTTTTTTTTCGGATCGAGCCGCGCAAAGGAGACTATGGCGAATTTTTCCGGAAATTTAAGGCGTTAGAAAAATTTTGAGAAAATTGGAAAATTTTGAAAAACTTTAAACTTTGATTTGAAGTTGAAAGTTAAACAATAGTAGTTGTTTTTGAAAGGATAACTAAGTATGATTTGAAAACTTAGTAAAGTATTATAAGAAGTTTAACTATGAATTATGGAAAATTAATAAATTCTGTAACTTTTCTTACTTGTAATTTCGGGACGAAATTCTTTTAAGTGGGGAAGATTGTAACGACCCAGAATTTTTAGAAATTAAAATTTGAATATTTAATTAATTTTAAATATTTATAAGTGAATTTATAAGTCAAATAAATTTTTATTTGAATTATTGGATTTATTTGGATAATTAAATCGATAATTTAATATGTTAAATTATGAAAATAATTGAAAATAGGGTTAAATATGATTGAAAATGATTTGTAAAATTTTATTTTATCATGTTAGAGTTAGAAAGATATTTTAGAACTTTTAAAATCGAATTAAAAGTTAATTTGTGAAAATTGAATATTTTAATAATTAAATCGACTAGTGAAAATAGTCAATTTTTGAACAGTCTCAGAATTGAACGAAACCAGTTCCATTGGATCCGTAATAGTTAGTTATTACCGGATTTCAATTTTCGTGTCAATCGGAGCTATCGTTTGATCGTGGCAGCTCGAAACGCATCGATTTATTTTTAATTTTAATTTGGCGAGTTAAAATAGCCATTTTTCAAAAAGTCTCGGATTTCGACGAAACCACTTTCATCGGATCCGTAATGTGATATTATTGTAAGGTTTCAAATTTCGTATCAATTGGATTTACCGTTTGTCCGGTACAAATTAAAACGCCTAGAAATCGACTTAAATCGGTTTAATTCAAATTGAGCGTTTACAGCCATAACTCGCACATACTTCCGAATTAGCTTCCGAAACCTGTTCCATTGTGTCCGGAACGCGGGATAAACCCTAGGTACGTCAGTTTCGGCGTGTAAATCGGAGTTCGGAATTTCCGGATGAATAGTGTCGAACGAAACTCTATAAATAGGCCTCTTTCACAAATAAAAAAAAAAAATATCAAAACCTAAACCTAATTTGCCCAGCCGCCACTTTACCAATGAATGGCCAGAAAACTCTCCCATTCCCTCTCTTTTATCTTTCAATCCGTCGACAATTAGGCTAAAGTTTCAACTAGAGAATCGAAGAGCATGGTGATATCTACAAGTTCAACGGTGGAGATCGTGTTTGGAGCGACGATGGGGGAGATAGGGGGTCGCGTGCATGCCGTGTTCACCCTCGTGCGCGCGCATGTAGAGGAGGCCGAGCTTGCCTAGGTCGTGGCCGAAGGTAGCTCGTGTGTGGAGCTTCGAGACGGCATCACTTGATCGTGTTCTAGGTGTATGGATTGGATGAATTTTTAAACCCTAATATGCATGATGGGTTCGGCCTTGGCATCAAGTTCTGGAGCAAGAAACGTGGAGAAGGAAGATGGACGCGTGCGGCTCTGATGGCTTGGAGCAAGATCTAACGGTTATTAGGAAGTTAGGTTTAAAATTAATTAAGTTATGTTGAGATTTGTTTATATAAAATTTGTGTAAACTTCAAAAATCAATAACTTTTTCATACGAGGTCGAAAAAATGCGAAACCAGTTGCGTTGGAATCGTATGGACGAGCACTACGCGATGGAGTTGGTTTGGAGTCGTTTGGAGTTAGTGAGAATTTTGGGTAAAATTAAACGTCCGTTTAATTTTATTCGAAATAAATCGCTAAAACGGAAATAAAATCAAGGTGAGAACTTCTCACTCAATCGAATCAGTTTCGATTTTATTCTAAATAGTTAGATTTAAAATATTTGAATGCATGTATGAATGATGATTGATATATATTGATTGTTAAAATAGACATTATACGCCGTTAGTAAGCGGATGTTATTTATTAAAAACATATACCGCGAATATTTCATAAACCGTGAAATTGGTATTATATATAGTAGCAATATATATATATTGGCATATGTATATATTGGAGTTATTGATTTCCCGCATTTTTTGTTTAGCGGATGAGACCCTATTACGCCGTTATTAAGCGGATAATATTTAATAAGAACATATACCGCGATAATTTCGTACTGGAGCGAAATTGGTATTGTGCTAATGTTTGTGGATGCAGGAAAACAGGTTGGAGGGATCCAACTGGATTCCTCAACAGTATTTATTAGATTTTCAGATATTTTGATATTTGATGGATTTTCATATTGATATATGATGAATCGTGTAGTCGTGATTGACTATTTGGTGTGTAGCATCATTGGACCCAAATTTTGGGATTTTAAAAGTGATTTTTGAAGTATAAAATAATTTTGGATTTGATCCATTATAAATAAATAAACGTTATAATTTTTAATGTCACAAAAATTATGATTTTTGAGAAATATAGTTAGAAACTGATTTTTGAGAATATGATGCTATTGAGTTTATAAAATAGTTAAATCGAGATATTTTAGAATTATTGTGAAAAGTTTAAATATAGGATTTATGAAATTTAATTATTTTATGAATCAAAATGGTGAAATAATAAAGGAGATTTAAGACGTTTTAAAAGAATAATATAAATTGAATTATATTTAGAGATTTATAAATGGATATTTATAAATTGAAATATGGACATTTTAAAACGAGTTTTTATAAGTGTTTGAATGAAGTGAAAATGAATTTCATAAATAAATGAAATTTATAGAATTATAAACTGTGAAGTTATAAAAGAAATTTATAAATAGTAAGATTTATAAATTTGGTGAAATTATTTGAAGAATAGATTGGTTAAATAAATGGATCTTATAAATTATAAGATTCATAAATTGGAAAGTCTTTAAAAGAACGATTTTGTAAAATAATCGTATTATAAGTATTTAACTTATAATATGAACTTTTAGTTATAATTGAGTTATAAACTGGAATAGATTAATAAAGGAAATTTATAAAAAGGAAGTTTTTATAAATAAATAGAAATGGAATTTATAAACGTTGTTTTATAAATTCACAAACGACTTATTTTTATAAGTAAAATTGTTATAACTTATTTATGGAGTTATATTCACGTTCGACAGTGAATAATCCTTTAAAATAAAATGAATAAAAAGGATGAAATTTGTTAATGAAGTATATTCACGTTTTTGAATGGTGAATAACACGTTAAAGAAATTGTTTTGAATGTGATATTTGAAATAGAATTAAAACGATCTAACGAAGTTTTAAATGTGTTGAGATTCGAAACCATAGATTTCAACATTCATTGTTGAAATAGACGTTTTCGAGAAATAAAAGGAAATGGTGGACTATAACACGATTGTTATAGTAAATGATTTCCGAAAGGAAATGTTTTGAATAGTATTGGGATTTATATATCTATTTTAAATTCGAATCCCTATACTAGTGAATTTGGGTTGTCGTAACGATGTTTTACGTAACATTCGTTTTGGCCCAAATAAATATGTTTAAGAGAATGATTTCCTTAGAAGAATGAAATATATACTTAATCTCGATTTAAGTATATTGAATATTTTCTAAGTGTTGAAAATAAATAAAATTTGTGAATTACTTATGAATAAATAAGTATGGAAATGTTTTCCAATATGAAGTGAATATTTAGAATTTATCTTTTTGAAGATAAATTGAAATGAATTTTTGAAATCATATGCATGGATATTTTGAAATATAAATTCATTATGGAATTTATAAATGAAAAGTGGAATTGGTTTAGAAAAATAAATATTGATTTATTTTTGAAGTGTTGAAATTATATATCTTGTAAAGATATTTTGGAAAGTAAATAATTTGGAAAATTATTTGGAATCTGGTGATGTGTGCATATCCAGTGATAGTTCAATAACCGACTATCAATATTTCCCTTTGAATGAGTATTTGATGTGAATTGTTTGAATTTGAATGCCACACTTATTTTTGAATAAGCGCTCACTATTCGGGTTAACCGGGAAAGGACCATGGGGTCGTATAACCCATTCCGAATATGTGATACGTCGTTGTGAATTGCATTGAAGATCGGTGTTGAAGACCCGGTATTTGCGAGAGCGATAGGATGACCTGTCGATTGACTCTGCACCAAGTAGCTACGGTATTGAGTTCTCCATATGTGATGGTGAATCCGATCAGGATTGTGAATATCCGGATTGCAAGGACTTCTTTGTAAGTGCCTTCGGTTTTGTTCGATCCCGGAACAAACTTGTATGGATTGTGTGTCTGACATTACAAGTCGAGATATAAAGCCGACTTCATTCAAATATATTTCTGTTGGTGGCGAAGAATTTATTCTTTTAGCTTAACACCCTTCTCTGAGACGTACGAGCTCAGAGGTTATATAGTTGAAGTTATCAGCGATATATTCCCAATTTGGTAATGTGACATGCTGAGTGTTGCTGAAATGATCATTGTGTTGATTATTGTGATAGGATCGTTTATTTGATCGTCTATCTTAGTGATCATTGTGTTGATCATTTGTTGACCCAAAGCATGGCTTTTGTATAAAGTATGTTTTTGTGGACGTGACTTCGTCGAGCCTCACACCCCGGAAATGGTCAAAACAGGAAAGATGCGGCAAGGTTATGAGGGGTAGCACCCTTTAGGGTATGTACATTTCCTTCTGGATAGAGGTGGTATCATGGTATGGAGCCCAGATATTTAACCTATGTGGTTACTACGAATTTATTACTTTGTGGTTGTTGGTTTTCGGGATCCCGTGAGAAAGGTCGTTTACGATCGGGGAATGGCGTGCTCGTGTCAGTAGTTACCCAGTTAGGGGTAACCCGGCCTTGTGTTGGCAGAGTTCCGGTTTGGTTCTCGGGGATGTCTTTCCAGAGGCATTCTCATGTGGCAATGGGAAGTTCCTTGGCCTGACCATTTGTTGGAAATCCAAAGAAACAATACGAAACTTGTACGGTTTTAGTTGTAGAACCTGCCATCTAATATGGTAGCTATTAGTAGGCATAATATAATGGTACCTATGCTGGCTAAGATTTATATTCTACTTTCGAAATGAATTTTCTACACTATGCACTAGTAATAATATCAAATGTTCTTTTTAAATGCGTATCAAGCATGTTTGACTATCATAAGGAGAAATCTTCTCCAAGTCTGCGTTTGCATTGTGTGTGTGGCAGGAGGTCTTATGGTAGTCTCATTTTTAAAAGCATTGCGAATTGAATTTAAAAATATTCCTCTATTTTGATTTTAAAGATAAATAAACTGTTTTGAGTTCTCACACCAGTCACATGACTGACTTGGAGTTTATTGTTTTCCTTCCTAAACTCTGGGTGCCCACCAAATTTCCACACGGGCAGTTAAGAGTTAGGTTTATCAGGATATTCTGGATATTCTGGAATTGCTGGAGGCAAGATGGATGGCATGGCATATTATTTATATAGTATTTCTTTTTTCGTTGCACTATTTGTTGTTGTTGTTGTACACTCTGATGATATGATGTAATGAAATGTGATGTAATGTAATAACCGATATAGTTCTTTATTTAAAGATTATTCATTTATTATTATATGTTGTTCCGCTGCGAATTGTGAGATTCTGTTATTCTGTTGTTTTCTGTCCCGTTCTATTTTCTCTATTTTCTTTATGTTCTATTTTCTTTCTGTTCTATTCTTTTTTTTTCTTCTATTTTAAAATTCTTCTTTCTTCTTTTCCCTCTATCTTCTACCTTTTTCTCTCTTTTTCTTTTCTTAAATTTTTTTAAAAACCCTCAGTGTTCGGTTTTCCGTCGTTCGATTCCTCGGCAGTCGATAAAGTGAGTGTCGATGTTGAATTTTCGGAAGACGAAAAATCGTGTCCTGACATCTACTTGATTGTAACACAAATTTGATTGGTAATGGTGTATTCCAAAGAGAGTTCATCGATAAAAATGATTAAGTGGATGTCGGTCGGAGATTTCATTGAACATTATAAAGAGTGTGTTTTGTTCTTTCTTTCTTTGATTTCTCTCATTTTCCATTTGATTAGTTTATTTTGATTGATATTAGGGCGTTTGTACTAATTTTTTGAGCCATATTTTTGGTCCTTTCCTTGATAAGAGCATGAGATCTAAGATTGTTAAAGATGAAGATGCCATCTACAAGGAAAACTTTAGCTAGAGGGAGTTAACTAGAGAAAGGGGGTAACTGGAGCTATCCTCTTGTTCAAATCCACATTCTATCTATGTGACCATAGAGAAGATGGATGGGACAGCAATGGAGATGCAAATGAGATTGGTAGCTTTCCATGAGGAGATGTTGATTGGATTCTTCCAATAGATGGAGCATCAAAGAGCAGCCGAAGTATCTAGAAACCAAGACTAGAGGAGGTTAAAAAACAAGAATGATGGAACAGGAGTTATATTTAGAAGATGAACCGACATTGACCAACTCTAATCCCTTACAAACAATCAATACCAACTGATCCAGACTGGTCGGTACCTATCAATCTAGGCAAAGGTTTGGGGTCGATTTTGATATTAAGCAGGCATGGGTGCTTGGGATGAACAATGCTGGAGCCAAGAATAAGGATCGGAATGCAAACTTGCAGCAACATGGAAGAGAACCTGAAGGTGCTCGTGGGAACGGAGGCATGAGGAAGCTTTAACTAAAAAAGTGTGGTGCTTAGGAAATTTCAACTAAATCCAGTTGATCATTTAGTTGAATAAAATGGGTATATCGAGATGGAGCTCCAGATCAAGATTTAGAGGATGTGAATCAAAACCCTTTCACCATAAACATCTGATACCCTAGGAATCCACCATATTTTAAGCAATTTAACTTAGAACCGTATAATGGATGGACTGATCCTACCATCCATTTGATAGGACACATCTAACACATAAGGTTGTTAGGAACTTCAGACAAAGTGATAGGATGGTGCTTTCTATTATTTTTTAACTAATTTTTCCGCATCATGGTTTCACCAACTGAGTAATAGATCCATTAGAATATGGACTGAGTTAGTGGACAAGTTTATGAGCCAATCAAAGTTCATATAGTTCAATAGGGAATGTGATGACGCATACGAATGTAAAGTGGAGGGGGAATGAGACATTACAAAGTCACTTGACTTGATTTAATGCAGAAACCGTTGTAGTTCATAAACAAGACCCATCGATCATTCTTATAGTAATGGTTGCTGAAGTTGCAAATAAACTGAATTTAAGAAGGCTTTGAAAAGGGATCCGCTAGTGGATCCTGTAAATTTCTATTATCAGGCAAAGTGATACTTGGGGTCAGGAGGACATTGAAACCAAGAATGGTGAAGTGAATGATGTGGAGGATAAAGGACCATCAAGGCAGGACCTAAAAAGGATAAAGAAAAAAAAAGAAAAACTGATGATGATTTTAGAGCCTTGAAGCAGCCAAAGAGGGAATCGAAGTTCTTCTCTTACTTCAATTTAAATGACACGCTAGAGAGGATCTATCATGATATTATAGGGTAGATTTCCTATAAGAAACTTGGTAAGAGTGAGCCCATGGAATGGAATAGAAATTTTGGAAAATACTACTTATTCCATTATCTGGTTAGGCATTAGATAAACAAATGCAAACAATTGGGAGATTTGATAGAAGAGGAGTTTCAGAGTAACTGATTGCAAAAATATATGAGAAATTAGATATAGTAGCACATACCGCAATGGTGCAAAAGGAGTGACCGCCAACTATGAAGTATATACCCTATTACAGCCAAATATTTGGATCGGGCGTGGCCATCCCATAATTGGGATGTATAGGAATTAGCTTTTTTCAACATTTTATTTTGCGTTAAATAGACTAAGGATTACTGCCGATTTACAAATATAGAAGATCTCGATGGTCCCTTAGGAAAGTGCTGATTTAATGTCTGATAATAATCCTTGATTAGACTATTTGCTTAGATTATTGCTTGATGCAATTAGATTTGAAGTCTATGAATGATCGATTGGCTAATATTTGGATACGAAATCATTTGAATATGATGTTTGATTTTGATATTGCTACAGGATACTATAGGAATATTATTAACTCTTACATTTGATAGATAAACAGATAAATTATAGTTTCCTCAATTGAAAAGATGGGGTGATGAAATATGAAATATAGGTCCCCTCGTTAGAGAGCTAGTAGATAGGCCAATATAAAATAGCTGAGCGGATGGACTCGCCGTAATGTTGGATCCCTTAGGTGGTGATCGAGCAGATGGGATTAATGTAGATTTATGACTTATGATCTGGAGAGATCAAAACTTAATATTAAGAATTGAATGCCTTTTAATTTGATATGAATTGATATTGATTTAACCAAAATGATATTTTGGTTATGATAAATTGAGATTATTAAGCAAGAGATGCATAAATATATAAATTAGGAGTAGTAAGAAATCAAGAGAAGAGTTAACTTGTAAATCTCAATATTTGAAGTATTTATAGGATTAAAAAGATGAAGTTGAGGAGTTGTTACTGTTAGATAAACTCTATTCGATTTAATGGCTGCAACCTTTGAGTAAAAGATGAGATTATTCAATCTAAAAAGAAGCGACCATTCAGAATATAGCAGTTGCCAAACGACAGATGTCTATGGAAAAACCACAGACGATTGTGGATTTAGGAATAAAATTCTCGAGCCTTCTCACAGACATTTGTGGATTTACCACAAACGTCTATGGTTGGAATTTCTAGATTTTAAATGTTTTTCAGTGCCAATTTTGTGTATATGAATTCGTGTGTGCATATATATTCGAGGAGACCTTACCATGTTTATCTAAGACTCTTAATACACTGATATAACTTACTAATTACAGTATGGTCCATAAATCTACGTCTGTCTTCGAGTGTCAATATCTTAGAGCATGGAGATCTCTTGTAGTATATACCTGTATTCTTGATAATATATATAATATATGTGATTATATAGTTATTGTCATTGAAACCATTGAATGGAGGTTTAACACATTTATTATATTTAATTCACATTTTTATATGTGATAAGTTTTAAGTTTGATTTAAAATTTGAAAGTAGATAATAATTTAAATCGTAACAAATTTCAGTTAATTTCATTGAATTTTCAGTAAAGATAATTAATTAGAGAATAAATGTACAGTCATTTAATTGATGTTGGATTAAATTAAAGAGAGTTGACAATTGATTGTCTATCTAATTTGATTTTAAATTAAACTTGTAAAATATCCTTATATTACTGTTTGTAAACTTTAAATCATATACTTTACTAAGTTAAGTAAATAAATTATATACCGTACTCAATTCTAGTAGCTAGATAAACACACATAAACACATAAACACATAAACGTAAGATGATGAAATGGATTATTCCCTGAATAATGGTTTAATTTTATTTTATTTTTTTTACAGTGTTCTATGTCAAGACTTTAAAACTATGGTAAGAATTTATTCTAACCATATTATAACAAAATTAACTTCAAAGAAGCAAATGAGTGACATATCCTTTATTCATTAATCATAATACCATATTCAGAATCACGAATGGCAAGATCATTAAATATACCATGATTTCTGTATATATATGCAATGATGATGAGTTTCATATAACAGGGGTATGTGTGTATTACTTCTTCTCTTATAAAATTACTATGTAGCTTAACATCATTTTTGAATGAAAAATAATTTTAGCGTTCTTAATGTTTGTAAAGTAGTGTTAAAACAATAGTAAAATGAATGCTTATCAATTAATATATAGAATTTCTCAATGCATCATGTAAACTATAGTATTCTCCATATTTATTCTTTACGAGAACATAACTACATAAGTTCAAAGTTAACACTATATTAATCATGGAGACTTGATAACAATTCAATGAGCTATAGTCTAACATATTTTTTAATAAGAAATATTGCAAAATAAATAAAATAACGGGGAAAATTAACTTGATATTAAAAAAATGGAGATAAGTTACCGCAAAATTTGAAGTTTAATTGAAAATTAGCATTTTAGTTTTATACATATCAATTTCTAATTCAAAACCAAATAGAAAAAATCAACATAAATTAGTTTTAAATTGAGCAAACTAACCATTTTTAGTTACTTTTCTAGAATGTAAATCATATATGAAAGAAGAATTAAGAGAAGGAAGGATGTTAAGTGTTACTTCTCATAAAATAACTATGTAGTTTAAACATATATATAGGAAAAATAATTTTAGAATTGTCAAATAGTTATAGGCTAACGAAAATCCATGAAAAAATATGAAAATTACCTATCAACTTAATCTATATTTGATGGAGTTATTTAGTGGGTCATATAAACTGAAGCAGTCTCTATCATTATTCCTTTAGAGAGACATTAACTACATATATTTGAAATAATACTAAATTAACCATGAGATTTAACATTATCTCAATGTACCCTAGTCTCCTAATTTTTCAAAAAAAAAGATTATAAAATAATAAAATATGACTTTAAATGTTGTAATAGATATCTTAAAACTTAAATACAGAGATAAGTTACCGCTTATTGGAAAAATCACCTAAAAGTTAGTCCTTTAATTCTTTAATTATTTTTTCCAGAGTCAAAAATTTAAATCAGAATAAGAATCAAAGATAAGTAAAAAGGTTAAATAAATTTGTTAAGAACTGAAAAGGTAAAGAAATGGGACAATCGTCTGAATTGGTGAGAGAAGAAGAGATATCGAAATACCTATCAATTCACATTAATTAAAAGGGTAATATGCAAATTAAAAATAATTATTCAAAGAAAGGAATAAGAAAGTTGGAAGGAATAAACATTAATATTTTTGAACAAATAACAATGAAATAAATATTATCAATTTATGAGCAGTGTTAAATACACCCGAATAACAGTTGTAATTTACCCGCTATCTAATTTACCCAACTTATTTTATTTCCCGACTCTATGTTTCCTAATCTATAATTTTTGCATTACTGATTAATTTTTACTCGGTTTATTACCATTTGTATTGTAAATTAAAAAACATAAAAAAAAACTTTAGTTAATCTTCTAATAAGCGATGGAGTTAAGGATTTCTTTATGAAGTATAGCTTTCAGTTTGTTGTTGAGCTATATAGTGTAGTGGTTGTCTTCAATTGTATACAGTTGAGACGACTATTTGGGATTAAAACCAAACAAATACAAGAATGTAACCTATTTATCACTAAAATCATACATAAGTCACTGTCCACCATCGCATGAATAGTGTTGCGTGGATTGGTCTTCTAGGTATATAAAATCATGTTCTTGATTACCAAATGATATGGAACATTCAATGATAAGCATTTATTATTTCCATCTAATACTCATGGTTACGAACTTTTTTATATCTACAATTGTTTAAACATTCTATCCTACGAATTTCTACTCGTGTTTAAGAATGTACTATTTACATTATGTATATTACATATAACAGAAATAACACCAAAAGCACACTTTTATTTCAAATACTTGTAAGAGTTAAATTATGTAATCAAATTACATAATTTCCTTTAGGGCATACCATTAACTTCATCAGACACAAGATTCATTTCTAGTTTTAGGGATCATAAAAACCAATTGGTTCATTTTCCTAAAGTTGTATCTTTTGACAATTAATCCCTAAAATTGAATAAACATTTCGTTTTAATGGAAAATGCTACAATAATGGAAAATTTAAGTTCAAATATCTATAAATCCTAAAATTTGACTGATATAAAAAGCAATATGAATTGATAGGGAGAATTGGTATAAAAATATAGATTTACGAACTAAATTAAGGAAATAAGATTTAAATTTTGCAAAAGTGCTAGGATGACCAAATGCAAAAGGTATAAATTTGCTGGTCTGAGTAACGTTGATGGAAATTACAAAGAGAATATAATTGTGCAAACCCAGATTTCCTCCACTTAAGAAGGTTCATCATTTTTTGGTTGAAACAGATTATTTGATTTTGTAGTGTAGTTGATCCCACTCTAAATTGGAAAATATTTTGCTGGTTGAACTAGGCTATTTGGTATAAGGTTAGTCGCTCCTGATTTTATGGTGAATTAGAGTTCATGTTTTTCCAATGTATACATTACTTTTCTTGAAAATGGATAAAAATGGGTTTACAGCCCAACTAAATAAAGCTCATTATAATGGTTGATCCGCATAAACTTGTAGGTGAATAAACCTAATACAACTTATTTACTTACACTAAATACAGAAACCCTAATCGTCTTTATTCCCTTTCCCATCCCCCTTCTCTCTCATGATGGCCAAAAAAAAAATTATGTAAAGTCGAAACAATATTGTATGCATTGTTATTTAAACTTTTCTCTTCATTACTCTTTACTTGTCTTTATAACTGCATTCATCTCTTTCTAAATATGACATGTAACAACCCACACTTTAATAGACCTGAATTTTGACAAAATCGAAACCCAAATCCATTGGGATACAAATCATTAGTTTTGCTAACCTGTAATAAAAATAAGTATATCAGAATTCGATCAAAATAAACTCACATCGAAATAGAAAATATAATAGGATATAATTACTGACTAAGGCCACTACCTCAGAATCAATGGTTTTCCTTGGATATATAATCGCCTTGTTAGTACCGAGCATGAATAAGAAGACTTCTCCATTAACTATTTCGTCTTGCTCCAGTGACATGTTCCTCTAAATCTATCATATGGGTTGTAATGAGCAAGGGGTCAGAATAACGTTCTGGTGAATGGAAAATTGCATACTTTGGTAACATAATTCACACCATTTGGTTCTCATTTGAATGTTATGTATGTTATTTATGGTTAATATGTTTAATTTATTATATATGCGTATGATATATCTACTCTAACCTTTTCCTAAGGCATATTATACATAGATACGCATATGTACATATTTTCATTCTAACCATTTTTGAACCACAACTCTGACCACTTAGCACTTATTAACTATGAATCGGGCCTTGCGCATCTTTGTCGCTAGTTTATCGGTCCTAGCTACAAAGACCAATGACCCCTATATATGGCTTTACTATAATATATATATATATATATATAGAATTTCCATATTATTATCTCATTCAAAAACTCATCTAAGTGTTAACTAGCTCACTTTCACTAAATAACTTTTTCAACCAACTCTGTCATGAGGTCCATGCATATGCCATATGGATTCTACCCTAGTAGGAAGCAAAATCCATTAAGGCTTAACTCAAGTCTTTACTACCACTTGTTTGAGATCATTGGGTGTCCAAGCCTATATGCTAGAGCTATTACTAAATATTGGTACCAACTATAAACATAACCCGTTGACCCTCCATAGCTGACATCCCTATTTAGATTTATCTAAGAAAGTCAAGGAAAATCCCCCTTTTGTTACTTACTGCCTCCTATTGGATATGAAGCATAACCTATTTCCCAAAAGGTACTTGGCCATTTAATACTTCAAATCCGACGCGAACCCCCAGGCATATTTTCCCCTAATCTATCTGCAACATAAATCACTTTCTCGTGGGTCCTAAGGTTGGAGATGTCCCACATCAGTACTAAGTGTATACAACTATTGGTAGCTTTTGAGTAAAGAGCAGACTTCTGTTGGTTAGCTCTACTAACCTCGCATCCCAACCCACTAAATCAAATTAATTATCCTAAGCTATAATATTGAGTAAAGCCCATTGTGATGAACCGAAATTTCTGGATGTTGAAATTGAAATATTTAATTGATTTTAAATATTTAAAAGTTAGTTTCTAAATTGAATTTCAAATATCATATTTATTTGGCAATTAAATTATTGAATTAAATTATTGAAAGTTGGGTGAATGGTTGAATTTGAATTTTAAATTTTAAGCTTGTTAAAAATAGTTTAAAAGCTTGTAGAATTTATATTGATTATACTGAAGATAGTAGAAATGTTAAAACTGAAATTGGAAGTGTTTTGTTAAGTTTTGAAAATATATCATTTAAATCGGTATTTAAAAAAAGCCATCCGAGGCACAGTCTTGGAATTCGATGAAAGCAGCTCCATTAGATCAGTAATATTGTACTATTATCGGATTTCAAATTTCGTAGTGATCGGAGCTGTTCTGTGAGCATACAATATTAAAGCGCTGAAATTTATATCGAAATCTAATATAAATAACTGGTCCAAAAAGCTATCTTCTCCATACGGTCGAATTAGGACTCGAAACCTTTTCCATTACATTCGGAATAGGGGCATACCTTTATGAACGCCTAGCGGCACGCCTCTGTAGTATATAAAAATTTAAGGCTTCGAATTCAAGATAACTTAAATTTGAATTTAAATTCAAATAAATAATAAAATTTCGTTGACACCGTGGCTTGTTCATTTTGACACGGGAGGAAATTTTAACACTTGTCCCCTTCTTTTACATGCGTCCTCTTTGTAAATTTTTGGTCGAAGAAATTGCCCAGTTTTTCATTTTCGTTTTATAATCTGGTTATCAAATAAAATATAATGAAGTGAGAATGTCGAAACCTCCTCGTAAAAATCAAACTCTTTTCCATTCAACCAATCCATGGCCGCTCTCTTTGGTTTCAAATCAATTTGAAATGACCGCATGCAAAATCGAATCTCGTTCAACAATATACACTCATACGAAAATCATGTTTTCCCCTCATTCTTTTTTTTAATTGACATCGTTCCTTAAAAATCATGATCCACTCGATCTAAAATTCGATAAATTACATGAAGCCTTGTTCTAGCCTAGGGTTCGTTCTGGTGGGGGTTTTGCGTATGCAGTGATGGTGGGAAATCACGGCAGAGAATCGGAGTGGAAGCCGTTAACCGGGGGTATTGTTTGCCTGGAGTTCGTCAACGTTTTGTCGTGGAGACGCTCTGGGATGGAAGTGGGTATCGGTGTCGAGGTGGAGTGATGTGGCAGGAGTGGATCAAAGTCACGGGTGTGGCGATGGAATGGATAGCTCAAGTGTGAAGGTAGGGGAGCAATTAGATGGATCCAGGGATGGCTGTCGAGACTAGGTACGTACAGCTGCGGAGCTGTTCATTTTTTGGTGAGTAGCAGCGTCGATGGAGGCAAGTATGTTTTGTCCTGTGTGTATAAGGTGCTTGTGTAAATGTGGGAAAGGAGAGCTTTGATCGATTTAAGGTAATTAGGTATTTGAGTCTAAGGCGTTATTAGTTTTTATTACAGATTGAAAATGTACACATTTTAGTTTACTGGTCATTTATTTAACCTAGATTTTTTTACTAAATCTAATTGTTGTCTTGGAGAAAAAATAGCAGGTAAGTGGAAATGGATCGAGTAGAAAATTTTATAATAATTTAGTTTATAAAAAAAATGTTTAAAGAAAAGAGAATATAGACTAGGTTGGTAAAACCATCATTTATAATTTGTAATTAAATCTGTTAAGTGGTGATTTATTATTTTCGACTAATTCAAATGTTAATAAAACCATATAATGTTTATAAAAGGTCTAAATTGTGGAGGTTCAAGCCGGTGTGGATCAGATTGCAAACAATAAAATTAAAGGTGAGTTAATCTCACTCATCTGGATTATTATTTAAAATTAAATAATTAAATTTAAATATTTGTTGAATGGTTGAATTGAATGGATGTGGTATATTATATAGTAGTATATAGTATATATTGAAATGATCGATTTCCCGCATTATATAGCGGATAAGACCCTATACGCCGCATAATATTAGATGATATGAATATAACCCCATATAACGTGATACTCCACCTCAAAGTGGAATTGGTATTTTATATTGTGCTAACATCTGTAGATGTGGAGAAATAGGTTGGAGGGATCCAACTGGATTCCTCAAAACATTTAGATTTGTATTAATATTCTGTGATATGATTTATTTGATAATCTGAGAAAGATTATATTGGTGATTGAAAATATTGAATGCTATGTTTATTGAATATTTGGTTATACTGAGTTATCAAAATATATAGATTGGATTTTTGAAAAGAAAATAAAGAGAGAATTTTTAAGTAAAATAATTATAGAGATTTCGAATAAATTAAAGAATGATTTAGAAAAGTTAAATATTGATTTTTTTAATTTATAATGAATAAATTCCAAGTGTGGGAAGGAGTTTTTTGAATAAAAGGGGAAATAATGAAATTTAAAACTTAAGTGATATTATTTAAAAGAATAAAGGATTATTTTAAATTCAAGGTTTAAATTTATTGAAAGGATAAAGAAGGAATTTGGAAAAGTATGAAATTGGTATTTTCCGTTAAATATGATTTTAAATCATAACTAAGAAGTAAAATCTGAAGTTAATGGGTTTTGAAATAAGTTGAGTAAGTAAAGGAATTTATTTTAAAATGGAGTAAATTTGGAAATCAATTTGGAAATTGATAAAGTGTTTGAAACTGTGATTTAAAAGGAGTATGAGACTACGGAAATATATAAACTGGGTTTATAAAGCGAAAATGATATCAATGGATATTTGGAAGTATAAATTCACGATGGGAATTTATAAAGGAATGGGTAATTGGTTTTAAAAATAAATAGTGGTTTATTTTAAAAGTGTGAAAGGAAAATGTCTTACCCTGAAAAGCTAAGTACATTTTCAAACAGATCTTTTAAGTTTAAGTTAAAAGTTTTAAAGTAAATTTAAAAGAATGTTTTGAGAATTATTGCTTAAGTTGTTTAAAAATTTAAAGATAAATATTTACTAAATAGTTATAGTAGTAATTATTTTAAAAGGGTAATTGGTATTATTTTTAAAAAGATAATGATTAATATTTATATTTTATAAAATAGTTTTATTTTAAAGATAGATTGGTTGAAATTTTGTAGAATTTCGTAACTCTTATTTTAAAATTTAGTTTGGCTTAACTTGTATTTTAAAAATTAGTTTTATATTTTATAAATTAGTTTTATTTTAAATATTTTTAAAGTATATATTTTGAATAAGTGTTCAAGTAGTTTATTTTAAATGTTTAAAGTATATTTTAGAATAAATTGTTTTAAATTTTTTTAAAATCAAAAATATTTGGACTTGGTGATTTTCAGTGGAAATAAACAGTTTTGGAAATTTATTCCACGAGTGAAAAGAGATTTGAAATTGTCAAAAGATTGAAGTGTAGAAAATATCTTGTGAAGATATTTTGAATAATAAATAATTTGGGAAATTATTTAAATCGGATGGTTGATTATGAATGTTATTTAATAGTTAAATAGCCGGCTATCAATATTGGTCAATGTGCTGATCGTTTCAAAGAGATCGGGATCGGATTTGCTTCAATACAGCATGATAGGGGGTTCTCGCTTCGCGTTTGGTGGCGAACGGGAGACTCTTACCCCAACATGTCCTTGAGAGATATTACAAGGCCTTGGGTTGGTTGCGAGTCGAGAGGCTGGCCGTAAAAGCAAATTCGAGGTACCAACGTATGTCACGGCGGAGAGTAGCCACTGTCGATGGTTGAAAGCCTAGGCCGTTACATTTGGTATCAGAGCTGAAGGTTAAGTGAGAACCTTGGCTCTGGTGGGGATTACTCATTTGAATAGAGTTCGTAGTACTCTATAATGAGTTTGAGGGTATTAATAGTATGAGCGCATATTTGTTAGTGAATATAAAAATTGTTTTCATATTGTGTTGACTTATCAGTTAAGTGTTCATGAATTCTGGTCGATATGTGGGACACCAATATAGGGATTCCTAAACTCTTAAACAAGATATACCGACACAATATATTTTTTAAATAGGGTAAATAAAATAATTTTACCCAAATTATTATTGTATATAAAACAAATAATTTTTTGTAAATTATTATAGCTATATACGGTTGCTTGGTTATTAAGGACTGATAATATTAAATTATTATCATTATTTTGTAGAAATTGAATAAGAAATTGAAAATCATAACTAAAGCTAAGAAAGTAAATTCATATTACATAACCAAATTTTAAGTGAGAATTATAAATGTAATTTATAATTTAAAATAAAATTTTAGAGTAATATTTGAATATGAATTGAAAGAATTTGGAATTTGGAATTTTGGAAAAAGTTTAAATTCCTTTTGGGTTTGAAAATGGTTTTCAAAGGTTTTGGAGAAATAATAGTGACATTATTTTGAATTCGATTTGAAATCTAGTGAGATTTGAAATTTAAATTTCTTTTGAAGGGGTTTTAAAGAGATAAAAGCATTTAACTCTCTTGGGTCGCTGGAAAATAACTTCGATGATGACTGAAGCATCATCGATGTTCATTTTCAAGTTTCCAAGAGAGGAATTGCTACCCAAATGATTTAATGTGGAATTATTTGCAAAAGTGGATTGGTTTTAAAAATTCAAGGAATAATTGGATATGCAATTGAATTACGGATTTCAAAATGATTTTTGGAATATTGAAATTTTGGTTTGATAAAACCATTTTTATTTTAAAATACAAAGGAATATTGAATATTTAGAATTGGTATTTGTTGCAAAATTGAGTTTAATTTTGTAATGCAAAGGGATATTTTGGATTGGATATAATTGATTTCAAAAACGATTTTGAAATGTTGAATAATTGATTAAAGACTCTGGAATCTTATTTAAAATGTTTATGGAATTTAAATAAGTTGGAAACTTTAAGGAAGTTTAAAATTTTGAATGGAAATGGAATGTAATTGAATCTAGTAAATAAAAGTAAAAAATTTATTTTATTGGAAGTAAATTTATGGGAGAACAAATTTATTTAAATTTGTAAGTAAAAGAACTAGAATTAAAGTTGAATAATGAAATCAATTTAAATTGTGTCAAGAAAGGTGAATTGTAAATTTGTTCGAAGGAACTAGAAGAAGTAAAAGTTTAGAAATAAACTTTCTATTGAAATTTGTGGAATAAGATTCTACTTGAAAGGGTCAAATAAAGGTAAGTGTGACTAGAAAATAAAGTTAGAAAGATAAGGCAATTAAAGAAGGTGGTAAATTGAATGGGAATAAAATTGTGGATAGACAAATGAAATTGCATTTGTAAGAACAAGAACTGAAAATGAATATTGGGAATTAATTTAAACTGTGTGCAACGGAAGATAGTCAAGATTTGACTAAATAAAATAAGGGACTGAAATAAAATTAGTGAGTAAACTAATTGATTCAGGTGGGTAAGTAAATGAATTGGAATTTTACGTTGGGATGATATTTAATTTAAAATGTGTAAAATAAAGTGAAGTTATAAAATTAATTCGAAGTAAACCAAAATAATAAAAGTTTGGAAATAAAAATATTTGTTTGAGATTTAAGATAAATTAGTAATTGGAACTAATTTAGAATAATTATATGAAACAGTTGTGAATGGACGATAGTTGATAAAATTCAATAATCAGAGTTTGAAGATGAATTGAATTCAAGTAGAATTGAAAATGAAATCTGGGTGAATATGGGGCAAAAGTATTGAGGTTTGAAATTCATTAGTAAATTGAGGCAAATTGAATCTATATGGAATTGGTGATCCAGTTTAAAAATAAGTGGATATAAGGTTTAAGTGGCAGAGTAAAAATAATATAAGAAGTGTATAAAATATATATATTGAACTTAAGAAATGAATGGTGAAATTCTTAATTAAGTTTGGTATTGGAAATATACTAAGTAATTTTGGAATGGAGATTTAAGTAAAGTTGTGAAAAGGTATAATTATGGATAAGTGAGTAAAAATCAAAATATATGCGAATAAAAGAGAATTGATATAGCTAAAAATCTGTAACGATACGGATTCTTCGCGTTCGAAAAATCGACATCCATACTTTTACATCGTACTCGATTGTCGCAGATTCGACCGTTCAAATCCGAGTCGCCGGAGCTTATAACACAATTAAGTAATAATAACAACACAACGGAAGAAAAAGAAATGAATATCATTGATATACAACATTCGATACAACAATGATACAATGTGAATCAAATATCAGAGATACAAGATAATAACGCTACAGCGGAAAACAGCTTCAACTTGAACTCTAAAGAAGGAATTCCAATATTAGCAACTGCAACTCAAATCCATTGCTCCAAAGCCAAGCTCCAAACCACAAGCTCGAACCACTATCTCGTTTCACCCAGGTAAGCAAGTCTCGTCCAACCAAAGACTCTAATACCCAAGACCTCCAAAGAATAGTAAAGAGAAAGCTAGAAGCTACCAGATCGATATCTATGTCTACTATCTGAAAAACCTAACTCTAGACTGCCCGTGTGGAAAATTGTGGGCACCCAGAGTTTAGGAAAGGAACAATAAACTCCGGGTTAGTCATGGGACTGGTATGAGAAAACAAAAACAATTTATCTTTAAAACAAACAAAAGAATTTAAATTTTGAAATCCGCAATGCTTTTGGAAAATGAAACTACCATAAGGCCTCCCGCCACACACACAATGCAAACGTAGACTTAGGGAAGATTTCTCCTTATGATAGTCAAATATGCTTGATACGCGAAAACCATTTGATATTATTATTAGTGCATAGTGGAAAACATTTCGAAAGTATAATATTAATCTTAGGCAGCATAGGTACCATTATATTATGCCTGCTACAGCTACCATGTTAGATGGCAGGTTCTACAACTAAAACCGTACAAGGCGCGTATTGGTAATTGGATTTCCAACATATGGTCAGGCTAAGGAACTTCCTGCGCCACATGGGTACGCCTCTGGAGGGACGCCCCGAGAACCTAACCGGATCTCTGCCAACACAAGGCCGGGTTACCTTTATAACTAGGTAACTACTGACATGAGTATGCCATCCCCCGGTCGTAACCAACCTTTATCCGAGCGCTCGATACCAACAACCACAGAGTAATGTATTTGCAGTAACCGCATAGGTTAAACATCTGGGCTCCATACCATGATATCACCTCTATCCAGAAGGAAATGAACATACCCTCAGGAGGCGCTACCTCCGAATAACCTTGCTGCATTCTTCCTGTTTCGACCATTCCGGGTTGTGAAGTTCGACGAAGTCTCGTCCATAAAGCCACGCTTTTCACAAAAGCCATGCTTTGATCAACAAATGATTAGCGGCACTTTGTATGCCACATTACCAAATTCGGAATGTATCACTGGTAACCACCAACTACATAACCTCTGAGCTCATACGTCTCAGAGAAGGGTGTTAAGCTAAGAGAATAAATCTCCACCACCAAACAGAAATGTATTTGATAGAAACCGGTTTTACATCTCAAAGTGTAGTGTCTTACACACATCCTTACAAGTCTGTTCCGGATTCGAACAGAACCGAAGGCACTTTCGAAGAAGCCCTTGCAAATCCGGATAATCCCTAATAACGTCCAGACTCCCCATCACAAAGGGTGATCGAATCTCTATATCGGGGACCAGTCGGTGCAGAGACATTCGACGGGTTATCCTTTCGTTTTCGAAAAATATCCGGTCTTCACCACCGGTCTTCAAATGCTATCCATATCGTCGTATCATTATTTGAATAGGTTATATGACACAAAGGCCCTCTCCCAGCTAAACCGAATAATGAGCGCAATATATAAAAAAAACCATATGGATATGGGATCTCAGTTATGTCACAACTTAATGCCCAAACTTTTCTTTCAAATGGTTAAACAAATTTACCATTCACAAATATTTTCAAAAAAATTCATTTCAAAAACCTTCAATGGTTTAAACAATTTCCACACTTAAACCTTTAAAACAAAATATTCACCTTTATAAACCCCTTTCAATTTAAAACAAGATTCACCAATCTTTGACAAAGATTTATTTATAACCTTTCAAAAACAATCGTTTCAAATTGGATTAACTCATCCGGTCTTTAAACCAAAGACTCGTTTTTTATAGCTTTTAAAATAATTTCCAAAGATTCATTCATAACTTGGAAAACTATTTCAATTCAAACTTAAAATTCCTTACGAATTGGGAATTCATTACTCATGTGAAAGCTTTTATCCTTGAAAACAAACAGTTTTACTTCGGAAAAACCCGATCTCACTTATACAAGTCCAAATCTTGGGGTTAATTCAAATTCCCATAATAATACTTTAAAAATGGTTTAAAACCCATATAAGCTTGTATAATCCCTTTTAAATCATAAATACTAAATATAGAATACAGTTTCAAGTTTTGAATTTAAATTTTAATCAAATTTGAAAACTAAATTAAGTTATTCAAAAATAACTTTTATACTTGAAAATTCCTTTTCAAAAGACTTTTCAAATTCAACGCAATTTCATTTCCAAAATTATTTGAATTTAAAAATTCAAATTTTAAAACCATTTCATTAAATTCAAATATCTGTGACTTAACTGATTTCTTCGTGAAATCCATATTTGTGTGTGTATAGTGTAGTCCAGGGGTTATACACACAATAGTGCAACAACAATCATCACATCACATATTCAAACACAGAAATATCGATAAGCGGTATAATCTATAACGCTTTTCTTCATTTACAGATCATGGATGAATAATATAAGTTCATCGTAGATAGTAATTTACATCACAGATAAATAAATTACATCACAGATCACAAGAATAATTCATAACGCAAAGCCTTATATATCAAGGGTATCAAACAATTTAATCATCCAATTCAAACATCCAGAGGTAATATCAAATAAATTATCTGATTTATTTAAATCAGATTAGTCATCAAACTTGGTTAATTAATGTTAATTAATCACAAACCATTTAATTAATTATTCTTAATTAATTACAAAAATTTATTAAGCCTTAATTAATAATCATTCCTTAATTGCCTTTATTAATCAATTAACCTTGAATTAATTTATCACATAAATTAATTAATCCTAATTAATTTAAAAATAAGTAATTATCCCTAATTACATAATTAACTCTTATCATTAATTGATTACTTTTATTAATTAACTAACCTTTAATTAATTAATTAATTACCTTAATTACAATTAATTAATTACCCCTAATTAATTAACCTCTAAACACTTGATTAAATTAATCTTTAATCATTAATTATCAATCCTTAATTACTTTCATTAAGATTTCCCTTTAAGTAATTAATTATCTTAAATTTAAATCACACAAAGTAATTAGCTTCTTAAATCAATTTCACAAATTATTAATACTCTCTTAATCACTCAATTACATTCTTTAAATCAAGATAAATACTCGAAATTGTTATCATATAAAATCATATGAAATCTTCTGGATTATTTAGGAATAAAACACTCCCTTAATTACTTTCATCATCACAACATTAAAATTTTGAAAATACTTGTTATTTAAATTTAATTAGTTAACTAATGTAAAACTATTAATTACCAAAACAATCTTGAAAACATTTCAAACTTTCAAATCTTTGACATTTATTTTAAAACTGGTTTGTAATTTCGATTCAAAACCTGGTCAACATTTATTTTAAAAATGAATTTTTAAATCGGAAAACATGTTTTTTTTTAAATTTAAAACTTGGAAATTCAATCTTTTAAAACCTGAGCCCATCACAATTTCATTCGTGCCATTCTTCGAGTTCCCCCACATCTTTATTTGCTTCGAGCGTATTTACAAATTCCCCGAGTCGCCCCTGAGTTCACTTCCCTTTCTCTTAAACTTCGTTATGTTTTTTTTAAATTTTATAACTGTAAAAACTCTTTGAATCACTCGTTGTGGTGCTCGAGTCAATCCCCTATTTTCCCCAGGCCATCCCGAGCTTCTACTCTTCTCCTTCCTTTATATTTTTTTTAAAACTAATTTTGTTTTAAACACTTGAAACCCGATACCCAGTGAAGCGTCTTGACAATGAACACGAGCCAAACCCGATTTCTCTCGATTAACAACCCGAGAACTACTTTGAGTTGTCCTTCTTCCTCCCAAACTTGAACAAAGCCAGACACACCCAAATATGCGTGCATGTGCACAAACAACCTGACCACCTCCAGTTGATGCTCCGATCATCGATAGGTCATCCATCCTCCCCTAAGTCCCCTCAACCATCCAAATCCATCGAATTGCCCGAGATTCGAAATCGAGCAAATTTGAACTGAAACAAAGACCAAACTCGATCGACTAATTTACTCCATCCCGATGATCTCAGTCACCAGCCTCTATGCCACCACGACCTGAGCTTCGGCAACGACCCACGCGACGTTACTCACCGGTCCCACGAATTCCGATACCCTATCGTTGATGCAGTTACCCAGAGAACCCCCACACTCAATCTGGGCATAAAAACCCTAATTCAATACCTTTTCAAATCCCTGATCACTAATAAATTCAATTTGTATTTTTTTTATCGATCCTTGATGCTCCAGCTAACCTTACTAGTAATCACGATTTTTACTTCATCGTGAAACATCGGGAATAGACAGAAAAAGGTTTTCTGATCATCACACAATTGCTTGAGATTTACTTATTTTAAAAACAAGATTTAGTTATCAAAATTCATCAATTTGTAAATCTATCGGATTTGGAAGTCCATTTATAAAATTAGAAACATTGATTTTTCTAAAATTTATGGATTTTTACTGTAAACCCTTTCTTTTTTTAAAAACTCCTTTTAAATCTTGCCTAGAAATATTTTTAACTCAATTATCTTGTTAATATAAACAAAATTTGTTTATATATATTAGTCTTAAAGGAACTGAGAGCAGAGACATAATTTTTGAACAAAGTTTTAAAAATCTGTAACAAGAACAGAACAACAACTGCCCTGCACAACAACTCCACATACAAATACATAGGCAAATTCTATTTAAACAATCAAACAAACCACATATCATATTTCATTTTAAGTAATACTGCATGCATCTGGATTAAACAGATTTAAATCTAAAAACTGTTTACTCACTTTATATTCAGTTTGAACAAAGGATTTTTTTTCTTTTTCAGTTTTAAAAATGTTTCTGGTTTAAAATGTTTTCTGGTTGTAACTTTCATACAGTCATCTATATACATACACAATTCATAGTCATAAAGCATATATCACAGCTTATATCAAATTTTATCACAAGAAAACAGAATAACTTACAGGTTCAAATGCTTGCTCACCTGTCATGGTTGTAACAGAGAAGCAACTAGATCCTGAGTGTTTGGGAAGAACAGAAGAACAAAGCTTAGAGTTGAATTTTCTTGATTACAGTTTTTTTTCTTCTTTGATCTGCAGAAGTTTATTCACATAAAACTTTTTTTAAAATTTCCTATTTCATTTGTTACTCACTTCCTTAATAAAAAAATGATTCACTTACAGGTTGAATTTTTGTTTTCAGAGGAGATTACAAGCTTTCAGATTAAATTCATGCTTTGTGAAAATCTGGAAAGTGGTCCTCACTTTGATACTTTTCTGGTTTTCAAACTTCCTTTTCCTCAGGTTTCAGGTTTTGATTTTGTTTAAAGCAAAATGATTCACTTTATTCCAGATTTGAGAATTTTGTTTTGCTGAATTTCATTTTCTTTCTTTGATCTTTGTTTAGTTTCAGGTTTTGAAAAGATAGATTGAACCTTATTTTCTTTTTCATTTGTATTCTATTTACATTTTAATTTAAAAGAAAATAAATTTAAAATGCCATTTGTTAAACTTTGTTTAACACTTGTAATTTCATTTGTTAGTTTTCTTACACAGTTTTATTTAACTAAATTGTGTTTAAACCCCTCTCATTAAATTTATTTAAAATTTGTGTTTATATCCTTGTTAAACTTAAATTTGTTTACATTTTAATTTACAACTTTGTTTACATATTTAAATTTATGTTTAAATCCCTTTATTAATAGTTTACAAATGTTGAAACAATTATTTAATACCTTCTTATGTTTATTTTTATACTTCTACAAATTAAAATTTAAACCTTATTTTAAATTAATTCATGCATTTGCATTTAAACTTTATTTTATTTTTATTTACAAATCATGTTTTAATTTAAATTATGAATTTATATCTTCACTCTATCGTAATTATGTGATATGTAAATATTCTTTTACATTTTACATCCATGAATATACAACTATTTTTTATATGTTCCAATGTTTTAAATCTTTTTATCAAATCTAATTTTACATTCTTTTATTCAAATTCAACATTTAATATAAAAATCAATTTGTACTTATACATGAACAAATAATCAAAAAAAATTATTTATAAATATTTTTTTATATTCCATTTGATTTCAAATCAATAAATTTTATTCATAATCTCTTGATATATTTATTCATTCAAACTTTCAAATTAATTAGATTCCAATATATTAACATTTGAACTTCAAATTCACATTTTCAAATTATATTTAAAATTAACATCCATAAACAACTAATATTTATTTTGAAAAACTCTATTAAATTCACGAATAAATTTCAAAAATTAATTCAATTATCAAATTAGACTGGGCTAAAATTCAGGGATGTTACAGATTCCCCCCTTAAGAAAATTTCGTCCTCAAAATTCGTAAGGGAGACGACCAAAGAATATAAAGAGATAGAGAGATGAATCATCAGATCAAACTGAATATTTATTCTGCATTTGGTTTACCAAATCAGAATATCAATAATGGATACAAGAACGAATCAATTTAACTCTTTACGAATTACTCAGGTCATCAGATCTACAAGTACACAGCGGTATTGATTAATTCTAAGGACAACTAACCACTCGTAGAATATACCGGGATCCAACAGAATAAACAGATATATGGATACAATTCAAAAACTTTAGTTTAAACAACCAAAATATATATATCAACCATAGCAACCAAAGCAAACAATTCATACAAACAATTCTGACCCATCTGGAGTTTATGTCCCATGCAAATATATCAAGGCTTCTTCTTGGAGCTGTCAGGAATCATCAAAGAATTGAAAAGACGAATCAAAGGAGATCGATAGAGAAAGTTGTTTCCGCTATTGCAGGGTACCGACCATTTGTAGTCGTACTCCCCTGTCCCCTATCTCGTCCTCTTCTTGCACACACACTCACTATCAGTGAATAGTAAGAGAATTTACTAAGGCATACAGACGGATATCTTAAGGATATACTCATTCTAGGGTATACTTCACCCTATCTCTAATGAGTTACTTAATGTGTTATACTCCTGAGCTAAAGTTTCAACCTTCAGCTCTGGTACCAAATGTAACGATACGGATTCTTCGCGTTCGAAAAATCGACATCCATACTTTTACATCGTACTCGAATGCCGCAGATTCGACCGTTCAAATCCGAGTCGTCGGAGCTTATAACACAATTAAGTAATAATAACAACACAACGGAAGAAAAAGAAATGAATATCATTGATATACAATATTCGATACAACAATGATACAATGTGAATCAAATATCAGAGATACAAGATAACAATGCTACAGCGGAAAACAGCTTCAACTTGAACTCTAAAGAAGGAATTCCAATATTAGCAACTGCAACTCAAATCCATTGCTCCAAAGCCAATCTCCAAACCACAAGCTCGAACCACTATCTCGTTTCACCCAGGTAAGCAAGTCTCGTCCAACCAAAGGCTCTAATACCCAAGACCTCCAAAGAATAGTAAAGAGAAAGCTAGAAGCTACCAGATCGATATCTATGTCTACTATCTGAAAACCCAACTCTATACTGCCCGTGTGGAAAATTGTGGGCGCCCAGAGTTTAGGAAAGGAACAATAAACTCCGGGTCAATCATGGGACTGGTATGAGCAAACAAAAACAATTTATCTTTAAAACAAACAAAAGAATTTAAATTTTGAAATCCGCAATGCTTTTGGAAAATGAAACTACCATAAGGCCTCCCGCCACACACACAATGCAAACCCAGACTTGGGGATGATTTCTCTTTATGATAGTCAAATATGCTTGATACGCGGAAACCATTTGATATTATTATTAGTGCATAGTGGAAAACATTTCGAAAGTATAATATTAATATTAGCCAGCATAGGTACCATTATATTATGCCTGCTACAGCTACCATATTAGATGGCAGGTTCTACAACTAAAACCGTACAAGGCGCGTATTGGTAATTGGATTTCCAACAAATGGTCAGGCTAAGGAACTTTCTGGGCCACATGGGTACGCCTCTGGAGGGACGCCCCGAGAACCTAACCGGATCTCTGCCAACACAAGGCCGGGTTACCTCTATAACTTGGTAACTATCGACACGAGTATGCCATCCCCGGTCGTAACCAACCTTTATCCGAGCACTCGATACCAACAACCACAAAGTAATGTATTTGCAGTAACCGCATAGGTTAAACATCTGGGCTCCATACCATGATATCACCTCTATCCAGAAGGAAATGAACATACCCTTAAGAGGCGCTACCTCCGAATAACCTTGCTGCATTCTTCCTGTTTCGACCATTCCGGGCTATGAAGTTCGACAAAGTATCGTCCACAAAGCTACGCTTTTCACAAAAGCCATGCTTTGATCAACAAATGATTAGCAGCACTTCGTATGCCACATTACCAAATTGGGAATGTATCACTAGTAACCATCAACTACATAACCTCTGAGCTTGTACGTCTCAGAGAAGGGTGTTAAGCTAAGAGAATAAATCTCCGCCACCAAACAGAAATGTATTTGATAGAAACCGGTTTTACATCTCAAAGTGTAGTGTCTTACACACATCCTTACAAGTCTGTTCCGGGTTCGAACAGAACCGAAGGCACTTCCGAAGAAGCCCTTGCAAATCCGGATAATCTCTAATCACGTCCAAACTCCCCATCACAAAAGGTGATCGAATCTCTATACCGGGGACCAGTCGGTGCAGAGACATCCGATGGGTTATCCTTTCGTTTTCGAAAAATATCCGGTCTTCACCACTGGTCTTCAAATGCTATCCATATCGTCGTATCATTATTCGGAATAGGTTATATGACATATAGGCCCTCTCCCGGCTAAACCGAATAATGAGCGCAATATATAAAAAAAACCATATGGATATGGGATCTCAGTTAAGTCAAAACTTATTGTCCAAACTTTTCTTTCAAATGGTTAAACAAATTTACCATTTACAAATCTTTTTAAAAAAATTCATTTCAAAAACCTTCAATGGTTTAAACAATTTCCACACTTAAACCTTTTAGACAAAAGATTCACCTTTATAAACCCCTTTCAATTTAAAACAAGATTTACCAATCTTTGACAAAGATTTATTTATAACCTTTCAAAAACAATTTCATTTCAAATTGGATTAACTCATCCGGTCTTTAAATCAAAGACTCATTTTTTTATAGCTTTTAAAATAATTTCCAAAGATTCATTCATAACTTGGAAAACTATTTCAATTCAAACTTAAAATTCCTTACGAATTGGGAATTCATTACTCATGTGAAAGCTTTTATCCTTGAAAACAAACAGTTTTACTTCGGAAAAACCCAATCTCATTTATACAAGTCCAAATCTTGGGGTTAATTCAAATTCGCATAGTAATACTTTAAAATGGTTTAAAACCCATATAAGCTTGTATAATCCCTTTTAAATCATAAATACTAAATATAGAATACAATTTCAAGTTTTGAATTTAAATTTTAATCAAATTTGAAAACTAAATTAAGTTATTCAAAAATAGCTTTTATACTTGAAAATTCCTTTTCAAAAGACTTTTCAAATTCAACCCAATTTCATTTCCAAAATTATTTGAATTTAAAAATTCAAATTTTAAAACCATTTCATTAAATTCAAATATCTGTGACTTCACTGATTTCTTCGTGAAATCCATAATTGTGTGTGTACAGTGTAGTCCAGCGGTTATACACACAATAGTGCAACAACAATCATCACATCACAGATTCAAACACAGAAATATCGATAAGCGGTATAATCTATAACACTTTTCTTCATTTACAGATCATGGATGAATAATATAAGTTCCTCGTAGATAGTAATTTACATCACAGATAAATAAATTACATCACAGATCACAAGAATAATTCATAATGCAAAGCATTATATATCAAGGGTATCAAACAATTTAATCATCCAATTCAAACATCCAGAGGTAATATCAAATAAATTATCTGATTTATTTAAATCAGATTAGTCATTAACCTTGGTTAATTAATGTTAATTAATTACAAACCATTTAATTAATTATTCTTAATTAATTACAAAAATTTATTAAGCCTTAATTAATAATCATTCCTTAATTGCCTTTATTAATCAATTAACCATGAATTAATTTATCACATAAATTAATTCATCCTAATTAATTTAAAAATAAGTAATTATCCCTAATTACGTAATTAACTCTTATCATTACTTGATTACTTTTATTAATTAACTAACCTTTAATTAATTAATTAATTAATTACCTTAATTACAATTAATTAATTACCCCTAATTAATTAACCTCTAAACACTTGATTAAATTAATCATCAATTATCAATCCTTAATTACTTTCATTAAGATTTCCCTTTAAGTAATTAATTATCTTAAATTTAAATCACACAAAGTAATTAGCTTCTTAAATCAATTTCACAAATTATTAATACTTACTTGATCACTCAATTACATTCTTTAAATCAAGATAAATACTCGAAATTGTTATCATATGAAATCTTCTTGATTATTTAGGAATAAAACACTCCCTTAATTACTTTCATCATCACAACATTAAAATTTTGAAAATACTTGTTATTTAAATTTAATTAGTTAACTAATGTAAAACTATTAATTACCAAAACAATCTTGAAAACATTTCAAACTTTCAATTCTTTGACACTTATTTTAAAACTGGTTTGTAATTTCGATTCAAAACCTGGTCAACATTTATTTTAAAAATGAATTTTTAAACCGGAAAACATGTTTTTTTTTAAATTTAAAACTTGGAAATTCAATCTTTTAAAACCTGACCCCATCACAATTTCATTCGTGCCATTCTTCGAGTTCCCCCGAATCTTTATTTGCTTCGAGCGTATTTACAAATTCCCCGAGTCGCCCCTGAGTTCACTTCCCTTTCTCTTAAACTTCGTTATGTTTTTTTTTTAAATTTTATAACTGTAAAAACTCTTTGAATCACTCGTTGTGGTGCTCGAGTCAAGCCCCCATTTTCCCCATGCCATCCCGAGCTTCTACTCTTCTCCTTCCTTTATATTTTTTTTTAAAACTAATTTTGTTTTAAACACTTGAAACCCGATACCCAGTGAAGGGTCTTGACAATGAACACGAGCCAAACCGGATTTCTCTCGATTAACAACCCGAGACTACTTCGAGTTGTCCTTCTTCCTCCCAAACTTGAACAAAGCCAGACACACCCAAATCTGCGTGCATGTGCACAAACAACCTGACCACCTCCAATTGATGCTCCGATCATTGATAGGTCATCCATCCTCCCCTAAGTCCCCTCAACCATCCAAATCCATCGAATTGCCTGAGATTCGAAATCGAGCAATTTTGAACTGAAACAAAGACCAAACTCGATCGACTAATTTACTCCATCCCGATGATCTCAGTCACCAGCCTCTATGCCACCACGACCTGAGCTTCGACAACGACCCACACGACGTTACTCACTGGTCCCACGAATTCTGATACCCTATCATTGATGCAGTTACCCAGAGAACCCCCACACCCAATTTGGGCATAAAAACCCTAATTCAATACCATTTCAAAATCCCTGATCACTAATAAATTCAATTTGTATTTTTTTATCGATCCTTGATGCTCCAGCTAACCTTACCAATAATCATGATTTTTACTTCATCGTGAAACATCGGGAATTGACAGAAAAAGGTTTTCTGATCATCACACAATTGCTTGAGATTTACTTATTTTAAAAACAATATTTAGTTATCAAAATTCATCAATTTGAAACCCCTATCAGATTTGGAAGTCCATTTATAAAATTAGAAACATTGATTTTTCTGAAATTTATGGATTTTTACTGTAAACCCTTTCTTTTTTTAAAAACTACTTTTAAATCTTGCCTAGAAATATTTTTAACTCAATTATCTTGTTAATATAAACAAAATTTGTTTATATATTAGTCTTAAAGGAACTGAGAGCAGAGACATAATTTTTGAACAAAGTTTTAAAAATCTGTTACAAGAACAAACAACAACTTCCCTGCACAACAACTCCACATACAAATACACAGGCAAATTCTATTTAAACAATCAAACAAACCACATATCATATTTCATTTTAAGTAATACTGCATGCATCTGGATTAAACAGATTTAAATCTAAAAACTGTTTACTCACTTTATATTCAGTTTGAACAGAGGATTTTTTTTTCTTTTTCAGGTTTAAAAATGTTTCGGGTTTAAAATCTTTTCTGGTTGTAACTTTCATACAGTCATCTATATACATACACAATTCATAGTCATAAAGCATATATCACAGCTTATATCAAATTTTATCACAACCAAACAGATTAACTTACGGGTTCAAATGCTTGCTCACCTGTCATGGTTGTAATAGGGAAGCAACTAGATCCTGAGTGTTTAGGAAGAACAGAAGAACAAAGCTTAGAGTTGAATTTTCTTGATTACAGTTTTTTTTCTTCTTTGATCTGCAGAAGTTTATTAACATAAAACTTTGTTTTAAATTTCCTATTTCATTTGTTACTCAATTCCTTAATAAAAAAATGATTCACTTACAGTTTGAATTTTTGTTTTCAGAGGAGATTATAAGCTTTCAGGTTAAATTCATGCTTTGTGAAAATCTAGAAAGTGGTCCTCACTTTGATACTTTTATGGTTTTTAAACTTCCCTTTCCTCAGGTTTCAGGTTTTGATTTTGTTTAAAGCAAAATGATTCACTTTATTCCAGATTTGAGAATTTTGTTTTGTTGATTTTCATTTTCTTTCTATGATCTTTGTTTAGTTTCATGTTTTGAAAAGTTAGATTGAACCTTATTTTCTTTTTCATTTGTATTCTATTTACATTTTAATTTAAAAGAAAATAAATTTAAAATGCCACTTGTTAAACTTTGTTTAACACTTGTAATTTCATTTGTTAGTTTTCTTACACATGTTTTATTTAACTAAATTGTGTTTAAACCCCTCTCATTAAATTTATTTAAAATTTGTGTTTATATCCTTGTTAAACTTAAATTTGTTACATTTTAATTTACAACTTTGTTTACATATTTAAATTTATGTTTAAATCCCTTTATTAATAGTTTACAAATGTTGAAACAATTATTTAATACCTTCTTATGTTTATTTTTATACTTCTACAAATTAAAATTTAAACCTTATTTTAAATTAATTCATGCATTTGCATTTAAACTTTATTTTATTTTTATTTACAAATCATGTTTTAACTTAAATTATGAATTTATATCTTCACTCTATCGTAATTATGTGATATGTAAATATTCTTTTACATTTTACATCCATGAATATACAACTATTTTTTATATGTTCCAATGTTTTAAATCTTTTTATCAAATCTAATTTTACATTTTTTTTATTCAAATTCAAAATTTAATATAAAAATCAATTTGTACTTATGAATGAACAAATAATCAAAAAAAATTATTTATAAATATATTTTTGTATTCCATTTGATTTCAAATCAATAAATTTTATTCATAATCTCTTGATATATTTATTCATTCAAACTTTTAAATTAATTAGATTCCAATATATTAACATTTGAACTTCAAATTCACATTTTCAAATTATATTTAAAATTAACATCTATAAACAACTAATATTTATTTTGAAAAACTCTATTAAATTCACGAATAAATTTCAAAAATTAATTCAATTATCAAATTAGACTGAGCTAAAATTCAGGGATGTTACAAAATCAATTAAGATAAATATGTAAGTACGTATATTATTTTATTCGCATAACGATTCGATCCAGATTCGATCACAGAATTTGGAGAGAGTTATCGCAATCCGAGGTGGGATTTTTCACTCGATTTTCGACGCAAACTCAGCATATGGATTTTTGATTGATTCTGGAAATTCTCTATCATAGTTTGTGGCTATGCAAGGATAATGGTGGTTTCTGATCAAGAAATCAGATCTGAGTCCGCACTAGGAAGTCGGGTGGACGATACTAGTTCGGAAGTGAAATTGTGTAATCGAGCGAGCGATCAAATTGGGTATTGCGTACGGATGATATATGTATATCGCAAGGATGTGAATGAAATGGATATGAAAACTTTTGTAAAGAAATGTATATAATGATTTTGAAGGCTATAATCGGATGTTATTGCCAAGTAGGATATTCAAGTGCTAAAAAGCAAAAGGAAATTGAGATTTTTGAAACTAGAAGATAAATTGAATTGCTCGACAAAAGGTATGTGTTTAAATTTCTGTATGAAATTTGATGGTTTTCTGGTCTAGCCACTTGGCATTTTGTTTTCTTTTGAAATTTTGGAGTCGTAGAGGCATTTTGTTGTAGTACCGATCTAGCCGTGTAAGGAGACACTGGCGAAATTTTTCGTAATTTAGGAAGTTAGAGAACTTTTGAGAAAATTTTGGAAATTTTAAATTGGGTTTTAAATTTTAATTTGGATAAATAGAGCGAGTGGTAGTGTTTGGAACCTATGGATGAGTTTAGGAAGTTAGTAAGTGTGATATTTTCTTTAATGAAAAGATTGTTTGGGTGGTGTTAAAAACTGTTTGGTTGTGGGATTAAAAATTAATGGTTTATGCACCATTCAACTAGTAATTTCAAGGATGAAATTCTTTTAAGGGGGAGGAATGTGACGACCCGGAATTTCCAAATATTTGAAATTGAAATATTTAATTGATTTTAAATATTTAAAAGTTAGTTTCTAACTTGAATTTCAAATATCACTATTTATTTTGCAATTAAATTATTGAATTTAATAATTGAAAGTTGGGTAAATGGTTGAATCTGAAATTTTAAGCTTTTTAAAAATAGTTTAAAAGCTTGTAAATTTTATATTGATTATACTAAAGATAGTAGAATTGTTAAACTTGAAATTGAAATTGTTTTGTTAAGTTTTGAAAATATATCGTTTAAATCGATATTTAAAAATAGTCTTCCAAGTCACAGTCTCGAAATTCGATGAAAGCAGTTCCATTGGATCAGTAATATTGTATTATTATCGGATTTCAAGTTTCATAGTAATTGGAGCTGTTGTGTGAGCGAAGGATATTAACGCGCTGAAATTTATATCGAAATCTAATATAAATAACTGGGTCCAAAAAGCTATCTTCTCCATACGATCGAATTAGGGCCGAAATCTTTTCCATTGCGTTCGGAATAGGAGCATAACCTTATGAACGCCTGGTGGCACGCCTCGGTAGGATGTAAAAATTTTAAGGCTTCGAATTCAAGGCAACTTAAATTTGAATTTAAATTCAAATAAATAATAAAATTTCATTGACACTGTAGCTTGTTCATTTTCACACGCGGGGGAAATTTTAACACTTGTCCCCTTCTTTTACATGCATCCTCTTTGTAAATTTTTGGTCGAAGAAATTGCCCAGTTTTTCATTTTCGTTTTATAATCTGGTTATCAAATAAAATATAATGAAGTGAGAATGCCGAAACCTCCTCGTTAAAAATTGAACTCTTTTCCGTTCAGTCAATCCATGCCCGCTCTCTTCAGTTTCAAATCAATTTGAAATTGCCGCATGCAAAATCGAATCTCGTTCGAAAATATACACCCATACGAAAATCACGTTTTCCCCTCGTTCTTTTTTTCAATTGACATCGTTCCTCGAAAATCGCGATCCTCTCGATATTAAATTCGAGAAATTGCCCGGATTCTTGTTCTAGCCTAGGGTTCGTTCTGGTGGGGGTTTTGGGGTATGCGGTGATGGTAGGAAATCACGACAGAGGGACAAAGCGGAAGCCGTTAGCTGGGGGTATCGTTTTCATGGAGTTCGTCAATGTTTTGTCATGGAGGCGCTCTAGGATGGAAGTGGGTATCAGGGATGAGGTGGAGTGATGTGGTAGGAGTGGATCGTGGTCGCGGGTGTGGCGATAGAATGGATGGCTCAAGCGTAAAGGTAGGGGAGTGATTAGATGGATCCAGGGTTGGTAGTCGAGACTGGGTATGTACAGCTGTAGAGCTATGGTTACTTTTTGGTGGGGAGCAGCATCGATGGAGCCAAGTGTGTTCTGTCCTGTGTATATAGGGTGCTCGTGCAAATGAGGGAAAGGAGAGCTTTGATCGGTTTAAGGTAATTTGGTATTTGAGCCTAAGGCGTTATTGGTTTTTATTACAGATTGAAAATATACACATTTTAGTTTACTGGTCATTTATTTAACCAAGATTTTTAACTAAATCTAATTGTTGTCTTGAAAAAAAAATAGTACTTAAATGGAAATGGATCGAGTCGAAAATTTTGTAATAATTTAGTTTATAAAAAAATGTTTAAAGAAAAGAGAATGTAAACTAGGTTAGTAATACCATCATTTAAAATTTGTAATTAAATTTGTTAAGTGGTAGTTTATTATTTTCGACTAATTCATAATAAAACCGTATAATGTTTATACAAGGTCTAAATCATGGAGGATCGAGCCGGTGTGGATCGGATTGTAAACAATAAAATTAAAGGTGAGTTAATCTCACTTATATGGATTATTATTTAAATTTAAATAGTTAAATTTAAATATTTTGTTGAATGGTTGAATTGATTGGATGTGGTATATTATATAGTAGTATATAGTATATATTGGAGTGATTGATTTTCCGCATTATATAGCGGATGAGACCCTATGCGCCGCATAATAGCGAATGATATGAATATAACCCCATATACCGCGATATTCCACCTCAAAGTGGAATTAGTATTTTATATTGTACTAACATCTATGGATGCAGGGAAACAGGTTAGACGGATCCAACTGGATTCCTCAAAACATTTAGATTTTTTTTAATATTCTATGGTATGATTTATTTGATAATCCGAAATAGATTATATTGGTGATTGAAAATACTGAATGCTATGTTAATTGAATATTTTGGTATACTGAGTTAGCAAAATATATAGATTGGATTTTTGAAAAGAAAATAAAGAGAGAATTTTTAAGTAAAATAACTATAGGGATTTCGGGTAAATTAAAGAATAATTTAGAAAAGTTAAATGTTGATTTTTTTTTAATTTCTAATAAATAAATTTCAAGTGTGGGAAGGAGATTTTTGAATAAAAGGGAAATAATGAAATTTAAAACTTAAGTGATGTTATTTAAAGGAATAAAGGATCATTTTAAATTCAAGGTTTAAATTTATTGAAAGGATAAAGAAGGAATTTGAAAAAGTATGAAATTGGTATTTTCTGTTAAATAAGATTTTAAATCATAACTAAGAAGTAAAATCTAAAGTTAATGGGTTTTGAAATAAGTTGAGTAAGTAAAGGAATTTATTTTAAAATGGAGTAAATTTGGAAATCAATTTGGAAGTGTTTGAAACTGTGATTTAAAAGGAGCATGAGACTATTGAAATTTATAAACTGGGTTTGTAAAGCGAAAGACATCAGTGGATATTTGGAAGTATAAATTCACGATAGGAATTTATAAAGGAATGGGTAGGTGGTTTTAAAAATAAATAGTGGTTTATTTTAAAAGTGTGAAAGGAAAGTGTCTTTTCTTGAAAAGCCAAGTACGTTTTCAAACAGATCTTTTAAGTTTAAATTAAAAGTTTTAAAGTTAATTTAAAAGAATGTTTTGAGAATTATTTTTAAGTTGTTTAATATTTTAAAGGTAAATATTTATTAAATTAGTTATAGTAGTAACTATTTTTAAAGGGTAATTGGTATTATTTTTAAAAAGATAATGATTAATATTTATATTTAATAAAATTGTTTTATTTAAAGATAGTTTGGATAAAGTTTTATAGCATTTCGTACCTCTTATTTTAAAATTTAGTTTGGCTTAACTTTTATTTTAAAAATTAGTTTTATATTTTATAAAGTAGTTTTATTTTAAATATTTTTAAAGTATATATTTTTAAATAAGTGTTTAAGTAGTTTAATTTAAATGTTTAAAGTATATTTTAGAATAAAGTGATTTAAATTATTTTAAAATCAAAAGTATGTGGACTAGGTGATTTTCAGTGGAAATAAACAATTTTGGGAATTTACGAGTGAAAAGAGATTTGAAACTAATTTCAAAAGATTGAAGTGTAGAAGATATCTTGCAAAGATATTTTGAATAATAAATAATTTGGGAAATTATTTAAATATGATGGTTGATTGTGAATGTTATTTGATAGTTAAATAACCGACTATCAATATTGGCAAATGCGCTGATCGTTTCGAAAAGACCGAGATCGGGATTTATTTCCCGAAAACCACTTCGATCCAGTTTGAACGTTTTCGTGAGGAAGACAAGAGCTTGAAGTCGAAGATGGAGCAATGAAGTGCAAGGACTAATCGCTACTAATCCTGAGGGTGATTCCAAAATGGATGTAGTAGGAATAGTGCCTTCGGTTACGTTCGGACTCGGAACGGACTTGTATGGATGAATGCTATCAGAACATCGTCAGGAGGACGATGAGCATTCTAAGTGAATGTGTGCTAAAAAGATAACGCATAGCCTCGAGCTTTATCAATCGGGAATGGCTAAAACAAGGGAGGTGCAGCCAGACTAAGTGGCTAGCAACAAATTAGGGTAAGGTCAACCCTGTCTAGATGTTCCTTTTTATTCGGCTTAGTGGGCGGTTGCAACCGTGGGGTAGTCTTATTCGGGCAATCCAGTAAGGGTAGTCTGGTCTTGTGTTTTAGGGGATTTAGGGTGGATCCTTGATACGGTGATCGAGACCACGTACTGTGACGGGCGGTACCCCAATAACCCTGCCATGATGGAAATCCATTTTTCCCTACATGCCTTTATGGTTTTGTTTGTAGAACCCTCTTTGTGGCTAGTAGTTGGAATTTAATAACGTAATAATTTTGGCTATTTGAATAATTATTTGTATATAGACACTATTATAATATCAGAGGATTTTATAAGAAACGTTTTGGTTACCGTAAGGCAAAAACCTGTCTTGTTTATTTGTGGTGTGGTCTTACGAGATACTTTGATTTCAAAGGATTTTGAAAACTTTAATAATCCAATTGAGTGTGTTTTCTCACGCTGTTTTTCCAGACTGACTCGGGTGTTATTTAACTATAATGCTCGGGTCAGACCGAGTATTATAGAGTACAGATTTTGGATGGACTGCTGTGGAGCTCAGAAGATGAGCTGGATGACGAGACATACTTCCGTACTTGATTTTTATTCCGCCGTGTAAGGACATGTTACAGAACTGTCCAGATTTGATGAATGATTGTTGTACTCTGAGAAATGTATGTATATATGATGGTACAGATTCTTTGTACTTAAAGTCGATGTTATATATCATATTTTGTTCCGCTGTGTTTGTGAGATTCTAATATTCTTTCTATTTCTTTTTCTACCTCTTTCTTTAACCCTAATGGTTCGATTTTTTGGGATCCGATTGCTCGGCATTTGATACAAAGGACGTATTAATGTCGATTTTCGAGCATCGAAAAATCTGGTCGTTACACCCATTAACCTCTATTTTTGTACTAAGGCCATATAATTTACTCTAGTGAAAATTATACTGCCTTATAACATTTAATTACTACCTAGCATGTTCTATTTATTATCTTTATAAATGTCTCTTTTGTCGGAAATAAATGATTAGTATCTTAACGGGCGTTTCCTTAAGGCATTTATTCACTCATTCAAATGTTACCTATTACTCCTACCTCATCTCTCCATAATTAAACTAATAATCTCATTAATCAGTCCTATTATTCTATTTACAACCTAGTCAAATTCTTGTAACTTCCAATTTATATCCATTTATTACCTACAAATTTTAGAGTTATAACCTTTCCATCTTTATTTCCTAATCCTACCTTTTATTGCGTGTTTTATTCTAACATTCTAATTATAACTACTGTGAATATTAACGCGCATTACGTTATATTAATTATATTTTTATTTCAAATATTTAGCGTGATTATACGTACCTATATGTTTGTTTCTATTATGTTTCTTATTAAAAATTCCCAGCTAGAATAGTTCTTTTCATATTGTATTAATACGCCTTTTTGACCATCGAAGGTCGATACTAATACTTCCATATTCTTATGCTAAGAATCCGAGGAACATGATATCAGAATCTCACAGCGGAATGATAAGGTATAATATCAAAAGATAGTACAAAACCGTCACTCTAGGACACAAAGCATTTCAGATTTACAATTCTAAATACTATCATCGGCCCAGATAGTTATAACAATCTATCTCACAAATGTGGATATATACAATAGTAACGCAGTGGAAATAATAATACCACGGTAGACGAAACTTCCAATTCATCTCCTCGAGCTCCAATCAACTTCAATGAAAGAGTGTCTTTCTCAAACTACTCAAAAAAGCACATAAAGAATTTAGGGAAAACAAAAACCACGCATCATACATAAGTCTGGTATGAGAAACTCAAGAAATATGTGAACAATATATAACACTACTTTTGAACTCGTATGGAATGCCATAACTTTATACCCTCAAAAGAACCATTATTTAATAAGTACATAAGGTTATATAATACATAATGTCTAGGGTGTAGAATATAAATATATAACATAGCTGGAATGGTTACATTAATTCCATTCCACAATATATTTAGGGCACAATCAAAATCAAAAATAGATCTTCTCATAATGGGTTCCCAATAGAGTTCCTTACGGTTAAGCCGAAATCAAATTTCCATGCACAAGAATCAGATATCACCTTTAGAGCGCCGTATACCTCTAGATAAAATATACCATAAGGAAAACAAAATGTGTAATGACTCGAATTTTCTGACATTTAATTTTGAATATTTAAATGGTTTTAAATATTGAGTTTGGAATAGAAGTTGATTTTTTGAATATGAAGATTTTGGTTAAAATTACAAAATGAATTTAAATTTCAAATATAGCGATTTATCATTATACAGAAATGGTAAACAATTGAAAATTGAGTTGAATAGGAATCAAAATGATTTCTAATGTTGATATACATTCTATTTGAATTAAAATTGAGTTAATAAGTTTTTAAAATTGAAATTTCAAATGATTTCATTAATTTTTGAGATCGTCGATTTTATCAGCGCATTAAAATAGCAATATGGGGCATAGTCTCAGAATTTGACGAAACTAGTTTCATTAGATCCGTAATAGTGTGTTATTATCGGATTTCAAATTTTATAGCATTTAGGGTTACCGTTTGGTCATACCTTCTGAAAATGCCGAGAAATAATTTAGTCGAACTCAATTTTAATATTTGATTCAAAATGCTATCTTCCATATACAATCAAATTTGGTCCCAAAACTTGTTCCACTAGGTTTGCAATAGCATTATAACATTATAAAAGCCAGACGGTGCACCTTAATAGGAGTACGAGGTTTCTCCGTATATAATAAGTCATATTATGAATAGATAAATAAGAAATCTAACCGAAGTCAAATCTTAGCTGTCCTAGTCTATATTAGGCCGACCTACACCTGATCATAGCTGCCTTCATCCAGTATAAATCACGTTCCTCCTTTTTCATCAACTCGATTTTGTAGATCGTTCGAAATCAATTCGAACGAATCAAAAAAATGAAAACAACATCGCAATCGAAGTTGCATGCATGAGATGGCAGGGATGCAAATGCCTGGAGGGAAATGGAATTAGTATGGCAGGAAGGGGATGTGGGAAGTTGCGGTGCTGTTGATCAATGCGATAGTGGAAGATTGTACGGTTGACTAGGGTTAAATTGTTCTAGAGGCTCAAGCAAGCACGCGAGTGACTAGGATGAGCAAGGCAATTCACGGAAACTACGATTTGATTCTCGTTGTCGTTTGAAGATCATTGGTCGTGAAACATGAGTTGAAGGGGAGGGGCTGCTATGGGCATGCCAGAGAGAGTGGTCGAGGGTTTTGAGTTGGTCGTTTTAGGTTTGGCAGTGCATGCGACGTTGTGAAGGGGAGACAGTTAGTGACGTGGTGATGTTTTTAGGCGAAGGTGATGGTGTAGCGATGGTTAGGGGAATCACGGCAGTGGCGAAGTATGGAAATGTCGACCTGATGATCACGATAAGAAGAAAGCTTTGAGGCTTTTAATTGATTATTAAGGTAATTAAAAAAAATTAGATTCAATATTATTTAAAATCATATGCAAATTAATGTGTTCATACGAGATCAAAATTGAACAAATAAGACGTGATGGAATCTTATCGATAAATACGGCATTGGGAATTAGTTTGGAGTCGATCAGAGTCCGTTGGAAATTTAGATTAAATCAAAAGTAAAATCTGAATATTCGGCAAATTAAAATCAAGACGAGTAAATATCACTCAATCTAGTTAACCAGTTTAATTTATAGAAATAAAATTAATTGTTGGATGATTTATGGAATTGATATATTATTATCGGTGAATGTTATATATATATATATATATATATATATATATATATATATATATATTAGTAGTTGGATATTATTCCCGCTTATTAGAGTGGATGAGACCCTAAGTGCCCCCATATAATAGCAAATGACCCTATATTACCGCGATATCCTACCTCGAAGCGAGATTGGTATTTTATGTTATCTAACATCTGTGGATGCAGGCAACCAGGTTGGAGGGATCCAACTGGATTACTCAAAAATATTTATGTTAATTTCATATATAGTGATATATGATTTGTGTGAATAATCTAATATAGATTATGTGATGATTTGAATTATTGGATGTTATAGTAGCACTGGCCTAAATTTTAATATTTTAAATACCATAAATATTATTTTTGGAATTTGAAGTAATTTAAAGGGAGATTTTGTAATATAAATATTTGTATCGAAATTTGGATTATTTTAAAAGAAATTGATTTGGATAAAACAATAATTGATTTGGGGTTGCACTTAATTATTTGGAAAAAATAATTTAATTATATATTTTAAAACAATTTATATAGAGGATTTAAGTAATGGATTTTAAAATGATATTTCTGGAAAAATATGGGAAAGGAGTTAAAATCGATATTTAAAATGGGTTTGTAAAATAAAGAGAATTTTAAAAGAAACTGATTTATAAAATGGAATTTTAAAAATGAGATAATTTTTTTATCAAAAAATGATACTCAAAAAGGGTGTATAAATTTATAAACGATGTTTATAAATAAGGGGAAAATGATTTCTATTGATAAATTGCAAATATAAATTTACAATGTGAATTTATATAGAGTTATGGAAATCGTTTTCGGAAAAAATAGTGGAATTTATTTTTGAATGAGAGATTGATTATGAAATTGAGATGTGGTCTATGTGATATAAATCGAGAGGGATTTATAAATTGAACTTGGAAATATTGAATTTTAAAAATAGATTTTTGTCGAGAAATTAAATTATCTAAAATTGGAATTTTATTTATTAAACTATATTGTTAAACTATTTTAGTATTGAAATATTTTGAAAATGTTAGTTATTCAAATATTTAATATTTCTTGAAATAAATTATAATTTTTATAATAAGTTTTAAATCAATTAGTTTACTTTAAAATTGATTGGAAAGGAATTATTAATATTTATTTAAAGTGTTTCAATATTTTAAATAATTACTTAAACTTATTTTCAAAAATATTTTTTAAAAGTACTTATTATGTGTGTGTGTGTATAGGAAATTGGGATAATTTGAAATTTAATTATAAATTTCCTCGACATTTGTAAAGGGGTTTATTTAACAGATGTTATTTTATTGGAGAAAATCTTACAATGAAATTCTGGGAAATTAAAGTAATTTTCAAAGTGATAGAGATTAAGAACTTCGAGATTGAATTTGAATGCATAGAGAAGTTATAATGGATATACAAGATTATAAGTGAGTATAATCGATTTTGAAAAATGTAAAAGAAATTAATATAAATTCCAGAGATTTATGAGCTAAGTTATAAAATATTTCTTAAGTGTCGATATTAGAAATGATTTTGGAAAATAGACTTGCAATATTTTACTAAATATTGAAATAGAAGGGTTTGGAAATATTTTGTGACGAAATGATTAGTGTAGGGATATTTTTTTAAGTAATGATTTATAAAGGGGGTTTTGAAATATTTTAAGTGCTGAAATGGTTTGAAATTATCCTATGGATAGGTAATTGTGTTGTTTTAAATATTGAAAGATATTTGAGTATGGTCTTTGTAAAGATATTTTTAAATAAATATTTTGGAAGATTCATAAATTGGGCCTAGTGACTGTCTGTGTGAAATTTGAAAGTTAAATAACCGACTATCAAATCTGGCAAAATTCGTTGATTGTTTCGAAGAGACGGGATCGGAATGAATTATCCGAAAACCACTTCGATCTATTTGTACGTTACGGATTATGATATCTCAAAATAATGGAGATGGTGATTTGGAAGGAGATTCGGTTTGTTCAAACTCAGAACAACTTGTATGGATGAATGCTATCATTACATCGTTGCCATGAAGGCAATGTTAGCGTTCGCGGTGTGAATGTTATTCTAAAGGTAAACGTAGACTCAAACCTCATCAACCAGAAAATGACTAAAATAGGGCATGCAGCAGGGCTAAGTGGATTGCACCCAAGTAGAGTATGTTATTACTTTTCTAGATATCCTCAGATATATTGCAATTATGGAAATATTATGCATGGGAAAGATAGCGCTCGATTAGGGTGGGTACACCCAACGTGGTAGCATATTCGGTACTAATAGTCAAGTGCTAGGCCGGTCCTGTGTGGCAGTGCACAATATGTTCTTGTCAGACCCGGGTGCATTGATCTAGAGATGTACTCATCGGAGGTAGTTCCTTACCTCGTCATAGTATGGAATCCAATATCCACTACGTACCTATACGGTTTTGATTGTGCCCAACTATGTTGAAACGTGAGATGCAAGCATTTCAACTATTTTCTAATTTACTTTTTATAGACACTATTGTAATATTAGACGATTTTGATATAAAATGTTTTGGTTATCGTAAGGTAGAAACCCATCATGTATGTGTGACGTGGTCTTAAAGACACCTTTATTTTTCCAAAGGATTTGAAAAATAGTAATAATTCAAATTGAGTGTGTTTTCTCACACTGGTTTTGCAGACTGGCTCGGGTGTTATTTTATTATAATGCTCGGGTCAGACCGAGCATTACAGATTCAGGATGAAATGCTATGGAGCTCAAGAGACAGGCTAAAGGAGACACAGGCGTATTCCACGTACTTGATTTATATTCCACAGTGTGTGTTAAACTAAATGTTCAGTATTGTAAGGACAAGTTATTATCACTATCCAGATCGATTGTTGATTTTTGTACTCTGATGATTGCATATATATTAACAGCTACAGATTTTTATACAGATTCTATTGTATAAAAATCTGTTATTATATATTTTGTTTTGCTGCGAATGTGAGATTCTATGTTAGTGTTTCTCTTTTCTTTATCTCTTTCTTTTTCACCCTTAATGATCTGGTATTTCAGGCACTCGATTGCTCGGCATGCTATACAGTTAACGTATTGATGTCATTTTTGAAGGTCGAAAATCTCGGTTTGTTACATTTGGTATTAGTGCTAAATGTTAAGCGAAAACCTTGGCTTTGATGGAGGTTACTCATTAGAGATAGGGTCAAAAGTACCCTAGAATGAGTTGAGTGTATTAACAAGTATGAGAGCGTATTAATTAGTGAATATAAATTGTTTTGTATTGTGTTGACTTATCTGTCGAGTGGTTTACGATTTCTGGTCGAATAGTGGGACGCCATGAAATCGATAGGAATTTAAACACTTAAACCAGGAAAACAGACATAGTATTGTTTTGTAGTGGGTAAATGAAATAATTTTACCTAAACTATATTTTGATATAAAAGAATAGATTTTCATAAATTATTATAGTAAATTTCGAGTGTTGGTTATTATTATTAGATTATAATAATTGAAATGTTTTACATAACCAAATAGAAATTGTATAAATATGATTTATACAAATGAGTTAAACTAAAAATGAAAAAACCAGAATTTAGAGATTTAAATTTCAAAAAGTTTGGAAATATTTTCCAAAGTGTTGTGAAAATTAAATAGCATTATTTTTGGAAAAATATTTGAATAGAAAATGATTTTAAATGATTTTAGGAAGTGATAAAGCACTGAGCTCACTATAGTCGCTGGAAAATAATTCTGGTCGTGACGGCCACATCATCAGTCTTCATTTTCAAGTCTCTAAGTGACGGATTTGCTACCGTAGTAATTTGAGATAGAGATTTTTGTTGGAAAACAAGTGTTGTTTCATAAATTTCGAAGGAAAATTCTTTTAAATGAAACCAAGTTGATTTTGAAAATTCCAGGAAATGGTTTGTTAAAACATATATATATATATATATATATATATATTATTTCAAAATGATTTGAAATAAAAATGGGCGTTTGAATTTTGGAATTCCCATTTAAATGATTAGTGAAATCGAAAGAAGATAAGTTTTTGAAATAACACTTGGAAATGTGAATTTCAATATGAAATTAAAATTTAACCTATGAAAATTAAATAAATTGGAATTGTAAAAGAAAAATTGTATGAGTTAGACTTTAACTTAAGATATGTTAAATTAGAATTTAATTGAATATATAAACTTGAAAATTTTAAACTGACTATATAACTATAGGTTATAAATTTGGAAGGAATAAATATATACATAAGATATAGGTGATGTAAAACTTGGGTTAAAAAAATTAATTATGAATAACTCGAGTAAGCATCGACAAAATGGAATCGGATTAGAAATTAAATCTTGAAAAGAAGAATTGGACACAAGTAAAATTAAATGGGATGGAAATTGATCACAATAAAAATAGGCTTATTTGAAGTGGTTATATGGAGATAAACTTACTTAAGTCAATATAAATATTTGAATGGAATTTGACTCGAATAAATTGGAAGTGAACTAATTAGACTAATTAATTAGTGAATTGAATTTGAATTGGAAATATTGAACGATTAAAGTAAATACAAACTTAAGTTTTAAAGTTATATATAAACTTAAGAAATGGTATAAGATGTTTAGAATAAAGCTTAAGAAATAATTGTGATAGAATGATTTCCAAAATAAACTTCACCCAAGTAGGGAAATTAAAATGAATACATGATATGTTATTGGAATTGGATTTGAAATTGAGAAAGGTAAGTAAAGAAAAAGTAAATTTTGAAATTTAAAATTTTACTTTTACTTAAGTAAGTTAAATGAATTGTATGGGTTGAAATTTAAATTAGGTTGAGTTAATAAAAACTGAAGTGGACTTAGAATTATATTAAATCGAATTAAATATATTTTGAAAATATTGCTGAACAACATGGAAATGAATTGAAGTGGTGATGAATAAAGTTATAAACAAATCCAATTTGAGTGAAAATTGAATATGGTCGTAATATTATTAATAAGAATGGAATTCAGTGAAAATTGAATATGGTCGGAATATTATTAATAAGAATGGAATTTAATATAATAAACTAAGTTATGAATTGGATCGTAAATAAATTGATGAAAATTCAACGTAAGTGAGAATAAATTAAATTTGAATTGTAATGGATTTATTAATAAATATGGATTGGGATTTGGAACCGGGTAATGGAATGAACTAATAAATTAAATTTGTGAATGGAATTAGATTTTCTTGCAAATGAATTAAAGGAGTGGATATGAATATGTTGAGTGAAAATATGAATTGAATATAAATAAATTGTATGTGAAACACATCGAATTGAATGAAATGATATATATACCGATTGAAATAAATAATCGAATGTTGGAACCTTGTGATGATTTTTAAATTCATGTTATAACTTTTTTAGTTATGAAATCTATGTGTTTGCTCTACTTAAACAAATGAAATGTTATTAAATTTTCAAATTTGGTACTTATGTGTTTTAATTAAGTACAGGTGCAAGGAAACTACTGGACTAGATTTGGGTTGCGAAATTGCATATATAGTAAGCTTGCTAGCTTAATAAATGTTAAATAAAGGTAAGTTTTCGGATTAAATACAGCGATAAATAAACATTAATATATATTGCGTTTTTCGACCGAGTGGGTCGATGTATATATTTTTATCATTTTTGTCATATTGCAAAAGGCTCTCTGTATAAAGGAGACTGCCAAAAAATTGAAAATTTAGGGTGTTCCAAAAATTTTGAAAATTTTTGGAAAATTTTTGTTAATGAAAATTTGATTTCGAAGTGTAATTGGAATAAAAGGGTTTCGGTTTGGAAATGGAAACTGAATGTTTCGTATGGAACTTAAGGACTTGGAAAAGCGACGTATCGAGTTTTAACTAAGTGGATTTAGAAAAGTTAATGGATTATTCGTCCTACCTTAGTAGTTTCGAGGATGAAATTCTTTTGGGGGGAATGTAATGACTCGGATTTACTGACATTTAATTTTGAATATTTAAATGGTTTTAAATATTTGGTTTGGAATAGAAATTGATTTTTTGAATATGAAGATTTTAGTTGAAATTACAAAATGAATTTAAATTTCAAATATAGCGATTTATCGCAATACGAAATGGTAAATAATTGAAAAATGAGTTGAATAGGAATCACTTCTAATGTTGACATACATTCTATTTGAATAAGAATTGAGTTGATAAGTTTTTAAAACTGAAATTTCAAATGATTTCGTTAATTTTGAAATCGTTGATTTTATCGGCGTGTTAAAATAGCAATCCAAGGCATAGTCTCGGATTGGACGAAACTAGTTCCATTGGATCCGTAAATGTGTATTATTATCAAATTTCAAATTTCATAGCGCTTGGAGTAACCATTTGGTCGTACGATCTAAAACACCCAGAAATAATTTAATTGGCTTCAATTTAAATAGTCGATTTAAAAAGCTATCTTCCACATACGATTAAATTATGTCCTGAAACTTGTCCCGTTGGGTTCAAAATAGTGGTATAACTGTAGGAAAGCTAGGCGACGCACCTTAATAGGAGTACGTGGTTTCCCTGCATATAATAGGTGATATTCTAAATAAATAAATAAGAAATCTAATCGAAATCAAATCTTAGTTGTCCTAGCCTTTATTGGGCCGACCTACACCTGACCATAGCCACCTTCATCTAGTTCAAATCGTTTTCCCCCTACTTTGTCAATTCGATTTTGCAGAGATAAAAAAAGGATCGTTCAAAATCAATTCGAACAAATCAGAAAAAAGAAAACAACATCACGGTCGAAGTCACTCGCACGCAATGGCAGGGGTACGAATGCTTGGAGAGCGATGGGGTCTGCGCGGCAGGAAGGGAATGAGGAAAGTCGCAACACTATTGACGGATGCGACACTGGAAGCTTGTTCGATTGAATAGGGTTAAGTTGTTCTGAAGGCTCAGGCAAGCACGTGAGCGACTAGGAGAGCAAGGCGATTCACGACAACTAGGATTCAATTCTCATCGTCTTTTGAAGATCATTGGTCGCGACACTCGAGTTGAAGAGGAGGGACTGTTGTGGGCATGAGAGAGTGGGTGGTCAAGGGTTTTGAGTTGGTTGTTTTGGGTTCAGCAGTGTGTGTAACGATGTGAAGGGGAAGCAGTTGGTGACATGGTGATGTTTTTGGGCCAGGGTGATGGTGCAGCGATGGTTGGGAAGAATCATGGCAGTGGCGAACTTTGGCAGTGTCGAACCTGATGATTGCGATAGGAAGAAATCTTTGAGGCTGTTAATTGGTTATTAAGGTAATTAAAAATTTATTTGTTTAGATTAAGTATTATTTAAAATCATATGCTAATAAATTTCATAACGTGTTCATTCGTGATCGAAATTGAACAAACAAGACGTGAAGGGATCATATCGATGAATATGACATCGGGAATTAATTTGGAGTCGATTAGAGGCAGTTGGAATTTTAGATTAAATTTAAAATTTAGATATTCAGCGAATTAAAATCAAGGTAAGTAAATCTCACTCAATTTGGTTGACTAGTTTATTTTATAGCAATTAAAATTAATTGTTGGATGACTATTTGAATTGGTATATTATTATTAGTGAATGTGATATTATATATTAGTATATATATTTGTAGTTGGATATTATTCTCGCCTATTGGAATGGATGAGACCCTAAGCGCCCTGCATAATAGCGGATGATCCAATATTACCAAAATATCCTGCCTCGAAGCAGGATTGGTATTTTATGTTATCTAACATCTGTGGATGCAGGGAAACAGGTTGGAGGGATCCAATTGGATTCCTCAAAAAAAATTATGTTAATTTCATATATAGTGATATATGATTTATGTGAATAATCTGATATAGTTATTTGTTGATTTGAATTATTGGATTCTATAGTAGCATTGGCCTAAACTTCGATATTTTAAATACCATAAATGTTATTTTCGGAACTTGAAGTAATTGAAAGGGAGATTTTGGAATATAAAATGTTTATATAGAAATTTGGACTATTTTAAAAGAAACTGATTTGGATAAAACAATAATTGATTTTGGGTTGTACTTAACTATTTGGGAAAAAATATTTTAAATAGAGATTTTAAAATAATTTATATAGAGGATATTAAAATGATATTTCTAGAAAAATATGGGAAAGAATTTAAAATCGATATTTAAAATGGGTTTGTAAAATAAATAGAATTTTAAAAGAAATGGATTTATAAAATGGAATTTTATAAATGAGAGAAATTTTCATAAACAAGTGATACTCAAAAAGGGTTTATAAATTTATAAACGATGTTTATAAATAAGGGAAAATGATATCTGTTGATAAATTGTAAATATAAATTTACAATGTGAATTTGTATTGAGTTATGGAAATCGTTTTTGAAAAAAATTGTGGAATCTATTTTTGAATGAGAGAATGATTATGAAATTGAGACGTAGTCGATGTGATATGAATCGAGAGGGATTTATAAATTGAAATTGGTAATATTGAATTTTAAAAATAGTTTTTGTCGAGAAATTATTATTTTTTTAAATGGGGTTTTTATCCATTAAACTATATAGTTAAACTATTTTAGTATTGAAATATTTTGGAAAAGTTAGTTATTCAAATATTTAATATTTATTGAAATAAATTCTAATTTTTATAATAATCTTATAATTCAATTAGTTTATTATAAAACGAATTAGAAAGGAATTATTGATGTTTATTTAAAGTGTTTCAATATTTTAAATAATTATTTAAACTTTTTTTTAAAATAATTTCTTTAAAGTACTTATTATATATATAGAGGAAATTTGGATAATTTGAAATTTAATTATATTCCCTTGAGATTTGTAACGGGGGTTATTTAACAAATGTGATTTTATAGGAGAAAATCTAGTAGTGAAATTCTAGGAACTTAAAGAAATTTCCAAAATGTTAGAGAACAAGAACTTTGAGATTGAATTTGAATTCATAAAGAAGTTATAATGGATAGACGAGAGTATAAGTGAGTATAATCGATTTTGAAAAATGCACATGGAATTAATATAAATTTCATAGATTTATGAGATAAGTTATAAAATATTTCTTAAGTGTCGATATTAGAAATGATTTTGGAATAGACTTGCAATATTTTACTAACTATTAAAATAGAAGGATATGGAAATATTTTCGCAACAAAGTGATTTGTGTGAATATGCTTGTATATGATTTTTGTTTGATGATAATAAACATATATATATTAATTTAAATATATTTGTTAATGTGCTATTTTATTTTTCAAATAATTAGATAAATATTTGCTGATTAAAATAAATAACACAGAATTTAATTTCAAACAGATATTTCATTCAGACAAATATTTATTACAATTACAATTTTGAATAGCACAAATTTGAACTCTCATTGTTTACGCAATTTTCAAACAATACAATTATGATTACACGATTATCATTTACATAAGAACCTCACTACATTTCACTCATTCACTCGTATTTGATCTTCAACTGTATTCCAGATTGAATCCAGCATCTGAGCTATCTGCAAAAATACACACTGGCATAGTAAAATTGAAAATGAAATATTTTTTCAGTGAAAAATGAAGTATATATTTTGAAAATATTATTTGCCTCGGTTATTTGGTTTGTTATTCATCATCTATTGATGAATTCATCTACACGAATAACTTGTGACATGCACAGTGTATCACCGTACATGCCACAATGCCATGCACACATATATACACTTGATGAAATTACAGGGACAGGTGTGCATAACATCAAACCCAAATCAAAAGCCGGGTTTAGCTCAAGTGAAATAAATATTAAGTCATAATACGAGCACAAGTTCAAACCCGAGCTATAATCTTAATTCAACTCAGATGCACTACAAAACATCACAAAAATTGTCGAGTACAAGATAAAAATGCAACAAATGATCACTGTGACATAAAATACAAAGTGCAAATATATGCAGCACAACCAGATCACGAGTCACTGATCAAAGAAGCAATACTCACATGTAAACTTCAAGTGAAAACAGAATGAAACAAGTGAACCAGTGAAGATACACATGATCACATTGATCAAGTGAAGATATATCAATGAAATAATTAACAACAGTTCGGACCAAATAAAAAATATCAAGCTGCATCAGAGGCATGCACGACTACAAGCAAACTACTTGACTGGAAAGATCAACCAAGGTCGTGAACCAGATTAACAGATATCAAGACTTCAGGCATGCATACAACTCAAAGTACAACATGATATATATACAGAGCTCAAGTCCAAAAGCATATTCGAGTGTATCGAACCACAATGCATCAGATGTCCAGATCAAACTACATGAATGCACAGTACAGAATACACGCTACAAAGGACAAAGGTGACATCAATGTACATGAAAAAAAGCCAAATGAAGACATCTACAAGTACAGAACACAATGAGATAGCATGCAACTGAATACAAGTCGAAATGCTCAGTTCACATGAAATGCAACCCAAATCAATGAAGACTAAGTTCAAAACAGAAGCATGGATGAGCACTAATGCATATAGACCAGATGTGTAACCAAACTTCAAGTATACAAATGGAGAAACAAAGTGCAGACTACATCAAGTCTAACAATGGCAAAAGTGCAATAAGACGCAAGTTAAATCGTATAGCCCAATGCAAAAAAACAAGACCAGAGACCACATGATACATGACTCGAAGCCATGCAACCTGAACCAGATTAAAAGACCACGAAAACAAATGCTATCATGACTTCAGGCCTAACAACATGAAATCAAAGTGAAGACTACATGAAGTCAATGCAAACACATATACACATATATATGCAGTACATATGCAACCAGAACTAGTACTGTACAGCATGAACCAGATAAAGCAATGGATATATAGGCTACAACTTCAAGTTCACATATATAACAATAATGAAGTCAACAACGAACCCATGTGACAATAGCAGTCTCAATAAGTACAAGCATGAATGTGATAAGCAGAAGTGATACAAAGTGCAACAGAGAATAACTCGGTGTACAAGTTCAAAATCAAAGTAGCAGTTTTGAACCAAGGACAGTTTCAATCGAATGAGTATTTGCTTGATTCATGATACAACAGCAAAGTCGCAAGAATTATCTCCAAGTAAGAAGTTCGAATTGAACAAATCAAAGTGCAAAGTCATGATAGAAATCAGTTTGAAGTGAGCGATGTCAATAGCAGTTTCAAACCAAAGTCAGAGACATAGTGGCCAAGGAGTCGAAGAAAGAAAATCAAAACCGTGAGAATCAAGTAATAGGAAATATACGAATATGAACAAGTCAGAAAAAATCACAAACATCCATACAAAATCAAACAACCGAGGCAAAAATTATCAGACGAATTCAAACAAATATTCAAACGATAATTAAAGGAATTAAACTCCATTTAACTGTTAACATCATCAGCATTTCGAAATAGTCGAGTTCAAGCAAACCAACCAGTAAAGCAAAAATGATAAATCACATACCATTTACTCGAACTCGATCAAATTGAAGGAGCTGTACGCAAATCAAAAGACAATTGATCGTCAAAGAAAGCACGAGAATCATTCGGATCGATCAACAGAAAGCGGCAACTTCAATTACCCACAAAGCCCTAATTTTTATTTAAAGAGGAAACGAACAAGCAACGAACGAGCAGCCATTTTCAAAGATCGAACTACAAGGAGTCGAGCCGAAGAAATAAAGAGATAAAGGGGATATTCTTTTATTATATTTTGTTTTTGGGCCGGCTATAATTTATTAATTTAGGCTTTAGTTTTATAAATTAGGGTTTTGCTTCTAATTTTTTTAAATTTGTAATTTCTCTTTTTAACTTTTTTAATTTCTAGTCATGTGACTAGGGGACGAACTACGGTGGTGTAGTTTGATAATTCTCAACTTAGTGGCTGAGTTGTGGCAGGGTTTTGAGCGTAGAGTTAGGTTAGTCGAAAGAGGGTGTTGCCAGTTTACGTGTTTAAGCGTCTGACTACTTAACTTCTAGTTGAAACCTTGGGGCAACACGAAAGCAGTGTTTTTCTGAAGCTGGGTAAATCTGTGTGTTCTATTTTCTGCTTTTATTATTCTGTTATTATCTGTGCTGCTATTATTCTACTATATCTATGTTGAAATTATTTTATACACTTCTACATTAAATTTTTATTATTGATAGTATCACCCTATTCACCCCCGCTCTAGGGTGAAATCGGTCCTATAAGTGGTATGGAGCTAGGAACAAAAGCCATTTTTGTTTTTAAAATTTGATTTTTCAACGACCAATTTTTGCTTTACGAATTTGAATTTTTTAAATGGCTTCTTTTAATAATGCTTTTGTTGAGGGTCGGTCCAATATTATTCCTCCTGTTTTTGATGGAACAAATTTTTTTTGAATTAGAATTAAAAATAGAATTTTATTTAAAATCTGTTAATATTAAATGTTGGGATATTATTGAAAATGGGTGTGATATAGCATACAAGAAAATTACTTTGATTAATGCTCTTGCTATGCATATACTATATTTTCATATTAATCAAGATAATTTTAACTTTATCTCTCATTGTGAAAATGCACAGGAAATCCGGAATACTTTTGATGCAATATATGGTGTGAAAGTCAACAACAATGAGAAATCCTTCACAATTTTCTTAGTTAAAGAAATGGCCTGACAGGATTGGTAAAAGGTAGTAGTAATGAGGATGATGATGATGGAGCAGCTGAGCTAGGGCTACTAATGAAGAGATTCAAAATATGGAACCACAAATATAGAAATCCAACTCTAAATCAAAAATTAAAAAGCAGAATAGTCAAAGCACTAACAAACTAGAAGACGGGAGATCAACGTTCACAAGTGCCACAAACCCGGTCATATCAAACCCAATTGTCCTCGAAATCCACTCGGCCAAGAAAAGAAATCAAAACGGAAAGTTTTGCAGCCACATGGAATAAGAGTGACGATGATTATAAAAGCACTAGCATTGAGAGTGAAAGAGCGGATTTGTGTCTTCAAGGTGATATAAATGATAGTAATGATGACGAGCCAAGCGAAATATCAAAACTCGTTCACTCAGAATTACTTATATATTTCCACGAAGTAAATGGTTGTTATGAACGACTTAGGGAGAAGTACGCTAAAATTGAATCACAAAGAGATACTTTGATAGATTTAAATAAGCAACTTGATCAATTGGTAAAAAACTATCAAAGCATGATCCCTAAGTGTGATAAGTGTCCATCACTTGAGAAGAGATTAAAAAATCAGAAATTAAAAGTAAATCACTTGAAAACGAAATTCGGATTTTGAAAAAAAGTGAAAACACAAGAAGAGAGAATTCTATTAAAAAGTACACACAATTATTGAATAAAAATGAATCTCTCAAAACACAAGTCCAACAATTATCTACAACTTTAAGAAAAAAAATTAAAGGTGAAAGATCACTAGATATGCTATTGGGAAAACAAACTGCTAATACTGTTAGACAAGGACTTGGGTATAATCAAATTAATCAAATCAATTTCATGCCCACAATTTGTAGAAAATTTATACATAATCAAAATAACTGTAGGTTTTGGACCCAAACACGTGAAAACTATTCCAATTTGGGTTCCAAAAGGCACAAATATAAAATCCCTGAAAGTCAAACAAATCTGGGTGCCGAAAGGAACATATAGAAATTTTTTTGGATCTCCACAAACTTATTTTCCAAAATCTATTGTCACTAACAATCATGGACCTATAAAAACAAATAAGTCAAAAAAATCTTTTCTCGTGTAGGTGTGGTGGCAGGCTAAGGAACAACAACAGTGTTATCCGGATTTTGGTTGTTCTAGACACACAATGGGTGATAAGTCGAAGTTCCTTAGCCTAGTATAGAAGTGGCAGAATCACAATGGGCTACAATGAAAAAATATCAATAAAGGTAAAATAGGTAAAGGTGCCTTGAACAATATATGTGAAAATCTACACCATAATTTGATTTAATTCAGCCAGTTATTGATAAAGAAAGGAATGCTAGTTTTGATTCCGACTTATTTAAAATTGTTGGCCAATTATATTTTTATGCCTTGAACACTTAAAATTTGAACTACTTCATATAGATTTGTTTGGATTAATGATGGTGTTTTATTGATTGATGATAATACATTTGGTTATTTTAATGTTGTTCTATATTCACGGTTTTGTTTATTGGCATGGCTTCAATTCAAATCCAATAGAATTTCGTTTAAAAGCTGTTTTAAGATATTGCGTTACACACTTCACGGTCTGGTCTATCAAATCCAACTAATGATAAATTTGAGTCAACAAGAAATTCAGATAGTTTACACTTGTAGTATAGTTGATAGAAAGATTACTGATGGAACATGATTTATGTTGAGACGGAACATGATTTATGTTGAGACATTCATTGCATCACATTTTCGGAGAAAATATCTGTATATTTTTCATTTCAAATAATTTTCAATTAGCAGTCATTTTTATTTTATAAAACCCCTTCTAGAAAATAGTTTTTTTGTTGACCTTATTTTAGATTAGTCATTTTTGAAAATTTGATTTTATAATTATTTTTGGATCTGATCTTAAATCACTACATTAACTAATCTCACTCCCTACTGATTATCGAAAAGATAAATAGTGATTGAAAAAGTGATGAGTGTTGATATTAATCATATATTATTACTTAAGACGGTAGATTTAGTAAATTTCTTTAGAAATTTAAACAAGATTTATAAAAACTTTTGATTGGTAAAAATTCCATGACTATCACTATTTCTATCATATTTCTATCGACCGTCACTCATCAACATCCAATATAGCAATATGTGGTATTTTAAATGGAAAATTATGTTCTTTCATTTTATTATAGTTTTAGCAATAAAAACATCCAAAGTATTCACTCTCATTTAAAAGTCCTCACGGTTATGCATGCATGGAACGCATATCAAATTGATTATTAAATAGACAAGTTGGTTCTAATCCCATTTAAAAGTCCTCACGGTTATGCATGGTTAGAAGATACTTGAATTCATTTTAAAAAAAATGAAATAATACTAATCTCATTTAAAAGTCCTAATGGTTATGCATGGTTAGTAGATATTCGAATTTCCGGTATAAATATACCACAAATAGACACAACTATATGGTTTTGTATACCGATATCATCCCTACCATTCTAAAGTGGAATATGCGTCACACAGAGTATTATGATTTTTTGTTTGATTTTTTTATTGAAATTTAATATTTATACCTGATTGAGTATTAATATTATATTAGTGTCTATCACTATATCTTTATTTTTCTAACACTATTACTCTTTTGCTAATAACAAAAGGGGGAGAGAGAAGTTAAAATTTTGACAAATAAAGGTCAAATATTTTATTTTCTATTTGCATCTAGGTTCATTTTCATAATTTTATCATGCACATATGAAGGGGGAGCTAAAGGTAGAGAGGGAGCATTCAAATAAGGGAAGCGAATTGAATGATCAAATACTTAATAAATTCAAAATCTTAAATATATGTTTGTTATCATCAAAAGGGGGAGATTGTTGAATATGCTAGTACATGATTTTTGTTTGATGATAATAAACATATATATTAATTTAAATGTATTTGTTAATGCATTATTTTATTTTTCATATAACTAAATAAATATTTTCTAATTAAAAAGATAACACGGAATTTAATTTCAAGTAGATACTTTATTCAAACAAATATTTATTATAATTTTGAATAGTACAAATTTGAACTCTCATTATAAACACAATTTTAAAACAATACAATTTTGATTACACAATTATCATTTACATATGCACCTCACTATATTTCACTCGTTCACTCGTATTTGTTCTTCAACTGTATTCCAGTTTGAATCCAGCATCTGAGCTATCTGCATAAATACACCCTGACGTAGTAAAATTGAAAATGAAAAATTTTTGCAATGAAAAATAAAGTGTGTATTTTTAAAATATTCTTTTCCTCAGTTATTTGGGTTGTTCGTCATCATATATTTTCGAATTTATCTACACGAACAACTTGTGACATGCACAACATATCCTGTACATGCCACAAGGCCGTGCACACCGATATACACTTGATGAAATTATAGGGACAGGTGAGCATAAGTTCAAACCCAAATCAAAAGACGGGTTCAACTCAAGTGAAATAAATATTAAATCCCGATACGAGCACAAGGTCAAACCCTTGCTATAACCTGGATTCAACTCAGATGCACTACAAAACATCACAAATTGTCCAATACAAGATACAAATGCAATAAATGATCACTGTGACACAAAATACATGGTGCATATATATATATATATATATGTATGTATGTATGTATGTATGTATGTATATAGCACAACAGATCACGAGTCGTTGATCAAAGAAGCAATACTCACATGTAAAATTCAAGTGAAAACAGAATGAAGCAAGTGAGCCAGAAAAGACACATAATCACAGTGATCAAGTGAATACATGTCAATGAAATAATCAACAACAGTTCTGACCAAATAAGAAATATCAAGCTGCATCAGAGGCATGCACGACTATAAGCAAACTACTTGACTGGAAAGATCAACCATGGTCGTGAACCAGATTAACTGATATTAAGACTTCAGGCATGCATACAACTCAAAGTACAACAATATATATATATATATATACGGAGCTCAAGTCCAAAAGCATATTCAAGTGCATCGAACCATAATGCATCAGATGTCCAGACTAGACTACATGAATGCACAGTACAGAATACATGCTACAAAGGACAGAGGTGATATCAATGTACATGAAAATAAGGCCAAATGAAGACATCTACAAGTACAGAACACAATGAGACAGCATGCAATTGAATACAAGTCGAAATGCTCAGTTCACATGAAATGCAACCCAAATCAATGAAGGCTTGGTGCAAAACAGAAGCATGGATGAGCACTAATGCATATAGACCATATATGTAACTGAACTTCAAGTATACATATGGATATACAAAGTGCAGACTACATCAAATCTAACAATGACCAAAGTACAACAAGACGCAAGTTAAACCGAGTACAGCTCAATGCAGAAAAACAAGACCAGACATCATATGATACATGACTCGAAGCTATGCAACCTGAACCAGATTACACGACTACAGAAACAAATGCTACCAAGACTTCAAGCTTGGCAACATGGAATCAAAGTGAAGACTACACGAAGTCAATGCAAACACATGTACACATATATAGGCAGTATATATGTAACCAGAACTAGTACTGTACATCATGAACTAGATAAAGCAGTGGACACAAAGGCTACAACTTCAAGTTCACATATATAACAAAATGAAGTCAATAATGAACCGATGTGACAACAGTGGTGAAGCAGCCTCAATAAGTATAAGCATGAATGTGATAAGAAGAAGTGATACAAAATGCAACAGAGAATAACTCAATGTACAAGTTCAAAATCAAAGTAGTAGTTTGGAACCAAGGACAGTTTCAATCGAACGAGTATTTGCTTGAGTCATGATACAATAGCAAAGTCGCAAGAATTATCTCTAAATAACAAGTTCAATTCTCTAAATAACAAGTTCGAATTGAACAAATCAAAGTGCAAAGTCACAGTAGAAATCAATTCAAAGTGACCGATGTCAACAGTAGTTTCAAACCAAAGTCAGCGATGTGGTGGCCAAGGAGTCGAACACAGCAAATGAAAACCGTGAGAACCAAGTAACAGGAAATATACGAATATGAACAAGTAAGAAAAAATCACAAACATCCATACAAAATCAAACGGTCAAGCCAAAAATTATCAGACGAATTCAAACAAATATTCAAATGATAATCAAGGGAATTAAACACTATTTAACAGTTAACATCATCGACATTTCGAAATAGTCGAGTTCAAGCAAACCAACCAGCAAAGCAAAAAGAAAAGTCACATACCATTTACTTGAACTCGTTCAAATTGATGGAGCTGTGCGCAAATCAGAAGACAATCTATCGTCAAAGCAAGCACGATAATTATTTTGATCGATCAACAAAAAGCGGCAACTTCAATTACCCACAAATCCCTTATTTTTGTTTAAAGAGGAAACGAACGAGCAGCCATTTTCAAAGATCGAACTACAAGGAGGCAGGTCAAAGAAGTAAAGAGATAAAGGGGATATTCTTTTATTATATATTTTTTTGGGCCGGCTATAATTTATAAATTTGGGCTTTAGTTTTATATATTAGGGTTTTGTTTTTAATTTGTTTTTAAATATGTAATTTCTCTTTTTAACTCTTTTAATTTCTAGTCATGTGACTAGGGGACGAACTATGGTGGTGTAGTTCAAGAATTCGCAACTCGGTGGGTGAGTTGTGGCAAGGTTTTGAGCATAGGGTTAGGTTAGTCGATAGTGAGTGTCGCGAGTTTGCATGTGTAAACGTCTGACTACTTAATTTCTAGTAGAAACTTTGGGGGCAGCACATAGGAAGGGTTTTGCCGAAGCTGGGAAAGTCTGTGTCTTCAATTTTCTACTTTTATTATTCTGTTATTATATGTGCTGCTATTATCCTGCTATATCTGTATTGAAATTATTATATATAATTCCACATTAAATTTTTATAATTGATAGTATCACCCTATTCACCCTCCCTCTTTAGGGTGAAATTGATCCTACAATATGTGTATGGATATTTTTCTAAGTAATGATTTATAATAGGGATTTTTAAATAAAGTTAAGCGCTGAAATGGGTTGAAAATATCCTATTATGGATAGGTAATCGAGTTGTTTCAAATATTGAAAGGGATTTGAGTGTGGTCTTTGTAAAGATATTTTTAAATAAATATTTTAGAAGATTCATAAATTGGGCCTAGTGATTGTTTGCGTGAAATTTGATAGCTAAATAACCGACTATCAAATCTGGCCAAACTCGTTGATCATTTTGAAGAGATGGGATTGGATTTAATTATTTGAAAATCCCTTCGATCTGTTTGTAGGTTACGGATTATGATATCTTGAAATAATGGAAAAGGTGATTTGAAAGGAAATTCGGTTCGTTTAGTCCCAGAATAACTTGTATGGATGAATGTTATCATTACATCATTGCCGGGAAGGCAATGTTTGCATTCCAAGTGTGAATACTATTCTAAAGGTAAACGTAGCATCAAGCCTCGTCAACCGAAAAATGACTAAAACAAGGCATGCAGCAGGGCTAAGTGGTCGCACCCAAGTAGGTATGTTATCATTTTTCTAGATACCCTTGGATATATTACAATTATGGAAATGGATCTGCATGGAAAGAGAGTGCTCGATTTGAGTGGGAACACCTGGGATGGTAACATATTCGGTACTAGTAGTCAAGTGCTGGACCGGTCCTTTGTGGTAAGGTACACGATGTTCTTGTCAAACCAAAGTGTATTGATCTAGAGATGCACTCATTAGAGGTAGTTCCTTACCTGGTATAGTATGGAATCCAATATCCACTATGAGCCTATATTGTTTTGATTGTGCCAAACTATGCTGAAATTTGAGATGCAAGCGTTTCACTATTTTCTATTTTACTTTCTATAGACCCTATAATAATATCAGACGATTTTGATATAAAATGTTTTGGTTATCGTAAGGTAAAAACCCTTCGTGTTTATGTGTGACGTGATCTTACGCGATACCTTTGTTTTTTAAAGGATTTAGAAAATAATAATTCAAATTGAGTGTGTTTTCTCACGCTGGTTTCCCAAACTGATTTCGGTGTTATTTTTATTATAATGCTTGGGTTAGACCGAGTATTACAGATTGAGAATAAAATGCTATGGAGCTCTAGAGACGGGATGGAGGAACTCAGACGTACCCCACGTACTTGATTTAAATTTTATTGTTTGTGTTAAACAGAATGTTCGGTATTGTAAGAACAAGTTATTATAATTGTTTAGATTGATTGTTGATTTTTGTTCTCTGATGATTGTATATATATTAACAGCTACAAATTCTTTTATATAAAAATCTATTATTATATGTTATATTATATTTCGCTACGAATGCGAGATTCTATGTTGTTGTTTCTATTTTCTTCTATCTCTTTCTTCTTCACCCTTAATGATTTGGTATTTCCGACACTCGATTGCTCGGCATACTATACAGTGAATATATTGATGTTGATTTTTGTAGGTCGAAAATCCTGGTTCGTTACAAAAAGGCCCATGGCTGAACATAAACATGAACCTATAGAACGAAATATCATCAACTTTCGGTACCAACATATCGATAAGCATACTGTAGATACGAAGTTACTAATACCCTATCACGGATTGTCCAAACCTCAGTTTGTGCTGCCTACTCTATCTTTTTCCATTTTCGATGTCGATATTACGTCCAGCATATTTCACACGAGTCTTCATAGAATACAACATGAATCTCCAAATGGATTCTCATATCTCAAACAGATCTCAAAACCATACATGGATTCCAGCATCCTAAATAGATCCACTTCTAAGAAATAGAACAGCTATATCTGCCTTGAAGTAGTTATCGATATGTAAAACACTTACCGATCCCAGTCTCTTCAAGACTAAGTTGATGAATTATCCAACACTAATGAGAATGATCACTTATGGAAACCTAGTCTCGTATACTTATCACATTTACGATATTTTAAAAACTTTATTTTGAGAATTTGAGTAGAAAATAATCAAAGTGCAACTTTATTTGGGTAAATACAACAATATTGGAAAACATTGTCGATATTAACCTTTATTGATTTTCAAAAAGGAAATTTGAAGAAATTATGCATTTTATTAAAATAAAAGATGAAATATTGTTTGAAAACAATATTTTGATGATTAAAATGCGTTAAAATGATTTATTGCAATTTATTTAACACAAAAGAAATTTTTGTTTAAGTTATTTCATTAAAAATAGCCTCTTTACACTAAAATAGTGTAATTTGTAAAATATTTTCAAAAATAGGGTTTTATTTATAAAAATAACTTTTATTATTGAAATAAATTTTGCTTTGTTATATAACAATTTTAGTTACACACATTTGCTGCGTAGATTTTTATTTGATTTTAAAATGTGAAAAGTGATATATATATATATATATATATAATTTTAAAATATGATAAATATGTTCATAGCTTTATATTTTCACTAAGTATTTAATTCTTGGGCTAATTTGGTAAGTATGTTAATTTCTTCTTACCAAAAATCCCTAGATAATGGGTTTTGGGTTCTAAATCCTTACCCAATTAGCCCAAGACTTAAATACTTAGTGAAAATATAAAGCTATGAAGATATTTATCCTATTTAACATATACATATCATTTTCATATTTTATTTACATAATTCATTGTTTATTACAAATAAACAATTTAAAATTTCCAATTATATTTTAATTTACAATATTAAATTATAACTTCCATTATAATTTAATATATACAGGTAATCTCCAAACCAAGGTTGTTACAGACTTCCCCCTTAACAAAATTGCGCCCTCGCAATTTTAAGAGAAGAGTTTGTATTCAACATATTAAAGGAAGGATAGACAAGCACGAGACCAAAATTCCATTCTCTCTACTCAAGACAAAAGAAGACTACGATAAAATTGCTGGGTAAATTCAATGATTTTTCTAAGTATAAATACTAGGATTTGTGGACCATTGATTTCTTTGAGCAATACATCATGATTTCGAAAATATATCACTTTCGAAACAAAACACAATAGGGTGCTACTCAAAAATCTGTCGAAGAAGATTGATTTCACAAAAGTTTCTAGAATAGAGTTGGGATTTAGCATCGCTTTATCTGAACTCCAACAACAAACTGATAACTTTCGTATGTCACTACGGAAGGAGCCATACTGATACTAAGATAACAACCATTGAGGCAAGAATACTCGATGATAGATGGTTACTTCAGACTACCATACTCAAGTGGATCGACATATCCAATAAATAATTAATACAAAACTATAGGTGGCTACTGGATCTATCAGTACGGCTATCACATTGTCCCTTAGTCAATATTGAAGCCAGTAAGTTAGAGCTATATTTCTTATATTCCTACTTGAATATCAGTTTTAACTCCCACAGATAGACAAGCATACTTCATCGGCTTTTATTCTAAGTATATTGCTAAATGTTTTCCATATATGAGTAAACATACAAGCACAATCAAGTCACACAAAGTACGATTAAATTACATAAGCGACTTCTAATCCCCTTTTTATTTAATTAATCTTTTATTAACTAAAACATCTTTTATTAGTAAAACTTATTTTATCTAATAAAACTTCATTTATCAATCAATACTACACGTTTGTACTCTTTCAATACTTCAATAAGTATATATGTATTTATCTCAAATGGTATAAGTATATTCACAAATCATTTTCAAGCTTTCTTACTTAAAACATTTACTTTTCTATCTTTTTCCAAAAGATTCCATACTTACATTATTCCTTTTAAATATCCATTCTTAGGATCTAAGTACTTTCACATATCCATTCATAAAGGTATGACACTAATGTTACTCAAACATTGTCACTATAAACCCAAAATCATTTCGCTTATGTTTATCGTTAAAACATTCTTTTAAACGTCTACCTATATTCATAAGTAAATCAAAAAGGGTCAACGATGAATGTTCTTAGAATATTGTCACAAAAAATCCAAAACCATACATACTTAGAACATTGTCACAAAAAAATCCAAAATCAAAATAAAAAAGGGTTACAGACGAATGTTCTTAGAACATTGTCACAAAAAATCCAAAACCATACATATTTATTACTATCTGAAAACATTCTTTTAAAGATCGAAGTTAATATTTGGCTCAGTTCAATAGTCAACTAGTTGACTATCCAGTTAAGAACGACCACCTATAGAAACCATAGTTCGTATACTTAACTTGTTTTCGACATTCCAACTCATACTATCCCTCATTCAAGAGTGAAGCCAGGTGTAACGACCCGAAATTTTCTATCCCGAAATTTCCATATAGTTAAGAAAAGAAGAAAAGAGAAAGAAGAAGAAGACAGAAACAAGTCGCAGAAACCTCACATTCGCAGCGGATAAAATATAATATCAATAATAGTTATACAAAAGAAAACGGTATCTTTCAATTTACATCAATATCAGAGTTACATCAATTTTATTCAAATGGATAGATACAACTTAACATGACTCAGATATATTCAATATCATAGTGAAACTCTCCATACGACCCTGCCATCCAGCTCGCCTCCTGAGCTCCAGAATGTCCATACCTAAAAATCTGTAATACTCGGTCTGACCCGAGCATTACATCAAAGTAACACCCGAGTCAGGCTGGAAACCAGCGTGAGTAAACCCAACTAACAAGGAATACAAAAGCATATAACTTATATAAACCCGGGGTAACTTATATCGATTTACAACTCCACAGGCTGTCATAGATAATACTTATTTCACTCGTCAATTTCTAAGTGCCAAACTTAGATTAAATGGCCCAACTTACTTAAATCATTCCATAACAGCCTATTGATTCCATACATCCAATTATAACGAATCGAAGTGGTTTCAGGTATTTACTCATATCTGACTCCGGTCTCTTCGAATCCATTGTCATCTTAAACCAAATTATCCAATTTAATACAATTCAACATATCACATCACAAACAATTCATATCAGAGACATCAACCATCCCAAAGCATTCATCATCATTCAATCATTAATAAGCAAGATTGATCACTTCACTAATTAATTAATGATTCTCAAACTATTTCATTAGTTAATTATTATTAAATTTCATTTAATAATTAACCATTATCTTAATTACATTCATTAATCAATCTTGATTAATTAAAATCATAAATTAGCTTTCCTTAATTGCTCCATGGATTAAACTAACTCCTTGATTAATTATATTAATTAATCCTTTAATTCTACTGAGTAATCATTACTTAATTTCCTCCATCAAGTAATTATCCTTTAATTACCACCTAACAAGTAATTTCTTTTTATATTAATTACATCCAGTAATCATTCATTAATTACTTCACTAAGTAATTACACCTCATTAATTACCTTAAGTAATTATACTTAATCCAAAATCTAATGATTACCTTTTATTAATTAAAACTTAATTAATTAACTTAAATTAACTACTTCAACTTAATTAATTACACTGAGTAATTAATTTCTTAATTAATCCATACTTAACCGATTTCACTAAGTAATTAATCCTTAATTACTTCCATTAAGCAATTATCATTTAGGAATTTCCCATTAATTACTCTTATTAATGACATTGAACTATTATTCTTTAATAAATTACATTTGGTAATTGCTCCTCAATTACCCACCTTAATTAATGACATTAAGTAATTATCCTGTAATTACTTCATTAAGAAATTATAATTTAATTTCATTAAGTGATTAACTCTAAATAAAATTAATCATCTTTTAATTAATAACTTAATTAGTTAATCCCATTTATAAATTAATCCCTTAAATTTGACTACTAAAACTAATTACTAATTTCCTTAATAGTATAATTAATTAATAATTTCTTAACCCATTTCATGAATTGACCATCCTTAATGCATTATATAAATAATTCTTTGTGTAATTCCATCATTTAAATTCATTATATAAATAATACTTTGTGTAATTCCATCATTCAAATCACTTTCAAACCATAAAGGAACTAACCTAATATATAATTACTTTAACAACAATTTTACAAGAGTTCTTAAGTTTAATGATGAAATACTTCATCCACTTTAAATTATTACTTAATTATATTATTAATAAACTTAAGATTTAACTAAATCAAAGTTAAAAAGAATTACAAAATTTTCTTAACTCATCATTTAAATAGACTATTTATCTTCCTCAAAATCATATTAGCAAGTTTAAAACAAAAATATCAATTTGGTTTCCCACTTAAACAAAATCCATTCCTATCAAATTCTAGCCCGTAACTTTCGGCCCGAATCTCTTCCCTTATCTCTATTTCCTTCTATTGTTCTATTTATTCTTACTTCGGCCCGATACTTTTTCTCTTTTGTCGGCCCAAATCCCCTTCTCCTCTAGTTCACAACTTCCTCTAACCATCTTCCCTAATTCACTAAGCACGGAGAAACCGTGCACCTTCATATGTGCACATGCACGGCGCCTTGACCAGAAACCCTTACCAACGATCATCTATCCAAGTCACGCACGACCATTTGCTCACGATCCCTACCTCAAATCGCGTCAAAATTATTAGGTCAAAAAAATCGAGCATCCCATTCGAAACTGCAGCCTACCATTCCACCTACAAGCGCCTCACCACGTCGCCACGTGCCGCCGTAATCCATGAAACTTCATCGCGACTCTAGTCATGACCACTTACAACCTTTCCCCCAGCTTTGATTCAACTCGATACACTAACGAGGCCGCATTGGCCAAGAATCCATCATCGCCTTAAAACTCGAACAAAACCCTAAACCCCCACCTCGCCGACGCCTCAGCGACTAAAAAAATTCCCGACCATTTTTCCCTTGACTCCTAGTCCACCAGCCACCTCTAGCCCAAATTACGATCTCCAAATCGTTGCCGATCAACGGCAAGACACAAATATGCCCAAATCGAACATTCCAAGATTATACAAGAATCAATAACCTAAAAATCATGAAATGATGGTTAAAATTCGTGATTTCCCATCACGAACCCATTTCCATGATTCAAATTCGAATTTACCTCAGTTGATTTTAGCTTATAAAAGTAATTTCCACTGTTATTTATATTTTAACTTGTTTGCTAAAATTAAAATCATAGAATTACTTTTTAAAACAACTTTATTCACTAACAAACAACTTTCATCTATACATCGAGATCTAACATTTGTTTGATTTGGTGTTGTGAATTTCTCTTTTTTTTTTTTACAACATCACTGCCTAGATCACAGAGTACCAGATGCACATAAAATCAAACATTTTGCATACCAAAATTCATGCATATCCAGATAAATTCAATACTGAAGAATTTGAGGCAACTCAATATTACCACATGCAGTTTTGTTAAAACCAGATAAACAAAAGTGTTACTCACCTCAAATATTGCAGAGCACATCAGATTAAAAACTTTCCAGGCCCTTAATCTTTAAATTTGAAAAGCTTTGATTTGCTTTTGATTGAAAATCCTTTTGCATGCATCAATTTGTTGTTCCTTTGAGACGCAGGTTGAAACAAAAGCAGATTGCAGTTGAATTTCATTCCAAATGAATTGCCATTCATTTGAATTTGCAGGTTTCAAATTTACATTTGCTTTTAGTTTTCAGGTTAAAAGAATGTTTGTACGTTTTGAATTTTCAGATTTATGATTAAAAGAAAAATAAAAGAAAATGAATGTAAGATTATGACACTTGTTTTAAATTTAAACATTTGTCACTTTAGTTTATTTTAAGACTAACACATGTCAACAAGAGTGTTTTTTAGAGATATACACATGTAAATTTTAAGTGTCTTTATTTTTATTTAAATAGTTTACAAAAGCTTTTTAAATCTTAATTTATCATTCTTATGTATATATAAATGAATTTACCTTTTTTTTAATTAAAAGGAAATGAAAATAACCAAATTGTAAATATAAGCTTATTCATATATTTTTAAGTGTTTGTTCTTTTAAATTTCACAACATCAAATTCAAATTTAAAATTAATTTATCAAATCCATTTTTTTAAAAAAATCAAGTTATATATATAAATGCATATATAACCCTTGTTAAAATTAAAAATAACAAATCCTATCTCTAACAAAATTTAGTTATGTTTATAAAAACTAAGTATTATCATTATCATTTGAAAATAATAAATTTAACAAATTTTAAATGATTTATAAAAGAGATTATAAATTACTTCTATTACTTAATAAATTAAAACCATATGTAATTTGTATTTTAAATTCTTATATATAATTTCGAACAAATCTTTTATGTTAATCTAATTTAAATTCATTTTTAAGTTAATAAAATATAAATTTAAACAAATAAGATTTTCCTAAGTATAAACCATATAATTATTTATTAAATTGTCTTGAGAAGTTAAATATTAAATTTAAATCAAATTTCCAATTTACCAAATATAAATTAGAGCTAGAAAATAGATTCATTTACTAAGTTCAAAATCAAAGTTTATCAACGTACAATATATACAATTATATATATTATAAACAGAAGACAATTTATTAGTTTTAAAAAGGTAGAATCTTCCAATTTAAATATTTATTAAAAGAAGATTATTAAATCTATTTGAATTATTATTAACAAAATACTTATCAGATGTCCAGAAAATCCGGGTTATTATATTCCTCCCCCCTTAGAATCTTTTCGTCCTCGAAAAGGAACAAAACCAGAATTTATTTAAAATGCTTATTTTTAGAAAAATTATTCTTTGAAAAAAAAAATTAAAAAATTTACATAATATTATAAAATGGTTTTATATAAAAATACTTTTTATAACTCGATGTTTCAACCAATCCATCCTCGTTCTTATCGAAATTCGGTCATACGTTGAACGGGCGTAAGACTGAAAATCTGCAAGTGCTTGGCAGACCCATTTTCAACATCCAGTGAAAATACTTTGAAAATAATTTTATTGTAAATATAGAAAATAGTTTTGAAAATAGAGGATATATCTTTGGTGAGAATGCTCTGAAAATCATCACCCCCATCCAAGGTCGCAGTTAACCCGATGATTACGTTGCCGTCCCGACAAAATCCACAGATAACTGTAGGCCTCCGCGCCCCCACGATTACACCATGGAACCCCGCTACAGATCGCAGCTACAACTGGGATTACGTAGCTATCACAGCTAAAACCCATATAACTGTAGGAATCAGCGCCCTCGAATTTCGCTGCCAAAAATGAAACTTCTCCACTCCACTTGACCATAGATCGCAGTCTACCGATGTTGCGTTGCCTTCCCGGCAAAATCAAGTGTAGACCGTTGACACTCATCCTCCACACGATTTTCGCTATGGTCCCCACAGTAGATCGCAGCGACATCGAGTTACACTGTCGTCACATCATAACCCAAATGCCCCTATAGGCATCAGCGCCATCGACTTTCGCTACCCAAATAATCCTCAGGAACTAGTTTGTCCGGACTCCTCACAGGATCAACTTTAGAACCCCCCCCCCCCCCCCTTGGGGCTCAAGGCAGCACCACCCGGTGGTACTCCTGAGAAGTCCATTCCAAGGGAGCACCTTTTTCCCCAGAGCATCATCAAAACATTTTATACTATACATATATAGTATCTTTAAATCATACACCTAGTATGATCTTCATTCAAAGCTCCTTTATACAAAATCGATTATCCCATAATCGATAATTCTCAAACTAGGCTTTCCAAATATAATATTGATTTTACCCAAAAAATCAAAAAGCCTTTCCAAATCCATAGGTTCCCAAAACCTTTTTCCAAAATCCTCATATGATCCTTTATATATATAGATATATGTAAAATCCTTTATAAAAATCGTTGGATCATTATAAACTTGTATAAAATCCTTTTATACTTTAAACATTTCCAAAAACCCTTTCCTTCTGGCAAAAGATTCATCAAGGGAAGTTTTATCTTATAAAATAAAGATATTTACTTTGTTTACTCAAAATCAGATATTCAAATTTGATTAATCATTTCAATATCATTTTCATTCAAATTCTACGATGTACACATATCATTCGTATGCCATACCAATCTGATCGCTCACTCGATCACACAATTTCACTTCCGAACTAGTATCGTCCACCCGACCTTCTAGTGCGGACACAGATCTGGTTTCTTGATCAGAAACCGTCATTCTCCTTGCATAGTCATAACTATGATAGAGAATATCCAGAACCAATCAACAATCCATATCCAGGTTCGCCGTCGAAAATCGAGTGAAAAATCCCACTCGGATCGATAAAACTATCTCGAAATTCTGTGCTCGAATCTGGATCACATTACTATGCGAATAGAATAACATACGTACACCCTACGTATTTATCTTTATTGGTTATCAGCCAAATTAATTCTATTTCTATTCACATTCACTTTGATTTTCATTCACTTACTCACAATTGGTTCAATCCATTTGGATTATCACCTCTATTCTTATCTCGATTGGGTATCCATCCAATAACAGTTTAAACCCCGACCATTTTATTAAGAAAATAGCTTGAAAATTTTAAAAATAGATAAGTAGTTGAAAAATAATTACTAGTTTGTAAAATAGCTGTAAAATAGTTCAGTAATTGTAAAATAATTTGAAAATAGTTAAATAGTCATAGAAATTTTAAATAATTGAAAAATACTATAAGATAGAACTTAGTAGTTGAAAACAGAAATTAGTTTATAAAACAGTTGGAAAACTTTTTCAAAAATAATTGTAAAACAAGTATAAGATAGTTTGGCTTTTTAAAAGAAAGGTTGTATATATAATGAATAGCTTGGAAAAATATGTTTATATTAAAACAATTTATATTAAAAACAGTCTAGAGTCAAAACTGCTCACTTTCCAATCTCCATTCTCATCAATTCAATTTAAATTTCCTCTACCATTTAAATTGACCCAGTTCCAATTTTAAATAACTTCAATTTCCATTGAAATTGATTCAATCCCAATTCAAGTTGAATTAATTCTCAATTCCTTTTCAATTTATATCAAATTCCATTTGATTTTAAACATAATCAACTTTAATTACAATCCCAAGTTATTCCCATCACTTAGGCCTAATATCCATTCAATTGAACCCACTTCAATTCCAATCCATTTCAACTCCATTTTGAATTAATCCCAATTTCAAATTCCATTTCCAAATCAAGTTGAATTATCTTTGATTTCCGCCCAAATTAAATTCAAATTCCATTTGAATTTAAAACTATTCAATTTTAATTACCATTCTAAATTATTTAAATCAATTTGGACTAACTTCAAATTGAACCTACTTCAATTTCAAATCTTTTCAAATTAATCCAATTCAAATTTTCCATTTGAATCTTGTACTGATACATCTTGTAACAACCCGCATATTTATCGATTTTATATTTAAATATTTTATCGTTCGTCGGATTTTGGTCCGAAAACCTACTTTTTGCATACGGTCGAATTAGGACTCGAGACCACCTCCATTGAGTTCAAAATGACGTTTGCGACCTTTTTGAGTATAAGCTTCGATATGTTTGGAGAAAGTTGATTTTTGCTACTTTTCACTTTGGGTTTGGTTTTGGGCTCAGCCCTATGTTTTAACTTATACTCCAAAACTGAACCACTCTCCCCATTCTCCCTCACTTCTTTCTCTTTTCAGTTTTCTTAGCATTAATGGTGGAGAGGAGTGGAAATTAAAACTCCAAGCCCTAGCTCCTCTTGCTAGCTCAAGTTCTTGCTTCAAAATCAAAGAGAACCCCTTGGTAAGCATCTCCTTCATCTTCTCCAACTCTTTCTCCATTCAATTTCAGAAATTTCCTAAACCTAATTTGGGAAATGTTTCTCTTTTTAGCTTAGAATCAAGCTTCTTGAGTTGAGATTGAAGTGTGGTTGGTCTTCCATTGATTCAAGCTTCTCATTCATTTGATTTGGGTTCAAAGGTGAGATTTTTAATCTCACATCTATGTCTATATCTATCTTTGTTGTCAGGTATGAATCCCTAACATTTATTCATGTGAAATTGCTTTTGATTTGGATTGGTTTTGTGAATATTTCCATTTTTGGTGTTTGAAGCCAATTCTCTAAAAATCATAACTTTGATGTTTGATCATGCTTTAAGAGGTGTTTCGGGGAGCCTATAAGACCGGGTTGTCGCTAGGCATAAATCCTTAGTCGTCGTTGCTCGTTCGATCGCTCCCGATACGTTTTGGCCACTTTGGCCTAGGCAAATTGTTGCCTAGACCAGGTGACCAGACGTCTGGTGACCAAGTCCAGACGTCTGGTTTGGACCTGGAGAGTAAAAATGTATGCACGCATATTATAAAAAAAGCCAAAGACTATTTTCAGACGTCAGAACCATCAAACCAGACGTCTGGATAGGTCTCAGACGTCTGACTTGAGGTTTCAGACGTCTGAGTGTTCTCTGGGTTATTTCCAGAGAACAAATCCAGACGTCTGGATTCCAAATCAGACGTTTGGAATGTGCAGTTTTGCCTATTTTGGCTATTTTTGAGTATATTTCCAACTTTAATCGATTCGTGTTGTTTCCTATTTGTTGTTATCATCTATTATGACCTTGATGACCTTTCCTTTGGGAATTTTAGATATATCCACTTTGATGGATTTGATATCGATTTCTTTGGATTTTATTCACGTCTTCGAATGTGAATTTTGTATTTGGTTGTTCTTACAATCTTCTTTGTGATTTGTCACTTTAAAAATATAAAGGTTTTCTATACTAGTAGTAAATATCAAAACTCTTTCTTCAAATGATTTCAACTCTATTTTAATACCAAATTCGTTTATAAAACAGTTTTCCAATCTATTAGTATATACAAACCTTTACCTCACTCGTATGATAAATCTAATTAAACGGCTTAGTAAAACAAGTGGCATGAAACGCTTGCGTTTACTTCGTCGGTTAATTCTTGGACTTGTTCGATTGAATCTCTTGTGACAATTTTCTAGTGGAGATTTATAGTTTGTTCGTAAATGTTTAAGTTAAGTAAGTGGTTATGGGACATGAAGCTAAACTTTTATATTTACTAGCTTAGTGTAATTGACACTTCTCGTTGATCATGACGATCATCTTTGTGATTTAGACTAGCAATGTGCGATACCTTTTTGTTTGCAAGGTTAGGCTAGACACCATTTGTGTGATTTCGACTCACACATACCTTTTCGGTTAGCCTAGACACCATTTGTGTGATTTCGACTCACACATACCTTTTTGTTTGCAAGGTTAGGCTAGACACCACTTGTGTGATTCCATTCATACATACTTTTTGGGTTAGCCTAGACACCACTTGTGTGATTCCATTCACACATACTTTTTGCTGTTTGGTTAGGCTAGACACCACTTGTGTGATTCCATTCACACATACTTTTTCGGTTAGCCTAGACACCACTTGTGTGATTCCATTCACACATACTTTTTGCTGTTTGGTTAGGCTAGACACCACTTGTGTGATTCCATTCACACATACTTTTTCGGTTAGCCTAGACACCACTTGTGTGATTCCATTCACACATACCTTTTTGCTTTTTGGTTAGGCTAGACACCACATGTGTGATTCCATTCACACATACTTTTTCGGTTAGCCTAGACACCACTTGTGTGATTCCATTCACACATACCTTTTAGCTTTTTGGTTAGGCTAGACACCACTTGTGTGATTCCATTCACACATACTTTTTCGGTTAGCCTAGACACCACTTGTGTGATTCCACTCACACATACTTCTTTGTGATTTCTGGATTTCGTGTGTTGATTTCTGGAATTTGTGTTTCACCAACTTTTACGATTGGCATGGATATATATATGTCACTTATTGTGGCTTGGTGAATGAAATCAGGAGTATGACATTCCTTTTTATCTTGAGTAGATTATTGTGATATTGATTAATCTCTTGTTGATTTTCAATTACTTATTTATCACAGCTTGGCATTGTGATTATTATATGTTTATGTCATATCTCTTATTATATATCACTTCATCTGATATTTATAGCTAGACTGATCCGTTTATTATTTTCTTATCAAATAATACTCGGGTCAGACCGAGATGTTACAGGTGCTTCTGCTTGACTTCTCTCTTGGGATTGATTCCTCTGACTTTTGGTTAACTACTTAGATTAGTAGTTTTTGTTGTATACATTTGAGATATAGACTCCATAATGTATACTTATTCTTTTGTGTAGTTCATGTAACTATTCTTTTTTGATATTGTGGATCTTTTTAGACCACTACTATGATTTACACTTTCATGTGTAATATTCATATCTATTTCCGCCTTTGTGATATGAATTGTCTGTGACTGATTTGTGTTATGTTTATTTCTATATTTGTTTCCGAAGACCTTTATAGCCACTGTGTAGTAGCTTTGAGTCTGTGTCGGTATGTCGGATTTCCTCTTGATATGAAAAGTTATATTTTTATCCGGTATATCGGTACTCGCACAAAGCAATTATACAGATGGTCGCTCCTCAACAGCCTTATTCTCCGTGCTAGTTGACAGCATTCACAGTAGTGTTCTTGGCTAGCGTGGGTATAGAGATGGGGCGTCACACATCTTCAATCACCATTTCAATTAATTCAAATCAAATTCAATTTGAACTAATTTCAAATTTAAACCATTTCGAATTATATAAATTCGAGTTAATACTTCAAATGTTGATTTAATTCCTTTAAATCAATTTACCTTTTTATCCCAACAACGGATTACCATACTCCATTTCTCATTCATTTAAACAAATCCAATTCACATTTTAAAGATTATTAATAACAATAGGATGATATCATCTAATTCATTTTAAAACATCCATCAATTTCCAATTTCCAGATCTCAAACCCATTTTGAGATCACCCAAACTCCCAATTCAGATTAAACATTTAACTCCCCAAATTAAATCTCAATTTCATCTTGAAATTTCCAAATCAGATTGTTCATTCAAACTTATTTTAACTTTTTCCCAAGTTAAACTTAATTTACTTAATCCAGTCAACCTTACCCAATTTGCATTTTCCATTTCAAATTTTGAACTTCTCATAAATAATCTTCCCACTCATTAAGTTCAAAAACTTATCACTTTGGGTGTCACATCTTATTCCAAATTTAAAACTCAACATTTAGAGTTTATTTCAAACCATATTGATATTATGTATATCCACATATATACATATTAACTTCTTCTACCAAGTTATACTTTAAAATTTTAAACCACCCTTGGTTTTTAATTTAAACAAATTCCTTTTAAATTTTCAAACAACTCTTGTTTGAAATAGGACCATTTCATTCAATTGCCTTAAATAATATTATTTATTATTTCTTTAAATTAGTTACATCATTAATTAATTCCAATTAATCACATACGAAAATTAACTTATTTCTTAATTACCTTCATTAAGTAATTGTCCTTTAAATTACTTACCTCTAGTTACTTCATTAAGTAACTTCTTCTTAATTTATCATTTCCAATTATTATCCATTAAATAATCTTATTAAATAAAGTTCAATTAATGGCATAAATTAATTGATTATCCTTATCCTGCAACCTTTCCCAAATTCAAGATTTAATTTCAGTTTGAATTCATTTTAAACTTATCTTTATTTAATTTCAATTTGGTTGTAATTCTATTACCACTTAATTCAATAATTTAACCACCAATTCCTTTACTATTTGCTAGAAAGATATATTGCTTTATATATCAAAATATAATCTTATATAAAACCATTTAAAATATTTATATAAGAAAGTAACAAGTACGCACTCTTATATTTATACACTCAACTCATTACAGGGTACTATTGACCCTATCCTTAATAAATGTCCCACCAGAGCCAAGGTTCTCGCTTAACCTTCAGCTCTGATACCGAATGTAACGATCCGAAATTTTCTATCCCGAAAGTTCCAGATAGTTAAGAAAAGAAGAAAAGAGAAAGAAGAAGAAGACAGAAACAAGTCACAGAAACCTCACATTCGCAGCGGATAAAATATAATATCAATAATAGTTATACAAAAGAAAACGGTATCTTTCAATTTACATCAATATCAAAGTTACATCAATTTTATTCAAATGGATAGATACAACTTAACATGACTCAGATATATTCAATATCATAGTGAAACTCACTCGGGTCAGACCGAGTATTACAGATTTTCAGGTAAGGACGTTCTGGAGCTCAAGAGGCGAGCTGGAGGGCTGAAGCTTATGGAGTACTTTACCGCTGTGATATATTATTGTGTAATTAGGACATGTGGTTTAGCCTGTCCAGTGTTGTGTGTATGATGTAACTCTGATATTTTAAAGTGTAATTGACAGATACAGTTTTCTTTTGTATAACTGTTATTATTATTTACTATTATATTTTGATCCGCTGCGAATGCGAGTTTCGGTGATTGGTTTCTGTTTTCTTCTTCTTTCTCTTTCTTCTTTTATCTAACTATCTGGAATTTTCGGGATCGAAAATTCCGGGCTGTTACATTTGGTTGCCTGCATACAACAATCTCAAATCTGTAGAACAACATGCATTCAAACTCCTCAAACTAGAAATTCATCTCAAATCCCTCTTCATAATCTTAACCCTGTAACTCCTCTTTAAAACTGCAAGCAAAACAAACTACAACCTGCATTCTTTCCAAAATCTGCAAAATGCAAACATACATATGAACCTGGAATGGGGGATGTCTGCATTTCAGTCATTCAGGGGCCTGCATTTTAATTTTACTCAAGCAATCAACCTGCATGCAACAACTTCAAGCAATAAAGAGGTCTGCATTTTGTTTCTTCAATCTGGAACCTGCAAATTGAGTTTATACTCTGCATTTTTCAAGTACAGGTGAGTAACTCAACTTTTTATGATTTTGAATAGGTAAAAGTTGATTGCATACTTTGATTTAGATATGAAATTATATTATAAATATGCTGTGAATATGTATATGGATATGTTTATGTGTGTGTGCATGATTGATTTCCTGAAGCATCCCTGATTTCTCTGATTTAAGCTTCAGTCAGATTGTAATACATCCCATTGTCTTTTAATTTGATTCTTCATTTGAGTTATGACTTAAACAAATATGTTTATTTCATTATAATATTCAGGTTAAAATTTGTACTTGAGTTATATTACAAATTTTAATGCTCTATTCAAAATGCAGTTTTGAAATTACTGTGTCTTACAAATTTGCTAAGCATAGTTGAAGCTTGAAATTGTTTTGGGTGAATTTGATTTAGGAGATTGTTTATCCATCAAAGATTATAGGAAAAGTATTGAATTGGAGTGAAATTTAATTTTGATGTTGAATTTGGGATTTTCCAGCAAAAGCCCTAGTTTTTACTGTGTTTGAAAAAAATTGAGTGATGCGACTTCCTCTTTGAATCGAGTTCAGAGATACTTTGGGTATTGATAGATAATGGGTTGATGGAGTGGTCACTGGAGTATGGAAGTCGATGATGGTCGGGAGGAGGAGAAATGGGTGATGACAGGTTTTAGGTGGTGGGGGTTTGGTCTATTCCAGGTTTGGGTTGTTTGTTGGTTGCAGATTTTTGTCTCGGGAGGGTCTCGGGATTTTTGAGGGAAAACTCGAAGTAAGAGGGTTACTGACCCGAAGTAAAATGGGGTTGCTCGAGTGTATTTATGTTTCAGGTCTTAGCAAACAGAACCTGTTCTGTTTTAAGAAATGTAAGAAGTCAAGTTTAAAATTTAAATTTGGAAGTTTAGCTTAGGATCAAACCTGAATCTGAAGATGAATTCAAATAGCTTGAATTCTGATTTGAAATAATTTGAATTAAGAATTCAAGTTTGGTTTTAAATAAAAAAAGGGAAGAACAGGAAAACTGTTTCCAGTTTTATAAGAGTTAAAATAAATGCAAACTAAAATTTTAACTTAGGATTTTGAAACTGAGTTTAAATATGAATTCAAATAAGTTTGAATTTTGGTTTCTTTGAAATAATTTAAATTCAGAAATTTCAAGGTTTGGTTTTTAAATAAAACAGAAACTGTTTCTGTTTTTAAAAGTAAAGATTAAGTTTAAGTTGCAAATGGAAATTTATACTGAGTTTTAAAAATCTGAAATTTAGATATGAATTCAAATTGATTTGTCAGTAATTTAAATTTGATTTTCAGACTTACAAGTGTAAATACATATGTGTTTTGCATTTGAATTGGAAGGTTAAATATTTAAATTAGAAATTCAAGGTGAACTCAAATCAGAGTTTTAAATCTAGAAATTAATTTAAATTTCAGTTTTGAATAAAGGTTTAAATTTAAATTGTTTTTAAATGATTAAACTGATTTGCATTTGAATTGAGTGTGAAGATTTGTAGGAAGAACTTTAAAGAATTAAAACTAAAATAAGTTTGGAAGTTGTATTTCAATTTTTAAATTTTAAAGTAATTTTAAATTGATTTAAATTTAAAATGAATTGAAATTTAAATTGTTTTAACTTATTGATAAGGTAGATGTTTAACATATAAGATTAAGTTTTGAATTGTTTAAGATAAATTTGAGTCTTAAGTTAAAATGAAGTTAAATATTTAATAAGAAATAAATATAATTTAATGATTTGATTCATTTAATTATTAAGGTAGTTAAGATGAAAATTAATTATTTAATTAATTAATTATGTGGATGATTAATTAAGTAATTAATAATTTTAAGTTAATTAATTAAGATTTGAGATTAATTAATTAAGGTTAATTAATCTATAATTAGGGATGGTTAATTAAATTTTAATTTATGATTAAGATTTACTTAATCAAGTGATTAATGATAATTAAGATTTTAATTAACACTTAATTAATTAATAATTAGAGATTAATTAAATGATAATTAAAGATTAATAAATTGATAATTAATAATGATTAATTGAAGTTAATTTCTTAATTATGTAATTAAGGAATGTTAATGAAGGTCATTAACTTAAGATTATTTAACAATTAATTAATGTGATTAATTTTAATAATTAATTAGATTAATTAATTAATAATAATCAATTGTCTAATTACTTATTGAAGTAACTAATGAATTAATCACTTGGTATAATTAATTTAATTAAGGTGATTAGTTTAGATTAATTAAGTTAAATTAATTTAAACATTTGTGGATTATTGATAATTACTTATGTAATTAATGAATTTATAATTACTTAGAGAAGTAATTAACTAATAATTACAGGATGTAATTAAAAATATTTATTATAGAAGTAATTTGGATTTAAATTACTTTGGAAATTAATCAAGTGATTAATGAGGATAATTAATTGAGAATAATTAATTTTATGGAATGGTAATTAAAGTAGTTAATTACTGAATGGTTATTAATCATGGGTGATTAATATATATGGTTTAAATTGAAGATTAATTACTTATGTAATTAATTTATTTTGAGAAATTGATTAATTAATGATGTAATTTGGAATTGATTAATTAAGGTATGATTAGTATTAAATGCTAATTGCTTATTGTAATTAGAGATAGTTAATCAATAATGGTTAATTGAAATGAATATTGAGATGATGATTTATAAATTGATTTGTAATCAATTGATGGTTAAGATAAGCAGAATTTTAAAGATGAAGATTCATTTTAAATTAATTAGAGTTTAGATAATTAATTTAATTCATTTTAAATTAATTATAAATGATGTGATCATTAGATAGTTGCTTATGTTTGATGATTGGTATTGGTTGTTTGGTATGGTTTGTAATCTCAGTTATGAGATGGGTGGTGTATGTGATATGGATGCATTGGTTGTTTTGGATGATAATATGGATTATCTGATTATGATATGAATTATCTGTTGATAATGATAATGTTGGTTATCTGTTATATTGTGAATTATCTATCTTTGTATATTTAGATAATGGATTGAATTGTTTTAAACTTTTAAACAACTTGGACATTAAAAGACACGCTTTGGATTTCGATGAGACCGGGATAGGGTTTCCATATTTGGGATCCGAAAACCACATCGATTCCAATTAAACATTAGGTCGTTAATCCAAGTGGAGCGAGTGAAGACTCGAGGTGTAAGGGCTATACGTCAGTATAACTCTATGGGTGATTCCGTAATGAGTTTGACGGAATAGTACTTATAGATTCGAGATGATGATTTAGAGTGCAAGGGTTATCGTCGTTAACTCTGAGGGTGATTCCAATACGAGTGTAACGAGATAATGCCTTCGGTTTCATTCGAACCCGGAACGAACTTGTATGGATTGAATGCTTTCAGAACATCGTCAGGTGGACGATGAGCATTCTAAGTGATATCCTATAAAGGTAATCGTAGCCTCAAGCCTCATCAACCGGGAATGGCTAAAACAGGGGAGGTGCAGCAAAGCTTCGTGGGTAGCACCCACTTGAGTGGAAGATTTATCCCTGTCTGGAGGTCCCTTTATATTTTCGGCTTAGTGGTGCGGTTGTTGACCACAACTGCGGGGTTGTCTTGTTTGGAGCTGTTCAGTAAGGAACGGGTCCGGCTTTGTGTTGCAGGGGATGAAGGGAGTAATCCTCGGTATGGTGATCTAGGCCACGTACTGTGACGGGCGGTACCCCAGTAGCCCAGCCATTGATGGAATCCAAAATCCAATAAGTGCCAACGATTTTGATTGTACTACCCACTTTTGTGGCTAGTAGCTGGAATTTAATCATGTAACAATTTCGGCTATTTCTTATTTACTCGAAAACCCTAGACACTATTATAATATCATCGGATTTCCTATCAAATGTTTTGGTTAGCGTAAGGTAAAAACTTTTCCATGTTTATGTGTCGGAAGTCTTACGTGATACCTTTTCTTTTCAAAGGTTTTTCAAAGTTAAGCAACTTTAACCTGTTACTCACACCAGACCCATGTCTGACCCGGAGTTATTTTTGTTTTTCTATAACTCTTGGTACTCAAATTTTTACGAGTAGCCAAGGGATTTCAGGTTAGGATTCAGGATAGCTTTGACGTATTGTGGAGGAGCAAATGGAGCAGGAGGCTACTACGTATAGTTATATAGTTTTTCCGCTGTGTTGGTATCTCTAAGTGTTTCTGTATTGTGATTGAGTTGTAATAACTAGACAGGCGTTTATAACTGTCTAGTATGTGTTGTACATGTCTGTGTAACTCTGATATTTGATGTATACTATGTAATACTTATGTTATTAATATAATTTATTCGTTCCGCTGTGTAGATTCATGTGTTGTTTCTTCTTTCTCTTCTTTCTTTTCTCTTTTCTATCCCTTTCTTTCTTAAAGATGATGCGATTTTCCGGGAGTGGGAAGTCGGGTCGTCACAGCTGGCATTTAATAATTAACCATTATCTTAATTACATTCATTAATCAATCTTGATTAATTAAAATCATAAATTAGCTTTCCTTAATTACTCCATGGATTAAACTAACTCCTTGATTAATTATATTAATTAATCCTTTAATTCCACCGAGTAATCATTGCTTAATTTCCTCCATCAAGTAATTATCCTTTAATTACGACCTAACAAGTAATTTCTTTTTATATTAATTACATCCAGTAATCATTCATTAATTACTTCACTAAGTAATTACACCTCATTAATTACCTTAAGTAATTATACTTAATCCAAAATCTAATGATTACCTTTTATTAATTAAAACTTAATTAATTAACTTAAATTAACTACTTCAACTTAATTAATTACACTGAGTAATTAATTCCTTAATTAATCCATACTTTAACCGATTTCACTAAGTAATTAATCCTTAATTACTTCCATTAAGCAATTATCATTTAGGAATTTCCCATTAATTACTCTTATTAATGACATTGAACTATTATTCTTTAATAAATTACATTTGGTAATTGCTCCTCAATTGCCCACCTTAATCAATGACATTAAGTAATTATCCTGTAATTACTTCATTAAGAAATTATCATTTAATTTCATTAAGTGATTAACTCTAAATAAAATTAATCATCTTTTAATTAATAACTTAATTAGTTAATCCCATTTATAAATTAATCCCTTAAATTTGACTACTAAAACTAATTACTAATTTCCTTAATAGTATAATTAATTAATAATTTCTTAACCCATTTCATGAATTGACCATCCTTAATGCATTATATAAATAATTCTTTGTGTAATTCCATCATTTAAATTCATTATATAAATAATACTTTGTGTAATTCCATCATTCAAATCACTTTCAAACCATAAAGGAACTAACCTAATATATAATTACTTTAACAACAATTTTACAAGAGTTCTTAAGTTTAATGATGAAATACTTCATCCACTTTAAATTATTACTTAATTATATTATTAATAAACTTAAGATTTAACTAAATCAAAGTTAAAAAGAATTACAAAATTTTCTTAACTCATCATTTAAATAGACTATTTATCTTCCTCAAAATCATATTAGCAAGTTTAAAACAAAAATATCATTTGGTTTCCCACTTAAACAAAATCCATTCCTATCAAATTCTGGCTCGTAACTTCCGGCCCAAATCTCTTCCCTTATCTCTATTTCCTTCTATTGTTCTATTTATTCTTACTTCGGCCCGATACTTTTTTTCTTTTGTCGGCCCAAATCCCCTTCTCCTCTAGTTCACAACTTCCTCTAACCATCTTCCCTAATTCACTAAGCACGGAGAAACCGTGCACCTTCATATGTGCACATGCACGGCGCCTTGACCAGAAACCCTTACCAACGATCATCTATCCAAGTCACGCACGACCATTTGCTCACGATCCCTACCTCAAATCGCGTCAAAATTATTAGGTCAAAAAAATCGAGCATCCCATTCGAAACTGCAGCCTACCATTCCACCTACAAGCGCCTCACCACGTCGCCACGTGCCGCCGTAATCCATGAAACTTCATCGCGACTCTAGTCATGACCACTTACAACCTTTCCCCCAGCTTTGATTCAACTCGATACACTAACGAGGCCGCATTGGCCAAGAATCCATCATCGCCTTAAAACTCGAACAAAACCCTAAACCCCCACCTCGCCGACGCCTCAGCGACTAAAAAAATTCCCGACCATTTTTCCCTTGACTCCTAGTCCACCAGCCACCTCTAGCCCAAATTACGATCTCCAAATCGTTGCCGATCAACGGCAAGACACAAATATGCCCAAATCGAACATTCCAAGATTATACAAGAATCAATAACCTAAAAATCATGAAATGATGGTTAAAATTCGTGATTTCCCATCACGAACCCATTTCCATGATTCAAATTCGAATTTACCTCAGTTGATTTTAGCTTATAAAAGTAATTTCCACTGTTATTTATATTTTAACCTGTTTGCTAAAATTAAAATCATAGAATTACTTTTTAAAACAACTTCATTCACTAACAAACAAATTTCATCTATACATCGAGATCTAACATTTGTTTGATTTGGTGTTGTGAATTTCTCATTTTTTTAATTTTTTTTTACAACATCACTGCCTAGATCACAGAGTACCAGATGCACATAAAATCAAACATTTTGCATACCAAAATTCATGCATATCCAGATAAATTCAATACTGAAGAATTTGAGGCAACTCAATATTACCACATGCAGTTTTGTTAAAACCAGATAAACAAAAGTGTTACTCACCTCAAATATTGCAGAGCACATCAGATTAAAAACTTTCCAGGCCCTTAATCTTTAAATTTGAAAAGCTTTGATTTGCTTTTGATTGAAAATCCTTTTGCATGCATCAATTTGTTGTTCCTTTGAGACGCAGGTTGAAACAAAAGCAGATTGCAGTTGAATTTCATTCCAAATGAATTGCCATTCATTTGAATTTGCAGGTTTTAAATTTACATTTGCTTTTAGTTTTTAGGTTAAAAGAATGTTTGTACGTTTTGAATTCTCAGATTTATGATTAAAAGAAAAATAAAGAAAATGAATGTAAGATTATGACACTTGTTTTAAATTTAAACATTTGTCACTTTAGTTTATTTTAAGACTAACACATGTCATCAAGAGTGTTTTTTAGAGATATACACATGTAAATTTTAAGTGTCTTTATTTTTATTTAAATAGTTTACAAAAGCTTTTTAAATCTTAATTTATCATTCTTATGTATATATAAATGAGTTTACCTTTTTTAATTAAAAGGAAATGAAAATAACCAAATTGTAAATATAAGCTTATTCATATATTTTTAAGTGTTTATTCTTTTAAATTTCACAACATCAAATTCAAATTTAAAATTAATTTATCAAATCCATTTTTTTTTTAAAAAATCAAGTTATATATATAAATGCATATAACCCTTGTTAAAATTAAAAATAACAAATCCTATCTCTAACAAAATTTAGTTATGTTTATAAAAACTAAGTATTATCATTATCATTTGAGAATAATAAATTTAACAAATTTTAAATGATTTATAAAAGAGATTATAAATTACTTCTATTACTTAATAAATTAAAACCATATGTAATTTGTATTTTAAATTCTTATATATAATTTCAAACAAATCTTTTATGTTAATCTAATTTAAATTCATTTTTAAGTTAAATAAAATATAAATTTAAACAAATAAGATTTTCCTAAGTATAAACCATATAATTATTTATTAAATTGTCTTAAGAAGTTAAATCTTAAATTTAAATCAAATTTCCAATTTACCAAATATAAATTAGAGTTAGAAAATTGATTCATTTATTAAGTTCAAAATCAAAGTTTATCAACTTACAATATATACAATTATATATATTATAAACAGAAGACAATTTATTAGTTTTAAAAAGGTAGAATCTTCCAATTTAAATATTTATTAAAAGAAGATTATTAAATCTATTTGAATTATTATTAACAAAATACTTATTAGATGTCCAGAAAATCCGGGTTATTACACCAGGTAAGTTAAATCACTAGTTGCATATCGAAGCCTTTCCTAGACACTTTATTCTTGAATCTCACAAATAGACAAATCTACCTCATCCGGTTTTAGCGTTAAGTATAGTATTAATGACTTTCATAAACGAGTAAGAAATAAACACGATTAACACCTTCCAACATTCACGACTTAATTGTTCTTTCATTAAGAGGGAAGCTGGTAAGGTTACAGCTCTATTGCTCATATTCCTTCAAGAACATCAATCTTAGCTCTCACATATAGATAAGCCTATTTCGTCGGTTTTAGTGTTTAACAAAGTTAATTACGTTTCAAACAAACAAGTAAACAAAAAGACTAACATGTTTTCAATATTCCAACTTAACTATTCCACAATCAAGAGGGAAGTTGGTAGATCAGAGCTCTATTGCTTATATCTCTACTCGAACATCAATTTTAACTCTTACAAATAGAAAAGTCTATCTCATTGGCTTTTAATGTTAAGCAGTGCAAATTATCTTTTTCAAAACTTATACATATACTTTAAAAAACTTATAAAAAGGTTTTATATTTATGTGTAAAATATTACTTGAAAATAACTAATTTGTAATTTGATGAAAAACATGTTTTATAATTTAAAACCCCTTTACTTCCAAAATTCACAAATGAATATTAAAAATATATTTAAACTTCAAATAAAATTTAAAGTTCTAAAAAATATATTTAAAAAAATCTCTAAAAATATTAGAGAAAAATACCATATTTAAATATCTTATTTAAACACTTAAAACAATTGGTGACTTACTATATAGCATTTATGAATACTGTTATATGTCCTTGTTAAAGAACAATATTGAAAACTATGATCTTTGCGACTAGTTTACACCACTTAGAAAAATGATTTGAGACTTGAAATTTTTATAGTACCATACCCTTAGTGTACTTAAAAACCACGAAAAGAATCCCCTAAGAATACCTTGAAATTTATTTACAAAAATTCCGGAAAATATGACATTTACAAGTGCTCATATAGCGACCTTCTTCTCGCTATAACATTTTGCAACTTTGGTTCACAATTTCTATAACTTTTCGAACCATTTATTTACTGTCGAATACACCAAAATATGTGTAAAAATAATGAATCAAATTATCCCAAGTTAAGTTCATAAATCTTCACTTTACATAAGTTAAAGTTAAGAGATACCGGAGTGCACTTATATCGACTATTCTCGCCTCAAACAGTTTCAAACATACTTCAATTCAACACATAAATCAAAAAACCATTTAAACATCAAGTCAAGGCCATGCCACATGTTTAAGAGGGTAATAGAAGTGGTGCTAGACAGTATAAATTTGTTATTTTTTTTCAAAAGCAAGAGGGGTACAAAGTTTATAACTATAATTAGTTAATGTTACTTTTAACTTTATATTTTCACATACATATGTATACAAACAAGATATGAGATAATTCATTTAGGTCCAAGCTCAGCACAAGCAAAAACCCTCACAAAGCCAAGAATACTTCCAACCATCACAAAACTATTAAAGATCCAACCTTTAGCACTTTCAAACCAAGGCAACACCTCCCCTTCTCTTCCATTGCTTACGGCTGAAGCTGAATTCCCTATCTCCTTCACTTCTCTTCCATTTTGAATTTAGATCTAAGCTTCCTAAGGTGTTCCTAGGTCTTGATGAAAGTTTGGTAGAGTTTGGAGAAGGTTTGAGTTAATTAAGGAAATCTAGTGAAGAACAAAGTGAACTAGTGCCAATCCACTTCCACCATTTTCAAGTTTTAATTACATTTGAAGCCTTTTGAAATTATGAAACCCTTAAAAGTTTATTTATGCGTTTTTACAAGAGGTCATTACTACCTTCACCCTCCACAAAAGGTCACAAAGGAGCCTCGCTCTCACATGCTACCTTTACACATTTACATCTCTTACTTAACACTTAAGATTTTCCTTAAAAGCTTATTTTCAAAATATCTTCATGACATCACCCATGACATCGTCAAAAACTTTAATTCCATGAGTGGTAAAATATTTTTATTTCATTTTAACGATTTTCTAAGCAAATAAGTGTTTGCAAAATGGGTTTGGATGATTTCTGATGAGCAAAAAGCTATTTATCGATAAAATGATTTCCGATCACATTATCCATATTTTTTCAAAGTATTTATTTTTGTAAAAATTGTTCCAGAATAAGTTTACTATTATTAGCTATGATTTAAAAGGAGATTAACAAGGTTTTAAATCATTTTAGTAACATTTAATCCAAGATTCAAATATTTAAACAATTCAGATATTTAAATTCGAAGTATCCGAAATCTCAGATCGTTACATTCTACCCCACTTACAATATTTCATCCTCGAAATTCCAACACAAGCAACAAAAATAAACAACCATATAGAAATACTTAATGGTATTCAAAATTTACTAGCAAACATAACTCGATGTTTTCTTAAGTTCCAAAATCCTCTTATAGTACAAGGACGATAATCAATCTATTAAGCGTACCTTACGCTCAATAGCCTCAAGTTGTTACTTAATCGACGATTCATTATACCTTATAACAAATCAAAGAACATCACCTACACTCTCCATAAGCCAAAAAAACATTGTATGAAAATATACTAAATCTCATACGATGTACATGAACTATCCGTTTGAAATATCCAGCCTAGTCACTTGTTAGACCACATAAATCTCACTTTCCAACTAGTATTGATCACTTGACCTCTCTATTGTGGACTCCGATCAAGTTCCTTAATAAGAAATATCCATTCTCCTTTATAGCCATATACTGTGGTAGAAAACTTTAGGATCATATGAAGAATCTGGTCCGCCAGATCGTGTGAAAATCCTTATTCGGACCGGTGTAAATCACCTCCAAATCATTTACTCGAATATTGGATCAAGAAAAGTCATGTGAATAAAATGATCTACATACAACTTATGTATTTATCATATCGGTCTCTTTAAATACATCAGTTTTCTCTCTTATCATATTCATTTACACAAATAGTATATCTCATTCAATACTAGAACTACTTGTGAACCATTTCATAAAAAACATAACTTTAAGTTAATAACTTCTTATAACTTAAGTTCACATTCATATAGTACTCCACTACATCTAATAGTATACACAAAAACGTCGAATTCATTTTACTTAACAAGAATGTTTAACAAATTCAAAACTTTATTTAACTTACCACTATTTCAATTTAAGGGTTACAAAAACTCAACCATTATATTTTTGCAAAAAACACTTAGCTTCTAGTCCATAACAATTCGGAAGTTTACGACTGTCCAAAATCATTGAAAATCTCGTACCATATTAACAAACGAGAACTCTCAACCAGGATATCATAATATGATGCACATACTATACAATCCTAATGCAGATGCTACATATGTCCATAAAATAACTTAATAAAGTTTCACTTATTTATTGAACACACTTTACCCTAAAAGGGAAAACATAAAAAGGTTTCATCTTTTATTCCGAGCTAAGCCACTACCACTCAGACACCTTACATATCGTTTGTGTATGTGTATACATATAAATTTTCCTAACAAAAAGTTCTTATCAAATTTCTTTCCAAATAAAACACTTAAAACTAAACACCGGGTTTTATTTCAAATCAATTCGAAATAATAGTATATATATATCTTTTGTACATGAAAATATTCTTTCGTGATAAATAAAAACACATTTTACAAAAAAAATAGTAGCAAACTGCTATAATAGTATATGCCACTTTGAAACTCAAAAATGAATGTCGATGATGTTGTAGTCATTATCAGTATTATTTTCAAGCGACAAAAGTGGGTTCAGTACATCCAAACCATGTCTTTTGGACTTAACCAAAATCATTTTCAAAGCGGTATCAAATACTTCGTAAATATACTAAGTACCATGAAATTAATTTCATAAACCAATTTTCCAAATATATACTTTTAAGTAATACTAATCTTATTTTTCCAGAATTTTGAAAATCATTTTTGAGACAATGGATTTAAGTCCTAAATATATTGGTATAATCCTTTTCATTTATAAACCATGTTTTATAAACCATACTTATATAAAATCACTTTCTTATGTAAATTCTTTCACAAATGTTTATTTCCAAAATATCTTTACATTAAATTAAAATAAACACCTCTTACTGGATCCAACTTTTAACCCATCATTATCACCGAACACCTCATAGTCAAATCATGAAACTTAATTCGCAAGATGTTCGTTTCATTGTATCTATGAATGATAATAATGCTCATAAACTAGTTAAGTATGTCAAAACATTCTACAAGGATAATAATTGCCATAAACTGATCAAGTATGTCAAATCATGCAACCAAGGATAGCAATGCTCATAAACTGGTCGAGCACCGCTAAACTAATTAATGTGGGGTAACGAATAAACTCTATTGATGCCAACATTAATTAAACTACACTTTAACAATTTACACTTGTATAAGTTACCTTATATAAGGCCTTTAGTTTTCTCAGTTATGATTACCTTTATGGTGTACGTTTATAATAATTACAAATACACTCTCATATGTATAATACGTTCAACTCATGCTGGGGCATTCCATTACCATATTTCTTAATGAGTAATACTCAACCAAAGTCAAGATTCTCGCTTAACCTTCATCTTTAATACCACATGTAGCGATAAGCCTTTTCAACCCTCGAATGTCAATACTAATACATCCACGGTATTCTTGTGCCAAGCATCTTAGTGCTGGAAAGACGAATTGTTAGGATAAAATAAAAGAATAACGAAACAAAAAAGAAAGAACACAATATCAGAATCACACAGCGGAGCAATAACATATAATATCAAAATATAGAACAAAACTGTCACTTTAAGATATAAAGCATTTCAAAGTTACAATTCCAAATATTATAATTAGCTTGGACAGTTATAACAGCCAATCCTCACAAATGCTAATATGTACAATACTAATGCAGTGGAAATAAGAATAGCATGGTAGGTGGAACATCCAACTTGTCTCCTCGAGCTCCAATGAACTTCAATGAAAACCTGCCTTTCTCAGACTTGCTAGAAAGTGCAGATAAGGAATTCACGAAAAAAAAACTACACATCAAACATAAATCTGATATGAGAAACTCAACGAATATGTGAACAGCATGTAACGGTACTTTTAAGACCGCATGAAATGCCATAACGATTATACCCTTTAAAGAACCACCATCAAATAATTACATAAGGTGGCATAATAGATAATGTCTAGGGTGTAGAATATAAATATATAACACAACCCGAATGGTTACATTAATTACGTTCAATGGCATATTTAAGGTACAATCAAAACCAATAAGGAACGTTCGCGTAATGGATTTTCCATGGAGATCCCTTCGGTCAAGCCGAAATCCAATATTCATGCACAAGAATCAAGTCACCTTCCAAACATCGTATACCTTTAGATAAAATATACCATAAGGAAAACAGAAAAGCCCATGCCCGAACATAAACATGAACCATATAGAAGAAAAAATCACCAACTCCTGGTGCCAACATATCAATAGGCATACTCTAGATATGGAGTTGATAATACCTTATTACGGGTCAGCCAAACCCCAAATTATGCAGCCTGCTCTACCTTTAGCCATTTGCGATGCCGAGGTTATGTTTGAAATTTTTGACATGAGTCTTCGTCACTCGAACATAATATGAATCCCCAATTGGATTCCCACATCTCGAATAGATCTTCAAAGCACACATGGATTCCAGCATCTCAAATAGATCTACTTCCAAGAGATAGAACACGTATCTCAGTATCGATGTGGTTTTCGATAAGTAAAACACTTACCGATCCTGTTCTCTTCAAGACTTAATCGAAAAATTTGGTCATATTCAACAACAATGGGGATGATCACATATGGAAACCATCTAATATACTTATCACATTTCCAATATTTTCATCTCACACTATCCCGTCAAGAATAAAGTCGATATATTAGAGGTCTATTACTCATATCCCTACTTGAACATCAGTCTTAACTCCCACTGATAAATAAGCATACTCCATGGATTTTAGTGCCAAGTATATGAGTAAATGTTTTTCCATAAACGAGTAATATACAAAATTCTATCAAGTCATACAAAGCACGATTAATCACATAAGTGACTTCTAATCCTCTTTTTACTTAATTAATATTTTATTAATTAAAACTTATTTAATTAGTAAAATTTCTTTTATCTAATAAAAATTCATTTATCAGTCCCTACTATTGCATTCTTTTAACACTTCAAAAGGTATTCATATACCTATCTCAAATGGTATATGTATATTTACAAATCATTAACGAAGATTTCTTACTTCAACCTTTACTTTTCCTATCTTTTTTAAAAGATTCCATACTTACCTATGCAGCTAAAGCGCTTGGTAGATTCAATGGGGTGTAGGTGAAAAAGGTCATAGCGGGGACACAGCAATGATGTAGCGAGATATAGCGGATGACTCTAAAATAACATATTATAACGACCCTGACTCGACCTTCGAAAATCGGCACCCGTACTTCAATTGTACTTGAATGTCGCAGATTCAAACGCCAAATCTAGCTCACCGGAGCTTATAACACAATAAGTACAACAAAACAATGGAAGAAAATGAATAATATATCATTGATACAACGATGAATACAATATCTGATACTATGATACAACAATATCAGAGACAAATATACACGGAGGAATATGATAACAACGGAAGAGATAACTCGAATATGATCTTCGATAAAGAGTGAATCCAAAATCTGTAACTCCAAACCAAAGGCTCGTCCTAAAAGCTACGAGGACTCCAATCCAAAAAGCTCGAACCACCATCAACACTGAAGTGAAGCAACTCGATCCAAATGCGATTGCTGACATCCAGAGATTGAATGCTATCGAATCTACACCTAGTATTCGACTATTTGAAAAATCCAACTCTAGACTGCTTGTGTGGAAAATTGTGGGCATCCAGAGTTTAGGAAGGTAACAACAAACTTCGGGTCAGTCATGGGACTGGTATGAGCAAACAAAAACAGTTTATCTTAAAAACAAACAACAAAAGAATTTAGAATTGAAATCTGCAACGCTTTTTGGAAAATGAAACTACCATAAGGCCTCCCGGCACACACACAATGCAATCGCACACTTGAGGGAGATTTCTCCTTATGATAGTCAAACATGCTTACTACGCAAAATTCTTTTGATATTATTAGTGCATAGTGCAAAAAACATTTCGAAAGTATAATATTAATCTTAGCCAGCATAGGTGTCATTATATTATGCCAACTATAGCTACCGCCTGAGGTGGCAGGTTATACAATTGCAATCGTAAAAGGTGCGTATTGGAGATTGGATTTCCAACAAATGGTCAGGTAAAGGAACTTCCTGGGCCATATGGTTACGCCTCTAGAGGGATGCCCCGAGAACCTAACCGGATCTCCGCCAATACAAGGCCGGGTTGCCTCTGTAACTGGGTAACTACTACATAAGTATGCCACTCCCCGGTCGTAACCAACCATTATCCTGGGATTCACTAACAATCAAAAAGTAATAAATTTACGACAACCACATAGGTTAAGTATCTGGGCTCCATACCATGGTACCACCTCTATCCAGAAGGAAATGGACATACCCTCAGGAGGTGCTACCCTCAAATAACCTTGCTGCATTCTTCATGTTTCGTCCATTCCGAGTTGTGAGGTACGACGAAATCTCGTCCACAAAGCTACGCTTTTCACAAAAGCCATGCTTTGATCAACAAATGATCAGCACCACTTCGTATGCCACATTACCAAATTGGGAATGTATTACTAGTAACCATCAACTACATAACCTATGTGCTAGTACGTCTCAAAGAAGGGTGGTAAGCTAAGAGAATAAATTCTCCGCCACCAAACAGAAATGTATTTGATAGAAACTAGTTTTACATATCAAGATGTAATATCAGACACACATCCATACAAGTTTGTTCCGGGTTCGAACAGAGCCGAAGGCACTTCCAAAGAAGCCCTTGCAATCCGGATAATCCCTAATCACGTCCAGACTCCCCATCACAAAGGGTGATCAAATCTCTATACCGGGGACCAGTCGGTGCAGAGACATTCGACTGGTTATCCTTTCGCTTTCGAAAATATCTGATCTTCACCACCGGTCTTCAAATTAGATCCATAACGTCGTTCCATTATTCGAAATAGGTTATATAACACAAAGGCCCTCTCTCGGCCAAACCGAATAATGAGCGCAATATTTAAAAACCATATGGATATTGGGATCCTTGTTAAGTCACAACTTAAAACCCAAAAAAAAAATTCAAATGGTTTAAGCAAATTACCATTTCCAAATATTTTTAAACAAAAAGATTCACCCTTTAAAATCCATTACAATTTGAAACCAGTGTTCACCAATCTTTCACAAAGATTCATTTATAGCTTTCAAAACAATCTCAATTCTATTTCAAACTTGAAATCTTTCAACAAAATTCTTTATATGAAAGCTTTTATTATTTGAAATCAAAAGGTTTTCGATTTCGGAAAAATCCGATTTCATTTATACAAGTGAAAGTCCTTGGGTTAAATTCAAATTCCCAACACAATACTTTATAAAATGGTTTAAAACCCATATAAACACACTTATAACATGTATAACCTTTTTAAATTTCCAAACACAGAATTCAATTTCAAATTTCGAATTTAAATTCAATTTAAACTATTTAAAATTCAAAACTTTATCAAGTTATTAAAATAACTTTTATCTTCAAACTCCCTTTCAAAAGCTTTTCATATTTAATCCAATTCCATTTCCAAAACTATTTTGAATTCAAAATTCAATTTTAAAACTATTTCAAAAATCTGTGACTTAACCAATTTCCTCGTGCGTTCCATATTTGTGTGTGTATAGTGTAGTCCAGGGGTTTTACACAATAGTGCAACATTATCAATCATCACAGATTCAAACACATCAATATTGATAAGCGATATAATCCAATAACGCTTATCATCATTCACAGACTCATAGATAGATATGTAAATGCATCACAGATAAATATGTAAATACATTACAGATAGATAATATACATACATAGTTCGGTCAAAACAATCCTCATCACAGAATCATTATAGATCAACTCAAGGCATTCATACAATTCGCACATCCATAAGAAAAATCAATTAATTATCTGATTTATCAGATTAAATGCTTATGAATAAACACTAATCATTGTTAATTAATATTAATTAATTACAAACTATCTTAATTAATCAACCTTTAATTATAAATTAATCAACTTTAATTAATTAATCAACCTTTAATCATTAAATAATTAACCCCTAATTATTTATCCTTAATTAATTACCTTAATTAATTAACCCTTAATTAATTACATTAATTAATTAACCCTTAATTAATTACCATTAAATTAATGATCCTTGATTAATTACAATAAGTGATTATCCTAATCACTTTCATTAATTAATTAACCTTTAATCAATTACTCATCCTCAAATTAATTACCTTAATTTATTAATCACATAGTTAATTGTCCTTTAATTAACTATTCTTTAAATTGATTACACAGATAAATTACCATTTAATCAATCATTTTAATCCTTAATTAATCAAAAATAAGCCACTTACCTTATCTAGTTAACATTTGAATCTTATCAATTTTTTTAGCTTGAAATTGATTTATTACAAAAAAAATAGAAATAATTTATTAATTAAAATTAATACTTTTACCTTTGGTTACTTACTTAATTTAAATTTCTTTAAAACAATTTTAAAAACATTTAACATTTTATACTTTGAAACTTGTTAAACTTGTTTTAAATAAATTGACTTTGAAGACTAATTCATATTTACTTTTAAAACTTAGTTAGTTCATTTTTATGAAAACTTGTAAATTTTCATTTAGCTTTGAAGTTTAAAACATTTATTTTTGAAAACTTGTTCAAATAATTTCACTTGAAAATTTAGTTAATATTTTACTTTAAAATTTATATTTCATCTTCTGGTTGTTTTTAAAACCTGTATACAAATTCATTTTTAAAATTTTAAAATCCTAAAACTCGATTCTTTTAAAAGCTCAGGCAAATCAAAACAAAACCTGAACTAAAGCTTCTAATACCCGAGATGTACTTCGAGTCATTCGCCACCCTTTTCTTCTTCGAGTCAAACCCACGTAATTCCGAACAAAAACCCGAGGTGAATCTTTCTCCCCCAAATTCTCAACTACCTAACACATTTGATATGTCGTGCACATGTACATCACTTTGCCTACGATCCTATCAACTCCGCTGCCACGAACACGTTGTTGACGATCCGTCTAAACCTCACACGCACCCAGATTCCCTGATTTGGTCGTAGATCGATAATGAGCTTGTCGATCGAATTGGAACACAAACCCAGATGAAAAAATCCTCCCTCGCGCCGCCATGTCTGATCACTAGGAAACTCACGATTGCGTTCTAAGCTTCTCCATAGACCCATGCTTTGATTCCACCCCTTGCGAACAAACCCAATCAATCCTTGACGACACACGAGCATAGAAATCATCAACAACCACACCCGGCCATTAAACCCTACTTTACCGCTACGCCGCCACCTCGACCAACATTAAATGCCTCTAGCATTTTTCTGTGATCATTGACATGCAAGCCACCTTTGACATCAACCCAAACCTCCAACTCCACGTCGATCATTGGCAATCGACGAAAGTACTAAAATTGTTCAACTCACAAATGCTCTCAATTTACAAGTTCAAAAATCTTGACTTCATCTTTAAAATTCATGGTTTTCAAAATCAATTTGAATGATATAAGTAAATCTTGAATTCAGGCAAATCGAAAATTTGATAAATTTTGAGTTTCACTGTATATTTAAATTTCTAGAAAAGGCTTTAATTACTTTTGCTTAAAATTACTTTTAAATCTTAGAACATGTTAAATAAACAACTCTTGTTTAAATTTAAAAGTCTAATAATAATCAAGGAAAGAGAAATCAAATTTTTTGAACAGGTTTGCATTCCTGTAATACTTAGAACAGAGACAATGTCTATTCTCAGACATGCACATCAAAGAGGGTTTAACCATTTTCTAGTTTAAAGATATTCATGCAACATCCTTACTCAAATGATTATCACACAAAAATTCAGATTCAAACAAATTAAGGGTTCAACTTTAAAGTTTTCTCACCTAGGTAGGAATAGGGCAGAGAATAGGAACAAATTCTTTTGCTTGGAAATTTTTGATGTTGATATTTAAATTTGAATATCTTTGATTTGCTTGCTGATTTGTTTGAGATGTTCTTGGATTTGAACTACTGTTTGCCATTGATTTCTTGCAATTGAATTGCTTAGGTTTTACTGCTTTGATCTTTTTCTGGTTTTTGAAAACTATTCGTTTGCTTTTGTATTGCTTCCAGGTTTTGATTCTAGAAAATCACCTGTTGCTTTTGATTTACTCTTCAGATTTGAGATGTTGTGAAGATTTGTTTTACTGGCTTAATGATTCTGTGAAAACTGTTTTGATTGATTTTTTTTTGTCTCTTTAATTTTTCAGAAATGATAAAGAGAAAAAAGAGCAACCTATTTTTTTATATGTTCTTAAACAAATGTGCCACTTGGTTTATTTTGTTTACACTTGTTAGTTTATGTTTTTCTTTAATCTACACTTGTAAAATAGGAGCATTTTTATGTCTAAACCCCCTTCATTTTAATATTTATAAATTATATCATCACATGTTTATACTTACATATGTTTATGTATTTTAAATTTTATATTTTTAAAATATACATTCATATCAAAGTTTTGTATTTATTTATCAACTATATTTATTATCAAGTATATGAGAGAAAGCATTTTAACTTTTTTTATTAAATGTTATTTAATAAATCTACAAACCAATTACCTTTAAAATATAAAGTTTTCAAATTCATTATATTTTTTGAAACTTTTTATTTTTAAATTTCAATTTTAAAAATTAATATACAATCAATTTATATCTATGAATGAATAAACAAACAATATCTTTTTATAAATATATATTTTATTTCAATCATAATTTATTTGTTTCCCAAATCTTTATTTTTCAACATATATGTATTTGAATTTCAAATCCAAATTCCAAATAAAAATCTATTCATAAAGTAAACAAATTTTTTTTTCATTTGTTCCCATAAATTTCAAATTAAATTACCAATTAATTAAAATTAAATTCAAAAATCAAATTAATCACGAAATTAATTTGGCTTTAAAATCAGGAATGTTACACATATAAACCTCATACTTAATATTTTTACAAATATATAAATAGTAATTAAATGAAAATTTAACGTATTATTGAATTATAGTTAATATATAAAATTTAATAAAAACATGTGCGAATAAACTATAAATAAATGTAAAAATATTATATAACATAGTAGATTTTAGTAGAATATTATAGTATTTTCATTTCTAAAAATATATTAAAAATTCAATCAGATAAATTAATTTCATAAGTTTTATAATGTATAAATGTCATTTTCAATTTATTTCTTTTAAAGAAGAATTAGCGGAAAAAGCAGAATATAGCGGGAATAACGGAATATAGCGGAATAGCGAGGCTTAAAGCGAAAAGGCTATATTTGGGGCTATATGGAAAAATCGTAGCGGTAGAAATCCGCTGTGCGATATAATAGGGTTATAGCAGGGTAACAACGGGGCATTAACTGCACAGATACTTACATTCTTCCATCCAAATATTCATTATTAGGATTTAAGTATTTTTACAAATCCATTCAAAAAGGTTTCAGACAAATGTTCCTTAAACATTGTCACTATAAACTCAAAATCATTTCACTTATGCTTATCTTCAAAACATTCTTTAAAAGATCTATTTACATTCGTAAGTATAATTAAAAAGGTTTAAAAACATGTTATTAAAACATTGCCACAACAAACCCAAAACCATTCCATACTTGTTACTGTCTTTAAAATATTCTTTTAAGGCTTAAAGTTATTATTTAGTTAAGTTCGATAGTCGATTATCCAATTAAAAACGATAGCTACAGAAATCATGGTTCATATACTTAACTCATTTTCGACATTCCAATTTATAATATCCCTCGTTCAAAAGTGAAGCTAGGTGAGTTAGAGCGTTGGTTGCATATTAAAGCCTTGCATGGATGCTTCTTTGTTGAATCTTATAAATAGGTAAACCTACTTTATTGGCATTTAATGTTAAGTATAATCTTAATGACTTTCATAAACGAGTAAGAAATCAATAAGATTAACACGTTTCTAACATTCTCGCCTAACTATTCCTCAATAGAGGGAAGCCGGTAGGTTAGAGCTCTATTTATCTTATCCTTACTCGAACATCAATCTTAAATCTCACAAATAGACAAGCCTACTTTGTCATCTTTTAGCATTAAGAAAGGTTAATTACTTTTGAAACAAATAAATAGACAACAAGATTAACACGATTTCGATATTCCAACTTAATATTCCTCAATCAAGAGGAAAGTCGATAGGTTAGAGCTCTATTGCTGTAACGACCCGCTGTCGACAATAGTAGACAAACATATCGGACTTGAATTGCCCAAAACAAGAGATTGTTAATATATGTATTTGGCATAACTTAACATATACAGTAAATAAATCAATCATAGAATCACAGACACGGAGTTTTACAACAATAAGCAGCAGAATTGATAACCAGTAGTTCATGAAGCTACTACAAAAATAACATAGTCCAAAACGGAATACATCAGAAATCCCAATACAAAACTCTAGTACTAAAGCAAATGAAATTCGATACATATGACTAGATGTAACAAAAATAAACTGAAAGCTGAAATAGATGACAGAAATAACTCCAAGCGAACTCCAAGCTCCATGAGATGAGTCTCCCAAGCTTGGATATTCTGGCTGACCCAAGCGTAAAGCAAAACACGAAACATGAAACACTCGAGTCGGGATTAACATTCTTATGTAGATAAATCAAACTCAAGTGAAATGCCAATTAAATGCAAAATAACTTAAAGGTGTTAGGATTCCATCCTCTAAGGACCCGATAAATCATCCACATACATAGTACAATACGCTGCATATATAATGTCTATAGTAAAGTAAAATATCAAAATAGCGTTAAGGCGTTACCCATATCTCTCTTAACATATTTTATATATTCTCATAATCTATACAGTACCGTAGGCTCCACCAAACCGGTTGTTTACCTAGAGGGCACTTCATAGATATGGTACAAAACAAACTCATAGAAGGCGCTCTAAGGCATGTGAACACGACACTCAAGGCAATGCAAGGGTAGATATACCAATTGCAGAACCAGACTGGTAGTAATGCATAGCAGCTACTACCGTCCACCTCGAACAACATTCCTAAAATAAAAGGTGCACACTTGTTAAATCACAAAATAATAGGATGGTTTCGAAGAAATGTGTCCAATCGGAGGTATGACCTCACTTGGCCTAGGTATAGCTCCTGTTTTAGTCACATCTAAGCTAACTCATGAGAGTCAGGGTCACGTAAATATCATATACAGAATCGTTCACCAAGCCATCCTACTTCATTTCTGGAATCTCCGCCATGTACACAGTTGTTAAATTGGTTTTCGGAATTGGCAAAGAGAATGAAAATATTTGATTCTGATCTCCTTAACAACAAAACCCTTATTTGACACCGTGGTCATTCACAAAATTACTTTATAAGTATTTAAATAAAATCTCTAACACAAATTTTAAATCAAACAAATGTTCAATTTTAGTTCCATTTAAATTTTTAGGTATTCACTTAATCACTTTTATTTAAACAAGTTATAACTTATTTCCAAAATCATCTTGTTTTAAATGAATCTTCATATAAATTCAATTAATAATCAGGTTAAGTTACCAATAAAATTCAAATGTACCTTTCCAACCCTTTTATTTATTGAAGTTATAAAAATATAAATTAACTAAACCTTTTAAAGATATTATATATTAAATAAAATTTAATTTTATACAGTTTAAAATAAATTAAGCTTTTTATTAATCTATTTAAAACCTTATTTTATATATCTAGGAATAAAACTATAAGTACAATTTTTCAAATTACTTTTAATTAAACTCATAATTGTTATATTTCCAAAAATCAATGCTAAGGTGATAAAATTTACAATAATAAGATAGAGTACTTATTACATTTCAAAATCAAACTCACGCATTTCCTTTCAAACATTTAAAATCAACTTCCAAAATATAGACCAACGGTGTCCATATATAATTTTCTATCCTATGGTCAAGTGATATGGATACTTATTATTTCGATCCATACTAGTTTAAATTTTTACAGGTTTATATCATTTAACCCGTAATCCAACATTTCAATAATAACTGAAAATCGTTTTGGTTTATCATTTTAACCCATAACGAATTTTCTCATATTCTAGAGTCTGTTCGAGTATGTATCATTTCAACCCATGGTGATTTCTAGAACTAAGGGAACTTGAAGAGTGAGAGCAATAAATAATCATAACAATTATAGCAGATGTGATAAGTAACAATTCGAGTTAATAATTAGTTAACATATAATAGTGTCAATTTACATAAGTAATCGCTCTAAAATAACAACAAGTTATATTTAACTATTATAGATCAACAATTCAAATTCAACAGCACATTTAAATTGTCATTCCTATTAAATCAATTTAATAAGCATAAGAATATTAATCGTGAGTGATTGCTCACCTTCCATGATTAGAGAACGATGGAACAACTACGATAAGGAGCACAGTAACGGACACTGGCTGTTATCCCGCCTTTTAGCAAGGCCAAGATACCAAATGATTAACTGGAAAACAAAGACAATTCATCACGAAGATGGGTTTGTATGCAGGCTCGCTATGGATATCAACGAATTTTGTCCGAGTCCGGATCGAGCTACAATTGGCAAGGCATGACAAGCAAAGCCGTAAGAGCTAACATTTCAAATTTTAAGTCGATCCAAGTTCGTATGATTAAGATATGATCGATACGAGATGAGGAAAACACGACCGTTCGAATCGATCCCAACACCACGTTCGAATCCATCCAGAACAGTCATGTTCATATCCATCAAGAACGAGCAACTTCGAATCGATCGTGTTCGAGTCGATCAGGTTCGAATTGATGATGTTCGAATTGATCCTTGGTTGTGCTATTCGTATCCATTATGTTTGTGTCATCCCAGAGAAATCTTGTTCTCATTCCATATGCTCGAATCCATGATAATGCATCGGTTTTGTTCGCATCCCCTCTGATAACTACACAATTCGTATCAATCAACAGGCAAACCACTAGTTCGTATCGATCGGTGTCAATAGTCAATCGTTACGAATAAAACCCCGATCAATCGATACGAAAGAAACATAAGCAAACAATGCGAATAGCGCCGTGACTATCGATGTGAACTATCATGCGAACAAGATGAATCAACCGATACGAACAAGACTTCAAACTTGGGTACGAATAAGGCTCGGTCAACTCGGCGCAAAAGATGGAGCGATCCAAGAGTCTCGCGCCACGTCACCATACACTCACGCGCTTGGATTGATTCGAAGGGAAGCGATACGACTGGATCGAGTCGAACGAAGTAGCCAACCGAGGATCTCAATTCGTATCGATCATATCTCCCAAACCATAAGTCCAAATGCTACAAAATTTTCACAGGAGCTAGCATACATGCTGATGAAGGTTCCTGCCAAGTTTCGACCTCATTGGACAAAATTTTGATTGATACGAAATCGGTTCGTATCGATCATGGATTGAGTCGAAACTTCATGGGATCGATCACGTGGGACCACTCACATGCCAGGAGGAGTCTCCTGAAGTTTGGGGGAGATGTCAGCCTCCTACGTCTATAATTATAACCCCAGAGCCAACGGAAAAGGGATCTTCTTTGCAATCCAACGTCCAAACTCTGCCAGATTCAACGTTGCATTTATCATTGCTGTGGTACTTGAATTATATAGCCATAACTCCTTGATCTGTATAATCGATTGTAACCATCAAGTGAATTAATAAAGTCATCAACTTTAGAGTGGACGTAGGCCAGATCGCCGAATCACTATAAATTGTGTTGTTTACAGTTTTCTTTTGAATTTTTTGAGTATTCTTCATCTCTATTTATCTACATACTCGTTTTCCGTGATCGGCAATTGGGTGTTTGTTACCAATTTTGACGCAAACACTTTGGTGCTTTCACTGAGAAGGTTTAACTCAAGGATTCTAGCACTTATACGTTGAATTCGAAAGTTTAAGGGTCCAGATCTGAAACACCATGACAAGGCAATCAAGCAGAAGGCCAAGAACAAAGAGAAGTCAACATGAAGGAAGCCAGGAGGCTTCATCAGGAGCCAATCAGACTACAGCTTTCATCACCCGAGATGAAATGGAAATGATGATGGGAGCGATGCACGAAGAATTTCTGAAAAGGCAAGAAGAGATGATGCAAAATTTGCTTCGACAAACTAGACAGACCGAAGTACAAAATCAAGCCAACGCAACCGCAGGAGATGCAGGAGATAGGAATCAGGAGCATGGAGCGGCTAGAATTCAGAATGGAGAAGGACCATCTGGCGCAGCACCAGAGCTAGGGGCACTCACTGACAGCATGTTGACCCAATACCAAGAAGAACATCAGGTGGACCCGAACAGCATGGCATTAGTAGAGGAACGAATGCTCTGCCAGGAGAACAGATTCCAGGATTCCCTCATGAACTCGGGGGGCAGGTCAAAGGCAGTAGGTAGGACTACAGCTCGGAGATAGTGATAGATTGGCGGAGATGGTTAGACGGACTATGAGAGGTGGATTAGTAAACAGAGACTTGGAGGATGTGAATAGGAGTCCATTTACTCTAAATATCAGGCGAGCTAGGAACCTACCGGATTTTAAGCTACCATCGTTGGAGATGTATAATGGGAGGACAGACCCTACAGTTCATCTAACAAAGAACATGAGGCATATGGAAAAGCTGGGGGACTCAGAGGAGGACATGGGCCGGTGCTTCTAATTATACTTGGCAGACATTGCGGCGCTGTGGTTTAGGAAACTGGAGAGTGGATCTATCGGAACATGGACCGATCTGACTGAAAGATTTATGAGGCAATTAAGGCTTCACATTTCGAGACCCAAGAATGTGATGAGTTTGGCAGCACGGAAACAAAGAGCTGGGGAGTCTTTGAGAAGCTTTTTGACGCGATTCAATGCAGTTGCAGCGTCGACGGATCGACCGGATCTATCCATGGTTTTGATGGCAGCTGTATCGGGCATAGCTGACGGGATAGAATTCAAGAATTCAGTGACAAGAGGTCCCCCTATGGATCTAGGGGAATTTTATCATGGGGCTGAAGGATTTTTACGGTTAGAGGATGCAAGTGCTAAAAGAGAGGAAGGAGAAGCAATCTACGTTTATGCAGTCAAGGGCGGAAATCCTCCTGAAAAGGGTGCAGAAACTAGCAATGGGAAACGAAAGGCTGAGGATAACGATAATAGATCAGCACGACCACGAAAGAAACCAAGATTCACCTCATATACGGAGCTGAACTAGACTTTGGAGCCAATCTACCAGGACTCCAAGGGATAGGTTCCCTATCGAAAACCGATGAGGAGAGATCCGACCAGCAATGAAAGGAGGTCAGACAAGTATTGCTTATTCCACGAGTTGAACGGTCACAGCACAAACGACTGCAGACACTTGAAAGATGAAGTCGAGGGACATATCCGGAATGGTTTGCTATCGCAATATGTGAGAAGGAGGGCCATGACGGTGGAACAAGAACGACCACCGCCCGCACCAACTTAAGATGCCTCAGGATCGAGACATCATCTTATTATCGGTTGATTGAGATAATGACGAACGAGTGGCAAACTCCACACCGACGCGATTAAGTTGTTTACACATGTACAGGACCACAAACGATCCTCAAGCTTGCTCTGATACAACTATAAACCACATCGATGTAGGTGTTTGCACTCTGACGTCACTGTTTTGCTTTTGTTTTTTGCTCCTCATGTTTGGATTTGTGTCAGACATTTCTATTGGAAAACTTGGTTGAATGGATATTTGGTTCGGATAATTATGAAACGGCTAAGCTACTTACACATGTATGGGGTCGCGAACGATCCTTAGGCATGCTCTAAGATGGCGATAAACCGTCCTACTAAACAATCCAGAAACTCACCCGAACATGAAATCTGGTATTGATAATACTAAGTCCCCCCGGGCGCTCACAACTCGCCTCGAACGGCACTCGACCACGAACGGTCACAATTCGCCTGAATGGCACTCGACCGCGAACGGTCAAAATTCGCCACGAACGGTCAGAATTCGCCACGAACGGCACTCGACCGCAAACGATCACAATTCGCCGCGAACGAAACTCGACCGCGAACGGTCATAATTCGCCGCGAATGGCACCCGATTGCGAACGGTCACAATTCGCCTCGAACAGCACCCGGCCGCGAACGGTCATCATTCACCGCGAACGGTCACAATTCGCCTCGAACAGCACCCGGCCGCGAACGGTCATCATTCACCGCGAACGGTCATGTATCACCTCGAATGACATTTGATCCCAAACGATCGTCATTCATGGTCAGATAAGACTACCAATTTCTTTACAGGTCATCTACAGGATATGAACATCCGACTTATGGAATTACAAAAAACACCTTCCTATCACAATGCATGTTTTAGAGGGCAAGTGTTATCCCGCCATTTAGCAAGGCCACGATACCAAAAGATTAACCGGAAAACAAAGACAATTCATCGCGAAGATGGGTTGTACGCAGGCTCGCTATGGATATAAACGAATTTTGTCCGAGTCCGGATCGAGCTACAATTGGCAAGGCATGTCAAGCAAAGCCGTAAGAGACGACGTTTCAAATTTCAAGTCAATCCAAGTTTGTAAGCTCAAGATATGATCGACACAAGATGAGGAAAACACGACCGTTCGAATCGATCCCAAAACCACGTTCGAATCCATCCAGAGCAGTCATGTTCGTATCCATCAAGTCAATCATGTCTGCATCGATCAGGTTCAAATCAACGATGTTCGAATTGATCCTTGGTTGTGCAATTCGTATCCATTGTGTTCGTGTCGTCCCATAGAAATCTTGTTCTCACTCCATATGCTCGAATCCATGATAACGCATCGGTTTTGTTCGCATCCCCTTGAGAACAACACAGTTCGTATCGATCAACAGGCAAACCACTAGTTCGTATCGATCGATGTCGATAGCTGATCGATACGAACAAAACCCCGATCAATCGATACGAATGAAACATGAGCAAACGATGCGAATATCGTCGTGACTATCGATGCGAACAAGGTGAATCAGCCGATACGAATAAGACTTCAAACTTGGGTACGAATAAGGCTCTGTCAACTCGGCGCAAAAGACGGGGCAATCCAAGAATCTCGCGCCACGTCACCATACACTCATGTGCTCGGATCGATTCGAAGGGAAGCGATACGAAAGGATCGAGTCGAATGAAGCAGCCAACCGAGGATCTCAATTCGTATCGATCATATCTCCCAAACCATAAGTCCAAATGCAAGTGCTAAAAGAGAGGAAGGAGAAGGAATTGACGTTTATGCAGTCAAGAGCGGAAATCCTCCTGAAAAGGGTGCAGAAACTATCAAAGGGAAATGAAAGGCTAAGGATAATGATAATATATCAGCACGACCACAAAAGAAACCAAGATTCACCTCACATACGGAGTTGAACGAGACTTTGGAGCCGATCTACCAGGACAACAAGGGACAGGTTCCCTATCGAAAATCGATGAGGAGAGATCCGACCAGCAACGAAAGGAGGTCAGACAAGTTTTGCTTGTTCCACGAGTTGAATGGTCACAGCACGAACGACTGCATACACTTGAAAGATGAAGCCGAGAGGCATATCCGGAATGGTTTGCTATCGCAATATGTGAGAAGGAGGGCCACGATGGTGGAACAAGAAACACCGCCTACACCAACTGAAGACGGAACAGGATCGAAACATCAGCTTATTATCATGTGATTAAGATAATGACGAATGAGTGGCAAACTCCACACTGATGCGATTATGTTGTTTACACGTGTACAAGACCACGAACAATTCTCAGGCATGCTCTGATACAACTATAAACCACATCGATGTAGATATTTGCACTCTAACGTCATTGTTTTGCTTTTGTTTTATGCTTCTCATATTTGAATTTGATTTTGTCGGACATTTCTATTGAAAAACTCAGTTGAATGGATATTTGGTTTTGATAATTATGAAACGGCTAAGCTACTTACACATGTACGGGGTTGCGAACGATCCTTAGGCATGCTCTGAGATGGTGATAAACCGCCCTAACAAATAATCCAGAAACTCACTCGAACGTGAAATTTGGTATTGATAATACTAAGTCCCCCTCGGGCACTCACAACTCGCCTCGAACGGCACTCGACAGCGAACGGTCAAAATTCGCTACGAACGGTCACGATTCACCACGAACGGCACTCAACCACAAACGGTCATAATTCGCCATGAACCGCACTCGACCGCGAACGGTCACAATCCGCCACGAACAGCACCCGATCGCGAGCGATCACAATTCGCCTCGAACGGCACCTTGACGGCGAACGGTCACCATTCATCGCGAACGGTTTTTGACCGCGAATGGTCACGTATCACCTCGAATGACACACGATCCCGAACGATCGTCATTCATGGTCAGATAAGACTACCAATTTCTTTGCAGGTCATCTACAGGATATGAATATCCGACTTATGGAATTACAAAACACACCTTCCTATCGCAAGGCATGTTTTGGAGGGCAAATGTTATCCTCCCTTTTAGCAAGGCCACGATACCAAATGATTAACTGAAAAACAAAGACAATTCGTCATGAAGATGGGTTGTACGTAGGCTCGCTATGGATATCAATGAATTTTTTCCAAGTCCGGATCGAGCTACAATTGGCAAGGCATGACAAGCAAAGCCGTAAGAGATGACGTTTCAACTTTCAAGCCAATTCAAGTTCTTATGCTCAAGATATGATCGATATGAGATGAGGAAAACACTACCGTTCAAATCGATCCCAACACCACGTTCGAATCCATCCAGAGCAGTCATGTTCGTATCCATCAAGAACGAACAACTTTGAATCGATCATGTTCGAATCGATCAGGTTCGAATCGAGGATGTTCGAATTGATCCTTGGTTGTCCTATTCGTATCCATTATGTTCGTGTCGTCCCAGAGAAATCTTGTTCTCACTCCATATGTTCGAATCCATGATAACGCATCGGTTTTGTTCGCATCCCCCTAAGAACTACACAGTTCGTATCGATCAATAGGCAAACCACTAGTTCGTATTGATCGGTGCCGTTAGTCGAGCGATACGAACAAAACCCCGATCAATCGATACGAACGAAACATGAGAAAACAATGCGAATAGCGCCGTGACTATCGATGTGAACTATCGAAGCGAACTATCGTTGCGAACAAGATGAATCAGCCGATACGAATAAGACTTCAAACTTGGGTACGAATAAGGCTCGGTCAACTCGACACAAAAGATGGGGCGATCCAAGAATCTCGTGCCACGTCACCATACACTCATGTGCTTGGATCGATTCGAAGGGAAGCGATACGAAAGGATCGAATCGAACGAAGCAGCCAACCGAGGATATCAATTAGTATCGATCATATATCCCAAACCACAAGTCCAAATGCTACAAAATTTTCACAGGAACTTGCGTACATGCTGATGAAGGTTCCTGCCAAGTTTCGACCCCATTGGACAAAATCTTGATCAATACGAAATTGGTTCGTATCGATCACGGATTGAGTCGAAACTTCATGGGATCGATCGCGTGGGCCCACTCATGTGCCAGGAGGAGTCTTCCAAAGTTGGACGAGATGTCAGCCTCCTACGTCTATAAATAGAGCCCCAGAGCCAATGGAAAAGGGAACTGCTTGGCAATCCAACGTCCAGACTCTGCTAGATTCGACATTGCATTTCATCATTGTTGTGGTACTTGAATTACAGAGCTATATCTCCTTGTAATCCACTTTAATCAATTGTAATCATCAAGTGAATCAATAAAGTCATCAACTTCAGAGTGGACGTAGGCCAGATCACCGAACCACTATAAATTCTGTGTTGTTTACAGTTTTCTTTTGAATTTTCTGAGTATTCTTCATCTCTATTTATCTACATACTCGTTTTCCATGATCTGTGATTGTAAATTGGTGCTTTCATCGGCAATTGGGTGTCTGTGACCAATTTTGGTGCAAACATTTTGATGCTTTCACTGAGAAGGTTGAACTCAAGGATTCTAGCACTTAGAAGTTGAATTCAAAAGTTTAAGAGTCCAGATCTGAAACACCATGACAAGGCAATCGAGTTGAAGGCCAAGAACAGAGAGAAGTCAACATGAAGGAAGCCTGGAGGCTTCGTCAGGAGCCAATCAGACTTCAGCTTTCATCACCCGAGACGAAAGGGAATGATGATGGGAGCTATGCACGAAGAATTTCTGAAAAAGCAAGAAGAGATGATGCAAAATTTGCTTCGAAAAACTGGACAAACCCGAGTACAAAACCAAGCCAACGCAACCGTAGGAGATGCAGGAGATAGGAATCAGGAGCATGGAGCAGCTAGAATTCAGAATGGAGAAGGATCATCTGGCGCAGCACCAGAGCAAGGGGGCACTCACTTAGAGCATGTTGACCCAATACCGAGAAGAACATCAGGTGGACCCAAACACCTTGGCATTGGTAGAGGAACGAATGCTCTGCCAGAAGAATAGATTACAGGATTCCCTCGTGAACTCGGGGGGCAAGTCAAAAGCAGTGCGCGAGGACTACAGCTCGGAGATAGTGTCAGATTGGCGGAGATGGTTAGACGGGCTATGAGAGGTGGATTGGTAAACAGAGACTTGGAGGATGTGAATAGGAGTCCTTTTACTCTAAATATCTAGCGAGCTAAGAACCTACCGGATTTTAAGCTACCATCATTGGAGATGTATAATGGGAGGACAAACCCTACGGTTCATCTAACAAAGTACATGAGGCATATGGAAGAGCTGGGGGCATCGGAGGAGGTCATGGCTCGGTGCTTCCCATTATACCTGGCAGACATTGCGGCGCTGTGATTTAAGCAACTGGAGAGTGGATCTATCGGAACATGGACTGATCTGACTAAAAGGTTTATGAGGCAATTCAGGGTTTACATTTCGAGACCCAAGAATGTGATGAGTTTGGCAGCAATGAAACAAAGAGCTGGGGAATCTTTGAGAAGCTTTTTGACACGATTCAACGCAGCTACAGCGTCGGTGGATCGACTGGATATATCCATGGTTTTGATGGCAGTTGTATCGGGATAGCTGAAGGGACAGAATTCAAGAATTCACTAACAAGAGATCCCCTATGGATCTAGGGGAGTTTTATCATGAAGCTGAAGGATTTTTACGGTTAGAGGATGCAAGTGCTAAAAGAGAGGAATGAGAAGGAATCGACGTTTATGCAGTCAATGGCAGAAATCCTCCTGAAAAGGGTGCAGAAACTAGCAAAGGGAAATGAAAGGCTGAGGATAACGATAATAGATCAGCACAACCACGAAAGGAACCAAGATTCACCTCATATACGGAGATGAACGAGACTTTGGAGCTGATCTATCAGGACACCAAGGGACAGTTTCCCTATCAAAAACCGATGAGGAGAGATCCGACTAGCAACGAAAGGAGGTCAGACAAGTATTGCTTATTCCACGAGTTGAACGGTCACAGCACGAACGACTGCAGACACTTGAAAGATGAATCCGATGGGCATATCTGCAATGGTTTGCTATCGCAATATGTGAGGAGGGCCACGATGGTGGAACAAGAACGACACCGCCTGCACCAACTGAAGACGGCACAGGATCGAGATATCATCTTATTATCAATTGATTGAGATAATGACGAACGAGTGGCAAACTCCACACCGACGCGATTAAGTTGTTTACACATGTACAGGACCACGAACGATCTTTGGGCATGCTTTGAAACAACTATAAACCACATCGATGTAGGTGTTTGCACTCTGACGTCACTATTTTGCTTTTGTTTTTTGCTTCTCATATTTGGACATGATTTTGTCGGACATTTCTGTTGAAAAACTCGGTTGAATGGATATTTGGCTTTGATAATTATAAAACGGCTAAGCTAATTACACATGTATGGGGTCACGAATGGTCCTTAGGCATGCTCTGAGATGGTGATAAACCGTCCTAACAAACAATCCAGAAACTCACTCAAACGTGAAATCTGGTATTGATAATACTAAGTCCCCCTGGGCACACTCATAACTCGCCTCGAACGGCACTCGACTACGAACGGTCACAATTCACCTCGAACGGCACTCGATCGCGAACGGTCAAAATTCGCCACGAATGGCACTTGACCGTGAACGGTCATAATTCGCCACGAACGGCAGTCCACCGCGAACGGTCACAATTCGCCACGAATGGCCCTCCACCGCGAATGGTCACAATTCGCCACGAACGGCACTCGATTGCGAACGATCGCAACTCGTCTCGAACGGCGCTCCGGCCGCGAAGGGTCACCATTCGCCGCGAACGGCATCTGAACACGAACGGTCACGTATCACCTCGAATGACATACGATCCCGAATGATCGTCATTCATGGTCAGATAAAACTACCAATTTCTTTGAAGGTCATCTATAGGATATGTACATCCGACTTATGGAATTACAAAACACACTTTCCTATCGCAAGGCATGTTTTGGAGGGCAGGTGTTATCCCATCTTTTAGCAAGGTCACGATACCAAAAGATTAACTGGAAAACAAAGATAATTCGTCACGAAGATGGGTTGTACGCAGGCTCAATATGGATATCAACGAATTTTGTTCGAGTCCAGATTGAGCTACAATTTGCAAGGCATGACAAGCAAAGCCGTAAGAGCCGACCTTTCAAATTTCAAGTCAATCCAAGTTCGTATGCTCAAGATATGATCGATACGAGATAAGGAAAACACAACCGTTCGAATCGATCCCAACACCACGTTCGAATCCATCTAGAGCAGTCCTGTTCGTATCCATCAAGAACGAGCAACTTCGAATCGATCATGTTCGAATCGATCATGTTTGAATCGATCAGGTTCGAATCGATGATGTTCGAATTGATCCTTGGTTGTGCGATTCATATCCATTGTGTTCGTGTCATCCCAGAGAAATCTTGTTCTCACTCCATATGTTCGAATCCATGATAACGCATCGGTTTTGTTCGCATCCCCCTGAGAACTACACAGTTCGTATCGATCTACAGGCAAACCACTAGTTCGTATCAATCGGTGTCGATAGTCATTAGATACGAACAAAACCCCGATCAATCGATACGAACGAAACATGAGTAAACGATGTGAACAGCGCTGTGACTATCGATGCGAACTGTAGATGCGAACTATCGATGCGAACAAGATGAATCAGCCGATACGAACAAGACTTCAAATTTGGGTACGAATAAGGCTCGGTCAACTCGACGCAAAAGATGCGGCGATCCAAGAATTTCGCGCCACGTCACCATACACTCACATGCTCAGATCGATTCGAAGGGAAGCAATACGAAAGGATCGAGTCAAATGAAGCAGTCAACCGAGGATCTCAATTCGTATCGATCATATCTCCTAAATCATAAGTCCAAATGCTACAAAATTTTCATAGGAGCTTGCGTACATGCTGATGAAGGTTCCTGCCAAGTTTCGACCCTATTGGACAAAATCTTGATCGATACGAAATTGGTTTGTATTGATCACGGATTGAGTCGAAACTTTATGGGATCGATCGTGTGGCCCCACTCACGTTCAGGAGGAGTCTCCCGAAGTTTGAACGAGATGTCAGCCTCCTACGTCCATAAATATAGCCCCAGAGCCAACGGAAAAGGAATCTTCTTGGCAATCCAACGTCGAGACTCTGCCAGATTCAACATTGCATTTCATTATTGCTGTGGTACTTGAATTACAGAGCTATAACTTCTTGTAATCCGCTGTAATTGATTGTAATCATCAAGTGAATCAATAAAGTCATCAACTTCAGATTGGACGTAGGCCAGATCGCCTAACCACTGTATATTCTGCGTTGTTTACAGTTTTCTTTTGAATTTTCTGAGTATTCTTCATCTCTATTTATCTACATACTCGTTTTCCGTGATCTGTGATTGTGAATTGGTTCTTCCATCGGCAATTGGGTGATTGTGAACAATTTTGACGCAAACACCCAATTTTAGTGCAACTAAGACAAGGAGCAAAGTAACGGACACTGGCATAAATCAAACACGATAAGTCAGTTTGCTGCGACAAGCAAGAATAGATTTTTAGCACGAGAAATTTGACGAAAAACGAATATATATACACATACGCAAAATCTAAATATATGTATTAATAAAACTGTAGAAAGGACGAATATATGTATACAACATATATAAATGCCGACAACACATCAAAAGAAGCATATGCATACGGCCTCTGTTATTAATACAGATATGTGATATACATATGCATCACAATATAGACTAGATATAAAAGCAATGCTCTCCTACAAATAAATGTGTACGGCAAATAAGCTTTTTTGCCATATGTTGAAGGAAAAAAATATACATACGTATACATATATACTATGCAGCGACGCACAGGATCTTGAATTTTGGACAAATATACTTTCTCTGCCACCCAAACATGTGCAACTTGCACACGCAATACCTATGTACAAATTTATATAGATATAGACCCGATATGCACGGCACAAGTATCAATCAACACATATTTATCTTTCTGTCGCTAGTAGCTATTCAACAGTAATCGCCTGTCATAAATCCACTTTGGCCAGAACAGAAATCAAGACAGGGCACGGGGCAAGATGTCAAGAGTTTTCAACCTATGTGTATTCGAAGAACAATATATATACAATATCAATATGAGCTATATTACAACCCATATACTAGCAACAGAGAGGAGTTCCAAAGCAAATGAAGTGACAGAAATAGATATATTCTCTGATATAACATATATATCGCTGCAAATATCAATATTCATAAGCATAGAAAATAGAGTGTTGCACTGGAAACGAGAGGGGTTGCTTCGGTCTGGAGGAAGGAGAAATAGCAGTTTGCATGGGAACGACGTGGTCAGGCTTTGGGTCACGGAGGGTAGAACGCGGGTCTGCTTTGGTTGGTTTTTTTTTATATGGTGCGTGAGTAGAGAGAGGGGAAGGTGAGTGAAAACAAGAGAAAAAAGGAGAGGCTTTAGGATTTCTTTGAGTCGAGTAGGATAGGACATGAGGACGGCTTCAAAAAAATTGTGAAAGAGCACGGCATTATTGAGAAGAAGGGAAAACTACAGAGAAGAAGAAAAGAAAGGAAGAAAAGAAAATGATGGAGAGGAAAAGGAAAACGTACTTCAGTGAAATGATAGAAGAACAATGTGAAAGGCTTTGAATATATAAGAAAATTAATATAATAGCAACGGTCACAGTTGGATTCAGCTGATCTCGAATAACCCCGAACCTTGGATGACCACGGTCCAGAACTCAATCAGACCTCATTTATCGATAAGCCTTGATCCGACTTTAAACCAACGGTTCAACCGTCAATTTTACCTGGTTGAGCGGTTCTTTTGTTTTTTCTTACATTCTCATCGTGTGATTCTTTTTTATTTTCATTGCTTTGAAGAAAATAAGTAAACATATAAAAATCATTGTCGTTTCAAATTTTAAACCACCAACTTCATCATTTTGTTCTTCACTGCTGCAAACTACTCTAATACCACTGTAAGACTCATCAAGTTTGTATACCTTGAAGGTCGTCTACAGCTTGTGTACATAACATTATTATTTCAATATTTCTGTGTATAGTTTGTAGCTAGATGTGCAAATTTTTCAAAAAGAAGAATCACGGTTCGACCGGTTGAACCATTAAAACATTAAACCTTCAATCATCACGGTTCAAGGCACGGCACGGTCATGAAAACTATGCAGCTGACTCATTAAAGCAATTTTTATTGCCCTTGTATCACACGGTTTGAATTTTAAAAGGCAATGGAAAATAAAAAGTCACGGATAGGGTACTGATACGACAACTGTCTTTGGCACTTCCGTCGCGTACCGAACTTCAAAATATATGAATAAATATGCTGCAGAGATCAGCGTGACGAGACGACTAAAACAGAACACAGATATCAGCGATATGATCAAATTATAAAAACTCGAATTTCCGCTATAGAAAAATGCTGCTAAAACGCAGAAAATAAGATGAATGGTGCTACAAAAGTCCAAATTTGATAAAACGAATTTCGACGTCTTCCTCAGAAAATGATTTACATTTTTGTTATATAAAATATTCAGATTTCAAAAATATCAGATTTTTAACAAATAAACTGATTAAATTTATATTTTAACATTTCACAAAATAAATTAACTTCCATATCTTCCAATAAAATTTCACTAATTTCTATACTTAACTAGACGCATTTTAAATATCAACCTTTACTCAAAATTTTATTGTTTAAAATTTCCAGTAAAATTAGTTAATTACGCTATAAAAATTCGTTAAAATTTCAGGTCGTTATACTCTTCTCCACTTAAAATTTTTCATCCCCGAAAAGAAACGAGGTAAGGGAACGGAACAACAGGAAGATGAAATAAATTCAAATGAAGTACCCGAGTCAAATAATTCAGGATTCGAAGCACGCATGGGTACCTCAGTTTCCCAGTGCAATCCCGATCATCAGTATCCACTGAACCTTGACCAAACCGAAAGATTTCCTTCGAAGCTGCTTCGTACCTCTGTCAACAATATGAAGTGTCTTCCTCTCAATAGTGAGATTTGGCTCAACGTCCACATTTTCTAACAAAGCAGGCTGAACAATCAAGGACAGATCATGGAGATATTTGCGGAGGTGAGATACGTGAAACACGTTTTGTGCACCCACCAGCTTCTCCGACAAATCAACTCTATAAGCCAAAGAACCAACTCTTTACAGAATGCAGAAAAGATTAATGAATCTAGGAGCAAGCTTTCATCTTCAACCAAAAGGACTACATTCTTCAGTGGCAAGATCTTAAGAATGACTTGAGTTCCCACTGAAAATTCCAAAACCCTTCTACGCCTATCAGCATACTTCTTTTGCCTATCCTGAGTGACTCTCATCGTCTTCCTAATCTCTTCAACCTTCTCAGATGCTTTCAGAATCATATCGGGTCCAAGAACTAAGCGATCACGGGACTCAATCCAGCAAGATGGGGATTTACAGAATCGTCCGTAAAAAGTGGCGAATGGAGACATCTTGATATTTGCCTGAATTCAAAAGATTGGGGTTAATAGATGGATTAAGCTTAAGACGATTCAAATTCAAAGATAGGGTTACACCTGATAACTGTTGTTATAGGTAAACTCTACGAGATGGAGATGATCTTCCCAAGACATATCGGTACTCGCTCAAAGCTTTTATACAGATGGTTACTCCTCAACAGCCTTATTTTTCGTGCTAATCGACGGCATTACCCAGTAGTATACTTGGTTAGTGAGAGTATAGAGGTGGGGAGTCACATTAGCTATTTATCATGAATCCATATATCTATGTTATAATTAAAATAAAATTACTTTTATATGTATGTATATCATTCGGGTTTTAAATAAAAAAAATTATTATTATTCAAATTTAAAAAATTACATATATATGTATGTATATTAAATTTAAATAATTATAAATTGATTTGCATAAAAGAATGATTTAAATATATATAATTTTGCACAAATTATTTACAAATCAATCTTAGTATATATGTAAACATATTATCTTTAAAAATCTGAATATGTGTGTATAACACACACATAATAAATCTGAAAGAGTTCGTGTATTAATATTAAAACAGTATACGAAATAGTTCTTAAATATTTTATAAATCTATGTGTGTGTGTAATTAAATAAATGTATGTAAACTTAAACGTTATAAAATAATTTATTGAAAAACGGAAGAAATTCCATACGGAATTTAAAAAACCAATTTGTACACTCACATTTATATATTAAAATCTGAATGATAAACAAAATTAGATTTTGTCAAATTATAACGTTTGCTAAAATCAAAACGCGCGCACGCACAAACATATGTGTGTATAATTATACAATATTTTAGTTACAAATGATTTTAAATATTTAAATACATACATACTTGTGTGTGTGTGTGTGTAAATATATGTATGTTTTCAAAAAAAAATTATTTTCGTACATATTTATATTTATTTTATATTAGATATAAACCATCTACAAAATTGAATTTTGAATCTGAATTCAATAGGTATTTTCAAATTTAGATATAGATTTAAATTTTGAAATTCAAATATTAATTTTGATTCACCCATATTCATATTATTTTTATGAAAGAAACCCATATTCATACACACACACATACATACACATACACACACATACATACATACATACATATGGATACATATATATATGTATGTGTGTGTGTGTGTAATTTCTTAATACAAATATTAATTTTATTATGTGCATGTGTATTAGACATCGTATATATATACGCAAGGCCGGCCTGGGGGGAATCCAACCAAGCCCATGGGCTGGAGGAACCCCTAGGCCTAGGGCAAAAAAAATTACAACCTAGCAGCAAAAAAAAAGAAATATATGCAGCCCAACAAATCGGGTCTGCTCCACTTTGGTGCTCCCACTTTTACTAACGTAAAGAAACTCACGTTCAAATTAAGGTTACTTGTCCACAAAAAAAAAAAGCAAGCACAAGCGATCGAATTGGACAATCGTCGGCGCCAGCCTCCAGGCTCCAGTGATTGCTGCTCCAAAGCTCCAGAACTCCGACGCGGGCCTCCATCCAACGCAGCAGTGCTCCATCTCCCCTTGCAAGGCAGCAACTGCAGAGGTAATTAAAACCGATTTCTGAAATAAAATTAGTTGCTTAGAAACTTAGAATTGGTTGACAAGCACCTTTGTTCAAGTGGTTAATTGATTCGGCTTTGATGCAGGATGTCACAAGTTCGAAACTTGCTTTCGAACATTTATTTGACATATGATATATTGTCCCAATGTTTTGTTGTATATAAAGTACCAGTTCAAAAAAAAACTTAGAATTGGTTGATGGTAAATGACATGACAATCATGAATTTTGAATTATGTAGGAATTTTGGTTAGAAATTTACAAATCATGAATTTAGAATTGGTTGCTACATACTGCATTATGTAAGATTAGGAATTGATTCCTGATTTGTAAATATGACAATCAATTCATTCATGATTTGTAAATTTCTAATCAAAATTCATGTAGGAACTGATTTATGTATGTAGCAACTGAAGTATGTAGGAATTTAGAATTAGTTGATAATGACAATCATGAATTAAGAATTGGTTGCAAGACAACAACTGTAGTATGTAGAATTGATTTATGTAGGAATGAACTGATGAAAATGGGTTGATTAGAAATTTAAAAGTTAATTTGTAACATAACTTGATTAACCAACTTTTCCAAACTTCAAATATATATTTTTAGATTAAAAGGAGCAACATGATTTAATTTAATTATTGTGACGACCGCCCATGACTCCTGCACCGAATAAGGAAATAGTGCGTTGAAAGTGTGCCAGGCAGCCATGGACGATTGTCAGGGTAAGGTAAAAACATCGCAGACTCTATCGTAAAACTCACAGCGCATGGATAAAATACAATAGAGAAATATAATATAGTGAAGCTCCCATAGAACATAATATCATCATCTAATCATAATAGCTTTATACAAGGTCTGAATCATGAATACAAGAAGCCTCACTACATAGCACTCAGAGTAATCAACAATCAGCGGAATATCTAGTACATAGAATATGAAAATAATATGTAAAACCTCCTGCTCGTCTTCGTCATCATCAGCGTGAGCCACTAAGATCAGCACCTGCCACCTGTCACCTAGTCTGCCCATCCCAAACATGGATGAACAGCCCAAGGTAATAAGAGGAGACATAAAACCTTGAGTCAGACAACAGTCTTAGTGAGCAGTAAATCAACTATCAAACATACCAAAGGAACATAAAGGATAAAAGGAATAGGAACCCAAATCATCCCACTCCACCTCTTTCTACAGTGATAGCCCCCAGACACACACTAAGAAGAAGCAAGCATAGCAAAGCAGATAATTAAAGTAAAGCAATAATCACTCGAGTCAAGGTCGATGTTTTCCAAATACAAACCCCCAAGGCCTAAACCAAGATCAGATAAGCACCCAGAAAACACCGCTCTTGAGACCGAATGATGATACAACCAAATATCCATGACTCTGGCTATCACTGTTATCATTGCCTTGATTTTATCGTTAATTGAATGACCAACTCATCTTTCAACCATCCGTCAAGGGCTAATGGCAACCCCGGTTCTAGACATAACTCCGCACGTCATCGTGACCCGTGCCTAGGTATAACGAATCTACCCAGAGTACTAGCACGTCATCATGACCCGCGCCTGGGTATAACGGATCTACCCAACGTACTCTTGCTTTGAGCTTGCTAGAACCTTCAATAACGATAAGATCTCAGCCTTCTAGTCATCCTCCTCGACGACTATTCCCATTATAGCTCAAGCACCTCTCGAGCCCACCATTATCCACCAACTCGAACCGCATCATCGAGTAATCAACATGCTTGGGATGATCCCGTCTGGATTAAACCAAGGCTTCCACATCATGCTTTGCTCCAACGCATCTTAGCAAAGTCCATCTCATCATCATACTTCGCCTCAACATATCATGGCAAAGTCCATTTCGTCATCATACTTCGCTTCCTCTAACTATAGCAAAGTCCTCGAACCCATCCATATGAGCTTCATCATCCGCTTCATATGCCACAGCAGCTTTCACCATTCAAGAGCCTTTCCACTTAGCTTTTGAATCATCTTCAACCATCTTGTCCCAAATCAACTACAAGCTAACTCGAGACAATCAAATCAATCATACATCCAAACAATCAAGCATTCAAACGAGATCTAATCAAGCAATATCAACTATAATGGCAATTTCGTAAATAAATGAGCATAAGTCTAACATATATGAAATCATGGATTTTAGCATAGATCTATCAAATATAAAACATGGGTTTTGTCTCTATAACTTGTTAATTGAACTTGCTTAGGTAAACATCTTCAAAAGTAATGAATCTAGTCTTGGAACTAAGAAAAATGCATGAAATCTCTAACTTTAACACTCAAACAAGCCACCAATCCAATATACTCCTTTGGGTCCGCGTGAGAGATAACTACCACTCACCGAATCTCCAAAACAACCCAAAAGCAATACGCTTCAGATCTGGACAGCAAAGATTCAAGCTTGATTTGTCGAAATCCCGCTTGAAACGATGAAATCTCACTTTGTTGGATGAAGATCTTCAACTTTGGCTCTTGGATCTTCGATCTTGATCTTCGATCTTGGATGGATGTTAGCACAAGATTAGAGTAGAGAAAAGAAGTGAATAAATGTTGTAGTCGAGCTCTCAAAATGGCAGCACTTCGCCGCTTCAAAATCCGGTGCCAAAAAGTGAGGAAATGGCCGTGTATTTATAGGCAGTTTTTAGGTCGCTCGGTTTTAGGTCGCTCACTATTAGGTCATCCACGACCTAAAACATCACGACCTAACAACCTAGCCACTTCCCCGACCTAACTGGTGTACTCACGCGACCTAACGATCCATGCGACCGATCGACCTAACTGGGTTAAGCAACCCCACGATCTATCACTCACGCGACCTATCATTCCTGCGACCTAACAAACACAGCATTCCAACTTAGGTCGTTTACGACCTAACCAATCGTAACTAGCCTCCTTAGGTCGCTACCCTTCTTAGGTCGCTACACTTGACCTAACTCTACGCAACACTCTGCTTTAGGTCGCTCACTACTAGGTCGTTGGGACCCCTAACGCGATAGCTCTTAGGTCGTTAACTACCTTCAACCCGTTAACTCGCCTAACTGCTAGGTCGCTAACCCTAAGTCACTCATTTCTATAGGTCGGGTATATACCTTAGGTCGTTCCCATCCTATAGGTCGCTAATCCTATAAGTCGCCCACACTCTTAGGTCGTTAACTCGCCTAGGTCGGCCCAATCCTATAGGTCGCTCAATATACTTAGGTCGTTACCTCTATAGGTCGCTCCCCCCGACCTATCTTTCACACGACATAACTTTTACACGACCTAACTCCTAGGTCGTTCTACCTCACTAAATCGCTCACGAGCTAACTCCGGACGACTTAAGCTTTGGACGACATAAACAATACCAACGACCTAATAATTCTACGATATCATCGACACGTAAAATACGGGTCGTTACATTCTCTCCCCCTTAGGAATTTCGCCCCCGAAATTCCAAGCAAACAGAGCAACCAAAACTATTCTGCATGCCTACTATCCATAGCAATCAACAAACCAATCATCCAAATTCTAGCCTAGCATGCAGAATTCTAAGATTAGAACAAGTTACAAATTCATGAGATGTCACGACACCTTAGGACCATACCTCGAAGAGTTCAGGATGAGATGCCTTCATCCTCTCTTCCTCCTCCCATGTACAGTCGTTAACATCATCACTCCATTGTACCTTGAGCAACGTAATCGTCTTCCTCCTAAGCTGTTTCGTGTCGGTTTCTACAATACGAAGCGGCTTACGAGGTCTTCTAACAACTGGATCAACCTCCAAATCTTCACAGCTATCAGCAGAAGCCACTGTTTTCGAGTCGTGCACATACTTCCGTAGATAAGATACATGAAAAACATTATGCACACCCGCCATCTTTTCCGGTAACTCCAATCTATAAGCGAGCTTTCCAATTCGCTCGATGATCGGAAATGGTCCAACAAATCTCGGAGTCAACTTCCCTTTCTTCCCGAATCTAATAACATTCTTCAGAGGAGAAATCTTCACAAAAACCACATCTCCTACGTCGAATTCCAAATCCTTACGACGCTTGTCAGCATAACTTTTCTGACGATCTTGGGCTGCCTTCATTCGTCGCCGAATGATCTCTATGCAATCCGTAGTTTGTCGAATCATCTCTGGCCCAAGTATCAGCTTTTCTCCAGTTTCCAACCAACATGTCGGGGAGTTACACGGTCTTCCATACAATGCTTCATACGGTGCCATACCAATGCTTGACTGGTAACTATTATTATATGCAAATTCCACCAAATGAAGATGATCTTCCCATGATCCTCCGAAATCTAAAACACATGCCCTCAAGAGATCTTCCAAAACTCGGTTGACTCTCTCAGTCTGACCATCTGTTTGGGGATGATAAGCTGTACTCAAACACAATTCGGTTCCCAAAACTTCCTGGAAGCTCTTCCAAAATCCACTAGTGAACAATGGGTCTCGATCGCTCATTATACTCTTCGGAACACCATGGAATCGAACTATCCACTTAACATACAACTCAGCCAACTTCGATGCAGTCCTAGTTGATCGAACAGGAATAAATCTTGCACTCTTAGTCAAACGATCTACAATGACCCAAATCCCTTCATTTCCCGTTCTGGTTCTAGGTAGACCATCGATAAAATCCATCGATATTTGCTCCCACTTCCATGTAGGAACTTCTAACGGCTGAAGTAATCCACTGGGCTTCTTCTGCTCGGCTTTTACCAACTGGCAGTTCATACACTTGGAAATAAAATTTCCAACATCCTTCTTCATACCTTCCCAGTAATAGGTTCTCTTCATATCCCGATACATCTTATTTCCACCTGGATGAATTGTCAACTTCGAGTGATGACCTTCCCTCAGAACTTCATCTCTCAATTCATCGATATCGGGAACAACCAGTCGTCCTTGCTTCCGAAGCCAACCCTCTCGATCGACTTCGAATCCCTTATCCTTCTCTGGGTCCAATCCAGATTCCAAATCTCGGATAATCTTGACAAGCTTATCGTCTCGATTTTGACCCTCGCCAATCCTTTCCACAAGAGTAGGTCTTATCGATAAGTTTGCCAACATCTCAGGTTCCAATTCACATCTAGGCCTGAAATCAAATCTAGCTAAAAACTCGAGACTCTTCCATTCCGAAAACATGGCTCCCAATCTTGCATGTCTTCGACTTAACGCATCAGCTACTGCGTTACCTTTTCCCGGAGTATAGGCTATACCAAAATCATATGATGCTAAAAACTCTAGCCATCGTTGCTGCCGAAGATTCAAATCCTTTTGGGAGAAAAGATACTTCAACGACTTATGATATGTAAACAACTTGAATCGAACTCCCAATAGATAATGTCTCCACATCTTCAGAGCAAAAACAATTGCCGCTAACTCCAAATCATGAGTCGGGTAATTCCTTTCATGCGGCTTCAGTTGTCGACTTGCATACGCAACAACTCTATCCTTCTGCATCAGCACTGCTCCAAGTCCAGTACCGCATGCATCGGTGTAAACCACCATCTCATCATTCCCACTTGGAATAGTCAAAACAGAAGCACTCGTCAATCGCTCTTTCAGGATTTTAAAAGCTTGCTCACACTTAGCATCCCAACTGAACACTTGGTTCTTCTTCGTCAATCCTGTTAATGGTGCAGCTATCTTGGAAAAGTCTTTGATAAACCGACGATAATATCCTGCTAATCCAAGAAAACTTCTCACATCAGATGCATTCTTAGGTCTAACCCAATCCTGGATTGCTGTCACCTTAGCGGGATCAACCGCTATTCCATTTCCAGAAATAACATGGCCTAAGAACCTCACTTCACTCTTCCAGAAGTGACACTTCGAAAACTTAGCCTTTAGCTGATGTTTTCGCAAGATTTCCAAAACAATCCTCAAGTGCGTCTTGTGCTCTTCCTCAGTTCTGGAATAAATCAGAATATCATCCACGAACACAAGTACAAACTTGTTCAACTGATCTCTGAACACTCTATTCATAAGATCCACAAAATATGCTGGTGCATTCGTCAATCCAAATGGCATTACCAGCCACTCATAAAAACCGAATGGTGTCCTGAAAGCAGTCTTCGGCACACTATCCTTCGCCACTCTTAACTGGTGAAATCCCGTTGCCAAATCCATCTAAGAAAACACCTTCGCCTCGTGAAGCTGATCAAACAAGTCATCTATTCTCGGCAATGGATACTTGTTCTTCTTAGTCACCTTATTCAGCTCACGATAATCAACACACAACATCAACGATCCATCCGCTTTGGTTGCGAACACAACTGGTGCACCCCATTCGGACACACTACGCCGAATGAATCCTTTCCATAAAAGGTCATCAACCTGCACCCTCAACTCTTGCTGTTCTCTAGGCGTCATCCGCCTAAGAGGCATCACAACAGGTCTGCCTCCCTCAACTAGATCGATACGAAACTCGATCTCCCTATGCGGCGGTAACCCTTTGACCTCGTCAAAGACGTCCTCAAATCCATTCGCAACCGGCATCGATGACAGTCCATCCCGTGGAACAACCAGCGAATACATGAAGCCCATGAAGACGCCTTCTTCATGCTTACATCGTATCACAACCTTTCGCCCTTCCACATTCCCGACTGTCACCTCCAGTTTCTCACAATCAACCTTTGCCGCATACTTCCTAAGCCAGTCCATACCCAAAATAATTCCGAACCCCGCAAAGTTCAGAACAAAACAATCACAAACAAAAGAGCAATCATGACTCGATACAACTAGACCACGGCATACCATACACAAACAAGACGAACCCCCAACTGGATTAGTCACAACCAATGGTCTATCAACAATTTCCGGTTCCAAACCCAACCGGCCTACCAAATCATCACAAACAAATGAATGTGACGCCCCAGTATCAAATAACACTCTAACTGGAACACCACAAATGGAAAGAGTACCTTGAACCACCACACTCTTCCCCTTCTCTTCAGCAGTAGGAGCTTTCGAAGATGACGGGACAGCCCCCAAAGCATAAGCTTGCACAACCTGCCTGTCCTTTATCGGTTCCGGACAGTTCTTCTTAATGTGCCCCAGCTTATCACAGTTGTAGCACTTCAACAACACCTTCGGATTCTTGCAATCCTTGGAGAGATGGCCCTTCTGCCGACAATTATAGCAGGTCTTTTCCCCCTTCAGCTTCTTCTGACCATCCTTACCCTTCTGCTGTTGCTGCTTCCTCTTCTTGTTTCCACCCTGTTGTGGTTTAGACTCCTCCTTGGTCACAGCAACAACAGATACTTCCTTAGGAAACAAACTCTCGTGCCTGAGAGCTTTCTCCACCAGCTTCTCAAATGGATCGTCCAGATGATCCACCAACTGTCTTCCAAGATAACTGTCCAAGCCTGTCACAAACTTCTCATTCTTCTGATAAGAAGATTCAATATACGACCGAGCATACTTGGACAAAGCCTCAAACTCAGAAACATACTCAAGAACCGATCTCCCACCTTGCTTGAGCTCAACAAACTTCTTAAACAAGACAGACTTCTGAGCCGTAGAAATGAACTTAGCTTCAAATCTAGCTTGGAACTGCACCCAAGTAATTTCTTCCTCTGGAGTATCAATGGTGATAGAGTTCCACCAATCAGAAGCCCTTCCTTGAAGCTGCCTTGATGCAAGCTTCCTTTTAGTTGCATCATCAATTCCCAAGTCACCAAAGATCCTTCTACAAGCATCTATCCATCTCTGGACTTCAATAGTAGATTCTGTCCCCAAGAAAACCTTTCCTCCAAGAGCAGTATAATCCTTGCACAACTTAGCAAAATCCACTGGCTTTGGAGCTTGAACTTGAATTCCAACATCTACCGCTGACCCTGGAGTTGGTATCCTTCTCATGATCGAAGTCATCATCGCTTCGAACATAGCTCCATAATCAGCAACTCCATCAGCAGCACGACCTTCCCTGGCAGCTGGTCTCCCTTTTCAACTCATCTTTAATATCTATAAAAAGGAATGATTAGAACACCTTGAGGAACAACTGCATAAGGAGTTCAAATCCTTCTAAACTACTATATTATATATATAGTAATCATCCATCAAAATACAATTACGTCTCTCTTACGTAGTTACGTCAGCGAGCGTTGGCTAAAATCGATTAACCAATGCTCTGATACCAAATGTGACGACCGCCCATGACTCCTGCACCGAATAAGGAAATAGTGCGCTGAAAGTGTGCCAGGCAGCCATGGACGATTGTCAGGGTAAGGTAAAAACATCGCAGACTCTATCGTAAAACTCACAGCGCATGGATAAAATACAATAGAGAAATATAATATAGTGAAGCTCCCATAGAACATAATATCATCATCTAATCATAATAGATTTATACAAGGTCTGAATCATGAATACAAGAAGCCTCACTACATAGCACTCAGAGTAATCAACAATCAGCGGAATATCTAGTACATAGAATATGAAAATAATATGTAAAGCCTCCTGCTCGTCTTCGTCATCATCAGCGTGAGCCACTAAGATCAGCACCTGCCACCTGTCACCTAGTCTGCCCATCCCAAACATGGATGAACAGCCCAAGGTAATAAGAGGAGACATAAAACCTTGAGTCAGACAACAGTCTTAGTGAGCAGTAAATCAACTATCAAACATACCAAAGGAACATAAAGGATAAAAGGAATAGGAACCCAAATCATCCCACTCCACCTCTTTCTACAGTGATAGCCCCCAGACACACACTAAGGAGAAGCAAGCATAGCAAAGCAGATAATTAAAGTAAAGCAATAATCACTCGAGTCAAGGTCGATGTTTTCCAAATACAAACCCCCAAGGCCTAAACCAAGATCAGATAAGCACCCAGAAAACACCGCTCTTGAGACCGAATGATGATACAACCAAATATCCATGACTCTGGCTATCACTGTTATCATTGCCTTGATTTTATCGTTAATTGAATGACCAACTCATCTTTCAACCATCCGTCAAGGGCTAATGGCAACCCCGGTTCTAGACATAACTCCGCACGTCATCGTGACCCGTGCCTAGGTATAACGAATCTACCCAGAGTACTAGCACGTCATCATGACCCGCGCCTGGGTATAACGGATCTACCCAACGTACTCTTGCTTTGAGCTTGCTAGAACCTTCAATAACGATAAGATCTCAGCCTTCTAGTCATCCTCCTCGACGACTATTCCCATTATAGCTCAAGAACCTCTCGAGCCCACCATTATCCACCAACTCGAACCGCATCATCGAGTAATCAACATGCTTGGGATGATCCCGTCTGGATTAAACCAAGGCTTCCACATCATGCTTTGCTCCAACGCATCTTAGCAAAGTCCATCTCATCATCATACTTCGCCTCAACATATCATGGCAAAGTCCATTTCGTCATCATACTTCGCTTCCTCTAACTATAGCAAAGTCCTCGAACCCATCCATATGAGCTTCATCATCCGCTTCATATGCCACAGCAGCTTTCACCATTCAAGAGCCTTTCCACTTAGCTTTTGAATCATCTTCAACCATCTTGTCCCAAATCAACTACAAGCTAACTCGAGACAATCAAATCAATCATACATCCAAACAATCAAGCATTCAAACGAGATCTAATCAAGCAATATCAACTATAATGGCAATTTCGTAAATAAATGAGCATAAGTCTAACATATATGAAATCATGGATTTTAGCATAGATCTATCAAATATAAAACATGGGTTTTGTCTCTATAACTTGTTAATTGAACTTGCTTAGGTAAACATCTTCAAAAGTAATGAATCTAGTCTTGGAACTAAGAAAAATGCATGAAATCTCTAACTTTAACACTCAAACAAGCCACCAATCCAATATACTCCTTTGGGTCCGCGTGAGGGATAACTACCACTCACCGAATCTCCAAAACAACCCAAAAGCAATACGCTTCAGATCTGGACAGCAAAGATTCAAGCTTGATTTGTCGAAATCCCGCTTGAAACGATGAAATCTCACTTTGTTGGATGAAGATCTTCAACTTTGGCTCTTGGATCTTCGATCTTGATCTTCGATCTTGGATGGATGTTAGCACAAGATTAGAATAGAGAAAAGAAGTGAAGAAATGTTGTAGTCGAGCTCTCAAAATGGCAACACTTCATCGCTTCAAAATCCGGTGCCAAAAAGTGAGGAAATGGCTGTGTATTTATAGGCAGTTTTTAGGTCGCTCGGTTTTAGGTCGCTCACTATTAGGTCATCCACGACCTAAAACATCACGACCTAACAACCTAGCCACTTCCCCGACCTAACTGGTGTACTCACGCGACCTAACGATCCATGCGACCGATCGACCTAACTGGGTTAAGCAACCCCACGATCTATCACTCACGCGACCTATCATTCCTGCGACCTAACAAACACAGCATTCCAACTTAGGTCGTTTACGACCTAACCAATCGTAACTAGCCTCCTTAGGTCGCTACCCTTCTTAGGTCGCTACACTTGACCTAACTCTACGCAACACTCTGCTTTAGGTCGCTCACTACTAGGTCGTTGGGACCCCTAACGCGATAGCTCTTAGGTCGTTAACTACCTTCAACCCGTTAACTCGCCTAACTGCTAGGTCGCTAACCCTAAGTCACTCATTTCTATAGGTCGGATATATACCTTAGGTCGTTCCCATCCTATAGGTCGCTAATCCTATAAGTCGCCCACACTCTTAGGTCGTTAACTCGCCTAGGTCGGCCCAATCCTATAGGTCGCTCAATATACTTAGGTCGTTACCTCTATAGGTCGCTCCTCCCGACCTATCTTTCACACGACATAACTTTTACACGACCTAACTCCTAGGTCGTTCTACCTCACTAAATCGCTCACGAGCTAACTCCGGACGACTTAAGCTTTGGACGACATAAACAATACCAATGACCTAATAATTCTACGATATCATCGATACGTAAAATACGGATCGTTACAATTATGTTATTAGATAGGTATGAAAAAAGAAGAAGACGATAAGAAACGGATGAGAAATAGAAGGCAAAACTCTGATGCTTATAATAGAAGACTGAAACAACGTCAAGATGCAACATCTGCATCATTAGTCAGTTCAATTTCTAAACTATTTAATGCAAAAGCACAACATTCAATTGTTTCAAGTCAAGTCGGAGAAACAAGTGAAACTATTGATGAAAATGTTGACGATGTTATAGAAACATATAAAGATCATAAAATCCATATCAATGAAGATGTTTATGTGAATGAAATTGTTGATGAAGAAACGAACAATGATAATCGCGAAGGACATTTGAACGAAGAAAGTATGCTTGATTTGAACAAAGATGTTGATGTAGATTATGATCCAGAAAGCATGCTATCGATGTTAGTATTGAACTAAAATTTGAGGTGAAAAGAGTTATTCGTAGAAAAAATCTATTAGATAAGGATATTGAAATTAGTAATGAAGAAAGTCGTTCACCGAAAGAAATTTTTAGAGTCTCGTATTTCATTCATATTATAGACTAGACTCTTACATCAATCAAAGATCGATTTGAATAAATTGCACTTTATGACAATATATTTGGATTTTTGTTGAAAGCAAAGTTTATGAATCTTGACAAAGAAGAGTTAATGGAACATTGTAATCGTTTAGAAAGTTACTTGAAATACAATGAACAATATGATTTATATGAGAAAGATTTATTTCAAGATTTAAGAGCTCTGCAAACTATGTTACCTAAAGAAATAGTTAAATCGATCGAAATTCTTAACTTCATAAGTTCTTATGTAAAAGAAGTTGGTTTTCAATATGCATGAGTTGCTTATCGGATTTTGCTAACTATTTCGGCTATAGTTGCTTCTGCGGAGAGAAGTTTTTCTAAATTGAAATTGATTAAAAACTATCTTCGAACTAGCATGTCACAAGAACAGCTGAATGGGCTAGCAATGATCTAAATAGAAAGTGAGCTGTTAGAGAAGCTTAATTATGACAATTTGATCGAATAATTCTTAACAAAAAATGCAAGAAGAAGAATTTTTTTTTGAACTTTTTGAAGAAAATTGACCGTTATTTTATATGAAAAGTTGATGTTTAGTTTACTTATTTTTTAAATTGAATGTTATAACCTTCTTCATGCAGTGTGAAAGTGAACATTTGGTATGTTATAATCTTGTATGTTATCTTATACTTAATATTCAAAAAAATTATTGAAATTTTATATAGCAATGGGCAATAAAATTCGAGTGTGGCTTGTGCAATAAATTCTTTGGGTCGGCACTGTGTATACGTAAGGGCTAACGTATCTGTTGCGTTGTGAATCACAACACTTAAATACGAAGATGTTATACTATGCACACTGTACATATTACATGTGCATGTGCATGTATATACATGTACATACTACACACACATTATACAACATTAAACAAATTCTTTTTATTAATGAATTAAATGAAATAATGATTTTATTTAAAATTAATTTTAATTAGATTAATTCATGGGCTCAATAAATCCAAAATGACAAAAAAATTGAAATTTACTCGTGTATCCCAATGCATGTTGATCAATTTCAATAAAAACACGCATTAACTTCTTTTTTTTTAGTACATAATAGCATATACAAACATGCACACAACTCAATGTATTAATAGTTGGTTATGTCAAAATATCGCTTAAACAACATTTTTAACTCCATTTTTATCCTTTTGCTTGCGATGTCACTCTTGAACCTGAACAAACGAGGAGAGAAAACAACTGACAAAAAATATGATATATCGCCTGCTATTTATATTTTCATAATAGTTCATTAGGTATTTGTGTTTCTCACGACTATCTTGACAGAATTTTGTGCATAGAATATTTTTTCATTACTCGCACCGTAACCAAATACACGCATATAATGAATAAGCGTTGCGGGCGCGTGATGAAGGCATCTAAATTGTTTTTCTACAGATTGTATTTTAATACGTTCAAAAGAAAATGATTTACATATTATATCTAATCATGTTTTTGTGTTGAATCAAACGTAGTTAATTTGAATTTTTATTTCTAAGTTGTACTATCTAATTTTTTATTAGTTTAAATTTTTATTTTTATCATTAATCAATAAAAGCAAATTTGTAAAGTAGTTTATTTGTTTGATCCTATTTTTAAGTGATAATTAGGACTTTGTAAATATTTATAGAGAAAATTTTGAATTTGTAAAGAAAGCTTAATTGTCAGATTCTATTTTTAAGTGATGTTAAATTTTAATAATATATATACATACTGGCACCAAAAGAGTGTGATAGCAAATATATTACAACTATCACTAAAGGAATACATATAAAGGGCAATTTTGGAATTTTGCGGTCGGACCAAAAGATTGCGCTTTCAAACCAACTATTAATACGAGCGTTATGACACGCGTTTTGCGCGTGATGAAAAAGGCTGAATTGGTTTTCTACAAATTGTATTTATTATGTCCAAAAGAAAATGATTTCCACATATATTTAGTCATATTTTTGTGTTGAATCGTATGTAGGTAATCTGAAATTTTATTTCTAAGTTGCAATATCTAATTTTTTGTTAGTTTAAATTTTTATTTACATTATTAGCTAATAATAAATAAATTTGTAAAGTACTTTATTTGCTAGATCCTATTTTTAAGTAATATTAATACTTAGTAAATATTTGTAAAGGAAATATTGAATTTGTAACAAAACCTTAATTGTCATATCCTAACTTTTAGCATTGCTAAATTTTAATATTATCTGTAAAGAGGCATCTTCGGTATTTATACCAAAAAAGCGTGATAACAAATCACAACTATTAATGAAGACTCGCATATAAACGGCAATATTGGAAGTTCGCGGTCGGATTAAAAAATTTCGCTTGCAAACCAATTATAAATAAAGACAAGTATTACCGCACGCGCTTCGCACGTAAATTGTTTTTCTTATAAATTATATTTGTTTAAATCAGTCAAAAAAATGGTTTTTTATTTTCAATATTAAAAATTTTTGAATCCGTATAGGAAGTTTAACTTTAGATCCTATTTTTAGAACCGTTTTGAATTTGTAAAACATGTTTAATTGTTAGATTCTACTTTTATGAGCGTTTGAATTTGTAAAAGAAGTTTAATATTAGATCCTAACTTTAAGTGATTAAGATTTAATAATATATAGAATGACGTTTTTGATAGTTTATGTTATACCAAAAAATTATGATATCAAAGCTATTACAACTATTATTAAATATATAATTGATATGTTGAGTTTGGTGTGCACATACTATTTTCAGAAGAAGAAAAAATCTTTAATAATGGTTATAATACTTTCGATGTCACACTTTTTTGACGTCAGCGTGAACTATCAAAAATGCCCCTAATACTAAATCTTAATATCAAAAATCCGAGCTCGAGATTGAGCACAAGATTCGATTTTTGATGGATACAGGACAATAACAATGGCGGAGGCGACGATAATTGCACAACAACCACGATGGAGGAGGCAGTGCTGTTGTGGACTGTTCTTTATCGAAATAAAAACCAACAATGTTAAATGTAAATATCATTTGCTGCAAATATATTAGTTTTGTTCTATATGCATAGCACTAGACAGATATAATGCTAATGCTAATTTAGTCCACCATTTTTTAATGTTACATATAAGATTAGCATTTTTTGTGAATATAGCATTAAATTTGTAAATTTTAGTTGTGATTCCTTATGTATGAATATAGCATTACACTGACATAGTGCTATTTTAGTGTGGAATTTATAGACTGTATAAATGAATAACACAAATAATACTAATTTAATATAGCATTTTTTTCCCTTAAATGTGTAATGTTATTTGCAATTATCATTACATTGGTACAGTGCTAATTAAACTTAGCATGAGCATACTACAGAAATGAATAACACATACGATGTTGTATTAATATAACATATTGTTTTGTGCTTCTTTTTTCTTTTTCTTCTTTATGCTAGTAACGCATATCAATTAAGGTTGCAATCATGCCGGTGGTTAGGATTTCAAATGCAGTTGCTGATGATTAGGGTTTCAAATCCAGTTGCTGGCGCTTAGGGTTCTGATTTGAAGTGGATCGATTACGATAAGATAAGTTTAAGCGACAGTGGTTGTAGAGGCCGATAAGATCTAAGGTGAAGCTATGACGATGGTGAGCAAGTTTAGGTGACGCGTGATGAAGTCGAGACAGGCAGCACAAAAGTTAAAAAAAAAATGTTTTCCTTTCAAACTAAACTTGTTATGTCCTTGATTTTAAAACGTTTCTCCTTTCAACGAATTCACAGTGCATGCACAATGAGTTCCATCAAAACACAATGGGTGCAAATCACCCGGGTTCATAGACTCATCCAATCAAATCAAAATGCTTAGAATGTTGCCAAAAAAAGTCTAATCTACATTTTGCTTAAAGACTACTATACAAAATGATTGTTTATGTGGCATATATGAATGATCGGGTATACCGAAACACCAGGTGATTTACAACCAAATTGGATGCCTTAACATAAATGCACAAATAGTAATGACAAAGAGACAGTCATAAAATGTGCAACTGAAAGCAATAATTAGCCATTACAGCTTCAATTATGAGAAGAATAACCTTGTACAAAATTTCATTTTGCCTTTTGAATGTAACAAAGAATTGTAAAGAAAACATAATCTTCCATGTACCATTAATCTTATGAAAAATAGGAACAGACTTTAGAAGAAAGAACATAGGAAAAAAAGACCATGTTTACCTCCAGCCCAATGACTGCTTAATCCCAGTAAAAATAAGCCCTAAAGATCTTCCGACCATACAAACTAGAAAGAAAGATACTGCACTTGTAATTTTGGTAAATATAGTTTTCACCAAAGGCATTGTTATATCAGATAATTCAAGATACAAGCTGAAATAGTATCGCCTGCAATCAAAAAAATGTAAATAGTCAGCATGGTATGTTTGTAACCCTGTTAACATGAAGACAACATAACCTAATGGATCAAATGCTAAGAAAATGTGACCAATATCAAAAGCAAAAAAATATTTGTATTAATCCTCCGTAATGGTTGTATAACCATTACAGATTATATGCTAAAATGCAACTTTTTACAACCATGCGCTTTGAAATTTTCTATGAAAGCGTGTGCTTTCTTCAAAAGCAATATCCGAGACTGGCATGAACTTGCAACATTTGCTTCCTTGCTATTTTTGATTGACATAAGTTCATTTAAAGTTTTATTTTTTAGTTGTTCGATGCATATAGGTTTGGAGTAGACTAAGTCGGTTTTTCCCCCTTGAAATTTAACTTTTGTTGGCAGGTCAACCGGGATAAAAAATGGTGGCAGTTCCAAGGACATACACACATGCGCAAGCACACGCGCACTTTGTAAGAACAAACAGGATTCTGTGCTCAGGATGGATATATAGACATACATGTGAGCATGCACACACTTTGTAAGAGCAAACAGGATTCTCTGCTCAGGGTGGATCAACATTTGTATCTTACAAGGGGATACGTATGGTTGTTAACCTCTTTGATTCTGGTTTATTCACCAAATAGAAATTAGAGATGTACATTTATTGCACTAACTAAATGCGATAACAAAATCACACTTGTAATTTCAAAACAGAAACCAACATTACCATCCAGTCAAAGCCCTTAGCTCTTTGGTTCGTTTGATGGATAAAGACATCGGTCTAATTGAAACACAATTCAATGAAGGTAGTTTGGATTTGGCATAAATCAATTTCTTCCACCAAGCATATTTATCTTCATTAAGATCATCAAGTGGATCCTCCTGTTTTTGTCTGTATAGAATAGATAACTCGAACCGATCCTCATAAATTGAGACAACTGACTCAAAGTTCTGCACCAGCCACTGGTTAAGCACCACCTACAACAAAAGTTGAAAGATTGAGTAAATTACTATGAAAACATAAGACTAGTAACTTGCATAGTAGTCACAATATATACTCAACCCCATCAGCAGTTTGATTGATATCCCCACAGAACCCTAAATATTGTTTGATTTGCCAAGACGATTGGAGAACTATATATGGAAGATCCCTTCATAACTTTGGATTTTGGTTGATGGTTGTCGAATATTTAATACGAATAGTTATGAGATGGATGCATGTTCGGCGTTACTTCAACTATGACCCCCCATCATCATCATTAACCAAGTGCACAAAGCTCCTGCTTAAGCAGAGTTTGAAATGGCAAGTTGTACGCAATTTTACTCACATTACTGGCAGGACAATTTCCGAAAGTTGAACAAACCAAACGCCCACACAAACTGAATCCAACGATGCATGAACATAGGTCACAAACAAAGGTTACATATATAAAGCAAACTGTACCCCATAAAACATCGTTTTACTATATGACCATAAAGTGACATCTAACTAATTAATATAGATTAAACATCAAGACATGCATTATTTAAAACAATCTACCCATGCACTATCTAATAATACATCTCATTGCTAAGCTATAAACAGGAGAAATTTCACATAATTAACGGTGGAATCAAGAGCAATACGCTATTGATGAAGGAGATTCCTCCAACTATAAACTGCTGCTAAATTAAATCAGAAGAGGAAATTATGTTCAAATATATATGTGTGTGTGTAGACTGTTATGAACAGCAAAACAATCATACAGAATAACTCACTAGTTTAAGACTTGTATATAGGCTGTTACCAAAAATATGTCCAACCAATTGAAATCAAAGCGATGATGCATATCAGCATATGTACATTCATAACAGTGGAACAATCTTATATTACACAAAAAGGCATAGAATTTTTATTTCTAAATTTTTTCTAGGTTATTATACCTCATTGCGCAGTCTTTGTAGTTCTCTAGTCGAGAGAGCACACAAATCTAAACTCATAGAATTTATTTCGCTGGACATATTACCATCCACAGACAAAAGTTCTAGATAAATCCAAGCAATATTATCTGCCAACATAATAACTAAATCTTCCAGAATATTAACTCCATTCCGAGTTAAAAGTTTGAAGTCATAGTAACTTGTGGTCCTGAAAAGAAACATCAACTGTTAATATCTAATAATGTAAAAGACTGCACTTTTTTTTTTTTGGAAGACGCTTATTTGCATAATAACATCAACTGTTAATATCTAATCAATCCAGGATATGTGCTGAATAAAAAGTGAAGTACTGACACAAGTGAATAAACCCATGATTTTAAACTAAGCCCATGATTTGTTCTCGGAGAACTTAAGTATGATGCAAATGAATAAAAAGTTGCAAAACTGCCAAGGGACGCTGTTGAAAGTAAAACATGGAAGAGGCTTGTGTGCAACATGAAATTGTAAGACAGATCACACTCTGTTATGGAGATCCAAGCCTATATGTTTTTGAATATAAGAGTGAATATTTTGGATGAAGCCTTGAATTTTTTCGAAATCTTACTCGGGATACAATGCTAAATCTCTACTTAGACTTAGAACAGATAAGTTTAGACTAATGTTTTTTCCTTCTATTGTAAGTGGTTCTAAGAGTTTTATTCAACTAAGCATGCAATAAAATGGGAGTCAACACTTTGATGGGTGTATGTGTTGAGTCACAGCTTCTATGAAGATTTTGATTGCTGACAACAATATTAAAGCGATCGACAAATCAAGACCTACATATGGTACTCTAGATTATAGGTTGATTATTTGATGTTATAATAGTAATAAAATTGTCAAAATCTATCCTCAAATAATCATGCACAAAATATAATATATATATATACACATTTATATAGGTTGTGCACTTTATTGTGCAATTTAACAGAGACCGGTCGACCGGTCCAAATATAGGCGGTCGACCGTTCCTGTTGGATGTGCACAATAAACGTGCACACATGCACATAACGACTATATTTTTAAAAAACCTGTCTACCGGTTAGTTTTTGACCTGTCGACCGTTTTTAAACAGAGAGCAACTTCTTCCAAAAGACACATCCTTCTTCAATGGTTGCGTCTCTTCTTCTTCATCAATAATCATAACTTTTGACTGCAACTTTTCACCAAGGGTTATAACTATTTTCTCTCTATAAATACACATCAATATCATTGATTAAAACAACAAGTTTTTACACGATCATATATGCTCTCTAATCTAATCTCTAACACTCCTGCATTCTAAAAATTAATTTAGCTTATTGAATCATTGAAATTATTTCATATCTTTTGATTCAATAAGTAAATACCTTCTTTAATCTTTACAAAACATCATTCATATTCTTTGAGGATAAGATTATAGGAAGGGTGTACTACTAGTGACAAATCCGTGTTTTCAAGAACACAAGTTGTCAACAACAATTGTATTTGTTTTTGTTGAAGTCCTCGTGTTGTAAGAGGCAAGTGTTGAAGTCCTCAGTGTATTAGAGGCGTGAAATCCCGTTCGGCTGTTCGGGTATTGTAAACCTGTTCCTCCGGGTGAAGCGAGGTAGTTAATAGTGAAAATCCAGATAGAAGTCTGGGACTGGACGTAGGACGGTGCTCCGAACCAGTATAAAAATCTCTGGTGTGATTTTTCTATTTTTATTTTTACTTTGCTACTATCATCTATTTTCCGCATTTATATTATTATCCATATTACACGATCCGTGTGTACTATATTAGCACATATAATTGTATACACACCGCACTTTCAGTATGATCTGACGCTTCCCAGAAAATCACAAATTATCCGAAGTGCTTAATTACACAATTTTTAGGTCAATTGTCAAGCTTCAATCTTGATAAAAGAGTTGGTGTTTTAAACGAGTAGGGTTAGCTTTGATGCTACTGTAATGTCCATTAGAAGCTCTTGATGATGAATAACAGTGGTGCAGCATACATGGACTATTGGATGAATTGCAAAGTAAATAGTAGAGGGATATATGAATCCAATTTCTATTTTATGCTTAAATAAATGGTAGATCAAAAACTTACTTGCAGTTTAATCTATTTCCCAAAGTTGTGAATATAAAAAAGAAGAGAGAAATACGGTAAGCAAGCTTCAATGAGAAAAACTAATCATAGCTTATCAAGCTTCTTCTTCATTGATCTCAATTTTCATTTGGACCCTAATTTCGCATATTCTTTACATTTTCTTTTCTTGATCCCAGTTATCATTTCTCAAATGACAAAATATACTAGAAGTTCATCTTAAATACTTACACGTGCACTGCATTTTTCTCATTGAAAAAACAATGTGCAACGGTGCTACAGTGTTGCATATTTATGTATGCACTAGTAAAATCCATGCTGCTAATCAACTTTGATAATAGAATAAAATTGTTAGGAAAAGCAAATACCTGAGACAACCAAATCTTAGAAAGAATAGCAAATCTGCATATAGTTCCAACTTTCCCGATCTACTAATATACTTTAAGACTGAATCATCCTTCCTCAATTTTTCAGTGATTATATTTATCATCTTCTGAAAGTTCAAAGGCAAATATATCTGAAAAATAACAATAATGCCATTTATATTTTGAAAATATTTTGATCATTCAAAATACCATATCATGGTTCTCTGTATTAAGCTTGGCTTCCTCTTGTAACCAATTACTACATGCTGAATGAACCGACTGTACTACAACTTCTGATGCAGCCATTATCCAATCCCCTTGGCTGATATTTTCGTCACTTGGAAAAATATTATTTACCTGTAAATTTTGTACACCAGTTTTAGGCTGATACATCATACAATGCTGAATCTCTTACGTGTGAGAAGGCTAAACAGAATATAAAAGTTGGAAGGAATTTATATAAGTGGAAATTAGGATCCATCCCTTATTTTCAAGTTTGATATACGAAAAATCCTCCTCATAAACTTATTTTAAATTACAACCCTATTTTTATTTTCGACATTTTTTCTTCATTTCTTTTCCGAAAATTAAATCTGAACTTAGTTTCATTGAACATAATCGTATGTTTATATGATCAAACTATTTTTATATTTTCTATTATTATTATTCTTTGATAAATATCTGCAGTTTTTGTGCAAATATTTGCAGTTTTTACCAATGTTTACAAAAACCGCATCCATAATCGCCTCAAGGAACATCTCAAGGCAACGAGAGATAAAACACCTTCGGGCTTTCCCAAAAAGGTTTTTTTACTTTTAAGGCTTACGCCTCGACAACCTAAGACATGCAAAGCGAACAAAACACAACCTTAAACTGTTGACGCATGAGCCTCAAGAATTTTTTACCGTCGATTGTAAATATTGACACTTACAGAAGTGTTTTGAAACTTCAATTATTCAATAGCACGCAAAAAGGGAACAAAATCTAGAAAAATAAAAGTTCGTGTCTTTTTTTTAGTTTTCAACTCAGTATCGACATGTTTAAGTAAAATTGTTTTCCGAACAACGATTGGGAGCTACGAATAGATTCTTAAATGCTATTTATAGAAAATTTTTGAATTGTCCTCGCTGAACATTAAAATAAATTATACATATTGATTTAGTTGGTAGAAGAAAAAATGAATAAACTAATAACTTACATGGTTCTCTACTGCTTGTAATAGAGATCGATTCCCCTAGAATCGATAAGGATCATTTTCAAAAATCTAGAAAAAATTTAAAGACAAATTATAAAAAAAAAATACATATCACCAGGAGCTGGAAGCTAAGTATGAATTCTAAAAAACTTACTAATAAGGATTGAATCACACATATATAATCAAGTGCTTAAATTTTATTTATTTATAATTTTAATTATTTATACTTTCATGAATGAATAATAAAGAATGATTAGGGATGAACTCTTAAAATCAAGTGTTTATATTATTATTTATTTATAGTTTTATATGATTAGCTGTTAACTTTAAATTATTAAGCAAAAATTAATATTAACAAAGCAATAATAACTTATGCCTCAATGTTTATCCGAATATTTATGTCTCGATGTTTTGAGCAAGATTTGAGGTTTCGACCAAAATACCGATATTTTGATCATTTCGTTTAGATTTCAGTAGAGGTCGAAACGAACCAAAGTAAAATATTGGTTCAATAAAAAAAAGTATTAAACTTCAAATTTTATAGAAGAAGCTTGAAAAAAGAATTGATTTGAGTTTCAAATACATAAATATTCAAAATCTAAAATTTCAACTTATGAAACATACAAATTCACAAAATATATTGTAAATTAAACATGTAAAATACGTGGATGTACTCAGTCATAGTTTGTTTCCTTAAACCTAGGAAATAGTTGTTAGTCAGATTCTATTTCTGTGGCTCTTTTATTTCTAGCTGTTAGCCTTTGAATTATACATGCCTTTCGGCAATTCAATGAGAAAAGGACATTTTTTATTCTTCAAAATCACATGGTACCAGAGCCGATGGTTCGAGACGATCAAAATGATGCAGTATTGACCTAAGTATGCTCCAATATGTGGCTTGAGCTCGAGATTCTCATTAGGGTGGAGTTATGAGTTAAAACGCGGCCTGCTCTAACCGTGAAAAAAAGAACTCTTTGTAAAATAGCTTGACCAAACTGCTGAGTGGTGATAGACCTAATCTGAACTGTTGAGATGTGTTAACGATCTTATCCAAGTGTTTGAGAACTCTGTACAACTTTAAGTTGATGTGAGAAATGCTTGCCAAGATGGAGACTCGCTAGGTGTGACTCACATTGTATTAGAGTGTGTGTAGATTGGATTCTGATAAGTCTCATATTGCAAGATATCCTAAAGGAAATAAACATATATGTGATTGATAGCATGTAACAAATGATTCTTTTTGTTACAATAAATGTTGCTATAAAATTGTATGTGCTACAAGAGGATGTAGGGATATCCAATCATAACGCTGTCACCTAAAGAGCTTCGTTCGGTAATCTTGCCACTTCTACACTAAATTAAATGTGTGCAAAGCGAGATGCGAAGAGGTAGCGAAAATTTCAATATAGTATCAGAGCATAATACCACTTAAAAGGAGAGAAAAAACTGACCGACCTTTTTCTTTTCTTCTCTTCCATATGGCCGAGAAAAACACTGTTGTTGCGCTTACTCCTCAGACTTCAACCATTGATGTCGTTCACTCATCTATGCAAATCACTCTGAATAGGTTGAATGGACAGAATTATCTCAAATGGTCTTAGCCTGTGAAACTCGCAATCGATGATCGTGGTAAACTGTGCTTCCTGACGGGAGGAAAGAAGTAGCCAAAGACGAAGGATTTAAGGTATGGACTGTGGCAATAAGAGAACTCCCTGGTTACAGCATGGCCACTCAACCCCATGAATACCTCAATTGCAAAGCCTCGTATAATTATGACGACAGTTAAGGCGATATGAGACTTTACCCGTGACACTTATTCTGACCTAGAGATTTTTTCTTAGATTTTTCGAGTTGCAAACTTGACTTTGGCAGTCCAAGCAAAGGCAACATGATATCACAAGCTACTGCAATGAGATAGTCACTTGGTGGCAAGGGCTAGACCAGTAAAATGATGATGTTTGGGAGAGCCGAGCAGATTTGCTCCGGCACAAAAAGCGAGGAGAAAGAAGTTGGGTCTTTATGATGCTTGCTAGAGTTAACCAGAATATGGATGAGATTGAGGGAAGAATCCTTGAGCACATACCACTACCTTCAATCCGAGAGGTGTTTTCTAAAATACGGGTAAAGAAGAGTCACGGGATGGTGATGTCAACAACGAATCATCCTTTGTATTAGGTAATGACGCATCTGCTTTGTTTGTCAAAGGAGCAAAAACCAACAACGACAAGAAAAAGAGACCATGGTGTGATTTCTACAAAAAATATTGGCATACACGAGAGACATGCTAGAAAATACTTGGTAAGCCACCTGGTGGAAAGCTAGCCCGATCGGAAAGAGCTTTACAACTTGTGGCTCCTTCTTCGAAACCAAATATCAAGTCTAAACAGTCCATTCACGAAAGAACAAGTAGAACAACTGCTGAATTTGTTACATTCCAACTTCGATAATCCCTCATGTTCTTCCGTTCGACAGGTAATCCTAGTTCCTTGTCATCTTTTGTTTGTGTTCAACCTAAAACGACTTTATTGATTCAGGCGCTTGTGATCATATGACTAGATGTTCTAGTTTTTTTTTCTTTTCATATAAGCCTTGTGCATAATAATAAAATTCGTATGGCAAATGGATCATTTTTTTGCTATTGCTGGTGTAGGAGATGTAAAACTCTCTAGTACACTAACCTTGTCTAATGTTCTCCACATTCCTAAATTGTCTTGTAATCTGTCTCTATTATTAAACTAACATCTACTCTGAATTGCACTGCAAATTATTTTCTTCTTATTGTATATTTCAGAAGCCGACCTTAAGGACGATGATTGGCGGTGCTAGGGAGTGTGGTGGCCTTTACATTCTAGATGAAGGAACGTTCACGAATAAAGAGGATCAACGAAGTTCTTGCCTGCAAGTTGCATCTAATTTTAAAGATGATGAGATTTACTTGTGGCATTTTAGACTTGGTCAGGCAAATTTTCATTATTTATAACATTTGTTTTCTGTTTTATTTCGTAATAAAAATCCTCTTTCTTTTCAGTGTGAAATCTGTGTTCTATCTAAACACCATCGAAGTACTTATTCACCATATATTTATACACCCTCAAAGTCGTTCGCACTTGTTCACACGGATCTATCGGGACCATCCAGGGTCTCTACTTGCAATGGTAAACGCTGGCTTATTATCTTTATTAATGATCATACTAGGGTAACTTTGGTTTATTTGCTAAAAGAGAAATGTGAAGTGGAAAGTGTTTTCACAATTTTTTATAACATGATTCAAAATCAATTTCAAACTAGTGTAAAATTTTAACACGGTGATAATGGATGTGAATATTTTCACAAGTTTTAGGTAATTTTTTAGCTGAAAAGGGAATTGTTCTACATAGTTTATGTAATGACACTCCTCGACAAAACGGCATTGCCGAAAGGAAAAATAGGAACCTTCTTGAGATAAGTCGAGCTTTACTTTTTTCAAATAATGTTCCTAAATATCTTTGGGATGATTCGGTCTTACATGCCACTTGCTTAATGAACAGACTTCCTTCTAAGCTTTTAAATTTCAAAACGCTTACTTATATTTGTTCTTCAAATTTTGTTTCCAAAATCTCGTCTGTTTTATAATAAGTCTATAAAATCTTTGGTTGCACTGTTTTTATTAAAAATCCAAATAGGAATGCTAGTAAACTTGACCCAAAAGCAAAAAAAATTGTTTGTTTATTTGTATTGCTCCGAATCAAAAAAGGTGCAAATGTTTTGATCCTACTCTTAGAAAAACTTCTGTTACCATGGATGCAATTTTTTTTTTTTAAATATTCCTTTTTTTAATCCTAATCTTCAAGGGAAGAATCAAAGTCAAAAATTTGGATTTTGGAATAACAAATAATAAATTTAATCCACATCACAATCTCACGAATGTTGCAAATAATTTTTGCGATCCTACATTAGGTCTAGATTTTCTAGGATACAATTTAGGAAGACAAAAATAAGACAAGTTGGAGAGATTAATGTGAGGGAAAATTAGGATAGCTCGGGAATCAATGACCATGAAAATCATGAGTTTGAGAATATTTTACAACAAGAAAATGAATCTCAGCAACAAAATGAACGTAACGATCAGAATGGAAACAGATTTGGGAAAGTATATGAGCGAAAGTTTCCTCATCAAAGAACTGAAGTCTCAACACCCCTCCCCTGCCAAGAATCTGAACCTCGACTAGAAACTAAACCAGCTAACTCCTCCAATCATGTTCTTTCTGATTCCTCTAATCCCAAGTTTGGTATTCCAATAGCTATTAGAAAAGGAAAACGTTCACATGTCAAATATCCTTTCTCACTTTATCTCTAACTCAAAACTCTCATCCTCATTTCACTTTCACCACTAATATTTCAAATGTTCAGATTCCAAATAACATACATGAAGCTCTACATGTGCCGGAGTGAAAAAAGACTGTACTTGAGGAGATGAGTGCCCTGGAGAAAAATCAGACATGGAGGCTTGAAAATCTTCCCAAGGGTACTCCAACAGTCGGCTGTAAGTGGGTTTTCCACTCAAATTCAATGGATATGGAACTCTAGAGAGACGCAAAGCTCGGCTGGTGGCCCAGGGGTTTACACAAACCTATGGCATTGATTACACCGACACATTTGCTCTGGTAGCCAAACTTAGCACTGTTCGAATTTTGCTGTCTATTGCAGCTAATTTAGATTAGCCTCTAAGATAGTTTGATGTGAAGAACGCTTTTTTTGAATGGAAGCTCGGAAGTAAGTGTATATGCTCCCACCACTGGGTTTTGGACACAAGTTTGGAACGAAAGTTTGAAAAAAGCACTCTATGGTCTGAAACAATCACCACAAGTTTGGAACGAAAGTCTGCAAGTTGGAAAAAGCACTTTATGGCCTGAAACAATCACCACAAGTTTGGAACAAAAGTCTGCAAGTTGGAAAAAGCACTTTATGGCCTGAAACAATCACCACCAAGTTTGGAACGAAAGTCTGCAAGTTGGAAAAAGCAATTTATGGCCTGAAACAATCACCACGAGCATGGTTCGAAAGGTTCACTTAAGTGATGAAACAAGGCTACACTCAAGCAGATCCGATCATACCTTGTTCATCCATCGCTCGAAAAAATGGGAAGATTGCAGTCGTGATTGTTTATGTAGATGATATACTCCTCACCGGTGATGATCTCGAAGAATTAGAGGCACTGAAAGACAAGCTCTCTAAAGAATTTAAGATCAAAGATCTAGGAGAGATGAAGTATTTATTGGCTATGGAAGGTTCACAGTCTAGAGAAGGAATTGTTGTTTCCCAACAAAATTATATCCTTGACCTACTGAAAGATATAGGAAGGAGTGAATTCGGTCCTATAGATACTCCTATTGATCCAAACAAGAAGCTTGGTGATATTCAACAGGGAAAACTAGTGGACGTGCAACATTATCAACGACTAGTTGGGAGGCTTATCTACCTGTCTCACACTCGTCCTGATATTGCATCTGCTGTGAGTATGGTGAGTCAACTTATGCATTGTCCATACAAAGAACATCTTGAAGTTGCTTATTGTATTTTGAGACATCCGAAAAGTAGTCCTGGTAAAGGTCTTCTTTCAAAAAGGAAAATAGCAGGAGTGTCAAAGCATTTACTGATGCAGATTGGACAGGCTCTGTCACAGAAAGAAAGTCTACTGCTGGATATTGCACGTATGTATGAGGAAATCTGGTGACCTGGAGAAGCAAAAAACAAAACGTAGTTGCAAGAAGTAGCGAGGGCTATGGCCAACAAAGTGTGTGAGATCCTGTAGATAAAACTAGTGCTTAAGGAGCTGAAGCTGAAATTCAGTCTACCTATGTAGCTATTTTGTGACAAGAAGGCAGCAATAAGTATTGCACACAATCCTGTACAACATGACAGGACAAAGCATATAGAAGTTGATGGACACTTCATAAAAGAGAACTTGGAAATGGGAGTAATTTGTATTCCATGCATGAAGTCTGAAGACCAGACCGCGGATATCTTGGCAAAATGTTTATTTAAGTAACATTTAACTTTCTTGTAATCAAGTTGGGTATGTTTGGTATCTATATGCCAACTTGAGGGAAAGTGTAAATTAAACGTGTAAAATATGTGGATGTACTCAGTCATAGTTTGTTTCCTTAAACCTAGGAAATAGTTGTTAGTCAGATTCTATTTTTGTGGCTTTTTTATTTCTAGTTGTTAGCCTCTGTATTATATATGCCTTTCGGCTAGTCGATGAGAAATGGATATTTTTTATTCTCTAAAATCACATATATAAATGGTGTAACCAAAAAAAGTTGAAAAAGAAGTGATAAATAATTTTTTGTGTTATAAATATTTATAATTAACCAGTATCGGTCGTCTGTATCTTATTTTTCAATTCGTTTATATCTTATTTTTCAATTAAATATAAATTATATGTTTTATTTCAATAAATTAAATAAATATACAATGAGAGCCAAAACCAAAACTGGAATCTAGATTCTCTAAATTTAAGAATTGCGTCGAAATTCCTAAAACTACAAAAGACCAAAACCGTGATCTCGAACCTTATTTTTGAGGCGTACGTCTTGTGTATGCTACGCATTTCAAAACTTTTAAGTGCAAATATTTACATTTTTGGCTGAAACCGAAAACATGTGTGTTTTTTTAAACTTGTTTTTGAGGAGGGACGACTGTGCATTTTGAAACTTAAAATGATGTTTTCCAAAAGTTCGATTTATACAAGTCTCTAAAGTAATATAGTATTTAACAGGAAACTATATTCTTCTCACAATTTGCATGCTACATGTTAGAAGATGTTATTTTACAGAGCAAAGCAGTTGATTAAGTTATGGGGGTTAAAGTCTCAAACAAGCCTCTTGAAGTGTGCATGGATATAAAAAATTGATAGTAACATATACTTGAACCAGGTTTGATTGCACACTTAAACCTAATATTTCATTCTACCTTCATGTAGTCCACTGAAATCAATTGCTATTAATGAAGTTGACTGCATTAATCTTCACTGCTTATATCATCATATCCTAGATTAATTCACAGACTAAACATAAATAGAGCTAGATTGATCAAGATAGTGAAACAATCAATTTAAATCGATATCTTGGATATCTTGATCGAAATAATGTGTTTTTCCCCCATAATTTCTTTCACAGGGACATTATCCAATCCGACTACAAGTGAATTTAAGCCAACTGAAATTATATATTATATATATCAAAAAGAGAAACTAAAATGATCAAAAATTGGTGCCTGCAAGCTGCATTCATTCAAATTTGGTTTTGACTTAAAACAGTACTTTGTGGACTTCAAAACATTTTATTTCGTGTTCGATTACAAGTGCAGTGATTGATATATCATAATTTCTATTCCTTTTTTCTTAGTATCAAATATAAAAAATAAAAATATTTAAAAAGTAAATTTAGACATAATCTCAAGGTGCACTTTAAAATCTGAGAAATCAGGTCGCAACGTACACCCGAGATACGCTCGTCTTGTTAAAATCTTCATCTAGTATGAGATAGATATTGCACGTGAAAATCCTAAGAGAAGACGTGATTGAAAATTTGAAATCCAAGGTATACAAACATAGGTAAGGCCAACTCCCAATAGTGACTCCTCCCAAATTCTTGCATAACAAAAAGATTTGTGCATTAGGATTTGCACTGTGTGCGCTTTGTAAGAAGAATAATGAATTATGGCCTAAAATCATAATGACTGGTTAAATAAAATATATTTCGATACTTAAAGGCAGCCCTTATTTCACAAGCCACATGCACGTGTGAGCTCGTGTGTAGCCATACCCAGGAAGATTGTTGAGTTAAGAAAAAAAAAATTTGCAAAGAGAAGAAATGAAACTCGAAACTATTGCAATTACAGAATTTCAAGCATGTACAGCACTAACATTTGTGAACTGGAATATGAGAATTCTTGCTATCGGATATCAAAATAATACATCCGCGGCTATTGCCCTGTTAAAAAATTCCTATATGACGTGTGACATTTCCACTTGACAATGTCATGCTAAAAGTGCATTAAAAGGTTTGTTCATTTCAACAAAGTTGTCATTTTTTTATGTCATGTCAAATGCTCCACAGGACAAATTTTTTACTTAACAAGGCAATGACATTGGAGATGGCCTTGAACGGAAAATTGGTTGTCTTGTGTTTCAACTTCCTTCCAAAACTTCAGAAATTACAGTGCTGCAACTTCTAAGATACATGAAAAACTAGTAGGTATAAAACACAAAGGTTAAAGAGACAATGCCTGCCTTTTTCTGAAGTTGATGCAGGGCAACTGAAAGCAATCGCAACCTTGGACCTTCATTTAGCGAAAATAAACTCAGCGGATATGTTCTGCTCTGAATTTTGGATTCGACATTTTTACCAATGAAAGTACAGTCTTGCTCGCTTACACTTGAAGCACCTGACACTTTTTCATTTACTTCGCTCCAATAGTCACTTGACTTTGATTCTGTGCTAGTTTCTAATAACCGGCCAGGGGAAATGTTATGGAGGGCAAAACACGTTACATAAAAAATAAATAGATATTTAATGCTGGTAATTTGACACATTTGTTTTTGGGCTCAGTTAAGTGAATGCCGTGTGAAAATTAGAGCAACATGCAAATTAAAATTGCTACGAGTAAATTATCAGATTGTGTAGAAATCATCAATCTGTGTAAAAAAAAGGGGGGGGGGGGGGGGGTTTGTGTGTGGGGGGGGGGGGGGGTTGGGATTTTAAATATTGGGTCAAATTTCAAACAAAAGTCGCAATTATCAATTTGTGTCAAAATTTTGGGTCAAATTTTCAATCGAGTGAATGCATAGATTTTTACACACAGCTATTGAAGTTCTAAAGAAGCAATAATTATTTCAATGTTGCACCAACTCTCCTATTAAATTAAAATGGATGATTATCTTAATATATTACCACTGACTCACCAATGTATGTCATTTCTCATATTGGTAAATTTATCACATGTTATTGCAGATGTACATATCAAGCCATGGCAAATTACTCTTACCTACCATAAGGGATTGAGCTTAAATCTTCAAAACTCTGCTCGTTGTTCTTGCGTCTAGATCTAGTGGTATCACTTTTTTGAGGAATTGCCCCTGCCATGTACGCAAGAATAACACTGACCACCAATAGTGCTTCATCAACATAGGATGTTAAGCTTGCAGGTGTTGTAATTTCAGGGTTCATTACAGCTCCAAAGCAACAACATTTGACAAAATTCTTGTAAAAAGATTCCTGAACATAATAAAGGTTTGGTGATAGATGGTGCCCTGAAAGGTGATCGTTCCGAAGTACTTTGTATTCCCTGTGCAAAGAAGTAAAAGACCAAGTTAGACTACTCTGTAGAGTTGGTAACTTAGGATAGATAGGCTTTGTGCATATCTCATTATATATTATTATAACAGCTTTCATGTGGAACTTCACCAGGCCCTGATCTCAACATTTTCTGATGTTCACTTTGGAAAAATAGGCTTAAACAATAGATAGGTTGTGCAAGACACTGGTCAACTTGTTACCCAAGCCTTGATAGTTGCAGTGTATTTGCTCTATAAAAGCACCAAATTAGGTATAAATGACATTTCAGTCTAGTAACTATTGAAATGCAGAAAATACAATTGACTATTTCAGATAAAATCCAAGAGATGATAGAAATATGATTCATAATACATAATTATGATGCCTGTGATTATCCAAAAGGGGAGAATATTGTTAGCTACAGCCCATTTACTAGACGTTTGGACTGGCATACTCAGCCAAAAGACCAACTTCGAGAATGAGCATATAAAGACTTCAAAGGACTGTTGGCACAACATTATCGAGTATGAAAACAGAATCTGGACACGGCAGGAATGAGATCACTAACTTATTTACAATTATTAAATCAGGAAGATTCAATATACACCGACATTAAGATACATGGGCATCACCTAAGGTAGCTAGTTTTGGACTGAGTAAACTGAATAACCAGTTGATCTAACTAAACCTAAGGGAATAAATGGGATTGCAAGGCACGCGTATGGGTCATTCAGATAGTCTTTCACTAGACCCTGGATTTCGGTGATAATCTTCCTGGCTGCATGCAAATATAGTGCTCAGAGGATGACAAAAACATTATACACCAAACCAAACCTTGTAATCACCAACAGTATTCAACTAAAATCAAGTAAACTATGTTCCTGCCCATAACTTGAATTGGTACATCATAACGAATGGTGGCAAGCTGATGTGAAATTATTTTAGGCATAGAGCATGGTTCCTCAAGTTTGGGCAACCTTGTAGACCATAAAAGGCATTATGTATTATTATCTAAGCCAGTCATATGTTAGGTTCTACCAGGATTAGTGGGAATATCTACAAGAAATGCATTCTATGTGATATAATAATTGTTGGATCAAATATTTGAACCCAAATCTATTTGACTGTAATTATATGATCCTTTGTGAAATATATCAAAATGTACATATGCATCAAATTTTAAAAAAAAAAATGTACTTGTAACATGGATTAAGGTATTTTATTGGCATATTATTAGTTCAAAACTAAATGTGTGATATATTCATATACAGTCTAAGTTATTTTTTCAAAATAAAATAATATAAGAGAGTACAAATTTATTATATCTTAGAAAGAACTACATTTAACAATTAACATCATTAGTGGAGAAAACGTGGATGACAACCAAGGGAGGCAGACCCTTTCCTCGTGTTCTAAAGCATGACACAGCAGGACGGTATAACTTCATGTTCTAAAGCATGACATAGCAGAGGAGTATTATTTCTGATTTTCGCAATACACCTCACACAATAGACATCTTATGCAAATTGAGCCAAAGATGCCACATTCCATGAAATCAAAGAATAAAATTTGCAGCAAAGTGGAAAACAAACCCAATGATCGAATAAAAATCAAGCATAATAAGAACAAATAAAATAAGACAAACCTTTGCAATGAACTCATAACAACTCTCCGAGGCACACAAAAGTTTGTTCTGGATTGATGTCTGTTTGAAAATAACAGCGTGCAGGACGTTGAAGCCACACAATGCACCATTTCAGCTTGCGTTTACTTCACTCTCATCTAATGAACTTTACCAAATTAACCTAAGCTACTTTTTCCTGCAATTTAGAACTTTGTTCAGATCAAAATTTCAATTCCAGCTAGCATGAAAGGTAAAGGTATACAAAACTGAATCAAAGCTTATAAAATAGCAATAATAGAATATTAACAGCTGGAGCTCAACTTCAACTTAAAACTCAAACGTATAAATCTCGGTACAAACGGAAACAAAACAAAAACAAGAAATCCAACTAGAATTCACGATAAAATTAATTTATTTCAATAATTCGACTTTATGAGAAATCGAAGCCCTAAATTGAATTTTTGAAATCAAATTAGAGTTTGAGCTTCGTTACCCTTCTGATTTTATCGCGAATGGATTGTGGCCCTCAAATTTCTTTTAGGCATTTTGCAACTCCCACCGCAATTAGAAAGCGGTGCTGCTAAACATACGGCCGGCGAAATTTTTTTGTTTTTTTTTTAAATTTTTTTTTTTTTTAATGCAATGTCTAATTTTTAAACTTTGTACTTTACAACTACTTGAAGTAATGATTTACATAATAAAGCAAATTTTATATACTCTCTTTATTTATTTAAATTTTCATGGTCCACATAGTCAATTTTTTTCTACAAATGCATTTGCATTGGAGTAATTTTGTTCTTTTTAATATGAGTTTAATTTTTAGAAATCAAATTGAGTTAACATTATAATTTATCTCCTCATACATAGGATTTAATTAACATTACATACTATTTGCATTGGAGATGCTCTTAAAACAGAATTGGCCTGCGAGTAGTATCTTCCCAGATAATAAGCTTGTCACGGAAATTTCATAGTTCAGTTGGCGTTAGTTCAGTGAGCAGTTGTTTGATAAATGATGATTGTTCAATTTGACGCTTTGAACGATAAAACTTGATTTAGATAGAAGGGTTGTAATTTTTTTTTCTATTTTTAATTAGTGTTTGCTCAATTTTTTATGCCTTAATAGATTAAAAATAGTTAGTTATCCAGTAACTAAATTTTTTTTATATGGATTTATTTATGTATTTATTTATTAGCATGGTTAAAAAGAAAAGCAAGATCTCATAACGTCTATTTTGATTTTACTATTGATATGGAATATAATCAAATGATTACAACGTCTGATCGCTAATAACACTTGAAGTTTGCTTTAGATTTCGAATGCAATTGTCAAACGCCAACGATGGATGTTTTGGGCTATTTATTGGTGAAAGCTCTAACCTCAAATGCTTCAGATCTACTTGAAATATCCCCTAAACTCATCTCACGCGAAAACATATTCAGATCCAGTAATTTAGACAATAATAGGTTTCGGGTTGATTGTTCGCATAACAGTAGTTGGACGATTGATTTGCTTCGGTCAAATCCAACGACGGTACTAGAAGTTGTTGTCCTGACATAGTTCCAAAAATCAAAGTTTACCAATTCAATTTAATGGACGGGTTGTTGTTGTTTCGTCACTCATCCATATGGTCATAGTAATAGGTTTTGGTAAAAATGAATATTATAACTACAAATGTCCACCGATCCAATTTGGTGGTGGGCAACACATGATTGAGTAACGATCTGGTATCCACCAGGTTGGATCTAGTATATTGTACTTAGAATATTGTATTTTCTTTGTTTCTTACCTTCTTTAACTTTTCTCTGACTATATACATGTTTTTTGGTTCATTTCTTCACTTGCGTTACAGCAAATTTTCTAGATATTTGTTAGTGTATTTTCTTTGCATTGATTTACCAAACATTTATGGATAAAATTATCTACAACATTTGCCTCTAAAAATATGCTTTCGTGAGTACAAAGCGCACTTTATTCATAAGCCAAACGTGCTTTTTAAGATTATTTCATGGATTTACTCGACACCTCTTTTCACATATAGTTGCATATTTCATGAATTAAATTCATGTAACTATTAAAAGTCATCTCCTTTTACCAACATTTATTCAACAATTTCCATCAAAAATTCAACTCACAAATACGATCCAGATATCTTTCTTTAATAAAGAGTAAAGTCGATGGGGATTTGGTTAGGTATGAGATGTTAGTGATTATGGGAACAAAAATTTCTAAAACTTCCATCAATTGGATTTGTAGTTAATGGATTGGTTGCACTTGGTTTGTTACGATCTATGAAGACCCTATATATAAAAACCTTGGGACTTGGTCATTTCTTACGTCCAAATACAGCTCTTCTTTAGAAACCTAAATTGCAAGTTGCTACTCCAATTGTTGTTGAATCAACCTATATCATTACCAATCTTCATTGTGACATCCTATATCTAGAGGCTAAAAGCTAAGCGCTACAGATGTTGTGGTCATCTATAGATTTAACTTCTAGTGACGAAATACAATAATGCTAATGTTATCCATAATATCAGAAGCACATGAATATGAACAAATCACAGATTTCAAAACAACATATATCTGATTACATTTCAAAATCATAATTCATATCCATGTTACAAAAATCCCCAAAATGTTTTCCAAGCAATGACCAAATATAATTTACAATATACGCTAAGATTGACATATGATGATGTCCCTTTGGATGATCAAAGCAATATGTCATATCTGACTTAATACACGGTGGAATCAAAACAAAATAAACCGTAGGTCCTAAATTAGCTATCCGTCTGCCACTTGCTCGTCCCTGAAGCTTTATTCGCCAAAACTACGAAAACCTAAAAACCTCAACCCTCTGCCTACTCAAATCAATTTTGAGCACCCGAGAGTTTAAGGGAAAACAAAAACTTCTTGTCAGACATAAAGTTTGGTGTGAATAATTTTGTTACATCTCTGTTTACTGATATTGAGTGAGACCATGCCGCTTAGCGAAACGGATTTCCCTTCATTAATATCATTTTTAAAACATATATTTGCAAATCCTTTCTTGCAACCAAACTGGTTAACCAAACTGATTATATCAAAATAGCAATATCTTTTATGCTGATAAATGGACTATCTGTTCATAAAATAGGTAACAAGTAGACCATCTATCCATAACATAATAGCAAGGTCCGTTATGCTACAACTGGACTATATGTCCATACAATTGGGATGGCTGCCCACAAACTGGACTAACTGTCCGAATCAAAAAGACTAACTGTCTGTATTATTTTCTTAGGGTTAGCTACTCTATATCTTTTTCATTGAAAACCTTTTCAAAATGATTTAACCTTTTAAATCATACTTATACAAGGAAAATATTTTCTTAGCTTTTCTTAGCTTTACTCTAAGATATTTTTTCATGACATATATACTTTACTCAAAATAACGTTGATGGATTTTAATAATGATTAACTATCCTTGCAAAACAAGTTAAAACCCTTATTAACTTGAAAATTACTTAGGCTACATTACCTATTTAATACATTTGAAACCTTTGTATAAAACTTTTAAACAACCCTTTCAAAACCATTGAAGGTAATGGTAGAGTTAGAGATATGCCCTAAAGACGATTATGTAATTTGTTACATATATCTAACTCGTTGAACAATTTTGCTCATAATAAAGGTGTTTCTTTCTATTATATACTTGATATAATATGGTTACATTAATTAATTAATTTAATTAAAAGAATATTTAACAGAAAATCCATAAATGACATATTCTGTGACAGTAGTTACAAATTATTGTAACCGTGAGTAATTTATCACACTAAAACAAATATACCATTTTAAATGTTCCTAGTCAAGATGCATCGGGACTAGATATCGGTGTGTCCGTTGAGACTAAAGTGTGTAACGCTCCTCAAATGTTGGGCGGTATATTACTCATGACTGTTGGGGGCACCTAGAGGTTACATACTGATAGTTATTGGATAACCATGGAACGACTCACTCGATAGTTTTCTATTGGTTAATATAACTAAGGTCAAACAAAAATATAGATATGACTGATTTACGCAGTTCTCTCAACTCAAGAACACTGTGGATCTTCAATATGAAAGCACCGTTTTGATTATAGTCAAATCATGGCATGGTGTTCCATCAAGTGATAATATTTGGGTCGAGTGGAAGTATTGGAAGTAAAGCATTGTTCAAGAAAGGATTCGTCTCCTCAGTTATATAGGGTTGGTATCATGGTCAACTCAAGTCAACTCAAAGTCGAAGTCTCTGGCCAAAGCATTTTATTTAATAGTAATTATTGTGTTATTGAACCAAGAACTTTGTGTTTGGACTATAAAGTTGAATGTGGATAATATTGGAATTTTGACCATTACCAGATTCCATAAATCCAAAGTGATATAGTTTTGACGAAGAGAATTAGTGTAAATAATTGTCACTATTGGGTGCCGCTTATAACATGTAAAATTGGATTTTACCAAAAGATTTGTAAGCAATTAGTATTTGATAAATATTTATCATTATTTATTTTATTTGATGTTTGGGAGTTATTTGTAATTACTTGAATGCATTTATAAAAGTTATATTTGTGTGCATTGGTATATGATATCATTATAATTAAATAAAAGATAATTACATGCGTTTTATGGAACCTTATGTCATTTGATGGCATGTAATTTTCAGCCATACCATAAAAAGAAATAGGAGTGAAAAGAGAAAGTTAATCAAGAGAATCAATTAGAGAGGTTTTAATTAAAGAATGGGAAAGGTTTTCTTCTTTCAAATAAAACATATTCTATAATTCATTCTATATGTACAATTGATTTTTTCATTTTCATTCTTCTTTCCGTCACTTTTCTAGTTCTCTACTTCTCTAATGGCTGAAAATATGAGATCTTGCATGGCTTCAATTATTCCAAATATCAAATACAAATAGAATCAATTATGAAAAGTTGTTTATTCCTCTTGATCATTGCAACATCTGGATGTTATTTCTAAATCTAGGAGATTTGGAAAATCATTCAAGGTGCAAATCATTAGCTTCAATTTTGTTATTTTAATTTCATTTAGGTGTATACTCATCATGTTGAAATGGTCCAGATTTATTCATATTATATATTTTCTATCTCATCATGTTTAAAAGGTTTAGATTTATTCATGTGTTATATCTCTTATATCTTGTGTATTCATCTTGTAATATAACTTAGATCTCGTTTTGTTCATCTTATTTAGTTATATGATCGTTATGTAGATTTAATTTGAATCTCTCCTTTTTTACATATCCATTGATTATATGTTTATTATGGTTGACTTGAAATCCTTTATCTGTTTTATTGCGTGTCCCTTTTGTATAGTCAGATTTGATTTATACATGCCCAAATTGTCCCTTTTTTCTATCATTGTTTTGGAATTGCAAAAAAAAAGGAATGTGAAAATATTTTATTATGTTATATTGTTGTATATAAAATTTTGTAATATATGTATACATAAACATTAATAAACTATATTTTTTGGTGGTTTAATACAGTAAAATTAATTTCCAATGTTGCATAGTTAATTTCCAAAATGATTCAATTTTACTTGTTTTAGTCATAAAAGTAAAATTTTCTTTTTGTTTTAGAATTCATAATTGGCCATTTATGTAAAGTTATAGATTATTATTTCATACTAAGATTAAAAGATTGAATCATTTTGTTAGCATTAAATTTAGACATATATGTTACTTAAATTGCAATCTTCATACATATATAACTGTATGTGTTATTTTAAAATGAATACATAACTTGCAATTATTTATACATATAGATATACATGTGTTTAGGTTATTTTAATCTAAATCAAAATAGATCTTTTTTGTGAAATTATAGAATTTAATTTTAAGCTCTTCCTTAATTAAAACCATTATTACAATTGTTAATTCTTGTTTTCACAAACTCATATATATATATATATACATACATACATACATACATACATATATATGAAAACTTATTTTAACATGTGTATGTATAAACTTATCAATTATTATACACATATATTTTATTACTTGAAAAAACTTGACAACAAATGCATATGCAAATTATATTGTAAACGTCATTTAATATGTCATTCAATGTAATCAAAAAGAGACCGAAACACAAAAGTTTCTCTCTCTACATTTATAGCCTTATCCTTCATCAATTTATTATACATGTCAAGAGAACGAAAACCAAAGGTTTTCCTTCTCTAAAATTTCTTATGCTTAGTTATACAAATATACACTTCTTATAAGGTACACTTATATTTCACAACATGAATACATTTGATACATTCATTCTATTACACATAGACGCATGTAATGTGATTATAATCATTTGCTATTAACAAAATTAAATTGAATCAATACTTTCCTAATAAAACATTCAATTGAAATGTTAACTTGTTTATTCAACATATTACCAATCTAATATGAGATAGAGAAATATGATATTTCTCTTCTCTTCAATTAATATTGTTTTATTTTTAATTAATTGCATAACTATTGGAGAAGGAAACTAAAGGTTACTTTTTCATATTTATCTTATAAGTAACTACTACACACATAGGTGTATTTGATACACTCATTTATATAAATTTATATAGTATTCAAACCCTTTTGAAATCATTTTACCAAATTAAATTAAATATTGATTTTATTTAAAAGAAACTTAGAAAAGTTCTAAATGAATTTAGACTTCATAGGCCCATTAATGATCTAAAATGGTAAATTTTTTGAAATTCACTCATTTCTTCCTTTACGGGCTGGCCCAGTTCCAACAAGTAACCCCTTCGAAACCATTGAAAGACCCTTTCAAAACCATTAAATATTGTCTTTCAAAACATTGGAAAAACCTTTTATTTCTTTTCTTTGAAAGCTTCAAAATATCAAACATCCTCCTTTAGAATCTTTTAAAAATTGCCTTTCGAAAACATAGGAAAATTCCTTCCCTTCAACCCTTTCGAAACCCTGGGGAACCAACCCTTTCAAAACTATTCATTAAAACCTTTCGAAATAGTCAAAACTCAATCTTTTTGAAAGCACTTTGGGTTCAATTTAAAATATGTGGAAACCTTTCAAAACCATTTAAAAATTTACCCTTTTGAAACCTATGAAATACATATCGGTTGAAACCATTTGGATTCTGCCTTTAAGTAGAGAAAAAGGACCAAAAACCCATTAAGATCGAATGCATCTGCTTCGAAACCATTTCCGAAGTAAAAAAGCGATGGTGTCGAAACCATTCCTTCGAAAGAATTGGAGAGGTGGCCAGATTTTTTAAAAACAAAACAACCCTTTCAAAACCATCTAGGTTGAAAGGTAGGAAGCGGCAGTAAAAAGACTTCGACTCGATCAAAAGCAATCATTTAAAACAAAAGCGCAACCCAATCGAAACCATTTGACCTAGTCGAAAGCTAACCAAGTCGAAAGCAAGCAGACGCATCTTTAATTTAAAAACAAAGTACTGTCGCAATCCCTTTGGAACTCTTGGTTTCAACTCCCTACCTTACACCTTCATCCAATTCACTACGTACAAGTTCCCTGATACCATGTGCATTGGTTTCGACTATGTCGGAAGCGAAGATGAGGAGGTGGAACCTGGTGCTGATGGTGTCGAAACAGTTAAAGATATGTAGCAAATAGTTCTTCCCACCTGCCTTACGTGTCTAATTGTGATCGTTTGCCTCTTTCTTTACCAATAAAAAGTACCGCACTTTTTAAAAGTGCTGCCAACTTTCCATATTTAATAATTAAAATTATTTTACAAAAAGTCACTTCTCTTCTCTTAATTATATAAAACATTTCAGTCTCATACCTTAAATATTTTATATAATCATTAAAATAGTTAGGAAAAATCTACAAAAATTCCAGCAAATCTCTTTTAATATGTTTTCCGAAAAATAAAATTTTTAGACCAAAATCTTTTATTATTTAACTGAAAATAATTATTAACCCAATTTAACATTTTATTTACTAGAGAATTCATATAAATTCCACATAATTTCAGAAAATTTTGAAAATTGAAACCCATCGCTAAAATATTATTTATGATTTTCATAAAAATTCTCAAGGCATCTGGATGTCATTTTATAGGGTTTTCACCTTAAATCATATCATAAAATCAATATGAACTTATATAAATCATCAACATGTACATAAAACCATTCCATCAATCAAAAACCTGGCAAATCAATGCAAAATAATCGGCATTCATCTAAAAACTGAAAATATAATAAAAATTGAGATGTAAACATTGGTCACCTTAGCTTTAGAGATTAAAGAGATTGAGGTGTGAATAGATTTGATTTGAATTAGCTTCTTTCTGGCTTTTCTTCCTCTTTTCCTTATTAATGGTGGCCGGCCTCTTGTTTTAAAATTTTCAAAATGAAACGAACTTGTATTCTAATACACGACCAAGGCTTGGAAGATATAGGAATGACATCTTTCCTATTTTACCCTTCCTCTTATTCATTTTAAGTCTTCTTTTAATTCCTTGGTTTTAAATAGCACGGCCACCCTTAATTAAAATCAAATCTCAATCCTCTAATCAGCACATTATTTTATTTTATTTAACTAATTAAATATCCTAAATGATGTTACCAAAAATCTGGGATGTTAAATTGATCAAACTATAAAATCAATTTGAGGTGATGATTTCGCATCTAATTTTGCATTTGAACAAGTTTTAGTTCAATCAATTCATGATTAAATTAACCAAAGCTAGTTTTAGGGTTTAATAATAATTCGAGTTTGAACATTTTGTTTGCTGTTAAATTTTTAATGATCGAACGGTAGCAATAGTTTGTTAGTTTGATTATTGCACAAGTCTTCGACGATTTAGCCAACTTCTTAAATTGGTTACACTTGTCTTAGAAAAATTGGATCGATGTCGACCATTATCTTGGGTTTCCTGAGTTAGTTTTTTAGAACACCTTAAATTTTGAACATCTTAACTTAGTTGTATAACAAAGTATTTCATTGTAACAATCAATCGAATCTCTATAGAATTTTGATTTAAGTAACATGAAAAAGGAAAACCTAATTTCGGACATATTAAGGTCAAGAACACATTTTCTTACCCATAAGTATTGGTTCAATACTATATAAGAATTGCTATCAACTCAAGAGCTACAAATGCATAATATTTTAATTACATTACATTCTTTATAAAATGTTTAAGAATGTTTTTTCAAGAAATGAATTGCATTTATTGTTAATCAGAATAGATTAGTTATTCTTTATTCTATTTACATTTAACTTTGAATATGTCTTGACATCACATATTAAGATTCTAAGATGAATTACAATTAAATGAAACACACCGTTGTCTGTTGCTAGTTTTCCTTATCCTTATATACATGTGTGTGCACGCGCGTGCGCGTGTGTATATGCATATATGGGCTATATTCATCGATATTATTATAAGAATATTATTATTCATGGCATTTAAAAAACAGTAAAAATTAACGTTTTATTCTCGGATGCTATTTTTTGTCTTGTTTAAAATATTTATAACTTTGAGTCCCTGACAATATGAAGAAATTTCACCGGCCATTTTTTTTTCTCATTAGCCACTTTTAATTTTTTGATTAATCTACTTTTACCCAAAAAAATGCACTGTGGGCAGAACTGCAAAAAAATTAAACCCTCTTGATTTCCACCATCGATTTTGAAATCTGCATTTTCTTTTGTCAAGTTTTCGATCAGTGCAGTAGATTCCTGAAATTTTTTTACTGACTAGTCTCAAAAAACTCGAGCAACTAAAAGAGTCCAAACCCCCAAAATCCTCTTTCTTCTTGTTCTCCTTCTTTGTTTCTTACTTATTTGCGGCCAGTGCTCATCTATCTTCTTGGGTCTTTCCTTTTATCTCCTATGGCTAAGCGCACTGGGTGCATTAAATTATTATCATTAGTTTTTCTTTCTGTGATATATTAGCATATCGATTTTTGAATTAATCATAATGTGTATTTGTTATTTGAATCCATATTTTAAACATAAATATTCCAATGATTTTTCTAGTATAATAACTATCAATGACATTTAAACTATTTAAGAAAATAAGATCTAAACTATTGTTTGTTAATTTAATTATTAGCATGCTATTGGAATAACTTTTTTTTGTTAAAGAAGTTTTGAAGAATGATAAACATGATATTTTAAACTTCATTTTATAACATTGTCTTAAATAGAAATCGAGTATGGGTCATTGTTTACTTGTAACTTAGAAAAATGGTACATTGTTAATTATTTATACGTCATAGTATAATCATCGGTTAAGTTTTTATGTCATTATGGATTCAAGTTCCTGAAAGTGCTATATTAACAAATTTCATAGATGCATGTGTATTTGTTTCTGTGCAAGATCCTATATTTTGCTTTGCAGGTTATTCATACACATGCTAAAGAGCGTTTTCTTCTTCTTTAGGTTAATTAAAACTTATGAGTAGCTAAGGCATATATGTTCCTTTAGTTGGAATAAATCGTGAAGCTTTTGCTGGTTGGAATCAACATAGCCTGCTAAGTATCTTAAACTCATTTTATGGTGGTGGAATTAGGAGACTTGGAATTGCTTCGATAGGAATTATACCTTTTATTAATCCGTCAATTGTTTTTCAATCACCTTTTCAAATTAACTAGGTTGGTACCCGTGCTTCGCACACGGGCAATTGTGGAAAATGCAATAGCTATATGAAATATGAAGATCAAACAACATGACCATACTTACAGAAAAGAAAATTTGTTGTTAACACGGTTTATGAATTTCATTTGGCATCACAATCTATGATCGATGACCACATTAGGAGTTAAATTTGTTCGTCCACCTTAGCAAATTACTGAACACCTACTGCCAATGCCATACTTTCATGTTCTCTTTCTATATTGAAATCCATATAGTAAGTTATTTATGGACATACCCCTGTAACACATGTAAAATGCATGAACAATGTTAGATCTTAAAATTAGTTAAGTTGAACATTAAGTAATCGAATAGTTAAAATTTAATAGTAGAAAAATTTAGGATTCATTGCCATGTAATTTCATAGTAATACAAAAATGTATAATATAATTATATTTCCTTTAATATATCATGTTACGTTCAACACATTCACTGTATCTTCATGTACAGCAAGAAAAAAAAAGGGCGATCAAACTTAGTTCACAAGAAGTAGCGCCAACTCTTGCCAGCACATAGTAGTCAACCAAAATTGTGCAATTTCAATGTTGTATGTGCCAACAAATTAACATAGTATATTGGACAAAACTAATGTAACTGAACCTTGATAAACCCAAGTGGTTCACTGAACAGATTTAACTGTGCAAAATTTTCAATGTTAAAATTCAAGCATTGTGAATAGTAAAATACTGAATGGGAGTGAAACATAATCACAAGAAAGCCAAACATGCCTACTGGTTGGTACAAACTAATAACAGTTGCTACAAACTATAAGTAATGAAACACTAATTTAATTACCAATAGTTGGCAATCGCACACTTGCTCTGACTGCCCTTGCCTTTTCATTAGAGCTATAACGGTGTAAAATTAAAAATCAGGTAGAAAAAGGTACGTTTACTGGTTGTCATGGCGAACAACCACAAACAGTTAAAAACAAAACATGTGTGAGGGCAGCTGGGAAAAGCAGGTGCAAATTTAAGTAATCGGACACTAATTTAATCTTCACCGTTCCGGTGGTTTGTCATTTTTAGCTTTGTGTTTTCGTCAGGAAAACGTGCACATGACACATGTTGTGACGACCCGAACTCGATGTCCGACAAACAACATCAAATTCGTATCGTCGGAGCTTGCAACAACATTAGATGATAAATAACACAGCGGAAATAAAAGATGATATCACTGATACAACATGAATACAATATCCAATACATCAATTTGATATAATGATAACCATCAACATCAGAGAATATACAACACAGAGTACAGTGGAACACGACACAATATGAGATGAGTCTTTAATAGAATCAAATACTGTAACTCCAATCCAAACTCCAAAGCCAAAGCTCTAAAACTCCAAGCTCGAATTTCCATCAAGGTTACACAAAGATAAGCAAGTGCAGTCCGTGGACTCCAAAGACTCAAAAATGTATCAAACAGAAAGCTGAAGGCTACCAAAATGATATCTACTACCTGACTATCAGAAAAACCAAACTCTAGACTGCCCGTATGAAAAATTGTGGGCACCCAGAGTTTAGGAACGAAACAATAAACTGCAGGTCAGTCATGAGACAGGTGTGAGCAATCAAAAACATTTGGTTTTTTTAAAACAATTAAAAGACTTTAAATTTGAAATCCGCAATGCTTTTTGGAAAATGAAACTACCATAAGGCCTCCCGGCACACACACCATGCAATCGCACACTTGGGGGAGATTTCCCCTTATGATAGTCAAACATGCTTAATACGAGAAAACTTTTTGATATTATTACTAGTGCATAGTGGAAAACATTTTGAAAATATAATATTAATCTTAGCCAGCATAGGTACCATTATACTAATAGCTACCACCTAAGGTGGCAGGTAATACAACTGCAATCGTAAAGGGCTCGTATTGGATGATTGGATTTCCAACAAATGATCAGGCTAAGAAACTTCCTATTGCCACATGGGAACGCATCTAGAGGGACGTCCCGAGAACCTACCCGGCTCTCTGCCAACACAAGACCGGTTGCCCCCTTCTCGGGAAGTAGAACCTAAGATATGCCACCTCTGGTCGTTTGCAACCTTTATCCAAGGATCTTCTACACCAACAACATCACTCAGTAATAAATATACTACAGTGTCCACATGAGTAAGTATCTGGGCTCCATACCATGATACCACCTTTTTCCAGAAGGAATGGACATACCCTAGGGCAGCTACCCCTGAAACCTTGACGCATCTTTCCTGTTTCAACCATTACCGGTTTGTGAGGCTCGATGAGGTCTCGTCCACAAAGCTATGCTTTTTCACGAAGCCATGCTTTGATCAACAAATGATCAGCAGCACTTCGTATGCCACATTACCAAATTGGGAATGTATCACTAGTAACCATCAACTACATAACCTCTAAGCTCGTATGTCTCAGAGAAGGGTGTTAAGCTAAGAGAATAAATCTCCGCCGCCAAACAGAAATGTATTTGATAGAAACCAGCTTTACATCTCAAAGTGTAACGTCAGACACACATCCATACAAGTCTGTTCCGGCTTCGAACAGAACCGAAGGCACTTCCGAAGAAGCCCTTGCAAATCCGGGTATTCACAATACCGATCGGACTTCCCATCACTTAGGAAATCTCTATACCGTAGCTACTCAGTGCAGAGACAATCGATAGGTTATCCTATCGTTCTCGCAAATACCTGGTCTTCACCATTGGTCTTCAGATGTTATCCATAACGTCGTATCATTATTCGGAATGGGTTATATGACACAAGGGTCCTCTCCCGGCTAAGCCGAATAATGAGCACAATATTTGAAAACATATGGATATAGGATTTCAATTAAGTCACAATTTTAAAATTCAAAACTATTTCAAATGGTTTAAACAAATTACCATTTTAAATCTTTTAAACAAAAAGATTCATTTCACAAAGTTCACCCAGTTTCACAAAGATCCATTCACAGTTTTCAAAACAATTTCCGTTTTAATTGGATTAACTCATTAAGTCTTTAAATCAAGATTTAACTTATATCTATCAAAACCCGTTTCCAAGTATTCATTCATAACTTAAAAACCATTTTCAAAATTAAACTTGAAATTCCTTTAATACAAATTGGAAATTCATTTCTTACATGAAAACCTTTATTATTTAAAAACAAATAGTTTTTATTTTCGAAAAAATCCGATTTCATTTATATAGGTTAAAACCTTGGGTTAATTCAAATTCCCAAAACAACACTTTCTAAAATGGTTAAATTCATGTAAACTTGTATAACCTTTTTAAAATCATAAGTTCTCAACCTAGAATTCAATTTCAAATTTCTAATTCAAATTTAAATCAAATTCAAAACTAAATTAATTGTTCAAAAATAACTTTTATCTTTGAAATTCCTTTTCAAAAGTTTTTTCCACTTTAAATCTGATCTATTTCCAAAACCACTTGGATTCAAAAATTCAATTTTAAAATTATTTCAAAAATCTGTGACTTAACCAATTTCCATGTGCAATCTATATTTGTGTGTGTATAGTGTAGTCCAGGGGTTTAACACAATAGTGCACAACATCAATCATCACAGATTCATAGATAAAGTAAATTTATCAATCACAAAGATTCATCATTACGATTCGATGTGGGTTTCGGATAACAAACTGGAATCCGACTCCCTATCGCATTGAAATTCAAATGTCGTTTTACGGGTCAAGGGTTTTTCATATTCATACAACAGTATATTCATCATAGATATAACAGCTCAGCACAAAGCATTACATAGCATCAAATCAAACATATCGATCCATCACACAACATTCAATAACAATCAAACATCTCCAATTAAGATGAACAAATTGTGTGGTTTTTAAATTTACCAACCACATAATTACTTTCATTATTATTCTTTAGTCAATGATTAATTATCATTAACTACAATTGATTAAGTCTCAATCACCTTCATTAATTAATCATTTCTTAATTAATTATCTAAATTAATTTATCCTTAATTGTTGATTAATTAACTCTTAATTACTTTCATTAATTATCTTTAATTAATTACATTAATTAAGTTAACCTTGGATTAATTATCTTCAAATTAATAACTTTAATTGATTAACCATATCAATTAATTATCCTTTAACTAATCATTCAATTAATCAACTTTAATCATTAAAATAAATTATCCTTAATTACTTAAATCAATTAATTAATCTTTTAATTAATTATCTTAATTAACTACTAATTATAAATTAATTAACCCTAATTATCTAATTAATAATTCTTAATTACAAATTAGTTAAACACTTGATTATTAATTAACCAATCTTTAATTACAAATTGATTAATCTCTAATCACTTAGTCAATTACAATTTTAAATTAATTAACCATTCTTAATTACCCTTTTTAAACAATTAATAATAAATTATTTGTCTTAATTAACATTTTAAAAATCTTCCTTAAACTTTGAAATCAATTTATTACTAATTTGAAAACTTTAATTTTAATTAACTTTCAATACTTGTTTTACATTAACTACTTAATTAAAGTATTAATTGGATTTTTAAACTTTATTAAGTATTTACTTAATTCATTAACTTGTAATAAAGCCTTGACTTAAAATTATCATACCTTAATTAGTCATCACCACTTAAATTTGTTCAAATAGTTTACTTAACTTACTATATTATATGGTAGGTTTGGAAATCAAACCCGAGCAATTCCCCATGTTTGCTCGAGTAAACACTCGAGTCCTTTCACTAACTTCCCTGAGTTCTTCTTCTCTTCCTCGCGTTCGTTTCCTCTTTTCTTTTTTTTCCTTTTTTCCAGTTAAAGCTTACGTTAAACTTAAGTTTAAACTAAATAACAGGTAAGTATGCTCATGTACCCGCGTTCCCACCCGAAGCAACGCATTCGTTTTCTCAAGTATCAACTCGAGTCGCCCATCATTAATAACGCTGACACCACCTACGCCGTCACGTGCACGGCGTCGCGCCGCCGCTCCGGCGAACCTCACGATCTCAGGCAAGTCACAAATCACCCCAAAATACGTTCAAACTCGATTCGACTCTAAATTTTCCAAATCGAATTTAAGCATATCGTTTCGAAACCTGGAACTCGAGCACATCCACAAAAATGCTTCGCCTCGGTCGCTCCAACCACCGGAAATGCCACGACTTCGACCTCACCACGTCAACCCCTTGCACTACACTTTCCCAGAGTTTCGAGAAACTCGGTCAATCAGAGGTGATGAAATCACCTCGTTTCCAGACACCTCAAAAAATCGATCACGAACCCTAGTTTTGCTTCGTCTCATCAATTCGTACAATGGAAAAATTATTCAACAATTTTCCCATTACTATCGATTGCCAAACTTGCTTCAAGCAAGATCTCAACATTCAAAATTGGTTCGATCATCAGAAATTGATCAAAATGCATATTCTGTTCAAATATGAACTGCACCTGAAATATTTAACTAAAAATCATCATATTTGTTTTAAAAATCCTATCTTTGTATGTTTATTCAAGTTATATAATCAAATCGATAATTTAAAATACTCGAATAAAGCATATGATTTCTTATTTAACTGTAAAACTGAGTTTACAGAGTCAAGTTCTTCATTTTCAAGCTTAAACAATTTCTGGACCATGGTTTAAGTTTAAACAAACTTATTTTGTTTAAAAATCCTAAGTTAAAAATGTTTGTATGAAGATTTATTAGATTTTTTTTCAAATTTGCTTCACTCTGAAACTGGAAATGAAGGAAGTAAACCATAAAAAATTCACGGTACAACAGAAATACATAGAACTTCTTATTTACAATATTCAGCAAACATAAGTTATTCATAAATCAAACATACAAATTTAAATTTTAAAACAGTTTGTCTACTCACCTGGCAAAAGTTTGAACATAGAGCAATTGTTATTTGAAGGTTGCAGTTTTGATTTTCCTGAATCACTTTTCTATTATTATTATTATTTGATTTGAATGATTTTGAGTTTATAAGAATAGTGATGTTTTACTTCTTTTCTTCCTTTTCTTTCCGGCTTTGCTATGTTTTTTTTGAACGAACTAGAATAAGATGCACTGCATATATAGAAACAGTTTTACAGGGTAGGCTTCTGTTACAACAAATTGGGTCAGAGATTTTTTCTTTTTGGAGGCTGAAATGATTTTATTTATGCTTGAGAAGATGTTATTTAAGGCTTATGTCCCCATTCCTGTTTACACGCAAAACCATTTGATTTGTATATGCATACTTTTTTTTATTATCTTCCTGTTTACATACAAACTCACAGCAAACATACTTATTATTATTATTTTCTTTATTTTATTTGTACATAAACACTTTGTTTTATTATCTTCTTGCCAGCATACACAATTCACATACAAATATTTATTTTAGCCTTGCTTTTATTTTCTTGCATACACAACTTGTCATGTTTTGCATAATATACATACATATAAATCTAGTTTTGCTATATATTAACACATATTATTTAAAAGAGAATGATTTGAAATTAAATACATATCAAATAAATTACATAAATATATTTTATAAATTCAAATTATTTTTAAACATTTACTTAAAATTTAAATTCAAATTCAATATATATATATAAATTCAAATCCACTCATATATGCACATATACATATATATTCACATATATATAAGATTTAAATTCAAATGATTTTTAAAACATTTATTACTTCAATCAAAAGAAATTGAAGTTTTATTCATATAAATTAACACATATTTTATTTGTTTTGAAACTTTTCAAATTAAATTCCAAAAGTTCAAATAAGTTACCAAATTTAAATTAATAAATTTTGGAATGTTACAAATATCCCCCCTTAAGAAAATTTCATCCTCGAAATTTGCCAGGGAGATAACAAAGATAGATGAAAGATAGAGAAATATCTTTTCAGATCAAATTGAATATTTATTCTGCATTTGGCTTACCAAATCAGAATATCAACAATAGATATGAGAACAAACTCAATCAATTACGAAACAATTGGGTTATCTGATCTACGAAGTATACAGGGGTACGGTTAGTTCGAAGGGATAACTAACCTGTCTAGATTTTATCGAAACCCAATGAAATAGACAGAAATAGATTCGACTACGATCTCAGATTCAAGATTGAACTCATTTACGATTTGCTGAGGAATAAAACTAAAGGTAGTTCTCATGTCGAACGAACTTGAAAATTTGAATCATAAACGAGAAGGTTACCTTATAAAATTTCTTTTCCTTAATCAGCTTCTGAGGTTGAAGAATCATCTCTGATTGCATACGCCCTTGCTACTAGAGCTTGCTTCTTTGCTGGACAGTCCTTGATCCTGTGTCCCAGCTTGCGGCAATAATAGCATCCCGTAGATTCCTGATCTGGCATCATAAATGGCTCTCTCATTCCTAGCTTCCAAAGGTTCTTGCATTTATCCAAGTAATGACCTTTCTCCAAGCAATTGAGACAAGTAACATCTTTCACCTTTTTCTTCTATATATGCTTCTTTCCTTTACCTCTCCTCGGTTTCTTTCCGCCAAACTTCCTTTTTCTCCAATTTAGATTGCTTTTATCTCCATTCTCCTCTGGAACTTCCTGCTTATCCAGAGTATCGTATCTATAACCCATATCAATTAATTCAGAAAAAGATTCTTTTACGTGGGTAGTCATTCTCTCCTGAAATTCCTTGTTCACTCCCCGAATAAACTTTTCATTCTTCCGTAACAGTGTATTCACCAATTCTGGACCAAACCGAGATAATTCATTGAATTTGTTCAAGTATTCCTCAAACGATAAACTTCCTTACTTCAAATCTATGAACTCCTAGTACATTCTAGAGATACCAGCAGACGACATATATCGCCGCTCGAACACTTCCTTAAAACGACTCCAAGTAAATTCATCTGCCGGCTCATCCAATGTAACTGTTTCCTACCAAACTAAAACCTCTTCCTGAAGTTGCCAAGAAGCTAGCAATCGCATCTGATCATCTTCCAATTTTAGTCCCTTTAAAATCTTTTCGCACGATCGGATCCAGGCTTGTGCTTCGATAATGGTTTCCTTGCCTGCGAATGGCTTTCCACCCAGTTTAGAAAAGCTTCGATATAGATCAGCCAGATTTGATTGAGATTGAATGGGAATAGCTGTTGTTGCAGGGCTTTGACCAGTTGAAGTGGTACTTCCCTGTCCCCAATCTCGTCCTCTTCTTCCACTCATTCTTACTATCTGTAATAGTAAGAAAACCGATTTAGGCATTCGGACGAAATATCTTAGAGAATAACAATAGATAAAGAGAATATACTAAGAAGTTTGGATTTCGGTTCCACTGGTTGTACTCATTCTAGGGTATACTTCACCCTATCTCTAATGAGCCATCTAATGAGTTACACTCCGTAGCTAAAGTTCATACTCAACCTTTAGCTCTGATACCAAATGTGACGAACCGAACTCGATGTCCGACAAACAACATCAAATTCGTATCGCTGGAGCTTGCAACAACATTAGATGATAAATTACACGGCGGAAATAAAAGATGATATCACTGATACAACATGAATACAATGTCCAATACATCAATTTAATACAATGATAATCATCAACATCAGAAAATATACAACATAGAATACAGCGAAACACGACACAATATGAGATGAGTCTTCAACAGAATCAAATACTGGACCTCCAATCCAAACTACAACTCCAAGCTCTAAAACTCCAAGCTCTAATTTCCATCAAGGTTGCACAAAGATAAGCAAGTGTAGTCCGTAGACTCCAAAGACTCCAAAATGTATCAAACAGAAAGCTGAAGACTACCAAAACGATATCTACTACCTGACTATCAGAAAAACCAAACTCTAGACTGCCTGTATGAAAAATTGTGGGCACCCAGAGTTTAGGAATGGAACAATAAACTCCAGATCAGTCATGGGACTGGTATGAGCAAACAAAAACATTTGGTTTCTTTAAAACAATCAAAAGAACTTAAATTTGAAATCCAAATGCTTTTTGGAAAATGAAACTACCATAAGGCCTCCCGGCACACACACCATGCAATCGCACACTTGGGGGAGATTTCCCTTTATGATAGTCAAACATGCTTAATACGTGAAAACTCTTTGATATTATTACTAGTGCATAGTGGAAAACATTTCGAAAATATAATATTAATCTTAAGCAGCATAGGTACCATTATACTATGCCTACTATAGCTACCACCTGAGGTGGCAGGTAATACAACTGCAATCGTAAAGGGCTCGTATTGGATGATTGGATTTCCAACAAATGATCAGGCTAAGGAACTTCCTATTGCCATATGGGAACGCCTCTGGAGGGACGTCCCGAGAACCTACCCGGCTCTCTACCAACACAAGGCCGGTCACCTACCTTCCCGGGAAGTAGAACCTAAGATATGCCACCTTCGGTCGTTTGCGACCTTTATCCGAGGATCCTCTACACCAACAACATCACACATTAATAAATATACTACAGTGTCCACATGAGTAAGTATCTGGGCTCCATACCATGATACCATCCTTTTCCAGAAGGAATGGACATACCCTAGGGGAGCTACGCCTGAAACCTTGCCGCATCTTTCCTGCTTCGACCATTACCGGTTTGTGAGGCTCGATGAGGTCTCGTCCACAAAGCTACGCTTTTTCACAAAGCCATGTTTTGACCAACAAATGATCAACAACACTTCGTATGCCACATTACCAAATTGGGAATGTATCACTAGTAACTGTCACGATCCAAATTTTAGCGTTCGAAAATCGACACCCGTACTTCACTCGCTTGAATGCCGCAGATTCAACCGCTAAAATTCGACTCGTGCCGGAGCTTATAATACATCAAGTATAACACAGCGGAAGAAAATGAATAATATCATATACAACATTTGATACAATATTCGGATACAATGATGATACAATAGAATGATACAACTGAATATCAATACTATCAGAGATACAAGAAATAACAGCGGAAAAGAATATCTTCAATACAATACATCTCCAAAATGCAACTGCAACATCATCTCCAAACTAACGATAGCTCGAACAACCATCAAGTTGCAGCAAGGTAAGCAAGGTTAGCCGTGATTGCTGAAGTGTAGAAAATGCGACCCATGATCCAAAAGACTTCGAAGGTTATCAAATCAGTTCCTATTATTCGACTATCTGAAAAACCCAACTCTAGACTGCCCGTGTGGAAAATTGTGGGCACCCAGAGTTTAGGAAAGGAACAATAAACTCCTGGTCAGTCATGAGACTGGTGTGAGCAACCAAAAACGGTTTTATCTTTAAAACAACAAAAGAATTTAGATTGAAATCTGCAAATGAAACTATCATAAGGCCTCCCGGGACACACATAATGAAATCGCACACATAGGGGAGATTTCTCCTTATGATAGTCAAACATGCTTACTACGCAAAATTCTTCTTTTATATTATTATTAGTGCATAGTAGAAAACATTTCGAAAGTATAATATTAATCTTAGCCAGCATAGGTACCATTATATTATGCCAGCTATAGCTACCATTTTAAATGGCAGGTTCTACAACTAAAACCGTACAAGGCTCGTATTGTTTTGTTTGGATTTTCCAACAAATGGTCAGGCTAAGGAACTTCATATTGCCACATGGGAACGCCTCTAGAGGGACGTCCTGAGAACCTACCCGGCTCTCTGCCAAAACAAGGCCGGTTACCCCCTTCCCGGGAAGTAAAACCTAAGATATGTCACCCCCGGTCCTTTGGGACCTTTATACGAGAGCTCTCAACACCAACAACATCACACAGTAATAAATATACTTCAGTGTCCACATGAGTAAGTATTTGGGTTCCATACCATGATACTACCCTTTTCCAGAAGGAGTGGGCATACCCTAGGGGAGCTACCCCTGAAACCTTGCCGCATCTTTCCTGTTTCGACCATTACCGGTTTATGAGGCTCGATGAGGTCTCGTCCACAAAGCTACACATTTTACAAAGTCATGCTTTGATCACAAATGATCATCAACACACAACGACACTTAGTATGCCACACTACCAATTTGGGAGTATATCGCTGATAACCTTCAACTACATAACCTCTAAGCTCGTACGTCTTAGAGAAAAGCTAAGAGAATAAATTCTCCGCCACCAACAGATATGTATTTGAAAGAAATTTGCTTTATATCTCAAAGTGTAGTGTCAGACATACAACCATACAAGTCTATCCCAGGTTCGAACAGAACCGAAGACACTTCCGAAGAAGCCCTTGCAAATCCGGGTATTCACAATCCCGACCGGTCTTCCCATCACTTAGGAATCTCTATGCCAGCGCGACTTAGTGCAAAGACAATCGATGGGTTATACTTTCGTTTTCGAAAATATCCGGTCTTCAATTGCTATCCATAACGACGTATCATTATTCGGAATGGGTTATATGACACAAAGGTCCTCTCCCGGCTAAACCGAATAATGAGCGTAATATTTAAAATCATTTGGATATAGGATTTCAGTTAAGTCACAACTTAAAATCCAAAACCTTCCTCTCAAATGGTTTAAACAAATTACCATTTTAAATCTTTTTAAATAAAAGATTTATTTCACAAAGTTCACCAAGTTTCACAAAGATTTATTCACGGTTTTTCTAAACAATTCCATTTCGAATTGGATTAACTCATCAATCTTTCAATTAAATATTAAATTCATAACTTTTAAATTCCAATTCAAATCTGGTATATGGAAGATATACCATTTAAAATCCTCTTTGTTTTCAAAACAAGATTTAATCATCTTCACAAAGGTTAATTCATTGTTTTACCCAAACTATTTACAATTTCATTTTGAACTTGAAATCTTTCGACACAAATTGGAAATCCTTTCTTTTTATGAAAGCTATATTATTATTTAAAACAAATAGTTTTCGTTTTGGGAAAAACTGATTACAATTACATAAGTTAAAGCCATTCAAGTATAAAACTTGGGTTTAAATTTTAAATTTCCAAAACCATACTTTTTAAATGGTTAAAAACTCGTATAAACACCTTTATAACTTATATAATCTTTTTAGAACATAATTTCCAAATCATTGAATTCAACTTCAAATATTGAATTCAAATTTAAATCAAATTATTTAAATTTCAAGTTTTATTAAGTTATTTAAAATAACTTTTATTTTTGAAAGCTCATTTTCAAAAGCTTTCAATTCCAATCCCAAAACTATTTGGATTCAAGAATTCAATCTTAAAATTGTTAAAAAATCTATGACTTAGCCAATTTCCTCATGCAATCCATATTTGTGTGTGTATGGTATGGTCTAGGGGTTTTACACAATAGTGCAACATCATAAATCATCACATCACATATTTAAGCACATCGATATTGATAAGCGGTATAATCTATAACGCTCATCGTTCATTCACAGATAAATAATATAAATTTACCACAGATAAATAAATTTCATTCATCACAGATCACACCGAAACAATTCATATCACAAAGCATAACATATCAGAAATATCAAACAGTTCGACAATCAATGGAATTCAAAACATCCATAAGTAAGCTCAATTAATTATCTGATTAATTTAAATCAGATAATTTATCAATCATGGTTAATTAACTTTAATTGATTTCAAATCATTTGATTAATTGTCCTTTAATCATTAATTAATTAAATTAATCAATTTTTTTAATTATTGAAAACTTGACCTTTAATTGTTCAATTATCCTTTAATTGATTTCCTTTAATTAATTCATTAATAAATTAATCAACCTATAATTAATTACTATTTAATTAATTATTCTTAATTAATTACCTTAATTAATTAATCAATTAATTATTCCTTTAATTATCCACCTTAATTAATTAAAGATAAACCATTTTATCTTAATTCATTACTTAATTTCATCATCCAAATTAAATGCTCGAAATTATTTTATACCAAAATATCGATTAATTAAAGTTCAATACGCTTACCATAATCACCTTCTTAACTCAAACATTATTAAACCCTATTTGAAAATACTAAGAAAATTATTCATTATCATCGTATTATTTCATAATCGATATATTTTTTCAAATCAATTTAAAACATCTAGCCTTAACATTTGACCCTTGAAACTTGTTTTAAAATCTTATTTAATGATTCTAATTTGGAAATTTATTTGATTTCTTATACTTTAAAACTTTGAATAAAATTTGCTTGAAACTTTGTACACTTTCTATTGCCTTTAAAATTGAACAAAATTTACATAATAACTTTAAAGCTTCTTGTATTTTAAAAATGCCTGTATAATCACACAAAATTCCTGAGCCTCTCACGTGCCACTCGCAATCCATTCATGCCCAAAATTTCTTTTCCCAGAGACGATTACTCGAATTCTTCGAGTCCATCCCCTATTCGCACGCACTTTAACTCGAGCTCCGGTACCTTCTTCTTCCCCAACACTTCAACCCAGATATATACATAAGCACGTACACATGCACGAACTTCACTGCCAACTCCGGTCAACGCCGCAGCCACCCAAGCATCATCGGTGATCACCTAAATCCATTCGAACAACCCAATATGCATAATTTCGCCTAAATCAAAATCGAGCGAATTCGAGTACAATTTTTCGTTCCTGTAGCCCAACTCGAGTCAACAAATTCACCTTGCGACTCCACATTACTTCGCCAGAACCCTCGCGACTTCGCTCGGAGCTCCGCCGCAACCCCACGCACCTATCCCCCCATGACTGATCGCCTAAAACACTTCGACGGCGACGCGACAATATGATTTCTCAACTCGACCCAAACTAGCAGTAAAAACTCTAAATTTGATTCGTTCAACCAATTCGTACATTAGAAAAATTATTCAACAATTTTTCTAAAATCGTCAATGTTCAAGGTTACTTCAAGTAAAATTTCAACAGCAAATATTGGATAGATCATCAGAAATTTGTAAAGATGCAAAATCTGTTCAACTGTGAACTGCTCGTGGCATACACCATTAAAAATCTCCATTCTTGTTTTAAAAATCCTATTTTTTGCTGTTAATTCAAGTTATACAAACGAATCGATGTTTTAAATCATTTGAATTTATCATATATTTGTCTATTTCCTGTAAAAACTGGATTTACAGAGTCTATTCTTCACTATCATGCAGAAAACAAATTCTTATGCCATAATTTAATTGTTTGGTTGATACTTTAAGCCTAACAAAGGTTGATGATAATATTTTGAATCTTGATAAAATTTTTGACTCTGTAACTTCAACAGAGAGTGACAACATATTTAATTTTCACAGAACAAACTTATATATATAACACAGAAACTATATTTAAAACCCAAAGCATATACCCAAAATTACTTACTTAAGTTCTTACAAGTAAAGTTACACCTGGTTATAGATAAAGCAGAGAAGAACAAAGGCCTAGAAAAATTGTTTTAAGCCTGGAAACTTGACCGCTTCAGGTTTGTATTTTTTCTTTCTTGCTCTTCCAGGTTAATGAGTTTATAAGATAGTAATGTTTATTTAAAAGGCTTGCTAAATTTTCACTGAACGATCAGGAATAGAGGATACATATATAGAAACAGATTGGTAAATGGGAGGTATTTCTGGTGCAGCTTCTTCTTTTGGTCAGATTTTTGTTCTTTTATTTAATCAAATTTTCCTTCCTGCCTACATTTTTGACCAAAGATATTTTTGTTTTTGTGGAGGCTGAAATTATGTTATTTCGGTGCTGAGATGATATTAGTAAGTACATATGTTTCTTTTGCTGTTTACATGAATCATCTCATTTGATATTTTATTTGTATGCAGATATATTTTTTCTTTTGCCTCTCTTGCATTCTTTTGTTTTATCTACTTCTTGCATACACTTGTTAAACATCTTACTTTCACAATCATATACATATCGCTTTTGAACTTCTCTGGTTTCCATATTTTTTTGATTTGGTTTTGAAAATGATAACTCTAATTACCTTCTTTAATTCATATTTTGTAAAATTAATTTCAAAAGAAAAGATAATATTGCCACTTGTAACATTATGTTACACTTATTTATTTTTGTTGTTTCCTTGTTCTACACTTGTATTTCTCATCAATTTAAAGCTTTTAAATAAATTTTATATTACATTTTTTTTATAAATACATCTTCCTAATCATTCTTATATACACATTATTTAAAAGAAAATACTTTTAAAACTAATTATCCATAATTTAATTTACATAAATAATAATTTCAAACCCAAATTGTTGTTCTAAGTCATTTATTTAAAATTTAAATTCAAATACAAATTCTATATTCAAATCCAAATTCTAAAGTCAAAATTCAAATTTACTCGTATATACATATACACATATATTTCAAATTCCAAATTTTGCAATAATTATTAATTTAAATTTAATTCAAAAGTGGGATCGTTACATTAACCATCAACTACATAACCTCTGAGCTTGTATGTCTTAGAGAAAGGTGTTAAGCTAAGAGAATAAATCTCCGCCACCAAACAGAAATGTATTTGATAGAAACCAGCTTTACATCTCAAAGTGTAATGTTAGACACACATCCATGCAAGTCTGTTCCGGGTTCGAACAGAACCGAAGGCACTTCTGAAGAAGCCCTTGCAAATCCGGGTATTCACAATCCCGATCGGACTTCCCATCACTTAGGAAATCTCTATACCGTAGCTACTCAGTGCAGAGACAATCGATAGGTTATCCTACCATTCTCGCAAATACCCGCTCTTCACCACCAATTTTCAAATGCTATCCATAATGTCGTATCATTATTCGGAATGGGTTATATGACACAAGGGTCCTCTCCCGGCTAAACTGAATAATGGGCGCAATATTTGAAAACATATGGATATAGGATCTCAATCAAGTCACAACTTTAAAATACAAAACTATTTCAAATGGTTTAAACAAATTACCATTTTAAATCTTTTAAACAAAAAGATTCATTTCACAAAGTTCACCCAGTTTCACAAAGATCCATTCACAGTTTTCAAAATAATTTTCGTTTTAATTGGATTAACTGATTAAGTCTTTAAATCAAGATTTAACTTATAGCTTTCAAAACTCGTTTCCAAATATTCATTCATAACTTAAAAACCATTTTCAAATTTAAACTTGAAATTCCTTTAATACAAATTGGAAATTCATTTCTTATATGAAAACCTTTATTATTTAATAACAAATAGTTTTTATTTTCGAAAAAATCCGATTTCATTTATACAAGTTAAAACCTTAGGTTAATTCAAATTCCCAAAACAACACTTTCCAAAATGGTTTAAATTCATGTAAACTTGTATAACCTTTTTAAAATCATAAGTTCTCAACCTAGAATTCAATTTCAAATTTTTTATTCAAATTTAAATCAAATTAAAAACTAAATTAAGTTGTTCAAAAATAACTTTAATCTTTGAAATTCCTTTTCAAAAGTTTTTTCCACTTTAAATCCGATCTATTTCCAAAACCACTTGGATTCAAAAATTCAATTTTAAAATTATTTCAAAAATCTGTGACTTAACCAATTTCCACGTGCAATCCATATTTGTGTGTGTGTAGTGTAGTCCATGGGTTTAACACAATAGTGCACAACATCAATCATCACAGATTCATAGATAAAGTAAATTTATCAATCATAAAGATTCACCATTACAATTCGATGTGGGTTTCAGATAACCAAGTGGAATCCGGCTCGCTGACACATCGAAATTAAAATATCGTTTTATGGGTCAAGGGCTTTTCATATTCATACAACAGTATATTCATCACAGATATAACAGCTCGGCACAAAGCATTACATAACATCACATCAAATATATCAATCCATCACACAACATTCAATAACAATCAAACATCTCCAATTAAGATGAATAAATTGTGTGGTTTTTAAATTTATCAACCACATAATTAATTTCATTAGTAATCTTTAGTCAATGATTAATTATCATTAACTACAATTGATTAAGTCTCAATCACCTTCATTAATTAATCATTTCTTAATTAATTATCTAAATTAATTTATCCTTAATTGTTGATTAATCAACTCTTAATTAATTTCATTAATTATCTTTAATTAATTACATTAATTAAGTTAACCTTAGGTTAATTATCTTCAAATTAATTACTTTAATTGATTAACCATATCAATTAATTATCCTTTAACCAACCATTCAATTAATCAACTTTAATCATTAAAATAAATTCTCCTTAATTACTTAAATCAATTAATTAATCTTTTAATTAATTATCTTAATTAACTTCTAATTATAAATTAATTAACCCTAATTATCTAATTAACAATTCTTAATTACAAATTAGTTAAACACTTGATTATTAATTAACCAATCTTTAATTACAAATTGATTAATCTCTAATCTCTTAGTTAATTACAATTTTAAATTAATTAACCATTCTTAATTACCCTTTTTAAATAATTAATAATAAATTATTTGTCTTAATTAAGATTTTAAAAATCTTCCTTAAACTTTGAAATTAATTTATTACTAATTTGAAAACTTTAATGTTAATTAACTTTCAATACTCGTTTTACATTAACTACTTAATTAAAGTATTAATTGGATTTTAAAACTTTATTAAGTATTTACTTAATTCATTAACTTGTAATAAAGCCTTGACTTAAAATTATCATACCTTAATTAGTCATCACCACTTAAATTTGTTCAAATAGTTTACTTAACTTACTATATTATATGGTAGGTTTGGAAATCAAACCCGAGCAATTCCCCATGTTTGCTCGAGTAAACACTCGAGTCCTTTCACTAACTTCCCTGAGTTCTTCTTCTCTTCCTCGCGTTCGTTTCCTCTTTTTTTTTTTTTCCTTTTTTCCAGTTAAAGCTTACGTTAAACTTAAGTTTAAACTAAATAACAGGTAAGTATGCTCATGTACCCGCGTTCCCACCCGAAGCAACGCATTCGTTTTCTTAAGTATCAACTCGAGTCGCCCATCATTAATAACGCTGACACCACCTACGCCGTCACGTGCACGGCGTCGCGCCGCCGCTCCGGCGAACCTCACGATCTCAGGCAAGTCACAAATCACCCCAAAATACGTTCAAACTCGATTCGACTCTAAATTTTCCAAATCGAATTTAAGCATATCGTTTCGAAACCTGGAACTCGAGCACATCCACAAAAATGCTTCGCCTCGGTCGCTCCGACCACCGAAAATGCCACGACTTCGACCTCACCACGTCAACCCCTTGCACTACACTTTCCCAGAGTTTCGAGAAACTCGGTCAATCAGAGGTGATGAAATCACCTCGTTTCCAGACACCTCAAAAAATCGATCACGAACCCTAGTTTTGCTTCGTCTCATCAATTCGTACAATGGAAAAATTATTCAACAATTTTCCCATTACTATCGATTGCCAAACTTGCTTCAAGCAAGATCTCAACATTCAAAATTGGTTCGATCATCAGAAATTGATCAAAATGTATATTCTGTTCAAATATGAACTGCACCTGAAATATTTAACTAAAAATCATCATATTTGTTTTAAAAATCCTATCTTTGTATGTTTATTCAAGTTATATAATCAAATCGATAATTTAAAATACTCGAATAAAGCATATGATTTCTTATTTAACTGTAAAACTGAGTTTACTTAACTTGCTATATAATACGGTAAGTTTGGAAATCAAACCCGAGCAATTCCCCATGTTTACTCGAGTAAACACTCGAGTCCTTTCACTAACTTCCCTAAGTTCTTCTTCTCTTCCTCGCGTTCGTTTCCTCTTCTTTCTTTTTTGTTTTTATTTTTCAGTTAAAGCTTACGTTAAACTTAAGTTTAAGCTAAATAACAGGTAAGTATGCTCATGTACTCGCGTTCCCACCCGAAGCAACGCATTCGTTTTCTTGAGTATCAACTCGAGTCGCCCATCATCAACAACACTGACACCACCTACGCCGTACACGTGCACGGCGTCGCGCCGCCGCTCCGGCGAGCCTCACGAACTCAGGCAAGTCGCAAATCACCCTAAAATACGAAATCCAAACTCGATTCAACTCTAAATTTTCCAAATCGAATTTAAGCATATCGTTTCGAAACCTAGAACTCGAACACACCCACAAAAATGCTTCGCCTCGGTCGCTCCGACCACCGGAAATGCCACGACTTCGAGCTCACCACATCAACCCCTTGCACTACACTTTCCTAGAGTTTCGAGAAACTCAGTCAATCAAAGGTGATGAAATCACCTCATTTCCAGACACCTCAAAAAATCAATCACGAACCCTAATTTTGCTTCGTCTCAATTCATACAATGAAAAAATTATTCAATAATTTTCCCATTACCATCGATTGCCAAACTTGCTTCAAGCAAGATCTCAACATTCAAAATTGGTTCGATCATCAGAAATTGATCAAAATGCATATTCTGTTCAAATATGAACTGCACCAAGAATACTTAACTATGAATCATCATATTTGTTTTAAAAATCCTATCTTTGTATGTTTATTCAAGTTATATAATCAAATCTATAATTTAAAATACTCGAATAAATCATATGATTTCTTATTTAACTATAAAACTAAATTTACAGAGTCAAGTTCTTCATTTTCAAGCTTAAAAAATTTCTGGACCATGGTTTAAGTGTAAACAAACTTATTTTGTTTAAAAATCCTAAGTTAAAAATGTTTGTATGAAGATTTATTAGATTTTTTTTTTTCAAATTTGCTTTGCTCTGAAACTGGAAATGAAGGAGAGTAAACCATAAAAAATTCACAGTACAGCAGAAATACACAGAACTTCTTATTTACAATATTCAACAAACTTAAGTTATTCATAAATCAAACATACAAATTTAAATTTTAAAACAGTTTGTCTACTCACCCGACAAAAGTTTGAACATAGAGCAATTGTTATTTGAAGGCTGCAGTTTTGATTTTCCTGAACCACTTTTCTAATTTTTTTTGATTTGAATGATTTTGAGTTTATAAGAATAGTGATGTTTTACTTCTTTTTCTTCCTTTTCTTTCCGGCTTTGCTATGTTTTTTTTGAACGAACTAGAATAAGATGCACTGCATATATAGAAATAGTTTTACAGGGTAGGCTTCTGGTACAACAAATTGGGTCAGAGATTTTTTCTTTTTGGAGGCTAAAATGATTTTATTTGTGCTTGAGAAGATGTTATTTAATTCTTATGTCCCCATTCCTGTTACATGCAAATCCATTTGATTTGTATATGCATACTTTTTTTTATTATCTTCCTGTTTACATACAAACTCACAGTAAACATACTTATTATTTTCTTTTTTTTATTTGTACATAAACACTTTGTTTTATTATCTTCTTGTCTGCATACACAATTCTCATACAAATATTTACTTTAGCCTTGCTTTTATTTTCTTGCATACACAACTTGTCATGTTTTGCATAATATACATACATACAAATCTAGTTTTGCTTTATATTAACACATATTATTTAAAAGAGAATGATTTGAAATTAAATACATATCAAATAAATTACATAAATATATTTTACGAATTCAAATTATTTTTAAACATTTATGTAAAATTTAAATTCAAATTAAATATATATAAATTCAAATCCACTCATATATGCACATATACATATATATTCACATATATATAAGATTTAAATTCAAATGATTTTTAAAACATTTATTACTTCAATCAAAAGAAATTGAAGTTTTATTCATATAAATTAATACATATTTTATTTGTTTTGAAAATTTTCAAATTAAATTCCAAAAGTTTAAATAAGTTACCAAATTTAAATTAATAAATTTTGGAATGTTACACATGTATTTTAGAAAACAATAAATTTAAAAAATAGAGCTGACATATAAAATAGAAAACAAATTTATTTACTACTTGTACTGGTTGTCCAAAACGAACAACCAACATATATAAATTGCACATATATATAAATATGCTCACATATGAGTAAACAATGGACAATGAAAATCATACGTGAAAAATTAAATGAATGAAATGACATGGTAGAATTCAGAATAAAACCTGGATTTCTAATTTATTCATGCTACTTGAAATGCCTTTCCAGGAAATAAGCTAACTAATTTTTCTCCTATTCATCGTGGTAGTCATTGACAAATCAGTGGTAAGATTTTAATAGATAGAAAAAGATAACGTGACAAAGATAATATGCATAACATAGTGTCAATTTATTTGGACATATATGTATGTAGTACTACAATAGAATGTTGTAGTTAAATAGAATTTTCAAATAAAATTTTCAAAACTAAATATCAGAAATAACTACTTTGCATTATAAGCATGTCAGTACACGAAAATACATGGTTCTTGCTGTACAGTTGAAAAAAATAACCATACAGTGATAAGGAACATCAAATGAGCAAACTTTCTTTTATTCAGTCAACCGATAATAATTTTAATAGATTAAAGTAAATATTCTGCAGGGTACATTTATATCAATGCCTGAACGCTCAAATGTTTTCCTTTTAGGTGTTTTTGTTTGTCAAAATGGATGTCAATGAAACTTGTAATGCCAATTGTAAGCTTTGAGCCTGTCATAGCATGCCAAATCAGTATGTGGTATCTGCACATGCAAACATAGAGTTTATAAATAGTTCTGTCTGAAATGTGTTGTTTCAGATAGAAACAACAATGCACAGAACACACAATCATACATCTCAGTCTTATTCATTTGTAAGGTTAGATTTCCTGATGGTGTAACATAGTAAAAGATAAATGAGTTCTACCATCTAAGGAGCAATCTTAAATGGTAGGAAACAATAATTAAGGAAAAGACTTTTTGTAACATCTCGCCTTTTCGCACACTTTAAACCGACACACGTGCCAATTCAAAGCATACGCAAGGGCGGATTGTTATGGGGTAAATAAGAAAAAACAGAGAAGAAATAAAACAAAATAGAATCTCACAGCGGAAGGATAAAATATAATAATCAATATACGGTTCATGATAACTGTTTACAAAATATTTATTTTACTTATACAATGAATATCAGAGTTACACATACCAATACAATCAATGCAGCGGAAATTTAGAGTGTGGTGCAATACTATAAATAATATAATACGGATTCTTCGTCTTCGTCCTCCAAAGCTAAAATCTTCGATCCTGAAACGCTCGGACTGACCCGAGCGAATTTGAAAAGACAAAAACACTCGAGTCAGACTAAAAGATCTTATGTGAGTTAAATTAACAGAAATAAATATGAGTACAGTAACTCAAGAGATGTTCGGGATTTACATCTCCTAAGGATCCGTTAAACTATTTACTATGTAGTATATTGCGCTATTATAATAGTGTCTATTTATAAAATAAACTTACTTTTAAATAGCGTTAAGGGGTTACCCATATAGCCCTTAACACAAATAATGCCAATAGTCTATACAGTACCGTAATACCTCCTGATCGGGAAGCTACCAGAGGATACTCCATAGGTACGACACAAATAGAAACTCGTAGTAAAGGCTCGGTATGGTAGGTGACACGGCACAACTAGGCAATGCCAGGGTAGATATACCAATTGCTATCCAGGCTGGTGGAAACGCGTAGCCGCAGTTACCGCCCACCTCGGACTAACTCCCCAAAATCAAAATATAGAAGTGGCCACTGAATCAAATCCAAGTCAAAGTATAATATCGAAGAGGAGCGTCCGATCAGAGGAATGACCTCATTGGCCTGAGAATCGCTCCTGTTTTAGCCACCTTATGCCAACTCACGGGAGTTGGGTCCACGTATTTACCTTACAGGAAACGTCGCCACCACCTACTTCATTCTGGAATCTCCACCGCGTACACGGTTAGTCAAAGTGGTTTTCGGTATCGACAGAGAGTATGTCCATATCCGATCCCGGTCTCTTTGCCAACCAATCGTTTTTATAACACCGCGGTTATTTAAAAACAGTTTATACTTTAAAACCAGAATATAATCCCTTCCAAAACCATAATATTACGATATCATTTCTTCTTTAAAAACACAAACAATTTGTTTTCATATTATTTTATAAAAGCCCAAATCAATGATATCGTTTCCCAAATAAAATTTTCCTTTCCAAAAATTATGTCACTTTTTATTATTTAATATCCCATGTAACCAATATTTTGTTTGTAACTTTCAACATAATTCTTCGAAAATCCATAGTATTTTAAAACCATTATTTTCAAAACTAAATGGTTTGGATATTCAACGGTATGCGAATTAAAAAGGTTTAACTTTACTGTTGTTTTATAAAGAATAAATTACATGGCTTTCCAAATATTTCTTGTTTTAAAGTTAAACCAAAATCCAAAATATTACTTCAAGTCCCAAAACCATTTCAATTTTATATATATTTATATCCATTTTTGAGCATTAATATTTCAACTAAAGTTGGATTTTTATCCTTTCAAAATCAATATTCTATTAATTAATCTTGACCATTCACAAAAAATCCATAATTAATAAGACTTCAATTTCTATTAATATATATATATATATATATATATAGAATTTTTCCACTTCAAATTATACTAGAATATCCATTTCTATTTATTTTAGGAAAATCCAATTACAAATATCATATCTTAAAATTTCCAACTTTACATTTAAACATAGGATATAAATTTACCAAACTCCATTTTCTAAATTTCTTCCATTTTCAATAAAGAAACTTATATTCCTTTTAATTTCAAAATTTCAACTTCATAGGTATATAAATATGGAATAAAATATTTATACAATATAAATTTAAGATTTATAGACCGTATTCAATCCAAACCATAGAAATCACATTAAAATAGTTATATATAGACCGCGGTGTCTGTATATAGTTTTCTATCCTATGGTCAAGTGATACGGATATTTATCATTTCAATCCGCAATTTAAAAAAATAAAACTGCGGTTGTATATCATTTCAAACCGCAATCCCGAATGAAATGAAGAATGCATACTAACTTGCAGTTTAATGATATCAAATAAAACATCCATTCAACAACACATCCATCATCCAGTCACAAACATCAAGCAATATCGACCAATAACAAAATATGTTTGGGAATATACAACAGGTAATAATTGGCAGTTTAATTCAAATTATATTTATCAACTATAAATCTAACAGTTTATTTTCAGTGATAATTGACATAACTGTTAACTAGCAGTTCTTATGCAAACAATAATTTCTAACAGCCAATTAATACGCAATCAATCAATTTAATTAACAGCTAAATTCAAAAAAATGCAATTCAACAGATATGGGTGAAATAACATGCCAAAAGCTCATAAATAAATTCCTATTCATTTCTAAAATTTATTTAATAAACATAAAAGCTTCTAGTAATTGTGAGTGGGTCAAAACACTCACCTTTTGAATTTAAATCGAATGTAAATCCGATTTAAACCCAAAATTTGACGGTCTCTAAATTTATCCAAACCAGCGTCATCAGATCCGGAATTTAATTACGATCCTAGCAAAAGAAATTTCGTGTGAAACGGAGTTCGTATGTGAAAGTTATCACAATTAAACGATTTGCAATTGAAATAAAAAAAATTAAAAATAAACAAAACAAAAATAAAATACCGTGCCGCATCCACCTTCCCTCGTGAAAAACGCATATGCTTCTTCTTGATTGCTAACTTTGTTCCGTAATTTTTCTTTTATTTCGATTTACTTTAATTTTCCTCCTTATTATATGAATGTATGTATTTTAAAAGGTTTGAAAGAAAAAGAAGATTTGAAAAAGAAGAATTGAAAAAAAATGATTAAAATAAGAACTGAAAACGGAAGAGAAGATCTAGATTTGAAAAGAAGAAAGTTTGAAATAGAAGTAAATTTGAAGAAGAAGAAGAAGAATATTTGAAGAGAAAGAAAAAAAATTAAAATGAGAGATAATATGGAGCTTTGAGAAAAATAAGAAAAAAGAAGAAGAAGAAGAAGAAGAAGAAGAATAGCATGGAGGCTAGGGTTAGAGTTAGGAGAAACAAAATGTAATAGAAGAATAAGAAGTAGGTTATTTATAAGGTTAGAGTTAGGTTTAGGGACAAATAGATTTGAAAGGAGAGGCTGCTATTAATTAGAAATAAAGTGAATATGAACACTTGGTATTGAAATATAGCAAATATGAACAGTCCTTTCTTTTTTTTTTAAAGTAGCAGGTATTAAAAAGAGGTATTTATTAATTAGAAAGAAAATGAATATGGAGGGACAAAAATAAATGACACGTTTCGTTAGTTTGATTCTAAATTAATTAAGTGCTAGATACAGAAAAATTTGAATACATCATATATATATATATTCATACTTTAACTGTGTGACAAAATTGCTAAACATACATCAAGTACGATTAATTGGTGACAATATATAGGAATAATCAACAATAAATGTGGATGCAATCACATAAGGATCTAATAGGGAAGGAGATAAAAGTAACAACGTTGATTAATTCCACTTTCCCACTTTAGCCAATCCAATTACAAAATTTAAAATTTTATAAAATTTCTCTCCTTTGATTTCTTAAACAATTTTAATAACTAACAACAAGTTCTATGTTAATTCAATCATTAATCATTTCGCCAATTACCAAATTAAATTTCAATTATTCGCAATAAATCAAATTATTAAATCATATACTCTTATACTCTCACTTAAATCCAATTAGATAAATAGATTTGATTTCCATTCCAACTCATTTGATTGCAAATAAACTTTTTACCATAAATAAAATTCCAAATTATTAATAACTTTATTCCCATTTCCTTCACACACAAACATCATATTATAAAGGTATCTATATTATTCTCCATTGGTTTGCCTTAACTTATTTAAGGTAACCTTACATTAATATCTATTGCTATGTTTTCAAATTATTCTTCCCTCATTCTTCTTTACTAATATTAATTCCACAACTTGTTCAATTTGAAAATCATTATCATATTTTCCAAATGTTACCTTAATTTAACATTTATGTAACGTATTATTAGATTCGTTGCAAGATTTCAATTTCAATCCCCATTTCTTAATATACTCAAATTCTGGACATTTTTATTTCCTTACCCATAAGTGTAACATTTATTGCCAATTCCATCCAAATTTAACAGGTAACCCTTAACAATGTTTTCAATCCAAAGGTTATACTTAAGTTTACGTTGTATTCTACAACTTATCATATTATGAAGAAAATTCACATTATTCCCCAATATTACCTTAATTCATATTAACTTAACATTAAATTTACTCTTCATTCTATTATTAACCTATTAGTATTAAATAGGTGAAATTAACATTGGTTTTACACTCTATTACGTAGATATCCTTAAATTTTATCTAAGTTTATATTTACATAATATTCCAACATTAAATTTCATCCAATTTTTTTTTTCTTCCTTTTTATTTTAATTAAATCCAATTTCCCTAAAGTTACATTCAAACAAGTAAATTTTGATTTCCAATCAATCATTATACTATAACATTCTTAACATTTTTTCATTACACTACTAAATTCTACCTTGATAAGTTTACGCTTCTATTGCTTTACTTTCACACTTCCGTTAAAATATAAATTAATTCTAAAGTAACGTTTATTGTTGACCCCGCCATTTTAATTACTCATATTTAGATGAACGTTATTTCAAATAAGTTCATTGACTCATTTAAATTAGGTAGTTTATAGTAGTTGTTATCCCACCCTTACAATTATTTCCTACTAACGTGCTACCAACTCCTTTAATTAAAATTTGAATTCCAAACCTTATTTAATATACTAAGTAAGATAAAAAAACATATATAGATTGCTACCAACTTTCCTTTTCTTGCATCTATGTGTTTATTACTTGACACACCAGTAAATATTACATATACACAAAATTCCGTTATCACTTGCCTAACAAGGTTATTATCACTTAAGATCTCACTGCATCCACATTTTCACATTTTCATTTCCTAGTTTCTTTACTTTATTCTACATAATTTATTACAAATGGGATTTTCTTTGGTTTACATCTTATTTGTATTTAACATTTCTCATCACCAATTCATTTCACTTTAACTGCAGTAAATTGGCGGATAAATTGAATTTGATTCCCAAAATCTAAATTAACGAGAAACAAGGGTAGGTAACATACAATAGTCATTACTCCAAATTCTAGTCACCTAAATAGGCTTTTATTCCTTGCAAATAAATGTTACTATTTATTTTCATAGTACAAATCTCAATGATTATTCCATTTTATATTGCTTAGGTCATTTATAGTCCACTATACATATCTACATAAATGGGTAATTTATTCAATTCATTAAGTGTCAATTCTATTAAGCCCTGTTTATATCTTTATGCATTCTTCTATTACTTTACAAAAGGGAATAACTTTTAAACTCATACACTTAATAACAAAACCGTTATAAATCCAATAAACTTCCAAATCCAAGTTTGTACACATTTTACACAACTATTATGATTTCTCACAAACGTTGAATTTATTAAATGACCATTTATTATAATTTAATTCCCTTAATTGAATCAAATGCTTATTATTATATATATTCTTTTCATTCTACCATTCCTTCCCATTTTAAATTCATTAACGTATTTACACATCTCTATCTTTCACATATAAAATAACCAAACTGATTACAAACACTGTTTCTATCAATTTTCATAAGTTTGTTCAAAACTATACTTTTGTTTACATAAAATAAATTTTATGTTTCTATTAGTTTTCTTTTCCTTTCACTATAGGCATAAATTATTACTATCTACACTAATTACATCTTTGTATTAATGAACACCATTTAAGTTAATATTTATACTAACATTCACAAATTCAACATTTATTTGTTTCTTCAAAATTACTTTAAATCAAGTTGTGAAAATTTACATTATCCACATCTATTATCATAAAATTTTATAGTTACACTAAATTGCAACCACTACCAAATTTCTACATTTATTCTTAACCAAATTAGAAATTATATTAATTCATTTTATTAAATATCATAAATTTAACGGGTCGTTACACTTTTGATATTTATGCATACACCAGGTTTCGCAGGGTATTTGATTTGACTAATGTGTCATTACACAAAACCAAGCAAAAAATTATAACAACATGCCACTTAAGCTAATTATCATGCGAAGATAAAAGACAGTTGACATAAATTTCTTCTGCTGAACAACAACTGCTTACAGTTTTAGCCCAAGTTCTTGAAATCAAAATAACCTAAAATTATATATCATCTCAACCAACATATGTCGTACATCAAACATAAATGGGATGGGTTCCGTTGTGGTTCAGTTAGTATTAAATTCCCAAACTATGCTTCTCTACATATTTAGGATACCATAGGAGGATGAGTATAAATAAAATATGAAACCGTCACACGTGCTTAAGTACTACTGTGGAATGAATGCTAATTGGAAAATAACGTATAATAGTTAATTTTGAAATAGTGAAAACGGTCTTGCAAATGTATACATAAAATTGATACTGAAGCATGATGTACAGTATGGAGTATAAATCCATTGCTAATATGAAACTATACATCCTTATGGATATATAATTACTAAACTCTATAAGGATCAAATTGCTGAAATGAATAATTAAAAGTTATATCCACATATTTATTTGACATAAATACCACTAAACCTTCATTTAATGACAAAAATTATATTTTTGGAATATTAAACCCACACATTTTTAATGACCAACAGATAATGACTTAATACCGCATGATCCATATGTAAAGCAATAGGCATATAGGATATTCCAAAGCTAAAAAGTATTTACATCGCTTGGGAATACCACATGATCCATATGTGCAGTATAAGGCAAATATGTAAGTCTGAAAATTTTGAAACAAAATTAGTGTAAAGTTTTTGTTCAGATAAGACCTTAATAAACTGTGTTTTTTCCAACAGTATACGATCATTTTAATTGTCAAACGATGGATCCAAATGAAGTACTATGCTTGGAAATAGTGGTTGAACACACTTTTTCTGACCTAATAGATAAAACTACCGTCACAAATATTGTCTTCACAGCTACTGCATGTTGAATCGGTATTAAATACCCAAACTGCACTTATCCAAATTTTCTAGCATAATATAATTAATATGCTAACATAAAATGATTACCATCTCCTACGATTTGCTTGCAGCTATACACATCACGTTTTGTATATACTATGCACTGGAGGTAGATGAAGAGGTTTTATATGAATTCGTAGACCATGTTAGATTGACATTCGACCACAACATCCCTTACACATTAAGTTTTGCATTTTATAAACTATTACTTAGTTATATTCTGCATATTTTCCAATTATGAAGTCTAAGCACAAAGGATCGACAACTAATGTCCACTACACAAATCAATCGACATAAATAATAGAATAAAATTCAAACTTTGCAAGGTACTTTTACAGCAATATATATCTAAATGGTTAAATGATTACCTTCATGAGTTTTGTACCTAATTTGTCGCAACTTATAACCATACAAATACCAAAACCTAGGATTTTGGTACCCTGGGACGTACTGCTGCTCACCGGAAGGTTGACAGCTGGTAAAATATCAAATTCATTACTCATTTTCAGACGGACAATCTATGATTCAGAATTTTAGGCCACTGCTTTGTTAATAGTTGTATCACACTGTATACATATGCATCAACAAATGGTTAAACTATTATTAAACAACTAAAAGCATGTAAAAGTCTTTTAACAACATAAAGAGACCAAACATCAGTCATAATCAATTTCATATGACATGGCAATGGTCTAAGATCAAGCGTCAGCCATAATATGTGGATTTAACAATGAGGTTTTCAAAAGTAAACAAAACATATCAACATGATTAGGTGGAATAAATTTTGAATAAATTTGTTGTAGTAAAAAAATTTAAGACATCATTTTAAAGTTTCACTCCAGTACATTGCACAGGCAGTCGTGCCAATGAAAGTAAGAGCAATGGAAAACCCTAAAATTGTACTTTTATTTTTGTTAAGCCATAGTAGTATATTTCTAAATCAAGGATTCAGCAGCAAGAAGGAATAAAATGTAAACAATCATTGTACCAGTTTATTTGTGAACCAAGGACTCAACATCGAAAGAGAAAAAACAGTCAGGACATTTAGGAGTTTAATACCAAATTTATCGCCACTTCCAACCATACAAATGCCAAACAAAGGATTTCGGTACCCAACAATGTATTGTTGCTTATTTGAATCTAGCGGTAGCCTACGGCGGTGGAAAAATTAGAGAAACAGACAGAAGTGGAGGGGTAGCTGTGGGGAGGGAGAAAAATGAACAACGCAGCCTTTATATGAGGTTGATAATCGATTATACGACCGAGGAACACCAGGGTTAAAGATTTGGAGAAGGTAAAGTTAGGTTATAAGGGGACATGAAGGGTGGAAACGAAATTGAAGATAGAGAGTGGGGGAGGAATGGAAAGTGGAGGAAGAAGGGGGAACGGTTGAGAAAAATAGAAAAAAGGGAGAAAAAAGAAAAAGAAAAGGAGAATACGTAAAAGAGGGAATGATATTTTGTGGAGTGGTTTCACAAAGGAGGAGAGATAACTATGAAAATTATACGTGGGAGAGTACAGACGTGGGAAAGTAGCAGTTTATTATTGAAAATGAAGGCGGAGAGATAACTGGTCTATGAGAATGATATGGGGGAGTGCAAACGTGGGAAAAGTAGTAGTATTTTATTATTAAAAATAAACACGGAGAGCTAAGAAGTGAGAGATTGGTTAAAGACAGTCAAGGGAAGAGCCACGTAAGAAGAATAAACATTGGGCTTTTACATTTAAGTAATAGATTCCAAATTGCATGACCTTCAAAAGAGAGGGATAAGCAAGAAGAAAGAAGATTCTTCAATATACATAGTATGCTTTAGTAGCATCTCGTAAAATAAACAGTAATTAATTAATAATAATTAAATAAGGCTCCAAAATGAAATTTGAGAAAAAGTCATATTTGACCATGGAATTTACATTGTGTTCACGACGATTTTTTGGGAAATTTTCATATATAAAGTTTTACGATCGGAGTTCAAAAGAAAATGTTGTCAGCATATGAAGTTTTCGAATCAAAAATAATTAAAAAGAATATAAGGAAATAACAAATAATAAATGTGGGAGCAATACCGATCGATAGCCTCATCGGGCCAGTCGTCCTGTAAAAACCTACACTTTACGACACACTGATCCAAAGCGTAGTATGGCTTTTGAACTTGTGTCATGCCAAGAAGTATAAGCAGTTGCATTGTCAAAACATTACAGAGCATAATTATAAGGGTAATTCCTAATACATTCTACACTTTCAAATCTCACGGTTGAAGGAATTTAAATATAATTACTAAAAAATATGCATTATAGAAAACAGTCTCCAAAATAATTTATTTGCCATATACACCGTTTCAAAGTACAACATATGTTTTATATACTTTTAATACGCCAAGTAACTACATGATGATCAACAAGGAATACGAGAACTCCAACATGAAGCTCCTTTCTCCATGTACTATGCCCAACCAACTACTAACTTGTTATCTTACGATGGAGAAAAATAGAAAGGAAGAGAGTCGGACAAAACTATGATGAATGAGTACAAGTTTAATATGTGATTATCATTTGTAATTAACTTTAATTTAATTCTAGACGATATAAGGTCTACTACAAGTGTCCTTGAATTCCTAAGGACTGTTACCTAAGGGTTCTTGTCTAATATATACCCACAATATAATTTGTGTAGACTATTTTGAGGACCGAACTACGGATCGAACCTTAACTGATGATCAACCATTGCTCCTAGCGGTACTCGAGGTAAACAACGCCGCTAGGATACTAAAACATGCGAACACCACCACAATGCTACAAAACATGGAAATACCTCCGCTTTGGCTATTAACCATAAAAACACCGCATCTAGGCTACTGCGTGACTAAATTCCTATTACTATCACCGCCACTAAACTACTGGGAACGATCTACGCCTAGAGAGGAAGAACTCGAGATGCCGACTCGTTGGTATGTCTCATTGTCTACATTCGCTTCCACTTCTTAATGTAGTGTTGGCATCTTATTGCATGCTACGAGTCCTTCATTTAAACTGTATCATATGTCTCAGAAATCATGCATACATGGACCTCCCGTTGTGCTGGACTCACTCCATCAGGCATCCTCATCGGTACTACACGCACACCATTGGAATCTCCTATAAGTGCCATTTGCAAAAATACATCGGCTCCAGTCGATTACTCGATCCCAAATTAGGTAAAGAATATTTACCCAACACTGCAATGATCTTGCGTCCTCTCATAGGGAACTAGCTTCCCTAGTACTCCTAACATACATCTTAATGCCTTTAAATAGGCACATAATAGTCATCATTTATGTTAATTTTTATTATTAATTTGGCCCTTGGCCAAGGTTCGGATTTCGCAATTTACAGTCTTACGAGTCGGCCGCTAACCCAAAGCGATCGATCATTCGAGGTGAGGGTCGACTGTCATGTTTAAAAATTGAGGTTTTGCTGTTCTCTGATTTCTTTTTTTAAGTTAGATTTATATCAATCAATTATTCTAGCATTTATTGATTTTGGTATTTATAGTAAGCAATAATTACAACGACCCATCGATATTTCTCAAATTTCAATTTTAAATCTACAGTCTATGGTTTACAGATTTAGGGATTTCTGACTTTAGGGTTTACAGTTAACCAATTTAAATATGGTGTGCTAGATAAAAGTTAGATTTAACAATTCACAAATAATTTCAATCCTACCCTAGATAACAGTTAACCAATTTAAATATGGTGACACTATTCCACCAATGAAGCGCTGCTCCTTGCAACTGCTTGGAGGACAGTCTCCTCTTCTGCTCATCATTCAATTCCAAGTTAGCGAAGATTCTTTCAGATCAAAAGGCAATTCTCAACTTCTATAGCATACTCTATTCCCAAAAATGGCTTCCCACCAAGACTGGTAAAATCTTTGCTCAACTTAGCATAGTTGTTCCCAACTAGAACCATGGGATTAGCTCCTCCAACATTTCCAACTACTCTAACAACTGCACCAACATCTGCTCTAGCTTGCATCGGATTGACGAATAAATGATACATTATCCTTATATCTACTGACAGATTTCCAGAACCTACATTAGCATCTTCATTTTAATTATCACTTGTCAGTTGACCCCTGATTTCTCATGTTAGGTCGAACGTTTCCATTTGTTATGGTGCTTCCTCCACCAAGATTTCCTCTTCCCTTTCCTGCCTCCATATCTTCCTTTCTCGTAAATCTTCATACGAGCCTTAGTTAGATACAGCAGAACGATTTAAGAGAGAGAGAGGAATATATATATATATACACACACACACACACACACACACACACACACATACATACATACATATACCCAAACCCTGATCTTGTTTTATGATTCATTGGATTATGTTTTGAAAATCATATTAAGTTTGAAATTTCTTTTAAGTTTTCAAAAACCTATGCTCTGATATCAACTTGTCACATCCCCTACTTGAAGGTCCAAAACTAATGGCTACAGATGCTACAATCATCCATAGTTATTAATTCTTGATGACCAAATACGGTAACATTAGATACATTGACATAACAGAAACACATAGATATGGAATTTTTTTAAAACAGTTAGACAAATTTCTCATTCCATTTTAAATAAAATTTCAAATTCATTACATAATCCTAAATTCAAGAACCATGTTCAAAGAAAATACAGTATTAAAAAATACACCAAGAGCGACATATGAAGATGCGCCATTGGATGATCAAATCCAAACATAGATAATTAAACAACTTTGCCTTTACATCAGAATGTAGCGAAATCAAATAGAAAAGAACTATTAGCTAGCTTGCCTCTTGCTTGTCTCAAGAGGCATATTCGTCTAAAGGCGAACATAAAATGCTCAACTCTCCAACTACTCAAAATTAAATGAGCACCCGAGAGTTTAAGTGGAAAACATAAACTTCGAGTCAGACATAAAGCCTGGTATGAATAATAACGTATCATCTCGAACCCTTTAGATATCAAGTTAGACCATGCCACTTAGAGGAACCGGTTTTCCTCTCACTGGTATTTTACCTAAAAATTTATAATAACCGTATATTGTGTACCTGCATCCACAATGGTTAAAACATAGCAATTTAAAATACCATGATGATACACAAATAAGCAAAATATTTAGGATTTCCCATCACCATTTACTTGACTATCTGTATAAGTTATAGTTTCTAGGATCATTATTAATCAATTAGTTTTCATGGGCTAACTAATAATCTGTTTAAACTCTTACGGACAATCTATCCGGTTTTATAGTTTTCATAGGATCACTAAGAATCTATTGGTCTCAGCCAATAACTTCATTCAATTACTTCATGGGTTCTCCCTGAACCTATTAGTATCTCTAATAACTTCTTTCATATCATAGTTTTCATGGGTTGACTATGAATCTATTGACTTTCGTCAATAACTCTATCCGAATATAGTTTTTATGGGATCACTAAGAACCTATTGGCTCCTGCCAATAACTCTTCCCAAACATAGTTATCATGGGTTTACTATGAACCTACCTAATCTGACAACTTCTTTGATTAGTCTTTGGGCATCCTATGTTCTGGTCTATCTGAGCTCCTGGATGTAGCTGTACTCGTACAAGATTTAAATCAATTTATATTCACTATTGGGTTAACCTAACTGATTATTCCGCCCTTTCTCCCTGAAATATGGTTATGGTCCGTTATATAGTGAATATGTTTGTGAAGAAGCAAATGCAATAACATAACAATAAAAATATTTATGGTTTAATATCCTTAAAATCATTTCCACATGTAATATGGTTAATCCCTTTAAACCATTATTTTTATCAAGGAATGCTTCTTCAAAAACTCCAAAATTAAAAGCTATTTCAAAGCTCTTTTATACTGCCATGGGTTTCCCTAAAAATGAGATTGGGTTCTTTGTTTTGAAAACTATAGCTTTCGAAACCTTAGACGTTTCCTGTCGAAACCACAAATATATATATTTTGAAATCATTCAAACCTCCTTTCCAAAATAGTTAAACGTATGCCTTTCGAAACATTTAAATATCTCTTTTGAAAGCATAAAAACCTTTGTTTCGAAACAGTCAAAACATTCCTTTCGAAAATATTAAAGTATATCTTTCCAACTTATAGAAGCATAGCTTCAAAACCATTTGAAAGTACCTCTTTCAAAACCATTGGGTTTATTCTTAAATATAACTTTTGGGTCAAAGTGAACATAAGCGAAACTACCCCTTTCGAAACCATTGACCTTAAAGTAAAAGATTTTAGGGAAAATAGATGACTTTGGAAACATCTTTTCCATATTTTTAATCTATTAAGTAAAATAATTAGAAGGACAGCTTCAAAACACCTTTCAAAGCCATCACCTTTGAAACCTTTAGTTTAAATGGTTACTGGAGCCATTTCGAAAGCATTGGGAAGCGGCTTGTTTATTTATAAAACAAAAGCTTGCCTTTAGAACTCATTGGAACTTCAACCTATTCCAAAGGTATGAAGACGACAACAAGGTTTCTACTTGATTCAAAACTACCCTTTCGAAAGCTTCTCTTTAAAACCTAATATACGGCAACTCATTCGAAAGACACTCTTTAAATATAAAGGGGGCAACTCCTTTGGTAGCTATATAAAGTTAATTCAACCCTTTCAAAAGCATCCATTAAAATCAGAGCAAGTGGCATCTCTTTTGAAGGCAAAACAAAGACCTTTAAAAGCTATTTAAAATGTCCTCGACCTTTCGAAAGCATGGTTTTGACTCTATAATTTCACCTTTCTCCAATCCACTACGTACCAAAGCATTAATACCATGTGTATCGGTATCGACTTAGTTGGGGGAAGAGGTACGGGGTCAAAAGGTAGCAAAATGAAATGGCGAGATAGTAAATCTATGCAAAACTATTTTATTTCCTTTTTAATTAAATGCTTTTCAACTAATTTGTCTATTTGTAAAAGTATAATTGATAGCCATAAAATTTACCAAATATATTTTTTAAACGACCATCGAATTCGTCTAGAATTTATTAAAATAATCAACAAAGAAGACATTGCCTTTAACAAAACAACTAGGAAATTTAAGTCCCCCAACTTAATTAATTTAATTTCCATAGTAAATTAGTTAGGAAATATCCCCAAAAATCATCAAAATTCATTTTTAATATATTATCTAACATATATAAATTTTAGATCTAAAATCCTTCATAATAGCCAAATAAATTTTTAAACCCAATTAATTATTTCTTCCTTAAAAAATTCATAATAAATCATCCATATCTTGGATAATTATGAAAATTTAATCCCTCTCTAAAATAATGTTTTACATAACATATTATATCCGCATGGCATTCGAAAATAAATACGATTTTAGTCTTAAAATCGACTAAAACATTTATCAAACATATCATGTATCCTAGCATATCATCATTAAAATCATCATAAAGGTTTCAACTTAAAATCCGAAGTCAACTGCTCTTTAACAATGAAAATGAGATGGTTTTAATCATTATTCACCTTGCTTTGGATAAAGAATTTGAAATTTGATCTTGATTAATCCTCCTTTTCTTGAATCCTTAGCTTTAGTTAATTTTTAATCTCCTTTTCCCTTAGGTTATGGTCGGCTTTGAGCTCCCCTTTCTTATGTTTTTGAATTATGAACGTAGGGAGTGAAAATGGTAATAAGGATTTAGGGGTTATGGGTTACGGTGGATGGCTAGTTCCTATAATACGTCTGCCTTATTATCTTAGTTAACTTATGAAACCCTTTCTATAAACCCATTCTTTTAAGTTTTTATTTAGTTAAGCACAGCCTCTATTAAATTTCCAAATATCAATCTTCTTACCATTCTAATCTTTGTATTATTCTATTTAGTTTATCTAAATAAATATCCTATAATGTTATCTAAAATTAGGGATGTTACATTCCTTCTATCCCTTAATTGGAACTTGACCTTACTATCCAGCATTTTGACTCGGCTATATTCGAGCTGATTGGACAAGTTAGATTTGACTGTCATTAAGGCTGATAAATCCAAAGCGATGAATGTGGAGTTCAAAGATCCAGTATAGATGACAAAATAAGGCCTTGTGTAACACCCCTAATTTTCAATAACATTATTTAGGAGATTTAATTAGTAAATTAAATAGAATAATGTAAATATTAAGGTGATAGGAGGATTGAGATTTGAAAATTTAATTAGAGGACGTGCTTAATCAAAAATAAATAAATGAGTTTATGGAAATGGTTTCATTGGATAATTAATAAGAAAAATAAGGCAAGGGTATTATGAGGATTAGCCGCCACCATAACCACATAACCCCTAAACCCTTGTTCCTATCCTCTACACGTTCATAATTTAAAATTCTAAAACATAAACCAAAGAACTCAAGCCGGCCATAACCTAAGGGTAGAAAGGAGAGAAAAAATCAATTAAAAGCTAAGGAATCAAGCAAGTGGATTTAACAAGATCAAATCTCGAGTTTCTTATCCCAAGAAAGGTGAATAATAATCAAAACCATCTTTATTTTAGTTTTAAAGAGCATTTGATTTCGCTTTATGTTTAAAACCTTAATGATTATATGCTTGGAGTCCATGATATGTTTGATTCAAACAAGTATGATATATGAGTTTTTATTTCGATTGTAAGACTAAAATCGTATATATTAGGTTTTGAATGCCATGAGAAATTAATATGTTATAAGAGATATTATTTGGATATGGGTTTTAATTTTTGAAATTTTCCAAGCTATGGTAAATTTATAATGAATTTTGAAGGAAGAAATAGTTAATTTGATTTAAAAATTTGATTTGGCTGTTATACAAAAGAATTTGGGTTTGAAATTTCTATATGTGAGATAACATATTAAAAATGAATTTCGAGAATTTTTAGGGATTTTTCCTAGGTAATTTAGTATGGAAATTAAATTAATTTAGTTGGAGGACTTAAATGTCTTAATTGTTTTGCTCAAGGGAAGGGCTTCTTTGCTAATTATCTTTAATTAAATTTGAAAATTTTAGCAGTCTTTTAGGGAAAGATTTTTAGTTAATTTTATGGCAACCAATTATATTTTTACAAATAAGTAAGTTATTTGAAAAGCATTTACTTAAAAATAGCAATAAAATAATTTTGCATAGATTCATTGTCTCGCCACTTCCAGTAGTAACCTTTCGACCACAACCTACGCCCTCATCTAAGTCGAAACCAATACATATGGTATCAATGTTTTGATATGTGATGGATTGAAAAAAGATGAAAGGTATGGAGTCAAAACCATGCTTTCGAAGGGGTCAAGAATAATTTAAATAACTTTCGAAGGTCTTTTGCTTTGCTTTCAAAAGAGGTGTTGCTTGCCTTGTTTTAATGAATGCTTTCGAAAGGGTCTTTTATGTAGATTTCGAAGGGGTTACCACCTTCTTGTTTCAAAAGGGTAGCTTTCGAATGAGTTGCCTTAGATTATGTTTAAAGAAAAGCTTTCGAAAGGATAGTCTTAAACCAATTCGAAACCTTGCTTCCGTCTTCATTCCTTTCGAATAAGTTGAAGCTCTAATGCTTTCGAAAGGCTAGTTTTTGTTTTATAAATCTAACAAGCCACTTCCCAATGTTTTCGAAAGGGCTACAGTAGTCACTTATACTAAAGTTTTCTAAGGCAGTGGCTTCGAAAGGGTTTTCGAAGCTATCCTTTCAAATGTTTTACTTAAATGATTAAAACTTTTGAAAGGATGGTTCTGAAGCCATCCGTGTTCCCCAATCACTTTTACTTAAAGGCTAATGGTTTTGAAAGGGGTACTTTTATTTATATTCACTTTGACCCAAAAGTTATTTTTAAGGATAAACCCAACAGTTTTAAAAGAGGTACTTTCAAATGGTTTCGAAGCAATGCTTCTACGTGTTCGAAAGATATAATTTAATATTTTCGAAAAGAAGGTTTTGATGCTTTTGAAAGAGATTAAATGTTTCAAAATTCATATGTTTGAGTGTTTTGAAAAAAAAATTGAAAGCTTTCGAAAGATAGATTTTAATGTTTTTGAAGGTAAAGATCTAAGGTTTCGAAGGCCTTAGTTTTTAAAACAAAGAACCCAATCTCATTTTTAATGGAAAATCCATGGCAAAATAAAGGAGTTTTGAAATGTCTTTTAAGTATGGAGTTTTTAAAGAAGCTTTCGTTGATAAAACAAAAGGTTAAAGGGATTAACCATGTTTCATATGAAAATGATTTCAAGGATATTAAACCATAAATGTTGGTGTTATTATGTTATTGCGTTTGTTTCTTCTAAAATACATATTCACTATATAATGGACACATAACTGTATTTTGGGGAGAAAAGGGTGGAATAACAAACTAGGTTGACACAGTGGTGAATATAATTGAGTTAACTCCTGTATGAGTAGAGTTGCATTCAGTAGGTTTGGTAAACCAGAACATTGGATACTCAGAGACTGATCAAAGAAGTTGTCAAATTAGACAGGTTCATAGTAAACCCATAAAAACTATATTTGGTAAGAGTTATTGGCAGGGGCCAATACGTTCGTAGTTATCCCATGAAAACTATATATAGATAAAGTCATTGATAGAAGTCAATAGGTGCCTAGTCAACCTATGAAAATTATGATATGAAAAAAGTTATTGGAGATACCAATAGGTTCAAGGAGAACCCATGAAAATGAAGTTATTGGTAGGGACTAATAGGTTTTTAGTGATCCCATGAAAACTATGAGACCGGACAGATAGTCCATAAGCTTTAAACAGGTTATTATTTAGCCCATGAAAACTAATAGGTTAGTAGTGACCTTAGAAACTATAACTGTGACAGATAGTCAAATCAATGGGGATGGGAAATCCAGAATTATTTACTTGTTCGCACACCATCATAATATTTTAAATTGTCATGTTTTAACCATTGTGAATGCAGGTGCACAGTATATGATTATATAAATTTTTGGATAAGATACTAGTTAGGAGAAACCCATTTCGCTAAGCAGCGAGGTCTTACTAAATATCTAAATGGTGTGAGATGGTAGAATATTATTCATACTAGTCTCTATGTCTAGCTCAAAGTTTATGTTTTTTTCTTAAACTCTCGGGTACTCAATTAACTTTGAGTAGTTTAAGAGTTGAGTTTTTTAGGCATCTCTTTAGACGAATAAGCTTCCAAAGACTTTCAAGAGGCAAGATAACTAGTAGGAGTTCTTTTCTTTTTGATTCCAATGTGTTTGTTGAAAAGGCAAAGTTGTTTAATTGCCTATGTTAAATTTTGATCATCCAAGGTGGCATCTTCATATGTTGCTCTTGACGTATGTTGTAATAATTATAATTTCTCCTAATTTGGTTCTCGAATGTGGGATTATGTAATAAATTTGAAGTATGATTTGGATAGGAATGAGATATATTTTTAATTGTTATAATTTTTTCCATATCCATGTGTTTCTATTATATCAATATATCTAACATTACCATATTTGATCGCCGAGGATTAATAACCATGGATGACTACAACATCCGTAGCCGTTAATTTTGAGCTTCCAAGTGGGGGATATTACAATTTGGTATTTGAGCATAGGTTTATGAAAACTTAAAAGAAATTTAAGCCTAAAAGTTTTTTCAAAACATAATCCAATGAATTAGAAAATAAGATCGAGGTTTGGGTTAATGCTATAGTAATGTACTTGTATTTGATATATGTGTGTGTGTGTGTGTGTGTGTGTGTTTATATATATCCACCCATCATATTTGGCTGGAGCGGGTTCGAAGACGATTTGAGGGGAAACATTGTTCGATGGAGCAAAGAAGCAAGCTGATCAAAATTGACATTCGAATGCAGATCCAAAGAAGACCTGGTCGTCGCCAAATATCGGCGACGGTTAGGTGTAAATGTTTACGATGGGGGATTGAGCTTGGAGACACTGGCTGATTATGGCGGCATTTGATAGGGTTTTATGTAAAGTTGTTCATTCGTGTATTGGGTCGGGTTAGGTGTTTAGTTGGAAGAGGTGGTGTTTTGGTTACCCTATTGGGTCGACAAGCATGCTTTTATTTTATTTCCTTTTGTACTTAGTGTTGTTTTGTATTTTATTTGTTTCTCCTGTATTAGGGGGTTTTGAATAGAGGATGTCATGCTCTTTTTCCTTACCACAACGATAAGGTTTTTTAATGAGGCGAATCCTACTATTGTACAGTTCTTGTTTGTTAATAATAGAACCTTTTTCTTTAATATATATAGTATGCATTTTCCATTCTCATAGACTGTTCTTCTATATCTTACTAAGGCTCGTATGCAGATTTATAAAAAAGGAAGATATGGAGGTAGGAAATGGAAGAGAAAATCTCGATGGAGGAAGCACCACAACAAACGAAAATGCTCGACCCACTAGGAGGAACCCGGGTCGACAGGCAAATGCTAATCAAAATGCAGATGCCAATGTAGATGGTGGAAATCCGCTAGTGGATATGGGGATAGTGTATCAGGTCCTCGTCAATCTGATCCAAGCGAAAGCAGCTACTGATGTAGTTAGGAATGTTGGAGGAGCTAATCCTGTGGCTCCAGTTAGGAAAACTATGTTAAGTTGAGCAGAGATTACACTAGTCTTAGTTGGAAGTCGTTTGTGAGAATAGAGGATGCCATAGAAGTTGAGAATTGGCTATTGCATTATGAGAGAATCTTCACTGACTTGGGATTGAATGATGAGTAAAAGAGGAGACTAGCCTCGAGGAAATTTTAGGGAGTAACGCTTCATTGGTGGAATAGTTTTACGGCCAAAGTTCCTGAGGAAGAGTTGACTTGGGCAGAAATTCGAATAAGATCTGAGCAGAGGTTTTTATATGAAGTTGCTAAGTCGATATTATTGAGAAAATTGATGGATTTGGTGCAGGAAGAGATGTCGGTAATTGTGTATGCTACTAAGTTTGATGAGTTTTCCAAATATAGGTATGCTACCATTGACACCATTATCAAGAGGAATAAGAAGTTTATTCGGGGATTGAGGCCCGAGATTGCTAAGGCTACATTGCCACATCTCTATGATCCTTGTAATGTTGTTGTGGAGATGGCAATCACACATAAGGAAATGCTTGCTATTTATGGGATGAAAAAGCCGATTGAGACCCAGGGTTCTCAGGAAAGGAAGAGGAAGTTCTTTAAGAAGAAGAGAATCCAGAAGGGAGAGGCTACCTGAAGGTAAAGGCTGATCTGGTCAATTTCAAGTGCGGCAAGAAGGGTCATTATGCTTATGAATTCTGGACATGCAAGGGGTAGAAAGCTTAGAAAAGAAGGGCTTGAAGTGCTTTAACTGTTACTAGGTTGGGCATTATAAGACTCAGTGTACATAACTAGTCAGGGCGGACATGAGAAAGTTCTTTGCGGTTGGACTATCATCTGCTAGGCCAACTGCTGCTGAGAAAGGAAAGACTGTGATGGAAGGTACGCTTTTGACTTAAAGTATTCTAGTTAGGGTACTGTTTGGTACCCGTGCATCACGTTCATTTATATCTCAGTGTTTGGTTGATAGGTTATGTTTAGAACTCACGTACATTGTTACTTTCTTAAGGGTTGCGAATCCAATAGGAGGGTATACAGCTCTGGGGATGAGATGTGACCAGTTAGAATTTGATTTGTTAGGTCATAAGTTTGCATGCAGTCCGTATGATTTTTTATTTCGTAGATTTCGAATTCATTTTGGGTATGGATTGGTTGGTTAAATTTAAAGCTAGGATATTTTTTCAGGATATGGAAATATTGTTGAGACGCTCCGATAGTCAAACCGAATCATATTCTCAGTGGAGAATTTTACCCCAAGTGCTTGTGTTTTGTTGAGTGCTATGGAAATAGAAGAAGAGTTAAGTCAGGTTCGAGTAACAAAAGAATTTACATATATTTTTGAGCCGGTAACAGGACTACCACCGAAACGAGCTGTTAAATTTTGGATAGATCTTGTGCCAGGAGCAGAACCTATAAGTAGGCCACCTAGCAGAATGACACTGACCGAGGTGAAGGAATTGAAGGTACAACTAGTGGATCTAGAATGGAGAAATTTTATTAAACCAAGTAGTTTTCATTGGGGAGCAGCCATGGTGTTCGTGAAGAAACAAGATAGGACATTGAGGATGTGTATTGACTATCGTAAGTTGAATGAGAAGACGATTAAGAATAAGTATCCTTTGCCGAGAATTGATGATCTATTTGATCAATTGTGTGGAGCCGAAGTATTTTTCTAATTGGATTTGGCGACAGGTTTCCATCAGTTAAGAGCGGCAAAGGACAGTATTCCGCTAACAGCATTTTAGACTTGGTATGGTTCGAATGAGTGGTTAGTAATGCCATTCGGGTTAACAAATGCACCAGCTTTCTTTGTGGATCTAATGAACCAAGTTTTCCGAGAGTACTTAGATAGGTTTGTGTTGGTATTTATTGATGACATTTTGTATACTCTAAGGATGGAAGAGAGTATGAATATCATCTTAGAGTAGTGATTGAGAGGTTGAGGCAGCATCAACTGAAAGTGAAGTTTTTCAGTGTCATCTTTAGAAGAAAGATGTTAGGTTTCTTGGTCACTTGGTTCGAGAGAAGGGCTTGTCGGTCGATCCAGATAAGGTCGAAGCTGTTATTAATTGTAAGAGACCAGTAATGGTGACTGAGATTAGAATTTTTCTTGGACTTGCTGGCTATTATCGGAGATTCATTAAAGATCTCACAGATAGCAGCATCTTTGACTAAGTTAACCAGGAAGGACGAGAGGTTTGTATGGTCCGACATATGTGAGAAAGCATTCCTTGAGTTAAAGCATTTGTTGACCAACGCACCTATATTAGTAGTTCCAAATGGAAACCAAGGGCTGGTGGTGTATACCGATGCATGCGGAGCTGAAATAGGAGCTATGTTGATGCAGAAGATAAATTCATTGCCTACGCTTCACGACAGCTTAGACTGCATGAAGTGAGATATCATACTCATGATTTGAAGTTAGCCCAGGTGATATTCGCATTGAAGGTATGGAGACAATATCTTTCAGGTTAGAGATTTGAGCTATACACATATCATAAGTCCTTAAGGTACTTATTGCCGCAGAAGGAGTAGAATATGAGATAGCAAAGATGGCTGGAGTTTTTTTGCAGCTTATGATTTTGGTATAAAGTATACCTATAGGAAAGGAAATAAGGTAGCAGATGCTGTTAACTGAAGACCTCAGAATATGGTGTTAGCTATGTTAGCGGAATGGAAAGATTTAGAAGCTTTAACTACTTGCATTATGTAGTTAAGATCGATTGCTAATTCTAGTCATAGAACTGCCATGTTGTCCTATTTGGAAATTCGACCAGCGTTGATCAAAAGGATTGCTTCTAAGAAAAAGGAGGATCCATTATTAGCCAAGAGGATTAGAAGGCTTGAGGTTGGATTTGAGATCGACGATCTAAAGTATTTTAATCTTAACCAGAGGGGATGGTTGAAAAAGAAGGGACGGATGTGCGTTTAGAATGTTGAGGACTTGAGGAAAAAAGTTCTTAAGGAATGTCATCAATCCAAATCTACAATTTATCTTGAAGGAACCAAGATATATCAAGACACGAAGAGGATCTTTTATTGGGAAGGTTTGAAGAGGGATGCTGGCTTGTGGGTTAGGCATTGTGCCAACTGTCAACAAGTGAAGGCCGAACATCAGAAGCCGAGTAGGTTGCTTCAACCTTTGGAGGTACTAGTTTGGAAATGGGAATCGATCTCCAAGGATTTTATAGATGGGTTGCCAAGGTCAAATACAGGAAATGGAAGTACATGGGTCATAGTGGAAAGGTTGATGAAGAGTGCCCATTTCATTCCAGTTAAATCAACCAGGACATCATGTGTTTTAGCTAAGCTGTTCATGAAGAATATAGTTAGACTACGTGGAGTTCCTAGTAGTATAGTCAGTAAAAGAGATGCTTTGTTTACTAGTGAATTCTGGAAGAATCTATAGGATATGTTAGGTACCAAACTTAAGATGAGTACTGTGCATCACCCTTACACAGATGGGTAAACAGAGAGAGTCGATAAGGTACTTAAGGATTTGCTAAGAGCTTGTGTATTGGACTTTGGTGGATCTTAGGAAGATCAGCTGCACTTAATGGAGTTTTCCTATAATAATAGTTATAAGACTAGTATAGGAATGACGCCTTTTGAAGCTTTGTATGGAAATATATGAAAATCACCAGCGTGTTGGTTGGAAACTAGAGGCAAATTAGTCTTAGGTCCAGATCTGTTTAGAGAGGCGACAGAGAAGATTGAGTTGATCCGAGAAAGGATGAAGGAAGCTCAGTCTTAACAAAAGAGTCACGTAGATAAGAGGTATAAAAACCTAGAATTCTCAATTGGAAATATGGTTTTCATTAAAGTATCACAGATGAAGGGTGTGGTATGATTCGAAATGTCAGGACAACTGGCACCGGGATATGTTGGTCCATTCCAAGTTATAGAGAGGATCGAAAAGCTTGCATATAGAGTAGAGTTTCCAATGGCGGGAGTCTATGATGTGTTTCATGTGTCTCGTCTTCGTAGGTATGTGCATGATCCAGATAGTTCTATTCCTCTGACAAGGTTAGAAGAGTTGATAGTAGAGTCAAATTTGATTTTTGTTAGACAACTAGTTCGGGTTGTAGTGAGAGATGAGAAAAGGTTAAGAAACAAGACAATTAAGTTGATGAAAGTTCAGTGGAGAGATAATGAGAAGGATTGTACTTGGGGGACAGAAGATAGGATTAGAGATACTTATCTTGATTTGTTGTGAGGGTATGTTCAACATTTGCTTTATATAAACTGTTGCTAGTCAGGTAGGCTAGTATGGTTGTTGGAAGCTGTTACAGATGATTGCTATGTTTAATATTTAGTTCTTACCAAATTTTAAGGACGAAATTCTTTAAGTAGGGGAGCCTGTAGCATCCCTGATTTTTAATAACATTATTCAGGGGATTTAATTAGATAAATTTAATAGAATAATTTAAATATTAGAGTGATAAGGGGATTGAGATTTGGAAATTTAATTAGTGGTTGTGCTTAACTAAACAACACGAATGAGTTTATGGAAATGATTTCATTAGAATAAGAAAAATAAGGCAAGGGAATTACGAGGATTAGCCACAATATAACCCCATAACCCCTAAACCCTTGTTCACATTCTCTACATGTTCATAATTCAAAATTCCAAACGTAAACCAAAGAATTTGAGCCGACCATAACCGAGGGGAAGAAAGGAGAGAAAAAACCAATTAAAACTAAGGAATTAAGCAAGATCAAATCTCGAGTTCCTTATCCTAAGCAAGGTAAATAATAATCAAAACCATCTCTATTTTCGTTTTTAAAGATAATTTGATTTCGGATTTTATGTTTAAAACCTTTATGATGATTTTAATGAGATATGCATGGATTTCATGATATGTTTGATTCAAACAAGTATGATTGATGAATGTTTATTTTGATTTTAGGACTAAAGTCGTATATATTGGGTTTTAAATTCCATGAGAAATTAATATGTTATGAGAGACAATATTTGGAGATGGGTTTTAATTTTTAAAATTTTCCAAGCTATGGAAAATTTATTATGAATTTTGAAGGAAGAAATAGATAATCGGGTTTAAAAATTTGATTCGGCTGTTATACAAAAGAATTTGGGTCTGAAATTTCTATATGTTAGATAACATATTAAAAGTGAATTTTGAGAATTTTTGGGATTTTCCTTAAGTAATTTACTATGGAAATTAATTTAGTTGGAGGATTTAAATGTCTCAATTGTTTTGCTTAAGCGAAGGTCTTCTTTGCTAATTATTTTTAGTTAAATATGAAATGAATTCAACAGTCTTTTAGGAAAAGATTTGTAGTAAAATTTATGGTAACTAATTATACTTTTACAAATAGAAAAATTAGTTGGAAAGCATTTACTTAAAAAGGCAATAAAACAGTTTTGCATAGATTCACTGTCTCGCCACTTCCAGTAGTAACCTTTCGACCACATACCTTCGCCCCTATCTAAGTCGAAACTAATACACATAGTATCAATGCTTTGATACGTAGTGGATTGAAGAAAGGCGGAAGAAACCATGTGTTCGAAAGGGTCGAGAATAATTTAAAAAGCTTTCGAAGGTCATTTGCCTTGCTTTCAAAAGAGGCGCCACTTGCCTTGTTCTTAATGAATGCTTTCAAAAAGGTCTTTTATTTAACTTTCGAACGGGTTGCTGCCTTATTGTTTTGAAAGGGTAGTTTTCGAATGAGTTGCCTTAGATTATGATTTAAAGAAAAGCTTTCGAAAGGATAATTTTAAACTAGTTCGAATCCTTGCTGCCGTCTTCATCCCGTTCGTATAGGTTGAAGTTTTAATGCTTTCGAAAGGCTAGTTTTTATTTTATAAATCTAACAAACCACTTCCCAACGTTTTCGAAAGGACTCCAGTAGTCAATTATACTAAAGTTTTCGAAGGCAATGGCTTCGAAAGGGTTTCTGAAGCTATCCTTTCAAATGTTTTACTTAAATGATTAAAACTTTTGAAAGGATGGTTCTGAAACCTTCTTTGTCCCTCAATTACTTTTAATTAAAGGCTAATGGTTTTGAAAGAGGTACTTTCATTATATTCACTTTGACCCAAAAGTTATTTTTAAGGATAAACCCAATAGTATTAAAAGAGGTACTTTCAAATGGTTTCGAAGCCATGCTTCTACGTGTTGGAAAGATATACTTTAATATTTTCTAAAGGAAGGTTTTGATGCTTTCGAAAGAGATTAAGTGTTTCGAAAGTCATATGTTTGAGCGTTTTGAAACGAAGAATTGAAAGCTTTCGAAAGATAGATTTTAACGGTTTCGAAGGTAAAGATCTAAGGTTTCGAAGGCCTTAGTTTTTAAAACAAAGAACCCAATCTCATTTTTAATGGAAAACCCATGGGGTATCTTGAGAAGCCATACCCAATTCATTGATAATATCTTATATGTTGAATATCTAAGGAGGTTCAGTATGCCATCAATGCCTACCTATGAGGGAAAACCCGACCTTAAGCAACGCATCATGAGATATGAATGGTTAATTGATTCCACATAAGCCGATGATGCAATAAAGTGTAAATGTTTTCCTATTACTTTCTTGGGCGTAGTGACAATGTTGTTTACGAGATTACTCCGCGGTCAATCTCTAGATTTGATGATTTAGAAATAAAGTTTGTGGATCAGTTTCGTATGCATGCAATTCGCCCCAAAGATGTAATATCCCTATCCAGCATGATCCAAGCTTCGAGAGAATCGTTGAAAGATTATTTAGAGAGATTTCATATAGCTGTCATAGCAATCTGCAACCCGAATGACCATTCAATATTAATGGCCGTAATAGGAGGGATTGATTCGAAATTTGACTTTGATGATTGGTTAGCTGGCAAACCACACCTGCAACATTGGAACGTATCTATGCAAAAGCAACTCAGTATTTGAGGAAAGAGGAAGCTAGATGCTCTAGGAAGAAGAATATTATGGGACCAAGTAGGGAGGATGTGCAAGGTAACATTGCAATGAACAGTCTGGTGATAGTTCTAGAAAAGTTCAAGTGAATGTCCAGAATAAACCGAACCGGCAAAAGAGAGGCACGTCAGAACCATGAATGAAAGTAGGATTCTAAAAAAGGAAAGCCTAGTATTCCAATGTATAATACCGCACCACTGAATACATCTCTAAAGAATGTTTATAGGCAACACCATGCAGTAAGAAGCCTCCTCCAAAAGAATTGACGGAAAAGCATAAGCAGACTGGAAAATATTGTCGGTTCCACGAATGCTATGGTGATAACATGAATGAATGTTGGCATCTCCAGGATGTTGTTGAGAAACTGATTTTGGAAAGAAAGTTATAGCAGTTTGTTAAAGCCCCGTAGAATGGAGATAATGAGACATTCGACCTTAACCAAGGACAAGTTCCGCATAGGGCCGAGGAGCCTATACGGGTTGGTGGAAGATTAGTGATCAAAACAATAGTCGGAGGACCACATCCACCTAATAAGAGCAGGCACGAGATGAAGCCCTATGCTAGCGAGATCAAGCATATGAATTTTGAATGTTGTTCGAGTACAAAAGATGGAGCTCCAACAAAATAGCAACTTACAATGGCAGATGACATTGTGTTCAGAAACATAAATGCAGACAAGGTGGTGGCACCGATGATCGACCCAATGGTTAATTTTGCCACGATTGTCCATGCATTAGTAAGGAGGATTTTAGTTGATGGTGAATGTTCCGTAAATATAATTTTCAAAAAGGCTTAAGATTATATGAGGATAGAAGCTAAGGAAAGCTCGCATTCGTGGCTTTAACGGTGCTGCGATCGAAGCTATCGGATATGCCAAATTTCTCAAGGAGTTGGGAGAAGGTGACTGTAGTAGAGTGCAGATTTTACCATTTGTTTTCATGGAAGTTGACTCTCCATACAATGTTTTTCTGGGTCGACCAACCCTAGCTGAATTTCAAGAAGCTCTTGCCTTATGGTGTTTGACTTTGAAGTTCCCAACTGATAATGGTGTTAGAGTTGTGCAAGGTGATCAAGCAACCAGACGTGCCTGCTGCATAGCTAAATTGAGAGATGCTCAATGAAAGGAGAAAGGTAAGGGTGTGGACTAGTCTCTCTACATCCAAACCACCGAAGATTGACAACCAATGCCTAAGCCTTGGCTCGGGTGCCACAATCGGTTCTATAAAGACACAGATTCAAGGGATGACGAGGAGGAGCCCAAAGAGACCAAGGTTGCACTGATTTAGCTGACAATTGACATCACGGTCAGCCACAACAACTCATCACGGGTCCTAAAGATCAGATCATAGCTTAGCCCCCCGAAGATGAAAGAGCTTGCTGGTTTTCTCCAAGCAAATCTTGACATATTCTTTTGGACTCATTCCAACATGTGCAGGATCTCGCCTGCCATTATAAGCCATGCATTAAACATCGACTCGAGGCATGTGCCGGTGGAACAGAAAAGGCGTGGTATGGATTCAAAGAGATCCGCTGCCCCTAAAGAGTAGGTGGATAGACTCAATGGCAATGGGTTTATTTTCGATGCCCTCTACCCTAAATGGGCATCTAATCCTATACTTATGAGAAAGGCAGATGGAAAATGGTGGATATGTGTTTATTACTCAGAGTTGAACAAGGCATGCCCGAAAGAAAATTTTCCCTTTTTAAGGATTGACAAGTTGGCAGACTCAACTGCAGGACACGAATTGCTATCTTTCATGGATGTGTATTCTTTATATAACCAAATCTTGATGCACATTCCTGAGCAAGAGCACACTAGCTTCATTACCGATGTTGGATTATATTGCAATGTGGTAATTCCATTTGGATTTAAAAATGCTGGAGCAATCTATCAACGCTTAGTCAAAGAATATTTAAAGATCATACTGGAAAGACTATAACGGTACATGTGGATGATATGATCGTGAAGTCACGAGGATCAAGTGACTACATCAGAGATTTAGCAGAAACATTCAATATCCTCCGATACTACAAAATGAAGATTAATCCTCTAAAGTGTTCTTTTGGCGTTGCATCAAGAAAGTTTTTAGGTTTCATCGTCAATGCTCGTGGAATCGATGCTAATCCCAAGAAGATTCAAGCAATTCTCAACATCCAAATACCGAAGACCATCAAGCAAGTACATAGTCTACATGGAAAGGTTGCTTCCCTATGTTGATTTATTTTTAGAGCCACCGATAAATGCATTCCTTTCTTCGATTTGATTAGAAGAGGGAAAGAGAACTTTGAATGGACGTAGGATTCTGAAGAGGCATTCCAAGCATTGGTGAACCACCTAAAGTGTCCTCCCATCTTGTCAAAACCGATGGATCACGGAGACTTGTATATCTACTTGGCCATGTCGGTATGTGCTATAAGTGTCACACTGCATCGCGAGGAGAATCAGATATAGAGGGGTCTATTATGTTAGCAAGCGATTAATAGGAGCTGAAAGGAACTATCGAAGATAGAGAAATCAGTGTACTGCTTGTTGATTGCTTCAACAAAGCTCCACCTCTATTTTTGGGCTCATCCCATCAATGTTTGCACCGATCAGCCGTTATGATAGATCCTACAACGGCCTGAGACGTATGGAAGGTTAGTCAAGTGAAACATTGAACTAAGCCAATTCGACATCACTTATCTTCCTCGGAAGACCCAATAGGGACATGCACTGACGGACTTTATAGCAGAATTCGCCGCATATGATAGCCTCCCAAAGAGCAGTGGAGCTCCTATCATTCGATGGAAAATGAATACTAATGGAGCATCTAATTATCGTTGTTCTAGAGCTGGAATCATGTTAGCAACTCTAAAAGATCGATCAATTTGCTACGCTTTGAAGCTTGACTTTGCTATAACGAACAACAAAGCTGAGTATGAAGCTCTAATCGCTGGACTCAAACTTCCCAGAGAACTGGGGTTAAAATCTCTCGAAATCTTTTGCAATTACCAGTTGGTAGTATACCAAGTCAGGGGAGATCACCAAGTTAAAGGACAACGACTTCTTCCATACCTTATCCAAGTCCAAAAGTTGTTGACTGATTTTTGAGTATTATGACATATGCACATTCCCCGGGATCAAAATAAAGAAGCTGACTCATTAGCAAAGTTTGCTAGCACCAAGGATGCACAACAAATGGGCTTTGTCTCAGTCGAAGTACTAGATGCTCTGAGCATAAATCAAATGGAAATTGACTAGGTACTGAGATGGAGCCTAGGAAAGAGCCGTGGATGACTCCGACTAAAGACTATTTGCCATAGGAAGTCCTTCCCGAATAGAGGAATAAAAGGTAACAAGTCATTTGCAAAGCTTTGGTATATCATTCAGGAAGGAGTCATGTATAGTAAGAGTTTTTATGTTTTATTGCTTCGGTGTATCGCTCATGATGAAGTAAAACAAGCCTTAAAGGAAGTTCATAAAGAGGAATGTGATGATTACATTAGAGGGCAAACACTAGCAAAGAAAACACTCACTTATGTGCATTATTGGCCGCACGTCAACCGAGATGTTGCCGACTACGCTAGGCGATTGGACAAGTGCCAGATGTGTGCCAAATTTCCGTTAGCTCTACCTACGGAAATTACACAAATGGTCAGTCCATGTCGGTTTGCCATATGGTGCACAGATATTATCGGTTCCTTACCGATATCTAAAGATAATGTGAAGTACGCCATTGTGGCAGTTGGTTACTTCATGAAATGGGCTGAAGCGGAACCTTTAGCCCTGATCAAGTCAAAGAAAGTAATCAACTTCATTGTTTGGAACATCATCTATCATTTTGGCCTTTAAGAACCATTACGACTGACATGGAACCCAACTCAACATTGCTGAATTCAAATACTTGTGCCGTTGATATCATATTGAGAAGAGATTTGCGGCAGTTACTCATCCATAAGCAAATGGAAAAGTTAAAGCTATGGACAAAATCATAAAGTCTATTTAGAAGAAGCGTTCTGAAAAGGCTGGAGGCAAGTGGGTGGATGAACTCCCAACAGCACTATAGGATTAAATAACCACCTACAAGTCCATGTCTAGCCATACTCCATTCGCCCTTGCTTACGGCTCCGAAGCCGTTATTCCACTTGAACTTGAAATCCCTTCTCATTAAGAAACCTACTACGATCCCAGAAGGAATAGAGATCTCCTTTTGGATTCTCTGGACTTTGTAGATGATAAGCGCAAGGAAGATGATTTGAGGGCATCTACACATTGACACCTAGTCGTCTGATACTACAACACTAAAGTCCCACCTAGAACCTTTGAAATCGGTGATCTCGTCTTGAAATGAGTTTTTCCAACCCAGGCATACATGAATCCTACATGGGAAGGACTATATGTCATTGAGCATAGGCTTGGAGAGAACTTTCAAGCTAGCGACCGTTAGTGGCATCACACTCTCAAGAGCATGGAATAATGAGCATTTACAAAGCTATTTCACTTAGTTTATTCCTTTTTAGTTGGTTATATTCAATTTCCAAGTTTGCTTTGTAATAAGACAAATTATGTCATTTCTTTCCATTTGGAAAATAAAGTTTGAAATTTTCTTCATTTCTATGATTTCCATAGCATTGCATATTAGTTATGATACCCGACTAACTAATATTGACATGTTTGAAGAGGTTCCTAGAGTTTGGAGCTAGCCGACTAAATAAGTTCACGATTAAACGAAACAAAATAAACATGGTTTCATTTGATAATTCTCACTCATAACCCGATGGATAGAATACCTAACGGGAACTGGATATGACTTGGCCATCTAATAACAAAATTAATCCCACTGAACGCTGAGACAGACATGAATCAAGAACGATCATGACACGATCGATTGCTCGTTAAGTCAAACCCAGGACTTGGGGGTAAATCAATCAATTAAGGAAAGTAAGATCTGACTATTTTTCGAAATAACTCTAAGTCCCTAGAGTGTGGGCTGGAGTATAAACACAAGTTGGATGTGATTCGACCAAATTGCCAACTAACTCTTATCCCTAGAGTGTGGATATGAGTATAAACAACTAGATGAGTGTGGTTCGACCACTCACTATTGCATAAATTCTGTCCTGAAACCGATAGAAGGAGTATATACTTGCCAAGGATGGAGTTCGACCATCCATTATCTAACTCCGCTAACTTGAGATTGGGGCCTGGAGTGTAATCACTTAAACCACTGAATCTGATGTCGTAACATTAGGGCTCGAGCCTAGTGTTTATACAACTTGAGACCATGACCATATAAAGGACTTGAGTGAAAATCAATGGAAAATTTTCCCAATTAACTAGCATCGAATTACAAGCACATTGAGTGGAAACGTAATAGCTCGACTAATTAGAAGAAATCCACATAAGTGTTTGATAAAAAACAAATAACTTTTATTTGCGTATTAAAATTGAAAATTGTGATACAAGTTTGTTCAAAAGTAGGGGCTGTACTCGCACAATCACGACCAATAAGGGAAAAATAGCCATACAAGTTATATATAAACTAAGTCAAAGTGACGGCTATTTCTTTTGCATTTTTTCTCTTTTGGTTTTTTCTGAAGTGGAGCCACTCGAGCTTCCACTTGTTCTTCTTTTTGATCCTTTACCGCCCTTGGCATGAGAGCTTTCAAAGGTTGGAGGAAGTTCTTCGAGAACCGACCATTTGGGTGGAACGACTTGTAATGGGATGAGATTTCACGTCAGCGGGTCCAGCCTTAGCTTTTTTCTTCAACAACTCCTCTCTCGATGTGCTTTTTTAAGCTGAGGTCATTAGTATGCTTGGTGGCGTCAATGGTCACAATGTCATCTGATTCATCTAGCAATAGTGGATCATAGCTTTTGCATCATCAAGTGCTTCGATAATTTGAGCGTCGGGCCCTGGAATGTCAGTGGCCGTCGAAATTTCGGTAGATGTCAATTGTTGCTCCACGATGGCACCGCTTCTTGGAGTTTGGCTAAGACTCAAAAGACCTGTAGATTCGTGGAAACAAGAAAATAATACCATGACTATTAGGCATGAGGAATGAAATCTCTTCAATAATGGAGAATAAAGCGGAATTTTTGTTGTCTAACTGACTTTCAGTTGTCGTCGGAGTGCTCCCTTCTTGAATTAGAGAGTCGACGCCTATGATAACCGGGTCTGTCCGGAACATAGCTCAAATCCTATCCTAGGCCAGGAGAAACCGATGCTCCGGCTGTTTAAAGAGAATGGAGATCTTTGGGATTGGACTCCAAAGACTCAGCAATGTTTTTCCCTTTGCCGGAGGGTGTTAGAATATTAAAGTATCAAAATCTTACAAGTAAGGTTTAAAGATTCATCCTCGCGTAGAATCTCCCATACCCGCTTCTCTTCATCTAAATCAACTTCACCGAGGCCTTTCTTATTCATCTTAAAAATATATTCCCAAGCCTCGTAAAGTGATTCAAGATATCCCTCTCCAAGGAAACTTAGACCGCGATGAATTACGCCCAACGGTAAAGTTGTAACGGGTGCTTAGAACAAGCTCAATATCTTTAAACACGAATGCTTTAATGTTCGTTGTCCATCTGGCTTTACGAGGAGATGGTTGAAAGGACGAAGTGCTATCTTCACTTTATTCTCAAATTTTTTATCCCAAGTTGTATCATCAACTAACTTATGCTTTGAAAATTTACAGGTGTTCACCTACGTCGAGAAGGTGACAGTTTCTTAAAGGCGGTTTCAGCAATTCATGCCACCCCAGTTAAAGACAGGGACATCAGATCCTAAGTAATTATTGATTGATTATCTTTATTTGGGCTATTAGAAGAAGGTCATAGCATCGGGCTTCCAAGAAGCGCTGCATCACCAAGAAATATGGTGGAACCAACGCGCTTGGCGATGCTGATGTAGGTATAGGCAATGTGCCTATGGTTGAACCATCACGAGGCACACAATATCACATGCCAATAAGAAGAGGAAAAAAGTCACATATAAACTTCAGTACCAGAAAAACAGCTAAAGAGCCCAAGTTTATTATCACTTCCATCGGAGTCATCTCAACATTTAGAAAGCTCGATGGAAGGGTTCTCGAATCTCCTAGTCCTTGATGATATCACCACTTATGACTTTTCCAACACCAATATTGTGGGGCTCAATTTTCCTACCAGGAATGGTGACTTCCTCCCACAAGCAAAGGGGAGAAAACACCTATGAGCAAAGCTACAACAACTGATCCATCGGGGGGACATTAGGACACTCACAATCACATGCACGATTTTAGTCTATCTTTTGTTAGATGGCCACTTATACTGTGACGCCCCACCTCTATACCCACGCTAGCCAAGGACACTACGAGGTAATGCCGTCAACTAACACGGAGAATAAGACTGGTTAGGAGCGACCATCTATGGCCTCGCTCTAATTTTCTATTGAATACATCGACAATTGTCATACCAAGCAGATCTTCATATCCAATGAATACTTAAACAAAACCATAGGTAGATGGAGGATCTATCAGAACAGAATATAACAACTCAAATGTAATATGCATCACAGAACAGTAGATCATCATATACACATATACAGATACATAACAAAGTATACAAACTAATACATGTCAAGTGGTATAGCAAACCACAATATACAGACGAGCCAATAGAATACATATAAGAGTTTTAACCAAAAGGACTACACAAAAAGCTATGACAAAAGAAACTAGCGGAATAGTCCATGCGGAAGCAAAAGAGGCTAAGTCCAAATGCACCTAACCTGAAACAACTCGGTCTGACCCGAATATAAAATAAACGGGTCAGTCTAGTTAAACAAATCAGTTAGATAAACTGAACGATAATGAACCTGCAAGATCATAAAGCATAACAAATATTTCTATATGAGATAACTCAATTATCAAACATAAGATGAATCAAACAAACCTCATGTCATCGGCAACTGAAATGAACAATGGATATAAATATCCCAAATCAAGCCAAGAAGGCAAACAATAAATACCAATGAAGGTAATACATGTTCCACAAGGTAACCGCTATGTATCGTGTGGCACAAAAAGACCAACACCGAAGGGCGATATCAAGGGAATATAATTATCAACGAAACAACAAAAAATTCCAATTGCAACAAACCCCAAATATCTCATGAGCGGTGGTGAAGAAACCACTCCAATATCTCTCAAGCGGTGGTGAAGAAACCACTCCGATAACTCTCGAGCGGTGGTGAAGAAACCACTCCAATATCTCTCGAGCGGTGGTGAAGAAAAACCACTTCGATAACTCTCGAGCGGTGGTGAAGAAACCACTCCAATATCCCTCGAGTGGTGGTAAAGGAAAACCACTCCGATATCTCTCGAGCGGCGGTGAAGAAAAACCACTCCGAAAGCAATACTAAAGGTAACCAACAATCCTAAATATCTCTCGAGCCGGGGCAAAGGACCAACTCCAAAAGCGATATTAAAGGCAACAAGCCAGAAGGAGACCGTCCGAAGACACTATCCCAAAGGCAACATGTGTCACAAACTCCCAGAAAGGAACCCGGAAAGTGTTAACGCGAGTCCCATAACCACCCGTTCGCACTAAATGGTTTACTATCCATTAGTCAATTTCACACTCAAATCAGTACAAAGTTTACCTCATCTCATCGGTAAACCAAACCTAAAGGTCAAAACGTTCAAACGAATAGATTGGGAATTAACTGAAAAAATGAACGCACGTGTTCATTGCACGCGTTTTATCTAATCATTTAATTCTCCTCCCACTTCGCTCGGAGTGCGGAGATGTGTGTGTGTTTTAAATAAAATTTATAAATTGGAGAAGCAAGCTTTTAATACAATTTAAAAGATTATTTTATAAAAACCCGTGGATTAAAATTAAAAGGAATCATCAAAGTCAAAATAAATGATAACAACAAATAGGATCATCACGAATCGATTCAAATTGGAAATTCAATCCCAAAAGGCAAAGTGGGCTGAAACAACAAATTCAGTTGACTGAACAGAGATTTCAGTTGACTAAATCATGCCTGGAAACCTTCTGTTTCCAGGTTCAGTCGACTGAACAGAGATTTCAATCGACTAAATCATACCTGGAAACCTTCTGTTTCCAGGTTCAGTCGACTGAACAGAGATTTCAGTCGACTGAATCATGCCTGGAAACTTTCGGGTTCCAGGTTCAGTCGACTGACTCAGAGATTCCAGTCGACTAAACTGGAATTTCCAGTATTTTCAGCCTAAAAATGAAGAGGCAATCTCTTCGCAAATGCAACCGGACGAGCAATGGGCGCTAGGGGTTTATGCCAAACGACGACCCGACCCTACAAGCTCTTTGATGCATCACCAAAAACATGTTCAAAGATCGAAGTTAGGATTTTTAAAGATTTGAACTCAAAACACTAAAAATTGGAATATTCACAAAACCAATCCGAATCAAGAGCAAATGCACATGAAGAGGTATTAGGAATTCATACCCAACAACGAAATATAATTATAGTCATAGATGTGAGATAAAAATCTCACCTTTAGCCCAAAACAAAGAAGAAGGAGCTCAATTACAAGGAGAAGACCAACCAATCTCCACTTCAACTCAACAAGCTTCAATCTAAGATCAAAATAAGTATTTCCTAAGTTTAAGTTTAGGAATTTCTGAAACTAAAGAGAGAAAGAGTTGGAGAAGATGAAGAGAAGGCTTACCAATAGCTTCTTTTTGATTTTGGAGCAAGAATTCAAGTTTGCAAGAAGAAACTAGGGCTTGGAATTTCTAATTCCTCTTTCTTTCCCCATTTTCAGTTTTAGCTTAAGTTTGAGGAGTGGGAATGAGTGAATGGAGAGGAGAGGGCTGAGTTAGGGTATTAAGTTGGCCAGTGGGCTGAACCCAAATCCAAAACCCAATAGAAAAGTAGCAAAATACAACTTACTCCAAATCTATCGAAGGTTATACTCAAAAAGATCGCAAACGATGTTTTGAACTCAATGGAAGTGGTCTTGAGTTCCAATTCGAACGTTTGTAGAAATTAGCTTTTTGGACTATAATCCAACAAACGACGTTATATTTAAATAAAATATTTAAATATTCAACCGATAAATATGCGGGTTGTTACATATACACTCTTGTTTGGTTTACAAGTGAGATGTCTCAATCCCGTGCTTTCGACCGCTTAAGGAGCTCGTCAACATAGTATGGATCCAGTCGTTGTACAGAATCTGGTAGGCATAGAGAGAGATGATGGCCAGGAAAGAAGTCATCATTCAAGGGAGTCTTAATCTTCTAAATATAAGTCCCAATCTCAATCGTCTCATCGGAAAGTTCAGCCCAATCTTTATGTACATAGCGGCAATCGGACTTCTTTCCATGCTCCTCAAATTGTTGTGCCACCTGAGCAATATTCTGGTTCATTTAGTTCCAGATAGTCTCGTGACCATAGCTTGTGCAAATAACTAATTGTACTTCTGATCGTCTTTGCCTATTGCAGCTCTTGAAGCTTCCACGATAGAAAAATTGGCCAAACTTAAGGTCAATTTCCCCAAAAAAAAAATCTTCTATTGGCTTAAGTTCCTTTCTTCCATTCATACAATTCCAAGGAGCACTGATGTGAGTTCCCTTCCATGCGTTAATGACGTTTTTATGCAGCATGAAGCATTTCAACGTCTAGCTGAAAAAATCTCCAAGGTGTCTATGAAGAGACAATACGAAATCAATCATCTTAAGCTAGAGGCGATTCATGATAAAGACATAATTAAACATCAAGACAATGAGATCTTGGATTTGACAACAAAGCTAACTGTGGTAGAAAAAGGTGCCAAAAAAACATATGAGGCGATTAGTCGCCTAGAAGCGGCTAACAAAAAGGAGCTGGATGTTGCCCTCAACCGCAACGATGTGCTTGCTTTGGAGAAAGATAATTGCAAAACAGAAAAATATACTGGCCTGCTGCATTTAGGAACTCGAAGAGCTCCTTAATAAAGATAAGGAAGAGAAAATCAAAGCTCAGGAGGAGTCGCAAAGATATTTCGAAGAGGTCGTCGAATCCCGAGGACTGAAAATTAAGTTTGACAAGTAACTCGCTCAAATTGAAGTCCTTAAGGAAGTGGCAAAAGAAGCAAGCCACAATGAGGTTAGAGAGTAGATCAATGCCCAGTTAGAAGATGCCAAAGAAGCTAGTCGAAATGAAATTAAGAATGTGTTCGATCCTTTGATCGTTGAATATAATGCTAAAGGATCGAGGAAATTGTAAGAAAGACTTCCCGTCCATCGTTTGAAGTTATAAATAAACCTTATGTCCTCAGGAGATGGCGTGTGGAACATAACATCATAAAATGCAAGAAAGTACCATGGAGAAAAGCATAGCTGTTTGGGTGCAGCTGGGCAGGAGCTATTCCTAAATAATTTAGCATTTCTCAGGTGAAAGAATTGAAAGGTGGCACGTATCCAGCCCAGCACATGAATTTGTTGCATGTCATATATCCCTCCGGGGGCAAATGAGCCCTGTCGTTTACTGAAGGGACTAGAACATCTCCAAATGGAATCACATATTTAGAGCATAGTTATAAAGAGCAGCCACATCAATTCTGGAGGCTTGGAATCCGTTGGGTTATCAAGAAATATAAGATCTTCTACAGCATCAGAGGCATGACTTATATCTTTCGTCAGAAGGACGGGAATATTAGAGAAAAGGTCAGTTGACTGACCGAAAACCTCTGGTTGTTCAAATTGATGATTAGAGGAAAGTCTGTCAGAAATAGTTGCAAAACTTGACTCGGCTCTAGGATTTCTAAGTTGTGAAGGTTGTCCAGAAGGCATTGCAGCTAAACACTCTGAACGTCTAGAGCCCATATCATCTAAATTCAATAGATAATCAAGATTAGAAAATTTTATCCGTCCCCCCGTTCTAAGTCCAAATTAGTGCGATGCAATGTTGTGTAGAGAAAAGATAAATAGTTCAAAGTAAAAAAGCAAAAGTGAGTGATGAGACTTTGGATTCTGACCAGAGTAACCGTCATCGTTGACCGTCTCAACTGGCGTTTTGATTGATCAGTAGTGTAAGCTTTGGAATCAACCATCGGCATATCGAGGTGTGAAATCCATTATCAAAATGTTAGGTTTTGGTTCATATTCTAAGTCCCATGAGTTTGGTCATTCAATTTCAAGTTCGATATTGGACATGCAAGTCCCATTGTTCTTTATCGTTATATGTTCAAGTTCGCTAATATGGGATTGGTTCTAGTTGTTTATGCAAGTGAATTTGGATTGGTTTGTTAAAGTGTTTAAGTTTAGTTCAAAGCTTAGAATTAGCTAACTACCTATAGCCGATCTCTTTATGTATGAAACAACCAATCCCTATTACAAAGCCTACGACCGATCCCACTCAATAAGCCCATAACTGATCCCTTCATCCACAACACACCTCTATCGATCCCTCTACTTAGCCAAATTCATAATTCGCCAACATTCCACCCAATCCCTCCTCTACATGATGAAACGATCGATCACTCTCTAAAAAGAAGCCTACAACCAATCCCTCCTCATACGTTCAAGCACCGATCCCTCTTTCAAGTTATCCTCGAACCGATCCCTATGTCACATAGATGCTAAACCGACCCCTCCATCCTCAAGCAAAAATATCACGGATCCCTCCATTTCATTCATACTCTACAATTTTCTTTCTCCTCTTCTCCCACTTTATCGAACCATGCATCGCCGTCATCATCTCCTCCAAACTTAACCCATGATTATCACAAATAGGACTCATCATGTCATCACAAAATTAAAGGTTAAAGGCAAGAAAACCTACCTAAGTAAATAGAAAACAAGTTGCCCAAGTGAAATGTTAGATTAAAATTCAAATTGAAGACAGAGTGATAACCTAAAGAAATATAGAAAAGCGAGTTTACGGATGAAAGTGGTGTTTGATTTGAAAGGAAGGGGTCAGGTTTTCAAGTTGGAAGGGGAGATTTTAGGACTGAGCTTGAAGGAAATAAGAAAAATCAAGGAAAATGAAATGAAGTAAGGGACGGAAAGGAGAGCATTGGCTTATATATGAAGGTTAAGGGTTCAGCTTGCCTTTTCATTCTCCACAAAGCTAAGAGAGCCGAGTTCCCAACATAAGGAGGGATCAGGTACGATCCCTTGACTTGGGGATCCATCTGATCCCCATCAACACAAAAAAGAAGGGTGATTAGCTAAAACAATGCTGACCCTATAAAAAAAAAGATAAAGAAAAGGGTCTGCCCTATTGTATATATAGAAAAGAAGGAGGGATCCGCTATAAAATTGTCGATCCCTATATTCAAAAGAAGAAAGAAAAAAAGGAAAAAGGATTGGCTACAAACCCTTGTGCATGCAAGCATATACATAAAAAAATTATAAAATGCAATGGAATTGCATACAACTCAAGGAAAATTGGCGATACCCGTGAGCATGCAAACACATTCAGAAGCCAACGACAAAAACGTGTACCCGAACGTGCACATCTACATTCTAAAAGTTCAAATTTTGAAATCAATAGAAATTAAATTCAAACCTAAAACTTTCAAGACCGAGACTGGGTTAAATAGCCAATGTTTATTAGTCTCGTAGAACTGAAATAGATATCAGCTCACCGAATATAATCCTGAATTTATATTATCGGAAATCGACCAAGCGTCATGACGATCAAAGAGAGATACGATAGTTTGGGAAAATAGTTCAACGGAAGTACAACAACGATTTATAAAACAGGATGGATTTCTTGTTAATGATTCTAACTTTCTTTAATTCATAATGCGTCATATTCAGCATAAGACGTACTTTGAGGGTCAAGTGTTATACAACATTTTGACCCGGCTATATTCGAACTGATTTAAAAGGTTAGATTCGACTGTCATCAAGATCGGTAAGTCCAGAATGATGATTGTGCAGTCCAAAGATCAAGCACAAATGATAATATGAGGTAGTGATTGAACAGTTGATAGATATGTAATGTAGAATGTCTAAAGTATGGAATATAGTTTAACATGGAAAAGGGATTGGCTATAATCATTCTTCAATATAGGGATCAACATATTTCAACCAAGCAAATTCAGGTCAATGGGAAACAACAATATCTCAAGATTCATAGGTCCAATGCATATGAAATTTTGTAAGCAAGATGTGGAAATCCAAAGTAGCCTATACTAGTGATCACACCTCTAAAAGATGAAGCAAGAGGGATCAATTGTCTTCTCTCAATAGGGATAAGCTAAAATCAGTAAACAACTCATATTGAAGCAAAGATCGAACAATAACACAAGTTCTATTAATCCAATGACATGAAACTTGGAGGCTAAGCATATTACAACACGGGAAAGCTCCTATAGGGATCGCACCTCTAAATTCCTCCAAAGTAGTGATCAACACAAATCCCTGTTCCTTGGGGTTTGAGCTATGCGATCTCTCTTATGAGTCCATATTGTTTTGGAGATCCCTCTGCCAATTTTCAGAGAGATATGTCGCAGTCCTTCTCTATAAATACAGGCTTTGTTATTTATTTTTGGGACTTTTACGCTGCTAATTGCTTTGTACACTATTGTAACTAAAGATTTTCATCTGATACCTATTGTACTCAGTTTACAAAGTGATTAATAAAGTAATTTATTCAGAGTGGACGTAGACAAACAACGCTGAATCTCTATAAATCGCTGTGTTCTTCTTATTGTTTTGATTTTCTGTCATTTAATTGTTTGTTTCTTCCATTTTCATTTCATATTCTTTATTTATATCTCTCTTCTATTGGGTGTTTTGTGCCAAATTTTGATGCAAACATGCCGCTTCTAACTTTTTTTGGCATACGATGTTTTTTTCTACCACATAATGATTTTTTCCCTTCTTCCTATATGTGTGTATATGCAATGCCAATTCCCCTTAGGTTTTGCTGCCCAGTGCTTAGACCCAGTTTGCACTGGGCCATAGCCGGCTCATGTTCTAACAATTTTTATTAAATATCAATCTGCATGAACATGTATAGACATACACACAAGGAAAATAGTCATCTTGGCCTTAGAAGAACTATTGGAAGCTATTCAAATTTAAAATCAAACAGCAAAACTTTGTTTGTGCATGAGTTCAAATAACGTGCTACTTAAATGATTCATGTTTTGTTAGAGTTATGCTTCTCATTGGATCACTTTAGACAAATGGTACGATGAAATTCTGTATTATTCATAGTCAAGTTTATCAACTGTAGAGTTTTGAGACTATTTTTATATTTGTGTTCCTATTTGGGTTTGGAGTTCTCATGGTGGTAGACGAAGAAAAATTCCCATTAATACTACCTAAATAACTACCAGGGCGTGTTTAATTCTCACTAATTTATATATTACATACGTCACTACAGGAACAGCTGCATTTAGCGACGGCAAAAAGCCGTCGGCGGCCATCGTCGGCCTACGCTAAATGCTGTAGCAAAACAAGACTACGCTAGCAAAACAGGGACGGCTATAGCGACGTCGTCGTCGCCGTTTTAACGACGGCTAGCGTGGAATACTGAGAAAATTGACTGTTACTAGTCGTCACAAACTGTCACTATTCTGGAACCATAATGTTGTCGCTAGCCATCGCATGCACCTCGAACATGTGACCAGTTAACCATCGCTAGCCGTCACTAATCAATTTTAGTACAATATTTGTTCTTATATTTATAAATTTTCATAGCTTTTTAGAAAATCGATTTGAGTACATTATTTGTTGTTGTTATATTCATTTTTTAACTTATTGGAAAATCGATTTTAGCAGCATATTTCTTCTTGTTATGTTCGTTTCTTAAGTTTAAAGAAAATCAATTTGAATAAAGTATTCGTTCTTGTCATATTCATTTCTTACTTTTTAGAAAATCAATTTGAGAACAATATTTGTTGTTTTCATATTTATTTCTTGACTTTTTTTACAAAATCGATTTCAATAGAATATTTTTTGTTATTATATTCGTTACTTAACTTTTTACAAAATCGATTTTAGTACAATATTCGTTGTTGTTATCTTCATTTCTTAAACTTTTAACAAAATCGATTTAAGTATAATCTTAACATTTTGTTACCTAAATTATACACTTTATAACGTATTTTCAAACTCTTTTACCTAATAAAATTTTAATTTAAAGATTTTGTAAGCTAAAATGAGAAGTTAGCACTAATAATACAAAGTCAAACAAATTAATTTTATACACTAATTTCACGTAAACTATAAACATCATTTTCCACTATAACAAATATTTGCGTCAACTTATCAATAAGCATATTAATCAATAATACTAATTTTCAAATTTTAAATTAACCCTAACTTTTAATTACAACTTAAAAAATCAAACCACTTACGAACATCTTCAAATCAACTAGCACACTATCGTCGTCATCTAATACACAATAATCATCAATTTCAAATCGATAATCAACTCCTTTTCTAAATTAGGGTTTTAATTTTATCTCCAAATCAACTAATAAACTATACCATCATCTAATAACAACTAATCTAACATATTCATATCAAAATTACTAAATTTTACATAAATAGGGTTTAAGACAATATACCTTGAAAAACGAAGCTAAATTGAAGGAGGAAGGAGTGCGCAGTGGGAAGGGGTCGTCGGCGTCGGCTAGATGCGGCTGGTGGCGGCTAGAGTTGATTGGAGGCGGAATTGGAGAAGAAGAGAGTTATAGAGGGAAGGCTGAAATGTTTTGCTGATTGTTCGTGTGTTATATATATATATATATATATATATATATATATATATCAGGTAGACCATGGCCGCGTTTTTTGGTCGTCGCTAGCCATCGCCATGATCGATCGCAATTCGAAGCCGTTCTAGTAGTATACATTACACACACTATACGCACACACATATATACATACATACATACATACATACTATGTAGACACACATACATACATTCATGTATACATGCATATATGCATGTAATACACACACACACGCATTCATATATACTCGCATACATAAATATACATACGTTTATATATTGTATGAAAACTCTGTTTATATCTCTACGTCCATTCATTTTCATTTTCCCGAGGCTAACCGGAGGATCCATCTTTCAATTATGTCTACTATCGCTGTTAGCTGTTGTCGAAGATCCATTGCATATCGGCTATTGGCATTTATAGCTTTTGTTTTCATTTAGTTCTTATTTATTTTATTTTTATTCAGTTCTTATTTATTATAATGTATCTAAACGCATCGTTTCTATATTGTTGTAGTCTATCGCACTCCACTACAACAAAATATTAATTTTAAGACAAGTTTTAGAGACCCAAAACTTTTTGGTCTTTAAATAAGGTCTAATTAAATACAAAATAATTTGGTCACTAATTATTGCAAAAAGATTGAAATTATGGTCACTAATTAGTACTAAAAGATTGAAATTAGGGTCTTTAGTGGGTCTCAACCTGAAATGCATTTAATTAATTCATAAAAAAATTAAACCATAATCTTTAAGAATCTTTAAGTTAGTCTGAACATTAAAAAAAAACGTCTATAATTAAATAGATTATGTACCCGGTTCCACCCAAAATTACAGGCTCGTTAAAAACGTTTTACTAATTACTGCTCCACCCCACTCATGCACGAAAAAAGAAGAAGAAACCCTCACCGCTCAAAAACGCAGCTAGGTTTACTTCCAGAAATTTTCTCCAGCAAAAAATTAGAACTCGATCCTTCTTCAAACGAATCTCTATTGCTCTAATAATGACTCAACATAGATCATCTGTCGATTTGTATATTTGAAGAACATATAGGTTTGTGCTTAAATTTCTAATTGATCAGCTACTTACTTATTTTATGTGAATTTCTTCGATGACTACAAGTCGATATTATGATTAAGTTTCTGATTTTTACTTTTCTTTTTCATCATTTTGACTGTTGTATCCTAAAAGATTGGTTTTTAGAGTAATTTGTCTTATCCAACTCATTCCTGATAGCCCGGTTTGAAATGTTACAATATGGTACAACATACATGTAGAGAGTTGTTCCAGTCTATTTGTATTGTATATATAGCATATAAACTTAGTCGTGTTTTAGCTTACGGGTTTATATTAAGTTAAAATCAGTGTCAAAAAAATTTAGCGAAGAGGAAGAAGTAACAACAGACCATATCTTTGTAATAAAGCTGTGACATCCCGGAATTTTGACACTACTATTATAATAAGTTTTTGATCAAATTTAAATAAAATACGAGATTTTCATTTATAAATAAATAAGATGTTGGACATTTTTAGTTGTATATCTGTTACAACGGAATTTATAATTTCAAAATATAAAATAGACTCTTTTAACAATATTTAAAATTAAATCTGTTTTATCCTATTAAATTAAGAATTATATATTAATGACATTTAATATCAAAAGTATAAAAGTAGTTAATAATGATGAGTATAATAATACAATTCTATTCATATTAAATATAAATATAAAATATACAAATATAAATACATTACAAATTAAATATTGGAAAGATTAAACTTTAAATAAAAACAAGATTTAAGAAGTGTTTCAAACAATAGCTTTTATAATTAAAATAAAATAAGCTTATAAATATTTAATATAAGTATAACAAAAAATATGGTTACAAACATAAGTTCAAAGCTATAACATGAACATAAGATATAAATAAAAATGTAACTGTGTTAAGATCAAATATCTTTAAACAAATTAACTTGTCTGCAAACATTATTTATATGTTAACTTAAGTATGAAGTCAAAGTGAAAAACCTGCAAGCAAACTTTATATGCATGATATGCATAAGAAAACAAATATTTCCATCAAATAAAACATAATAAGTATAAACCTTCAGGAATACATCTTAGTACAAACTAAAGATCTGTAAATTCTTTGTACAGATAAACTAAAATGTATGTGTCAGCAACACATAATAAGTGCACACCTATATGAATACACATTAGTACAAACACAAACAAACCTGCAAATATCTTTGTACCATATGTTTGTGTCAGCAAACATTAATAATAATATGTTAACATAAACATTTAATTAGCCACCTTTATGTCTGGAAACATATCTTCCAGCCGAAAATATCCAATTTCATTTCAGGTTTTAGTACCTTATTACAAATAAAAATAAAGCAAATGTAATATCAAGTTAAAGCTTGTTCAAGAAGACATATTGTTCAAGTTATATATGTATTCATCATTTCTTATTCTTGAGTTCATATGTAACTGCAAAAGCAAAGCCTGAGAAAAAAATAAAAAAAATATAAAACTTTGTAAACCTGAGAAAATTAAAAGTACCCAAACTCAAATGTATTCAAATCAATAAAAAAAGAAGAAAACAAGAGCAGGTTCAAGATAGTTTCAAAAACAGGTCAAAACTCATGGTAGTTACAGGCTACAAATTTCCATATATCAGAGTGTTCTTTATTCAGGGATGACAAAAGTGAGTAAACTAAATTCATAAGCTTTAAGTTTAATCAAATACTTCTGTGATTTTATGATCTTGCGGTATATGTTTACTTTTACATATGATTCTGTAATTTGTATATAGTTCTCTGTTAAGTGGATACAGGGTGAATTTTTGGACCAAACTTAAAGTCGATTGCTGCTAAACCATGTTAGGATTTAAATTTACCAACCAAACAAGATATTGAAGTTAAAACCAAGATTTGTAAACTATTTTAAACATCTCTGTAAGGATAGTTACTGTATCATAGTTCACAGGAAATCAAGGAAAGTTATTGGTGAATTCAAATGGTACAAGAAGCTAATTCAAGATTTTATATTCAATTCATGCAGTAAACTATGATTTTTAAAACAAAGATCAAGATTTATAAATTAATATTCGAAGAGAAGTTTGAAATTAAGGTGAATTTGCATTTCTTCCTATTACAAGTGATTGATGCAATTATAATTTATGATACTTGAATTAAAGCATGTTTATCTATCCACGATCTCAGGAAAAATGTAAAGAAAATTAATTATTGCGTGAATTAAGTAAACAAGGTCATAATAGGGTTTCATATAACAGTTTTTGGTCGTATCAGATAGGTGTTGAGTTCGTCGCCACCACGTGACCGAGTTGCACGAGATTCCATGGGTTGATGGTTTAGTGTACCGTTGTCGTGTGGGTGAAGTTTCGACAACTCTGGAGGCTTGTTTGATGATCACCAGGGAAGTTCGGCCGTAAGTTCTATTTACAGTTTTTCCATAGAACTGTCAATTTTTGTTTCGAATTTCTATCGATGAGGTTGATTTTAGATTTCGTGTTTCTGGATGATTTCTGAGTTGTGGGCAGTATTGGTGATGGCCGGAGATCGGCCATGCCGCCGTGCACGTGTACGGCGGCGCGTCGTGTCAACGTGGCTGTCGAGATTCAACGGACGCGAATCGTACTCGAGCGAAAATGGAGAAAGCTTCGGGTTACTTTGCCGTGTTCGAGTGTAATTTCCTTATGTTCATGTTTATGTAAACATTTAACTTACAGAAATAAAAGAGAAATAAGAATGGGGAAGAAAGAAGGATGCGAACGGGGGGGGGGGGGGGGGGGGGGCTCGGTGATTTCGGGGAGTAACTCGAAGTAGCATACGCGTCTTGATAGGGGAGAACTCGGGTTTTTGATTTCTGCAGATCTGTTCTTTTAAGTTAGTTAATAGTTTTTTTTACAAACTACAAACATTTGAATCCTAATAACGTTTACCAGTTTCAAGCTTTTAAAAACTTAAATATAAGTTATTTATTTTAATCAAATTCTTTAAAATGTTAAGCTCTTAATTAAGTAATCGGTTTAATTAAGCATAAAGTTAATTAATGTTTGGGTTGTTCTAAGTAATATGATTGAACTTCAAATTTAATAAACCTTTTAAATGTTAATTGAATAATCATCATCTTCAGGAAATATTAAGAATAATCACTTTTAATTGTAATTAGTGATAAATTATAAGTAATTATAAGATTACAATTACTGAGGTTTAATAAATGATTAATTAAGTAATTAGAAGTTAAAAAATAAGTAATCAAGTTATTAAATAACAATTTAGATAGTAATTAATGATTAAAAGAATAGTAATTAAAGTCAAATAATTTAGTTAAGAATTAATCAATTAAGTAGTGGAAAATAAAATAAGTTATTAAGTAATTAAGATTTAGTAATTAATTATGAATGATCTATTGATTCAAATAGCTTGAAAGGAAATAAGAAATAAACTTTTAATCAATAAAACAGGGTTGAGTAATTAATTCTGATGTAATTGATTTAAATCAAAATTTATTACAAATGAGAATTTAAGATGATTGCTTATAAATTGTTGTGTATGTAGAATATCTAATTGTGATATTTATTTGATGATATTCGGTGATGCACTCTATGCTATGATATATCTATGATGACTGTGTATGTTTATCTGTGATAAATGTTGTTTGAATTATAACTTAAATTAACTGTTTAAGTTAATTAGACAACTTGGCCCTTAAAATGGCGTTTGGATTCGATGAGACCGGGATCGGAAGAATCAATTTTGATTCTCCGAAAACCACGTCGATCCAATTTAAACGTTAGGTCGTGAATCCTGAAATGAAGATCGAGATGGTGTATTCAGAATGAAAGGGTTATCGTCGTTGACTCTGAGGGTGATTCCAAAACGAATGTAACGAGATAATGCCTTCGGTTTCGTTCGAACCCGGAACGAACTTGTATGGATTGAATGCTTTCAGCTCATCGTCAGGCGGACGATGAGCATTCTTAGTGATATGTTCTTTAAAGGTAATCGCAGCCTCAAGCCTCATCAACCGGGAATGGCTAAAACAGATGAGATGCAGCAAGGTTAGGTGGGTCATGCCCAAGCAGGACAAGATAGTTCCCCTGTCTAGATGTCACTTTTTATTCGGCTTAGTGGGTGGTTGGTCGCGTCAACCACGGGGTTTATCTTGTTCGGGACTGTTCAATAAGGAATGGTTCCGGCCTTGTGTTGCAGGGGGTCGGGAGTGATCCTCGGTACGGTGATCTAGGCCCCGTACTGTGACGGGCGGTACCCCAGTAGCCCTGCCATGGTTGGAAATCCATTTTCCCTACGAGACCCTACGGTTTTGATTTGTATTACCCACTTTTGTGGCTAGTAGCTGGAATTTAATCATGTAACAATTTCGACTATTTTCTATTTACTTGAAAACCCTAGACACTATTATAATATCACTGGATTTCCTATGAAATGTTTTGGTTAGCGTAAGGTAAAACTTACCTGTATTTATTTGTGGGGAGTCTTACGTGATACCTTTATTTTCAAATGTTTTTCAAAGATAAACAACTTTAAACCGTTTACTCATACCAGACCCATGTCTGACCCGGAGTTTATATTTTGTTTTTCATAAACTCTTGGGTACTCAAATTTTTATGAGTAGCCAAGTGATAGGTTTTGGACTTTGATTTTTGGAGGAGCTTGGATCAGGAGATTCCAGACGTATATAGCTATTTATGTAATTCCGCTGTGTTTGTTGATGTGTATTGTATCTCTGATGTATATAGTGATGGATGTAGGTACGATTGCCATATGTATTGATATTGTATAACTCTGATATATGTAAAAACTATGTAAAAGTTATATGATATATTATATTTTGTTCCGTTCCGCTGTGAGATTCTGATGTTGTTAGTCTCTCTTTCTCTTTCTTTTCTATTTCTATCCCTTTCTTTCTTAATGATGATACATCTTTCTGGTAGTAGAAGGGCGGGTCGTCACAGTTGGTATCAGAGCATAGGTTAGTAATAACCTTGGCTCTGGTAATAATTACTCGTAGAATAGAGTTTGTAAAACTCTAAAATGAGTTTGAGTGAATTAATAGATATGAGCGCGTACTTGTTAGTGAAAATAAAATTATTTTTATATTGTGTTGACTTATCTGTTGAGTGTTTATAGATTCTGGTCGGTATGTGGGATGCCATTTCATCGATAGGGATTTCTAAACTCTTAAACAAGATAGATCGACACAATATTGTTTTTAAAGGTAGGGTAAATGAAATAATTTTACCCAAAATTATATTTTGATATAAAAGAAATATTTTTCTAAAATATTATATATGTTTGGATGATTGGTTGTTAATACTACAACCAAATAAAAATTTAAAAATTAGAGTGGTTTATAACCAAATAAAATTATTTAAGAATGATTTTAAATAAAAAGGAATATAACTGAAATCTGATTAAACTAGAATTTAAGTCCCGGAAATTTGAAAGGTGTTTAAATGAATTTAAACAAAAGGATTTGGGAATTTAAAAATCTTGGGAATGTTTGAAATGTTTTTCCAAAGATTTGAAGGAAATAATGGAATCTTGTTTTGGGAAATATTGTTGAATGGAAATTGTTTTGAGAGGAAATTGTGGAAGTAAGAAAGCACTGAACTCACTTCAGTCATTGGAAAATAATCCTGATGGTGACGGCCACATCATCAGTATTCATTTTCGAGTTTCTCAAGTGATGGATTGCTACCAGGAAAGTTGGTCATGATATTGTTGGGCTTGTTGGGTATACAGGTTGTTTTAGAAATTTTCAAAAGGAGAAAATTTGTTTTGGTAAAAACAAGTGTTTGAAATTTGGAAATTTGATTTGATATACCAAGTGATAAGTGTAGTTATCCTTTCAAATGGTTTTGGAAATGAAAACCGGGCAATTGAATTCTAAGGAATTCTATTTAGATAATGTGAAGGGTTTGAATGAATCAACTAATGAACCTATAAAGTAAAGTTGATATTAATAAGATGAAATTGGAAATTGTAATCCAGGAATTAAAATTTAATTTAAGTAAATAAAAGTGAAGAAAATGTGCATGAGTTTAACCTGAAATAAGTTAAATGGGATTGAAGTTCAAAATGAACTTAATTGGATATAAAATTTGAAGGTAAAATGATTGTAATTGTGAGGTGGAAATTTATACTTTAAGACAGCAAGTGCTATATATATATATATAATTTGAAATTGTGATTATAAGATGAAATAACCCAAATGAGTAATATAAGCTATTAAGTAGATAAATAAGTTTTGAGCTCATATATTGAGAAATAAATTTAAAGAATGGTAAGTAGCTAAATTTAACTGAAGTTGAGTTGGAATAAAATTGAATTCAAATGAATTCAATCGAGTTACTGATAATATTGAATGAAATAAAATTCTTAAGTAAATAAGTAAGTAATGAATTGAGTTAAAAATTGGTGTGAGTTGTAAACAAATCTAATTCAAGCATAAATTTAATGACTTTATTATAAACTCAATAATAAATTGTTCATGTAAATTTAAAAATGGATAAAAGAATAAACTAATCAGTAAATAAACGGGTTTGATTAAAAAAAAATCAAATCAAAGATTTGAATGGGAATTGGTGGAATAGAATGAACTTAAGTTACTGGGTGAAACAGTTAATGACTTAAATAAATTGTGAGATGATTAATTTAAAATATGGGTTGTCAAGTTTAATAAAATGGTTTGGAATCAAACCTGTTGAAATGAAAGAAAATCCAATGAAAGGAATGTGAGTAAATTAAATGGGGTGGAGTCAAGTGTAAATTGAGTTGGAATAAATTTAAGATTGGTTATAAAGCTTAAGTGATTGTTTATTCACAATAATATTGTGAATTTCATAAGACAATGGGTTGTTTGAAGTAAATGAAATTTGATAAATTTTATGGGATGATTTTGGAATCTTTGGGAATGAATATGAGTTTGTTTTTCTTAAATGGATTATATAAGCTAGTAAGTGTAAATCCCTTTAAACTAAAGATAATGGTTTGAGAATTGGTTGGAATTAATTGTAATAAGTGTTGAAACCCTTACATATGTGCTTATGAAAATATGTAATGCTAAACAAATGGAGACTCTGCTAAAACTTTTCAAAATTTTGGGAGCTAGGAATTGAAAAAAAAAATACAAAAATTTAGTAACACAATAATTTCAAATTGGAGATTGAAATAAACTAGTGGATGAAACTAATTTAAAAATAATAATAGGAATCAGTTATAATGGAGATAGCCAATAAAATTAAATATTCAGAGTTGAAGAAAATTTGAATTCACATGGTGTTAAAAATTCAAATTGGCAATATAAAAGATATAAAGGCTATAGTGGTAGAGTAATAATATAAGGAAATATATAATGCTTATATTAAACTTAAGAAATGAATGGTGAAATTCTTAAGTAAAATTTGACATTGAGAAAATTATTCTAAGTGGATAGAAATCAAAATAATGTGAATAAAGGAAAATTGATATGGTTGATAATCAATGGATATAAATACGTAGGATGTACGTATATTATTTTATTCGCATAACAATTTGATCCAGATTCGAGCACAGAATTTCGAGATAGTTATATCGATCCGAGTTAGGATTTTTCACTCGATTTTCGACGACGAACCATGGATATGGATTTTGATTGATGCTGGAAATTCTCTATCATAGTTATGACTATGCAAGGAGAATAACAGTTTCTGATCAAGAAACCAGTTCTGAGTCCGCACTAGGAAGTCGGGTGGACGATACTGGTTCGGAAATGAAATTGTGTGATCGAGTGAGTGATCGGATTTGATATTGCGTATGAATAGTATATGTACATCGTACGGGCTTGATTGAATAGATATTGAAATTCTGTAAAGAAGTCAATAAAATTTGGAAAGAATTGATACTATAGATTTCAGTATTGAATTGCCAGAATGGATGTCTGGAATTTATTGTATATTCCACATATCCCATTAGGGGAATTTGTTCATGATTCATCATTAGTTGTTAAACTAGTAATTCAGGAATTTGGAAGTTGAATCAAATTTAACTGTGGTCGGGAATCCAGTTTGGATTGTTGATCATCGAGAAACAAATCTCGATAATTTTAGGGAAGTTTATCTGGATTTGTGTTCGGATAACTAGTGTTATTAGTAAGGATAGACTGTTTGATTGTTTGTTTTGTATGGATGATATGTATGTTTAGATTGTTAATATTAGTTTTTGAAATTAACTGTTGTTTAGAATTTCGGGGACGAAATTCTTTTAAGGGGGGAGGAATGTGACATCCCGGAATTTTGACCCTACTATTATAATAAGTTTTTGATCAAATTTAAATAAAATACGAGATTTTCATTTATAAATAAATAAGATGTTGGACATTTTTAGTTGTATATCTGTTACAACGGAATTTATAATTTCAAAATATAAAATAGACTCTTTTAACAATATTTAAAATTAAATCTGTTTTATCCTATTAAATTAAGAATTATATATTAATGACATTTAATATCAAAAGTATAAAAGTAGTTAATAATGATGAGTATAATAATACAATTCTATTCATATTAAATATAAATATAAAATATACAAATATAAATACATTACAAATTAAATATTGGAAAGATTAAACTTTAAATAAAAACAAGATTTAAGAAGTGTTTCAAACAATAGCTTTTATAATTAAAATAAAATAAGCTTATAAATATTTAATATAAGTATAACAAAAAATATGGTTACAAACATAAGTTCAAAGCTATAACATGAACATAAGATATAAATAAAAATGTAACTGTGTTAAGATCAAATATCTTTAAACAAATTAACTTGTCTGCAAACATTATTTATATGTTAACTTAAGTATGAAGTCAAAGTGAAAAACCTGCAAGCAAACTTTATATGCATGATATGCATAAGAAAACAAATATTTCCATCAAATAAAACATAATAAGTATAAACCTTCAGGAATACATCTTAGTACAAACTAAAGATCTGTAAATTCTTTGTACAGATAAACTAAAATGTATGTGTCAGCAACACATAATAAGTGCACACCTATATGAATACACATTAGTACAAACACAAACAAACCTGCAAATATCTTTGTACCATATGTTTGTGTCAGCAAACATTAATAATAATATGTTAACATAAACATTTAATTAGCCACCTTTATGTCTGGAAACATATCTTCCAGCCGAAAATATCCAATTTCATTTCAGGTTTTAGTACCTTATTACAAATAAAAATAAAGCAAATGTAATATCAAGTTAAAGCTTGTTCAAGAATACATATTGTTCAAGTTATATATGTATTCATCATTTCTTATTCTTGAGTTCATATGTAACTGCAAAAGAAAAGCCTGAGAAAAAAATAAAAAAATATATATAAAACTTTGTAAACCTAAGAAAATTAAAAGTACCCAAACTCAAATGTATTCAAATCAATAAAAAAAGAAGAAAACAAGAGCAGGTTCAAGATAGTTTCAAAAACAGGTCAAAATTCATGGCAGTTACAGGCTACAAATTTCCATATATCAGAGTGTTCTTTGTTCAGGGATGACAAAAGTGAGTAAACTAAATTCATAAGCTTTAAGTTTAATCAAATACTTCTGTGATTTTATGATCTTGCGGTATATGTTTACTTTTACATATGATTCTGTAATTTGTATATAGTTCTCTGTTAAGTGGATACAGGGTGAATTTTTGGACCAAACTTAAAGTCGATTGCTGCTAAACCATGTTAGGATTTAAATTTACCAACCGAACAAAATATTGAAGTTAAAACCAAGATTTGTAAACTATTTTAAACATCTCTGTAAGGATAGTTACTGTAACATAGTTCACAGGAAATCAAGGAAAGTTATTGGTGAATTCAAGTGGTACAAGAAGCTAATTCAAGATTTTATATTCAATTCATGCAGTAAACTATGATTTTTAAAACAAAGATCAAGATTTATAAATTAATATTCGAAGAGAAGTTTGAAATTAAGGTGAATTTGCATTTCTTCCTATTACAAGTGATTGATGCAATTATAATTTATGATACTCGAATTAAATCATGTTTATCTATCCACGATCTCAGGAAAAATGTAAAGAAAATTAATTATTGCGTGAATTAAGTAAACAAGGTCATAATAGGGTTTCAGATAACAGTTTTTGGTCGTATCAGATAGGTGTTGAGTTCATCGCCACCACGTGACCGAGTTGCACGAGATTCCATGGATTGATGGTTTAGTGTACCGTTGTCGTGTGGGTGAAGTTTCGACAACTCTGGAGGTTTGTTTGATGATCACCAGGGGAGTTCGGCCGTAGGTTCTGTTTACAGTTTTTCCATAGAACTGTCAATTTTTGTTTCGAATTTCTATCGATGAGGTTGAGTTTAGATTTCGTGTTTCTGGATGATTTCTGAGTTGTGGGCAGTATTGGTGATGGCGGGAGATCGGCCATGCCGCCGTGCACGTGTACGGCGGCGTGTCGTGTCAACGTGGCTGTCGAGATTCAACGGACGCGAATCGTACTCGAGCGAAAATGGAGAAAGCTTCGGGTTACTTTGCCGTGTTCGAGTGTAATTTCCTGATGTTCATGTTTATGTAAACGTTTAACTTACAGAAATAAAAGGGAAATAAGAATGGGGGAGGAAGAAGGATGCGAACAGGGGGAGGGGGGCTCGGTGATTTCGGGGAGTAACTCGAAGTAGCATACGCGTCTTGATAGGGGAGAACTCGGGTTTTTGATTTCTGCAGATCTGTTCTTTTAAGTTAGTTAACAGTTTTTTTTTACAAACAACAAACATTTGAATCTTAATAACGTTTACCAGTTTCAAGCTTTTAAAAACTTAATATAAGTTATTTATTTTAATCAAATTCTTTAAAATGTTAAGCTCTTGATTAAGTAATCGGTTTAATTAAGCATAAAGTTAATTAATGTTTGGGTTGTTCTTAGTAATATGATTGAACTTCAAATTTAATAAACCTTTTAAATGTTAATTGAATAATCATCATCTTCAGGAAATATTAAGAATAATCACTTTTAATTGTAATTAGTGATAAATTATAAGTAATTATAAGATTATAATTACCGAGGTTTAATAAATGATTAATTAAGTAATTAGAAGTTAACAAATAAGTAATCAAGTTATTAAATAACAATTTAGATAGTAATTAATGATTAAAAGAATAGTAATTAAAGTCAAATAATTTAGTTAAGAATCAATCAATTAAGTAGTGGAAATTAAAATAAGTTATTAAGTAATTAAGATTTAGTAATTAATTATGAATGATCTATTGATTCAAATAGCTTGAAAGGAAATAAGAAATAAACTGTTAATCAATAAAACAGGGTTGAGTAATTAATTCTGATGCAATTGATTTAAATCAAAATTTATTACAAATGAGAATTTAAGATGATTGCTTATAAATTATTGTGTATGTAGAATATCTAATTGTGATATTTATTTGATGATATTCGGTGATGCTCTCTATGCTGTGATATATCTATGATGACTGTATATGTTTATCTGTGATAAATGTTGTTTGAATTATAACTTAAATTAACTGTTTAAGTTAATTAGACAACTTGGCCCTTAAAATGGCGTTTGAATTCGATGAGACCGGGATCGGAAGAATCAATTTTGATTCTCCGAAAACCACGTCGATCCAATTTAAACGTTAGGTCGTGAATCCTAAAATGAAGATCGAGATGGTGTATTCAGAATGCAAGGGTTATCGTCGTTGACTCTGAGGGTGATTCCAAAACGAGTGTAACGAGATAATGCCTTCGGTTTCGTTCGAACCCGGAACAAACTTGTATGGATTGAATGCTTTCAGCACATCGTCAGGCGGACGATGAGCATTCTAAGTGATATGTTCTTTAAAGGTAATTGCAGCCTCAAGCCTCATCAACCAGGAATGACTAAAACAGGGCAGATGCAGCAAGGTTAGGTGGGTCATGCCCAGGCAGGACAAGATAGTTCCCCTGTCTAGATGTCCTTTTTTATTCGGCTTAGTGGGTGGTTGGTCGCGCCAACCACGGGGTTTATCTTGTTCGGGACTGTTCAGTAAGGAATGGTTCCGGCCTTGTGTTGCAGGGGGTCGGGAGTGATCCTCGGTACGGTGATCTAGGCCCCGTACTGTGACGGGCGGTACCCCAGTAACCCTGCCATGGTTAGAAATCCATTTTCCCTACGAGACCCTACGGTTTTGATTTGTATTACCCACTTTTGTGGCTAGTAGCTGGAATTTAATCATGTAACAATTTCGGCTATTTTCTATTTACTTGAAAACCCTAGACACTATTATAATATCACTGGATTTCCTATGAAATGTTTTGGTTAGCGTAAGGTAAAAACTTACCCGTATTTATTTGTGGGGAGTCTTACGTGATACCTTTATTTTCAAATGTTTTTCAAAGATAAACAACTTTAAACCGTTTACTCATACCAGACCCATGTCTGACCCGGAGTTTATATTTTGTTTTTCATAAACTCTTGGGTACTCAAATTTTTATGAGTAGCCAAGTGATAGGTTTTGGACTTTGATTTCTGGAGGAGCTTGGAGCAGGAGATTCGAGACGTATATAGTATTTATGTAGTTCCGCTATGTTTGTTGATGTGTATTGTATCTCTGATGTATATAGTGATGGATGTAGGTATGATTGCCATATTTATTGATATTGTATAACTCTGATATATGTAAAAACTATGTAACAGTTATATGATACATTATATTTTGTTCCGTTCCACTGTGAGATTCTGATGTTGTTAGTCTCTCATTCTCTTTCTTTTCTATTTCTATCCCTTTCTTTCTTAATGATGATACGTCTTTCTAGTAGTAGAAGGGCGGGTCGTCACAAAAGCAAAAAAAACTGAATATTTGTATGTTGCAAATATACGAATCTACTGCTGCTTTTATACACGTAGAGAACTCATATGATGGTAATTTATATACGAGATTCAGTTCATGTAATTGATTATCATTTAAACCATAATGACCTTAAAAGATTACAATATATCTTATTATATTTAGTTAGATTAGTAAAGATGAATGTTCATAATGCATTAACTGTAACGGATTAAAGTCACATATTTTTCCACATAATTTGAACAACATAATAATGGAATAGATCTCAAATGAGCATTATTATATCTAATTTGATGAAAATTTTACTACTAAAGGAAATGAAATTAGCAAATAATTGCAAACCAATTGTGAAAAACATAAGTGATATATATCATGATCTGAACATAATATCTAGGGGATTTGAGGCTTACCCCCTCGTCTTTAGGTTCATTTAAGAAAAACCATGTTTTTCTACATTCTCCCTACTTTCATATATATGTTGTTGCATATCTAATTTAATTTTTCATTATTAGTAATTTATGTTCCATGGCAAATTCCATGTGTTTTTCAATATTTTATGTCTGAATCATAGCAAATACATGTATTACATATTTTTGGTATTTACACATTCTCCGTTGTAAAATTATTTTTGTCAATAAAATAATAAAGCCCATGAATGTTATGTATTTCCAATAATTTTGCAATCCACACATTTTATTTACTATTATGGCAAATGTAAGCACTATATGCATCCACTGCCATCCATGCTTCACTATACCACTAACTTCTCTTAATCCTCAAAGGTTGTAAATTAGATATCAACTTTGTGACTGCGTCAATCCTGCTCACCTGCTGTGCTAAGTTACTATTAATTTATAGTTAATTACTTCTTTATCATAGAAGATGATCATTTAATCGGTGTTGATTACAAGTTTCCTCAAATTTTCCTATGATCTAGATCTATGGTTACTGTTATCATTAATTTGATCAAACTCAATCCCTTGAATTATGAACTTATTAATGTAATGGATAAAATTAGTTTGATCCAATTTAAGCAGTTTGTCTTAAATTTGTAATAGAATCAAATTGGTCTAGTATGCCTATAATTTATTCTGATTATGTTTATCCATATGGTGACCTTTACATCCCAATTCCAATTGAATTATGCATTGCATTTTCTGATTAAAAAGCAAAATACAATAATGTTACCTGCTTTTCAATTCTAAGTCTAACAAAAAGTCTTTAAAAAAGAAGAGTCAATATCATTTTAGCAGGCAAAGAAATAACAGTTAGATAGATGCTTATTCAAAAGAAGAAGATGATGGAAGCTTTACAAAAAACAACAATTCTTTTATGATTCATTGGACAAATTTGGCATGAGAATTAATGAGGTTATACTAATTACCACATAACTACTATTATCTTTAATAAAGTTCTTATTTGTAGAAGGTCTATCGGTTGAACTTACAATGTTACAGCCACCAGTTAGTTAAGCCTATGTGCTAACTCCATCACACTTAGATGTATTACACTTAATTATGCGATGGATGGTTGATTCTTTGACCAAAGTCAATAAATGCATTATACCATGTCCAAAGTTTGACCGAATTCTCTTTTCAATTGGTACTCATATTTATTTGTTCCGATTCAGGATTTGTTAGGTTATTCTTTCCTTTTCTTTTCAATTTTTGGGACTTTATACTAAATATAGTTGTCATATTTATACAAGGTATTAATTTTATTTTCTTCCTTACATTTTAATATTGCTCAGAGTTGAAATCTCAACCCTGCTTTAATAAGGATGGCACTAAATTCCCTTCTTTTTTTATTCCTTGCCTATATGTTATATCCATCATTAGTTAATGTCTAATTCCTCTTGTTTTTTTTACAAATTATTGACATGTTTTTTTCACATGAACCTTAACATATTTACCTTTGCACAAAATTTTAATTCGAAAAATGTATGGAATGTTAATTTTTTTTAGCGATTTGACCATTTTTAGAAATAAACAAATAATGTCACAGTATGCTACTTTGCTGCTTTCACATATTTCACCAACGTTCTTAATACTGGAAATTTTGTCTAAGGGCTCCTCGACCCGTTTTCATTAAGTTCCAGGACGCTACTTTTATATTTTAAGTTTGTAGGACAAATTTCATGCATCAATTAAATTTAAGGCCTATAAAATTGAAATTTCAAGGACAAAATTATCTAATTATTCTGACCAAATTCTCCCTCTTTCATCATTTGCAGGTCTCTCTTCTTTCTCGCGGTTCTTTTCTTCATTCCTCATTACTAAGATTCCACTCATTTTCTTCTTTCAAATCCTTACCAATTTCTTAGCTCGTGATTCTCCCCTTGAATGCAACTCTATCAGCTATCCAATTAAAAACCTAGGTATTTAACTCTCTGTTTATTTTCACTTTTCATTTCAAGTTATGAATCGGTTTGGACTGCAATAGTTTTTGAATATCAAAATTGTTATATTTTGTTCTTGACGTAGTATCTGTAGCGATAGATTTAAGTTTGCTTAAATAGTTGTGCAAGCAAATTTTGATCTAATGTTAGATTATGCCTTATATCTGTCTCGATTATGTTTTAAAAGTTTATTCTACCATGATTTTAGGTTTTGGGTTTTCAAACGTGATAGATTTGTTTCTAGGCTTATTGATGTTTAGGGTAGTCACTATGCAGACTCGTTATAAACAAAAAACTTACAAAAGAAATTCAATTTATCTACTATAAGTAGCACATAGAGACCAAGCACTTCTAGAAGTAGTAATTCTTGTTTTTTTTTATGTTTTAGCTATGATTCATTCTCATTAGGATATACAACACGTTTGTGCTAGACATATGTGACCATATTATGTTTGAAAAAGTAGACAATCATCAATTTTTTCCCCTCATTTTTTGAAAAATGTAACTAAATTAGCTATGTATAAAATAATTAATACAATTTGTCTTTCGTTAAATTTATTTTATTTTGCTACTTTGGGTTGTCAGCTGTAATATTTGATTATAATAGTATTGGTTGACTCTATAATTAGACAATGTACCTAATAACTTCCACGGCTACTAGTTATTCTATTCAAAGTATAGCAACCGTCCACAAACAAGCACTAGTACACTATATCGGCTGATGTAGAGTATTAATGCTGAAATGGAGAATGAGTACTCCGAAGAAGAGTAGGTGAACAAAGCAGAAGGTGATATACCGGAAATGCTGTGTTAATTCCTTATTAAAAGAAGAGGAGGTTCCAAGCAAGTGAGTAGAGTAGAAGGCTACTGAATAGGTTTGGGCATATAAACATCTATTGCTACAAACTGTGTGCATCGCATGGCTTGGCTTAGAAAGAGACTGAAACTAGAATTGCTATTACAATAGGAGGGCTGAAACTAGAATGTGGCTGTGTTTCTAGACTTGTTCAATCTTGTACTTTGAGGTACACGGGCTAAAACTGAGCTTTAGAATGCACTGTCTCAGACTAAACCAATGTAGAATATTAATCTACAAATAAGCCTAAAACTGAGGTTAGTTGTTGTGGTTAGAACTGTGCTTCTGAATATGTCACTACAACAAAATATTAATTTTAAAACAAATTTTAGGGACCCAAAACTTTTTTGTCTTTTAAATAAGATCCAATTAAAGACAAAATAATTGTGTCATTAATTAGTACTAAAAGATTGCAATTTGGTCTTTAGTGGGTCTCAACATTCAGAATATTTTGTGTGCAAATAATTGATGGAACATGGACTTTAATCGTTAAACTATGAATTCATCGAATTCACAATTCATGATTTATATCCTGGTTTGATTCAATTGTTAAATTCATGATTTAAGATTTGAAACCCATTTTGGTAATTAAACCCTGTAGTATATTCATAAAGCCATACATTAGTCGATACTGATATTGATCTATTCATGGAAACACTAAGCTGCATGTTTTTTTGTCGTTAATATATTTTATGGATTATATGCTTTGAATCATTATTTGTTTTTTAAAAACATTTCAGATTTTACTACCAATTAAATATTAAGTAAGTTTTATTTCTATGTAGGATCAATCTCAAAATGAGTGACCGTTCATGGATGTATTGTAGGCTTAAAGATGGATATATAAATCTAGAATTTGTTAATGGTGTCAACAATTTTATTGATAATGCATTTTTACAAGTAAATTATGGAGGAACTGTTAGGTGTCCATGCTCCATGTGCAAAAACAAAAAAATTCAGTTAAAAGAAGAAATTTCGAAGCATTTATTGCTAAATGGTTTTGTTCCGCTTTATTCTAAATGGATTTTTCATGGAGAGGAAGAAGTTGATGAACCAACAATGTCAAAGTCAGATACAAATAATCCAAATTATGACAAACCATATGAAGATATGGTGTTAGATGCAATGGGTGTTGGTTATGATGTCGAAGAGCAACCACCAAATGTTGAAGCTCAAAAGTTCTTACATCTGTTAAAAGCCGCCGATGAACCACTTTGGGATGGATGCAAAAAAGTAACAAAGTTATCTGCGTGTGCGAAAATGATGGCTCTTAAATCTCGACGACGTATGACAGAGGCATGTTTTAAGGACATGAGTGCACTAATTGACAACATGCTACCTGAAGGGCATAAGCTAATTCAAAATTTTTATGAAGCTAAAAAAATGTTGAAACCACTTGGACTTGGCTACGACAAAATTGATGTTTGTCAGAATTTTTGCTTGTTGTATTACAAAGAAAATGATATGAAGGTTGAATGCGATATTTGTAAAAGTCCTCGTTACAAGATTGAAGATAGAGGAAATAATAGCAAAAACATCCCTGTAAAACAACTTTGATATTTTCCAATCATTCCGAGATTGAAAAGGTTATTCATGTCACCAAATCATGCTAAAGACATGACATGGCATTATTATAATAAATCAAGTGATGGTTCAATGGCTCATACAGCTGATGGTGAAGCATGGAAAGAATTTGATCGTCAACATACGAATTTTGCATCATCTGATCGAAATGTCCGATTGGGTTTATGTACCGACGGTTTTAGTACATTTCGAACTTCCGCAAAAGCTTATTCCTGTTGGCCGGTGATTTTGACAGTTTACAATTTACCACCATGGAAGTGCATGAAACAACCATTTTTGTTCCTAAACATGATCACACCAGGGCCTAAAGGTCCTGGTAGGAATTTAGATATTTTCTTACGACCTTTGATTGATGAACTTTTAGAACTATGGGAAGGTGTTCTTGTTTATGATGTGCACAAAAAAGATAATTTTTTCTTGAGAGCAGCTTTGATATGGACAATTAGCGATTTTCCTGCATATGGTATGTTGTCCGGTTGGAGTACACATGGAAGATTGTCATGTCCTTATTGTATGGAAAAAACAAAGTCTTTTACTCTTCAACATGGAGGAAAGGCTTGTTTTTTTGATTTCCACCGACAATTCTGGCCATTAAATCATCCATTCAGAAGGCAAAAGGACAACTTCAAAAGGAATACCATTGAACGTGATATACCACCTTCTCGACATTCTGGTGTTGAGATGAGAGACATAGTGTCCACTTTTCCTAATGTTGTATTTGGATTTAAATCAGGTAATCAAAAAATACCAGGATTTGGTGAATCACATAATTGGGTACGTAGGAGTATATTTTGGGATCTTCCTTATTGGGAATCAAATTTGATTCGTCATAATTTAGATGTGATGCATATTGAAAAGAACTTTTTTGACAACATATTCAACACCTTGATGGACACCGACAAAACAAAAGACAATTTGAAGACTAGACTTGATCTTGAAACAATTTGTAGCAAGCAAAGGTGGATGAGCTTAATTCAACATTCTAATGGTAATTATTACAAGCCAAAGGCTCCTTTTTGTCTTCCAAAAAAAGATCAAAAAGCTGTTTGTCAGTGGGTTAAACGCATAAGTTTTCCAGATGGATATGCCTCTAACATTCAAAGATGTGTCAATGAGTCTGAAACTAAAATTACTGGATTTAAAAGTCACGATTGTCATGTATTCATGCAAAGACTTCTTCCTACTGCTTTTCGGTCGTTTTTTCCAAAAAATATATGGGAAACTTTAGTGGAACTTAGTAATTTCTTCCGTGATATTTGTGCGAAAACTATAAATGTTGAATACATGAGTTTGATGGTAAAAAATATCGTTGAAATAGTTTGTAAGCTTGAGAAAATATTTCCTCCTTCCCTTTTTGATTCCATGGAGCATCTGCCCATTCATATTCCGTATGAAGCAAAAGTAGGTGGTCCTGTTCAATATGGATGGATGTATCCTTTTGAAAGGTACGTTCGTTATTTTTTCAATAATCTAATGGATTATTTTCTAATTTTCATGTATGGTCTAGGTATTTATATTATCTGAAAAAGAAAGTGGGTAACAAGGCGCATGTTGAAGGGTCCATAGCCGAAACATATCTTATTTATGAGATATCAAATTTTACATCCTGTTATTTTGGTCCGAATGTTGAAACTATATGGAATCAATCTCCGAGAAATGATGATGGAGAGAGATTATGGCAGATGAAAAACTATCTATTTTTTGTCATTCGGGCAGGGTGTTATCCACTGCATTCGTTAAGAGGAGACTGACCCCAATAGAGCATCATGCTATGCATAAATACGTAGTTTTCAATTGCCCTGAATTGGAAGATTTTGATGATGTAAGTAATATCGAATACCATTATAATTAGATATACATAATATAACTTACCAACAAAAATATAATTTTGTGCTTAGAAAATGCAAAGATGAATTAAGAGGTCAATATTCACAGATGGATGAGAATTTCATTGATACAACGTTGGAATCTATATTTCCTGATTGGTTAAAATCAAATGTAAGTTTTTTAAATGGTTGTAAAATTAATTTTTTTACATACAACTTATGATGTATAAATTGTTCACTTACCATGTGTATTTACTTTATAGATTTCATTCCATCCAAATGGTATTATGCATCAACTATATTTACTTGCACAAGGACCAAGTTATTTAGTGGAGTGTTACAACGGTTACTTTGTAAATGGTTATAAGTTCCATACAATGAAGTATGGAAAGCACAAAAAAGCAATGAATAGTGGCGTATGTGTGAAAGGAAGTTGTTATGATGATCTAGAAAATGATTACTATGGGATGATTAAAGAAGTTATTAAGCTGACATACCTTGGAGAGGAGAACGAAACATTTATGTTCAATTGTGATTGGTTTGACACACTGTCAAGAGATGGGATAAGAGTGCACTGTACAAATGGATTGATTGAAGTGAAAAATAATTCATGACTTCAAATAGAAGATGTGTCTGTCTTTGCACATCAATGTCAGCAAGTTTATTTCACATGCCAACCTGGAAATACATCCAACGAATGGTTAACTGTGATTAAAACCACTGCAAGAAATCGGTTTTCACTTACTGTATTCAACTCAGAGGAGAATACTGATGTAGATCAAGCAGACGAGATATCTCGACCCCCTACTATTATTTCAGATGATAGTCTTGATCAACCATTAACAACTGAACAATATGACATCATTGATAATGAAGAATTAGTTCATGAAATGGAAACGCCCGAGAGCAATAGTGATGATTCAGAAGAAGATATAGAAGCTGAAAGCGATGGCGATGATGTTGATGCAAGTGATGATGAACAGAGCGATGGTGAAGTAGCTATTGAGGATGAATACTCTCCCTAGCAGCATTAAACTACTATTAGAAGTTATGATTATTGTTTTTTAATTTCTTATTGTCCACGAATAATTCTGTTATCAGCTTTTGTTGTTTGAAACATGGTACATTGCAAGTTGGAAAACGTTTCTAGATTACTTATTATTATTTATTATAATCTAGATTGCATGCATATGTGAGTAATATATTTTACATTTATGATGATTATTTAATGAACGTATATTTTATTCACCCCACTGCTCTATGGGCTATATCGGTGATTGATTTCTAAGTATCATCGTAAACCTAATTGGTTACTGCCAATTACGTAAATCAATATTTCAAGCTGCTCTCAAAGGTAAATTCGAAAAGTAAAATAGTAATAGTAGCCTACACAAATCTTTTTTCCTTTATCTAGAAATTTTTAACAATATCATATGCTAGTGAAGATTAACTCATTTACTTAATCATATATTCCACTACTATTTTATGTGTGTTCAGGTTAATATAGATTTTCGTTTGATTTAGAGTACATTTTTTTTAGTATGCACATGACATAAAAATTAAAACTTTAGTTAATAAATATATTGGGTATTGTTCTATCTTCTAACATACAATATGGATTTTTTAGCATACATGCATACACTATAATGTTGCTGACAACACCAACGACAAAGTTTAAAACTTCATTGTAGTGCATGCTTCGTCGGCTCTGATACCACAATGTAACGACCCAACTTCCAAACTCCAGGAAGTCGCATCGTTAAGGAGAAAGAAAGGGATAGAAAAGAGAAAAGAAAGAAAAGAAAGAAACAGACAATATCAGAATCTCACAGCGGAACGAATAAATTATATTATATCATATAATACTTTACATAGTACCATATACATCAGAGTTTTACAGCCAACACAACACAAACTAGACAGCTACAAATATCCGTCTAGCGATTACAATTCAAGTACATCAGAGAAAAACAGATACAACTCAAAGACAGCGGAACCACTATATATATATCTACACGCAGAAGCCTCCTGCTCCATTATCTCCTCCAGAATTCGTCAAAGCAATCCTGAATCACTTGACTACTAATATGCTTTGGTGAGAGTTTTTATCCTTTGCTTTGCAATTATAACATAAATATAAAAGGTCTACTTATGTTACGATAATGATTCTTTATCTAAGCTTTATCCAATATTCGACATTCTATTATCGGATTGTAATATGCCAATTAAAGCAATTAGTTTGCAAACTGATTTCAAACAAAAGGTTCATGGTTTAATCTGTTTTTAGCACTGACATATAATATAATAAAGTGTGAAATAGGTAACAACTATTTGTTGCATCTTTATAAGCTGGTATCGTTTTTTAGAAACAATACTAACAGTAATGGTGAAATTTTGTACTAATGGGATTTTGTAAAGGCCTAATGGTAGGTACAAAGTTTCGAGGCCTCATGAGAAAGGCAGCTAGCATAGGAGGTAGACAAATCTCCGGATGATCTGGACGAAATGATAGTTTATCTAACATCGATGTAAATCTATCAAGCATATATGAGGGTGGAATGGAACCCACGGTGGGAATTGGAGGAGAGCAATGCGTTGAAAGAGAAGAAAGAGCACGCTCATCGACTTATGAGGATAGAGTAGCAAATATTGTGGAAGTTGAAGGAGATCAAGCTTTTGAAGCAGAAATAGGTGTCCAAGAAGGAAACGATGCATTAGACATTGGAGAACATGAGGCGGATGGAGCAGAGACAGAAGATATAGTTGATGAAAGGGAGTATATTCCAATCAGAGGATATGATACTCCAATTGATCCTATTACGCAAAAAAGGCCACTTGAATGGAAAGGAACTCAGTAAGTTTTACATAATTTTACATTTACATTAAAAAATAATGTATATCGAATAGTTGATATTTCTTTTGATTATTATAGATTTAAGAATAAATCCGCTGCCCGTCTTATTGGATCTATCTGGGATATGCGATTTACCGAACCACGGTATGCATTTTCGAAAGTTCCCCAGGAGAAAAAACTGCTACTATTTAATGAGTTTAAGGTATCTCAATATTTTTGACTCTTTATTAAATAAGTATTCAATTTGTAACATTTTCCTATATTCATTTTTAAAAACTACAATCCTCATTTTTCAAACTACTCACCATTTTATGCAACTTATGACATTCAAGTTGTGCATGTCTTTCTACATTTTCATTTTGTTTCTCAAGTGCACTTATAATTTCACTTTGCACACTATCATTACATTATACATAATGCATTGTGCTATTTACCAATGACTGGCTGAAAGCAAATTTTCTTACCAATGGATGGCCCACTGACTATTTATGATTAGATTCCCTTTTTGCGTCGTCACTTGAAGCTATTTGTTAGAACCTCCGTAATTCTTCTACTGTAACAATTTGTTGACCTTGATAACGATAAGTTCAATTTAATCTCAAGTTAGCTGCAACGTGTGTGCGTGTATGAATATACAGTTACCGGGTTGTAGCTATACCACCAACGAATCAATTTGCAGCGTCTTAAATTTTAATTTCAATCATATTCCTTTTTATTGTGTGCAGAGGGCATACACTTATGACGTAATTTATGAGCACAAAGTTTATGAGATGTGGCAAAAGAAAGCAGCTTCTATCTTGAAAAAAAAACTAAATCGTGCACGACAAAGAGCCAAAAGATTAAAGCAAACCACAAAGATGACTGACTGTCGAGACACCCCTCCTGCATGGATACAGACAGATGTATGGAATAAAATGATTGATATTGAATGACACAAAAGCGCATATGATGATAAATGTCAGAAGATGAGAGCCAATCGTTTGACACCAAAAGAAGGGACACACACACGTCACACCGCTGGATCCGTGTCCATTGTTTCACATGACGCGCAAGTGGTATGTAATTACTTAAAATAGTAACAAAAATTGAATTCAGATTACATTTGTCTTCACCCTGCTTAGCGTGTGGTGACTTTTAAATTTATAAAGCTACTTTACAATAATTTAATTTTTACTTTTAATGATTTTAAAAATTGAACAAATTTACATATACTTCTTTGTTTTCGATTTTGTTACAGAAAAACTAACGTCCATAGATAGGCCAATAAAGGAACAGTTGACATTGTAGATAATTTCAATTTATCTATTTATAACTTATTCTATTCAACATTGTGTTTGCTTTTAAAAATTAACCTGAAATGTGAGATTCGATTTATGCATTGCTGGCCTTTTTTCCATTTAAATGCATCACTATCATTTTGTGTTGTGCTGAACTTTTTTGCTTGCATACTAAGGCCAACTCATGAATCAAATAATCATATTTGTATATGTATATAGATTTCTGATCATAGCACAAGTGCTTGTTGCATTATTCGATATTTTACTAATCTCTATATCCTCGATTTATAGGAACTTGAGACAGGTAAACCGATGAGTTTCGAGGAAAGTTTCGTGGCTTGGCATAGTAAGAGAGAGAAAACTAAGGAAAAAGGTAAAGCAAAGCGAGCTTCAGTATCAACTTGCGAATTTGTTGACAACAAGTCGCGGAAAGTCTTTGTGAGTTATTTTAAATTAATTTTATTAATCTTGTCATGTTCTGTTGTAGGTTGAAATCTAAACTAGTTCAATTGTTTGTCATTGAAATTAGTCATTGAAATTAGCATGCATATTTTGTTACTATGTTAGCACAAAGTTTTGGCTTTAGTGCTTATGAAGACATTATAAATCAAGCCTTGTTGTTGAGACAGTATAACTTATAGGCCGTGCTGCTCAACCCGAAACATTATTGCCAAACAAACTGTACATTTCATGTAAATCAATAAATTTCATGCAACTCAGTTTGTTTAGTGCCTATTAACTAAGTTAAAAACTCAGTTAATTCAAAATTTTAACCAGTTTAAAACCGAGTTTAACTTTGGTGAAAAAAAGGAGTTAACCAAGAATTTAAACTCGGTTTTAAACTGAGGTTGAACTCAGCTTAAACTGAGTTTTAAAATCTGTTTAAAATCGGGTTTTAAAATGGGTTCAAAATCGAGTTTAACTTTGGTGCTTCTTGTTGTAGTAGTTTCATTTGCATTTGCACTCTTTTTATATACATAAGAAAAATAACTTCCACAATTTCATTTCAAAAACAAAAAAAATAAAATTATTTCATTTTCAAGTTACAATTTCAATTTTCAATTTTAGCATTACAATTACAATTACACATTTCACTGTCTTTTTCAAACTGTGCACCGTGCACATTTACATTCTCTGTTACAAACTGTTTTTGTTACAAACTGTTTCTGTTACAAACTATTACTTCTGTTCCTCGCCTCTGACCACCATCCCATCTGCTCTATACAAAAACTGTCACCACACGATCCTCCTGTCAACTGCCACAGTGCCATAATATTGCTTCAACTCAACATCTCTACGACAAGCCGCCATAATCATCTACGACAAACCAACCCTCCCTGTGCCTGTTGCAAGTGTTGTCTTCCCCTGTCACAAAACACTCCATATATACATACAACTCCCCCTTGTTGCCTCTAAACCAGTCACCATCCCCCAAATTCCAACCTCATCTACCATCTGCCACAACCTGACCATAACACAACATCACGCCCATCAACATTTCTGCCCGTTAGTTCACACATCACATTCACTTCAACTGCTCTACAAAACTGCTCCTCTTCCTTGCAACTCTTCAAACATTTTAGCATACAGCTCTCCCTGTCACAACACCATTCTCTGCAATATTTCACTTTGTCATACTCATGTAATAATATATCAATACATACAAATACACAGTCAAATACAACAGAGCTTCACCTTGCCATGCTCTATTGCCAACCACACTTCATTCATCAACACCCCAATTCATTGCTATCAACTCAACAGTGCCACCATTTCCTCCTTCACTTCAACACCACCAGCTTGTAAACTGTCAACTCACGACAACTTAACCATCATCACAACCTTCTGTCAGCTTGTAAATTGTGCACTGTGCCTCCTTACAACAACTTAACCATACACTTCCTCTTACATCATAGCAACTTCAAACTTCCACAATAACACTTCATCTCATCTCTGGTCACAGTCTACAACACTCCACCTCCTTACTACCAACCATCTACATACTTCGTCACTATAATCTTCTACATTACAACACCTTCATCTCCTTGCTGCACGCACACATCAAAAACAGACCATACATACACCTATAACATCCTACTGTTGAACCACAACTCATGCATATGAACACCACTGGAATCCCAATAACCACTCCAGTAACCAAAAACTTCAACAACCCACACTGCCAACTTCATCGGAGCATTCTGCCTACCCTGTACAAACCACAAAACATCCATAATTGTTGCCTTCGCCATCTGAACTGCCTCTGCTAATTACATTTCTACGCCAATCACTCATCTTCAAAAGCACCACGGCTGTAAACAAACAATACTGTCACATACCACATTATACAGCATATTGCCACATTCACTCACATTCCCCGCCTTGCCACATTCACTCACATTCCCCTGCCTTGCCACATTCATCCACATTTACAAATCAATACACCACCAATTGCCAACTTCCATCAAAAGTAACCGAAATTCTTCAACATTCTCAATACACTACCCTTTCTCGCTGACAACATTCTTCAACACACTTACAAATATCATATTTGACCATCATCAAATTCCTCTTTTCAAATTCCCCTACCATGAACATCAAATCTGACCATCAGCAAAATAGCCTGTGCAACTGTGCTACACAACCATCTCCAACATCATCTCTAAATCCCCTACGCTTGCCTAAAACACTGCTACTACAACATCATAACAAGCAACCCATCAACTCACACCACAGAGGAACCTGCAACAGTGCACATTACCCCCTTTCAAGCATCTACACTTCACCAAACCATCAAACTCGCATCCATCTCCATAATTGTTTTCACTGTCTACGCACCAGACAAGCCATCACTTCAACTAACCAAGCCTTCTTCACCTTCCCTCTGTTTCATCACATAACATCACATACATGCATACATACAGCAGTTCCATCTCCCCTCTGTTTCATCACCTGCACATCCAACCAGTACCATATAAACAACCACTGCCCATCATTACTGCCTTATAACAACACTACCAACTGCCTTATACAAACAGCGGTCTACCACTTCTTCAAACTGACCACTGAACTCGACTACATCCATCAAAAAAACTGACCACCACTTCTTCAAACTGTGCATAGGTTTGCACTTCTGCTACATCTAAATTACCAATTCATTACATCTTTTCTACAACCATCTCATTCCTCCTCCACAATTTACTACCACTTCCCTATTCTACGACCACTGCTATCGATTCAATTCCACTACAATTGCCATATCACTAGAGAAAAACAATCCAACATCATCAACAGCAGCCTCTCTGCACATATCAAAACTGATAAAAACCAGCCATACCAAAACAAAAACCTGCTACCTAACCTCTACTCCACCCATCAAATATTCATCATTCCTATATCAATGCAGTGCTACTTCAACAACCATCACTCCCTTCATCTTCTTTTGTAACCAACAAATTACTGCCCAATTGAACAACCCAAAATCACTCACGCTGTCAAAACTCCTCCAACAATTGCCAACCTATAGCAATTCATCAACAACTCCCTAATTCGACATTGAATTCTCTGTGACCACCGGAACCATCCTAAAATATTTAGAGTATCAAACAAAAAAGTACTATTTGGAGAAATATTTAACCTATGATTGTAGAGTGTCCCCATAGCAATGAAATGTTATGTAACAACCAAAACTCCATGACGCATGATGTGGCTAGACATAATGGATGACAGTGCAATCTTTTAGTTGCCTCCTGCACCTGCAAACACCAACATGTATTCCAATGTCAGCCCTGTAATAAATGGGAAAAAATGAGTATTAGAACAATGGGAAAGGGGCAAACATTTGCAGGTGCATATTAAAACTATATGCCACTAAAGAATAACTATATGCCTCCTTTTCTTAAATTAATAGAGAATGGATCCATACTTTCCTTTTCCGTATATTTGTATAAAATGGACTTCGTACTAATAACGAATTTTAGACAGAGTGGAGTTTCACTGCTGCTCGGCTCATACTTTCTACCAATTAAAAGAAAATAAAATTTGATTTTGTTATGATATTATGACATATATATCCTTGTAGCTTTTGTCTTATAAGCAGTTGGGTACAAGTCTTGACATATGTTTGAAGTCATGTGGTAGATGATATTATTTTGATTGTACATTTTTCCCATTACTGTGTATTCCTATTACTGATTATGCTGCATATTTCAAAATGAAGGCTGTCACTTGCCTAAGTCTACTGATTATGGAATCAAGTCATATACATGACTTCTTGAATTATACATAAGCTTCACATATTTGGAGGAAAGCACCAGATATCAATGTTTAATGAGTAATTAGGCAATATTAAACTAGTTTACAAACGAATTCAACAACCCAGCTTACAAACCCATTTTATAAACTGAGTTTAGGCTCAGTATAAAAACTGATTTTAAACTCTGATCTGAGTTTACACTTAGTTTGAAAACTAATTTTAAACTTTGATCACAATAAGTTACATCAATTTGTGTTTGCATTTGTAAGTACAGATAGCACAGTAGCTCGTCCAAACTTTTAACTTTTGTTTGCCAAAATTTTAGATTATCTCATTTATTAGTCTATGTCAAAATAAAAACTTAGATGTTGCTATCCAACAAGCCTATATGTTGTTACCCTTTTAACCTTTTCAGGAAACATATATGAAGAAAAAAGCCGAACTACAAGAAGATGAAAATGTATGGAATCCAAGACTTTGGGTTGAATCATCCGGAGGCCTTACAAGAGGAAGGGTTTACGGAGCACCTTATATTGATACAAATACTATATTGCATAACAATTCTCAATCCAACTGTCTTGTAGATCGTGCAAATCAAGAACAACCTGCAATGTCCAGTAGCATGTTATTAACATCGGAGCTTAAATCGGTAATAGAAAGAGAAGTGCAATTGAGAGTAACAAGCTTGCTTGGTTCAATTAATCCGACCAATCTTCAAAGCATAAACCAACAATCATGGTCGTTCAAACAACCACCCGGTCAAACACAGCACTTGGGTCAGTTCTTTGTACAGTCGCCAAGTCAAATCCCGCAATCGCTTGCTCAGCCATTCGTGCCACCATCCGCTCAATCGTTACCACGGCCATCAAATCAAGTGTTGCAGCATCCTCCTCAACCATTTCTACAACCTTCAAATTTTCACGCACAACCATCATGTCAAGTCCTACATCCATGTGATCAACCGTTTCCATAAATTCCTAACCATGTCCCGCAACCATCAGGTCAGTCTTCTCAACAGCTTTATCAAATGATACAACCATTAGTTCCTTGTCAACAAACACCCGAACAGTATCAAGAAACGAATGTGCCTTTTCAATCAACTTTTGAAAACATTTCAGAACAAGTTGGATCTTTCATGCAACTATTGAGACCTATAACACAAGATCAACCTGATCATAATCTACTTGGAAATAATCGAGCATCAAACACTCGAGGAAATGTTGGGTCGCAAAATGAAAATGATGCATGAATTGCATGTTAGCTTCTGAAAGCATAAAGTAGGCTCTGTTGGAGTTGTTTTTTTCTTTTAAACATCTATTTTAGTTTTTGTTATGTTTGAATCTTGTTTCAGGATTATAGTTTGTAGGGTCCAAATTAGATATGTTGTGTTTTTATTATGACATCTATGCTTTGAATATTTTGTAATTTGCTTTTCTTGCAATGAACTGCAGTTTTTTGTTTGTACAGTCTACTTAGATGTTATGCAGTCTGTGGCTTGCTTAGATGTTATGCAGTCTGTAGCTTGCTTTGATATCATGCAGTCTGTAGCTTGCTTTGATATTATGCAGTCTGTAGCTTACTTTTTTGCACATGAGCTTTCTCTTTTGCACATGAGCTTGCTTTTTTGTACATGAGCTGCACATTCAACATTTGTTTTGCCTTTTGTTCTGTTTGACATTGTATATTTTCTACTCATTGATCTGTGATGAAAACTATAATAAAATTATGTTTCATTTCTTCTATCCAATTGGTTTATAATAACCACTGTATTAATGACTGATTTGAAACCTTGAATATGGTCGCTATAGTTGTACAAGAGACCCATAAAATTGTCTCTAACTAGTTTTTAATGTAGGCGTGTATTTGAGACCATTTGTGAGGTTACTAATATTTTAGAGATGAATTTTTGTGGTCTCTATTTATTTAGAGACCTGATTTTAGAGACAATGCTTATTTGTCTTAAGTTGGTTACAAATATAAATTAGAGACAAAAACTTGCATTTAGAGACAAAATACAACAGTCTTTAAAAATCCTTTTTTTTGTAGTGCTCAAAGTCATTTTGGCAGGAATTAGATCCCATACCAATTAGAAAGCTGATAAAATGTAAGTTTTATTTTCCTTTTTCTTAAATCTTGTTGTTTTGTTATGATTATACAGGTAACAATTTAGTCTGAACATGAGTATTCAAGTAGTTTCTTTCCTACCGAGACCAAATTTTATTAGGTTTGAATAATACAAATTATTTTACTGGTTGGAACAAAATTAGAAGTTTCAAAACTGGTGATGAAGATTCAAGAGAGAACCATAGTTTGTTTACAGGAACATTTGTTTGCCGGTTAGTGATGCTCATTTTTTTTGGAAGATTTAAAATTAACGCAGGCTCAAATTTATGAAACATGTTTAAAGCTTTGAGGCATGCATGCATGCTTTTACATATTAAGAATATTTTCTGCATTTGACTTTTCTTTGTTGCTGCTCTTGTGCAATATAAAAATGTCCGCTTCAAATAACTTACTTCCTATGAATTAGGGTTAGTTTTTCAAGGTTACATTTGAAGTAAATAAAATTGACCCGTTCAATATGAAACGTTTATCTATTTTTTCACGTATGCTAATGCTAATGTTTCCAATATAATTTCAAGCTGAGATCATGCACTCATGAAATTTTCAAGTGATAATTTACATCAGGTAAGTTCTTTATACTACTCCATGTACCTTTCTTAGTACCGTAGCTTAATGACTACATTTTTCAACCAATATAAACATTTTTGTCAGTAAAGTGTACTGGCCAGAGATAAGTGATTCAATAAACGCTTCATGCTCTGCTTCTAATCCATGGGTTGTCTTTCTAGTTACTTAAAGCTTATATAATTTCACCTTTTGATTTAGCAGAAAAATGCTATCTCTGTGGCTTTTGAGAGGCAAAGTTGTGTTGAGATTGTTGGCCTTTACTTATGTTGTTATTTATTTATCTCAGATATGTGTAACTCTGATTCTGTTATATAAGTATAATCAAATGTTTTGTAAACAGCTTCATGAACTGTTATTTGATTATTATATTTTTGTCATTCCGCAGTAGGATTCTGTTTGTTTCTTGTCTCCGCTTTTTCTTATTTACCCCAATAACAAGCCGACCTTCTATATGGTTTTAGTCGACACATGTATCTGCTTAAACTGTCTAAAAAGACGGGATGTTACAGTTGGTATCAGAGCTTTGATTTAGCGATAAACCTTAGCTTTGTGGGATCTGACTCTTTATTAATAGGGTAGTAATACTCTAGAATGAGTCGCTTAGAGTATATATATGATCAGAGAGCGCATTTGTTAGTGTTACAAAAAGATTTTTATGTTGTATTAATTTGTTCCGTATTGTATTTGTAAATTTTGAATGGTGCATAGGACGCTATGACATCGATAGGGATTTCTAAACACTTAATAGACAGATCAACACGATATTTGTTTTTAAATAAAGGTGAATGAAATAATTTTGCATATTATATATATTCTATATATAAAATAAATTTTATAAAGTATATATTTGGTTGTACTATATTTGTTGTAAGGTGGTGAAATTTATAAGTTTTGTTGAAATAAAATTTACTAATAAAATGAGAATAAAATGGAAATTTTAGAACTTAATTTTCGGGGTTTTTGAAAATTTCTTTCAAATGATTTTGAAATATAATAATAATTTATTTAGAAGTATTTTCTTATATAATTATTTCAATATTATTTGAAAGAAATGTTTTAAAGAAATTTTAGAAAGAAATAAGTTCTGTACTTTCCTCTCCGTCGTTGGAAAACAGTCTCCGTAATGAGTGCATGCATCGTCGATATTCATTTTCAAGATTCAAAGTGGTATAGCCACTGTAGTAGTCGTATTGTAGATTTATATTGATAAACAAAATGTTAAATTGTTTTAAATATAATTAGATATATAATTTGTAAGTATGTACATTTATATACTATTTTTAAAATGATTTGTAATGGAACCCGGTATTTAGTTCTTAAGTTTCCGTCAATTAGTAGTTTCAATTATTGTAATGAAATGGAATGTAACTAATTAATAATTGGAACCTCTAAATTAAATAAGAGACTAAATGTTAGATTATAAATGAAAATTACAAGAAAGTTGAAATTTGTAATCTATAAAACAAAGGATATGGTTGTTGAACATTAAATTAATTAAAAGAAATGGGATATAGTTGTCTAACTTTCAATTGCATTCTTAAAGCATATAAATAACTTACCAAATATTAAAAGTTGTAATGTTTAATAAGAAAATGTAAAACAATATTATACAAGTAAAACTTATTTAAGGGAAGTGTTCAATGAATTACTTCTATAAATAAGAAATTGTTGTCATAGTCGATAAAAACTTAAGTTATAATTGAAATCTTACTATAATGAAATGTGATAGAAAGTGAGTATTGTAAGTAAATAATTATAAAATTAAGTAAGTGAATTGATATGCTAAGTAGTGGAATTAAACTTGAATACTATAAATGAATGCTTATAACTTAAGTAAATGTTGAGGTTATTTATAATAAAATATAAATAGAAAATTGAATCTGTTAAGTAAAAGTCCTCAAGTTTAAGTTAATATTTGAAACCATTGATAAATAAAAGAAATGAATGTAAATCAAAAGTAAGAAAGTTAAGTATGAACTTATGCACTAATGAATATTAATATCCAATTGAAATCAAGTATATAAATTTATAAATGTAAACTAAACTGCAATAAAAAAATGTATGCAATACCTGAATAATGAATTCGTTGATTTTATAATCAATTGGATGAAAATAACTAATGTAAGAAGTAAATATAAAGTAATGAAAAGAAATTGACATTATATGAATAAATGTAATGAATTTTTGTAGGTAAAAATGAAATAAACACTGAATGCATGAATGGAAATTGAAAGTTGTAAGGAATAAAAATGAAATAAACTTTACTAAGTATAAATGATCATCCCATGAGCTAGCTAAATCGAGAATGCAAGCTCGCATGAGATCCTCCAAGATACGATTTACCCTCTAGGTCTGCCCATCTATTTATGGGTGATAAGCTATAGTAAGATGCAGCTCCATCCTCAACGCCTCTTGCAAGCTCTTCCCAAACCTACTAGTGAATAAAGGGTCATGGTCGCTCACAATACTCTTTGGCACACCATGGAATTGCATGACCCACTTCACATATAACTCAACCAATTTGATGCCATTCTACTAGACTTGATGGGTATCAACTGAGAAATCTTGGTCATCAACTATGAGCCAAATGCTATCATACCCTCCTCTGGTCATTGGTAATCCATCGATAAAATCTGTCGAAACTTGTTCCCGTTTCCACTCAGGAATCTCGAGCGGCTGCAACAAGCCACTTGGCTTCTTCTGCTCTACCTTCACCAACCGATAGTTCATACACTTCAAGATGAATATCATAACATCTTTATTTATCTCTTCCCAATAAAATATCTACTTCATATCACAGTACATTTTATTACCGTCGGGATGTAGAGACAATCTCGAATGATGACACTCGCGCCGCACCTCATCCTTTAACTCATCAACGTTAGGAACAAACAATCTTTCATCCTTACGTAGCCAACCATCATGGTCGAGCCCGTAATACTTCATCCCCTTAGACACTACCCCCTTCTTTATCTTCGTCATGAGCTCGGCTATTCCAGTATCTCACATCTAACTAGTACCTCCACTCAATCAAGGTTGGTATGATCGTCAGGTTAGCCAGCACTTTCGGCTCTAGCTCACGTCGAGGCCTAAAATCATAGCCAGCGATAATCCAACTGCTTTAACTCTAGGAACATCGCTCCTAAGCTAGAATGTCTTATACTCAATGCACAAGCGCTACATTTCCCTTACCAAGGGGATAGAAAATGTCAAAATCATAGGGAGCTAGGAACTCAAACCATCACTGCCATTGAAGTTTAAGGTCCTTTTGGGGAATAAATACTTCAACGACTTGTGATATATATACAACTTGAACCTCTCTCTAAGCAAAAATACCTCAATATCTTCAAAATGAGTACTATCGCCGCCAACTCCAAATCGTGAGTTGGATAATTTTCTCATGTGGTTTTAGTCGTTAGTACCTTAGATATTGGTTTTGATGATAACAACCTTGGTAACAAATATACAGTCATATAAAATATGGATACCAATGATTTTGCCAAGTTATACAGTATATAGTGCAGGATATTATATAAGTTTTGAATTGAAGACTGTACAGTATAAAGAGTCGAGAACTGGAAATAAAGACCTATGAATATAAAGATCAAGCTATGAAGATTTCAAGACTATTGTACAATGTATAGACTCATAGAATATTGTTAAAGTCCATGGTAGCAATTTTTGATCTCAATTTCCCTTTTTCGTATCATTTAATTTTAAACAAAAAATATTTAAAAATATATATTTTTATATATATTTTATAAAAGTTTTCTAAAGCTTAAAATTTTAATAAATTATATTTAAACTATTTTACCAAGTATCAAAACAGTTTACAAAGCAATAGATTTTCAAAACATTTTAAAATAAACAAGTTTTCAAATGTACTAGGACATGTCGACATATAGGTAGATCTCAATTTCGCGAATGGATATGTTTGTTTGTTTTCTATATATAATGGGTTTCCAAACGAATTTTTAACAACTACTTTTTTATTATCTTCCCTCCTCTTACTCTACCAAAATTTCTATTAAAAATATATTCAAATTTTCTCAAATTCAAACCAGCATCAATTCAATCTTTATTATATTGATTCTCCACTATTTACTCTTTAATTTCAATCATCTCTCTTACTCAATCAACGATCAAAGTGCTGTCTAAGAGGCTGCAGGATCAATTGTATCCAAAGATCAAACATTGTCTTGGGAAAAACCATTAAAACTCTAGTTATAGTTGATTGGATATGATTGTGTCTCAATTCAAATCAATTAGGTGTGCTTAGTATTCCAAAAGTCCATGTGGGTGTGCTTGTGTACCGAGTCAAATCAAGTGAGTGTACCTAAAGCTTGAAAATCTAAAGGGTGTCTCGTAGCCTTGAAATCAAGATTTTATTAGGTTTATCTACTGCCCATTGAAAGACTGAAATTTGAAAAGAAATTTGTACATGCAATTGCATGGGACTGGATGAAGAGTAACTCCGAACCAGTATAAAGTCTCTAGTGTGATCTTTCTGATTCATTACTTTTACTTTACTGTATTTATACTTATTTGTGTTTGAATCTGTGATTGTTTATTCCGTGTTAATTAAGCATAATTTTAAAAGAATCAAAAAGAAATTCATTAAAGTTAAAAAACACTATTCACCTCTCTCTAGTGTTTAGTTAAGCCTTAAGATACATAACTCCGCCACTAACATTTGATATCAGAGCATTTGGTTTTCAAAAAAATTTGTAATTTTATTTTTTATAAATTTAAACGGCTAACAACATTGTTAGAAATACCGTAAGTTCATTTGTCAACACTTATGTCAAAGGACAATATACCGCTAGACTCCACTTGTGACGACCCGGATTTTTTGACCCCGAAAATTCCAGATAGTTGGGAAAAGAAGAAAGAGATAGAAGAAGTAACAGAAACGAAACACAGAATCTCACATTCGCAGCGAATCAAAATATAATATCAAATAAAAATAACAGTTATACAAGGAAAAACTGTATCGGTTAATTTACATTAATACATCAGAGTTACAACATTACAAAAATGTTGGACAGTTAAAGTTAACTTGTCTCAGATACAAACAATAACAATAACACAGCGGAATACACCATATGTCCTACCACCCAGCTCACCTCCTGAGCTCCAGAACGTCCTTACCTAAAAATCTGTAATACTCGGTCTGACCCGAGTATTACATCAAAGTAACACCCGGGTCAGGCTGGAAACCAGCGTGAGTAAACCCATCTAACATGGAATACAACAACATAATACTTACGTAAAACCTAGGGTAACTCGTATCAATTTTACAAATTCACAAGCTTGGTATAGACAACACTTATTACATACATCAATTTCTAAGTACCAAAACTTAGATTAAATGGTCCAATTCACTTAAATCATTCCATTCCAGCCTATTGATTTCACATATCAAATCTGTACAGAATTTTATAGATTACAAATCGAAGTGGTTTCGGGTATTTACTAATACCTGACTCCGGTCTCTTCGAATTCAATGCCAACTTAACCCACACTATTCAAGCGAAACACAAATCAACTTTTAATCACAAGTTGTCACTTTTTTACACAGCAATTTATCATCTACAGATAACCACATAATCACCATTCAAGACAAACATATCATATCACAAACATTTCATATCAGAAATATCGACCAATCATTTATGAGCAAGATTAATTAGTCACCCATTCCTAATTAAATCAAAACAATTACTTTAATCACTTTTAATCTTGCTTACTTAACAATAATTAATTACAAACCATTAATTAATCATCCCCTATTTATCCTCTCTAATTACGTTCAGTAATTAGCCCTTAATTATTTACCACATTCATTAATCAACCTTGATTAATCACATTCAGTAATTAATTATTCTTAATTACTTACATTAATTAATTAACCTCTTAATTAATTAATAAATCCTTTAATTAATTACACTGAATAATTAACACTTAATTACTTCCTCTAAGTAATTATTCTTTAATTTCTTTCCATCAAGTAATTACCCATTAATTAATTACAGCCTGTAATTATCCATTATTTACTTTACTAACTAATTAAACTTCATTAATTACCTTGGGTAATTATACTTAACCCTAACTAATTCTTAATCAATAATTAATTAATCCTTAAGCCTTATAAATTAATTAATCCTAAATTATTAATTAATTTAAATTTAATTACCTTATTAATTTAAGTAATCTTTAATCTTAAAAACTTAACTAACTTTCAAGATTAAAATAATTACATTAATTACCTAAAATTAATACATGTTTAAAAACATTTCATGTTTTTAATTTATACTTAATTACCTTTTAAAAATTAAGTTTTTAAAATACTTAAACCTTTCTCAAATTAAAGCATAAAACTTTTATATCAAATAGTTTAAACATAATAGTTCAAATCAGTTTTAAATTTAAATTTTAAAATTAGCTTTTCAAACTTTATTAAAAAAACATTTAAAAGCTTGCTTCGGGTTCGACCTGCCTTTGACTCAAGACCAGACTCGAGTTTCCCCTCCTCTCCCTCTTTCCTTTAACTGATCATAATTTAAAAAAAAAACTGGTATCATGCAAACTCTCGCGCAAAACTCGATGCCCCACTCGTGCTAAAACACAGCAACCTCGAGATAGTCTGATTCCTCACCTTTCCCTTCCTTCTTCCATTCTTTAAAACTCAGCGATTCAACCCATTTTCCTGCTGACATGCACTGGAACATCATCGTGCATGTGCATGCAAGTTCAACGTCGAGTTGATCGACCCTACCGGCATCTACAAATCATTGACGATCATCACGATCCCATCGAGATCCCAGAAACCCAATCCACATCACAGAACAAAATCAAAGAATTTGAAGCCTACAGCCTGAAACCCTGGTCATCAATCACCTCTATCTTCCGTTCCCGTCCACCGGAAACCACAGCCACGTAACTGGACCTCTAACTAAGTTCTTCGTACCCTTTCCCGTTGCTCCAACTCAACTCGAAACAACATCGGCACCGAAATTCCTTCGAGAACAACCACGACCTCAACTTAATCCTAAACCCTAGATTGACATCGCCCTCTATCCACAACGTTTCAGAAAATACTAGACTATTTTTCCCACCTTCCTTGTTCCACGATTCACCTCTGACACGAACCCCAAGTCACAGATTGACATAGATTGACGGTAATTTACAGTTAACCCAAAATTAAACATCTCACCATATCTTACTAATTATAAGTCTAAAAATCATGATTTCTATGGCTAAATTTATCGTTCATAATTTAAAATCAGATTATAGACTCAAAACAAGAATTCCAGAAATTGGAATTTGGACTTATTGTTGAATCAGACCTGTAGTTCTTCATTTTGAAATACATACTCCATAATTTTATTCAAAATTATTTTTAAAATTTAAATTATCATATTACAAACATTTTCTGTTTAAATGTCAAGGTTTGAATTTGACTGTATATGTAGATATAAATTTTCTTGTTGTTGTTCAAGTGTTTGGGAACACAATAGTATCCAACAACAAATACACAGCCGTATACAAAAATATATAATGTAATTCTACTAAAACCAGATAAAACTATCCATGCAACCTAGATGTATAACTTTTCTTTACAGATTAAACACATGCATCTCAAATTCAACCAAAGTTTGTTTACTCACTTTGTTTGAAAAACAGAGAACAGTTCATCCCTGAACATATTTACTATTTTTTTACTGTAAATTTATTATTTCAGATAATAACTCACTAAATTTTACTTGAGTTAATTTTTAAAATAGGATTTCACCAATTTAAACATCTTCCCTTTATACGCTATATCCTATAATTGCTTTGGTGAAGAGATGTTGAGTTTTTGAGTGATTTAGTTGGTCTGTAGGCCAAAATAGAGTCGGGATATCATATACTCATCATGCACGCAATTTCCATACACATATATGCATACAGATATAATCAAAACATTTCACTATATTACAACTATGATTCATCATATATATCAGAATATAAACAGATTGAATCAATGTTTACTCACCTGCATATGCTCTGAACAGAGAAGCAGTTTTGATTCTAAACTTTGCTTTGAGTATTTGATTTGTTTCAGATCTAGGATTTTTGCTTAACTAAATCTGGATTTTCTTTGATCTGAGTTGAATTTTGAATTGTGTTGAGCTTATGTTTCAGATTGCAAAAGCTTGATGTAGTTTTGCATTTAATTTCTTTTCTGATTTCAAGTATATAGGCTTTTTGGTTCTTAGATTTGGAAATGAAGATGGAAAAAAGAAATGAGGAGAGAGAGAGGGAAGGATATATAAAATCTTGATTTAAGATTTAAAAATAAAATAAAAATTGTGATACTTGTTATGGTTGCATGTAAATATTGTTAACATTTGTTATTTTCGTTCATAAATCACCTTACACTTGTAATTAGAAACACTTGTAAATTTACATGAACATATTACTTTTAAAATGATTCAAAAAGCTTTTTAAATTTAATTTTCTAATTTATAAATACATATTCTAATTTATATAAATAAATTCCTTTAAAAATAAAATAATATAAACAATTTATGTTCTTAATAAAATCAAATAAAATACATTTTGAAACCAAAGTATGATTTAAGATACAAATAACTATCTTTTGAATTTTAATTTAAATATTCAAATACAAATTAAATTTCAAATCCAATTTAAAAATCAATTTGATATATACATGTATTTAAACAAATACAATTTCAATTTGTATAAAATAATTTCCATAAAAATCTATATATATATATACAACACAATTATTATTATTGTTTTAAAATAACAATTTTATAAATTTTAATTAATTTATAAAAGAGATTATCACATTTTTAAATTTGTTTGAAATTCTGGGATATCACATTCCTTCCCCTTTTGAATCTTTTCGTCCTCGAAAAGGAACGAAGCCAGAATCTATTATAATGATTATTATCAGAAAATTATTCTTTGATAAATTTTGAAACAATTTTAAATATTATAGAATAGTTTTATAAAGATAATTTTATAACTCGATGTCTCAACCAGTCCATCCTTGTTCTCACAGAAATTCGGTCATACGTTGATCAGGCGTAAGACTGAAAATCTATAAGTACTTAGCAGACCCGTTTCCAATGAAAATACTTGGAAAATAATTTTATTGAAAATGTAGAAAACATTTTTGAAAATAGAGGAAATATCTTTGGTGAGAATGCTCTGGAAATCATCACCCCCATCCATGGTCGCAATTACATCATGCGTTACGTTGCCATCACAGCAAAAGTCCATGTAACTGTAGGCACTCCACGCCCCTCGATTATGTGATGGAACCCGCCACAGATCGCAGTTACATTCCAGGGCTACATTGCTATCACAGCAAAAGTCCATGTAACTGTAGGCATCAGCGCCCTCGATTTTCGCTGCCAAAAATGAAACTTCTCCACTCCCACATAGGTCGCAGTCTATCGATGTAAAATCAAACGTAGACTGTTGGCTCTCAACAGCACATACGACTTTCGCTATGTCACCATAGGTTGCAGCCTACCGATGTAAAACCAAACGTAGACTGTTGGCTCTCAGCGGCACACACGACTTTCGCTATAGTCTGCAGTAGATCACAGTGACATTGAGTTACACTGTCGTCACAGCATAACCCAAATGCCTCTGTATGCATCAGCGCCTTCAACTTCCGCTACACACTACACATAATCCTTAGGAACTAGTTTTGTCCGGACTCCTCACAGGATCAACTTTAGAACCTCCCCCTTTGAGGCTCAAGGCAGTACCAACCTATGGTACTTCTGAGAAGTTCATTTCAAGAGAGAGCCTTTTTCTCCAAAGCCATTTTCAAAACACTTTACATATAGTATCTTCCAAATCATACACCTAGTATGAATTCCATATAAATATCTTTTTCTCAAAATCGATTATCCCAAAATCGATAATCCTCAAACTAGGCTTTCCAAATTCCAATATTGATTTTACCCAAAAATCAAAAGCCTTTCCAAAATCCATAGGTTCCAAAAACCTTTCCTCTAAAGTCATTCTCATAAGATCCTTTATATATATAGATATGTATAACCTTGAAAAAGCTTTGGATCATTTCAAACTTGTATAAAACTCTTTTTATACTTCAAATATTTTCAAAACCGTTTTCTTCTGACTATAGATTCAACAAGGGGAGTTTCAATTATATATACACAACTTTGTTTATGCCAAAACAATATTCAAGCTTGATTACTCTATAAAGTCACTTACCATATTACTTCCATAAAGTAAATTTCTACTATAGAAATATCCAATTTCCACTTTATTCCATCATATATTTCACAAAATATACTTTTCATCTCAAAAACCGTTTTACAGTTCTATCCACACATTTCAATATCAATTTCATTCAAACCCGTATGATATACACATATCATCCGTACACTATACTAATCCGATCGCTCACTCGATCACACAATTTCACTTCCGAACTAGTATCGTCCACCCGACTTCCTACCGCAGACTCAGATCTGGTTTCTTGATCAGAAACAGTCATTCTCCTTACATAGCCATAACTATGATAGAGAATATCCAGAACCAATCAACAATCCATATCCAGGTTCGCCGTCGAAAATCGAGTGAAAAATTCCAACTCGGATCGATGTACTATCTCGAAATTCTGTGCTCGAATCTGGATCAAATCACTATGCGAATAGAATAATATACGTACATCCTACATATTTATCTTCATTGATTATTAACTAAATCAATCCTTTTTTCTATTCACATTCACTTTAATTTCTATCCACTTATTCATAATTGTTACAATTCCATTTGGATTATCACTTTAATCCCTATCTCAAATGGAAATTTAATCATAAACAATTTGCACTCTGACCAACTTATATTTAAAAAATAATTTAAAAAGTTTAATATAGATAAGTAGTTGAAAAATAATTGTAAATTTGTAAAATAGCTATAAAATAGTTAAGTAATTGTAAAATAGTTGGAAAATAGTCAAATAATTAGAATTTTTAAATAACTACAAAAGAGTTGTAAAATAGTAATTAGTTACAAAGTAGTTGAAAAACAGTAATTAGTTTATAAAACGGTTGAAAAATTATTAAGTAGTCCCAAAAATAATTGTAAAATAAGTATAAGATAGTTTGGCTTTAAGAAGAAAGATTGTATAGTAAATAGCTTGGAAAATAGATTTAAAACAGTTTATATTAAAATAATTTATTTTGAAAATAGTCCAAAGCCAAACTGTTCAATTCCCAATCTCCAATCCCATCAATTCAATTTAAATTTCCACTTCCATTTACATTGACTCAATTCCAAATATAAATAACTTCAATTTCCATTGAATCTGATTTATTCCTAATACAAGTTGAATTAATCTTAGTTTCTTTCCAAATTCAAATCATATTCCATTTGATTTTAAACCTATTCAACCTTAATACATTTCCAAATTATTCAAATCAATTTGGATTAATTTCAAATTGAAACCACTTCAATTTCAAATCATTTCAATTTCTATCTGGATTAATCCCAGTTCCATTTGAATTTGAACTCGTTCAACTTCAATTTCAATTCAAATTAATCCAATTCAAATTTTCCATTTGAATTTTTAAACTTATCCATCTTCAATCACAATTCTAATCAATTCAAATCAAATTCAATTTGAACTAATTAAATTCAAATTTCAAATTTAAACCATCCCGAATTATATAAATTCGAGTTAAATTTTTTAAATGTTGATTTAATCCTTTAAATCAAATCAACTTATATCTTTAAACCATTTAATTCTGAATCCAAATTCCATTTTATCTTAATAATGGATATATTACCATACCCCATTTATTCATTCATTTAAACAAATCCAATTTCAGCTTAAAGATTGTTAATAACAACAGGATGGTGTTATTCAAATTATTTTAAAACATCCATCCATTTCCAATTTCCAGATCTCAAACCCATTTTGAGATCACATAAACTCGCAATTCGAATTAACCATTTAACTTCCCAAGTTAAATCCCAATTTCATCTTGAAATTTTCAAATCAGGTTGTTCATTCAAACTTATTTAACTTTTTCTAAGTTATTTCAATTTAAATCCCGTTAACCTTACTCAAATTTGAATTCCCACTCCTAATTTCAAAATTCTTTCCCACTTATAAGTTCAAAATTTATATCACTTTGGGTTTTCTAATCTTATTCCAAATAAAATTTTAAAATTCAACTTTTAGAGTTTATTTCAAAACATCATTGATATTATGTATATTCCTCATATATACATATTATTTTAAACCACCTTTGGTTTTTAATTTAAAATAAATTTCTTTAAATTTTCAAACAACTCTTGTTTGAAATAGGACCCCTTCATTCAAATATATTGAGTAACATTTCTTTATCACTTTAGAACAATTTTCAAATTCTGGTCCCAGATTTAAAACTTCACAATTTAGATCATCTTCGGTTCCAATTTACAAGTCATACTTTCCTAAATGTTTTACTTCCCTAAAACATTTCATCATTTTAGGATAATAACCAAGGTTATTATAACTGGAAATCAATTCACTATTATCTTATTCTGAAAATTCTTCTCCAAATTTAATTTCAGTTTGAATCTATTTAAAACTTATCTTTATTCAATTTAAATTTGGTTGTATTTCTATTACCACTAAATTTAGTTCCAGTAATTTAACAACCAATTACCTTAATATTTATTAGAAATAAATATTGCTTTATATATCAAAATATAATCTTATATAAAATCATTTACCTTTAAAATCATTTAAAATCTTTATATAAGAAAATAACAAGTACGCTCTCATACACACACACACACATTCAACTCATTCTAGGGTTCCACTTACCCTATCCTTAATGAGTAATCCCTCCAGAGCCAAGGTTCTCGCTTAACCTCGCTCTGATACCAAATGTAACGACCCAGATTTTTCGATCTCGAAAATTCCAAATAGTTAGGAAAAGAAGAAAGAGATAGAAGAAGTAACAGAAATGAAACACAGAATCTTACATTCGCAGCGGATCAAAATATAATATCAAATAAAAATAACAGTTATACAAGGAAAAACTGTATCAGTTAATTTACATTAATACATCAGAGTTACAACATTACACAAATGCTGGACAGTTAAAGTTAACTTGTCTCGGATATAAACAATAACAATAACACAGTGGAATACACCATACGTCCTGCCACATAGCTCGCCTCCTGAGCTTCAGAACGCCCTTACCTGAAAATCTGTAACACTCGGTCTGACTCGAGCATTACATCAAAGTAACACCCGGGTCAGGCTGGAAACCAGCGTGAGTAAACCAATTTAACATGGAATACAACAGCATAATACTTACATAAAACTCGGGGTAGCTCATATCAATTTTACAAATTCAAAAGTTTGGTATAGACAATACTTATTACACACATCAATTTTTAAGTACCAAAACTTAGATTAAATGGTCTAATTCACTTAAATCATTACGTTCCAGCCTATTGATTTCACATATCAAATCTATACAGAATTTTATAGATTACAAATCGAAATGGTTTCGGGTATTTACTAATACCCGACTCCGGTCTCTTCGAATTCAATGCCATCTTAACCTACACTATTCAAGTGAAACACAAATCAACTTTTAATCACAAGATGTCACTTTTTTACACAGCAATTCATCCTCTACAGATAACCACATAATCGCTGTTCAAGAAAAACATATCATATCACAAACATTTTATATCAAAAATATCAACCAATCATTTATGAGCAAGATTAATTAGTTACCCATTCCTAATTAAATCAAATCAATTACTTTAATCACTTTTAATCTTGCTTACTTAACAATAATTAATTACAAACTATTAATTAATCATCCCCTAATTATCCTCTCTAACTACATTCAGTAATTAGCCCTTAATTATTTTACCACATTTATTAATCAACTTTGATTAATCACATTCAGTAATTAATTATTCTTAATGACTTACATTAATTAATTAACCTCTTAATTAATTAATAAATCCTTTAATTAATTACACTGAATAATTAACACTTAATTACTTCCACTAAGTAATTAATCTTTAATTGCTTTCCATCAAGTAATTATCCATTAATTAATTAAAGCATGTAATTATCCATTAATTACTTTACTAAGTAATTACACTTCATTAATTACCTTAAGTAATTATACTTAACCCTAACTAATTTTTAATTAATAATTAATTAATCCTTAAGCCTTATAAATTAATTAATCCTAAATTATTAATTAATTTAACTTTAATTACCTTATTAATTTAAGTAACCTTTAATCATAAAAACTTAACTAACTTTCAAGATTAAAACAATTACATTAATTACCTAAAATTAATACATGTTTAAAAACATTTCATGTTTTTAATTTATGCTTAATTACCTTTTAAAAATTAATTTTTTAAAATACTTAAACCTTTCTCAAAATTAAAGCATAAAACTTTTATATCAAATAGTTTAAACATAATAGTTCAAATCAGTTTTAAATTCAAATTTTAAAATTAACTTTTCAAACTTAAAAAAACATTTACAAGCTTGCTTCGGGTTCGACCCGCCTTTGACTCGAGACCAGACTCGAGTTTCCCCTCCTCTCCCTCTTTCCTTCAACTTATCATAATTTAAACAAAAAACTGCAATCATGCGCAAACTCTCGTGCAAAACTCGATGCCCCACTCGTGCCAAAACACAGCAACCCCAAGACAGTCCGATTCCTCACCTTGCCCTTCCTTCTTCCATTCTTTAAAACTTGACGATTCAACCCATCTTCCTACTGACATGCACTGGAACATCATCGTGCACGTGCACGCGAGTTCAACGTGGATCTAATCGACCCTACCATCATCTACAAATCGCTGACGGTCATCACGATCCCATCGAGTTCCTAGAAACCCAATCCACATCACAGAAAAATATCAAAGAATTCCAAGCCTACAGCCTGAAACCCCGATCATCAATCACCTCTATCTTCCATTCCCGTCCACTGGAGACTACGGCCATGTAACTGGACCTCTACCTAAGTTCCTCGTACCCTTTCCCGTTGCTCTGACTCAACTCGAAACAACATCGACGCTGAAATTCCTTCGAGAACCACCACAACCTCAAGTTAATCCTAAACCTTTGATTGACATCATATCTATCCACGATGTTTCAAAAAATACTAGACTATTTTTCCCACTTTCCTCGTTCCACGATTCACCTCTGACATAAACCCCGAGTCACAGATCGACGTTGATTGACAGTAATTTACAGTTAACCCAAAATTAAACATCTCGCCATATCTAACTAATTATAAGTCTAAAAATCATGATTTTTATGGCTATATTCATCATTCACAATTTAAAATCAGATTATAGGCTCAAAAAAGTATTCCAGAAATTGGAATTTGGACTTATTGTTGAATCAGACCTGTAGTTCTTCATTTTTAAATACATACTCCATAATTTTATTCGAAATTATTTTTAAATTTTAAATTATCATATTACAAACATTTTCTGTTTAAAAGTCGAGGTTTGAATTTGACTGTATATGTAGATATAAATTTTCTTATTGTTGTTCAAGTGTTTGGGAACACAATAGTATCCATCAACAAACACACAGCCATATACAAAAATATATAATGTAATTCAACTAAAACCAGATAAAACTATCCATGCAACCCAGACTTATAACTTTGCTTTACATATTAAACCCATGCATCTCAAATTCAACCAAAATTTGTTTACTCACTTTGTTTGCAAAGTAGAGAACAGTTCATCCCTGAACATATTTACTTTTTTTTACTGTAAATTTATTGTTTCGGATAATAATTCAATAAATTTTACTTGAGTTAATTTTTAAAATAGGATTTCACCAATTTAAACATCTTTCCTTTAAACACTATATCCTATAATTGATTTGGTGAAGAGATGTTAAGTTTTTGAGTGATTTAGTTGGTCTGTAAGCCAAAACAGAGTCAGGATATCATATACTCATCATGCACACAATTTCCATACACATATATGCATACAGACACAATCAAAACATTTCACTATATTACAACTATGATTAATCATATATATTAGAATATAAACAGATTGAAACTATGCTTACTCACCTGCAAATGCTCTAAACCGAGAAGCAGTTTTGGTTCTGAACTTTGCTTTGAGTATTTGATTTGTTTCAGATCTGGGATTTTTGCTTAATTGAATCTGGATTTTCTTTGATCTGAGTGGAATTTTGAATTGTGTTGAGCTCAGGTTTTAGATTACAAAAGCTTGATGTAGTTTTGCATTTAATTTCTTTTCTAGTTTCAAGTATACAGGCTTTTTGGTTCTTAGATTTGAAAATGAAGATGGAAAAAAGAAATGAGGAGAGAGAGAGGGAAGGTTATATAAAATCTTGATTTAAGATTTAAAAAGAAAATAAAAATTGTGACACTTGTTATGGTTGCATGTAAATATTGTTAACATTTGTTATTTTCATTAATAAATCACCTTACACTTATAATTAGAAACACTTGTAATTTTACATGAACATATTACTTTTAAAATGATTTAAGAAGCTTTTTAAATTTAATTTTCTAATTTATAAATACATATTCTAATTTATATAAATAAATTCCTTTAAAAATAAAATAATATAAACAATTTATGTTCTTAATAAAATCAAATCAAATACATTTTAAAACAAAAGTATGATTTAAGATATAAATAACTATCTTTTAAATTTTAATTTAAATATTCAAATAAAAATTAAATTTCAAATCCAATTTAAAAATCAATTTGATATATACATGTATTTAAACAAATACAATTTCAATTTGTATAAAATAATTTTCATAAAAATCTATATATATATATATACAACACAATTATTATTATTGTTTTAAAATAACTATTTTATCAATTTTAATTAATTTGTAAAAGAGATTATCACATTTTTAAATTTGTTTGAAATTCTAGAAATTCCAGGATATCACACCACTTTTTAATGGCAGCAAGTAACTTATTGGTCATCTAGAATGGAAATTTACTTACAGTCAAGTGTTCTAGACATTTGGAATATTCTAGAAAATAAGTACACCGAACCCCAGACTGATTTTTCATCTTGGATAGATGACCAAAAGGCACTTGCATAAAATAATTCCAAAGCCATGAATATTTTATTTTGCTCACTAGATAAGAATGAATTCAATAGAGTGTCTATTTGTAAGTCTATAAATGAAATTTGGAGAACACTACAAGTTACTCATGAGGGTGCTAGTCAAGTAAAACAGACTAAAATTTCCTCATCAAATGATCGGTTTTAATTATTTAAAATGCATCCAAATGAGTCCATTTTTGACATGTAGTGTGAATTTCAAAATATAATGCGTTCATTTGTTGCGTTTAAAAACTTTTCTAAAGAGGATCAAGTCAAAAAAATCCTAAATTCACTCTCTTCGGAGTGGGATCAAAAGATACTTACAATTAAAGAGGCTAATAATATTAGTACTCTAAAAATTGAATAGTTAATACGTAATTTAATGTCCTATGAAGCATAAATGCCGGTAGAAGAGAAAGCAAAGCAACAGAAAAGAAATCCATCGCTTTCAATGTGGTAACTGGCATCAGGATTCAGATGATGACAATAACGAGGAAATCGCCTTTATGACCAGAAAGTTTAGAAAATTCTTAAAGTATTGAAAGATCAATAACTTTCAAAAACCTGAAAACAAAACAATGGAACTGGAGCTACGATTATATGCTTCAACTGTGATGAACCCAATCATTTTCAGAGAGACTGGCTGCATCTATATAAATCAATGGTCTCACCGACAAATGACTCATCCAAAAAAAAGGCTTATCTAGCAACTTTAGATGATTCGAATACTTCCTTTAGCGACAATGAAATAGATACTGAAAATGTGAATATGTGTTTCACCACAACAACAAACTAGTCAATACCGATCAACAAAAAGCAGCAAAACCAATATGCTTTACATTTTTAATTCCCTTTTTTGCTTTAGATTGCTAGGATTAACCTATAGAATAATAATAGAAGAATATAATACAAGTATTAAGTATATCTTCAAAATTTATTTTGATTAATAGGAATATAATATTAATTAAAGACAATTATATATATATATACATATATATATATATATATTTTAAAAATTAATTTCTTTTGTTTTTTGGCTGAGTATATAGATTGGTAATAATTATAGCATAATTAGAAATATATATAAAAGTGAATAGAAATAATTTGTTCAACCTTGTATTTTGGAAATTATTGGCCATATGTCGACACATGCTCTAGAATACTAAAATTTGAATTTTCATTTCAAATTCAAAATTTGAATTCTCCTAGAAGGTTTTCAATCCTAGGAGCTTGGTTCTGCTGCATCCGCGTCTTCGGTTTGTTAGGATTTCCATACCATCTCTGCCCACCTTCCTGTACTGACAGGTGAGGCCCCGGATCTCTCTTAAGGTCCTCCATATTTTCACCAACACCTATGTTCCGTAAAGGTATCTTTTGAGAAGAGAACATGAATATTGATTCTCCATTTTCATTTCACTCTTAAACTCTCTTATCTCCTCAAACAATTCATCAATGGCTTCCTCTTTTCAAATCCAAAATCCACCAGGCTCTCTAAGAAAAGTAAAAGCTTTCTCTTCAATAAGAAAAACGCAATTGAGACCTATATAGAATATTTAACTTTCGAAAAAGTTTCTTCTAGAAGGTTTGTTATATTTAATGATTTTGCTTCTTACGGTTTATATAAACTTTGTTTTGAAAATAATATTCTTAGTTTGGTTGATTCTTCCCAAAATGATTTTATTTGCTACCCCCATTTAGTAAAAATGTTTTATGCAAATTTAAGAGGAAAGTTTTATCTAGCATAAGAAGGTTAAATTTGGTGTAGCGTTAATGACACTTAACAGTTTTAAATTGTGAACTTTTGGGTCATATTCTTGGTTGTAAATCTAGTGGAATTAACCTCTCAACTTTTCAAATTGATATTCAAAATCGTGAAGTTCTTCATGACATTTTTGAAAGTGATGAAGATTTCGAATTCAAACATACTAATTTTCAACCTAAATCGAGACTTATGAATCCCATAACAATGTTTACACCAAGAATAGGAAATTATAATAACACGACTCAAAAAGTTTTCAAAGCGCTTTTTGCTATTTATGGTCGCTACAACATAAATTGGGTACAAATCATTGTAGATGGTTTTTTACAAAAGAATATTCTAAATATAATAACACATTTTTCTATGGTGCATATCTTACTAGAATTTTCTTATTTTTGTGCGGATTTAAGAGGAGAAAAATCCATTCGTTGAAAAGTTTTCAACAAGGCAAATATCTCCCTTATGCACATTCCAATATTCTTTGAGCTAAATGAAACTCTTGCCAAAAAGAATAAAATGTTGGCATGGGAAGAAGAATAAGAAATTCAATAAGAAGAGGAGGAAGAAGGAGATGGAATGGAAGCGGAAGAAGAGGAGGAGGATGAAGAAGATTCTTCTTTGGAATGTTTTGAAAAACCATCCAACCTTACAAACAAAGAGGAATCAAGAGAAGCTTCCTAAAAACAAAAAGAAACTTAAGCGTTCCTTTAGTAAAAAAGTTAACTTCTCTTTCCAATAAAATGGGTAAATTCTTTGGAAAGGTCATTTACAAGCTTGGTGGCTCTTTATCATCTTTATCCATATACTTCTAGAGTTTATCTAGTAGTTTACCTGTGTTATCTAGCCTCGTACCATGATTTTTTTTAGTTTAAGTGTATGTTGGTCTTATGTATTTTTCTCTTATTTTCAATGAAATTCACGTACCCCTCTATTTCTGATCAATGAAGTATGTTTCGTACTATGTTACATTGTTCATTTAGTCTCTGAAAGTCATGAAAGTATAATGATATAGGATAAAAACAAAAGCTATAACAAACAAGATGGTTTTGAAAATTATGATATGTATGTTGAAATACATATATTATATATGTCGACATATAATGACCAGAAATGAATTTTTTTAAATTTCAAAGAAAAATAACTACCAACCACCTATTTATTTCTAACTTTCTATCTTTATATAAGTATATTTCTTCTAGAAAACTCATTTAACATTTCATTCCATACTCTATTTTCATTCTCAAGCATATTTTCACAACTATGTCTGCTTCACATAAAAACTACGTGAAAATCTCGAAAAAAACTCTCCAATCTTTTAAGATATTCTCCCCTTCATCCTACAAAATTAAAGACACTTAGAATTAAGTAAAATGCAGATGACAAAAAGTAAGAGAAACTTTTTGAAGCTATTTGATGGATGATTTATTCCCTAATCAAAAACGGATCATCCAATAATCAAGAGTGCACCATCAATAAGGATAATGAAGATTGGGATGCCATTAAATCAGATCTAGTCTTTAAGGCTGATGGTTGTGCTAATGTTCCTTGAAACATCTAGTCATTAGGTTTGAATTTAATATGTAAATACACACACACAAACACACTTTCTCTCTCTCTTAGGATTTGATTGATATGCATTTTTAATTAGTTTGGATTGCTTGACATGAATGTTTGATTGGATTTGATTGTATAAATTTGTATGTTTTAGTTTGGTTTGGTTTGAAATTCGATTGATATGTATTGGATTTGCTTATATATTGTTCAAAATTACATCAATAATTTTTTATATCATATATTATCATGTTTACTTGCATAACATATATCATATATCGCTTATGTATAGTTATATATTATAATTTTTACTTAGTTTATTGATTTTAAATTAAATATATTGTCATATAGGTAATTATTTATTTTTCATCCATTTTTGTTGATGACAATGGGGAAGAAAAATAAAAAATATAAATATGCACATACTAAGGGAAAGATATCTAACTCAGGGGGAGTTAAATCATATTTATATATGCAAAATAATAATGGTTGTCATCATCAAAAGGGGTAGATTTTTAGTACCTCATATATTGATTTTGATGATAACAACCTTGGTGACAAATATATATTAGTATAAAATAGATATACTAATGATTTTGCCAAGTTATATTATACATAGTGCATGATATTATATAGGTTTTGAATTGAAAACTGTACATTATAAAGATCAAGAACTAAACATGAAGACTTATGAGCATAAAGATCAAGATATGAATATTTCAAGAATATGGTATGTTGTATAGAGTCATGGAATAATTTTAAAGTCCCTGGTAGCAATCTTTCATTTCAATTTCACTTTTTTTTATCATCTAGTTTTAAATCAAAATATATTTTTAAAAAAAAATTAATAAAAGTTTTCTAAAGTTTAAAATATTTATAAACTATGTTTAAACTATTTTACAAAGTATCAAAATATTTTACAAAGCATTATATTTTCAAAACATTTTAAAATAAAAAGTTTCCAAAATATACTAGGATATGTCGACATATAGGCAGATTATATGTCGACATACGTGCCGCAGTTTTCAAAATTCAAATTCGAAATGAAGTGTTTATTCATCGTAACACTTCGCGAATGGACATGTCTGTTTGTTCTCTATATATAGGGGGTTTCCTAAAAAAAATTTAATAACTACTTTCTTATTATCTTCTCTCCTCTTACTCTACCAAAATTCCTGCTGAAAATAAATTCAAATTTTCTAAAATTCAAACCAGAATAAATTCAATCTTCATTGTATTGGTTCTCTACTATTTACTCTTTAATTTCATTCATCCCTATCACTCAATCAAAGATCATAGTGCTGTCTAAGAGGCTATAGAATTAATTGTATCCAAATATCTAACAATGTCTTTGGAAAAACCATGAAAACTCTAGTTATAGTTGATTGGATGTGATTGTGTCCCAATTCAAATCAATTAGGTGTGTTTAGTGTCCCAGAAATCCATGTGGGTGTGCTTGTGTCCCGAGTAAAATCAAGTGAGTGTACTCATAGCTCAAAAATCTGGAGGGTGTGTCTCGTAGCCTTGAAACCAAGTTTGTATTGGTTTTGCCTTCTGCTGTTGACAGATTGGCATTTGAAAGGAAATCGGTACTAGCAATTTTACAGGACTGTATGTAGGACAACTCCAAACCAGTATAAAATCCCTGGTGTGATCTCTTTGATTCTCTACTTTTACTTTACTTCATTTACATTTGTCTATGTTTGAATCTAAGATTGTTTATTCTATGTTAATTAAGTATAATCTTAAAAGAATCAAAAAGAAATTCATTAAAGTTAGAAAACAATATTCACCCCCTTGGTGTTTAGTTAAGCCTTAAGATCCATAATTTCTCCACTAACATCACTTGTCGACTAGCATAGGCGATAGCCTTTCCCCTCTGCATCAACACCGCACCTAGTCCTATACCACATGCATTTATGTATACTGTCATCTCCTCATTCGCATTTAGAATGGCTAGTCATCAACTTCTTCTTTCAGGCTCATGAATAAATGTTACACCTCGCGTCCCAAGTAAAAGTCTGATTCTTTTTCGTCAAGTTAGTTAACGGCATCGCTACCTTAGAGAAATCATTGATAAAACCTCCATAATATCCCTTCAGTTCAAGGATCTGTAGCGGTCTTGGGTCGATCCCATTCTTGTACAGCTTCCACCTTCGTAAGATCTAGAGCAATACCGACTCGGAAACAACATGACCCGAAAATCGCACTTCCTACCTCCAAAAGTGACACTTCGAAAACTTTACCTTTGGTTGGAGCTCTCTCAAAAACTCAAGCATAATCCACAAATGCTCCCATGTTCTTCCTCCGTCCTTGAATAAACAAGGATTTTGTCCACGAATACAAGTACAAACTAATTTAGTTGATCTTTGAAAACACGGTTCATAAGATCAATAAAGTATGTCGGTGCGTTGGTTAACCTGAATGGCATAACTAACCACTCATAGAATCCAAACGGCTTATGAAATGCAGTGATTAACACACTCTTTTTCGCCACTCTCAGTTGATGAACCTCATCACAAGGTCCAAATAAGAGAACACAATAACACCATGAAGCTGATCAAACAAGTCATCAATACGCGGGAGCAAATACTTGTTCTTATTCTTCACCTTATTCACCTCATAATAACTATACACAATCTCAAAGAGTCGTCCGTCTTAGTGGCAAACACTATTGGTGCCTTCTGCTCAGATATACATATAACAACCCTGTATTTTGTAATTATTTTAATTGAAATTTCTGATTTAAAAACTTTATTTTATTTATTAAAATGAATAAATTTTTTTATTTTAAATATAAATTTTGATTTGTATGTGAATTAAAATTCCAAACATGAATAAATAGAATATTTTTCAAAAATGCGAATTTTGGTCAATATGGTCAAACTTTGACTTTTAAATTTAAAATTTTAAAAATTTGAAAATTTAAATTTTATCTTTTATTATGGAAATAAATAAAAATTTCAAGAATACTGCTTTTCGTTTCGTTGAAATCTGATTAATACTGTGAAAGTTATGCTTTTTTCACTATTGTATGTAAATTGTTATTTAACAAAAAAAATTATTTTAAATATATAAATATTATTTTATTTGGATGACATGTTCTAATTTGTGTATATATGTGTAACATAACATGCTATGTATATAATTTTATTTTTAAAACATTTTAAAAGTGTTGTTATAATTTTCAAATGTTTATTTTGTTTGCAAAATTTTAATGCTAGTTTCAATTTAATAAGCTATTTTCTTATTTATCTTCTATTTTTCCTAAAATTATTTATTTATTTTGTTTTTCACTTTATTTTTGTTGTCTTTTATTTTATTTACTGAATTTTATTTTGTTTATTTTGATTAAAAGAAAATGGAAATTCAAAAGACAAAACCTTTTTATTTTCTTTGACTTTTCATTTACTTGTCTTTCATTTTCTTTTGCCTTTTCATTTCGTTACTTTTGGCCGTCCATTACTTTTTGCATAGCCATGTATTCTCTTCAGCATTCACGTGAGAAAACATCTCACTTCCATTTCAACATCACTTCAGAACTGGCCTGATTTGTACCATGAAAGGGTCGAGCCCAATTGACCCATGGCCGAGCCAAGTGATGCACAAAAACTCCACCTATTACCTTGTCTCTTTGTATTCCTATGTTGTAACACCTACCCCATCATCATCTCCATGTTGTCGTGCCTGTATGATGCTAAAACCTGACCTATATGATGCCGTACCTAAGCCTATGTCCAGCCATGGCCGAGCAAATGATCCCTTAGGCCAAGCATTTGAATGGTTAAAGGCAAGGTTAAGTCATTTTGCTGTTTGTTGCTTTTTAATTCAAATTGTTTCAATGTATTTTTGGTGTTGAATATATATGTTTATATGGTCTTGTTTATTTGTTGTTTACAAGACCATCATCTTGGCTCTCTATTCATTCAAATCAAAAGTCGTACTGTATCGTGCTTGTCATGCTTTCTGGAATATATTCCGTGTGTTTTGATTTGCTAACTCCAGCTTGAAAATGTGAGTCCTTCTCATTCTAACATTTACTTACGAAATGGAAAATTGATGACAAGTGATTAGTAATTGAAATGTTATGCAAGTTAATGATGATTATATGATATGTTATTTCATGTTATTACCATGTTAACTTTGTTAATTATCACTTGACTTATGATATATGACAGTATATTGTGACATTGACATGTTAGTGTATTTGTTTATATTGTTTATGCATATATTCACACTGTAAGTTCCCTGTTAGAATAGAATCACTCTGGGTTGAAATGATACATACTCGAACGGACATTAAAATAGGAAAAAATCATTATGAGCTGAAATGATAGGATCAAGTGATTTTTATTGTATTTTATTTGACTTGGGATTGCGGGTTTGAAATGATAGGACCCGGGTTTTCTTTTTAAATTGCGGATTGAAATGATACATATCTGTATTGCTTGACCTAGGTTAGAAAATTATATACAGACCCCGTGGTATATTTTAAATGATTTTTCCTTAAGATATGTATTTTTAAAAGTATAAATTTTGATTTAAAAATATATTTTTTTGGTTTTAGGAAAGCTAAATATTAAGTTTTGAATTTGCGAATTTAAGTATGTAAATTTTAAGTAAATGTGATTTTTGACTTTAAATTTTATTTTTATAATGTAAGTGAATAATATGAATTAGATGTAAAGTTTTGAAATGATATTTGAAGTAAATTGTTAAGTTTTGTTAAATTTATAAGTTAATAAACAGAAAAATTTTGATTTAACAAATGAATTGAGTTTTAAATTGGATATTTGTTTAAAAAAATTTGTTGTGATAAATCATATGTTAAAATTATTTAAATGTGAAATTTTGAAGTCTAGAAATATGATTTATAAATTCAAATTAACAAAAATTTGGAGTGTTGATGTTTCTGAAGCTAAAATAGAATTTTATTAATAGCATTTCAAAAATGTTGTGGTCTTATGACAACATTTTTAAGTGCTGTTGTTTTTGAATTTAACTATGTTTGAAATAACTAAATATCTATTACGGCATTTATAAATGTCGTTGTTTCTGAACTAAACTATTTTGGAAACTATAAGCTACGATAGCACTTTATAAATGCTGTCGTTGTTATAATTTGACAATGTTTAGAAATATTATAGATTTTAACACAATTTGAGTTATATTTTAAAGTGTTAAATGATTTAACTTTTCGAATTGATTATTTGTGAAATTTTAGGAGTTTTGAAAATATTTTAATATTTAATTTTGAATTTTTAAGGAATTTAAATTAAATTTGAATTTAAATAAAGTTTACTTGGTTATGTGTTAAATGGAATGAAATGTAATGAAATGTAATGAGATAAATGAATTGTCGAATGAAATTTTAAAGTGTGTTCTGTAAAGATATTTGAAATAATAAATGAATGACATATTAGATTTTAAAATGATATTTAAATTGAATATTTGAATTAAAGAATGATAATGAATTTATAATGGATTTGAAAAGGAAAGATTTTGAAATGGTTTTGAATAACATAATCTTTATTTTGATAAAGGATGTGAATTTGGAATGATATTTGATTTTGATCTATTTGATAAATGAATATTTGAAGTTATACTTGTATGATAATATTAGATTTATGAAATGAATATTTCAAAACTAAGTAATAATGAAGTGAAATCAGAGATATGAAATTATAAAAATTAGTTTTGAAATATGGGATATTAAAGCTTTGAAATATACTAAAAATTGAATAGTTTAATTTTATGGATTAAATCTATATTTGAAATTGATAAGATTTGAAATGGTTTTGTTGGGAAACTGAATTGAATTGAAACTAATGGTTTGAATTGAATTAAATTGGAAATTTGAAATTTGAAATTTGGGTTTAATTGAATAAATTTGTAAAATGTATAGAATGAAAGGAAGGTACCATGATTTCAAATGTATGATTTCGAAATGTTATGATTTTCAAAGTGTAATGATTTCAAGTATTTTGGTTTCAAAAGAGTTATAACTTTGAAAGTATTATGATTTTTGAAAGGTGAATATATGTTTGAAATGGAAATGATATCGTATTGATTTGGATATAGTTTTGAAATAAAAATGGTATTGGTTTTGAAGTATAAACTATTTTGAAAGGAATATAGTTTGAAATGAAATTATTTGATTTTGAAGTATAAACTATTTTGATATGACCATGGCGTTATAATAACGTTTGGTTGTTAAAGAGACTGGGATCAGAAGTTGTCATACTCTCTGCCAACTCCGAAAACCACTTTAACAACCGTGTACGCGGTGGGGATTCCAGAATGAAGTAGGATGGTGGCAACGAACCTATTGAGGTATGAACATGGACCCGACTCCCGTGAGTTAGCATAAGGTGGCTAAAACAGGAGCGATAGACGGGCCAAGTGAGTTCATTCCTCCTATCGGACACACTTCTTCGATACTATACTCTTAGTTGTGATTGATTTGATGGCCATCCTCCGATTTTGATTTGAAGTGTGTTCCGAGGTGGGCGATAGTGGCTGTTATGCGTTACCACCAGCCCGGAAGCATAATTGGTATATCTACCCTGGCATTGCGCCTAGTTATGCTGTGTCATCTACCATAGCGAGCCTTACTATGAGTTTGTTTTTCTTCCGTAGCCCATGGAGTATTTAGGGTAGCCTCCCGATCTAGAGGTGCGTTGATACTGGATGGACTACTGGGACTATTACGTGTTAAGGGGAATATTGGGTCACTCCTTAACGCTATTTAAAAGTCATTTTATTTTACTGTAGACATTATTATAATAGCACAATATTACTACATAGTAAATAGTTTAACAGGTCCTTAAAGAATGGGCGATCCCGAGCATCCTTTAAGTTACTGATGCATTTTTTGTTACTGTTCACTTGAGTTGATTTACAGTTCATAAGCATTTATGTACCGACTCGAGTGTTTTGTGTTTTGCATTACGCTCGAGTCAGACTGAGTGATTCAGCATTAAAGACTCACCATCGGAGTTGGAGCATTGCTTGAAGATCCAGCCATCTATTTTGCTTTCAGTTCCAGTGTTTCCAGTGATGTATTCGTATTTGTACTTGATGTATCTTGTTACTCTTCTGTTGTATCTTGTTTAGCAGATGTATCTAATATATATTTAGTAGCTTCATGAACTACTATCTCTTTTACTTTCGCTGCATTATTATTTACTCTGTGTCTGTGATATGTGATTATTTATTTACTGTATATTCTGAGTTTGTGAAATTTCATTTACAACGCGGTATTTTGAGCAATTCAAGTCCGATATGTGCGGATGCGAATGGTTGAAATTATCGGGTTGTTACATGTGGTATCAGAGCTTTGGTTTTAGGCAAAACACAGCGTGTATGGTAAATGTATTTACAGAATCACTTTCATTCAAGTTTGAATCTCTTCCTTTTGACTCGATTCCTTTAAATTTTGTAACGTTCCATGCGGCTCCATAATCCATTCGTGTCCCTCACTATTAGTCTTCTTTTGATCCTGGAGTATCCATAACTCTGCTTCGAATGATCTTTATAATGAGTCGGCGATCCCGCCAATCTCAAATTGATTTGTAATGGGGTGAAACTTCTTTACAACAGCATCGATTCACCAGAGATTTTTATATCCTCGGTTTAGATGCTAGTATCTCTTATAATTTTGAATTCTATCTCTTGAGATCGAATGTAGATTTACCGTAGAAAATCCACATCGACCTTATTCTTTAAGTCACGGTTGACCTGGTTAAGGTTGCCCGTGATTTATATAAGCTTATCCATCTTCCTATCCTATTATTTAATCATCTCATCTTTGTTTCCCACTTATCTTCAAATCATTCTTGAAGTGTATTTATAAACTAATATTTAAAATGTTTTATACATTGTGTTGTTTGAGTTGTTGATGTAGATTTGTGTTTTCGATCGACTCGTCTGATCAATGCTATCGATAAGATTACCAAAACACTTGAACAGACCAAATTGAAACAATATGTTTTTTCAAATTTAGTAATGAAATAAATTTTGTAACTATATTATAAATTTTTTTCTGGATTTTTATTGAATTGGTTGTTAAGAAATAATACTCGATTTTTGTATATCATTATCTCTTGTTTCATATATAAATAATTGAACTATAAAACATGATTATAAATTTATTTGAAAATTTAAAATGAATTTAAACAAGAATTTGAGAATTTAATTTCTGACGGTTTCAAACCTTGTAGTTAAAGTTTTAAAAGGATATGTTATTTAAAGTATTTTCGAACAAAAATTTGTTTCCAAAGAATTTTAAAGTTTAAAACTAGTGCTCTTCTCTTTGTCGCTGGAAAATAACTTCGGTGATGACTACAGCATCATTGAAATTCATTTTCGAGTTTGGAAGTGAAGAGACCGTTTTGCAGTCTTGCTACAGTTTTGTTTTGGGGAATTTAATTGATTTGATTTCTAAAATAAGACTGGATTTATAACATATGCTGATATATGATTTAAATTTTAATGGATATATAAATAGTATATGTACATTTATTTATCTCTAAATAGTTTGGAATTTATCGAAAATTTAATTCCTAAATTATCTTGAAAGATAATTTTTAAGTATAATTTCAAGATTTGGATAAATATTCAAGCTTGAAATGATTACATTAGAAAGTTTTATTTGTATAATGCACAATTTCATTCGAATATAACTTACCTAAATTATACAGAAGTTGAATATGTAATTGGATAATATACAATATAAAAGGATTTTATAAATAAAATTTGAGTGGTTATAATAAACGTTATGCACTTAAATTTTAGTTATAAAAATATTAACAGAGTTAAATAGAGAAAAAGGGTAATGGAATAATTTACAATATAAAATGATGTTAAAGGAACTAAGAATAAATTTAAAGTGGTCATAATAGGTGTAAATATATATTTAACATAGGTGATAAAACATATTGAGAGGAATAAATTTAATTATAATTAGGAATAAAGAAGAATCAAATTTATTGAGTACATTATGAGTATAATAAATGATTTTTTTTCAAATCCATGATTTTAGAGATTGTTAATTTAAGATAATTGGATGATAAGATAATGAAATTAGAGATGGATTTATTTAACTTATGTAAACTAATTTTCAATTTAAGTTGAAATTTTCATGGTTTCAAATTTATTATCTTATTTTGTTTTTCAAACTATCTTTTGGATGTCCTTATTTCCCTTATCTTGCTACAGAATGAGAAGGCTATTGCTTATACCAGTCTGTTTAGAAATCTTTCTATAATCTTTGATAACCTTTGGCACTCATTTTTGAATCTGAGCACTGCTTTCCATCCACAGACCGTCGATCAAGCGGAAAGGGTGAATCGGATTCTACAAGATCTTTTCGTGCTTGTGTTCTTGATTCTAGAGGATCTTGGGAAGATCATCTCCACCTTGTTAAACTTACCTATAACAACAGTTATCAGGTATTATTTCAATCTTCTTGTCATCTTTTCGTAATCCTATTTCATTCTATCTTTTTCTGTGTTTTTCCGTACCTCATTCCTTTTCAGGGACGAAAAGTTTTGAGTGGGGGAGAGTGTAACAACCCTGTATTTTGTAATTATTTTAAATTGAAATTCCTAATTTAAAAACTTTATTTTATTTATTAAAATGAATAAATTTTGTTATTTTAAATATAAATTTTGATTTGTATGTGAATTAAAATTCTAAACATGAATAAATAGAATATTTTCCAAAAATGTGAATTTTGGTCAATATGGTCAAACTTTGACTTTTGAACTTAAAATTGAAATTTTGAAAATTTAAAATTTTGTATTTCCTCTTTTATTATGAAAATAAATAAAATTTCAAGAATACTGCTTTTCGTTTCGTTGAAATCTGATTAATACTGTGAAAGTTATGCTTTTTACACTATTGTATGTAAATTGTTATTTAACAAAATTGTTTATTTTAATTATATAAATATTATTTTTTTTGTCATGACATGTTCTAATTTGTGTATATATGTGTAACATGACATGCTATGTATATAATTTTATTTTTAAAACATTTTAAAAGTGTAGTTATAATTTTCAAATGTTTATTTTGTTTGCAAAATTTTAATGCTAGTTTCAATTTAATAAGCTATTTTCTTATTTATCTTCTATTTTTCCTAAAATTATTTATTTATTTTGTTTTTCACTTTATTTTTGTTGTCTTTTATTTTATTTACTGAATTTTATTTTGTTTATTTTGATTAAAAGAAAATGGAAATTCAAAAGACAAAACCTTTTCATTTTCTTTGACTTTTCATTTACTTGTCTTTCATTTTCTTTTTCCTTTTCATTTCGTTGCTTTTGGCCGTCCATTTCTTTTTTCATAGCCATGTATTCTCTTCAGCATTCACGTGAGAAAACATCTCACTTTCATTTCAACTCACGGCCAAAGAAGAATTTTTTTGGTAATGGCCTCTTCTTTTCACATTCTTCTCTTCTTTTTCATTGATTTGCCTTCCTCCTTTTCAGAGCTTTGCTCGTCCTAACCCTCACCATCTCCACCGAGCATCACCATCCACGGCAGCACCACCACCTCCTCCTCTGACCAATAATGGCTGTGACCACATCATGAAGCTTGCACCACAAAATTTGCAAATACCCTTCCAAAAATGCCCATCCGAGCCAAATTTTGCACCACCCCTTCATATCTTGCTTCGGCCACCACCCTAGGACCACCACCACCTGCCAACACCACCTCCGGACATCACTTCAGATCTAGCCTAATCTGTACCTGTTAGGAACTGAGTTGATGATGTTTTGATGACAATAACCTTATATAGTTATTATACTTTACTTTATAAAATATATACTAACATTTTCATATATATATATATATGTATGTATATGTATATAGGAAGTATATGCAGGTATTATCGAAGACTGATCAATATAAAGACTCAAGCATCAAGATGAAGATTAGAGATTCAAGATTCAAGACTCTAGAGAATCAAGATTTCAAGATCTCAAGATAAGTGTCTAGTATTTTGTTAAAACTTCATAATAGCACTCTCATCTTTCTTCCAATTTTCTTTTGGGATGGAACCCAATTTCTATCGAAACCAGTGGCTTACAAACCCACGACAAGTAGCTTACAAACCTATGACAAGTGGCTTACAAACCCACGAAAATCAAAATCATTTAAACTACTTTGTACAAGTTCTCGAGTCCTATGGAGGAGCTCTGTAGGAAGGTTCTTGCAATTTCAGTTAGAATAGATTTTTCAAAATGTTTTTAAATCTGTTTTCAAAATGTTTTAGCTTTCAAAATCATGTTTCCAAAAATGTTCTCAAACTTTGTTTTAGCCTTGAAATATTCCTCCATTCTGATTTTAAAAACTTCTATTTTTAAAACATCAAAACTTATTCTGATTTTAAATATTACTTATATAATTGACGGTCTATATCAATTATATATATATATTTAAAATAATGTTTTATATTCATTCTCTATCTCAAAATATTGTTTAAACACTTTATTTTGCTTCAGAGAAGTTTCAACTTGTTTTAAATTCAATACTTTTACAAAACAACATCTCTACAATTTTGAACTGAGGGATGTCGACATATGGGGATACCCCATGTCGACATGGTGACAGTTGGATTCAAAATTCAAATTTCAAAAGAAGTGTCCATTCATTCAAAAACCTTTCGCCAATGGTTATGCATGTTGTGCATCTATATAAAGGCTTCCAAAACAAATTTTTTATATAACTACTTTCTTATTTTCTTCACTCTTTCTTCTCCACCATTCCATATCCATAAAACTTCATATTTTCAAGATCGTGCCATCATTCTGCCAAATTCTCAATAGGAAATCATTTAGATACTCTCTCTATTTGATTCTCCATCATTCTACTAAAGATCAAAGTGCTATTCAAAGTTATAGGATCAATTTGTATTTAAAAAGTCCATAGAGTCTATCCATTCAAAAGGATTGTTATTAAGAAGTATTATGGTGATCTTGTGTCCCGTAAATCAAGAGAGTTTACCCCAGACTCGGAGATAGGAGGGTTCCTCAAGGCCTTAGAAATTGAGGATTGTAATTTGGATACTGGCTTATAAAAATCTGTACAAGGATATTGCCTTGGTGCAGGACTGGATGTAGGAGGATTCCGAACCAATATAAAATCCAGTGTGTTCTTTCCTTTTACTTGCTTTATTTTACTATTTGCATTTGTTATATGTTCTGTGATCATTCTGTGTTAGAATTCTATTTAGATTTGTGTTGAAAGTTTTAATTTAGTCATATAGTTCATATATTCTTTAAAACACTATTCACCCCCCCTCTGGTGTTATTTCTGCCTTAAGATCCTTAATCTGCATCCCCAACAATTGGTATCAGAGCATTGGTTTTCATTATTTTCATAATCTGAAATTTTGAAAAGTTTTAATGGCACAACACACTAATAATGTCACTCCTGTCACCACTACTTCTGTCAACACAAGCACTAACACTAGTTTATTTGTAGAAGGTCAGTCTACTGTCAGACCACCACTTTTTAATGGCAGTAATTATGCATATTGGGCATGTAGGATGAAAATTTATTTATGATCCATAAGTTTAGATACTTGGAATATGACACAAATTGAATATGTTGAACCAACTACAAATTTTGCCCAGTGGACTACTGAGCAAAAGACAGTTGCACAAAACAATTCTAAGTCTATGAATATACTATTTTGTTCACTAGATAAGAATGAGTTTAATAGAGTCTCTGTTTGTAAGTCTGCATTTGAAACCTGGAAAACTTTGCAAATAACTCATGAAGGAACAAGCAAAGTTAAACAGACTAAAATTTCCATATTAACTAACCGGTTTCAATTGTTTAAAATGCATGAAAATGAGTCTATTTCCGACATGTATTGTCGATTTCAAGACATTGTACACTCATTGATTGCTTTAGGAAAGGGTTTCTAAGAAGAAGATCAAGTCAGAAAAATACTCAATTCACTCACTCCAGAATGGGATCAAAAGACACTTACTATTGAAGAGGCAAATGATGTTAGTCAAATGAAGATCGAAGAGTTAATCGGTAATCTAATGTCTTATGAAGTTCAACTACAAGGGAGAAAAGAATCTAAGGCAACGGAAAAGAAATCGATCGCATTCAAAGCAACATCTGGAGATTCAGAACAAGAGAGTGATGAAGAAATTGCTTTCATGACCAGAAATTTCAGGAAATTTCAGAAGTATAGAAAGATGAATAACTTTAAAAGAAATGATCAAAGAAATTCCAGAAATACTTCGGAGAACTACAACAACAACAATAATGGTGATAGATGCTATAACTACAACAAAACAGGGCACTACAAGATGGATTGTCCATATCCAGACAAACAGACATTTCAACCAAACAACGAGCAACCAAAGAAAAGAAAGAAGACATATGCAGCAACTCTTGACGATTCAGATTCATCCAGTGATGACGAGAAGAAAACTGATAATTCAAATATGTGCTTCACGGCTATTCTCGAATCAGAAAACGATCGGAGTTTGGATCTAAAAATAGGTACACATTTATTTTAATTTTATTGGATGCTTGCTTGCTTTGATTTTGTTTGCAATTCCTTGAATTTTTAAATTCAAAATCACCCTTTGAAATTTGAATTTTTAAATTCAAAATAATATTATTTTAATAATATTTCAAATATTAAAATATTTTAATAATATTATATTTAATATTATTACTGGAATTATATATAGATATTGAATATAGATTAGTTTTCTTAGGATTTTAGGAATTTATTAGATTTTAGGAATAGACACCTCTTTTCAATTCAACAAGCACATGTCGACATGCCAGGATACCCCATGTCGACATGCCTCTCAGAAATTTGATTTCAAAAGTTGAATTCAAACTTTTGAATTTCCCTCCACCTTTTCACTTACTTTAAAATTCTGAAAAGACACCTCTTGACCAGAGAACATGACTTTAGAGAATCTATTTAATATACTTCTCTTATCATCTCTTTTCACTTCATTCTCATAATTCAAACTTTCTTCATTATCTTCTACTCCTCTCAAACACTCATCAATGGCTTCCTCAAGTAACCTATCAACTATGAGGCTGCCCAAATCCATCAAAAATGATCTTTTCAATGACCCGGAGGCTATCAAAGCTTACATAAACTATGTAAACTATGGTAAGTCAATACGGGAAAGTTTGCCATTTTTGATGATTTTTCTTCTTATGAAATCGATCAACTTTTTGAAGAAAACTCCATTCTTAGCTTGATTGATAACAAGCAAAATGATTTCGTTTGTTATCCAAACTTTGTCAAAATGTTTTATGCAAACCTAAATCGTGGATTTTATAATGGAAATGAAGATCAAATTTGGAGTAGTGTTAAAGGAACACTTATTGTTTTGGATTCCGATATTTTGGGTACTATTTTGGGTTGCAAATCTACCGGTATGAATCTCTCGGAATTTCAAATCAATGAAACCGATCGAGAGACTTTTCATCACATTTTTGAAAGCGATGACCACATGGATTTTAAGAATCGCTTTTTCCGCCCAAAAGCAAGAATTGTCAACCTTCTTATTCAACACACAATTATTCCTAGGTCGGGAAACTACAATAATCCCACCTCAAAAGTGTGTAAAGCTCTTTTGCTATTTTTGGAAAATATGATATTAATTGGGCACAAACTATTTTGGATGAGTTAAGACCTAAAAATTTTAATATGGGAGAAAACACTCTTTATCATGGAATTTACCTTACTCGGATTTTCAATTATTTTGGTGTGGATGTTAAAAAGGAAGAGTTTGTAAGTAGAAAAGTGTTCAATCATGGGAACATTTCTCTTATGAAAATCCCACTCATGTTTCAACCATATGAAACACTTGCCGAAAAGGAAGAGAAACTTGCTCATGAAGAGATAGAAGAAGAGGAAGAAGAAGAGGAAGAAGAAGGGGAAGGAATGGAAATTGAAGAAGAGGAAGATGAAGATACCTCTTTGGAAAGTATAGAGTATCCACATACACCCGCCAATCCGTCCAACAAAACCATACTCAAGAACCAAAAGATACTTGCCCAAAACCAAAAGGTTCTTAAGAGATCTATTAGCAAGAAAATGGATAAAATCTCCACCAAGATCGACAAGTTCTTTGGGAAGATAGGCAGGAAACTTGGCTTGTCTTCATCATCATCTTCATAAAACTAATCCTAGCCATTATCTATCTAGCTATCGTTTATCTATCTTTGTATTTTCTACTTTTTTAGTTAAGATTATGTAATGTTAACTAATATAAGTAATGCTATCTCATTCTCTGTTTTCCAGCTTTATATACCTACGTTAGTTATTTATTTTAAGTTTATATAAGTCCACTAGTATAAAAATAAACTTAAAAATCAAAAATAACTCAACTTGGTCATTCTGTCTAGACCATGTCGACATGCCCCATCCCCCCATGTCGACATATAACAGTCAGAAAGTAGTTACGATTTCTAACTTCAAATTCTTGTGACTACCAAGTGACAATTCATTTTGAACGGCCAATAACTCCTATAAATACCTATTTCTTCCAGAAAAACTCCTCTACCTCCATTTTTATTCATCTCCTCTCATACTTCAACTTATTTCTTAAATTATGGCTTCTCCAATTAAGAATTTAAGTGAAAATCTTGAAGAAACTCTTACTTCTTTCAAGAATACCTTTCTTTTTAGAAATCAAAGGCACTTAGAATTAAGCCAAATACAGATGATCAAAGAGCAAGAGAAACACTTCGACGCACTTTGTTGGATGATCTCAAGCCTTAGCAAAGACGAACCCGAAGCAAATCCACCAGTCACTCTCGACAAAGATAATTGGGATGTTATCAAAACTGATCCTATCTTTGGAGAAGATGGATGGGTGGAAGTCCCAAGGAATGTCTGATCATTATGTATGTTTGTTTGTTTGTTTGATTTGATTTAGATTTAATTAGGATTTGATTGGATTGTTTACTTAAGTTTGATTTGGATTTGGTTTGTATATAACTCCATATACTATACATGATTGGTTTGCTATGTATGATATTGATTTGATTGTCAAGTTACACTTATATATATGCACACACACTTGATCTGTTACACGTTCACTTTACACTTTTATTCTATATATACTTTAGAACAGGTAAATCTTTTATTCCTTTTTGTTGATGACAAAGGGGGAGAAAGTTATAAAAATATATGTGCTTGGTGTAAGGGGGGGTCATGGAATAAATGGAAGTTGTAGTTTTAAGAAGAAGTCACGGAGTAAGGGGGAGTTATGGAGAGTTATGGTATGGTAAGAATATTTTATAAATAAAGGTTGTCATCATCAAAAAGGGGGAGATTGTTAGGAACTGAGTTGATGATGTTTTGATGACAACAACCTTATATAATTATTATACTTTACTTTATAAAATATATACTAACATTTTCATATATATATATATATATATATATATATATATATATGTATATGTATATAGGAAGTATATGCAGGTATTATCGAAGACTAATCAGTATAAAGACTCAAGCATCAAGATGAAGATTAGAGATTCAAGATTCAAGACTCTAGAGAATTAAGATTTCAAGATCTCAAGATAAGTGTCTAGTATTTTGTTAAAACTTCATAATAGCACTCTCATCTTTCTTCCAATTTTCTTTTGGGATGGAACCCAATTTCTATCGAAACCAGTGGCTTTCAAAACCACGACAAGTGGCTTACAAAACCACGACAAGTGGCTTACAAACCCACGAAAATCAAAATCATTTAAACTACTTTGTACAAGTTCTCGAGTCCTATGGAGGAGCTCTGTAGGAAGGTTCTTGCAATTTCAGTTTGAATATATTTTTCAAAATGTTTTTAAATCTGTTTTCAAAATGTTTTAGCTTTCAAAATCATGTTTCCAAAAATGTTTTCAAACTTTGTTTTAGCCTTGAAATATTCCTCCATTCTGATTTTAAAAACTTCTATTTTTAAAACATCAAAACTTATTCTGATTGTAAATATTACTTATATAATTGACGGTCTATATCAATTATATATATATATTTAAAATAATGTTTTATATTCATTCTCTATCTCAAAATATTTTTTAAACACTTTATTTGCTTCAGAGAAGTTTCAACTTGTTTTAAATTCAAATGCTTTTACAAAACAACATCTCTACAATTTTGAACTGAGGGATGTCGACATATGGGGATACCCCATGTCGACATGGTGACAGTTGGATTCAAAATTCAAATTTCAAAAGAAGTGTCCATTCGTTCAAAAACCTTTCGCCAATGGTTATGCCTGTTGTGCATCTATATAAAGGCTTCCAAAACAAATTTTTTATATAACTACTTTCTTATTTTCTTCACTCTTTCTTCTCCACCATTCCATATCCATAAAACTTCATATTTTCAAGATCGTGCCATCATTCTGCCAAATTCTCAATAGGAAATCATTTAGATACTCTCTCTATTTGATTCTCCATCATTCTACTAAAGATCAAAGTGCTATTCAGAATTATAGGATCAATTTGTATTTAAAAAGTCCATAGAGTCTATCCATTCAAAAGGATTGTTATTAAGAAGTATTAGGGTGATCTTGTGTCCCGTAAATCAAGAGAGTTTACCCCAGACTCGGAGATAGGAGGGTTCCTCAAGGCCTTAGAAATTGAGGGTTGTAATTTGGATATTGGCTTATAAAAATCTGTACAAGGATATTGCCTTGGTGCATGACTGGATGTAGGAGGATTCCGAACCAGTATAAAATCCGGTGTGTTCTTTCCTTTTACTTGCTTTATTTTACTATTTGCATTTGTTATATGTTCTGTGATCATTCTGTGTTAGAATTCTGTTTAGATTTGTGTTGAAAGTTTTAATTTAGTCATATAGTTCATATATTCTTTAAAACACTATTCAGCCCCCCTCTAGTGTTATTTTTGCCTTAAGATCCTTAATCCGCATCCCCAACAGTACCATGCAAGGGCCGAGCCCAATTGACCCATGGTCGAGCCAACTGATGCACAAAAACTCCACATATTGCCTTGTCTCTTTGTATTCCTATGTTGTAACCCCTACCCCATCATCATCTCCATGTTGTCGTGCCTGTATGATGCTAAAACCCGACCTATATGATGCAATATCTGAGCCTATGTCCATCCATGGCCGAGAATATGATCCCTTAGGCCAAGCATTTGAATGGTTAAAGGAAGGGTTAAGTCATCTTGCTGTTTGTTGCTTTTTAATTCAAATTGTTTCAATGTATTTTTGGTGTTGAATATATATGTTTACATGGTCTTGTTTATTTGTTGTTTACAAGATCATCATTTTGGCTATCTATTCATTCAAATCAAAAGTCGTGCTGTATCGTGCTTGTCGTGCTTTTTGGAATCTATTCTGTGTGTTTTGATTTGCTAACTCCAGCTTGAAAAGGCGAGTCCTTCTCACTCTGACATTTACTTTTGAAATGGAAATTGATGACAAGTGATTAGTAATTGAAATGTTATGCAAGTTAATGATGATTATATGGTATGTTATTTAATGTTATTACCATGTTAACTTTGTTAATTATCACCTGACATATGATATATGACAGTATATTGTGAGATTGACATGTTAGTGTATTTGTTTATATTGTTTATGCATATATTCACACTACAAGTTTCCTGTTAGAATAGAATCACTATGCGTTGAAATGAAACATACCCGAACGGACATTAGTATAGAAAAAATCATTATGAGCTGAAATGATAGGCTCAAGTGATTTTTATTGTATTTTATTTGATTTGGGATTGCGGGTTTGAAATGATAGAACCCGTGTTTTCTTTTTAAATTGCGGATTGAGATGATACATATCTGTATCACTTAACCTAGATTAGAAAAGTATATACAGACCCCATGGTATATTTTAAATGATTTTCCCTTAAGATATGTATTTTTAAAAGTATGAAATTTTGATTTAAAAATATTTATTTTTTTTGGTTTTAGGAAAGCTAAATATTAAGTTTTGAATTCGTGAATTTAAGTATGTAAATTTGAAGTAATGTGATTTTTGACTTCAAATTTTATTTTTAAAATGTAAGTAAATAATGGAAATTAAATGTAAAGTTTTGAAATGATATTTGAAGTAAATTGTTAAGTTTTGTTAAATTTATAAGTTAATAAATAGAGAAATTTTGACTTAACAAATGAATTGAGTTTTAAATTGGATATATGTTTAAAAAAAATATGTTGTGATAAATCATATGTTAAAATTATTTAAATATGAAATTTTGAAGTCTAGAAATATGATTTATAAATTTAAATTAACAAAAATTTGGAGTGTTAATGTTTCTGAAGTTATAATAAAATCTAGAATTTTATTAACAGCATTTCAAAAATGTTGTGGTCTTATGACAGCATTTTTAAGTGCTGTTGTTTTTGAATTTAACCATGTTTGAAATAACTAAATATCTATTACGGCATTTATAAATGTCGTTGTTTCTGAACTACCTATTTTGGAAACTATATGCTATGGTAGCACTTTATAAATGTCAACGTTGCTATAATTTGACAATGTTTTGAAATATTATAGATGTTAACACTATTTGAGTTATATTTTAAAGTGTTAGATGATTTAACTTTTGGAATTGATTATTTGTGAAATTTTAGGAGTTTTGAAAATATTTTAATATTTAAATTTGAATTTTTAAGGAATTTAATTCAAATTTGAATTTAAATAAAGTTTACTTGGTTATGTATTAAATGGAATGAAATGTAATGAGATAAATGAATTGTTGAATGAAATTTTAAAATGTGTTTTGTAATAATATTTAAAATAATAAATGAATGACATAATTGATTTTAAAATGATATTTAAATTGAATATTTGAATTAAAGAATGATAATGAATTTATAATGGATTTGAAAAGGAAATTATTTTGAAATGGTTTTGAATGACATAATATTTATTTTGATAAAGAATGTGAATTTGGAATGATATTTGACTTCGATCTATTTGATAAATAAATATTTGAAGGTATATTTGTATGATAAATTAGATTTATGAAATGAATATTTCAGAACTAAGTAATAATGAAGTGAAATCAGAGAAATATGAAATTAAAAATTAGTTTTGAAATGTGGGATATTAAAGCTTTGAAATATACTAAAAATTGAATAGTTTATTTTTGTGGATTAAATCTATATTTGAAATTGATAAGATTTGAAATGGTTTTGTTGGGAAACTGAATCGAATTGAAACTGATGGTTTGAATTGAATTAAATTGGAAATTTGGGTTTAATTGAATAGATTTGTAAAATGTAGAGAATTAAAGGAAGGTACCATGATTTCAAATGTATGATTTTGAAATGTTATGATTTTCAAAGTGTGATGATTTCAAGTATTTTGGTTTTGAAAGAGTCATAACTTTGAAAGTATTATGATTTTTGAAAGGTGAATATATGTTTGAAATGGAAATGATATCGTATTGATTTGGATATAGTTTTGAAATAAAAATGGTATTGGTTTTGAAGTATGAACCATTTTGAAAGGAATATAGTTTGAAATGAAATGATTTTATTTTGAAGTATAAACTATTTTGAAATGACCATGGCGTTATAATAACGTTTGGTTGTTAAAGAGACCGGGATCGGAAGTTGTCATACTCTCTACCAACTCCGAAAACCACTTTAACAATCGTGTATGCGGTGGAGATTCCAGGATGAAGTAGGATGGTGGCGACGATCCTATTGAGGTATGAACATGGACGCGACTCCCGTGAGTTGGCATAAGGTGGCTAAAACAGGAGCGCTCGAAGGGCCAAGTGAGGTCATTCCTCCTATCGGACACACTTCTTCGATACTATACTCTTACTTATGATTGATTTGATGGCCATCTTCCGATTTTGATTGGGAGTGTGTTCCGAGGTGGGCGGTAGTGGCTGCTATGCGTTACCACCAGCCCGCAAGCGTAATTGGTATATCTACCCTGTCATTGCCTAGTTGTGCCGTGTCACCTACCATAGCGAGCCTTACTACGAGTTTGTTTTTCTTCCGTAACTCATGGAGTATTTAGGGTAGTCTCCCGATCTGGAGGTACGCTGATACTGGATGGACTATTGGGACTATTACGTGTTAAGGGGAATATTGGGTCACTCCTTAACGCTATTTAAAAGTAAGTTTATTTTACTGTAGACATTATTATAATAGCGCAATATTACTACATAGTAAATAGTTTAACGGGTCCTTAAGGGATGGACGATCTCAAGCATTCTTTAATTTACTGATGCATTTTTTGTTACTGTTCACTTGAATTGATTTACAGTTCATAAGTATTTATGTCCTGATTCGAGTGTTTTGTGTTTTGCTTTATGCTCGAGTTAAACTAAGTGATTTAGCATTCAAGACTCACCATCGGAGTTGGAGCTTTGCTTGAAGATCCAGCCATCTATTTTGCTTTCAGTATCCAGTGTTTCCAGTAATGTATTCTTATTTGTACTTGATGTACCTTGTTACTCTTCTGTTGTATCTTGCTTAGCTCTGATGTATCTTATATATATTTGTAGCTTCATAAGCTACTATCTCTTTTGCTTCCGCTGCATTATTATTTACTCTGTGTCTGTGATCTGTGATTATTTATTTATTGTATATTCTGAGATTTGCCAAATTTCATTTACAACGCGGTATTTTCAGCAATTCAAGTCTGACATGTGCGGATGCGAATGGTTGAAAATATCGGGTTGTTACAATATCCGATCTAATGAACCCTAATCATAATAGATCATTCACTTGCACTTCTTATTCCTTCTACTCCTTCGATGCCATATGCCTCAATGGCATAACAATCGGTCTGACATCCTTCACCAAATCTACACAAAATACAATCTCTTTGTGTAGTGGAAGTTCCGGTCAACTCTTAGAATACGTTCGGATACTCTCCAGCAATAGGCATTGATGATAACTTGATGTAAGGGATTTCGAATGAATAAAAAAATCCAACCATCACCTAATCGTTAGGTAGGCAGCCTTTCTCCAATCTACGCCCATCATCTATCTCCATTGTCATCAACAACCTCTCATAATCTACCACTACTTCATACCTTCTCGCCCAGTCCATCCTCAATTTAATATCGACCCCACAAAACCAAAAACAAAGTAGTCACAAAAAACAAACATCCATGACTCAAGAAGACTAAGTCTTGCTGAAACATGAAGAGGCTGGCTAAACCCCCAACAGGGTTCATCATAATTTAAAGGTCGGTCAACTATCTCTAGTTTCAATCCTAGTCAATTTGCTAAATCACTAGTTATGTAGGCATGTGAAGCCCTGATATTGAATAAACATGTACATGTGTATTGGAGATAGAAAACATACATTGTATAATGACACTCTTCCCTGTCTCCTTTATCGATGGACACTCAACGAAGCTGGGACAACGTTCAAAGCGTAAGCAGACTCATCATACTTGTTCCTAGTCGATTTTGGACAATCCTTCTTGATATGTCCAAGGTTTTTGCAGTTGTAGCACTTCTTTCCTCTCGCTTTACAATCTTTAGCAATATGGTACTTCTCTCGACAATCATAGTGAATAGGCTACCATTTACTCTTCCTCGGGCCATTCTTCATTTGGAGCTACGCCTCCTTAGCTGGCTCTAGACAATATGTCTTAACATGCCTAACCATACAATAATTGAAGCACTTTCTCTCGCCATCTTTTGGGCCCTTACAGTCATCACTAATATGGCATTTCTTATTGCAATTAAAGCATCTCGGCACCCAATTGCCTTTCTATTGGTCATCTTTTTCCAAGGACTGTTTCCCACCTTTATTGTCCCTCATTCTCTTGCTACTTTCGCCTACTTGCGGTTTAGCTTCTTCTTGAGGAACAACAACCTGCTGCACTTACGTTTGAGCATCACTGTCCACTATCCCTATACTTCCTCTATGGGTTGCTCGCATTATGCTCACCATCATATGGATGAACATCCTCTTCACTTTTGGGTCATTAGCTTCCCTGGTGACCTTCCATCATTAGCTTTCGATGTATAATTTCCAGTATGCCTGTCCATTCTTATGACAAGTAATAAGAATGATCAATTTCACATGGAGGAAAACTATATCAATAGTACTGAAATGTGCAATATGACTTATTATCATATACAACTTTATAGTTTTGAAAACCAAAATACAACAAATATGCTCTCTCATATATCGCTTTATCCATTCTAAGGTGATAGGTTCTCTAATGGATCTAAGTATCAACTTAGATCACCTATGCAACTTAAGCTCTAATACAAAATGTAACGACCGCCCTACACCTCCTGTACTCAATTTACCTATACAATGCACTATGAGGGCACCCGGCCGATGCCGGACAGTAGCCAAGGGTGTAAAGTAAATTCCAAGCACAGAAGCTATAGAACATCTCACAACACAGAGACAAAATATAACAGAATAACATAGATGTAAAATAGGTGAGACAGTGATATAATCAACTGAACCATAAATAAGAACATCAGAGTACAACAGGTTCATAGCGTATGCAAAAATTGAAATAGTATAGCTTATATATCTTAAATCTATAGAATAAACTCTAAAACTGTCTCTAATGTAAAACAAGTACTGCTGTATCTTTACAGTATTGCATAATGGAATATAAGCGATAATAAGAACCAAATATAGATGTGACGACCCGGAATTTTCGAACATTTAAAATCGGAATATTTAATTGATTCTAAATATTCAATATAATAATTTTAACTTGAGTTACAAATATCGCTATTTATTTGATAATTAAATAATAGAATTTAATAATTAGAAGTTGAATAAAATGTTGAATCTGGAATTTTAAGCCTGTTAAAAATAATTTGAAGGCTCATAAAATTTATATTGATAATACTAAAGATAACAAAATTTTTAAAAATTAGATTTAACAGTGATTTGTTCAGTTTTTAAATTTTATCGTTTAAATTGAATTTAAAAATAGCCTTCCGAGGCACAGTCTCGGAACCCGACGAAACTAGTTCCATTGGGTCTGTAATATTGAATTATTATCGGATTTTAAATTTCGTATTGATTGAAGTTGTTATGTGAGCGTACGATACATAAACGCGTTGGAAATTTTCATCGAAAATTCTATTTAAAATTTTAATCATCTATTCACGTACTAATCACCATCAGCCGAAACTTTATTCACATCACAACTTTTTCAAAATCACTGTTGCTGTTCCTTCTTCCGCACGCCAACATCAGATTTTGTCCCCCTTTTCACCTTAAACACGGCACCTTATCTTCTCCCTCAATTAAAACATTCTGAAAGAAAAAGAAAAATAAAATTGATTTCCCTCTTCAGCTCCCTCTTCATTCGCAAACCCGACCCCATTTTCTCTAAGCTCGTGCCCTAACCCTAAGAGGAACGCGCACGACCGAATTAAAAAAATATAGAGCGACGACTTCATCGTTGAAGGGAAGCTCGACAGTTCAACAATCAATGGAGGACTGGGATGCGGAGGCAGTTGTGACTCGTCTTCAGAAATGGGAGGTCGCGTTCGGCTTGGTCAAGGATAGGTGGGACTCGCGATCAAGTCGCGGAACGAAATCGAAGGAATCGGCGTCGATGGAAGTCTTCGAAGAAACAATGGCAAGGGATTGTCGTCGTTCATCTTGGCGCCAGGAAGCAGCAGGCTTGGGAACGGCGGTCGATCGAAGTTGGAAGGGTGACTTGGCTGCAACAATTTCCGAGCAACTAGCAGCGAAGGCAGAGGGGCGACGTTCGTGGGATCGAGGCAGCGCGATGAGGAATGGACCATGGCGACGCCTAGAGCAGAAGGGAGAGCACGTGGGGGTAGCTCGGTTTGGGTTTGTAGAGCCAGTGAGGTATTGTTTTTAAAATTCAATATATATACATATATATATTAACAGAAAACAGGAAAAATTATTTATAGTAAAGTAATTTACTGTTGTACTTGGAGAAATTTAAAGAGAAAAAAGTATAAGTATAACTCTATATATACACACATTTAAAACCTTACAGCTTAGTTTAAATAAGATTTTTTTCTTCTGGGAATGTAGTAGTCAGTATGCATATATATATAAGTACTCAGAAAATTTTATATTTACATATGTATAAGTAAACAGAAAATAATACATATAGATGAGATTTTTGGAGATAAGAGTTATATTTAAACTTGGATTTTTGAGTACTTTTACCTTTAGATATATATACAGTAATATGTTGAAGTTATATAGGAATTTTAAAAGAATATTTGAAGGTTTATGTAAATTAGATTTTTTTTGAAATCTATGTAGTTTATTTTGTTTTTTTTAATATATCTGTAGCTCCCAAGTGAAAAAGAAATAAAGATAAATATTTTCAATCACTAGTCTATTTTCTAATAATGGATTATGGAGGTTAACCTATTTCATGATTTTAACTTCTAAAATTATTTATTATAAGAAAATTAGTTTGAACTAAATCATTAGTTAAGAAATTTATAAAATGAGACTAATTGTTCGATTTGTTCGAATATTAATAAATTATATAATGTTTATACAAGGTCTAAAGACGTGAGGGAAAAAACAAGTCGGAATGGAAATTGACCGCAAATAAAAATAAAAGGTGAGTTAATCTCACTCAGTTAAATTTAAATTTTAATGATTAAATTTAAATAATTGTTTGAATGGTTAAATTGATTGATGTGCTATTGTATGGTATATTTTGAAATTGATGCATTATATTGTGCTAACGTCTGTGGATGCAGGGAAAGCAGGTTGGAGGGATCCAACTGGATCCCTCAACATTTATTTAAATTATTTAACACCCACTGCTGTGATTAATTGATATTCTGTGATGAATTATATTAGAATATCGAATGTTATAGTCTCCTTGAATATTTCGATACTATGTTTTATCCAAATATATAGAATTGGACTTTGAAAGGAAATAAGTGAACTCTTAAGAAATAATTATAAAGAATGTATATAAATTAAAGTGAATTGAATAAGAATATTAGTGTTTTCAAAATGCTAACTAATAAAATTCTGCATATGGAGAGGAATTTTTGAATAAATAGAAAGTTAATGAAGTTTGAAACTTCAATGATATTATTTAATAGAACAAAACATTTATTAAATATTTAAGATTTAAATTATTGAAAGGAATAAAGAAGAAATTGGGAAAAAGCCTGAAATTTGTATATTCCAGTTAAAAGGTTTAAAATCAAACGGAAAATAATAACATTAATAATAAGTCCATAACTAATGAATTTTGAAATGAATTGAGAAATCAAAGAAACTTATTTCAAATAAAATAAATTGGAAATCAATTTGGGGAAATTGATTTAAGTGTTTGAAGTTGAAATTTTCTCTGGATAGCCAAGTACACGTTTTTTTTAAAAAGTAAATTTGTAAATATAAATTAAATGTTTTAAAGTTATTTTTAAAGAAAGTAAGTTTTGTAAAATTTATTATTTCTAATATTTAAAGTCTAAAGTAAATATTTTCCTTTAATCTATTTAGCAGTAATTATTAAGAAGTAACTTAGTATTTTGTTTTAAAAAAAAAAGTAGAAATCTAGTTTAATATTTTATTAAGTAACTTTATTTTCAAATGTTTATATAGTATGTATTTTTAGTAAAATTATTAAAGTAGTTTTAACTTAAGTGTTTAAAAGTAAATTCCAAAGTAAGTATTTTTGTTTAATCTATTATCATAATAATTATATAAAGAATGATTTGGTCTTTTGTTTAAAGTATTATTATAAATTAAACATTAAAGTAAATTTTTCTAAATTGAATTTTAAATATATTTTACAATAAAGTGTTTTTAAATTATTTTAAAATCTAAGTTTTGTGCTTGGTGATTCCAGTGGAAATAGAAATATTTGGAATTTATTCTGAGAAAGGAAGATAGTTTGAAAATTGTTTTCAAAAAGGGTTTGAAAAGTGGAAATATATCTTGTGGAGATATTTTTGAAGTTAATAAATAATTTGGAAAATTATGTATTGGTTGATGGTTGTTTGTGAATATTAATTGATAGTTAAATAACCGACTATCAATATTGGACAAATACGTTGATCGTTTCAAAGAGACCGGGATCGAGATTAATTTCTCGAAAACCACTTCGATCCGGTTTGTACGTTTCGGGGAAACGATTTTGGATTCGAAGATGGAGCAGTGAAGTGCAAGGGCTAGTCACTACTAATCCTGAGGATATTTCCAAAATGGATGTAGTAGGAATAGTACCTTCGGTTCCGTTCAAACCCGGGACAGACTTGTATGGATGAATGCTTTCGTAAATATCGTCAGGTGGACGATGGGCATTCTAAGGGATATGAACTAAAATGGTAACGCTTAGCCTCAAGCCTCATCAAATGGGAAAGGCTGGAAATCAGGGGTTATGCAACAAGGCTTCGTGGGTAGCCCCCACTGGAGGGTGAGGTCATCCCTGTCTAGATGTCCCTTTTATTTCGGCTTAGTGGGCGGTTGCTGATCCCAACCGCAGGGTGATCTTGCTCGGGACTGTCCAATAAAGGATGGTTCCGGTCTTGTGTTGCAGGTGAGTTAGGGTGGCTACTCGGTACGCTGATCTAGACCAGGTACTGTGACAGGTGGTACCCTAGTGCCTAGCCATTAGTTGGAATCCATTTTCCCTACGCGTCCGTACGGTTTTGATTGTGCCCAACTATTGCTGAAACTTGAGATGCAAGCATTTCAGCTAGATTCTATTTTACTTTCTATAGACACTATTATAATATCAGAGGATTTTAATAAAAATGTTTTAGCTATCGTAAGGTAAAAACCCCACATGTTTATTTGTGGCGTGGTCTTACGAGATGCTTTCGTTTTCAAAGGAGTTTTTGAAACTTTAATTAAATAAATTGAGTGTGATTTTCTCACGCTGGTATTCCAGGCTGACTCGGGTGTTATTTAACTGTAATTCTCGGGTCAGACCGAGTATTATAGGATACAGAATATGATGCTGTGGAGCTCAGGAGACGAGCTGGATGACGATACGTACTCTCGTACTTGTTTATATATATATATATATTCCGCTGTGTTGAGTTGTTGTGTATCCATTTGTATGTTGTTGTTAAACTGTGATTGATGTACTCTGATGATGTAATATATAAACAGATATATTTGATTTTGAGTAAAGATCATTTATTATCTATTATATTTTATTTCGCTGCGATGGTTAGATTCTGTTGTTGTTTCTATTTTCTTCTTATACCTCTTCTTCTTTAACCCAAATGGTTCGTATTTCTGTGCAACTTGAGTTGATTGTTGTAGAATAGTGCTGACTCAAGGGGTACGGATTTGCGGGTCATTTCACTTGGCATCAGAGCGAGGTTGGTGATAACCTTGGCTTTGGTGGGAATTACTCATTTAAATTAGAGTCCGTAATACTCTATAATGAGTTTGAGCGTATTAATAGATATGAGCGCGTATTTGTTAGTGAATATAAATTAATATTGTGTTGATCGGTTTATTGAGTGGCATATGAACTTTCGTCGGCACAGTCTGGACAACTGTATCGAAGGGGTTTCTAAACACTTGAATAGAACAATTGACACGGTATTGTTTTAATTGTGGGTGGATGAAATAATTTTACCCAAAAATATATTTTTGATATAAAGGAAGTTTTTGTAAACTATTTTAGCTAATATATGGTTGCTTGGATGTTAGGAAGAATGATATTAAAGTATTATCATTGTTAGTGAAATTTAACTAGAAATTGTAATTATAACCAAAGATTAAGGAGACAAATTCAATTATGAAATGAAATTTATAAATATGAATTATAATGTAAATTATAAATTGAATTATAGCCAAATGGGAAACTATGCAAATGAATTATAGTTAAAAGTGATTTAAGCGGGATTTGGAAATTTAAAATCCCGGAAATTGGGAAGTATTTTGAAGATAAATGATAGCATTATTGTTTTGGAGGTACTTCTGAAAGGAAAATTGTTTTAAATGGATTTTGGAAGTAATATAGCATTGAAATCACTTGGATTATTGGGAAATAATTCTGATGATGACGGTCGCATCATCAATATTCATTTCCGAATTCCTAAGTGACGGATTGCTGCCAAAAATTGATTTGCTTAGAAGAACTAGCCTTTTTTGAAAATTTTAAAAGAAATTTGTTGAGGGTAAAACCAGGATTGGTTAAAAAAAATTTAGAAGTGTGATTTTTAGATGTTGAAGATTTCAAAATGATCTGAAACCAAAAGCCGGGTGTTTAAAAATCCTGATAAGATGGGTTGTAAGCTTATAAATTGAGATGATTTTTAAATCAGGAAAGGAATATAAGCTTTGAATGTTGAGAATTTGAATTTAAAATGAAAAGTTAAAAATGAAGTTAACTTGGATTGAAGAATAAAATTTAACTGATTGAAATTAATTAAATAGGCTGAAAAATAATATCAAGTTGGTTTCAAATTAAGTTGAAATCGAATTGAGATTAAATAAATCTGAGTTTAAAATAAAATTGAATTGGAATAAAAATTCAATTTGAGTTATTGAATGGGATTAAATTCTTACCTGAACAAATGGAAATTAAATTGTATAAGGATTGGATTGAAATAAATAAATTAGAATAACTTGTAAAAGAATTAAAATGCGTGGAATAAAATATGCTTGGGTTATAAATAAGCATAAGGCTTTGAGTTAAAAATAAAAGATGAATACATTCAAGCCTAGAATGAATGTGATTGTATAAAATAATAAGTTGTGACTTATAAATTGAACTAAGGAGATTAAATGAAGTGATATTTGGAATTAAAAATCAAGTGTTGAATTTTAACCAGGGGAAGAACTAATTAGATAACCAATTAGTTAATGAAATTGAATTGTGAGTAATGAAATTTGATGGTAAATTGAAAATGGATAGTTGATTTAGAACTTGAACTATAAATAAAAATTTAACTTGAAGTGTTAACAAATCAAATATAATTGGAAATGTGTTGAATAAAGGAAGATGAAATAGATTAAAATAATAATGGTATGAATTGCAAGTAAAATCCAAATAAGTGGAAATAAATTAGAAATGGCCTTGTAATCAATTGAAATGAGCTTAAGTATAAAATTAAAGTAAATTGACTTAAGCTAATAGATGGAGGAGAGTTGAATTGAAGTTAACTTAAAACTAAGTTTAATGATATTGGATTGAATTTGAATCAAGTAAAAATAAATTTGGATCGAAATAGAATTTGGTGGGCTGTAAATAATATTTAAGGAAATGAAAATTCAGAATGGATTTAAATGAAACACAATGAATGGATCGTGAATAAAAAATTGAAATGGTTGTTGAATGAAATAGTCTGGATTGTTTTCGAGCTAAATAAAATAGTTTGGAATAAACTAACATGGAATGAAATGTAAATGAATGGATTGTGAATGAAATTTAAACAGAATGTGTCGAGCTAGATCAAATGATTTTGAATGGAACCTGTTTGAACAATGAAACTAGTTTGGTTAATAAAATGAAATGCAAGTGAATGGATTCAGATCTGTAATGCAATGAAAATGAGAATATATGGATTGTGGATAAATTTAAAAATGGAATAGAATTAAGTATAAATTTAGTTGAAATCAATTTAAATAGGTTATAAAACATAAGTACTTATTTACTCACATAGATCTCGTCAAATTGCATAGAATAAATTGTCATTGGATGTAATGAAAGTAATTAAGATGCTATGAATTGATAAAGGTGAAATAGAATTGATTTTGAAATCAATTGAATTGAATATGAGTTTGTTTGGGGTTAAAATAAGTTGAAGGTAAGAAATGGTATTGTAAACCATTAAAATTAAATGAAATGGCGTATGGATTGGTTGAAACAAATGCGTGAGTGTTAAAAAAACATATAAGTTGCTTATAAACGTTGTTAGTTACATTGCTTTTAATATTCATGTGTCGTAATTGTTTAAAAAGAGTGAAATGTTAATAAATTTCATATATATGGCATTTACATGTTTAAATTGAGTAAGTACAGGTACCTGGGAGCCGTGTGGCTGGATATGATTGTGCTAACTGCTAAATAAATAAGCCATTTGCTTAAAAATGCTAAATAAGGTACGCCTACGCAATAAAAATAGGAAATATGAACTGTTTTTCTGTTTTCCGACCGTGTGGGTCGATGTATATATATTTATATCTCTTGTCAAATTGCAAAATCTCCTCCATACAAAGGGGACTCTGCCAAAAATTTTCGAAAATTTTGGGAGTTGGAAAATTTTTGAAATTTTTGGAAAAGTTTGTTAACGACAAAACGATTTCAAATTGGAAATTGAAATAAGTTAGTAAATGAAACTAACTAAAATAATGACATGAATTAGTTGTAAATGGAAAATAAAATTCAATATTTAAAGTTAAAGATAAATTGAATTCGTATGTAAATGAAATAATCAATGTGAATAGAAATAGATATAAACTAAGGTGGGAGATGAAAATAAATATAAGAAACATATAAAATGCTTATACTAACTTAAGAAGGGAATGGTGAATTCTTGATTGGGAATTGATACTACAAATATAATCTAAGTTAACATTTGAATGAATAAATACTGACATTTTGTAAGAAAGTTGATATGATGATTTGGGAATATTGTGATTGGATATTAGTACTAAGCAGGATATGCAGGTAATATAAAGAGAAAAGAGAATTGGATTGATTTCAAAAGATCAAAATTTGAAATGCTCGACAAAAAGGTATGAATTTAAATTTGGTGTGAAATTTGATTGGGATTTTGGATTGAGCCACTTGGCTTTTCGTTTTCTTTTTGGATTTGGGAGGCCGTAGAGCCATTTTGTAGTTGTAGCGAGCTAGCCGCGCAAAGGAGACGCTGGCAAAAAATTTCGGAAATTTAGAGAGTGAGAAATTTTTTAGAAAATTTTGATAATTCAAAATTTAGTTTTGAATTATAATTTGAATAGCTGAACAAGTAAGTTATTTGAAAACTATAGATGGTTTTGAAAAGTTGGAAAGTTAATAAGAATAATAATGGGTCTTTTATAAAAAGATAGCTAGTAAGATGTTGAAGTGTTAGAAACCGTTTGGTTTCGGGGAAAAAGTAAACGGGTATTGAACCATTCTTCCTAACTAGTAATTTCGGGGACGGAATTCTTTTAAGGGGGAGGAATGTGACGACTCGGAATTTTCAAACATTTAAAATCGGAATATTTAATTGATTTTAAATATTCAATATAATAATTTTAACTTGAATTACAAATATCGCTATTTATTTGATAATTAAATAATAGAATTTAATAATTAGAAGTTGAATAAAATGTTGAATCTGGAATTTTAAGCCTGTTAAAAATAATTTGAAGGCTCATAAAATTTATATTGATAATACTGAAGATAACAAAACTTTTAAAATTAGATTTAACAGTGATTTGTTCAGTTTTGAAATTTTATCGTTTAAATTGAATTTAAAAATAGCCTTCCGAGGCACAGTCTCAGAACCCGACGAAACCGGTTCCATTGGGTCCGTAATATTGAATTATTATCGGATTTTAAATTTCGTATTGATTGGAGTTGTTATGTGAGCGTACGATACATAAACGCGTTGAAAATTTTCATCGAAAATTCTATTTAAAATTTTAATCATCTATTCACGTACTAATCACCATCAGCCGAAACATTATTCACATCACAACTTTTTCGAAATCACTGTTGTTATTCCTTCTTCCGCACGCCAACATCAGATTTTGTCCCCCTTCTCACCTTAAACACGGCACCTTATCTTCTCCCTCAATTGAAACATTTTGAAAGAAAAATAAAAATAAAATTGATTTCCCTCTTCAGCTCCGTCTTCATTCACAAACCCGACCCCATTTTCTCTAAGCTCGTGCCCTAACCCTAAAAGGAACGCGCACGACTGAATTAAAAAAATATAGAGCGACGACTTCATCGTTGAAGGGAAGCTCGACAGTTCAACAATCAATGGAGGACTGGGATGCGGAGGCAGTTGTGACTCGTCTTCAGAAATGGGAGGTCGCGTTCGGCTTGGTCAAGGATAGGTGGGACTCGCGATCAAGTCGCGGAACGAAATCGAAGGAATCGGCGTCGATGGAAGTCTTCGAAGAAACAATGGCAAGGGATTGTCGTCGTTCATCTTGGCACCAGGAAGCAGCAGGCTTGGGAACGGCGGTCGATCGAAGTTGGAAGGGTGACTTGGCTGCAACAATTTCCGAGCAACTAGCAGCGAAGGCAGAGGGGCGACGTTCGTGGGATCGAGACAGCGCGATGAGGAATGGACCATGTCGACGCCTAGGGCAGAAGGGCGAGCACGTGGAGGTAGCTCGGTTTGGGTTTGTAGAGCCAGTGAGGTATTGTTTTTAAAATTCAATATATATATATATATATATTAACAGAAAACAGGAAAATTTATTTACAGTAAAGTAATTTATTGTTGTACTTGCAGAAATTTAAAGAGAAAAAAATATAAGTATAACTCTATATATACACACATTTAAAACCTTACTACTTAGTTTAAATAAGATTTTTTTTTTCTGGGAATGTAGTAGTCAGTATGCATATATATATAAGTACTCAGAAAATTTTATATTTATATATGTATAAATGAACAGAAAATAATACATATAAATGAAAATTTTGGAGATAAGAGTTATATTTAAACTTGGATTTTGAGTACTTTTACCTTTAGATATATATACAGTAATATGTTGAAGTTATATAGGAATTTTAAAAAAATATTTGAAGGTTTATGTAAATTAGATTTTTTTTGAAATCTATGTAGTTTAACTTTTTTTTTTAATATATCTGTAGCTCCCAAGTGAAAAAGAAATAAAGATAAATATTTCCAATCACTAGTCTATTTTCTAATAATGGATTATGGAGGTTAACCTATTTCATGATTTTAACTTCTAAAATTATTTATTATAAGAAAATCAGTTTGAACTAAATCATTAGTTAAGCAATTCATAAAATGAGACTAATTGTTCGATTTGTTCGAATATTAATAAATTATATAATGTTTATAAAAGGTCTAAAGACGTGAGGAAAAAACAAGTCGGTATGGAAATGGACCGCAAATAAAAATAAAAGGTGAGTTAATCTCACTCGGTTAAATTTAAATTTTAATGATTAAATTTAAATAATTGTTTGAACGGTTGAATTGATCGATGTGCTATTGTATGGTATATTTTGGAATTGATGCATTATATTGTGCTAACGTCTGTGGATGTAGGGAAAACATGTTGGAGGGATCCAACTGTATCCCTCAACATTTATTTAAATTATTTAACACCCACTGCTGTGATTAATTGATATTCTGTGATGAATTATATTAGAATATCGAATGTTATATTCTGCTTGAATATTTCGGTACTCTATTTTATCCAAATATATAGAATTAGACTTTGAAAGGAAATAAGAGAAGTGAACTCTTAAGAAATAATTATAAAGAATGAATATAAATTAAAGTGAATTGGATAAGAATATTAGTGTTTTCAAAATGCTAACTAATAAAATTCTGTATATGGAGAGGAATTTTTGAATAAATAGAAAGTTAATGAAGTTTGAAACTTCAATGATATTATTTAATAGAACAAAACATTTATTAAATATTTAAGATTTAAATTATTGAAAGAAATAAAGAAGAAATTGGGAAAAAGCCTAAAAAATTTGTATATTTCAGTTAAAAGGTTTAAAATCAAACGGAAAATAATAACATTAATAATAAGTCCATAACTAATGAATTTTGAAATGAATTGAGAAATTAAAGAAACTTATTTCAAATAAAATAAATTGGAAATCAATTTGGGGAAATTGATTTAAGTGTTTGAAGTTGGAATTTTCTCTGGATGGCCAAGTACACGTTTTTTTTAAAAAGTAAATTTGTAAATATAAATTAAATGTTTTAAAGTTGTTTTTAAAGAAAGTAAGTTTTGTAAAATTTATTATTTCTAATATTTAAAGTCTAAAGTAAGTATTTTCCTTTAATCTATTTAGCAGTAATTATTAAGAAGTGACTTAGTATTTTGTTTTTTTTTAAAGTAGAAATCTAGTTTTATATTTTATTAAGTAACTTTATTTTCAAATGTTTATATAGTATGTATTTTTAGTAAAACTATTAAAGTAGTTTTAACTTAAGTGTTTAAAAGTAAATTCCAAAGTAAGTATTTTTGTTTAACCTATTATCATAATAATTATTTAAAGAATGATTTGGTCTTTTGTTTAAAGTATTGTTATAAATTAAACGTTAAAGTAAATTTTTCTAAATTAAATGTTAAATATATTTTACAATAAAGTGTTTTTAAATTATTTTAAAATCTGAGTTTTGTGCTTGGTGATTCCAGTGGAAATAGAAATATTTGGAATTTATTCTAAGAAAGGAAGATAGTTTGAAAACTGTTTTCAAAAAGGGTTTGAAAAGTGGAAATATATCTTGTGGAGATATTTTTGAAGTTAATAAATAATTTGGAAAATTATTTATTCGTTGATGGTTGTTTGTGAATATTAATTGATAGTTAAATAACCGACTATCAATATTGGACAAATACGTTGATCGTTTCGAAGAGACCGGGATCGAGATTAATTTCTCGAAAACCACTTCGATCCGGTTTGTACGTTTCGGGGAAACGATTTTGGATTCGAAGATGGAGCAGTGAAGTGCAAGGGCTAGTCGCTACTAATCCTGAGGATATTTCCAAAATGGATGTAGTAGGAATAGTACATTCGGTTCCGTTCGAACCCGGGACGGACTTGTATGGATGAATGCTTTCGTAAACATCGTCAGGTGGACGATGGGCATTCTAAGGGATATGAACTAAAATGGTAACGCTTAGCCTCAAGCCTCATCAAATGGGAATGGCTGAAAATCAAGGGTTATGCAGCAAGGCTTCGTGGGTAGCCCCCACTGGAGGGTGAGGTCATCCCTGTCTAGATGTCCCTTTTATTTCGGCTTAGTGGCGGTTGCTGATCTCAATCGCAGGGTGATCTTGCTCGGGACTGTCCAGTAAGGGATGGTTCCGGTCTGTGTTGCAGGGGAGTTAGGGTGGCTCCTCGGTACGCTGATCTAGACCAGGTACTGTGACAGGTGGTACCCCAGTGCCTAGCCATTAGTTGGAATCCATTTTCCCTACGCGTCCGTACGGTTTTGATTGTGCCCAATTATTGCTGAAACGTGAGATGCAAGCATTTCAGCTAGATTCTATTTTACTTTATATAGACACTATTATAATATCAGAAGATTTTAATAAAAATGTTTTAGCTATCGTAAGGTAAAAACCCGACATATTTATTTGTGGCGTGGTCTTACGAGATGCTTTCGTTTTCAAAGGAGTTTTTGAAACTTTAATTAAATAAATTGAGTGTGATTTTCTCACGCTGGTATTCCAGACTGACTCGGGTGTTATTTAACTGTAATGCTCGGTCAGACCGAGTATTATAGGATACGTGATATGATGCTGTGGAGCTCAGGAGACGAGCTGGATGACGATACGTACTCTCGTACTTGTTTATATATATATATATATATATATATATATATTCCGATGTGTTGAGTTGTTGTGTATCCATTTGTATGTTGTTGTTAAAGTGTGATTGATGTACTCTGATGATGTAATATATAAACAGATATATTTGATTTTGAGTAAAGATCATTTATTATCTATTATATTTTATTTCGCTGCGATGGTTAGATTCTGTTGTTGTTTCTATTTTCTTCTTCTACCTCTTCTTCTTTAACCCAAATGGTTCGTATTTCTGTGCAACTTGAGTTGATTGTTGTAGAATAGTGTTGACTCAAGGGGTACGGATTTGCGGGTCGTTTCAATAGATGTGTGAAAGCATAGCTCTCTGCTCGTACTCCATATAACTTCATGCGCTATCTAGATCCGTTTTTCATAATCTACTCATTTAAGAGTACCTGAGATAATAAGAAGTAAAACATAAAACCTCGGGCCAAACAACAGTCTGGTATTAACGATACATCATCTCAAAATACTATAAAAACCAAATATACAGTAAACAGGGTCATATATCATGAGAACCATACCATATATGTCCCTACATCCAAAGAGTTAGCACATAAGCATAACACGTGCTAAACTACTACCAAAAGAGGAAAATATAGGATATCACACAACACATCAAGCACACAACAAACATAGCATCCATTACACAGCCTTACATTTCTCACTCAAGTGCTTTAGATATATGATAACTCCTACAAATGCTCAACTCATTGCCTATGCAGATGGCTAGGGGCTGGACACATGTAGAAGTCTAAGAATATGCGTACATGCGTACTACCATGGGTACATATAGGCTACACTGTCCCAACAAGGCATCACAATCATAGAGTCATCCATTGATCCCTTAACACACGTACCGATAGTAGAACTATCTCACAGATGCTTAACTCATGACCACGTAGATGGCTAAGGACGCACACACGCAGATGTCCAAAACACATGGGTGCACGCAGACCACCCCACAATGACTCGCCTTTTCAACCATCGAAAATGGCACTTAATACATCTGTGATACTCAAATGTCGAACATCCAAGTGCTGAAAAGGCAGATTGTTAGGATAAAATAAAAAGAACAAGAAAAGAAACAAGAACTACAACAAAAAGGGGCTTTCATAGCCTTTAAAAAAACGTTGTAGATCCTACAATAGCGTTTCAGAGAACGCCGTAAAACGACATGCTATGTTGGACTTTCAACGCTAAATAGCAGAACAAAACGCTATGAAAAATAATTTTTCTACAGCGTTTACCGTATGCTATTAAACAAAAACGCTACAGGAGATATCATCCAACGGTTACTTCTATAGCGTTTGTTCTGCATATTTCTATAGCATTTTCTTTACAATTTTTATAGCGTTTGTTATGATATTTCTATAGCATTGGTTAGCATATTTGTATAGGATTTGTTATGACATTTCTATATATTCATAGCCAGTTTCTATAGCAGTTTTTGAACAACGTTTATGAAACGCTATTAAATATAATATTAATTTATTGATTATATTTGTCATTGTTTTAGCTTTGCCATATATATAATACTCATTTATCCATTTCTCGTCTGCATATAACATATTTTCACAAACAAATATGTAAATTACAGCATAATATTTCATACATACCATTCAAACAACTTTTCACATATCTAAGCTTAGTATTTCTTACATATCATTCGAACAACTTTTCACATATCCAAACTTAGTATTTCATACATATCGCTTTATCAACTTTTCCATGTCCATACATAATATTCACACATTTGCATCAACAAGTTACTTACCAACCGTCAAACAATTGATTTACTCTTGCTTTGCTTTTGATATTTTCCCCCTAACATAAGCAAGGTCCTATTGATGTCAAATAAATAGTTGAGGTTTTAGTAATTATTAATGTCATAATCAACAAATTATGCTCTAATTATTTTTACAGCCGTTGTCTTGTCTCCCTTTTCATTTCCTTCCATTTTACCACTCTATATGTACCCCCTACAATTCCAAACTCTCAGCAACATTTTGTTCGCAACCACTTCTTATGCCCCGCTTTTTTACACATTGTTCTTATTTCTTCAGAGAAAATCTATCATTATGCCAGTGAAAGGTTTTCTTAAGCTCTTTACAAGTAATAAAACCAACCACCATCACAGTCCTTTACCCAAATCACAGAAAACATTTTCAACTGCACTAGCGAAGGATTGTGGAAAAATGAAAAGAGAATATGTAGTATGTGTGATGTCAGAACCCCAAAAGTTTACTATAATTGTGTTTGTAGAATTAGGAAACAAAGTCATGTATTAAGCTATCGAAACAATAAAGATTTATCATAAATATAAAGAAGATAACCATAGAAAGACATTACAGTATCATTTTCTAGGCAGGTCAAGTACCTTGACGGCCTCTAGATTCCACTAACACCTTTGAGTATCTTATTTGCCCTTTTTTTAGATTGTGAAAGCCCAGCAAGACCAAACACTTCCTGTATTCAGAACAAACAAACAAGTATTATGTCATGTGATAACATGACCATAACTATCGTTGAACTTAGGTAGTGGTTAATGATTATATATATTTTTGTACGGGAATATAACTGCGCAATAAGACATGAAAGATTAGCCACTCTTTTGTTTATTATGTAAGTAGGGCTGGCCTGCCATCAAATCGGGTCAAACGTGAGTTAGTGAAGTGGGTGTTGAATTATATGAGCAGGTTAGAAAAACATGTACTTTGTTATGTATTGAAGCATCATTCGAAATTTTTAATATCATAGAGTAAAGGTACATATTGTTTATGCAATATAACTTTCCTAAGCATATTATACGATGTGTGGGTGTATGCCCGTGCATGTGCATATTTGGGCCAATATATGCTTGTGTATAATGCAGGTAAGATTAAGGTTTGAATAGAGCTGCAGTACAAAATAGCTCAACTTTTTAAAGCACTTTGGGCCCAAAGCGCTTTAAAATGCTTCCTGTATTCAGAATAAAAAAATTATTATTATGCTAAGAGTAATATTTAAAGGTTATATACATACCTGCTACTCAAACTCCACATTACATACGTAACGTAAAAAAATTTCCTCTTGTCCTATAATTTTAAAAAAATGCATCATTAACTCAATTTTTTCATGCTTGGATTAAACTGAATCTTTTCAAAGACGGACAAAACAAATTGTTTCATACATAGGTTAAAAGTATTGAATCCCCTAATATTTTGTGCTGCATTACTATTTAGATTTTAAGGGGAGAGAAAATAGGGAAGAAATAAGCATTAAACAAATATCAGTTCATTTCATTAAAGGAAAATAATTCATAATATTAAGTACTTATGCACTTGTTATACCAGGAAATACTAAAGAGGAAACAACAGACCTTGCTGTACCAGGAAGCAAGAGATCAACTTCTTCATCTCCAGCAGTTGATGCCCTAAGACGACTTCCTCGAATAAGAGGACCAACCACAAAACCATTCTTGTTGCTTCCCCGAGGAACAAGAACAAGGCCCAGTGGATAATATCTCATCTTCTTGAGCTTTTGCAAACAATTCATACGGGATTTTATTTATTGTTTATTGCTTGGTGTTGAACTAGAGCATGCTTATGTTGTTGCATCATTCATGCATTCTATCCTTATACAGAGTCTCTCGGAATACACTTCAAAAAAATACGTTATCTTCAAAATTTCAAAGCCGGTATACCTTTGAGGGGTCAGCTTTCAGAGTAAAATCTGATTTAAATATGTTATAATGAAGTGTAACTAATATAACATGATAAGGTACCATATAGCCAAATTCATGCAGCCAGATGACCCTTATAAGTAACATGTGGCCTCTTCACCGTCACAAATCCTTGAATAATGAAGTGTGTACTAGAAACTATCTATGTAACTTAAAAGGCACTATCAAATATTCACACTATCTATTTGAAGAATATCATTACCTTCTGAAAGCATCATGCGTCCATCTGCTATAAAACTTTTGCTAAAAAATACACCATTACACAAATATTGGGGCGCTCGATAATGTAAACCTAACAAAAGGCTGTAATCCATTATACGCTACGTTCCAGAAATTTACTGTATATATCAATCTGCCTGCACAAGATAAACAGTAATACATCTGAATTTTTGGAACAATGAATCAGAACGTAATTTTGACAATATGTGTGGAAGGCACAGAAGAACCAAGAGTAAAAAGTCGTGTAAAGTATTCCAATTTAATCTCAATAAAATACAAAATTAGCGCCATTGCAAACATGTTTTCTAATTTACTAATTCATGAAATTCATTCAATCAGACATCTATAGCATGAATTAATAATTAGACATGTATTTAAGCATATAACATGACAGTAACAGAACCTAAGAATGCAACACGGTAAATTAATTGTTTTGTATTAGCATTTGACTAAATATATAAGTTTCAAACATAATTTCATTGATAAGCGTGCTTCATCTTCAGCAGTGTAGATAAGGAAAAACTTTGTAAAATTCTAAAATCATCATCTTACTTCAACAGTGGATTCCTCCAAGAGGGCTCTAAATAGAATCAATAGCGTACTCAGTTGTCTGTCAAATTAAATTAATTCTTAAGTACTTATGCAGTTGTTGTGGGCATGATTGCAAAAATAAAGAAAACTTATCATATAAAGAAGTAATAGTAAAGGAATAACCGAGGAAATTATATATAATTGTTAATTCGTTTCAATTTGAACCAAAATTCGAGAACTCGGTTTCGGTCTCGGTTTCGATCATTTGAAATTTTGTTGGCTTCGGTCAGTTTCGGTCATTTCGCTTGTTTCGGTTTTTGTTTCGGTTTCGGCCTTGATATTGGATTTTTGCATTTTTAAAGAAAACATAACGATAAACGATTCAAATTCATATAGAAATATAGCATACAATAAAATAATAATGTTACATTCAACACTACTACATCCAGAAACTATTTCTCAAAGCTACATATGGATTGTTATCATAATTTTCTTCATCGTCTTGTGTTGTATAATATGATGGATAACCATATTGGATTTGTCCTGAGCCCATAAATGTCGCCATCATATTATCAAAAGACGATGGTTCATCATTTTGTGTTGTATATGTAGCTTGACTATTTTGATCACTCGAGATATCACTATATGAGTTACCACCTGTATAGTCTGAAGTAGAATACCTATAGTTTGGTGGATCAGTTGAAGTATATAGATTGTGTGGCTCATAATCATGTTAATGTTCGAATTCAACATTTAAATTACTATCTCTTCGGTTAGGATTGCCGCTCGCACCCCTTCTTCTTAAATATGTTGAGTTGGTCTATATAATTTACCACCATCCACTACAACAAATTTTACTATTGACCGCATTCATTATCAGCGTTCAAAACCTAAATGCAGTAAAAGCTATTTTAAAATGAAAATATTTGCGCAAAAACGCTGAGAATGAAATTAGGTTCTAGTTTCCACTGTCAAAATATTTGGCGCTGCTCTCGTTATAATTCCCCCCAAAAATTCATTTTCGCTCGTCAATCCTCCCTCGTCTCTCCTTTAATTCATTTTCCCTCATTTTCATTTCCCTCGGATTTTGCTTGTTCTTCGATTTTTTGTCAATCGTCACTGCCCTGATTTGCCTTTAATGCCTCGGGTACCCCCTTGTCAATGAATCTCCCTAATTCTTTTTTCAAGGTTTAATGGGTTCTCCAATTTTTAGGTTTAATGACTGTGTGCGATCCTATTTATTATGTATAGATTTTTTATACATCTGTTATGTTGTATGGTTGCAGTATTTCAACTTCAATTCAATTGAGTCTCTTCCCATGGAACCTCTAAAGCCTGACAATGTGATGCCACTTAATTTGCTCTATGATACTAAGATTTCTTTATTTGATGCCAAGCTTCAAATAAGGCTGGAGCTTACCAATGATTTCTTGGTTGGAGCAGGTGCCCTTGGCTGCGAGTTCTCGAAGAACTTTTCTTCCCATGTAAGGACTCTCAAGTTCCTGAAACTGCTCGGTTAAAGAGGTTAGCTTAATTCATATTTTGTATACTGGTTTAGAGTCGACTTAACTAAACAATATTCATATTTTCTTTTGTGATTTCCTTTTTAATGAAAATTGAGTTTTCGTAGAATTAATTATTAGAAATGAGGTGATCCTTTTCCACCCTAATGTTTTTTCTTTTCATATGGTAGAAAGTCTAAGCTTACTGCGGTTATTTTGGGATTGAATTTAGTTAAATGATTCGTTCAAAGTATGGTTTATGTTTAGGAAAGTTTTTAGTCAAATTATGCGGTAGTTGGAGCTTCATAAGTATTGCCTATAAAATGCTTGTTATAAGTTCTGAATAGTAGCAAAAATTTTATTTTTGTATTTCACTGATTAGTAGAAGCACCATGTTTTGAATTATTTGCATCATTTTTTGGGTGAGGCGGCTTGCTGTAGAAGCTGCTATGGAAGTATTGTGAGATGATGGTACTATAGTGAAGGGGTTTGGTTGTGGCAGTAACAGCTGATAGTGCTAGTTTGTATGAAAATGCAATTGGATGAAGTGCTCATTTGTATTGCGGATTGTAAGTAGAGGTAAATTGGTTATGAGCAGTAGTAGATTGAATTGCAGATGGAGGGAGGCAACAGTGGTACATGGAAGATGGTGGTGATGTGCAGCATTATGGAAGTTTGGTGATGAAGTTAGGAGTATGTATTTGCAGGGAGGATGGTAGTGAGAAGATGGACTGTGTATGTTGTATGGAGGAGGTTAATGATATGTAGATATGTTGAATGGTTGTTTGGGTGGCGAGGCAGTGTAGAGGCAGAAAGGAAGTCACTACAACAAAATTTGCATTTGACTGCAATTGTGAACAACGTTTTTACGTTAGATGCAGTGGATTGTCATTTTATTCGATAAAATAAAACAATCAAACGCTGTATTCGGTATATTTTATGTATTTGCTTACGTGCGGTTCTTTTCCCTCTTCTATTTTCATCCTTTTTAGTTTCGCGGCCACATTCTCACTTATTTCATTATACACAGAATACTTCTTATTTCGACCTAATCCTGAGTTTTCTTTCTCGTTCCTCTTCTCCTCTAATTCCTATCTTCCACGTCTTCTTCATTGTTTGCTAGGGTGGAATTTCCAACTATTCTCTTCCATCAGCCTCGAAAAGACAACAAAGCTTCATTTCACTTATCTCTTGGTCGGTTTTTTTCAAGAAAATCAGGTTATTAATTTCTTCTTATTGTCAATCAAAGATAAAAATGTGATTTGTTTATGTTGAGCTATGTCATTTTTGGTTGATTTTGTACTGAATGTTGGTGTTCCTGGATGAATAATATATTAATTATGTAAATATAATTTTCATAAATAGATTTGAATCACTGTTTTTATTGAGGACCATCAATATACTAAATTAAGTTAATTGGTTTGGATTCGTAGGAGTTTAAGTTAATCATTTATAGTTTTACGTTGAATATATGGATCAATACGAAATAAAATTAATTGGTTTGAATTAGTTTCCTCTTCGGATATTGTTAAAATCCATAATACTCACTTCTATAAAAATTGGTTGTTTAAAAAAAATCATGCTTTTTAAGTAGCATGTAGATTTATTATGGGTTATTAAGTTTTGAAATCTACATAAATTCAATTGTAAGTGTGAAGAAACTGATTTATATTTATGAAAGCAGTATGGAGGCATGTCTAGGATTGTGCAAACTAACATTTGGCAAATTTCACTATGTTGCAATTATAATATTACACAATGGTTATGGTTATTGTGCAGCCCATTTTTCCATTACTATTGAATGAGAAATAATATTAAAAAAACTTTGAACAACATGTGATCCAAAAAATTCTTCATTGTTTCACAATAGAAAGAACAAAATAACTAATGATTTTTCTTGAGAAATAGAATTGATTTTTGTCAGTCTTGCAGTTTCAGAGATTTTCTTATCATTAAGATGGTTAAGTAGATTGCCACTTAGAATTTAGATTGGTTTTGATGAGATTTTATATATTTGACATTAGTTAATTTTAATTATTTGAACTAAATTGTTTTATATTCATAGGCCATATAATTTTATTGGAAACCTACTACATTTTGTAGTCTACATCAATCAAACACTTAAAACACTAGTTTCAAATCGGTGGTGAAATCATCCTTGCTCTAATGCAGGAAGCCTTCACTGTCATAATCAACCTATGACTTATCATTGCTAAAGAATAATTGAATTGTTCTCAATTGGTTAAAGATGTTGAAAAGAGTGCTTTTCCTAATAGATTATCATTAATTTATGAATAAGGTAGCCCTATATGATCATATGGCCCCCAAAGGTTTCCATAATGCAAAGATATTGCCTATTTTCTGGAGAGTCAAACATTTAGATATCAGTTATTAGATTTTAAGAGAAGGAACACGATGATATCAAATTTTACAGTAAACATGTTTTATTTGATATTTAAGAAAATTTAAAAACAATAATAGAAAAATTCATTTATAATCTACTATTATCCCAAGAATTATTTATCACCTTTCTTCATGTAACCATCCATTGCAATGCAATTTCCTTTGCAAAACATTTTCAGAACTTCCTGTCTTTTGAATCTTTTTATTGCCTTTTGTCTCCTAATTATATATATATATATATATATATATATATAAAATTCATCGACTTAGCAATTTATAACAGCTTATATATAAAATCCATTCATTTATATATATAAGAGATTTTTAAAACTTATATATGGGAGATAAATCCATATATATATATATATATATATATATAAGTTATGTGTCGAAGGGTTATCACGATGATGTTCAAGGTTGTTGCTTATTTGATTATATGTCTTTATAGGGTTGTAAGTTGTGTTTTTTATGACTTGTTTATTAATCTTTATGGCATGGGAAATAAAAGAGGTATTGCAAAATACGTACATCCTGATTATTTGTTGATTGAGAAGTTTCATACAAATTTATTTGTAACAAATATTTCAAAGGAGGGGTGGATGACTTTAAATATTAACCTCTTTGAATAGATCAAAGTATATTAAATTTTCCATGCAAAAGTATATGCACTATATCAAACACACATGAATGTTTCTCTGAATAAACTAATGAAATTACCTAAGTATTTTCCTATCTATTTACTGATTATATATGTGTTGGTACCATATAACATATTACTTGTAACATGTGAACCATGGTTTTCCAGGTCAATTTCTCATGGCATCTACAGCTAAGACATATTGCTTAAGAACGATTAGGTGTCAACTACATATTGCAACTGGTAATTTAGCTAGTAGGAAATTATGTTCATTCAAGTTTAGACCAATTTCCTTGTACCTGAAAACCCATCCAAAAAGCAATGATATGAGCTTGTGTTACTTTATTTTGTTGTATTAAAGGGAGTTCAACCTAGAATGCAACTTTAGTCAGATCAATTTTATTGCAGTTTTGTACTTTGTTTGTGCAGGTGGGTATAGTCCACATAGTATTGCCGAAGCTACAGTATGCATCCTCCAATCTGGTATAGCAGTGTTGAAGCTATGTTGCACCGATGTAGTAATGCCAAAGTATGATGTATTGGTGTAGTATGTCAGATCATAATGCATAAAAGTACTAATTCAACATGGCTAATATTGCTTCAGAAAGGATTAGAGTAGCTCAAGCAATCTTGAGTAAATATGCATCAAAACAGCTAATGAGCATCAGTGCTACCCAAAGTGGAACACCTCCTAGTTCTTTGGCTTGTAAAATGTGCAAACTTCCTGGTAGAACTGCAGTGTGAATGGGACTATCGTCTAATTCATGGTGTTGGTGCTATAAAATGCAATATTGAACATGTTTCAAGATGGAGGGACATTGCTGAAATGTCGAAAACTACTACAAGTCGGAGTCATATTGAACATGTTGAAGACCAACGATGCACACGATCATATGGCTGGCATAGGCTAAATTGAAGCATGATGTTGAATTAATGCATCCCCAAGCAAACACGAGTGGGTTAGGATCACTATGTGATGTCGCATAGTGTCTGAAGCAAGCTGCAGGCACCAAATCATCAAATGGGCTGAACCGAATGTTGTGTAAGTGAAATGACAAAGGTAAGCAGTGAATGAACTGTTTCTCATTTACAAAAACAAAGTTTATTGTTTTATGACCAATGAAATAATATTTGATACTCCATGAAGTAATGATCATTTATGTGAAATTCTATGTTATATTTTTATGTCATAGATTTGTGTTACTTGCTCTCTTGTTTATTACATGAAAGTGATCTAGTGATTAAGTATTAAGAGATGTTTTTGCTACCGAGGAAAAAAAAATTCAGATATCATAACGTCTAGCTTCTCCCTTAAAATGTCACTGATGTTGTAATTCATAAAATTACTTAGCTTGAATTTTAGGAATAAGTCTAAGAATAAGAAAATCTTATTTTATGAGCTATTGTATTGTATTGTTAAGAACAAATCATGATACAATGAATGATGAATCATGTTCAGTTCATGCAACCTGATTTATGACATGTTTGAAGTGGATGCAAACTGCATTAGTGTAAATAATCCTTCAATTGATCATTAAGACACACAATCTCATTATCTAGAAATATTTCAAAAATTAGTCCAAATTCAGCTGTTATGATTTTGTTATTATGGGAGCATTAAAAATAGCAAGACAAAACATAGCTCCACATTATGCTTTTTACAAAAATACTCAGCATTATTTACTTTTTCAGGATCATTCACTTTCGATTCTACAAAAGCGACAAAGGTGTACCTGAACATTAAGATTCCCTCAAATTGAGAAATTCATTCAAAGATTTGTTATCTGGTTACCAGTATGCAACCGATACCTAGTTTCTGTAACAAAAATATAATAACAAACGTTTATCTACTTCCATTGTCTTGTACTGCAGATGTCGCTTCAATGAGGATTACACTATTGAGCGACAATCCAAATAGCCAAGGAGCTGCCGATATAACAGTAGTCGAAGCAAGCATTGCACATCTTATGGAAGAATTGAGGAATAAAAAATGTAGGGTAGGCTGTTAAATTTATAGTGTTTTCATACATATTCATGTGAAAAAGTCAGTCAACTTTGATTCATGCCCTTTACTATAACGAATCTATTTGTGTTTCTAAACTTTACCTCCTTTTAGTAAATGTTGCTGATGTCTGTTAATTGACATTGAACTTAACCCACTCGTACTTTTGACTGCAATATTTACTATATCATCTTTTTTATTTTTTTTAGATTTAACTTTTACGAACATAAAACTGCCCAGGGGAAAAGAATATGTGGTGCCTGCAACAATTACAAAGCTGAAACTGCAACGGCATGGAGCTATTTGCCTTGTGTTATTTGCGAGGGGTCGGTCCATCTTGTATGTGCAAATTACATTTGTACTAAATGTCAGACGATGGTAGATAGCCCGATGAACCGGTAAGAAATGATAAAATTTAAAGTTAATACTTGTAATCTGTTTTGATCGTTCCTTATCTACGTCAATTATCGTTTGAACATCGAGATTTTGGACAAAACTATGTTTACTACCATTACCACTTTTGACAAGGAAGCAGAAAGCTTATAGGCCAGAACGTTGATGATATGCTTGCTATCGCAAAAATGGTTTGCTCCAAACCACTGTCTTCCACTTTCTTAATTAGCACCTTCGTTGCATATAGCTTGCAACGACTTAATTTAATTCCACGTGATTACCATCTCTGTTAAGGTTTTGCGAAAAAAAATAACAAACTTATTCAACAGGAGAGTGGATCAATGAAGGTTGAAAATATTTCCAGAAATTAGTAGGCTGTGCGGTTTTCAAGTTCCGTCCAACCGACTATGACGTTAATAACACTGACATGATCCATACTGCAAGAGGAATAACCAAGAAAACCGATGGTCCGCATACCACGCTTTCACAGGTAATTGTGTATCATTGCCAATTTGTTATGTGTTCTTAGCATTTTTTGTCTCATGAAAACATATAACTACCACTGGAAAAAATATATTATATGCAGACTTCTCCAGTGACCGAATACAGTGCAAGTTTCGAGAGTGCATCTGTTAGCAGTAGTCAGCAAACACCGGTTGCTGTGGACTTGAAGGGAAAATCAGCTGTGTATCAGGTACCAATTTCTTAATCAATTTGCATGGTAAACGTTATTTAAAGATTGCATTGTCCTAAAAAAATATTTGTTTTACATAGACGGTGGTAGCATTGTGACTGCTGACAAAAATAAATCTGCCATGCTACCACCTAAAGATAGAGGTCTTAAATCTTAGGTCTAGGCCAGTCTATTTGATATCACTTTCTTCCAACTCATAAATAAATATCGAAGTAGAAGCTTAATCGTGGCATGGCAGTTGATTTCTGTGAAGTTATATACAGTTAGTAAACATAATGGGTGTATGCATGAACGTTGATTGCAAATAGTTTAACAAGGAAGATATTGAAAATGATGCTGGATGCGAGAACAAATCTTGCATAAAATCATCAAATTTGGCCTTATGTTACTTACAGACAAATAATGAAACTGGATTTGATTGTCTCTGTCCATTTTATTTTCCGAATTTCTGACTAGAAACTTGGTTGAAAATTTCGTGCCAGCATGGTGATTCTGTTCAAGGATTCAGAGAAATAAAAAGATGTTATAGAGATGATTTTTAACAGCATGATTTTTTTTCAATTTAATTTTCAGTTAATATTTAGACCATTCTATCCCTTTATATCATACTAGCCATGCTTCTTTAGCATTTCAGGCAGTCCCTGATCCTTGTTAAACCTAGCATAACAGAGCTCAAGACTGTTGGCTGAAGCATTTGTGCGGGTAGCATATACTCTATATTGTTTAACTGAGTTCTCTGAACTGAAGCATGTGGTTGCTCTATAGGTTGGATTTCATGATGTGCCCTTGTGTTTCAGGAGGAACTTGTATCAGTTCAGTGGTCTGCAAGAATTGTAAGTAGTTCTACTTATCCTTTTATTTAAACTTCTGTTTTGAATATATCAGGTAACTGTATGTTACTTTTCTTTCTTGCAGATTGCTCTGTTTGCTGGCTATGCAGCAGCATCATTTCTATTTTACACTGCAGCCATTTTTCTACTTAAGGTTTGTATTTGTAATTGTAATATACTGAACGTATATATCATGTAAGCTGGATTAGCGTTGTTTACGTTGAGTAATATCACATTGCAGATGAGTGGAGCTGCTCTATTGATATTATATTTTTGTTTAACATATAACGTGTCTTTGTTTAACAGAATTTGTGGCAACTTGGTTTACTTTGTTATTTTTGTTTATGGATATTATTGAAACTTGGTTTATGGATGTCTTTTGTTTATTAATATTGTCTTAACTAGTTTATGTAACTAATTAATAGTTATTAGAACATGTTATATATGCTAGTTGCTTCAATATACTCAAAATATAGTTCTGGAATATTCAAAAATAGAGTGGAATATTAAAGCTCTTATATAAATAGGAGACAACGTTTGATTAATGCTGTCAATGAAGAAACAACAGCGTTCAATCTGTGCTGTAATTATCTTTAAATAGTCAATAACAGCGTTTAGTACACGCTGTCGAAAAAGTTGATGATTCAATAACAGCGTTTATAAAAAGCTGTTGTAAACAGTTAAAGTAGAATTAAAACATCTTTGACAACTAAATTATTAACGCTGTAGAAACATAAGACAGCATGTTTGAAAATGCTGTAAAAACATTATTGACAGCTTGTACGAAACGCTGTCAAAGTGATGTTTCAACAGCGTTTAACAAAAAGCTGTTGTAAGTTCTGTATATACGACAGCATGTCGTTATACAGCGTTTGAACTAACGCTGTTGTATCGTACTACAGCGTTTATCAAACGCTGTTAAAAGCCTTTTGTGGTGTAGTGATCACTAGAACCAATATCATAATTACTTGTTAAACCAACGTCACTTCCACCTACATTACCATGATCATCATTTGACGAGCTGCTACTATTTTCATTGCTTTGACTCTTTGTTGCTCGTGCAGGTATACCATCAACAGCAGTGACTGCATCATTCAATTTATTGATCATCCAAAGGTCGTTGTCCAACAAGGGTGGTTCAATTTCAGTAGTCCATTCTGCTAATGGATCATCTTCATGGAATATATAGTCTATCGATCAACTGACTTTCAGTGTCGCGGCGTCTTGAATTTTTTGCTCTTAGTCTCATGTTGTAATGCACATATACCAATTTTTCAAGATTTTTCATTTTTATTCTATTTCGTAATTTTGTATGAATCATTGGAAATGTAGTTCAGTTTCTTTCGCAGTTTGAAGATCAAACTGTTTGGCTTAAAATATACATTGCTAAATGTATTAAATTTGGAGCATCGTCTTTTCCAATTATGGACCACCGTTGAGCGGAAAAACATGTCTTTACGGTTGCGTATGCTTTTGCAGAACCAAATGCACCAATTTTCATTTTATATCTTTCTATCTGTGATGTGAAGTTAAATATTTAATATGTCTTAAACATTACATGTTTAACATAGCTATTATATATGTTAGTTTTACCTCTTTTCCAATTTCAATTTGTTTTACAATGTCTGACACCATTCTTTCAATGACGTTGTTAAATCCATTTAATACTTCTCCATCGTTTGTTGCATCTTCATATTGAATGATAGGATTAAAAAAATAATCTATATAGGAAAGATTTAAAATATTAATGAAATGTTATATATTTCATTATTTGTATGATGATAAGATACAACAAATTACCTGCGGCGTGAAGAGGTCGATGTAACTGTCTTTTCCATCTTTTGTTTATTATATCACACCATTTTTGACATTGGCTTCCACCAACATTTTTTCTAATCAATTCTTTTTCTCGATCCATTGCTTCATAAAGATATCTCATATCTGCTTTGTCATCACACTCTACCATTCGTAAAACTTTCACCAATGGCTCAAAAACAAGGATGACAGAAGCAGCACCAGTCCAAAAAAGCATTGTTGTAAATCAGTGTAGAGACAATATTTGATGTTCTTTTGTCTTTGGTATTGAGTCTATGAACTCTTGATTTCCACTCTCTTGAAGCAATCATCCGTTTCAGGTCATCTTTATGTTTATGAATAAAGTCTAGTGCGATGAAATGGGTTGCAAATCGTGTCGCTGTCGGTCCAATTAATTCTTTATTGTTGGTCTCTTTTCTCATAATGGAAAGTAACCAACCATGATTGTATATAAATGTTGTTATTAACTGACAATTTGTGATAACGGTTGTTACCTCTGGTTCTTTGGAAAAGTCTTCTAAAATTAAATCAATGCAGTGTGCCGCACATGGTGTCCAATATAAATGCCTTCTTTTCTGCATCAATAATTGACCGGCAGCTTTGTAGTTTGCTCCATTATCTGTAGCAACTTGCATTATTCTATTTTCGCCGATTGTTTCAACGACATCGTTCATTAATCCACAAATATATTCTCCACTTTGGAATTCATTCGTGGCATCCACGGATTTAATAAATACCGTTCCATGGGTAGAGTACACGAGAAAATTTATTATTTTTCGATGATTCTATGCATTCCAACCATCACACATTAATGTGCAACCATATTCATCCCAGAAATTGTGCAATGTTTTAATATATTATCAAATTTCTTCTATTTCCATTTCAAGGTACGAGTGTGATATTTCATATGTAGTTGGTGGATCAATTCCACGACCGCATTCTGCAATCGCGTCAATCATTGTCGTATAATATGGACTATTAGCAACGTTATGCGGAATATGGTTGAAATAAAAAAACTTAGAAATTGCTCGATCTATATGTTTTTTGGCATCTTTAATACCTTTCATTGCAGATTTAATAGAAGATTGAGTTCTACCTCCTCGTTTTTGCATGTACGAGTCGATTCGTCCAGCAGCATCATTGTCAAAATCGTCATCTACTCTGATGGATTTTCCAACAGTATTAGATCTGTGCAACGTTTGACTTGAACCACTACCCGATCCTTGTTAAGTTATTCTATATTGTTCCGAAGTTTGGCTCTGATACCAAGCTGTGACGCCCCACCTCTATATCCACGCTAGCCAAGAACACTACGGTGTAGTGCTGTCAACTAGCGCGGAGAATAAGGCTGTTGAGGAGCGACCATCCGTGTAATTTCTTATCACACGGTGGCTATAAAATGATCTTTGGAAACAAATATAGAAATAAACATAACATGCGAATCAATCACAGATATCCATATCACAAAGGCGGAAAGAGATATGAATATATATCACATAAAAGTGTACATCAGAGTAGTGGTCTAAAAAGATCCACGATAATACAAAAGAATAGCAACGCGTTCTATACAAAAGAATACAACTATGAGTCTATATCTCAAGTGTAAACAACAAAAGCTGCTAATCTAAACAAGTAGCCAAAAGTCTGAGTAGTGAATCACTGGGGGAGGAGTCAAGCAGTAGCACCTGTAACATCTCGGCCTGACCCGAGTATTATTTATAAGAAAATAATAAACGGATCAGTCTAGCTATAAATATCAGATGACATGATATAAAATAAAAGATATGGCATAAACATAAAATATCCATACTGACATACTACTATAAGTATGCAAATAATGATCAACAGGAGATCAACCGATAAGAGATAAATCAATATCACAAGAATCTTCTCAAAGATCCAAAGAGGGCATCATACCCTAAACTTGTACTCATGACAAGTCAAAGAGATAAATTCCAGAAATCAACACAAGAAATCCAGAAATCATAAAAAGGGAAAGAGGCCTATCACATGACGGTCCGAAGACCATGGGGAGCTACCCCACATGTGTGAGTGGAATCACACAGATTGAGGTCAAGACTAACCAAAAAGCAGAAAGGCATGTGTGAATGGAATCACACAAGTGGTGTCTAGTCTAACCTTGCAATGAAAGAGACATCGCGCAATTTCTAGTCTAATTCATAAAGCGATCATCAAGATCAACGAGAAGTGTCAATTACACTAAGCTAGTAAATATAGAAGTTTAGCTTCATGTCCCATAACCACTTGCTTAACTTAAATATTTACGAACAAACTGTAAATCTTCACTAATAAAATTGTCACAAGGGGTTCAATCGAACAAGTCCAAGAATTAACCGACGAAGTGAACACAAGCGTTTCATACCACTTGTTTTACTAAGTCGTTTAATTAGATTTCTCATCCGAGTGAGGTAAAGGCTTGTATATACTAATAGATTGGAAAACGGTTTAAGAAAAGAGCTTTGTTATTAAAAATAGAGTTGAAATCATTTTGTTGAAAGAGTTTTGATATTTACTACTAGTTTTGAAACCTTTATATTTTAAAGTGACAAATCACAGAAGCGATTGTAGAAACAATCAATCACAAAGGTCACATTCGAAGATGTGATAAAAATCCAAGGAAATCAGCTCAGCAAGTTCTGTTGTATATTTTTCAGATAAGATCCCCTACGGAGGGGGGGTCCAGGGGGGGTGGCAACCCCCCAAGGTGGGGGTGCGGGGGCAACGCCACCGCTTACGGGGTTCGACCTGCCCGGTCAGGTCGCGGGGGTCCAGGGGGCAGCGCCCCGACCAAAACGGTACGACCTAGTGAAGACAAAATGAGGTCTAACGACCTAAGGGGAATAGGGTCGAGCGACCTAATGGTTGCGACCAAGGGGTCTAAGGAGTCAACCGACCTAACTGGAGCAACCCTGTGGTCATGCGACCTAACTGAAATGGCCAAGCGACCTAACAATAGAACAGGTCAAGCGACCTAACGTTTTAAGGCCGAGCGACCTAATTAAACTCGCGACTTAATGGTGTGAAAGGCGTGCGACCTAACATGTTACGACCTAAGGGGGGTGCGCGACCTAAGAAGGTTCGCGGGCTAGGGATGAGCGACCTAACAAGGTTCACGACCTAAAGTGGTTCGCGACCTAAAGGTGTTCGCGACCTAATAGGGTTCGCGACCTAAAGGTGCATGACCTAAGGTCTTTCGACCTAGGGGTATATAGGTAACACGACCTAAAGGTGTCGCGACCTAAGGGGCCAAGCGACCTAGTGGGTCATACGACCTAAAGGAAATAGGGTCCAACGACCTAAGGAAAACAAGGTCCAACGACCTAAAGGGATGGGAGTCATGCGACCTAAAGGAGTATGCGACCTAAAGAAGTATGCGACCTAAAGAAGTGCGCGAGCTAAATGAAGGCGGAACAACTCAGGGTCTAACGACCTAGGGGGGGGGGCGACCTAAGGTCTAACGACCTAAGACCGAGGAGACGTTTCCAACAGAGGGAACGACTTAACGACCTAAGCCTAACGACCTACGACCTAAGGTCCCACGACCTAATGAGGCAGGCAAGGCCGAACGACCTATACGCGAACGACCTAAAGTCCAACGACCTACGACCTAAATCCGAGGCGACCTAAATCCGAGGCGAACGAAATATGCAGGCCTTGACTTTTCCACACGCGCGAGCTAATGATTCCGAGCGACCTATACCTGGGCAGAGCGACCTAAGCTCAGGAAGTTCACCAAACAACTAAAAATTGGAGTTTTTCGCCAATCCAATCCAAACCAAATGCAAATATACATGCTAAAGTGATGGGGAATCATTCCCAACAGTCCAATATAGTTATAGACTAGAATTGTGAGATAAAAATCTCACCTTTGCTCCAAAACCCAATGAAAATGAAGAACAAAGCTTGAAGGCAAATGGAGAAGCAACCACAAGCTTGAATCCGATGTCTTCTTCTTGAATTTGGAGTTGAATGTTGGAGTTGCAATAAAACAAAGACTTTGGAGTTTTAATTTCTCATTCCATTCACCATTTTTGTTGAAGCTTTAGCGTTAGGAAATGAAATGAAGCAATGAAGAAGAAGGGGGGTGGAACTTGGGCCTAATGGGCTAAAAGTCCAAACCAAAGGCTCGAGTGAAAAAGTGGTGAAATTCCACTAACCCCAAACATATCAATGTTTATACTTAGAAGATTGCAAACGACGTTTCGAACTCAATGGAAGTGGTCTCGAGTCTTAATTTGACCGTTTGCAAAAAGTAGCTTCGGACCAAAATCCGATTAACGATAAAATATTTAAATAAAATATTTAAATATAAAAATCGATAAATATGCGGGTTGTTACATGGAGGCTATGATTTTTAGGGTTTTGGGGCTTCAAAAATTCGTGAATGACAAGAGGAAGTCGGCTGCAAAGGATGGGGAAAGGAATGACTAAGATGAATTGATGTATTAATGACAGAAGAAACTGCAAAAGAAACGGATAAAACGTTTTTCCGTTTCTTAGCTCTTAACCCTTTCAAATTTCTCATATATATTTATATACATCCAAATAACTAAAAATAATTAAAATCTCAGTTAAAATTCGAAAATATAACAGATAAACAAAATATTAAAAATTAAATATTAATTAGATATGATTAAATAAGAAAAATAGCACAGAAAAATGAAAACTAGACTTAAGAATTAGAAATAACTTCAATACACTTTGGAAAAATTTACTTAAATTTAAATACTTGTAAAATGAATAAAATAAAGTAAAACACAGCAAAAAAAAGTGAGTGCATAAAATAAATAAATAAATTTTAATTATATATAATTAAAATAAGAAAATGGCTTGAAATTGTAGATTGGGCTTTAAAATTAGAAATAAATCCAAATGAACTTTAGAAAATCTTCATGGACTTGTAAAATATTTATAACAAATAAAATAAAAGTGCATTCACAAAAAAAAAATTATTAAATATAATTTATATGAAGAAAATGGCAGAAAATTAGAAAACAGCGTTTAAAAATAGGAAATAAATACAGTAAATTTTGGAAAAATTCTATTATCATTTAAAAATATTTAAAAGTCAAAATATACATAATAAAACATATTATCACATATTAAAATAAAATATAACCAAGAAGAAGTAATTTATACAATTTAAAATAGTCATTGTTAAATAACCCTATATACGCACAATATTGTAAAGGGTATAACTTTCACAATTTACATCCAAATTCAACGAAACGAAAAGTGGTGTTCTTATAATTTTATGTACTTTCATAATAAAAGAAAAAATTTAAAATTTTAAACTTTTAAAATTTTAAGTTGAAAGTCACAGTTTGATTATTTTGACCAAAATCAGCATTTCAAGCAAATATTCAACTTACAAAATTTTGGAATTATAACTCATATAAAAAAATCAAGATTATATTTAAATAATAAATTTAATCATTTCAAATAAGTAAAATAAGTTTTTTAAATCAAAATCTTACATTAAAAAAATTAAAATATACAATAAAATAATTACAAAATACAGGGTTGTTACACTCTCCCCACTCAAAACTTTTCGTCCCCGAAAAGGAATGAGGTATGGAAGGGCACAGAAAAGATAGAGTGAAATAGGATTAAGATAAGATGACAAGAAGATTGAAGTTATACCTGATAACTGTTGTTATAGGTAAGTTTTACAAGGTGGAGGTGATCTTTCCAAGATTCTCCAAAATTAAGAACACAAGCACGAAAAGGTGAATTCAAAATGATTACCAAAGATCTATCAAAGATTATAGAAAGATGCCCATACCAATCTATAGCAAGATAAGGATGATAAGGACAACCAAAAGAGAGTTTGGAAAACAAAATAAGGAACTAGATTTGAAAGCATGGAAATTTCAACTTAAATAAAGAATAAATCTTTACACAAGTTAAATAAATCTTAACTACACCAAATTTCATTATCTTATTATCCAATCATCTTAAATTAACAATTTTTAAAACCATGGGTTTGAAAAATAATCATTTATTACACTCATAATGTATTTAATAAATTTTTGTTCTTCTTTATTCCTAATAAAATTAAATTTATTCCTCTCAATATATTTATCACTCATGTTCAATATACTTACACTTATTATAACTGCTTTCTTTTATTCTTAGTTCTTTTAACATCATTTTATTGTAAGTTATTCAATTACCCTTTATTATATTTACCTCTGTTAATCATTTTATAATTAAAATTTAAGTGTATAACATTTATTATAACCACTCAAATTTTATAAAAAAAGTCTTTTTATATTGTATATTATTCAATTACATTGTTAACTTCTAAAATTTTGGTAAGTTATATTTGAATGCAATTGTATTATACAGATAAAATTTCCAATTCAATCATTTCAAGCTTAAATCATTTATTCAAAAAAATTTATTTCCTTTTTATAATTGAAATTATTCTTTAAAAATAGAATTTAAGAATTAAATTTCCGTTTACATTCAAACCATTTAGAGATAAGTAATAATATATACATAATATGTCAAATCAAATTTCAATCATATATCTATATATATACATATATATTATAAATCAAGTCATATTTCAGAAAATTCAAACCAAATTAAATTCCCCAAAACAAAGCTGTAGCAAGACTACAGAATAGTCTCTTAACTTCGAAACTCGAAAATGAACGTCGATGATGTCGCGATCATCACCGAAGTTATTTTCCAGCGACAAAGAGAAGAGCACAAATTTTAAACCTTTAAAATTCTTTGAAAACAAATTCTATTCAAAATACTTTAAATAATATAACCCTTTAAAACTTTAAACCAAAGTCCGAAATAATCGGAATTTAAATCCTCAAATTCTTGTTTTAAATTCATTTCAGTTCCCAAATAAATTTATAAACAAATATTTATAGATCTATTTGTAGAACAATAAATGATAAATCAAGTATTATCATTTCAAATTATCAATTTAAATCATTTCATTAAGTTCCATAAATTTACTTATATATCAAAATTTATTTCATTAACCAAATTTTTTTTTAAAACATTTTGTGTCCGTTTGTTCTGTCAAAGTGTTTTGGAAATCTTATCGATAGCGCTGATCAGTAGGATCGATCAGCGACCCAACTCAACATCAACAACTCAAACAACACAATATATAAAACATTTTAATTTTAAATACTAGTTTACAAATACACTATACATGAATAGATTTTCAAAGAAGGATAGAGATTTAAATTTTTGATTAACACAAATCAAAGGAGATTATGATTTAAAAATAAGTTGGAAACAAGGATGACGTGATTAAATAACAGAATAGGAAGATGGATAAGCTTATATAAATCACGGGCAACCTTAACCGGGTCAACCGTGACTTAAAGAATAAGATCAATGTTGATTTTTCTAGGGTAAATCTACATTCGATCTCAAGAGTTAGAGTTTGAAATAACAAAAGATATTAGCATCTAAACCAAGGATAGATAAGAATATCTGGTGAATCGATGCTAACTGCAAAGGAGTTTTCCCCCTTTTTCAATTAAATTTGAAATTGGCGTGACCGCCGACTCACTAGAAAGATCATTCGAAGCGGAGTTATGGAATGCTCCAGAGTCAAAAGAAGATGAATAGTGAGGGATACGAATGGATTTTGGAACCGTAGGGAATGTTTCAAAATTCAAAGGAATCGAGTCAAAAGGGAGAGATTCAAACTCGAATTAAAGTGATTCTGTAAATACATTCACTCCATATGCTGAGTTTTGCCTAGAGCTACCAAAGCTCTGATACCAACTGTAACGACCCGATATTTTCAACCATTCGCATCCATTATAAGTGTATAGGTAGACACTCATGTCGGAATTGAATTGCTCAAAATACCGCGTTGTAAATAAAAATTTGGCAAATCTCAGGATATACAGTAAATAAAAACCAAGATCACAGACACAGAGTATATAAAAATGCAGCGGAAGAAAAAGAGATAGTAGTTCATGAAGCTACTATATAAATATGAGATACATCAGAGTTAAATAAGATACAACAGAAGAGTAACAGAATACATCAGGTACAAATCAGATACATCACTGAACCACTGGATACTGAAACAAAATAGATGGCTGGATCTTCAAGGAAAGCTCCAACGCCGATGGTGAATCTAGAATGCTAACTCACTCAATCTGACCCGAGCGTAAAGCAAAACACAAAACCCTCGAGTCAGGACATAAATACTTATAAACTGTAAATCAATCAAGTGAACAGTAACAAAATGCATCTGTAACTTAAAGGATGCTTGGGACCGCCCATCCTCTAAGGATCCGTTAAAATATTTACTATGTAGTAATATACACTATATACGGTAGTGTCTAATCAGTAAAGTATAATCATATAGAAAATAGCGTTAAGGGGATGGTGAACCTTAACGCGGTCGGATCTTTAAAACCAAAATCGTAGTGGGCTCGATATAAGGATATGACATGGCACGCGAGGCAATGCCAGGGTGGATACACCATTTGCACTCCCGAACCGGTGGTGACGGCAAGCCAGCAGCTTCCGCCCACCTCGAACAATACCCCCGAATCAAAGTGGCGCCACCGAATCGAATCACAAAAGTAATAGAATAGTTTCCGATGGAGCATGCTCGATGAAAGGGTGCGACCCTTTGTGTAGCCCAGTATAGCTCCTGTTTTAGTCATATATGCCAACTCACGGGAGTTGGGTCCACGTAACATACCTCGAGAACGTCGCCACCATCCTACTTCATTCTGGAATCTCCACCGCGTACACATTTGTTAAAGTGGTTTTCGGTATTGTCCGGCTATAAGACAATATCCGATCCCGGTCTCTTTAACAACTAATCGTTATTATAACCCATGGATATTTATTTCAAATAATTTATACTTTCAAGACCAAAATATCATACTCATTTCAAAACAATATCACAATTGTATCATTTCCATTTCAAAAATAATTCAATATTATATCATTCAAATAAAACCCAAATTTTCAAATCATTGAATATTTCTTTAAATTTATTAAACTTGAAATATTCCTTTAAATTATCATAGCATTTTGGAAATGTTACCTTAAGGAATCATAACATTTTTGGAATGTACTACTTTCCACTTTACATTGTATATAATCAAAGTATTGATAAGCTTAAAATTTTAACATGTCAATTTATCATAGCCTTATAGTTAAATAAACTTTCTTACTGTAATATACAATTTAAACCGAAATTCTTATGTTAAGTTAAAAGCACCTTATTAACTTACATTATTATTACAATAAAGAAACTTTTTTATTTTAATCATTTAAAGTATGCCATTCACATAAATTAAAACTTGCTTATCAAATGTACGTTATCAACTTACATTTTATTATTACAGTAAGTAACATTTATCATTTTAATCAATTTAAAATACACCATTACATTGATTAAAATCTACGTGTCAAATGTACGTTTTAAATTTTATATTCCTATTACAATAATGAACATTTATTAATTTAAATCAATACCACACTACTTAAAACTTTACATGTTTCTTTCTTAATTAAAACTTTACATGTTCTTGCATTAATTAAAACTTTCATGTTCTCTCGTTAATTAGGACTTTACACGTTTCTTTCATTAATGAAAAACTTATACGTTTCTTTCATTAATTAAAATTTATACCTTTCTTTTATTAATTAGGAATTTACATGTTCCTATCATTAATTAGAACACCATACGTTCTTTTATTAATTAAAACCTATACGTTTCTTTCATAAATTAAAACTTATACGTTTCTTTCATAAATAAAAACCTATACGTTTCTTTCATAAATTAAAACCTATACGTTTCTTTCATAAATTAAAACCTATACGTTTCTTTTCATAAATTAAAACCTATATGTTTCTTTCATAAATTAAAACCTATACGTTTCTTTTCATAAATTAAAACCTATACGTTTGTTTCATAAATTAAAACCTATACGTTTCTTTCATAAATTAAAACCTATACGTTTCTTTCATAAATTAAAACTTAACATTTCAGATTTATATTACCATTTCACAGATTTAACTAAACTTCTAGTTTATTTAGTTAATTTAACATCTTTAGTTAAAACTCAAATTTCACATTTTCAAGTCAAGTTATATTTTAAAATTTCATTTTCAACAGTCATTTATTCAACCACTTAAATTTATAGAAAATCAATAATTCTTTAATAAATCACTTAAATTCAAATATAAATCAATTTATCATATTTACCATTTTCCAAATAAAATAAAGTCCATTTTATTCATGTAACTTAAATATCATTTTTAGTCAAAATTCCAAATTTCAAACATAAGTTATATTTCAAAATCCAGTTAATCCATTCGTAAATTACATTTTCAACACATAGAAAAATCATAATTTATTTATTTTAAAACCTTTCAAAATCTATTTAAATCAAATTTCATAATTTTATATTTTTAAAATACTTAAAATATTCAAAGCACTTTATAGAATAACCACGGGTCTGTATATAGTTTTCTAACCTAGGTCAAGTGATACAGATATGTATCATTTCAATCCGCAGTTTAAAAGGTAAAAATCCGGGTTCTATCATTTCAAACCCGCAATCCCAAGTTTAAATAAATAAATAAAATAACCCAGGCCTATCATTTCAGCCCATAACATTTTTTTCTAACAGGGAACTTGCAGTGTGATCATATACAGAAATTATATAAACAAGGTCAATATCACAATATACAGTCATATATCAGATGTCAGGTGAAAATTAACAGTTTTAACATGGTAATAACATGGCATAGCATATCATATGATCATCATTAACTTGCATAAACATTTACATTACTAAACACTTGTCATCAATCCACTTTTCATAAGCATATATGTCAGAGTGAGAAAGACTCACCTTTTTCAAAGCTAGAGACCAAAACAACATACAAGCACGACTCCAAAGGCACGACAAGCACAATTTCACGAATTTTGATTTGAGTTGAAAGATAGCCAAGATATGATTTTGTATCATCAACCCAAAACAAAACAAACCAGACAATATATAAACATTCAACATAAAATAATATTGAAACAATTTTGAAATACAAAGCGAAATGAACAAGATAGATTGGACCTTGCTTCAACCACTTCAATGCTTGGCCTAAGGGACACTTATGCTTGGCTATGATGATGCTTTGGCTCAGGTATGACATCATATAGGTCAGGTTTAACATCATATAGGCAAGGCAACAAGTGGAGATGAAGGGAATGAGGCAACAATGGTCAAAAACATTGTTTTTAGGCATGTAGGTTGCAATTTGAAGGGTTTGGCCACCATAGATGGCTCGGCCATGGTCATGGTTGGTGGAGTAGATGGTGTTGGAGGCATGGAAGAGATGTATGAGTTTGTGGCTGCGGCTATGGAGAAGAGGCCGATCCAAACTTAGAAGAGAAACAAGGCAAAATTGCATAGAAAAGTAAGAAAAGTAGAAAGAAGAGAGAGATTTACCTAATTTTTTTTCTTCAAGGTGGAGGCCATGATTTTTAGGGTTTTGGGGCTTCAAAAATTCGTGAATGACAAGAGGAAGTCGGCTGCAAAGGATGGGGAAAGGAATGGCTAAGATGAATTGATGTATTAATGACAGAAGAAACTACAAAAGAAACGGATAAAACGTTTTTCCGTTTCTTAGCTCTTAACCCTTTCAAATTTCTCATATATATTTATATACATCCAAATAACTGAAAATAATTAAAATATCAGTTAAAATTCGAAAATATAACAGATAAACAAAATATTAAAAATTAAATATTAATTAGATATGATTAAATAAGAAAAATAGCACAGAAAAATGAAAACTAGACTTAAGAATTAGAAATAACTTCAATACACTTTGGAAAAATTTACTTAAATTTAAATACATGTAAAATGAATAAAATAAAGTAAAACACAGCAAATAAAAGTGAGTGCATTAAATAAATAAATAAATTTTAATTATATATAATTAAAATAAGAAAATGGCTTAAAATTGTAGATTGGGCTTTAAAATTAGAAATAAATCCAAATGAACTTTAGAAAATCTTCATGGACTTGTAAAATATTTATAATAAATAAAATAACAAAAAAAATAAAAGTGCATTCACAAAAAAAATTTATTAAATATAATTTATATGAAGAAAATGGCAGAAAATTAGAAAACAGCCTTTAAAAATAGGAAATAAATACAGTAAATTTTGGAAAAATTCTACTATCATTTAAAAATATTTAAAAGTCAAAATATACATAATAAAACATATTATCACATATTAAAATAAAATATAACCAAGAAGAAGTAATTTATACAATTTAAAATAGTCATTGTTAAATAACCCTATATACGCACAATATTGTAAAGGGTATAACTTTCACAATTTACATCCAAATTCAACGAAACGAAAAGTGGTGTTCTTATAATTTTATGTACTTTCATAATAAAAGAAAAAATTTAAAATTTTAAACTTTTAAAATTTTAAGTTGAAAGTCACAGTTTGACTATTTTGACCAAAATCAGCATTTCAAGCAAATATTCAGCTTACAAAATTTTGGAATTATAACTCATATAAAAAAATCAAGATTATATTTAAATAATAAATTTAATCATTTCAAATAAGTAAAATAAGTTTTTTAAATCAAAATCTTACATTAAAAAAATTAAAATATACAATAAAATAATTACAAAATACAGGGTTGTTACAAACAACATCCAACCATAAGTAATGGACATAAAAAATTAAACATCACGAAATGTGCAAGACATTTCCCAATGCAATTAAGAAAGAATTAATTTCAAAGGTTTGGAATCGAAGCCAAGGAAAGGGAAATTTTCCAAAAAATGACTAGGAGGGTGCTCCTCTCTTACCTAAGTTATACCTCCAGACAACATACTTCAGAAGGTCACTTTCTTATGCGAATCCTCTCGAAAATGTGCAAGTCGGACCCTGCCAACCCTATCGAATTTTCGAGCATTTCACATTTTACTGCGCATATAACCGAAACCAATCTGGAATGGATGTGAAGATAACCTAATGGGAATAACCCTACATAGCAACGTCCGCTCGCTTTTTGGTTTTAGTCCTTTTCAACAAAGGATAACAATGCTCAAATGATCAACAAATCGTCTTAGATTGACAATACACCGTGAAGAAAGCTGAATCGATAGTCAATAAATCAACTATCGAGAATAATTAAAATGATCGTATATGAAAAGTAAATCTCATATTCTTACCATTACTCGTCAATTTCAAATTTGTACTATTCCTTCATTGAAAATAAAGCGGGCAAGTGAGTGTAGTGTTACCTCTAGGAATCATCTTGATGACATTTTTAACTTTCGAGATAGAAACCTCGACATTTAGTGCTAAGAGTATGACTAAATATTTTCCATATAATTGATATTGGGTTACGAAAAATAATTCCTCTTCCTTTCCATAACCGAATCAAACCTTTTAACTTTTAAAACCAAACTTTTAACGGGATTTCACATTTCAAATATTAACTTTAAACAACACTATCAAAAATGATTAATCAATGATTATTTACTTCAATCATCGTTATTTAAAATAATTAATTAATTTTAATCATCATTATTGAAGTGATTAATTAACTTTTAAACATCATTATAAAAACTATTATTTAACCTTAAAACCTCATTATTAAAATGATTAATTAATTTTAAAACGTCATTATTAAAATGATGATTAATTAACCTTAAAACATCATTATTAAAGTGATTAATTAATCTTAATACATCATATATAAAATGATTAATTAAAATTGATACATTATTATTTAATGATTAATTAACCTTAAACATCATTAAAATGATTAATTGATTTTAAACATCATTAATAAAAAGATTAATTAACTTTAAACCATCGTTATTTAAATGATTAATTAACCTTAATCTCCATTATTAAAAATGATTAATTAATTTTAGATATCATTATTTAAAATGATTAATTAACTTTAATGACATCATTATTTGAATAATTAATTAACTTTGTGAAAACTCAAGCATAAGAATAAACCAAAAGATTTCAAAAGAGATGACATTTTCAATGTGTCGATATAGCAATAAACGCTATACAAACACTTCCATAAACACTTTCATATGTCATTTTTATTTTCCATCCAAGCATCACATAACATAAGTATGGACATATATAAAAAAGCAAATAACTTTTATAAAACATGAAGAAAGCATCAGTTATATCATTTACTTAAACTTTTCGACTAATCTCAAATCACTTACTAACTACCAAAGATGTCATCTTTTTAAAGCAAAAACCAAGCCAACAATCATTGCTTAACAGTACATATAAAACAAGTAACTAACAACCATTATTATTATCAATAAAAAGTCTAAAACTTTGGTTTATAAAGGTAAGATTTTACTTACTTAAACGAGTACGAACTTTGACCAAACTTGCAACCGACACATAGGTAGAGTTTTTCTTTGCAAAATATCAACTTTAAGACCTAGATGATATCAATAGGTTTGGCCTATGCGACTATAAAGCTTAGCCAAGGTGAAAAATGGTGGCTTGTGTCTCATTTTGGTTGAAATAGTGATGATAGAGGTGAAAAAATGGAGTTTTAACAACTTTGCTTAAGGGAAAAGGAAAAAAAAAACAAGTGATCTGGTGCACTTAGTCCTTTCACCCTCCTTAAAATTTTGCCACCTCGCCCTTCTCTACCTTGTACCATACGTTTTTGTCCCCTTCCTCCTTCACTCCATCACGTCTTCACGTTTTGGATATGTGAAGTTACCTTTTACCTTATTTTAGAAATTTTACCTTCTAAAATTTAAAAGAAAGGTCAATTCTTACAAAATTTGTTTAAGTATATTTTTAATCCAAAATTTATTTAAATTACCTTATTGATAAAACATACGTTGTAATATAAGTGTGTGCATATATATACTCTAATGTACAAAATATTTTCTGACAACTTTTAAATGATGAAAAGTCGAAAATTCGAAAAACGATTTTCTATCACATTTTTTGTTTTTCTCTGAACTAATTATTTTTGTAAACCAAATTTCAAAACAACATCACAACCATTATTTATTACTTAAAAGATGTTTATTTGATTACAAAATTGATTATTAAGTATTTAAAAATATTTTAAATATTCAAATTTAAGGCAATCAAATTACATGTCGTTATATCCTCCCCTCCTTTTAGGAAATTTCATCCTCGAAATTAATCATACGCAACAATATATACCAAAAGAAACTCAAATGGTACCATTCAATCAAACGGGTACAAAGAAAATGGCTCCACCACAACTGGTGGGTACATTTCAAAAGATACAACAACATACAAACAATTACGATAACAACTCGAGATAAGAATCCCTAATATAGTCCTCGGTTTCCCAAGTATAATCTCTAACTCTTCACTCCATTCAACTTGAACAAGATTCGAATCCTTCATCCTCGATCACTTTATATCTCGAGCGATGATATGAATATGCTGCCTAAGAATGGCGAGGTTAGGATGAATTTCTAAATCAACTTATTGCGCATGTTCCACTATCGTCGAAGGGTCATGTAAGTATCTATGCAAATAAGATACATGAAATACGATGTGCACATCTAGTACTCTATTTGGCAACTTTACTAGACATGCAAGTCTACAAATCTGGTCCAGTATGAGAAAATAACCAATAAGTCGAAGGGCTTGCTTCCTTGTTTCCCCAAACCTCATAGCACTTCTCAACGAATATAACTTCACAAACAGTGAATCTCCAACGGTGAACTCTAGATCCCTGTACCTACAATCTGCATAACACTTATGCCGATCCTACGCCTCCTTCATCTTTCATCTAATATCAGCTACCTTCTTGTTGGCTTCTAAGACCATGTCGAGCCCAAGAACAATTCTATCACCAGACTCAACCCAACATAAAGGAGAACAACATGGACGATCATATAGAGTTTCGAAATGGGCCACGCCAATATTTGGCTGATGGTTGTTATCGTAAGTGAATTCAACTAAGGGCAAATGATCTTCCCAAGAACCTCGGAAGTCAAGAATCCATGCCTGAAATAAATCTTCCAAGATCCTGTTCGTTATCTCTATTTGCCTATCTGTTTGGGGATGGTAAGCTGTACTCAGACTCAACTGGGTCCCTAAGGTGGTTTGTAGTCCCTCCCAGAACCTGCTAATGAATATGGGGTCTCGGTCACTTACAATACTACAAGGAATAAAATGAAATCTCACAATCTCCCTCACATACAAACTAGCCAGACTTTCAGTAGTCCTAGTCGGCTTAATTAGAACCAAATGAGCGCTCTTGGTCAGCCGATTAACTATAACCTAAATGCCTTTGTTCCCTCTTCTTGACTGTAACGAACCATATTTTTCGAACTAGTCAAAATTGCCAAAAACCCGTTCGTAAAAGAGTAAAACAAACAAATGACAACTACCATTTTAACATAAATAATTAGTAGCTATACATCATTATTTAAATGTATAGAATACAAATTTTCAATTCTGTAACTTATTAAAGTATTTATTTATGTATATATATCAGAACGTGCTTTAATACATATCAAACTCAAACTGTAAATTACACCGCTACGCAACTCTAATGAGAGAGACAACAATTTCCAATCTTGCGAACTTTATACACATGTCAATGCGAAATAAATTGGAAAGCAGGAAATATATATCGACATAAAATAAATAGAAAACAATATACAGAAATATGTTATATCATTATTGGGGCTGCATCACTACCACTAGTGATTATCTACATACCCCTATCTAATTGGTAGCCAATCAGATATGGGATCAAGCCAACGCAGTTATCCTATCACAAATAGGACTCAAAGAGTCTATGATGTAAAAGCATAAATGCAATTCCCTAACTACATGCAAATGTAGCTTACAAATCTACCCGCTTAAACTTAACCCTTGCATTTAGATTCCTTAAATCCAATTAACTTTATTATTTTTCAAAATATAATCCTTTCTAAAAATAATCTCTTTGAGCTAAATTCTCAGTTTCATTTAAAAACCTTTTAAAATAATAATATATACATCTTTTGCACCAAATCATATTTTATTTTTTGAGATTTAAGTTCGTGAAATAATAATTTTTCAAATCTTCTTTAATCCAAAACATTTAGAACCAACTTTTATTCCCAATATATCTTTATTATTCAAAATATGGGAAAGCACTTTTATAAATATTTATTTTCAAAATATTTATATATTTCTTTAGAAAATATTTCGTTTGAAGATATTTATATATCTTTTTAATATTATAATAAACTGCTTTTATTATAATTAATTCCTTAACCACTATTATGTCCGAATGTCTTATAGTCGAATTATGGGATTCTAATCACAAGCTGTTCATTCTCAATTCATATGTAAATATCGTCTACTATAAGCAATTGTTATTGTTAAACACCTTGTGGTCAAATTATAAAATTCCAATCACAAGGTGTGGACTAGTAAATGCTCACAATTATTTCTCCCCAATCCATGTCTTGAAAAAAAGAATTGCTCATAAAAATGGTTGGGCACATGTCAAACACTCGATCAATTAAATAAACACAACAATGAATGGTAATCGACACTTCCTTATATCAAATATTTATAAACACTTCTCTAACTTCACACATCATTCAACCAAGCATTCATATACTAAGTGTAACCTATGCCACTTATTATAAAAGGTATACAAGTGGTAGTAATTAAATCAGAGTTACTTATTTACTTTTAAGAGCCAAGGGTTTCAAACTAACTTTTTAATGTGTTAAGTTTACTGTACTTGCATTAAACTTGCATAAGTGTCATTATATAATTCAAATAAATTGTAAAAACCTCACCAATATCTAACCAAGTCCTAAAATCCATGGCCAAGCCCTCCTATGCCAAAGCAAGAACCCTAGAACCTTCCGAACATCACCAAAAGCTAAGAAACCAAGACAAGCTCCACCTCTCTCTCTCATGCTCACGGCCGTACTCCTTCTTTGCTCCATTCCTCCCAGTTATTCCTAGGAAGTGCCACACCACATGTTGGAAAAGGATAGAGGATTAAATAAAGGTTGTTTTAGAAAAGATTTAAGGTCGATTGGATCATTTTTGGATTTGATATGATTTTTGCAAGTTGAGGTATATATTCTTCCTTTATCGACTAGAAAATGATCTGTCTTGCAACCCGATTTTGACAAGGATAACTTTTGAATTGGAGAATGTGATACGAACGAAAATTATTGCTTATCGAGTCGCCTTTCCAAAAAAGTATCATTAAATTTGGATAAGAAATTTGAAAGTTATGACTTAAAAATTGAGAGTATGTATTTCTAGAAATAAAATCTAGCACAGAAAATAACTTCAATTCCAAGTGATTTTTGATAATCATTCAGTCCATATCTTGCGAAGTGCTAAATAAAAGTCCTTCCATATTGAGATTTGTTTCTAACAAAAAAGAATCACTTAATTTGGACAAGTAGTTTGAAAGATATTTCAAAATAAGTAAGAGTTTTTTCTAGAGATTGTTTGAACTTGAGAAATTGGTTATGCCTCTTTTACAAATGAACTATATAAACATATATGTATGTATGTATGTATGCAAAACAAAGCTTCCAAGAGAAGCTATAGAAGCTTCCAAAAGAATCTATAGAAGCTTCAACCAACTCTATTAAAACAAAGCTTCCAAAAGAAGCTATCAAAGCTTCCAATTAATGTTATCAAAACAAAATTTCCAAGAGAAGCCGTCAAAGTTTTTAAGCAAAGATATCAAAACAAAGCTTTCAAGTGAAGCTAGCAAAATAGAGCTTCCGAACAAATCTTCTAAGAGAATCTATCAAAACAAAACTTCCAATATAAGCCATCAAAGCTTCCCAGCAATGCTATCAAAACAAAGCTTCCAAGAGAAGCTGGCAGAGTTTTCAAGCAATGCTATCAAACAAAGCTTCCAAGAGAAGCTATCAACCAATATGAAGTGTATTTAAGAAGCCATGGGAAAATTCTAGAGCTAGCAAGTCTAGATGATGCCTTAATGAATTTTGGGCTTGTGAAGTAAGTTGAGCATATGAAATATTTTTCAAAAAACATATATATTCTCATTTTTAGCACACAAATAATGAAATAAAACATATTATATTTCTTAATTATGACAAACTTTGGTTAATTGATTCTCAAAATTAGAGGTTATTACAATTAATTATTTAAATTCAAAAACTCAAAAAATACAGGTCTTTACATTGACCTAGAAAGTCCATCAATAAAGTCCACATAGATCTACTCCTACTTCCACCTCGGGATCTCAAGTGGGTGAAGCGGTCCAGCCATCTTTTGTTGGTCACTCTTAATTTGCCAATAGTTTGCACATTGACTCATAAAGATTGAAACGTCTCGCTTCATCCCCTTCCATCAGAATACCCTCTTCATATTTTTGAACATATTGGTCACTTTTGGATGGAAGGATAACTTTGAACGGTGACATTCGACCAACACTTGTCTCCTAAGTCCATTAACCTTCGAATCATAGATACGCCCGTTCATTTTCAATATGCCCCGGGATCAATCTCAAAACCAGAAACAATATCTTCTTGAACATACTTCTTGAGTCAAGCCAAAATAGGGTCTTCTTCTTGACTAGCCACAATCCTATCCATCAATGCTGGTTTGACTTCTAAGTTAGCAACCATTGCTACATTTCTACTCAATGCATCTGCAACAACATTTGCTTTCCCAAGGATATAAAAATCTCCAAATCATAAGAAGCAAGAAATTCCAACCATCTCCATCGCCTCAAATTCAAGTCTTTCTGGGTAAAAAGATGTTTTAAGGTTTTGTGGTCCATGCATAACTCGAACTTTTCACCCAAAAGATAATGCCTCCGCACCTTTAGCGTGAAGATAACATCCAAAAGCTCCAAATTGTGCATAGCATAAATTTTCTCATATGGCTTCAGCTGTCGGCTCGCATATGGAATAATCTTCCCATGCTACATAACTTCTCTCAAATCGACACCATAAGCATCCATATACATCATTACACCTTCGCTTCGATCTGTAATAGTCAAAACAAGAGTGCTAGTTAGCTTTTGATTCAAATCATTGAATGCTTGATCACACTTAGGCGTCCACTCGAACTTAACATCTTTCTTTATTAACTTGGTCAAAAAAGAAGGAATCTTTGAGAAATACTTGATGAACCTATGGTAAAAAACCATCCAATCCCAAGAAACTTCTAACTTCTGTCGCGCTTTCATGCTTCTTCCAATCTTGAACTGCAACAACTTTAGCCAGATCAATAGATATGCATGCTCTCGAAACAACATGCCGTAGAAACCTAACTTTGGATTTCAATAAATGGCACTTGGAAAACTTAGCCTTCATCACATGGCTTTTCAAGGTATTGAGTATGGCACTAAGATGATACTTGTGCTCTTCCTCTATTTTTGAATAAACATTAATATCATCAACAAAGAAAAGAACAAATTTGTTAAAAATGTCTCGAAATACTCAATTCATTAAGTCCACAAAGTAAGCCAGTGCATTAGTCAGCCCAAATAGCATAACTAACCACTCATAGAAATAATCTAGAGTCCTAAAATCTATTTAGGGTACACTCTCCTCTGCTACCCCTAATTGGCGAAAACCGGTGGCAAGATCCAATTGAGAAAATATCTGAGCGACGTGGAGATGATCAAACAAGTCATCCATTCTTGGTAAAGAGTATTTATTCTTGATAGTCCTTTTATTCAACTCCCAATAGCCTACACATAATCTTAGAGAACCATTCTCCTTCACGACAAAGACGACTGGTGATCCCCAATTCGAGGTATTAGTCGTATCAAACCCTTATGCAACAAGTCGAATGGCTAGCTTTCCAACTCTATTCTCTTTCGGAGACAACCTTAGAGGGGGTTGTACAGTAGGTCTTGCTCTTGGAATCAGATCAATACGGAACTACACTTTACGGGAGAGGGTAAATATTACACTTCATCAAAAATATCCCTGAAATCCTGAACAAGTGGTACATCCCTAATCTCCTCTTTAGCTACTTTGAGCGAAAATCGAAAACAACTTATTTACTCATTAGGCTCTTTACAACATATATCAATGTTTCTTCCTACACATTCTTTATCATGACCCTTCTTCTATCACAATACAAGACAACCTTAAACTTAGATAGCCAATCCATTTCCAACAACACTCCAAAACCCATGAACCCAAGAACAAACAAAGAGGGAGAAAGAGATGGTTTCGACAAGAAATAGGCACACTTAGACACATAGTGTCAATGTTTATTGGACCTCCAATTGGGTTTAACACATAAAGAGGATTACTTCCAGTAGCATATTTAAGGTTTAGCTGGTTCATTAGGTCATATGAAATAAAACTATGTGAAGCACCCATATGAAATAATACCCTAATTGGAAGATCATAGATGGATAATGTACCTTACAACACCAGCTTTTCCTTCTATCTTGAAGAAGTGGATGGTATCTCCTTAATAGCAAAAGCCTGTCCTTGCGACCCCTTCTTTGGAAAAGGGCACTCATTCCTCATGTGTCCTTTCTTGTGACAATTGTAGCAGATTAGATCGCTAAGGGGTTAGTGCATTGATTTGTAAAGTGATCCATCTTGTTACATTTGAAACAAAGAATATTGGACAAGTCACGCTACCTCTTCTTTGTTGGTGCCCCATCTCCGAATTTCTTTCTTGGCCACTACTTCTTTCCTTTGCACTTGATATTCGGCTTGCATCCAACTAGTATCATTGATAAAGGCTTGGCACTAATTGTTGGCACAACTCCCTTATGGACTCATTCCTTAATATCAAGCTTCAAACCTCAAAGCCATACTAATAAGGTTGGTCAATGTACTAGTAAATGAATGGTCATTTCTCTATGGAACTCTGGTCGCATCCTACTCATAAACATTTCATTCTTTTTGAACGGTATTTTTATCAATCCTAGTCCAAAACGGGACAATGCATTAAACTTATGTCCAACCAAGCCACCATCACATCACCTTGTTTCAAATCCAAGAAACTCATAAATAACCTAATCCTTCTGACTTCTGGGATAAAATGCGCTTCAACAACTTCCTTGAACTAAGCCCAAGAAAACTTCTCCTCCAGAGTATTAGCTGTTACTAAATCCCACTAATCCATCGTCGACTTTTGAATTAGTCACAATGCCAACAGACATTTCTCTACACCTTCCATTCGTAGATCTCCAAATATCATTTCATAAGATCGAAGCCATGCCTGCACTCCAAGAATATCTTCAGTTTCGTAGAATTGTTTCATGCTCAAAGTTGTAAAATTCTTGCATATAGTCGCAAAGTTCATAGGAAGTTGAACTTGTGCTACTACCATCCATCGGATCTACAACTGGCATAGTAACATTTCTACGTACCCAACCGTTAGCAGCCATGCTAGTTCCAGATCCTTTCCTTCCTCCTCTTCTTATATCCATCTTCTATTACCTGAACAAATAACGGGTATCTTTAAAATACAAGAATATGATTAAAATGGTTTAAGGAAATAACACCAAAGGATCTAAAATGAGAATTTAGAGGATAGATGTTACTATTGTAAAATTTATAAATACGCCCTCTCAAGATTAACTTATTCCAGAGCATCATTTACCCTATCTTTAATGAGTCGTACCCCAATCATGCTAAGGTGTTCATGTTAGGAACTGAGTTGATGATGTTTTGATGACAACAACCTTATATAGTTATTATACTTTACTTTATAAAATATATACTAACATTTTCATATATATATATATATATATATATATAGGAAGTATATGCAGGTATTATCGAAGACTGATCAGTATAAAGACTCAAGCATCAAGATGAAGATTAGAGATTCAAGATTCAAGACTCTAGAGAATCAAGATTTCAAGATCTCAAGATAAGTGTCTAGTATTTTGTTAAAACTTCATAATAACACTCTCATCTTTCTTTCAATTTTCTTTTGGGATGAAACCCAATTTCTATCGAAACCAGTGGCTTACAAACCCACGACAAGTAGCTTACAAACCTACGACAAGTGGCTTACAAACCCACGAAAATCAAAATCATTTAAACTACTTTGTACAAGTTCTCGAGTCCTATGGAGGAGCTCTGTAGGAAGGTTCTTGCAATTTCAGCTTGAATAGATTTTTCAAAATGTTTTTAAATCTGTTTTTCAAAATATTTTAGCTTTCAAAATCATGTTTTCAAAAATGTTTTCGAACTTTGTTTTAGCCTTGAAATATTCCTCCATTCTGATTTTAAAAACTTCTATTTTTAAAACATCAAAACTTATTATGATTTTAAATATTACTTATATAATTGACGGTCTATATCAATTATATATATATATATATTTAAAGTAATGTTTTATATTCATTCTCTATCTCAAAATATTGTTTAAACATTTTATTTGCTTCAGAGAAGTTTCAACTTGTTTTAAATTCAAATGCTTTTACAAAACAACATCTCTAGAATTTTGAACTGAGGGATGTCGACATATGGGGATACCCCATGTCGACATATGGGGATACCCCATGTCGACATGGTGGCCGTTGGATTCAAAATTCAACTTTTCAAAAGAAATGTCCATTCGTTCGAAAACCTTTCGCCAACGGTTATGACTGTTGTGCATCTATATAAAGGCTTCCAAAACGAATTTTTTTAACAACTACTTTCTTATTTTCTTCACTCTTTCTTCTCCACCATTCCATATCCATAAAACTTCATATTTTCATGGTTGTACCATCATTCTGCCAAATTCTCAATAGGAAATCATTTAGATACTCTCTCCATTTTATGCTCCATCATTCTACTAAAGATCAAAGTGCTATTCAGAGTTATAGGATTAATTTGTATTCAAAAAGTCCATAGAGTCTATCCATTCAAAAGGATTGTTATTAGAAAGTATTAGGGTGATCTTGTGTCCCGTAAATCAAGAGAGTTTACCCTAGACTCGAAGATAGGAGGGTTCCTCAAGGCCTTAGAAATTGAGGGTTGTAATTTGGATATTGGCTTATAAAAATCTGTACACGGATATTGCCTTGGTGTAGGACTGGATGTAGGAAGATTCCGAACTAGTATAAAATCCGGTGTGTTCTTTCCTTTTACTTGCTTTACTTTACTATTTGCATTTGTTATATGTTCTGTGATCATTCTGTGTTAGAATTCTGTTTAGATTTGTGTTGAAAGTTTTAATTTAGTCATATAGTTCATATATTCTTTAAAACACTATTCACCCCCTCTCTAGTGTTATTTCTGCCTTAAGATCCCTAATCCGCATCCCCAACAATTGGTATCAGAGCATTGGTTTTCATTATTTTCATAATCTAAAATTTTGAAAAGTTTTAATGGCACAACACACTAATAATGTCACTCCTGTCCCACTACTTCTGTCAACACAAGCACTAACACTAGTTCATTTGTAGAGAGTCTGTCTACTGTCAGACCACCACTTTTTAATGGCAGTAATTATGCATATTAGGCATGTAGGATGAAAATTTATTTACAATCCATAAGTTTAGATACTTGGAATATGACACAAATTGAATATGTTGAACCAACTACTAATTTTGCTCAGTGGACTACTGAGGAAAAGACGGTTGCACAAAACAATCTAAGGCTATGAATATACTATTTTGTTCACTAGATAGGAATGAGTTTAATAGAGTCTCTGTTTATAAGTCTGCATTTGAAATCTGGAAAACTTTGCAAGTAACTCATGAAGGAACAAGCAAAGTAAAACAGACTAAAATTTCCATATTAACTAACCAGTTTCAATTGTTTAAAATGCATGAAAATGAGTCCATTTCCGACATGTATTGTCGATTTCAAGATATTGTACATTCATTGATTGCTTTAGGAAAGGGTTTCTCAGAAGAAGATCAAGTCAGAAAAATACTAAATTCACTCACTCCAGAATGGGATCAAAAGACACTTACTATTGAAGAGGCAAATTATGTTAGTCAAATGAAGATCGAAGAGTTAATCGGTAATCTAATGTCTTATGAAGTTCAAATACAAGGGAGAAAAGAATCTAAGGCAACGGAAAAGAAATCGATCGCATTCAAAGCAACAACTGGAGATTCAGAACAAGAGAGTGATGAAGAAATTGCTTTCATGACCAAAAATTTCAGGAAATTTCTGAAGTATAGAAAGATGAATAACTTTAAAAGAAATGATCAAAGAAATTCCATAAATACTTCGGAGAACTACAACAACAACAATAATTGTGATAGATGCTATAACTGCAACAAAACAGGGCACTACAAGATGGATTGTCCATATCCATACAAACAGACATTTCAACCAAACAACGAGCAACCAAAGAAAAGAAAGAAGGCATATGCAGCAACTCTTGGCGATTCAGATTCATCCAGTGATGACGAGAAGAAAACTGATAATTCAAATTTGTGCTTCACGACTATTCTCGAATCAGAAGACGATCGGAGTTTGGATCTAAAAATAGGTACACATTTATTTTAATTTTATTGGATGCTTGCTTGCTTTCATTTTGTTTGCAATTTCTTGAATTTTTAAATTCAAAATCACCCTTTGAAATTTGAATTTTTAAATTCAAAATAATATTATTCTAATAATATTTTAATATTATTACTGAATTAAATATATATATAGAATATAGATTAGTTTTCTTAGGATTTTAGGAATTTATTAGATTTTAGAAATAGACACCTCCTTTCAAATTCAACAGGCACATGTCGACATGCCATGATACCCCATGTCGACATGCCTCTCAGAAATTTGATTTCAAAATTTGAATTCAAACTTTTGAATTTCCCTCCACTTTTTCACTTACTTCAAAATTCTGAAAAGACACCTCTTGACCAGAGAACATGACTTTAGAGAATCTATTTAATATACTTCTCTTATCATCTCTTTTCACTTTATTCTCATAATTCAAACTTTCTTCATTATCTTCTACTCCTCTCAAACACTCATCAATGGCTTACTCAAGTAACCCATCAACTATGAGGCTGCCCAAATCCATCAAAAATGATCTTTTCAATGACCCGGAGGCTATCAAAGCTTACATAAGCTATGTAAACTATGGTAAAGTCAATACGGGAAAATTTGCCATTTTTGATGATTTTTCTTCTTATGAAATCGATCAAATCTTTGAAGAAAACTCCTTTCTTAGCTTGATTGATAACAAGCAAAATGATTTTGTTTGTTATCCAAACCTTGTCAAAATGTTTTATGCAAACCTAAATCGTGGATTTTATAATGGAAATGAAGATCAAATTTGGAGTAGTGTTAAAGGAACACTTATTGTTTTGGATTCCGATATTTTGGATACTATTTTGGGTTGCAAATCTACCGGTATGAATCTCTCGGAATTTCAAATCAATGAAACCGATCGAGAGACTTTTCATCACATTTTTGAAAGCGATGACCACATGGATTTTAAGAATCGCTTTTTCCGCCCAAAAGCAAGAATTGTCAACCTTCTTATTCAACACACAATTATTCCTAGGTCGGGAAACTACAATAATCCCACCTCAAAAGTGTGTAAAGCTCTTTTTGCTATTTTTGGAAAATATGATATTAATTGGGCACAAACTATTTTGGATGAGTTAAGACCTAAAAATTTTAATATGGTAGAAAACACTCTTTATCATGGAATTTACCTTACTCGGATTTTCAATTATTTTGGTGTGGATGTTGAAAAGGAAGAGTTTGTAAGTAGAAAAGTGTTCAATCATGGGAACATTTCTCTTATAAAAATCCCACTCATGTTTCAACCATATGAAACACTTGCCGAAAAGGAAGAGAGACTTGCTCATGAAGAGATAGAAGAAGAGGAAGAAGAAGAGGAAGAAGAAGGGGAAGGAATGGAAATTGAAGAAGAGGAAGATGAAGATACCTCTTTGGAAAGTATAGAGTATCCACATACACCCGCCAATCCGTCCAACAAAACCATACTCAAGAACCAAAAGATACTTGCCCAAAACCAAAAGGTTCTTAAGAGATCTATTAGCAAGAAAATGGATAAAATCTCCACCAAGATCGACAAGTTCTTCGGGAAGATAGGCAGGAAACTTGGCTTGTCTTTATCATCATCTTCATCAAACTAATCCTAGCCATTATCTCTCTAGCTATCGTTTATCTATCTTTGTATTTTCTACTTTTTTAGTTAAGATTATGTAATGTTAACTAATATAAGTAATGCTATCTCATTCTCTGTTTTCCAGCTTTATATATCTATGTTAGTTATTTATTTTAAGTTTATATAAGTCCACTAGTATAAAAATAAACTTAAAAATCAAAAATAACTCAACTTGGTCATTCTGTCTAGACCATGTCGACATGCCCCATCCCCCCATGTCGACATATAACAGTCAGAAAGTAGTTACAGTTTCTAACTTCAAATTCTTGTGACTACCAAGTGACAATTCATTTTGAACGGCCAATAACTCCTATAAATACCTATTTCTTCCAGAAAAACTCCTCTACCTCCATTATTATTCATCTCCTCTCATACTTCAACTTATTTCTTAAATTATGGCTTCTCTAATTAAGAATTTAAGTGAAAATCTTGAAGAAACTCTTACTTCTTTCAAGAATATCTTTCTTTTTAGAAATCAAAGGCACTTAGAATTAAGCCAAATACAGATGATCAAAGAGAAAGAGAAACACTTCGACGCACTTCGTTGGATGATCTCAAGCCTTAGCAAAGACGAACCCGAAGCAAATCCACCAGTCACTCTCGACAAAGATAATTGGGATGTTATCAAAACTGATCCTATCTTTGAAGAAGATGGATGGGTGGAAGTCCCAAGGAATGTCTGATCATTATGTATGTTTGTTTGTTTGTTTGATTTGATTTAGATTTAATTAGGATTTGATTGGATTGTTTACTTAAGTTTGATTTGGATTTGGTTTGTATATAACTCCATATACTATACATGATTGGTTTGCTATGTATGATATTGATTTGATTGTCAAGTTACACTTATATATATGCACACACACTTGATCTCTTACACGTTCACTTTACACTTTTATTCTATATATACTTTAGAACAGGTAAATTTTTTATTCCTTTTTGTTGATGACAAAGGGGGAGAAAGTTATAAAAATATATGTGCTTGGTGTAAGGGGGAGTCATGGAATAAATGGAAGTTGTAGTTTTAAGAAGAAGTCACGGAGTAAGGGGGAGTTATGGAGAGTTATGGTATGGTAAGAATATTTTATAAATAAAGGTTGTCATCATCAAAAAGGGGGAGATTGTTAGGAACTGAGTTGATGATGTTTTGATGACAACAACCTTATATAGTTATTATACTTTACTTTATAAAATATATACTAACATTTTCATATATATATATATATATGTATGTATGTATGTATGTATGTATATGTATGTATATAGGAAGTATATGCAGGTATTATCGAAGACTGATCAATATAAAGACTCAAGCATCAAGATGAAGATTAGAGATTCAAGATTCAAGACTCTAGAGAATCAAGATTTCAAGATCTCAAGATAAGTGTCTAGTATTTTGTTAAAACTTCATAATAGCACTCTCATCTTTCTTCCAATTTTCTTTCGGGATGTAACCCAATTTCTATCGAAACCAGTGGCTTACAAAACCACGACAAGTGGCTTACAAAACCACGACAAGTGGCTTACAAACCCACGAAAATCAAAATCATTTAAACTACTTTGTACAAGTTCTCGAGTCCTATGGAGGAGCTCTGTAGGAAGGTTCTTGCCATTTCAGTTTGAATATATTTTTCAAAATGTTTTTAAATCTGTTTTCAAAATGTTTTAGCTTTCAAAATCATGTTTCCAAAAATGTTTTCAAACTTTGTTTTAACCTTGAAATATTCCTCCATTCTGATTTTAAAAACTTCTATTTTTAAAACATCAAAACTTATTATGATTTTAAATATTACTTATATAATTGACGGTTTTATATCAATTATATATATATATATATATATATTTAAAATAATGTTTTATATTCATTCTCTATCTCAAAATATTTTTTAAACACTTTATTTGCTTTAGAGAAGTTTCAACTTGTTTTAAATTCAAATGCTTTTACAAAACAACATCTCTACAATTTTCAACCATATGAAACACTTGCCGAAAAGGAAGAGAGACTTGCTCATGAAGAGATGGACGAAGAGGAAGAAGAAGAGGAAGAAGAAGGGGAAGGAATGGAAATTGAAGAAGAAGAGGAAGATGAAGAAACATCTTTGGAAAGTATAGAGTATCCACATACCCCCGCCAATCCATCCAACAAAACCATACTCAAGAACCAAAAGATACTTGTCCAAAACCAAAAGGTTCTTAAGAGATCTATTAGCAAGAAAATGGATAAAATCTCTACCAAGATCGACAAGTTCTTTGGGAAGATAGGCAGGAAACTTGGCTTGTCCTCATCATCATCTTCATCAAACTAATCCTAGCCATTATCTCTCTAGCTATCGTTTATCTATCTTTGTATTTTCTACTTTTTTAGTTAAGATTATGTAATGTTAACTAATATAAGTAATGCTATCTCATTCTCTGTTTTCCAGCTTTGTATATCTCTGTTAGTTATTTACTTTAAGTTTATATAGGTCCACGAGTACAAAAAGAAACTTAGAAATAAAAAATAACTCAACTTGGTCATTCTGTCTAGAGCATGTCGACATGCCCCATCCCCCCATGTCGACATATAACAGTCAGAAAGTAGTTACAATCTCTAATTTCAAATTCTTGTAACTACCAAGTGACAATTCATTTTGAACGGCCAATAGCTCCTATAAATACCTATTTCTTCCAGAAAAACTTCTCTACCTCCATTTCTATTCATCTCCTCTCATACTGCAACTTATTTCTTAAATTATGGCTTCTCCAGTTAAGAATTTAAGTAAAAATCTTGAAGAAACTCTTACTTCTTTCAAGAATATTCTCTCTTTTATACTTAGAAATCAAAGGCACTTAGAATTAAGCCAAATGCAGATGATCAAAGAGCAAGAGAAACACTTCGATGCACTTCGTTGGATGATCTCAAGCCTTAGCAAAGACGAACCCGAAGAAAATCCACCGGTCACTCTCGACAAAGATAATTGGGATGTTATCAAAACTGGTCCTATCTTTGGAGAAGATTGATGGGTGGAAGTCCCAAGGAATGTCTGATCATTATGTATGTATGTTTGTTTGTTTGATTTGATTTGATTTAGATTTGATTAGAATTTGATTGAATTGTTTACTTAAGTTTGATTTGGATTTGGTTTGTATATAACTTCATATACTATACATGATTGGTTTGCTATGTATGATATTGATTTGATTGTCAAGTTACACTTATATATAGCACACACACTTGATCACTTACAAGTTCACTTTACACTTTTATTCTATATATACTTTAGAACAGATAAATCTTTTATTCCTTTTTGTTGATGAAAAAGGGGGACAAAGTTATAAAAATATATGTGCTTGGTGTAAGGTGGAGTCATAGAGTAAGGGGGAGTTGTAGTTTTAAGAAGAAGTCACGGAGTAAGGGGGAGTTATGGAGAGTTATGATATGGTAAGAATATTTTATAAATAAAGGTTGTCATCATCAAAAAGGGGGAGATTGTTAGGAACTGAGTTGATGATGTTTTGATGACAACAACCTTATATAGTTATTATACTTTACTTTGTAAAATATATACTAACATTTTCATATATATATATATATGTATATGTATATAGGAAGTATATGCAGGTATTATCGAAGACTGATCAGTATAAAGACTCAAGCATCAAGATGAAGATTAGAGATTCAAGACTCTAGAGAATCAATATTTCAAGATCTCAAGATAAGTGTCTAGTATTTTGTTAAAACTTCATAATAGCACTCTCATCTTTCTTCCAATTTTCTTTTGGGATGGAACCCAATTTCTATCGAAACCAGTGGCTTACAAACCCACGACAAGTTGCTTACAAACCTACGACAAGTGGCTTACAAACCCATGAAAATCAAAATCATTTAAACAACTTTGTACAAGTTCTCGAGTCCTATGGAGGAGCTCTGTAGGAAGGTTCTTGCAATTTCAGTTTGAATAGATTTTTCAAAATGTTTTTAAATCTGTTTTTCAAAATGTTTTAGCTTTCAAAACCATGTTTTCAAAAATGTTTTCAAACTTTGTTTTAGCCTTGAAATATTCCTCCATTCCGATTTAAAAACTTCTATTTTTAAAACATCATAACTTATTCTGATTTTAAATATTAGTTATATAATTGACTGTCTATATCAATTATATATATATATATATATATATATTTAAAATAATGTTTTATATTCATTCTCTATCTCAAAATATTGTTTACACACTTTATTTTGCTTCATAGAAGTTTCAACTTCTTTTAAATTCAATTGCTTTTACAAAACAGCATCTCTACAATTTTGAACTGAGGGATGTCGACATATGGGGATACCCCATGTCGACATGGTGGCCGTTGGATTCAAAATTCAACTTTTCAAAAGAAATGTCCATTCGTTCGAAAACCTTTCGCCAACGGTTATGACTGTTGTGCATCTATATAAAGGCTTCCAAAACGAATTTTTTTAACAACTACTTTCTTATTTTCTTCACTCTTTCTTCTCCACCATTCCATATCCATAAAACTTCATATTTTCATGGTTGTACCATCATTCTGCCAAATTCTCAATAGGAAATCATTTAGATACTCTCTCCATTTTATTCTCCATCATTCTACTAAAGATCAAAGTGCTATTCAGAGTTATAGGATTAATTTGTATTCAAAAAGTCCATAGAGTCTATCCATTCAAAAGGATTGTTATTAGAAAGTATTAGGGTGATCTTGTGTCCCGTAAATCAAGAGAGTTTACCCTAGACTCGAAGATAGGAGGGTTCCTCAAGGCCTTAGAAATTGAGGGTTGTAATTTGGATATTGGCTTATAAAAATCTGTACAAGGATATTGCCTTGGTGCAGGACTGGATGTAGGAAGATTCTGAACTAGTATAAAATCTAGTGTGTTCTTTCCTTTTACTTGTTTTACTTTACTATTTGCATTTGTTATATGTTCTGTGATGTTAGAATTCCGTTTAGATTTGTGTTGAAAGTTTTAATTTAGTCATATAGTTCATATATTCTTTAAAACACTATTCACCCCCCTCTAGTGTTATTTCTGCCTTAAGATCCTTAATCCGCATCCCCAACAGTTCACTCAACCAAAGTTCCAATACCAACTATGACGACCCACCTTTCTAACTCCTGAAAATGATACTTAACACATCATTAGTGTTCGTGTGTCATTGTCCAAGCATTTGAAAGACGAGTTGTTGTGGGGTAAAACGAAAGAATGGAACAATAAAATATCACAACGCAATAGTTAAATATAATAAAACAATAATATAGTACATAAGGTTGCTCCTTAACATGGAGTTATCAAAGTTACACAAAAGCACTGCTACTATCACCTGGGAGGTTATACACCCTGCCTTTACACTTGCTGATCCAAAAAAAAATATGTAATTAACATAATAGTGGAAATAGAAAAATAAATAGATAAGGAGCCTTATGCTCGTCCATAATCTTTAAAAGAGCCCAAAGTAACCTGCTACTCACGGACTACTCAAAAGTAATTGAGACTACTCAATAATAATTGAGTACCCGCGAGTTTAGGGAAAACAAATAACTTGGGCCAGACAATAAGTCTGGAATAAGTAAAACTCTAAACAAATGGTGGAAATAAACAACAATATGTAAGACCACGCCGCCATTTACAGAATGGGTTTCCCTTCATAATAATCACACACAACCTCAAGTAATGGGCACAAATACTTAAACTTCGCGAAGTTTGCAAGATACTTCTTGCTTCAATCGAGAAATAACTAAATTCAAAGGAATGAAAGGAAAGTTTTAAACAAATAACTAAGAGGGTGCACCCCCTACTGAAAGTATACATCAAGACAATATACTTGAGGTGGCCATTTTCTCTAGTGGCTCCTCATAGAAATGTACAAGCCGGATCCCGCCAACCATACCGAGTATTTGAGGATTTCACATCTTAGAGTGCATACAATCGAAACCAATCTTGAGTAAATGTGAAGATAGCCTAATGGGAGCAACCCCATATAGCTTGACGTCCACTCGCTTTTTGGTTTTAGTCATTTCCAACAAAGGATAACAATCATCTTAAATTGATAATACAAAAAAAAAATTGAATTGATAGTTAACAAATCAACTACCTCGAATAATTAAAATGATCGTATATTTAAAGTAATTCTCATATTCTTACCACTACTCGTCTATTTCACTTGTACTATTTCTTGGTTGAAAATGAAGTCGGGTAAGTGAAGGTAGTGTTACCTCTATGCATTGCCTTGACGACATTTTTAACTTTCGATATAGAAATGAGTTTCAATACCTCATCGTTTAGTGCTAAGAGTATGACTAAATCCTTTTCATATAAGTGATATTGGATATGGAAAATTAAGTTCCTTATCCTTTCCATAACCAAACCAAACTTTTTAACTTTTAAAACTGAACTTGTGGTGGAATTTTACGTTTCAAATATTAAATTTAAACAACACTATAAAAAATGATTAACTACTTCAAGCATCATTATTTAAATAATTAATTAACTTTAATCATCATTATTGAAATGATTAATTGACTTTAAAACATCATTATTAAAATGGCTAATTAACCTTAATACATCATTATTGAAGTGATTAGTTAATTTTAAAACATCATTATTAAAATGAATAATTAACCTTAAAACATCGTTATTAAAACGATTAATTAATCTTAACACATCATTATTTAAATGATTGGTTAGCCTTAAACATCATAAGTTAAAATAATTAATTAATTTTAAACATAATTAATAAAACGATTAATTAACTTTAAACACATTGTTATTTAAATAATTAATTAACCTTAATCATCAATATTTAAAATGATTAAATAATTTTAAATTTAATTATTTAAAATGATAAATTAACTTTAATCGCATCATTATTTGAATAATTTATTAATTTTGTGAAGACCCGAGCACAAGATTAAACTTAAAAATTTCAAAAGAGATGATATTTTTCAAAGTGCTGATAACAATAGTCGCTATAAAAACACTTCCATAAACACTTTCATATTACATTTTTATTTTCCATCCAAGCATCACATTACATAAGTACGGGTATATATATTCATAAAACATGGAGAGAGCATCACTTATATCATTTATTTAGACTTTTTGACTAATCTCAAATCACTTACCAATTACCAAAGGTGTCATTTTTTTAAAGCGGAAACCAAGCCAACAATCATCGATTTATAATATAGATAAAACAAATAACTAGAAACCATTATTATTAACAATAACTAGGCTTAAAATTTTGGTCTATAAAGGTGAGATTTTACTCACTTAAACGAGCATGAACTTCGACCAAACTTGCAACCAACACATGAACGGAGTTTTCCTTTGAAAAATCTCAACTTTAAGACCTAGATAAGGTCCATAGAGTTCAGCCTAGGTGGCTATAGGATTTTACCAAGATGAAAAATGATGGCTTGGGTCTTATTTTGGTGGAAATGGTGATGATAGAGAAGAAAGAAAGGGGTTTAACAACTTTGCTTAAGGGAAAAGGAAAATGAAGTGATATTTTTCCCTTAGTCCTTTTACCCTCCTTAACATTTTGCCACTTCACCCTTCTCTTCCTTGCTCCAGACCTTTCAATCCACTCCATCCTTCATTCCATCACATCTTCAATTTTGAATGATGTGAAGTTACCTATTTACCTTATTTTGAGATTTTACTTCTTAAAATTTAAAATAAAAGTCAATTCTTACTAAATTTGTTTAAGTATATTTTTAATCAAAAATTTATTCAAATTACCTTATTAATAAAACATGTGTTATTATATAAGTTTGTACATATATACTCCAATGCACACAATGTTTTTTGATAACTTTTAAATGATGAAAAGTCGAAAATTCGAAAAGGGTTTTCGGTCACATTTTCGATTTTTCTCTAAACTAATTATTTTGTAAATAAAACTTTAAAACAACATCACCATCATTGGTTATTACTTAAAAGAGATTTATTTAGCTATAAAATCTATTATTTAAATATTTAAAAATATTTTAAATGTTAAAATTCAAACTGATTAAATTACGGGTCATTAGGCCAACCTTGCCTATAATCCGAGTATTTCACATCTCTGTGCGTATACATTCGAAATCAATCTAGAGTAGATGTAAAAATACCCTAATGGGAGCAACCCCGTATAACTTGGCCCTCACTTGCGCTTTGGTTTTAGTTAATTCTGACAAAGTTAGTTCTGAATCGATAAGCAATAAATCAATATCGGGAATATTCAAAATGATTGTATATGGAAATTAAATTTCATACTCCTATCACTACTCATCGATTTCAAACTTGTACTATTTCTTGGTTAAAAATGAAGTCGGACAAGTGAATGTAGTGTCATCTCTAGGCATTGCCATGATGATATTTTTAACCTTTAAGATAGAAACAAGTTTTCATACATTGACATTTAGTGTTAAGAGCATGACTAAATCCTTTTCATATAAGAAATACCGTTTACGGAAATTAAATTTCTCATCCTCTTCGTAACCAAACCAAATCTTTAAACTTTAAAACCGAACTTGTGCTTGAATTTCACATCACAAATATTTGTAAAACACTTCTAAAATACTCTTTAGAAGCATTCTTTTTACTATGAACCCAAAACAATTTATATTTAGCTTTATTTTCGAAACCATTTCCTTTCAAAATATTTTTCTCATTTATAAACTATCTTTTATAAATTTCAAACAACATTTATTATCTTGGAAGATAATAAATCAATTAAAATGCTTTTTATAAATTTAAAACAATGTCAAACATCTTGAAAGATAATTGATATAATTTTTTATAAATTTAAAATCAAATTAATTGTCCCAAGAGATAATCAATCAACCTATAACTCCTTTAATAAATCCATTAATTAACTTTAAATACCTTTATTAAATCAGTTAATTAACTGTAATCACTTTATTAAATCAGTTAATTAATTAAAATGCTTTTATTTTAACCAATTCATTAACTTTAAAAATCATTTATTAAAATGATTAATTAATCTTTAAAATCTTTATTAAAATTATTAATTGATTTTAAACATCATTATTTAAAAAAATTAATCAAACATTTATTTTGTGGAAATATAAGCTCAAGTTCAACAAACAAAAAGGTTCAAAGGGATGATACTTCACAAATGATGGTATAACAAAAATCACTATAATGAGGCTTATTCAAATCAAACAACATGTCAAAAATATTTTAATCGAACATCAATATAAGCAACAGGAGAATGAAGTAAATAAATAAATATTAACGAGAAACCCCTTAGGGTCTCTCTATAAAAGTCTCCTGTAAACTACACATATGAATGTGTATTTTATATCATCCGCTCTTTAAGCGGGAATATAAATCCAAACAAGCAAACAAACAATAATATAAACTATAATCCAAGCATTTAACAATAACTTATAGCAACACAAATGTCATATAATTTATTTAGAGGTGAGTAAACTCATTGAAATTCTAGTTAACACCGAAGCATTACCAGTTTGAACTAAAATCAAACGACGTTCTATTTTAGCCTAATATTTCACTTGCTCCAAATTCGACCAAACATATTCCATCACTTAGCTAACATTCCTATGAGTCCAACACAACTGACCACGTTCGAACCCGACCTCGTACGAGCAAGATATTTAATTAATAAGATTTTAAAGTTAAATTATTAATTAAATACTTAATCACTTCACTCAATCCATAAATCCACACCTTAAAGCATCTTTCCCAAATGCTAAACTCTACCCACTAGCGCATGACACAGTGGCTGCTGCTTGTACAGGCATGGCACAGCTTCACCATCTCACCATGAAATGAAATTTCGCCATTGTCGTTCAACTCCACATCGTGCGAGCACTCCGGCTATCACCTTGCTTGTCACCTCCCTCCTCAAACTGACCTGACAACGCATGCATGCCCACCTTAGAGTCGCTTTCCACTGGGAGCGATCAAACCACTCCAAATTCCTTCACTTGATGCCCATTCGAACAAGAATCACAACGCCGACCTCCGATTCCTCAATTGAGGCTTACATCTCACTAGAAATCAAACCCTATCTCACAATACACTCATGCCTCAAAGAGTCAAACAACACAAACTATGATTGCATCTAATACAATGCATATAGATGTGTAAATCTACTCACAACGACCCAAAGATACCAACTTTATAATTTTCCATAGAGTATTTCGTCTGGTTTTGATTTTTGAAGGATGCAGCCATTTTTAGTTTACTAAGTTTCGAAAAAGAAAAGAGAAATATTGGGAAAGGAGGAAAGATTGAAAAATGAAGGAAATGTAACGTTGAATATGATTTTATAACTAAATTTTACTTCACTTTCGATTAAAACAATATTCTCAAGTAAAACAAAATTTTCAAGCGCATATCAACTCATCGTTAAGTAATGTTAAAAATTTTGAATTATTGATTTGATTTAAAAATGTTTTGAAAAGAAGGTTTAGCAGTATACCGTTACACAATATCCTATCCATATACGAAGCACAAACGAATGAAATAAAAATACGATCGCGCACAACAGCGCAAGATGATCACAAATCAACAATAAAATATACACATTATTTAATTCGATGAAATTTCAAAAATATCATCATTTGTCGTAAAATATTTCAAATGATAATTTAAATATTTTTCAAATTAAAAATTATGTAAAAATAATTAAATAAATAAAAATACGTCATTAAAATTGAATCGTTTTATTAAAAATTGATTTTCTTGTTACTCATTCGATCTATTTATCATTGAAAATAAATTTACAAAATGAGTTCATCGTTATTGTTTATTAATTGAAAGAAGTTAAATAAAGTTATCTAATCCGTTTAGTTAATATTAAATTAATGATTCAAATATTTTAATAATATCTATATTTGAATATAAGTTATTAATTTTTTTAAAACAAGTTACTTAAATATATATTCAAAATCAAAACAATAAAATTCTGGAATGCTACATTCCCTCCTCTTAAAAGAATTTCATCCACGAAATTCCCTAAGGAAGAAAATGTCTTGAAACTATTAAATTTAAAAACTATTAATTAAAATGAGTTATTAAACCTTTGAAGTCCTTTATGTTACGAAATTTTTTGGCAGAATCTTCTTTGCATGGCTAGATCCGAAAATCTACAACTCGCCATAATGCTCCAAATTAATAAATAGAACAAAAGCCAAGCGACATCCCATATTTTGGGCATAAAATCATCAATCAATCACCACTTTCTAAATCTATTAGTAATCTCTTGCTTCTTAGTACTTACATTATTTAAAAAAAATCATGCTAAAAAGGAGAAATACACTAACAACATAAATAATATAACAACCATATGCAATATAAGCACAAAGAATACTCTGTATTAGAATACTAAGCATTCAATTTCTTTTTCAAAAGATAAATTATTAGAACTAAATCCTCGGGCTTTTACATTCAAAATATGTAACATCCCGCCTTTTCGCACACTTTAAACCGACACACGTGCCAATTCAAAGCATACTCAAGGGCGGATTGTTATGGGGTAAATAAGAAAAACAGAGAAGAAATAAAACAAAACAGAATCTCACAGCGGAAGGATAAAATATAATAATAAATATACAGTTCAAAACAGTTTACAAACACTTGATTTGCTTTATACAATAAATATCAGAGTTACACATACCAATACAATCAATGCAGCGGAACAGTATGAGTGTGGTGCAATACTATATATAATAATAATACGACTCCTTCGTCTTCGTCCTTCAAAGCTAAAGTCTTCGATCCTGAAACGCTCGGACTGACCCGAGCGAATTTGAAAAGACAAAAACACTCGAGTCAGAACTAAAAGATCTTATGTGAGTTAAATTAAAAGAAATAAATATGAGTGCAGTAACTCAAGAGATGCTCGGGATTTACATCTCCTAAGGATCCGTTAAACTATTTACTATGTAGTATATTGCGCTATTATAATAGTGTCTATTTGTAAAGTAAACTTACTTTTTAATAGCGTTAAGGGGTTACCCATATAGCCCTTAACACAAATAATGCCAATAGTCTATACAGTACCGTAATACCTCCTGATCGGGAAGCTACCAAAGGATACTCCATAGGTACGACACAAATAGAAACTCGTAGTAAAGGCTCGGTATGCTAGGTGACACGGCACAACTAGGCAATGCCAGGGTAGATATACCAATTGCTATCCAGGCTGGTGGAAACGCGTAGCCGCAGTTACCGCCCACCTCGGACTAACTCCCCAAAATCAAAATATAGAAGTGGCCACTGAATCAATCCAAAATCAAAGTATAATATCGAAGAGGAGGGTCCGATCAGAGGAATGACCTCATTGGCCTGAGAATCGCTCCTGTTTTAGCCACCTTATGCCAACTCACGGGAGTCGGGTCCACGTATTTACCTTACAGGAAACGTCGCCACCACCTACTTCATTCTGGAATCTCCACCGCGTACACGGTTAGTCAAAGTGGTTTTCGGTATCGACAGAGAGTATGTCCATATCCGATCCCGGTCTCTTTGCCAACCCATCGTTATTATAACACCGCGGTCATTTAAAAATAGGTTATACTTTAAAAATCAGAATAAACATTCCATTTCATAACCATGAATACGATATCATTTCAAAACCCAAAACCATATTTTATCACTTATCCCAAATATAATTCTTTTCCAAAATCATAATGCTTTAACTTCATATCGTCTGAAAATCAAATATTTTCAAAGCATAGTATTTTGAAAATCATAATTTAAAACCATAACTTCTAAAACTTGAATGGTTTGGATATTCAACGGTATATGAATTAAAAGGTTTAACTTAAATGTTACTTTGTAAAGAAAATAGTTCTCATGGCTTTACAAATACATTTCTTTATTAAAGTCTAAACCAAAATTTGTATTATCTCTCTCAAGTTCCAAAACCACTTCAATTTATATATATATATATATCCATTTGGAGTATTAATATTTCAAAACTAAAGTTGGAATTTATTCCTTCAACCAAATTAAATGTTCTATTATTTAGTCTTGAATATTCACATAAAATCCATAAATAAATAAGAACTCCAATTTCTAGTAATAAAATACATATTTTTTTCAATTCAAATTATACTAGAATATTCATTTCAATTTATCTTGGAAAAAAAATCCAATTATAAATATCATATCTTAAAATTTCCAAACTTAACATTTAAACATATGATATAAATTATCAAACTCCATTTTCTTAAATTTTTTCCATTTTTAATAAAGAGATTTATACACCTTTTAATTTCAAAATTTTCAACTTCATATGTATATATATGGAAGAATAATATTTATACAATATAAAATTTAAGATTATTATAAACCGTATTCCATCCAAACCATAAAAATCACCTTTAAATAGTTATATATACACCGCGGTGCCTGTATATAATTTTCTATCCTATGGTCAAGTGATACGGATATTTATCATTTCAATCCGCAATTTAAAAGATATAAAATTTTGCGGTTGTATATCATTTCAAACCACAATCCCGAATGAAATGAAATATGCATGATAATTTGCAATTTAATGATATACAATAAACATCCATTCATCAACATCATCCATCATCCAAATCGCAATCATCAATCAGTATCAATCAATAACAATATTATTTTTGGTACTACATAACAGGTAATACTGGCAATTTTATTCAAATTAAATTAACAGCTATTAATCTACAGTCTATATTCAGTAATAAATTATATAACTGTTAACTAGCAGTTCATATACAAACAAATAAATTTTAACTGTAAATTTATACGCAATAAATTAATTAAATTAACAGTTAAATTAAATAAATGCAATTCAACAGATATGAATAAAATAAACATGCCAAATACTCGTAAATAAATTTCTATTCATTTCTAAAATTAGTTTAACAAACATAAAAGCTTCTAGTAGTTGTGAGTGGGTTTAAACACTCACCTTTGGAATTTAAATCGAATTTAAATTCGATTTAAACCCAAAAATTCGCCCTTCTCGGAATTCGTCCAAACCAGCGTCATCAAATCCGGAATTAAATTATGATCCTAACAAAAGAAATTTCGTGTGAATCCGACTTCGTATGAGAAAGTTATGGCGAAAAATGATGATTGAATTCAAAATTGAAAATAAATAAAACGACACACAAACCATATAGATGCGATCCCCATCGTCCACTCTACAAAACCCAGAAAAGGTTTGACGATCCGACGAAGTTTGCGACGACGATGATGAATGGTCACGGGCTGTTTGAATTAATTCTGGTCAAACGAATGTTCAAAACAGAAAACGAATTGCACCAGTAGATTACGTGCCTCGAGAACATTAACATATATTTTTTTGTGGAATTTTTCTGAAGCGTTTGCATTTTCATTGAAATTTGGATTGAAGTAGATCTAGGTTTTGCAACCATTTGAGGAGGAGAAGGAGATGAAGAAATGAATATACAGCAAATGACAATAGGATGGAGCTAGGGTTTATAACTGTGTATATATATATTAAATTTCCAAAATTTAATTAAATTTACTTTCCATTATTTATTGTCAATTAGATTGATTTATCATTGGATTCATATTTCAATATGTAAATATCCCCAATTTCATCTGCGCTTATATTTACATAGTTTCTAAATATTAAATTTCAAATATTACTTCATTTAATGTTACGTATTTATTATTTATTACTTGCTGCAGTTGATTATCAATTATACTTAATATACTAAATAGATGGTAAATTTTGAATACTTTTTATCATTAACGTTTTATTTCCAATTACAAAATAAATGAAATTATTACATAAACTCCCTTAATTAAGTCAACCATTATCTTATATAACTTAACTGGTAATATATATATATATACCCAATTGCCCTAATTGGTTTATAGTTATCAGCTAAATACATACTAACTTGTAAATAAATTCGTTTAATTGCAAATGGATCTGATCAAATTTAATAGATTGAATAGATGGGTAAGCAAATAATAAATTTTCCTTTTTGTCAAATTCAAACTCATTCCTACTTAATTATCAATTACAATTTATTACGAAACATTGATTTTATGCAGTTACCTTTTATTTGCGTAGTATTACATCAATTCCTATAACCTTGGATTCATTCCCAATTCACCAAATTCAATTAATTACACTTTACAAATGTGTTTCCAATATATAGGTATTGCCCAAATTAAATTTATTAGCTAACTCATATTAATAAACAAATGACTTATATGAATGATTAAAATTTTCAATTATCCCACTTTACTCCTAAACTTCTGTTATTTAATAATTATTGCTTAGAACCTGATTTTAATCTTCCCATTAACTATTTAATTCCTTCTAGAATCATAGCTAATATTTGTCATCCGTTCATTACCCAAATGTTCTTATCCCATCAAATTTTAGGTTATCGAAATATTAATTGTCAATTTCTTTAATTGCACTAAATTTATCTATTAAAGGTTGCACTTAACCCAAATACATAAAACTTGCCCAATTTCTCCTTAAATCAATAACCTTCATATACAAATATGATTATCATAAATTTTATCTACTCTTCCTTTTTAGGTAATGTCCTATATATTAGATTTCCATGTAATTTGCAATAAATCATACTCGTAGTTATATCACATTAAATGAATAAATAAGTGTTGACTCTATTCTTTTGATTCAACATTGGTTTACGTTATATTTCATAAATATTTCTACATACATCAGGATTTTTAAAAATGGTTGTAACGTGAAATCTCGTCTACTTCCCATTTTATATTTAAGGCTTCTAAAACCGATTCATATCATTTCTCTAGTCCAAATTTTATAAATATAACCTTAAATTTAATTTATTCCTATCGATGTAATGGTTAAACACAAATTTCACTTATTTGCAATAAATCCACAAATTGGATTTCAAATTTTCAAATAAATAAATAAATTTTAGTTTATCACTTCTTAAATACCCAAACGTCAATGCCTTAATTTAAACTGCATTTATTACATTTTATAAAAATCCTCCATCTTAAGTGACAAATCAAAACTACCCTAACTACACAAATCATCGTATTATAAAGATATTTACACTATCCTCCATTTATTACCTTAATTTATTTAAGGTAACCTTAAATTAATATCTATTGCAATGATTTCAAATTATTATTCCCCCATTCCTTTTTAATTTCAATAACGCCAAATTTTAACCGTTATATTCTCTTTATTTATGCGATAAATGCAATTATTGAATCTAATACTCCATTTAATTAATAGATCCTGCTTCCTAGAATCTATATCAACAATAGGTCAAATATATACATAGAATTAGCCTTAACTTCACCTAAAAGAATTAGCTATTTCAACTACCGCACAAAACTACGCTACTGCACTATTTAATCAAATAAATTAATTGAACTTAAATCAGCATAAAGGTCATAAAATTATAAATGTAATCTTAATAAATTCATTTATTGATTTAGACTCTTTCTATATAGTAATTAACCTATTTGTGGGTATAAATAACTTTGGAATTATATTACATCTCATTAGTGCGCGTTTTATTTCCTATAACTTCTCCTTATTTAACTATACCCATTAACAACCAAAAAAAATTAAATTAGCTTTATTTCAATCTATTTCCCTTCTTAACTAAATAAAATAAATGGTTAACCTAAACACTTTTTATCCTTTGATATATTCAAATTCACTTCCAACATTTATTAACAAAATGTTGCCATAGGTTTAGATTTACATAAATAAATTATATGAATAGGTAGAAAAATTGGTAATCCACAAATGCCCAATATACACGCATTAATTACTACCTATTGTTAGAATCCATTTATTAATTTACTAGTTAATAACGGTCTTTTTATTTCTATTTACTACCAAACTCTCTATTTTATTATAGTTCCAATATATTAATACTTAGGCACATCAAGTGCTAGCCCTTTTGTTATTTATATTAAATTGGGTATGCACAAATAAGTTGTTAATTAACTATTTCTACAAAATTATATTCATACATTCAGTTCCATAACTTATAGGGTTAAATTCTAATTACTTACGCTTAATCTATCAATTTAATACTCTATTCAAACATGCATTTAAATTCTTTTTATTCTAAATAAATTTTATTAAGTGTTGACATCCACTAATAGCATTCACCTTTATTACAACCAAAGGTGACATCTTCACTACTGATTTTATATTAATGAATCTCATTTTAGTTAATATTTTTTATTAATATTCTCAATTCAACATTTATTGATTTCCTAAAATTTACTTTTAACAAAAAGTGACAAATTACATTATCCAAATCTATTGTCATAAAATTTTATTGTTACACTAGGTTACAACTACTATACCAAATTTCTACATTTATTCTTAAACAAATTAGAAATTATATTAATTTAATTTATTAAATATTATTAATTTAACGGGTCGTTACAATCTCCCCCACTCAAAACTTTTCGTCCCCGAAAAGGAAAAAGAAGGGAGAAGGAAGAATAAACAGTACATCTTATTTCAAATATTAACTTATAAACAATAATTTACTGGATTAATTTCCTTTAATGAAATATACCCATTTATAATCATTACAACCTTTTATACTTAAATCATTAAAGTTTGGAAAATATTCAACAAAATTTTAAGTCCAAAATTTACGAATTTTTTTGGCAGAGTCTCCTTTGTACGGTGAGGCTCGGGAGAAAGTATAATATCAAAATATACAAATATATTACATATATTATCAAAATATTATATCCCAACACGGAAAAATAGCGCTTTAAACGTAATCCGAAAACGTACCTATTTGTCGGGCAATATACGCTTATTATTTTGGAACCAAAAGCAGTAGCAGTTGCTTCCATCACCTGTATTCACTTATATAATCTAAAAGGTTAAATATTTATTTTAAAGTGAACTATTCAAGTGGATTCAATCATTAATCAACCAAACAATTCAACAACCATCAACCTTACAAACAACATACATACACAAACGAAGCAACCATTTAATCCATCAAACAAATAGTTGTTTGGGTTCAAACTTGAAATTTGTATGAAATGAAATTAACTATCAAGTGCATCCTTTACTCAACAGTCTTAGATGGAACAAAGATAGATTATTTATTCATCCAACAATTTCAAATTCCTTACCCAACAAACATAAATCAAACAATAACAATTCAAACCAACAACCAAATTACTTATTATACATTTATCTCATGCTTCAATGGTTTGATTTTCTTTCTTTCATTTATGGAGTGATTTCTCTATTTCTTATAAATTTTCATTTTCCATTTATCACAAAATTCATTATATTTGTATTCCAATTTATTTACTAAAGTTTCTATCATCTATTTATACTACTTACCTTTACTTATAGTAAAATTTCCAATTTAACTTAAGTCTATACAATTAATTCTCATTAATAATAGCAATTTAATAGAATACCTTTATTACCTTACTCTTCACTTGTAAGATTTCCCCTTACATTTTCCTACTAACATTGCAACTTTTTTTTATATGGTAAGTTATGTATGTTTTAAGAATGTAAGTGAAAATTTACAAGTTTCTTCTCCATTCCTTTAATTAATATATATTTGTTTTATAAATTACAATTTCGACTTACCTTTAATCTCATTCATTTATTTAATGTTGAAGTTTCCATTATAATTAATTACAGTAACCCTCTACCTACACTTAATTTATTAACCTTATAACTTGCATTCCTATAAGTGAAAGATTTTACTCATTCATTAACTATGGATTGCAGTCATTTATGTTTTTCCTACTTTCCATTATATTAGAATTGGGGGAAATTAAGGCGTACTTAAGTTAATAACCCTACAATCAAACTTTATAAATTAAGGAATTTCATTTTTACTTAAGTTTAAAATCACCTATTTATATTACTTGCCTTAAAATTTTAGTAAAGTTTCTATTATAACTTAAGTTTATACCACTAGATTATTATTTAATATAGCAATTCATTGAATACTTCATTATTTCCAAAAATTCTACTTACATAATATTCTATTCCACTCTTAATTTACATTTCAACTTTTTATACTTGGTAAGTTATTTATGTTAAAGAAAAAGCAAAAGAACTTATACAAGTTTAATCTCAACCCTTTTAATTCATTGATTACTTAACCTTTATTTTACTAACCTCAAATTTTTTTTTTTACAACTAATTAATGGAAATTCAAGAATTAATACCGGGTCAAATTCCAAAATTACTTTAAAATAATAGATAATTAATTTCTTACAACTTATATATCTCTAATTATATTTAAAATAATTAAAATTTTAGATAATTTCAAATAAATCTGCAGTAGAATTTTACTACAGCGGCCTTTCCCCTTCGAAACTCGAAAATGAAAGTCGATGATGCGGCCGCCATCACCGAAATTATTTTCCAGCGACAGAGAGGAAAGTACAAAATTTATTTCTCCAAAATCTTCTTTAAAACCATTCTTCCGAATTATACTAAATATGTATATAAGAAAATACTTATAAACCAAATCATTATATTTCATAAATCATTTGAAAGAAGATTTCAAAAATCCCGGACTTAAGTTCTAAAATCTCCAATTTGATTTATTAAAATTCAATTTAGCTTTAATTCATTACAAATATTTTTATTACCTAACACCCAACTATAGCAACCAAAATATATCTTTATAAAAATATTTTTATATATAGAAAATATAATAGGCAAAATTATTTCATTCACCTATATTAAAAACAAATATTATGTCGGTCTGTCCTATTAAGTGTTTAGAAATCCCTATTGATGACATAGCGTCCCATGCATCAACCAGAATTTATAAATACAAAGCGGAACAGATTAACACAATATCAAAATCTTTTATTAACACTAACAAATACGCTCTCTCATATATATACACTCAGTGACTCCCATAGGGTATTACTACCCTATTAACAAAGAGTCAAACCCCACAAAGCCAAGGTTTATCGCTAAACCAAAGCTCTGATACCAACTGTAACATCCCGCCTTTTCGCACACTTTAAACCGACACACATGCCAATCCAAAGCATTCTCAAGGGCGGATTGTTATGGGGTAAATAAGAAAAACAGAGAAGAAATAAAACAAAACAGAATCTCACAGCGGAAGGATAAAATATAATAATAAATATACAGTTCAAAACAGTTTACAAACACTTGATTTGCTTTATACAATAAATATCAGAGTTACACATACCAATACAATCAATGCAGCGGAACAGTATGAGTGTGGTACAATACTATATATAATAATAATACGACTCCTTCGTCTTCGTCCTTCAAAGCTAAAGTCTTCGATCCTGAAACGCTCGGACTGACCCGAGCGAATTTGAAAAGACAAAAACACTCGAGTCAGAACTAAAAGATCTTATGTGAGTTAAATTAACAGAAATAAATATGAGTGCAGTAACTCAAGAGATGCTCGGGATTTACATCTCCTAAGGATCCGTTAAACTATTTACTATGTAGTATATTGCGCTATTATAATAGTGTCTATTTGTAAAGTAAACTTACTTTTTAATAGCGTTAAGGGGTTACCCATATAGCCCTTAACACAAATAATGCCAATAGTCTATACAGTACCGTAATACCTCCTGATCGGGAAGCTACCAGAGGATACTCCATAGGTACGACACAAATAGAAACTCGTAGTAAAGGCTCGGTATGGTAGGTGACACGGCACAACTAGGCAATGCCAGGGTAGATATACCAATTGCTATCCAGGCTGGTGGAAACGCGTAGCCGCAGTTACCGCCCACCTCGGACTAACTCCCCAAAATCAAAATATAGAAGTGGCCACTGAATCAATCCAAAATCAAAGTATAATATCGAAGAGGAGGGTCCGATCAGAGGAATGACCTCATTGGCCTGAGAATCGCTCCTGTTTTAGCCACCTTATGCCAACTCACGGGAGTCGGGTCCACGTATTTACCTTACAGGAAACGTCGCCACCACCTACTTCATTCTGGAATCTCCACCGCGTACACGGTTAGTCAAAGTGGTTTTCGGTATCGACAGAGAGTATGTCCATATCCGATCCCGGTCTCTTTGCCAACCCATCGTTATTATAATACCGCGGTCATTTAAAAATAGGTTATACTTTAAAAATCAGAATAAACATTCCATTTCATAACCATGAATACGATATCATTTCAAAACCCAAAACCATATTTTATCACTTATCCCAAATATAATTCTTTTCCAAAATCATAATGCTTTAACTTCATATCGTCTGAAAATCAAATATTTTCAAAGCATAGTATTTTGAAAATCATAATTTAAAACCATAACTTCTAAAACTTGAATGGTTTGGATATTCAACGGTATATGAATTAAAAGGTTTAACTTAAATGTTACTTTGTAAAGAAAATAGTTCTCATGGCTTTACAAATACATTTCTTTATTAAAGTCTAAACCAAAATTTGTATTATCTCTCTCAAGTTCCAAAACCACTTCAATTTATATATATATATATATATATATATATATATATATATATATCCATTTGGAGTATTAATATTTCAAAACTAAAGTTGGAATTTATTCCTTCAACCAAATTAAATGTTCTATTATTTAGTCTTGAATATTCACATAAAATCCATAAATAAATAAGAACTCCAATTTCTAGTAATAAAATACATATTTTTTTCAATTCAAATTATACTAGAATATTCATTTCAATTTATCTTGGAAAAAAATCCAATTATAAATATCATATCTTAAAATTTCCAAACTTAACATTTAAACATATGATATAAATTATCAAACTCCATTTTCTTAAATTTTTTCCATTTTTAATAAAGAGATTTATACACCTTTTAATTTCAAAATTTTCAACTTCATATGTATATATATGGAAGAATAATATTTATACAATATAAAATTTAAGATTATTATAAACCGTATTCCATCCAAACCATAGAAATCACCTTTAAATAGTTATATATATACTGCGGTGCCTGTATATAATTTTCTATCCTATGGTCAAGTGATACGGTTATTTATCATTTCAATCCGCAATTTAAAAGATATAAAATTTTGCGGTTGTATATCATTTCAAACCACAATCCCGAATGAAATGAAATATGCATGATAATTTGCAATTTAATGATATACAATAAACATCCATTCATCAACATCATCCATCATCCAAATCGCAATCATCAATCAGTATCAATCAATAACAATATTATTTTTGGTACTACATAACAGGTAATACTGGCAATTTTATTCAAATTAAATTTAACAACTATTAATCTACAGTCTATATTCAGTAATAAATTATATAACTGTTAACTAGCAGTTCATATACAAACAAATAAATTTTAACTGTAAATTTATACGCAATAAATTAATTAAATTAACAGTTAAATTAAATAAATGCAATTCAACAGATATGAATAAAATAAACATGCCAAATACTCATAAATAAATTTCTATTCATTTCTAAAATTAGTTTAACAAACATAAAAGCTTCTAGTAGTTGTGAGTGGGTTTAAACACTCACCTTTGGAATTTAAATCGAATTTAAATTCGATTTAAACCCAAAAATTCGCCCTTCTCGGAATTCGTCCAAACCAGCGTCATCAAATCCGGAATTAAATTACGATCCTAAAAAAAGAAATTTCGTGTGAATCCGACTTCGTATGAGAAAGTTATGGCGAAAAATGATGATTGAATTCAAAATTGAAAATAAATAAAACGACACACAAACCATATAGATGCGATCCCCATCGTCCACTCTACAAAACCCAGAAAAGGTTTGACGATCCGACGAAGTTTACGACGACGATGATGAATGGTCACGGACTGTTTGAATTAATTCTGGTCAAACGAATGTTCAAAACAGAAAACGAATTGCACCAGTAGATTACGTGCCTCGAGAACATTAACATATATTTTTTTGTGGAATTTTTCTGAAGCGTTTGCATTTTCATTGAAATTTGGATTGAAGTAGATCTAGGTTTTGCAACCATTTGAGGAGGAGAAGGAGATGAAGAAATGAATATACAGCAAATGACAATAGGATGGAGCTAGGGTTTATAACTGTGTATATATATTAAATTTCCAAAATTTAATTAAATTTACTTTCCATTATTTATTGTCAATTAGATTGATTTATCATTGGATTCATATTTCAATATGTAAATATCCCCAATTTCATCTGCACTTATATTTACATAGTTTCTAAATATTAAATTTCAAATATTACTTCATTTAATGTTACGTATTTATTATTTATTACTTGTTGCAGTTGATTATCAATTATACTTAATATACTAAATAGATGGTAAATTTTGAATACTTTTTATCATTAACGTTTTATTTCCAATTACAAAATAAATGAAATTATTACATAAACTCCCTTAATTAAGTCAACCATTATCTTATATAACTTAACTGGTAATATATATATACCCAATTGCCCTAATTGGTTTATAGTTATCAGCTAAATACATACTAACTTGTAAATAAATTCGTTTAATTGCAAATGGATCTGATCAAATTTAATAGATTGAATAGATGGGTAAGCAAATAATAAATTTTCCTTTTTGTCAAATTCAAACCCATTCCTACTTAATTATCAATTACAATTTATTACGAAACATTGATTTTATGCAGTTACCTTTTATTTGCGTAGTATTACATCAATTCCTATAACCTTGGATTCATTCCCAATTCACCAAATTCAATTAATTACACTTTACAAATGTGTTTCCAATATATAGGTATTGCCCAAATTAAATTTATTAGCTAACTCATATTAATAAACAAATGACTTATATGAATGATTAAAATTTTCAGTTATCTCACTTTACTCCTAAACTTCTGTTATTTAATAATTATTGCTTAGAACCTGATTTTAATCTTCCCATTAACTATTTAATTCCTTCTAGAATCATAGCTAATATTTGTCATCCCTTCATTACCCAAATGTTCTTATCCCATCAAATTTTAGGTTATCGAAATATTAATTGTCAATTTCTTTAATTGCACTAAATTTATCTATTAAAGGTTGCACTTAACCCAAATACATAAAACTTGCCCAATTTCTCCTTAAATCAATAACCTTCATATACAAATATGTTTATCATAAATTTTATCTACTCTTCCTTTTTAGGTAATGTCCTATATATTAGATTTCCATGTAACTTGCAATAAATCATACTCGTAGTTATATCACATTAAATGAATAAATAAGTGTTGACTCTATTCTTTTGATTCAACATTGGTTTACATTATATTTCATAAATATTTCTACATACATCAGGATTTTTAAAAATGGTTGTAACGTGAAATCTCGTCTACTTCCCATTTTATATTTAAGGCTTCTAAAACCGATTCATATCATTTCTCTAGTCCAAATTTTATAAATATAACCTTAAATTTAATTTATTCCTATCGATGTAATGGTTAAACACAAATTTCACTTATTTGCAATAAATCCACAAATTGGATTTCAAATTTTCAAATAAATAAATAAATTTTAGTTTATCACTTCTTAAATACCCAAACGTCAGTGCCTTAATTTAAACTGCATTTATTACATTTTATAAAAATCCTCCATCTTAAGTGACAAATCAAAACTACCCTAACTACACAAATCATCGTATTATAAAGATATTTACACTATCCTCCATTTATTACCTTAATTTATTTAAGGTAACCTTAAATTAATATCTATTGTAATGATTTCAAATTATTATTCCCCCATTCCTTTTTAATTTCAGTAACGCCAAATTTTAACCGTTATATTCTCTTTATTTATGCGATAAATGCAATTATTGAATCTAATACTCCATTTAATTAATAGATCCTGCTTCCTAGAATCTATATCAACAATAGGTCAAATATATACATAGAATTAGCCTTAACTTCACCTAAAAGAATTAGCTATTTCAACTACCGCACAAAACTACGCTACTGCACTATTTAATCAAATAAATTAATTGAACTTAAATCAGCATAAAGGTCATAAAATTATAAATGTAATCTTAATAAATTCATTTATTGATTTAGACTCTTTCTATATAGTAATTAACCTATTTGTGGGTATAAATAACTTTGGAATTATATTACATCTCATTAGTGCGCGTTTTATTTCCTATAACTTCTCCTTATTTAACTATACCCATTAACAATCAAAAAAATTAAATTAGCTTTATTTCAATCTATTTCCCTTCTTAACTAAATAAAATAAATGGTTAACCTAAACACTTGTTATCCTTTGATATATTCAAATTCACTTCCAACATTTATTAACAAAATGTTGCCATAGGTTTAGATTTACATAAATAAATTATATGAATAGGTAGAAAAATTGGTAATCCGCAAATGCCCAATATACACGCATTAATTACTACCTATTGTTAGAATCCATTTATTAATTTACTAGTTAATAACGGTCTTTTTTATTTCTATTTACTACCAAACTCTCTATTTTATTATAGTTCCAATATATTAATACTTAGGCACATCAAGTGCTAGCCCTTTTGTTATTTATATTAAATTGGGTATGCACAAATAAGTTGTTAATTAACTATTTCTACAAAATTATATTCATACATTCAGTTCCATAACTTATAGGGTTAAATTCTAATTACTTACGCTTAATCTATCAAATTAATACTCTATTCAAACATGCATTTAAATTCTTTTTATTCTAAATAAATTTTATTAAGTGTTGACATCCACTAATAGCATTCACCTTTATTACAACAAAAGGTGACATCTTCACTACTGATTTTATATTAATGAATCTCATTTTAGTTAATATTTTTTATTAATATTCTCAATTCAACATTTATTGATTTCCTAAAATTTACTTTTAACAAAAAGTGACAAATTACATTATCCAAATCTATTGTCATAAAATTTTATTGTTACACTAGGTTACAACTACTATACCAAATTTCTACATTTATTCTTAAACAAATTAGAAATTATATTAATTTAATTTATTAAATATTATTAATTTAACGGGTCGTTACAAAATATATTGTCAAATTCTTCCAAAGAGAAATAAATCAAAGCCAAATCAATCATGAAAAGAAGGGAGCTCCTCCTACCGAAGCATGGTATAACTCTAGAATCACAACAACACGGAGCATCTAATGGTATTTTGGTTCCTCCAAACAAATATAACCGGCAAGTCTTCCAAATTGAAAAACCCCCAATCGCCCAACTTTAGTCATGACCAAAATATATGAAATTCACAATTTTTTTCCAATTATCCTGAAATAATAATATTTCACTAAAGTTTCAACATATTATTATTATTATTATTTCTCATCCAAATTCTTTCGAAATCACTTTTTCCAAAACACCGAGACATAAGTTCTAATAAACAACAATTTAATAAACCATGGTTTATTAAATCACACTATCAATCAAATCAAATTTCACAAAGGGATAAATTAAAACTTAACATTATTTAAAATGTTAAATGACTTAACTAACAAGATTTAGAATTTCGCTTAGGTTCACAAATTTCTCGATCGTCTAAGGATATAGATAATTTCCTAAGCATCTCATCTTGCTCATCAGCCTTTGGTTATTACTTAGAAGATTATCTAAGCTACATAATAAAAAAAATTAAATGTCACTCCCTAAACTCTCTTAAGCCATACAACAAAAAATATTAATATACTTAAGCCCATAAGATGTACATAAATAATTAGTACGCAATATCTGATCTGACCACTTTCTCGAATAATAGACTCACTTCTAAACTAGTATCACTCACTCAACCTCCCCGGTGCGGACTCCGATCAGGTTCCTTGATTAGAGACCTCTGTTCTCCTTACATCATATACTATAATAGAAAACCTTAGTAACATATCAAGAACCCGAATCAAATGTTCGCTGACAAGAATTAAGTGAGAAATCCTTTTTCGGACTAGTGTGAATCACCACGAAGTTAGGTCTTCGAATCCTAAATAAAAATCCATGCTAATAAAATGATCTACGTATAACTTAGGTACTTAATTTTATTGGTTTCTTGATTATACCAATAATTTTCTAAATCACTTTCATTTCTAATATTTCATTCAATACTAAAATTATTTATGAATTATTTCACAAATTTCCACTTATGTTTATAAACATTATAAAGACACGGCTTTATAAAACCGTAAATCAAAAAATTACTCCACTTTTCTTTACTTGTATAATACTCTTCTACATCCTAAGAGTATAAAAATTGTCAATTTTTTTTTTCAAAATTCAAATGGAGGATCAAACAAAATATGGGTCATAAAATTTATTCGACCACTTTGACCTTTTTACCTTAGAGTATTTTAAGGGAAGGTGTATATTTATTCAACATAATAACGTAAAATAGTTTATGAGACATAGATGATTAAATGAAAACCATGATTTTAATAAAACAATGCTTATCAAAACCTTTTTATCCATTTTAACCCACGAAGAAAAAACTTGAGTTAAATTATCTCTTCTCTATGCAAAAGTTTAAAAAATTTCATTCATTAAATTATTTATCAAAATACCATTTTATTTCAAATCAATTCCCTTTTAAGGAAACTTAACAACTAAATACCCAGTTTTTATTTCAAAATCCTTATTGTAATAATATTACATACATTTCTACATATAAAATAACTTCTGTTATTCACTAACACTCACACTGGGTTCGTTCGAATTCGAAATTATTTCGATTGCACAATGATAAGGAGAATAATTTACTAAGTGCATTACAATGTTCGCCTAAATAAACATTCGATCGTCACTTTAAGGATTCTTTATATTACCATAAAACTAATCGAGATGTTTTCTCCACCTACCCAAAGAAATTGCATTCTACTTAAAATTTCTCTTTCAAAATATTTATACTTAAAACTATTTCAAAATTATACTACCATTATTTTTCTCAAAATATTTTTGAAATCATTTCGAGCAATACCGAGATCTAAATTCTTAAAACCCCTTTTTTAAATACGTTTTATAAACTAAATTTATATAAATTTTCCTTTATATGAAATCATCTCATATTATAATAACTCTCGTTTATTATAATAAAAAAAATTCTCAAATAATTATCCTCTAAATATCTTATATTTCCATTTAGATTATATTAAACAACTTTATTAAATTTTTTACTTCTAAATTAACATTATTAAGAGATGACTTTTAACTTAACATTGTTATCGAACATCTTACAGTTAAACTATGAAACTTAATTCACAAGGGGTTTGTTTTAATATTCTTACAATTATCAAACAATGAACGCTCGAGCATAAATTAACAAACAATAGTCAATGCTCCTAAACTATCTGAGCACAACGAATCAAACAATAATGATAATAAATGAATATTATCATTTTCAAACAAACAAACACCATAATAAGTATAAAAATTTGAAAATTATTCCTTTATATATATAAAAAATACGATCCTAGGTAAAATATTCATTTACCCAAATTATCAAAAATCCATATCATGTTCGTTTGTTTTGTTTAAGTGTTTAGAAATCCATATTGACACCAAGTTGTCCCACATCTCGACTAGAATTCATAAACGGCTCAATAGACCAATTAACAATATGTTTTTATAACAATTCAAATACGCTCTCATGTATATAATACTCTCAACTTATTCTAGGGAATCATTACCCTATCTTTATTGAGTTTGCCACATCAAGGCTAATGTTCTCGTTTAACTTTCAGCTCTTATACCAACTGTAATGATCCGCCTTTTCGACCATCGAAAGTCGGCACCTAATATATCCACGATATTCAAATGCCTAACATTCAAGTGCCGGAAAGGTAGATAGTTAGGGTAAAATAAAAGGAAAATGAACAAGAACCAAGGAATTAGAATCTAACAGCTGAATGATCATATACAATATAACAAAGATAGTAAAAGTTGTCACTCTAAAATACACGACATATCAGAGTTAAAAAAAAACCTCATCAGTCTGGACACTTATAATTTCATGACCTTACAATTGTCGATGGGCATATATAATAATATAGTAGAAATAATATACTACGGCAGGTGAACATCTAACTCTACTCTATGAGCTCCATGTCCCACAAACGACAACCTGGAAAAATACTCGGTCTAACCTGAGCATTATCACCCGGATCAGTCTGGAAAACGAGCGTGAGGAAACTCAAGTAAACCGGTGAACATTTGATGGTTTTGCAAGACCATGTCGCTAATCACGGAACGGGTTTTACCTCACAAGCATAACTTCCACACATGTATATATGGGAGCAAATTAGAACAAAACCCAAAACTAAAAGGATGGATATGAACAAGGTAAAAAATCCTAACATAAAGAATGGACACACATAATTAAAGAACAAGAAGAGCTCCATTCACTTCTTGATGCAACTAAAAAACAATTCAATGATTTGAATCAAAAAAAGGAAAGGAATTTTACAACCTCGATTAATAGGTTGCACCCTCCATTGAAAGTATACCTCTAGAATTATACTTGAGAACTACGATAGCTCTCAGGAACTTCCAAGCTAGACCCCACCAACCTTATTGAGAATTCGAGTATTTCATATCTCTATGCACATACCACCAAAACCAATCTAGAGTAGATGTCAAAATAACCTAATGGGAGCAAACTTACGTAGCTTGGACACCACTCGCGCTTTAGTTTTAGTAATTTTCAATAAAGGATATCAACGCTCAAATGAGCAAAAATCATATTAAATTGACGATACACAAAGAAAAAAAGCCAAATCGATAGTCACTAAGTCAACTATCGGGAATATTCAAAATGATCACATATGGAAATTAAATCTTATATTCTTATCACTGCTCGTTGATTTCAAACTTATACTATTTCTTGGTTATAAATGAAGTCGGGCAAGTGAAGGTGGTTTCACCTCTAGGCAATGCCTTGACGACATTTTAACCTTTGAAATAGAAATGAGTTTCCATACCTCAATTTTAGTGTTAAGAGCACGACTGAATCCTTTCCATATAAGTGATACTGATTACAGAAATTAAATTTCTTATCCTCTCCGTAACAACTATTTGTGCTTGAATTTCTTTAAACTTTCAAAATCGAATTTGTTCTTGAATTTCACTTCACAAATAACTGTAAAACGCTTTAAAAATATTCTTTTTACAGTGCAAGTTATATTTTAAGTGTTAAAATGAAAGCTCAGAAACAAATGTCATTAGAACATTGTTTACTATTAACCAAAAACAATTTACACTTAGCTTTATTTCTTTAAAACAATTCCTTTTAAAAGATTTTTCTCATTTATAAACTATCATTTATAAATTTCAAACAACATTTTTTACCCTGGAATATAATCAATTAAAATGCTTTTATAAATTTAAAACGATGTCAATCATCCTGAAAATTTTAAAACCACACTAATTATCCTAAAAGAAAATTAATCAACTTATTATTTCTTTAACAAATCTATCAATTAACTTTAAACATCTTTACTAAATCAGTTAATTAACTATAATCACTTTTATTAAATAAGTTAATCAATATTTAAAAATACTTTTATTAAATCAGTTAATTAATTTAAAACACCTTTATTTTAACCAATGAATTGAATTTAAACATCATTATTAAAATGAGTAATTAATCTTAAACATCATTACTAAAAATGATTGACTAATTTTAAACATCATTATCTAAAATTATTAATTAATTTCAAACATCATTATTGAAATGATTGTTTAACCTTAAACATCATGCTTTAAAATGATTAATTAATTTGAAATATCATTATTAAAATGATTAATCAACCTTAAACATCATTATTTAAAATAATTAATTAATTTTAAACATCATTATTAAAATGATTGATTAACCTTAAACATCATTATTTAAAATAATTAATTATGTATAAACATATTAAAATGATTAATTAAATTTGTGACTCCTTTTATATATTTTGATCAACGCTTATCCTTTATTTTTAGAATTCCTAAGATGTTTGAAAATATAGAATAAAAAATTTCAAAGTGAAAAACACAATAAAACATTTATTTATTGAAAATACAAGCTTAAGTTCAAAAAGCAAAATGGTTTAAGGGGATGATATTTTACAAATAACATTATAGCGAAAATCACTATAATGATGCTTATTCAAATCTAACAGTATATCACAAATATTGCAACCAAACAACAATATAAGCAACATAAGAATAGAAGCAAATAAATAAATATTGACGAGAAACTTCTAAGGGTCTCTCTAGAACAATCTTCTGTAAACCACACATATGAATGTGTATTTCGAAGTATTTCATAGTGACCTATTCGTTACATACACTTCGACTTCCTCTTGTTTTTATTTCCTACAACACAATTGTTATTTATGTCATCCGCTATTCAAGCGGGAATATAAATCCAAACAAGCAGCCAAACAACAATATAAACTATAATCCAAGCATTCAAAAATAACTTATAGCAACACGGAAATCATATAATTTATGTAGAGGCGAGTAAACTCATCGAATTCCAGTTGATGCTGAAGCATTGCCAGTTTGAACAAAAATCGAACTTTAGCCTATAATATAACACTCTTCGAATTCGACCGAACCAATTTCATCGTGTAGCTAACGTTCCTACGAGTCCGACGCAACTGACTACGTTCAAATCCATCCTCGTACGAGCAAGATATTTAACTAATAAGATATTAAAGTTAAATTTTTAATTAAATACTTAATCACTTCACTTAATCCACAAATCCACACCTTAATGCATCTTCCCCAAACACTAAACACCTACCATCTGCATAAGACACACCACCTCCTACTTGTATATGCATGGTGCGGCTCAAGCATCTCACCTCAAAATCAATATCCGCCTTCACCGTTCAACTCCATACCATGCGAACTCTCCGGCCAACACCAAATGTGATGATCGGGGATTTTGGGCAATAACAATTTGGTAATCTTTTAAATTGGTTTAATAATCTTATTTTATTGATATTTAATTGGTAAATTTTATCTTTTGAAGCTGATAAAATTGTTTTCTATTTATAGTGTATATATTGGTATATATATTGTAAATAGGAAGTCTTTGGTTTTAATTTAATAAAAGATATGTTTTCAAATTGTAATATATTTGTATGTATATATTGTGATTTGAAGTTATGTTTTAAAAATTCAATATAATAATTTTCAAGGCTAATATTAAAATGTTTTCTGTTTGTAATGTATAATATTTAAATATATTATAAATGGGAAAGCCTTGGTTTGAATTTAACAAATAAAAATATGTTTTCAAATTTTAATACATATTTTGTAATTTGGAAAGTTATATATAAATTAAATTTAATACTTTTCAAAGCTATTAAAAAGTTAACTATATATTTTCAAAACTCTTTAGGTAAATGTTTATTTATTTAAAATTATATTTTACCTTAAGTTTAAAATAAGATTCAATTAAAAGTTCATTTCTTTTGTTTTAAATATTCTTTCTTTTTAAAAAATTTAACATGAGATAACATGGTTTATAAATATATATAGTTAGAAAACATAAGTTATATATATATATATATAAAACATAAATTAATAAAATCACATTTCATAAATATAAAAACATAAGTAATTTTTCTAATAAGGATTTAAACATAATAATGCATTGTTTTAACATTTGTAAGAAAACTAAATCATGCATTTACATTTGTTTAATTTGAATTAACAAGTAGCATACATCTTTCTTTTTTTTAAATTTAAATCATACATATTAAAATGTTTAGAGAAATCTAGTTTTTCAGATCAAATGTCTCCCCATTCTTCTTCTTTCATTTTCTAAAAAATAAATAAACTGAAAACCAAAATTAGAAGATGATCAAGCTAGCAACAACTTCATCAGTTTTCAAACTATTTCAACCTGTGATCAAGCAAGTAAAGATCAACACAACTAGATTCAAATTCAACCACAGTTTCAACCTGAGCTAATGTAAATTCAGTTTGAAATCAACTACAAGTTTCAGATTAGTTCAGCATCATGTTTCAACAATCAAAAACAAGATTCCAGATTTAAAACCAAATTACCGTTCTCTGTTTTAATAGGTGAGTAAACTTTTATTTTAAAAACAGTTTTAAATCTGAGATTAAACGTTAATGCATGTAATAAAAATATTGTTGTTGGCATGAATGTTTGGATTGGAATATATGTATATATATGTATGTGTGTATGTGTGTGTGTGTGTATATATATATATATGAGAGGTTTGTGTATATGTAGATGTTTACTTCTCTGTTGTATTACAGAGACTACTTCATCAACCAAAAATTCATATCTTCCAAATGAATTAAATTTAGACCAAGATTTTTAAAATAAAAAGGATTGTAACATGATAATGTAAATTTTAAAAATGATTATAGGAATTTATATTAAGTATTTATCTTAAAAATTTATAAATAACAGTGAGATTCAAAAATGGGACAAAATCGATAATGCTAATTTCCATTTTTGATTATATAAACTGAAATGTTAATTAAAATAATGAATTTTTATATATAAATCTCGATTTTTAAGTCTGTATTCTTCAAGGTATATTAAGATGATCAGATTTGGTACTTAGGTCGATTTTGTCGTCGATCGACGATGAGAGGTGCTACGTGATCGTTGTCGAAGAAAGCTTATAGGTGGATGATCTCGGGAAAAATGAAGGAAGAATTTATAAAGGGATGTAGAGGCCAGGCGGCATTGAACTAGGGTTTGATCACCAATTTTTTCGATGGTTTTATTGAGGCAAGTGTGTCGTCGTGGTGAGGCCGGAGGTGATTGCGAGGCGAGGGATCATGGCGTGGTGACGTGGTGCTGCTCTAGGAGAAGAGCCGGCGGGTTTTAGTTGACGAGATAGTCGGCGGCAGGAGAATTTGTCAATCGGGTTTAATTCCTGTTTGGTGTCGTAGTGCTCGTTTTAGTTTCGCTGGTGGATTCGGTGGTCTGGGTGATCAAGGGGTTGGCAAGGCCAACATCGACATAACGAGGGTCACGGCGAAGGTCGGAGCTCGGGCGATGGCGCGTGCACGTCGGTGTCTGGTGAAGTTTGTACTTCGGGGAAGAAGGATGGCTCGGGGGTTTACTCTAGTTTTTCTCGTGATTATCTCGAAGTGGATGGGTCGTGACACCAAAACAACTAACCCATCACCTTCCTCCTCTATCCGACCTGACAACGCACATGAGCCCACCCTAGAGTCGCTTTCCATTGGGAGCGACTAGACCACTCTAAATTCCTCCACCCGACACTCCTTCAAACTAGAATCACAATGCTGACCGCTAATTCCTCGATCGATGCTCACATCTCACTCGAGATCAAACTCTAGCTCATAAGCGCTCACACCTCAAAGAGTCAAACAGCACAAACTATGATCGCATCCTACACAACACATGTAGATGCATAGATCTACTAACAACGAACCCAAAGTTATCAACTTTATAATTTTTATTGGAGTATTTCGTTTGGTTATGATTTTTGAAGGCTGCGGCCTTTTTTAGTTTACTAAATTTTGAAAAAGAAAAGGGAAAGAGAGGAAAAGGAGGAAAGAATGAAAATGAAGAAAATTTAAATGTTGAATTTAATTTTATAACTAAATTTTACTTCATTTTCAAGTAAAACAATATTCTCAAGCAAAACAAAAGTTTCGAGCCACCTATCAACTCACCATCAAGTCATGTCAAATTTTTTTGAATTTGTGATTTTATTTAAAAATGTTTTGAAAAGAAGGTTTTGCGGTATCCAACTACACAGTATCCCATCCATGTACAAACCGCGAAAGACTGAAATAAAAATACAATCACGCACAACAAAGCGAGATGATCACAAATCAATAATAAAATACATAGATTATTTAATTTTGTGAAATTTCAAAAATAATATCATTCATCGTAAAATACGTCAAATGATAAATTAAATTTTATCCAAATTAAAATTATGGAAAAATCAATTAAATTGAAATAAAAATATGTCATTAAAATTGAATTGTTTTATTAAAAATTGATTTGCTTGTCAATTATTCGAACTTTTTGTCATTGTAAATAAATTTACAAAATGAGTTCATTGTTATTAATTATTAATTAAAAAGAGTTAAATAAGGCTATCAATTCCATTAATTAATATTAAATTGAAATTTTAAATGTTTAAATAACAACTATGTTTGAATATAAGTTATTAAACTTTTAAATACCTATTATTTAAATATTTAAAGTTAATTAAATATTCAAAATCAAAACGATAAAATTCCAGGATGTTACATACCCTAGGTACACCTTGGGTACCCTATCCTACTTACGAGCATCATAACCTCATGTTCTACTCTAGGAGCTATCATGCAAAACTCGTCCTTTCGGTCCATCACCAGATACCATAGTCACTCGCCGCATTGAGTCGCCGCATTTCATTGGTAGCCACTCCAAGATCATCTTGAACTATCCCTGAGTCATCCATCCCTGCTCCAAACCAGCTCCTAAAACCATCAAGCAAACCCTACATATTGCCTTGCAGGCCCTCCATGCCAAGTCGGAAGCCAACACCCTAAAACCCCTATTCTACATTTTGTCCGATGCCCTTCCTAAAGCTGAACCAAAGCCACCGAAGATCATTTCCTATTCGGCTCCTCATCACCAAACCAAACCAATAGATAAGATTTCATGTTTGGTCCTTCACTGTACAACCAACCGGCTATTGGATAGGATTTCATGCTCGGTCTTTCCCTTGCTAAGCCAAGTTTCTGCCAAACAGGAATTTCTGTTCGATCTTCCACTGCCGAGCCAACTTAGATCCGAACCAATACTTCCCCTTCTTGAATCCAACCACTACACCTACACCATACCGGACCAAGCTTCACCAAACCAAAACCTGTAGCTCCTTCAACATATCAACATCATGTCGATTCCATCGCTACACTCAACACTTCGATTCTTCTGCATCTCTTATGCAACGACATGATTCCAAACCCCTAAAACCTATATATCGAAGTCCAGTTTCCTAGTTCCTACCACTGATTTTCTCCATGAACGTTTTCAACCATAAAAGTATGTAAAAAAACACCATACATACATCAAACAACATTCAAACAATCAAAACACACAATCAATCATAGCAACCAACATACAAAGTGTATACAATATAGCCTAACATCTATCAAGGCAATTACATATCCAAATAACATGTACATAGCACCAAAAATTCATTTTGTCAACGTTTTAACTGTAGGTTGAGTTTTAAAACAACATTAAAACTTAATTTTGACTATAAAAATGAACCCAAAATATGTTAAAATCTCTATTTACATATACAATAAAGTGAGAGATGATAGATCGCTCACTTAAACCTCCAAAAACCAATTTTTGCATGCAAATTGAGGCAAGTCCAAAAATCAGTAGCCAAAATCTAATTTTTCCTCCCCAAAAATGTAGATTTGAAGATCTCTAATGAATTTCTTTCTTAATCTACCTTTAATCCATGATTTAAACTTGATTTGAAGGAGAAAAGAGAAGGTTTTGGGTGAAGAATGAGTTAATGGAGGCTTAGATCTATTTGGAAGAAGGTAGAAATGATTTGGGAATGTTTATTTCGGCAAATATAGCCTCAAACGCGAAACGAGTTGTTGGGCCTCTCTTCAAATTCACTAATTACCCGCTAAGCTACTCCAAAAACTTCCAAACTTCAAAAAGCCATATCTTCTAGCTAGAAAGTTCAAATCACTATTATGACTAATCTACGGAAAAGGAAACCATCTTATCTTTCCAATGGAAGTGGCCTCGAATGCTAATTCGCTTCTATCAAAAGTTATAGCCGCTACAAATTTTTCCGGTAAAATCATCCTAAAAAATTCTGAATTTAAGGATTTTCACTAATATGCATTTTCCAAAATTATAGAGTTATACGACTTCATATGAATTTAAAAATAATATTTTACTATCCTTCGATACGTAAAATACGGACATTACAGAAGGAATCTAGAATAAAGGTCCAAACATCATATTTTCCAATAATTTCTTCATTTCATGATATAAATCTTTCTATTTTACTACTCTAATTATCTTCGTTCTTTCCATTAGAGAAACATGAAAATAATATTGTTACTTCACCTTTCATTTCATGTTATGCATGTCTTAGTTCTTTATCTTTGAATTTATGAGCTGATTCTATGCTTGATATATTGTTAACATCATTCCTAGGTCATCTCCCTTCACATTTGATCGCATATAAAAATATATTGGAAGCCCATTGATTATAGATAAGAAAAATGAGTTTCTTATGACAACCATTTTTATCTAAGTAACCTAAATTTTCTCGACTCTAAATGTGACGACCCGCCCTTCTACTACCAGAAAGACGTATCATCATTAAGAAAGAAAGGGATAGAAATAGAAAAGAAAGAGAAAGAAAGAACAACAATATCAGAATCTCACAGCGGAACGGAACAAAATATAATATATAACATAAATATTACATAGTTTTACATATATCAGAGTTATTCAATATCAATACATATGACAGTGATACACATACATCTGTCACCATACACATCAAAGATACAGTACACATCATCTAACTCAGCGGAACTAGATAGATAACTACGTACGTCTGGAAACTCCTGCTCCAAGCTCCTCCAGAAATCAAAGTCCAAAACCTATCACTTGGCTACTCATAAAAATTTGAGTACCCAAGAGTTTATGAAAAACAAAATATAAACTCCGGGTCAGACATGGGTCTGGTATGAGTAAACGGTTTAAAGTTGTTTAACTTTGAAAAACATTTGAAAATAAAGGTATCACGTAAGACTCCCCACAAATAAATACGGATAAGTTTTTACCTTACGCTAACCAAAACATTTCATAGGAGATCCAATGGTATTATAATAGTACCTAGGGTTTTCAAGTAAATAGAAAATAGCCGAAATTGTTACATGATTAAATTCCAGCTACTAGCCACAAAAGTGGGTAATACAAATCAAAACCGTAGGGTCTCGTAGGGAAAATGGATTTCCAACAATGGCAGGGCTACTGGGGTACCGCCCGTCACAGTACGGGGCCTAGATCACCGTACCGAGGGTCACTCCCGACCCCCTACAACACAAGGCCGGAACCATTCTTACTGAACAGTCCCGAACAAGATAAACCCCGCGGTTGTAGCTAGCAACCGTCCACACAGCCGAAATAAAAAGGGACATCTAGACAGGGGAAATATCTTGTCCTGCTTGGGCATGACCCACCTAACCTTGCCGCATCTCCCCTGTTTTTGCCATTCTCGGTTGATAAGGCTTGAGGCTGTGATTACCTTTAAAGAACATATCACTTAGAATGCTCATTGTCCACCTGACGATGTGCTGAAAGCATTCAATCCATACAAGTTCGTTCCGGGTTCGAACGAAACCGAAGGCATTATCTCGTCACACTCATTTTGGAATCACCCTCAGAGTCAATGACGATAGCCCTTGCATTTTGAATACACCATCTCGATTGCCATTTTATAAGTCACGACCTATCGTTTAATTTGGATCGATGTGGTTTTCAGAAAATCAAAATTGATTCTTCCGATCCCGGTCTCATCGAAATCCAAACGCCATTTTAAGGGCCAAGTTGTCTAATTAACTTAACAGTTTAAATAATTTAAATTCAACAATTGAATGAACATAGCATTTATCCCAGATAAAACATATACAAGCATCATAGATATAACATAACATATCATAGAGCATCACATAATATCATCACATAAATATCACAATCAGATATTCAACACAACAGTTCATAAGCAGTCATCTTTAAGTCTTATTTGTAATTAATTCAATTTAGAATTAATTACCTGAGAGATAATCACTTAACTCTATTAATTAACAATTAACTACTTATTTCATTTCAAATTGTTTTAATGATTTCTTAATCAACTATTAAATCTTAATTACATTTTATTTCATACTATTAATTAATTACTTCCTTACTCAAGTGATTTAACTTTAATTACTTATTTAACTGTTCCCTGATCATTAATTAATAACTTTAATTTTTTATTAATAAAACTAAATCACCAAATTATTATCTGCTAATTCCTTAATTAATTACTTCTTAATCCTTAGTTAAATCACTTGATTAATTGCCAATTAATCGTTCACAAATTAACTTAAGTAGTTAAATTTAAATTCTTACAATCTATTACTAATTGCTACGGAAAAGTAATTATTCTTGCTTGCTTCCTAGAGATAATTCATTTAGTTTTAATTACTCAATGTAGTTAACCCTTACAAGTCTTCTTTAAATTTATTTACTAACTACAAACTTAAGAGTTGATTAACTTTACACTTATTCTAAATTAATTCTTAATTAAAATAATTCAAGTGTTTAAGATCATAGTTAAGCTTTTGACCAAAATAATTAAAACTTGAACAAACTCTTAGTTTAGCCTTTAAACATCTCCTAGGTTTAAAATGTTTAGACAAATTTGTAAAAACAATTCTACTCAACCTCTATATCACTGCAAAACTGCAGTTTGACCATACTCAAGTCGTCCCAGGTAAACCCGAGACCTCCCTGCATTATACTCGAGAATTACTTCGAGTTTCCCACGCAAACTTCCCGAGTCCTCCCTGAACAACTTCATCTTCCTCCTTATTTTTATTCTTCCAGCAATAAGTTTAAGGTAAACTAAATTAGCATCAGGAAATAAAAAACTGGCTTGCAATCGAAAAATTGAAGCAACTACCAGTGACACTCGAGCGCGACACGAAGCGACTGTTCTCGTCGTCACAGATACGTCACCCCATTCCAACGTCACCGTGCACGTGCACGGTGGTTCGCCGCACCTCCAGCGGCCCTCGTCAGCACCCACAAACCATGATTCCTTCCTCACCCACAATTGAAACCCAAAAATTCAAAATAGGCTCAAAATCAAAATATCACTTGAAACTTGAACTCGAAAACATCAGCGCCTCACCGAAAACCACCCAGTCCTGCAATCCCACATCGCCAGAGGCTAAGTCACACCACCCACACCAAGTCCTGCCCCTCAACAACTACCTCCTCGAAGCACAGGAAGCTCGATCTCACTATGATGCCGAAATCAAAATTTTACAGTGAACAGGCAACACCTGAACTAAAACCCTATTTTTCGTTCGTTTGATTAATTCATGAATTAGAAAAATTATCTGACATTTTTCTCAACATCTTGTATGTTCGAACTACCTCCAAAACAAATTCCAACAATTTAAATTGCATCAATAACTAGGAATTTGCAAAAATACAATTTTGTCTATTTACAAACTGCTATTCAAATATCAATCTATAAGTATTGATTTTCGTTGTAAAAATTATTATTTTCAGTATAGATTCAATATAAAATCTTGAATCAATGTTTTGCGACATTCGAATATTATCAAAATATCACTTGGTTTACCTGTACATCAATTACAGTGAAGTACTTGATGAAAATGATTGTCATCACCCCTTTAAAAATCTTAGTTTATGTTTTGCATCTTGTTTGTTGAAGAATCTAAGTTTATCAATGATTAAATAGAATATCTTGACATATCTATTCAACATGAAACCTGTACCAATTTACAGAAAACACAGAATATCACAACATATATGCCAACAGAAGTATATTCAATCAGATTATCAAGTGAGTTTGAACTTCTTAAATTAACTTAAAACCTTTAAGAATTAAGTTTACTCACCTTTCATTTCTTTAGAACAGAAAGAAACACTATGATTATGAAAGCTTGTAGCCTGAAACTGTCATTTGTTTTGACCTGTATTTGTTGAATTGAAATGGAGTTTACTTCCTTTCTTGCTGTCTGGTTTCTCAGGTATTACAAAGTTTTATTTTTTTTTCCTTTCAACGAACTAGAAGTGGCAACATGTATACATATATAAAATAAAGGAACAGTTGAACAAGGGAAGGTGATAACTAGTGCAGTTGTTTTCTACTTGGCTTTGACATGACAGATTTTACAATTATTAGGATCTGACAAAATAATGTGCTGAGATGATGGAAATTAAATGCTTATGTTTCTAATTATGTTTACACAATTATAATTATAGTGTACTATGTATAAAGATATTTATTTATAGACATATATATTGCAGGTCAATGGCTTGAGTGAGAAGCTTTGTATAAAGATCTTTGTTTTGTTATTATGTTACTTGTTTTTATTAACTTCAAGTTTGAACTATAATACACATATTTGCAGGCAATTACTTGACTTGCAAATGAAGCCTTATTTCGTCTTGTTATTTTAGTTTGAACTCTATACACATATGTTTTGTTATTAAAATTCTTGTCTTGTATCTTAAGTAGTTGTATACTTATAAAAATGTTACTGTGTATAGTTATTTTTAGTTTGAATCTACGGGCAAACATTTGGGCTTTATGAGTGAAGATATTATGTGTATTAAAATGTTTGTAGTTACATTTGTATTTGTACTTTAGCTATAAATATTTAAATTGGGTTCATATAATTCACATTTATATTTATATTTATTTCCAATTGTATTTTAACTATAAATATTAAACTTAGATTCATGAGTTCACTTATTAATTTGTATTTATATTTTTGACTTACATTAATATTAATATTTTATATTGAACATTATCATTTATTTATGTTTTATATTTTCTATTTTCTATTTTCTATTTTAGCCATGAATATTTGAATTAGATTCATAAGTTATATTTACATTTATTCTCATTTTTATAATTCATTTGTATTCTATTTAAATCATATACATAAATTTGACTCATATTTTACATTTACAAGCTTTGATTTTATTTTGAACATTATTTTCTATATATTGCATTTATACATTTATAACAAGAAAAGTATTTTCCTTAAATACACAAGATAAATTTTACTTTAAATATTCTTAGGAGATTTTATTTTAAATTTCCAAACCAATCTTCTGTTCAAAATACAATTTATATAGATAAATGGAAATATTTCCAAAATCATATTTATTTTAAAATGATCAGTTCACATTTCATTTAATCAGATTAAATATTTATTAAAATAACAGGGGCCAAAATCCAGGGTCGTTACATTCCTCCCCACTTAAAAGAATTTCGTCCCCGAAATTTGAAACAAAGATAATTTAAAAGCTGTTATACCAACCATTCAACATAGATATCATTCATTCAGTAGCTAACAATCAAACAGACTATCCTAACAAATAATACCAGTCATCCGAACAGAAATCCGGATAAGCTACCCTAAAATTACTCAGAGTTGCCTCTCAATGATCATCAATCCGAACCGAATTCCTGACTATAGTTAAATTCGACTTAACTTCTAAATTCCTGAATTACTGGTTCCACACCTAATGAGGAATCATGAACAAATTTCTAAGATGGATATACGGAATACATTATGAATTCCAGATTTTTGTTCTAGCAATTCAATATTGAAATCTACAGTATTAACTCTTTCCAAATTTTATTTACTCTTTACAGAATTTCAATATTTATTCAATCAAGCCCGTACGATGTACATATACCATTCGTACGCAAATATCAAATTCGATCGCTTGCTCGATCACACAATTTCTCTTCCGAACTAGTATCGTTCACTTGACTTCCTAGTACGGACTCTGATCTGGTTTCTTGATCAAAAACCGTCATTCTCCTTGCATAGTCACAACTATGATAGAGAATTTCCAAAACCAATCAAAATCCATATCCATGGTTCGTCGTCGAAAATCGAGTGAAAAATCCCAACTCGGATCGATATAACTATCTCGAAATTCTGTAATCGAATCTAGATCAAATTGTCATGCGAATAAAATAATATACGTACATCCTACGTATTTATATCCATTGATTATCAACCATATCAATTTTCTTTTATTCACATTATTCTGATTCCATCCACTTGGAATAATTTTCCCAATATCAAATTTTACTTAAGAATTTCACCATTCATTTCTTAAGTTTAATATAAGCATTATATATTCCCTTGTATTATTACTCTACCACTATAGCCTTTATATCCTCTTATATCTTCTTATTTCCAATTTGAATTTCTAATTCCATGCGAATTCAAATTTTCTTCAACTCTGAATATTTAATTTTATTGACTATCTTTCATTTATAACTGATTCCTATCATTATTTTAAATTAGTTTCATCCACTAATTTACCTTCAGTTTTCAATTTGAAATTGTTTTGTTGCTAAAGTTGTAATTTCTTTTGTTTAACATTACATATTTTCATAAGCACATATGTAAGGTCTCAATCCTTATCACAATTAATTCTAACCAATTCTCAAATCATTCCCTTTAGTTAAAGTGATTTATAACTTACCTGCTTATATATATATATATATATATAATCCATTTGAGCAAAACAAACTCATATTCAAAATCATCCTATTCTGCTTCTAATAATTCATAAAATTTTATCTAATCTCATTTACTTCAAAAGACCCATTTTCTTATGCAATTTGACAATACTATTGTGAATAAATAATTACTTAAGCTTTATGACAAATCTTAAATTTATTCCAACTCAATTTACACTCGATTTCATACCAATTAATTTATTCACAATCCTTACATTGCATTTTCTTTCATTTCAACAGGTTTGATTCCAAATAATTTTATTAAACTTGACAAACAATATTTTAACTAATCATCTCACAATTTACTTAAGTCATTTGTTTTCTTCAAACTGTTCCACCTAACAACTTAGGTTTATTCTATTTCACCAATTTCCATTCAAATCTTTGATTTGATTTTCTTTTAATCAAATCCCAATTATTTACTGATTAGTTTATTCTTTTATCCATTCTTAAATTTACATGAACAATTTATTATTGAGTTTATAATAAAGTCATTTAATTTATGCTTGAATTAGATTTGTTTACACTCACACCAATTCTGTTTTAATTCAATTCAATATTTACTTATTTACATAAGAATTTTATTCTATTCAATATATTTATAACTCGATTGAATTCATTTAAATTCAGTTTTATTTCCACTCAACTTCAGTTATATCTAGCTATTTACCATTCTTTTAAATTTTATTACTCAATATGAGCTCAAAACTTATTTATTTACTTAAAAGCATATATTGCTCATTCGATTCATTTCATCTTATATCCACAATTTCATATTATATATAACACTTACTATCTTAAGGTATAAATTTTCATTTCACCATTCAATCTTTACCTCCCAATTTAGTTCAATTTCAATTTAATTTCAACTTCAATTTTTATCTAACTTATTTCAGGTTAAACTCAAATATATTTCCTTCATTTTCATTTACTTAAATTGAATTTTAATTCCTGGATTAAAATTCCCAATTTCTTCTTACTAAAATCAATTTTACTTTATAAGTTCGATAGTTGATTTATTCAAACCTTTCACATTATTAAATAGAATTCTTAGAATTAAATTGCCTGGGTTTCATTTCCAAAACCACTTTGAAAAGATAACTACACTTACCCACTTGGTGTCAAATCAAAATTTCAAATTCCAAACACTTATTTTCACCAAAACAAATTTTCTCTTTTTGAAAATTTCTAAAACACTTGTATACTGAACAAGCCCAAACAATATCATGTCCAACTATCCTGGTAGCAATCCATCACTTTAGAAACTCGAAAATGAATACTGATGATGTGGCCATCACCATCAGGATTATTTTCCAGCGACTGAAGTGAGTTCAGCGCTTCCTTACTTCCACAAAATTTCTCCCAAAACAATTTCCATTCAACAATATTTTATAAAACAATACTCTATTATTGCCTTCAAATCTTTGGAAAAACATTTCAAACATTCCCAAGATTTTTAAATTTCCCAAATCCTTTTGTTTAAATTCATTTAAACAACTTCTAAATTCCCGGGACTTAAATTCTAGTTTAATCAAGTTTTAATTATATTCCTTTTTATTTAAATCATACTTAAACAATTTTATTTGGTAATAAACCACTCAAATTTTAAATTTTTATTCAATTGTAGTATTACCAACCAAACATCCAAATATATATAAAATAATTTCAGAAAAATATTTATTTTATATCAAAATATAGTTTTGGGTAAAATTATTTCATTTACCCTACTCTAAAAACAATACTGTGTCGGTCTACCTTGTTTAAGAGTTTAGAAATCCCTATCGATGAAATGGCGTCCCACACCTCGACCAGAATCCATAAACACTCAACAGATAGATCAACACAATATAAAAATAATTTTCTATTCACTAACAAATACGCGCACATATCTATTAATACACTCAAACTCATTTTAGAGTACTACAGACTCTATTTTATGAGTAATTCCTACCAGAGCCATGGTTATCACCAACCTTTGCTCTGATACCAACTGTGACGACCCGCCCTTCTACTACCAGAAAGACGTATCATCATTAAGAAAGAAAGGGATAGAAATAGAAAAGAAAGAGAAAGAACAACAATATCAGAATCTCACAGCGGAACGGAACAAAATATAATATATAACATAAATATTACATAGTTTTACATATATCAGAGTTATTCAATATCAATACATATGACAGTGATATACATACATCTGTCACCGTACACATCAGAGATACAATACACATCATCTAACTCAGCGGAACTAGATAGATAACTACGTACGTCTGGAAACTCCTGCTCCAAGCTCCTCCAGAAATCAAAGTCCAAAACCTATCACTTGGCTACTCATAAAAATTTGAGTACCCAAGAGTTTATGAAAAACAAAATATAAACTCCGGGTCAGACATGGGTCTGGTATGAGTAAACAGTTTAAAGTTGTTTAACTTTGAAAAACATTTGAAAATAAAGGTATCACGTAAGACTCCCCACAAATAAATACGGGTAAGTTTTTACCTTACGCTAACCAAAACATTTCATAGGAGATCCAATGATATTATAATAGTGTCTAGGGTTTTCAAGTAAATAGAAAATAGCCGAAATTGTTACATGATTCCAGCTACTAGCCACAAAAGTGGGTAATACAAATCAAAACCGTAGGGTCTCGTAGGGAAAATGGATTTCCAACAATGGCAGGGCTACTGGGGTACCGCCCGTCACAGTATGGTGCCTAGATCACCGTACCGAGGATCACTCCCGACCCCCTACAACACAAGGCCGGAACCATTCCTTATCGAATAGTCCTGAACAAGATAAACCCCACGGTTGTAGCTAGCAACCGCCCACACAGCCGAAATAAAAAGGGACATCTAGATAGGGGAAATATCTTGTCCTGCTTGGGCATGACCCCACCTAACCTTGCTGCAACTCCCCTGTTTTAGCCATTCCCGGTTGATGAGGCTTGAGGCTGCGATTACCTTTAAAGAACATATCACTTAGAATGCTCATCGTCCGCCTGACGATGTGCTGAAAGCATTCAATCCATACAGGTTCGTTTCGGGTTCGAACGAAACCGAAGGCATTATCTCGTCACACTCATTTTGGAATCACCCTCAGAGTCAATGACGATAACCCTTGCATTCTGAATACACCATCTCGATTGCCATTTGATAAGTCATGACCTATCGTTTAATTTGGATCGATGTGGTTTTCGAAAAATCAAAATTGATTCTTTCGATCCCGGTCTCATCGAAATTCGAACGCCATTTTAAGGGCTAAGTTGTCTAATTAACTTAACAGTTTAAATAATTTAAATTCAACAATTGAATTAAAATAACATTTATCCCAGATAAAACATGTACAAGCATCATAGATATAACATAACATATCATAGAGCATCACATAATATCATCACATAAATATCACAATCAGATATTCAACACAACAGTCCATAAGCAGTCATCTTTAAGTCTTATTTGTAATTAATTCAATTTAGAATTAATTACCTGAGAGTTAATCACTTAACTTTATTAATTAACAATTAATTACTTATTTCATTTCAAATTGTTTTAATGATTTCTTAATCAACTATTAAATCTTAATTACATTTTATTTCATACTATTAATTAATTACTTCCTTACTCAAGTGATTTAACTTTAATTACTTATTTAACTGTTCCCTGATCATTAATTAATAACTTTAATTTTTTATTAATAAAACTTAACCACCAAATTATTATCTGCTAATTCCTTAATTAATTACTTCTTAATCCTTAGTTAAATCACTTGATTAATTGCCAATTAATCGTTCACAAATTAACTTAAGTAGTTAAATTTAAATTCTTACAATCTATTACTACTTGCTACGGAAAAGTAATTGTTCTTGCTTGCTTCCTAGAGATAATTCGTTTAATTTTAATTACTCAATGTAGTTAACCCTTAAAAGTCTTCTTTAAATTTATTTACTAACTACAAACTTAAGAGTTGATTAACTTTACACTTATTCTAAATTAATTCTTAGTTAAAATAATTCAAGTTTTTAAGATCATAGTTAAGCTTTTGACCAAAATAATTAAAACTTGAACAAACTCTTAGTTTAGCCTTTAAACATTTCCTAGGCTTAAAATGTTTAGACAAATTTGTAAAAACAATTCTACTCAACCTCTATATCACTGCAAAACTGCAGTTTGACCATACTCAAGTCGTCCCAGGTAAACCTGAGACCTCCCTGCATTATACTCGAGAATTACCGAGTTTCCCACGCAAACTTCCCGAGTCCTCCCTAAACAACTTCTTCTTCTTCCTTATTTTTATTCTTCCAGCAATAAGTTTAAGGTAAACTAAATTAGCATCAGGAAATTAAAAACTGGCATGCAATCGAAAACTCGAAGCAACTACCAGTGACACTCGAGCGCGACACGAAGCGAATGTTCTCATCGTCACAGATACGTCACCCCATTCCAACGCCACCGTGCATGTGCATGGTGGTTCGCCGCACCTCCAACGGCCCTCGTCAGCACCCACAAACCACGATTCCCTTCCTCACCTACAATCGAAACCCAAAAATTCAAAATAGGGTCAAAATCGAAATATCACCTGAAAATTGAACTCGAAAACACCAGCGCCTCACCGAAAACCACCCAGTCCTGCAATCCCACATCGCCAGAGGCTAAGCCACACCACCCATGCCAAGTCCCGCCCCTCAAAAACTACCTCCTCGAAGCACAGGAAGCTCGATCTCACTATGATGCCGAAATCAAAAATTTACAGTGAACAGGCAACACCTAAACTAAAACCCTATTTTTCGTTCATTTGATTAATTCATGAATTAGAAAAATTATCTGACATTTTTCTCAACATCTTGTATGTTCGAACTACCTCCAAAACAAATTCCAACAATTTAAATTGCATCAATAACTAGGAATTTGCAAAAATACAATTTTGTCTATTTACAAACTGCTATTCAAATATCAATCTAAAAGTCTTGATTTTCGTTGTAAAAGTTATGATTTTCAGTATAGATTCAATATAAAATCTTAAATCAACGTTTTGCGACATTCGAATATTATCAAAATATCACTTGGTTTACCTGTACATCAATTACAGTGAAGTACTTGATGAAAATGATTGTCATCACCCCTTTAAAAATCTTAGTTTAAGTTTTGCATCTTGTTTGTTGAAGAATCTAAGTTTATCAATGATTACATAGAATATCTTGACATATTTATTCAACATGAAACCTGTACCAATTTACAGAAAACACAGAATATCACAACATATATGCCAACAGAAGTATATTCAATCAGATTATGAAGTGAGTTTGAACTACTTAAATTAACTTAAAACCTTTAAGAATTAAGTTTACTCACCTTTCATTTCTTTAGAACAGAAAGAAACATTATGATTATGAATGCTTGTAGCCTGAAACTGTCATTTGTTTTGACCTGTATTTGTTGAATTGAAATGGAGTTTACTTCCTTTCCTGCTATCTGGTTTCTCAGGTATTACAAAGTTTTTTTTTCTTTCAACGAACTAGAAGTGGCAACATGTATACATATATAAAATAAAGGAACAGTTGAACAAGGGAAGGTGATAACTAGTGCAGTTGTTTTCTACTTGGCTTTGACATGACAGATTTTACAATTATTAGGATCTGACAAAATAATGTGTTGAGATGATGGAAATTAAATGCTTATGTTTCTAATTATGTTTACACAATTATAATTATAGTGTACTATGTATAAAGATATTTATTTGTTGACATATATATTGCAGGTCAATGGCTTGAGTGAGAAGCTTTGTATAAAGATCTTTGTTTTGTTATTATGTTACTTGTTTTTATTAACTTCAAGTTTGAACTATAATATACATATTTACAGGCAATTACTTGACTTGCAAATGAAGCCTTATTTCGTCTTGTTATTTTAGTTTGAACTCTATACACATATGTTTTGTTATTAAAAATCTTGTCTTGTATCTTAAGTAGTTGAATACTTATAAAAATGTTACTGTGTATAGTTATTTTTAGTTTGAATCTGCGGGCAAACACTTGGGCTTTATGAGTGAAGATATTATGTGTATTAAAATGTTTGTAGTTACATTTGTGTTTGTACTTTAGCTATAAGTATTTAAGTTAGGTTCATATAATTCACATTTATATTTATATTTATATTTATTTCCAATTGTATTTTAACTTAGATTCATGAGTTCACTTATTAATTTGTATTTATATTTTTGACTTACATTAATATTAATATTTTATATTGAACATTATCATCTATTTATGTTTTATATTTTATATTTTATATTTTCTATTTTAGCCATGAATATTTGAATTAGATTCATAAGTTATATTTACATTTATTCTCATTTTTATAATTCATTTGTATTCTATTTAAATCATATACATAAATTTGACTCATGTTTTACATTTACAAGCTTTGATTTTATTTTGAACATTATTTTCTATATATTGCATTTATACATTTATAACAAGAAAAGTATTTTCCTCAAATACACAAGATAAATTTTACTTTAAATATTCTTAGGAGATTTTATTTTAAATTTCCAAATCAATCTCCTGTTCAAAATACAATTTATATAGATAAATGGCAATATTTCCAAAATCATATTTATTTTAAAATGATCAGTTCACATTTCATTTAATCAGATTAAATATTTATTAAAATAACAGAGGCCAAAATCCAGGGTCGTTACACTAAATATGGCATTACCCACGTCTTCATTGCATTACATACATGCATGTGCCTAACTTTAGGTAAGTAACTATTTAGTTGATGATTTTGCAGCGCATAACATTTATACATACATACCATCAACGTACCATATTTTTGTATTATAAATTTGAGCTCAAAAATTCATCCCAATATACATAACATATAAGCATGCGTGCACATTCATGTATTCAAAAATTCAAAATAAATAGGTTCTGCTGTAAAATATGGATAATGGTACTTCCATAACCTTAGCTTATCTTTGTTTTATAATAAACTTAAAATGCAATTAACAGACATATATTAGCCTTATATGTGTCAAAACATACTCATATTTGATGGAAAAGGATTCTTCTTTTCGGTGGTGTCGCTGATAAAACATGCGTGTCACTCAAGTATTACGCATAATTAACTTTAATAATGAATTAATAACAAAATTATATTTATGATTGTGACATCCAAGATTTGTTAAATGTTTTCATTAACTATCCATCCAACAATTATTTTTAAGATAAGGTAGGTGATTTGAAATAACATTCAACTTTTGGTGGGTTCACTCTTTTCAGAGGGATGAGTTGACCGAGATAATTTATAGGTAAAAGAGAACAAATGGGAAGTAGGGATGGCAGGAAAAATAGAATGATATGTTGTTGATGGGAAGTGGTTGTAATTTTCAATGTGACTTCTTTTGAAACTTCAAATTGTGTAAGGATTTCGACTAGTCTAATAAACTATAATGCATAATGATGCAATGCACTATTATTCATATGAAAAAATTAGTTCCATGTGAAAAAATGCATAATTTTGAAGTATTGCTCCATCTTGGTTCTCTTTGAAAAGAATAAAATATTTCTTCCATTAGTTGCAAATAAACAACATATTCATTGATGGTTAGTGAATCTCTGCTTCCTAACTATTGTGATTTCTCCCTATTTTAACCATGTTCTGAATAAATTGATGCATTTTGGAGTAATCAAGATGTACCATTTCTATGATTGAAAAAATAAATACATAAGAGATATAAATATACAAGATAAGTTGATGTATATATATCTTTATGTAACAAATTTTATGCTTCTAAGTAAAAATGATACACACTACTCAATAATGCCTTGAGTTTCATAATTCGTTGTTTGAAAGTCATATGTACAGCTGTTTGACAATTCATTAAAGTCCGTAGCTTCGGTAGAGTTGGCAGGGGTTCCTAGCTCTCTAGCAGAGGGAGAAGGTTCGAGCCTTAACAGCTACACTTTGGCAGCTTGTAATTTGTAGAGGCATGGAATAATCCCTTAAAATGAGTTAAAAATCTCGGGATCGAAAAGTCCCTCTATGAGAGCCCAGCTAAAAGAGGGGTCTGTTGGGGTGGGCCTACTGAATTCCCTAACTCTACAATCCGAAGTAGGGATTTTTTTTAACAAATAAGTCTTCAAAGATTTTTATCTTAATATTACACATACATGCTTTTTACTGAGAACTCATGTTTTGTGCATAACTGAGCTTTTGAAGGAAATCTGTGTGCATTTTATTTATCAATTTACTTTAATAAATATTTTATTGAGAATTTAAATATTTACAATATCTCAAATTAGTGAAGAATGAATGATATCTTAATGACGAGAATAGTAATAAATAAACAATCTTTATTGCTTTTGCTTAAGTATTGTATGCATTATTTGGTATAAATGTTGTTTTATTTATATAGAAGTTTGATAAGTTTTTAAAACATTATTTCATTTGTATATCAAAGAACCTTTTTTCATTGTACTTCTTATCTTTATATAGGTCATTGGGCTTAATTTTTTAAACTTACTAATACGTCAATGTGGGGCCTTACGTAAAGTAGGACCGTGAATAAAGCAGCAAACTTAAAAGTACAAATTCCAAATAATTATGCAAGAATGTTCTTTTCGATATGGAACCACGGATTAAAATAGCACATTTCCTTAGAATAGATAAATCTTATTATAATAACAATGTTTACAGATCAACTGTGCTCTCCTATTTTTTCCTTCATGCAAGGAGATATTTTGATACTTGTTGCACATGTTGAAGGGATATTTTTTTCATAAACTTTAACTATCTATGATACGATGTTGATGTTTGAATTTTACATTTGGTTCGGCAAAAAAATACATAATAATGGAGTTTCATTAAAAATTACACAAAAAGGTTTTAATCCACGTGCTTAGCATGGGTTCACATTAGTGGTATTAAATGAACGAGTAAAGGAAGGATAAAAGGTCTCTGCCTTTTCCTCTTTTTAAATGCCTACTTAAACTCATTAATTATCATATTATTAGCTTTATAACATATTATATATAAACTATTGTTGATTAGTTAAAATAATTTTATATCACATTATAATATATTATATATAAATATAACTTTATAACATATTATATATGTATATATATATAAACATAAAATATGTAAACTATCGTTGAGTAGTTAAATTAATTTTATTACATATTATATATATATATGAGTAAACCATGTATATATATATATATAATTATTTTATATAATTTCAAAATAAAGCTATGGACAACAAAGGAGCATATAATGGGAAAATGTGTTCGTTGCGATATAAATCCCAGCACCTAAAAATGTACACTTTAACCACACACACTTTTTATATGTTGCATGTGTATTATACATATATGAGTGCATTTGAAACACTTATTACAATATATTTAATTAAAGTTAAATTAAACCTCCATTTTAAACAAATTAAATAAAACCAAGATTTTATTTAAAACAAATTTTGGATTTGATCTGATATCGGTTAGATTCATAGGCCTAATAAAGATCCAAAACGGAATTTTCTTTCAAGTTCACTTATTTATCCCACTTCCGACTGACACGGTTCATTCAGTGATATCAAAGTCCTAATGGTTTATGAGATGTAAATTAGCAATAAGGTTTAACTTATTAGAATATACTCATTTAGTAGGATGTCTAAAACAGTAGTCTCTAAGGTTGAGTTTGGATAATCAAGTACTCTACCATACCTAGCTAATGGTCTGGCCTGATGTAAGCCAAAGATTATCCCCATTTAAAAGGCCGAATTGATTTTAGGCCTTGGGCTAATTTTCAAAATTTACCTTAAAAATTTAAATCATATTTCAAATTTTTAAAAGATCAAGTTTGAAATATGAAATGAATTATTATAAAAGTTATAAAATAATTTCAAATTTGTTTTGAAAATAAATTTCAAAATTTCAAAATTATATTAATTAAATGAATAATTGATTAAAATAAGACACATATAATGATATATGTATACACACACACATTTATCTTGAATTTTTAAGGTAAATAATAAATTAAAATTTTGAATTTGTTAAAAATTCAATAATCAAATGAATATTTATTTGATAAATATATTAATTAAATGTTAGTTACTGTGTATATATATATATATATAATTATAAACATTATATTTAATATTCATCTTAAAAGTGGTTAGGACGAATAAAATAAAATTTTGAATTATAAGATTATTTGATTGATATGTTAGTTAAATTAGTAAATTAAAACTAATCGAATAAGATTTGTTTAATAATATACATAAATATACTATATAAATTAGTTAAATTAAGCAAAGTTATATATAAATTATACTTGCACGATATGAATGCATAATATAAGTGGATCTGTAAGAAACCCAACTTAGGTTTAAGGAACGAGTACATGAGGAATTTCATAAGAAATACATAGTTTCCTAAATCGATATCACTCAAAAAATATATATGAAAGATTATGAATCGTTAATATTAATTCTCATCTACCATTTATATAACAGATTACTTGCATACACTTTAGTTAGGAGTTTCCTCAAGCTAGAGATGTTGTATTTGGTACTATTAATATATTGGCTAGACGAAGTAAGATACATGCACGTATTTATTAAGTTTCCTTCAGGTACATGCGTTATACTTTAACTGTCGTGAAATGGTGGGTAAAATGAATAACCTCTTTCGTTTTGTTGAGTTTACTTAAAGTCAAGATGAGATTAAGATAAAGATCACGGGTTAGGGATTGTATACAATACCATTGATATGGTGTTACCCATCACATGTGGGACTATGGTTTATTAAGTTTCCTCATGGTTAAAATTTGAAGGCAAACGAGTCCTAACGCCCACTAGAGAAATCGAAAGAGCAACATGTTTTCTCTTAGGGTTTTGAGAAACATAAAAATCTAGTGGGAACCTTATTAGAAAAACAAAATGAATACATTTAACATTTATAATATTGTAAGAATATACGTTATAGTTAAAATAATCTCCTTTGTAAATTTGTATAACTAGTATAATTGGTAAAGCATTTAAAATATAAAAACAAATTTAATTAATTAAGATTGATAGAAAAATATAAAATATACTAGCCAACAAATATTTTGACACATTGTCACTTTAAGGCTCATGTAAAGCCAATTTATACAACTACCAAATGCACTTGTGCCTTGGTCACTTAGTTGTTTATTTGCTTGAGATTGTGTATCGTCTTCTATGAGTTTTGAACTCTTAAGCAATAAAGAATATGATATTTTGGTCCATATACGATCACACATAAATGTTATTTTCTGAGTAGTCATGATTCGTAATATACAAAACATATATGAAGTTAGTGCATTCTAAATAAGATGTAAACCATAGTGGAAGACTGTCTATTCAATATGATTCATTACAACAAGAAACTGTTTATGTTAAATGTAGCACTACACCAAAAGCTGCAAGATGGATCTTGGAATTCGATCATTGAATAATAAGTTTAGTCTGCCTACATAAAGCGAAACTTATTTTATATTCCTAAAAATTAAGGCCGGACGAATGCATTTGTGTAAAGAGTTCATTATAGTCTTGTATCATGAGTTTCCTTTTTAATTGTTCAACCATTTTGAAAGGAAAGAAAATTTACAAGAGTAGATGTAACCTAGGCACATTTGAGAGGACGAGAGTGAATGGTCGCTTCTAATTTAAGAAGAGAAGTCGAAAATGAGAACTGTATAAAATACTAAAAGATAGTTAATATTGAATTAGACATGGAATTTCTATTCCAAACTTATTTTCATATAGAAAACTATTTTCTATAAATGTTATTTCCTCGAGAATATGGATCGGAAACTCATGATTAATTACAGTAAATGAAATAAAATTATGTAATAAGTAGTTGAATGGAGCTTTGTATTTCGTACGCTATTACAGCAATGAGGGAAATAATGGGATCATGCCATATATCATTCTTAGGGATGCATTGAGCTATGAAAAATTATTTTCGTAAACATACCAAATATTATTTATAAAGTAATAGTTATTTTTAGTATTGACTAAAAATTGATGTAGTTTTATTTAAATATGAGTTCGATATAAGATAAAAAATATAATAATGATATTTTATATCATAACATGATGATACATTAGAAAATACAAAAGTACATAAAACTTTACAATTATTTTGGAATTATGGACTATGCCACAATTTTGAGAAATAATTCTTTAATCACGTGAATTGTATCTTAAATAATCAAGGGCAAAGCACCCATTTGGTGGGAGAAACAAAAGAGTTGATGAACTCTTAGGATTGATATATATAGAGGTATGCAATCGTAGGTCTAATGATCCCATAATTGTTCCCCATACTTAATTAAATTCGTTGACGAATTATCACAAACATTAACATACATATTTGACATATATGTAGTATTTCTGTGATAACTTCATGGAATATAAATGGAGGGTAAGCTACATAATATGCAAAAGATAATAAAATGATTCCATTTGATCAAATAGGCCAGTGTATTAGAAAAGAGTTCCATATGTACCTGAAAACGAATAAGATTCAATCTTAAAGTCACTCCTCCCTATGATACATAATGATGTATCTGTAAGGTGTAATCGATTTTGTTGGACATGGTACAATTGATGATGAGTGAAGTTTATTTAACTTCTTTCTCTAAGGACGTGTAATTAAGAATAAGTACGTAAGGTTAAATTTAATTTCATCTAAAAAACTAAGTCCAAAAAATCATACAAGATAAGAGTCGATGAAATAAACCTTACATATCGTAAGTCAAAGAGTTAAAGGATTGAGTGAGTCGAGAGACGACACGAAATATTTGTTTGCGAGGGATCTTGTATGGACCACCTAAAAAATAAGTTCGGGACTGATCAATATTGAATGAGAGATTTATGTTATGAACATAAGTTTTGTAAACTTAAAACCAAATTAGATTTTTATGTGTGTAGGCTCATAAAATGTTTACACCAATCCCGTTACACTATGAAAAAGTTGTTGTTTCAAGAAACACCAACTTCATGACAAATGAATTTCTTTTAGAAATATTTAAAGTAAAATTGCGACGACCCGGAATTTTGAGCAATATCAATTTAATAATCTTTGATAATAATTAAATTGATTTGATCATTTTATATTATAAATTGACAAGTTAAATTTATTTTAAAGATTGATAATAATAATTTGTTAATATCTATTAATATTTTTCTTAACAATATAAATAAGCAAGATTAAATTCTTTTGAAAATTTATAACATTTTAATTTGGAATATTTATTTTGATAAATAAGAAGTTTTAATGTAATAAAACTTTATATTCAAATTGTAATATATATATATATATATATATATAAATGTATATATTGTGATTTGAATTTGCTTTAAAATTTAATTTGGAAATTAATAAATTTAATGTTAGAATGTTTCTATTTGAAATATGTATATATATTTGTATATATATTTGAAATAGGAAAATTATTAATTTAAATTTAACAAGAGATTTTCAAATTTGAATATATTTAGTCTTGAAATTTGAAATGATATTTGAAATTTAAATTTTAAATAATAGAGTTAATTACTTATTTTATAAACATATATTTTAGCTTTTGTTTTTAATAAGATAAAATTGTTTTAAAAATTTATATAAAGAGTTAAACTAAGTTTCTCAATTTATAAACAAATGATAAATTAGATTGATTAAAATATAAGTTATTTAAATATGCCTATATGAATTTGTTTTTAAGACAATGAAAGCCTAAAGTTTATTTTTATAAGATGGAAGCACTTTATAATTATCTAACATTACATAAATGTATGTATGTAGCTTAAATAGATTGTTACTAAGGAAATAACATTTAAAATACTAATTAAATATTAAAAACATTTGTTAAACATTAATTTAACAATAATAACACTTGTAAGAATATTAAGTTATGTAAGTTACAATTGTAAGAATATAAACCTTTAAAGGGACACATGTCATTCTCCTTAGTAATTAAGTTTCAAATTAAATTGTAAATAATAAAAGGAAAGATTTTATTTTTTCCAGCAAATCTTTCTCTTCATTTTACAAAGATGAATTCAAAATCTGAAAGGCAAGATCAAAACAAAGATAAACTCAAACAAATGAATGAAAAACTGTAAAGTTTGGGAGTTCAAACAGAGATTAAAACAAGATTCTCAAAAGAAATCAGAGGCAAGCGAGATGTAAACTTCAACAATTCAAATGCTCAGCTACAAGATAAAAATCAACATGCAAATTTATTCAAGCAATTCAGGATTAAAATCAATATGCAACAAGTTCAAGAAGGAATGCAGAAAATTTTAAAAGCCTGGAAAGAAGAAAATGCAGTTTTGTCTTCTGCAGGATTCAAAGTGAGTAAGTGAAACCTTTTAAAAACAGTTTTAAACTTGATACCAACTCTTACTGATGAATGAAGATCATGATGGTTTCTGAAATATTTGGCTTAACTTGATGCATGTTATCTTCATGTATGTTTATTGTCTGTATAGTTAAAAACATGAGCACTGTGTGATACTAACAGTTTCCATTGTCACAAATAATTTAATAACTAAATTTTAAATTTGAATTTGCTTTTGGTTTGTGAAGTAAAGATGTTTGTTACCACATTAACTTGTTTCTAAAAATAATTACAAGTTGTAAAAATGGGAAATTGGTTCTAAATTTTCAGATTTACAGTAAAATTTAAATTGGGTCAAAATTTTTATGAATTAAATTTGTAGCTTTGATTCCATGGTTGAAATAAGGATAGGAAATTATGATTTTTAAGGGTTAAATCATAAATTTTAGATTGGTATTTAGTGGGGAATTCGTGAATTACTAGTTTGGGGTTTTTGGCCAATTCTGGGTGATCGTCGAAGAATCAGTGGTCGTGTTGGGGTATGGAGACAGAGGGGCCTATGGTGGTCTCTGGAAAAATACAAAGGGGGTCGGCCGATGGCCATGGTGGCGGCGGGAGGCAATTGTATTCTGGTGCCCTAGTTTTTATCACGGCATGAAACCGTGGTGATTTCATCACCACGAGATGACCGAGCGTTACGGGTTTTGGGTTGATGGAAGTAAGGTTGGAGACGAGTTCACGGCTGTAGGAGGTGGCACTCAAGGTGGTCAGATGGTCGAGGGGGAACTCGGTGGCAGCGACGATGGGTGATATTGCTTCAGGAAATTTTGGGTTCGAATGCTCATATTTTGATTCTTGATCGAAATTGGATTTCTGGGTTTCGAATTTTGATATTGGGGACGAGAGTGACTTGATGGAGGCTAGCATGGAGATCGACGTTGATCGGTGTGGTGGTGCACATTTACGTGCACATGTTCGTGCGCTGTAATGTCGTGTTTGGGGTTGGGGGAGAAGAAGGTGGAGGATGTAGCGTGATTTTTGATGTTTTACTCGAAGCATGGATTATGGTGGGTAGCAGAGGAAGGCCTCGGGGTGTTTGCTAGTTTTTCTCGGGGTGTTTGCTTGTTTTACTCGGGTAGGCACGGTTTTAGTAGGGATTACTCAAGCATTAATATGTCCAGGCTAGAACATGATGCTTATGTTGTTAACGTAAAGAAAATTTGGTTTTAGGAATAAAGTTTTTAAAATATAGGATAAACTAGTTTCAAAATTAAGATTTGTTTCAAAGCTATGTTTTAAACGAGTTTTATGTTTTGAAATATAAAAGTTTTAAAAATGAAATAAGTGAAATTTTAATAATATGTTTGTAGTAAATTTTATTAAATAACTTTGGAAGTTCAAACATTTGTAATTTTGAATGTTTCAATTGTTTTAGTTAAAATTGATTTCTAAAGTATTTTATTTTAATAGGATAAATAATTAAGATTTAGAGATCAATAAAAATTAAGATTATCTTTTGTTATTTTGAATTTTGATTTAATTAAAGATACTTAAATTTGTAAAGATAATTGAGATAATTAAATCATTTTTAATTATCAAGTTTTATTTGTTAATAAATGATTTAATTAAGATGATGATTTTCTTAATTAAGAGTCTTTATAATATAAGAAATTAAAGAATCATTTAATTAAATTTAAATGATTAAGTTAATTAGTTAATTAAGTAATTAACTTGTGATTAATTAAGATAATCATTTTGGATTAATTTAAAATAATTACTTAGGGAAGTAATTAAAGTAATTAAGTGATTAATTACTAAAGGTAATTAAGTAAGGATAATTACTTTATTAAAAGTAATTAAGTAAATGTGATTAAGGAATAATCACTTTAGTTATTAATTAAAGACTTAATTAATATTTAATTAAAAATTTAAATTATTTGATTAATGATTAATTAATAAAAGTATTAAGAGTAATTAATTAAGTGATTAATTACATGTTAAAGTAATTAATTAAGAAAGAAATTTAATTAATGAAATAATCATAGAAATAATTAATTAATTGTTAATTAATAATTTAAGAATAATTAATTTATAATTTAGTTTTAATTACTAAATGTAATTAAAGTAATTAATCAAAGGTGATTAATTAAAAGTAATTAATTAAATATGATTAATTAAAAGTAATTAATCAAGTAGTTTTAATTAAAAGTAATTAATCAAGTGTGATTAATTAAAGTGATTAACCAAGTATGATTAATGGATAATTAAGGAATAATTATCAGAATAATAACCAAGGTTGATTAATTTAGAAGGTAATTAAGAGGTAATTACTTAGTATAATTTGGAAGTAATTAATCAGGATGATAAATTAATATGGTAATTAAGTAATAATTACTTAAAGTAATTAAGTGATAATTAATCAGGAAGATTAATTGAGTTGGGTAATTAAGTGATGTTAGTTAATTAATTAATTTGTAATTAATTAATGAATAGTAAAATGGATTGAAGATAATCCAAGTATTTAATTTAAGGATTAATTAAATTAATCAAGTTTGGATCAAACTTGTTTATGAATGATTAATGATTGGATGATATATCATTGGAGGAGTAAATGATATTGGTTGTTGACATTGATTGACGGGTGATGATGTGAATATGCTATATCTGATTGTGATATATATGCTGCTTTGTGATATGTATGGATGCATGTGATAATAGATGATTATCTATCTGTGTAATATGAATACATCCATTTATGTTAAGTGGCATTTTATGAAATATCTATTGTTTAAATTCCTTAAGTACAACTTGGACATTAAAATGGCGTTTGGTTTCGGTAAGACCGGGATCGGGTTTTCATATTTGGATATCCGAAAACCACATCGATTCTAATTAAACGTTAGGTCGTTAATCCAAGTGGAGCAAGTGAAGACTCGAGGTGTAAGGGCTATACGTCAGTATAACTCTGTGGGTGATTCCGTAATGAGTTTGACGGAATAGTGCTTATAGATTCGAGATGGCGAATCAGAGTGCAAGGGCTATGGTCGTTGGCTCTGAGGGTGATTCCAAAATGAGTGCAACGAGATAGAGCTTCGGTTTCGTTCGAACCCGGAACGAACTTGTATGGATTGAATGCTTTCAGCACATCGTCAGGCGGACAATGAGCATTCTAAGATAATTGGTCCTATAAAGGTAATCGCAGCCTCAAGCCTCATCAACCGGGAATGGCTAAAACAGGGGAGGTGCAGCAAGGCTTCGTGGGTCGCTCCCACTGGAGAGCGAGATACATCCCTGCCTAGATGTCCCTTTTTATTTCGGCTTTGTGGACGGTTGGAACTACAGCCAACTACGGGGTGGTCTTGTTCGGGATTGTTCAGTAAGGAATGGTCCCGGCCTTGTGTTGCAGGGGATGAAGGGAGTAATCCTCGATACGGTGATCTAGGCCACGTACTGTGACGAGCGGTACCCCAGTAGCCCTGCCATTGATGGAATCCAAAATCCAATAAGTGCCTGTACGGTTTTGATTGTGCCCAACTATGTTGGAACGTGAGATGTAAGCATTCCAGCTATTTCTGTATTTTATTTTGAAAACCCTAGACACTATTATAATATCACTGGATTTCCTATCAAATGTTTTGGTTAGCGTAAGGTAAAAACTTTTCCATGTTTATGTGTGGGAAGTCTTACGTGATACCTTTCTTTTCAAAGGATTTTCTAAAGTTAAGCAATCTTAAACCGTTTACTCACACCAGACCCCTGTCTGACCCGAGTGTTTATTTTCTGTTTTATTAAACTCTTGGGTACTCATATTTTATATGAGTAGTCAAGTGATTCAGGTTATCTCTTGACGAATTCTGGAGGAGCTTTGGAGCAGGAGGCTTCAGCGTGTAGTTATAGTTAGAGTTTCCGCTGTGTTGTTATTCTGTGTTGATGTCTTGTATTGTATTAGACAGAAATGTTATAACTGTCTAAATTGAGATGTTTAGTTGTGTACTCTGATGTACATGATACTATGTATATGTTCTATATTATATTTAAATCGTTCCGCTGTGAGATTCTGATGTGTTGTTTCTTTTTCTTCTCTTTCTTTTCTTCTTCTATCCCTTTCTTTCTTAATTAGTGATGCGATTTTCCGGGAGTGGGAAGTCGGGTCGCTACAAAAATGCATTTGGATACGATTCAAATATTAAACAGATTACAAACGATGAAATGAAAATGACCAAACTTAAATGGACACAACTATTATAATGTCTAATATAAACTCTGATACGTTATAGAGAAACTATGATTTTCTTCTCGATGTCGAGAAATGAATTTCTTCGGCTGTCAATAGGCCATTAAGAGTATTGACTCTACAATATGGAATGACGCACAGATTCGTAATGGATTCTGTTGACTGTATTTTTAATCAACCTCGAAATTGCACCATGAAAAACAAAGGTTACTTGCTAATTCTCTAGTTTGAGAGCTAAAATGAGCATTCGGTGGGTAAATATTATAAGATATAGAGTGGTTCGATAGAGTGGCATACATCCATTGTGAATTCCTCTTATTATATGGCTCTCTTACAATTATAGGGAGCTATAAGGTATACAATAAGATAAAAAAGGGCATCCCAAGACTATGGATGATGTTACTCTTAAGGGCTTCCTGAGCGAAGGACTATAGACGGTGAGCTACTATGGGAATCCATTGCTTGATACTAAGCTAAAGATGAGAGATCGTCAGTGATTGATGGATCCTTTGGATAAATTGACCCTTCCAAGTTATGACAAACAACGGAATGGTCGGCCCTGGATGGGTGCCGACCAACAACCGAATAGTCGACCCTAAGAGGGTGGCAACCACAACCCCTTTGAAGTTGTCGTGAATCGAGTATTCATAATGGCTAAAACTTATAATGTGACGACTGAGATGATGCTATAAAACTGGCTAGAAAGGAGTTGCATCATAGATCTGATTAATGAGGGACAACTGGCGAAGTGAAGGGAATCAGTAGCGAAAGCCAACATTGATAGGTAAAACCATGCCTGCCCTTGTTGTTCAGGTAATGCTCATGCATATTGGCAGCATGTTGCACGACATGCTCTATGTTAGAAGAAGACACATTTGGTTGTGCTTTTTTATCAGCCTTGCCCATATGCTGATGTGCGAAGCGAATTGGGCAGGCTAGACTTTTCTCTAAGATATGGAAAGAGGCAGGAAACCACCAGAAGTTGTGCAGAAGGAATGGGCCAAGCCGGATAGATTTGGCCTTACTGCTCAAAAGGATACAGAGGACTAACTATAAGGTGCTTGCGAGGGTTACATCAGAGCTGGGCAAGTAGGCTATTCCTTAGGAAATGTAGATATTCGATTTATCAAGGGATGGGAAAAGAGAGGTGCTTAAGTAGATGGGATATCTGGGAGCCAGCTGGTCATAAGAGGGGGGTCGGACGATGGGGACTGAGCAGAGTCGTGCAGATTCTTTGGTTTGTAAATCAAGTAGAATGTTGGTCGTTGCGTCATACTGCACTGGCCAGGGTGTAAACTTGAGGTGCCGTGGAGAGGAGGGATTATCGGGTTCCAACCTAGATGGCAGTCGAAAGAGACTTGCTGGCCCGTTTCCAATTCTCGAGTAGCTTGTTGTCCCACATTAAAGCGATCAAACTAAGAAATCTTGGTTAGCCAATCTTCTTATTTACAAAAAATTTGAGTATTTGCTCCCCAAGCCCATGAGCAGATGTGGGCTTGTAAACTCTAGAAAACTTCCATCGGTTGATGGTTCCACTACACAATTAATGCACTATCCACGTGGTTTCGCAGCATTAGCCGTGATGGTTGTGCTTCTCGAGATGCGGTAGAAATTTATCTCCTCATCCACGTGTGTGGTGTGACATAACACTCACCACCTTTGAACAACCAATATTTCTTCTACCTTTTCGATCACAGTGGTTATGGTTAAAGAAAGAGGAATATGTATACCCCTTCCTAATCCACTTCAAACCCATGGAGCTTTGGTCATATAATTTCTTCAGCAGATTTGTATTCTACATAGTTTTCTTTTTTTCTTTAAAAACATGTGGGTTCATCTTCCACTTCCTTTCCCATTAATCTTGAGCATTTGGCTTTTTGTCAAACTTTTTTGGAATTTTTCTCGGATTTAGCGGGGTTTAGAAATGAGGAATCCTTCTTGGGTGCTGAACTATGCTTGCCGATAGCAGTTCAGACCACCACTATTAGATTTTGGCAGCTTTAGATGGACATTGCCTTTGGTTGTGACTAAGGTCCCCTAGCCAAAATTCTGACGTTGATTGAGTGTCGCTCTTGAGCTATGGATCGAGTCGGGGCTAGGGTGCTTCCTTGCCTTGATGCTTCTCTTTTCTGGACCTCTGTATTGAAAATACGATTGTAATCTTGAAAGCACGATTGTAATATTTTGATGATAACAACCATATGACAGTGTTACTAATGTATTTATTGAGTTATTTCAATCAAGTAGCTGTTCGATGGATGATAAAATTTATATAAGCCACATTAAACATTATAGTAAAAAAAAGATGATGGCGGGATTTGAACACAAGACATGCTACTCAAATAATCACTAAGCTACCAACTACATTGCAAAGAACTTTGACAACAAAGTTGGTTAGTTGCGTAATATATTGAATAGGAAAAGGAGAAAAATAAATGGCTAAAATTGGCAAAGCCAAGAATCGAACTGTCATGAAGAACAAAGACATGCGCCTCCTGACCAACTACACTACAACCATATTGATTAAAATGTTAGCAAAAGAGTCAAGTGAAGTACAAAGAAAACTGAAAATTAAATGTTGAAAATGTGGTCAAGGATGGATTCGAACTCACAAGGCTGAAAATAAAAGCACGCCCTATCCAACTACACTAAAGCAACTTTGATCAGAAAGGCAATTGTAACTATATACGTGTGCAAAATCAAAATACAGGGAGGGATAAAATGGGAAAGGTGGGATTCGAACTCAGGCACTCCAATAACGAATAGTGCATCTTTACCACTACAGTACATGATAAGTCAATTTGAAATGAAATGCTACCAGTTTTATAACCTTTATAAATGAATTGTTGAATTGCCTTCCACCTATTTTTCAAGTGTTGCAAGCTTTTGAAGGATGCATCTTTTCCAATCTGATTTTTAGAAGGGTTGGGCCTGTCTAATGGCTTCCTATCGCTCCTATATAATCCCAAAAGCAATTACTCAATCATATGCTCTCAAATTATTCTCATATTGCTTCCTAAAACCCTGAACTCCATATTCTTTCCAAAAGCAAACTTGGACCAATGCTTTTTCCCTACACAATATTCGAATCTGGTCCTAATTCACTTCCTAACCTCTATACACTCACTCTGCATCATATTGAGGGTTATATAAGTTTGTACTATAGTGTAATAAGTCGGTGTATTATGACACATAATATTGTCGAAGAAATTTGTTTTCTACTTTGTTGTAAAAGCCCGACGAGCAGGCAAAGTCGAGTCCTGGAAGAGGAGTCTTCAAGTAGTGTTGTTGTAAACTTGTTCCTACAAGCGAAGCGAAGGTTTTTTTGTTAGTGAAATACCGAAGGGGTACTTCGAGATTGTGCGTAGATGTGAGGTCCGAAATGGTATAAATCAAATTTGTGATTTACTGTTATATTTTTACTGCATTTATATTATCTCTTAATTGTTGGCCATCAACGATCTTGTGCATAGCAACTGACACTCCAGTCAGTTAGGAAGCTTCTGCGCCCCTTTGAAAGGAGCAAGGGTTGGCACCTTTGATTCTGATGTCACCGTTGAGGCCTTGTTTTGCTCCTTGATGAAGGGTGGTCTTCGTGATCTCCTACGAGAGTCAATGTTGAAGGCATTGGTGGTAGCAACACACTCCTTCTTCAACATGCTCTGCATCAGTTAAAGCATCTAAGGTGCTTTAAAGATGGGAACTTTCTCGTTTTCCTTAATAAGTTCTTGATCGTTTCCCTTGCTAGTCTTTTTCTAGCCTGTGATAAGAGTATGGGCCTACTATCCTTGGAAGAGTGCTATTGACATGCTTCTTCTTCCCTTTCTCGTTTTCTCCCTTTCAATCAATTGGTGATTGAAAGATGTTGTAAGCCTAGAGATGTGCGTATTGTGCCCTTTTGCACTATTGAACTGAATAAAATGAATTCTTTGTTGCAAACTTATTGTTTGATAAATTAGGTATAATAGTTTAATCTTGCTTTTGTCTTATTTGGTAGCATATTTTTGAATCGCTAGCAGTCTTTTGTGCTGGTCTAACTGAATTTCTTTGGGTGCCTGTCCGAGCAGGTTGAGGGACCTAGCAGCCAGTGTTGGCCATGCCACTCGGGTGCTTATTGGATGTTGAGGACGGTGTGCCACAGTTGAATCTCACTGTATTGCTCCACTGATGGGCATTCACATAAATGCTAAAGGACATGGAGGTTCTCTTGGATGACCTACTACTCGAGGCATTCTTGTATGATTTTTAGTATAAAAAGCTCTTTAAAATGTGCTAAGTAGCAAGATTATCATGTGACTGGCTAAGCTCGGTTATTTTCTCATGCGAGCCGAATGCCTACCAAGCATCAAGTGGCAGGTGGCACTCGTGTTGAGTGGCGCATGCTTGCGTATGGTTTCTATTATGTGAAAAGCAGTCATGTTCATAGCGGCAAACGGGCTCTGGCTCGAACTAGTGCGTGTAGGGCTCAGGGGTTCTCTAAGGTGACACATCTCATGTTGGGTAGAAGACAATAAGGCCCTCTCGACCGGGGTGCATGGTTTGCTCGAGAACTCGTGTATGATGGAGTGATAATGGTAATATGAGTGGCTGACACTGTCATTCATAAGAGCTTTGCAGATAGATTTTATTAAAATTGAACTTATCTGTGCATTTCTTTAATTGTAGGTGGTCCCAGTTTGAACCTAAGCGTTAAGCGGCTTGAAAGTTCCCTTGGGTGACATGCTGCAAGCGGAGGCTAAACCGGCTTATTGTTATGTTTGGACACTATGGAAGTCGTACTTTGGCGTCACTTGAGGTAATAATGTCGGTCTAGAAAATAGTATCCTATCCCGTTTGAAGGATAAGCGACATCATAGACGAGGGGTATTGACCATCACGGACGTGCATACATCGTCGATATGCCTCTATGCATAGGGGAGAGACATCTCACTAAGACTCCAGACAAGGGGAAATCCCTAAAAAAGAGACTAATGCAAGGCGATTTGTCTCTACTGGATATCCTAGCAATCCCTACTACGAAAATAAATTCTCAGCAATTCATCCTTATGGATAGCCTGTCAGCAAAGGCAATAGCGATGATTCATGCAGTCCTTGGTGGCGAAGGGCGATGGTCCCCAAACAAGGTAATGAGAACAAGAAAACACATTCTTATTGGATAGCCTAGGCAGTCCCCGATAAGGAAATGAATTCTCTATAATTCATCCTCATGGATAGCCTGTTGGACATGAAGAGAGTGATGGCTCAAGTTGTCCTGGGTGGCGAAGGGAAGCTTTCCTAAATAAGGTAACGAGTACATGAAAACTCATCCTCATTGGATAGCTTAGGCAGTCCCGGAAAAGGAAATGGATTCTCAGCTATTCATCTCCATGGATAGCCTGTTAGCTAAAACCAGAGTGATGGCTCATGTGGTGCTAGGTGGCAAAGGGCGGTGGTCCCTAAACAAGGTAATAAGTATATAAAAACTTATCCTTGTTGGATAGCCTGGGCATTCCCTGACAAGAAAATAAATTCTTGATAATTCAAAATTATGGATAGCCTATCGACAAGGACAGGAGTGATGGCTTGCACAATCCTAGGCGGCGGTTTCCAAACAAGGCAATAAGCATAAAAAAATCATCCTCATTGGATAGCCTTGGCAGGATGCTAAACAATGTAGGCTCTAATGACTTAAGTGATCTCTTCACAAAAGGCTGTAGGTTTAGAAGCAAGCTTGAGAGAGTCGTTGGATGCTGATCTCAGATGACTTCAGACATGTAAATAGGAATTTGGTTGCTCTTAGAAACCATTGAGGGTGGAGACCGAGGAGGGATTCACTTAATAGCTTAGATGGGGGCTGCCCTAGATAACGAGATGTGTGCTGGATCTCAATGATTTTCCATGGAGGACCGAGGCAGAAATTAAGATCACTAACGATGGTCATCCTTCCCTGGATCTAGTCATCAGGTCAATTGATTAGGGTATCTCATTGAGGCATGCTCGGCAGGCGATGGAAGGCTCATTCCTTATGCTGGAGGGTTCTTTTCAGTGATCAAAGGTGCGAGCAAGACCGTACTCACAGTTGCCAAACTTCATGCTGGATGAGGGATACCAAGTGCAAAAAGAGCTTGCATAGGAGGCTAAAACCACAAGACCAAAGGTTGGCCCTTCATCTATCACTAGAATGTTGATTGTATTTTTCGTTAACATTGAAATTGCACCACGAAAAGCAATGGTTACCTGTTAATCATTCGGTTTAAGAGCCTAAATGAGTATTCAATGGGTAAATGACATAATATATAGGGTGGTTCAATAAAGCTACCTATATCTAATGTGAATTCCACTTATTATACGACACTCTTACAATTACTGTGAATTTTATATATATATATATATATATATATATATATATATATATATATATATATATATATCAAGATAAAAGTGATGCCCCAAGATTAAGGCTGCTGCTAACCTTAAGGACTTGCTGAGCTAAGAACTACAGATGGCGAGCTACTGTGAGAATCTATCGCTTGGTACTAAGATAAGGCATAAAATCATGAGTGAGTAATGGATCCTTCGAATAAAGCAACCCTTACTGGTAGCGACCAACAATGAGATGATCGACCCTTGATGGGTGGCAACAAACAATCAAACGGTCGACCTTAGGCAAGTGGCGACCAAGAATCGAATGGTCTCCCTAGGTAGGTGGTGACCAGCAAACCCTTTGAAGTTTCCATAAATGGAATATTTGTAGTGGTTGAAACTAATGTTGGAATGGCTAATATATTGCTATAAAACTGACTATAAAGGCGCTGTGTTGAAGATCTGATTAATGAGGGACAGTTGGCGAAGTAAAGGGAATCACAATGGAGGTCAACAACAATAAGGAAACCTTGCCTACCCTATTAACCAAGTAATGCTCATGCACAGTGATAGCACGTTGCATAGCATGCTCTGTGTTAAAAGAGGATACTCTTGGTTGTACTTCTTTGTCATCCTTGCTTGTAAGCTGATGTGGGGAGGCTGACCAAGAAGGCCTAGCTATTTCCTAAAGATAAGGAAAGAGGTGGGATACCGCCAGAGGTTGTGCTGAAGGAAAAGGCCAAGCTAGGCAGGTTTGGCAGCACTACTCAGAATGTTATGAAGGACCAATTATAAGGTTGTTTGCAAAGACTGTATCAAAGCCAGTCTGCTAGGCTGTGCCTGAGGCAGTCTAGATACTAACTGATCGACGAACGGGCCAAGTGAGGTGCTCGAGTAGACAAGGGGTCCAATCTGGATGGCAGTCGAGTGATATTTGCTGGCCTACTTCTAATTCTCGAGTAGCTTGTGGTAGGCTGGCCTAGACCGAGGCCAAACCGAAAGGAAATGGATCAAGCTAAGAAACATTGATTTGCCTATCTTCTTCTTTATGGAAAATTTGAATAATAGATTCCCAATACATTATCAAAATATGATTTAAATAGTTGTACGTGAAGCGATATGATCCATTAGTCATGAATGTGATATTGAGAAGAAGACGACTGTAGTTGGAATATAGTAGTCAACATTGATATGAATAACATTGCAAAATTTGATTGCTGAAATTAACATAACATATTCGTTATTCAACGCGCTTAAATTAATTTGGATTTTAATCGCAAAATCATCGCTAATATGATTTTGAGTTTTGGGAATTTATGCTGAAACAAAATTCTAAATAATGATCTAAAGTAGATTATTTGCATATAACAACCAAAATGTCTCAAGATCGGTAGGAGAATTACTGAGTTTGTGGGTTTCTGATATAATCCAAGAATTAGCACAAAAGTATAATTTGATGAGCATCAAAATTGAGCGATATATTGAAAAATAAATCAAAAGGTTTATTTTTTGGTCAAAATGCAGGGGAAGTGTGTGCCTATAAGAAAGAACATTGAAGGCACTAAAATATTTTTAAAACTAATAGTAAATGAAAAGCTGATGAGTACCAACGATGTACCCATGTTAAAAATCATTTTAGTTTGGTTGTTTAATTCTCGACATATAATTTGAAAAGATCTTTTCTAATCAATATAAAAGGATATTGGGAATGTTCTAAATGATATACAAAGACACCATATTAAAATGTTTAACGTGAAGCATGTAAGATGGATTCCACATGCATTAAAAGTAGCAATTACCATAAATGTTATTTTCTCCACAACATCATGTCGTATTTGATACATAAAGCACGCATCAAATCCAAAATAAGATATAAAATTCTTGAGTATTTACGAAATACTAAGGAATGGTTTATAAGAACAATAAACTCTTTATGAAGGAGTATATGGATTCGAACTTCATAAGTGATATCAAGTATAGTATGTCAATCACAAATTCTTATTTAATCTTAAGTTAAGAACTTTAAGTTGGAAATTGTTCCAAACAATAATTGTGGCCAATTCAACAGAAGACTAAGTAACATCTCCTTGAATAGCATTGTAGTATAAGAAGTATAAAAAAGGCAAAAATTAATAACTAAGTTAGGGGTGGTTTCAAATGTTGAGAATCTCATGACATTGTTATAGATAACATTGTTATGATACTTTTCATAAAAGAATCTAAAGCTTGCTAGAAGTTGGAAAACATACTCCAAGGGTTTCCACTTGATAAAGGCAGTTTATTGGCATTGAAGAGAGTTAATTGACGGAGCAGACAAACTAAAATGAAATGATATACTCGTTTACTAAGGGACTGGCCCAATTAGTTATTTGAAAAAATCGATCAAAGGAATGAGAATAAGATCACATAATTAACCCTAAGTGTAAGTGGGAGATTTATATGTTTATTAAGGGTATGCCCTAGAGTCAATTATGTAATTTGTTAAATATATCTAACTTGATAACCAATCTTGTTCATAATAAAGGTGTTTGACTTCTATAACATACTTTCTTATATAATGATAAAATTGATCAAGTAATTAATTTAAAGTATATCAAATAGAAAATATTTATATGTTATATGATAGTAATTACAATGTGTTGTAATCATTAGAGAAATTTATTGCATTAAGATGTAAAATATTATTTTAAATATTCATAGTAAAGATGTTTCAAGAAAGGCTATCGATTCATCCATCGAGACCTTAGTATATAATGCTCTTTAAATATTAGGCAGTGTATTACTCATGACTACTGGGGGCACCAAGAGGTTACATACTAATAGTTGTTGGATAACTTTGGAAAGACTCACTCGAGAGTTTCGCGTTGGTTAATTATAACTGAGGTCAAACATGAGATCTTAAAGTCAAGATGTTATACAATTTCTTCAACTTGAGAATACATAGAACTTCAATGTAGATACATCACTTTGATTATAGTTAAATTATGATATGGCGATCTATTGAGTGACAATAGTTAGGTCAAAGTTGAAGCATTGGAAGTGAAACATTGTTCAATAGAGAATTCATTCCTTGCTAAGGTAGTATCTCGGTCAACTATAGTCAACTAAAAGTCAAAGTTTCTAGCCAAAGCAGTACAGTTGATAATAATTTGTTATTATAGAACCAATGATTTTATGTTTGGACTAACCAAGTTGAATGTGGATGATATTGGAATTTTAACCAAAATCAAATTTCATAAGTCCTAAAGTTATGTAGTGTTAATGAAGAGAACCGATGTAAGTAGTCATTGCTAAAAAGTAGAACTTAGGATACTAAACATATGATTTTATGAAAAAGGTCTGTGTGCGATGAATTATGCCAAACTACCACACCATTAGCTAAGGTGACGTATAGACGTTTATTTTTGAATTGTTAAAATTAACTGCTAACTGAATTCACACCTTCGAGTCCCACAACCGAATTTATGAATTCTTCAGAAAACCGCACTATTTAATTAGCTTAGAAAATATTGTAAATTAACTAATATTTAAGAAATACTGTTTTTTATTTAATTTATTTGATAGTTTGGAGTTGCTTATAATTATTTAAATGCATTTACAAAAGTTATATTTTCGTACATCGATATATGTTATTAGTGTAACTTAAAGCGGATTTAGAAACAATATACTATAGGGCAGGATATGCAAGGAAGTAGAAGGGGTGGGGAGAGCGAATTAAAGTAATTAATTAGGGAAGTGTCTTTTGAAAGAAAGGAAAGGTTCCGTTCTTTCAATGAAAACAAATTCACAAATTCATTTCATTATTTCTATTTGTTTCATTCACTTTTTTCTCCTCCCCTATCATGGCCATGGCCGTAAATTTATCCGCTTGTCCCAAACAAAGTCAACTCCAAAATAAAATGAAAACCATCAAATGAAATAAACATAAGTACTCTATTGATCTCTTGTAAGGATTGAGTGTGGATCATGAAGATCTGAGGAGAAATTTTAAATCCAAAAGCAAATCATAGGTTACTGCTTAGGAAATCTTTTAATTTAGCTTTCATTTATATATACATCATTTTTGATTGTGTAGATTAGATCTTATATGTGTTATAATGAGTTTGTATATGCCACTGTTCCTTGATTCAATTTGTTTTTTCAAATTGTTTGGGATTAAAAAGAAAAAGAAATATGTGATCTCCTTTTCTAAAAGATAATACAAAAGGATCTTTTAAGATAGTATTTAGTACATGGTGTTGCTTTTTGGGACGAAAGGGTTCGAATCCCACGGTCGTCGCATTTGGTGTCAGAGATAGTACCCAGCCGTAATTGTAGGTTGTAATGTTACAAATGTCAGTTGGCGTAGTACTGATGTATGTTACAAATGCAATACCTACATGGTTCGTGATGATGAGACAACGAGGACGTTGGGTTCTTTAGTCTAAAACATCCCTTTCAGAAAGCTAATATAAGAAGATCTTTTAGCACAACGGTTAGCACGTTGTGTTGCTTTTCGGGACAGCAGGGGTTCAAATCCCACTGTCGTCAGAAAACATGAAAATAATTTTTTATAGTACCAATTGAATTTGTTTAGAGGTATGAAACATGAAAAGAATGTTTTTTTACTAATTGAATTTGTTTAATGTATTCATTTAAAACAATGATCATAAAAGTTTAAGGTTGAGGGTTTAATTTATCAACAAGTTATATAAAGTTCAAACATTTTTTTTAAAGAAATGTTCTATTTCAAATTTCAAAATAGATTTATGAAAAATAGTTGTAGTAGCAATTGAATTTATTTTAATGGCATTCATTTAAAACAATAGTTATGAAGATTATATGTTAAAGCTTAAATTATTACAAGTTATGTAAAGTTAAAACAATTTCATTAAACTTGTGTTCTAATTCAGATTTTGAAATAGATAGTGTTTAAAACTTGGATCCATTTTTGAATTCTTTCTAAGAAGCTAGATTTCAAAATTCTAATATTTAATTTCAAAACACATAAAATTTGTCATAATTAATTTTGACATGAATAAGGGTTTGAGTGTTCAAAATTGTTTTGAAATGATATTAAATGAATGAATAAAGGAAGGAGAAAATTCCTCCACCTTTTTCTTTTCTTAAATTCCTATTTAAATTCATTAATTATCGTATTATTAATATATGTATACTTTTGTTGAAGGACCTCCACGTTTTCATCTTCTTAAATGCCTATTTAAACTCTTTAATTATCATATTATAAATATATGTCAACCATTGTTGATTAGTTAAAATAATTTTATAACATATTATATATACAAGTAAATTATGTTAATATATATAATTATTATTTTGATATAATTTCAATAAAACTAAGGGCAACATAGGGAATATAAATGGCGAATGTGTCCATTGGGGGTGTAAATCCAAACATCTCTAAATATACACATAGATATAGACCATACACACTAATATTGCACATACACTATACACATATGGGCGTATTTGATATGCTCTTTATAATATATTTAATTTGAAATATAAATTATAACCCCCTTTTAAACAAATTAAATAAAATAAGATTCTATTTGAAATAAAATTTAGATAAATCTAAAATCAATTAGACATCATAGGCCAAACAAACATCTAAAATGGGTTTTTTTAACCCATTCATTTAACCCACTTCCAGCTGGCATAATTCCTTTGAAACCCTATATAGAAACCTTAATTTTGATGTAATATGGTATGATTTCAACTCAAACTTTAGTGTAGTAAGAAATGCATAAGTATATAGTTGAGTTAAGGCTGAAGTTGGTTGGAAACCACCAGTAGACGACGATCAGTTGGCAATTTCCTATAAATTACTGCTTCAAAAATCATCATAACCTATAACAACCCGCACTTCTTAACACACCGATCAAAAGGACTTGCGTTATGCCAATAAATTATAGCTGTTGGGTTACTAAAACATTAAAAAGCATAATTATAAGGGTAAATTCTATGAAATTCTACACTTTTAGATCTCACAGCGGAATGAATTAAAATATAAGCCCTGAAAAATAGACATTTTAGAAAAATAGTCTTCAAAACACTTAATTGCCATATACACTATTTTCAAAATACCTTATATGTTTTTCGGACTTTCAATATGGTGGGTAACTACATGATGGACAATAATGAATATGAGAACTCCAATTGAAACTTCTTTCTCAACGTACTATGTTAGGAACCGAGATGTTGGTTTTGATGACAACAACCTTTTTAGCTCATCTTATTATTAAATATATACTAACACTGTTGTCTAGATAGATATGTATATGCATGATATATATATATATATATATATATATATATATATATGAAGGTATTGACTACTGAAGACTGATCAGTATGAAGACCCGAGACTCAAGATTGAAGACTCTAGAGTATCAAGATAAAAATTTCAAGATATTTGTGTAGTTTTTTTTGTTAAAACTTCATAATAGCATGGAAATCTTCATTCTGAATTTCATTTGGGATGAAACCCATTTATACCTTCTTAGTGGCTTATAAACCCACGACAAGCAGCTTACAAACCTACAAAAAGTAGCTTACAAAACCACGAACATCCTAGTTTTGTACAAGTTCTCGAGTCTTGATGTGATGAGATATTCTGTAGGAAGAAGCTTGCAAAACTACTTCAAAATGGTTTTTCAAAATGCTTTATCCTTAAAAATTATCTTTCCAAATGATTTTCAAAAAGATGTTTTAGCCTTAAAATATTCTTTGTTCTTGTTTTTAAATAAACTCTTGTTTTAATCTTCGTTTTTACTCCAGAATCATTTTATCTTGTTTTCTTTCCATACCATTTAGAAAACAAATTTTACATTATTTTTAACATAGGGATGTCGACATTATGTGATATCCCATGTCGACATGGTGGCCATTGAATTCAAAAGTTACAATTTTCAAAAGAAGTGTCTATTCGTTTAAATCTCTTCATAAATGGTTATGACCATTGGTGCTTTATAAATAGCCTTCACAAACGAATTTTTTAACTAACTAATTTTATGTTTTCTTCACTTCTTCTTCTCCACAAATCCAAATTCTAAAATTTTCATAGTTTTAAGATCATGCCGAAATTCTGCCAAATTCTCAAGTGCATCAAATTAGAATATCATTCTTGTTTGATTCTCTATCCTCTCTCAAAGATCTAAGTGCTATTTAGATTTATAGGATCAATTTGTAATCAAAAGTTTATCGAGTCTCTCTACAAGGTGTGGTTGTGCCTGGAAATCAATTGGGTGATCTTGAGTCCCTTAAATTAAGAGAGTTTGTCCCGGACTCGTGAGATAGGAGGGTACCTCAAGGCCATTAGAAATTGAGGATTGTAATCTCGACATTGGTATAATAAAAATCTGTATGACGTGGTTTGCCTTGATACAGGACTGGATGTAGGGTAACTTCGAACCGGTATAAAATCCGGTGTGTTCTTTCCTTTTACTGCTTTTTTTTACATCTGTGTTTGATTCTATGATTTTTCTGTGATTAAGTTCTGTATTTGTTAGTGTCATAATTTTAAATTAGTCCATATAAGTCTTAGAATCCATTAAACGCTATTCACCCGCCTCTAGTGTTAAGTTAGCCTTAAGATCCTTAATCCATACTCTTCATACTATACCTAATCAACAACAAACCTATCATCCTCTAGTGGAAAAAAATGAAAAGAAGGAGGTGGGTCAGATAAAAGTCTAGTGAATGAGTACAAGTTTAATATGTGATGACCATATGCAGTTACTCCAATACTACTCTAGAAGATATAGAGAGTGATACAAGTGTCCATGAATACCTAAGGGTCTATTACCTAAGGTTCACGTCTAATACATTCCTACACAATTTGTGTAGGCTACTACAATGGATTAAACTAAGGATCGAATCTCACATCCAACGATCGGCCTCTGCTCGTAGAGTTGCTTAATATGTAAAACACCACCCTCTTGATTACTAACTATGGAAATAACGCCACTAGTCCATTGGGGAATCGATATTCCTCTTAATTGGTACTACATGCAACTCCATTACGCATCGAGGGGGAACCCACAATGCTGACTTTTTGAAATATCCTATCGTTCGCATCTGTATCCACCTCTTGATCATAGTGTTGACCTCTTATCGCTTGTGTCAAGATCTTCCATTTGAACTGTATCACATCGCATCAGTATTCCTGCACACCACCACTGTGCCAGACCACTTTCTATCAAGCATCCTCATCAATGTCGCGCATCCACCGTAGAACCTCCTGCGAGTACCATTTGCAAAATTACATCGTTACTGGTCCATTATTCGCTTTCGAATTGGGTAAACAATATTTAACCAACACCGCAACAACCTAGCGTTCGCTCTAGGGAACTAGCTTCCCTACAAGCCTTATAAAATATATTTTATTGTTAAACTTAGGCCTTAGGTCAAAGTATAGATTGTGCATTTAACATGGCTATCGGTCGATCACTAACCAATTGACCGCTGCCGATCGACCGCCAAGGGTCAGGGTCGGTCAATCGTATGCTAAAATTAGGGTTCACATTAGTTTTAAATGTCGACAATGTTAATCTGCATCATTAGTAGCGTTTGGTGATCCCTATTTTCCAATTTGACCAATCCATGTTTCAATTTCAACGTTAATTGTCTAGTTTAGGGTTTATCAACTTAGGGTTTTGAAATATAATCATGAGAGAGTTATACTAGCGTCAAACCAGGTTTAACACTTTATAGTGTGTTATCCCGCATTTTGGTAAGGCTATGATACCATCGACTTAGCTAGGAATGGATGGTTATCAGCTCTAAGAATCGACTATATACGACACTGTGGACGATGGTCGGGCAAATTCAGATCGGGTCCCAATTAAGGTGAAATTAGTATGGCGTGATTGGCATAGTACCATGAAGTTTTTTAAGATGATCAGAGTTCATACGCTCAAATTACGGAGAAAGCAAAGATTTATATGGATCAATCGGGAACGATCCATAAAGCAGCTCAAATCAGCGAAGATCGATATCTCAAAATCCACAAAGCTAATCCACTTGAAACTTTCAAAGCATCAATGTGTTGAAGAGTGGAGCCTGCAAAAATGATCGTAGGTCAAACCTTGAGATATGAAAGTAACAGATCATTTTGGGCCGAACATTTTTGCCGATCCTTCATAACGATCGTTGTAGCTCGGTGAACATCTCAAATAGGGTTGATCTATATCTCGTGATCTACAACTCAGAAGGACTTCGTATTTTAGGGGCAAGTTTAGGAGGCACATGAAATCCACCAAAAACAATCGGACATCATTTGGAGGCAAAAATAGCGATCGGCATAACTATAGCCGATCGTTCTTAAACATCGAGTTAGGGTCACTGATCGTTATGGTAGGCCCCTATGGATCTAGAGACCCTTCTGTCGAAATCTTAGTGAAATATCTTATCATCTCTTCCTATAAATATATGCCTTTTGGTTAATTTTCAGAATCTTTACGCTACTTGTCACTCTAGACTCCATTATAATCAAGCACTAGCTATCTTCTACTTCCATAGTCAGAGTTATAAGTGACTTCTTCAAAGTGGGCATAGGCATACAACGTCGAGCCACTATAAATTTTATGTCTTTGATTATAGTTGATTCTTTGTTACTTGTTAATTCATCTACTCCATTAGTTTTGTTCTTCTTCACTTACTTCTCTACAAAAAATATTCTTGGATGTTTGTAACCAACTTAGTTTTGACATCAAGCGACTTAAGACTTTTGGAAAATTAATCAAGTGAAATATCAAGCTTAGTCATTCGATATCACTTATCTTCCTCGTAGGGCTATCCAAGGTCAGGCACTGGAAAATTTTATAGCAGAATTCATTGTGCAAGATGATTCCCCAGAGAATAGCATCCCTACCATTCGGTGGAAATTATGTACTAAGGGAGCATCCAATGATCGTTGTTCTGGAGCTATAATTGTGCTTGTAACTCATGAAGATCGATCGATCTGTTAAGCTTTAAAGCTTGATTTCCCAACGACACAGAACGAAGCTGAGTACGAGGCCCTGATTGCTGGACTTAAACTCGCTAGAGAACTAAGAATAAGGTCACTCGAAATCTTTTGTGATTCATAGTTGGTAGTATACCAAGTCAGGCGCGATTATCAGTCTAAAGGTCAATGGTTTACTCCATATCTAACCCATGTCCAAGACTTATTGACTGAATTTGAGTATTACAACATTTGGCATATTCCACGGGATTGAAATAGAGATGCTGATTCGTTAGCAAAGTTTGCTAACACCAGTGATGCACAATAGATGGGTCTGGTTCCAGTCCAGATACTAAATGCCTCGAGTATAAATCTAATGGAAATTGACCAAGTACCAGAAACAGGGCCTGAGAAGGAATCATGGATGAATTTGTTTGAAGACTACTTACTACGAGGAATATTTCCCGAACGAAGGAATGAAAAGTGACATCCTTCACAATAGTTAAATATATCTAACTCAATAACCAATCTTGTTCAAAATAAAAGGTATTTTTGTTTCTATTATATACTTGATATAATACGTTATATTAGTTAATTAATTGGAATTAAGCCGTATTTAATAGAAAATTCATAAGTAGTATGTTTTGTGATAGTAGTTACAATATGATATAATCATGAGTGATTTACACAATAAAATTCATGGTATATCATGTAAGAAGGAATTATGTACAGAAATGGTTTCTCTCTCCTCTACTCTGGTGCATTTCTCATGATGAGATAAAATAGGTCCTAAATGAAGTTCATGAATGGGAATGTGGGTATCATACCGGGAAGCAAACCCTAACAAAGAAAATACTCCGTTATAGGTATTATTGGCTGACAGTTAATTGAGATGTTTCTGATTATGTAAGGTGATGCGACAAGTGCCGGATATAAGCAAAAATTGAAGAGCTCCACCGCTTGAAATTACATAAATGGTCAGCCCATGGACGTTTTCCATCTGGGGCGTAGATATTATCGGTTCCTTATCAATTTCTGGGTGGTGCAAAGTATGCTATTATCACGTTCGATTACTTCACTAAATAGGCCAAAGCGGAAAATTTAGCCATGATCACAACTAAGAAAGCAATGAATTTCATTTTCTAGAACATTATCCATCGCTTTGTTGTTTCACGAACTATTGTAGCAGACAATGGGACTCAATCCGATAGTGCCGAATTCAGAGACTTTTGCCATCAATATTGCATTGAAAAGAGATTTGCGGCAGTTGCTCATCCTGAAGCAAATGGACAAGTTGAAACTGTGAACAATGTCAAAAAGTACATTCTAAAGAAGCATTTGAAAGGCTAGAGGCATGTGGGTGGATAATCTCCCAATGACATTATGGGCTTATATGACCACCCACAAGTCCGCGATTGGCCGTACTCCATTCGCCATCGCTTATGGTTCTGAGGCTATTATTCATGTTGAACTTGAACTTCCTTCCCATCAAGCAACTTACTATGATCCCAGAAAAAACAAAGATATCCTTTTTGAGTCTTTAGACTTCATAGATGAAAAACATGAGGAAGCTGATTTGTGGGCAGCTGCACACTGACACTAAGTCATTAGATAATACAACACTAAAGTCTAATGTAAAACCTTTCAAATCGGTGATCTCATCTTAAAATGAATTTTTCCTGCCCTGTCACATATGAATCCTACCTGGGAAGGACCATATGTCATCGAGCAGAGGCTTGGAGGGGGAACCATCAAGCTGACGACTATTGATGGCATCTCACTCCCAAGGGCATGGAATAGCGGCCCTTGCGACATTATTTCACTTAGTTTATTTCCTTTCCATTCAGACATATTTAGTTTTAGAATTTACTTTAACGTTTGTTTTTCCAAATGTGTAATAAGGCAAGTTATGTCACTACTTTTTGTTCAGCAATAGAACTTTGAATTTTCTATCATATTTAAGACATGACATTGCAGTACATGTTAGTTGTGATAACGGCCAACTGAATCTCACCGTCCGATGGGATCGATGTAATTCTGAAGTGATTGAGATTCAAACGGTCAATGTTAAATCAAATCCCATACTTGAGAACAGAATGACTAACTAAAGAAAACTGAACTCGACAGTTTTCCAAATAACTCACGTCCCTAGAATGCGGATGTGAGTATAAATGCTAAACGGGTGTGACCTACCACCCATGAAATGATTCTCGTCCTTAGACTGAAGATATGAGTACAACTAAGATAAAAGGGTTCGACACGACCGCCTGCTAACTAACTCTTATACTTGGAGTGTGAATATGAGTATAAACAAATAGATGAGTGTGGTTCGACTGCTCACTATTCCATGAACTCTAGCCTGAAAATGACAGGAGCAATGTAAACTCGCTAAAGATGGAGTTTGACCATCCATCACTTAACTCCACTAACCCGAGACAGGGGGCATGAGTACTATTACTCCAGCTGCTGAATTCGACAAGCATAACACTAAGGATGAAGCACAGTATTTGATATGACTCGAGGCCATGACCACAGGGAGGCCATGGAATGAATAAATTGGATAGATATCCCATCTGACGAGCAATGAATCGCAAATACATTAAATGTAAAATGTGGTAGCTCGATCATTTAAAAAAGTGTATACAAGAATTATACACAAAAATAAAAGAATTCTTATTCATACTAAATTTGTTGTACACAATACATGTTTTCCAAATTAAGAAATAAAAGTGGGGTTCTTACCCAAACAAACACGACCAATGAAAAGAAAATGTAGCCATCCAAGCTATTTACATATCACACCAACCCAAAGATTATTTCTTGAACTTCTTATCTTTTCTTTGCTTCTTTGGAGTGGAACCTTCTGAACTGCCACTCGATCCCCTCTTCGACCCTTTTCTGCCTCGGCTTCTCTTTGAAGAAACATCTTCAGTTGTATGGATCAAGGTGGTATCATCTTTAGAAGCAGGAGGGATCGAAGCACTCTCAACACTAGAAGCATCGAGGAATTCATCCCACAAAATTTTCCCGTCGGGAGGGATCATCTGGAGCGGGACAGGAATCGGTTCATTGAAATCCAAATCAACAGGCTCTATTTTTGCCTTCTTTTTCAACAATTCATCCCTCTCAACGTGCTCTTTCATGCTGAGCTCATCAATGGGGTTGGAAGAACCAGTTATCACACTCATCAAAGGGAATTTCATAGTGCAGGTCACTTCCTTCCTTGAACAATGCCTCCTTGAATTGATCATCAATAACAAAGGCCTCTTCTTAAGCACCCTGAATAGCGGTTGAAGTCATAATTTTAATGGATTTTACCGTGGTAGCTTGTGATCCCAATTGAAGCTCTTACGAAGGAAGAGAAATGACACCTGATAGATTCAAAGCTAAGAAAGGCGAAAAGATTAGAAATATCAACTGATAATATTCTAACTTTTTGAAAGATGAGAAATGTCGATGGAATAGCTTCCTCGGTATGGCTCCCAAGTTGAGCCGAAATATCCTTAGAACTACGTTCGGGAATTGGAGAAAGCTAAGACTTGTCTGGATCATACTCAGGGATGGTTGAAGAATCTGCCGTGGAGCTAGGGATAACCTAGGGCACTGGGGGCAATTAAATTATAATATCGGGTTGTGTCGACCGAGATCCTTCACCTACTTCGTGTGAAGTAGCAGCAGCTGATTCTTTTTGAAGTGTATACTAAATATCGTGCAATGCTTTGGGTTCATCGCCCAATAGCATTTCACTTTCAAGCATAGACAAGTCGATGTCCTCTACATTAAGAAGTTTCTTTTATTCTCCAATAAGAAATTCCCATGCATGCCAGAGCTGGTAGGGATAATCGTCACCGAGCCATGTTAAATTTCTATGCTTGAGAACCTTGGTGTTGTGAAGAATAGGAAGTGGGTCAAACTCAATCATTATCTCCTCCCTAACCTTATCCTTAATAGCTTCTACTTTACGTTTAATAAGTGCATCAACATTTTTGGCCCTTCCAACAACCGTGTCTCTTTCAAGTCTAATATTCACCAGCTCTTCACAAGCATCCTGAGTGATTTTATGACCATCATATTTCTCCTTATTTGCATACTCGTGCTTAGCCTTGAGTTTCGTTATTTTCTTTAAGCTATAAATTCATTACTTCGATTTGTATCCCTTTCGAATGTTATATCTTGGTTTCGATGATGTAACACTTGAACCATATCAGGATGACTGGATTTCATCTCCTCCATGGATTTGACAGCAACATTAGCTTTTCCTTTGGCCTCTACTAGGGAGGTCCTAGAAGCCTCTAGATCGTTTGTCAAAGTATGGATATTTCTTTTACTTTGAGCTTCCTGATGTTTTAACTTTTCAATTTCCATCTTGCGCTTGAAAGATACTTTTGACATTTTCTCTACTGCCTTCATCCATTCACGGTACCGCATGTGAATGTCAATGACACAGTCAATATTATTTGTAAGCATAGTCTGGGACTCTCTTCAGGTAGGGAGGGAAAAATAACCCTTCAAAAAACAAGTTTTGAAACACTCGATGAAGTTGTGCCATGCGACCAGCTGGATTGACCATAGGATCTTCAGTAGCAGTTTCAACTTCAAAACTTTACTTCCAGGGTCTTTGAGTAGCAACATATTCGCTATGGTGACGACGATCACTGGACTGCTGAGAATGAGAAGGAACCAAATGCCGTGGAAGAACTGAAGAAGGAGAAGGACCACGAGAGGGATCGATAGGTAAGTCTCGACGATCAGTTGTCTTCTTGGGACCCTTTGGAAGGGGAGATCTCGATCTCGATCGATGTTTATCTTGGAGTAGCTTATCCCCATCACCTCTATCCTGATGACCTCGGTCCCAACTGGAGCGATAAATAGAATCATAATACTCTCGATTACCCCCTTGATGGTAAGAGCTAGAGCGTGAACCAGAGGATTGGTGGTGTATATCCCGGAGGGAATGAAACATATTCCTTTTTTCCACCATCATTTTTACAAAGGAAAATAGAAATCATTCAACTGTAAGCATTAAAAAGCACAATTCGAGCATAATGCAATATTGAGGGGTTGTGTGCAAGTATCCTTGTGTTACCCCACGACAAACCGGGTGTAGGAATTTTGCTCATTGGAGTAACTTTTCCGCTATAAGTTGGAATCTCAGTGCCAATTCTGGTGGGAGATTTCGGCCCCTTATTGCTCACATCAATAAAATGATAGCGTCACGGTCATGTGGAATTGGTAGACTAGACAAAAAATTAAGTGGTAGACTTGAATGCTCTGACGGTTGATAAGAATATTCATCTTGAACAATTGACTTGAACCGATTAGAAAGACGACTTTTTGGAAATTTATAAACAAATGTTTTCTTCTTTCTCCTATCGGGAACCGAAGGTTATAAGGTCTGTGAATATCTGACATCGACTCCAAGTTCGGATTCGTCATTGCTGTGGTTGGGCACATCACCTTTATCTCCTTCGGCATCGATACCAATGAATTCCTGAGCACTCATGACTGAGTGCACGATGGGATCTGTTCGATTTTCCCTTTGACAGACTGCAACCCATGGTCTTATCCCTGCAGTTTGAACAACTTTAGTTAGCCCTACGATGAGGCCCTCTTCTATCAAAAAAAGTAATGAGACGTTCATCCATAAGCAGATATTCGATGTTTCTGTCCTCAGGCCGTGCATTTTCAAAGTTGCGACCGCCTCGTCATAAAGATTACGCTGGGCCGAATGACGATACATGTAAAAGGGTTACATAGTCAGGAATACGACCAAAATGTCGGTTTTTCCATGTTAATATAAAGATAGTGAATAACACTTATACCTTTCCAGCCACTGTTGAGCGAAACCGGGTGGATACCGAATGAAGAACCACTCGCTTTTAAAGGTGCTTAATTTGTTCCATGCACCAATTAGAATCTGGCACCTCTTCGCCAACTCAAGAAATGAAAACGAAAGACTTCATGTCCATCGCTTGAAACAGAATATGAACCAAATGTCATCGAAAGTTAGATGATGATGAAAGAACTCCATAAATATGATATAATTACAGTTGAGAAGAGTGTAGCCACATGGATGAAGCTGCGCTGGAGCTATTCTTAAATAATGGAGAATTTTTCGAATGAGTTAAAGGCGGGATGCATCTAGCCCAACACATGAACTTATTGCATGCTATATATCCTTCGGAGAGTTCTATGAGTCTTGTCATCCCATGATGGAACCAACATGTCGTCAAAGGGAATTCCTTGCCTTGCGCAGATTCGGTGTAGAGCATCTTCCTTAATCCTAGAGGCTACTGAATTAGCAGGGTTCTCCAGAATAACTGCATCCTCTAGAGCGTCGGGAGCAGGATCGGCAACTTCCGGTGGAAGAATGGGAACTTCATCAGAAAGATCAAATCAAAGGTTTGGGCTTTCCCATTGCTCCAAATAATGACTGAAGGATGGACTATCAGACTCAGTTGTGAAAATTGATTCCATACTATGATTATCCTGTTGAGAAGACGATCCATCTGGAACAGCTACAAGATGCCCAAAACCTCTATAACCCATTGCTATTAAACTTAGTAAAAATCATGATTAATTAAAGTAACATGTGTCTCCCGAGTGCATAGTGCATGCTCGTGTGGTGTGGTAAAGTGGTATGTAATACTCTAATAAGTTATATGAAACTAAGATGAAAAAGGTGACGAGACTTCAAGGTTCGACCGGAGAGGCCGTCATTCCCGACTATCACAGCCATTTCTCTATGTCATCGGGGAACGATGCAATTTGATTTTCACGATCGATTGTCAGCAAGTAAAAGTTTGATTTTTTGTGTTAAGTCGCTGATGAGCTTCAATAGAACAATAAAAGACATTGATTCTTATCAAAGTTCAAATGCCACACGTTACTGAATATGCAGTTTAAGTCATGTACATGTTATATGTATTCATTCGAATATGCAAGGCAGAAGCTCATCATTGGGTTCATTATTTAAGTTCCATTTTTAGAACCAATGTGTTGTAACACCGATCGTTCCCCAAGACAACATCTACTGATCGTTCATAATTGGCAATGTTCACCAATCATTCTCCTTAACCTTCAATGTTGATCGTTGTCTCCATGCCATTTACCTATCATTCCACTTTACCTTGTCCATCGCAAAATCCTCGAACTCCAAAACATTGCGGATCGTTTGTAGACGATCGTTAAACACCCAAGCTTTAACGCTACTCTATAACGATCCATATATCGTCACAATCATCTACTCCAGATTCATCTAAGTCCACTGTTTTGTTAATTATCTAAGAACGATTATAGTGCATTGACCGAGCAACTTCCCTAACTCTGCTACTTTTTTCTCCACAACAAACGATCGGTTAAGGCCACCGCCTCCTCCAGTTTCCATCTCTATCAACCTTTCTTAATCGTTTTATTGACCGATTCCATTATAGAAGGTAAAGGCCATGATATTGATGAAGCTCAAAGTCTCGTCCTCGAACCATAAAGCAGGTTTAAATCGTCATACTAAATTTGAGATATGAGAAAAGAAGTTAGATTCAAGTTCGAATCGAAGGGATATCTAGAGAAGTACAATGGTTTGTGAATAAAGGAAATTGATTTTTGGAGTTCAGATCATTGTTTGGATCGGTAAGGAAAAAAAAGGAGGGAGACTTGTTTTTTCAATTTCTACCACGAGTTGGAACGATATGAAATGAACTGAAGGATAAAGGAAAAATGGCTAAGTGTAGATTCTTATATAGGTAAGACGTATACCGATCGTTCATGGCCCCAAAATTAAGCCGATAGTTTCATGGTAATGATTTTATACCGATCGTTCCACAACTCTGAGCAATCCAGACTGTATGTCCTAACAGTTGATAATAAAAAAAGAGAAGAGAAATAATAACAATTGGTGATGATCATTTTTATAAAAAAATGGAAATAACGATCGGTAAAGGTTGTTTATAAAATTTCAAAACTTGACAACGACCCATGAATGTGGAACCATGATCAGGAGTCAGGTAAAAACACATATATGTTTGGTATATGCTTCAAAATTCAATTATTTGAAATAATAAAAAAATTAAGTATTCACCTGAAATTGAACAAATAAAGATTAAAACCAATTTGTTGAGCTTAGAAATTGCCAGAACAAAGCATATGATCACCAACAAGTTATGATCCCATATTTGTACTATTAGAAATTGATCAATTGTCATGATGAATAAGAACATTACAACCCTCTACAAGAAAACAATTTGATGGAAGAATAATGACTATTTGATAAATCGAATGGATTTCTTTACAATGATTCTGGCTTGCGATGATTCAAAGCACGTTATGTTTGCAATAGGACATACTTTGGGGGGCAAATGTTATACCGCCTTTTGGAAAGGCCGTGATATCATTGACTTGGCTAGGAACGGATGGTTATCAGCTCTAAGAATCGACTATATGCGACACTATGGATGATGTTCATGCAAATCTAGACCAGCTCCCAATCGAGGTGCAATCAGTATGGAGTAACCGACATAGTTTCAAGAAATTACAATTCAAATTTCATGATGATCGGAGTTAATACGCCTAAATTATGGGCAAAGCAAAGATTTATATGGATTAATCGGGAACGATCCATAAAGCAGCTCAAAGCAGCAAAGATCGATCAATATCTTAAAATCCACAAGGCCAATCCACTTGAAACATTAAGAAAATCAATATATTGAAGAGTGGAGCCCATAAAAACGATCGTATGTCAAAATCTTGAGATATGGAGATAGCCAATCGTTTTTGCCAATCCTTTGTAATAGTCAGTGTAGCTCAATGAACATCTCAAATGTGACATAGGTTGATCCATATCTCGCGATTTACAACTCAGAATGACTTCGTACTTTAGGGGCAATTTTAGGAGGCACAAATGAACCACCAAAAACAATCTCACATCATTTGGTGGAAAAAATAACGATCGACACAACTATAGAAAATTGTTTTTAAAAATGGACTTAGGGCCACCGATTGATATGATGGGCCCCTATGGACCTAGAGAGCCTTTTGTCGAAATATTAGTGAAATATCTCATCATCCCTCTTTATAAATACATGCCTTTTAGTTCATTTTCAGGATCTTTATGTTGTTTGTTACTCCAGACTTTATTGTAATCAAGCATTTGTTATCTTCTATCACTGTAATCAGAGTTATAAGCGATTAATAAAGGATAATCTTCAAAGTGGACGTAGGCATACAACGCCGAGCCACTATAAATTTCCGTATCTCTGATTATAATTGATTCTTTGTTACTTGTTAATTCATTTACTCAGTTTAATTTTGTTCTTCTTCACTTACTTCTCTATAATACTGTTCTTGGATGTTTGTGACCGATTTAGTTGCAACCACAGCGGCTCAATTCTAGTCTAGTTTGCATACATGAATTTAGGGTGTGTGCGTGTGTGTGTATCAAATTAGGTTTCTAGCACCATAAATCAATAAAAATAGTTTGAATCCAACTGTAACATCTTACTAAAATTGTTTACACTCATCTCAAGCCTAATGTCTTCATATTCACTTTGCCTGAGAATAATCTCTCAGAATACTAGCTCCGCTTCCTTTGTCCATCCCCAGTTACTTTTATCCTTCTAGGTTGATTTTATTTTGGGTTTTAAGAAATTTAGGGGTAAGAGAAGAGGGAAATTTTTGATAGAGTTTCGTTACTAAGTGCTGATATGGGAATTTTAGGGTTAGATTAGGCTAGAACATATAGGGTTTGCAAAATAGTTTAGGCCATTAGATTTAAGTTGAAGAATCTTCACTTTGATCATCCACGCTCATCTATTTCTTCGGAGCCAAGCATCGCATTGTAGCCATTCAAACACGTCACACCGAATCAGTAACCCCCTAATTTCACATATGCAGGGTCTGCCGCCTAGCACCCTAGGTCGACCACTACCGTCGACATCAACTCCTTTTGGTTGACCGGTCGCCTTGTTAATTTGTGAGGTTTGATTTTAAATTTCTTATTCTATTTTCAATTTTTCCAATGTCCATAATGTTTACGTATTAACTCCAATTGCAAAGTGTTATATATGGAAATCGCAATAAATACAATGGTGCAAGTTTCGTAGCAAAATTTGAACGTATGTAAAAAACAAATCCTGTCTTTATTTAATTTAATTTAATTTTTTATGAAATTTCTATTAAATTTTCAGGATGTTACATTCTCACCCCTTTAGAAAGGATTTCATCCTCTAAATCTCAAGAGATGGAAAAATGTAACTTACACACACAACAACCAATGTCTACAATCATCTACTCATTCATCATCCATCGACAATCATTGTCCTTAGAAATTTTCTAATGCAACATGTACGTATATATACAACGTGAAATGCACGTGAACCTATACTAATGAAAAAGAGTAGGCGGTCCATTGATCCAGTCGACCTCTTGTCATTCAAATGCTAATGTTATGCATCCAAATGTATGCAGCATCTTAAGTAAATATACTTGCAATTCATTATGTATGCGCAACCATACAACTCATATGCAACATCCATATGAATAACATCCACCAGCATCACAACAATCAAAGGATAACATGCTACAAAATATGAGTGCATGTACTATCCATATGATACACTGTCCAAATGTGTATATCAAGCAATTCAAACAATATATCCATTACCATTCATCAACCATAACATGTCATAATAACACGTTTGCGATCATTCATACCATCCAATGGTCCTTAGCTAAGCTAAAACCTAAATAAAAAAGTAATATGTACTTTTCTAACCAAAATGTAAATGTATCAGAAAAGAGTTTGGGATGGATAGTTCAGACTTTCTCCACAAGCTCTTATGTACTCTCAATTGGACCGTCTCTATGTTGAACTCTAACCAGTTTACTATTTCATTACATAGTTGATTTTTCCCATGCGCAAAAATAAGGGTAAGTGCATTGCAAATAATGGACTCGCCTATCTTTTTATCTTTTCCTAACTGACATGGCTTGACCATGGAACTGCATCGCATAGACACTTCTGCAAATGACCTCTTCCAATCATTTAGTCGTAATTTATTTTGCCTTGGGGATTTTCTACTAGTCTACTTCCAAATTATGGACTTAGCTCCATGGACTATAAAGGACTTAGCTCCTCACCCCTGTCTCCCATTGGTACATGCTTTTCTACCTATCTTGTGTGGTCCTTATCCTCTCTATAAAACAAATCCATCCATTTTTTCAACTGCACTTTTCATCCTTTACCACTAACATAAATGTTTAATCCAAATATATGTGCATATGTAATCCTCTACAGTCCTTGCTACTAACTCAAATGGTGTTGGCATTCACTATGCTAAATAACTTGAGCATGAGTATGCTCCTACGATTGTAGCTCTATGAAGTCCTCAATGCACAACACACTGCCTTAACTCGTCCAGTGGTATACCTTATCGCCTCAACTCCTAGATATCAAGTGAGACAACTCAAGTGTGGATGGTGTCTACTTCCATGATACTTCCTACTTAACTCTTTGCTATTTCTCCACTTCACCCAATTCAATTGTTGAAAATAGCAAAACCTTATTTTCAATTCGATTCAACTTGAAATCATCTCATTTTACTTCTGAGTGGTTTCTTCAGTCCCTCAAAACTCATGGTACCTAGATATCATGTTTAGAATCTATAAGGATCCATCCTAAGTTCTATCAGTCAAATTTTGATCTATCTTCCTATTTAACCTTAACAATAAAAGTCCCAAGATTATTGAAGTCATAAATCGAAATCACACGCGTTGGTAATAATCACCTAAGTGGTACTTTGTTCTCGTTCGACTGCCATTCGCACAATGGTATATTCCAAGCTAGTCTTCTATAAATTCTCTTAAGTAAATGGTCACCTTTCAATCTGAGAAATGATTGAGAAGAATCATTTTTATCCCTTCCTCCAAATCTTACCATAAAATCCTCGATCTTACGAAAATTAACTTCGCATTATCAATGCATGCAAATACAATATCCTTTTATTGATAGAGACACAAATCCCTGAATTAATCATCCATTGCAAGATCTTGACTATAATCTTATTAAGTATAATTTTTGTGGTTTAAACTTCTAAAACTTTACCAACTCTTAATATTCTCTCATAAATGGGACCTTTTAACCAAACGTAACCCCTTATCACTCTATTTCAATTATTTCATGGTTGGGAGAACTCACTATGGAATGAGGCCATGCGATTTGATCCAATAACATGATGAGTAATGCTTTGGTTTATACTTACAGATTTCTGTATTTTAATGCATTTGAATTACTTCCCTCATAAGGGAAAAGTTGACCCTGTAAATTTTATGTCTTATACAAAATGAGGATTTGTGTTACATTTGGAATTACAAGGAATAATTTTTTCTTAGTTATTGAAATGAACGGTACAAAATACGGTAAATATCTCTATTTTATATATCTCCTTTTATTTAGGCATATTTCTAATCATTTCAAACGATGAACTTTTATCCATAAATTTGAACTTGATTACCCATGGAAATTGACATTGCAACCCTCTATATTCTAATAAATCAAAATACTACTTAAATCCTATTTCCAATTAATCGCTACTTTTAGTTATGTCTACTAACCCATATCAATTATTCCACAAAGTCCGATGTCACCTAAATCCCAACAATTTTCAATGACAACTTAATTTGCATTTGACTTGCACATGTCATTCAAATCTACAAATTTGGAACTGTCATATGATGTTTCATGGACTATAAATACCCGATATTTTCCAAATTCAAATATATGCAACTTTCTAACCCTATAATTCCAAAATTTACATAGGCATCCTCGTAACACATCTACAATGATAAGACCCAATAAGGTAACATTGCTAGTAGGCTATTATGGAAACCAATTTCCATTAATATCACTACATAATGCTACCATAGGAGTTGCTCTTGCACTAATACGACTTCCGATACGTCCACCCGATTTGCTAGTAGCCTACATGTATCCTATTCTCATCTATATACCAACCTTGTTGTTATAGCGCCGAACTTACCATTCCAATTTAGATTGCCTAATGAAATCAAGGAATTGCCCCCCTTTTGTCATTTACATAACTATATACGAATTGAAGTAGGCCCTACTTGGCTCTTTTTGCACTTCAAACCAAATAACTTCTTGCATTAGCAACATCCTGTGATAAAAATAAAACACCTCTACTTACTCTTTCCTTATTCGAGAATATGTTTTATCCAAACCATGCTTTCCAAACTTTCTCACATAAAGAATCTACGATTCAAACCATAATTGGGTAAAAAGGTACAAGGTGGTGCTACCCTTTACTACCGCAGGAAGTTCGACCTAGTACTTTATCCTTCAAATTCAATTATTGATTGAAAAGGTCACTAAATTCTTGTGATTCCTTTCTACCACTGTTCCAACCATTTCAAGGCTTCCAAATTCCATAGACAGTTCTATCCTAGTGGGTTGTTTAATCCTATTTATCTAACTCCTCTCTATTTCTTTCCTCTTGAATTTAAGTGATAGTCATAATATTTTCACTTTTCCTTTTTTATCAAAACCTTTGATTTTTGACTTATTACTATTATTATATTTTAGAGTTTGACAAAAACATCAATAAAAGACTCTTTCAAGCACTAACCATTTCTTATTTATAAAAAGATTTCAAAAGTTGGATCTTACATACTTCTCAGTTTTTATTTTTATTTTCCAAAAGTTCTATTGTTAAAAAAGTAAAATGCACATTGAAGGTAAGCGTAAAAATGTGCCTAAAATATAAAAAAAATCTTTAAAACAGTTGTTAGAAATCGCATTTTACCAAATTCTCTACTCTGCTTTTTAAACAATTTTCATAATGTTTGTCTAATTAGTTTATATGATATCATAAACCAACTTTCTCTTTCTATTAAAATATCGTACATCTATAGTTTCTAACTTTAGAAAACATTTTTATTGGTTTATCACTTAAATTGGAGCAGACATTAGCAACTATATTATATAAGTCCACCTATAATTAAGAATGCTTAAGTGCATAAGGTTTCTGTCCTTCTTTTTAAAAAAGGTTAACTCAAGTTTATTTTCTATTACGGTGTCTAACTTAAATACAAAAATACTCTATCTATAGCTTTAAAAAAAGACGAGTCCTTTCGACTACTACCAATATAAGAATAAGGTTTCTACTTTAATTAGGAAATCTGCCTTAAATTTGTAAAATCCTCCTTCTTGCTTTCAATATCCTATTCCTATTATATGGGTCTCATGGTACTAATCTTCTTTACTTACCCCTAAGTACATAATTTACTTGCTATTGCTACTTGGTATGTAAAACCTTTGCTATTCTTTCTTTATGGGGTAGACTCTAATAAATGTGTAAAGTTTATTTCTCACTTCAACTGTTATTACGTTAACACTTGTTCTAACACATAATTGTCCACTTCTATAATGGATAAGCCAACAACTATCTTATGAGTCAAAATATATAGGGTGCTGTGTATTTATATTAGAAAATTATATTTACACTCCCTTAATCGGGTTAGGCTCATCTTGTCTCCTTACTTTAGATACCAACGGAACCATGTAGGGATGTTCATGCTTGAAATCTTATCTTCTTTTCCAAAGTCATTCCTCTAAGCCTGTACTCATTCTTTCTATCTGTGATTAGGAAATATTTTTGAATTTTCCAAAGATCGTACTTGGCAAGAATACTTGATATTATTCTTTCTTGTTATACTTATATATTTGCAAAACCTTTGAATCCGTTTATCTATACATATGTATACCTTTCAAATGTCCATTTTAAGAAACCTTTTTGGAAAATTCTTTTTTTTTTCAAATATTTTCAAGTACGTTCTCTCAATACATGCCTAAATCCTGTGGAATCTTAAATTTAAGCTCAAACCAAATGTAACTACCCGAACTTCCCAACACACCAATCCAAAGTCTAGTGTGACTTTCGAACTCACGTCATGCTAAGAAATTCGAGCTGTTGGGTTACTAAAATATTATAGTGTATAATTATAAGGGTAAATTTTAAGATATTCTACATTTTCATATCTCATAATGGAAGGAGTTAAAATATAAGTACTGAAAAATAGACATTTTAGAGAAATAATCTCCAAAATACTTCATTACCATACACACTATTTTCAAAATACAATATATGTTTTTCAAACTTTTAATATAGTGAGTTACTATATGATGAATAACAAAGAATATGAGAACTCCAATGTGAAGCTCCTTTCGTCACGTATAATGCCCAATCAACAGCTAACCTATCATCCCTTGGTGAGGAAAAAATGGAAAGAAGGGGGTGGGTCAAGTAAAAGTCCGATGAGTGAGTACAAGTTTAATATATGATGATCATATGCAATTACTCCAATACTACTCTGGATGATATAGGGGGTGAGACGAGTGACTGTGAATTCCTAAGGTCCATTACCTAAGGGATCTTATTTAATACATTCCTACGCTATAATTTGTGTAGGCTACTATAATGGATCGAATTAAGGATCGGATCCCATATATAACTATCGACCTCTACTCCTAGAGTTTCTCAATATGTAAAACACCACCCTTTTGGCTATTAACTATGAAAACACCGCCATCAGGCTATAGGGGAACCGATTTTCCCCCTAATTGCTACCATACATAACTCTATTATGCATCGAGGGGGAACCCGCAATACCGATTCATCAAAGTGTCATATCATCCGTATCTGTATCCACCTCTCGATCGTAGTGTTGGCGTCTTATCCAATGCAGTTAATGCGCTCGGTAGATTCAAAGCGGTGGAGGTGTAAAAAGTCATAGCGGGGATACAACGAGGATATAGCGGGATATAGCGGATGGCTCTAAAATAGCATACAAAACTCATACTTAATGTTTTTACAAATATATAAATGGTATAAATGAAAAAATATCATTCAATTGAATTATAAATAATACATAAATAATTTTAAATAAAAACATGTGTGAATATACTTTAAATAAACGAAAAACTGTTATATAACATAATTGAATTTGGTAAAATATTATAGTATTTTCATTTTTGAAAATATATTAAAATTTAAATCAAATAAATTAGTTTCATAATTTTATAATGTATAAACGCAATTTTTCAATTCATTTTATTAAAAAAGATATAGCGGGAATAGCGGAAATAACGGGATATAGCGGAAATAACGGGGAGTAAAGTGGAAAGGCTATATTCTGGGGCTATATGGAAAAATCGTAGCGGTAGAAATCCGCTATGAGATATAGCGGGGTGATAGCGGGGTAATAGCGGGGCATTAACTACACAGGTCTTATCGCACACGCCGAGATCCTCCATTAGAACTATATCACGTTGTAGTACTCGTAAATATTAGGACACATGTTGTGCCAGACCACTCTCTATTAGGTTTCCTTGTCAGCACTGCGAATCCGACGTGGAACCTCCTATGACTATCATTTGCGAAAATACATCGCCACTAGACCATTACTCACTTCCGAATTGGGTAATAACATTGACCCAAAACTGCAATGACCTAGCTTCTACTCCTAAGGTACTAGCTTCCCTATAGTCCTATCATACATCCAAATGCTCTTAAATATGCCTCTAAACAATTTACAAATATATATGTATATATGTATATATATCTTTATTGTTAAACGCGGGTCTTAGACCAAGGTTTATATTATGCATTTTATACATCTACAGATTGACTGCTAACCCTAACTAGTCGACCGTTACTGGTCGACCACTAGAGGATAGGGTCGACCGATCGTATGTTGATATTAGGGTTTTCATTGATTTTAAATGTCGACTATTGATTAATGTTAATTTGTGTCGTCAGCAGTGTTTGGTGATCCCTAATTTCCAATTTGACCAATCCATGTTTCAATTTTAAAGTTAATCGTCTAATTTAGGGTTTTACAGATTCAGGATTTATTAATTTATAGTTTTGCAATATAATAATGAGAGAGGTGTGCTAGCATCAAATCAAATTTAACAATTAGCAGTTTTTCAACTCTAATCTAGTTTTCATATTCCAATTTAGGATTATATATATATGTATATATATATATATATATATATATATTACAAATTAGGTTTTTAGCACCCTAAATAAATTAAAATAGATTGAATCTAACCGTAATAATCATATTACTAAAATTGTTCCCACTCACTACAAGCTTAAGGTTTTCCCATTCGTTTTGCTTGGGAATCATTTCTTTGAATGCTAGCTTCGCTTGCTCCATCTATCCCTAATTGCTTGTATCCTTCTAGGTTGATTTTATTTTGATCTTTAAAATTTATGGTCTAGAGAAGAGGCAAACTTTGATATAATTTTGTTACTGAGAGTTGTTAAGTGTGTTGTAGGGTTAGATTAGGCTAGAATTTACATGGTTTGCAAAATAGTTTAGGCCGTTAGATTTAGGTTGGAGAATCTTCAGATGACCTTGCATGCTTGTCTGTTTCTTCGGAGAAAGCATCGTATTGCAGCCATTCAAACATGTCACAATGAATTAGTAATCACCCAATTTCACACAGGCAGTGTCAATTTCCTAGCACCCAAGGTCGACCGCTGTTGGTAGTCCTTCGACTCACCTAGATCGACCGGTCGCCTTTTTAATTTATGAAGTTTTATTTTTACATTCTTATTCTATTTTTAATTTTTCCAATGCCTATTAACTCTGATTACAAAGTATAATATATGGAAATCGCCTAGAAATCGCTAAAAATGCAATGGTGCAATTTTCATGTTTATGAACTGATGTTAAGTGGTGCACATACACAATGTTTGTATGTCATACAAAATTATAGACCATGATGCTATTTTAGGAATAAATGATATTTAAGAGGTTAAATATGAATATTTGAAATAAGTTTAACCCATAAAGAAAATGATACGAGGTGAGACCACTGAACGCTAGAACCTATCCTAGTAGACGGATTTGGGGTTGGAACCTGAATCCTGATGAACCAGTCTCACATCATTTATTGTCTAAGCGATCTATTGCATGGACACAACCAAAATAACTAGAATAATGAAAAGGGAAATGAGAAGGAGAAGAGTAATCACATTAATGGATACAAAAGGAGATGGGATGATGATTACAACACGACAAGGTGAGCGAATGAGGTTGAGAGAAGATAGTGCAACAAATAGATCATGTAGGGGAACCCCATAATGTCTAATCGAAAGGTATACAGTTGAAAAAGGCCATGATATCGGTTCGAGGTAGAGCCAAGTAAGAGAGGATTTAAATAGCTTGACCGTGTAGACGAATTACTCGAACAATGTACTTTATTTAAATAACGATTGCAGCTTATTAATGTGAATAAGTAGCGATATCTTAGTTGGTTAGAGTTGCAGCTCTCAGTTACTTTAACAGTGTCTGACATGGGTGTTTACGTTTAAGAATTTTGGAATGTGGAAGGGTCTAGATTATGACATATTTTATTTCTATGGTATGTCACATATATAACCCGACGCCACACAATTATATTTATATATCATAATTACATTCACGGCTAGTTACTAGCCCGACTTGGGGTCATGTGATGTTTGTAACATCACTTCGCATTAGATTAAACTGATTTTGGATCGGATAATCACGTCTGGGCATTTCATAGTTATGCTTATGGAGTAGATAGTGCATGGTACTAGAGTTAGTGTATATTATGTCACTAGCCATATTATTTTGGATCATAGGGATTGTGCAATCGAGACTGCCATTAGCCACTGTGTTCACATCAGGTGGAGAGATGATAGAATAACATAAGTGGAATTAAATTCTATAGATGTTTTGGTTAGGTTTTTTATGACATGGATGTCTAGTATATTGGATAATTTTGTTTGTATTTTATTTGCCACGTATATGGTGTCATTTTTGTGACGTCCATGTACACTTTCTGATTGTATATATACATGGAATTTTTTTGTTTCACTATGATTTTGATTTAATATCATACCTTACACATGTTCTGCCATGCAATTTAACCAATCCTAAAACTCATGTTTATTTCATTATGTTGAGATGAGACACGTATTATTTCAGTTGGGATCTGGTATTGCAACGTATCTGTGTTGATCTAAAGTAGTGTATATGAGAGATTGCTTCTTCTACGCCCTTTGATTTGGGTTATTAGATAGTAAACTTCCTCTGATAATTTAGTTACTGAAGTTGGAGTGTGACAGCGTCTGAGGTTGTTTTACAAGTTTGATATGTGCTACGTGGACTACAGTATGGAGACAGAGTCGTAACGGTGGCGAATATTTATTTTTCTTGTATTGACTATCTTATGAGACATGATAGTTTGATGTATTGGGTTATTTAGCCTAGTATTCTGTATGAGATATAGATGCACGAATACTGTATCAGATATCAGCTATGGTTATGTATCATTTATTACTTTTTATTCAACTCTAATTCTATATATTTTAGGTTTATTGTCTTACATGACTCTAATACTGCATTACTCAGTCTAGGCAACTCGTATATGTTGCTTTGTGTTAAGACGAGATACGTATTATTTCAGATGTTTATAGGTATTGTGACATATCCATGTTGACTCAAAGCATTATGTATGAGAGATCGCTCTTCTCTTGCCCTTTGATCCAAGCTATCGGGCAGTTAACTCCCTCTATTTTTTAGTCAGTAGAGTCAGAGCATCGTAGATATAAATAAAAAGGATAATATCGAGATGGATCAGAAAATAGTCTGCGCAAATGAATAAATTTTACTATCCTACATACTATAATTATACCAATAAAGTCAAGGACCTCTGCTCAAGTGGTTAGGGGTGTGGCTCTTTAGACAGATGTTTTAAAGGTCATGGGTTTGAAACATTGAGATATTAAAAAGAGTGTGCTACATGAATAAAGTATCATTCGTTTTATCAAAAATAATTATACCACAGAACTTTATGATTATCTACGATATAAAACATCGTACCTTAACCTTTTCATCGGTAGTAAATGAGTTAATCCAATAATATAACTTATATGGTTGACTTAGGAAAATAAGGTTATGATCCAATCAAACAACAACGCATGGATAATGATAAGATCTCACCCATATACAAAAACTACGCTTACCCCTATTGCACTAAAGCATGGCTTAGTCACATATTGGAATCAAATTCCATCTATTGCTTATGAACTCATTTTCATACATCTACACGCACCTTATCTTTAACTGAGCGATTGTGTCACCATAATAATTAATAGTGGTAAACAAACACACATGCATGCACACATACATACATGAGCACACGCACATGCACACAATTCTATTTGGATCAACACAAAAAAATTACTTCTGTTTGGATCAACAATTCTAGGATATATGTTAATTTTTTTTCATATTAAGTGTTCTTATTAATTATTTTCATTTAGAAATCAAATGAACCTAACTAATGATATGTTTTATGTGTGCTGTTGAATTAGATTTGGAAATTTTAAACCTTGTTGTTTAGTTATTTTCAATTTTAGACTAAGCATATTTGTGTTTGTTGTAGTTTGGAAAAAAAGTTAGCATATATTGTACATATTATCATGTTTGGTAAAACAAAGATATTATATAAGCCTCGATAAAGGGTAAGCTTGTTATAGTCTAAACATAAATATATTATTAATCTAATACATATTCTTTAAATTTTAATTCTAATTTTACTTTTTATGCAGAAAGTGGATGGCAGGCGGCAAGGGTATACTGAGAAGATGCATATTATGTTTTATTATATGTAGTGGTTGACTTTGGAATTTTATTATATTTTCATCTTTTACAAGCAAACAAATAAGCATTAAAATTACTATTAACCAAACCGACCATAAGGGAAGTATACCAACTTTAAGAGATCCAAAATAAAACTCTAAAGCCAATTTTTATGCATACAAAATCTATCTTCTACATCTTAAATTTCTCATCCTCTAATACTTCTCTTCCCACATTTCTCAGATACCATCTAAACTTATTTTAATTCTTCCTGAAAAATCATCATAATTTTATAATATGCAATTTCCTTTCAGTTTCTGAAACACCCCACACCCTTTAGTAAATCCAAAACGAGCACACTAGAGAATATGGTGCGTTATAGGTATAGCTAAAAACTTATAGAGACTAAAATTCATAAGACAAAACAAATAAAATAGAGGAAATATTTAAATAGCAATCTCATTATTCAAAATCAAACTTCATAAAATAAGGTCATAAAACCAAATACATAAGATGCCTCAAAATACCAAATACATGTCTTATGAAAAGGAAAATACCATCTCAGTCACATTATAAGAGTACATAAATAAAATCATCCCTCTCATCAGTACCAGTACATCCGAACTCAAATAAAAAGAAAACTAGAACAGAAGAAGAAGAATACACAAAGAATCTCCAAGAATGTTACTCTTGGAAAGCTAAAAGTCTACTGCCCTTGTCTCTGCTGGCCTATAGGGAAAAAGGTGAAATAAAGGAGTGGGTCAGACTAAAAGTATGATGAGTGAAAGTAATTACTAGTATTTTTAAGCAAGATAAAGATAATAGACTTAGCAACAGTTTAAGTGTAAAAGGAAATAAAGGAAAAGATAAAGCTGGAATAAAATATGGTTTAATTGTTTGCTTTGCTTAGATAGTTCGATTAGATTGTTTGCACTTGTCTTAGATAACTATTTTATTAGGATTAATTCCTAATTCTACTTTAATTACTGAAATCCTAACCCTACCCTTTTACCGGCGTGCTATCTCTGTTGTTCCACTGTGAAATAGTCCCATCATGTGAGTCCCACAGCAAAAGAACATGTTTAGCGCTTCGGAACTCAATGGCGACTTATCTCTTTGCACTGAGGCCGCACACTCAACAACCATTAGGCTCGTGCTACCTGTTGCTCCCTCTTTATACCTCTTATCTATCCTAAACAACATAAGCATGTCCAGCCTCGCCTAAGTGTGATGTGAGACCATCAGTTCCTGATTGAAGGGGAATGCTGCCGATACAGGTCCTAACAAACAAAATCTAGTTGCGCCCCTTGCCCAAATCCCATGATTTGAGCTTCTAATTATTGACCACTTATCTACCCTAAAGAGCATAAGCGTGCTCCATGGAGAATGCTGCCGGTACGGATCATACTTCTTAATTAGTGACCATTTATCTACCCTAAACAGCATAAGGGGAATGCTGCTGGTATGGGTCCTACTTCTTAATTACTGACCACTTATCTACCCTAAACAACATAAGGGGAATGCTGCCGGTATGGGTCATATTTCTATCTATGCTTATTAACTTAGTATATGTAACAGCCCGCAAATCCGTACCCCTTGAGTCAACACTATTCTACAACAATCAACTCAAGTTGCACAGAAATACGAACCATTTGGGTTTAAGAAGAAGAGGTAGAAGAAGAGAAAACAAAATCAACATCAGAATCTAACCATCGCAGCGGAATAAAATATAATAGATAATAAATAATCTTTACTCAAAATCAAATATATCTGTTTACATACATTACATCATCAGAGTACATCAGTCACAGCTCACATCAATACAATACAATGGATACACATCAACTCAAAGTACACAACAACTCAAACGCAGCGGAAATATATATATAAGTACGAGAATACGTAATCGTCATCCAGCTCGTCTCCTGAGCTCCACAGCACCATATCCTGTATCCTATAATACTCGGTCTGACCCGAGCATTACAGTTAAATAACACCCGAGTCAGTCTGGAATACCAGCGTGAGAAAATCACACCCAATTGATTATTAAAGTTTCAAAATCCTTTGAAAACAAAAGCATCTCGTAAGACCACGCCACAAATAAACATGTCGGGTTTTTACCTTACGATAGCTAAAACAATTTTTATAGAAATCCTCTGATATTATAATAGTGTCTATATACAAATACTTATAAAATAGCCGAAAGTGTTACATTCATTAAATTCCAGCTACTAGCCACAAAAGTGGGTAATACAAACAAAACTCGTACAAGGCTCGTAGGGAGAATGGATTTCCAACAATGATTAGGCACTGGGGTACCACCTGTCACAGTACGGGGCCTAGATCACCGTACCGAGGACTACTCCCTTCATCCCCTACAACACAAGGCCGGAACCATTCCTTACTGAACAGTTCCGAACAAGATAAACCCCGTGGTTGGCGCGACCAACCACCCACTAAGCCGAAATAAATAAGGGACATCTAGACAGGGGAATTATCTTGTCCTGCTTGGGCATGACCCACCTAACCTTGCTGCATATCCCCTGATTTTCAGTCATTCCCATTTGATGAGGCTTGAGGCTAAGCGTTACCTTTTTAGAACGTTTCACTTAGAATGCCCATCGCCCACCTGACGATGTTTCGCAAGCATTCATCCATACAAGTCCGTCCCGGGTTCGAACGGAACCGAAGGCACTATTCCTACTACATCCATTTTGGAAATATCCTCAGGATTAGTAGCGACTAGCCCTTGCACTTCACTGCTTCATCTTCGACTCCGAACACGTTTTTCGCACGAAACGTACAAACCGGATCGAAGTGGTTTTCGAGAAATAAATCTCGATCCCGGTCTCTTTGAAACGATCAACGTATTTGTCCAATATTGATAGTCGGTTATTTAACTATCAATTTATATTAACAAACAACCATCAACCAATAAATAATTTTCCAAATTATTTATCTCCAAAAATATCTTCACAAGATATATTTCTATTTTCAATCCTTTGAAAACAGTTTCAAACCTTCTTTCTTCCCAGAATAAACTTTTCCAAATATTTTCTATCTCCTCTGAAATCACCAAGCATGAAACTAGATTTTAAAAATGAATTTTAAAACATTTTACTTCGAAATATATACTTTTAAACAGCTAAGTTAAATTTCTTCAATATTTGTAAAAATACTTACTATATGAGTATTTGAAAATAAAGTTACTTAATAGAATATAAAACTAGAATTTCACTTTTGAAAACAAAATACTAGGTCATCTTTTAAGTAATTACTACTATATTAGATTTTGAGAAAATACTTACCCTTTGAATTTTAAATATTGGATATAATAAATACTTGCTTTTTAAAAACAAATTTAAAACCCTTTTAACTTATATTTAAAAACTCGCTTTGAAAACATACTTGGTTATTCGAGGAGAATTTTCCAACTTCAATCAATTGAATCAATTTTCCAAATTGATTTTCAACTTATTTTATTTGAAATAAATTTCTTCACTTATTCAGTTCATTTCAAAATTCATTAATTATTGACTTAATTATAATTGTTATTATTTTCCCTTTTATTTTACATCTTTAACTGAAATATACATATTTCATATTTTTTTTCCATTTCTTCTTTATTCTTCTAGAATAATTTAAATCCTAAATTTGAAATAATTGTTTTATTCTTTTAAACAGTAACATTGAAATTTTAAGTTTTCTTAACTTTCTGTTTATTCAAAAATTCCTTTCCATATACAGGATTCATTAATTAGCATTTTGGAAACACTAATATTCTTATCAATTCATTTTTTATTTATTTACATTCTTTATAATTATTTTCTTAAAAATTTACTTCTTTTATTATTTCTTTCCAAGAATCCAATGCTATATAATTTGATAACTCAGAGTTCAAGAATATATCCAAGCAGCTATAGCATTCAATATTTCAATATGATTCATCACAGAATATCCACAAAGCATGTCAGAGAATAATAAACAATATATATATGTTGAGGGACCCAGTTGGATCCCTCCAACCTGTTTTCCCTGCATCCACAGACGTTAGCACAGTAATATGCCAATTCCAGAATATACCATAACATAGCACATCAATCAATTTCAACCATTCAAACAATTATTTAAATTTAATCATTTTAAATTTAATTTAAACTGAGTGAGATTAACTCACCTTTGATTTTTTTGATTTGCAATCTGATCCAACCCGACTTGTTTTCTTCACAGTTTTAGACCTTGTAAAAAAAACATTACATTTTTGTTTTTATCAACATTCGAGTCAATTTGAACAATTAAATTTCCATTTATAGTTTGATTAACCAGAGATTTCATTTTTAAACAAATAAATTTATTTTAACTGATTCCCATAAGCTAATTAATTTTTCGGTAACTAATACTAAAAATTAATTAGTTAAACACATAAATCACCCATACCTTATTTTTCCCATACATATATATGTAAAACAAATCTGGTTTCTTCTTCTAAATAACTCCTAGTTCACTTGAATGAACCAGAATTTCAAGAAATCAGGCTAAGCTAAATCCTAACTTAATTTAACCTTTAAATCCCATTATACTAATACATGTAAATAGATCAATAGGTTAATTTAAAGTTTATACCTGACCCATGACCATCGCGACCCTCAATTGCAGGACCAAGGCAATTGCGTCGAATAAGGAAGAGGGGAATGTGTTGATACGTCTGCTGAGAAGCTCGAACCCTAAACGATGATCTCATGCTTGAGAGGCCTAAACCCTAGCCTCACGAATCGAATCACACTGATTACCTTCGAGATCATCGATGCGGTCACGGCCCTCTGCTCTAGTACAGCTCAATTCGTGCAACTCGACTAAACTGCGGCGACATCGTCCCCAAAATCCTATGCGTGAGCGAAAACAAAACGACGATGCGCGATTCCAGCTTGATAACAAGTCACGTTCGATCTACAGGAGAGGTTTAACGCGGCCATTGTTTTAAATGTTGGGAATAAACGACTTCGTGAATGATTTTTAAAGGGGGATGAAGACTCGATTTTGTTCAGAGGTGAAGGGAACTCTTTTGCCAGCCATTACTGACTTATTTTTTTTTTTATGAATTCGTTACAGAAGAAATGAAAAGGAAGGGTTCGTGCATATTAAAGAGAAAAATGAATCGCGTGTTGGATACGCTTGTGATTGAATAGATGTGCTACAGCGATATGAGGTGATGTTAAAAACAGCTGAAATGAGAAAAAATGCGTGTTGGATACGCACTCACGACAACTCCGATCAATACGAAATTTGAAATCCGATAATAATTCAATATTACGGACCCAATGGAACTGGTTTCGTCGAATTCCGAGACCGTGCCTCGGAAGGCTCTTTTTAAATTCAATTTAAACGATTAAATTTCAAAACTGACTAATTTAGTGTTAGGTTCCATGTTAACACTTTTATTATATTCAATGTTATCAATATAAATTTTATAAGCTTTCAAATTATTCTTAACAGGCTTAAAATTCTAAATTCAACAATTTACCCAACTTCAATTATTTAATTTAATAATTCAATTATTGAATAAATTGTGATATTCGCAATTTAGGTTATAATCGCTCTATTGGATATTTAAACTCAATTAATATTCTGATTTTTAATTGCTCGAAAATTCCGGGTCGTTACATTCCTCCCCCCTTAAAAGAATTTCGTCCCCGAAATTACTGGTTAGGAAGAATGGTTCAATACCCGTTACCTTTCCTCAAAACCAAACAATTCAATATCCAACCAACAATCTTTTTACAAAAGACCCGTTATTATTTTTATTAACTGTCCAAACCTTTCCGTAGATTGTAAAAAATCCTATTTGCCCAACCATTCAGGTTTCAATTTAAAACCAAATTTTGAATTATCAAAATTTTCTCAAAATTTTTCTAACTCCCAAAATTCCCGAAAAATTTCGCCAGCGTCTCCTTTGCGCGGCTAGCTCGGTTCAACTGCAAAAGGACTCTACGGCCTCCCAAATCCAAAACGAAAACAAAAAGCCAAGTGGCTCAATCCAAATCCAAATCCCAATCAATTTTCATACCAAATTTAAATACATACCTTTTTTCGGGCAATTCAAATTTATCTCTTGAAATCAAATCCAATTTCCTTTCTTCTTTTTTTATATACCTGCATATCCTGCTTAGCACTAATATCAAATCACAATATTCCAAAACATTTTATCGACTTTTCTTACGAAATGTCAATATCTATTCATTTCAATATTATCTTAGATTATATTGTATTATCAATTTCCAACTAAGACTTCACCATTCCTTTTTAAGTTTAGCATAAGCATTTTATATGTTTCTTATCTTTATTTCGCTTTACCATTTTTAGTTTATATCTATTTCTATTCAAGTTGATTTCCACATTATATATGTATTTCATTTATTTTCAACTTTGAACTTTTAAATTTTACCCTTCATTTAACTAATTTAAGTCATTACTTTAATTAGTTTCATTTACTAACTTATTTTAGTTTCCAATTCTAAATAGTTTTGTCGTTAACAAAATTTTCCAAAATTTTCAAAAATTTTCTAACTCCCAAAATTTCTGAAATTTTTTGGCAGAGTCCCCTTTGTACGGAGGAGCTTTTGCAATTTGATAAAAGAGATAAATATATATACATCGACCCACACGGTCGGAAAAACCAAAAACAGTTCATATTTCCTATTTTAATTGCGTAGGCGTACCTTATTTAGCAATTTAAGCAAGCGGCTTATTATTTTTAGCAAATAGCACTACCAAATTCAGCCATACGGCTTCCAGGTACCTGTACTTACTCACTTTAAACATGTAAGTGCCAAATATATGAAGTTTAACAGCATATCACTTATTTGTAATAGTTAAAACATATGAATTCTAAAAGAAACTCATACCAAACATTTTCCGTAAGCTATCTATATAGTTTCCAAGCAAATTCAACTGTTTCAACTTATTTACAAACCATTTTCATTAAATTTGGATGGTCTTCCATCTATTCGTACACAGCTTCATCAATTTGAATAATTTAAAACTCAATTGCTTATATTTAATTTATTCTTAAGCAAACTGAACTCATATTTAATTCAATTGCTTTCAAAATTAATTAATTTTACTTCTATCGACTCATAGAATTTTAATTACTTCCATTTACATCAAATGCCAATTAATTCTATGCGGATTTGACGAAAACTATGTGAATAAATAAGTATTATGTTTTATAACCAATTTAAATGGATTTCAACTCAATTTATACTTAATTCTATCCCATTTTTAAATTTATTCACAATTCATATATTCTCATTCTCATTGCATTTTAAATTTGAATCTATTCACTCGCATTCCATTTAAATTTTATTTACAATTCATTTATTTACATTTCATTCCATATTTGTTTATTCCGAACAACTTTATTTAGCTCAAAAATAATCCAAGCTATTTCATTCAAGAACCATTTCTCAACTTATTTAAATCACATTTCATTTGATACTTATTTATTCCATCCATTTATATTTATTCAATAATATTAATTTATCCACATTCACTTAAACCATTCCAATAAACTTGAAACATCCTATTTTCCCTATTGTCTCCAGTTATTTCAATTCCTTAATAATTTTTTTAAATGGTTTACAATTATTTATTCTGGAATTTCATTCCATTAATATTAGTTAATACTCATCGAATTTTATTTCGATTAACAATTTATTTTCACTTAATTTAAATCCAACCCAATATCATTAAACTCGGTTCAAGTTGAATTCAATTCAACTCTCCTCCATTCATTTAGCTTAAGTCAATTTACTTCAATTTATTCGAATTTTATACTTAAGCTCATTTCCATCTTACAAGTATATTTTCTCTTTTATACTCAGCTTGACTCAATTTATTACAGAGCCATATCCAATTTTATTTCCACATATTTGGATTTTATTTGCAATTCATACCATTACTATTTTAAATCCAGATCCATTTTTTTTTTCTTTTCGATACATTCCCAAATATTTTTAATTTGTTAACACTTCAAGTTAAATTTTAATTAATAACTCAAGTTCTGATTTCACCATTTACATTTTAACTTACCATCCAACTTATTAACTTACATTGCAATTTGGTTCACAAATCAATTAATTAATTGCAAGGCCACTTTCCATTATATTTTCTTCATCGACAATGTAAGTCGAATTTAATTATAACTTGAGTTTTATTTTCAAACCTCATCATAAACTCACAATTCAATTTCATTAACTAATTTATTATCCAATTAGTTCTCCCATTATTCATAATCCAACACTTGAAATTTTATTTAAAATATCACTCCATTTAATTTTCTTAAGTTCAATATTTATTTTATACTTCAAGTTTGGATCCTCATTTCATTTTTCAATTTATCAAAATATTGATTTTGGGCATTGTATTCCATTTTCAATTTAATTTTAGCTCAGATTTATTTAATCCAATTCGATTTCAACTTAATCTGAATATAACTGGATATTATTTCAGCTTATTCAATTTATTTTAATCCAGTTAAATTTTATTTCTATGGATTTTTAATTCTTTTATAAGTTATTCTGATTTATTGATTTCAATTCTCATTTCTTATCCAATTTACTTTCCATTTATTCAGGTAAGAATCTAATTCATTCAATAATTCAATTGAATTTTTATTCCAATTCGGTTTTATTTCAACTCTGATTTATTCAACTCAATTTTATAAGCTTACAATTTTATATCTCATCGGGATTTTTCAACTTCCGGCTTTAGCTTCAAATCATTTTGAAATCTCCAATATCTCAAATCACACTTCTCAAAATTTAAACCGATCCTGGTTTTTATTTCCAACAAATTTCCTTTGAAATTTTCAAAAACATCTGCTCTCCTAAACAAATCAATTTGGTAGCAATTCTTCACTTAGAAATTCGAAAATGAATACTGATGATGCGGCCGTCATCATCAGAATTATTTTCCAATAATCCAAGTGATTTCAATGCTATATTACTTTCAAAATCCATTTAAAACAGATTTCCATTTAGAAATATCTTCAAAACAATGCTATCATTTATCTTCAAAACACTTCCAAATTTTCGGGATTTAACTTTCCAAATCCCGCTTAAATCAATTTTTTTTTATAATTCATTTGCATAGCTTATGTTCATACAAATTCTCGTTTGATTATATTTCAATTTATAATTTTACATTTATAATTCATATTTACAAATTTCATTTTATCATGAATTTATTTCCTTAAACTTTGTTTATTTTCAATTTCTAGTTAAATTTTCATTTAACAATGATAATACTTTAATATTATCATTTCTAACATCCAAGCAACCACATAATAGCTATATAGTTTACCAAAAACTTTCTTCATATCAAAAATATATTTTTGGGTAAAATTATTTCATTTACCCATATTGAAAACAATACCGTGTCGATTGTTCTATTCAAGTGTTTAGAAACCCCTTCGATACAGTTTTCGAGGCTGTGCCGACGAAGGTTCATATACCACTCCATAAACCAATCAACACAATATAAAACCATTTTATATTCACTAACAAATACGCGCTCATATCTATTAATACGCTCAAACTCATTCTAGAGTACTACGGACTCTATTTGAGTAATTCCCAACAGAGCCAAGGTTATCACCAATCTAAGCTCTGATACCAAGTGTAACAGCCCGCAAATCCGTACCCCTTGAGTCAACACTATTCTACAACAATCAACTCAAGTTGCACAGAAATACGAACCATTTGGGTTTAAGAAGAAGAGGTAGAAGAAGAGAAAACAAAATCAACATCAGAATCTAACCATCGCAGCGGAATAAAATATAATAGATAATAAATAATCTTTACTCAAAATCAAATATATCTGTTTACATACATTACATCATCAGAGTACATCAGTCACAGCTCACATCAATACAATACAATGGATACACATCAACTCAAAGTACACAACAACTCAAACGTAGCGGAAATATATATATAAGTACGAGAACACGTAATCGTCATCTAGCTCGTCTCCTGAGCTCCACAGCACCATATCCTGTATCCTATAATACTCGGTCTGACCCGAGCATTACAGTTAAATAACACCCGAGTCAGTCTGGAATACCAGCGTGAGAAAATCACACCTAATTGATTATTAAAGTTTCAAAATCCTATGAAAACAAAAGCATCTCGTAAGACCACGCCACAAATAAACATGTCGGGTTTTTACCTTACGATAGCTAAAACAATTTTTATAGAAATCCTCTGATATTATAATAGTGTCTATATACAAATACTTATAAAATAGCCGAAATTTTTACATTCATTAAATTCCAGCTACTAGCCACAAAAGTGGGTAATACAAACAAAACTCGTACAAGGCTCGTAGGGAGAATGGATTTCCAACAATGACTAGGCACTGGGGTACCACCTGTCACAGTACGGGGCCTAGATCACCGTACCGAGGACTACTCCCTTCATCCCCTGCAACACAAGGCCGGAACCATTCCTTACTGAACAGTTCCGAACAAGATAAACCCCGTGGTTGGCGCGACCAACCACCCACTAAGCCGAAATAAATAAGGGACATCTAGACAGGGGAATTATCTTGTCCTGCTTGGGCATGACCCACCTAACCTTGCTGCATATCCCCTGATTTTCAGTCATTCCCATTTGATGAGGCTTGAGGCTAAGCGTTACCTTTTTAGAACGTTTCACTTAGAATGCCCATCGCCCACCTGACGATGTTTCGCAAGCATTCATCCATACAAGTCCGTCCCGGGTTCGAACGGAACCGAAGGCACTATTCCTACTACATCCATTTTGGAAATATCCTCAGGATTAGTAGCGACTAGCCCTTGCACTTCACTGCTTCATCTACGACTCCGAACACGTTTTTCGCACGAAACGTACAAACCGGATCGAAGTGGTTTTCGAGAAATAAATCTCGATCCCGGTCTCTTCGAAACGATCAACGTATTTGTCCAATATTGATAGTCGGTTATTTAACTATCAATTTATATTAACAAACAACCATCAACCAATAAATAATTTTCCAAATTATTTATCTCCAAAAATATCTTCACAAGATATATTTCTATTTTCAATCCTTTGAAAACAGTTTCAAACCATCTTTCTTCCCAGAATAAACTTTTCCAAATATTTTCTATCTCCTCTGAAATCACCAAGCATGAAACTAGATTTTAAAAATGAATTTTAAAACATTTTACTTTGAAATATATACTTTTAAACAGCTAAGTTAAATTTCTTCAATATTTGTAAAAATACTTACTATATGAGTATTTGAAAATAAAGTTACTTAATAGAATATAAAACTAGAATTTCACTTTTGAAAACAAAATACTAGGTCATCTTTTAAGTAATTACTACTATATTAGATTTTGAGAAAATACTTACCCTTTGAATTTTAAATATTGGATATAATAAATTTTTCAAAACTTGCTTTTTAAAAACAACTTTAAAACCCTTTTAACTTATATTTAAAAACTCGCTTTGAAAACATACTTGGTTATTCGAGGAGAATTTTCCAACTTCAATCAATTGAATCAATTTTCCAAATTGATTTTCAACTTATTTTATTTGAAATAAATTTCTTCACTTATTCAGTTCATTTCAAATTTCATTAATTATTGACTTAATTATAATTGTTATTATTTTCCCTTTTATTTTACATCTTTAACTGAAATATACATATTTCATATTATTTTTTTCCATTTCTTCTTTATTCTTCTAGAATAATTTAAATCCTAAATTTGAAATAATTATTTTATTCTTTTAAACAGTAACATTGAAATTTTAAGTTTTCTTAACTTTCTGTTTATTCAAAAATTCCTTTCCATATACAGGATTCATTAATTAGCATTTTGGAAACACTAATATTCTTATCAATTCATTTTTTATTTATTTACATTCTTTATAATTATTTTCTTAAAAATTTACTTCTTTTATTATTTCTTTCCAAGAATCCAATGTTATATAATTTGATAACTCAGAGTTCAAGAATATATCCAAGCAGCTATAGCATTCAATATTTCAATATGATTCATCACAGAATATCCACAAAGCATCAGAGAATAATAAACAATATATATATGTTGAGGGACCCAGTTGGATCCCTCCAACCTGTTTTCCCTGCATCCACAGACGTTAGCACAGTAATATGCCAATTCCAGAATATACCATAACATAGCACATCAATCAATTTCAACCATTCAAACAATTATTTAAATTTAATCATTTTAAATTTAATTTAAACTGAGTGAGATTAACTCACCTTTGATTTTTTTGATTTGCAATCTGATCCAACCCGACTTGTTTTCTTCACAGTTTTAGACATTGTAAAAAAAACATTACATTTTTGTTTTTATCAACATTCGAGTCAATTTGAACAATTAAATTTCCATTTACAGTTTGATTAACCAGAGATTTCATTTTTAAACAAGTAAATTTATTTTAACTAATTCCCATAAGCTAATTAATTTTTCGGTAACTAATACTAAAAATTAATTAGTTAAACACATAAATCACCCATACCTTATTTTTCCCATACATATATATGTAAAACAAATCTGGTTTCTTCTTCTAAATAACTCCTAGTTCACTTGAATGAACCAGAATTTCAAGAAATCAGGCTAAGCTAAATCCTAACTTAATTTAACCTTTAAATCCCATTATACTAATACATGTAAATAGATCAATAGGTTAATTTAAAGTTTATACCTGACCCATGACCATCGCGACCCTCAATTGCAGGACCAAGGCAATTGTGTCAAATAAGGAAGAGGGGAATGTGTTGATACGTCTGCTGAGAAGCTCGAACCCTAAACGATGATCGCATGCTTGAGAGGCCTAAACCCTAGCCTCACGAATCGAATCACACTGATTACCTTCGAGATCATCGATGCGGTCACGGCCCTCTGCTCTAGTACAGCTCAATTCGTGCAACTCGACTAAACTGCGGCGACATCGTCCCCAAAATCCTATGCGTGAGCGAAAACAAAACGACGATGCGCGATTCCAGCTTGATAACAAGTCACGTTCGATCTACAAGGAGAGGTTTAACGCGGCCATTGTTTTAAATGTTGGGAATAAACGACTTCGTGAATGATTTTTAAAGGGGGATGAAGACTCGATTTTGTTCAGAGGTGAAGGGAACTCTTTTGCCAGCCATTACTGACTTTTTTTTTTATGAATTCGTTACAGAAGAAATGAAAAGGAAGGGTTCGTGCTTATTAAAGAGAAAAATGAATCGCGTGTTGGATACGCTTGTGATTGAATAGATGTGCTACAGCGATATGAGGTGATGTTAAAAATAGCTGAAATGAGAAAAAAAGTTTGATATTAATATAATTTCAGCTGATGTTGACCAAATATAAATATAAATTTAAATTGAATTCGATTATAGATTTCAACGCGTTTATATGTCGTACGCACACACGACAACTCCGATCAATACGAAATTTGAAATCCGATAATAATTCAATATTACGGACCCAATGGAACTGGTTTCGTCGAATTCCGAGACCGTGCCTCGGAAGGCTCTTTTTAAATTCAATTTAAACGATTAAATTTCAAAACTGACCAATTCAGTGTTAGGTTCCATGTTAACACTTTTATTATATTCAATGTTATCAATATAAATTTTATAAGCTTTCAAATTATTCTTAACAGGCTTAAAATTCTAAATTCAACAATTTACCCAACTTCAATTATTTAATTTAATAATTCAATTATCGAATAAATTGTGATATTCGCAATTTAGATTATAATCGCTCTATTGGATATTTAAACTCAATTAATATTCTGATTTTTAATTGCTCGAAAATTCCGGGTCGTCACGGTATAAGTCTTTTTAAATAAGTCTCCTTTTTTATCTCTGCTATATTTGCTTATGAACTTATTCTAAGGCTTAAAATAAGCCTTTATCTGTGTGCCTCTAATAATAACCTGTGTGTTATAACTTTACTTATTAACTTAACCCAAGGTCTATGTTTAAAAATAAGCTTCTTCTGCTATATCTTCTATTTTCTCTTTTTAGTTATGATTCATGTTATAACTATGCTTGCAAATATTTTAAATCTACCTATTTCAATCTATATCCAATTTATTACAGTTCTTCTTATTTTACATCTAATTTTCTATAAATTTATGTTCTTATATTTTAGTCCATATTAGTGAATTATTACATTCTCATAAGAGGGAATTAAAAAGAACAAAATTTACAGAATAAATCTCAATGTATAATAGATGTAAATAAAATATAAATAACAATACATAACTATAAATAATTGGGAAAACTATGATTAACAGTGAATAATTGCATATAACTAAAATAAAATAGCTAAAAGAAAATAGACTAGAAAGCAAGTCTAAAATTTACCTAATAATAAATTGTAAATAAACTTGCATAAAGGTTATCCCAAAATTATAGAAAAACTACAACTATTGCAAAAGCTATTATTTTAAATTACTTAAAAAATTAAAATAATTACTTAAGCACTCATCTGTGGTCCTTAGCTCTTTTCCTTGGCCTTCCCGGATCCACTTATCGGGTATAAAAAATCTTCTCCTTGGAAAAATATTCCTTCCAGGGTGCAACCCCAGGCAATGAACCAAGATGGAGAAAATCTCAATGAGAAGAATAGCTAGGCCTAGGATCTTATTTATACTGTCACTTGTGGATCTTTGACCATCGGATTTGAAGATTAAATCTGGTGCAACCACGTCATAGGCTTGTTAGGAACCGTCGGATGGAAGTATGGATGCACAGGATCGAATTAAAATAGAAAAACACGTCATATTGAAATCTAGATGAAACAACGTCCATATACTGAGGCGGGTCGACATGTAGGCCGACCCTTCATTTGTAAGGTCGACATACAGGTCGACCCAGACACACAAGGTGGTCGACCTACCTATGTTTATTTTTTTTCTTCTTATTTTCTAACTTCTTGTTTATTCCATTACTTCTTCGTTTTTGCTCCGATTTTGACTATATATATATATATATATATATATATATATATGAAAATTGACTAGAAAATTACCACGGACACAATGGTACAACTCCCGTTTGCTTTGCTTAGATAGTTTGATTAGATTGTTTGCACTTGTCTTAGATAACTGCTTTGATTAGACTGAATTCCTAATCCAACTTTAATTAGGCTGAAATCCTAACTCTACCTTTTGATTGGCTTTCTAACTATGTTGTGCCTCTATGAGCTAGTCCCATCATGTTGGTCGCGCTGCAAAAGACACCTTGTTAGCACTTTGAAACTCAATAATGACTTATCTCCCTGCACCGAGACTGCATATTCGACCACCATTAGTCTCGCGCTATCTGTTGCTCCTCTTTGGACCTCTTATCTATCCTAAACAGCATAAGCATGCCCAGCCTCACCTAAGTGTGTTTTGAGACCACCTGTTCTTAGCTAAAGGGGAATGCTGTCGATACGATCCTAACAAACAAAATATAATTGCGCTCCTTGCCCAAATCCCCTGATTTGAGCTTCTAAATATTAACCACTTATCTATCCTAAACAGCATAAGCGTGTCCCAAGGGGAATGCTGCCGTTACGGGTCGTACTTCTTAATTATTGACCACTTATCTACTCTAAAAAACTTAAGGCGAATGCAGCCGGTGCGGGTCCTATTTTTAATTACTGACCACTTAACTACCCTAAACAGCACAAAGGGAATGCTACAGGTACGTGTCCTACTTCTATCTTTGCTTATTAACTTAGTAAAAGTCTTTTTAAATAAGCATTTTTTGTTATCTCTGCTATATTTGCTCATTAACTTATTCTAAGTTCTAAAATAAGCCTTTTTCTGTTTGCCTCTAATTATAACCTGTGTGTTATAAATTTACTTACTAACTTAATCCAAGATCTAAGTTTAAAAAAAAGCTTCTTCTATTATTTCTTCTATTTTCTCTTTTTAGTTATAATTACATGTTATAACTATGCTTGCAAATATCCTAAATTTTCCTGTTTCAGTCTATATCCAATTTATTACAGTTCTTATTAATTTAACTCTAATAAACTGTAAATTCATTGTTCTTATATTTTAGTCCAAATTAGCGAATTATTCTCTTTTAATTATTCCATTCGCATAAAAATGAAATTAAAAAGAACTAATATTTACAGAATAAATCCCAACATAGAATAGATGTAAATAAGATGTAAATAACAGTAAATAACTGTAAATACTGTAAATAACAATAAATAATTAGGAAGACTATAATCAACAGTAAATAATTGCAAATAACTGAAATAGAATAGCTAAAAGAAAATAGTCTGGAAAGCAAGTCTAAAATTTACTTAAAAATAAATTGTAAATAAACTTGCATAAAGGTTGTCCCAAGATTGTAGAAAACTACAATTATTGGAAACTCTATTATTTTAAATTACTTAAAAATCTAACATAATTACTGAAAGACTCACTTATGGTCCTCCACTCTTTTCCTTGGCCTTCTCTGATCAATCATGAGTGTACATCACAACAATACTAGGTATATAATCGAAAACCGATAGGCACGTTCGCTAATTGTGTAGGATTTCCATGGAGGTGCCCTCGGTATTTCGATAAACGGTCCTCCCGCACAAGGATTAGAAATGTCCTTCCGAAGTTGTAATGACCCATAAATTAATCGCTTTGTATTTGAATATTTTAATATTTAAATAATGGATTTTAAAACCAAATAAACATATTTTAAATATGAAATTAATGATATTAAAATCATTTTTAATTTTGTTTACCAAAATAAATTGTTCAAATAAAAGTAGAACTTAGTAAAATATTTTAATTAAAAATATCTCCTTGGAAAAATATTCCTTTTAGGGTCCGGCCTTAGACAATGAACCTAGATGAGGAAATCGAAATGAGAAAAATAGCTAGGCCAAGATTCTTATTTATAGTGCCACTTATGGATCCCAGACCGTGGATTTGAAGATTAAATCTGATGCAACCACGTCATAGGCTCACTGGGAACCGTCAGATGGAAGCATGGACACACAAGATCAAATTAAAACAGAAAAACACGTCATATTGAAATTTGGATGAAACAACGTCCATATACAGAGGCGGGTCGACATGCAGGTCGACCATTGCATGTGTTAGGTCGAACTATAGGTCGACCCAGACACATTAGAGGTCGGCCTACCTATGTTTATTTTATTAATTTTTTCTTCTTATTTTCTGATTTCTTGTTTATTTCGTAACTTCTTCGTTTTAGTTCCGATTTTGACAATCTTTATATGGAAATTGACCAGAAAATTACCACAAAGGTACCGATGCAACTCCTGTGGCACAATTTTGATAATTTCATTAAGTTATTTTATTATTTAATTAATTCGTTAATTAAATATCGGGTTGTTACATTCTTCCCTCCTAAAGGGATTTTGTCCCCAAAATCTCCAAGGATAGAAGAATTAAATAAATGTTTTCATCCAATTTTTACAACCAACTACTCAACCATCATCCATTACATCCATTGTCCTAAGCTTTTCTAATGCGATTTATGATGCATATGCAATTAGTGTAGTGTCAATGTCCCTAACTAATGAAAAAGATTAGGCGGTCTATTGATTCAGTCGACTTCCTTTTATGCAATAATGTTTGTGCCATGTATCCAAATGAATGCAAATTCCCTAATGATAATTGATAATGCTATATGCGTGCTACAATCATCATCTAAATGCAACAACCATACGATAATCATCCATTTATAACGACAATGGAAATAAGATAAAAATAAAATGAAAATGTGCACACATCCGTATGCATATGCTCTAGTGCCCTAATTAGGCCAATCCCCAAGAGATGATAGTGCCTAGTGTAAGTATATGCGTCCATTAGCATTTACTATTAGCCATTTGCAACCATGAGTATCCATCATATATAACATGTTCTAATAACATGTTTACATCAAATCCTACCATCCATAGGTTAAGTCTTAAGATCTACCTCCCCAAAGGATAATAAAGGAAAGAACCTATTCAAAACAAAAGATGGAAATAGAAAATTCAGAATTTGCTATCAAAGAGATGCAGATAAGAGGTACACATTTTCTCATAATCAAATCAACCTTCTCCAAAGTCTTTCTAATCATGTCAGGACCAAGTAGCAATCTCCCTGTAGACTCCAACCAACACAAAGGCGACTTGCATGGTCTTCCATAAAAAGCTTCGAAATGTGCCATTCCAATGCTAGCTTAAAAGCTATTATTATATGTGAATACCACTAAAGAAAGTTACTCCTTCCAAGTTTCTCAAGAATACACATCCCCAACCATATGTGTTTTACCATCTTACTAATATCACTTTACAATTTTTCCATAGTCTATATGTTGGAAGTGTTAGGAAATCAATTCAATGGTTTCGATGATAACAACTATACAATGGAAATCGAATGTACATATATATCTATATTTATAGAGTAACATCACCAAAGAGACAAAAACAAGACTCAAGAGAAGTATCAAAAGACTTCAAATCAGCGGAAGTTGAAAAGGAGTGTCACAGACACAAATAAAGCAACATGCACATTTTCAGACGTCTGAATGTTTCCTCTGGTTTGCAAATCAGACAGAATCAGACGTCTGGTTAATATGCTCAGACGTCTGGTTAAACTCTCTGGTTCACAACTCAGAAGGAAACAGACGTCTGATAATAAACTCAGACGTCTGAATAGCAACCAGACACAAAAAAAAAATATGAAGACCAGACGTCTAAAACATTCCTCCAGACGTCTAAGTTTGAACTCGACTGAGTAATTTCAAAGACCAACTGTCACATTTGAAAGGACACATCCGCTTCTCTTTGCTGCAACTCTTCATCACCATCAAAAGCAACTTTAGAGAGATTACAACAGATGCAACTATACAAGAAAACTCTTCATCATTATAAATAGCATCAGGAATGCAAAGAGAATCTTCACCTTTACTTACTTATGCTCTTAATTCCTATACTCTGATTTATACCTGTTCTCTAGCAATCAACTACTCGTATTTAACTCTTCCACATATTCAGAACTCCTCATTCAATATTCTCTAGATAAATATATATATTGGAAGCACTTGTACTCAATAGTCAACATCCGTGTTATAGAACACATTCTCGACAAAGAAACTCTGCTATTGTAAACCTGTTCCTCCGGGTCAAGTGATGATTAGTTGAAAGGAAATTCCGAAGAGGAGCTTCGGGACTGGACGTAGGACGGGAGGTCCGAACTAGTATAAAATCTTGGTGTGATTATTTTAATTTACTTTGCTATTATTATCTATCAAGTTATATTATATAGTTAGTTGTTCATACTTGCATATATATATATATATATATATATATATATATATATATCATATACGATTCACTCATATAGACTTTCAATTAGTGTCAGAGCAAGGTTTTGATCAAATAACAGTAACACGTTTTTTGAATCACTTTAATATGGCAAGTATTTTTCAAGAAGGACAACCACTGCACGACCCCCACTTTTTAATGGATCTAACTATGCATATTGGTCAACACGTACGAGAATTTTTATGGAAGCTAATGGTCTTGAAATGTGGTCAGCCACACAAGATAGATATGAAGCACCTACTTCTTCCATGAACACTTGGACTGATGCACAAAAGACCTTAGCATCAAATAATGCTAAAGCTATGAACGTTTTATTTTGTTCTTTAGACAAAAATGAATTTTCACGTGTCATGTTATGCACCACTGCATTTGATATTTGGCATACCTTACAAATTACACATGAAGGTACAACATAGGTCAAACAAACTAAGCTTTCGATTTGCAAAACCAATTTTCTTCATTAAAAATGAAGCAAAATGAAACTATTGTTGACATGTATTCTAAATTTCAAACTATCCAACATGATCTTATGGCATTAGGAGTTAAATTCACTGATTTTGATTTAATATTTCGAATACTCAACTCTTTGATGTCAGATTGGGAAAGGAAGGTTTTAGCTATAGAAGAAGCTAACGATCTTTCTACTCTCAAAGTTGAAGAGTTGATAGGAAATTTAATGTCCTATGAAGCTAACTTGCAGGCACGAAAAGAACTAAATTCGAAGAAAAAGAATATAGCATTTCCAGCAACAAAAAATGATGACTCTGATCTAGATGAAGAAGAAATAGTCTTTATTGCCAAGAATTATAATAGATTCAAGAAATTTAGAAAAATGACCAAATTTCAAAAAGAAGGGAAGTCCAACACAACAAACCTATCTCGAATCAAGTGCTATGAATGTGATCAATACGGACATATGAAGAAGGATTGCCCTAAACTCAATAATGATAAAAAGAATAACAAAATTCAAAAATTCAAGAAGAAAAAGGCTTTCAAACTAACTTGGGATGACTCGGACTCTTCATCTTCTGAAAGTGATAGCGATAGTGATGGAGAACAAGCTAATGCGTGTTTTATGGCACAAACTGAAGAGGTATGCCCTGAACTTAGCTATGATGAACTATTAGAACATAGCATGGAACTAGACGACAAATTTAGACAAATAAAAAAATTGAACAAAGAATATATAGTCAAAACAAATAGATTAGAACTTGAGGTAGGAATGTTGAAAGATGAAAAAATTATTCTAGAAGAGGAACTTGAAATATCTCAAGAAAAAATCAAAAATAATATGATAGAAAGTGAGAATATTTCTATAGTAAAATGAAATTTGTTAGAAGAAAATATTGATTTTAAAAATAGTATTGAATTATTGAAAATTGAAAATATAGAGTTAAGAGAAAAATTAGATAAAATTACCAATAATGTGTCAAAATTTAATGAAGGAAAACAAGATTTGGAGAATCTTATCAAAACTTCAAAACCATCAGGTAATAGAAATGGAATAGGATTCAAAAATTCTTTTAAACAAAAAGGAAACAATGCTAAAAATAGTAGGCATATAAAAAATAGAAGTTTGTCTAAGACTAAATTGAATATCAATAATATGAAAATTTGGATTCCTAAAACAAATAATTATTTGATTAGACAAAAGCATATTAATGATTACTTAGAGAATGTAGTCTATAATAAAAATTATATTTATAAAGTTACCAAATCATCTTGGGTATGGCTACCTTCCTCCAACAATTAGGACCCTAATAAAATATATGGGTACCAATTAAAACATTTTTTACTTCGCAGGTACCCAAAATAAAAAATAAGAAGAAATGGATACTAGATAGCGGTTGCTCCAAGCATATGACCGGAAATTCAAAAATATTATCAAATATAACATACATCGATGGTGGAACGGTAACCTTTGGAGACTGTAACGACCCGATATTTCCAACCATTCGCATCCGCACATGTCGGACTTGAATTGTTCAAAATACCGCGTTGTAAATAAAATTTGGCAAATCTCAAAATATACAGTAAATAAATAATCACAGAATCATAGACACAGAATCAGAATGCTCGCAGCGGAATATAAAAATAACTTAGTGGTTCATGAAGCCACTATCAATAGTCTCAAAATAAGTATAAAGTACATAGTCTTAAAACAAATATAGTTTAAAATCTCCACAGAAAATCTCAACATTAGATTGTCTTGATTACAAAGCCTAATAAGAACTGAACAGAAACTTGACGGCAGCTTGAAAAGAGATGATCAACACAAGTCCAAGCTCCGTAGTGAAGTCTGAACTGAAACTCAGGCTGACCCGTGCGTAAATTAAAACATAAACACTCGAGCCAGGACATACATACTTATACAGTGTAAGCTAATTCAAGTGAACTGTAATAAAATACAAGTAACTTAAAGGATGCTTGGGACCGCCCATCCTCTAAGGATCCGTTAAACTATTTGCTATATAGTAATACTTCGCTATTATAATAGTGTCTGTTAGTAAAATAAACTTACTCTTAAATAGCGTTAAGGAGTGACCCAATATTTCCCTTAACACATAATAGTCCCAGTAGTCCATCCAATATCATAGTCTCTCCTGATCGGGAAGCCACCAGAGGATACCACACGGGCTACGGGAGAAAACCAAACTCGTACAAGGCTCGCTATGGTAGGTGACACGGCACAACTAGGTAATGCCAGCGTAGATATACCAATTACGCATCCGGACCGGTGGTAATGTAACGACCCGTAAATTTTAAAGGTTTTAATAACGTTGTTAATTAGAATTTTATGGAATTTTAAACGATAAAATTTTGAAATATAAATTTGATATTTGAAATGCGTCTAGTTAAACACAGCAACTGGTAAATTTTTGTTCGAAAATATGAAACTTTATTTCGTGCGTAAATTTACTTCAATTTAATCAGTTGAAAAGTGATGAAAATAAAACGTTTTCGAAGCCTAAATATTTTTACATAGAAAAATTCTAAATCATCTTCTGAGCAAGCCGTCAGTTTGTCGTTTTTCCAAATTCGGACTTCTTTAGCTCCGTCGATCTTATTTTTCTGTATTTTTCAAGCACTTTTCCGCTAGTAGAAAATTTTAAATTTTTATAATTCAATCATACCACTGATATCTTTATACCGCCTTGACCGTCTCGTCGCGCTGATCTTTACGGTATATTCAATTCTGTGTTTTAAAGTCTGACACGCAACGGAATCTGTAAAATAGTGATCCATATCGGTATCGAGTTTTCTGAATTCTATTGACCATTCAAATTTCCTCAGTATTAACCCAACTGTCATAAGCTATTAATCATTCCTCGAATGCAGCACCTCATCTTCACCATTTCCTATTCAAATTCAAGACATGCCAGTCCCTTTAATTGGTTGTGTCTTTTCCAATGCTTTCTGGTTCGTTATATGTTTTTATACATGGGTTCACTTTTATTTTGCCTGACCCAGATTTGCTTTCTCTTTTTCCCTTCTCTTCTTCATTTCTTCCATTCACATGGCCGCATGAATTCTCCTCTGTAACTTGCAAAAAGAGAAAAAAAATTTAAAATATATGAACGCAACCCACACACCCAGGCAATGCTCCGACCGTGCTTTCCTCCACTTTCCCCTCTTCGGCAAAGCTTGGCCGAGCCTTCTCGGCAGATGACCCAAACCCGAAGCTCTATTTGCTGAGCACAGCCAACTTCCACCATCGACGATCTATTCCGCAAACCTCGGCCTCTCTCTCTACACCGTCCTCCTCATGAAAGTGCCGCAGCCGCCACCTTGAGCCTAGCCTCCGCCACCGCAAATCTCTGCGTCAATCACCATCTTCCACCTCGCGGCCCCGCATCCTCGCCAACCACCTATACACCTCAGACGTGACCTAACATACCAACGCCGAGCACGACAAACCCATCGCCAAGCATCGGCCGCATGCATGCTCCTCCGCGTGATAGGCCACAACCTTCGCATCTCTTCCATAGCGAGCATGAACAAGCCTCCTCTCCAACAGATCGCCCATCCCTCAAACGAGCCGCCCCACTGCAACACCGATGTGCTGCTCCACCGAGACCACATCCACCGAGTGCAGCAGTAGCCATCCACTCCGAGTTCCGAGCACGTAATGATCTTCCCTCCTCTATTTTTGAATTATATATATACATGCTCCTTTGTATATGTTTCGCATGTCAGAGTATTTGGTGACGTTCACTTAGTTCATACTATTTAAAAATATTTCATATATGAATAAGTCAGTATTTCACGCATTGGATTCAGCAGTGATTTTATATAGTGTATATACATGTGTATGTAAGTCCATATGCTAGTTTATTTATATATATCTAAATATATTTATTTACGTATGTTGGGTCTGCATTTGTAAGGCAGGTTTATATAAATATATATAGAAATATATTTGTTTACATTTGAGTCTGCATATTTGGTATCTCTGTTTTGCTTTGGAAATATATTTCGAGTCTCTGATTGAGTTGTTATACTATGCATACAAGAAGATATATTAATAAATAAAATAAGTTATTTTCACTATGCTGTTGTCTGTAGGTATGATAGCACGTATATTATTTTATATAGATAGGTTTGTATTATATATTTTGGTCCGTATATTTTATTATAAATAGTATATGTTATATATATTATTTTGTTTGATTGGAGTAGATTTTTAGATATGTGTTTTAAAAATACAGTGTTGATTTTAGTATATATGTATATATAGATTTTACATAAGTGTTTTATTGTAATAATGGTTTAAAATGATAATACGATAAATTAATATATTTTCTTATTTCAGTCTATAGCAAATGGTTCTGATTCGCTTTATCAATTCCTTTTATCAGCTTATCCGACGAATTCGTGACAATCTTTCATTGCTTCAAAATCCATGCTTGGATTCGTAACTCGTTTCATTTGTCAAATCTCCTCTATCCTCGAAAGGTGAGCAATCACTCACGATTAATGTTCTTTTATTTATTAAATTTGATTTCAATTGGAACGACAATTGAAATATGGCTGCTGTTGGTTATTTACACTGTTATATATGCTATTACCTGTATCAGTTCACCTGTGATATCTGACACCATTATTTGTTAATTATACGATGATAATCCAGTTTGGTTGATGATTGATTGATTGTTTGTTGTTTATATTGGATGTAATTTGGAATGTATAAGTGATAAATATTATGCAATTTAATTTGACGTATGATAGTTAAAAATTTGAAATGACATATGTGTAAATTTGATTAAATGACATTTGTATAATATGAACCCCTTTAAATGTTATAAAAAAAATGACATGTAGAATTTGATAAATTGCACTTTGAACCTTTGAATGTATATTGGATTAATTGTTGTAGTATTAAACTTGAAATTAAAATTTAATGATAACTGAAAAACTGAAATGTAATAATCTTTAATCTACATGAAATGATAGTGTAGATTCTAGAAATAGTTATATTTATTTGCACAAACAACAATATGAATTGATACGATTATTTCGGGATTATTTGAATTGATTTTGGATTGTTATTGATTGTTGTTATTGCTTGTTCATTTACTTTGACACCATCCCAGTTATCACACTACAAGTTCCCTTTGTTATGCTTTGATTTTTGAATTGAATTGGAATCGGGTTGAAATGATAAATACCCAAATTTAACTTTGACTTAGGATAGAGAATTTAATAAAACACGATTGGTCAATAATTTGATTTTAAATTAAAATAAGGATTTTATTTGAATAAATAATATGGTTTTGAAATGAAGTTGGAATTTGAATTTTTATGAAAGGAAAATGTAAATATTGAAATCTGAAACAATATTAATGTAGTAATTGATGAAAGAACGTTGTTTGAAATTTAATTATTTAATAATTAAATTTGGAATTATTAATAAATAATTTGGAATTAGTAATGGCTAAGTTTTGAAATTATTAAGTTTGAAATCATTTAATAATAAAATTTGAAATTATAATTAAGTTTGAAATTATAATTAAGTTTGGAATTATTAAGTTGAATTATTTAATAATTAAGTTGAAATTATTTAATAATTGAATAAGATTGAATTATTTGATAGTTGAATAAAAATTGAATTCTTTGATAAGAGAAATTTTACTTTTGAATAAGTGAATTTGAACTTCGTTAATAAATGAAATTGGGTTCCTTTATTAATTAAGCTTTAGAAAATTTAATTAAGTTAACAAGGGAAATTTGACTTCTTGAATATGTGAAATTTAGTTTCTTTATTAATTGAGTTTTGAAACTTGTAACTAAGTAAAGAAATAAATTAAATTGAATTTCTTTAACAAGAAATAAAGTGCGTTTTATTGAAACAAACGCAAGGCTCGTAATTTAAAGAATTTGATTGACGAAATTGACTTAATTAAATTGTAAGATATGGTATAATTGACTTAATGAATTGGTAATTTAATATAAATTGTTTTGAATGATAAATTTACTTAATGAATATTGAATGTAATTGATCAATGAATTTAAATTGAATTAAATGTTAAATTAAGTTAATTTAAATGATTTCGGAAGGAAACTTATATACGAATTTGAATTAAGATTTGAATTATTTAAATAAAATTCAAATTGAATTGTAAGACTTTGAAATGGTAATTTGGAAGTTTTGAAGCATAGATTTTGGAAATTGATATTGAAAGACAAACAAAATGTTGATTTATGAATTCTAATTGAAATTGAAATTGATTTGTTTTTGAAATATATTAAACGACCAATCGGTGTAATAATTACGAAAGATATCAAAGAGACCGGAATCGGTCATATATAAATAAGTCAGTATTTAACGTATTGGATTCAGCAGTGATTTTATATAGTGTATATACATGTGTATGTAAGTCCATATGCTAGTTTATTTATATATATCTAAATATATTTATTTACGTATGTTGGGTCTGCATTTGTAAGGCAGGTTTATATAAATATATAAATATATATAGAAATATATTTGTTTACATTTGAGTCTGCATATTTGGTATCTCTGTTTTGCTTTGGAAATATATTTCGAGTCTCTGATTGAGTTGTTATACTATGCATACAAGAAGATATATTAATAAACAAAATAAGTTATTTACACTATGCTGTTGTCTGTAGGTATGATAGCACGTATATTATTTTATATAGATAGGTTTGTATTATATATTTTGGTCCGTATATTTTATTTTATAAATAGTATATGTTATATATATATATATATATATACTATTTTGTTTGATTTGAGTTGATTTTTAGATATGTGTTTTAAAAATACAGTGTTGATTTTAGTATATATGTATATATAGATTTTACATAAGTGTTTTATTGTAATAATGGTTTAAAATGATAATACGATAAATTAATATATTTTTCCTATTTCAGTCTATAGCAAGTGGTTCTGATTCGCTTTATCAATTCCTTTTATCAGCTTATCCGACGAATTCGTGACAATCTTGCTTTGCTTCAAAATCCATGCTTGGATTCGTAACTCGTTTCATTTGTCAAATCTCCTCTAGCCTCGAAAGGTGAGCAATCACTCACGATTAATGTTCTTTTATTTATTAAATTTGATTTCAATTGGAACGACAATTGAAATATGGCCGATGTTGGTTATTTACACTGTTATATATGCTATTACCTGTATCAGTTCACCTGTGATATCTGACACCATTATTTGTTAATTATACGATGATAATCCAGTTTGGTTGATGATTGATTGATTGTTTGTTGTTTATATTGCATGTAATTTGGAACGTATAAGTGATAAATATTATGCAATTTAATTTGACGTATGATAGTTAAAAATTTGAAATGACATATGTGTAAATTTGATTAAATGACATTTGTATAATATGAACCCCTTTAAATGTTATAAAAAAATGACATGTAGAATTTGATAAATTGCACTTTGAACCTTTGAATGTATATTGGATTAATTGTTGTAGTATTAAACTTGAAATTGAAATTGAACGATAAGTGAAAAACTGAAATGTATTAATCTTTAATCTACATGAAATGATAGTGTAGATTCTAGAAATAATTATATTAATTTGCACAAACAACAATGTGAATTGATATGATTATTTAGGGATTATTTGAATTGATTTTGGATTGTTATTGATTGTTGTCATTGCTTTTTTATTTACTTTGATACCATCCCAGTTATCACACTGCAAGTTCCCTTTGTTATGCTTTGATTTTTGAATTGAATTGGAATCGGGTTGAAATGATAAATACCCAAATTTAACTTTGACTTAGGATAGAGAATTTAATAAAACCCTATTGGTCAATAATTTGATTTTAAATTAAAATAAGGATTTTATTTGTATAAATAATATGGTTTTGAAATGAAGTTGGAATTTGAATTTTTATGAAAGGAAAATGTAAATATTGAAATCAGAAACAATATTAATGTAGTAATTGATGAAAGAACGTTGTTTGAAATTTAATTATTTAATAATTAAATTTGGAATTATTAATAAATAATTTGGAATTAGTAATGGTTAAGTTTTGAAATTATTAAGTTTGAAATCATTTAATAATAAAATTTGAAATTATAATTAAGTTTGAAATTATAATTAAGTTTGGAATTATTAAGTTGAATTATTTAATAATTACGGTGAAATTATTTAATAATTGAATAAGATTGAATTATTTGATAGTTGAATAAAAATTGAATTCTTTGATAAGAGAAATTTAACTTTTGAATAAGTGAATTTGAACTTTGTTAATAAATGAAATTGGGTTCCTTTATTAATTAAGCTTTAGAAAATTTAATTAAGTTAATAAGGGAAATTTGACTTCTTGAATATGTGAAATTTAGTTTCTTTATTAATTGAGTTTTGAAACTTGTAACTAAGTAAAGAAATAAATTAAATTGAATTTCTTTAACAAGAAATAAAGTGCGTTTTATTGAAACAAACGCAAGGCTCGTAATTTAAAGAATTTGATTGACGAAATTGACTTAATTAAATTGTAAGATATGGTATAATTGACTTAATGAATTGGTAATTTAATATAAATTGTTTTGAATGATAAATTTACTTAATGAATATTGAATGTAATTGATCAATGAATTTAAATTGAATTAAATGTTAAATTAAGTTAATTTAAATGATTTCGGAAGGAAACTTATATACGAATTTGAATTAAGATTTGAATTATTTAAATAAAATTCAAATTGAATTGTAAGACTTTGAAATGGTAATTTGGAAGTTTTGAAGCATAGACTTTGGAAATTGATATTGAAAGACAAATAAAATGTTGATTTATGAATTCTAATTGAAATTGAAATTGATTTGTTTTTGAAATATATTAAACGACCAATCGGTGTAATAATTACGAAAGATATCAAAGAGACCGGAATCGGTTATGGATATACTCTCTATCTAAACCGAAAACCACTTTAATAACTATACGCGAAGTGTGATCCAGAATGAAGTGGTTGGAATGATGTACGTGATGACTGAAGAAAGAGAACGATAATGGATAGCCTTGACACTTGTGTCAAATTGGAAATGACTAAAACAGGAGCCGTGCCGGGCCAAATGGGGTTAGCCACCTCGAGCGAAAACACTTCTTCGTAACTACTACTCATTACTTGTTATTGATTGGTGCACCCTCGTACTTTTGGGAGTGTTGTTTCGCGGTGTTTCGATCGTGGGGGCGATGCGTTCTCACCAGTCCGGATCAGGCAAATGGTAGCTTCACTACCTTGGGTATTGCCTCATGTGCCTTGTCATACTTGTATCCCTATATACGCGCCCACTACGAATTTGTTTTGTGTTATACGTATGGAGTACTCCCTGATATCCCACTAGTTTACGGTGGAGTTTACAGTGCTGTATAGACTATGACATTTATATAAAATGTGTTAAGGGGGATAATGGTAACGCCTTAACACTATTTTGATATTTTATATTACTGATACACATTATCTATTTAGCGTATACTACTACATAGTAGATAGTTTAACGGATCCTTAAAGGACGGTTATTCCACATCCTTTGAGTTACTTGTCTTTCAATTGTTATTTCACCTGAGTTGGATTTATTGATATAAGAATGTTAATCCTGACTCGAGTTTTGTGTTTTGCTTTACGCTCGGGTCAGACTGAGGGGTTCAGCTTTCGAGACTCGCCTTTGGAGTTGGAGCTTCGCTTGGAGATCCGGCTATCTATCCAGCTTTCAGAGATTCAGTTGATTCCAGTGATGTATATTGATTCTTTTATTTGACTATTGTATTCGATACTTCTATTGTAACTATTTAACCCTGTTATATATATAGTAGCTTCATGAATTACTATCTTTTACTTCCGCTGCATATTTATTACTCTGTGTATGTGATCTGTGATTATTTATTTACTGTATATGTTTAGTTTTGCCAAATTTAAATTAACAATTCGGTATTTTAAATTATTCAAGTCCGACATGTGCGGACGCGAATAGTCCAAAATAGCGGGTCGTTACAGTTGGTATCAGAGCTTTTGGTTGCTCTAGGCAAAACTTAGCATATAGGGTAAGTGTATTTACAGAATCACTCTCATTCGAGTTTCAATCTCTTCCTTTTGAATCAATTCCTTTGAATTTTGGAACGTTTCCTGCGTTTCCGAAGTTCATTCGTGTCCCTCACTATTCGCCTTCTTTCAATTCCGGAGTATCCCATAACTCCACATCGAATGATCTCTATAATGAATCGGCGGTTTTGCCAATCTTTGAATTATTTGTAAATGGATGAAACTCCTTTATAATAAGCATTGATTTACCGGAGATTTCTATATCCTCGGTTTACGATGCTATCTATCTCCTGCTACACCTGAATTCTATTTCTTGAGATCGGATGTAGATTTGCCTCGAAATTCTGCATTGATTTCATTTTTTGAAGTCACGGTCGATCCGGTTAAGGCTGCCCGCGATTTATATACGCTTATCCATCTCCCGATTTTATTATTTAAACATCTTATCTTTGTTTCAAACTTATCTTCGAGTCAAAATTCTCTTTAATTTCGGACCATCAAATTTGAATCTCTGTCATTGCTTTGAAAATCTATTTTTGTATCGTCGAGCGAGGAATTGTATTTTGTAAATTAATATAAAAATGTTTATATATTGTGTTGTTTGAGTTGTTGATGTTGATTTGGATTTTCGATCGATTCGTCTGATCAACGATATCGATAGGATTTCCAAAACACTTGAACAGAGCAAACTGACACGATATTATTTTCAAATTTGGTAAATAAAATAGTTTTGTATGATTGTATTATATTTAAGTATAAATTTTTCTGAAATTAAATTTTTAATGAATCCGTTGTCCGAAATGTGGAAAATTTAATTTTCATTTATTGTTTTATAAATCATTGACTATTTCATAAAATAAATAAATGAATTTATAAAATTTGGTTATAAATTGATTTAGAAATTTAAAAGAATATAAAGCAGGAATTTGAGAATTGATTTTCGGTGATTTCAAACTTCGATTTTTAAATTTTAAAGCATATAGTATTTAAATTATTTTCAAATAGAAACCGTTTCAAAGAATTTTAATTGGTTAAATCTGTGCTTTCCTATTTTGTCGCTGGAAAATAATTTCGGTGATGACGGCCGCATCATCGACATTCATTTTCGAGTTTCGAAGTGGAGAGACTATTCTGTAAGCTTTGCTACGGTTTGTTTTGAAAATTAATTGATTTGAATTTCTTAAAGTATGATTTGATTCGTAATATATATATATATATATATATACTGATATATGATTTAAATCTGATTTGATACGTCATATTTATTTACCTCTAATAAATTTGAAGCTACTCGGAAATTTAAGTCTTAAATTTATGTTAAGAGATAATTTCAATTATAAATGAAATCAAATTGCGAATAAACATTTAAGCCTGAATAATTAAATTAGAAAATTTTACTTGTATAATACTCAATAGCATTATATATAACTTACCTAAATTTTCAAAAGTTAATCATGTAATTGAATATTATACAATATAAATGATATCAAAGGAATTTAAATAAAATTGAGTAGTTATAATGAGGGTAAATATACTTAATATATATGTGATAGGATATATTAAGTAGAATAAATTTAATAATAATTTGGAATAAAGAAGAATAAAAATTTGTTGAATAAAGTATAATTTTAATAAATGACTATTCAAATTTATGATCTTTGAAATTGTTAAATTTAGAAAATTGGATTGTATACAATACAAATGTCTTTATAAATAAAAAAATTTGAGGGCTTATAATAAATGCTATACACTTAAAATTTTAAGTTATAAAAATGATAATGGAGATAAATAGAATAATATAATTGAATAATAGATGTGATTAAAGAAAATTTTTGTTTTGAAAGTTAATAAATTGAAATAATATCAACTTAATGAATTACCTTGAATTTAAAGTCAATTGTTGGATATAGGTTAATTTAAATAGAAAATTTTTATGGTTTAAATTAATTGTTTTATTTTGGAATTCAAATCTATTTTCTTCTGGTTGTTTCTATTTTCCTACCTCCTTCCTTTTCGAGGACGAAAAGTTTTGAGTGGGGGAGAGTGTAACGACCCGTAAATTTTAAAGGTTTTAATAACATTATTAATTGGAATTTTATGGAATTTTAAACAATAAAATTTTGAAATATAAAATTGATATTTGAAATGTGTCTAGTTAAACATAGCAACTGGTAAATTTTCGTCCGAAAATATGAAACTTTATTTCGTGCGTAAATTTACTTCAATTTAATCAGTTGAAAAGTGATGAAAATAAAACGTTTTTGGAACCTAAATATTTTTACATAGAAAAATTCTAAATCATCTTCTGAGCAAGCCGTCAGTTTTTCGTTTTTCCAAATTCGGACTTCTTTAGCTCCGTCGATCTTATTTTTCTGTGTTTTTCATGCACTTTTCCGCTAGTAGAAAATTTTAAATTTTTATAATTCAATCATACCACTGATATCTTTATACCGACTTGACCGTCTCGTCGCGCTGATCTTTACGGTATATTCAATTCTGTGTTTTGAAGTCTGGCACGCAACAGAATCTGTAAAATAGTGATCCGTATCGGTACCGAGTTTTTTGAATTCTAGTGACCATTCAAATTTCATCAGTATTAACCCAACTGTCATAAGCTATTAATCATTCCTCGAATGCAGCACCTCATCTTCACCATTTCCTATTCAAATTCAAGACATGTCGGTTCCTTTAATTGGTTGTGTCTTTTCCAATGCTTTCTGGTTCGTTATATTTTTTTTATATATGGGTTCACTTTTATTTTGCCTGACCCAGATTTGCTTTCTCTTTTTCCCTTCTCTTCTTCATTTCTTCCATTCACATGGCCTCAGGAATTCTCCTCTGTAACTTTCAAAAAGAGAAAAAAAAATTAAAATATATGAACGCAACCCACACATCCAGGCAATACTCCGACCGTGCTTTCCTCCACTTTTACCTCTTCGGCAAAGCTTGGCCGAGCCTTCACGGCAGATGACCCAAACCCGAAGCTCTATTTGCCGAGCACAGCCAACTTCCACCATCGACGATCTATTCCGCAAACCTCGGCCTCTCTCTCTCCACCGTCCTCCCCTTGAAAGTGCCGCAGTCGCCACCTTGAGCCTAGCCTCCGCCACCGCAAATCTCTGCGTCAATCACCATCTTCCACCTCGTGGCCCCACATCCTCGCCAACCACCTACACACCTCAGTCGTGACCTAACAGACCAACGCCGAGCACGACAAACCCATCGCCAAGCATCGACCGCACGCATGCTCCTCCGCGTGATAGGCCACAACCTTCGCATCTCTTCCACAGCGAGCATGACCAAGCCTCCTCTCCAACAGATCGCCCATCCCTCAAACGAGCCGCCCCACTGCAACACCGATGTGCTGCTCCACTGAGACCACATCCACCGGACAGCCACCGAGTGCAGCAGTAGCCATCCACTCCGAGTTCCGAGCACGTAATGATCTTCCCTTCTCTTGTTTTGAATTATATATATACATGCTCCTTTGTATATGTTTCGCATGTCAGAGTGTTTGGTGACCTTCACTTAGTTCATACTGTTTAAAAATATTTCATATATAAATAAGTCAGTATTTAACGTATTGGATTCAGCAGTGATTTTATATAGTGTATATACATGTGTATGTAAGTCCATATGCTAGTTTATTTATATATATCTAAATATATTTATTTACGTATGTTGGGTCTGCATTTGTAAGGCAGGTTTATATAAATATATAAATATATATAGAAATATATTTGTTTACATTTGAGTCTGCATATTTGGTATCTCTGTTTTGCTTTGGAAATATATTTCGAGTCTCTGATTGAGTTGTTATACTATGCATACAAGAAGATATATTAATAAACAAAATAAGTTATTTACACTATGCTGTTGTCTGTAGGTATGATAGCACGTATATTATTTTATATAGATAGGTTTGTATTATATATTTTGGTCCGTATATTTTATTTTATAAATAGTATATGTTATATATATATATATATATACTATTTTGTTTGATTTGAGTTGATTTTTAGATATGTGTTTTAAAAATACAGTGTTGATTTTAGTATATATGTATATATAGATTTTACATAAGTGTTTTATTGTAATAATGGTTTAAAATGATAATACGATAAATTAATATATTTTTCCTATTTCAGTCTATAGCAAGTGGTTCTGATTCGCTTTATCAATTCCTTTTATCAGCTTATCCGACGAATTCGTGACAATCTTGCTTTGCTTCAAAATCCATGCTTGGATTCGTAACTCGTTTCATTTGTCAAATCTCCTCTAGCCTCGAAAGGTGAGCAATCACTCACGATTAATGTTCTTTTATTTATTAAATTTGATTTCAATTGGAACGACAATTGAAATATGGCCGATGTTGGTTATTTACACTGTTATATATGCTATTACCTGTATCAGTTCACCTGTGATATCTGACACCATTATTTGTTAATTATACGATGATAATCCAGTTTGGTTGATGATTGATTGATTGTTTGTTGTTTATATTGCATGTAATTTGGAACGTATAAGTGATAAATATTATGCAATTTAATTTGACGTATGATAGTTAAAAATTTGAAATGACATATGTGTAAATTTGATTAAATGACATTTGTATAATATGAACCCCTTTAAATGTTATAAAAAAATGACATGTAGAATTTGATAAATTGCACTTTGAACCTTTGAATGTATATTGGATTAATTGTTGTAGTATTAAACTTGAAATTGAAATTGAACGATAAGTGAAAAACTGAAATGTATTAATCTTTAATCTACATGAAATGATAGTGTAGATTCTAGAAATAATTATATTAATTTGCACAAACAACAATGTGAATTGATATGATTATTTAGGGATTATTTGAATTGATTTTGGATTGTTATTGATTGTTGTCATTGCTTTTTTATTTACTTTGATACCATCCCAGTTATCACACTGCAAGTTCCCTTTGTTATGCTTTGATTTTTGAATTGAATTGGAATCGGGTTGAAATGATAAATACCCAAATTTAACTTTGACTTAGGATAGAGAATTTAATAAAACCCTATTGGTCAATAATTTGATTTTAAATTAAAATAAGGATTTTATTTGTATAAATAATATGGTTTTGAAATGAAGTTGGAATTTGAATTTTTATGAAAGGAAAATGTAAATATTGAAATCAGAAACAATATTAATGTAGTAATTGATGAAAGAACGTTGTTTGAAATTTAATTATTTAATAATTAAATTTGGAATTATTAATAAATAATTTGGAATTAGTAATGGTTAAGTTTTGAAATTATTAAGTTTGAAATCATTTAATAATAAAATTTGAAATTATAATTAAGTTTGAAATTATAATTAAGTTTGGAATTATTAAGTTGAATTATTTAATAATTACGGTGAAATTATTTAATAATTGAATAAGATTGAATTATTTGATAGTTGAATAAAAATTGAATTCTTTGATAAGAGAAATTTAACTTTTGAATAAGTGAATTTGAACTTTGTTAATAAATGAAATTGGGTTCCTTTATTAATTAAGCTTTAGAAAATTTAATTAAGTTAATAAGGGAAATTTGACTTCTTGAATATGTGAAATTTAGTTTCTTTATTAATTGAGTTTTGAAACTTGTAACTAAGTAAAGAAATAAATTAAATTGAATTTCTTTAACAAGAAATAAAGTGCGTTTTATTGAAACAAACGCAAGGCTCGTAATTTAAAGAATTTGATTGACGAAATTGACTTAATTAAATTGTAAGATATGGTATAATTGACTTAATGAATTGGTAATTTAATATAAATTGTTTTGAATGATAAATTTACTTAATGAATATTGAATGTAATTGATCAATGAATTTAAATTGAATTAAATGTTAAATTAAGTTAATTTAAATGATTTCGGAAGGAAACTTATATACGAATTTGAATTAAGATTTGAATTATTTAAATAAAATTCAAATTGAATTGTAAGACTTTGAAATGGTAATTTGGAAGTTTTGAAGCATAGATTTTGGAAATTGATATTGAAAGACAAACAAAATGTTGATTTATGAATTCTAATTGAAATTGAAATTGATTTGTTTTTGAAATATATTAAACGACCAATCGGTGTAATAATTACGAAAGATATCAAAGAGACCGGAATCGGTTATGGATATACTCTCTATCTAAACCGAAAACCACTTTAATAACTATACGCGGAGTGTGATCCAGAATGAAGTGGTTGGAATGATGTACGTGATGACTGAAGAAAGAGAACGATAATGGATAGCCTTGACACTTGTGTCAAATTGGAAATGACTAAAACAGGAGCCGTGCCGGGACAAATGGGGTTAGCCACCTCGAGCGAACACACTTCTTCGTAACTACTACTCATTACTTGTTATTGATTGGTGCACGCTCGTACTTTTAGGAGTGTTGTTTCGCGGTGTTGCGATCATTGCGGCGATGCGTTCTCACCAGTCCGGATCATGCAAATGGTAGTTTCACTACCTTGGATATTGCCTCATGTGCCTTGCCATACTTGTATCCCTATATACGCGCCCACTACGAATTTGTTTTGTGTTATACGCATGGAGTACTCCCTGATATCCCACTAGTTTACGGTGGAGTTTACAGTGCTGTATAGACTATGACATTTATATAAAATGTGTTAAGGGGGATAATGGTAACGCCTTAACACTATTTTGATATTTTATATTACTGATACACATTATCTATTTAGCGTATACTACTACATAGTGGATAGTTTAACAGAACCTTAAAGGATGGTTATTCCACATCCTTTGAGTTACTTGTCTTTCAATTGTTATTTCACTTGAGTTGGATTTGTTGATATAAGAATGTTAATCCTGACTCGAGTTTTGTGTTTTGCTTTACGCTCGGGTCAGACTGAGGGGTTCAGCTTTCGAGACTCGCCTTTGGAGTTGGAGCTTCGCTTGGAGATCCGGCTATCTATCCAGCTTTCAGAGATTCAGTTATTCCAGTGATGTATATTGATTCTTGTATTTGACTATTGCATTCGATACTTCTGTTGTAACTATTTAACCCTGTTATATATATAGTAGCTTCATGAACTACTATCTTTTACTTCCGCTGCATATTTATTACTCTATGTATGTGATCTTTGATTATTTATTTACTGTATATGTTTAGTTTTGCCAAATTTAAATTAACAATTCGGTATTTTAAATTATTCAAGTCCGACATGTGCGGATGCGAATAGTCCAAAATAGCGGGTCGTTACAGGTAACGCGTAGCTGCTACTACCGCCCACCTTGAACAACACTCCCAAATCAAACGTGTGCACAAAACAATCACAAAGTAATAGAATGGCATACGAAGAAGTGCGTCCGATCATAGGTGCTACCTCATTAGTCCGTTAATCGCTCCTATTTTAGCCACCTTATGCCAACTCACGGGAGTCGGGTCCATGTATTTACCTCAAAGGAAACGTCACCACCATCCTATTTCATTCTGAAATCTCCACAACGTACACGGTTGTTAAAGTGGTTTTCGGTATCGGCAGAGAGTATGCCCATATCCGATCCCAGTCTCTTTAACAACCAACGTTATTATTACCCGTGGTTATAAACAATCTAAAATAGTTTATATTTCAATCGAAATGCTACTTTTGAAACTATTTAAAAGTGAAGTTATTTTTCTTACAAAATAAAATATAAAATCCCAAAAGTTTAGCCTTAGTCCAATTGTATCAACTACAGCACTTGCAAAGTGCAGTAATATCCTTTATAATAAATTTGAGTAAATTAAAATTTAGATTTCAATATAATTTCAGCAAAATTAAACCTTCTATTTAAACAAATCAAAATTTCCACTTTTAAATAGTCATTTAAATTTCTCAATGATTTATGATTTTTATAAAGTAAATTCTTCAAGTATATATCTAACTTTTATACTTTATATAAAATCAAGTACACATTTTCTATGAATTTTACTTAAATAATTAAGTTAAATTACCATTTCCAAAATAACTAAATTTCCAATTAATTTCTTATCTTACCTTTATTTCAAAACCAGCCTCCCATTTCTAAATCAAGTTATATTTCAACTTCCATATTTCACTAATTTAACTATTTAATTCATAGAAAACTTATCCTCGCTTTATTTTCAAGTTATAAAAAATTTCATATTTTATTTCTTAGCTAAAATTCCATTTATTTTTCAAATCCAAATTCACAAGAGAAATTTATACTTTAAATTTTTAACTTTTATTTATTTACATCTTTAACTTGTAAAATATAACTATGATTAAGAATCATTTTAAATCAAATTTTAAACAAAATATTATACATTCTAATTTTACAAATATTCAATAATTCCAGAAAATTTATACATACATACATACATACATACATACATACATACATACATATATATATATATATATATATATATAACCATGGGTCTGTATAATATTTTCTAACCTAGGTCAAGTGCTACGGATAATATATCATTTCAATCCGTAATTTATAAAGGAAATCCGGGTTTTATCATTTCAAACCCACAATCCCAGGTTAAATAACTAAATAAATAAATGAATAAAATTAATATCGTTCAGGCCTATCATTTCAGCCTGTAACGATTTCTATTCTACAGGGAACTAGCAGTGGGATTAAGCAGTAAATTAGTATAACAACATAAATAAAACAGTATCTAATATAACTGATGATGTGTAGGTTTAATAACAGGATTTTTAACATCATAAATTTATATAACAGTCAAATAAAATGAAATAAAATTTTATTCTCTAATTACACTTGTTATTAATTCACAGATATATAAGTACGTTTGTCAGGTGAGAATACTCACCTTCTCGAAGCTGCAGAATTTATTCAAACAACGATATCTACCCCGAAAGAAGAGTATAGAAGGCACGATCAATTTTCAGTGGATGCAACGACTTAATTCAAATCTTGAACAAAGTAATTCAATAAAACTAAGTATTCGAATCTTATCACGAAAACAACAAATTTGAAACAAGATTGAATTAAAGGAAATTGACACAACGGCTCGACCACTCACCACACGACTTGACCCACATATCAAAGGCCCGACTTGTTCATTCATTCCTTTTTTTACTAAGTGCAACATTTGGTTTACGTATTAATACTTCATAATTATTCTTAGTATACAATACTTCATATGGATCTGTTCATAGTGCATAAAGACTGTTATTCATGTATGTACCTACCTACCTATATTCACGATATATCCTAACATGCTAATGCTCAGGATGTTCTACTCACATGCATAGGTGGCTCCCTACTATTCTATTCACCCTCTTATTATAATAATTTTTTCCTTTTTTGTAAAAAGGCACGACCCTTGCCAAATTTCAAAACTCGTATGCATGCACTCCTGAGACTTCACGTCATGGCATAGAGGACTGGTTACACAAGCTGCAGATGGCGCACATTTTCTACTTTAGAAATGCAAAAGGGTAATTTCAACCTAGTCTCTAGTTGGACAACACAACACTATGCTTACCCATATATTCATTCCTGACATGTACGTATAATTTATTTCTCCCTTTACTTATTTGTTATTTTTTTTATTTAAATGGAACGCATGCAGTAGCATGCCAAGTCAGTGGCTAACGACCCAATCATGCAGGAGCAAAATGCAAAATGATGCGACTCTCTTCCCTATTATATTTTTTTCAAAGCCTGAAACACAAACATTTTAAACAGATTAAGGTAGGGTTAAACTCAGGTGGCTCAAGTCTATATACGTGCATGCACTCGAGATTTAGTCCTGTAGGTTGATGTCAAAAGGTGTCGCATGCATTGTTTTCTCCTTCTTCTTTTTTCGAACGTTGGCCAGCACAAAGTCACGAGATGGTTCATGGTGTAAGGTCGGTGACAGAACAAGGAGCGAAGGGTGGTGGCGGAGTAGCCGAGCACGGTGGAACAAACAATAGGAAATAGAGAAAAACTAAAAAAAGAAAGAGGAAAATAAGAAGGAAGAAGGGATGCAGCTATGTACCTGATGCTAACTGAAGCTTTAGCACGACAGGGAAGAAAATGAATGAAATTGTTGCAAATGCGCTACGTATTTAAAGATGAGCTTGCGGTAACGGAAATGTAAATGAGGGGTTATGAATTTATATAGTGGGTTGCGTGTTTTTGGGCATGCAAAAAATCAATGTAGGAAAAAATGGCAAGTGAATCCAAATTTTAGAATGCTAAAAGAACTAAATGATTTCACTGTATTATTAAAGGTTGCGTTTTATAATTAAATTGGTTGAGTGATTTTAGCAAAGTAACGGCAAGAATTGATTTAAAACAATTATACCCGTGATTGGATTATGTACATAGGGTATCTTGCGTGATTTTAGTGGGAGAGACTGCAAGAGATAAATGAACTTTTGAACGTACTCTAATGAATAAAATCTTGCACTGATTTAAGGTGAAAATAGGCAACGATTAATTTATTTCGTTGATTTACAAAAGAAATGACAAGAAAAATGAAACGTCTACGGATTAAATTCTTTATTTAGCTAAGATAATAATTTAAAGAAGGCGCATGATGGAGATAATTGCGTTTGTTGAAAAAGCAAGAAATAAATTGCTCTAGGAACGGTAAATGGAAAGAAAAAGAAAGAACGTGATTATTTAAAAGATGTAAACAGGCGATGATTTTGGGGTGAAAGAAATAGGCAAGCAATTAATTGATTGCGTTGATTTTTGGGAACTATCGCAAGAATTTAAAAATGTGAATGGTTATGGAATTTGTGATCATGGGTTTTCATTTATATAAGAGAAGTTGCGAAATTCACATAAAGGAAAAAAAATATGGCAAGAAATCATTTTTAAATGTTCAGGAGATTATTCTACGTGATGTTTGCTTTATGAAGAGGTAAATTTTGTTGATTTATTAATTTAAAAACGCAGGCAAAATGATAAAATGAGAAAAGCCAATTCAAGGCGTGCGAAAATTTTAGGCAATATTTGTTAGAATGGCAAGAGAAATAACTGCATAGATTTATGTAGGAGAGATCAAAGGCAAGAAATAACAATTTTGAACGTGTTTGATTAAAAGATGCAAACTGCATAGGTTAAAACGCAAGAATTAATAATTTTTTTTTTGAATGGCACGTAAATTTAGCAGGTTATAAATCTTATTGATCGTGACTTATTGTTCAACAGAGGAGGAATGGTTTAAATTGTACACCAAAGTGATTGCGTTAAATGGTGAGGTACGTTTTACACTTGAAGGGAGTAATTTGCGTTGATTTAGTGGAAGAAGGAAACGGAAGGCAAATAAAATTTAAATAGTAGGGAAAATCAAAGATTTCATACCAATTTTAGAACGATTGAAAATAAAGGAAAATGTAACGTTTACATGCGAATTTAGGCAACTTTTAAACGAAATTAATAGGCAAGGAAATTTATTCATTTACCATTTAGAATTGCACATCTACAAATTAATTATTTATTTATATCTGCGGTACGAATTTTTAAGAATGCGTACTACAACTGCAATAATATACATCCAAATTTATACGAAAGTAACGCTTATACGTTATTTATTCCATCAATTAACGTGCCTTTTAAACGTGTAATTAAACAGTTTGTTAATACATCGTAAATTTTGAAATTTATTACTTAACTAAAAAAATGAAATTTGTTTACGTTCTTCTGATTCATATTACCATTTACAAGGAAATTTATTATTCAAATGGATGTAAATAAGTAAAACAAAATATTACTAATTTTAAAAAGGTAGATAATCCATTTTTAAAAAAGACAAAAGCAAAGTATAAATGTTGTTACAATAATTCAGTTGAATTAAAAGAATTTGAAATTAGAGTTTGAAAGATAAAATTTAGAATTTTAAAAATCCAATTAGAGTAATCTTTAACCAAAGTCAAAATTTCAGAAATCTTATCCTTTAATTAAAAATTTGGGAAATGTTTTAATCAATTTTAAAAATTTTGATTTTTATATAATAAACCCCAAAGTTTTATAATTAAAAGAATGAAATATTTGTTAAATTTTGGATTGTTACACTCTCCCCACTCAGAACTTTTCGTCCTCGAAAAGGAAGAAGGGAGAAGAATAGAAACAACCTGAAAAAAACTAAATTGAAACTTAAATTAGAATCATTAATCTAAACCATACAAATTCAATTTTAAATTAATAATTGATTTCATCTATTTAATTTCACTCAAGTTAAATTTTACTATTTCAAATTTCATTACTTCATCTTCCAATTATCTTAAATTTTTTTTCTAAAATCATAAGTTTGAAAATCATTTGTTATACTCAAAAATGTGTTCAATAAATTAATTTCTTCTTTATTGCTAACTATAATTAAATTTATTTCTCTCAATATATTTTTCTCGTCTATGTTAAATATGTTTACACTTATTACAACTGTTTAAATTTATCCTTAGTTCCTTTAACATCATTTTATATTGTAAATTATTCCATTACCCTTTTATTTTATTTACCTCTGTTAATCTTTTTATAACTAGAATTTAAGTGTATAACAATTATTATAACCACTCAAATTTTATTTATAAATCTTTTTATATTGTATATTATCCAATTACATTGTTAACTTCTGAAAATCAAGGTAAGTTATATTGAAATGCAATTGAGTATTATACAAATAAAACTTTCAAATTCAATATCTCAAGTTTGAATCATTAATTCAAAATTTTGATTTTCCTTTTATAATTGAAATTATCTTCAAGATAAAATTTAAGAATTAAATTTCTGATTCCCTTCAAACCATTTAGAGATAAATAAATATATGTACATAATATGTCAAATCATATTTAAGTCATATATCTATATATTATAAATCAAGTCATATTTTAGAGATTCAAATCAATTAAATTCTCAAGGTAACACTGTAGCCAGACTACAGAATGGTTTCTTCACTTCGAAACTCGAAACTGAATGTCGATGATGTTGCAGTCATTACGGAAATAATTTCCCAGCGACAAAGAGAAGAGCGCTGATTTTTAAACCTTTAAAATTCTTTGGAAACAAATTTCTATTTGAAATTAATTTAAATAATATATCCTTTTAAAACTTTAAACACAAGGTTTGAAACCATCGGGAATTCAAGTTCTAGTTTTGAATTCATTTTTGTTTCCAAATTAATTTATAACCACTGTTTATAGTTCAATTATTTATATGAGACGAAAACCTTGGTTTACAAAACCATAAATAAAATCAAAGACTATTATCTCTTGACAACTAGTTAAATTAATTATAAAAATTCTGAAAATTATACTTATATATATAATATTAGATTTTTTTTCCAAATATAGGATAAATTTTTCAAAAAAAGGATAAAGATTCAAATTTGATGGACTCAAAAACAAAGAGAATTTTGATTTAAAGATAAGTTGGAATCAGAAGATCCGATGATTAAATAACAGAATAAGGAACTGGATAAGTTTATATAAATCGCGGGCAACCTTAACCTGGTCAACCGTGACTTAAAGAGTAAGATCGACGTGGATTTTCTAGGGTAAATCTACATTCGATCTGAAGAGATAGAGTTCGGAATAACCAAAGATACTAGCATCTAAACCGAGGATAAATATAAATCTCTGGTGAATCAATGCTAATTGTAAAGGAGTTTCACCCCTTTATTAGAATATTGGCAAGACCGCCAATTCGCTATAAAGATCATCCGAAGTGGAGTTATGTGATACTCCAGAATCGAAAGAAGATGAATAGTGAGGGATACGAATGAACTTTGGAACCGCAGGGAACGTTCCAAAATTCAAAGGAAATCGAATCAAAAGGAAGAGATTGAATGAAAGTGATTCTGTAAATCAAATTTACCATACATTCTTAGTTTTCCTAGAGCCAAAGCTCTGATATCAAACTGCAACGACTCGATATTTCCAACCATTCGCATCCGCACATGTCGGACTTGAATTGTTTAAAATACCGCGTTGCAAATAAAATTTGGCAAATCTCGAAGTAGACAGTAAATAAATAATCACAGAATCATAGACACAGAATCAGAATACTCGCAGCGGAATATAAAAATAACTTAGTGGTTCATGAAGCCACTATCAATAGTCTCAAAATAAGTATAAAGTACATAGTCTTAAACCAAATATAGTTTAAAATCTCCATAAAAAATCTAAATATTAGATTGTCTTGATTACAAAGCCTAATAAGAACTGAACAGAAACTTGACGGCAACTTGAAAAGAGATGATCAGCAGAAGTCCAAGCTCTGGAGTGAAGTCTGAACTGAAACTCAGGCTGACCCGAGCGTAAATTTAAACATAAACACTCGAGTCAGGACATACATACTTATACAGTGTAAGCGAATTCAAGTGAACTGTAATAAAATACAAGTAACTTAAAGGATGCTTGGGACCGCCCATCCTCTAAGGATCCGTTAAACTATTTACTATATAGTAATACTTCGCTATTATAATAGTGTCTATTAGTAAAATAAACTTACTTTTAAATAGCATTAAGGAGTGACCCAATATTCCCCTTAACACGTAATAGTCCAGTAGTCCATCTAATATCATAGTCCCTTCTGATCGGAAAGCCACCAGAGGATACTACACGGCCTACGGGAGAAAACCAAACTCGTACAAGGCTCGCTATGGTAGGTGACACGGCACAACTAGGCAATGCCAAGGTAGATATACCAATTACGCATCCGGACCGGTGGTAACGCGTAGCTGCTACTACCGACCACCTCGAACAACACTTCTAAATCAAAGGTGCGCACCAAACAATCACAAAGTAATAAAATGGCGTACGAAGAAGTGGGTCCGATCAAAGGTGCTACCTCATTAGTCCCTCAATCACTCCTGTTTTAGCCACCTTATGCCAACTCACGGGAGTCGGGTCCACATATTTAGCTCAAAGGAAACATCACCACCATCCTACTTCATTCTGGAATCTCCACCGCATACACGGTTGTCAAAATGGTTTTCAGTATCGACAGAGAGTATGCCCATATCCGATCCCAGTCTCTTTAACAACCAACGTTATTATTACCCGTGGTTATAAAGAATCTAAAATAGTTTATATTTCAATCAAAATGCTACTTTTGAAACTATTTAAAAGTGAAGTTATTTTTCTTATAAAATAAAATATAAAATCCCAAAACTTTAGCTTTGGTCCAATTGTATCAACTACAACACTTGCAAAGTGCGGTAATATCCTTTATAATAAATTTGAGTAAATTAAAATTTAGATTTCAATATAATTTCAGCAAAATTAAACCTTTTATTTAAACAAATCAAAATTTCCACTTTTAAATAGTCATTTAAATTTCTCAATAATTTATGATTTTTATAAAGTAAATTCTTCAAGTATATATCTAACTTTTATACTTCATATAAAATCAAGTACACATTTTCTATGAATTTTACTTAATAATTAAGTTAAATTACCATTTTAAAAATAACTAAATTTCCAATTAATTTCTTATCTTACCTTTATTTCAAAACCAGCCTCCCATTTCTAAATCATGTTATATTTCAACTTCCATATTTCACTAATTTAACTATTTAATTCATAGAAAACTTATCCTCGCTTTATATTCAAGTGATAACAAATTTCATATTTTATTTCTTAGCTAAAATTCCATTTATTTTACAAATCCAAATTTACAAGAGAAATTTATACTTTAAAATTTTAACTTTTATTTATTTACATCTTTAACTTGTAAAATATAACTATGCTTAAGAATCATTTTAAATCAAATTTTAAACAAAATATTATACATTCTAATTTTACAAATATTTAATAATTCTAGAAAATTTATACACATATATATAACCACGGGTCTGTATAATATTTTCTAACCTAGGTCAAGTGCTACGGATAATATATCATTTCAATCCGTAATTTATAAAGAAAATCCGGGTTTTATCATTTCAACCCACAATCCCAAGTTAAATAAATAACTAAATGAATAAATGAATAAAATAAATATCGTTCAGGCCTATCATTTCAGCCTGTAACGATTTCTATTCTACGGGCAACTAGCAGTGGGATTAAGCAATAAATTAATAAATAGTATAACATCATAAATAAAAAAGTATTTAATATAACTGATGATGTGTAGGTTTAATAACAGGATTATTAACATCATCAATTTATATAACGGCAAATAAAATGAAATAAAATTTTATTCTACAATTACACTTGTTATTAATTCACAGATATATAAGTACGTTTGTCAGGTGAGAATACTCACCTTCTCGAAGCTGCAGAATTTATTCAAACAACGATATCTACTCCGAAAGAAGAGTATAAAAGGCACGATCAATTTTTCAGTGGATGCAACGACTTGATTCAAATCTTGAACAAAGTAATTAAATAAAAAAAAGTATTCGAATCTTATCACAAACACAGCAAATTTGAAACATGATTGAATTAAAGGAAATTGACACAGCGGCTCGACCACTCACTACACAACTTGACCCACATATCAAAGGCTCGGCTTGTTCATTCATTCCTTTTTTTTACTAAGTGCAACATGTGGTTTACGTATTAATACTTCATAATTATTCTTAGTATACAGTACTTTATATGGATCTGTTCATAGTGCATAAAGACTGTTATTCATGTATGTACCTACCTACCTATATTCACTATATATCCTAACACGCTAATGCTCAGGATGTTCTACTCACATGCATAGGTGGCTCCCTACTATTCTATTCACCCTCTTATTATAATAATTTTTTATTTTTTTATAAAAAGGCACGGCCCTTGCCAAATTTCAAAACTCGAATGCATGCACTCCTGAAACTTCACGTCATGGCATAGAGGACTGGTTACACAAGCTATAGGTGACGCACATTTTCTACTTCAGAAATGCAAAAGGGTAATTTCAACATAGTCTCTAGTTGGACAACACAATACTATGCTTGCCCATATATTCATTCCTGACATGTACGCATAATTTACTTCTCCCTTTATTTTTTATTTTTAATATTTAAACTGAACGCATGCGGTAGCATGCCAAGTCAGTGGCTAACAACCCAATCATGCAGAAGCAAAATGCAAAATGATGCGGCTCTCTTCCCTATTATATTTTTTTCAAAGCCTGAAACACAAACATTTGAAACAGATTAAGGTAGGGTCAAACTCAGGTGGCTCAAGCCTATTTACGTGCATGCACTCGAGATTTAGTCCTATAGGCTGATGTCAAAAGGTGGTGCATGCATTGTTTTCCCCTTTTTTTTCTTTTTTTGTCGAACGTTGGCCAGCACAAAGTCACGGGATGGTTCATGGTGTAAGGTCGGTGGAAGAACAAGGAGCGAAGGGTGGTGGCGGAGTAGCCGAGCATGGTGGAACAAACAATAGAGAATAGAGAAAAACTAAAAAAAGAAAGAGGAAAATAAGAAGGAAGAAGGGATGCAGCTATGTACTTGATGCTACTTGAAGCTTTAGCACGACAGGGAAGAAAATGAATGAAATTGTTGAAAATGTGCTACATATCTAAAGATGAGCTTGTGGTAATGGAAATGTAAATGAGGGGTTATGAATTTATATAGTGGGTTGCGTATTTTTGGGCATGCGAAAAATCAATGTAGGAAAAAATGGCAAGTGAATTCAAATTTTAGAATGCTAAAAGAACTAAATGATTTCACTGTATTATTAAAGGTTGCGTTTTATAATTAAATTGGTTGAGTGATTTTAGCAAAGTAACGGCAAGAATTGATTTAAAACAATTATACCCGTGATTGGATTATTTACATAGGGTATCTTGCGTGATTTTAGTGGGAGAAACTGCAAGAGATAAATGAACTTTTGAACGTACTCTAATAAATAAAATCTTACACTGATTTAAGGTGAAAATAGGCAACGATTAATTTATTTCGTTGATTTACAAAAGAAACGGCAAGAAAAATGGAACGCCTACGGATTAAATTCTTTATTTAGCTAAGATAATGATTTAAAGAAGGCGCATGATGGAGATAATTGCGTTTGTTAAAAATGCAAGAAATAAATTGCTCTAGGAACGGTAAATGGAAAGAAAAAGAAAGAACGTGATTATTTAAAAGATGTAAGCAGGCGATAATTTTGGGGTGAAAGAAATAGGCAAGCAATTAACTGATTGCGTTGATTTTTGGAAACTATCGCAAGAATTTAAAAATGTGAACGGTTATGGAATTTGTGATCATGGGTTTTCATTTATATAAGAGAAGTTGCGCAATTCACGTAAAGGAAAAAAAATATGGCAAGAAATCATTTTTAAATGGTCAGGAGATTATTCTACGTGATGTTTGCTTTATGAAGAGGTAAATTTTGTTGATTTATTAATTTAAAAACGCAGGCAAAATGATAAAATGAGAAACGCCAATTCAAGGCATGCGAAAATTTTAAGCAATATTTGTTAGAATGTCAAGAGAAATAACTGCATAGATTTATATGGGAGAGGTCAAAGGCAAGAAATAACAATTTTGAACGTGTTTGATTAAAAGATGCAAACTGCATTGGTCAAAACGCAAGAATTAATAAAATTTGTTTTTGAATGGCACGTAAATTTAGCTGGTTATAAATCTTATTGATCGTGACTTATTGTTCAACAGAGGAGGAATGGTTTAAATTTTACACCAAAGTGATTGCGTTAAATGGTGAGGCACGTTTTACAATTAAAGGGAGTAATTTGCGTTGATTTAATGGAAGAAGGAAACGGTAAGCAAATAAAATTTAAATAGTAGGGGAAATCAAAGATTTCATACCAATTTTAGAATGATTGAAAACAAAGGAAAAGGTAACGTTTACATGCGAATTTAGGCAACTTTTAAACGAAATTAATAGGCTAGGAAATTTATTCATTTACCACTTAGAATTGCACATCTACAAATTAATTAATTATTTATATCTGCGGTACGAACTTTTAAGAATGCGTACTACAACCGCAATAGTATACACCCAAATTTATACAAAAGTAATGCTTATACGTTATTTATTCCATTAAATAACGTGCCTTTTAAACGCGTAATTAAACAGTTTATTAATACACTGTAAATTTTGAAATTTATTACTTAACTAAAAAAATGAAATTTGTTTACGTTCTTCTGATTCATATTACCATTTACAAGGAAATTTATTATTCAAATGGATGTAAATAAGTAAAACAAAATAGTACTAATTTTAAAAAGGTAGATAATCCATTTTTAAAAAAGACAAAAGCAAAGTATAAATGTTGTTACAATAATTCAGTTGAATTAAAAGAATTTGAAATTAGAGTTTGAAAGATACAATTTAGAATTTTAAAAATTCCAATTAGAGTTAATCTTTAACCAAAGTCAAAATTTCAGAAATCTTATCCTTTAATTAAAAATTTGGGAAATGTTTTAATCAATTTTAAAAATTTAGATTTTTATATAATAAACCCCAAAGTTTTATAATCAAAAGAATGAAATATTTGTTAAATTTTGGGCTGTTACAGAGATAGTTTAAAAGGATATGTTATACGCATTGGAGAAGTTATCAAACTATGATATATCTAACTCTCCTATTATTACAAATGTTTTATTAGTAGAAAATTTAAAACACAACTTGCTAAGCATTAGTCAATTATGTGATAATGGTTTTCAAATAAATTTCGAAAAAGATAGATGTAATATTTTAGATAATAACAAACGACTCATTTTTGAAGGTTTTAGAAACAAAAATATTTATGTATTAAACATGAATATAAATAAAAATTCAAATTTATGTTTAACCGCCAAACATGATGATCCATGGTTATGGCATAAACAATTTTGTCATATCAATTTTAAAAATATTAATAAGTTAGCAAAATATTAGTTGGTAAGAGGATTACCTAAAATGAACTATAAAGTAGAAAACTTATGTGATGATTGTCGAATTGGAAAACTAAAGAAAAGCTCGTTTAAATCTAAAAATAATATTTCTACAAAACAACCTTTAGAATTATTACATTTAGATTTATTTGGTCCAACGCAAATAAGATCTATAAATCACAACAAATATGTGTTCATAATAGTCGATGATTTTTCGAGATATACATGGACTTTATTTTTAAAACATAAAAGCGAGGTATGCTTAAAATATTTGCTTAAAAAAAATCAAATGAATTTGAAAATTAAAATTATTAGAAGTGATCACAGAGGAGAGTTCGAAAATGATCTATTTACAAACTTTTGCAATAAGAAAGGAATAACTCATAATTTTTCTTTTCCTCGTACACCTCAACAAAATGGTATCGTAGAAAGAAAAAATCGTACATTACAAGAATGTGCATGAACATTACTAAATAGTAGTGGATTACCAAAACACTTTTGGGCTGAAGTTATTGCAACATCTTGTTATGTATTAAATCAAGTAACTATTCGCCCCATGACTAAACAAACTTGTTTTGAAATATTTTTTGGTAAAAAACCTAAAGTATCATACTTTCAAACTTTTGGTTCAAAATGTTTTATGTTAAATACAAAAGATAATTTAGGAAAATTTGATCCAAAAGCCGATGAAGGTGTCTTTGTTGGATATTCAGATCGTAGCAAGGCATATAGAATTTTTAATAAAAGAAATAATACTATTGAAGAAAGCTTACATGTCTCGTTCGACGAAAATCCTTTCAATCACCATACTAATGATGAAGAAGAAACTATTCCACTACCAAATTCATCAAATTCTATAAATATTGGAATAAATTTGCAAAATAACACCTTGATATCATCTCCTAGAATTCTTAAGAATCACCCAATAGATAATATTATTGGAGTTCTTAACTCAAGAGTTACTAGAAATCAACTCAATCAAATAAGCCATATAGTGTATGTATCAAACTTTGAACCAAAGAATTATGAAGAAGGCTCAAATGATAATTTTTGGATAATAGCTATGCAAGAAGAATTAAATCAATTTGAACATAATAACGTATGGGAATTAGTACCAAAACCTAAAGATTAATCGGTAATAGGAACAAAATGGGTATTTAAAAACAAAGCAGACGAGAATGAAAATATTATTAGAAATAAAGCACGTTTAGTTGCTCAAGGCTATAATCAAGAAGAAGGAATAGATTACGATGAAACGTTTGTTCCAGTAGCAAGATTAGAAGCCATTCGTACATTACTCGCCTTTGCAACTCATAACAATTTTAAACTATTTCAAATGGATGTCAAAAGTGCCTTTTTGAATGGTTTTATTAAGGAAGATGTATACTTCGAACAACCACCACTATTTTTTCACAAAAAATATCCCGATCATGTTTTTAAATTTCGTAAAGCACTATATGGATTAAAACAAGCACCTCATGCACGGTATGAACGACTTAAAAATCACTTAATAACATCTGGTTTTCATATAGGAAAAATAGATACAACTTTATTTATTAAAAGAGAAAATAACGATATTTTGGTCGTACAAATTTATGTTGATGATATCATCTTTGGTTCAACCAATGAAAAACTATGTAATCAATTTTCTAATATTATGAAAAATGAATTTGAAATGTCACCATTGGGAGGATTAAACTTCTTCTTAGGTTTACAAATAAAAGAACTCGAAAATGGAATCTTTATTCACTAAGAAAAACATTGCAACGATTTATTACGACGATTTGAAATGGATAAAACATCAAGCAAACCAACACCAATGAGCACCACTGTTCACTTAGAAAAGGATGAAAATGGAAAAGATTTTGATGAAAAGTTATATCGAAGCATGATTGGTTCTTTACTTTATTTAACGGCCAGTCGACCCGATATTATGATGAGTGTATGTCTTTGTGCCCGATTTCAAGCACAACCAAAAGAATCGCATCTAAGAGCTGTTAAGCGTATTTTACGCTATCTATCTAGTACTAGAGGTTATGGTTTGTTTTACCCTAAAGGATCATCGTTTGAACTAGTTTCATATAGCGATTCGGATTTCGGTGGATGTAGAACAGATCGTAAGAGTACTAGTGGAACTTGTCATTTTATCGGACAATCTTTAGTTTCATGGTTTAGTAAAAAGCAAAATTGTGTTTCTCTATCTACTTGCGAAGCCGAATACATCTCCGTCGCTCTAGCATGTGCGTAAGTAATATACATGCAACAAACACTAACGGATTTTGGTAAAATTATCAACAAATCTCCAATATATTGTGATAACACAAGTGCTATAAATTTATAAAAAAACCCTGATTATCACTCACGAACCAAACATATTGATATACGACATCATTTTCTATGAGACAATGTTGAAAAAGGAACTATTTCTTTAGAATACATAAATACCGAAAATCAGGTAGCCAACATTTTCACAAAACCATTAAATGAACAAACTTTGAATAAACTCCGACGAAGTTTTGGTATTTGTTCACTCCATGATCTTCTCCCTTAGAAATAGTTAATTAATAATTTCATTTAAAGACTAAGTTTAGTTATCTTCTTTATTACCACAATTTCTATTTATTAATTTCTGAACCCACTAAATTTTTAGGAAAAAGTTGTTCTATAAATAAGGTTTTCAGCATATATATATATACATAGTTACATAACAACTATATATAAACAATCAATTTCTTAAAATTTTTAGTAAAAAATGTCTTCTGAGGACGACCAAATCGAATGGTGGATGAATAAAGCTCCCTATTCTATAAAAAGGTATGAAGATATTCAAAAGAAGAAACTTCATATAGGACCATTCTATAATCTTCTTAAATTCCCCATGTATGATTTAGATGAACTTTATGAAAATGCTTGTTTGGAAACTCTAATCTCGTTTACTCCTAATGATGTTCAAATAGATCAGTTAGCTATATTTTTATTCTACGCCAATTTAGATAGTACTTCAGTTTGGAATACCGAAGATGAGGACAACTGGCATGATCAAGCGTTTATGGGAATACTATTCGATTAACTTCGGGTTTAATAGCTAGAACCTTAGGATGCTCCGACACTGGGGAGGATTCGCAAAACATTCCGGATATGCGTTTTAAGCCATGGAATAGTATTACTCATCAAATATGGGAGGACGAAATGCCGAAATTCGCTTCAAAATATTTACGTCAGAAAGCCCGACTCCTGACAAGAATGATAATAAATAAGTGGTTCCACGTATGGGGAGTCACGAGCAAATAACGGAATTGGAGCACAAAGCTCTGTATGCTCTCTTTAGTAGAACTCGGGTAAATTGGGCAAAATTCATCTTCGACGAGCTCAAACACTTTTGGACTCGCTCAAGGCCATCGATCATTTACCCTACCTATATTATGAGACTTCTTCGTGCACATAATATTCCTTCCTATCTATCGACGTTCGAAGAAATTTTGCCAAAATATGATTCCACAAAATTCTTTTCTTTGATGCACCTACGAGAAATTCCTCCAGATATTATGACCTTCAAGATTGGACGCATAATCGTCAATCCCGAAGAGTTGAGCCTCCTCATCAACCATACATTGATCCGTCCCAAGATGAAGAACAACATCGAGAAGTCACTCCTCCTCCTCCCGCACCATTTGATTATCCGGGACAGGACGAAATTATAGAGACTCGATTGGAAAAAAATTTAAATGAAAGTATTCGAGATCTCACACTTCGAAACCAACATACATTATCCCAAAATAAAAAATATTTGGCTAGGCGAATTGACAAATTTGAAAGTTCATTTGCTACACGACTAGCCACAGTTGAAGAATCTCTTTCGACTGTTTTACCGGTTCTTAAAGAAGTTTTACAACGAGTTCGTGGTCCAACACCACCCTCTGAGGATTGGGCAACCCCTGTACCTTCTCCTCCTGCAAAGCATTCCAAATTATTTGAGGATGAACCTCCAAAGGAAGCTTTGACATCTCCTTCAAAGGCTAGCGCTTTTGAAAAAGAAGAACTAAAGGAAGATGATACAAATCAAGCTTCACCAAAGGAAGGTGATCCAAATCAAGCTTCTCCATAGGAACTCTAAAATTTAGGAATTGTAGTTGTTTGTATTTTTGTACAAATCCTTGAATGTAAATCCTTCCTGCTATTAATGAAAAATTTCTTTTTTGACGATTGGCTCAATTATTACGAATTCTTTTTGATAATGTCAAAGGGGGAGAAATATAAGTATAAAACAATAAAAATAACCACATATATAGGGGGAGATTTCTAAAAAATATAAGTATAATCATAAAACAATAAAAATAAGCACATATTCAGGGGGAGATTTGTAATCTATTCTATGGTTGTCATCATCAAAAAGGGGGAGATTGTTAGGAAATCAATTCTATGGTTTCGACGATAACAACTATACAATGGAAATCGAATGTACATATATATATCTATATTTACAGGTAGATGATAGAGTAACATCACCAAAGAGACAAATATAAGACTCAAGAGAAGTATCAAAAGACTTCAAATCAGTAGAAGTTGAAAAGGAGCGTCATAGACACAAATAAAGCAACATGCACATTTTCAGACATCTGAGTGCACTAGCCAGACGTCTGAATGTTTCCTCTGGTTTGCAAATCAGACAGAATCAGACATCTGGTTAATATGCTCAGACGTCTGGTTAAACTCTCTGGTTCACAACTCAGAAAAAAGCAGAGGTCTGATAATAAACTCAGATGTCTGAATAGCAACCAGACACAAAAATATATATGAAGACCGGACGTCTGAAACATTCCTCCATACGTCTGATTTTGAACTCGACTGAGTAATTTCAAAGACCAACTGTCACATTTGAAAGGACACATCCGCTTCTCTTTGCTGCAACTCTTCATCACCATCAGAAGCGACTTTAGAGAGATTACAACAGATGCAACTATACAAGAAAACTCTTCATCATTATAAATAGCATCAGGAATGCAAAGAGAATCTTCACCTTTACTTACTTATGCTCTTAATTCCTATACTCTGATTTATACCTATTCTCTAGCAATCAACTACTTGTATTTAACTCTTCCATATATGCAGAACTCCTCATTCAATATTCTTTAGATATATATATATATATATATATATATATATATATATATATATATATATATATTGGAAGCACTTGTACTCAATAGTCAACGTCCGTGTTATAGAACACATTCTTGACAAAGAAACTCTGCTATTGTAAACCTGTTCCTCCGGTCAAGTGAGGGTTAGTTGAAAGGAAATTCCGAAGAGGAGCTTCGGGACTGGATGTAGGACGGGAGGTCCGAACCAGTATAAAATCTTGGTGTGATTAGTTTGATTTACTTTGCTATTATTATCTATAAAGTTATATTATATAGTTAGTTGTTCATACTTGCATATATATCATATACGATCCACTCATATAGATTTTCAGGAAGCAACATTCCTAGGTTCTCACTAGTGTCCTCTGCACTTTACAGAAACTTCTATTATTACTTCTAAAAGTAATCACTGCTACCTCCTACATAGCTTTACATTTTTTCCATCATACCTAGGAAATGATTCCTAACTACTCCACATTTGAAAGTTTGGTTTGGTACCTATGATTTCAAAAACTAAAGCTTCTAATTTTTTTTAACATGAAATCCTAAATTTTTTTTGCCTTTAGAAGTATTATTTTCAAATTTCTATTAAATTCAAATGTGCTTAGTTACTTAACATTTAGTCTTTCAAGACTTGCATCCTTACAGGTTTTTATAAAAATTGGGATTTTTAAATTTAAATGTCACTAAGTTTTCGCTTCCGAAAACTTATTTACTTTTCTACCAATCCATACCTTTAAAATGTTCGTACATGTTTTTAAAACATTTTCTTTTCATAGATTTTCAATTTTGCAAAAACTGGAGTAGATAAGAACAATTATTTTATTAGAAACTCCTTAACTTTCCAATTACTTAACCTTGGAGGAGTTCCTAACTACAAATTGAGACTTTCTACAAAGGCCCTCTGTAATATCTCTCCTAACCAACTTAGTCTCTAATTATTACACTACTTATTACACCTAAGGGTTTAATACCTTAATATATTGGAACTACATTCTTAAGAAACTATTAATGCTAAAACCTTCTATGAATCCTTTAAAAGAGGACTTCATGTTTGTGAAATTTCAAGAACTTATTTTATATTTTTCGAAATAGGTTATTCAAAATAGGTGCTTCCCATACCTTGAGTATCTCTTTCACGTATTTCTTATCACTTGCATAAAACATCTTTATTTGTGATTTGGTTTTATAGAATTTTTATCATTATTCATTTCATTCCAATAGATTAAAGTATGTCTAATCTATATTCTCTTACAATAGACAATTTCCATGAAATTTACTAATTTTCTAATATTTAACTTACACTTTTCTTTTCAGGAAAACTCATTTTCAAAACTGTTTTAATATATCCATAACTAGAAAACATTTTCTCATACTTATTTAAATGACAAATGCACTTACAAACCACTTTTTATTACTTTCAAAATACATTTTTATTTTGGTCAAAATAGATGTTGCGTAAAACACGTTACTACAACCCAAAAATACTAGTGTACGGATAAATACTAATAAACCTCATATATTGTATAGAAACATTTCCTTTGGCAGTAACCTACTATAACAATAGTGTTATAGTCTATGCACCCCTTATTTTTCATGAAAACATCTATTACAATAATAAATATTGTAATTTACGTTTTTGATACCTAATACACTCTAGGTTTTTATATTTAAAATCTTTGTTTACCTACAAAGAAACTAGCGAGCTATATATGCTCTATAGTTCTTCAAAAGAATTTAACTTTTAACAAAATCATATAAAAACCAATTTAAATCTCATACCACTTTTTTTAATTTTTCTTTCAAAAACCCAATATTTACTTTCTCAAAAATATTGACAATTATATTTTTCAACTTTTCAATTCTAACAATTTCATTTTATTGGGCTAAACATAAAGTGGATTTTCTTCTTACTAACCTAGAGTATTCCTAAACTTTGGTAATCTCATTTCCTTAATAAAGCCTTTTGTTTCTAGGATCTACCATTAAATCCACTCTGCAATTATCTGCACATGGGCTTTCTTCTTTTCATATCATCCGAATCTATTGTACATCTCCAATCTTTGCGTACCTCTCTTTGGATTTCCACAATCCGAATCTAAATGTACAAAACCGTTTCTCAAACCCATTCCATGTGTTGACCTTCTCTATGCCCTAAGAAACACTTCCTTACGCCAAAAGTTACACTTCAAGAATTTTGTCTTCAACTGATGAACACGAAGTGTACGAAGAATCTCCTCTATATATATGCTCTTCCATACTCTTGGAAAAATGTCCTCCATGAATACTACTACGAGATTATTTAGGACATCTCGAAATATATGACCCATCAAATCTACAAAATAGCTGGGGCATTGGTTAGCCCAAATGGCATAACCAACCACTCAAAGAATCCATCAACTGTCCTAAATGTTGTCTTATCGATGTTATTATTAGGATTCTAAGATAATGAATTCCAGTGGTTAAATCAAGATGAGAAAATACTAAAAAGCCAACTAATTGATCGAAAAGATCATCTATCCTTGGAAGTGGGTAATGGTTCCTCTTTGTGAGCCTATTCAACTCTCTCTACACACAAAGTCGAAGGGAACCATCCGCTTTTGTAGCGAAGACGACTGGCTCTCTTTACTCGGGTATGCTCCGTCTGATGAAGCCTTTCTCTAATAGCTCACGAATCTTCTTACTTAAATCCTTCCTCTCCCTAGATGCCATATATCTCAAGGCAATGTCACTGGCTTAGCATTATCGTTCAAATAGATCCTAAAGTCAATCGCTCTCTTAGGGGGAAGTCCCCTAACCTCCTCAAAGACGTTTGGAAAATCTCTGATGACTTGAACTGAATCTAACTCTGCTGATGATGAATCGAGGAAATAAAGGAAGCTCAGCATGACTGACTCATGTGGATCGTAAGAAACCTTGAGAATCCTACCGCTGCATGTCTCCAGTCTAACGACTCTCCTCTCGCAGTCCAATATCGCTCCATATATGGATAGCCAATCCATCCGTAAAATCATCCCATACCTCGAAAATCCTAATACATAGGTGTCATAATCAAACTCTATGCCTACGATAAAAAATTTCAAACTCCTACAAACCATAGATAAACGTGTCGATCCTCCTATAGGGTTTGAAACAATGATGTGGTCTATTATTAAGGAGATATCTAAGTGCAAACAATCAACTAAAGAATTCGAAATGAAAGAGTGTGATCCTTCAGAATAAAAAAGAGTCCGAATGGGAAAATCAGAAATATAAATCAAACCTTCTATAAAGATTTTCCTACCTCGATTCGGTCCATTATTAGAAGGTGTTGCATCAAAGCCTGTACTTGCACTGTAGGTGCGCCTGCTCTCCACCCGTTCTCTGAGGACAAACTCTACTAAGGTGACCTGGCTGTCCGCAATTATAACACCTTCTCTTTATCATCTTTTTCTTACAGTCCCTTGCATAATGACCAACCAGTCCACAGCTATTGCATTTCCTGCTTTTCTTGATCCGCTTCCGAGGTCCTCCTTCTTTCCTCTTGTCCTTTTCCTTCTTACTCTTCCACCATGGCTTCTTAGAGCATTTTGACTTAGGAACCTCTTTAAGCTCTCCCTTCAACTGCCAAGATGTAGGCTGAACACTCAATCGGTCCTCCAATCCTAAAAACCCAAACATTCGCTCCGTGTTCTTCAATCTAGCTCGTGCCTACTCGAAATCCTCTGTGCTAAAAAATGTTCTTTCTCCTAAACTAGCGAAGTCCTTGCATAGCTTAGAAAAATTGGCCGCTGTAGGTGGATTAGAGGGATCTCCACCTACTGGTACTGTATTGGACGCTTGCCCTTGCATCTCTGGTACCGTAACTCTATGGAACTAGTCAGCCATACTATGTAAAGAATGGAGAATTTAGGCTCGAAGGAATCAAAAGAAGGTTGAACTGGACTTTTGAGGAGATTTCTATAAAAACTCTCTTTTATACTTGAAAAACTATTTCTACCATAAGAGTTTCTTTCTGAAATATACTTCTAGTTTGAAGATATGCTACTTTAAAAATAGGTTACTTTTGGGAAAATATGTTATTTTTAAAACAAAGTTTTAGGAATCTTGTAACCTTAGGCTTTAAAACCAAATGAAATACCCCACACCCCTTAGTATACCCAAGATGCACACACTTAAGAATATAGTGTGTTATAGGTATAACTAAAAATTTACAGAGACTAAGATTCATAAGACAAAATAAATAAAACAACCGAAACATTTAAATAGTAATCTCATTATTCAAAATCAAACTTCATAAAATAGAGTCATAAAACCAAATACATAAGATGCCTGAAAATTCCAAATACACTTCTTATGAAAAGGAAAATACCATCTCAGTCACATTATCAGAGTACATAAGTAAAACCATCCCTCTCATCAGTACCAGTACATCCGAACTCAAATATAAAGAAAATTGGAACAGAAGAAGAAGAATGCATGAAGAATCTCCAAGAATGTCACTTCTGGAAAGCTGAAAGTCTACTGCCCTTGTCTCTGCTAGCCTATGGGGGAAAAGGGGAAATGGAGGAGTGGGTCAGACTAAAAGTCTGGTGAGTGAAAGTAACTACTAGTATTTTTTAAAAAGGTAAAGATAATAAAACTAAGCAACAGTTCTAATATAAAAGGAAATAGAGGAAAAGACAAAGCTGGAATAAAATACAGTTTAACTTTTCGCTTTGCTTAGATAGTTCGATTAGATTATTTGCATTTGCCTTAGATAACTATTTTGATTAGGCTGAATTCATAATCCTACCTCAATTAGGCTGAAATCCTAACTCTACCCTTTGACCTACGTTCTATCTCTGTTGTGCCACTATGAGCTAGTGCCATCGCGTGTGTCCCACAATGAAAGACACATGTTTAGCACTTTGGAACTCATTAGCGACTTATCTCCATGCATTGAGGCCGCATGCTCAAGAACCATTAGGCTCGCGCTATCTATTGCCCCCTCTTTGGACCTCTTATCTATCCTAAACAGCATAAGCATGTCCAGCCTCACCTAAGTGTGATGTGAGACCACCAGTTCCTGACTGAAGGGGAATGCTGTCGATACAGGTCTTAACAAACAAAATCTAGTTGCGCCCCTTCTCCAGTCCTCTGATTTGAGCTTCTAATTATTGACCACTTATCTACCCTAAATAGCATAAGCATGTCCCACAGAGAATGCTGCTGGCACGGGTCATACTTTTTAATTATTGACCACTTATCTACCCTATACAACGTAAGGGGAATGCTGCCGGTACATGTCCTACTTCTTAATTACTGACCGCTTATCTACCCTAAACGGCATAGGGGAATGCTAACGGTACGGGTCCTACTTCTATCTTTGCTTATTAACTTGGTATAAATCTTTTTAAACAAGCCTCTTTTGTTAACTCTGCTATATTTGCTTATGAACTTATTCTATGTCTTAAAATAAGCCTTTTTCTGTTTGTCTCTAATTTTAACCCGTGTATTATAACTTTACTTATTAACTTAACCCAAGGTCTAAGTTTGAAAATAAGCTTCTTCTGCTATATCTTCTATTTTCTCTTTTCAGTTATAATTACATGTTATAACTGTGCTTGCAAATGTTTTAAATTTACCTATTTCAATCTATGTCCAATTTATTACAGTTCTTCTTGTTTATATTTAATTTTCTATAAATTTATTGTTCTTTTATTTTAGTCCATATTAGCGCATTATTCTCTTTTAATTATTCCATTCACGTAAAGAGGGAATTAAAAAGAACCAACATTTACAGAATAAATCTCAATGTAGAATAGATGTAAATAAAATATAAATAACAACACATAATTGTAAATACTGGAAATAACTGTAAATAATTGGGAAAACTATAATTAATAGTGAATAATTGCAAATAGCTGAAATAGAATAGCTAAAAGAAAATAGACTAGAAACAAGTCTAAATTTTACCTAATAATAAACTTGCATAAAGGTTATCCCAAAATTACAGAAAAACTACAATTATTGGAAAACCTATTATTTTAAATTACTTAAAAATTTAAAATAATTACTTAAGCACTCACCTATAGTCCTTAGCTCTTTTCCTTGGCCTTCCTGGATCCACTTATAGGGTATAAAAAAATCTTCTCCTTGGAAAAATATTCCTTTCAGGGTGCAATCTCAGGCAATGAACCAAGATGGAGAAAATCTCAATGAGAAGAATAACTAGGCCTAGGGTTTTATTTATAGTGTCACTTGTGGATCTTTGACCATCGGATTTGAAGATTAAATCTGGTGCAACCAAGTCATAGGCTTGTTGGAAACCGTCGGATGGAAGCATGGATGCACATGATCGATTAAAATAGAAAAACACGTCATATTGAAATCTTGATGAAACAATGTCCATATACTGAGGCGGGTTGACATGCATGTCGTCCCTTGCATGTGTTAGGTCGACCTGGACACATTAAGAGGTCGACCTACCTCTTTTTATTTTTTTTCTTCTTCTTATTTTCTGATTTCTTGTTTATTCCGTAACTTCTTTGTTTTGGCTCTGATTTTGACAATCTATATATGGAAATTAACCAAAAAATTACCACAGACACAATAGTATAACTCCCGTGGCACGATTCTAACAATTTCATAAATTTATTTTATTATTTAATTAATTCATTAGTTGATTACTATAGCTTAAATTTTGGGTTGTTATAATTCCTTAATTATTCTATGCATTCCATTTTTTCTTATTCTATTCATCAATTTTTTAATGTGAACTTCACCTCTATCCTCTACTTCATCCAGCCTTTTGCCTAAAGCTCATCTAGCTAGAATTCCGCCTATTATGCATCATTCCAAAACATAGATTTATTGAAGAAATCAATGACGTAGGTAAGGTCAATTTAGAGGACAATAGTGTGTAGGTCTAGATCTAATCTTTTCATATGGTTATATTTATTGATTTTATTGTCATTTTAATAGATGGGTGCTAACATTGGTTAAATATCGACTTGATTTATATGTTAACATTAGAGCTTTTCTTTTAGGTATTTGGCTAGAGATTTGCCATAAGTTATTATTGATTATAAAATAATTTTATGCTGGATTTGAATGCAACTTTTTATTGTCAAAACGTAGTTTCTTATTTTGTATATATACAATTATCAATTGATATTTAATATATTTACAACTTTCGCATTTATAACTTGAATTATCATTTGAGCACATTTGCAATGAATTTAATGCATTTAGTTTGTACTATGCATGCTACATGAAATACAAAGCAAGTTTATTTACTTCTTTTAAAATGCATGATTTATATGCATTGTGGTGATCTTATTATCAGTAGATTTATGATGTGCATATATGGATTTTAAAGAATTTGCTTTGGAGTGTTGAGTTCACTAATGAATATGGAATTATTTTTGAATTAAAGAAATTTAAAATTGTGATTTTGTCTTAAGATGGTTTCAAGTACATAATCATTTGGTATATTGATGATTCCTAAATATTCATACTTATCTAATGCATGGTTCTTGTTATAAGCTACAAGTCAGCAGTTAAATACTTGATTCCATGATTCCCAAACCTATTAACCTTCAAATTTTTCGTTTAATTAAATTGTATCTCTTTGATATATTGAGTATAATTTTTCATAAGAAGTCTAAATCATTACTATTTGTAGATATTTGGATCAAACCGAATAAGACTTGACAGTCATCAATGAATGACCTGTGAATGAGAGTGAACCAAATTTCTGCCATTAAAATGTAAGGTATAATGATGTATATAAATTATGTTATTTTATTTATACACATACACGCACACTCACACGCACACTCACATGCATACACATACACATACACATACACACACACACACACACACACACATATCATCACACATAATAAACAAAAATTAAGTGTATACGTGAAGTATTATTTTTTATTCATATATTATAAAGAAATTTTTGTATGTTTTATAACAGAGAAAAGTCCAAATGTTGCTATTTTATGCTGAACGAACGAATTAAGGTACTACTATAGATACTGCACTTTATAGGTAAATTTTTCCATCTTTATTACAATCATCTACCAAATGGTAATACAACACTTACTTGTCCAAATTATTGAAACAAAATCACTACTTTATACATTGAATGTTCCTCTAGTACATCTCAAGTGTCATAATATTCATGCAAGAAAATTACCTAGATACATATGTGTCTTCATTAACATTGTAATTTCCCTTTTTTCCTTGGACGTATGTGAACTGGTAGATTATCCAATGAAATTCGATTAAGGCAACAATGCAGAATATAATTGTGTATTAATGTAAAGCTATAGTCGAGTATAACAAAAGAAAAATTAAACAATAACGCACAAAGGAAACAAATAGATCCCAAAGAACAAAAAAACTGCACTTACCAACCATAGTGCATTAGTTTTTAACATGTAGCATCTAGTGCTTCTCACAAGTATTCTAAAGAAAGAAAGTAAAATAGGATGTAAATATTTGCCTAAATAAGTAAAAATACAAAGAGGTAATTATAAATGGAAATTGAACCATTATTAACTATATTTATTCACAAAAAAATTCATATGACTAAAATCCGTAAGCCTCTTGTTCATTATATAGTTCAAGTACTTCAATGCCAAGTACATAATGCAGATTTTTTTGATTTCTTTACACACATTTATTTTAGTATCATTCATTTAATTTTGATTTCTTTCTAAACTACACTATTGTTAAATATTTTAATGACTATCTTAAACTTGATTATTTTTGCAGTTAATGGTCATCACCTTTGATATTGTAATCATACCTTATGTAAATATTGGATGTTGTGGACATTAAGCGCAAATAAAGGTCAAAATTTTATTTTTAATGTAACAAAATTAAGAAGATGCAATGCATGTCAAGACGTAGAGAGAAACCATTGTTAATTATAATAACTAATTAATGGTGGCCACTAAACCTAATCATAAACATTAGGTTTCTACTCTCTAGATTTGTTCTCTATTCTAATTTCTTCTCTAAAATTCTTCTAAATATCGATATCTTCTCGTCCAGTTTACACCATCTTAATAATGATGGAGGCTAAGGATATCAGAGGGGGTTCAAATCAAGGCGCAGAGGAAGATAGTGGGAAACGGTGGTTAACAAATAGAGGAAAGGTAAGGTGATTCTGTAGGAGGAACGAAAGAACCCCCTAGCCTAAAGTGGCTACTACTCCAAAGTGGAGAATTAGGAGAAAATCCGGCGTTAGATTCTGTTGGAACTAGGTCAACTCACAGCAGAAGTTATGGGTGAATTTCAAAAAAAATCCCCTTAATGGATCTATATTGGGCCTATGAAGTCTGGTTAATTTAGAACATTTCTAAATTTTATTTAAATAAAAATCTATTATTTTATTTAAATATATATAAATTATATATTTATTTATTTAGTCTATATTTTAATACATATGTATATACACATATTTATCATATACATAAATTTATGTGTGTGCATGTGTAACATGTAAGCCTGTGTAAGGTATAACATGCCCATGTATAGATGTTGGGATTTACGTCATAATGGACACGTTAGCTCATCCGATAGGTATTGTATGTTGTTCATATATATATATATGTATGTATTTAAAATTATTACTTGTATAAACATTATATATATAAATATATGTTAATTTTTTAAATAATTTATGTATAATATTTATATTTATCTATATGAATATATATAAATATATATGTATGTGTGTATTAATATATACATATATATATGCATATTATTATAATATGTACTAAAATAATACACACACACATTTTTATAAATAATGAAATAAATATATACGTGTATATATAATTTTTTTATTTTATAATATATATATATTCATACATAAACATATTTATAATATCTAAATATATGTATATATTAATTAACAAAATAATTTATTTCTATAATTTCAGATCGTAAGCCCAACACTCTAAAATTTTATTACTTAAAATATATATTATTCAATTTTTATAATAAAATAGATGAAATATCAATAAAAAATTATTAACAAAATATTTTATTCAAATTTTAAATTACTATATAATTTTACATGGTATTTTGAAGTTCCCCCTACATTTGAGCCATCCAAAAATCAACAACTCTACTCTAATTGAGCCGGCCCTTATCTCCCCATTTCAACTGAAAATCATACCCATCATGATGGGCCAAGATCCTATTTAAGCTCATAGAAAATATTGTTTAATTAAATCTAATTTAATCTCTTATCAAAATCGTATATCGATTGATATATTTAAAACTATTAAAAATACACTCAATAATATTTATTCCTTAAATCATAATGAAAATTATATAAAAATATTCCGTAAATATTAAATAATTTAATTAATTTATAATAATTATAAAGTATCGTTTGACCAAAAAAGAATTCATCACTTCGGTTATGTGAATCACCTGGTGTAAATTTGGTTAGCGATAAATATCAAACTATTCGAGTATTAACGTTTACACATCACTTAGAAGATGGTGTGACATTTTGGTCAAATTTATCGCTTACTTGGTTTCGGTAAAATCCAATTTTACTTTGTTAAGCTCTACCTGGTTGTGACTTTTATTTACACCAATTCTCTTCGTCAAAACTATATCAATTTGGACTTATGGAATTTGGTCATGGTCAGAATTCCAATATTATCCATATTCAACTCTATAATCCAAACACAAAGTTCTTGGTTCAATAATAACAATTGTTATTAACTGGAATGCTTTGGCCAGAGACTTTGACTTTGAGTTGACTTGAGTTAATCGTGATACAAACCCAATATAACCGAGGAGACAAATCCTTACTTGAATAACGCTTCACTTCTAATACTTTCACTCAATCCAACTACAGTAACCCATTGGACGCCATGCCATGATTTGAATAATTAAGGTGAAGGTTTCATATTGAAGATGCATAGTATTCTCAAGCCGAGAGAACTGTGTAAATTAGTTACATCAATATTTTCTGTTTAACCTTAGTTTTATTAACCAATAGAAAACTATTAAGTGAGCCATTCATAATTATCCAACAACTTTGAATATGTTACCCCTAAGTGCCCCATCAATCATGAGTAATACACTGCCTAACATTTGGAGATTGTTATATACTCTAATCTTAACAGATACATCGATATCCAATTTCAATACATCTTGACTAGGAACATTTAAAAAGGTATATTTCTTTTTATTGTGATAAATTACTCATGATTACAACACTTTATAACTACTATCACAAAACATACCATTTATGGATTTTCTATTAAATATACTTTTAATTAGATTAATTAATTAATATAACACGTTATATCAAGTATATAATAAAAAGAAAACACCTTTTATCCCGAACAAGATTGTTATCAAGTTAGACATATGTAAAAATTACATAACTTCCCCTAGGGCATACCCCCAACTCGAGCAGATTCAACATAGCTGAGGGGGCTAAGAAGGTCTCTTACAATGATGCAGTTAAGGGTCAGTCTAGATTTAGATTAGGAGAGATGAGTTTGGATTTCATAAAACCAATTGTGGCAAACGGTAATAAAAAATGAGCATTGACCCTAGATGTAATAAAAGAGGCAGAGGAAGAATGGAAAAACTATTTAATTTTGTGTACAGTGGATCCCAAATCCTGTTACAAGGCCTTGGAAGCATACGCTTGAAGGATGTAGAAAACTTCAACAAACTTTACTTTGCAATCTAAAGAAAACAAGTTCTTCTTTTGCATTTTGAAAATGTTGTAGATAGTAGCGAAGTGTTCGAATATGGTCCTTGGTTCTTTGATAAAAATCTAATCATCGTTACGAACCTAAAACCAAAAATGGAAACATATAGGTACTTGTTAACTAGTATGCCAGTATGAGTGAGACTACCAGTGCTAAGTTTTAGATTGGTGTTTTAAGGCGATCAGCGCATGGGTTAGTACAATTAGTACATCAATTAGGATAGATGGAGCAACTCACAATAGAACAAGAATATCATTTTCTTGAGTGCTTTTAGATATCAACGCAGAAGCGAGGTTCTTAGAATATCTAAAGGTAATGTGTGAAGACGGTGAAATATTTAAGCAGGAAAATCTACGAAAACCCACCGACGAGGTATGATGATTGTTACTATTTTAGACACATTAAAAAACAGTGTTTTATGTTAAAGGTATGGGTGGCTAAAGATGATGGTAATCATAAAGAAGAGATGGTAGCGATCAATGATATCAAGATGGGGAACCTGAAGAAGAGCTGGATGATGGAGGAGATGAAGCTAAAAGGAAGGAAGGCGTAAACATTAAAGAGATTATTAGCCCAAATTTGCATAATTGGGATATAAATAGTAAGATAGAAGTTTTGGTAGATCCCATTGAAGAAGGTTTTATCAAGGATGGTAAGTGGAAAGAGGAAGAGAGGGAGAGTCAAGTTCTACACTGAAGAAGGCGGAGATGCAATTGATCAATTAACTAAGATCTAAGAGAAAATCCTAGAGGAAGTGGAAGTTACAAGGAAGGAGGATGATGGAAACATAGGTCAGGAAGCTAAGGGGAAGTGGAAGTACAACAAACTCAAGATCCATGGGAAAGATCTCATGAAAATGCGAAGATCACAGACGATGACAAGGAGCTTAAAATACTGTTACAAAGTGAAATCAACAAAGAACTTGGGGAAATTTAAAGGACGTAAGTGCAAACATGATACGGTGGGTAGTTTTTTGGAAGTTAAGTCCTTATAGGGAGGTGGGGGAAAAGATGAGTCCAACAACCCAATATACACCGTCAGATGGAGATATTGCGTGTGGTACCGGAGCATTAGCAACATCGCCCATCTGTCATCACCGGAAAATAGCGATATCCTCAAATCCCCGAATAACTTTGCATCTTGTTCATTCCCTACAAATATTAATTCATGTAATGAACTAATTAATAAATTTTTACAGGAAAATTCCAACAACATCAAAACAGAGGGTTGTGAGGTGATGAATATTTTGCACCATGATAGCTTTGACCAGAGTGATGAAAGTGAATCAAATAAGCCCAAGAACTGTGTCGGGCGACCTAAAAATTTTGAGTCAGTTAAAAAAGCCCATGGTAAAAAAGAATCCAAAATATGAGAAGCAAGGTGAAAAACAAGAGGAGATGAAAGGCGCCAATTTTCAAGCCCGGGAGTTAAGAAGCCGAAACAAGATAAATAAATAACCTACTAAGCTGGAATGTTAGGGATTTTCACAAACCCAAAAGGCTCGTAGAGACTAAGAAACTTATGTATTTTTATGAGTTAGACTATATAGGTATTCTAGCAAATAAATTAAAACCTAATTAAATTGAGAAATTAAAGAGTGTATTTGTCAATAAGTGGACAATTTTGAGCAATGTGGGATTTTACTAAAAATGTTGCATTCTATTCTGATTAATAGTAATGTGTAGGATATCAATATCATTAGTATGAGCGAACAACATATAATTTTGGAAATGAGAAAATGTGGAGGCCTTAAATGCAATATCACGTATGTATATGCACACAATTCAGAGTATATAAGTGATAGATTATGGTTAAATTTGATGGAGGATGTGATACTTAGACCATGGATCATAATGAGCGACTTTAACTATATTCGTATGATGGAGAAAAATAAGGGAAATAGTGTGCCACATAGTAAGACGGAAGATATAGACAAGTTTATGTATTCAATGTGTATGTCAGAAGAACAAATTAAGGGATTTTGGTTTCATGATGGTCAGGGCTTGATAAAAACATTCTAACTTAGATAGACTGAGTTCTTGTTAAGGTCCATTAGGTGGAGATATTTTGGAACTACAATGCAAGGCATTTTCCATCAGGAATTAGCGATCATACTCCTATCTTGGTATCGATAGTGGAGTAATGCCCTTGTCCTGCCAGAACATTTAAATACATGAACCCTTCGTCGGCTTGTGACAACTACGATGACACGATAATAGAAGCTTGGAATACCGAGTAGAAGGAAAACTAGTATGTTTTATAGGTAGAAAATGATTAGGAATAAGATGAGGGAGTGGAGAAGAGGAAAGAAGGCACAAGGAACGAGATCGAAATTTATAGGAGTAAGTGTGCTGATTTGCAACAGAAACTGGGAAGGATTCGAAGTGATCATTTATCAGTTGAATTATAGAAATGAAAGTCAAATTTGAAAAAGAGAAAATGCAAGAAATTATAGGAACAAAGCAAAAAAGAAAATGTGACCAGCTGCTATTGGAAGATGAAGAAACTTCTCTTTTATCTAAAATGCCAAACAAAAGCAAGTTGCAAAATTAGGCAGGAAGTTTAGATTTGAATGGTGGATTGTCCCATGATTTACTTGAGGAAGTGGTGAACTATTTTCAAGATTTATTCACTAAATAACAAAATATTCCCTACCTCCAATAGTGTGCAAGTATGTAATTACAGATTATGGATAAAATTTCTTGAATGACCAAATCGATATATCAGAAAACAATACTGCACTCTTCTACATTAAAGAAGTCGCGGCATCGTTGGTAGTATCTTAGGTATTGATTTTGATGATAACAACTATAGACATTATATAAAATACAAATAATAATGTTATACCAAGTTACATATAGTATATAGTGCAGAATATTAGAAGGATGTTGATTAAGAAGACTGTAAAGTGTCAAGAGTAGATTCAAAATGCTGATATAGAGTTCCAAGAGTTGGAATGAAGACTCATGAGTATTAAAGAGTTCAAGATTTCAAGATATTTCAAATAAGGCATAGAGTCGTAGAATCTATGTTAAAACCTTGATAGCACTTTCCTGATCTCTCTCCCCTTCTCTGATTTTGTTTTAAATTATTTTTCAAATATCCTAGTTTTAGAATAGTCTTTTCAAAATATTTCTCAAAATGATTTTCAATCTCTTATTCTTATAAAAATATTATTTTAGTCTTTTTAAGTTTATATATATTGAATTTTTGTTTACACATTAATAAGTTATAATTATATTGACTTTATATATATATACATTATTTACATTATATTAAAATTTCAAAATCATTATACATAGTTTTGTTAATTTTTATAATAACTAAAATATGTATAAACTATGCTTAAATGATTTTATAAATTATCAAATTATTTTACAAAACAACGAGTTTTCAAAATAATGTTTTAAAGTATTTCTCAATTTTTAAAAGATTATGTCAACATACTCTATGTATGTATGTCAATATAGTGGCCGATTTTTTCAAAATTTAAATTTGAAAAGAAGTATCTTTTCATCGTATCTCTTTACATATAGATATGACCACTGTTACTCTACAAATATCAGACTTCCAAATGAAAATTTTATCATAATTTTCTTATTCATCTCTCCTCCTTCCACTCTTTCATTTTCTAAATTAAAATATACCCAAACTCTACTGAAATTTAACCGGAGGCAAATTCAATCATCACTAGTTTGATTCTCCTTCATCTACTCTCTGATTTCTCTCATCTCTCTCACTCAAACCAAGATCAAAGTGTTATCCAAGAGTTATAGGATCAATTTTAATCAAGATCGATGATCTAATTCTCTAGAACTCTACCAAATTATATTGCTATACTTGTGCGTGTGATTGTACCCCGTAAAATGAATTGGGTGTGCTTAGTAGCCTGTAAATCTAATGGGTGTGCTTATAGACTGGAAATCAAGAGACTCTACCCAAAGGTTAGGATTCTGGAGGGTGTCTCTCATTGCCTTAGAATCGAGATCGTATTTGCACTTACTAGTTGAAAGAAATCCGTACAAGGAATAATGCGGGATGGATGTAGGGTAACTTCGAACTAGTAGAAAATCCTGGTGTGTTCTTTCCTTTTTTACTTTTACTTTATTCACTTTTATTTGCTCTTTGATTTTTAATTGTTTCTGTGATTGTTAATTGCATCATTTCAAGTATAATCATAAAGAACTTGAAAAATATTCATATAATACTTAAACACTATTCATCCCCCTCTAAGACCCCTATTCCGCTGACTCACATTTGGTATCAGAGCATTGTTTTCAATGTATTCAAAATCTTATTTTTCTAAAAGTCTCAATTGAATTTTTAATAATATTTTTAACACTATTTTTGAAAAATTAATTTGAAAAATCATCATAATATTGTTTCATAAATTTGCATCCACTCGTTATAAAGGATCATGTGATCTTTTGAAAAGGTATGAATTGTAGGAACGGATGTGTTACATGGCTTTTGATGAACAGACACCTGATTATCAAACTCTACAGATCAAAAGGACAAATGGATATTAGATGATTAAGAAACATGACTAGAAATCCGAAGATTTTGAAAGATATATTTTACAAAGATGGTGGTTTAGTAAAATTTTGAGACAACTATAACGGATATGTGATTGGAATCGACAATGTCGGTAATTCTAAAACTCCTACTATTTCTAATTTTTTTTAGTTAGGAATTTAAAGCATAATCTATTGAGTATTAGCCAATTGTATAATAAGGGTTTCAAAATTAAATTCATAAAAGATAAATGTCACATTGAAGATAATGAGTCAAACATTATCTTTGAAGATATTAGGAAACGAAATATCTATATATTAAGTATGAAATTCTTAAATGATAACTTATGCCTTTTGGCCGAATCAAGTCAGCCTTGGATTTGGCATAAAAGGTTTGGTCATTTGAATTTCAAACTAATGTCTAAAATTTCTAAAAATGATCTAGTTAGAGGTCTTTCCAAAATGAATTTTAAAGTTAATAATTTATGCGATGCATGTCAATTAGGAAAACTTAGAAAATGTTCTTTTAAATTAAAAGATATGATTTCTACCTCTCATCCCCTTGAACTTCTTTACTTAGATCTTTCCGGTCACTAACAGATACAATCTATAAATCACAATAGATATGTATTTGTAATCGTAGATGATCATTCTAGGTTTACCTGAACGATTTTCTTAAAACTTAAAAGTGATGCGTTTGAAATATTTAAAATCTTTGTAAAACGAATTCAAAATCAAATGACTAGTAAAATTAAAAATATTTAGAGTGATCGCGGCGACGAATTCGAAAATTAATTTTTTTGAGAATTTCCTAATAAGAAAGGCATAACCAATAATTTTTCATTTTCAAGAATACCACAACAAAAGGATTAGAAGAACGTAAAAATATGATGATTCAAGAGTGTACTAGAACTATGGTAAATGATAGTAATTTACCTAAAAAAATTGGTTTGAAGTAGTTGGTACTGCATGTTATATATTAAATAGAATTTTAATAAGACCATTAACTAAGAAAACTCCATATGAGCCATTCTATAATAAAAAGCCTAATGTATCATACTTTACAGTTATCGATAGTAAATGATTTATTTTAAATACCAAAGATAATTTGGATAAATTTGATTCTAAATCAGATAAAGGAATCTTTATTGGATATTCAAATAGAAGTAAAGGTTATAGAGTTTTTAATATTAGAATTAATACTATTAAAGAGACATTACATGGCTCAATTGATGAAAACTTTAAAGCTTATAATCCAAATATATATGAAGAAGAAAGCAAGGACAGTCTAAACAAAATTAGTAATAATGAGATTACCAAAAACCAAAATAATAATAATTCAGCAAATTCACATCCAAATAAAAGAACAATATACTTAAAAGATCATTCTATGGAAAATATACTTTGAAGTTTTGAATCTGTAGTTAAAACTAGAAATCAACTAAATAAAATGAGCAACGTTACTTTTACTTCAACTATTGAACCTAAAAATCCAAAGGAAACATCAACTAATGGTTCATGGATTCTTGCTATGCAAGAGGAATTGAATTAGTTTATAAGAAATGATGTATGGGAATTAGTCCCGAGACCTGATGATAAATCCATAATAGGGACTAATGGAACAAGGAGAGGTTGCGAGAAATAAAATTTGATTAGTTGCATCAGATTACTGTCAAGAGGAAAGAATAGATTTGGATGAAACCTTTGCACTCGTAGCAAGATTACAAGCTATACAAATTTTACTTACTTTCGCTAATCATAATAATTTTAAGTTATATCAAATGGATGTTAAAGTGCATTCTTAAATGGTTTTATTAAAGAAGATATATACGTAGAACAACCCCCACTTTTTGAAGATGAAAAACTACCTAATCATATTTACAAATTAATGAAGGCTTTGTATAGTCTGAAACAAGGTCCAAGAGCTTGGTTTGACAATCTTAAATCCTATCTAATACAATCAAAATTTGACATATGCAAAGTAGATAGAATGCTTTTTATTAAAAGAGATAAAAATGATATTCGGTTAATACAAACAAGGTTTTGAATATTGGATTTCGGTCACGTTTCATCTCGGAATTTTTACACAAGTTATCTCATATAGGGGGAGATCTCGGATGAGATGAGTACATATCGGGTGTACAACTCAGATTGACATCTCGGGTTTAATAATGCATTTCGGGAATATCTTGAATGTACTTATGTGTCTAAAATTGATGTATCAAAAATTTATCTAACGGTTATAACTTTCTTAGTAAAAATATCAATGGTAACATTCTTGATTTACAAGGAAAAAGGAATATTTTTAGAAGACTAGTAGCTTGATTAGCTTAATTTATTTGGTAATGATTGAATAATATCCTTTTATTTGAACATAATAAAGAAGTAAAACCTTTCGCCGTGAGATAAAATGTAAAGAATATGTTCAAGAAGTGGGTAAATTATAATTAGATTAGGCAGTTTCTTTTGAATTAATATAAAATTAAAAAATATTATGCAAAATAAGAAAAATATGTAATTTCGGGTGAGATCTCGGATTGAGATTTTGATCCATATTTCGGGTGAGATTTGAATATCTAGGATGAGATGAGTGTCGAGAAAGATATGGAGGAGATTTGATGTCTCGTCTGGTTAAGTGTGAAATGGAGATCTCGGAGGAGATCTCGAGCGATATAAAGGAGATTTAAACCATGAATACAAATATATGCAGATGATATCATTTTTGGATCTACCAACGGTAAACTAAATAAGGAATTCTCAGAATAAGGAATTTGAAATCACTACAAGAAAAACTTGTTTTAGTAGCAGTTTAAGGCAGTGTTTCATAACTATGCAGCCTTAATTCTAATTGAAGTAATAAAAAGAATTTAATAAACTCTACAAAGCCTGTTCTACCCATTAATAAGATGAAATTATTTGAAGGCGGGTTAAATTTCTTTTGGCGGCTGCATTTCCCTATTATTTTCCTCGACTTCTTATCCATTTGTTCTCCATCCAAATAGTAAGAAAAACCTAAAGAATTCTTCCTCTTTCATTCACACTCGTTTTTTCACATAACCTCCGTATGAAAATCTACTTTTGATTCGTCTTCATTAGGTAACGATTTCCTTTCTTTGTGCCATTTCTGTCTCACACTTCGTATGTAAGGATTCTTCTACAAAATCCCAAAATTTTCATCTTGATTACATTTTTTGTTTAACTATTAGTTTATAGTTGGTTGAATTTAAATATGTTGCTCATGCTTAGTTTGATGACGTTTGATTTATTTGCAACCCAGAAACATAATTAAGCATGGATGAAGAAGAACGAATCAGAACTAAGGGATGTACTTTATGGTCACTGAATTTGGCCCTGTTATATATTTTATTCAAAACAATTATTTTGAATTTGTCCTGCAAACTGAGTTCGAAAGCATCCATATTTCCTAATATTTTCTGCAAAAAGTATATTTGGATTATTTATCTCTTATTATGCTGTTGAGGAGGATGAGAGTTGACACATTCTGCTTATTTATTATACTTGTGTCAAATCTTAAATTTCACTTGGTTTTAAAATAGAGTTGTGGAAACATTAATGTTCAAATTTAAAAAATAGAGTCGTGGAAACATTATTGTTCAAATTTATCGGTAATATATTATGCAAGCTTAGTACAATTTATACAAGTTAACTTCATTAGCTAATTAGACAAATTACTATTTGTGATATGTTTGGACCGTTGTATCCAACTTAATAACATTTGTGACACTTATGATCACTCCCTTATGTATAATCTTGCCATTTTATTAAGATATGGCAGCAATATTCAGTAGTTTAGAGCAATCCATTTTATTAGTTTATGATTGTAATGCATGCAATCATACAAAACATAACAAAAGATTGGTAGAACTTTTGCAATCTACAAGGCAATATTTATTTTTGATGATTAACAAATGTTAGACGTCCCATATTTTTCCCTTTTAGTTGTGACTGAATCTAGCTAAAGTTTAATTTACTAAAAATAAACATGTTTGGACCAATATCTTAGCGAAGTAATTTGTTCAACCATGTCATTCCATGTAACGACCCTGTTATCCCATTTTTTGATCAAAACTGGAATATCAACAAGTTGGCGAGGAATGATGGATATCGGGATTGGAGATCGATTGGAAGTAAGACGGCGATCGATGTCGTCAAAATTTGGTTGAACTCCGATCGGGATGAAATTGATTAGAGATGATGATAAGGATTAGGAAAGGCTACGTTTCAAATTTCAGGTTAATCGGAGTTCATATGAAGGAGTTATGATCGATGCAAGGTAGGGAAGGCATGACTGATCGAATCCATCAAGGGGTCAAGGTGGTGCTCGTTTCGAATCCATCGGATTCGAACCCATCAGTTTCGCATCGATCAAAGGGAGATCAGGGTGACGGACTTCGACCCGATGAAGGACTTCGTATTGATCACCATGGATTCGGCTCAGTGAAGTTCGCATCGGCTAGGATGGGAAGAAACGAGATGCTTCGAATCGATACGTTCATATCGATGGTAGGTGGATTTTGGCTCCTTCGTATCCATCAGGTTGTAGTGCTTCGAATCCATGAAGACACCTCTCTTTGAATCCAACCAGTGCTGTTGTTTCGTATCGATCAACTGAAGTGAGATATGATCGATACGAACGAGTCTCAATTCGAATCCATGCATGAGTAAAGCTTTCGAATCGATCAAGTCAAAACGGCGAAATTCAAGCGATGACTCTATCAACTCGGCGAAAAATGTGGATCGACTCGAAGAATGCACGCCACGTCAACCTACTAGCGCGTGCTTGGATCGATTTGAATCAATCGATTCGAACTTATCGATTCGAACAGAGCAAAAAGTCCAAGAAACGCTAATTCGAATCGATGATATCTCGCGATCTACAAGTCCAAATGCTATGAAATTTTCACAGGAGCTTACATACATGTTGAAGAATGTTCTCACCAAATTTCAGCTCAATTGGATGATTTCTTTATCGATTCGAATGGAGTTCGAATCGATCCCAAAGTGGGCCCAATTTCCTTAGGCCGGGCGCGTGGGCCTCACGTGCTAGAAGCGGTCTACCGGATTTTTAGGAGAAATATCAGCTTCCTACGCCTATAAATAGAGCCCCTGGTCATTCAGAAAAGGGGTCGGAGAATTTGGAGAGAACAAGCATGCCCGGACGCTGCCAGAATCATTCTATATCGTCATTACTACCATTGATTTAGAATTCGGACTTTGTAATTGCTGTAATCACTTGTAACCAACAAGGATAATTGATAAAAAGGATAAAACTTTAGAGTGGACGTAGGCCGGAGATAGCCGAACCACTATAAAACTTGTGTCTCTGTTCATTATTTCGGATTTGCTGCTTGTCATTTGCTGAGATTTGTTATTTGTGTTTGAATATTGTTGATTTGCATTCATACACTGGTGCTTTCACGGTATCTGGGGTTTGTGACCAATTTTGGCGCAAACACTTTGGAGCTTTCACTGAGAAGGACTAGCACCCGCTACACCGGATGTGAAGTTTGGATTTGAAGATTTTAAGGAGTTTGGATTTGAGGACGATGACTAGGCAAAATAGTAGAAGGCAAAGGGCTGAGAGAAGCCAACAGGAAGGAAGTCAACAAGCATCTTTCGGAGCTGGGGAAGGATAGGTTTCAATCTACATAACCCGAGATGAAATGGAGGCTGTGGAAAATTCTTTGCAAGAGAGATTGTTGAAGAACCAACAGGAAATGATGCAGACTTTCTTTGAGCAAATGAGAGCTGCAGGGATGCAGAACTTAGAAACAGCTACAGCCGCTGTGAATGCAGAACAGGGGACTAGGGTCGTGGAACCCAATGGAGGATGAGATATGGAGCCAGAAGGCAATCAACAAGGGCTTGGGGGCAGGCCCACGGGATCCAACACAGGAGGACCTTTGGAAGGAGTTCAACAAGCTTGAGCTAACATTGCTGCTAGTGAACCACACGAGGAATATGTGCCAGAGTTCCCTCGGGGGCATGAGGGGCAACCCCCAATAGACAATACTGGATTAGTAGAAATCATCAGAAAAACTGTGCGAGGTGGTTTGACTAACAGAGACTTGGAAGGAGTGAATAGGAGTCTGTTCGCTCGGGAAATAAGGATGGCTCAGAATCCACCTATGTTTAAGCTACCTAGCGTGGAGGTATATGATGGTAAGGCGGACCCAACTGATCACTTGATGAGGTACACCAGACACATGGAGGTACTAGGGGCATCAGAGGAAGTGATGGCCCGATGCTTCCCTTTGTATCTGACGGACTTAGCTGCAATGTGGTTTAGGCAGCTGGGAGAAGGATCTATCAAGACTTGGAGGGAATTGGTGGAAAAGTTTTTGGGACAGTTTCGGGTTCACGTCAAGAGGCCGAAGATTGTGATGACATTGACATCGGTGAAGCAAAGGATGGATGAATCGCTTAGAGCTTTTCTAACTCGATTCAGTGCGGCAGTCGCTTCGGTGGATCGGCCTGCTCCATTGATGGTTTTAATGGCAGCAGTATCAGGAGTCAGGGAGGACTCGGATTTCAAGGTATCTCTGATACGAGATCCCCCACAGGATCTCGACGAATTCTTTCACAAGGCAGAAAGGTTCCTTTGGCAAGAAGATGCGAGTATAGATTTAAAGGTGAAAAAGGTTAATGCAACTCAGGATGTAGGACCATCCAGCAAAGGTTTGGATAAAGACAAAGAGAAAAGGAAGTTGGACGATGATTCTGGAAACGCTAGGAAGCGTTGGAAGGATCCAAAGTTTTCCATATACACAGGATTGAACGAGACGCTGGAGCGGATATACCTGAATACTCGGAATCGCCTTCCTTACCGGAGACCGGCTAGGAGAGAACCATCAGAACGGGAAAGGACATCAGGAAGGCACTGCCTCTTCCATGATTTAGATGGACATGATACCAACAGCTGCAGGCACTTAAAGGATATAATCGAGGAGCATGTAAGGAATGGACAGTTACAGCAATATGTCGGAACTCGGAATGCAACGGTGGAGCAGGAGCAACCACCGACCACCTCACGCCGTGATGATGTGAGGCCCAGGCATGATGGTCGATTGATCATTCACTGATCAGGATAATGTGAAATAAGTAGCGAACTACTGGCAAGCAACCAAGTCATTTACACATGTATGGGGACAGAGATAGCCCCTAGGCATGCTCTGAATGATGATAAACTGCGATGCTGTGGTTTGTGAAATTTATCTTTTGCTTTTTGATTGGACACTTCTTTTCTTTTTGGATTTGGTTTTGGAGTTCGGATGAAACTCCTGGTTTTGCTTGCTTTTTGATTTGGATTTTCCATTGGATGATTGTTTTTGGTTCTGGATGCTGGTTTGGATTTCTGATTCTTTGATTTTGATTTGGATTTTTGGGATTTGGATTCTGGAGTGGATTTTGATTGGATTTTTATCTGGTTTTTGATACATGGTCGTCAGGTATGGATTATGCCTGGCAAGGGGTGAGTCACTTTGCCCGAACATGGTAAATTGACTCATTCAGGTCGTCGAGTATGGACTATGCTCGGCAAGGGTCCGGAGTGACCAGGATTCGGCCTAGGACTTAGGCCCCATATTATCGATTATTGTTTCAGGTCGTTGAGTATGGACTATGCTCAACAAGGGTCAGGAGAGACCAGGATTCGGCCTAGGACTTAGACCCCATATTATTGATTATTGTTTCAGGTCGTTGAGTATGGACTATGCTCAACAAGGGTCCGGAGAGACCAGGATTCGGCTTAGGACTTAAGCCATGGCATAGCTTAACGTCCAGGGACACGGGACCACGGTCGTTAGGTGTGGATTACGCTTGGCAAGAACCCGAAGAGGTTAGCTCAACGTCCAGGGATACTGGACCACGGTCGTCAGGTGTGGATTACGCTTGGCAAGAACCCGGAGAGGTTATGGATTCGGATATCGACCCGAAGAGGTCCTGAATCTGGTTATTGGCTATTGGATAAGGATGGATTAGGACTCGGCTGTCGAGTTCGAATGGATATGGAATTGGCTAAGGCTTTGGTTATGGGATTTGGAATTGGGCATCGGCCCAAAGCAGTCAAGGATGGCATACTCTGGCGATATGGCTATGGACTTCGGATATTGGAATCGAAATTATTCAAAACACGCCTTCCTATCAAAAGGCATGTTTTGGAGGGCAAAGTGTTATCCCATTTTTGATCAAAACTGGAATATCAACAAGTTGGCGAGGAATGATGGATATTGGGATTGGAGATCTATTGGAAGGCGATCGATGTCGTCAAAATTTGGTTGAACTCCGATCGGGACGAAATTGATTGGAGATGATGATAAGGATTAGGAAAGGCTACGTTTCAAATTTCAGGTTAATCGGAGTTCATATGAAGGAGTTATGATCGATGCAAGGTAGGGAAGGCATGACTATTCGAATCCATCAAGGGGTCAAGGTGGTGCTCGTTTCGAATCGATCGCATTCGAACCCATTAGGTTCGCATCGATCAAAGGGAGAACAGGGTGACGGACTACGACTCGATGAAGGACTTCGTATCGATCACCATGGATTCGGCTCAGTGAAGTTCGCATCGGTTAGGATGGGAAGAAACGAGATGCTTCGAATCGATACGTTCGTATCGATGGTAGGTGGATTTTGGCTCCTTCGTATCCATCAGGTTGTAGTGCTTTGAATCCATGAAGACACCTCTCTTCGAATCCAACCGGTGCTATCGTTTCGTATCGATCAGCTGAAGTGAGATATGATCGATACGAACGAGTCTTAGTTCGAATCCATGCATGAGTAAAGCTTTCGAATCGATCAAGTCAAAGCGGCGAAATTCAAGCGACGACTCTATCAACTCGGCGAAAAATGTGGATCGACTAGAAGAATGCGCGCCACGTCAACCTACTAGCGCATGCTTGGATCGATTCGAATTTATCGATTCGAACGGAGCGAAAAGTCCAGGAAACACTAATTCAAATCGATGATATCTCGCGATCTACAAGTCCAAATGCTATGAAATTTTCACAGGAGCTTACATACATGTTGAAGAATGTTCTCACCAAATTTCAGCTCAATTGGATGATTTCTTTATCGATTCGAATGGAGTTCGAATCGATCCCAAAGTGGGCCCAATTTCCTGAGGCAGGGCGCGTGGGCCCCCATCACGTGCTAGAAGCGGTCTACCGGATTTTTAGGAGAAATATCAGCCTCCTGCGCCTATAAATAGAGCCCCTGGTCATTCAGAAAAGGGGTCGAAGAATTTGGAGAGAACAAGCACGCCCGGACGCTGCCAGAATCATTCCATATCGTCATTACTACCATTGATTTCAAATTTGGACTTTGTAATTGCTGTAATCACTTGTAACCAACAAGGATAATTAATACAAAGGATAAAACTTTAGAGTGGACGTAGGCCGGAGATAGCCGAACCACTATAAAACTTGTGTCTCTGTTCATTATTTCGGATTTGCTGCTTGTCACTTGCTGAGATTTGTTATTTGTGTTTGAATATTGTTGATTTGTATTCATACGCTGGTGCTTTCACGGTATCTGGGGTTTGTGACCAATTTTGGCGCAAACAGACCCAAATTTTTTAACGGTTTTAATAACGTGATTAACTAAAATTTTGTGAAATATTAGTTAATTAAATTTGAATTTTTTTATATTTGGTATGCGTCTATTTATATATCGCAAATGGCAGCTTTTCAGCAGGAAATCTGGAAGTTGGTTTTGTTCTATAATTTTATTTCAATTTCAATTTAAATCAGTTAAAATTGATGTGAATTAAATATTTTCGAAACATGAATATTTTTATATAATAAAAATGTTTATCGTCTTCTGAGTGAGACGTCATATTTTGTTTCGCCATATTTGGACTACTATTACTCCGTTTATCTTATTTTCTGCATTTTAGCAGAATTTTTCAGTGCTGAGCATCGACTTTTGATAGGATGGTCGTATCACTGATATTTGTGTACCATTTTGTTCGTCTTGTCGTGTTGATCTCCACCGTATATTCATTTGCGCATTTTGAAGTCAGGTACATGACGAAATCGATAAAATGGTTAATCGTATCGGTACGCGTTTTGTGCCTTTTAGTTTTTATGTCTTTTCATTAGTCCCTTTTGAAAACCAAATAGCCATTAACTTTTAAATTTCATCAGAATTTAATATTGACCTTTTCTATTCCACTAGCTAGAATATATTTGCTGGTTTGTGAACATATTCTCTTCCTTTTTGGTTGTTTCTACTTTGAAGAGAAATAAATTAATATGTCGGTTGCTTATACTTTTTTTTGAAAAGTCTATTCTCTTCTTCGTGCTCGTCCACATTTCCTTTTCACCCTCCATATCGTTTTCTCCGCCATGCACACAAGCGACCCCCCTCCGCTCTCCAAATCCACCACATCCTTCCATCCCCTTGCAAGCCCGCCTTCACCCCATCACTTGCTCCCATCAAACCCGACACTCCATATAGTTTATCGAATGTCAATTTTCTTTTTACTTTATACATATATAAATACAATATATGTAAAGTTGCTTAAGTTGCGTAAATTTATACTAGTTTGTATATAAATCAGTTGTTTATAATGTATAAAATTATAATAGTTTATACAAAGTGAAATTTTGTCTTGTCCAATTTGCTGTTGTTTATATATAGTAAAGTAAAATTATATATATATTTATTATATAAGCTGTGTATATATACCTTGATTTTTACACATTGTATAACATTGTATATACATTAGTTATATATAAATTCTGCCTGCTTATATATGTAAAAGTTTATATAAGGTTTATATATATATAAGATTTGTATGTGATCTGGCTGTTATTATAATATGTAAGTCATACAAATATATGTTGGACCGTATATATATCTACATTTTCTGTTGGTTACAGCATGTATAGGCTAGACTTCATATTGATTTTATAAACATTGGTTTTACTGTATGTAACCTATATATATTAGTTTATATATATATATATATATAAGTGTGTATGAGTTTGGTTTTAAAATATATATAAAGAATTTATTTTGATATGTGTTACAAAATTGGATATTGGTTTTTAAAGGAAAAAAAAATCTTATATTAGCAAATTTTTGATCTCTAAGATTTTATATCTTGTTTCCTCAATTTTTGATTCCCTATTATCAGCCTCATTTGCTAATCTGCGTCAGCTACTTTGCTTTGACATTTATTGCTTGGATTTGGTCGATTTTCGAATTCATGATTTGTTCTGTGTGCTTGTCCTGTTCTCCCTCTAGCCTCGAAAGGTGAGCAGTCACTCACGATTAACATTCTAATATTTAGTAAATTTGATTTCACTTGAAATGAGAATTGGAATATGCTATTAGATTGAAATGTTATTTATATAATTGCTATATATGTTAAATTGTTCACCTGTGATATATGACACCATATCTTGTTGTTTATATTTGATTTAGTTTGTTATTGATGGTATATGTCTGTTGTTGATATGTTATATTATTATCATATTTGTTCCCACTCTGTAAGTTCCGTGTTAGTGTAGAATTCACTATGGGTTGAAATAATACATACCCGAATGATCCTGTAGAATAGGAGAAAATCATTATGGGTTGAAATGATAAACCCAAGCGATTTTCATTAATTTTGAATTTTGGGATTGCGGGTCGAAATGATATATACCCGTAAATAATTAAATTGTGGATTGAAATGATAAATATCTGTATCACTTGACCATATGATAGAAAATTTTATACGGACACCGTTAGTCGATATTTTGAAAATGATTTTCAAATTTTGAAAGGAAATATATGGGTTTTGTTGGATATTGATTTATTAAAATATGATATAAAATGTTATTTTATATATGTATAAAATTTAGATTTTTTAAATAATATGTTTGGAAATTTCAAATTTATAAGTTAGTATTAGAAATATAAATCTTAAGATTTTTCTTATAATTTTATGTTTTTTAAATAATAAAGTAAGATTTAATAAAATAAAATAAGATTTAATTTAGTTAGTATATAAAAGGTTTAGTATTTATTTATATTTTATTAATATTTTAAAATAGATTTTATAAATTTAGAAATAAAGGTTGGAAAGATAAATTAATGTTGACTTAGAATTTTAAATTGGTTAATAATTGAATTTAAGAAAGAATTAATTTAAACTTGTTAGTTTTGTGGTTTTGAATAGGTATGATTATAACTACGTTTATAACTTGATTTGATAAAAAGTGATTAAATGAATATTCTCAATTTGAGTAAAATTGAGATTGAACATTTAATATCAATATAAATATATAAATTGGGATTTAAATAAATTGTTATAAAAATGATTATGTGAATATTTTCCAATTTGAAATAAACTAAAGTTAAACATTGAAATATAAATGAAATTTATATTGTAAATGTTCGAATATATAAACCTGAATCTTTAAACAGTAAATTTGAAGCAGTTAAACTGGAATTGATTTAAATTGAATTTTGGAATTTAAGCTGATTTGAATCGAATTGTGAAATTTGAGGAAACTACTTTTATTATATAAGGTATTTGTAATATATATAAACTATTTTAATATATAAATTATTTTAATATATAAACTATTTTAATTTATAACGATTTTATAATATATACTGTTTTAAATATCTAAACTGTTAAGTTGAAAGTGTTATGATTTCCAAAGTGTTATGATTTCAAAAGTGTTTTGATTTCCAAAGTGTTATGATTTCAAAAGTGTTATGATTTCCAAAGTGTTATGATTCCGAAAGGGCTATAATTTGGGAAGTGTTACGATTCTGAAAATGAATATATTTAAAGTGAATAACGATATCGAATTTATATGGTTTGAATTGAATATGAGATTTTGATATGAAGTATGAACTATTTGAATTGAAATGACCACAGTGTGAAATAAGCGTTTGGTTGTTAAATGGATCGGGATCCAATATTGTCATACTCTCTGCCAATACCAAAACAACTTTAACAGCTGTGTACATGGTGGAGATTCAAAAATGAAGTAGGATGGTTTGGTGACGGTTCTATGTGGTACTTACGTAGCCCCGACTTTCGTGAGTTAGCTTGATGAGGCTAAAACAGAAGCCGTGCCGGACCAAGTGAGGTCATTCCTCCTATCAGACATATTTCTTTGATACCATTCTATTTCTTTTGTGATTTGATTGGACGCACCTCTGATTTGGGAGCATGTCACAAGGTAGGCGGTAGTAGCTGGTATGCGTTACCACCAATTCGGATCCGCAAACGGTATATCTACTCCGGCATTACCTCGAGTGCCTTGTAGCACGCCCTATCGTGCATTCTATGAGCTTGGTTTGTACCATAGATAAGGAGTGCCCTCTGAGTAAACCTCCAATTTACGGAGGAGCTTATGACATTGTATAAACTACGGGAATATTAAAAATGTGTTAATGGGGATATGGGTAACGCCTTAACGCTACTTTAATACTTTACTTTACTAGAGACATATTATAACAGCATATATTACTACATAGTTGATAGTTTCACGGATCCTTAGAGGATGGAAATCCCAAACATCCTGTAAGTTACTTGTATTTCAGTTGACATTTCACTTGAGTTGATTTATTAATATAAGAATGTTAATCCTGACTCGAGTGTTTTGTGTTTTGCTTTATGCTCGGGTCAGACTGAGTGTCACAACATTTGAGACTCACCTTTGGAGCTTTGCTTGAAGATCCATCCATATTTATTAAGCTTTTAGTTATCCAGTTGTTTTGTTCAGACTTGTCATCTGTTGTATTCGAAACTATATTGTATTTGAGATTCTGCTATATTTTGTTTCATACTCTGATATTTTATAGTAGCTTCATGAACTACTATTTATCTATTCCACTGCTTTTTATTATATTACTCCGTGTCTGTGATTTTGTGATTAATTTCATTTACTGTATATATTGAGTTTTGCCAAATATAAAATTCACAATCTATTGTTTTGAGCAATTCAAGTCCGACATGTGCGGATGCGAATGGTTTGAAATACCAGATCGTTACATTCCACTTATTGGTAATGAAGTATGGGAGGCTATTACTGTGCTGTATATATTATTAACTTGTTAAAATAACTTTGTTACTGGTAAGCCTGAAATATATTGTAAAGTTGTTTAAATGAAACTTGAAGTAGGAGCAACGAGTTTGTTTTTAGTTACAAGTGGTTTTGAGTAACTGATCCTTGTTAATACTTTCTTAATTCTATGATACCTCTTCATAATCAGCATCTATTTTGTAGTTGTTGGTATATTTTTGATATTTACTTTTATATCAATCTTACGGTTGGCAAATTGAATCTCTACCTTGATCACATTCAGAAGCAGATTGATAATTGCACTGGTCTCGCAGGATTCCTTGTATTCAATGCAGTTGGTGGTGGTACATGTTACCATCACAAAGGTATAATTGAATGCCCTCATACATTATAGTTCAATTCGGTATTTATTTAACGAGATTTAGTGTCTATGTAGTTCTATACAAGATCCAACTCGAACTATAATAACTCTCCTTTAAACGGTGTTACTAAAGCTATAATATTATATGGTAAAACAACAATGTAGAAAATGAATATAAATGTATTTTTACTGTTTGTTAATGCTACTTTAGTTTATTCTCACTTTGATTTGCTTTATAAACGGACTACTTGCAACTAATTTGTTAGTAAAAATTCCATTTTATGTCATTATCATATTGTTTCAAAATTCAGTATTTCCTTCTTACAACTACAAATTTTGGAGCACTTTAATGTTTTAGTGGTGCAACAATACCAACAAATATTTTGATAACTTATATGCTTTCTTTTTTGTTCTTTGTGAATTAAATATGTAAAATTTCTTATGGCTACTTCAAACTCATAACTACATTTAAAAATAGTGCATATGCATATAAGAGAGATCAATGACACTTTTTGTTGAATTAGTGTATAAAACTTTGTTACTACTACTATAATTTATGGATACCTCAAAAAAAGTTTCATTCTAAAGGAATTATAAACCATAGTTTTGAGAACCAGCATTTATTTCCACCATCAGCAAGATTCTACTATCCTGTAGGTATGTTTTTCGCCTTCTTCTTCTTAAAGCGTTTTGACTACTGAGTTGTATTCTTTTTTGATATAATTCTTGGATAAATTTTGTTATTGCAAGCTCCTCTATGTTTTGTTTTGAGTAGATAAATAGAATGTATAATCTAATTCTAATGGATAAATTATTGGTGTAAATTAGGACTTAAATCAAATTCGGACAACAATAGGCAAATATCAGAGTATTGTCCATATGTCCGAAATCATTATTTGCATTTGTATGGCGAGATAATATTGTTGGCCACATAATTTATGGTTATCCATGTTTATTCGGTAACAGTTTGTATGATTTTGGTTTTGGCAACCTGTTTGTCGTTTGGCGTATCGCTTTTAGTTTTATCCTAAATCGTTGTACCTAATCGTTGATATAATCAGTCACAGAATTGATTGAAAGGGAATCATATTGATGCAACTGAGTTTGCAGCTGATGTTAATGACATTGTTTCAATTTTATTCACATTCTATTGATTTATTGGTGACAATAAATTAAGTCGTTCTCGATCAAACAGATTGATTTTGATTCTATCCCATGTATATTCTGATGTAGTTATTTTGTGAACATATATGTATATGAAGATTCATTCTTAAATTTCACGTTTGTTGAATAAATTTGGTAAAAGATGATCTTTTGGATAAGCTTATTTCATACATTCATTTGCTAGGTTAACGGTAGGTATATAAATTCTTTCTAAGTTGTTAGTTGTTGTCGAAAAACTTGTTTACATCATTGGAGTTTTCGCTGCAGAAAGCACCTCCACCTCCTCGTGCGAGCGCGTGTGTTCCCTTCCAGTGCCTCGTGGCCGTGCTCGAGCTCGCCAAAAACATCGCAACAATCTCGCGATGTGCTCTCTCCCTTTTTTTGAAGCAGTTGAATTCGAACCAGAAAGGAAAGAAGAAGAAATGGAACGATTCATTTTTTATTTTTTTGTGAATGAAGAAAGGAGGAGAAGGGTATCCGATTTCTATTTGTTTTCAAAGAGATCAGCCATTTCTTTTTTCTTCGAAAATCTATTCGTGTGTGATAAAGGAAGGGAACGCGACTTTTTAACAATGGAAAAGATCCCTTGCGTGAAGAAATTGCTTTGCGTATAGGAGTGGGTGAATAGTGATTTGAAGGAGAAATGAAAAAGTGCTGATGTGAAGGAATTTCAGCTGAAGTTGACTAGTATATATATAAATATATATTTAATTAAATTCAAATTCAAATTGTCTCGATAAATGCAACTTTAATCTTGACCTCTTGTTGAGGCATGCCGCTAGGCGTTCAAAATATTATACCAAATATGAAAATTTGTATACATACAAAATAAAACATTTTATATCATATAAAAAGATTAATTTTTATTTTTAAAATATTTATTATTATTAAATTCCTTTATTTAACAAAATGTACTATTTACCCCTATTCTGAACGCAATGGAATCGAATCCTAATTCAATCGTATAAAGAAGATAGTTTTTTGGACCCAATTATTGTATTGAATTTCGATATAAATTTCAACACGTTTACATACCGTACAATTACACGAGAACTCCAAATGCTACGAAATTTGAAATCCAATAATAATACACTACTACAAATTCAATGAAACTAGTTTCGTCGAATTCTGAGACTGTGCCTTGGAAGGCTATTTTAACTGTCGATTTAAACGATATATTTTTAAAACCGAACAAATCACCTTTAAATTCAAATTTAAAACTTTTATTACCTTTATTACTATCAACATAAATTTTACAAGCCTTTTAATTATTTTTATCGGGCTTAAAACTCCAGGTTAAATATTTTAATAATTTTCCGTTATTAAATTCAATTATCCAATAACCTGCTATATTTAAATTCTGCATTTATTTTATAAATGAAAATCAAACTTTTCGTACAAAAAATAAATTTCAAATTCAAATTCAATATTTAAAACCATTTAAATATTCCAAACCAAAGTCGAAAAATCCGAGTCGTTGCATTCCTTCCCCTTAAAAGAATTTTGTCCGCGAAATTCTGAGGCAGAAAGAACACCCTAAACCCACTAACTTACTAAAACTCAGTGAAAGTCCATACTCACTTTTCGAAACCTTTAATTCCAAACTAAAAAATTACTTTCAATTCCCAATCCAAAATCCTTTATTTAGATTATAGTTTTAAATCAACTCATCGTTAGCAAAAAATTTCTAACTTCCAAAATTTTGGCAGAGTCTCCCTTGTATAGAGGAACTTTTGCAATTTGAAAAGAGAGATAAATCTATATACATCGACCCACGAGGTTGGAAAATCAAAAATTTAAAAATATTTCATATTTTTATACTTTTTATCGCATAGGCGTAATTTATTTAGCGTTTTTAAGCAAGTGGCTTATTTATTTAGCAATTAGCGCTACCAAATCCATCCAAACGGCCTATAGGAACCTGCACTTACTCAATTTAAACACGTAAGTACGAAATATATGAAATTAATAACATTTCACTTATATTAAGTAGCTAAAACATGGATTCTATAAGAAATGTATACTAAACAATAATTTATAAGCAAATAGAAGATTCCGACATTAATTGTAATTGCTTCCAACCACATCACATATCATTTTCATTCAATCCGAATGATTTACAATCGACTTGCTTACATTCAATTTATTTTTAAACCAAATCAACTCATATTACTTTCAATTTATTTCAAAATAAATTTTATTTGCTTCTATCAATTCATAGAATTTTTATTTACTTCTGCTTATGTCGAGCGACCAATTTTCCTATGCAATTCGACGATATTCATTCAAATAAACAATCACTTTGGTTTATAACTACTTTAAATTGATTCCAACTCAATTTATATTTAATTCCATTCCATTTCTAATTTATTCACAACCAATATAATCACATTCCATTCATACTCCTTTTCATTATATTAAAAATCTATTTTACTTAGCTCGAAAACCTTCCATGCTAATATGTTAAAGAACTATTTCATATATTCACTTAAGCTGAGCTTCCATTCAAATATTTATTTAAGTTATTTATTTTCTCCAAATTATTTCACCCCATAACTTAGGTTTATTTTTATTGTAAACAACTTCCAATTTAAATCCTTGATTTGATTTTTATTTAATCAAATCCTATCCATTTTACTAATTTATTCGATTAGTCTATTCACTTATTCCACTTTACAATTTTAACTTTCAACTTAATTCATTCCTGAGCTCATTTAATTAATATCAAGGCTATTTTAAATTATTGTGCACTCTAATTGGATTTATTTACTACTTAAACTATATCTATTTTAATCCAATTCCATTATTTGAAAACATTTCAAATTTATATTTAATTTATTAACAATTCAAGTCGAATTTTATTTATAACTCGAGTTTATTTCCAACTCCATTATTAACTCACATTTCAACTTTTATTTAACCAATTTAGGTTCCATTTTCATATTTCATTAAATAATTAATTACCTAATAAGTTCACTCCCCGCTTATGATCAATATTTGATTTTTATCTAAAAAATCACTTTTTTTTAGTTTAATCTTTTTTGAGAAAAATGTGTGATCCTCTACAAATAGAGATGAGCACACATGCAACTATATATAACACAAAAATAAGGTTCTGCCAACATGCCTGGCAGGTAACAAAGTCTGAATGCTAACATCAAAAGTAAAAATCAGGTACCCCTAAGATGAGTTTTGGCAAGGCCGCCACCCATCTCACCCCGATATCGAGATCCGGCATGGCCAACTCCCGATATCAAGATGTTAGGAGTACCTAAAAACTAAAGAAAATCCCAAGAAGTGTAGGATGCTATCACCAACTAAAAAAGGAGCTGTATGCATCTGGATCTGGAGAAATGAATAAGCAACTACTCTGAAATGAAACTGAAGGTGATGCTGAATGGGAGATCCACTCTGAAGACTCTCTGCGATGGAACCACAAATGATCATGATATGGAGACTCTACTCTGAAGACCTCACTACAATCCGAAAATCAGCAATTCCAAGATACGAATTCCTATAAAAAGAACCTGACACCCTATAGCCCATGCCTGAGCCTGAAAGAGGACTAATATAAAAGTTAGAATGATACATATATATGTATATTAATATACATATTTATGTATTAAGAAGGTAGGTAATAAAAAATAAATAAGACTATTCGGACCAATACTAAAGAAATGAATTACTTGTAAACTAAAACCAATAGTGACAAGAATAAAAGGTGAAACAAAGTCGAGAAAAAATTCTTATGAACCTTCAATCATAAGTAAGCTATGCATAATAATGGAGACATCATATAAGTTTGGAAAAATAGTAATACTACTATTATGAATATTAAATATATTGTTATTATGTTTAAAAAGATTTATATTATAACTAACCTTATTAAGATATCATTTAAATAGATTATTTTTAGCTAATTTATATTTGGGATTAGAAATCCAACTAAAACAAAATGAAGAGATTGTATAAATCAATTTGTTAAAATGACCACTATTATTATTAAAAATTCTTTGGTTTCTTTCAAACCAAATATACCAACTAGTAATAATAAATAAAGAGTCATGTAAGAATCTAATATTCTTCTTGAATCTAGATCTAAAATTATCCCAGTAAAAATCATAATTCGAAATTTTAGTTATTATGTTAAAGTTAAAATTTTTAAGAGTGTTATTTAGTACGTAATAAGAGTCCTTACAGTCATAGTATATATGATTAGTATCTTCAAGATGAAAATTACAAAAATAACAATTATTATCAATTTGAATGTTTTTTCTCTATAAAAATTCTATTGTATTTGGTTTTGCTTGCAGTATTAACCACATGTGAATTATAGATTTTGGAGGAGCATTAGATTTCCAAATAAATTTGAATGAGTTATTTAGTGTACCTGAAAAATTAATAAATCTGTAAAAAGAATTTGAAGTATATTTCTTACTCTTATCTCATTCCCAACTAATAATACCATTATCATTATCAATATTATATAGATTTAGTTTAGCATAAAGTAAAGCATGTTGCCTAAGGGTAGTTACTATTAAAATACTATTAAAACTAAAATTCCAAGGAGGATCGTCCTCACGGGAGTAAACTTCCTTAATTAAAACAAACTTAAAATTACATATTTCATAAAGCTCTTTAAATTCCAACTTGAGAGGTAAAGCCGAAATCCAACGGTCATGCCAAAAAGAGGTACTATTACCAGAATGGACTATTATATTAATTCATAAATTAAAAATCTCATGACATTTTAAAATAATTTTCCTAAAATTAGAAATACTTTGAGTGATAGGAGAAGCGACTAGAATGCTATTTCCGTTATAATAATATTTAGAAATGGTCTCTTTTCAAATATTATTATCATTTATATCTTTAAACTTCCATACCATTTGCCAGTAAGGATAAATTCATATTACGCAAGTTAATTACTCCTAATCCACCTTCCTTTTTAGCTTTACAAACTATTTCCCAATTTACTAAACATTTTAAATTATTATTAGGATTTTCCCTACTCCACAAGAAATCACTTCTAATTTTATCATTTTTCTTTAAAACCCTACTCCGGAGAGCAGAGCTAGGGGATACGGCTGTCCGCCACACTGACCCCCCTTTTTAGCCAGCCCAGCCAAGAGCATTAATCCTCTACCTCGTTTCGGCTTTGTTGAGGATAGACCGCTCAAGGCCTTAAGGAAAACAAATCTCAGCTGCAGGACTCGAACCCGCAACCTCCATGAACTTTGTTCCATGGTTGCAAGGTAGTCCTCAACCAGCTGAGCTATGCTCGCGGACAATTTTATAAATTTTATCAATAACCCAATCTGGAAATAGATGCATGGACATCCAATGTATTAGAAGGGCTACGAAAACCAAATTTATTAATACAAGTCTACCCGCTCTAGATAAAAATCTTCCATTCCAGTTAGAGATCTCGTTTTTGATTTTATCAATGATTATGAGCCAATCATCATGTTTAAGTTTAGTAGGTCTAATCACGAAACCTAAATATTCAAATGGAAAGTTCATTGTTTTACAGTTCAAACTATTAGCAACTAATTTTTCAACTTTTTCTATGTCATTTAAAACAAGACCGAACTTCTTTCAAAATTTATTTTTAAGCCTGATAAAAGTTCAAAACTATATAAAATAAACTTAAGAGTAATGATGTGTCTAGGTAGATGGGAAGAAAAAAGCAATGTATCATCGGCGAATTGGAGAACTGAAATACCATTACGTGAAATGTCATTGCCAACATTTCCTAGAATCCCATTTTCTGTAGCACTTTTAATAATCCTAGAAAAAACATCGGCAACTGAGTTAAATAATAAAGGTCATAAAGGATCCCCTTGCCTCAAACCTCTCTTCGATTGAATTTTATTACCTAATATGCCATTAACCATAATACTGGAATTACCATTTTAAGCAAATTCTTAATCCAATTAATCCATCATAGACCAAAACCTCTAGCATGAAATATGTCTACAAGAAAATCCCAATCTGCTGAATCAAAAGCTTTAGCAAAATCTAATTTTAAAATCACACAAGTTATGTTATTCTTACAACAGTGATTAATATCTCTTGAACAACGGCCACTCCGTCAGTGATATTTCTCCCTTGATGAAAGCTGCTTGAGAACAATCAATTAGGTCATTCATTCTAATACTAAGTCTGTTTGCTAGGACCATAGAAATGATTTTAATCGAACAATTAATCAAAGATATATGTCGAAAATCTTTTAGGTTTTTAGCTCCTACTTTTTTATGTAATAAAATAACATTTGCATAGTTAAATCTCCCTAATTCTAAATTACAATTATAAAATTCATTAATCATATTAACTAATCAAATTTTAAAACTTCTAAAAAGTTTTATAAAATAAAATTGAAAACCCATCAAGACCAGGGGATCCATCACCTGGTAAGTCATTAATAGCTTTTCTATTTTCCTCTACAGTAAAAGGACTATCTAGCTCAGTTAAATCTATAATAGAATCGGATGGGTATAGATCTTTCCATCTAACATTAATTCTATGTTTGATTCTAGTACCAAAAATATCTTTATAATAGTCTATAAAAGTCCTATTGAGATCCCTTTGATCAACTAACTCTATATTATTAACAAATATAGAGTTAATTGTATTGCTACATTTTCTACCATTAGCTATATCATGAAAAAAATTATTATTATTATCACCTTCGTTTATCCATTGAATTCTGGATCGCTGCTTCCACATAACCTCCTCCTTTTCTAATATAGAATTTAATTCATCTTTTAAATTAGCAAGAACATTACGTTCACCTAAATTTAAAGGTCTAGATTCTTCTGTCTTATTAATTTTAAGCAATTCATTAAGAATATTATCTTTTTGATTTTTAAATTGCCAAAAACATTTTTGTTCCAATTTTTATGAAAAACCCTAAGATCCCTAAGTTTAGAAACAAAAGCTTTTGCAGAATTTTCCTTATTTTGATATTATGAAAACTCAAAGAAGTCCATTCACTTTTAACTAAGTTCACAAAGTTAGATTCTAAAAGCCACATCTTTTCAAATTTAAATTTGTTTATAATAACTCTATGAAGCTCATAATTAAGGATAATAGGACAATGATCAAAGTAGATATAGGAAAGACCAGAGACTCTACAAATTGGGAATTTATCTTCAATTTCATCAGTAACGAAAAATCTATCGAGAAGAGCCACGGATGGAGATTCTCTAGCGTTACTCCAAGTAAATTCTCTATTAGAAAGGGGAATTTCAATCAAATTAGAATTAATAATAAATTGATCGAATTCCTCCATAGCAGAGTAATCCCCTTCTCTAGGAGATCGCTCACCTATGAAAAGCGTAACATTGAAATCACCTTCCATAATCCAAGAACCCGGGGCTAATGATCTAAAATCTAGGCATTCGTTCCATAAAATTCTCCGATTAATTTTAGAATTAGGCCTGTAGACATCAGAAATATTTAAAAAAGAGTTATCGGAAATATTAATAAGTGTAACATGAAGAGAATGCTCTTTAACAATACTTTGAAGTTATTTAAAGTAATTATCTCGCCAACCTATCATTAACCCCGGAAGAACCCATGGAAGGCAGAAAAACCCATTTTCTAAAGTGATAACCGCCTAATTGTCTAAAAAAGAGAATATCAAGACAATTAATTTTAGTTTCCTGAGTTAAAGCAATATCAATAGAATATCTTTAAAGAATACTCTAACCTTATCACATTTATTCAAATCATTCAAACCTCTAATGTTCCAAATAATGATCCTCATAAACTAACTGTACTAGCCCACTCTAATTCCTTACGTCTAATATACTCCCTATCTATGTTTACATCAGAAAAAATAAAAGAAGTGTCATAAGATAGCTGACTAAACTCAGCAGATGAGAGACTGCCTAATGCATAAGTGGAATATGTACTACCCAAAAAAGAACCCATACCTGTGCCTGGATTCGTTGTGTCAAAAATGACACTCGAACTAGGTAACACACCCATAGTCTGTAACTGACAGTTACGAATCCTGCCACTTCGACGAACGGAACCACTAGCAGCTACAACTTTATTACACTTTACTTTCTTCGACGAAGATTCCAAATCCTTAACAGAATTATTTCCTAATACCACACAAGAAATCAAAAAAATATCAATATCCGAGCATACATTTTCCAAATGATGTATTAAAAGTTAATAGATCTTCATGGATTATCTCTGAGTTTATCGCCATCTTTGAAGGTTGAATCACAAATGAATTCAATGAATCTAAGACCTTATCAAAACCTTTTGACTTATCAAAATTCAAACTTGCAACAAAGCACTTAATATCGAAAGTCTGTTCATCACCAGAATTGTTGCTGCCTACTACCATTGTATCCCACACCAATAATTCGAAATCCACAACCTCTAGATCAACAGACCAATCCATCCTCACTACACTCGAACAACTGCTATCAAATGAAATTACATCAGCACTTCTACCAGCTATTAATACTGAAGCTCTCAATATATTCAATTGTTCAGGAATTATTTGCTCAGTAGTATCCAATTGGTCCCCTTCACCTTCTATATTACCTACAATAAGACCATCATCTAAACTCGAAGACAGACAATCGAACTTGTTAAAGATAGTTATCTCGAAGTTATTCTTCATACGATTCTTGGATTTACAATATTTTCCATGATAAGAAGTAAAGTTGAGACATTGTTCTTCAACATATACGCATCTATTCGAAGAAGATTTTGGACAAGAAAAATCTTTGCATAATGAAACATCAGGATCTAAAAGAATGGGGTCAAATCCTAGATGATCATCTTTAACAACGAGACAGATAAGGGAATGAACTTACTATTACGATCTCCAGAGAATCAGACTTATTGTTCAATTCTTCAGAAATGCCAGCGATTTCCTTTACATTACATCCTTTACCAATGTTCGGCTCATTTATAATTTCAAAATGATAAAACAGATCATCCAAATAGCCGAGACCTTCATTTTTCTTATACCGGAGATGGTCAATCAGTATTCCCCTCAGCATCAAATATTTCAATGCAAATTGAAATTTGTGATTAACCAATTTTGGTGTGGCATAGCCTTGTTCTCGATAGTTTGATTTGTTGAATCCAATCTGAACCTTGACTACACGATCGTCTGACTTGCCAAAATATTCTTTAGGGTTACCAAATCTTTCCATGTATCCTTTGCCTATGTTAGGTTCATTGATGATGTTAAAGTGATACAATAATTTATCCAAATAATTGATACCTAGATCTTTCTTATACCAGTGGGTATCAAGCAAAACTCCTTTAGCATCAAATTTTTTAAGGCGAATTGAAAATCCTGGTTGATCGAATTCGAATTAGAATTAGAAATCGAATTTGAGAAATTATTAGAAACCAAATTCTTCTAGTAGTCTTTCCTCTTATGCCCAAAAGAACCACAATCGAAACATTTAATTGGGTCACGACATTTGTTTGCAAAGTGATTGAGATCCCCACATCTGATACAATAATTCTTGCCCTTCTTGGAATCTATCCATTTCGTTTTAGGTTTACGAATCAATTCTTGAGTTCGAGATGATATTTGGTTCTTAACAGCTTTAGCATAAGTAATAGGAATAGGTTTACTATAGGATAGTTTGGATATTCCAGAGGACAATAAAGATTTCAAATGAGGATCTAGAAAGACCGCCGATGAATTCCGATGAATTTTTTGAGAGGATGCCATTGTTGTGAGTTCAAATTTATTTTATAACTCACATTTGGACTTTCTCTCATTTTTCAAAATATCAAACTATTTTATTTTGGGTTTCTTATCTTACTTTTCAATTTTTTTATAAGTCACACAACCTATTTTTTTTAACTTAACTTACACTAAAATCAACTCCATACCGTTCTTTTGAATTTATTTTAGGTAAGAATTTAAGTCATTCAATATCATCTACAACTCAATTCAATTTCATTTCGATCCAATTTTATTTTCAACTCAACTTCATTTAGTTTGATTCAATTTTATTTCTCAATCCAAGTTAATTTTTTTCTTCAATTCAATCACATCCAAAATTTAATCCATTTAACTAGTCTACTTCACTAATTTATTTCAGTCAAACCACAATCAATTTAAATTTCAACAATTTAATTTCTTCAACTTAATCTAAGTTAAAATTTATTTTTAATCTCTTCATTTTTTATTTTTAATTCAAAATTCAAATCTCATACTTTCCTTTCTTATTTTAAAAATATCATTTCAATTTATAGGTTTATAACTTATTCCCTGATGATTTTTAAATTATTTAAATAAGGATTCTAGAATTTTTTTTCAAACACCTTGGATTTAAACTTCCAGCTTCCGGTTTAACTCAAATTTCAATTATAGTCCATTTGTACAATTTATATTTATACAAATTCTCAGATTAGTTATGTAAACTATTTTAAATTTAATAACCTTGTTTGACTATAATATTATCATTCAAACACTCCTATTATATATATAATAATTTCAAAAAATTATTTCCTTTATATCAAAATATATTTTCAGGTAAAATTATTTCACTTACCTGCTTTTAAAACAATACCATGTTAGTTTATCGTGTTCAAGTGTTCATAAATTCTTCTCGAATTAGCGGCCCACCACTCGATTCGAATTCATATCCCACTCAACCAATAAGTCAACACAATATTAAAACCATTTATATTCACTAACAAATATGCGCTCATATCTATTAATACTCTCAAACTCATTCTAGAGTACTATTGACTCTATCTCTAATGAGTAATCCCCACCAGAGCCAAGGTTCTCGCTTAACCTTCAACTCCTATACCAAGTGTGAAGGCCCGCAAATCCATACCCCTTTGAGCCGATAATATTCCACATCAATTCAACTCAAAGTGGACAGAAATACTAGTCTTCAAGGTTAAAGAAGAAAGAGGAAGAAAATAACAACATAGAGTCTCACAATCACAGCGGAAGAAAATATAATATACACTAACAGCTTTTAAATACAAAGAAACCTGTACTGTTACATATACATGCCATTATCAAAGTATAACAATCATCCATTTATTTGGACAACTTAATACTTGTCCTTACACAGCTGAAATAATAATCAAGTACGGAGCGACGTCTCTATCATCCAGCTCGCCACTTGAGCTCCATAGCATTTTATCTTGAACCTGTTCAACTCGGCCTAACCCGAGCATCATAATAAACCAACACTCAAGTCAGATTGGAAAACCAGCGTGAGAAAACACACTCGATTGGATTATTATATTTTTTTGAAAATCTTTTGAAAAATAAAGGTATCTCGTAAGACCACACCACAAATAAACATGACGGGTTTTTATCTTACGATAACCAAAACATTTTTATCGAATCCATCTGATATTGTAATAATGTCTATAAAAAATAAAATCAAATATAGCTGAAATTCTTGCATCTCACGTTCCAGCATAGTTGGGAACAATCAAAACTATACGGGCGCTTATTGGAGAATGGATTCCATACAATGGCAGGGCGACTAGGGTACCGCCCGTCACAGTACCTGGTCTAGATCAGCATAACGAGGACTACTCTCGGTCCCCTGCAACACAAGACCGGAGCTACCCTTACTGGATAGTTCGAATAAGATCACCCCGTGGTTGGGACTAGCAACCGCTACATAGCCGAATAAAGGCACTCTAGACAGCGGAAATCTTATCCTAATTGGGTGGTACCCACTTAGCCTTGCTGCACCTCCTCTGTTTTAGCCATTCCCGATTGATGAGGCTTGAGGCTAAGCGTTACCTTTTTAGAACACATTCACTTAGAATGCTCATCGTCCTCTAATGACGACGGTCTGATAGCATTCGTCCATATAAGTTGCCCTAGGTCTGGGCAAACCGAGTACTCGTCTTCATCATCTTTACGGTCTTCATTCGTAAACGTTCAAACCAGATCGAAGTGGTTTTCAGATATTTAAAACCGATCCCAATCTCTTCGAAATAATCAGCACATTGGGCAATATTGTTAGTTGGTTATTTAACTATCAAATAACATCCACAAGCAACGATCAAGCCTTAAATAATTTTCTAAATTATTTATCTCAAAATAACTACTCAAGGTATTATTTCAATATTTCAACAGTTTGAAAATAGTTTTTCAAATCCCTTTATTTCTCATGGAACAAATTTCAACCTTTGCCCAACACCGAGAATATTTTTCCCACTTCATTAATTACTCAACACTTGGAAAATATTCATTTATTTTCTATTTCTTTTCTCAAAAATCATTTACAATTTTATTTGTAAATTTCCAACTTGTTTCACATGAATTTTATAAATCCCAGAATTCCTTAGTTAATTTCCTTCAATATTTCCAAAGCCATTTATGCTTATCTAAAATCCTAATTTCACTTCTACTTCCCTTGTGGGTTTTATTTCACCTTCCGAAGTTCACTTATCTTATACTTTAGAAATTTATTTAAGTTCTCGTAATATACTATAAGATCTTCTTCTAAAATCTTATTTGTTTAGTAAACTTCGCTTCCCGTGTCAAGAGGATTTATAACGAATTTTAAAACATGTACTTATAAAATAAGAATAATGGTTTATTTTTAAAATATAGTTTTAGGTAAATCGAGAACATGGCATTAATAATTCATATCCAATCACAAATAATTCACAAAGTTAATAGATAAAATTATAACTTATTTCAGTAATTATTAGGTATTATAATAACTAACTTTTGCAATATTCTAAATTCAAATAATAATTTAAATTATATGGTATAGTAGATTTTAAAGTTCCACTTCAAACAAATTCCATTTATTCAACAAAAATATACTTTTAAGAAAATCCAATATACAGATTTCCCTTCGTAAATATCTCTTGATTTGCATCACCTTGACCATAACTTAATTTATCACAATCTTCACATTCGAAATATAGCCCATTATTTCAGTTCAAAACAATTCATATAACATGATATAAGTCCATACCACTAATTTATATTTTTAACATATCCACTGATATCATTTTATCTTATTTATAAACCCCGTTCAAAAATTTATAAACTCCTTTGAGTTTTCCATCTATTTAAAAAAATAAATTCTATTTATAATTCCATATTATAATTTATCCCTTAACAAAATTCCATTTTATTTCAAATCTATTTATTGATTTCAACATCTCTCCAAGCCCTTAATATATAATTTAATTTTAACACTCCACTTAAACAAATTTTCCAATAGTTAAGTATAACCTCGGTTAGTTAATATATTTTTATTCTACTTAATTGCCTTTAGAATAAATCCAATTTTCAGTAAAAATTATTTCTTTTCAAATTCCTTCAATTTAATTATTTATGATATTTAAAAACACCAAATTCAATTCCCAGGCTATTTAACATTTAATAATTCAATTCACACACCATCCATAACGATTTATCCATCATATATATATATATATATATATATATTAAACAATAAATATTTTTTTAGGAATCCAGTTAGATCCCTCCAACCTGTTTTCCCTGCATCTACAAATGTTAGTCAACAAATAAAATACCAATCCCACTTCAAGGGTGTAACAACCCTGAGATTGCAATTACCAAATGATAAGTTAAAAATTATGATTTTAAGTTAAATGGGGGGCTAAACAAATTTTTGGGAATTTAAATTTGCAATTAGTTTGCAAATTAAAATATTTTGGGTTGAAATGGGGAATTTTTAAATAAAAAGTGATTATGGGTTAATGGGCCAAATGAGATAATTACATGGTTTTAATTAAAACTAGAATGCTTATTAGGATTTTTGTTCACATGATAACTTAGAAAATAAACTAAGTCCTAATGGGTTTCTAAACCCTCTTACCATAACCCATTAACCAACCCACTTCTATTTAATATCTCAAACCCCTCTCATAAACCCTAACCCTCCTCCTCTTCATAAATTCCTAAAACCTAGATCTAAACAAAATTAATGGCCTCCATTTAGAAGCTCCATCTCCTTCTCTTCATAAATTAGTTTAATCCTAAAAGAAAAAGAAAAGAGAAGAAGAAAGGTAATGCAATCTCCCCAGATCCCCAGCCCGCAGCGGGCTTGGGCGGGCCAGTCAACCCCAGCCCGCTGCGGGCTGGGGCGGCCCAGGTCCCCAGCCGCTGCGGGCTGGGGCGGGCCGGGCACCCCCAGCCCGCTGCGGGCTGGGGCGGGCCACGGTTCCCCAGCCCGCAGCGGGCTGGGGGAGGGCCCAAGTACCCCAGCCCAAGCGGGCTGGCCCAAGCGGGCTGGGGGAAAAAAAAAAATTCAAAATTCAAAACTCACCTCTGTTCCAGCTTTTGAGCGCCACTTCGCAATGCCGCCACGTTCGCCTCGGAAGTTGGAATTCGATGTTTTTGGTCTCGTTGGAAAGGTGGAGTTGCGAACTCCATCTCTGGAAAATTTGGACAACATTGGAGTTCGTTTGATACTTCGATTTTCGTGCCAAAGTTAGACTCGGGTCGCTGTTGGAAAACAGTATGAATCTTTCTCTGGGTTCAACTTTGAGACGTCACTGCCACTTCGTCTCAACTCGGAATCCAGAAATTCTTTTTGCATTTTAAAGTAGGGATGTCGGACTACTTGTCTACCAGTTTTCATGCCATTTGGACACAGTTTGCTGGTCGAAATAAATTGCCGAACTTGGGTTCGCAGCAGTTTTTGAATGGTTTCAAACACTTAGAATATTTTTGATGATTTTCTGGTTTTCGTCGATTTCTTTGAGATTTGTCTCTGGATTTCGTACACGGGCTTTATAAAAAGGATTTAAAAGGATTTTCACTCCAAAATGGCTTTTGAAAATTATTATATAATATTATTTTTAATTATTAAATTAATTACTCAATAATAGGAGACTTTTCAAAAGACCGTTTTAAAAGTGATTTCGAAATCAATTACAAATCCGTTTTACACCATTATTTTCTATAATAAAAATCTCACACTCACTTTTAGAACGTCAAGCGAAGTGGAAAGGTGCTTAAACGGTTAGGAAATATCCGGCCTATGGAAACCGTGTGTATTTTCTTTCCGGTTAATCCCCGACCTATTCGATTGATCGTTTTGACCTTTGGGTCTAGTCTACCGATGATATGAGGTGGACTTTTTTATTGTTTGGAGTGTGAGCTTGCTATTTCTTAGGAAACCGTTTAGTGCGAACGTGGGGTATGGGACTCATAGTTAACACTTTACGGGTTCCTCTGCAAGAAGTTAGTGACACATTAGCCTCTGGGCGGCCAGTACTGGACCTCTGGGTCACCACGCCTCTGGGCAACCGTCTCTGGACACCTGCTCTATGAAGCAGTTTTTATTCGGCATGTGCCTCTGGGCTTTTATCCTTCTGGGAAGGATCTTGTCGTTTCGCGCGTTCCGCATCTGTGCGAGTGATCGATCACAACTCAACAGTACTTGGCAACAACGACTCTGGTCGGTGCACGTGCAATATTTGTATTATCTGATGATTTTTATATCCATTCGAGTATCGCCATTCGGTGTTGGTTCTATGGAACCATACGATGTAAGTGCGATTACCTTGTGGATTCACAGTGTCTCTGGACACTGTTTTTCAGTATTTGATGTCATTGACTTTTTAGTATATCCCTATTGCTCTTTGGAGCATCGATCTTTGCTTGGGCATTGATTTTAGACTATGGTCACTTTTGGGATTATTACCTATGAGCAACTTTATATAGCTTTGGCTACGCCGATGATATGAGGCGATTTTATTTATTTAACACTTTGGTGTTTGTATTCTCTTTGGAGATTTTTACTGTTTATTGATGATTAGGGATCGTCATTATATTCATGTAGTCCATATTACTCTTCTCTTTGGAGAAGTATTGTTTTATTTATGTACTGCATTATATTATATATCTCAGTTATTACTGATTATTTAGCTAGCCTGACCCGAGTGTTTTCGCTCGGGTCAGACCGAGTTGTTTCAGGTTAGGTCTCTGGACTTAGCTTATGTGCTTCTGCTTGGACATCATCTGCTATGCTGATAGATAGCGCTTTTATTTGTCCACTATTCCTCTACTCTGTTTTATTCGGACTTTGATATGTACATATTTTTGACTCACATATGTGAGCAGTGGCTTTGTACCCACTTATAGTATTTGGATCTGTATTGATGATGTATTGTTCTGGGATGTTATATCTGTTATGTGATTCTGTGATGATGATGTTATCATTTAGTATTATGCTTGTTCTGAACCTATTTTCCTTAGCCATTGTAATTTCGTTATAAATATCTATTGGATATGTCGAACCACTTTAGAAAAGAAAACCACCTATTCGACGTATTCAGTGGTTAGTTATAGCTTGATTACACATGGTCGCTTCCATTATACTCTATTCTCCGTTCTAGTAGACGGTATTACTCCGTAATACTCTTTACTAGAGTGGGTCTCGGAGTGGGGCGTTACAGCTTGGTATCAGAGCTAAGGTTCAGAATTAAGCATAACAAACACAGAACGGATACACTTAGTACAATACATTTTAATTGGATCCGAATTAAATCAAATCCCTTCCTTATGCTTATTGATAGATAAGTTAGGAATATGTGTAGGAATTTATTATATTTCGTAGTATTCCTTAATTAAGTATCAATCATTGAATCATGTCTAACTCTAATTCCCGTTTGACTTTCAGTATGTCTGGAAGGGGAAGAGGGAGAACCACACGTCAGACTAGTACTGCTGGGCAGTCCAGCAACACTCATCCAGAGGGCGTATTCATGACTACCGACCAGATCATGGAGCTGGTTCGGAATTCTCAGTCTCATTCTCAGTCTCCAGCCCCAGTTGCTGATACTCCGCGCATGTCTGTTTTTGCGCGTCTCTGCAGTGATTTTACCCATCTCGGAGGGAAGCCGTTCAGTGGCTCCGAGAATGTCTTAGAGGTCCAGGCTTGGATTCGGATATGCGAGCGCATTTTCACTCGTATGGATATCCCAGATCATGACCGTGTTCTTATTGCTTCTAGTCAGCTTCTGAGTCGTGCCCTGGATTGGTACGAACTACTTATTGCCGAGGTCGATGAGACCACACTTACTTGGGCTCAGTTTCGTCAGAGATTTGAGCTCAAATTCATCCCAGAGTCAGAGAAGAACTCCCTTGCTCGCCGCTTTCTTGATCTCAAGCAGGGGAAGTCCTCCGTATCCGACTATGTCTCTTCCTTCGAGGCCCTGTCCAAGTACGGCCTTGAGTTTATTGCTACTCCTTATAAGAGGAACCTCAAATTTGTTGAGGGCTTGAAGAAATATCTGAAGAGGCATCTTATGCTACAGCTTGAGCTCTCATTCGAGAAGCTAGTCGATGCAGCCCTACATCTTGAGTCAGTCGAGATGGAGCATAGTGATGATGGTGGTGGGGGTTCCAAAAACCCCAACCAGAAGCGGGGTCCATTTCAGAAAAACAAGCCTTGGAATAAGAAGAAGAAGACTGGCAGTTCTGCTGTCCAGGCTCAGCCTCAGATTCAGACACAGCCTAGTGGAACCCGTCCTCCGAGGAAATACTTCAACTGCGGTTCTCCAGATCACTTTATTCAAGAGTGCCCCAAACCTCTCTATTGCACCTTCTGCAAGAAGGAGGGACACAGGATCTCCACTTGTCCTATTGCTCCAGCTAGTGCCAAGCCTGGCAAGCTTAATGCTGCCAAGGCTCCTACATCTTCAGCTCAGCCTCGAGGTACGCATCCTTCCGTTCTCGAAGGTTCTATTTTATTTCATGGTAGATCTTGTAGAGTTCTCTTTGATACGGGTGCCTCTCACTCATTCGTATCAAAGGAGCTAGTAGATGCTTTATCCTTAGATGTTACTTGTCTGGTTTCTTCCCTAAGGATTGTGAATCCCATCGGCGGATCCACGTACCTTAGCTTGCTTTGTGAGAATGTTGATATTGATCTTTGTGGATTTTCTTTCCATGCGAATCTGCATGTTATGGAGTATTTGGGATTTGATATGATTCTTGGCATGGATTGGCTCGCTCAGCACGACGCCAAAATTATTTGTTCGGAGCGGATATTATTCCTTCGTCATCCTGACTCGTCCGCACCATTAGCTATTGCTCTTCAGGATGTTGGGATTTATGATGTTACTTTATTTTCTCTTGATTCACGAGATGAGGATTTGGACTTATCTCGTATTCCTGTTGTTCGGGATTTCCCCGACGTATTCGAGCCAGTATCTGGCCTGCCGCCAAAGCGGGCCATTGAGTTCCGCATCGATCTCATTCCAGGCTCCCACCCAGTTGGGCGTCCTCCCACGAGGATATCTACTAAAGAGAATGAGGAACTCAGGAAGCAGTTAGTGGAGCTTGAGGCGAAGCAGCTCATTCGGTCCAGTTCTTCGCCATGGGGTGCTGCTGTGGTCTTCGTTAAGAAGCCCGATGGCTCTCTTAGGCTTTGCATTGACTATCGCAAGCTTAATGAGTTGACCATCAGAAATCGTTATCCATTGCCACGGATAGACGATATGTTTGATCAGTTGAGCGGTGCGAAGGTCTTTTCACAGCTCGACCTTGCCACCGGATTTCATCAGCTCCGAGTTGCGGAAGATAGCATTCCTCTTACCGCTTTCCGCACTCGCTATGGTTCTTTTGAGTGGTTGGTCATGCCATTCGGCTTGACGAACGCACCAGCTTTCTTCGTCGATCTTATGAATCGAGTCTTCCGAGAATACATCGATAGATTCGTCCTGGTTTTCATCGACGATATTCTTATTTATTCTAGATCTGAGGCAGAGCATACTCTTCATTTGCGGATCGTCTTGGATACTCTTCGTCAGCATCAGCTTAAGGCCAAGCTCTCCAAGTGCCATTTTTAGGAGAGCAAGGTCAAGTTCTTGGGCCATATTGTATCATCGGAGGGTGTTTCTGTCGATCCTGCCAAGATCGAAGCTATTCAGAATTGGAAGCATCCCGAGAACGTTCATGATATTCGCAGTTTTATTGGTCTGGCGGGTTATTACCGTCGGTTTGTCAAGGATTTCTCTCGAGTTGCACTTCCCCTTACGACGCTGACTCGTAAGGGTGTTCGTTTTATTTGGTCTGATAAGTGTGAAGCTTCTTTTCAGCGATTGAAGGAACTTCTCACTCATGCTCCTATTCTTGTGGTTCCTGAGAGTAACCAGGATCTGGTTGTTTACACTGATGCTTGTGGTAGCGGGCTTGGTGCTGTGCTTATGCAGAAGGATCGGGTAGTTGCTTATGCTTCCAGGCTACTGCGTCCGAATGAGGTTCGCTATCCTACTCATGATCTTGAGTTAGCAGCTATCGTCTTTGCCTTGAAGACGTGGCGTCACTTTCTATTAGGCGAACGCTTCACTCTTTACACCGATCACAAGTCACTGAAGTATCTATTCAGTCAGAGGGATCTCAATATGAGGCAGCAGCGATGGCTTGAGTTTCTCGCCTCATATGATTTAGATATTCAGTATACCCCTGGCAAGGGTAATCGTGTTGCAGATGCGCTCAGTCGCAAGCACTCGGCGGTAGTTTCTATGATGATTGCCGAGTGGGATGTTCTTGAGACTCTATCTTTATGTGATATTAGAGATCGAGCTCCACCATCTGATTCTCCGGTCTTATTATTCAGCTTGGAAGCTCGTCCTGTCTTATTGGATCGCATTGCCCATGCTCAGCGGCAGGATCCAGACTTATTGCATCTTATTCACCTTCTCGAGTCGGGATCTAGTGATGAGACATTGCTGGATTATTCTCTTGATTTTCATCGGTGTCTTCGTAGGAAAAACCGTATTGTTGTACCATCTGATTTATCACTTAGGCGTGACATTCTAGACGAGTGTCATCGCTCTAAGTACACTATTCATCCCGGTTCGAGTAAGATGTATGCCGATATGTGCCGGCTATATTATTGGGAGGGTTTAAAGAGAGATGTTGCAAGTTATGTAAGTCGTTGCATGACTTGTCAACAGATCAAAGCCGAGCATCAGCGTCCATCTGGTCTTCTTCAGCCGCTAGAGATTCCATTATGGAAATGGGATCAGATATCCATGGATTTTATTGACGGTCTGTCTCGATCGAGGTCAGGCCATACTTCTATCTGGGTTATTGTTGATCGCTTGACCAAAGCGGCTCACTTTATTCCTATTAAGTCCACTCGGACTGCTCCTCAGCTTGCCAAGCTATATGTGAAGGAAGTCGTTCGACTTCATGGCATTCCTAGCTCTATTGTCTGTGATCGAGACACTATCTTTACTAGTCACTTCTGGAAGTGCCTACAGTCAGTTTTGGGCACAAAGCTGAATCTCTCGACTGCTTATCATCCTCAGACCGACGGTCAGACGGAGAGGGTGAATCGTGTTTTGGAGGATCTTTTGCGCTGTTGTATTCTGGATTTCGGAGGTAGTTGGGAGGATCATTTACCGCTCGTAGAGTTCTCCTACAACAACAGCTTTCAGTCTAGTATCGGCATGGCACCTTTCGAGGCTCTATACGGAAGGCCATGTCGCTCTCCTGCTTGTTGGTTAGAATCTGGCGAGAAGCTTATTCTTGGTCCAGATTCAGTTCGGGAATCTTCTGAAAAGATTGTTCTTATCCGTCAGAGAATGAAAGAGGCACAGGACCGCCAGAAATCCTACGCAGACAACCGTAGGAAGCCACTTGAGTTCTCCATTGGCGATTCTGTCTTTATTCGGGTTTCTCCTATGAAGGGGGTTGTGCGTTTCAACTCTACAGGGAAGTTGGCTCCTCGCTATGTTGGACCCTTTCCTATTACGGAACACATCGGCCCTGTTGCTTATAGAGTGGCTCTACCTGCTCATTTCTCTGGAATACATGATGTGTTCCATGTTTCTCAGCTTCGCAAGTGTGTGCGCAATCCTGATTCTATTATCGAGCCTCACATCATACCCGATTTGGAGATCTCACCCGATCTGTCTATAGAGCAGCAACCTCTTCGTGTGCTTGATTCGGAGATCAGACGTCTTCGAAACAAAGAGGTTCCGCTTGTGAAGATTCAATGGTCGTCTAATCCTAAGGACTGCACTTGGGAGACCAGAGAATTCATCGAGCGTACTTATCCTGGTTTTCTTTCATCTTCTGACATGGGTGAGCATCTATATTTTATCTTCTGTATTCCTTGTGTGGATTAGATGTTATAGACGACTTCTATATTTAAGGAATTGCGGGGACGCAATTTTCTTAAGGGGGGGAGTCTGTAACAACCCTGAGATTGCAATTACCGAATGATAAGTTAAAAATTATGATTTTAAGTTAAATGGGGGGCTAAACAAACTTTTGGGAATTTAAATTTGCAATTAGTTTGCAAATTAAAATATTTTGGGTTGAAATGGGGAATTTTTAAATAAAAAGTGATTATGGGTTAATGGGCCAAATGAGATAATTACATGGTTTTAATTAAAACTAGAATGCTTATTAGGATTTCTGTTCACATGATAACTTAGAAAATAAACTAAGTCCTAATGGGTTTCTAAACCCTTTTACCATAACCCATTAACCAACCCACTTCTATTTAATATCTCAAACCCCTCTCATAAACCCTAACCCTCCTCCTCTTCATAAATTCCTAAAACCTAGATCTAAACAAAATTAATGGCCTCCATTTAGAAGCTCCATCTCCTTCTCTTCATAAATTAGTTTAATCCTAAAAGAAAAAGAAAAGAGAAGAAGAAAGGTAATGCAATCTCTCCTATTCTCTAATCCTCCTTCTTAATCCCCATTTATCTCTATCATCTTGTAGTAATTATTATTATTTTTTCTTTGTTGATTTTGGGTCCATGAAGCATCTTGATCATTGCTTTGGGGTTGAGGAGTTTGGCTTGCTTCATATTGTGCACTCAAACCATTTGATACTTTTCTTCATTAAGGTAATTACTATTTATTAGTAATTATTGCTAGTTGTAATGCTAAGCTTTGACATTGGTTTTCTTTAAATTAGTGTAATAATCATTATATGGTGATTAGTAGTTGTTATTAGTGATTTTTTTGATGCCAAAAACTGAAAAAAAAACAATCCAAAATCACTAAAATGCACAATTTCTGCTGGCTGGAAAAGTGCAGGCTGGAAACAGGCCAAAACAGGTCAAAACAGGCCTAAAAATGGACACTGGGTGCACCAGGACAGGCCTGGATTGCACCCAGGCCACAGCCCGGGCGCAGCCCGGGCGCGCACAGGCCCCCAGCCCACCCGGGCTGGGGGCGGGCCAGGCAACCCCAGCCCGCAGCGGGCTGGGGCGGCCCAGGCAAGCCCAGATCCCCAGCCCGCTGCGGGCTGGGGCGGGCCAGGCACCCCAGCCCGCAGCGGGCTGGGGCGGCCCAGATCCCCAGCCCGCAGCGGGCTGGGGCGGGCCAGTCAACCCCAGCCCGCAGCGGGCTGGGGCGGCCCAGATCCCCAGCCCGCTGCGGGCTGGGCGGGCCAGGCACCCCAGCCCGCAGCGGGCTGGGGCGGCCCAGATCCCCAGCCCACAGCGGGCTGGGGCGGGCCAGTCAACCCCAGCCCGCTGCGGGTTGGGGCGGGCCGGGCACCCCCAGCCCGCTGCGGGCTGGGGCGGGCCACGGTTCCCCAGCCCGCAGCGGGCTGGGGGAGGGCCCAAGTACCCCAGCCCAAGCGGGCTGGACCAAGCGGGCTGGGGGAAAAAAAAGAAAAAAAAAATTCAAAATTCAAAACTCACCTCTGTTCCAGCTTTTGAGCGCCACTTCGCGATGCCGCCACGTTCGCCTCGGAAGTCGGAATTCGATGTTTTTGGTCTCGTTGGAAAGGTGGAGTTGCGAACTCCATCTCTGGAAAATTTGGACAACATTGAAGTTCGTTTGATACTTCGATTTTCGTGCCAAAGTTAGACTCGGGTCGCTGTTGGAAAACAGTATGAATCTTTCTCTGGGTTCAACTTTGAGACGTCACTGCCACTTCGTCTCAACTCGGAATCCAGAAATTCTGTTTGCATTTTAAAGTAGGGATGTCGGACTACTTGTCTACTAGTTTTCATGCCATTTGGACACAGTTTGCTGGTCGAAATAAATTGCCGAACTTGGGTTCGCAGCAGTTTTTGAATGGTTTCAAACACTTAGAATATTTTTGATGATTTTCTGGTTTTCGTCGATTTCTTTGAGATTTGTCTCTGGATTTCGTACACGGGCTTTATAAAAAGGATTTTCACTCCAAAATGGCTTTTGAAAATTATTATATAATATTATTTTTAATTATTAAATTAATTACTCCATAATAGGAGACTTTTCAAAAGACCGTTTTAAAAGTGATTTCGAAATCAATTACAAATCCGTTTTACACCATTATTTTCTATAATAAAAATCTCACACTCACTTTTAGCACGTCGAGCGAAGTGGAAAGGTGCTTAAACGGTTAGGAAATATCCGGCCTATGGAAACCGTGTGTATTTTCTTTCCGGTTAATCCCCGACCTATTCGATTGATCGTTTTGACCTTTGGGTCTAGTCTACCGATGATATGAGGTGGACTTTTTTATTGTTTGGAGTGTGAGCTTGCTATTGCTTAGGAAACCGTTTAGTGCGAACGTGGGGTATGGGACTCATAGTTAACACTTTACGGGTTCCTCTGCAAGAAGTTAGTGACACATTAGCCTCTGGGCGGCCAGTACTGGACCTCTGGGTCACCACGCCTCTGGGCAACCGTCTCTGGACACCTGCTCTATGGAGAAGTTTTTATTCGGCATGTGCCTCTGGGCTTTTATCCTTCTGGGAAGGATCTTGTCGTTTCACGCGTTCCGCATCTGTGCGAGTGATCGATCACAACTCAACAGTACTTGGCAACAACGACTCTGGTCGGTGCACGTGCAATATTTGTATTATATGATGATTTTTATATCCATTCGAGTATCGCCATTCGGTGTTGGTTCTATGGAACCATACGATGTAAGTGCGATTACCTTGTGGATTCACAGTGTCTCTGGACACTGTTTTTCTGTATTTGATGTCATTGACTTTTTAGTATATCCCTATTGCTCTTTGGAGCATCGATCTTTGCTTGGGCATTGATTTTAGACTCTGGTCACTTTTGGGATTATTACCTATGAGCAACTTTATATAGCTTTGGCTACGCCGATGATATGAGGCGATTTTATTTATTTAACACTTTGGTGTTTGTATTCTCTTTGGAGATTTTTACTGTTTATTGATGATTAGGGATCGTCATTATATTCATGTAGTCCATATTACTCTTCTCTTTGGAGAAGTATTGTTTTATTTATGTACTGCATTATTATATATATCTCAGTTATTACTGATTATTTAGCTAGCCTGACCCGAGTGTTTTCGCTCGGATCAGACCGAGTTGTTTCAGGTTAGGTCTCTGGACTTAGCTTATGTGCTTCTGCTTGGACATCATCTGCTATGCTGATAGATAGCGTTTTTATTTGTCCACTATTCCGCTACTCTGTTTTATTCGGACTTTGATATGTACATATTTTTGACTCACATATGTGAGCAGTGGCTTTGTACCCACTTATAGTATTTGGATCTGTATTGATGATGTATTGTTCTGGGATGTTATATCTGTTATGTGATTCTGTGATGATGATGTTATCATTTAGTATTATGCTTGTTCTGAACCTATTTTCCTTAGCCATTGTAATTTCGTTATAAATATCTATTGGATATGTCGAACCACTTTAGAAAAGAAAACCACCTATTCGACGTATTCAGTGGTTAGTTATAGCTTGATTACACATGGTCGCTTCCATTATACTCTATTCTCCGTTCTAGTAGACGGTATTACTCCGTAATACTCTTTACTAGAGTGGGTCTCGGAGTGGGGCGTTACAAAGGGTGATATCGCGGTGTATAGGGTCATCCGCTATTATGAAGGGTGCATAGGATCTCATCCACTATATAATGCGGGAATGTCGATCACTCCAGTATATAAATATATGTAATTAATATTCAACAGATAATAATTATTTAATTCAACCAAGCATCCAATGATTTAAATTTAAACATTTAAATTAAATTCTGGAAATCCAAATGACTGAGAAAATCCCACCTTTGATTTTGTTTGCAATCCACTTCAACTTTGACTTGATTTCACGATTTTTGACCTTGTATAAACATTATATGGTTTATTAATATTTTAAATAATCGAACAATCAATTACCATTTATTAATTTAATTTAAACAAATAATTTGATTTTAAATTAATTTCCCTATAATAAATAATTCTTAGTAACTAAAGTAATTAAATAAGTTAATTAAACAAATTAATCACCTTAATTCATTATTTTAAAATAAATTATTAGATTTAAAGTGTGCATATGTATATCTATTTTATTTGTTTCTTTAAAACTACATATACTAAAAAAATATAACTTATATACATTTTAAAAATTCTAATTTTTATATAAACTCTAAAACATTTTAAAATTCCTATATTTTTCCAAAATCTTATATATATATATATACATATATATTCTGTTTATCTGTATTTATTCATACATTAAATTCTAATGAAATAAATTCCTTTCAAACACACACACACGCAACATATTAAATTTAAAACAGAATTGTTTTTGAATATCTTACCATAATTTTTTTCCCTTTCTCTTTTTTCCTCTACATATATATATATATATATATATATATATATATATATATGTTAAATAAAATAAATAAATAAATAACTGCCTCACCCTCGCAGCCATCGCCTTCGTCCGATCTGGTGCCTCCCTCTGGCGAACTCCCCGCGTCGGCACCCTGCCACCAAGCTCGAATCCAACCTTCCCGTTGCGACCTCGACCTGAAACCCCAGCCTTGCTGATGCACGCACATTCATGATCCCATCTACTGCCTTGATTTCGCCACGGCACCTCCATCTCCTCACGCAAGTGCATGCGCTCTCCTCCAATGCCTCGTGGCCATGCTCGAGCTCGCCTAAAACATCGCGACAATGTCACGATATGCTCTCTCTCATTTTGTCGAAGCCGGTGAATTCGAACCAGAAAGGAACGAAGAAGAAATGGCATGATTAATTTTTTTATTTTGTGAATGAAGAAAGGAGGAGAAGGGAATGCAATTTCTGTTTATTTTCAAAGAGATCATCCATTTCTTTTTTTTCTTTGAAAATCTGTTCACGCGTGATAAAGAAGGGGAACGTGACTTTTTAAAAATGGAAAAGATCCCTTGCGTGAAGAAATTGCTTTGCATGTAAGAGTGGATGAAGAGTGATTTGAAAGAGAAATGAAAAAGTGCCGATGTGAAAGAATTTCAGTTGAAGTTGACTAGTATATATATATAAATATATATTTAATTAAATTCAAATAGGCTCGATAAATGCAACTTAAAATCTTGACCTCTTATCGAGGCATGCTGGTAGGCGTCTATAATTCTATACCCTTATTTCAAAGAAAAGGTTTTGAATCCTAATTCGATTGTATGGTGAAGATAACATTTTGGACCCAGTTATTGTGTTGAATTTCGTTACAAATTTTAGCGAGTTTACATACCGTATGATCACATGACAACTCAAAATGCTACGAAATTTGAAATCCGATAATAATACACTATTACAGATTCAATGGAACTGGTTTCGTCGAATTCTGAGATTGTGCCTCGAAGGCTATTTTTAAATGTCGATTTAAATGATATATTTTTAAAACCGAACAAATCACCTTCAATTCAAATTTAAAACTTTTATTACCTTTATTACTATCAATATATATTTTACAAGCCTTTAAATTATTTTTATCGGGATTAAAACTCCAGGTTAAATATTTTACCTAATTTTCCGTTTTTAAATTCAATTATCCAATAACCCGCTATATTTAAATTCTGCATTTGTTTTATAAATGAAAATCAAACTTTTCATACAAAAAGTCAATTTATAATTCAAATTCAATATTTAAAACCATTCAAATATTCTAAACCCAATATCGAGAAATCCGGGTCGTTACATATTTCTTGTTATTACTTATTATCACTTAATATATATGAAGTAGACCTCATTTCCCAAAAGGTACTGGGCCATTTAATACTTCAAATCCGAGGCGAACCCCAAAAATATTTTACCCCTTCTTATCTACAACGTACATCCCTTTCCTATTGGTTCTATGGTTGGTAATATCCCCCATCAGTAATAACTATACATAATTGTTGATAGTTCTAAGTAAAGGGTAGATTTCTGTTGTATAACTCTACCGACCTCGCATCAAACTTACAAAATCAAATTAACCATCCTAAGTTTAATATTGGGTAAGCCCACTAATGTTTATTACTATATTTAAGGCTATAAAATTTACCATATTGATGATTATAATGCCCTAATATGTTTCATTGTTGTCTAGCATGTTTATTTACTATTTCCATCAATGTCGTTTTGTCTCTAATAATTCATTATTATATTAACCGGACATTCCCAATGATATTTATTTACTCATTCAATGTTTATTTATCATTCCTTCCTTATCTCTCCATAATTACCCTAATAATCTCATTAATCTGTCCTGTTATTCCATTTATAACCTAGTTAAATTCTCGTATCCCTATTTATTGCACATATATTGTCTATCAATTTTGGAATTTACATTTTTTCCATTTTTTCCCTAATCCCATTATTTATTACATGATTTATTCTAATGTTCTACTACATCTAATATGAATATTAAAGTATATTATGTTGTATTAATTATGTTGTTAATTTAATTGTTTAGCGGATTATGTATGTTTATATTTTTATTTTTATGTTTCTAGTTAGTAATCCCTAACTAGAATATTCCTTTCCATATTTCAATCAGTTAGAATTATCCCTTCTAAAAAGGTTCCCTGCTATAACTTTCCATAAATTAACTTAAAATGAGAGATTTTCTTTGTTTAAAATTACAAGGAATTATTTATTTCTTTTTTATTGAAATAGAGAGTGTAAATTACAGAAACAAAATTCATACTTTACACATCTCTTTCCTTCTTTTATGTATATTCCTTGTCAAATCAAACGCTGCACTTCTTCCATGTAACTAAGAAATTAGACAAATTTATGGCAATTAAACGGATAATATCTCCAACAAATTAAAATATAAAAATTCATGTTCTAATAGAATTAGGGTGAATCCAAATTATATTAACATCTTTACAACCTAATTGTAGATCTGGAATAATATCAACATTCCATTTTTGATAACTTAGGGACTAATTTTCAGATCTAGGTGTAAATAATATTCCTATTTAATTTCCCTAAATTGTAGAATAAGTTGGCAATGCTTTATACATTAAATTTGAGCTTACAACCCTTAGATCTTTATTTAGCCATAATAATTAAATAAAAATCAAATGAAATTTAGTCATAATGCTATAAAAAAATTTACATAATTTCCCACTCACCTTTTGAAGTTTTCCAAATCTCTTGAATATGAATCCAATCCTTTGATTCAACTCCATCTCCTTTTTAACCAAAATAAATATGTATAATAAGGTATACAAACTATTAGAATTACACACCTAAGAAGATTTGGGGTTAAGAGGAATATAGATTTATAACATTAAAATTTACTTCTTTATTTTGCAAGGATGATTCGCTTCTTCTCACTTTATTTTTATTTTATGCTCTTCTCCAATTTTTATAAATATAAATTATATTATAATTAGAAGGAATAGTAGAGAAGAGAAAATAGCAGAGCTTTGCTACATGAATCAGAAAATATGAGAAGTAAAGTGAGGAGTCGGGCCTGTATTTACAGATGCTCGAATCATTTGAAATCATTATATTAAAATTATGAAATACAGGCCGTTGGCTAAGGTTCAAACCCTAACCATCATGGCTCGATTTATCGACCACACCCCTATAAGCGGTCGATGGACTCATAATAGATGGTGGATAGACCGATGGATCCCGATCAATAGTTATATTTATTGCTATTTTTGTTTCTTGATTATTTTCATTCTAAAATCTTTAAACACTCGTAACTTCTTCGTTTGAACTATGATAAAAAACTCCATACATGAAAATTGCTCTGAAAATTGACACGAATGCAATAGTGCAAGTTTCGTGGCTAGATTCTATCATTTTCTCAAATTCTATTTTTGGAGCCTTATTAATTATTAATGTATTAACGTAAATTTTATGGGGTGTTACGTTCTCCCCCTTTAAAAGAATTTGTCCTCGAAATTTCTCCAATGATTAAATCATGGAGTATTGTTCACAACCATCCTTGTAACGCCCTACTCCGAGACCCACTCTAGTAAAGAGTATTACAGAGTAATACCGTCTACTAGAACGGAGAATAGAGTATAATGGAAGCGATCATATGTAATCAAGCTATAACTATCTACTGAATACGTCGAATAGGTGGTTTTCTTTTCTCAAGTGGTTCGACATATCCAATAAATATTTATAACGAAACTACAATGGCTAAGGAAAATAGGTTCAGAACAAACATAATACTAAATGATAACATCATCATCACAGAACAGTCACATAACAGTCACAGAACATAGGTACAATATATCGTCAATACAGATCCAAGTATCAAAAGGTGGGTACAAAGCCACCGCTCACACATGTGAGTCAAAAATATGTACATAAGAGTCTGAAATAACAGAGTAGCTGAATAGTGGACAAATAAAAGAGCTATCTATCAGCATAGCAGATAATGTCCAAGCGGAAGCACAGAAAGCTAAGTCCAGAGACCTAACCTGAAACAACTCGGTCTGACCCGAGCGAAAATACTCGGGTCAGGCTAGCTAAACAATCAGTAATAACCGAGATATATATAATAATGCAGTACATAAATAAAACAGTACTTCTCCAAAGAGAAGAGTAATATGGACTACATGAATATAATGACGATCCCTAATCATCAATAAACAGTAAAAATCTCCAAAGAGAATACAAACACCAAAGTGTGGAATAAATAAAATCGCCTCATATCATCGGCGTAGCCAAAGCTAGATAAAGTTGCCCATAGGAAATTATCCCAAGAGTGACCAGAGTCAGTAATCAATGCCCAAGCAAAGATCGATGCTCCAAAGAGCAATAGGGATATACTGAAAAGTCAATGAAATCATACACTGAAAAGCAGTGTCCAGAGACACTGTGAATCCATAAGGTAATCGCACTTACATCGTATGGTTCCATAGAACCAACACCGAATGGAAATACTCGAATGGATATAAAATCATCAGATAATACAAATATTGCACGTGCACCGACCAGAGTCGTTGTTGCCAAGTACTGTAGAGTTGTGATCGATCACTCGCACAGATGCGGAACGCGCGAAACGGCGAGATCCTTCCCAGAAGGATAAAGGCCTAGAGGCGCACGCCGAAAAATAAACTGCTCCATAGAGCAGGTGTCCAGAGACGGTTGCCCAGAGGCGTGGTGACCCAGAGGTCCAGTACTGGTCGCCCAGAGGCTAATGTGCCACTAACTTCTTGGAGAGGAACCCGTAAAGTGTTAACAATAAGTTCCATACCCCACGTTCGCGCTAAACGGTTTTCTAACCAATAGCAAGCTCACACTTCAAACAATAAAAAGTCCACCTCATATCATCAGTAGACTAGACCCAAAGGTCAAAACGATCAATCGAATAGGTCGGGGATTAACCGGAAAGAAAATACACACGGTTTCCATAGGCCGGATATTTCCTAACCGTTTAAGCACCTTTCCACTTCGCTCGACGTGCTAAAAGTGAGTGTGAGATTTTTATTATAGAAAATAATGGTGTAAACGGATTTGTAATTGATTTCGAAATCACTTTTAAAACGGTCTTTTGAAAAGTCTCCTATTATGGAGTAATTAATTTAATAATTAAAAATAATATTATATAATGATTTTCAAAAGCCATTTTGGAGTGAAAAATCCTTTTAAATCCTTTTTATAAAGCCCGTGTACGAAATCCAGGGACAAATCTCAAAGAAATCGACGAAAACCAGAAAATCATCAAAAATATTCTAAGTGTTTAAAACCATTCAAAAACTGCTGCGAACCCAAGTTCGACAATTTATTTGGACCAGCAAACTATGTCCAAATGGCATGAAAACTAGTAGGCATGTAGTCCGACATCCCTACTTTAAGATGCAAAAAGAATTCTGGATTCCGAGTTGAGACGAAGTGGCAGCGACGTCTCAAAGTTGAACTCAGAAAAAGATTCACACTGCTTTCCAACAGCGACCAGAGTCTAACTTTGGCACGAAAATTGAAGTACCAAACGAACTCCAATGTTGCCCAAATTTTTCAGAGATGGAGTTCGAAACTCCACCTTTCCAACGAGACCAAAAACGTCGAATTTCGACTACCGATGCGAGCGTGGCGGCATCGCGAAGTGGAGGTCAAACGCTGGAACCAGAGTAAAGCACTGAGGTAAAGATTTATTTATTTTTTATTTTATTTTTTTTATTTTTTCTGACACGGGCCTGGCCCGCGTCTGCCTGCCCCAGCCCGCCTGGGCTGGAGGGTGGCAGGCGCCCCCCCCAGCCCGCTCGGGCTGGGGTGGCGGCCAGGCCCCAGCCCGCTCGGGCTGGGGTGGCCGGCCCGACCTCAGCCTGCTCGGGCTGGGGTGCCGGCCCCAGGCCCCAGCCCGCTTGGGCAGGGGTGTGTTTGCCAGCCCAGGTGGGCTGGCCTTCCTCTGGCTAGCCTAACTGGGCTAGCCTGCTCTACCTTGGTGCAGCCCAGGCCTGTCCTGGTGCACCCAGAGCCCTGTTTAAGGCTGTTTTCAGCCTGAATCATTTCAGCAAGCTATTTTTTGTGTTTTTGATGCTTTAGAGGTGTTTTTTTTCAATTTTTTGGCATCAAAAAAAATCACTAATAACAATCACATATAATGATTATTACACTAAATTAAAGGAAACCAAAGCCAAATCTTAGCATTACAACTAGCAATAATTACTACTCCATAGTAATTACCTTAATGAAGCAAAGTACCAAATGGTTTGAGTGCACAATATCAAGCAAGCCAAACTCCCCAACCCCAAAGCAAAGATCAAGAGGCTTCAAAGGACCCAAAATCAACAAAAAAACAAAATAATGATTACAGCAAGATGGTAGAGATAAATAGGGATTAAGATGGATTAGAGAATATGGGAGATTGCATTACCTTTCAAAGATTAAACTAGTTTAATTATGAAGAGAAGGAGATGGAGCTTCTAAAGGGAGGCCATTAATTATGTTTAGATCTAGGTTTAGGAATTTATGAAGGGGAGGGTTAGGGTTTATGGGAGGGGTTTGAGATATTAAATAGGAGTGGGTTGGTTAATGGGTCATGGTAAGAGGTTTTAAAACCCATTAGGATTTAGTTTATTTTCCTAAGGTTATCATGTGAACAAAATCCTAAGAAGCATCCTAGTTTTAATTAAAACCATATAATTGCTCATTTGGCCCATTAACCTATAATCACATAAAAAAAATTCCCCATTTCAACCCAAAAATATTTTAATTTGCGAACCAATTGCAAATTTAAATTCCCAAAAATTTGTTTAGCCCCCTTTTTAACTTAAAAATCATAATTTTTAACTTATCATTCGGTAATTGCAATCTCAGGGTTGTTACAGACTCCCCCCTTAAGAAAATTGCGTCCCCGCAATTCCTCAAATATAGAAGTCATCTATAACATCTAATCCACACAAGGAGTACAGAAGATAAAGTATAGATGCTCACCCATGTCAGAAGATGAAAGAAAACCAGGATAAGTACGCTCAATAAATTCTCTGGTCTCCCAAGTGCAGTCCTTAGGATTAGACGACCATTGAATCTTCACAAGCGGAACCTCTTTGTTTCGAAGACGTCTGATCTCCGAATCAAGCACACGAAGAGGTTGCTGCCCTATAGATAGATCGGGTGAGATCTCCAAATCAGGTACGATATGAGGCTCGATAATAGAATCAGGATTGCGCACACACTTGCGAAGCTGAGAAACATGGAACACATCATGTATTCCAGAGAAATGAGCAGGTAGAGCCACTCTATAGGCGACAAGGCCGATGCGTTCCGTGATAGGAAACGGTCCAATATAGCGAGGGGACAATTTCCCTGTAGAACTGAAACGCATAACCCCTTTCATGGGAGAAACCCGAATAAAGACAGAATCGCCAATGGAGAACTCAAGAGGCTTCCTACGGTTGTCCGCATAGGATTTCTGGCGGTCCTGTGCCTCTTTCATTCTCTGACGGATAAGCACGATCTTCTCAGAAGATTCCCGAACTGAATCTGGACCAAGAATGAGCTTCTCGCCAGACTCTAACCAACAAGCAGGAGAGCGACATGGCCTTCCGTAGAGAGCCTCGAAAGGTGCCATGCCGATACTAGACTGATAGCTGTTGTTGTAGGAGAACTCTACGAGCGGTAAGTGATCCTCCCAACTACCTCCGAAATCCAAAATACAACAGCGCAAAAGATCCTCTAAAACACGATTCACCCTCTCCGTCTGACCGTCGGTCTGAGGATGATAAGCAGTCGAGAGATTCAGCTTTGTGCCCAAAGCTGACTGTAGGCACTTCCAGAAGTGACTAGTAAAGATAGTGTCTCGATCACAGACGATAGAGCTAGGAATGCCATGAAGTCGAACGACTTCCTTCACATAGAGCTTAGCCAACTGAGGTGCAGTCCGAGTGGACTTAATCGGAATGAAATGAGCCGATTTGGTCAAGCGATCAACAATAACCCAGATAGAAGTATGGCCTGACCTCGATCGAGGCAGACCGTCAATGAAATCCATGGATATCTGATCCCATTTCCATAATGGAATCTCTAGAGGCTGAAGAAGACCAGATGGACGCTGATGCTCGGCCTTGATCTGTTGACAAGTCATGCAACTACTCACATAACTTGCCACATCTCTCTTCAAACCCTCCCAATAATATAGCCGGCACATATCGGCATACATCTTACTCGAACCAGGATGTATAGTGTACTTAGTGCGATGGCACTCGTCTAGAATGTCACGCCTAAGTGGTAAATCAGATGGTACAACAATACGGTTCTTCCTGCGAAGACACCGATGAAAATCAAGAGAATAATCCAGCAATGTCTCATCACTGGATCCCGACTCGAGAAGATGAATAAGATGCAATAAGTCTGGATCCTGCCGCTGAGCATGGGCAATGCGATCCAATAAGATAGGACGAGCTTCTAAGCTGAATAATAAGACAGGAGCATCAGAAGATGGAGCTCGATCTCTAATATCACATAAAGATAGAGTCTCAAGAACATCTCACTCGGCAATCATCATAGAAACTACCGCCGAGTGCTTGCGACTGAGCGCATCTGCAACACGATTACCCTTACCAGGGGTATACTGAATATCTAAATCATATGAGGCGAGAAACTCAAGCCATCGCTGCTGCTTCATATTGAGATCCCTCTGACTGAATAGATACTTCAGCGACTTGTGATCGGTGTAAAGAGTGAAGCGTTCGCCTAATAGAAAGTGACGCCACGTCTTCAAGGCAAAGACGATAGCTGCCAACTCAAGATCATGAGTCGGATAGCGAACCTCATTCGGACGTAGCTGCCTGGAAGCATAAGCAACTACCCGATCCTTCTGCATAAGCACGACACCGAGCCCGCTACCACAAGCATCGGTGTAAACAACCAGATCCTGATTACTTTCAGGAACCACAAGGATAGGAGCATGAGTGAGAAGTTCCTTCAGTCGCTGAAAGGAAGCTTCACACTTATCAGACCAAATAAAGCGAACACCCTTACGAGTCAGCGTCGTAAGGGGAAGTGCAACTCGAGAGAAATCCTTGAAAAACCGACGGTAATAACCCGCCAGACCAAGGAAGCTGCGAATATCATGAACGTTCTCGGGCTGCTTTCAATTCTGAATAGCTTCGATCTTGGCAGGATCGATAGAAACACCCTCAGATGATACAATATGGCCCAAGAACTTGACCTTGCTCTCCCAAAAATGGCACTTGGAGAGCTTGGCCTTAAGCTGATGCCGACGAAGAGTATCCAAGACGATCCGCAAATGATGAGCATGCTCTGCCTCGGATCTAGAATAAATAAGAATATCGTCGATGAAAACCAGAACGAATCTATCGATGTATTCCCAGAATACTCGATTCATAAGATCGACGAAGAAAGCCGGTGCGTTCGTCAAGCCGAATGGCATGACCAACCACTCAAAAGAACCATAGCGAGTGCGGAAAGCGGTAAGAGGAATGCTATCTTCCGCAACTCGGAGCTGATGAAATCCGGTGGCAAGGTCGAGCTGTGAAAAGACCTTCGCACCGCTCAACTGATCAAACATATCGTCTATCCGTGGCAATGGATAACGATTTCTGATGGTCAACTCATTAAGCTTGCGATAGTCAACGCAAAGCCTAAGAGAGCCATCAGGCTTCTTAACGAAGACCACAGCAACACCCCACGGCGAAGAACTGGACCGAATGAACTGCTTCGCCTCAAGCTCCACTAACTGCTTCCTGAGTTCCTCATTCTCTTTAGTAGACATCCTCGTGGGAGGACGCCCAACTGGGTGGGAGCCTGGAATGAGATCGATGCGGAACTCAATGGCCCGCTTTGGCGGCAGGCCAGATACTGGCTCGAATACGTCGGGGAAATCCCGAATAATAGGAATACGAGATAAGTCCAAATACTCATCTCGTGAATCAAGAGAAAATAGAGCAACATCAGAAAGCCCAATATCTTGAAGAACAATAGCTAACGAAGAGGACGAGTCAGGGTGATGAATGAATAATATCCGCTCCGAACAAATAATTTTGGCGTCATGCTGAACGAGCCAATCCATGCCAAGAATCATATCAAATCCCAAATACTCCATAACGTGCAGATTCGCACGGAAAGAAAATCCACAAAGATCGATATCTATATTCTCACAAAGCAAGCTAAGGGTCGTGGATCCGCCAATGGGATTCACAATCCTTAGTGAAGAAACCAGACAAGTAACATCCAACGATAAAGCATCTACTAGCTCCTTTAATACGAATAAGTGAGAGGCACCCGTATCAAAGAGAACTCTACAAGATCTACCATGAAATAAAATAGAACCTTCGAGAACGGAAGGATGCGTACCTCGAGGCTGAGCTGAAGATGCAGGAGCCTTGGCAGCATTAAGCTTGCCAGGCTTGGCACTAGCTGGAGCAATAGGACAAGTGGAGATCCTGTGTCCCTCCTTCTTGCAGAAGGTGCAATAGAGAGGTTTGGGGCACTCTCGAATAAAGTGATCTGGAGAACCGCAGTTGAAGCATTTCTTCGGAGGACGGGTTCCACTAGGCTGTGACTGAATCTGAGGCTGAGCCTGGACAGCAGAACTGCCAGTCTTCTTCTTCTTGTTCCAAGGCTTGTTCTTCTGAAATGGACCCCGCTTCTGGTTGGGGTTTTTGGAACCCCCACCATCATCATCACTGTGCTCCATCTCGACTGACTCAAGATGTAGGGCTGCATCGACTAGCTTCTCGAACGAGAGCTCAAGCTGTAGCATAAGATGCCTCTTCAGATATTTCTTCAAGCCCTCAACAAATTTGAGGTTCCTTTTATTAGGAGTAACAATAAACTCAAGGCCGTACTTGGACAGGGCCTCGAAGGAAGAGACATAGTCGGATACGGAGGACTTCCCCTGCTTGAGATCAAGAAAGCGGCGAGCAAGGGAGTTCTTCTCTGACTCTGGGATGAATTTGAGCCCAAATCTCTGACGAAACTGAGCCCAAGTAAGTGTGGTCTCATCGACCTCGGCAATAAGGAGTTCGTACCAATCTAGGGCACGACTCCGAAGCTGACTAGAAGCAATAAGAACACGATCATGATCCGAGATATCCATACGAGTAAAAATGCGCTCGCATATCCGAATCCAAGCCTGGACCTCTAAGACATTCTCGGAGCCACTGAACGGCTTCCCTCCGAGATGGGTAAAATCACTGCAGAGACGCGCAAAAACAGACATGCGCGGAGCATCAGCAACTGGGGCTGGAGACTGAGAATGAGACTGAGAATTCCGAACCAGCTCCATGATCTAGTCGGTAGTCATGAACACGCCCTCTGGATGAGTGTTGCTGGACTGCCCAGCAGCACTAGTCTGACGTGTGGTTCTCCCTCTTCCCCTTCCAGACATACTGAAAGTCAAACGGGAATTAGAGTTAGACATGATTCAATGATTGATACTTAATTAAGGAATACTACGGAATATAATAAATTCCTACAAATATTCCTAACTTATCTATCAATAAGCATAAGGAAGGGATTTGATTTAATTCGGATCCAATTAAAATGTATTGTACTAAGTGTATCCGTTCTGTGTTTGTTATGCTTAATTCTGAACCTTGCTCTAATACCAAGATGTAACGCCCCACTCCGAGACCCACTCTAGTAAAGAGTATTACGGAGTAATACCGTCTACTAGAACGGAGAATAGAGTATAATGGAAGCGACCATATGTAATCAAGCTATAACTATCTACTGAATACGTCGAATAGGTGGTTTTCTTTTCTCAAGTGGTTCGACATATCCAATAAATATTTATAACGAAACTACAATGGCTAAGGAAAATAGGTTCAGAACAAACATAATACTAAATGATAACATCATCATCACAGAACAGTCACATAACAGTCACAGAACATTGGTACAATATATCGTCAATACAGATCCAAGTATCAAAAGGTGGGTACAAAGCCACCGCTCACACATGTGAGTCAAAAATATGTACATAAGAGTCTGAAATAACAGAGTAGCTGAATAGTGGACAAATAAAAGAGCTATCTATCAGCATAGCAGATAATGTCCAAGCGGAAGCACAGAAAGCTAAGTCCAGAGACCTAACCTGAAACAACTTGGTCTGACCCGAGCGAAAACACTCGGGTCAGGCTAGCTAAACAATCAGTAATAAATGAGATATATATAATAATGCAGTACATAAATAAAACAGTACTTCTCCAAAGAGAAGAGTAATATGGACTACATGAATATAATGACGATCCCTAATCATCAATAAACAGTAAAAATCTCCAAAGAGAATACAAACACCAAAGTGTGGAATAAATAAAATCGCCTCATATCATCGGCGTAGCCAAAGCTAGATAAAGTTGCCCATAGGCAATTATCCCAAGAGTGACCAGAGTCAGTAATCAATGCCCAAGCAAAGATCGATGCTCCAAAGAGCAATGGGGATAAACTGAAAAGTCAATGAAATCAAACACTGAAAAGCAGTGTCCAGAGACACTGTGAATCAACAAGGTAATCGCACTTACATCGTATGGTTCCATAGAACCAACACCGAATGGCAATACTCGAATGGATATAAAATCATCAGATAATACAAATATTGCACGTGCACCGACCAGAGTCGTTGTTGCCAAGTACTGTAGAGTTATGATCGATCACTCGCACAGATGCGGAACGCGTGAAACGGTGAGATCCTTCCCAGAAGGATAAAGGCCCAGAGGCGCACGCCGAAAAATAAACTGCTCCATAGAGCAGGTGTCCAGAGACGGTTGCCCAGAGGCGTGGTGACCCAGAGGTCCAGTACTGGCCGCCCAGAGGCTAATGTGCCACTAACTTCTTGGAGAGGAACCCGTAAAGTGTTAACAATGAGTCCCATACCCCACTTTCGCACTAAACGGTTTCCTAACCAATAGCATGCTCACACTTCAAACAATAAAAAGTCCACCTCATATCATCGGTAGACTAGACCCAAAGGTCAAAACGATCAATCGAATAGGTCGGGGATTAACCGGAAAGAAAATACACACGGTTTCCATAGGCCGGATATTTCCTAACCGTTTAAGCACCTTTCCACTTCGCTCGACGTGCTAAAAGTGAATGTGAGATTTTTATTATAGAAAATAATGGTGTAAACGGATTTGTAATTGATTTCGAAATCACTTTTAAAACGCTCTTTTGAAAAGTCTCCTATTATGGAGTAATTAATTTAATAATTAAAAATAATATTATATAATAATTTTCAAAAGCCATTTTGGAGTGAAAAATCCTTTTTATAAAGCCCGTGTACGAAATCCAGGGACAAATCTCAAAGAAATCGACGAAAACCAGAAAATCATCAAAAATATTCTAAGTGTTTAAAACCATTCAAAAACTGCTGCGAACCCAAGTTCGGAAATTTATTTGGAGCAGCAAACTGTGTCCAAATGGCATGAAAACTAGTAAGCATGTAGTCCGACATCCTTACTTTAAGATGCAAAAAGAATTTCTGGATTCCGAGTTGAGACGAAGTGGCAGCGACGTCTCAAAGTTGAACCCAGAAAAAGATTCACACTGTTTTCCAACAGCGACCAGAGTCTAACTTTGGCACGAAAATCGAAGTACCAAATGAACTCCAATGTTGGCCAAATTTTTCATAGATGGAGTTCGGAACTCCACCTTTCCAACGAGACTAAAAACGTCGAATTACGACTACCGATGCGAGCGTGGCGACATCGCGAAGTGGAGGTCAAACGCTGGAACCAGAGTAAAGCACTGAGGTAAAGATTTTTTTTTTTTTTTTCTGACGCGGGCCTGGCCCGCGTCGGCCTGCCCCAGCCCGCCTAGGCTGGAGGGTGGCAGGCGCCCCCCCAGCCCGCTCGAGCTGGGGTGGCGGCCAGGCCCCAGCCCGCTCGACCCCAGCCCAAGCGGGCTGGGGTGCCGGCCCCAGGCCCCAGCCCGACCCCAGCCTGCTCGGGCTGGGGTGCCGGCCCCATGCCCCAGCCCGCTTGGGCTGGGGTGTGTTTGCCAGCCCAGGTGGGCTGGCCTTCCTCTGGCTAGCCCAACTGGGCTAGCCTGCTCTGCCTGGGTGCAGCCCAGGCCTGTCCTGGTGCACCCAGAGCCCTGTTTCAGGCTGTTTTCAGCCTGAATCATTCCAGCAAGCTATTTTTTGTGTTTTTGATGGTTTAGAGGTGTTTTTTTCAATTATTTGGCATCAAAAAATATCACTAATAACAATCACATATAATGATTATTACACTAAATTAAAGGAAATCAAGGCCAAATCTTAGCATTACAACTAGCAATAATTACTACTCCATAGTAATTACCTTAATGAAGCAAAGTATCAAATGGTTTGAGTGCACAATATCAAGCAAGCCAAACTCCTCAACCCCAAAGCAAAGATCAAGAGGCTTCAAAGGACCCAAAATCAACAAAAAAACATAATAACGATTACAACAAGATGGTAGAGATAAATAGGGATTAAGATGGATTAGAGAATAGGGGAGATTGCATTACCTTTCAAAGATTAAACTAGTTTAATTATGAAGAGAAGGAGATGGAGCTTCTAAAGGGAGGCCATTAATTATGTTTAGATCTAGGTTTAGGAATTTATGAAGAGGAGGGTTAGGGTTTATGGGAGGGGTTTGAGATATTAAATAGGAGTGGGTTGGTTAATGGGTCATGGTAAGAGGTTTTAAAACCCATTAGGACTTAGTTTATTTTCCTAAGGTTATCATGTGAACAAAATCCTAAGAAGCATCCTAGTTTTAATTAAAACCATATAATTGCTCATTTGGCTCATTAACCTATAATCACATAAAAAAATTTCCCCATTTCAACCCAAAAACATTTTAATTTGCGAACCAATTGCAAATTTAAATTCCCAAAAATTTGTTTAGCCCCCTTTTTAACTTAAAATCATAATTTTTAACTTATCATTCGGTAATTGCAATCTCAGGGTTGTTACAATCCTAAACTATTCAGTTAATTAGTGCATAACCATTTTTGCAGCAAATATGTACAAATGCATGGTGTACCATAACGTAGGGAGCATGCATGCATAATGGTTCTAAATCGGGCCCTTTTATATGAATGCATTCTTTTTTTAAAAACATTTTGTAAATATGATGCAAACACCTATGTATATTGATGGTTCTATATGTATGTAGGTTTTAAAAATCATTTTCACATAACAATTTCCATACTCCTACTGATGAAGCATCTTTCATATTTTGCGTCCAATCCCTACCATCTAAAATCTAACGCATCGAATTTTCGTTTCCAAAATGCTCACTCCTATGTTGGAAAAGGAATTTAGGTGGAGAAATTTTACATTCTTACCACTCTATTTGTTAGCAATCCCGTTGTACATTAAAAACTTCTTCGTTGCCTTAGATTTTTTTCCAAAATTTTCCATGTACAATATTCATAAGGAGACTTGTTTTCAAGCTTGCTCTAAAATGGATTGAATCCAAAAATGGACTCTTGTTCGTCATTGACAAGGTATGGAAATAGAAATTCAAAGCTATGCTTATCTTAACATCGACCTTAATGCACTGCTAAATTCATATCTACTAACTCATCTATCTTCCTTATGTCTAGTATGTGACATATGAAAATCAAAATTTTCCATAAAAATATTTTCCACTTTTCAATTAAATTTGCTCGGGTTTGAAAAACCAACTTCCAAAAACCTTTAAACATCATTTTCTTTTAAAACATTTGGACAAAAATTTCCAAAAATTATCTGAACGTGTAATTTTTTTCTTCTTCAAAACATTCACCATTTCCATTTTTGATAAGACAAGCCGCATTTCAGTGTAATAAAAATTTAGTTATGAGTTAATGCATTTGCATGATCCTAGCATTTCACATTTGATCTTTGACTTTAAAATCTGATTTCTTATTTAGAATGATGACACATTAATTTATAAATTTTAGTTTTTAAAGAACATGTATAATGACCCTGATTCACAACAGCCTTTGCCTATCCTTCGCTAGCTAAAATTTATTATTTTATAAACTTCCAGTCTTATATTGCATTTACCATTAGTTAAGTGTCTTACGAGATTTCAATATTTATATTGTTTCTTTTAAATACACGAACAAGAACGGTCTGCATATCCAGAAATAACAATAAAGTAAATAAATAGAATTCCATATAATATATTGTATGCATCTTTTATATAAGAGACAATTAATGGTTACAACCCAAACAACTTAAGGAAAAGAAAATAACAAATGCTGGAAGGGAAACAACTACAACAACACTAAATCTAAAATATTAAATGCATACTATAGGATGGTCCCGATCCTCTACAAGGGCTCGAGCCATTGCCGCGACCTCGGAATAGGCATAGCATGGCGTCTATACAAGCAATCTCATGGCCTCGGTGCCGCTGCTCAGCATGAATCTCTTGGAGCTTTGCCTGGACCTGTCGGATAGTGACTAGCTCGGGGTTTGATACCCTTCAACGCTTTATCCTTGCTCTGCCTCCTGTTTTGATTTCTCTTATGTTGCTGGTGTCACTATCTCAGCTGGTGGATCAGGGATCCCCGTTTTCTTGAGAGACACTTTTTCGAATGGGCTAGAGACCTTCTTTTGGACCGACTCTCGATGGAGGTTCACTCCATACTACCTAAAGTCGCGAGTGAAAAGGTGGAAATATGAATGTAACTCCATGGAGTACCAACTCCAGGACTCACAATGTGGTTCATGATAACATGAGCCTAATTGATAGCTACACCACCCATGATGGCGTAGATGGCCCTCTTCGTAGGCAGATAAATCTGATCAAAGCTCCTCATCTTCGGAATAATGTTTTTCTGAATGATGCAAAAAATGAGACTGGTTGTAAGTTGCAAGTTGTTTGACCTTCTGACACCAATATCTATTGGAAAAATTCACTGCAGAAACTCATGATTAGTCATCTCAACATTCTCCCAGTTCGCTCCCTTGGTGGTAATCCCTAAAATCTCATTGAAGTCATCGTCGGACATGTCCATCTCGACTCTCTTTACTTCTGACTTGAGATTTCTAATATCCTAATGAAAATTGTACTCCTAATAGGCATCAAAAAGCCACATCAGCATCCCCGCTCAAAAGTGTCATGATGGAGGATCGGCGTTAATCCTACGGCCGTGAACAAATCCATGAGTCCAAAGGTGGATAAATCTCCAAAATTTACAGACCGTCTTTAGAGAAAGTGTAATTTGCTGAGGCGAAGTAAGTGGAGATATCTTGGTCGCTTCGGTCAAGCCAAGCGTGCTCTTGAGGGGTAAGACCCGGATGGCATGAGGAAGAGTCGAAGGTTCGAGGAGGTGCCATGGACTAAGTAGGGTTCTTGGAGCGGAGATTGAATTTAGATCCGAAGATGCGGAGGGGCTTGATCTGGTGCGCTCATTTGGCACTTTGGGAGGGGAAGCTGGACTGCTACTAGGGAGGATTTGCTACAGGCGGAGGGCGGAGGCACTTTACTTATTGTGGGAAGGAAGGAGAAGCGGCGGTGCTTAATTTGGAGGGGATGTGAGAGGTTCGGGTTTGAGTGAGAGGGATGATGAAATGAAAGCGGTTAAACCTAGACGCGACTGTATGTCGCTATCGAGGTTCAAAGATTAGTGGTCGACCGGTTGTTGATCTTTTGGCACAAGTTGAAACTTGACCCTGTTTGGATTGGGTAAACTAAGAATAATACTAATAATAATTGTTTCGCGCCATCTTCTTCGACCTGAATTGTTCCACAAACTTCTTGTCAGCTTCATGACAGTGCCCTAGCTGATCGTCTAGCACTTTGACACCTTAATTATTTCACAGTATTCCAAACTTATACCGCTTCTTCCTTCAACAATTTTGAAAACCTGAAAATTTTCCAGCTACTATTCTCCCTATCATTTTATACGAGAATATTCCTCCTATTTGCTGACACATATTCCTACACTTCCTAATTACAACCCTAACTAAATTAAATGTCATTTTTGTTTTATTCACCCCTTAAAGAGAGAAATTTTGAAAACTTTCAATTTCTATAAACATGGAAAATTATGGATTTATACATACGCTCGTTTCAGTTTGTTTCCAAATTGAGAAACTCTTTTCCACCTAAAACCTTTTCAAATTAAAATCAAACTTTTTTTTTTACCATATATTCAAGAATTTCAAAAATTATATCATTTTCAAATAACCATTTTCTAAAATTAAAATTAAAATTTCAAAACTCTCTTACTTTTCAATACAACAATTTCCAAATAGAACCTTTGGCAAAATCCTTTCAAACATTTCATGGCATTTTCAAAATATTTCATCAAATTCTATCACTTGGGGTCTTAGAAATGGACTTTACTCCTCTGTGATAAAATCTGGTTCGTCATCTTATGGTAACTGATGAACATTCTTTTCCAGAACTTGCCTTTGGATATTAGCAACATATAGATTTATTTCTCACTTATCCGGATAAAGTGTGTATCTTCAACTGCCAATCCTTCAAAATCCACAATCGTATGGTAGCCATGTCTAATAATCAAGTCAAAGACCATCCCGCCTCCTAGATCCTTTCATATGTCATGCCCGTGCTCTTCTAGGTTAATGCCTTATATCTAGCCAATGCTTCATTGGGTAATCAGGGTAGGTGCATAATTTTTGACTCTATAAGATGTTTCCTTACTCGTAGTCGCCTTACCCATTCTTTTGGAATATGGCCATAACCACTCTATAGTCAAAACTTATAGAATTTGGCACACACACACACATATGTATGTATATATATAGGTAGAAAAATACAAATACGTTCTCTCAGAATCTATGTTATATTAAGCACTGCTTAAGCTTCATCTAAACGCTGCTTAATTTTTTAGCAAACATTATTCATATTAATATAAATTTAGGTAAAGAGATTGCATTAAGTGCATCATCTGTATTTGCAAAAATAGTCACAGAGAAGTAAAGTTTAACTTTGCAATGAAGTATAAATTTATAGGCTGCAAAACCTGGATTTGACTTTCACTATTCTTTAAAAGTAAGCATACTCGAGTTAAGTACAAACTATGCACATTTCTTAAATAAATATAATCATATATCAATACGAAAAACTACTCAACATCCATCGACCCATATGATAGAAATGAGGAAGTTTTGCTAGGGAGTATGGCTTTTTTGCTACAACCCCATTTCCTTTTATTTTAAAGATAATATTATTTTTGCTTAGTAGTGCTTATTAAGCGTGATTAAGCACCAATTAAGTATGCTTAAGCGCTTTTCGCTTAATTCTATTGCTTTTTCAAAAAATTAAGCATAACACATGCATTTAGGGATTAAGCGATGTCTAAGCGATGCTTGAGCGTGCTTTTCATATTATAGCTCAGAATACCCTAATCCCTATGATCAACTAACCTAGGATCTGATACCAACTATAATAACCCGCATCCTAATGGGCTCAAATTTCAACAAAATCGAAACCCATGTCTATTAAGGTATGATTGTTGGTTTTGGTAACCTATAATAAACATAAGTATATCATAGGTCGATCAATCTAAACCTATATTGGAAGGGAAAATATAATAGGATATAAATACTGACTAAGGCTACTATCTCGAAATCAATGGTGCTTCATGGGCATCCAACCAACTTGTCAGTACCGAGCATGAATAAGAAGACTTCTCCATCAACCGCTCCATCTTGCTTCATTGACCTGCTCCTCTAAATGTATGCTATAGGTTATAATAATGAGGATTCAGAACAATGTCCTTGTGATTGGTAAATTCCATACATTATTTATTACATAAATTTATATCTTTTGGTTTCCATCTAAATGTTATCGCTATTATTAATGACTAATCCGTTTAATTTTACATATGCGTGTACGATATATCTACCCTAACCTTCTCCTAGGTATACTTAATATATATATATATATATATATATATATGCCTATGTATACATATACATTCTAACATTACCTACCCAAATCCATGGCCACTTAATACTTCTTAGTCATGAAGCGAGTCTTTCGCATCGTCAATGCTAGTCTATCGGTTCTAGCTACAGAGACCGGTGACTTCTATACAGCTTTACAATGTAATGTATAATCTAATAGTCATATTTCTACCAAAAATCAAAGACTCTTCTAAGGGTTAACTAGCCCACCTCCGCTAAACCAATTTTTTGACTAACTTTCTACCATGAGGTCCGTGCATATCTCATACGGATCTACATTAGCAGGAAGTGATGTCCATCAGGGCATAACACAAGTCTTACTACCGCTCGCTTAGGACCATTGGGTATCAAAGCTATATTCCAACCTACTATTAAATACTAGTACCAACTATTGACATATCCTATTGACCCTCCACAGTTGACATCCCTATTTAGATTAACCTAAGTAAGTCAAGGAAATATCCTCTTTGTTATTTACTATCTCTTATTGTATATGAAGCAGACCTCATTTTCCAAAAGGTATTACGCCATTTAATACTTCAAATCCGATGCGAATCCCTAGAATATTTTCCCCTTCTTATCTGCAACGTATATCCCTTTCCCGTGGGTCCTATGGTTAGTGATGTTCCACGTTAGTAGTAAGTGTACACAATTGATGGTAGCCTCTGAGCGAAGGCAAACTTCTATTGTATAAATTTACCTACCTTGCATCCCAACCTATTATATGAAATTAACTATCCTAAATTTTAATATTAGGCTAAGCACAATAATCTTTACTAGCATATTTAAGGCTACACAATTTACCATACTAACGATTCCGCTGCCTTAAAATATTTAATTATAGACTAACATATTTATTTCTAATAAATATCATTTTGTATGTAATAAATGATTACCAGCTAAACCGAAAATTTACTAAAGATATTTAATTACATATTCGATTATTACTAATTATTCATTCCTTATCTCTCTGTAATTACCCTAATAGTCTCATTAATCAAACTTATTATTTAGTTTATAACCTATTTAAATTCTTATAACTCCCTATTCATTTCTAATTATTGTCTATTAATTTTGGATTCACAATCTTTCCATTTTTATTCCCTAATCCAGTTATCTACTGCGTGACTTATTCTAGTGTTCTAATTAAATCTACTACGAATATTAACATGTATTACATTATATTAATTATGCTCTTAACTTAAATGTTTAGTGTGATTGTGTATGTTTAAAATTATATTTTTATGTTTCTAGTTATTAATACCTAACTAAAATATTCCTTTCTATATTTTAATTTGTTAGAATTATCCTTATAAAAAGGTTTTGCATTATAACTTTCCATAAATTAACTTAAAATGAGAGATTCACTTTGATTAAAATTACAAGGAATAATTTATTTCCTTTTTATCGAAAAAGATAGTGTAAAGTACAGAAATAAAATCCATACTTTATACATTGCTTTCCTCGTTTTAGGTATGTTTCTTGTCAAATCAAACACTGCACTTCTTCTATGTAATTAAGAAATGAAACAAATTTGTGAAGGTTAAATAGATAATATTTCCAACAAATTAAAATATAGAAATTCACATTCCAATAGATTTAAGGTAAATCTAAATTATACTAACATCTTTACAACCCCATTGTAGATCTGGGATAAATTCTACATCTTTGTCTATATTCAACTTTTAATAACTTGAGGACCGATTTCTAGATCTTGGTGTAAATAATATTCCTATTCAATTATCCTAAATTGCAGAATATGTAGGCAATGTTTTATACGTTAAATTTGCGCCAACAACCCTTAGATCTTTATTTAGGCATAGTAATTATATAAAATTCCATTGAAATAAATCCAGGACTATAAAAAAATTACATGATTTCTCACTCGCATTTTGAAGGTCTCCGAATCCATCAAATCTGAATCCAATCCTTTGATTCAATTCCATCTCTTTTTTAATCCAAAGAAATATGTATAACGAGGTATATACATACTGCTAGAATTACATATCCGAGAAGAGATTTTGGGTTAAGGGCAATATAGATTTATAATACTAAAATTTACCTCTTTATTGTGCAATGTCGATTCGCTTCTTCCCTTCTTCATTTTACTCTCTTCTCCAATTTGTATAAATACAAATTATTTTATAGTTGGGATGAATAGTGAAGAATAGATAATGGAAATGCTTCACTGCTTAAATCATAAAGTATGAGAAGAGAAGTGAGGGGTTAAGCCTATTGGCGCTCGAATCAGTTGTAACTGTTAGATTAAAATTATCAAACCCTAGCCATCATGCTTCGATTAGTCAACCATACCCCTATAAGAAGTCGACCATTAGGGGTCGGCCGAACCATGGTGCGGTGGGGGTTGAACGGTGGGTCTCAGTTATTAATTATATTTACTGCTATTTCTTTTCCTAATTACTTTCATTCTGAAATATTCAGACACTCATAAAATCTTTGTCTTAACTCGTATCGTGAAATTCCAATTATAAAAGTTGCTCGGAAAATCGCCGTAAACCCAATAGTGCAAGTTTTGCAGCTAGATTCTATCGTTTTCTTAAACTCCTTTTTTGGAGCCTTATTAATTATTAGATTATTTACGTAAATTTTACAGGGAGTTACAACAAGTGAATATTTCTCCACTTCAACTACCTCTAACTAAATCAGCTTGAACACAATAGCTGAATCATCTAGACACCTTTGCAAGTGTGAATATGGAAGACATTGTGAACTCTCGCCAACTTTTAAGGAAGCTCCACTCTATAAACTAACTTTCCTACTTTCTCCATGATCGAAAAAGGCCCTAAAAACATTGGTGCTAACTTCCTTACACTACCGAACCTCATAACGTGCCTAAGTGACAAGATCTTCACAAGGACCATATCGCCTACTATGAACTCCAACTCTGTGTGCCTCATATTAATATAAGGTTTTTGCCAAGCATGGGAAGTCTTCCTTCAATGGATCAAGTCTACTTTCTTAGAAGTCTCCCTTAGCATATCTGGTCCAATAATGATTCTACCTGTAGTAACCCACCAACAAGATGGTGATCTGCATGACCATTGGTATAATGCGTCAAGTAGTGTTATCCCAGTACTTTCTTGATATCTAACATTTTATGCAAACTTTAGTAATGGAAAGCGGTCCTCCTAAGAACCTCCAAAATAAAAAATGCAAATTTGAAGTAAGTCCTCCAATATATTTTTACCCTCTCAGTCTAATCATTTGTCTGTGGATGATAGGCGATACTCAAATTTAATCGAGCGCCCAAGGCCTCCTAAAGACTCCTCCAAAACTCATTAATGATAAGCGGATCTCTATCGCTAACAATTCCAGAAGGAACTCCATGCAACCAAACTATATCTCTCATGTATAAGGTCGCCGAAGGAGCACCTGTCTTTGATTGGAATAAAATAAGCACATTCGGTCAGACGATCGACTATAACCCAAATATTCTTACCTCCCATTCTACTCCTAGGTAGCTTATCAACAAAGCCAACAGAGATACTTCTCCATTTCCAGTATGGAATATCCAACAGTTGTAACAATCCACCAGGTTTCTTCTGCCCCATCTTTATCCTCTAACAAGTCACGCATTTGGAAACAAACTCTGCTACATGTCTCTTCATACTAGCTAATAAAATACTCTCTTCATATCGCGGTGCATTTTGTCACCAACCAGATAAATAGTCATCCTAGAATGATAGGACTCTTCTAGTACCATATCTGCTAACTCCTTAATAAGAGAGATACAAAACCTATACTATCTCCACGACCATCCTTTCAAATCAATGGAATAGCGATCTAATTGACGTTAATAATATCCAACAACTCCTTGTCTTGCTTCTGACTTGAACCAATAAGATACATAAGTGAAGGCTGAACATCTAAAGAAGCCAATAATCCTAAAGTAATGTTTGATAACGGTAGAAAATAAAATGTATAAATGAACTCCCAGTGCTTTCATTCTAGAAACATAGGACTCAACACTTGCTTTCTACTGGTAGCATCGGCCACAACATTGCGCTTGCTTGCAGTATATGAGGTATTGAAATTATACGAGGCTAAGAACTCCATCCTCCTCTACTACCCCAAATTCAAATCCTTTCAGAAGAATAAATACTTTAGAGACTTATGATCCATGAATAGTTCAAATTGCTCTCTTTAAAGATAATGCCTTTTTAATTTGAGGGTGAAGATAATAGATGCCAACTCAAGATCACAGGTTAGACAGTCTCTCTCGTGAAACTTCAATTATCGACTAGCATAACAAACGACCCTACCCTAATGCATCAACACCTTTGCCCAGTCCAGTACCATAAGCATTAGTATATACTGAAATGCCTCCATACCATTAAGGGGTACTAAAATAGGTGCATTAGTTAGCAATTTCTTTGGCTTAATAGAAGTATCTTTGCATTCTAAATTCCATAAGTAAACTAATTTTTTATGATAAGGTGGGTCAATGGTGCAAAAATTGTAGCGAAGTCCTTTTTGAACTTCCCATAATAGCCAGGCAAACCAAGGAAACTTCTCACCTCCATGGCATTCTTTGATACGCACCAACCTTGTAATGTAACAATTTTACTAGATCAACTACAAGTCCATGCTCGAAGACAACATGTCCTAGTTGGCATCAAAAGTAACGTTTGGAAAATTTTTCCTTTATCTTATGCCTACAGAGAGTATTGAGCACTTCTCATAAATGCAACACATGCCCTTCCTTACTCTTCGAGTAGACAAGTATGTAACCAATAAAAACCACCGCGAACTTATTCAACAACCCTCTAAAGACTTGACTCATGAGATCAAAAAATATGTCCGTGCATTGGTTAGTCCGGATTGCATGATTAACCACTCATAAAATTCATCAAGTATGTGAAAAGTAGTTGTTTGAATACTATCCTCAGCTACACACAACTAATGGAATCTAGTAGCTAAGTCAAGCTAAGAGAGTAACTTTTCTCCAACTAACCGATCAAAGAGATCGTATATATGTGGTAGTGGATAACAATTCTTCTTTGTCAGTTTATTAAATTCATGATAATCGATGTAAAACCTTAAAGATCCATCTACTTTAGTACCAAAAAAATTAGTGCTCCCTACTTCAAAATACTTCTACAAATAATACCCTTATCCAATAATTCATTTACTTTGTTATTTAGCTCACGTCTTTCTGTAGGAGCCATATGCCTAAGAGGAAAGGAAATAGGTCTAGAATTCTCTTTAAGATAAGTTCTAAGTTCGATCTCCCTATAGGTTGGAAAACTAGTGACTTTGAAAAAGACATCTGGGTAGTCACGAACTACTAGTGCTAAAGCTAACTCATCATGTGACAGGTCTAGAGAATACCTTTAACACAACACAACCGAACTCCTGGGGTTGCAGTAAACCTCAAGTCTGCGTCCACTACAAGTACCTAGTTGAACCACCTTCCTATCATAATATAGCACTGCTCAATACATAGTCATCCAATCTATTCCCAAAATTAAAACAAGCCTAGATAATCCCAAAAAAAGCATCACAATCGAACTTGACACCCAATATATACAAAGGGATTTTAGGTTTAAGGAAAAAGTTGTAGAAAAAATTAGTTTTAGGACAAGAAGTTTGCTTTTTCGGCTGATGGATACTTTTTAGTGTAAATTACAGAATGATAGTTGTAACTACCATTTTCTGTTTATATATTAAATTGTCTTTCAGACTAAAAAGCAAACTTGTTATCCCTAAGACTAATTTTTTTAGCAGCTTCTCCCCTATGCCTATTTTCCTGTATATATATCTTCAAACCCTTACAAATCATCGATAAATAAATCGACCCTAAAATGGGGTTTGATATTGCTATAAGCTCTGCAATTATACTAGTTTCTAAGTGCAACTCATCTACTAGTCTATTCGAAATTAATGAGTGTGATGCTCTGGTGTTAAATGAAGTACGAAAAAGATGAATCATAAAGGGTTTACACACCTTCTATGACGACCTTAGTTCCCTTACCCACAACTATTGCAGAACTTGTGCTTGGAATAACAATTAATGCACACGCTGTAACCACCTAGTTATAAGTCTTAGGTGCATTGGGACACTCTCTCTTTATGTGCCCAAATAGATTGCGGTTGTAGCATTTGACCTTTGCAATGCCCATGTCTTGCAATCCCTTGCCTAATTCTCCTTACCTTAGCACTTCTTACACTAAAATTTTGGCTTCTTTACCTTGCATTAAGCTCTCATTCCAGTTCTACGATGTTCTTGCTAAACTGGCTTCACTTCTACCTTCGTAGGTTCCTCCTTCCTAATTAAATTCACTAACAACATCTCAACCAAGCTCTTGAAAGTAGCGCAACCTGGTACATGGTTCAAAGCAATACCTCTCAAAGAAGGATTCTACATCTTAGCAAACTCCGTTGCCTTTTTCGTTGGTGTATGGATAAGGTCTAAACCATACTTCGTCAGTAGATTGAACTCATTCACATACTCCTTAACAATGGGGTCATCTTGCTCCATGTAACGACCCAATTTTTTGACTTTCGAAAGTCGACATCAATACGTCCATTGTATCAAATGTCGCACAGTCGAATGCCAGAAAACCAAACCGCTAGGGTTAAAGAAGAAGAAGATAGAAGAAGAAACAGGAAACAATAACAGAATCTCACATTTTGCAGCGGAACGAATATAATAGATAAATGAATAATCTTTAAAACAAAGAACCATATCTGTTATTACAATACATCATCAGAGTTTTCAATAACACAATACAACACTAGAAGTTGGTATAACTTGACTCACATGAAAAATTCACTTTGCACCAACCATACGTATCAGACACTACATAGTATAAGTGATACACTTGGCCATGCAGCTTGAACTCCAGATCTCCACAGCTGCTTCCTGACTTCACTCCAGAATAATGATAACCTGAATCTAGGCTGCCCATGTGGAAAATTATGAGCACCCAGAGTTTAGAAAGGGAAAAATAAACTTCAGGTCAGTCATGGGACTGGTGTGAGATCTTAAAAACAGTTATTTTCACGAAGAAAAGAAAAGAAACCTGCTATGCTTTTGAAAAATGAAACTACCATAAGGCCTCCCGATACACACACAATGCAATCGCACATTTGGGGGAGATTTCTCCTTATGATAGTCAAACATGCTTGATACGCAAAATTCTACTTAATATTACCATTAGTGCATAGTGGAAAACATTTGCAGGTATAATATTAATCTTAGCCAGCATACGTACCATTATAGTATGCCTACTATAGCTACCATATTAGATAGCAGGTTCTACAACTAAAACCGTACCAGACGCGTATTGGTTGATTGGATTTCCAACAAATGGTTAGGATAAGGAACTTCCTGGGCCACATGGGTACGCCTCTGGAGGGATACCCTGAGAACCTAACCGGATCTCTGCCAACACAAGACCGGATTACCTCTATAACTAGGTAACTAACTGTCATGAGTATGTCATCCCCTGGTAGTAACCGACCTTTATCCGAGGATCCTCAACACCAATAACCACAAAGCAATGAATTTCAGCATTCACATAGGTTAAATATATGGGCTCCATACCATGATACTACTCTTTCCAAAAGGAAATGAACATACCCTCAGGGGGCGCTACCCCCAAACAACCTTGTTGCATCCTTCCTGTTTCAACCATTTTCGAGGTGTGAGGTCCGACGAAGTCTCGTCCACAAAGCTACGCTTTTCACAAAGCCATGCTTCGATCAACAAATGATTGGTAGCACTTCGTATGCAACATTACCAAATTGGGAATGTATCACTAGTAACCATAAACCACATAACCTCTAAGCTCGTATGTATCAGAGTAGGGTGTTAAGCTAAGACAATAAATTCTCCGCCACCAATAGAAATGTATTTGATAGAAACCAGCTTTATATCTCAAAGTGTAATGTCAGACACACATCCATACAAGTCTGTTCCGGGATCGAACGGAACAGAAGGCACTTCAAAGAAGCCCTTGCAATTCGGATATTCACTAATCACGTCCGGAATCCCCATCACAAAGGGTGATAAAATCTTCCGGAGCAACCCGGCGCAGAGACATTCGACAGGTAATCCTTTCTCTTTCGAAAATACCTGGTCTTCAACACCATCTTCAAATGCAATCCCATTTCGTTGTATCATTATTCGGAATGAGTTTTATGACACAAAGTCCTCTCTCGGCTAATCCGAATAACGAGAACTTATTTTAAAGATAAGTGTTACATGCAGATTTCAAAGAAATCACAATAAATTTCCACTTTGATCTTTTAAACAAAAGATCCATCACAAAGATTCGATGTGGTTTTCGAATATTCATTTGGAATCTGACCCCCGGTCGCGTCGAAATTCAAATGCCATTTAAAGGCCAATATTGATATTCGATTATTTAACTATCAATCAACATTCACAATAATCACCAAGATTTAAATAATTTTCCCCCAATTATTATTTTCAAAATATCTTCGCAAGATATAATTTTAGCACTTCAACCATTTGAAAACAAATTTCAAATCACTTTTCACCTTTCAATCTTTTGGAAATAAATTTCAAATCACTTTTCACACTTCAATCCTTTGGAAACAAATTTCAAATCACTTTCCTCATTTGCTGAGTTCAAATAATTTAAAAATAATTTAAAATACTTATCCAAAATATAATTGGAAACATTTAAAATAAAACTATTTAAAACACTTGCTTAAATATTAGTTATGAAAAATATTATACTAATATCTTATATAAACTTAAGTCCAAAATAATTTTAAAATAAAATTATTAGATAGAGTGTAATTATCTAAATAACCATTTTCTAATTAAATATCAATTAAATCTTTAAATAATCACTTCTATAACTAATTAAATAAATCTTTTACTTTAAAGATTTAAAAACAACTTGAGAAATAATTTCTCCACAAAAATCCTTTTTAAAACCAACTTCAAAACTTTTAATTTTCAAAGCTACTTTAAAAACATACTCGGCTTTCCAAAGAAAATACACCTTCCATTTCAAAATGGACCATTTAAATTAATAAATAAAATTTTCTTGATTTATCTCAATTTATATTCCAAATCCGCAGATTTCTTCTATACTTTTAAAATAAATCAATATTTATTTTTAAAACCAATTTCTCTTTCCTTTTTAAATACCCATTGTGAATTTAAATTTTCCAAAAATCTACTGATATACGATTTTCAAATTTATTTCAAAAATCATTTTCGAACACCAAATCAATTTCCAAATTGATTCCAAATTTTATTTTAAGGACCAAATCAAATTCCAAATTGATTTCCCAAAGATTCATTTTCAATCACCAAATTTGATTTCTGAATTTATTTCTTTTAAAATAAATTCCTTATCTCTTCCCATCTATTTAAAATACGAATTTTAAATAAATTCTTCAACTATTAAATAATATTACTCAAAACCCATTTATTAAAATCTTTTTTCATATTTTGAAATTTATTCAATAAGTTTTCAAAAATAAAAATTTATCTATTTAAATATCTTATTTTAAATCACCCAATTCTTTATATGAATTTATTATAAATTTTCTGCTTGAATTTCAAAAATCCAATTTTATTTATTTTTGGTATCCTACGATACCAAAAATTTATTCAACTAAATTATAGCCTTCAACGGTTTCGATCACAAATATAATCATACACAGATAATAAATAAACCATCACACAACATAGGAAACAAATTCAATTATTTAAGGAATCTAGTTGGATCCCTCCAAGCTATTTCCCTGCATCCACAGACGTTAGCACAACAATTTAATACCAATTCCACTTCGAGGTAGAATATGGAGGTATGGAATTAAATAATATCATCTGCTATATGCGGCGCATAGGGTCTCATCCGCAATATAATGCGGGAAATCAATCACTCCAAATACATATATAATACCAATTCCTCTTCGAGGTGGAATATCATGGTATATGAGTTTAATATAATATCATCCGCTATTATGCGGTGCATAAGGTCTAAACCAATACAACTGATAATAATTTATCATCCAAGCACACAATCAACAATTTTAAATATAACTATTTAAAATTAATTCAGATAAATCTGTTTGAGTGAGAAGATCTCACCTTTGCTTTTGTTTTTAAATCCGTTTCCATCATGACTTATTTTCTTCACTATGTTAGACCTTGTATAAACATTTATACAATTTATTAATATTCGAAATAATCGAAAAATAAATTTTCATATGATAATTTTAATTCACTAGTGATTTTATTTTAAACTGATACTTTTAATTTTAAACCAATTCCTTTTAATAAATTTATTTAATTAAAAATTAATTTTTCTTTATGAACCCTTATATATATTCATAATTTCCTGTACAAATTTTAAAGGTTGGACAGTAAGTTAAAGCATGTATATATTTGAAAATAAAGGTCCGGTTTTAAAATTTCTATTCCTGCATATATATTATAATTTCTTAATCTATGTATATATAGGCGTGTGTATGTATATAAATATAATTTCAGTTAAATTAAAACCCAAAACTGATATTTACCTCACAGTCGATCCCACTGTTCCTCCTTCGTCATCGAACAATGCGCCGCCACTGATCTTCGTGCGCAAAACCCTAACCGATGCTGGCCCTCTACAACATCACCGAGCATCCATACGAACTCGCGACGCTATTGAGCATTCATTTGGCATTCAGTCGCCCGCTCGGGCCTTGTGTGGCACCTCAATCGATCGACTATCCTCAAATACGTGCGCACACAAACGAGCTGCCAAAGCGCCGTCGCTCGCCATCGAGCTTGACCCTTCCTCGTTGTCGCGACATCCACGATTCATGAGATCGCCTATTCGAATCACGCCTGGATTTGAATCCCATAGTTCTAATTTGATTTATGAAAAATTTTGAGATGGAGGGGAAAAGGAACAAACGAGATTCTCATTTCCACTGATTTTGATTTCTGGATTTCGAATGGAAAGCACGGATTTTGGTTCAGATTGATTTATACATCTCGGCTATTTTTTTTCTTTTGACGAGATTCTAAATTTGAACGAGAAATGAAAGGAAAAGCGCTTCGGCCATTAGATTTTTGATTTTTGAACGAAAGAAAATTTATCGTCGTTTTTCTTATCATAAACGAGATTTCATTATTTTTTTTAACAATGAAGATAAATGCGTGTAGAAACATACAGAAGAAAGGAAACACGTGTTTGATAAGAGAGAAACATGTAATTTTCATTGAGGAAATATTGTACCAAATATATATATTATTTTTAAATTTAAATTTAAATCCGAATTTAAATCATCTCGGTTTCGCAACTCAAAATCTTGACATCCTATCGAGGAATGCCGCCTAGCGTTCATAAGATTATACCCATATTCCTAACGCAACGGAAATGGTTTCGGATCCAAATTTGAACGTATGGAGAAGATAGCCTTTTGAACCCAGTTATTAAATTTAATTTCGATAAAATTTCAACGCATTTGCTTATAGTACAACCAAACGATCACTCCAAATAATACTAAAATTGAAATCCGATAACAATACACTATTACGGATCCATTGAAAAAGGTTTCGTCGAACTCCTAGACTGTGCCTCGGAAGGCTATTTTTAAATATTGATTTAAACGGTATAATTTCAAAACTGAACAAAACAGTTTCAAATTCAACTCTAAAGTTTCTATTATCTTCATTATCATCAATACATATTTTTCAAGACTTCAAATTATTTTTAACAAGCTCAAAATTGAAGATTAAATATTTTACCCAACTTTAATAAATAAAATTCAATAAGTAAATTGCCAAATTCACAGTTATAATTGGAATTCAAGTTAAAAATAACTTCCAAATATTTAAAATCAATTAAATATTTCAGTCTCAAATGTTCAAATTCCGGGTCGTCACATTCTTCCCCCTTAAAAGAATTTCATGCCGTAATTACAAGTTAAGAAGAATGATCCTTAACCCATTTATCTTTTTCGCAAAACCAAATAGTTGTATCAACTTGCCAAAACAAATATTTTTATTAAAGATTCATTATCATTTTAACCAACTTTCCAATCTCAACCCTAAGTTTCAAACAATATTGTTTTCTTAACAATTCAAATTTGAATTTAAATTCAAATTTTAAACTTTCAAAATTTTCTCAAAATTTTTTCTAACTCCCTAAATTTTCAAAAAAATTTCTCCAGCTTCTCCTTTGCTTGGCTAGCTCGGTATGACTACAAAATGGCACAACGGCCTCCAGATTTCAAAAAGAAAACAAAAGGCCAAGCGGCTAGAAAAGAAAATCATCAAATTTCATATAGAAATTTAAAACATACCTTTTTCGTGCAATTTCAATTATCTTCGAAATCAAATCCAATTCCCTTTGCATTTAAATCACATGTATATCCTACTAACAATAATATCCAATCATAGCTTTCAAAAATCATTTTATGCTTTTCTTTATAAAAGTTTCCATATCTATTGTTATTCAATTCTGTATGATATACATACATCATTCGTATGCAATATCAAATTCGATCGCTCACTCAATCATACAATTTCACTTCCGAACTAGTATCGTCAACCCGACTTCCTAGTGCGGACTCGGATCTGGTTCTTGATCAAAAATCGTCATTCTCCTAGCAAAGTTCTAAACTATGATATAGAATTTCCAGAATCACCCAAAAATCCATCCAGGTTCATCGTCGAAAATGGAGTGAAAAATCCCAACTCGGATCGATATAACTATCTCGAAATTCTGTGCTTGAATTCTGGATCAAATCCCTATGTGAATAAAATAATATACATACATCCTACTTATTTATTCCAAATTGATTATTAGCTTTATGAATTTTTTTTATTTTGTTGACATTTGATTTTCATTTCAATACACTTATTCATAATAGCCATTTCAAAATTTTTCAGTTTAATCTTCATTCGATCATTAACTTATTAAACTCCAAATTTTTCTTAAGAATTTCACCACCTTTTTCTTAAGTTAATATAAATATTCTACACACTTCTTATATTTATTTTCAATTCACTATTTTGGTTTATCTATACTTTTATTTAAACTAGATTTCCAATTCCATGTGAATTCAACTCTTTTCCAACCATATTAAATTTGTTATTTCTTTAATTAGTTTCACTTACTAATTTTATTTCAATACTTCACTTTGTTTATGACAAATCAAATTCAATTCCAATTCCAGTTCCATTTACTTACAATTGTAAATTCATTTATTCATTCACAATTTTATTTTCCACCTTAATAAATTTTATCCCATAACTATTTTATCAGATTCCAGAGTTTTTCCAACATTTCAAAAATCATTTTTTTAGAAATCAATTCAAATTACCTTTTAAATTTCAAAACCCAAACTCAAATTCTGCAAACAACTTCAATTTTTAAAATAATTTGGCACCTCTCTTGGAAACTCGAAAATGAACATCGATGATGCTGCAGTCATCACCCGAAATTATTTTCCAACGACCGAAAAGAGTTTAGTGCTTTCATCCCGTTAAAACACTTTTCCAAAACCTTTGAAAATCATTTTCCAACTAAAAAACGATTTAATTTCTAAAATTCCAAATCCTTTCAAAAACATTTCCAAATATTGCTCTGGAATGCCATTGCAAATTATAAATCACATTTACAATTCATATTTACAAATCCCATTTGTATATGGATTTTATTTCTCAGTTTTAAGTTATGATTTCAATTTCTTATTCAATAATCAATGATAATAATTTAATATTATCACTTCCTAACAACCAATCAACCATATATTATATAATAATTTCCAGAAAGTGATTTCTTTTCTATACAAAAATAGTTTGGGTAAAATTATTTCATTTACCCTATTTTAAAACAATATCGTGTCGAATTGTTCTGTATAACTGTTTAGAGATCCCCGTCGATAGAGTTGTACAGACTATACCGACCAGAATCCATATACCACTCAATAAACCAGTCATCACAATATAAAACAATTTTTTTATATTCATTGACAAATACACGCTCATATCTATTAATACACTCAACTCATTCTAGATTACTACCAACTCTATCTGTAATGAGTAACACCCACCAGAGCCAAGGTTGTTGCTTAACCAAATGCTCTGATACAAAATGTAAAGACCCAATTTTTTGATTTTCGAAAGTCAACATCAATACGTCCACTGTATCAAATGCCGCACAGTCGAATGCCGGAAAACCAAACCGTTAGGGTTAAAGAAGAAGAAGATAAAAGAAGAAACTAGAAACAATAACATAATTTCACATTTCGCAGCGGAACAAATATAATACATAAATGAATAATCTTTAAAACAAATAATCATATCTGTTATTATAATACATCATCAGAGTTTTCAACAACACAATACAACATTGACAGTTGGTATAACTTGACTCACATGGAAATTTTACTTTGCACCAACCATACGCAGGGGACATTACATAGTATAAGTGATACGATTCGCCATCCAGCTTGAACCCCAGATCTCCACGGCAACTTCTTGACTTTACTCCAAAATAATGACAACCGAACTCTAGGCTGCCCGTGTGAAAAATTACAGGCATCCAGAGTTTAGAAAGGGAACAATAAACTCCAGGTCAGTCATAAGACTAGCGTGAGATCTCTAAAATAGTTATTTTCATAAAGAAAATAAAAGAAACCCGCTATGCTTTGAAAAATGAAACTACCATAAGGCATTCCGGCACACACACAATGCAATCACACACTTGCGGGAGATATCTTCTTATGATAATCAAACATGCTTGATACGTAAAATTCTTCGTAATATTATCGTTAGTGCATAGTGGAAACATTTGCAAGTATAATATTAATCTTAGCCAGCATACGTACCATTATAGTATGCCTAATATAACTACCATATTAGATGGTAGGTTCTACAGCTAAAACTGTACAAGGCGCATATTGGTTGATTGGATTTCCAGAAAATAGTCAGGCTAAGGAACTTCCTGGGCCACATGGGTACGCCTCTGGAGGGACGCCCTGAGAACCTAACCGGATCTCTGCCAACACAAGGCCGGGTTACCTCTATAACAAGGTAAATAACTGTCACGAGTATGACATACCCCGGTCGTAACCGATCTTTATCTGAGGATCCTCAACACCAACAATCACAAAGTAATGAATTTGCAGCATTTACATAGGTTAAATATCTGGTCTCCATACCATGATACCACCTCTTTCCAGAAGGAAATGAACATAAACTCAAGGGGCGCTACCCCCAAATAACCTTGCTGCATCCTTCCTGTTTCGACCAGTTTCGGGATGTGAGGTCCGACGAAGTCTCATCCACAAAGCTACGCTTTTCACAAAGCCATGTTTCGATCAACAGCACTTCGTATGCCACATTACCAAGTTGGGAATGTATCACTAGTAACCATCAACTACATAACCTCTGAGCTCATACGTCTCAGAGAAGGGTGTTAAGCTAAGAGAATAAATTCTCCACCACCAACAGAAATGTATTTGATAGAAACTAGCTTTACATCTCAAAGTGCAACGTCAGACACACATCCATACAAATCCGTTCCGGGATCGAACGGAACCAAAGGCACTTCAAAGAAGCCCTTGCAATCTGGATATTCACTAATTACGTCCCGAATACCCATCACAAAGGGTGATAAAATCTCTATACCGGAGCAACTTGGTGCAGAGACATTCGACAGGTAATCCTTCCGCTTTCGAAAATACCCGGTCTTCAACAACATTTTCAAGTGCAATCCCATTTCATCGTATCATTATTCGGAATGGGTTTTATTACACAAAGTCCTCTCCTAGCTAATCCGAATAATGAGCGCTTATTTTAAAGATAAGTGTTACATTCAGATTTAAAAAAATCCAACAAATTTCCACTTTGATCTTTTAAACAAAAGATCCATCACAAAGATTCGATGTGGTTTTCGAATATCCATTTGGAATCCGACCCCCGATCGCATCGAAATTCAAACGCCATTTAAAAGCCAATATTGATAGTCAGTTATTTAACTATTAATCAACATTCACAATAATTACCAAGACTTAAATAATTTTCCCCCAATTATTATTTTCAAAATATCTTCGTAAGATATAATTTTAACACTTCAACCATTTAAAAACAAATTTCAGACCACTTTTCACCTTTCAATCTTCTGAAAAAAATTTCAAATCACTTTTCACACTTCAATCCTTTGGAAACAAATTTCAAATCACTTTCCTCACGTGGAATAAATTTCCAAATTTTAATTTAATTCCACTGAAAATTTGCCGAATTCAAATACTTTAAAAATAATTTAAAATACTTATCCAAAATATAATTGAAAACATTTAAAGTAAAACTATTTTAAAACACTTGCTTAAATATTAGTTATGAAAAATATTATACTAATATCGCATATAAACTTAAGTCCAGAATAATTTTAAAATAAAATTATTAGATAGAGTTAATTATTTAAATAACCATTTTCTAATCAAATATCAATTATATCTTTAAATAATCACTTCTATAACTAATAAAATAAGTCTTTTACTTTAAAGATTTAAAAACAACTTAAGAAATTATTTCTCCACAAACATCCTTTTTAAAACCAACTTCAAAATTTTTAATTTTGAAAGCTACTTTAAAAACATACTCGGCTTTCCAGGGAAAATACAGCTTACATTTCAAAATGACCGTTTAAATCAATAAATAAATTTTTCTTGATTTATCTCAATTTATGTTCCAAATCCACAGATTTCTTTCCACACTTTAAAAATAAATCAATATTTATTTTTAAAACCAATTTCCCTTTCCTTTTTAAATTCCAATTGTGAATTTAAATTTTCCAAATATCTACTGATATATGATTTTCAAATTTATTTCAAAAATCATTTCCAAACACCAAATCAATTTCCAAATTGATTTCAAATTTTATTTTAAGCACCAAATCAAATTCCAAATTGATTACCCAATGATTCATTTTCAATAACCAAATTAAATTCCAAATTTGATTTCTAAATTTATTTCCTTTTAAAATAAATTCCTTTATCTCTTCCAATCTATTTAAAATCCAAATTTTAAATAAATTCTTCAACTATTAAATAATATTGCTCAAAACCCATTTATTAAAATCTTTTTCCTTATTTTGGAATTTATTCAATAAGTTTTTCAAAAATAAAACTTTATCTATTTAAATTTCTTCTTTTAAATTCACCTGATTCTTTAAATGAATTTATTATAAATTTTCTACTTGAATTTCAAAAATCCAATTTTATTTATTTCTGGTATCCTACGATACCAAAATTATATTCGACTAAATTATAGCCTTCAACCATTTCAATCACAAACATAATCATACACAGATTATAAATAAACCATCACACAACATGTGAAACAAATTCAAATATTTGAGGAATCCACTTGGATCCCTCCAACCTGTTTCCCTGCATCCACAGACGTTAGCACAACAATTTAATACCAAATCCAATTCGAGGTGGAATATCGCGGTATATGGGATTAAATAATATCATCCGCTACTATGCGGTGCATAGGGTCTCATCCTCTATATAATGCGGGAAATCAATCACTCCAAATACATATATAATACCAATTCCACTTCGAGGTGGAATATCACGGTATATGGGTTTAATACAATATCATCCGCTATTATGCGGTGCACAAGGTCTATACGAATACAATTGATAATAATTTATCATCAAAGCACACAATCAACAATTTAAAATTTAGCTATTTAAAACTAAATCATAAAAATCTGATTGAGTGAGAAGATCTCATTTGATAATTTTAATTCACTAGCGATTTTATTTTAAACCAATACTTTTATTTTTAAACCAATTCCTTTTAATAAATTTATTTAATTAAAAATTAAATTTTCTATATAAACCCTTATATATATATATATATATATATATATATATCCATCATTTCCTATACAAATTTTAAAGGTTGGATAGTAAGTTAAAGCATGCATATATTTGAAAATAAGGGTCTGGTTTTAAATTTTTTATTCCGTTATATATATTATAATTTCCTAATCTATGTATACATAGGTGTGTGTATGTATATAAATATAATTTCAATTAAATTAAAACCCAAAACTGATATTTACCTCACAGTCAAACCTAGTGTTCCTCCTTCGTCATCGAACAACGCACCGCCACTGATCCTCATGGGCAAACCCTAACCGATGCTGGCCCTCTACAACATCACCCAACATCCATACGAACTCGCGACGCTATCGAGCATTCACCTGGTATTCAGTCGCCCGCTCAGGCCTTGCGTGGCGCCTCAATCGATCGACCGTCCTCAAACTCGCGTGCACAAACGAGCTGCCAAAGTGCCATCGCTTGCCATCGAGCTCGACCCTTCCTTGCTGTCGCAGCATCCACGATGCACGAGATCGCCTATTCGACTCATGCTTGCATTTGAATCCCGCGGTTCTCGTTTGATTTATGAAAATTTTTGAGATGCAGGGAAAAAGGAACGAACGAGATGCTCGTTTCCACTGATTTTGATTTTTGAATTTCAAAGGGAGAGCACGGATTTTGGTTCAAATTGATTTATAAATCTCGGCCCTTTTTTTCTTTTGATGAGATTCTGAATTTGAACGAGAATTGAAAGGAAAAGGGCTTCGGCTATTAGATTTTTGATTTTTGAATGAAAGAAAATTCATCGTTCGTTTTTCTTATCTTAAACGAGATTTCGTTATTTTTTAACAATGAAGATGAATGCGTGTAGAATCATACAGAAGAAAGGAAATACGTGTTTGATAAGAGAGAAACGTGTAATTTGCCCCGAGGAAATATTATGTCAAATACGTGTATTATTTTTAAATTTAAATTCGAATTTAAATTGTCTTGGTTTCGCAACTCAAAATCTCGACATCCTATCGAGGCACGCCACCAGGCGTTCATAAGTTATACCCCTATTCCGAACGCAACCGCAAAGGTTCCGGGTCCAAATTTGAACGTATGGAGAAGATAGCTTTTTGAACCTAGTTATTAAATTTGATTTCGATAAAATTTCAGCGCGTTTGCTTATCGTACGGCCAAACGATCACTCCAAATACTACTAAAATTGAAATCCGATAATAATATACTATTATGGTTCCAATGGAACTGGTTTCGTCGAATTTCGAGACTGTGCCTCGGAAGGCTATTTTTAAATATTGATTTAAACGATATAATTTCAAAACTGAAAAAAACAGTTTGAAATTCAACTTTGAAGCTTCTATTATCTTCAGTATTATCAATATATATTTTCCAAGACTTTAGATTATTTTTAACAAGCTCAAAATTGAAGATTAAATATTTTACCCAACTTCAATAAATAAAATTCAATAATTAAATTTCCAAATTCATAGTTATAATTGGAATTCAAGTTAAAAATAACTTCCAAATATTTAAAATCAATTAAATATTTCAATTTCAAATGTTCGAAATTCTGGGTCGTCGCACTCTAAATGAATGACCTTATCTAACTCTACTCCCTATTCTACCTTGGAAATTAATTTAGTCCCGAAGTGCCTTTTAAAATCCATCCAAGTGATCACAGCCTCATCTATCTCAGCGGTAATCATCACCCATCAGTTTAAGGCCTCTCCTTGCAAATGCCATATAATTATCTCTTTATTACATCCTCCACACCCACCATAGAAAACATCCTATCATAATTCCTTAGCCATGCCCGCTTCTTCACAAACGATTTGGTCTCATAATAGTTCTTTCCACCTAGACTGTGGAAATCTTGCACAACTTAGGAAAATCCAAAGCAAGCGGAGGAGTTGGGGCTGCAACTTGTGCTTAAACTATGGGTCCTCTATTGGTACTGAGCTTATTTCAGGCCACTCTCTTGAAGATACCAGTGGAACCATATAGGAATGTTCACTCCTGGACCTCAGCTACATCACCAGAATTATTTCCTATCTAATTGCTCATTTTTGCATACCTGTAAATTGGAATTATTAGGTAACTTTCCACTCATAGTGCTAAGCATTACTAGAATTAAAAGGGTGTGTTTGCATTATATTTATTTGTATAATAATAGTTTTTGAAAATATAAAACCACGTTAGCTCAATACATGCATAATCCCAAAAAAATCGTGAACCTAAGATTTGATACCAACTATGAAAAACCATACCTTCACACATACCGATTTAAAGCCTAAATTGACTTTTGCACTCGCATCATGCCAAGAAGTATAAGTCATCGAGGACATAAAGACTAATATAAAATTTAAAGTATTTTACACTTCCGGATCTACTACCAAAAGGAAATAAAATATAAATACTGAAAAAAAGCCAATCGTATAATAGTCTAAGAAATACATAGTCCACACAATAATGTCTCAAAATAACAACATAACAAAGTTCCCAAATAATAACATGATGTCTAGCAAATAGTATAATATAATAAATAGTAATGGAGAGTAATTGTAAATAATATAACTTTAGGCGCTTAGTCTTGTAACACTGTCTAATTGCAACGGTCGAATAATTAAATAATCATTTTAAATATTTAATTGTTAATTATTAAAATGTTCGTTATGCTCGATTTTTCAGAGACGGATGAATTGGGATTCGATACACCCATATTGAGATCGCTTTTCCATCATGAAAAAAATAAGTATAGCCTTGACTATGTTTGGAGTCGATAAACTTTTGGAATGAATAGTGATTTCTAGAAGGAATGAAGATTGAATGTTGGGCTAAGGCCCACAAGCTAGCTTACAAGTTAGTTGACCCCTTCATTATTCCCATTTGCTTTTCATTCCACATTATTTTCTTCTTCCTCTTTTCTAATTATTTTCCTAATCACCTCTTAATCCATAAACCCTAGATAAGTAATTCATACTCACATAAGATTTCTAAATTCAAACAAAAATCACCACAATTCCTCTCTACCCATTCCTCACAAAACCCATTAAAGAATTAGCTTGAAGATATGATCCGAAGCTTTATTTATGGTTTTAAGTGAGGTTTGCAGTGGATTTTAATTATCAGAGCCTGATTTAGGGAAAAAGAAGGTGGGTCGGATGATTCTCCATCAATATTTATGTTTTAGTCTTCATATTTTCATTTTTTAATTAATATGGAATTATATGAAGTGTTTTGGAGATTGTCTGAGTTGATTTACACTTGTATTCGTGTTATAAACATGCTTATATTAACTCATTATTTATTTAAGACCTTAATAACTATTTTTGAAATAGGTAGTATGCTAAGAATTTGGTTTTGGGTAAGTTGAATGATTATATGTGATGTTGTGAAAGATTAGAGACTAATTATAATAATTAAGTGCATGTCATTAATAGTAATAATGAAACTAATTTAAATGGTTTTAGAAAAGTTAGTAAGCTAATTAAGTGAGTTTTGAATTTTACGCTTATTCTTAAAGTGATTAGAGGGTTAATGAAGCTTAATTATCACTTGTGAATATTATTTAAAAATAAAGGAACGATCTTTATTAATAAATAGTTTACATATAACTAGTATTTCAGTAAACAAATGATTTTTATAAGTACAATATGTATTATAAAACGGTATTTTATAAAATAGTATGAATAAAGCTTAATTATGTTTATAAAATGGTTATATGATTTTAAAATGAGGTATAAAATTTATAAAATGAAAATGAGATTTTATAAAATAGTAATATGATGCATATTTAATTTTATTGAGACAAATAAGTATATAAGGGCTTAAAAATGATCAATAAGCTAATAATATATTTTATAAAATAGTTGTAAAACTTTATAATTTATAAAATATTATGTAATCATATTAGACTTTTACTGAAAAGGTCTAGTAAATAGAAGTAAGATTTGATAAATTAATAAATGAATTACTTGTTTAAATATTCGTGTATGCATATAGGTAAATATATGTTTACATGTATTTGAAGATATATGACAATCAAGATAATTTGCATGTTGTATTTAGAAGTATTGTGTATCTTTGTTTGAATATAGGTACGTATTAGTGTGCATATATATGTGTAAATGTGTGTGTGTGTGTATATGGATGTGTGTAAATACCTTTGTATATAAGAGTGCTGAGGGCATCTCACGTAGCCATAGCGACCATAGTGTGCACTAAGTTGCATGAGAATATACTGGGTCGAGTAATCGTTCTAGTGAAGTCCAGAACGTGATTTGTGTTGTAATGTGCTTGTGTATACATGTGTAAATGTGCACGAATGGGTGTGCTAGCACATTTAGGGATCACATAAGGCTAGACGGATAGTTGATTGCGTTTGCCGTGATTAGAGGGAGTCGGGTCGCTATAGTTGCCTGTTGAACTTTACACATGCAAATAATGGATTTCATGTCGAAGTTGGTTTTCAAACACATAAGGAACTCTTTCAATACTTCAACCAATGAACACCGAAGAGGGTCTGATGGGGGTAGAGGCAGGCTTGGGAAGTAAGGCAGCTCATCTGGCAAAGCGACGAAGGAAACAGAGCATGAACCAATGGTTGAATAGGTAGGGTGGCACCTGCCCTAGGCTTACTTCTTGGGATAGGCTACCACCGATGGACCGATAGTGCTCGAACTTGGGAAGTAAGCCCAGGTAAGGTGCCAGTAAATTAGGGATTTCTCTCCCGTTTTGAGTATGGTTCTTCATGAGGCTTTGGCATGACTTCAGAGGCTTTGGCTACTTGGAAAAGTAGGATGCAAGGTAAAGCACATGATTTGGAAGAGGATGCAAGGCGATGCACAAGTGATTGATAATGATTAATACTATGTTAGGGTAAGCATCGAGGAAGTGATCTAGGCGAGGGACATAGCATAGACTATTCCTACTTGGGAATAGTAAGCGATCTAGATAGTGATCAGAGCCAATCAAATATGAGATTGGGACGTGATCGATTTCGCAATCACATACATTAGTGTATATGATTAAAGGGAGCACCTAATGTTGAGGTGTCAATTTTAGACTCAAGTAGATGTATGATCATGCAATGGCAATGGTCGGTACCAGATTGGCCAAATGTGTAGAATTATTGTTAGCATAGACTCTATGGTTCCATGCATCATTGTGCTTGACAGATCCATTAGGATCAAAGAAAGTACACGACGAGGAAATCATGGGGTTGGCGACTAGATCTGGGTCGTAGTGCAATTCCATTGCTACACATCCGTTTATACATTTTTTTTTATAGTTTTCGACCAAGCCTCTGAAAAGGTTTAGAGCGGCGTTTAAGGGGTACTTGTACCCGATAGCGGTAGCATTGATACATACGTTAGAGTGACTATAGTGGTAGGGATTTTGACTATTGCTAGGAGAGCGGTCTAGGTCTATATGAGGGTACCTGTACAAACAAGAGGTCATATAAGGACACTCAATTTTGTTCACGGACTCTCAAGGATAGGAATGTAAATAAATACAAGACTACATTAGGTGTAGTTGGTCCATTTATATATTTTGTTCAGTATGGGACGATAGTAGATATTCTCTATTTTACACATTCTCGTGTTGTGCTTGCGGTGTACTAGTGGATTAATATTATCCTTGTGTCACATAGTGTAGGCATATAGAATGACACTTCCATTACCTCTACATTTGTATATTTGGATTTCCTTTATCACAGTATATTGTTTGGTGGAAGTCACTTAGGCATTTTGTTCATCTTAGATGTCGAACAAGGTCATTGGAGTTTATGATTTGTCATATACATTTGGCTATTGATTGGTTACCGTACATGTCGATATGTACTCTTTCTGAATGCTTCATTTTTTCTAATCATGCCTTTTCCTGTTAATTGGTTGTTTGTGTGTCAATTATATGTTGATTGTTTATTGATGGTTGTTGTCGATGTTATTTGTTATTGCTCCTGTTTTCTAGCTACTGTTTGATGTTGTTTTATTTTTTTATTGGCTAATTTTGGTTGTTATTCATTTTTCTTGCTTATTTACCTGTTTGATAGTTTGTATGATCGTTATCTTACAAGTCTCCTCCTTCACATAATGTGTCTAGACCAAATCATCTGTTGGCCTTTCCTTCTATAGTGGGTATAAAAGGCAAAGAAAATGAGTGAATCAAGCAAAGTCTGGTGAGTGAACTGAATTACTAGTATATGGTATTCACAAATAATTAACTTCAACTATAATCTACACTACCTTAGGTGTCTATTTGTGTTTGTGTATTGCTTATAAAGGGTTGGTTACTTTACAAAACAAGGGTATAATATTAACTACACCATAATTAACTTACAAGGGTTCCAACCGAAGGTTGAACAACCAACATCTAACAACTTTAAGCCAATTCCTGGTATATGATCCCGATAAATAATTTCCTAACCAACATTGAGTTAACATTCTCAATGACGAAATATGTATATCGCACTAATAGACTGAGCAAACATCTAATGGCTGGGCTCGTACCGAGTATACTGGCTTGACGACTTATGACCTGCCTAAGCACTTATGTAACCTTCTCAATGATAAACATGTTCTATGCTCTTTATCTTTCAACATAAAGCTAGGGTAATCACTATAGTGGTTTCCCTAAAGGTTTAGTCATTGCTAAGCCATGTAGCCTTCTATTGTTGATGCCACCATCTTGCTTCCCTGATTCCTACATGTTTAACATATGGCCGGGTGTGCCCTAGTAACGATAAGAGCTTCTAGTTGCTCTTTTATCGCATTCCTTGTTGATTTTCTACTACAACCTCCATGAAGTGTGAACCTAGGTATGTCATCTACTGTAGAACTATTAGTAGTTGTTACACCTTCTCCATGCAGCTACATGGACTCCCAACGGTTGAGAAAGTGGGAATAAGTACCTTTGTTTACCCTACTTAGGTTGCACCAAGAATAGGTTCAATCTGGGCTTGTTGTAATAATGGTTCTACTTTATACGTCTGACTCTCATTTATAAAAATATTTTTCTAGGTATTCAGATGTCAAACTTCCTTTCACAAACATTTAACGTCGATTCCAAATGTCTAAATAATTATTCAGATGTCTTAGTTGAGTGAAATACGAACTAGTTACTCTTGGGTTGAGATTTTTTGATATATAGACATCTAACTCCTGGTTCAGACCTTTGACTAATATTTCAAACGTCTGGTTAAGGTTTTGTAGATTTTCGTAACTTGTTAGTTTTGTTTATTTTTGTTCACCTTCTTCGTAGATTAAAATATGGACTTAAGGTTCACTTTTAACTAATTTTTGTATATAATATGTCCCTTTGTTTACACAAATTCAACTGGTTAGTTTCAACGATTTTATTTATACATTTTGATTTTTTTTATTTAAAACTATCTGTGTGCTTTTAGACAAAAAGTTTATGTATGTTTCAAGTTAAAACCAATTTCAATTTGAAATAAAATGGTATTTGATTTATCCAAATCAAATCAATCATTTATCAAATTTTGCCAACTTTATTATGTAAGGGTTTATATCTGTAGAATCTCGGGTGAATAGATTTGTTTATCTTTTACCCTTTCCTACACTCAAGATTCATAACTAAAATCAATTGATTTAAATAAACTTTAGATAGAAATTTCATGCCAAATCAAATTAATATTTTTAGATTAGGTAGAATTACAAAGGATTTAATTAGTTATGAATCAATATAAAGTTGTAATCAATACACTCACCATTCAAAGCTTTCCTCCTTCTAGCCTTGATCTGAATCTCCTCTCATAAACCTCCAAACTCGATAGGTTCACCTTTCCTTTCTCCTTTTCTACTAATCTTGATTCACTCTTTTTAATTTGATTTTTCTTTGATTTTGTTTTTGTTTTTGGTGTATAAATTATTGAAGAGGATATGAATTTTGTTTTAGAATCGAGAAGTTTCTGTAGAACGGTAAGAGGAATTGTACACAAAGAATAAGGAGGTGGCAGGCTAGGGTTTGTAATAAGAAATAGTGGGGGCTAGGGTCTATTTTATAGCTAAAAATAGGGTTAGCTAATATAAACCTGAAATAAATAATTACAAATATACTAGTAGTCATCGTTTTCGCAAATTTCGACCCATTTTTTCAAATTTAACAAATGATATGTGTTTTCTAGCCGTAAACAACATCCCAGACATAACAGAATAGGTCGAGAGGCCTAATTCCAAAATTTGTAAAATTTACTATTTCGTCCATTTATGTAAAATTATTTTTTACCCATATTTTATATTTTACTTTATTATTGAAAAAAAATGGGTGTTCTAAGAAAGGCAATTGATTAGGATTTTTTGAGAATTCAAGAAGATGAATTTGAATTTTACTATGTCTGTTTCCTATCGAACTCAACGATAGTAAATTAGTGCAAGTCCAAAACTGCAGCTCGGAATTACCACATGTGCCTATAAACCCAAGTTATGTGTGCATGCATATGCGAGCTTGCCTGGCAATCCGTACCCTCTATGCCTAATCAATTAGTAGAAGAAATAATAATATATATAAATTGGAAAACTTGGCGATGCAGGACTAAATTTTTTCTTGTAGTTATTCAATAATCCCCCACTAGCTACAAGAAAACTTAAAACAAAAGAAAGAATAATAGCCTGAGCAAAAGAAATGCTTCATATACATACATTAATGTCTGTTGATTTGAATTGATATATAAGAAGTGAGGCTATGCAGTGAATTTCTCTTCAACTACAAGATTTTTTTGAAACGTCACAACTTGTATTACACTTTTAATATCTACGGTTCTCTATGATAAGCATGTTCTTTTTTTAGCGATGCGCTTAACTTGTAAACATATGAGTGCTCTAGAGAGATCGACCAAAATATCTCATTAAAAGAGAACTCACCTTTATACTCAACTAGGTTAGTTCAAGTGTGTTTCCCTAGCACCACCAAATCTAGCTATAGAATCATTAAGAGCATAAGGCTCAACCTTATGTCAGATAACATAATCCATCAAGTGCATTTCCAAGGCACACCTAGTTTTGGTTATGGATTTCTATTAGGCGTAATAATACAAACATAAGTAAAATCCATTAGGTGCATCTCAAAATATCCACCATGACAGGTTATAGATTTAACAAAAAACTGTTAACAAAATCCATCATGTGTGTCTTAAAAGCAGCAACAATACTAGTTATCAATTAAGTAGGAAAAGCGTTAGTGAATCCATCAAGTGCGTCTCAAAAGCACTACTGAAACTGATTATTGATTTAATAGGAAATTTATCGATAAAATCCATCAAGTGCATTTCAAAAGCATGGATTTAATAGGAAAAATGTTTATAGAATCCATCAAGTGCGTCCTAAAAGTACCACCAATACTAGTTATGTATTCAGTGATAAACTCAACCATAGATAGATAAGCGAAACCCATCAACTACATAACATAAGCACACCAAGATTGGCAATGGATCAATAATGAACATAAAGTTTAAAATCAACGCTTGCACCAATGAACCCATAAAGTGCATCATCAAAGCACCACCAAATCTGGTTATGGATTCAAAAAAGCAACCAGTCTCCTAAACACAAAAATAGAAAGAAAAAGAGTAACCACGTGCTCTTGTTTGATCGTCAATGGATATCCTTCACACTCTAGGCCTGAGGCCCATTCATCTTGAAGATTCAAGGACCACATTTCTCGACGATCCTTTTGTGAGAGGATCTCCTAAATTTTTTTCAATCTTATATATTTGTATGAAATTACCCCTTTCTTCAAAAGTTTCTTGACCACTTTGTGTTTGACATAGATGTACCTTCTTTTTCCACTACATAAACAATTCTTTGCAACTCCAATAATGAAGTTTGAATCACAGTGTAAAAGTACGCTATAAAATGAAGTTAACTTTTAATTGCCTCCTTCTAATGATTTCCATCCCTAGAGTTAATTTCCTCTTTGTACGTTTTAGGATCTTCCTCAGGTAAAAGTACTAAAATAATGGTATCATTAATTCTTTCAAAGTTGGTGTTTCCCACCAAAATTGCAATAATGAAGCATGGTCCAAAGATACTGTATACGTTGCCTTTTACTTCTTTTAAGTCATTGTTAGATCATTGACAACAGGTGACAGAGTAGATAAAGACACACTATCAGTAATGGAAGCGCCAAAAGAGCTCCCATTACTATAACTCCTTAAAGGTAAGATATGTTCAAAGAATGCAACATCTCTAGCTTCACAAATAGTCCAATCATTTAAAGACGTGAATCTATGTGCAACACTGTTAGAAGCATAACCAATGACCATGCAGTCAAACGGCTTAGGTCATATATTAGTTTTATATAGTTTTCTAAGCCTACTTTAGCTATGCATCCCAACACATTCAAAAAAATTAGGTTTATAGGGGCACCACTCCACAATTTGTAAGGAGTTTTATCTAGTCTTTTACGAAGAACTTTATTAAGTAGATAACAAGCGGATAACAAAGCTTCTCCTCATATATAATCGATCATCCATGTGACGCCCCACCTCTATACCCACGCTAGCCAAGGACACTACAGGGTAATGCCGTCAACTAACACGGAGAATAAGGATGGTTGGGAGCGACCATCTATAGCCTTGCTCTAACTATCTATTGAATACATCGACAATAGTCATACCAAGCAGGTCGACATACCCAATGAATACTTAAAACAAAAACATAGGTGGTTGGAGGATCTATCAGAACAGAATATAAATACTCAAATGTAATACACATCACAAAACAGTAGATCATCATATACACATATACAGATACATAACAGAGTATACAAACTAATACACGTCAAGTGGTATAGCAAACCACAATATACAGACGAATCAAAAGAATACATATATCAGAGTTACAATAAAAGGACTACACAAAAAGCTTTAACAAAAAGGAACAAGCTGAATAGTCCATGCGGAAGCAAAATAAGCTAAGTCCAAAAGCACCAAACGTGAAACATCTCGGTCTGAGCCGAGTATAAAATACACGGGTCAGTCTACCTAAACAAATCAGTTAGATAAACTGAACAACAATAAACCTGCAAGGTTACAAGGTATAACAAATATCTCTAAAGGAGATAACACAATCATCTAACAAAAGATGAATCATATGATCACAAAACAAGCCTCATATCATCGGCATCTCAGAGAAACAAAGGATAAGAATATCCCAAAGCAAGCCAAAAGGCAAATAACAAATACCCATAAGGTATACAAGTTCCACAAGGTAAACGCTACGCATCATGCGGCTCAAAAAGACCAACACCGAAGGGCGATACCTAGGGAATATACGTATTAAATGAAACATCATAAAATTGCTCGAGCTCAGTATTGTATAAACACGGATCCATGAGCCCGAAAACTCCAAACCCAATATCACCCATGCGGCTCATAACGACCAACATCGCAAGCGATACTATAGGGCAACAAACCCGAAGGCACAAAATCGAAGTTACAAACCCGAAGGCAACATACCCGAAGGCAACATACCCGAAGGCAACAAACCTGAAGGAGACAGTCCGAAGACACTATCCCAAAGGCAACAAACCGTAGTGGTGAAGGTCGAAGACCCAGTACTGGACACCACTAACTGGCGGAATGTGTCGTAACTCTCAAAAAGGAATCCGAAAAGTGGTAACGTGAGTCCCATAACCACTCGTTCGCACTAAACGGTTTACTATTCGTCAGTCACTTTCACACTCAAAGCAGTACAAAGTTCACCTCATATCATCGGTAAACCAAACCCGAAGGTCAAAACGATCAATTGAATAGGTCGGGGATTAATCGGAAAGATAAACGCACAGATTCATGGTCCGTGTTTTGCCCAACCATTTAACCACCCTTCCACTTCGCTCGAAGTGCGAAATTGTGCGTGTGTTTTAAATAGAATTTATAAATAGGAGAAGCGAACTTTTAATACAATTTGAAGAAATCATTTATAAAAACCCATGAATAAAGTAAAAAAGGAATTATCAAGGTCAAATATGCATAAACAACTAATCGGAATCAATATGTATCGATCAAATTTGGAAAACTAAGCGAACAAGGCAAATTGCCAATAGACAACATATTCAGACGTCTGAAAGAAGGGATTCAGACGTCTGAATCTGAAAATTAATTTGTTTTTCAAAACAGAATTCAGACGTCTGAAATAGGCATTATTTTGCCTATTTCTTTTCTGGTTAAAATTTAGCTAATTCATATGTCTGGAATATAATTTCAGACGTCTAAATCTGGGAATGAAAATCTTTTCTAGAACAATATTCAGACGTCTGAAATAGGGTTTCAGACGTCTAAAACCTGATGGTCGGGCATTTTCTGAACCTAGGCCATTTATGGCCAAACAAATCGAAAGCAATCGGATGCATGTTGATTATGGGCTTACGTCAACCGACTACCCAACCTTAACGACACACCCAAACACTCCGAACAACATAAACATAAACCATATAAGGTTTTACATAGATTTGGCTTCAAAAATCATAATTTGGCAATTTCACCGAATCAATCCAAATCAAAAGCAAAAGCATATGAACAAGTGTTAGGAATCCATACCCAACATTAATGAAACCAAGAGAAGTAGATGTGAGTTCAAAACTCACCTTTTAATTCAGAACAAGAATAGAGAAGCTCAATAGCAAAGAAAACAACCAACCACTCTCCACTTCAACTCAACTAGCTTCAATCTAAGAATAAAACATATATTTCTCAAATTTTAGGTTTAGGAATTTCTAAGATTGAAGAGAGAAAGAGATAGAGAAGATGAAGAGGAGGCTTACCTATGGCTTCTCTTTGATTTTGGAGCAAGAATTCAAGTTTACAAGAAGAAACTAGGGCTTGCAATTTCTATTTCCTCTTCCCCTCCACCATTTTCAGTTTAAGCTTAAGTTTAGAAGAGTGGAATGAGAGAATGGAGAGGAGAGGGACTGAGTTAGGGGTTTAGTTAGCTAGTGGGCTGAACCCAAACCCAAAACCCAACTAGAAAAAGTAGCCAAATTTGACTTACTCCAAACATATCATGGATTATACTCAAAAAGATCACAAACGCCATTTTGGAATCAATGGAAATGGTTTCGAGTTCCAATTCGGCCATTTGCAAAAAGTAACATTTCGGACCAAAAATCCGACTAAGGACACTATATTTAAATGATCTCCCCTCCTTACAAAATTGCGTCCCCGCAATTCCTACAGACGATACATACAACATTCAAGAGAAAAGAAAATAAGCTTGAGATGAAAAGATAAACTCACCGTTCCCAAGCAAAGATAGAAAACCCGGATAAGATCGCTCAATAAACTCTCTGGTTTCTCACGTACAGTCGTTGGGATTAGCGGACCATTGAACTTTAACGAGCGGCACGTCCTTGTTCCGAAGGTGTCGCAACTCCGTGTCAAGTACGCGAATAGGCTGACGTACAATAGATAAGTCCGGTGAGATCTCAAGCTCAAGCAAATCAGGAGAATCAATAACAGAATCTGATTCCCGAAGACACTTCTGAAGTTGCGAGACATGAAACACGTCACGAATGCCAGATAAATGAACAGGAAGTGAAACTCTATAAGCCACAGGGCCAATACGTTCAGTAATAGAAAATGGTCCTATATAGCGAGGAGCCAATTTTCCAGTCGTACTGAAACGCATAACCCCTTTCAAAGGAGAAACACGAATAAAAACAAGATCACCAATCGAGAACTCGAGAGGCTTCCTACGGTTGTCCGCATAGGATTTCTGGCGACTTTGTGCCTCTTTCATTCTCAACCTGATAAGATCAATCTTTTCAGAAGAGTCCTGAACAAAATCTGGACCAAGAATAAGCTTCTCCCCAGATTCCAACCAACAAGAAGGTGATCGACATGGCCTTCCGTATAAGGCTTCGAAAGGAGCCATACCGATACTAGACTGAAAAATATTATTGTAGGAGAACTCTACAAGAGGTAGATGATCCTCCCAACTACCACCGAAATCAAAAATACAAATACGGAGAAGATCTTCCAAGATACGATTCACCCGTTCAGTCTGTCCGTCAGACTTCGGATGATAAGCTGTACTAAAATTAAGCTTTGTTCCCAAAGCTTGCTGAAGACTCTTCCAAAAATGACTCGTGAATAAAGGATCACGATCACTCACAATAGAACTAGGAACACCATGAAGTCTCATGATTTCCTTGACATACAACTTAGCCAAATGCGAACCAGTCCTATTAGACTTAATAGGAATAAAATGAGCAGACTTGGTGAGGCGATCAACAATAACCCAAATGCTAGAATGGCCCGATCTCGAACGAGGTAGGCCGTCAATGAAATCCATAGAAATCTGATTCCATTTCCATAATGGAATCTCTAGAGGCTGAAGGAGACTAGAAGGACACTGATTTTCGGCCTTAAAACACTAACAAGTTATGCAATTACTCACATAACCCACCACATCGCGCTTCATGCCTTCCCAATAATAAAGACGATGCATATCGGCATACATTTTACTACTACCAGGATGAATGGTATACTTAGAACGATGACAGCCATCAAGAATGTCATACCTACGTGCAAAATCAGAAGGCACAAAAAGACGGTTCTTCTTGCGAAGACACCCATGAGAATCAATGCTGAAATCCCGTAACTCCTCATCACAGGATCCAGACTCACAGAGCCGAATAAGATGCAACAAATCAGGATCACGCCACTGGGCATCGGCAATACGATCCAATAAAATAGGTCGAGCTCCCAAACTAAATAATAGAACAGGAGTATCAGAAGATGAACCTCGATCCTGAATTTCACAAAAAGATAGAGTCTCAAGAATATTCCATTCGGCAAGCATCATAGAAATAACAGCCGAATGTTTGCGACTAAGCGCATCGACAACACGATTACCCTTACCAGGGGTATACTGGATATCAAAGATATAGGAAGCAAGAAACTCGAGCCAACGCTGTTGTCTCATATTGAGTTCCTTCTGAGTGAACAAGTACTTCAAGGATTTATGATCGGTATAAAGAATGAAGCGCTCGCCCAATAAATAGTGTCACCAAATCTTCAAAGCAAAGACAATGGCGGCTAACTCAAGATCATGAGTGGCATAGCGAACTTCATTCGGACGCAGTTGCCTAGAAGCATAAGCAACTACCCGATCCTTCTGCATAAGCACATCACCGAGACCACTACCACAAGCATCGGTGTAGACAACAAGATCATGATTCCCCTCGGGAACCATAAGAATAGGAGCATTAATGAGAAGTTCCTTCAATGTCTGAAAGGAAGCTTCACACTTGTCGGACCAAATAAAATGAATGCCTTTCCGAGTAAGGCCGGTGAGAGGAAGAGCAACACGGGAAAAATCCTTAATGAACCGACGGTAATAACCCGCCAATCCAAGGAAACTACGAATCTCATGCACATTCTCAGTCCTCTTCCAATTCTGGATGGCTTCGATCTTTGAGGGATCGACAGAAATGCCATCGAAAGATATAACATGGCCTAAGAACTTAACCTTATTCTCCCAAAAATGGCACTTGGAGAATTGGGCTCTAAGCTGATGGTGACGGAGGGTACTCAAGACAATTCTTAAGTGATTAGCATGCTCAGCTTCAGACTTAGAATAAATAAGGATATCATCAATGAACACAAGGATGAACTTATCGAGATATTCCCGGAATACTCGATTCATGAGATCAACAAAGAAAGCAGGAGTGTTCGTCAAACCGAACGGCATAACGAGCCACTCAAAAGAACCATAACGAGTGTGGAAAGCGGTAAGAGGAATGCTATCTTCCGCGACTCGTAACTGATGAAAACCTGTGGCAAGATCTAGCTGAGAAAAGACCTTATCACCACTCAATAGATCGAACATATCATCGATCCTAGGCAATGGATACCTATTCCTAATGGTTAACTCGTTAAGCTTGCGATAGTCAATGCAAAGCCTAAGAGTTCCATCGGATTTCTTCACGAAGACGTCCGCGGATCCCCACGGAGAAAAACTGGACTGAATCAACTGCTTGGACTCAAGCTCTAAAAGCTGCCTCTTGAGTTCCTCGTTTTCCTTTGTAGACATCCTCGTGGGAGGACGACTAACTGGCTGCGCGCCTGGAATGAGATCAATGCGGAACTCAATTGCCCGCTTAGGTGGCAAACCCGAGACAGGCTCAAAAACATCAGAAAAGTCACAAGCAATAGGAATACGAGATATATCATCATCATCTCGCGAATGAAGAGAATATAAAGCCATTTCGGAATTATCCACATCCCGAAGAATAAGAGATAGCTGAGTAGGCGAATCCGGATGTCGAAGATATATAATTCTCTTCGAACAAATAATCCTGACATCATATCTTACTAGTCAGTCCATACCCAAAATCAAATCAAATCCCAAACAAGAAATAACGTGCAGACTCGCACGAAAAGAAAAGCCACATAAAACAATCTCAACATCATCACAAAGCAAGCTAAGGGTCGCGGATCCCCTAATAGGATTCGCAATCCTCAAAGAAGTAACCAAACAAGAAACATCCAAGGATAAATTATCAACGAGCTTTTTCGATACGAAAGAATGTGAAGCACCCGTATCGAAAAGAACTCGAATACTATGGTCATGAAATAAAATAGAACCTTCCAAAATAGATGGAGATATACCTTTGGACTGAGAAGGACCTTCAGAAGCCTTAGCAGCATAAAGCTTGCTAGACTTGGCACCAGCCGAAACAGTAGGGCAAGCTGAAACATGATGACCTTCCTTCTTGCAATAGCGGAAGAAGAGAGGCTTAGGACAAGCTCGAATAATATGATCAGGAGAACCACAATTGAAACACTTCCGAATGAAAGGTGTTCCAGAAGGCTGAGGCTGAGAGCTAGAACCACCAGTCTTCTTCTTCTTAGAAGGAAAAGGTCTGGACTTCTGAAATGGAAACGGCTTCTTGTTGGGGTTCTTGGAAACCTCAACATCACTATCACACTCCTTCTCGACGGTCTCGAGATGAAGCGCAGAATCAACCAACTCCTCAAAAGAAAGCTTAAGCTGGAGAAACAAAGGCTTCTTAAGATATTTCTTAAGACCAGAAACAAACTTCAAATTCTTCTTATAAGAAGTGCTAATGAATTCAAGACCATACTTAGATAAAGCCTCGAATGATGAAACATACTCAGAAATAGAAGATTTCCCTTGCTTCAAATCAAGGAAGCGACGGGTCAATAAAACTTTTTCAAATTCAGGAACGAACTTGAGTTCAAATCGCTCCCGAAACTGAGTCCAAGGAAGAGTAGACTCATCAATTTCGGCTATAAGAAGCTCATACCAATCAAGAGCACGCTCTTGTAATAAGCTAGAAATTACGGGAACTCTATCATGGTCAGAAAGATCCATGCGAGAGAAGATACGCTCGCACGTGCGAAACCAAGCTTGGGTTTCAAGAACGGACTCAGAGCCTTTAAACGACTTTCCTCCAAGATGAGCAAAATCACTGCACTGGCGTGCAAAGGCAGACTTGCGAGGTGGAGACACTCGAGGAGGAACTGGAGGCTGAGTGCTCCTAAACAATTCCCAAACTGATCGGTAGACATATAAACGCCATCCGAAAGTGAACCACTAGATCGCCCAGCATCCTAACGTCGTCCCCTGCCTCTTCCAGCCATACGCTGAAAGTAAGATAAGAACAAGATTAATCACAAGGTAGATACTTCAATATGAAATACTACGGAATAAAATGCATTCCTAGACGTATTCCCCAAATTCTATCTAACCTTCGATAGTAGAAGGAAAAGAAAGGCACGATGATTCAAAGATTTGTATCACTTATACACTTTGATGTACCGTAATATGTGCATTTATTCTGTGTTTATCATATTTTGTCCTGAACTCAGCTCTGATGCCACGCTGTGACGCCCCACCTCTATACCCACGCTAGCCAAGACACTACAGGATAATGTCGTCAACTAACACGGAGAATAAGGCTGGTTGGGAGCGACCATCTATAGCCTTGCTCTAACTATCTATTGAATACATCGACAATAGTCATACCAAGCAGGTCGACATACCCAATGAATACTTAAAATAAAACCATAGGTGGTTGGAGGATCTATCAGAACATAATATAACAACTCAAATGTAATACACATCACAGAAAAGTAGATCATCATATACACAGATACAGATACATAACAGAGTATACAAACTAATACACGTCAAGTGGTGTAGCAAACCACAATATACAGACGAATCAAAAGAATACATATATCAGAGTTACAATAAAAGGACTACACAAAAAGCTTTAACAAAAAGGAACAAGCTGAATAGTCCATGCGGAAGCAAAATAGGCTAAGTCCAAAAGCACCTAACCTGAAACATCTCGGTCTGACCCGAGTATAAAATACACGGGTCAGTCTAGCTAAACAAATCAGTTAGATAAACTGAACAACAATAAACCTGCAAGGTTACAAGGTATAACAAATATCTCTAAAGGAGATAACACAATCATCTAACAAAAGATGAATCATATGATCACAAAACAAGCCTCATATCATCGGCATCTCAGAGAAACAAAGGATAAGAATATCCCAAAGCAAGCCAAAAGGAAAATAACAAATACCCATAAGGTATACAAGTTCCACAAGGTAAACGCTACGCATCATGCGGCTCAAAAAGACCAACACCGAAGGGCGATACCTAGGGAATATATGTATCAAATGAAACATCATAAAATTACTCGAGCTCAGTACTGTATAAAAAAGGATCCATGAGCCCGAAGACTCCAAACCCAATATCACCCATGCGGCTCATAACGACCAACATCGCAAGCGATACTATAGGGCAACAAACCCGAAGGCACAAACCCGAAGGTACAAACCCGAAGGCAACATACCCGAAGGCAACAAACCTGAAGGAGACAGTCCGAAGACACTATCCCAAAGGCAACAAACCGTAGTGGTGAAGGTCGAAGACCCAGTACTGGACACCACTAACTGGCGGAATGTGTCATAACTCTCAAAAAGGAATCCAAAAAGTGGTAACGTGAGTCCCATAACCACTCGTTCGCACTAAATGGTTTACTATTCGTCAGTCACTTTCACACTCAAAGCAGTACAAAGTTCACCTCATATCATCGGTAAACCAAACCCGAAGGTCAAAACGATTAATTGAATAGGTCGGGGATTAATCGGAAAGATAAACGCACAGATTCATGGTCCGTGTTTTGCCCAACCATTTAATCACCCTTCCACTTCGCTCGAAGTGCGAAATTGTGCGTGTGTTTTAAATAGAATTTATAAATCGGAGAAGCGAACTTTTAATACGATTTGAAGAAATCATTTATAAAAACCCGTGAATAAAGTCAAAAAGGAATCATCAAGGTCAAATATGCATAAACAACTCATCGGAATCAATATGCATCGATCAAATTTGGAAAACTAAGCGAACAAGGCAAATTGGCAATAGACAGCATATTCAGACGTCTGAAAGAAGGGATTCAGACGTCTGAATCTGGAAATTAATTTGTTTTTCAAAACAGAATTCAGACGTCTGAATCCAAACTTTCAGACGTCTGAAATAGGCACTATTTTGCCTATTTCCTTTCTGGTTGAAATTTAGCTAATTCAGACGTCTGGAATATAATTTCAGACGTCTGAATCTGGGAATGAAAATCTTCCCTAGAACAATATTCACACGTCTGAAATAGGGTTTCAGACGTCTGAAACCTGATGGTCAGGCATTTTCTGAACCTAGGCCATTTATGGCCAAACAAATCGAAAGCAATCAGATGCGTGTTGATTATGGGCTTACGTCAAACGACTACCCAACCTTAACGACACACTCAAACACTCCGAACAACATAAACATCAACCATATAAGGTTTTACATAGATTTGGCTTCAAAAATCATAATTTGGCAATTTCACCGAATCAATCCAAATCAAAAGCAAAAGCATATGAACAAGTGTTAGAAATCCATACCCAACAATAATGAAACCAAGAGTAGTAGATGTGAGTTCAAAACTCACCTTTTAATTCAAAACAAGAATAGAGAAGCTCAATAGCAAAGAAAACAACCAACCACTCTCCACTTCAACTCAACTAGCTTCAATCTAAGAATAAAACACATATTTCCCAAATTTTAGGTTTAGGAATTTCTGAGATTGAAGAGAGAAAGAGATAGAGAAGATGAAAATGAGGCTTACCTATGGCTTCTCTTTGATTTTGGAGCAATAATTCAAGTTTACAAGAAGAAACTAGGGCTTGCAATTTCTATTTCCTCTTTCCCTCCACCATTTTCAGTTTAAGCTTAAGTTTAGAAGAGTGGAATGAGAGAATGGAGAGGAGAGGGACTGAGTTAGGGGTTTAGTTAGCTAGTGGGCTGAACTCAAACCCAAAACCCAACTAGAAAAAGTAGCCAAATTTGACTTACTCCAAACATATCAAGGATTATACTCAAAAAGATCGCAAACGCCATTTTGGAATCAATGGAAATAGTTTCGAGTTCCAATTCGGCCATTTGCAAAAAGTAACATTTCGGACCAAAAATCCGACTAACGACACTATATTTAAATAAAACATTTAAATATAAAATCGTTAAATATGCGGGTTGTTACAATACAAGAATATAAAGGCATTGCATTCATATTCTTAACAGTCCTATTTTTTCTTTCAGCCATCAAATCTAAGCCTTTTGATTTTTGATCTAATTGGTTTTCAACTTTAGCTTCGAAATTTAATAACGTATCTATAGTCTCATTTTTAGATATAAGAAGATATATTTTGGTGTATCTATAAAAGTCATATATGAAGGTGACATAACAGCTTTTCACCTCCTCTACTAATTGTGTTCTTAAAATCTACCAAGTTAGAGTGAATTAATCCTTGTAATCCACTACTTCTCTTAGTGATTAATTTGGGAATATTTTTAGCATGTTCGACATCAAAACATAAAGAACTTCTAGAAGATAAAGTGATATTTTCTATATTTAGCATATTCCGATTTCTCAGCCTACTACTTGAGCCAACATTCATGTATCCCAATCTATTATGCCATTGGTCAATTGACTCGATCACATAAGCAAAAGTAGAAATACTATTGTTGCTAGAAATAAAATAGTTTAATACAAATAAACCATTAGCCACATATCCCTTTCCCATAAATACCCCATTCCTAGTTATTATAACTTTATCGGATTCAAAAACAAATTTCATCGCAAATTTGTATAGTAGCCCACCAAAAAACTAATTTTCTATGAAGGATGGAACATGCAATACATCATTCAAAGTCAAAGTTCTTCCAAACATAAGTTTAAGAAGAACCTATCCTTTGGCAAGTCGTCCAGAAGTTAGCCTCCACAATGATGAAAACTATGATATCTTCATCCTCAACAAGATTTGCTTATTCTTTGACATTGGTGCTTTTGATTGCATTGGCCTTTCTATTAAAAGCATTGATGTGCCTTATAGCCTGATTTTCCAAAGACATAACAGATGATATTTTTCTTGGGAATATTATTGTTTTTGTTTATAACATTGTGAATTTTCTGATTAGCAGATTTCTGAGGCTTTTTCTTTTGTTCTTGAATCTATCTACATTAGAATGATTTTCAGTTTCCACAAATTAGCATTGTCAAAGTTAATGGAATTAGTATTGAATTTGTTGTTTAAACGATTGGCATCCTTAGTTTGCATGGTATTGATCGGTTCATGAAGATAAAGATCTTTTCTTTTGTACTTGAGATAGTTCAATGATTGCTCCAAGATGATGGGAATTTTTCCAGTAATATGTTGACATGTCGGATATCACACATCTTCATTTCTTCATTGATTATATCAGATACCAAGTTTTTATATTCATGAATCTGCTCCATAATTGACTTGTTATCGATAATCTAAAACTGCAGCTATTTACCTACCATGTATTATTTTCTTCTAGCGTCATCAGCTCCAAAAAAAAAATTCCAGTGTTTCCTAAATGATCTATGCTGATTTTAATTGATAAATAGATAAAATATTTTATTTAACACGAGTACATATGCACGCTCATATGAGCATGCATTTAATAATCACAACAGTTCAATTCAATAATGCATTTGTGTAGTGTTACGGTATACACAACTATACATCACTAATAGAAAAACGATTAACGTACACAAATAATTATAAATCTAGTGCAAGGAACATAATTATCAACGTAATATATTACAATAGCCATTCAAATTCTGAAAAATAGAAAAAGGAAAAATAAAAACAAAGTGAAGAGGCCCACTGGTTTTATTAACATTAAATATGAAGAAATTCTATGAAGTTCGAATGATAGGCATGATGACAAATATAACTCAAATATAGTATTACTGATGATCCTTGGTAAAAAAGACATGATACATCATTCAAGAAGAAAAAATTCTAGTGCTCCGGTACACAAAAAGAAAATTTAAAAGTACAAAGAAGCCGCAAATAAATGCACATTTGCCACAGAAATCCATTATAAAAGACAAACAACTATTAAAGAAAGGCCTATATGCAAAAAAATGTGCAATTTATACATAGAAATACTTGATTAATTGTATATGTTGTGCAATGTCTGCTCTTAGATTAACTTTTAAGTGACTTTTGTCTTCATACATCATGCAAATATCCTTACTTCTTATAATATGCACATAAAAATTCCATATTAATGGATCTTAAATAGGTGTTTACAAATTTCAAATCCAATAACTTCTATTAGGCTACATGATTAACTAAAATTAAACAAATTGGCTCATTAAAAATAAAATTTACGAAATAAATCATCTCAATAATTTCTAAGCGGAGACATACGGAAAAGTAGTTCATCTCCATCGTTCCATGTGACATATAATGTTATTTACACGCACATGTTTCTCACCATTTGCATCATACAATAGATTTCATGCGTATAGGAAGTTACAGTGAAAACCACTCTGAAACTAACCATCACATCAGCATCACCAGCTAAATGGTCCAGATTTTATGCCTCGCCAAACAGATGCATACGCCCACTCTTACTCCTATGCCTTCAACTCCTTCATCCCATACACCACCAATATAATCTTCCTAACACCAAACTCTTCCTCCCTCTTTGGTTCATCATCCTCTTCATCGACTTCTCCCTCATAGGCACCTACTTCTTCCTCGAGTTAGCCCCACTCCAATTAGGCTTGAAAAAATACAAACCACCTTCTTTGCCTTCATCATGAGCATCTTCTAGATTTCCACCATGGCAGGGAAGCTCCTCAACTGACTTGCAGTCATCGGTACCACTTTAAACACCTTATATGTAGACAGTGCTGGGTAACTTCGTCGGAGACCTTGCTAGTGAAGTTTCTCTAGCAAAGGCTGAGCAGCCTGTGATGGCCATGGCTAGCTGCTTTGTCAATCTCGTGCTCAATATGATTGGCCTACCAAGAAGAATATGTGTAATATGTTAGTGGAAAAATATTTTTATTGCATGAGGAAGTACTAATAATTTGTGAGTTATTATTTATCGGACAACTTGAATTGTATAAAAAAATTATATGCGCTCACAGTGTCAGTGATAGTTGGATACTAATAAATGTTTACAATGGTGCATCTCAGTTTCATCTGTCCAAGACATGTATGGGAATATGTGTTATTTATAAAGTGTTTGTTTGGTATAAAAATTAGATACATAATTTCATGATGCTCCTTCTGGTCTCTTCCTAGTTGTTAGTTGGAAAATATGAGGTCATATTTTGTTTATATTAAGATTTTGGTTGTCCTCATCAAATTATGAAAACATGGTAAGATGAAATAGTTAAATTGATACAAATTGAAACGGATTTAAATTGCAACATAATACCTCATTGGCCACATTTTCCGCCTTTAAAAATTGCATCATCTGAGAAAGTATAATGTGCCAAATATGCTTAATTACAACATAATACTCGGTGACAATAGCATATAGTGATAAAGTATTGTTATTAAATCTACGTGACTAATTACAGCTTAAATTTTAAATCCATATAGCAAATGTGTAAATAACATCTTAGGAAACTTCGTCGCATTGTTATGTGCACGACCGTACTAAATAATATAAAAAACTAACAATAGCTTATAACCATAATTTTCCTAAGTAGTTATATCTCAAAGTCTAAGCCATGCATCAGAAGAACAACCAAACACAGAAGAGTCATCCCCAAAGTTAGAAAATCACAGCACATGATTTTACTTAACTGTAAATGAAGAAAATTACCCCAGTTTCAGAGCAGTTGTACATAGAGTTTGGAAAAGGCATCGGTAGTGAAGTTTCACAATGATTGTGCATAGAGTTTCCCTTTTATTAATACCTTATTTTAGGTGTTACAAATTTGTAATCATATTTTTAAATTTCTTCCATATCAGCGGAATCATTGATAATAAAATCCTTGGTTAAACTATTTGATGAGGATTTCCTACTTAAATACACAGCACTTACTTCTTGAATGTTCCTCGGAGCATAAAGTACTTTTAGCACAATTATGTGCCAACTTAAAACCAAAATAAAACATATAAACAGGTAAAGTAGCTATACTCTAATTAACTTGCACTTCTTACTCGGTTCACTTACCCACATGACATAATTTTAGACGTACATTTCTTTATAGTCAATTGTTTTGGACTCTTAAGTCTATATCGCCCCTGAGTATTTTTGTATATCATGCTTGCCGCTTTCGTGTGATTATCTTGTTATGTTATATTTATATGATTCCTAGTAAGATGATATTTTGGTAAATGAGTAAAAAATAAAATTTAAATGAAAAAATATTCTTCGCATAAATGAATAAATGAGATGGAATGATGAATTTGTCTAAGTTCATGTTTTTATTTTTGTTTATTCTACTTTAAGCTACGATGAATATATATGATATGGTGTTATGGTTACTGTTAAATAACTAACGGCATACCATTTCCAAGATATCCGTTACCAATAATGAATTTAGGTTTACTGTCAATTAACTAATGTCGTACCATTTCCAAGCAATCCATTACCAAAAATGAACTTAACTACTATATCAATACCCCTGGTTAAATTTACCGATGCCAACTGTAAATGTAAGGTAATCAAAACATCAAAATCATTTAGAACGGTGAATCCACTGATTATTTATTAACTAAAACCATTGATTATGATAATAATAGTAATTAATTTTTTTGAAAGAAAGATTCACCACCCAAAGTAGAAAATTATAGTGGAAAAGATAGAATCATCCCCAAAGCAGATGAAGGAAAAGAAAGGGAATCCTCTCAAACCACAAATCATAGTACACAACTGTAAATGTGCTTAATGTACTTTTTGTTGATTAGGGAAAACTGGAATAATTTATAAAACTAAATATCATCGGTATTAACAATTTTATCAGTTTCAATTAAACTCGGCAACAAATTCAAGGCAAACATATCAAGCTATCAAACATTAAATTGATAAAATGGTACAGTAGTAAGCACCAAAGTAGGTTAGGTATTACTCATTCCATGGGATAATCAATAGTAGTCTATTGCATGAAAAATGTAAGAACAACCAAGCAAACATAACAGTGTTAATCGTAACAATTTCAAAGTGATCCCAACACTTAAAAAATCAGACAATAGTGGAAATAAAATAGTTTGATATTGTGAATCATTTCACTACGTCTGGGGCTTTTTCAAAACCATCAAATTGTTTAAATTTGCAATATAGTAGCAAACTATTTAATGGTAAATTAGATTTTACCCATGACTATTAACCTTGACTGTAATCATTTGGTAAAGTAGACTTTCCAGATTCTATATCAAGTTAAACTATTTCAGTGTTAAAAATATCAACCTATTTGTTATACGCTTTTCAGTTTAGCTACTACACAATATCAAACAATTTTATAAAATATCAAAATATTTGATAGTGTCGTAAAAATACCTAAAACGTGGAGAAATGCACCAAACACAGTCTCGGTTGTAGTCTAGCAACAATGGTAATAAGGCACGAATAAAAAGAAGTGCATAATTTAAAAAAATACCTATAATGGTCGAAGTTCGGTATGCAAGGACCAATAATTAAGGAATCGGAGCACCATAAGTCAGCAAACTTGAAGAATCGGAGCACAGTAAGTTAATCTTAATTGGAGCACATTAAGCGTTGAAAGTTTAACTTTCCAATGCATTTCCTTCAGTATTTTGTTTCTCCAGACAACAACTATCAGCTTAAAGGTATCGATTTCCTCCAATATGAACCTATCACTTTGTTGTCAATAAATATTAGTTTACATCTAAAATAATCATACTACAAATATTTAAAATAATTATCCTCCAAAATACTAACCAATCTTCAAAACTTCATATAAGAACCATACGTCGTAATAGAAGAAGTAAGCACTGCACCATCATCAAGACTAATTTTAGTGAATTATTGATCGATCGAGAAAATGGTAGATTGTTGGAACCGCGCTGAAGTGACCTTAGTGAATTGTTGGAGAAGATGGTGGATTGCCGGAGTAGAGGTCGAACTAACCTTAGCTGATAATCTGGAATCGCGCAAGTAGACCTAGTTTGTATGGTTCAGTGGACTAACCATGGATCGATTGTTGGAGAAGACGTTGGAGAAGACGGTGGATCTGGAATCATGTTTGATCTAGAATCGCATCGTTTTTGCAATAGGGAAGAATTGAGAACTCGTTTAGGGTACTTCAGTTTTGGGAAGGCAAACAAATGCAGGAGCAAAAAACGAAGAAAATGTAAGGGTATGATGGGAATTCCAAAAAGGCGTGGTTGAATTTATATTCATTGAATTATCATTATTAGTAGTAAAGATAAAGATGTATAAGAGCATGTGTCCCTGACCAACTTGTTAACCTTTTCAAATTTCTCTTTGACTTCATCATCATTCTCATTGGTATGATGCATCATTATGTAATTTCGGTTATGGTTGGAGCAGTAGCTTCTGAAACCTCGATGGAAGAGTGTTTGTATATAGTACATAATCAATATCTAATTATGCAAATATGATAAGTAGTTTATGGTGCCAACGTTTGTGGTTGGTTCTGTCCAATGCTCCAAATATGGAAGGATCAAGAAGAATGCGGTTGAATGGAAGTGCCATTACTCTTTACTGTAAAAATCACTTTCTAATCGTAAGAAAGGATAAATAACAAAGTTTAAGAAAGTGAGGTTATTCCATAGACATACCACTTCTTTAAAAGAAATTTTTGGTATGACTAAGGTGTAATCATGTCATTTTCTCCCCAATGTTCACATAATAATCTTTAATCATGTGCATTCAAGGGTATAGAATTTGGAGGACTATAGAAAGGCGTTGCTCAAGAGTATTTTCAGAATAATTTGAGAAGATGAATTGGAAATTTTCTGTCTATTTTTCCATCGAAATAAAGAATATAATAAATAGGTGCAAGTACGAAAACTGCACCTTATAATTCAAAAGGTGATAAATATGAACATTTGGTATAATGAAAATTATTTAGATACATCCATAATTTATATTAACCATAATCGTAACTAAAAAAGGTAAAAATAACTGACTTCGTAGTTTTGAGAACTAAATGGCTAATAGAAAAAGGGAAAAGGAAAAGAAATAGGGAACCAAACCCATTTTATTGTAGTGCATAGAGCTAAGTGTGCAATCAAAATGGCACACGCACCTATGTGTCCATGTAGTGTGTGCAAGCATTTGCGAGCTTGTTTGGTAATCCATACTCTTTATGCTAATCAAATATCAAACAAAATAAAGATATAGAAAGAGGAGAATAATAAAAATGAGGTGGTGCGGGACTAAATTTTTTCTTATAGTTATCCAACAATCCTAACTAACTACAAGAAAACTCTAAATAGAAGAAAGAACAACAATATAAGCTAAAGGAAAGCTACATACACATTGACTAATATCTTTCTATTTGAATTGATACATAGGAAGCGAGGCAAAAACTTAGTCTATGTAGTGAATTTCTCTTGAACAACAAGCTTTTGTTGAAATGTCACAAATCATACTGCACTTTTGATATCTGCGCTTCTCCACGATAAGCACGTGCTTTTTGTGCCTATGTTCTTAACATGGAAACTCATGGGTGCTTTAGAGCGATCAACTAAAACCTCTCATAAAAATGGCCTCACCTTCAAACTCAAGTAGGTGAGTGCATGAAGTGCTCCCTAGCACTACCATATCTAGTAGTGGACTCATTATGAGCATGAAGCTCAACCTTAAGCTCGATAATAAAATACATTATATGCATTTCAGAGGCACCACCAATTCATGTTATGGACTCTATCGGACATAATCTCATAAAAATAAGTAAAATCCATCTCAAAATAACCACCAAGATTGGTTATGGATTTGATTGAAGAATGTTAACAACATTAAGTGCATCTCAAAAGCACCACTAATACTGCTTATGGAATAACTAGGAAAATATTAATAAAATCTATCAAGTTAGTCTCGAAACACCACCAAAACTGATTATGGATTTAACTGGAAAATGTTTATTGAATCCATCAAGTGCATCTTACGAGGACCACCAATACTAATTATGGATTCAATAATAGTAATAAACTCAACCACAGATAAATAATAGAGATCCATTAAGTGCATGACATATGCACCACCAAGGCTCGTTATGGATTAATATTGAACCTAAATTTCTAAACCAACACTTCCACAAATGAACCCATCAAATGCATTATTAAAGCACCACCAAAACTGGTTATGAGCTCAAAAATGCAATCAATCTCTCAAACACAAAAATAAGAATGGAAAGAATAATACTTTGGTCTTATTTGATTGCCAACGGGTTCTCTTACATTTTCCTCTATCTCTAGGCCTAAGGCCCATTCCTTTTGAAGATTCAAGGACCATATTTCTTAACATCCGTTCATTAGCATGTCTGCCAAGTTCTTTTTCGATCTTATATATTCCAATATAAATCACTTCTTCCTTCAAAAGTTTCTTAACAACTTTATGTTTAACATGGGTGTGTCTTCTTTTCCATTATACACATTATGCTTTACAATTCCAAAAGTGGATTGCGAATCATAGTGTAAAGACATGAAAAATTTTATGCCAAAATTTTATTTTGTTACAGACAACTAAGTATGAATATCGAGAGTTCCAACTCTTCAGCTTAAGCTTGAAATCTCTATTATATATGTAGTTTCTCATAAGAATTAAATACCCAGACAATGTACACCGGATAACAGCCTAAAGCATGGTAATGCAACTCAAGTCAAACCATCCTAAAATTAATGGTTACCAAGCTGATCAAAATCCGAAAGTATATGTTATAAGGCTAGCATTTAACTAAAAGCATATGCCGGCCTTTGACCAAAATTCTAAAGCATCAAGCCATGTTATGGTTCTAGGGCAATGTGCTTCCTTAAGATCAAGTACCAAGTCCCTTCCATGATATTACCTAAAGAAATGAATTTAAGCAGCTATAACATAGTATATAGGCCGATGGCTCCAAACATAACATGCAAAATCGAAATTGCTTTTAGTCAAGGCCTAAAATTCCTCAATATGTAATCGAGATCAACGACTAAAATAGCCTCCATCTACATTAATGACTTGGATAGCATAAATCTTATACATAGCATATAGGTTACAACGCCCCAAGCTGTAACGACTCGCAATTCCATAGATTTCAAGCTAATAATAAACCACACATATCCAAATCGAATTGAATGAAAAGGCTAATAGTTAGGGGAAAGAAAAAAGAAAGAAGAGAGGAGAGAAGTGAGAAGAGAGAAAGAAAACCAAACAACATAGAATCTCACAACGTAGCGGAACAACATATAATATAATATAATATAATATCAATGATCTTTACAAAAGAGAAAATGTAATATACATACATCAAATCAAAGTACACAAATGGTTAATCATAAGTCTGGTTATTTATAACAATCTGTTCTCACAGATGTTGATAACTTAAATAAGCATTGTAGCGAAACATAAACATATACGTGGATACGACTTGAAGACTTCCAGCTCATCTTCGGAAGCTCCAAAGCATCCAAACTGAATCTATAACTATACTTGGTTTGACCCGAGCATTGGAAGGAAATAATGCCTGGATCAGTCTGGTAAACCAGCGTGAGAAAACACATCTCAATTGGATTTTAAAATAATAAAAACTTGTCAAAAACAAAGGTATTTTGTAAGACCGTGCTGCACATAAATAAGGATGAGTTTTTACCTTATGATAACTAAAATAATTCATATCAAATATTTTGATATTATAATAGTGTCTAGGTTACAAATACATATCAATCATAGTTGATATTGTTGCATTTATTAAATTCTAGCATAATAAGTTTACAACTAAAACCATAAAGGCTCGTATTGGAAAATAGATTCCATACATTGACAAGGTAAGGTACTACATTCCAACAGTACATCCCTAGAGGGATGCACTTAAGGCTCCAACCTCTAACAACATTGAACCGGCCTACCTTTACCATAGATAGTACTGGATATCCCATCACCTTGGTTGTTCCCGACCTATCTATGGCCACAAGCATATACAACATACCCGATATATAGAGGGTAATCTAGAAAGGTAATGACCATATTTAAATGGGAGCGACCCACATAGCCCTGTCGCATCTACCATATTTTTGTCGTTCCCGATGTGTGAGGCCTAAGATAACGTATTACCTTTCGCAAAGAAACAAATCCCACTTTGAATACCATATTGCCATTTCCAACAACACACTAATTGATTTTCACAAAAGTACAACCTCTGAGCTCGTACGTCTCAGAGAAGGGTGTTAAGTATAAGAGGGGATACCTCCTATACCACCAAATAGATGTTCGTTTGTAAAAATTAATGTACATGGTCTTAGAAATGCAATGCCAGACAATCGTCCATACATTTTTTCCAAGAACAGGACAAACGGAAGGCACTCTCCTACTACATCCTATCAGGAATCATCCCTATGATTAGTAGTGAGCAGTCCTTGCATCGAATATTTTCAGAATGAAACACTATGGCCACCACACACATATATATAATATGGAATCGTAGGGCTAGTGGCAAGCAACCCTTCATCATAAAGTTCTACGTCTTCATAAATCATCATCTTCAACAAATTTGTACTTTAGAATGCATATGTTGGTCCGAAGTGGTTTTTTGATAAATCTAACCCTGATCTCTCTGGATCAATAATCGATAAGAGGCCCCCAACCTCATATGGAAATCAAGTCTCGTAGACTTATCATGCTTCCGACTCTCAATTTGCTATCCTTCGGCCAAGAAGGAAGGTCGGTAGATTGGAGTACCATAGTCACTTCGTCCTACTTGAATCATTATTCTTAACACCAAATGATAATCAAGCCTACTCAGTTGGCCTCATACTAAGTGCAAACTAATCAGTTCCCACATCAAGTCAAGGAACCAAAAAGGGCTAAAAATATAATCTAGCACACAAGTAGTCACTAGGCTTGTTCAATTAGTCTTTTATTAAATAAATCACTTTCCAAATATTTATCTCGGAATGTCTTTAAAAAAATATGTTCTCAAAACTATTTTAATTTTTTGATATTTGAAAAACATTTCCATATACTTATTTCAACGGTACAAGATATTCACAAATCATTTTGCTTTCAACACTTAGAAAATATCTCCATATACTTAAATCCGTAATAAGTAGATTTACAAATCATTTGAGGAAAGCTTCATATTTTCCATAACATGCATTATCGAGTCGAAAATAATGTTGCTTAAAACATCGTTACGACAACCCAAAACAATAGTATAGGGATTCGACTATTTATATTTACACAAATCTCGTATATTATATAAAACACTTCCTTTCGGAAATCATTTACTATAACAACAGTGTTATAGTCTATGCCATCCTTGCTTTTTTCTCGTAAACATCCGTCACAACAATAAATGTTGAAACCTACGTCTTCATCGCTTAGTACATTTTAAATCACCTTTTAAAACCATTTAACAAAACATTCCTTTAAAAGATTATTTTAATTTTTAAAACGGGAATGTATTTTCTTTACAAAAATCCTGTGATGACCCGGAATTTTGGGCAATATCAATTTAATAATCTGCATTAAAATTTAAATTGATTTGATAATCTTGGTTAATAAAATTTGAATTAATTTAATAATCTTCTTTTTATAAATATTTAATTGGTGAATTTTATCTTTTTAGAGTTAACAAAATGTTTTCTATTTATAATGTGTGTGTGTATATATATATATATATATATATATATTTATGTATATAGTAAATAGATAAGCTTCGATTTGAATTTAACAAATGAAATTATGTTTTCAAATTCTAATATATCTTTAGTAATTTGGGAATTTGATTTAATTTAATATAAAAAATTTCAAAGATTATTTAAAAAAATAATTATATAGTTTTAAAATACTTAAGATAAATGTTAATTGTTTAAATATTTTTAAGCTTAAGTATAAATTTAAACAACATTAACATAAAAGATTTGTTTTATTTTCTTTCTAAATATTGCTTGAAAATATACATAAAGGTATAAAATACAATTAACATATGAAACATTAATTCATTTAAGTAATGGAATAATTTATAATCTCTTTTATGAATTATTTAAAATTGATAATTTGTTATTTTAAAACAATATTAATAATGTATTGTTTTTACAAATAAATTTTTATATAAATAGTTTGTTATTTCAAATTGAATTTGTGTAGTTATATATGTGTATATATATATAACTTGATTTTAAAATTGGATTTTTTAAAATTTAATTTGAATTTGAATTTGGAATTTAATTTAAAATTCAAAAGATAGATATTTAAAATATTTTGGATTTTAAAAAGATATTTGTATAAGCTTTTATTTATAAATATAATTAGTTTTATTTTCTTTAAAGTTATTTATATATATAAATAAGTATTTATAAACTAACTAATTAAATATAAAAGCTTACTTTTAAAATTTAAATAAATAAAATTTATGTTATTACAAGTGTTAGTTCCTTAAGACGCCTAAATAAGTAAACATTAATTCAAGATGACAAATGTTGAATGATTTAGCAAGTGGCATTTTTAAATTTAGTTTTCTTTTATCTTTATTAAATCAAATTTCAGCCTATATAAACATGTTTTCTCCCTTCCATTTCTTTTTTCGTTCTTTTTTTTCAAAAGCTAAGAAGAAAACTCAAACCAAGAAAACTCAAAAACAAATCTATACATGTTCAAATCAAAATCAGTAATCATCCTCCTTAAACCAAAAATCAAAAGCCTGCATTTTTCAAACTGTATTCTCTTCAACCTGGAGCAAAGCCTGCATGCATTTTTCTTTCAACCTGAGATTTTCAAAAGCACACATCATCATCTCTGATTTCAAGTTTAGATTTTCAAGTTTTTAAATCAAAAAAAAGCCTGCAAACACATTCTTTAACCTGAAATGAAAACTAAAAAGGGCTGCAAGCATTTTTCTTTAGACCTGGAAATTGTCTGAAGCAAGCAAGTTCAAGCAGTTCATCTCTATTCTAGATATAAGTCATCTCTGCATCTTTCAATACCAAGCATTCATGTTTACAAAACAAAGAAGCAACTCAAAGTTTTAAAGTTTAGCAGCTGTCTCAAAATTTGGTTCAAGTGCCATGTTCTTCGTTTTGAAAGGTTGAGTAACATTTTTTTTAAAAATAACTTAAGTGTTAGTATGGTTGCATGTTAATTTCTACAACAATTAATTAAAGATTAATTATTAAATATGATTAATTAATCAATTAAAGAAGTAGTTAAGGATCATTAATTAATATAATCAATGATGTAATTAAGGGTTGATTAATTAAGATTAATTAATCAATGATAAGTGATTATAGAGTAATTAATTAATGAATTAATTAAGGATGAATGTAATTAATTATAGTTAATTAATTAATGAAGTAATTAAAGGTTAATTACTGTATTTGGTTAAGAATAATTAATTTGTAAAATTAATTTAAGGCTAATTACTTGAATGTAGTTAAAGGTTAATTAATCAAGGATGATTAATTAAGATGAATATTAGAGGATGATTAATTACTTGATTTGTAATTAATTAAGGATTAAGTAAGAAGGATTTATAGAATAAAGTAATCAATTTAATTTATTTTAAATTAATTAGAGAGGAGGTAATTAATTTAATTCACTTTAAATTAATTAGAGATGGTATAGATCATTGCTTATGTTAGATGGATGTATTGATTGCATTGAATGGTTTGAGATCTCAAGATATGAGATTAGTAATGCTGTGTGATATAGATGCTTTGGTTGAAGCATAATGATAATGTAAATTATCTATTTGTGATGATAATATGGATTATCTACTTATGTGATATTGTGAATTATCTATATGTGTCTATATAGATAATAGAATTGAATTGTTTTAAACTTTAAAACAACTAGGACCTAAAAGATGGCATTTTGGATTTCGATGAGACCGGGATTGGGTTTCCAAATTTGGATATCCGAAAACACAATCGATCCAAATTAACGATAGGTCGTGAATCTCAAGTGAAGATGAAGATTCAGAGTGCAAGGGTTATTGTCATTAACTTTGAGGGTGACTCCAAAATGAGTGTAATGAGATGATGCCTTCATTTCGTTCGAACCCGAAACGAACTTGTGTGGATCGAATGCTTTCAGAACATCGTCAGGTGGACGATGAGCATTCTAAGAGATGTGTTCTCTAAAGGTAATTGTAGCCTCAAGCCTCATCAACCGGGAATGGCTAAAACAGGGGAGGTGCGGAAAGGCTAAGTAAGTCGCGCTCAAGTAGGACAAGGTTTTCTCCTGTCTAGAAGTCCCTTTTTATTCGGCTATGTGTGCAGTTGGAATTGCGCACCAACTGCGGGGTTGTCTTGTTCGAGACTATCCAGTAAGGGATGGTTCCGGCCTTGTGTTGCAGGGGATTTAGGGTGGATCCTCGGTACGGTGATTTAGGCCCCGTACTGTGACGGGCGATACCACAGTTACCCTGCCATTGATGGAAACCCATTCTTCCTATGTGCCTTTACGGTTTTGATTGTATTACCCGCTTTGTGGCTAGTATGCTGGAATTTAATCATGTAACAATTTTAGCTATTTCTTATTTACTTGAAAACCCTAGACCCTATTATAATATCACTGGATTTCCTATCGAATGTTTTGGTTAGCGTAAGGCAAAAACTTACCCATGTTTATGTATGGGAAGTCCTGCATGATACCTTTTGTTTTCAAAGGTTTTTGAAAGTTAAGCAGCTTTAACCTGTTACTCACACTAGATCCAGGTCTGACCTAGAGTTTATCTTCCATTTTCTTAAACTCTTGGGTACTCAAATTTTTACGAGTAGCCAAGGGATTCAGGTTAGATTTGACGAATTTTGGAGGAGAAAACGGAGCAGGAGGCTTCATCGTTGTAGATATATATAGTGTTCCGCTGTGTTGGTTTCTTTGAGTTGTAATAACTTGACAGATGTCTATAATTGTCTAATATGTGTTGTATAAGCTGTGTAACTCTGATGGATATTGTATACTATGTAATATTTATGTGATCAATATAATTTATTCGTTCCGCTATTGATATTCTGATATTATTTCTTTCTTCCTTCTCTTTCTTTTCTCTTCTCTATCTCTTTCTTTCTTATTAATGATGCGTCACTCTGTGGAATGAATGGCAGGTCGTTACAGTGGTATTAGAGCGTTAGATTGGGTGAATACCTAGGCTTTGGAGTGATTTCTTTCTTGAGAGAGCGTATTTGTATTTTTAACATATATTTATATATATCTATTTCTACCTATTTGTTGGATTACTTGTTTAGGTTTTCCAATATAAGTTCTAGAGGTAGGAAGGATAGTGGTGTGGGTAACACAACTGTCGATGGAAGGAGTCCGAGTGTTGAGGTTGGAAGTATATCTGTCGAGACTTTAGACCCAATACATCTCAAGTGAGCTTTGCAGTGGTGTAAGGATTTCACCAATCTCTAAAGGAAACTTTTGAAAGGTTCGGAGTCCATCTTGGTAGTGCAAGTTTGGATCTGTCGGTTGTGTAGAAGCGAGTGATGGTATCTTGGCAACCTCAGAAAATAGTAGCTGCGTAATGAGATGCAGTGACTATGGATTATCTCCAAAGATGTTTCTTTGGAACAAGTTTAAGAAAGTATGTCTGCTTCGGTGTTATGGCTGAGTTCAACAGGTGTTTGTGTTTGGTTTGAGGTCCGAGTTTCTCGAAGAGCATTGGATTAGGAATTCTTTAGCATCTGTGTCAGCAGTGCAGCTCGGGGTGTTTTTGTGCCGTAGGGAGGTCTTTTGGCTTAGCAGTTTTCTAGAGATGGAGTTCTGAAGCGGCTGAGTGAATCCATTTCTTCGATGGATTGACTAGATAAGCATGAGCCGTTCTGATTGTTAAGAGAGAACAGTTTCTTGGGATATTAGGCTGGGTTGATCGCAAAAGTGGCTTGCGATAGTGGAGTGTTCTCTTTGCGTTATCTTTTGCTTAGGATCGAGGCATCTCTAGGTATGGAAGTTGTCATAGAGTTTTCCTGATGTCTTCGCAGAAGTCATAGGTTTGCCATAGCATCTGGAGATTGAGTTTTCGTATCAACTAGGAATCCAGGAGTGATTCCGGTGGTTCAGCTTAGCAGAAGGAGGGCTTTTAGAGAGAGGGTTTGGTGAAGCAGCTCAGGATTTGGTGGAACTTCAGAGTTTTCTCTTTTAGATCTGTTGAACCATATTTCTAAGATGGGTTGACCAGTTTGTGCTCGTGTTCGTCATCAGCATTTTCATCCACTCCAGATCAGAGTTGTGCAGCGAAAGCAGTTTGGGAATGCATCTATTTGTCTTTTTCGGATAGGAGAAGTAAGCGCGGTCTTTTGAGGATTGTAGAGTAGAGTTGGTGTTCTTGATTTTGGTTGATCTTGTAAGGATAATTTTTGTTGGGTTGTTTTTGGTCCAGTTTGTTTCTGGAAGCATCAGTGAAGATTGAGCTGACCAGAAAGAAGATTTTTGAGGATTAGAGACATAAAAATTTGGATTCCGAGGTCGGAGATTTGATCTTGGTTAAGTTTTCTCCGATCAAAGAAGCTATAAGTTTGGTTAGACTGGGAAGCTAGCTCCAAGGTGTATTGGATCTTCATGTGATCTAGTGAGGATAAGGTTGGGTCTATAGGATTTAATTGCCAGTTTGGAAGACTGAGATTCATTGTGTTTCACGTATCTCTATGGGAGTACGTGTGTGATCCATCTCTGGTCGTAGAGCCAAGAGATCAAGAGGATTTGATAGTTGAGCAGGACGTGAGTATGGTCTGATATCCTGTTCAGTTTAGTAGATCTGGTTGAGTAGGAACTCTATAGCTTGGTAGCTAGATTGTTTGGATCCAGTAGGGCGAGCATTCCAGTATTTATACCTGGGGAACTCTAGGAAGTTCTATCCAGAATTTTGTCTGGATAGTTAGATTTGTTTGATTGAGTGAATTGGTTGCTATGTTTTTTAGCATATAGTTGATATTATATGCTTGTGTTTTAAAATTAAAATCTTTGGAGGATTGTTAAATTACCTTTGCTTTTAAATTTCGGGGAAGAAATTCTTTTAAGGGGGAAGGAACATGATGACCTGGAATTTTGGGCAATATCAATTTAATAATCTGCATTAAACTTTAAATTGATTTGATAATCTTGGTTAATAAAATTTAAATTAATTTAATAATCTTCTTTTTATAAATATTTAATTGGTGAATTTTATCTTTTTAGAGTTAATAAAATGTTTTCTATTTATAATGCGTGTGTCTATATATATATATATATATATATATATATATATATATATATATATATATATATTTGTGTATATAGTAAATAGATGAGCTTTGATTTGAATTTAACAAATGAAATTATGTTTTCAAATTCTAATATATTTTTAGTTAATTTGGGAATTTGATTTAATTTAATATAAAAAAATTCAAAGATTGCTTAAAAAAATAATTATATAGTTTTAAAATACTTAAGATAAATGTTAATTGTTTAAATATTTTTAAGCTTAAGTTTAAATGTGAATAAGATTAACATAAAAGCTTTGTTTTATTTTCTTCTTAAATATTGCTTGACAATATATATAATATAAAATTCAATTAACATATGAAACATTAATTCACGTAAGTAATTGACATAATTTATAATCTCTTTTATGAATTATTTAAAATTGATAATTTGTTATTTTAAAACAGTAATAATAATGTATTGTTTTTACAAATAAATTTTTATATAAATAGAATTGTTATTTCAAATTGAATTTGTGTAGTTATATATGTATATATATAACTTGATTTTAAAATTGGATTTTTAAAAATTGAATTTGAATTTGGAATTCAATTTAAAATTCAAAAGATAGATATTTAAAGTGTTTTGGATTTTAAAAAATATTTGTATAAGCTTTTATTTATAAATATAATTAGTTTTATTTTCTTTAAAGTTATATATATATATAAGTATTTATAAACTAACTAATTAAATATGAAAGCTTATTTTTAAAATTTAAATAAATGAAATTTATATTATTACAAGTGTTAATTCCTTAAGACACCTAAATAACATGTGTTAAGTAAACATTAATTCAAGATGACAAATGTTGAATGATTTAACAAGTGGCATTTTTAAATTTAGTTTTCTTTTATTTTTATTAAATCAAATTTCAGCCTATATAAGCATGTTTTCTCCCTTCCATTTCTTTTTCCATTCTTTTTTTCAAAAGCTAAGAAGAAAACTCAAATCAAAATAACTCAAAAACAAATCTGTACATGTTCAAATCAAAATCAGTAATCATCCTCCTCAAGCCAAAAATCAAAAGCCTGCATTTTTCAAACCTGTATTCTCTTCAACCTAGAGCAAAGCCTACATGCATTTTTCTTTCAACCTAAGATTTTCAAAAGCACGCATCATCATCTCTGATTTCAAGTTTAGATTTTCAAGTTTTTAAATCAAAAACAAAGCCTGCAAACACATTCTTTAACCTGGAATGAAAACCAAGAAGGGCTGCAAGCATTTTTCTTTAAACCTGGAAATTGTCTGAAGCAAGCAAGTTCAAGCAGTTCATCTCTATTCTAGATATAAGTCATCTCTGCATCTTTCAATACCAAGCATTCATGTTTACAAAATAAAGAAGCAACTCAAAGTTTTAAAGTTTAACAGCTGTCTCAAAATTCGGTTCAAGTGCCATGTTCTTCATTTTGAAAGGGTGAGTAACATTTCCTTTTTGAAAAATAACTTAAGTGTTAGTATGGTTGCATGTTAATTTTTGTGACAATTATGTTTCGTGCGAATATATATATATATATATATATATATATATATATATATATATGAGTTCTGCATGTACATATGTATGTATTGATGGGTGTGCATGCTGTGTAACTATGTTCCTGGTTTTAGTTTCCAGGTTCAAATTTTTTTTTAAAATTCATATACTCTTGATCTAATTGCTATTAGAACTTAGACTTCAAACAAAATTTGTTTGCTTAGTCATAGAGAAGGTTTTGAAATTTTATTTAAGTTAAATTTAAATTTAAATTTCACTGGGAATTTAAAAGAACAGAGCAAGTTCAAGATAAGTGAAATCTCAAACATCTTAATTTATAAATTCAGGTATATAAACTGAAACCTTATCAAAAAAATGATTTTTGGAAGAAAAATCAAATTTTTTAGCATGAGATTGAATGAGAAATTCGAGTTTGTTTATAATTTGTGTTTGGGGTTGTCTTTGACGATCTAAGCGATCAGATTTGTCATGGTCGTCACTGGTGATAGTGGAGTGATCGGAGAAGTCGAAAAAATTGTCAGATAGGTAATCTAATCATTGAGGTGGCGGTGGTGGTTGATTTTCGTTTATTACCCAAGTTTCTGGGTTTGATCTGAAAATGCTCATCCCATCCCCTTTGGTGGACCGAGCTCCACCAAATTATGGGAATTGATGGTGGTAAGGTAGGCGAAGATGAGGCAGGAGGCATAGGCGTTCTGGTGATCGACATTTTGTGTTCGAAGGTTTTCAGGTTGGGGGTTTGGTGCCAGTTTTATGCTTGAAGGATCGATTTCGTTTTTGTGTAGTTGTCGATACTCTAATGACCGGGATCAGGTGAGGAGTTGATCGTCGGCTTGAGGAAGTCCTCGTGGGTGATCGGAGGAGGCTAGTTGGCCGGTGCACGTGCACGGTAGAGTTATGGAGTCTGGAGTTTTGGGTTTTGTTTCAACTCGAAGAAGCCTTCGGGTTAGTGAGGGAATGACTCGAGTACAGACTCGAGTAATATGAGTGAGATTGTTCCCTGAATTTTTAAACTTTAAAGTTTAAACCAAATTTTGTAAAGAAGGAGAAAAATGGTTTTTTTTCGAGTTAATACTCGAGTAGTCTTCGGGTTAAACCCGAAGCAGCAGTGAAAACAGATTTCAAAAGTTTTAAAATAAAACAAGATTTTGAATTTAAATAGATTTTGGTTTAAAAACTTTTATAAATCTCTTTTATATAAAATAAATGTTCTTTAACATTTGATTTAAAAGATTTGTAAATTGATTTAAAATTTTGTTAAAATTAAACGTGTTAATTATTTTAAATCTTAAAATTTAAAATGGAATTTACAATGTAAATTCTGAAATAAATTTAAAAGAAAAATGTTTTCAAATGCTATTGTAAATGATAATTATGTCATTACTAAGGTTAAGGTTTTATCTAAAAATTTAAACATTTAAATGGTTTGAGATTAGTTAAAATAAGGTAATTAAAGTGTCATTAATTTATGTAATTAATTAATGATTATGGATTAATAAATAAGTAATTAAAGGTTGCAAGTTAAGTATGTAGAAGTTAATTAATTTATAATTAAGAATATTAATTAGATAATTATAGATTTTTAATTAATGATTAGGAATTAATTAATCGAGTAATTAAAGACTAATTAAGTTACAATTAAGCACTTAATTAGTTAAATAATTAGAAATTAATTAATTGGGTATTAAAGATTAATTAATAAATAATAATTAATCTAAGTTTAATTACTTAGAAAAGTAATTAAAGGATTGTTAATAGTTAATGAAGATCATTAACTAAGGATTATTAGATAATTAATTAATGTGATTAATTTTAATAATTAATTTTATTAATTAATTGAAGATAATCATTTGTGAAATTGTTTAAGTATAATTACTTAATGGAAGTAATTAGAGGAATTAATTACTCTATGTAATTAATTAATTAATATGATTAGTTTAAGTTAATTTATTGGTTTAATTAAATTAAATAATCACTTGATGATGGGATTAAGTATAATTACTTAATCAAAATTTATAAAGTATAATTATTAGTGAAGTAATTAGTGATGGTAATTACAGGATGTAATTAATTGAAGATTGAGAGTAGTTTGGTTTTAATTACTTTGCGTAATTAATAAGAAGGATAATTACTTAGTGAAAGTGATTAATAATTAATTACTTAGTGTAATTAATTTAAGAATTGATTAATAGAGTTATTTGAAGATAATTAAGTGATGTAATTAATTAAGGGTAATTAATTACTAATGTGATTAATCAAGGCTGATTAATGAATAATTAATTAAAAATTAGTTATTAAATATGATTAATAATCAATTAGAGAAGTAAACAAGGATCTATAATTAATATAATTAATGATGTAATTAAGGGTTGATTAATTAAGATTAATTAATCAATGATAAGTGATTATAGAGTAATTAATTAATGTAACTAATTAAGGATGAATGTAATTAATTATAGTTAATTAATTAATGAAGTAATTAAAGGTTAATTACTGTATTTGGTTAAGAATAAATAATTTGTAAAATTAATTTAAGGCTAATTACTTGAATGTAATTAAAGGTTGATTAATCAAGGATGATTAATTAAGATGAATAATTAGAGGATGGTTAATTACTTGATTTGTAATTAATTAAGGGTTAAGTAAGCAGGATTTATAGAAGTAATTAATTTAATTTATTTTAAATTAATTAGAGAGGAGGTAATTAATTTAATTCACTTTAAATTAATTAGAGATGGTATAGATCATTGCTTATGTTAGATGGATGTATTGATTGCCTTGAATGGTTTGAGATCTCAAGATATGAGATAAGTAATGTTGTGTGATATGGATGCTTTGGTTGAAGTATGATGATAATGTAAATTATCTATTTGTGATGATAGTATGGATTATCTACTTGTGTGATATTGTGAATTATCTATCTGTGTGCATAATAGAACTGAATGTTTTAAACTTTAAAATAATTTGGATCTAAAAGATGGCGTTTTGGATTTCGATGAGGCCGGGATCGAGTTTTCAGATTTAGATATCCAAAAACCACATCGATCCAAATTAACAATAGGTCGTGAATCTTAAGTGAAGATGAAGATTCAGAGTGCAAGGGTTATTGTCGTTAACTCTTAGGGTGATTCCAAAATGTGTGTAACGAGATAATGCCTTCGGTTTTGTTCGAAAAGCTTAAATTTAAGACCACCTAACTAAACTTAATATATATGGACTAAAATGTAAAATAACAGAAAAAATTAGAAGAAATCTATAAATGATTGTTAAAATTAATTTAAATTTTGATGATAGAAAAGTGAACATTTAGAAACATTATAATAATTACAATAACAATAAATAGTGACGATATGAAAATAAAATATTTAAAGGGAATTGAGAAGAGACAAGGAAATTCATAGAATTAATAAGAGAACTTTAAATTCTTATATTTTATTATTATTTAATAGATATGTTTACTTATTTATTATGAATGACAATTCTACGGAGAAAACTAATAAGGACTTGAATGTAAAATTTTGAGAAAAAATAAAACTAAACTATTTTGCAACGATTGTAAAAAAATTATACTATGTGGATCAGAATTTAAACCAAGGGCGAGAGTAAAGTCAAACACATAATTGTGTAAATAATTTTCATAATGAATCGACTTTATTTTTTATTAAAACGAAGCTTTTAAAATGTTTAAAAAAAATAATATATATTATGAAAAACTTGAATTTTTAATAAAATTCAATCAAAATTCATAAATATTTGAGAACTTTAAAATATATTAAAGTTTTGCTTTAAATTATAATATATAAATGGTCGGTTTCTTCGTTATTGTAAGGTTGCACTAGCAAATGAAAGATTTTTTATAATTCACTGATTTATCCAAGGCGAAGGCGTTAAATTTCCTACAAATGATTAAAGCCAATAGAAAAACTTTCTTGTTTTTCGACTTAATCATACACATGCAGGACGAATATACACTATGTAAATTGCACCAACTTTGTTACACACATACTCAAGTACTCAACAGCCCAACAAACGCAATAATTTAAAACACATAGCCTAGGATAAGCTCTGTATTCCATCCAGTTTATCGGTGCAATAAAAAATCAAACACCTCACAAAACCTACCTATACATTATATATCTTAAACCACAACCTGATAAGCCTTTTCATCCAACCTAGGCACAGGCTGAACCATCAACGAGATTCCCCTTTGCGAGGTCAACCCATAAGCCTCCTCCATGTCCTTCTTCTCCATGCTCTGCCCTTCCCCCAACTTCCAGTCAAAAGCATGCACGAGCATCGTAGTCAGAAACTGCACCATTCTCAGTCCCAAACTCAATCCAGCACATACCCTCTGTCCCGCCCCAAATGGTATCAACTCAAAGTTGTTCCCCTTTAATTCCACTGTCTCATAACCTCCGCCTTCTAGAAACCTTTCTGTCGGACAAAAGGGCCGAAGGATGAAGCCGGAACGTCTCCTTTGCTGGATAATTGTATCGATGATTCGAGAAAGATGAAGATAATAACTATTGTACTTTTGGCTTTAGGGATCTACTGTGTAGATTCTTTTAGAAAATAGTTCAATCCAACAGGTACAAACGGGTTATCGAACTATCAACTTTAGGATTCATTGAAGCCTCGAAACAGTGTAATCGGATTCAAAACTTGTACGATTTTGATCCGACCAAGAACACTCAAATTTTATCTCTTATGGTGCAATTTTATTAGAGAATAGTGAATAAGAAGAAGAAGAGAATTGATCTGCAACGTTTCTGCGTTTGTAACACTTTACAAGCGTCGAAAGCTATGGTGAAAGGCAGTGTTCTGCAACACTTTCTAAGTGTCACAGATCTGCAGGAAGAAGAAGAAGAAGCATAAAGAAAAGAGATTGTTGTCCTTCACAGTTCCTGGGTGTCACTATTTGTAATAGTGAGGAAGTATCCATTCATCAAGCGTCGATTCCTTTCCAATAGTCTGAAACCATTACAAACAGTTGCTCCTTTTTTCGTAACGGTTTAAATCTGTTACTAAACGGTCGCGGCGTCCCTTCATTCAAATGACCTGCCAAATCTGTTTGTTTAAATTCAAATTATGGATCCGGTCTGCTAACAAAAATTAATTCTTCATTTTAGACCCAAACCCGGCCCAGTCCGGTCGGTCGAACGGAGGCGGCGGCGCGCGTATGTGGTCGTGATGCATAACTTCCCTCCTCACATCAAGCGAAGCTTTAGGTGCCCGAAGGGCCCAATCTTCCTTAGAGAATCCTATATTTAACTAAGTATAATCCCTTATTTTCTAAGATGTGAGATTATAAATTCATCTTCTCTTCTTCCAACTTCTTCCCTCTTCAAAAACAAACTCAAAACTAATTTTGAAAATTTCTAACAATTTCCTCCATTTTCAAAATAAGTAAAATAAATAAAGTAAACGGCTAGATCACTAGAGTGACTACCTACATATGGGATTAAGCCAATGTAGTTCCAAGATCAAGTTTTTTGCATTATCGTGGAAACCAATACATAAACGATAGGTATCTTTTGGATTTGAACCTTCACTTAGTGTAAACCATTCAAAGTTCTATCGAGGTCTATGATGAACGTATCTTGAACCAAGTAGTCCTAATGATAGTCCGAGAACAGTCATACATACTAATTTCTAGAGTGTTCTGTATGCTCAGCACATTAATGGCCATGTGCTTTTAATCCTGGGTTCATGAGTTTACATCATAAAGCGGTCTTACTTTCTTAGAAAACGGCCTGATTTCCATACTCATATAGGTAAGTCTCTTAAGGTGTTTCTACGATACACCTTTTTAATGTAATTAGACTTATTAAGGATATATTATTCATCCTTTGTTCTTGCAGAACCCAACACTAAATATTATGGGATTATTGATTTAGTGTTCCATAATCATTCTCTTAACTTGTTAATACCCATTGAACTTTGTCTATCCTTTTCAAAACATAAGTTGGATTTCTATTAAGGATGATCAACCTTCATTTACAGACCTTGGTCCCATTTCCTTTGATTTTATAGAAACCATTGCCTTTGGAAGACTCATTATGAGTGGGTCCGTAAAGTTTTTCTTTGTTTATATGTAATCAACAGTTATTACTCCACTTTTGAGTAACTGTCTTATCATTTGATGTCTTAGACTCACATGTCTAGACTTCCCATTATATGTCTTATTAGAGACATTGTATATTGTAGCATGATTATCACAGTTAATCAAGACTGTTGGAGATGGCTTCTTCCATAATGGGATTTCTATTAATAAATTCCTAAGCCATTCCACTTTCTTACAAGCATCTGCTAATGCAATCAACTCTGACAACATTGTTGAGTCGGATATACAGCTCTGTTTCTTGAAATCCCAAGACACAGCAACACCTTCTGATGTAAAGATCCATCCATTCGTAGACTTGGATTTGATTCTACATTGTTCTAGGTTGCATCACTATATCCTTCTATTATAGCAGGATATCGTTTATAAGATAAACCATAGGTAATAGTTCCTTTCAAATAAGCTAAAACTCTAGAAATAGTTTTCCAATATTCGAAATCTGGATTACTCGTAAATCAACATAACATGCTTATAGCATGTGCCATGTCTGGTCTAGTGCAACACATAGCATACATAAGACTCCCAATAATACTGGAATACTCAAACTGAGAAATGGTACGTCTAATATTTTTTTTAATTTAATACTAGGATCTAAAGGAGTATGTGCTAGTTTGTCATTATAATGACTATACTTTCGGAGGAACTTCTGAATGTAATGAGATTGTGTAGCAATAACTCCCCCTCTTTCCTAATGATTTCAATTCCCAGCATTACGTCAGCTACTCCTAGATTTTTCATATCAAATTTAGAAGATAGAAACTTCTTAGTTTCATTCTCACGGGATATATTAGAACGAAATATTAGCATGTCATCAATGTATAAACATATTACAACATAATCGTTGTTGTCCGATTTGCTATAAATACATTTATCAGCATCATTAACAATAAATCCATATGACAATGCTATTTTATCAAACTTCTCATGTCAGAGCTTGCTTTAGGCCATAAAGATACTTTACTAATTTTTAAAATTTATTTTCTTGGCCTGGGATTTCGAAACCTTCAGGTTGTACCATATATATCTCTTCTTCTAAATCTCCATTTAGAAATGGTGTCTTTACATCCATTTGATGTATGACTAATTTTTGAATTGATGCAAGTGTTATTAAACAGCGTATAGAAGATATGTGAGCAACTTGAGCATATGTATCAAAATAATCTACACCATGTCTTAGCTTATATCCCTCAGAAACTAATCTGACTTTAAACTTGTCAATGGATCCATTTGTATTCAAATTTTTCTTATGTATCCGTTTACATCCTACAGGTTTAGCACCAGAAGGTAAATCAGTTAAAACCCAAGTTTGGTTTAAGAATATGGAATTCATTTCATCATTAATACCTTCTTTCTAGAATATTGAATCTTTGGAACTCATAGCCTCGGAATAAATTTTGGGGTCATCATCGACGTTCATGACATATCTAGTCATATTAAGGACTTCGTCCTTACTGCTTTACATGAGATATATGATGAAGTTAGGACCATAGTCTTTCTCTATTATTACTCTTTTTCTTCTCCTTTTTTCAGTACTATTATCTGGTACTGATACTTCCTTGTTGTTTTGAGCAGGAGCATAGTCATCATCATTGATATCATCAATCATATTAGATTTTGGACTAGATGATCTTAATGGAATCTCAACAGTTTGATTTTCAAAGAATTCTACATCGACAGATTCTATAACTTCTAAGATGTCAAGAATTAGGAATCTATAAGTTATACTATTAAGTGAATATCCTATGAAAACACATTTAAATGCCCTATTTCCTAACTATGATCGTTTAGAATCTAGTTTTCTAACATATGCTAAACAACCCCAAACTTTAAATCTCGTAAGATTAGGTTTCCTATTAAACCATAATTCATAAGGGGAAACATTATTCTTTTTAAGTGGTACTCTGTTTAAGATATAACATGCAGATAACATAGCATCACCCCATAGGTTATAATGTAAGTTTGAACTTATGAGCATGACATTAACCATTTTTACTAAAGTTCTATTTTTTCATTCAGCAACACCATTTTGTTGTGGTGTATATGGGGCGGTGCATTGGTGAACTAAACTGTGTTCTTTACAAAATAAGGTGAATTCATTTGAGAAATATTCACCACCTTGATATAAATGTAATACTTTTATTTTAACTCCTAATTATGTTTCGACTCTGCTTTGTAAATTTTAAATTTATCAAAGGCATCATCTTTAGTTTTCATTAGATATACATATGCATATCTGTATAATCATCAATAGATGTTATATAGTACTGGTTACCACCACAGGTGATATGAATTTTTTAAGTCACCCACATCGTTGTATACTAAATCAAGCAAGCCAGTTTTCCTTTCTATAGATTTAAAGGATTTTCAGTGTATTTTTTCTTGAACACATATTTCACATTTAGAGATAGTATCGAAATCACAGTCAAAAATTAACCCTAGTTTATGCATATTTTAAGAAATTATAATTAACATGTCCTAGTCTACCATGCCATAAGCTAACAGAATCAACATATAAATAGAAGATTTCTTAAATAGATTCAACTTAACCACGCCGTTACAAGAGTATCCCTGTCTAATGAATTTGCTGTGCTTGGACAACATTAACTTATCAGACTCATACACCATCTTGAATCCCCCTTTGTTAAGAAGGTGTCCTGAGACTAGATTCTTACACATATCAGGTACATAAAATACATTAACTAACGAGTATATATGCACGCTCAAGTGGGCCTGCATTTAATCACCCTATGCATAATTTATAATTGCACATGTGGGAGTAGATTTGACTATACCAGTTCCATCATAAACTATACCTTAAGCAATGACTGAGAAGATCGAGACAATTAAAGAAATTCATAGAACCAATAGACGTGTGTATCTACGAATGTCCAGATGGATCTATATTTTGATCGTTAGGCCATATTTTTACATTGTAGCTATTACAAATAGAGATATTAAATTTTATTATGGACCTTACATTATAACCATTACTAATATTTGTAAAAACCTTAATAGTAAAGTGGAAAGCTCGAGCTTTATGCGAATGTAAATTTATATAGGATGATATTTTCATTTTTGAGGTTTATTTTTTTATTTTTGAGATATTTTTTTCCAACGATTTTTTTAGAATGCTACTAAAAGTTTTCTAAATATGTGAAATCTTCGTCTTAATAGGACCTTGTTAATCGCACTTCTAAATTTTAAAACTCGATTAAATCATGAGAACATCTAATATCAATATGCAATACCATTAAAATTTTATATTTAATTTTCTAGTTTATATATTTTTCAACCAGGGACTTTTCACTTCAAGGGCTTACTTGTGTAGGGTAATAAGTTTTAAGCACACTATTTCTGAAAAATTAGTTTTAATGACATTTTACAGGAAAAAGATAAAAGAATTTATCATTTTCGGTTATACTAAAATAATGATAATATGATTTATCATTTTTCTATGAAACTTAAAAAGATAAATGAATTTATCATTATTCTATAATTTGTCTTTAAAACTAATTATTCAGAAGTGTTGTCTTTAAAACTGATTATTCTGGAAATAGAAGCACTTCAACATAATTTCCGCTTTTAACTAAGTGTAAAAAACAATCAAAAAAACCATACATGCATATTTTGCTGCATATTTGTAAAGAAAACAAATATGTAAGAAAATATAATTGTTCTTTTAAAAAATATTCATAGAAAAAGACGAATACTGAAAAATCGTATTTTTAGCAAATAAAGATTTGCAATTTTTACTAAGATTAGGTGTGGTTTAGCATACAGTAAGAGTTAAAATCCTACTTTAAAGTATTTTCAATGATTTAGCATACAGTTGGAGTTAAAATCGGTGTAGAAAAATATCCTTAATAATCTCTCAAATTTCAAGCTATTCTACAAATAATACCACTTATGTTCACTTCAAAAGTTTTTATTCCAATTAGTGCGTTATTGAACAAAATGTTGTCATTTTATATAGAATATTGTTTCTAAAGTACTGTTGTGATTATATATTTATGTGGAAAAAAAATTAAGTTAATAATCCATGCGTAAGTTTGTAAATATTTTTTTTTGTTTTCAGTTACAAGTAAATATCCCTTTTAATTGCATGTATCAATAGATGTATTAAATGTAAGTACTGCTCTAGAGTTTTTAATCCCGACTCATGTATTATATAGTCGAGTGTAAAAAAGGATGTACATTAAAATAATTATACCTGTTTTCGATGAATGAAAGATATTTGGTTGCCTTTTTTGGTGATGTCCAAACACCTTTGTAAAAATGTGTAATACACCTCACTTCTGTCTAAAACAAATTAAAGTATTTTGGGACTAAATGCTTTAATTTCGACAGCACTTCACTTCTTTTTCTTGTACACATAACTTTGCATCCAATGGGTGTGTTGTTGTTGTATTTACTAAAATAAATTAAAGCCTTTTGGGACTAAAGATTGTAATTTTTTGTTGTTTTAAAAACAGTATTTAAAATTTATTTTCAAATAAAAATTATATTTTTTCCTAATTTAACCAAATGCAATTTTCTATGTTCTTTGCAATTTCTTATAATATCATCAATTGAGGAGTTGTATTTTTTAAAATAGTATTTAAAGTTTATTTTCAAATAAAAATTATATTTATTTCCTAATTTAATCAAATGTAATTTTTTGTGTTCTTTGCAATTTCTTATAATACCATCGATTGAGGAGTTGTATTTTTTAAAATAGTATTTAAAGTTTATTTTCAAATAAAAATTATATTTATTTCCTAATTTAATCAAATGTAATTTTCTGTGTTCTTTGCAATTTCTTATAATATCATCGATTAAGGAGACAAAACCCAATTATTACAGAAAAGGAGGTTTTAGGGACATATTTTGATTCTAAGTAAAATTTACCAAACAAAGCTCATATTTTCTATGATAAACCATATAGTTTTCAAAAATTCAGAACAGAAAAAACTTATAGTTAAAGTGCACAATTAGCATTATTAATTGATTTTGTACTTTGTACTTTTTCCTCAAAAGTTAGTATAATAAGAATTTTCAAAAAAAATGGAGATTCCAAGCAGGGCTGATAGTAGAGCTTGTGCAAAAGCATCCATTAATTTATGATTCTTGATAGCACTCTTAAAATGAAAAGAAAGAAATTTATGAAATGGAGATTCTTATGGGAAAACGAACAGCCAGTTAGCAAAGAAGTAAATACCTCATTACTGTAAATATGAAACACATTACAACCAAGTTAACATGGCTGTAATATGAATAGTTTGTTGACTTTTTGTTTTTTATTTATTAACTAATCCATCCTACACTTCAGCATATTCCGTTGTCCAATTTTGAGTGCTCGTAAAACAACTGATATTGCATCTTTCTGTCTATAGCCCTGTATTTTTTGCAATGACAAAAATATAAATGTCATATAATGTTGTTTATTATTGAAATATAACACAGCAATAACTCAAGACAGTTTTCGAACCTGTTAGAGATATTCTTTGCAAATACAAACCAATGCTTAGTTAACTTATTTGCCTGGTGCAGTTAACAGCAAAAGCAAAGTAAGCATATATCATATAACGTGGAAGAATAATCCGGATAAGATAACGAAGGGTAAATCGTTTTTCCATGGACCACAATACTATTGATTTAGGTGATGCACAAAATCTTTTTTCCATGGATTGGTAACCTGCAACTACCTATTATTCATCTCTATCCGAAGCAAAAACAATGAAGGGTAAATCAATATTGAAAATTTGGGTCTATTGCCAACCTTGGTGGCCTAGGCAGAAGAGCATTGGTGTTTTAACATCACGCCAAGAGTTGACCTTAACATGATACCTTTTATCTTGTGTGTGCACATTTCAGACAATTTGCTATGTGGGTTTACTTAATCACCTAATTTAAGAGTGAATATGCACGTTGATTTTGGAGCACTTCATTATCTTGCAACATAGACAGTAAGTTAATCTACTATCATTAATATGAAAGTGGGTGGGTACTGATACCCCACTTGACGCAGCGGATAACTTCAAGTTGTGATCAAATGATGCACAATGAACAAAACAACGATGGAATAATGCAAATATGGATTGATGGATTAATGATACCAAGGATAAATGCTCAAATCCGTTAATCTCGCGAGATACCGGATTCTAGCTATCTTTAACATGTTGATCGCACACGATTCCGTGTTAGAAGATCTACGACTCTTCTATGTTGATCTCGCGCACGAGATTCCGTGAATCGGCTTCAAATCCGTTGATTCGAGCGCACTCGAATAACCGAAAATGGAGAAAGGAGATAACACTCAACTTCCAATTTTAAAGAGGCACAAAGCACTCAAACAAAAGTTTATTCAAAATCAACCAACTTTACAAATGACGCACACCCGTATTTATAGAGATTTACAACTCACACATATCATAGCTTCTACGACCTAACACAGGTCGTTAATGACCTAACATATTCACACGTCCGCGACTTAATCATCACGCGACCTACGACCTAGTTACAAACGAGTTAACAAATACAACATAAAGGAAATACAACGCACAGGCGACATAACAACAAGACGCGTTACAACATAACAACATAACAATGCGACATATATACAATACGCGACCTACGACATAAGGTTTCAAGCGACTTATCAGTAGGAGCGACCTAAGCTTTAGCGACATAAGCATATAACACAGCTTCATGAACGAGCGACTTAACACCGGAGCGCTATAAGAAGATGAGCGACTTAAGAAAAGGAGCGGCATAAGGTAGGAGCGACCTAAGGCTTCAGCATCCAAAGCGACTTAAAATACACGGCAGCGACCTACTGGCATTCACGACATAAGGAGGTTCGCGACTTAATGAACTCGCGACATAGGAAGCACGTGACCTACTGTAATTCACGAATTCTGCAGCGGTTTCGATCTCGCGATCTGAGGTATGTCGCTCTGCATCACTTATCTTGGTAGATTGTGAGTTGCTAGGTCGTTCGCGAATCAAGGAACCCGAGCGACCTAAATCCAACAAGCTATCTTCCGAGCGACTTAAGGTGTTGGGGCGACTTAACTCTTTATGCGCTGCATCATCCTCCCCCGGTTGATAAGAATTCGACCTCGAATTCACACCTTCCTCTTCTTCAAGACGCTTATCCTCATGATACGGAATCAAGTGTCTGACGTTAAAAACATCGGCAGTATGGACATGATCCGGCAGTCTCAACTGATAAGCATTATCATTGATCTTCTTTAAGATTTCTACTGGACCAATTTTTCGAGCTTTCAATTTGTTGTAAGTTCCAACTGAAAAACGATCTTTCGTTAATACTGCGTAAACAAAATCACCTTCTTTGAAGTCCACACTCCTCCGCTTCTTATCTTCCAGTTGCTTGTACTTCTCATTTGACTTAAGCAATCGTTCATGAACAATCCTGTGGCACTGCTGCAACTCATTCACGAAATCACAAGCTCTTTTAACAACCCCTTTCTGTCATGGAACTGTCGACAAATCCAACGGTCCCTTCGGAATTGTTGAATACACTATCTGAAATGGACTGAATCTAGTACTTCGATTGACAGCATGATTATGTGCGAATTCTTCCTGACATAACTTTACATCACAGCTCTTCAAATTATCTTTCACAAGACATCTCAACAAGTTTCCCAACGATCTGTTCACCACTTCCGTTTGCCCATCAGTTTGTGGTTGATAAGCGCTACTAAAATTCAGCTTAATCCCAACCATCTTCCACAGACTCAACCAAAAATGACTTAGAAATCGAGTATCCCGGTCAGAAACAATGGTCTCGGGTAGCCCATGTAGTCGATAAACTTCTTTAAAGAACAATTGAGCAACACGGACTGCATCGGCGGTCTTTCTACAAGCTATGAAATGTTCCATCTTCGAAAATCTATCCACCACAACATATATAGAATCATTCCCTCGTTGAGTTCTTGGCAAACCCAAAACAAAATCCATGCTAACATCAACCCATGGTCTAGTAGGCATAGGTAATGGCATATATAATCCTGCATTCGTAGCTGTCCCTTTGGAAACTTGACATATGTGACATCTCTCTACAAATCTTTCAACTTCTTTCCTCATGGAAGGCCAAAAATATGATTGAGAAATCAACTGCAAAGTACAGTCTCTTCCCACATGTCCTTCTTCATGCAATTCCTTCATAATCTTCATTCGCAAGCTGTACTCTGGTATGCACAACTGATTCCCTTTGAAGAGAAAACCATCTACCAAGATATACTCATCTGTCTTCCCTTTCTCGACTTCATCCATAATCTTAGCAAAGTAAGGATCCTCAACAAAAAATTCTGGAATTACATCAAACCCCGTCACTTCAACTATCATCGTAGTCAACAAATGAATCCTTCTACTCAATGCATCTGCCACACGATTTGTAACTCCCGACTTATGCTTTACCACAAATGTAAATTGTTGCAAGTATGCGATCCATGAAGCATGTCTGGCTGCAATCTTATCCTGTCCCTGCAAATGCTTCAACGCTTCATGATTAGTATACTGTTTGCGTAAAAAATGGCCGCAAACACCCAAAGGCGTATGAGTTGGTTGATTTTATGTTGTATTTAGTGATTTGGGTGATTTATGCAAATATGTAAATAGCAGGGACTAAATTGTAAAAGACACAGATTTATAGTGGTTCGGCCAGAACGTGCCTACGTCCACTTTATATGTTATTCTCCTTTTTTCTTCAGATTACAAGTACAAAGCTTTGATTACAAGTATCTAAAGTTGTTTGAGAGTTCCTTCCAGGCTTGAGCTCTCAAACTTGTCTCAAAACTTGTCCCCCATTGTTGTACCCCTGCCCCTCTATTTATAGAGTGAGGCTGGGGGCAGGGTTCTTGGATGTTTATAGCTGCTGGTGGGCTTGGGCTGAAGCAATCTGGACTGGCAGCGTTCTGGTTCGGCGAAGCTTCATTCGGTCATGCTTGGAGAAGTTGGAGTTTGGTTCGGTAGTTGTTTGGCTCGGTGATGGAGTAATAGAGGTTGTGGTGATTCGGTGGTAAATGAGTGGAGCTCGTTCGGTGGTGGGATTGGACCGGCAGTGGGAAGGAGGATGTTGGCTACCGAATGAACCTGTGACCTTAGTGCCGAATGAGCTCGTAGGCTTGCGTAGCCGAATGAACATGTATACCGGATGGTCCTTCACTGCCGAATGGAACTTGATCCTTTGAATTGCCGAATGAGTTCTCACTTCGTGCTGCCGAATGAATATGAGAGTATATGGCCGAATGGACTTTGTATTCGGATCTTGAGTGGAACTCTGGACTTATGTACGCATGCTGGCTGCTTCTTCGTGGTGGAAACACACATAACATTGATATTCCAGTTTTGTCCAAAAAATGGGATAACACTTTGCCCCCCAAAATATGCCTTGCGGTAGGAAGGCGTGTTTTGTAATGCCATGAGCTGGATGTTCATATCCTGTCGACAACCTGTAAAGAGCTTGATATTTTATATGGCCCCAAATGACGACCGTTCGGGATCGAGCTATTTGGGATGAAGTGCGGCCGTTCATGGTCAAGCGCCTAACTTCAAATGACGATCGTTCGTGATCAAGTCATTTGAGGTGAAGTGCGACCGTGCGCGGTCAAGCGCATAAATCCGTGCGTCGATCGTTCGGGATCGAGTCATCTGCAATGAAATGTGACCGTTCAAGGTCAAGCGCTTTACTTCAAATGACGACCGTTCGGGATCGAGTTATTCGAGGTAAAGTGCGACAGTGCGCGGTCGAGTGCGTAAATCCATGTATCGATCGTTCGGGATCGAGTCATCTGTGGTGAAATGTGACCGTTCAAGGTCAAGCGCTCAACTTCAAATGACGACCGTTCGGGATCGAGTCATTCGAGGTAAAGTGCGACAGTGCGCGGTCAAGTGGGGGACCCCAAATGAAGACCGTTCGCGATCGAGCCATTTGAGGTGAGAGGAGTTGTGCCGTTCGGGGCGAGTTGTGACCGTTCGCGATCATGTGCCGTTCGAGGCGATTTGTGACCGTTCGCGATCGGGTGCCGTTCGAGGCGAATTGTGACTGTTCGAAGTCGGGTGCCGTTCGAGGCGAATTGTGACTGTTCGAAGTCGGGTGCCGTTCGAGGCGAATTGTGACCGTTCGCGATCGGGTGCCATTCGAGGCGAATTGTGACTGTTCGAAGTCGGGTGCCGTTCGAGGCGAATTGTGACTGTTCGAAGTCGGGTGCCGTTCGAGGCGAATTGTGACCGTTCGCGATCGGGTGCCATTCGAGGCGAATTGTGACTGTTCGAAGTCGGGTGCCGTTCGAGGCGAGTTGTGTGTGCCCGGGGGGGACTTAATAATATCAGTGCTGGAGTTATTGTTTGGGGGAGTTTTCCAAATCGAAGACTTTGGCAGTTCGCTGCCATGCAAGAGGTGCTCGTGGACCGTTCGTGATCCACGGGCATACAAGTAAATTTGCAAATATCAAAGAAATAATCATACGAATTCCACAACAGGAATGTTCAAGTCAAGATCAAAGCAAGACGAGGATGTCAAAGCGTAAACTCTTACTATGATGTGGTCTGTAGTCATTCAGAGCATGCCTATGGATCGTGCGCGATCGCTTACATGTGTAAATGATCTAACCGTGCTAGTGAGAGGTTTGCGACTTGTTCATCGCTTTCGACCTGCCCCCCGAGTTCAGGAGGGAATTTTACCTGCCCCCTGGATGAACGTTCATTCCTTACCAGGTTGCTCAGAGGCCCCTATCTCTCTCTCTGGGATTGGATCAACATGCTCCAAGTGTGGGTGCCCCCTAGCTCTGGTGCTATGCCAGATGGTCCTGCTCCGTTCTGAACTCCAGTTGCTCCTTGGTTTTGTGCTCCAAGTTGCCCAATTTGCTGAAGCAAGTTCTGAATCATCTCTTCTTGTCTTCTCATCATAGCCTCCATCTCATCCCTGATGATGAAGATCGACGCTTGATTCCCTCCTGAGGAAGCCTCTTGACTTCCTTAGTGTTCACTTCTCTCTGGCCTTTGCCTTCTACTTGTTTGTCTCGTCATAACTCTTAGATCTGAACTTTTAGATTTTCAAATTCAACTTCTATCCGATGTAGCGGGAGCTGGTTCCTCTCAATGAAAGCACCAAAATGTTTGCGTAAAAAATGGCCGCAAACACCCAAAGGCGTATGAGTTGGTTGATTTTATGTTGTATTTAGTGATTTGGGTGATTTATGCAAATATGTAAATAGCAGGGACTAAATTGTAAAAGACACAGATTTATAGTGGTTCGGCCAGAACGTGCCTACGTCCACTTTATATGTTATTCTCCTTTTTTCTTCAGATTACAAGTACAAAGCTTTGATTACAAGTATCTAAAGTTGTTTGAGAGTTCCTTCCAGGCTTGAGCTCTCAAACTTGTCTCAAAACTTGTCCCCCATTGTTGTACCCCTGCCCCTCTATTTATAGAGTGAGGCTGGGGGCAGGGTTCTTGGATGTTTATAGCTGCTGGTGGGCTTGGGCTGAAGCAATCTGGACTGGCAGCGTTCTGGTTCGGCGAAGCTTCATTCGGTCATGCTTGGAGAAGTTGGAGTTTGGTTCGGTAGTTGTTTGGCTCGGTGATGGAGTAATAGAGGTTGTGGTGATTCGGTGGTAAATGAGTGGAGCTCGTTCGGTGGTGGGATTGGACCGGCAGTGGGAAGGAGGATGTTGGCTACCGAATGAACCTGTGACCTTAGTGCCGAATGAGCTCGTAGGCTTGCGTAGCCGAATGAACATGTATACCGGATGGTCCTTCACTGCCGAATGGAACTTGATCCTTTGAATTGCCGAATGAGTTCTCACTTCGTGCTGCCGAATGAATATGAGAGTATATGGCCGAATGGACTTTGTATTCGGATCTTGAGTGGAACTCTGGACTTATGTACGCATGCTGGCTGCTTCTTCGTGGTGGAAACACACATAACATTGATATTCCAGTTTTGTCCAAAAAATGGGATAACATATACAAAACAAACTCCTTATAAAACAAGTAGTGTCTCCAATGTTTTATGGCTTGGACAATAGCATAGAACTCCAAGTCATAGGTGTTGTATCTTGTCTTGGCTCCAGAAAGTTTCTCGCTAAAATAAACAATTGGTCGACCCTTCTGACTTAACACTCCACCAATTCCAACCTTAAACGCATCAGTATCTAGCTCAAAAAGCAACTGAAAATCCGGGTATCTAAGAATCGGTGTTGTAGTCAAGAGTGTCTTGATCTGTTGGAAAGTAGAATCAGCCTCTTCAGTCCACACAAACTGCTTTCCTTTCATACAATCTGTCACTGGTGCCATCACACTACTGAAATGTGGAATAAATCTTCGGTAGAATGATGCTAACCCATGGAAACTTCTCACTTAAGTTATGGTCCTGGGTTGTGGCCAATCCTTGATCGCTTCGACTTTACTTTGATCCACATGGATACCTTCCTTGGACAACACATGCCCCAAAAACAAAACACTGTGTGTCATGAACATGCACTTCTTTGTTGCCGCGTAAAATTGCTCCTGACGAAGTATTATCAACACTTCCCGCAAGTGCTGTAGATGTTCTTCTGTGCTTCCACTGTATATCAATATATCATCAAAATATACCACCACGAACTTTCCAATAAACCGTCGAAAGATCTGATTCATCACTCGCATAAAAGTACTAGGTGAATTCGAAAGACCAAATGACATGACCAACCATTCATACAACCCCTCCCGTGTCTTGAATGCTGTCTTCCATTCATCACCTGGTCGAATTCGAATTTGATGATACCCACTCTTCAGATCAATCTTTGAAAACATAGCAGCTCCATTCAACTGGTCTAACAAGTCATCCAATCTTGGCATTGGAAATCTACACCTCACTGTAATCTTGTTCAATGCGCGACTATCTGTACACATTCTCCAAGTTCCATCCTTCTTCGGCACTAACAATGCTGGTACTGCACAAGGACTTAAACTTTCTTGTACGCGCCCTTGTTCAAGTAACTCCTCCACCTGCCTTCTCAACTCTTCGTGCTCCTTCGGAATCATTCTATAGTGTGGTCTATGTGGTAACACAGCTCCCGGAACAAGATCTATCTGGTGTTGTATGTCTCTCAACGGTGGTAATTCTTTTGGCAATTCTTCAGGAAATACATCTTCAAATTCCTTCAATACTGGCTTAACTTCTTCAGGAATTTCAACCGCTTCACTACTTTCACGTCCAATTAACAAAAATACTTCAGGCTCATCCTCCACTTCTTTGACAAATTCCTTCAAAGATAACAGAGTCTTTAGTTCTTCAATCTCCTCCAACTTGCTTTCACTCTGTTGTCGCTTTTTAGGAACTAAAGTGATTTTAGTGTCACTGAACATGAAACTATAGCAGTTAGTCCTTCCATCGTGTTGCACGGCTCTATCGTATTGCCATGGTCTCCCCAACAACAAATGACATACATCCATATCTACCACATTACACCAAATCTCATCGTTATACTTCGTTCCGATGGAAAAAGTTACACAAACTCTTCGACTAACCTTCACCTCCCCACCTTTCCTCGACCAAGCTAATTTGTAGGGTTTGGGATGCTTCTCTGTCTTTAATGCTAACTTCTTTACAGCTTCTGTAGAGATAATGTTATCATAACTTCCCGCATCGATAACAAATTTACAAACCCTTCCCAAAATAGTGCACGTTGACTGAAGATGTTACTCCTCAACCAACTAGTCTCTTCTTCCTGCTTTGGCGTCAAGCAAGATCTCCTCATCATTAAAGAATATCCTTCGTCTCCCGCCAATAATTCTTCTTCCTCCTCAACTTGTGGTGAATTGGAACATTCTATCTCTGCATCCTCATCCTCAACCTCAGCAACCATCGTTCGCTTCTTAGGCTTCGGACATTCATTGCTCTTATGACCAAACTCCTGACATTTATAACACTTGAAATTGTTGTTGACCTTGGTCTTAGCAACTTCATTGACAACGAGTTCACTAACAGCTTTGGAAACATTAGTATTTCTACTAGCCCCCTTCATCTGATTGATCGAACTTATAAACGCACCACCTCCTCTTCTACCTTGCTTCTCCCAAGCTAAAGCCTTCTGGTGTGCTTCAGCAACGGATCTTGGATCAAACATATTCACCATATCCTGAATTTGCATTCTCAATCCTCCAACAAATCTAGATGTCAACTGTTCCTCTGTCTCCATGATATCATTTCTAGCAATCAGTTGATAAAACTCATCTGCATAATCATTTACTGACTTTGTCCCTTGTCTCAAATTCTGTAAGCGCTGATACATAAGAGGCTGATAATTATAAGGTAAGAAAGTAGCTTTAATCAACTTCTTCATCTTCTCCCATGAAACAATCTTCGACTTTCCCATCTTTCCCGTGTAAGTTTAGTTTGTTGCCACCATGCCATAGCTCTTCCCCTCAATCGTGTAGCAACCAACTTAACTCTACGATGCTCAGGTATTTCCTTGAAGTCAAAAATTTCTTCAACATTTGATAACCAATCCAAAAACTCTTCCGCTATCATTCCTCCTTTAAATTATGGAATCTCTGTTTTCATCCCCGACTCCCATTTACGACTATCTTCTACATCCACATATTGATTTCGCACTTGGCCTCGATCTCGATAATGAATACTGCCTCGATCACCATCCTCATCAAAATCAAATGTACTTCAATATCTATCTCGTCCATCTACATCTCTATGATCATGCATGGTCCTTCTACCCTGTCTTTCAATATCGGGATATGATTCATTTTCGAACCCACGTGGAGTTCTTCTATCTACATTTCGATACTCAAGGTATTCTTGCCTCATTGAAACTGATGATTCTCTTCTATCTCGATAAGATTGTGGTGACACCCTCCTCGCTTCCGTAACTGATGGCGAAACTCTGTTTCCTCCATGGTTCGAGATTGGTGACCTTCTCCTTTGACTTTGATTCATATCATTCATCAATTTCTCTAACTTCCCAATACCTTCATCGAACTTTTCATTGATACGTTGTTCCATTTGCTCAGCTTCTTGTCTTCTATACACATCTTCAACATTTTGAAATCGGTTAGCACGTCTCGGAGGCATTATCGAATCTTCAACAAATCCAAACTGATACAAAATGATACAATCTTGTCTCGAATCTAGCTCTCGGCTCTGAATTCTGCACTTAGCTTGGCTCGCCTCAAAGTTTAACTCTCAGCCTGGAAAAAATTGATGCACTGACTTCGGTTCTATTGCAACTTCTATACTCAGCTCAAACTCCAACACTTTAACTCGGCTCCAATAGGCTTGGCTTAGCTATGATTGGCTAAGTCTAGCTCTGATACCAAACTGACGCAGCGGATAACTTCAAGTTGTGATCCAATGATGCACAACGAACAAAACAACGATGAAATGATGCAAATATTGATTGATGGATTAATGATACCAAAGATAAATCACAAATCCGTTGATCTCGCGAGATACCGGATTCTAGCTATCTTTAACACGTTGATCGCGCACGATACCGTGTTAGAAGATCTACGACTCTTCTACGTTGATCTCGCGCACGAGATTCCGTGAATCGGCTTCAAATCCGTTGATTCAAGCGCACTCGAATAACCGAAAATGGAGAAAGGAGATAACACTCAACTTCCAATTTTAAAGATGCACAAAGCACTCAAACAAAAGTTTATTCAAAATCAACCAACTTTACAAATGACGCACACCCGTATTTATAGAGATTTATAACTCACACATATCACAGCTTCTACGACCTAACACAGGTCATTAATGACCTAACATATTCACACGTCCGCGACTTAATCATCACGCGACCTACGACCTAGTTACAAACGAGTTAACAAATACAACATAAAGGAAATACAACACACAGGCGACATAACAACAAGACGCGTTACAACATAACAACATAACAATGCGACATATATACAATACGCGACCTACGACATAAGGTTTCAAGCGACTTATCAGTAGGAGCGACCTAAGCTTTAGCGACATAAGCATATAACACAGCTTCATGAACGAGCGACTTAACACCGGAGCGCTATAAGAAGATGAGCGACTTAAGAAAAGGAGCGGCATAAGGTAGGAGCGACCTAAGGCTTCAGCATCCGGAGCGACTTAAAATACACGGCAGCGACCTACTGGCATTCACGACATAAGGAGGTTCGCGACTTAATGAACTCGCGACATAGGAAGCACGCGACCTACTGGAATTCACGAATTCTGCAGCGGTATCGATCTCGCGATCTGAGGTATGTCACTCTGCATCACTTATCTTGGTAGATTGTGAGTTGCTAGGTCGTTCGATACTCAAGGAACCCAAGCGACCTAAATCCAACAAGCTATCTTCCGAGCGACTTAAGGTGTTGGAGCGACATAACTCTTTATGCGCTGCATCACTACTTTTGTGTGGTCCAAGCAAAAGTTTGATTCGTCAAAAATTCTGTAAGCACAGTGGAGTACTTCCATGGTCATATACATATTTGTATTTTGGAGACTTGAAAACTTATGGATAGCCACGTGCTTCTTCCTTCCTTTGATTACTCGGTAGCATTTTCTCCTCCTTTTCAAATAGTATAACTCACTGTATTTTTAAAAGTGAAATAACCAGCATATATTAAAACTATCAACATAATTGATTGGTAGTCAAGTTATTGTTTCATATTAAAACATGACTTAGAGATTATTTCCACCAACATTTAGACTTCAAATCAATAACTTAAAATAACCAAGTACTCTTCTCCCAGACAAAAACAAAGATGATAGAATCTTCTTCTTTTACTCGTTATTCATCGTTCACATTGCTGTTGGTATTGTAAATTTGTTTAAGTACAGGAAGTCGACAGTGTTGAACTTATACAGAATAATGCAACTGCCTTTTACGCCTGACTGAGTGCAACTATAGGTGTTTTCTACTATCACTGTGAACACAGGCATGCCATTGAAGGTCTCCCTTGTTTTAAGTTCCCTAATTAGTTTCATGTATGATAGCTTTTACTCAAACAAACAAATCTTATCTGAAGTTGTTCACCTTCTTTTCCATGACGTAGACGCCGATTCTAATCTTTGCTTTGTCTTCAATTGCCATTACATCAAAGAATCTTTAAGAATATAAAAGAATCCATGTGATTATGAAGAACCACCACTCCTTAAATTCCAGTAGCTACGAAACTCCAATAGGTACATACATGTTTCAAAAATCTAGATGTTTAGGTACCATTTCTCTAAATTGGATATTTTTTAAAAGGTTATAATAGGGAAATAGTTTCTTGCGCTGCTATTGCTGCTGAGTGGCAGTGATAGTAGTTCAAACAGAGATGGGGATAACAGCGGTAGCGACGGCAGTGATGGCGATGGCAGCGGTGATGGAGATGATGGAGGTGGCAGCGATGGCAGCGGTGATGGAGATGATGGAGGTGATGATAGTGGCGGTGATGGTAGTGATGGCAACTTCAGCAGTGGTGGAGGAGATAGTTCGTCGCTTGCATTTAACAGCTAATTTAGCCAGCTCATGTTTTCTAAAATTGCCAATCTCACGGATGCTTTCCATTCACGGATTGAGAAAGAGCTATGATTCTACATTAAAGATCTGTATGTGCTTGTGTAATTTTTGTATTTGATTGATCTTTGCTTTTATTGTGATGTGAAATGGTTGTATTTGTTTTTAGGAAGGTGGAGATAGTTCTCTATACACTTTATTTGCCCTCTTAATCCACATGTTGTAGGGATGTTAACAGTATTGTTCGATAAACGCACATCATATGTGTTCCACTACGGCACTGATCTTTTTCATCAGTGTATAATGTAAACATATATATAGCGAATCGTAGACAAAGGCAAGCACTCGTTAGGGTTTGGATGGGAGCACTTCGAAGAACATGCCCATGATTTGGAATCTTGAAAACATGGTAGTTCACTTTTATCAAGAAAGATAATTGCAGTTGCATTTGAAAGTAGTAGCTAGAAATTTCAAATGGTACATAAATTATGCAGTTGCGTAATATTTAGAATCTTTGGTGTTTTAAGAAATAGCTACTGGCGTTGTAAGAAAAAAAAATTCATGGCACAAAATCTAGTGCGTGCGTGTATAGTTATGTGTGTGTGTATATGCAAGTATAGAAACTATTTTGTTCTACAAAAAGACTTAATGCCTAATATGTAACATAGTGTACACGACTCTTTGGCAGTATACGGATAAAATGCTATAAATGTCAAAAAAGTGTCTATTCTTGAAAGTAATAATGAAAAAAAAGCCTTATTAAAAGGTTGTTGCAAAAGAGACCCAGTGTCATCTTTTTCATAATTATATACCTCCTTTCAGTGCCACCACTGTTTAGCTTTGCTTTCCACAAATAAACATCACTACAAATACATATACACCGTCAATGTTACTTGTAACAGAACAAAAGCTAACCTAATTACTCTGTCTACTAAGAGAATGGAATGTCCTAGTTAGGTAAGCCATTTATATTTTTGGCATGTATGTTTACCATCGCATCTTATTTTGTTTTATACATTTTAGAAGAATTGCAAATTGTTTCATAGGTGAAATTTGGAAAAATGCTGCAAATAAAATTGTAAATGTTTAAAGTTTTTCTTTCTCTTCTCTTATTGCCATCGCTAATTGTCTTAAGCACAATCATAAGTTTTCTTAGTGGTCTCTCATTATTATTTTTGGGGTATTGTAAAGGGACAGCAGGAATGGTATTAATTTTAATTTACTGTATTATGCTTCACTATAATGCCTTGATGATGCATGAGCTAATTCTTTGTAAATTAGGTTAGCCCTAAAAGAAATTGAAGCTAATATAGGGTTTATAAGTTAGGTTAGTCTCATATTGTTCAAGACATATCCTTTCTTAGTGTATATAAGCTGATAGGTAGGTGAAGCAGCAACCAAAAATGATGTTGATAAATGTTGCACGCTCCTAACTTGGATGGCATATACGAATAAATTGATGAATTTTTTCAATGTATATATTTCAGCAAACAAACGAATAAGTAGGCAGTTGCTAATGTAGCGGGGAAAAAGGGTGAAGGGCATCTGGATGTAAAATGAAAAAAGGACGAAGGGTATTACTGATATTTCAAAAAACACCGAGTAAATCAATAGAATGAATTCTCTTTATTAATAGTAAAGATGTAAGAACTTTTCTAGAAGTAAATGTACATTCTATGGCGCCTTTTTTCAAAACTTTGTTTAGAACCTTATTTGCTCCAGTAAATTTATCGGCTTCTCCATTATTTTCTTTGTAAGTCATAAACAGATTGCGGTCTTTGCAAATGTGAATGATTGCTCTAGTATTAAATCACCAATCATTATCGGTTTCGCTAACGGAGTTCGTCTCTTGCATCACAACCATAAGCGAGTCTTCGACCACATTCTCCTTTTGTTGTGTTTGCCGCTGATGGCAGTCTTGGAATAATGGTCGGGCTTGTAACAGTAGTAACAAACACCTTTCTTTTTGTTGTCGGAATTTTTCTTCTTAAACTGTGTCTCATTCTTAGGCTTCAGCTTGTCAGTAATTTGAACATTATTTGCCTTAGAATGGGACTCAGTTTGCGCATTGTCATCTAGTTCGCGTTTATGAGAGTCCTCTTCAATACGGAAATAACGCTTTAAACCGTCTAAATCAAAATCTGTCTCTGCATGCTTTATTTTTTTTCTTATAATCATTCCAAGAATTAGGAAGTCTTGAAGTTATAACTCCAACAACAAAAGATTTAGAGAGGTTTATTCCAGCATCTTTAAATTGAATCACTAACGCTAGAATTTTGCTTACTTGTCCAACTATGGACTTAAATCCTTTTGAAATCCATAAAAATGCAAATTAGGAATTTTTTGTAACTTGCATCGGATATGCGGTATTTGATTTCTAGTGCAGCACAAAATTCCTTTGCAATTTCCAAAGTCCTATGTGCATTGTAGACAGGAGTAGACAATGCATCCAGAATGTGCCCCCTACATAGAAAATCATCATCTTTGTGTTTTGCATATTTTGCTTTCAATTCATCGGTATCTTTATTAGTTTCCTTTGGTATTTACTCCAAGTTATCTTCAAGAATATAGAACAACTTCACCGTGATAAAAAAAATTTCACCGTCTCTTGCCAACGAGTGAAGTTTTCACCATCAAACTGCTCCAATCATGTTAAATGCTGATTCATAACTTGAAGAGCATTGAGATTGATTGAACACGAACCATCCATGGTTGAAGATATTGTTAAAAAATTGTTGGATAATTGTATCGATGATTCGAGAAAGATGAAGATGATAATTTCCACACTTCTGACTTCAAGGATCTATTGCGTAGATTCTTTTAGACAATAGTTCAACTCAACATGTACAAATGAAGTATCAAATTATCGACTTCAGGATTCAATGAAGTCTCGAAACAACGTAATCGAATTCAAAACTTGTACGATTTTGATCCGAACAAGAACAGTCAAAATTTATCTCTGATGATGCAATTTTAGTAGAGAATAGAATGAAGAAGAATAAGAAGAGAATTGATCTGCAACGTTTCTGCGTTTGTAACACTTTACAGGCGTCGCAAACTGTGGTGAAAGACAGTGTTCTGCAACACTTTCTGAGTGTCGCAGATCTAAAGGAAGAAGAAGGCATAAAGAAAAGAGATTGTTATCCTTCATGGTTCCTGTGCGTCACTATTTATAGTAGTAAGAAAGTGTCTATTCATCAAGCGTCGCATCCTTTTCAACAGTCTGAAACTGTTACAAATAGTCGTGCCTTTTCGTAACGGTTTAAAACTGTTACTAAACGGTCATGTTCCTTCATTTAAATGACCCGTTAAATCTGTTTGTTCAAATTCAAATTCTGGATCTGATCTGTTAATAAAAATTAATTCGTCATTTTAGACCCGATCGGTCGGACGGACTGCGGCGACGATGCGCGCATGTGATGGTGATGCACAACTTTTCTCCTTACATCAAAGCAAAGCTTTGGGTGCCCAAAGGGCCAAACCTTCCTTACAGAATCCTATATTAACTAAGTATTATCACTTATTTTTCTAGATGTGAGACTATACATTCCACTTCTCTTCTTCCATCTTCTTCCCACTTCTTTATTCTTCAAAAACAAATCCAAATCCAAAAGTAATTTTGAAAATTTCCAATATCCTTCACTATGGCCTGGATGTGCGGAAGGTTCCAGATGTCCGTTTCCAAGACAAGCCGATCACGGCCGACCACCTTGTCGAGCTCCCGCTGAGCTCATTTCAATGTATCTGGATGTCGGATCATCTCCGACAAGGCCTATTCAACCATGCTAGACGATTGCCCGTCCCAGCCGTGAACAGGTTTTGCATCAAATGAATGATTTATACTCATGGTCACACAACCACATTCAAAATTTGTACAAATACAAGGAGTAGAGCTTTGATATCGGTATTGGTTAGCTTAACACTGTCGTTGTCAACATTGTCCTTCCACCTATAATCAAACTGAGCAAGTCGTGTGCATTATCCACCATCTGGTGCTCAGCGATGACGTTATCAAGAAATGTGTCGAACCGGGCATGGACGTCCTTCATCTTTCGGACGACGCCTTGAAGATCAAGAGGGCGTAGCCGGGCACAAAGTCGTCGACGTTGAAAACACTGGCCAGGCTCATTATTTCAAGGACCATATCTTTGAATTTGGAGGTTTCGGTGTCGGTTGTTTCGTTGATGAACACTCATCGGCCCCTCATGGCTTTTGATGAGGCATTGGTGGTGCATGTGGTGAGCATTTGAGCTAGGTTTACAGTTGATTGATCGCTGTGTGCGTGCGAAAGTATAGAGAGTTGGCCAGGGCGGTCACTTCTACTGATCTGACTGGGCAAAGGTCTTCGAGTGCTTTTGGAGAGAAGAGATGAAGAGCGCAGAGCTTTCACCGCATTCTCCAGCGTGGTCCGCATGGTCTTGCAGCGTAAAACCGAAGTTAAAATCATTTTTTAAATGTTAATTAATCATTTGAATGCTATATGATTTCAAATCCTGTAGATTAACCTACATATAATCTTAGGACTATATCAGTGGTCATTAGCACATTATACCATCGTTCTTTTTGTACAAAGATGATCACATTTGTTGTTAAAAAGATCATTTTCGTTGTTTAAAAAGTACCCTTTTTATTTTGTAAACGATCATTTTCATTTTAAACCCTTATAGAAAATAAATCTATCTTTTTTTTTGGGTCATATCATATTTTATATCCTCTTAAATGGAGTTTGTGAAGCTCTAAAGCTAGGAAAGAGATGTTAGTTCTTCTATATTTATTTTTGTTTTTTCAACAGAAGAAAAGAAATCATAATTATTTATTTGTTTGAAAAAGAAAAAGAAGAATCATTCTCCCATCATCTGTCTGAATAAAATTTAAAAAAAAAACAATAATACCCATTTAAAAATAAGACCACCTTTCCTTTTGAATTGAAGGAGTTTTCTTTCCCTCAAAATATAGTAACTCCAGTAATTAACATATGTATTGTTATACAATCAATAGTGTGTATATTTGATTCTCTGAATGTTGAAATCAAACTAATATTATAAAAAATTCAAAATATTTGAGAAAATGAATGAAATCAATCCGAGTAATTAACGGTGGGATCTGATATCTGAATTCAGAGTTGGATGGAAAAAGGATCCACAAAGCTGCCATTGATGTAATGGTAACTTATAATCACGTACAATGGGTTTAATGCAGCTGGAAAATATCCACAGCAGAAGGCTAATTAAACACACAAAGTTATGATTTTGGTAGGACCTCACTTTGATACTGATTCTCGTATTTATATTTAATTCCACGGTTCATGTTTCGACCGACAAAGTTATGATTTGGACCATTTTATTTCTGAAAATAGAAGAATTTCTGTGTCAAAATGGTATATTCAGTGCAGAATGTGTAAGTAATCAGTAACACTATACATAGAATGCCAAAATTGAAGTTTTGGTGGTTGAGCGTTGGAGCAATTAAAAATTGGAGAGTTCTCAAAATTAATTAGGATTCACGTGCTTTGAACGATGATTGACAGGCTGATTAGTACACTTTTTCACTGATTGGGGACTGTTTTGTACTACGTACCTCACTTAGAAAGGGACGCGCTGCAATGATAATGACGTTTAAGAACACCTTTTCTTCTTTGCGGTTAGCCATATGGCACTGCTAAATGAAGAGTTGTCTTTGGACTTAATTCTTGCTTTCGGTATAAGTCGACTTTATCTTCAACTAATTGTGTGTTTAAAGACCTAAACATGACTAACAAGCAGTCTTTTCTAGTAACAAGTAGAGCTGGATAATTTTAACAAATTGTCAGCTACCAACCATTATCTACCACACTACCTAAAATGATATCCAAAAAAATGATAATCCATTTATTGGTCCTGTTTGTCCAACCGCATGAAAGTATACGGTACGATAATCTTAACAACTTTTTGATAAATTCCGAACGAATAGTTTTCGAATGCAGATACGTTCAGATCAGTATCTGTAAATATATATGTATGCATATTTGCTCAGCACCAGAGTTAGGAGGCCGGTTACTGAAATTAGCATCATGAACCCTAAGAAACTGTTCAGCAACATCAACAGAAGCAGCGATGATAACATCAATGTATCCAAACCACAGACCAAATAAAGAACCCTAAGTTCTAGAAAGTTCGCACGGAGACTGATGAGGTTTAGCTGTTGGAAAAAATTCATATAGATATCAATCTAAGGGAATAAAAAACCCAACGCAGCAGAAAACAACTGGATCGTGATTGTAGTGAGACGAAACAAGCAGAGATAAATAACAGAACAAACAGTCACATATCTATGCAATGAAAAAAAAATTACACCAGTATTTATAGTGGTTCCAATACCGCAAGGCAGTATACGTCCACCGTTGTCCAGAAGCTCCATATTTATTGAGTGAAGATATGAGGAGGGGTAGCTGCTATATAGCAGTCCTAAGATTTGGTTCGGCACATCTGGCTCGGCATCAGTTTAGTTCGATCAACTTGGTTCGGTGTACATCTGGTTCCGCATTCAATGACCGAATGAAAAATCTGAACTGGCACTTAATTTGGTTCGGTATGCATACACTGGTTCGGCTACGTTTTGGAGCTGCATCAGCATACCGAACGAAAATATTTGATTCGGTCATTCACTTCAGCACCGCTCCACAAATTCATCTTCACCGAAATCCTACTCCCCGAACAAAATACCGGAGCAATGCTCCTTGCTTCTCACCGAACCAAAGATATGGTTCGGCATGCTCATCAACATCACCGCTCCGACGCCCTAGCTCCATCATGTCTCCACCGACCGAGCTCACCACCACCGGACAAGAAATCTCGTTCGGTCCTGCACTCTATCGTTCCAGATAAGGAGCGGCAGCTGCTCCTCCACCGCTGAACCAAACTTTTGGTTCAGCAAGCCCTGGCTCCAATTTGGGGCTTCGCGAATTCCTCCTCCGCTTCATTTGACGACGAAGTTGAGCTTATCCTTAGGCTATTATGGAATCAAGGTAACAATTTCAACAATCTTCACCTTGTTGCCTTATTCCATACAAGTCATTCAAATTCATCTACACATTTTTGCTCCAAGCAATGGATACTTACCCAATGAATTTCGACAAAGCCATTGCCCAATACACTTTGTCAATGAACTCCGGCAAGGCCATCGTCCATCAACGAAGTATTCGAAGTATTCAGTCCGTGTAGAATCTATCATTCTCCACCTTAAAAAAAAATATCTCTATGAACCATCTCAACTCTCCCCTCGTGCCACCCCATGACACCTAACACTTCATTAAGTGAATCAAGTCCGAGTAATGTTCGAACTTAGCAACAAGCAACAACTTGGTAAATATGTCTGTTGCATTCTCCTTTGTGTGAAATTTCTAAAGATGAACTAGCTTCTCTTCACTCATCGAGACAAGAAACGACTCCCTCATCTCGATATGCTCCGTCCTCGGGCTGAATGCCAGATTTTCGGCTAAGTGAATTACACTCCGACTGTCACGGTATACATTAATGCATTTATATACGAAGCCCAAATCTCACAACAATCGCCTCAAATAAAGCGCCTCTTTAGCTGCTTCAACCGCAGCTTGAGTTCTGCCTCTATAGTAGACAAAGCAATAATGGTCTGCAACTTGGCTCTCCAACTGATCGTTGTCCCACCAATGGTGAACACATGTTCGGAGGTTGACTTCCTTCGATCTCTATCACCAGCATGGTCGGAATCATAAAATCCAACCAAGCTGAAATCTCTATCTATGCCGTCAAAGACAAGTCCATGGTTTCTATTTCCTCTATTCTGAAGATACACTTCACTGCTTTTCAATTAATGCGTCTTTCTTGGATTTGCCATGAACTTACTCACCAATCCAACCATCTGGGCAATGTCAGGCCTAATGCAGACTATGACATACATCAAGCTGCCAACTGCACTTGCATATGAGACCTTTATCATATAAGCCTTGTCCTTTTTTGAGATTGGAGAGCCTTTACTAGAAAGCTGTATGTGCAAAGGCATAGGTGTGCTGATTGTCTTTGCCCCTTCGAGCAAGCACCTTTCGAATATACTTCTTCTGAGTGAGAATCAAGATTCCTAGCTTTCTATCCATTTGGATTTCCATACCCGAAATTTTCTCTTCTTCTCTAAGGTCCTTCATTTCGATTTCCGCTTTTAGCTTTAGCTTCAAACTATCGATTTCATCCTTATCCTTGAAAGCAATCAACATATCATTCACGGACAAGAGTAGGTACGCTCATCTACCATTCTTTAAATGCTTGAAGTACATACAAGCATCTTTGATGCTACGATCAAAACCAAGTAAAAGCATAAAAGAGTCAAATCTCTTGTACACTACAACAAAATCTGACTTTAGTTGCACTTAATAGTAGCGTTTCAAAGGTAAGTGCAACCATTTTTATTTTACAGTTTATTTTTAGCCATATTTTATTTTTCTCACGCTGCCAAAATTCCCGCCCTCCCTGCCAATAGTAAAACACCTGTACGTTTTCACTTTATCACGTTTCCTCATCTTCGTTTTTCCTCTTTACTTCACAAAATTTTTAATTGCCGCTCTCAGTCATGATTAAACTGAGCCCCAACGACCAACATTTCCTCCATCATCATCGGGTTACTCCTCTACATCAATCCACGCCTCTCCTAATAGTTGATCGACCCCTTCTAGAGTTTGCTACCATTCGATTGAGATTTCCACACAAGCCGTAAATTGGTATGGATTTTATATACTAAATTTTTGATAATGTATGGATTTTTATGGGTTGATGGGGTTTTTCAAATGGATTTATGCAACAAACACTAATTCGCTACTCGTCTGTGTCAATTGGACGAACCATAGTTTCTATGCAAACCCTAATTTTTATATATGGATTTTACATGGTTCGATATAGATTTTGTATTTGGATTTCTGCACGAATGTTTCTATTGAAAATTGAAAACAATTTGATTTTTTAATAAATTAAAGTGATGTTTTAAAGAATTTACTGTTTTTAAATAATCTGACTTGTGTATATTGTATTTATTAGGCTATGCTTAATAAGTCAGCAAATTTAACTTTTGTTTTAGCTGTGTTTTATGTAAATCTGGCCAAGTTCTAAAAGTCAAATCAATGTGATTTCCATAGGCCCTGGGACATGGGAAGTGCACCTACAAATATGCTATCACCTGGTGTAACGACCTGCCTTTTTGAACGATTTAAATCAACGCTAAACCACGCACGTCAGACTTAAACCATTCAAAAGGGCAAATTGTTATGCGGTAAATAAGAAAAAAGCAAAGAAAGAAAGAAAACAAATACAGAATCTCACAGCGGAATGACAAAATATAATAATCAAATAAACAATACATAAAGCTGTTTACAAATACATGGACTATGCTTTTATAATACAGATCGGAGTTACATATAATCAAGAACAAAAAATTGCAGCGGAACAACATGATGTAGTGAAATAAATATAATAAATAATAATAATACAAATCTTCGTCTTCGTCCTCTAGAAATAAGATCTTCAACACTGAAATACTCAGGTTGACCCTAACGAATTGAAAAGACAAAACACTCGAGTCAGAACTAAAAGATCTTACGTAATTTAAATCAATGGTAAATATGAGTGTGACGGCGTCAGAGATGTTTACAGAGTTTGACATCTCCTATCCAGTGTCTAACGTGAGTGCAATAACTTAAGAGATGTTTGGAATTCACATCTTCTAAGAATCGTTAAACTATCTATGATGTAGCACAATATGCTATTATAATATGTCTATAGCAAAGTAAAGTATTAAAATAGCGTTAAGGCATTACCCATATCCCTCTTAACACATGTTATATATTTCCATAGTCTATACAAATACTGTAAGCCCCACCAAATTGATGGGACACTCAGGAAGCACTCTATAGTTACGGTACAAAACAAACTCGTAGGCACGATAGGGCATGTGAACACGGCACACAAGGAAATGCCAGGGTGGATATACCAATTGCGGATCCGGACTAGTGGTAACGCATAGCAGCTACTACCGCCCACCTCGAAACACACTCCCAAATCAAAATCAAGGGATGGCCACCAAATCGTCACAAAGTCATAATATGATATCGAAGAAATGTGTTTAATAAGAGGAATGACCTCACTTGGCTCTACGTGGCTCCTGTTTTAGTCACACCTTAGCTGACTCACGGGAGTCAAGGCCACGTAAATACCTCATGCAGAATCGTTCACCAAACCATCCTACTTCATTTTTGGAATCACCACCACGTACACAGTTGTTAAAGCGGTTTTCGGTATTAGCAGAGAGTATGAAAATATCTGATCCTGCTCGCTTTAACAACCAAACGCTTATTTCACACCGGATGGTTCTTTTACATTTCAAAAGTCAATTCACAATTGATATCAAAATATCATATTCTCAAAAAACCATATCATTTTCGAAATCACATTTACTTTCGAAATTATATCACATTTGAAATCATATCACTTTCGAATTCATATTTTCAAAAATAGATTAAAATCTCATTTAAAATCATCATATTCCTTAAATATGTCATTTAAATCCCTACTTATGTTATAACATCATTAAACCTTATTCACTTAAAGATCAAGGCTTTAATTATAAATGTTTCCACTTTACACCATCTAAAATTTAGAAAATAATTTAAATGGTTATAAAAAGTTTAATTAGTTTACATATTTTTAATTGGAGATAAATTAGGTTGAATAGGTTTTAAATAGATTAAATAAATTAAAAATAGATTAAGTAGGTTTATTATGGATTAATAAGATTTAAAATAGATTAAATGAATTTAAAATAGATTAAATAGAATTAAAATAGATTAAATAGTTTAAAATGAATTAAAATAGTTTTAAATAGATTAAAATAGTTTAATATAGTTTAGTAAAGTTTAAACGATTTAAAATATATTAAAATATATTAAATAAATTAAAATAGATTAAGATAGGTTAAATAGGTTAATTTGTTAAAAATAGGTTAAATTAGATTAAAATAAATTAAATAGTTTAGATTGATTAAGTTGGTATAAAATAGATTAACTTATTTTAATAGTTGAAAATCTTAAAATTATAATTTCATAGAACATTTACAATTTATATATTGAGATAACAAAATTTTAAATTAACATCATATTTAATCATTTCTTCCATTCCAACATTTAATAACTTAATTTCGATAAATTTCGTTTATACTTCAATTACAGCTTCAACATTTCAATGACTTAATTTTGATAAATGTCGTTTATACTTCATTTACAACATCAGCATTTCAATTTAAACCAATTCCAATTTCAACATTTAACACTCGGATTTCCGAAAATAATTCAATTTATATAAATCAAGTTTTCTTCAAAATATCATTTAACTAAATTCAAAATTTAAGGATTTAAAATCTTTTAATTTAACCATTCCGGTGTCCATATATAATTCTCTAGCATATGGTCAAGTGGTACGGATATTTATCATTTCGATCCGCAATTTAAAATTTTATGGGTATATATCATTTCAATCCAAAATCCCAAAAATTAATTTCAATACATGAAATCGCTCGAATCTATCATTTCAACGCATAACGATTTCTTCCTAATCTATCAGAACGTTCGGGTATATATCATTTCAACCCATAGGGAACTTGCAGTGTTACAGCAATATAAAATAAAACATCCAGTCATCCAATATCAACAATCAAACATCCATCAAAATCATCATCCAAATCAATCAATAAATATCAATAGCTAATTGATTATCAATAACAAGTATAAACTGACGAATTTAAATTTAATATTAAATAAAATGATTATTAGATGCAATAAAAGTCATATTTAACTGGAATGACAATTTAAATATATCAAACATCAATCAATCAATTTCTATTCACATCATAAATTTAATTTAACCAATATAAGATAATTTAGTTGTTGTGAGTGGGTTAAAACACTCACCTTTGATTTTAGCCCATAAAAATCCAAACAAAAGCGCAAAAACTCAACAGTCTCCAAATTCAACTAAATCAATTTAATGTTGTCTGAAATTTAAATTGAATCCAACAAAATAAATCGTGCGTGAATTAAAGTTTATATGCAAAAGATATCCATGTTGTAAGAAATATTATTAAAATAATAATTAGTACGCATAAAAAAAGACAAATTTTATTACTTATGTTTCTCTTAAGATGAGGCTTTGGAAAAAATTGAAGAACAACTAAGATGAAGACAAGACATGTATGGAGAAATGAAAAAAAGAGAAAAAATCATGTTTCATAAAAGAAAGCTTTTGGATTTGCAAGAATAAGAGCTTTTTAATATGATGTGTTAGAAGAAACAAAACGCAAATGAAGAAATAAGCTGCAGGTTATTTATAATTAGGAAATCAAGATAGAGGGACAAAATAATTGTCACATTTTATTTTGAAAGCTCTAGGCATTAATAATGCATTTATGTACGTAGGAATGGAAAAGTTCGCAAACCAAATAAAAGTAGAACTTTATATACGTGAAAATGAGGTGGAAAGAATGAAATACAACTTAAAAGTCTAGGGTTGGGTATTAAATAGAAGGAGAAATGAACAGATCAAGTATTAATAATAAGGTAACTATTTTAAAACGTTCATGCAACAATTATTAACAAAAGAAATGAATGGATCATGTACATCGCACAACCCTTTAAAATTCAATTTTTTTGAAACTTAACCAAATTAATTTCATTAACTCAAATAATATTCAAATTTGTACACATTTAGGTTTTTATCTATGCATAATAAAAAATTTATACTTACCTTAAAAATGAAAACGTTTAATTTGGTTTTCCTAAAATGATCTTTTATTTCCATTAAAACACATTTTTTGTTTAACGCAAAACATATCGTTCTTTTATTAAATCTATTAATTGCAATCAACATTTTCTTTCCTTTTAATTAAAATATTTGAGTCACATTAATGGCAAATACTTACAAAGTTATTTTAAAACAAACAACTAAAATGGATGAAATATAGAGTAATTGTTTATTTAAACATGTTTATAAATTTGTTATTTATACACAAGAGTAATAAATAACTTTGAAATATATTATTTTCCTATTCTTGTAATCAATCTGTATGCTAACACATAGTTCAAATAAACATATATTTCTTCCTTTAAAATCAATCATTCTATTCTTTATTTTAATGAAATTAAACCTACATTTACAAACGAAACATTCATTTTATTTGATGTAAATGTTCTTTTCATTAAATCAAACTTTCCTTATATTTTCACAAAACATAAGCAACTTTTAGTTATACCTATTAATTTACAATTTAGTATTCTCTTTCCTATTAATTGAAATTTTTTTTATTACATAATTTCAGTTGATTAAGTTTCAAAATGGACTAAATGAATGTATTGAGAAGTAGAACAATTATTTTCTATCTAATAGTAATTTAAACATATTATACACTATTGAATACAAACGGTAATTATACATTTCTTACTAAATAATAATTTATTATCTCTATAATTCAGCTACCAAACATTTCAAATAAATAAACATATGTTTACTCCTTTGCAAAACTTATTTATTTTTATTCTTTTATTTTGATTTACACTCCTACTGTTAAATCAACCAATACCTTATGAAATTGTTAACATAGGTTTCTTGCTTGTTATCCTCATTTTCTACAATTGACGCATTTTCTTACATTAACCACAATATTTAACTACATTAAATTCCAAATAATTATATTCTATTTCTAGCAAATTGGTTTAATTAGATTTCAATCTTTTTATTCAATTAAACATTACACTATGGACATTGTTAACCTTGGTTTGTATCTAATTGCATTAATATTCTCCAATTTCATCTTAATTTCCATTAACTGTTATAATATATGTAAATATAAAGAGTGAATATGTTATGTACTGTTTTGTATTTAGTCCCACGTCGTGGGATTAGTTCTATTCCAAGCTCCTAGGCCTTTATATAAAGGTGCTGATGTAATGAAAATGTATGGTTAATCACTTTAGTGAATAAAATATTTTCTTCCTCTTTCTTTAATGTCTTCTTATTCTACAACACGTTATCAGCACGAAGCTCTTATAAATCTTCTAAACGGTAAGCTATCTTTCTGATCTAATTGATCAAATCTTTCAGATCTCATTCTATTAATTTTTTTCTTTTAGATCTCATTGTATCATTGATCTAATTATTCGGATCTGATTATACTTGTACATCTTATTTTTTTGTCCACGTATTTCAGATCTTCTTTTGTTGTAGATCTTATTTTTTTTAATTCTAATTTTTCAAATCTCTTATAGATTTTACTATCATGTTCATATGATATTTTTTTTAGATCTGTAGATTTTAATCATCGGATCTCTTATTTAATTGTCACTCATGCATATACATTTCTTGTGATAATTTTAAATTTGATCTGAGACTAAAGTTGTTCCATAGGCTAAAATATAATTTCTGACCTTATTCTGTTAATTTTCTTTTTAGATCTTTTCTATCATAGATCTAATTTTCTAGATTTCATTATACACATATGTATACATACATACACACACACACACACACACACACACACACACACATCTTACCTCATAGATCTTGCTCTATTAATCTTATCATTTTAGATCTCATTTTATTGTAGATCTAAACTTTTAGATCTCATTCCATTGTTTGGTGGGAAAAAAAAGATTTTCATTTAAAAAAAAATATGTTTGGATTTCGGTTTGAATGAGAATTGTAGAAATAATTTTACCACATGATTTATATTTCCAGAAGAAATATTTCACTGTTTTTTAGAGAAATAAATATAAGGATAATACGTATCTAGAAGATCGTATTAAGTCTATATGAAAGAATAAGAACCTGAAGTTCATATGTGCAAGGTGAAAGATTAAAGTTTTCATAAGCTGAAATAAAGCATGAAAAAAATAAGTGAGCAATTACAGAAGAATATGTTTATATGTCCAGAAGATGTAACATAAAAATAATATGTTGAAATAACATTACAAATGTGGTAAATATTATTTCCTTGAAGAGAAATAGTATTATGATTCTCATGTTCGAATACGGTTATGAAGAGTCCTCTTGTTTCATTGTATTTATTTAATATCGGAGACATGAAGTTCTCAAATAAAAATTATGCATATAAATTTGCATTCCTAATAAAAGGGTTTACATATTAAAACTCAAATATATAAATTTGAGTTGTGAAGCTTTGAATTATTAGAAAAGCCAATTCAGATTATGGTAAATTCCAATTGCAATCAAACTTGAAGTTTGATAATGAAAATCAAGTTGTACCATTTAGGATCTAAAGTACTAAACAAAGACTTTATTTTAAAGTAAAATTGAAACTTGAAGTTCTAAAAATATTTTCCAATGGTATTAACTACTAAACCTAATAAACGTACAGAAATTTGTTCACTCCAGAAGTGGTGATAATAATATAAAAAATCTCCAGAAAAGATTTGTTGATATATTTGGTGCTTTTACTAAACCAAATAAATACAGAGAAATATATCCACTCTCCTACACTCTTTCTTTTTAATAGAAAACAAGGTATTCTAATAGGAAGTTTATTTCCTAATTTTTTCCCCTTCTTCCGTACATCCATTCATACACTATGTGATGTGATGTACAAATTTCCTCTCTCTGTTTAGCTTACAATATGTAAATAACTGCATATATTAATTCATATATTAATCAATAGCAATTAATAAATCATTAAATAAAATTAATTAATTAACGAGAATGGTCCAACAAAGATGCGTATGAATACTTCATACATTTATTCTTCTTTTATATTATTGTTGACAAGGATCATAACGTATATACATTGTATATATTTGTATTTCTCACTATTCCAGTTGTTATGAATTAATAAATGGTATTTAATACTACCTATTCATATTTTTAAATCTGCTTATATTATGAAAGTAAACATAATAAAGTCAGCATAATCTTTGATTATAATTCATCCATTCTCTACCAATCAATCCATATAAAGGCCTTTCCATATTTTCAAGGGTAGTTTTGCATTTTCAAGGAAATTAATGAATGAAATTAATGAGATTGGATCTAGAGCTATCAAAAGGATGTAAATAAGAAATTATAGTCACTTTTTATAGATTATATTTGGTTGTATTTTGCTATTTTGCAGTAATGTTTTTTTCTTTCACAGTAACTACTATCAGATATGGGTTCTTATTTTATGAAATGCAATGATCATATACCCATAGACAATATTTTGATGCTTATGCATTTTTTCCATTTATAGCTGGTGATATGATAAACATAGCCAAGCTTGAGTTTAAAACTTTGGACTTATTAGGAGATAACCTTTTGTCATAGATATTGGATGTTGACATTCAATTACAATCTCAATATTTGGAAAATGCCATTTAAATGTTAATATGTCCCGGTATGATAAAACAAAGGCTCTTATATTTTTAAGGTGTCATATCCACGACAATCTTAAAATAAGATATTTAACTAAAAAAAGATCATCTTTACTTATAGAACTCCCTGAAGGAGCGTTATGACCACTAGAAGATGGTCACACTTTCAAACACTAGACAAGAGTGGTTGAACATGAAGTTTCAACAAATTGAAAGTTGGTGCTTATATGTTTTTCCTTTCAGAACTAATTGATATAACATACTGATGAATGTTGTATTTTAATCAGTAGCCCATTTAAAAAAAATTGGAAAGTATTAGCATTTATTTAATGCTTACAAATTTTAGTAGTTGACTAACTATATTGTCTTTAATTCTTAAGATATGGACCATCAATATTTGAGTGATAATATATGCCTAGTAGATAATGCAACTACTCATATGATTTTGAAAAATTAGAAGTTTTTCTATGAACTTAATATTTTAGTTAAAAATTTCAACCATAGCAAATCTGCTAATATAGTTGAAGGGTCCGGAAGAGCCCATATAGTATTACCAAATGGTGCATATATCTTAATTCAAAATACATTATACTCAAGCAAATTTAAAAGAAATTAGTTGAGTTTTGAGGATATATAAATGAATCGCTACGATATTGGAACTATAATGAAAACGTCATAGAATACCTTTGCTTTTTTCTAAAATTGAAAGCCAGAAACTTATTTTAGAAAAAGTTGGTACAATTTCAACTGGATTATATTTCACGAAATTTGGCATAATTGAATCCCATATTTAAACATGAGGCAGAAGCTTACAAATATCACTTGAATGCATCTTATCAATTGATAAAAGAATTATCCTCCTATTATTAATATGTATGGTGTATTTTCTAGTAGCAATATGATAATGGATCAAAATGAGAATCCAAAGATGATTATTATTTAATGTGACAATGTTCCTCAACATCGAGGGGGAGGATAAAGAGATACAAGTTCATTTTGATCATCAATGTCAAATATTTATTAACATGTATAATGATGCGAAATATTAAGCAACTTGAATAAATTATTAATAATATCCCTAGTAGACTTTCTCCACTACAGATTTGAATCACTGAAGGATCAAAATCAGTAAACCATATCTGAAATATGGTACAAAAATAAGTTCGAAATACTTTCGGAGTAAGTAATAAAGATGCCAAATAAAAGATGTGAGTTTTCTTGAAGAAACACTTAAGAGTGCAATTGAAGAGACTATCGACATGATTGTCAAATTACCCTAGAAGTGGTTAGGTACCTAAAACATGATAATTAAAGAGATCCCAATAAATCATATCTAGGACTGACAAGAAATAATCATCGATGATAAATTTATAAATAATAAAGTGCTTATGTTTATAAATAAATTAAGGATCTTTAATTAGGGGAACATATGATTGACCATCATGAATCCTTTACTAATAGAGAAAAATGGACATGTAGTCCGTAGGGTAGCAAAAGTACTTGAAATACTTAATATACCCCGAAGGTATATTAAGTTTAAATCATATTAAATGATGAAAGTATACAAATTCCTGAAGAATATAAATAATTTTGGTGGCTCGAGGTGGGCGGTAGTAGCTGCTACGCGTTACCACCAGCCCGGATAGCAGTTGGTATATCTACCCTGGCATTGCCTAGTTGTGCCGTCTCACCTACCCTATCGCGCCTCGTACGAGTTTGGTTTTCTTCCCTAGCCCGTGTAGTATTTTCTGGTGGCCAGGAGGGACTATGATATTAGATGGACTACTGGGACTATTACGTGTTAAGGGCTATATGGGAAACCCCTTAACGCTATTAAAAAGTAAGTTTATTTTAGTATAGATATTATTATAATAGCGAAATATTACTACATACTAAATAGTTTAACGGATCCTTAGAGGATGGGCGGTCCCAAGCATCCTTTAAGTTACTTGTACCTTATATTACAGTTCACTTGAGTTGGTTTACATTGTATAAGTATGTATGTCCTGACTCGAGTGTTTTGTGTTTTTCTATACGCTCGGGTCAGACTGAGTAATACAGCATTAGAGACTCTCCTTTGGAGCTGGAGCCTTGCTTGATGATCCAGCCATCTATTTCAATTTCAGTATTCTGTTGATTCCAGTTATTCAGTTGATTCCGGTGATGCATTCAGCTTGTGCTTGTTTATCATATTAAACCTCTGTTGTGTCTTGTATAACTCTGATGTATTTATATAGTAGCTTCATGAACTACTATCCTTTTGTTTCCGCTGCATTTATTACTCTGTGTCTGTGATCCATGGTTTATTTATTTACTATTTATGCTGTGTTTTGCCATATTTATTTTACAATTTGGTATTTTGAGCAATTCAAGTCTGACATGTGCGGATGCGAATGGTTGAAAATATCGGATCGTTACATTTCGTATCAGAGCTTTGGCTCTAGGAAAACTTAGTACACATGGTAAATTTATTTACAGAATCACTTTCATTTGAGTTAAATTTCTTCCTTTTTGACTTGGGTTTCTTTTGAGTTTTGGAACGTTCCCTGCGGTTTCAAAATTCATTCTTGTCCCTCGCTATTCTTCTTCTTTTGATTCTGGAGTATCCCATAACTCCACTTTGAATGATCTTTATATGAATTGGCGGTCTCGTCAACAATTAGATGACTTGTAAAGGGGTGAAACTCCTTTGCAATTAGCATTGATTCACTGGAGATTTATATATATACTCGGTGTAAATGCTAGTACCTCTTATTATTCTGAATTCTATTTCTTAAGATCGAATGTAGAATTACCTCAGAATTCCACAATGATTTATTCTTGAAGTCACGGTTGACCCGGTTAAGGTTGTCCGCGATTTATGTAAGCTTATCAATTCCTTATTCTATCAATTTAATCATCTTATCTTTTATTTCCAACTTATCTTCGAATTAGAATTCTCTTGATTTGAGTCAATCAAATTTGAATCCCTATTATTGCTTTGTAAACCTATATTTAAAATGTTTTATATATTGTGTTGTTTGAGTTGTTGATGTTGATTTGGGTTTTCGATCGATTCGTCTGATCAACGCTATCGATAGGATTTCCAAAATACTTGAATAGAGCAAACTGACACCATATTGATTTCAAAATTTAGTAAATGATAAATTTTGTATAATTATATTACGTATGAGTTTGATTTTCTAAATTCTGATAACTAATTGAATAGGTTATTAAGAAATAATATTTGACTTTATATATATATTTTGCAACCATTGGCTTTTGTCTTCTATATAAATAACTGAACTATAAAACATAGCTATAAATTAATTTGGAAATTAAAATGAATCTAAATCAAAAACTTGAGAATTTAATTTTCGATGGTTTCAAACTTGGGTTTTTAAAGTTTTAAAAGATATATTATTTAAAGTGTTTTCCAAATAGAGATTGTTTTAAAAGAATTTTTAATATTTAAATCAGTGCCCTTCTCTTGTCGTTGGGAAATAATTTCGGTGATAACTACAGCATCATTGACATATATTTTCGAGTTTCGAAGTGAAGGGACAATTCTGCAGCTTTGCTACTGTTTTTCTTTGAAAATTTAATTGATTTGAATTTTAAAAATATGACTTGATTTATAATGTATATATGGATATATGATATAAATTTAATTTGATATATATTGTATATATATTTATTTACCTCTAAATAGCTTGAAGTTAATAGGAAATGTAATTCTTAAATTTACCTTAAAGAATGTTTTCAATTATAAAATGAACCAAAATTTTTGAATAAATATTTAAGTTGAAATAATTGAATTAGAAAACTTTATTTGTATAATATTCTATTGCATTTCCAGTATAACTTACTTAAATTATTTAAAAGTTAACTATGTAATTGGATAATATACAATGTAAAAAGGATTTTATAAATAAAATTTGAGTGTTTATAATAAATGTTATACACTTAAATTTTAGTTATAAAAGGATTAATAAAGGTAAATAGAATAAAAAGTTAATTGAATAATATATAATATAAAGTGATGTTAAAGGAATTTATAAATAAATTGGAGTAAGTTATAATAAGTGTAAGCATACTTAATATATGTGATTAGACATATATTAAGTGGAATAAATGTAATAACCATCTGGAATAAAGAAGAATGAAACTTATTGAATAAAATTTTGAGTATAATAAATGATTTTAAATTCACGATTTTAGAAATTGTTAATTGGGTGATAAGATAATGAAATTATAAATAGATAAGATTTAACTAACTTAGGAAAAATCAAATGGATGAAATCAATTATTAATTTAAGTTGAAACTTTCATGGTTTTAAAATTTATCATCTTATTTTGTTTTCCAATCTCTTATCCTTCGGTTGTTCCTATTCTCCTGCATCCTAAGCAGGGAAATGAATTCCAAATTGATCTTATCTCCAAAAGTTTGATCTGTAGTTCTTCCTTCCAAAATACCTTTACCAGTCTGTTTTGGAAAACTTTTCAAGAATCATCTTCGTGCTTGTGTCCTTGATTACAGAGGATCTTGGGAAGATCATCTCCATCTTGTTGAATTTACCTATAACGACTGTTACCAGGTATAATTTCAATCTTCTTTTTTTATATTGTCTTAATTCTATCTCATTCTATCTGTTGTCTCTATTTTCCATGCCTCATTCCTTTTCGGGGACGAAAAGTTTTGAGTGGGGGAGAGTGTAACAAACCATAATTTTGTGAATTTTTTTTAATTAAATTTTTGTTTGAAATTTTGATTTTTAAATCATTTAAAAGTGAGTTTTTAGAATTTTTCCAATGTAAGTTTGGAATTTGTTTGTAATTTATTTTCCAAATGCAATAAATAAATGATTTTTGAAAATTTTATATTTTGGTCAAAATTTGAATTTTCAGTTTAAATTTTAAAAAAAATTGAATTTTAAATTTTAATCTTTTCTTTGAAGCAGAATATATTTATGATATTTGTTCTGCTTTTCGTTTCATTAAATTCTGAGTTATACTTTTAAAATTAGATAAATTACAGCGTTTTACACGTAGTTATTTTCTATATTTCAATTCTATTTTTCTATATGCATTTCTATATTTTTATTTTCTATGTTATTTTATTCTATTTTTCTTTTTTGTTTATCTGAACTTTACTTATTGGATTTTACTTGTGTGTATATCTTTTCTTAAAAGGCTTGGAAGAAATCAAGGAGACATGCGTTACATTTCTTTAATGCTTGCCTTTTTATTGACCTACCCTCTTTATTACTTACCCTAGCCATTCACTATTCATAGCCGTGAATTGCTCTTATTAATCACGTACAAACATCTCAAAATATCCTCTTTTCAATTGCATTTAAGAATAACACACACACACACACACATATATGTTTCTTTCTCCTTATTTCTTACCTTTTATTTCCTACCTTTTTGTTTTCCTATCATTTACTCCTCTTTAGCCGTTCAAATCTTTTCTTGCCATCCACACCACTTCATAATTCACGTACACGTTTACTTCACATTTAATTTCTAGAAAGAAATGTATGCAAATAAATGACTTGGAGAAATTTAAGAGGCATACGTTTCATTGTTTAAACTCTTGCATATTTCATTTGCATGGCCTTTATTATTTTCTAACCGTTTCCTCCTCATTCCTAGCCATGAATTACTCTACTCATAGCCTTGCATATCATGTTGAAAATTCACGTACAAAAAATTATTTCCCATCTCTCATTTTTTTTCATTTGCATTTAAAAATAAAATATATTGTACGTTTCTTCCTCCTTAATTTATGCCTTTCCGTTTTCGTAGTATTCATAACTCCTTAGCTGTGTTTTTTCTTATATAGCCATGTATTTCCTTTTATCATTCACATACAAAGCTCCTCAAACATATTTCATTTTATTCCATTTCTCATTTCATCTCTTGAAAGAAAGATTTTTTTTCATTAAATACATTAAGTATTTGTTGCCATTTTATTTTCCAAACCATTCAAAATCTTGTCTTTTATTGCATAGCCTCTTTATTACTTGCCTTAGCCGTTCATTCCTTTAATCTAGCCATGAATTTCTCTTGCCTATCACACATATGAACTTCCTAAAACTTCTCATTTCATGTGCGTGAAAGAAAATTATATTCAAGCTCTAGATCCATGGTTTCTTTTTCTCTTCTTTCTTTTTCTCTTTTTGTTTCTTCTTTGTTCTTCATGCTTATACTCGGCCTCTAGCCTCTATCACACCTCTAACCATCATGACCAAGCAATATAAGATGATGGTTGAACCCATATGTGGTGTAGCCATGCCATTGATTGATTAAGGCAAGTTATGTCACTTTGATTCATTTATTTTTCCATTGTTTTAACATCTATTGTTTTGTATTGAATCATATTCTTATGTATTTAATATTTGTTTGCATACAAGATTTGGATCTGACCCTTCATCCATTCAAGTTTGCATTGTGCTTTGTCGTGCTTTTTCGTGCTTTGCGGGGTATGGGTTTTTTCTGAATTTGTCGATTCTAGTTTAAAAAGGTGAGTTTTTATCACTCTAGACATATATACTTATATTTTTGCGAAAAAAATGACAAGTGAATCTGTAGACATTGATATGTCTTTCATATATGCCTGTGTTGTGATTACATGATGATAGATGCCATTTATATATTTGTTACATCATTTGTTATGATATTATATGTATACTGTTATTTTATTTCTGTTAATCACCATTGCAAGTTCCCTATCACTATGGGTTGAAATGATACATACCCGAACGGACATTAGAATAAGGAAAAATCATTATGGGCTGAAATTATAGGCTCGAGTGATTTTTATTGTATTTATTTTACTTGGAATTGCGGGTTTGAAATGATAAAACCCAGATTTTTCTTTTTAAATTACGGATTGAAATGATATATACGTATCACTTGACCAAGGTTAGAAAATATTATATAAACCCAGGTTATATTTTTAAATGATATTTTCCTAAAAATTTATTAAGTATTTTAAATATTTTCTGAAAGTTATTAAGTATTTTGGAATCATAAATATATGAAATTTTAACTTAATTTGATTTAATGCTTTAAAGTGTAAAGAAATATTGTTTTTTATAAGTTGATTGGTTTTAAATGGAATTTAAAGAGTCTTATTTATGATAAATAACTTAATAATTAAGTTCGATTTAATTTGGAATCTAACCTAGTAACTTTAATAAAGGTTATTTCCTGAAATGGACATATTTTGTACAATAAATAAATGTAATTTTGAATAAATAAATTGAAATACATTTTTATGGGACATTTTGTAATAGTTTATTTAACTTGAAATCATTGTTGAATTGATGTCTAAATGAATAAATTTGTAAAGAAATTGATTGTTATATTAACTACGATAAATATTCTTTTGTGAAATGTTACGTTTTGTAAGATAAATAGCTATGACTTTAAAATGGAAAAATGTAAGTTAAACATGTGAGATGTAAGTTCGATTAATATTTTAATTGATAAATATAATAAATGTTTGTACTGTAATAGCAAAAACGAAAGAAATATGTAAAGTTTTAATTAATGAAAGAAACGTGTAAAGTTCTAATTAATGAAAGAAACATGTAAGGTTTTAATTAATGAAAGAAACAAGTAAAGTTTTAGTTAGTGTAATATTGATTAAAATGATAAATGATCTTTATTACAATAAATGTAAGTTAAAACGTACATTTGACATGTAAGTTTTAATCAATGTAATGGTGTATTTTAAATTGATTAAAATGATAAATGTTACTTACTGAAATAATAAAATCCAAGTTGATAATGTACATTTGATATTCAAGTTTTAATTTATGTAAATGGTATATTTTAAATGATTAAAATAATAAAGTTTCTTTATTGTAATAATAATGTAAGTTAATAAGGTACTTTTAACTTATCATAAGAATTTTAGCTTTAAATTGGATATTACAGTAACAAAGTTTATTTAACTATAAGGCTATGATAAAATGACCATGTTAAATTTGTAAGCATATAAATACTTTGATTATATAAAATGTTAAAGTGGAAAGTATTACATTTCAAAAATGCTATGATTCCTTAAGGTAACATTTCCAAAATGCTATCATATTTCAAAGGAATATTTCAAGTTTAATAAATTGAAGGAAATATTCAATGATTTGGAAATTTGGGTTTTATTTAAATGATATATTGTTGAATTAGTTTTGAAATGGAAACGATACTATTGTGATATGGTTTTGAAATGAGTATGATACTTTGGTTTTGCAAGTATATACTAATTTGAAAGAAATGATATGATTTTGAAATGGATATGCTAGTTTGGTTTTGAAAGTATAAATGATTTTGAAATAAATATCCATGGGTTATAATAACGTTTGGTTGTTAAAGAGACCGGGATCGGAAGTTGTCATACTCTCTGCCAACTTTGAAAACCACTTTAACAACCGTGTACGTGGTGGAGATTCCAGAATGAAGTAGGATGGTGGCAACGTCCTTTGAGGTAAATAAGTGGACCTGACTCCCGTGAGTTGGCATAAGGTGGCTAAAACAGGAGCGATTCTCGGGCCAATGAGGTCATTTCTCTGATCGGACACACTCCTTCGATATTATATTCTGACTTTGAGATTTATTTGGTGGCCACTTTTGATTTTTTTTTATTTGGGGGTGTGGCTTGAGGTGGGCGGTAGTAGCTGCTACGCGTTACCACCAGCCCGGATAGCAGTTGGTATATCGACCCTGGCATTGCCTAGTTGTGCCGTGTCACCTATCATATCGCGCCTCGTAGGAGTTTGGTTTTCTCCTGTAGCCCGTGTAGTATTCTCTAGTGGCTTCCCGATCAGGAGGAACTATGATATTGGATGGACTACTGGGACTATTACGTGTTAAGGGCTATACGGGCAACCCCTTAACGCTATTAAAAAGTAAGTTTATTTTACTATAGAAAATATTATAATAGCGAAATATTACTACATAGTAAATAGTTTAACGGATCCTTAGAGGATGGGCGGTCTCAAGCATCCTTTAAGTTACTTGTACCTCATATTACAGTTCACTTGAGTTGGTGTACATTGTATAAGTATATATTTCCTGACTCGAGTGTTTTGTGTTTTGCTTTACGCTCGGGTCAGAATGAGTGATACAGCATTAGAGACTCACCTTTGGAGCTGGAGCCTTGCTTGAAGATCTAGCCATCTATTTCAATTTCAGTATTCTGTTGATTCCAGTTATTCAGTTGATTCCGGTGATGTATTCAGCTTGTGCTTGTTTATCATATTAAACTTCTGTTGTGTCTTGCATAACTCTGATGTATTTATATAGTAGCTTCATGAACTACTATCTTTTTGCTTCCGCTGCATTTATTACTCTGTGCCTGTGATATATTTATTTACTGTTTATGCTGTGTTTTGCCATATTTATTTTACAATTCAGTATTTTGAGCAATTCAAGTACGACATGTGCGGATGCGAATGGTTGAAAATATCAGATCGTTACATTTGGTATCAGAGCTTTGGCTCTAGGCAAACTTAGCATATATGGTAAATTTATTTACAGAATAACTTTCATTTGAGTTGAATTTCTTCCTTTTTGACTTGGGTTCCTTTTGATTTTTGGAACGTTCCCTGCGGTTTCAAAATTCATTCTTATCCCTCGCTACTCTTCTTCTTTTGATTCTGGAGTATCTCATAACTCCACTTTGAATGATCTTTATAATGAATTGGCGGTCTCATCAACATTTAGATGACTTGTAAAGGGGCGAAACTCCTTTGCAATTAGCATTGATTCACTGGAGATTTATATATATATACTCGGTGTAGATGCTAGTACCTCTTGTTATTCCGAATTCTATTTCTTAAGATCGAATGTAGAATTACCTCAGAATTTCACAATGATTTATTCTTGAACTCATGGTTGACCCGGTTAAGGTTGCCCGCGATTTATGTAAGCTTATCCATTCCTTATTCTATTAATTTAATCATCGTATCTTTTGTTTCCAACTTATCTTCGAATCAGAATTCTCTTGATTTGAGTCAATCAAATTTGAATCCCTATTCTTGCTTTGTAAATCTATATTTAAAATGTTTTATATACTGTGTTGTTTGAGTTGTTGATGTTTATTTGGGTTTCCGATCGATTCGACTGATCAACACTATCGATAGGATTTCCAAAACACTTGAACAGAGCAAAATGACACCATATTGATTTCAAAATTTAGTAAATGATAAATTTTGTATAATTATATTATGTATGAGTTTGATTTTCTGAATTCTGATAATTAGTTGAACAGGTTATTAAGAAATAATATTTGACTTTATATATATATCTTATAACATTGGCTTTTGTCTCCTATATAAATAACTGTGCTATAAAACATAGCCATAAATTAGTTTGGAAATTAAAATGAATCTAAATCCAGAACTTGAGAATTTAATTTTCGATGGTTTCAAACTTGGGGTTTTAAAGCTTTAAAAGATATATTATTTAATGTGTTTTCCAAATAGAGATTGTTTTCAAAGAATTTTTAATATTTAAATAAGCGCCCTTCTCTTTTCGCTGGAAAATAATTTCGGTGATGACTGCAGCATCATCAACATTCATTTTTGAGTTTCGAAGTGAAGAGACCATTCTGCAGCTTTGCTACTGTTTTTCTTTGAAAATTTAAATGATTTGAATTTCAAAAATATGACTTGATTTATAATATACATATATGGATATATGATATAAATTTGATTTGATATATATTGCATATATATTTATTTACCTCTAAATGGCTTGAAGTTAATCGAAAATATAATTCTTAAATTTGCCTTAAAGAATGTTTTCAATTATAAAATGAACCAAAAATTTGAATAAATATTTAAGTTGAAATAATTGAATTAGAAAACTTTATTTGTATAATATTCTATTGCATTTCCGTTATAACTTACCTAAATTATTTAAAAGTTAACTATGTAATTGGATAATATACAATATAAAAGGATTTTATAAATAAAATTTGAGTGTTTATAATAAATGTTATACACTTAAATTTTAGTTATAAAAGGATTAATAAAGGTAAATAGAATAAAAAGTTAATTGAATAATATATAATATAAAGTGATGTTAAAGGAATTTATAAATAAATTGGAGTAAGTTATAATAAGTGTAAGCATACTTAATATATGTGATTAGACATATATTAAGTGGAATAAATGTAATAACCATCTGGAATAAAGAAGAATGAAACTTATTAAATAAAATTTTGAGTATAATAAATGATTTCAAATTCACGATTTTAGAAATTGTTAATTGGGTGATAAGATAATGAAATTATAAATAGATAAGATTTAACTAACTTAGGAAAAATCAAATGGATGAAATCAATTATTAATTTAAGTTGAAACTTTCATGGTTTTGAAATTTATCATCTTATTTTATTTTCCAATCTCTTATCCTTCGGTTGTTCATATTCTCCTGCATCCTAGGCAGAGAATTGAATTCCCAATTGATCTTATCTCCTAAAGTTCGATCTGTAGTTCTTCCTCCCAAAATACCTTTACCAGTCTGTTTTGGAAAAAAATTCAAGAATCATGTTCGTGCTTGTGTTCTTGATTACAAAGGATCTTGGGAAGATTATCTCCATCTTGTTGAATTTACCTATAATGACTGTTACTAGGTATAATTTCAATCTTCTTTTTTTATATTGTCTTAATTCTATCTCATTCTATCTGTTGTCTCTATTTTCCATGCCTCATTCCTTTTCGGGGACGAAAAGTTTTGAGTGGGGGAGAGTGTAACAAACCATAATTTTGTGAATTTTTTTAATTAAATTTTTATTTGAAATTTTGATTTTTAAATAATTTAAAAGTGAATTTTTAGAGTTTTTCCAATGTAAGTTTGGAATTTGTTTGTAATTTATTTTCCAAATGCAATAAATAAACGATGTTTGAAAATTTTATATTTTGGTCAAAATTTGAATTTTCAGTTTAAATTTTTAAAAAAATTTGAATTTTAAATTTTAATCTTTTTCTTTGAAGCAGAATATATTTATGATATCTGTTCTGCTTTTCGTTTCGTTAAATTCTGATTTATACTTTTTAAATTAGATAAATTGCAGCGTTTTACACGCAGTTATTTTTTATATTTCAATTTCTATTTTTCTATATGCATTTCTATATTTTTATTTTCTATGTTATTTTATTTAATTTTTCTATTTTGTTTATCTAAACTTTACTTATTGGATTTTACTTGTGCGTATATCTTTTGTTAAAAGGCTTGGAAGAAATCAAGGAGACATGCGTTACATTTCTTTAATTCTTGCCTTTTTATTTACCTACCCTCTTTATTACTTACCCTAGCCATTCACCATTCATAGCCATGAATTGCTCTTATTAATCACATACAAACATCTCTAAATATCCTCTTTTCAATTGCATTAAAGAATAATACACACACACACATATATGTTTCTTTCTTCCAATTTCTTACCTTTTATTTCCTAGCCTTTTTGTTTTCCTATCATTTACTCCTCTTTAGCCGTTCAAATCTTTTCTTGCCATCCACTCCACTTCATAATTCACGTACACGTTTACTTCACATTTAATTTCTAGAAGGAAATGTATGCAAATAAATGACTTGGAGAAATTTAAGAGGCATACGTTCCATTGTTTAAACTCTTGCATTTTTCATTTGCATGGCCTTTATTATTTTCTAGCCGTTTCCTCCTCATTCCTAGCCATGAATTACTCTATCATAGCCTTGCGTGTCAAGTTGAAAATTCACGTACAAATAATTATTTCCCATCTCCCATTTTTTTTCATTTGCATTTAAAAATAAAATATATCGTACGTTTCTTCCTCCTTAACTTATGCTTTTCTGTTTTCCTAGTATTCATAACTCCTTAGCTGTTTTTTTTCTTATATAGCCATGCATTTCCTTTTATCATTCACGTACAAAACTCCTCAAACATATTTCATTTTATTCCATTTCTCATTTCATCTCTTGAAAGAAAGATTTTTTTATTATTAAATACATCAAGTATTTGTTGCCATTTTATTTTCGAAACCATACAAAATCTTGTCTTTTATTGCATAGCCTCTTTATTACTTACCTTAGTCGTTCATTCCTTTAATCTGGCCATGAATTTCTCTTGCCTATCACACATAAAAACTTCCCAAAACTTCTCATTTCATTTGCGTGAAAGAAAATTATATTCAAGCTCTAGATCCATGGCTTCTTTTCCTCTTCTTTCTTTTTCTCTTTTTGTTTCTTCTTTGTTCTTCATGCTTATACTCGGCCTCTGGCCTCTAGCACACCTCTAACCATCATGACCAAGCAATATAAGATGATGGTCGAACCCATACGTGGTGTAGCCAAGCCATTGATTGATTAAGGCAAGTTATGTCACTTTGGTTCATTTATTTTTCCATTGTTTTAACATCTATTGTTTTGTATTGAATCATATTCTTATGTATTTAATATTTGTTTGCATAAAAGATTTGGATCTAACCCTTCATCCACTCAAGTTTGCATTGTGCTTTGTCGTGCTTTGCGGGGTATGGGTTTTTTTTGAATTTGTCGATTCTAGTTTAAAAAGGTGAGTTTTTACCACTCTAGACATATATACTTATATTTTTGCGAAAAAAATGACAAGTGAATCTGTAGACATTGATATGTCTTTCATATGTGCCTGTGTTGTGATTACATGATGATAGATGCCATTTATATATTTGTTACATCATTTGTTGTGATATTATATATAATGTTATTTTATTTCTGTTAATCACCATTGCAAGTTCCATATCACTATGGGTTGAAATGATACATACCCGAACGGACTTTAGAATAAGGAAAAATCATTATAGGTTGAAATGATAGGCTCGAGTGATTTTTATTGTATTTATTTTACTTGGGATTGCGGGTTTGAAATGATAGAACCCGGATTTTTGTTTTTAAATTACGGATTGAAATGATACATATTCGTATCACTTAACCAAGGGTAGAAAATATTATATAAACCCATGGCTATATTTTTAAACGATATTTTAATTGATTAATATAATAAATGTTTGTACTGTAATAACAAAAACGAAAGAAATATGTAAAAATTTAATTAGTGAAAGAAACGTGTGAAGTTCTAATTAATGAAAGAAACATGTAAGGTTTTAATTAATGAAAGAAACATGTAAAGTTTTAGTTAGTGTAATATTGATTAAAATGATAAATGCTCTTTATTACAATAAATGTAAGTTAAAACGTACATTTGACAGGTAAGTTTTAATCAATGTAATGGTGTATTTTAAATTGATTAAAATGATAAATGTTACTTACTGAAATAATAAAATCCAAGTTGATAATGTACATTTGATATGAAAGTTTTAATTTATGTAAATGACATATTTTAAATGATTAAAATAATAAAGTTTCTTTATTGTAATAATAATGTAAGTTAATAAGGTACTTTTAACTTAACATAAGAATTTCCGCTTTAAATTGGATATTACAGTAACAAAGTTTATTTAACTATAAGGCTATGATAAAATGACCACGTTAAATTTGTAAGCATATAAATACTTTGATTATATAAAATGTTAAAGGGGAAAGTATTACATTTCAAAAATTCTATGATTCCTTAAGGTAACATTTCCAAAATGCTATGATAATTCAAAGGAATATTTCAAGTTTAATAAATTGAAGGAAATATTCAATGATTTGGAAATTTGGGTTTTATTTAAATGATATATTGTTGAATTAGTTTTGAAATGGAAATGATACTATTGTGATATGGTTTTGAAATGAGTATGATACTTTGGTTTTGAAAGTATATGTTAGTTTGAAAGAAATGGTATGATTTTGAAATGGATATGCTAGTTTGGTTTTGAAAGTATAAATGATTTTGAAATAAATATCCACGGATTATAATAACGTTTGGTTGTTAAAGAGACCGGGATCTGATGTTGTCATACTCTCTGCCAACTCCGAAAACCACTTTAACAATCATGTACGTGGTGGAGATTCCAGGATGGAGTAGGATGGTGGCGTCGTCCTTTGAGGTAAATACGTGGAATCGACTTCCGTGAGTTGGCATAAGGTGGCTAAAACAGGAGCGATTCTCGGGCCAATGAGGTCATTCCTCTGATCGGACACACTCCTTTGATATTATATTCTGACATTGAGATTTATATTGTGGCCACTTTTGATTTTTTTTATTTGGGGGTGTGGCTCAAGGTGGGCGGTAGTAGCTGCTACGCGTTACCACCAGCCCGGATAGCAGTTGGTATATCTACCCTGGCATTGCCTAGTTGTGCCGTGTCACCTACCCTATCGCGCCTCGTACGAGTTTGGTTTTCTCCCGTAGCCCGTGTAGTATCCTCTGGTGGTTTCCCGATCAGGAGGGACTATGATATTGGATGGACTATTGGGACTATTACGTATTAAGGGCTATATGGGTAACCCCTTAACGCTATTAAAAAGTAAGTTTATTTTACTATAGACATTATTATAATAGCGAAATATTACTACATAGTAAATAGTTTAATGGATCCTTAGAGGATGAGCGGTCCCAAGCATCCTTTAAGTTACTTGTACCTTATATTACAGTTCACTTGAGTTGGTTTACATTGTATAAGTATGTATGTCCTGACTCGAGTGTTTTGCCTTTTGCTTTACGCTCGGGTCAGACTGAGTGATACAGCATTAGAGACTCACCTTTGGATCTGGAGCCTTGCTTAAAGATCCAGCCATCTATTTCAATTTCAGTATTCTGTTGATTCCAGTTATTCAGTTGATTCCGGTGATGCATTCAGCTTGTGCTTGTTTATCATATTAAACTTCTGTTGTGTCTTGTATAACTCTGATGTATTTATATAGTAGCTTCATGAACTACTATCTTTTTGCTTCCTCTATATTTACTACTCTGTGTCTGTGATCTGTGATTTATTTATTTGCTGTTTATGCTGTATTTTGCCATATTTATTTTACAATTCGGTATTTGATCAATTCAAGTCCGACATGTGCGGATGCGAATGGTTGAAAATATCGGATCGTTACAACTGTTTTGTATTTAGTCCCACATCGTGGGATTAGTTCTATCCCAAGCTCCTAGGCTTTTATATAAAGGTACTGATGTAATGAAAATGTATGATTAATCTCTATAGTGAATAAAATATTTTCTTCCTCTTTCTTTAATGTCTTCTTATTCTATAACATTAACGCAATATTTAATTACATTTATTGCAATTTATTTCCAATTTGATTTCAATAAGTTAAACAAATAGGTAGCAAATTGCAATTATCATCTTTAGCTTAATTTAATCACATTAATAAGTTTGTTATTTACAACAAATGTTATAATTATTTACACAGCACTAATTTTATTCAATTATAATTTATTATATACTATTTCATTTGTTAATACAAATAAATTATCAATTACTCTTTTAATCCAATTTCAATTAATACATACATTATTACAGTTAATTTACAATATGTAACCAATTATAGCTTTTTAATCATTTTAATTAATTGGAATTACATTTAAAGCAGTTATCAATTACCTTAAATTAATATTATCACATTCCATTCTAGTTATATTCTAACTATTAAATCACAAATTTTTCTTTCTTCCAACATTAAATCGCAAAACTTTAGTAAATTAACTAATTTTAATTATCGAAAATTACCGGGTCGTTACATTTGACGATAAGATTGTATCATTCCTTATCGGGCAGTTCATTTTTCTTTGGATAGATCTACGGCAACGCCTGAAACTTGATATCAATATCATAGAAAGCGACTGGGGGCAGGGTGCAAACAATGATATCCTTGCTTCCAAATTAGCTGCAAATAGAAACCACGCTATTAAAGCCATCTGCATTGTACGTAATGAAACGACAACATGAGTAACCAACAATTTGGCAACTGTAAGGCAACTAATAGGTAAGCATACCAGTATTTTATAAGTTATAATTTTGCAACTGTAAGGCAATCTTGTATATAAACATATAACGCATCATGACTCATTGAATGCCTTTGTTCAAATTCAGGTCGCTACCCTTCAAATATTTATTTAATATGTCCTATGTCTGTTAACAAATCAATAACAAGTTTAAAATTAGGCTAATGGTTATAAATTAAATAATATATTGACTTATGACTTCATATTTTAAACTTTAGCAATAATTCAATAGATAACTTAGATAAGTTGAAATGTCTTACTCAGTGGCCAAGTTCTCTTTTTTATTTTCTGATTGCAATGAATTAAATTAAGCTGCTTATGAATTTTGATGTACTGTGCGCATTTTATATGTTACAAGTTAAGCATGCTAATAGTTCACTCTAGGAGGTTTAAGAGCTTCTTCTTTTTTGACCAAGTCACAAAATATAATGCCATTCGTCTCCACTATTACTAAATGGTGGCTACGTATTTTAACTAAATGGCTATACTCTAGATTTTCCTAGTGCATTATAAATAAATTGAATATAATTAGTTAAGCATTTTTGTACAATCTGTTATGCAGCATAAAGTTGATTGAAAATGCACATATCATATTTTTGTGGTTATAATGAGCAAGATGGAATAGTAAATAAGCTTTTTTACTTGCATGCATTTGAATATTTAGAAATAGATTGTTTTTCTTGCATTCACGTAAATAGATCATTGTATGAAAATAGCGCAAGTGTTCATTTATGCTGTCATAATTTTCTTGTTATATTAAAGCCATATATTTACATCTACTTATTATATTACTATCTGGTTTGTGTTTATAAGGAAAAACACCCATGTAAAAGAATGAGAAATTTTTTATTTGGAGCTTAATGGTTATATGTGAAGATAGATAGAATTGTAGTATTCATGCTGAAATATAATTCTAAGAGTTTCCCAACAAGTCATATTGTATCTTAAAAAAAGTGCCTAGGTGCCGCATTAAATATTCAACAAAAAAATGCTTAGCAGTTTATGTCTAAGATAACGAGTCTAATTTATGTAGGAAAAAATTGATACTTCAGAGTGAAGATCATTTTTCTTCTTTGTTTGGAACTAATAATTAATAGAGAGTCTAGATGCATGCATTAATTGTAGTGAATTTTTTTTAATTTGAGCGGAAGCGAATTATTTGATTAGGATCTAGTATTGTCTATTTATATATTAATGGAACTTTAAGAAAAATCAATTATGCAGTCTCTTAGAAACAATAGCAGAAATAAGAAACACGGAAGATTTAACGTGATTCGGATATGAATATCCTACGTCCACGGAGACCCAAAGACTTCTTTTATTCTACTGAAGAAACTAGTACAAAAGAGAGAAAAGAAAATTGGTGAATGCTATCACACACTCACATACATATGAAGATGAAATTCCTTCATTTAAATAGACTTGATAATGAAGGGTTACTTAGAGATTAAGAAAATCAATTTTCTGATTACCCAAATATCTTTCCAGGTTGCATGATTTCATTTTAGTACAAATAGATGGCGTAATCTTGGTTTCCATATCTTTCCTTTGATTGATTGATTTTCCATGTCTAATCATTTATTTATTCATATAACAAATGCATTGACTAATTAATTGATTGGCTTATTAATTAGTTTCCTTCCAAAATATCCTATCATATCTTTCCATTAATTAATTGATTGATTGAACCAATTAATCAATTTCTTTCCTCCTCAACAAATATTTGAATCATCCAAATCTAACACTCCACCTTGATTCAAATATAACAATCCCTCTTCATCACCTCATTATCAAACAATTAACATAGAAGTTGTTGGGTCTAGCGCCCTATGGCGCTCAAGTAATAGGATTCAAACTGATTATGTTTGAGCAATGCTCAAAGTTGTCCTTTCGAAGTGACTTTGTCATCATATCTGAAGGATTATCCAAAGTACCCACCTTCAACAATTTGACCTTGCTTCGTTCTTCCTCAAGCATAAGAAAGAAACCTCTAACATCATCGTGCTTCATCCATGAACTATAAGCTTGATTCTCTGCAAGATGAATCACACTCTGACTATCTGAAAATAGCTCTACTATCCACTGCACCATTAAAAGATCATCCAACATCCGAAGTAAGTATAATCCTTCCTCTGTTTCTTCCACAATCGATATCAACTCTACTTCGGTAGTCGATAAAGCTACGATAGATTGCAACTTTGATCTCCATGAAATCGATCTTATGCCAAGTGTAAAATCATAGCCCGACACTAACTTCCTAGCTTCTTTATCCCCAGCATAATCAGAATCACGGTATCCTTTAAGAAAGATGTCACCATTTACTCCACCATATAACATGCCCGCCGAAGAAGTGTCTCGAAGATACCTAAGAATCCACTTCACTGCCTGCCCATGCTCTTTGCCTGGGTTAGACATATATGGACTCACAACACCCATTGCATGGGTCAAATCTAGTCTTATGCACACCATCGCATACATAAGACTACCAACAACACTAGAATAAGGTATATCAGCCATATACCTTTTGTCTTCTTCCGATAAGGGAGATAAGTCTTTTGACAACTTAAAATAAGAGCCTAATGGAGTGCCAACCGGTATGGAGTTTGCAAACATAATCTGGTCTGTTACTATCAATGAACACTTCCGGATACTTTAAATAAATCTCCTCATCCAAATCACCACGCAAGAATGCAGTTTTGACATCTAGTTGCTATAATTCCATACCATAATAAGCAACTAATGCCAAAAGAATATGAATAGAAGTATGCCTAACCACTAGAGCAAAGATGTCATGATACTCTCCCCCCTTCTCCTGAATATACTCCTTTGCGACTAATCTTGCTTTGTATCTGAGATTACCATTTTCGCCGTCTTTCACTCTATAGATCCACTTGCATCCAATAGATCTCTTGTTGGTGGGAAGAGGCACCACATCCCAAGTATGATTTCTTTGCAATGATCAATCTCGTCCACCATAGAAACTAACCAACTAGAGCTGTTAACTGATGCGATGACTTCTTTATAATCACACGGCTCATCATGGACAATATTCAAAGCATATGTTGCTATATTATCGATGTTAGTGTCTTCAAATGATCAATCCAACAAACTCATCAAGCCACTTAGGCTTTCTTCTTTATCTGACAGGCTTATGTTCTGAACGAGCTCCACCTTGAGTTTGATCCTTTATACGAACATCGATATTACCCTCATCAACCACAGTGTTATGGGAAACACCATCTGAACGTCTGTGGTAAGAATTAACAGATGACTTGCTTTGTGTCTAACATTCTTCGTATGTCCTCTCATTGTCATCCGATGAGGAAGGCTCCACCTTCAACATAGCCTTCTCATCAAAAGTCACATGCCTGCTCACAACGATCTTCTTGCTAATAGGACGCCACAACCTATATCCTTTCATTTCTCTCCTATGACCTAGAAAGATACACTTGCGAGCTTTAGGTTCCAGCTTCCCTTTACTTTCATGCATATAAGCCGGGCAACCAAACGATCTAAGAAATGAATAGCTAACAGGCTCTCCTTTCCATACTTTTCAGGAATCTTCATATCTATGGTAGTAGAAGGTGTGCGGTTGATGTGGAAAGTCACCATAGATAAAGCTTCAGCCTAAAATCCCTTCTTTAATTTAGCAGTCAGTCTGAGGCATCTTGTTCTCTCCAATAATATCCAGTTCATCCTTTCTACAACTCTATTAGACTAGAGGTCGCATGGAGTAGTTTAATACCTTTTAATGCCTTTAGACTCACAATAATCGATGAATTCCTATGATACAAATTCACCGCTATTATCTATACTGAGAACTTTCAATTTCTTTCCCGACTGCTTCTCAGCCATAGATTTCCACTTTCGAAACCCGGTAAAGGTTTCATTCTTCCACTGAAGAAATTATATCCATACTTTACGAGAGATATCATATATAAATGAAATGAAATATCTGGCTCTACCTAAAGATTCACAAGGGGAGGGACCCCAGACATCTGATGAACATACTCCAGGACAGCTTTTGCTTTATGCTCTCCTATACTAAAAGAAATATTCGTCTGTTTTCTAAGAACACACTCTTCATAAAAACCAAGTTTTGAATGATGAACTCCATCGATCAATCCTCGTTTTCTCAACTCATCCATACTGCGCTCATCGATATGACCCATCCGTAAGTGCCATAATTTGGAAGAATCCAAATCAACAGATGTAATAGAAGCCGATTCACCAAGTACAGTAGTACGCTTTAATAGATAAAGATTTCCTGCCCTCACACCTCTCATAACAATCATGGAACCCTTCAATATCTTCATTTTCTCTCCTTCCACTACAATCTTCAAGTCAAGTCTACTCAATGCCCCAATAGAAATCAAGCTCCTCCTAAAATCAGGTACACGTATAACATCAATGATCGTACGAATAACACCATCAAACATCCTAATCACACGCTACCAACACCAACCATACAGAAAGAATCATCATTACTAATGAGAACTTCTCCTACATCAATTTCACGGTAAGTGAAAAAGCAGTTCCTATCAGGTGTCATATGATCGGATGCGCTAGAATCAATCAACCATAAGTTGCTCTTTCCAAAAGCGTCAGAAGCTGTAAATACATCGGTGTCACTTTCTATATCTTATTTCTCTACTGTAGAAGCTGAGACTTGCTTTAGATCTTTTCTTGTACCTTCAAGCTCGGGACATTGTGCTATGAAGTGCTCCGGTTTCTTACAATAATGACAAGTTAATTTCTTAGGCCTCCTAGACTGGGACCGCGAAGAATTCCGTCATCCACCTTTCTTCAACTTGCTTTGGCATATACCTCTCTAAACAGATAAGCCTTCGGTATCACTATCCAATCTAGTGCTCGCCAATCTACCTCTTAATACTACATTATGAAGACCGACTTTTACATCAGACAGGCTAATTTTACTACGGCCATAAATCATGGAATTAACGAAAGCAGTATACTCCTTAGGCAAGAAACATAAGACGATCACAGCTTGAGTCTCATCATAAAGATCAACTTCCGCTGCCTTCAGGTTCATAATCAAAGTGGTCAAAGCATCTGCATGCTCCATGAGATTAGCTCCAGGCTTCATCCCTAACAAATAGAGTTGTTGTTGAAGAAAAATCAAATTAGTGAGAGGCTTATCTTGATATGCATCTGATAATGCATCTCATAGTTCCTTAGTCGTCTTCTTCTGAGAGAATTCTCTAAGAACTTCATCTGAAAGACTCAACTGAATTATTGTGAGAGCTTCATCTTCCATCTCTTTCATATCAACTGCTTCAATACCTTTCAATTTCTCTAGCACAGAAACAACCTCATAAGTCTTCTCCTTCTTTAATACAGCCTCCATCTTCATCTTCAATGTACCAAAATCTCCCTTTTTGTCAAAAGGTGTTGCTCCATAATTGACATCAGATTTGCCAACATACTTACTAGAATTAGCCATTAATATCCAAACAGGAACAATAACACTAGCTCCGATGCTAAATTGTAGCGAAACATGTTTTAATTTAAGCGAAAGCGGATGATTAGATCAGGATCCAGTATTATCTATTTAGATATCAATGGAACTTTAAAAAAATCAATTATGCGGTCTCACTGAAACAATAGCAGAAACAAGAGGCACAGAAGATTTAACGTGGTTCGAATATAAATATTCTACATCCACGGAGACCCAACAACTTCTTTTAATCTATTGAAGAAAAGAGTACAAAAGAGAGAAAAGAATAATGGTGGATGCACTCACACACTCACACACACACACACACATATGTATGAAGATGAAATTCCTTCATTTAAATAGATTTAATAATGAAGAGTTGCTTGGAGATTAAGAAAATCAATTTCCTGATTACACAGATATCTTTTCAAATTGCAATATTTGATTTTAGTACAAATTGATGGCGTAGTCTTGGTTTACAATCTTTCCTTTGACTGATTGAATCTCTATGTCTAATCATTTATTTCTTCATATAACAAATGCATTGACTAATTAATTGATTAGCCAATTAATTAGTTTCCTTTTAAAATATCCTGTCATATCTTTCCGTATGCAAGCCAAATTAATTGATTAATTGAACCAATTAATCAATTTCTTTCCTTCTCAAAAATATTTGAATCATCCAAATTTAACATTAGTAAAAATATAATGAACTCTCTTCTTTCATGATATACACATATACAGTTTCAAGTCCATTGTGAGAATTTTCATGAGTTAAAACAAAGTGTACTATAACAAATACGATAGAAAATGCTAATTTCACACCACATACATTTTGTTTTCCAATCTACTTTACTAATCAAAGACATAATTGAAAGTGCGGTGTGTATACGATTATATGTGCTAATATAGTACACACGGATCGCGTAATATGGACTATAATATAAATGCGGAAATAGATGATAATAGCATAGTAAATAAAAATAGAAAAATCACATCAGAGATTTTTATACTGGTTCGGAGCACCGTCCTACGTCCAGTCCCAGACTTCTATCTGGATTTTCACTATTAACTATCTCGCTTCACCCGGAGGAACAGGTTTACAACACCCGAGCAACCGAACGGGATTTCACGCCTCTAATACACTGAGGACTTCAACACTTGCCTCTTACAACACAGAGGACTTCAACAAAAGAACAAATACAATTGTTGTTGACAACTTGTGCTCTTGAAAACACGGATTTGTCACTAGTAGTACACCATTCCTATAATCTTATCCTCAAAGTATGCGAATGATGTTTTGAAAAGATTAAGGAAAGTATATTACTTATTGAATCAAAAGATATGAAATAGTTTCAATGATTCAATAAATAATCGAGAGCTTTTAGAATGCAGGAGTATATATAAAGTAAGATCAGAGATTAGAGTAAAAAGCATATATAATCCTGTTGTTTTAATCAACGATTTAGATGAGTTTATATAGATAAGAATGGTTGTAACTCTTTGTGAGCAGTTGCCATTAAGAGATATGATCTTTGATGAAAGGTAAGAGATGCAACCTTTGGAGAAAAGAAGTGTCTTTTGGAAAAATTGCTTTATGTTTAAAAACGGTCGACAGGTTAAAAAGTGACCAGTAGACAGGAATTTAAATATATATACGTTATGTGCATGTGTGCACGTTCAGTGTGCAAATTATGCAGGAACGGTCGACCGCATATATTATGACCGGTCGACCGGTCCCTGTAAAGTTGCACACTGAATGTGCAACTACATTTTAGTCGTATATATATTGATTTCCTTGAAAATGCATGATTATTTGAGGATAGGTTTTAACAAGTTTATCACTATTATAATATCAAATAATCAACCTACAATCTAGAGTACCATATGTAGCTCTTTATAGCCATAATGACCTTGTTTTGTCGATCGCCTTTAGTTATTTGTCAGAAATCAAAACCTTCATAAAACTTGTGACTCAACATTCTCCCCCTTTTTGATTGATGACAATATATATCTGCAAATCTGAATCTCCCCCTGAGTATGTGATCTCTCTCTTTGAATTCTTATATATGTACGTTCCTGCAAACAATTGTTAGCCCTTTCTCCCCCTTTGTCATCGACAAAAAGGAGTAACAGATACTAGAATAGTAGAGAAGTGTAATTAATATGATATGCATAGCAAAATAAAACATTAACACATCCAAAACATAACAGAGTATAATACAGACCCTAATGTCAAACGAAAAAATAAGAATAACGACACTATTTAGTACAAGTGTCGATGAATGTTTGTTAAAGTGCTAAACCATAATAGAATCTAAGATGAAGCAGATCGTATCTCCTCTTCATCATCATCGTCGTCGTCATCATCATCTTCTTCTTCTTCCTCATCATTGTTTCCTCTAGATGATTCTCTATGTCCATGACCACTCATACCAGTAGACTCGTCAGATGATGTCCAGGTGAAAAAGGAGCAGCAGGACGTTTTCCTGGGTCTTGTGCTTGAACAGAGGTGGATGTGGAACATGATATAGCATCCCATAGAATACCAAAGAATGACTTGACCTTATTGAAGTGCTTATCAATTTTAAAGTCCATGCGCTTGAGACGTGATTCAAGCAAAAATTGGTTACGCGCAATAGTTTCAAGTGATTCTTTTGTGGATGATTTTGATTTTAATAGTTTTACTTCATCGGAACGAGGACGAGAGGAAGTTGCTTTTTGTTTTCTTGGTCCTCTTTGTTGCCATTCTTCAAAAGACTTAATCTCAAGATAAGGTGGAGGAAGCTTCATTCGTTTGATGGTTATGGAATCAATGCATTTTGGTTTTGAGGTTGCAGAATCAGGAGGATTTACCCCACAAGCTAACAAAAGTCGCATGATATATTCATTGTAGAAGAAATGAGGTCGTGTAGAGTTATTTACCTTGAGAATTTCATCAAAAAGCATGTGTACCCAATTGATTTGGATTTCACCATAAATAGCATAGAGAGCTTTGAAGTTTTCTTTATATACAGCATCATAATTTCCAAGTCTAGGAAAAAGAGAATGCATCAAAACACGATGAAGTAGTCTGGCTGTCGGTCGAAGTCCAATAGACTTCGTGCCATCACTATTGTCTTCTATGAACTGATGGCTGGTACTATTGCGAGTGAAGACTTCGCAGAAAGTAGATGAAAACTCATCGCCTCGATTTGGTATACCAAGTATAGAGGCAATTCTAACATGAGTAAGAAAAATTTGCTTGCCACAGACCATAGACCAGATGACTCCGTTTGGATTATCAGGTTGATACTCGTCGAGATTCATGTTGGCGTAAAACAATTTGATCATCAAATGATTTATCTCCACATTATTTTCTGAAAAATCTATCAATGGAGTAATGTTGGAATTATTGGCTAACCTCCGAACTCCATAAGCCGTGAAATCATCAAATTTGATGAAAGAGCCTGGATGAAACTTGTAATTTGTCATCTGATTCCATCTTGTTACAGCAATTGGACTTTGAAGCCATTTTTTGGCGGAGATGCTCAGAGATGAAGTTTCAGAGGATGTTCCTTTCTTGGATTTCTTTTGAGGAGGAGCCATTGTTGGAAGAGTTGAGATTTGGGAATTGAAAATAGGAAACTAGGGTTTGTGATTTTGGGAAAAAAGAACAGCTTGAGTCAAAAGAGAAGGAGGGTTGAAAGAAAATGACGCATAGATATATATATATATATAAAAACTGAAAATACGTCAACCGGTCGACCAAAGAATTATGGCCGGTCGACCGTTTTCAACCAGGGAGCAAACGGTCGACCGGCTATAAATGGGGCGGTCGACCGGTTTTGCCTGCTGAGTAATAACATTTTATTTTGCAAGTTTTTATAATATATCAACCTATATATATTATATTTCATTCTTAATACAAAGTATAACCGTTATTACACAAGTGATAGATAAAGATATAATAACTATATATAAATCTAATGAGAAGTGGAAGGTTCGTCATTAGAATTATCGTTGTTTCCTTCAATACGTTTTGACCATGGACTTCAGTGTTTCTGAGCACCTTCATTCTTCTCATAGTTCCGATCCCAAGAGTTAGGACTTTTAGATGTTGATGGTCTAGACGGCATTGGTTCATGCACGTTATGCTTGTTGGAACTACAGAAAAGTGTTGCCAACTTTTCTAAAACGGATAATCGTGCCGATGTCCGTTGTTGCTCATGATAAAATTGACTTTGCCCATAATGGAGCTGTCTCTGAAGGTCTATTTGATGTTTCTGATAGTGGTGTATCTCATCGATTTGTGCTTTGGTACGAGGAGAACATAACAGTGTCCTCTTCACTCGTTTTGAATTTGGAGTATTATCAGACATACAAGAGCACTGATGATGACAACTTGGTTTTTGTTTTGGTGTTGTCGGAGAATAATATTCCTCCGACTCAGAACTCGTAATAGAAATGTATGATTCTTGAGCACATTTATCACAAATGTGAGCCATAGGGAATGTTGTATAGAATATTATGGTTAGATAAAAAAAAAGATGAACAAAATATGAAATTTTTGCAAGCTTATATACAAGTTTCTTATGTATAAACCTATGGATGTGAGTTAATAGAAAATTTTGACCAAGAAAACATAAGCAGAAATTTTATGTTAACTCTAAAAATAGCTCTCCTTTTAAAACTGAAATTATAAAATAAGAAAGGAAAGGACGATCACCAAAAAGAAAAGAATGAAAAAAATGAGTAAAGAGAATTAACCATTAAATCAAGCAGTGGCTTATATTTAATGTAAAAAATAGTTTATGCAAAAGTTATGGTTAAAGAATAACTAAAAAGAAGACGTTCTTTAGAAATTACTTAGTAAAGATTTTTTCTTGAAATTAAACCAAGCTCTCTTCGTAATCTAATAAAATTAGATTCGAGCAGAGGCTTAGTAAAAATGTCCGCTAATTGATTGTCAGTATGGACATATTCAAGACATATATTTCCTTTGTCAACATTATCTCGAAGGAAATGATGACGGATATCAATGTGTTTGGTTCTAGAGTGATTTACTGGATTTTTAGAGAGATTTATAGCACTGGTGTTATCACAGTATATAATAGAATTTGATAAATGAATATCAAAATCTTGAAGTGTTTGTTGCATATATAGTACTTGAGTACAAGCGAGAGCTGCTGATATATATTCAGCTTCACATGTTGATAGTGAAACACAATTCTGTTCCTTACTGAACCAAGAGACAAGTGATTTTCCAATAAAATGGCACGTACCACTTGTACTTTTTCTATCCGTTCGTGAGCCACCGAAATCAGCATCACTATATGATACTAATTCAAATGGACATTCTTTTGGAAAAAAAGACCGAAATCTTTGGTATTATTAAGATAACGAATTATACGTTTCACTGCTCGTAGATGTGATTCCTTTGGATCGGCTTGAAAACGAGCACATAAACAAACACTCATTATTATATCTGGACGACTAGCTGTAAGATAAAGAAGAGAACCAATCATGCTTCGATATAATTTCTGGTCAACATTCTTACCACTTTCATCTTTTTCAAGATGTGTAGTTGTACTCATAGGAGTTGGTTTACCAGATGTATTTTCTAATCCGAAGCGTTTGATAAGGTTTTCACAGTATTTTTCTTGATTGATAAAAATACCGTTTGAAAGTTGCTTTATTTGAAGTCCAAGAAAATAAGATAGTTCTCCCATATGAGACATTTCGAATTCTTTGGTCATAATACTTGCAAATTCCTTGCAGAGTTTATCGTTTGTTGAACCGAAGATGATATCGTCTACATATATCTGGATAACTAGAATATCTTTTCGAGAATGTTTAATAAACAAAGTTTGATCGACTTTGCCTATTTGAAATCCTGAGTTAATAAGATAGCTACGTAGTCGTTCATACCAAGCACGAGGTGCTTGTTTTAAACCATACAGAGCTTTCTTAAGTTTGAACACATGGTCAGGATATTTTTCATGTACGAACAAAGGAGGTTGTTCGACATAGACATTCTCTTTGATAAATCCATTGAGAAAAGCACTTTTGACATCCATCTGATAAAGTTTGAAATTATGGTGACAAGCAAAAGATAATAGGATTCTAATAGCTTCTAGTCGAGCAACTGGTGCAAAAGTTTCTTCATAATCGATACCTTCTTCCTGATTATATCCTTGTGCTACTAATCTTGCTTTATTTTTGGTGATATTTCCTTGTTCGTCAGCCTTATTTTTATAGACCCATTTAGTACCAATTACTGACTGATCAGTTGGTCTTGGAACAAGTTCCCAAACGTCATTGCGCTCAAACTGGTTTAGTTCTTCCTGCATGGCAATGATCCAGTAATCATCTGTAGCAGCTTCTTTTGGATTCTTAGGTTCGATATTTGAGAGAAAAGCGACATGACCCATTTGATTGAGTTGACTCCTTGTTCTGACATGTGATGTTATTTCACCGATTATATTTTGAGCCGGATGGTCTCTTAATATTCTTGGTGGTGATTGTAACTCACATATTTGAGGAATATTCTCAATAATTATTTCCGAGTCAGAATCAATATTTGTGATGATTGGATTGTCAGTGACTATTGATTCGTCATCATATGATATAGTGTGAGGATGCTGATAGATTTCATCAAAAGAGACATGAAGTGATTCTTCAATAGTTTTGGTTCGTTTATTAAATATCCGATAGGCCTTACTTCGTTCCGAATAACCGACAAATATTCCTTCATCAGCTTTTGGATCGAATTTGCCAAGCTAGTCTTTCGTATTTAAAATAAAGCACTTGGAACCAAAAACTTTGAAGTATGAGATTTTAGGCTTCCTTTTGTTAAATAATTCATAAGGAGTATTCTTGGTAAGAGGTCTTATGGACACACGATTTAAAACATAACAGGCAGTTGCCACAGCTTCCGCCCAAAAATGTTTTGATAAGGTGGTTCCATTCAATAATGTTCTTGCACATTCTTGTAAAGTTCGGTTCTTCCGTTCTACAACTCCGTTCTGTTGTGGAGTTCTGGGAAATGAAAACTTATGATATATACCTTTCTTTGTACAAAAATGTTCAAATTCATTATTTTCAAACTCTCCGCCATGATCACTTCTTATATTTTTAACTTTAATCCCTTTTGGTTTTTGAATTCTTTTGACGAAAGATTTGAAATGATCGAAAGTGTCACTTTTATTTTTTAAGAAAATTGTCCATGTATAACGAGAGAAATCATCAACAATTACAAGCACATATTGACTGTGATTTATTGATTGAACCCTAGTAGGTCCAAATAAATCCATATGTAGTAACTCAAGTGGTTGTAATGTTGATATGACTTTCTTGGATTTAAAAGATGATTTGGTCAATTTTCCTAATTGACATGCATCACAAATGTTGTTAATTTTAAAACTCATTTTGGATAGTCCTCTAACTAGATTGTTTTTGGCTAGCTTGTCAATAGTTCTGAAGTTTATATGACAGAAGCGTTTGTGCCATAGCCATGGATCATTGTCATTAGCCACAAGACACATATCTGAATTATGATTAATATTCATATTCAGAATATATATATTTCTGTCTCTATAACCTTCGAAAACCAAATTATGGTTTTTATCTAAAATACTACACTTATTATTTGAAAATGAAATTATAAAACCCTTGTCACATAACTGACTAATACTAAGCAAATTGTGTTTTAAATTTCTAACTAGCATGACATTAGTAATAAGAGGTAAGTTAGATGTACCGCAATTGCTCACATCGCCTTTGCCGATGATATAGCCATTTGAATTGTCTCCAAAAGTGACGGAGCCACCATCTGAGTATGTAATATTTGTTAATAAGCTCTTGTCTCCCGTCATGTGCTTTGAGCAACCACTATCCAATATCCACTTTCCTCTTTTCTTAAGTGGGACCTGCAAAAAATAGAATTAAGTCCATGGTACCCACTTTTTATAGGGTCCTAAGAGTTAGGTCTTACGAGTCCAAACCCATATGGGTCCGGTATCCCCTTTATATATATAATTATTATTAAAATGCACAGTATTCATGAATTGCTGAATGTATTTGTTCCTAATCAAATTGTTATTTGTTTTAGGAACCCATATTTTGATAGTCTTGACATTTTTCTTTTGAAATTTCACAACTGGTTTTGGTTTGGAATATAATAAACTAAGATTTTTCTTAGCTTCAGTTTTTTGTACTTTCTTCTTCCTTTTATTTCCACGATGTTTCTTGGTTTCTTGTTTGTTATATCCCAATCCTTGTTTGTCTGAAATAGATTGTGAACTTTCAATGATTTTTGTCAAATTTTCTCGACCTTTGTTAAAGTTAGAAACATTTTGAGTAATGTTATCAAACTTTGTTTGTAAGCTAGCTTTTTCTAGGTCTAGAATTTTGACTTTTGCTTTAAGCTCATGATTTTCAGTAGTGAGAGCATTATTTTTCTCTTTTTGAGCTTCTATTTCTTGACTCAATAGAGATATTTGAGAGTCAACATTAGATGATGATTCTTGAATATTTTCAAGTTCCTCTTCTAATATTTTCTTCTCATCTTTTAACATATCTCTTTCAAACTCTGCTCTACTTAAATCTGCTTTGACTACTTTTAATTGACGTTTTATGTCCTTATATTTGACTATCAATTCAGCATTAATATCAAGTAATTCATCAAATGTAGGAATTTGTACCTCATCTTCTATTGCCATAAAACAAACATTAGCTTGTTCATTCTCTGAATCACTTTCACTTTCTGATGAAGATGACTCTGAATCATCCCATGTTACTGAGAAGGCTCGTTTCTTAGATTTTTCCTTCTTATATTTGAATTTGTCATTTTCTGACTTCTTCTTTTGTTCTGGACAATCCTTCTGCATGTGTCCCTTTTTGTGGCAGTTGAAACATTCTATAGCAGATGAAGATGGTTTATTTGATCCAGGTTTCCTTTTATTGTAACGACTGGCTTTTCGATATTTTAGGAATTTTTTGAATCCTTTCGCAATGAATGCCAAATCTTCGTCTTCAGAATCTGATTCATTTTCATCTTTCTCAACATGAAATGCTACATTTTTCTTTTCTTCTTTCTGTTCTTTTCTAGCCTGCAAATTTGCTTCATAGGACATTAAATTTCCTATCAATTCATCTAGCTTCATGACGGAAAGGTCATTAGCTTCTTCAATTGCTAATACTTTTCCTTCCCATTCACTAGTCAGAGAATGTAGGACTGTTGAAACAACATCGAAATCAGAATACTTTTGTCCTAAGCCAATAAGTGCATGGTGAATAGTTTGAAACCGTGAATACATGTCATTGATTGTCTCATTTGGTTTCATTTTGAAATTTTGAAATTGACTTTTCAGCATGGCTATTTTGGCTTGTTTAACCTTGTTAGTACCTTCATGAGTGATTTTTAGTGTTTGCCAAATTTGATATGCAGTAGTGCATATACTAACACGGTTATATTCATTTTGGTCTAATGCACAGAACAACATATTTATTGCTCTTGCATTTACGGCTGCTGCCGTTTTCTCAGCTGCAGTCCATTCTGAATAATCAGTTGTTGGATTCACTATTTCTCTTTGAGTGGCATTCCAAGCATCATAGCTATTTGATTGCATAAAGAATGACATACGTGTTGCCCAATAACTATAGTTAAGACCATTGAAAAATGGAGGTCTTTGTGTCGATTGACCCTCCGTGTAAGTGGTGTTTTGAGTGCTAGTACTTACGTTATTTGCCATATTACTATAATATATCAAATAACTATGTTATGGTTATATGATGACCGTGCTCTGATACCAAATGAAAGTGCGGTGTGTATACGATTATATGTGCTAATATAGTACACACGGATCGTGTAATATGGACTATAATATAAATGCGGAAATAGATGATAATAGCATAGTAAATAAAAATAGAAAAATCACACCAGAGATTTTTATACTGGTTCGGAGCACCGTCCTACGTCCAGTCCCAGACTTCTATCTGGATTTTCACTATTAACTACCTCGCTTCACCCGGAGGAACAGGTTTACAACACCCGAGCAACCAAACGGGATTTCACGCCTCTAATACACTGAGGACTTCAACACTTGCCTCTTACAACACAGAGGACTTCAACAAAAGAACAAATACAATTGTTGTTGACAACTTGTGCTCTTGAAAACACGGATTTGTCACTAGTAGTACACCCTTCCTATAATCTTATCCTCAAAGTATGCGAATGATGTTTTGAAAAGATTAAGGAAAGTATATTACTTATTGAATCAAAAGATATGAAATAGTTTCAATGATTCAATAAATAATCGAGAGCTTTTAGAATGCAGGAGTATATATAAAGTAAGATCAGAGATTAGAGTAAAAAGCATATATAATCCTGTTGTTTTAATCAACGATTTAGATGAGTTTATATAGATAAGAATGGTTGTAACTCTTTGTGAGCAGTTGCCATTAAGAGATATGATCTTTGATGAAAGGTAAGAGATGCAACCTTTGGAGAAAAGAAGTGTCTTTTGGAAAAATTGCTTTCTGTTTAAAAACGGTCGACAGGTTAAAAAGTGACCAGTAGACAGGAATTTAAATATATATACGTTATGTGCATGTGTGCACGTTCAGTGTGCAAATTATGCAGGAACGGTCGACCGCATATATTATGACCGGTCGACCGGTCCCTGTAAAGTTGCACACTGAATGTGCAACTACATTTTAGTCGTATATATATTGATTTCCTTGAAAATGCATGATTATTTGAGGATAGATTTTAACAAGTTTATCACTATTATAATATCAAATAATCAACCTACAATCTAGAGTACCATATATAGCTCTTTATAGCCATAATGACCTTGTTTTGTCGATCGCCTTTAGTTATTTGTCAGAAATCAAAACCTTCATAAAACTTGTGACTCAACAATAATTGAAGTAAAATGAAAGAAAAAAAATCATGTCAAATGGAAATTGTTGTCAACTGAGTTATAAGCTTTTTTTTCTTCTTTCTAATATAAATGGAGTTATAAACTATTGTAAACTATGTCAGCGGCGTGTTTTTTGATTTGTTGCTGTAGTGAAATTCACGCTGTTGCTTCAAACGATGGTGGTGGTTTTGGAGTGTTCACTTCAAAAGGCGGTTATGGTGGAGCTGGTTCGGGTGTTGGTTTTAATGGAGCTGGTTCGGGTGGTGGATCTGCTGGTGTTGGTCTGGGTGGTGGAATTGCTGGTGTTGGTCCGGGTAGTGGATTTGGCTGTATCACAGCTAATAATGCTGATGTTGGTTTTGGGGCAGTTGGATTAGGTTCTAGATTTAAATCAGGTATGGTATTAAGGTGTGCAGTTATCTAATTGTTAATCAGTACCTAACTAACAATAGGTAATTCGTTTATAAGTGCAGTTATTAACATGAGTTTTGCTTTCTATATTTGAAGATTATTCTAAAAAAATTGTGACATTAATTTATAAGTGTGTGTATAATTAACATGAGTTTTGCTTCCTATATTTAAAGATTATTCTAAAAAATGGTGATATTAATTTATAAGTGTGTGTATATTGAAAAGAAAACACAAACATGCACATCATACAAAAGAATTAATTTGCAAAAGTTGAATTACACTTCTAATAGGTCACATGTTAAGCATCCAACTGGTACATGCATATATCATTTAGAATTATTGGATATGGATGAAATTCATTCAGAAACTGTAAAGTCTGTTATTTCAACATAATTTGAATATATGTGTTACACAGCTATTGGCTTTTCACACAATCTGATTCCGCAAGTACTTGTAGAACCAAAGTATTGAATATTCAAGCTATACAAAAAAGCAGATAAAGAAAACTTTCATTATATCAGGATAAACAGAGAGAACAAACATACAAAAATAACAAGTCCAAGGAAAAATATTATTTTCAGCTTTTATTATTCAGTATTTAGCTCTTTCAAAACATGCCTATGCGTCAAATTAAAAGTTCTAGCTTAGTATTCCATAAATAGCAAGCCTTGGATAAAGAAAATAGTGCACTAAAAATTCATTTGAAACTGAGAATAAGTACCTTCTGATAGCTAATTTTCACTTTGTTTGCATCAGATGGTCAATTTTTACATTTTTCTACTTCATATGATTCATTTTCAATTTGTTCTAGTTCAGAAGATTGAGTTTCACTTCGTTTTGCTTCAGATGATTCATTTTCACTTCGTTTTGCTTCAGCCAATTCGATTTCGCTTTGTTTTGCTTCAGATGAATCATTTTCGCTTTGTTTTGCTTCAGATGGTTTAATTTTTCTTTCTTTTGCCGTATTTTTGCTTGCACTATGTTTGACTACAGGCGATTCAATTCCACCATGTATGTATGTATCTATTACATCTGATACCTGTACATATCTCAACATGGCGGGTACACTATCTCAGCAACGTATGCTAGTTTTTTTTTATCATGAATTGAGAAGTCTAACTCAAGGAAAATACGTCAATTTTGTAATTCTTGAAGCTTCTACATGGGAAGAATTTTCCAAGAAAGATCTGTCTATTATTGATATTGAGGCCACTTATGTTGGTGGTTTGCAAGCTTACCCTTGACCAAAGATTTGATTTTACAAACATGTTTTCATTGTATGTGATTTTGTACATGATGTGCATTATGCAATTATGTACAGTTGTTATCATAAGATAATATGTACGAATAGGTAGTAGAATCTTTTCTAGTCGACATTCTTTGCCTTGTGAAAGGCAGAAGGCCCTCTTGCGTCAGCAGCGATGGATGTGCTATCATAAAAACAATCCGCAATGCATAATATTTACAAGTACCATAGCATTGAATTTCCATTGGGTGTTAACACATATTTTACATATACAAGTAAAAAACAGTACTCTTCTTTACAGTTTGATCAGGATTACAGCAGCCGATAGTTCCTTTTTCCCTGTTTCTTCAAAATACTTGTCAGGTATGAGATATTGTTTCGCCCCTCCATTCTTATTCCATTTTCAGCCTGCATAAGTACAATTATTGTATATTCACGTCGATAACTTTATAATTGCAAAAGACAGAAAGCTAACCTGAAGATGGAGACTCTAGAAAATATTATCATCATAAGTTGTGTGTGATGTTGCATTCATTATTCCAAGTCCTTCTCCTTCTAAAACATTCACAACCTTTGACATGGGCATCAGTTCTTTCTGATTTCTGATGCATATTTGAACTGTAAGCTCTTTTTCATCCAGACACGTCACAGAAATTATTGGACCGTCATTAAATATTAGATTGCAGTTCAAAGAATTTTCATCTACTTTACTTATCTTCTGCACAGTCTCTTCTTTCTTTCTTCAAAGCCTTTCTATGTGCTTTTGCAGCTCTGATATGTATTCTACTACATGAGCAATAGTGCATCGAATGCTCAGCTTTTTCTGTATAAATCACACTTCCATATAAGAGAAAAAAAGGATAGTTTTGTAGAAAACTATCTGAACTTGAAACTTAAATTTTGATCCTTTTCTGGAAGAAGATTTTGCAGAGAAGAGTACCAACTATTCAGTTTCTTTCTCCGTTCACGTTCATATTCATTATGATTTGATCTCTTATTCGAGGTTTTAGTAGGTATGGGCTCAGAACTGAGGTCTTGTGTAGGAGGAGAGGATGTAGTAGAGTTATCATTCAATATATTTTGTTAGTTGGAGAAGAGTTATAAAGAGACATTAACTCATCAAGGTTGAATTCATCCAGTTGCCAATCTGCTGCCAAAGAATCAACTGTAGAAGGCAACAGGAACATGGCTGTAGGTTGTTTGTGTATCTTGAAATGGTACAAAATCTCCTCTTATCTATAGAGAATTTCTGCTTATGAATAGGCTAATACACATAAGACTTATTCTATTAATATAAATTTATGATATTAGTCAAACATGTTCCCATCGTGTTTCCAAGTAAATATCGAACTTTGTTCCACTTTGAGGATATCATTCTTCTATAAGGTTCTGATTTCTAAGTAATGGAGATGTTGAAATATTAAATTTGATTTGTTAATTTCTAAAAGTTCTTATTATTAAAGTTTACAGAGTCTTCTTGTATTTGATATAATCTGGTGAGAGCTCTAAAATTTTATATTAGTTACTAGAAATAAGAGTTATATAATAGTTATGTTTCTAGAGTTGTCTAAAGAGAAAGTTATAGAGTTGTCAAATGAGTCATGTTTGTAGAGTATTCTATATCTAGAATGTTCTACTGAGTCATATAAATAGAGAAGTTCTTCCCTCATTTTATATCCACTAATCAAGCAAGAAATAAATCATTAATAAAGAAAAGTTCTACAATAAAATAAAAAAACCCTCTTTCTTATATTCTCTCTCTCTTTCTCCAAAAATATTCAACAAAGTGGTATCAGAGCAAGAATTTAAAAAAAAAAATAGAGATGGCGAATAATGGCGTTCCCCTACAAGTTCCAATGCTTACCAAGAACAATTATGATGATTGGAGTTTAGGGATGATGGCTCTCCTTGGAGCACACGACGTGTGGGAGATAGTTCAAAATAGCTATACTTAACATGAGAATGAAGATGGTTTACCTCAAATTCAAAGAGATGGTTTGAGAAAATTAAAGACAAAGGACAAGAAGTCTCTTTGTCTAATTTATCAAGCACTGGATGATGACACCTTTGAAAAAAATTGAATCAAAGTTGGCCAAAGAAGCATGGAAGAAGCTTAGAACGTCTTACAAGGGAGCTGATCAAGTCAAAAAGGTACGTCTTCAAACTTTAAGATGAGAGTTTGAAACTTTGCATATGAAAAAAGGTGAACTTGTTTCCGATTACTTCTCAAGAGTTCTAGTGATTAGTAATAGTCTTAAAAGAAATGGTGAGAAGTTAGATGATGTAAGAATTATGGAGAAGATTCTTAGGTCATTAGATCCAAAGTTCGAACATATTGTCGCCATCATTGAAGAAACAAAAAACTTTGAGACCATGTCAATAGAGGAACTTTTAGGCTCATTGCAAGCTTATGAAGAAAAGAAAAGGAAGAAGGAAGAACCTGTGGAGCAAGTCCTTAAGGCATGGATTGATTCAAAAAATAAAGAAAGTAATCGAAGCCAACAAAGATGGGGTGGTGGCCAAGAAAGAGGAAGAGGTCGTGCATATGGACATGGACGAGGTTGAAGGCGCAAATATGAAAACAACAACAACAACAACAATAAAAGAGGAGAAAGCTCAACAAGAGGTCGTGGAAGAGTAAATTCAAGTATGACAAGTCACGTGTTAAATGCTACAATTGTGAGAAATTTGGACATTATGCTTCTGAATGTAGAGCTTCAAAGCATAACTTGGTTGAAGAGAAGACCAATTACGTTGAAGAAAAAAACCAAAAAGATGGTACTTTGCCGTTGGCTTATGGGGAAAAGAAAGAGGAGTTAATCTCCAAAGGATTATGTGAGACCGTCGAAAATGGTTATGAATGGCCGAATGATTTGAAGAACGTGTCGCAAATTGGCAAGAAAGCATTTTCGAAATTACGATGGAATGACCATCGTTCTCATATTGTGATAAGTGAGAACGTTGATGAAATAATTTATGATCATATACTTGGAGAAGATTCCACAAACGAATCGTTGAATTTATTGAAAGAAGTATATAGAAAAAATGATGCAAAAATAACAGAAGAAGACAATCTGATTCATGAAAAAGAGAAAACGAAGAATAGTGACAATGAGAAAGATGTTGGAAAATTATTGGAATTTGAGGATTTAGAGAATGATAAATTGAAAGAAGAAGGAAAACGTGTAGATGATGAAAGAGAAGAAGATGAAGAAAATAAAAAAAGCGAAGATGACACTGATGATGAAAACTATGAAAGTAAAGGAGATGACAATGAAGAAGGCTTGAATCAAGGAGACAAAATTCAAAAGCATAGAGGAAATTTGATGTACGAGCAAGAATCTAAAGACATGGAAAAGGAGAATGAAGCCAAAGTGGAAAGCGATTATTTTCATCATGAAAATAAGAAAGTGAGCAAAGTTTATATAATTTTGAACAAAACAAATTTTCAAGTAATGTTTTCAGAAATGACGGATGAAAGTGAAATTTGGAAAGCATACTAGAAATTGAATTGATCAAAAACCGTAAGTGCGAAGTTATGAAAGAATGGAAAGTAGAATATATGACTCATGCAAAATTTATGCTACTGAAACAAGACGGATGTTAAAACACTCATTTTATGGAAGATTCTATTGTGATGAAGAAGGACGAAAAGAAAGAAGTAAAACAAGAATATGTGAACTTGCATTGAAGATCTCAACGTTTGGCAAGAAGGTCAATGCTATGAAGAAAGTTTAGATGATATCTTATTCCTACCGAAGCACGTGAAATACAAAGATTACAAGTACTGCTTAGAGTCACAAATCAAGTTTCAAAGGGGGTGTTGAAATATTAAACTTGATTTGTTAATTTCTAGAAGTTTCTTATTATTAAAGTTTCCAGAGTCTTCTTGTATTTGATAGAATCTGGTGAAAGCTCTAGAATTTTATAGTAGTTGCTAGAAATAAAAGTTATATAATAGTTATGTTTCTAAAGTTGTATAAAGAGAAAGTTCTAGAGTTGTCAAGTGAGTCATGTTTCTAGAGTATTCTATATCTAGAATGTTCTATTGAGTCATATAAATAAAGGAGCTCTCCCCTCATTTTGTATCAATCAATCAAGCAAGAAATAAATCATCAATAAAGAAAAGTTTTCTACAATAAAATAAAAAACTCATCTTTCTTATATTCTCTCCATCTTTCTCCAAAAAATATTCAATAGGAGAATGACTGACATTTTCCATACACACTAGTTTTTGCGAGCATGGTTACAAAATAAACTGGTATTGGTCATGCTAGTTTAAGCTATATAGGAGGTAGACAAATATCACAAATTTGGAGTTGACATATAAAGCTCATAGAGTACAGTTTAGTTTGCAATTATCAAAATTATACGTACATCGTGCACAACTTTTGGATAATAAACCTGAGAGAAGGAAAGTACCTAGGCCACAATCCCTCCTTTGTCACAGGTACATGCAGCTCATTGTCAACTTTAACAAGCCTCCTAATACTCTGTATTGTATTTTCACAAGTGAGATATGATTTGCAGCAGCAATTATATAATGAAGATTTTGAAGTTCCCCCATAAATACATTCAGCTATAAATTATAACCATTCAATATATTGACAAAAAACACATGTTCCAATTAGTAATTTACGCTTTTCACTTCAAAAGGAGGCGGGCTGTAGTTTACATATGCATTATAAGGTAAGCTCAGCCATTTTCATCATATGCATTGTGTCACCACCAAAATTTCCACGGCACATGTTCATATCATACAAGTTTAAATCCCATGTTCCTTGAAAACAACATTATTCAAAAAATCTAATGCCCTCAAATCTTATTCATGCTTATTGGCATCTATTAATATGAGTTTGTCTTTATTTCCAAGGCTATTACGCATAAAAATTATTTTATCTTGTGCATGGTGTAGTATTTATCTGCAATGCATACCACGAACCATGCACGGGAGAATAGCTAACATTATTTATCAGCGAACGGTTAGCCGGTGATGGTGACCATTTGACTGATGGCTATGTTTACGCGACAGTTTATTTTTATGTCATGTCTTAATTCGCAAGTCTGTAGCTGTTCATTGTTGCGTGCGTTCCATTGTCAGTTAGTGCGTGTGAGTGAGTTACCCTTCCTGTGTGCATGCTTTTACTGGTTTCCCTACCTTTCTTCTTGCGTGTATCAATGGCTGTGCATACCTAGGCCTTGCTGTGTCTCTTTATGTTTATACTATATTTAATTAAGGGAGTTGTATAACAGTATCCATATTTGAATTAGGACATAATATATACTTACTATTTTAAATGGATGTGGAGTTTTGTAATTGTAAATTCATTAAATAATAGTAAAGTAGAAGAAATTCAAAATCTCTTATTAATTTCAGAAGCTTTCTCTATTCCCCTTAATTCTCTCTCTAGATATTTTAGTTTTGAACTTTTATAATTTTTCAGTATATAATTATTCTACTAAACTTATAATGCCAATTTATAATCAAATATATATTTTTAAAATTTTCTATGATGATTTACAAATGCTTTCTTAGTTCTTTTCTAATATTTTACATTTAAGTCCATGCATTTAAACTAATTACATAATTCAAAATTTAAACATTTAATGAACTCAATTAACTAATATTCGATACATCATGTAAATCCTAAAATACGTCAATTTTAATAGTATATCATAGCAGCATCAAAACTGGTAAAACAAAATTTCCATTTGCATACAAAGGTATGTACATCATGCAGGTGCGGCGCAGTGAAAAGGAGGCTTGGGCTCTGGTAAAAAAACTCAGGTTCAATTCCTACCATGCGCTTCCCTATCCTGTATAAATTTACTCGAGGGTATGGGAGTTTGGATCAGGACGGCTTTACTATACCTTCATCAGAAGTTTACCGGCCCGCCGGGTTCTCCTGGGTTTTCATAAAAAACAATAATAACAAATTTAATTTATAATTCATTTATGTCAATGAAGTTATCATGCGTTGCACTAAGAATATATTTTTAGTTCTAAACACCTATATTAATTTCAAATTCCACGGTTGTTTACAAACCCTTCTCAATTCTCTCCTAATATTTTTTACTCATATCCATGTATTTAACCAATTATGTAATCTTTATTTTAAATCATTCAAACAAATTCAATTAACTAATATTTATTAATTCATCTAATAAATCTTAAAATATACCGATTTCAGTATGCATACAACACTCATATGTAATAATTGAAGATGATAAAATTATTATTTTTATTCATATATATATAAAGATATATAAATCACATAACATAAAACGTAAACATAAAAAATAATAATTTTTAATTCATTTATCATCAAAAAATATCATACGTTGCAGTGCAAAAAATTTTTTTACAACTTTTAAAGGATAAATTTATATTCTACAACATTGGAATGTGGAAGCACGGTGTAGACATTCTCATTTTCAACATGATATTAAAACTTATCCAACTCATAACTCAAATTAACACTCCACAAAAAAAAATTCCTTTGCAAATATTGAATTTGTAAGCATGACACTCCTACAATAACATGAAATTTATGATTAGCTGCTAAGTTAACAAAAAGGTTTATTAATTGAAATCTCAAATAATGAATAAAAGTTTATGTGTAAATTAGTTGATCGTAAGATGATCTTCTTGACTACAACTGCATACAAAGCTCTTCTTTTTTTTCCTTACTTTTTAACATTCAGCTCCATATATTTAATTAGTTAAGCTGATTATGTATTTAAAATATTTAATATATAAGTAATATTCATTATATCATTGTAAATCCTTAAAATATATATATAATATACATATTAATAAAAATGGAAAATCCTTTTTTTCATCCATATATATAAAAAATACACATGCCACATTGCATCAACCATTCACATATATAGTAAAACTTTTAGTAAGGCTGGTCGGCTTTATAGTGGTCCGTCCACTTTTATTAATGAAATTTAAACAGGTGTTTCGCATATCCACAGAACAATTATGCCAGGTTATAGTGGTCGTATCATTATACTACAATTATTACAGGCCTGAAGCAGAGATGACCCAACAACTACTTATAGTGGACGAGCCACTTACAGCACATTCATTAGCAGCCCATATTGAAACAATTACAAACACAATTTCATGAAAGGCACAAAGCCACACATTTCTATAGTAATCCAAATCTCTACAAGAAGATATCATATAATTATGAAGCAATATAGCCAAGTAGATTATTACATATGTATAGTAAAAGCAGTGTGTGTGTTTATTTATTTTGCTATTACCGAGTTAGGACAATAATTTCGACAAAAATATGTAGCTATCGACCCCCTACCTTATGTCTAAGTGTTGCATGCCATTTTAAAATTTAAATTTCTTTAAATATTATTTTTTAATTTTCAATTTTTAATATAACAAAAATTTAAATATTATTTTTTAATAATATTACCATGTGCAACACATGGATTACATACTAGTTATACTTAAAGTTTTAATCATGTTTTAATATCTTAATTATATTCTAGTTATAGCCCAACTATATGCATGTGCGTGCAATTCCAGGTACATGGGATTTATGTGTGTTTAGTCCATGTGTGTAAGTGTTGTGCCTATATTTATATAGTATGTACATACATGCTGTTAGTGTGTGTTATATATGAGTCAAAGTTGATCTTGTGTGTGGGCTATGCATGTAAATATATATGTGCTTCCCTGCATACTCAAATTTTAGTCCATCTTTGTTCATTAGTTTGAGAGTATTCCATTGTTTGTTTTATGCTTGCTGCCTCTATTTCTTGCGTACGAGGAGAGTGAGTTTGCAATCCCACTACATATGCTAACATACTGAAATGGATAGATTACCATCAGATTTCAGTTTTACGGACTGGAGAAATATTAGAATGGTATCCAAAAAATCTAGTTTTACGGGTTCTCACACCTGCATTGAGCAAATTATTTGTGTACCGTGTAAAATTGGACGGTGAAAACAAATATCTTGGCATATTTGTGATGGCAACTCATCTGGAGCATCTGCATTAATTGTTTTCAGTCGCAAGACTAAACCTGGTTTTACTTCTTCAGATGTCAATATTGAAGATTTTTGTTTCACTATTTCTTATTTTTATTTTTATTTGAATTATATTACCATGTCCTCTAAACCCCACTTAGTCAAAATCACACCAGTCATGTAGTCGCAGATTTAGCTCTTATGTCTCTATCCAATTTCTGGAACATGCACATAGTTATCTTACCACTAGTAAAATGCACACCAAAGAACACCCACTAAAGCAGCTGTTCTAAAAGTATATTAGTTTATTTACTATGGATTTTTCCCTTTTAATTCAATTTGGAAACCAATACATGTTAATTTTTATAAAGAGAAATACAGCAAATAATCTTCAGATACGTGTGTTTCATTTCAACAGTTTGTGTGATACATGCTACATAGCAAAGTGATTGCATTATATCATACTATTCTAACTGGAGTATTACAACTTAATTCAGATGCAAATTATCCACTGTTTCTTCTATTTGTATCTAGGTAAGGATGATAGGTGATGAGGGTTTTCCTGGTTTTGATTTCACACCAAGAAATGAGTTAATAAATGGAAAGGTAGCTATAATCGAATTCCTATTACTCATTGATTTTGAGCTTTTAACCGAAAAAAGTTTACTAAAGGGCACTAGTTTCTTAGACTTTCTTTATACCACTTCAAACAATACCTCATGACCCGTCTCATTTGTTACTGACATTGGGGCTTTATTGATGTTAACCTAGTGCCATTCAAAGGGTAAATTCTTTATCACATCATTTTAGAGAGGCTTTGGCATATAATTTTAATATTTTTTTTTGCCTATTATATTTGAAAAGGTGTTAGACTATCTATCATGTTAGGTCATTATGGTGTTGGTTACCGACTGTTATGGAAAAAGGCATCACTATACATACTATATATGCAATCAAGAAAGAAAATCATCACCATTGCCAATGGAATTGGTAACCGATGATTGTATGCTGATAAATTGGTAAACTAATAATTAATAAAAAAAATTAATAATAGATAAGAGTTATGCTTTTTTTATGTACACTAAGTCTTTGATAACTGATAATACTATATTTTCGTACATATGTTAAATCTACTAATGCATAAATAATTTCACTTCTAGTTTAGTTGATGAAAATATTTAACTTTATCATAAATAATTTCACTTCTAGTTATGCCGTCAATAGATTTGATGTTTTCTACTGTACCAATAGTATTTGTATGCCAGTTAAGCCTATTTTTGGTATTCGTTGGCTTGCTAACAGTTAATTTATCATTTATAGTTCTGCTGTCATGTTAAGAGCTATAATTCACAAATACATAAAGGCTTAGTCAACATTAACGAAGTTCCAAGATTATAGAAACAAGCATTTGTGCATATGGAGCAATTCATTTTAACTGAAGGACATAAGAAATTAAAGACTTATGATTATGGAGTGCTCTGTTATTCCTTGATGTATGAAGTCTCATTTAGGCATGTTTCTCGGGTACTCTATTATTCTATTAACTCATTTACTGAATTTCCCATCCTCCTGTTTGGTGGATCTGTAGTTCTAAATAGATTGTTAGTTATGATATTAAAATTTTCAGTACAGTTCTTTGATGATACAATATGATCAGCATTAATTTAAAATCCGTAAGCCCATACGAAAATCAACACTATAATTTGTGATGTAATCCAAATGAAGGATCACCTTTTCTATACTAAGCTTGTTTAATAATTTACTTGCTGGGATTAATTATTAATAGATAACTTAGTTGTTCATGTAATTAAAAAAAATTTAAGTTAACTAAATTTTATATGAAAATTAACTAAGTATTGTAAAATTAACAAGTTTATAATAATAGTAATAATAATAATAATAAATTAACTAGGTTTATGAAAAATTTACAAGTTTGAGATAATTTATAAAAATTAACCAAGTTAATAAAATTTAAGTTTGAGATAACTTATAAATTTAAGTTAATTAAAATATAAGTCATGATATTTAAGTTTTACTGATTAAGACAATTTATAAGATTGAGTTAATATAAATAAATTTATAAATAAGTTAACCGAGCTTTATAAAAATTTAACTAATTTTTATAAAAATTAACCAAAATTTTAAAAATTAACTTAGAGTTATATAAGTTAACTACGTTTTATAAAAATTAAATAAATTTATACAGATTAATTTAGTTTTATTAGAATTTAACTACGTAAATAAGTTTTTAAAAATTAAATAAGTTTGTCATAAAAATTAACCAAGTTTTATAAAAATTTAACTAAGTTTAATTAAAATTGTTTAAATTTAAGAAAAGTTCAACTAAGGATGTTTGAGATCCTTCAAATATGAAACAGTTTCATAATCATTTATTAATTGTTAAACTTGTCTACAGGTAATTAGCTTTTAAGGAGTAAAGATCACCAGCTGCAGCAAACTTTCTGATCCTCACTGTGCCTTCACCCATTGCTCTACAAATAGCATCATTATCCATAAGAATAGAGCTTACCTCTCGTCCTATAAAAGAACCGAAGTAATCCTTATTAGGCATCATATGGAAAGATGCCCTCGAGTTCAGCAACCAATGGTTTGAGACATCCGATATTACTGCAGACAACACATCGTCAGACACATACTTCTCCACCGCAAATGATGAAGATCCGTTTTTTCCCTTCTTCTTCAAATCTGGACAATCCTTTTTCCAATGACCAGATTTCTTATGAATGAAGCACTTTCCATCCTTAGACATTCCTCTTCTGCCATTACCGGGCTTCCTGGATTTGGAACGCCTCTAGAGTGTCAATTCTTCTTATCTTCTCTACCTCTTTCAGCAAACAGACCATGGCTACCACTTTCACCTCTATTTCCTTCACTTATCTCATTCATCTAATCTCTCAAGCCCTCAGATATAAGGCCTAACTTCACATCTTCTACTATCAATGTGTCTCTAGTGAACATAAGATTGTTAGCGAAACCTATGTATCGCTCCGGAAGAGAACACAAAATAATCATTGTCATTTGCTCCTCATCCATCTTCAAGTCAACATTCTTCCTCTTAATCACGATATAATCAAAGAAATTAAGGTGTTCCTTAACTGAAGTACCCTCTATCATCTGCATGGTGAAAAATGTCTCTAGCAATATCAGATGGTTAGTCAGAGATTTCTTCAAGTTGAGATTTTCTGGCTTTTTCCCAATGCCCCTTGTAGTGATCTCACTGCTAATCTCTGAGATAAAGTTCTCTCCCATAGATAGTTGTAAAGTAGTAAAAGTCCATTTCTCCATCTCCTTTCTTTCTACGACTAAGACGTCAACCGTCAACTCCTCGAGGGTAAACACTACTGGATGGACTTCATTCCTTATTAGAACAGCCTTCATCCTACATTGCCACTTTCTGAAGTCTTTATCTCTATTCCATTTCTCAATTATCGACTATGATCCTGACGCGATATACATCCCTCCAATATAGGGTCTTGTAACAACTAGAGTCACATCATCTCCTACCATAATGTATAACACTCCTAAATCAACCTTGCCGCTATAATACTAGACTGTTGGGGAAAATCCCTTTAGATGATCAGTCTAAGGGGAAAAACCCAACGTAGTGGAAAATAACTGGATCGTGATTGTAGTGAGGCGAAACAATAGAGATAAATACCAAAACAGACAATCATAGATCTATGCAATGTAGAAAAAATAAATAATGCCAATCAAGATGAAATCGCACAACCCTTTAAAATTTATTTTTTTTGAAACTTAACCAAATTAATTTCATTAACTCAAATAATATTCAAATTTGTACATATTTAGGTTTTTATCTATTGATAATAAAAAAATTTGTACTTACCTTAAAAATGAAAACGTTTAATTTGGTTTTCCTAAAATGATCATTTATTTACATTAAAACACATTTTTTGTTTAACGCAAAACGTATCGTTCTTTTATTAAATCTATTAATTGCAATCAACATTTTCCATTCTTTTAATTAAAATATTTGAGTCACATTAATTGCAAAGACTTACAAAATTAAATTTCAAAACAAACAACTAAAATGGATGAAAAATAGAACACAATTGTTTATTTAAACAGGTTTATAAATTTGTTGTTTATACACAAGAGTAATAAATAACTTTGAAATAGATTATATTCCTATTCTTGTAATCAATCTGTATACTAATACATAGTTCAAATAAACATATATTTCTTCCTTTAAAATCAATCATTCTGTTCTTTATTTTAATGAAACTAAACCTACATTTACAAACGAAACATTCATTTTATTTGATGTAAATGTTCTTTTCATTAAATCAAACTTTCCTTATATTTTCACAAAACATAAGCAACTTTTAATTATACCTATTAATTTACAATTTAGTATTCTCTTTCCTATTAATTGAAATTTTTTAGTTACATTAATTTCAACTGATTAAGTTTCCAAATGGACTAAATGAATGTATTGAGAAGTAGAACAATTATTTTCTATCTAATAGTAATTTAAACATATTTATACACTATTGAATACAAACGGTAATCACACATTTCTTACTAAATGATAATTTATCATCTCTACAATTCAGCTACCAAACATTTCAAATAAATAAACATATGATTACTCCTTTGCGAAACTTATTTATTTTTATTCTTTTATTTTGATTTACACTCCTACTGATAAATCAGCCAATACCTTATGAAATTGTTAACATAGGTTTCTTCCTTGTTATCCTCATTTTCTACAATTGACGCATTTTCTTACATTAACCACAATATTTAATTACATTAAATTCCAAATAATTATATTCTAATTCTAGCAAATTGGTTTAATTAGATTTCAATCTTTTTATTCAATCAAATATTACACTATGGACATAGTTAACCTTGGTTTGTATCTTATGACGTTAATATTCTCCAATTTTATCTTAATTTCCATTAACTGTTATAATATATGTAAATATAAATAGTGAGCATGTTATGTACTGTTTTGTATTTAGTCCCACATCGTGGGATTAGTTCTATCCCAATCTCCTAGGCCTTTATATAAAGGTGCTGATGTAATGAAAATGTATGATTAATCTCTGCAGTGAATAAAATATTTTCTTCCTCTTTCTTTAATGTCTTCTTATTCTATAACACGTTATCAGCACGAAGCTCTTATATATCTTCTAAACGGTAAGCTATCTTTCTGATCTAATTGATCAAATCTTTCAGATTTCATTCTATTAATTTTTTTCTTTTAGATCTCATTGTATCATTGATCTAATTATTCGGATCTGATTATACTTATACATCTTAGTTTTTTGTCCATGTATTTCAGATCTTGTTTTGTTGTAGATCTTATTTTTTAATTCTAATTTTTCAGATCTCTTATAGATTTTACTATCATGTTCATATGGTATTTTTTTTTTAGATCTGTAGATTTTAATCACCGGATCTCTTATTTAATTGTCATTCATGTATATCCATTTTTTGTGATAATTTTAAATTCAATCTGAGACTAAAGTTGTTCCATAGGCTAAAATATAATTTTTGACCTTATTCTATTAATTTTCATTTTAGATCTTTTGTATCATAGATCTAGCTTTCTAGATTTCATTATATACATATGTATACATATGTACGTACGTAAGTACATACATACATACATACATACATATATATATATATATATATATATATATATATTACCTCATAGATCTTGATCTATTAATCTTATCATTTTAGATCTCATTTTATTGTAGATCTAAACTTTTAGATCTCATTCCATTGTTTGGTAAAAAAAGATTTTCATTTTGAAATTTTTTTGTTTGGATTTCGGTTTGAATGAGAACTGTAGGAATAATTTTACCACATGATTTATATTTTGAGAAGAAATATTTCACTATTTCTTAGAGAAATAAATATAAGGATAATACGTATCTAGAAGATCGTATTAAGTCTATATGAAAGAATAAGAACTTGAAGTTCATATGTGCAAAGTGAAAGATTAAAGTTTTCATAAGCTGAAATAAGCCATGAAAAAAAATAAAGTGAGCAATTTCAGAAGAAGATGTTGATATGTCCAGAAGACATAACATAAAAATAATATGTTGAAATAACATTACAAATGTGGTAAATACTATTTCCTCGAAGAGAAATAGTATTATGATTCTCATGTTCGAATACAGTTATGAAGAGTCCTCTTGTTTCATTGTATTTATTTAATATTGGAGACATGAAGTTCTCAAATAAAAGTTATGCATATAAGTTTGCATTCCTAAAAAAAGGGTTTATATATTAAAACTCAAATATATAAATTTGAGATGTGAAGCTTTGAATTATTAGAAAATCTAATTCAGATTATGGTAAATTCCAATTGCAATCAAACCTGAAGTTTGATAATGAAAATCAAGTTGTACCATTTAGGATCTAAAGTATTAAACAATATTTTAAAGTAAAATTGAAACATGAAGTTTTAAAAATATTTTCCAATGGTATTAACTACTAAACCAAATAAAAATACAGAAATTTATTCTCTCCAGAAGTGGTGATAATAATAAAAAAAATCTCCAAAAAAGATTTGTTGATATATTTGGTGATTTTACTAAACCAAATGAATACATAGAAATATATCCACTCTCCTACTCTCTTTCTTTCTAATAGAAAACGAGGTATTCTAACAGGAAGTTTATTTCCTAAATTTTTTTCCCTTCTTCCATACATCCATTCATACACAATGTGACGTACAAATTTCCTCTCTCTGTTTAGCTTACAATATGTAAATAACCACATATATTAATTCATATATTAATCAGTAGTAATTAATAAATCATTAAATAAAATTAATTGATTAATGAGAATGGTCCAACAAAGATGCGTATGAATACTTCATACATTTATTCTTCTTTTATATTATTGTTGACAAGGATCATAACGTAAACACATGGTATATATTTGGGTTTCTCACTATTCCAGTTGTTATGAATTAATAAATGGTATTTAATATTACCTATTCATATTTTTAAATATGCTTATATTATGAAAGTAAACATAATAAAGTCAGCACAATCTTTAATTATAATTCATCCCTTCTCGACCAATCAATCTATATAAAGGTCTTTCCATATTTTCAAGGGTATTTTTGCATTTTCAAGGAAATTAATGAATGCAATTAATGAGATTGGATCAATAGCTATCAAAAGGATGCAAATAAGAAATTATAGTCACTTTTTATAGATTATATTTGGTTGTCTTTTGCTATTTTGCAGTAATGTTTTTTTCTTCCACTGTAACTACTATCAGATATGGGTTCTTATTTTATGAAATGCATTGATTATATACCCATAAATAATATTTTGATGCTTATGCATTTTTTCCATATATAGTTGGTGATATGATAAACATAGTCAAGCTTGAGTTTAAAACTTTGGACTTATTAGGAGATAACTTTTTGTCATAAATATTGGATGTTGACATTCAATTACAATCTCAATATTTGGAAAATGCCATTAAAAATGATATATGTCCCTGTATGATAAAACAAAGGCTCTTATATTTTTAAGGTGTCATATCCGCGACAATCTTAAAATAAGATATTTAACCAAAAAAAGATCATATTTACTTATAAAACTCCCTGAAGGAGCGTTATGACCACTAGAAGATAGCCACACTTCCAAACACTAGACAAGAGTGGTTGAACATGAAGTTTCAACAAATTGAAAGTTGGTGCTTGTATGTTTTTCCTTTCAGAACTAATTGAAATAATATACTGATGAATGTTGTGTTTTAATCAGTAGTCCATTTTAAAAAAAATTAGAAAGTATTAGCATTTATTTAATGCTTACAAATTTTAGTAATTGACTAACTATATTGTCTTTAATTCTTAAGATATGGACCATCAATATTTGAGTGATAATATATGCCTACTAGATAGTGCAACTACTCATATGATTTTGAAAAACCAGAAGTTTTTCTATGAACTTAATATTTTAGTTGAAAATTTCAACCATTGCAAATCTGCTAATATAGTTGAAGGGTCCGGAAGAGCCCATATAGTATTACCAAATGGTGCATATATCTTAATTCAAAATACATTATACTCAAGAAAATTTAAAAGAAATTTATTGAGTTTTGAGGATATATAAATGAATGGCTACCATATTGGAATTATAATGAAAACGTCATAGAATACCTTTGCTTTTCAGGTAAATAGGCCCAAGGAAGAAGTTGCAAAAAAAGTTAGTCTCAGGGACAACAAGTTTGTTTTTTAGTCTGAAGGACACTTTTTAGTGTAAATTGAAAATGATAGTTACAACTATCATTCCGTGATTTACACTAAAAAGTTTCCTTCAGCCTAAAAAACAATCATCTTGTCCTTGAGACTAAATTTTTCTCTAACTTTTTCCTTGAGCCTAAAAACCCCTTTGCTTTTTTTTAAAATTGAAAGCCAGAAGCTTATTTTAGAAAAAGTTGGTACAATTTGAACTGGATTATATTTCACGAAATTTGGCATAATTGAATCCCATATTTAAACATGAGGCAGAAGCTTACAAATATCACTTGAATGCATCTTATCAATTGATAAAAGAATTATCCTCCTATTATTAATATGTATGGTGTATTTTCTAGTAGCAATATGATAATGGATCAAAATGAGAATCCAAAGATGATTATTATTTAATGTGACAATGTTCCTCAACATTGAGGGGGAGGATAAAGAGATACAAGTTCATTTTGATCATCAATGTCAAATATTTATTAACATGTATAAAGATGCAAAATATTAAGTAACTTGAATAAATTCTTAATAATATCCCTAGTAGACTTTCTCCACTACAGATTTGAATCACTGAAGGATCAAAATCAGTAAACCATATCTGAAATATGGTACAAAAATCAGTTCGAAATACTTTTGGAGTAAGTAATAAAGATGCCAAATAAAAGATGTGAGTGTTTTTGAAGAAACACTTAAGGGTTCACTTGTAGAGACTAATGACATGATTGTCAAATTATCCTAGAAGTGGTTTAGGTGCCTAAAACATGATAATTAAAGAGATCTCAATAAATCATATCTACGACTGACAAGAAATAATCATCGATGATAAATTTGTAAATAATAAAGTGCTTATGTTTATAAATAAATTAAGGATCTTTAATTAGGGGAAAATATGATTCGCCATCATGAATCCTTTACTAATAGAGAAATATGGACATGTAGTCCGTACAGTAGCAAAAGTTCTTGAAATGCTTAATATACCCCGAAGGTATAAATATGGTTTAAATCATATTAAATGATGAAAGTATACAAATTCCTGAAGAATATAAATAACTTTGGTGGTTATAAAGAAGGAAAAGAACAAGGAGCATAGATTACAACCTACTTTTAAGTATTGTTGTAATGAAAATCTTGATATAATTCATGATGAGTAGATTACTTTCTATTTTTAAGTATCATTGTAATAAAACTCTTAATATCCATTGAAGTGATAGTTGCGATATGCAAATACTTATTAAAGTATACAAATTTCTAAAGAATCACATAAAGTGTAGATTACAAATTTCTTCTAAGTATTGTTGTAATGAAAATCTTGACATACTTCAAGATGAGTAAATTACTTCCTACTTTCTAGTAATGTTGTAATGAAATTTTTAATATTCATGAAATATGTATAGTTGCAATGCGCAAAACTGATTTGATGCACAAAAATGAAAGCACATGAAGTGTTTTTCATAAAAGTAGCATACATAATGCATAAAATGCAAACCATATTTGGAAGAAACAATCTTAGAAAATTTGATTGTATCGAAGGAAACTACTAATAATTGTATTATTAATGAGATTCATATTTATAGATCCAGAAGTATCTATAACCAATTTGAGTTATCGAAAGATGAATATGAGTTTAAAGGAAAATTTTAAATCAGGGGGAGCATCCATAAGTATTTTATAATGCACCTTTTTTCCTTAACTAAGATTTTTCCCATTGGGTTTTTATTAGTAAGGTTTTAATGAGGCATATCTTGATCCAGAAGTATCAACTTCCCAATAACAATTGAAAATAAGTTACAATGTACTTTTTTCCCTTATTTAAAATTTTTTCCATTGGGTTCTTACTAAGGTTTTAACGAGACATTGTCTTGATCTAGAAGAATCAACTGACTTTTCAAGAAGTAACATCTTAAATGTGTTATTTAAGTTAAATTGTATTTTTATCCTTGGCTAAGGTTTTTCTCGTCGGGTTTTCCTTTGTAAGGTTTTTAATGAAGTATTATATTGATCCAGAAGTATCAAACTCTATTTGATCTATAAATTATTGAAATATCTCATGCTATATTGTACTTTTTTCCTTCACTAAGAATTTTTCCATGGGGTTTTTCTTAGTAAGGTTTTAATGAGGCATTAGTTTGATCCAGAAATATCAAGCTTCATTTGAAGAAATAAGAAAATAAAATATGTCATTGTACTCTTTTTCCTTCACTATGATTTTTCCCATTGGATTTTTCTTAGTAAGGTTTTGATAAGACATTATTTTGATCCCGAAGTATCAAACTCTTTAAAAGGAATATCATTGTATGATATCTATGATTTCAAGTTGCACTCTTTTCCTCGTTCAAGGTTTTTCCATTAGGTTTCCTAGCAGAGGTGATTAACGAATAAATGAAAGCAAGATAACAATGAGAGAGAGCAATCATCATATACATTACAAAAGGGACAACTTCAAGTTATCAGAGGATTCAAGATTGAAGATGCATATTCAAGGGGGAGTGTTATAATATATGTAAATATAAATAGTGAATATGTTATGTACCGTTTTGTATTTAGTCCCACATCGTGGGATAAGTTCTATCCCAAGCTCCTAGGTCTTTATATAAAGGTGCTGATGTAATGAAAATGTATGATTACTCTCTATAGTGAATAAAATATTTTCTTCCTCTTTCTTTAATGTCTTCTTATTCTATAACATTAACGCAATATTTAATTACATTTATTTCCAATTTGATTTCAACAAGTTAAACAAATAGTTAGCAAATAACAATTGTCGTCTTTAGCTTAATTTAATCACATTAATAAGTTTGTTATTTACAACAAATGTTATAATTATTTACGCAACACTAATTTGATTCAATTATAATTTATCATATACTATTTCATTTGTTAATACAATATTTAAATTATCGATTACTCTTTTAATCCAATTCCAATTAATACATACATTATTACAATTAATTTACAATATGTAACCAATTATAGCTTTTTAATCATTTTAATTAATTGGCATTACATTTAAAGCAGTTATCAGTTACCTTAAATTAATATTATTACATTCCATTCCAGTTATATTCTTACTATTAAATCACAAATTTTTCTTTCTTCCAACATTAAATCGTAAAACTTTATTAAATTAACTAATTTTAATTATCGAAAATTACCGGGTCGTTACACTTGACGATAAGATTGTATCATTCCTTATCGGGCAGTTCAGTCTTCTTTGGATAGATCAACGGCAATACCTGAAACTTGATGTCAATATCATAGAAAGCGGCTGGAGGCAGGGTGCAAACAATGATATCCTTGCTTCCAAATTAGCTGCAAATAGAAACCACGCTATTAAAGCCATCTGCATTGTACATAATGAAACGACAACATGAGTAACCAACCATTTGGCAACTGTAAAGCAACTACTAGGTAAGCATACCAGTATTTTACAAGTTATAATTTTGCAACTGTAAGGCAATCTTGTATATAAACATATAATGCATCATGACTCATTGAATGCCTTTGTTCAAATTCAGGTCGCTACCCTTCAAATTTTTATTTAATATGCCCTATGTCTGTTAACAAATCAATAGCAAGTTTAAAATTAGGCTAATGGTTATAAATTAAATAATAATTGACTTATGACTTCATATTTTAAAATTTAGCAATAATTCAATAGATAACTTAGATAAGTTCAAATGTCTTACTCAGTGGCCAAGTTCTCTTTTTTATTTTCTTATTGCAATGAATTAAATTAAGGTGCTTATGAATTTTGATGTGCTGTGCGCATTTTATATGTTACAAGTTAAGCATGCTAATAGTTCACTCTAGGAGGTTTAAGAGCTTCTTCTTTTTGGACCAACTCACAAAAACATAATGCCATTCATCTCCACTATTACTAAATGGTGGCTACGCATTTTCACTAAATGGATATACTCTAGATTTTCCTGGTGCATTATAAATAAATTGAATATAATTAGTTATGCATTTTTGCACAATCTGTTATGTAGCATAAAGTTGATTGAAAATGCATATATCATATTTTTGTAGTTATAATGAGCAAGATGGAATAGTAAATAAGCTTTTCTACTTGCATGCATTTGAATATTTAGAAATAGATTGTTTTTCTTGCATTCACGTAAATAGATCAATGTATGAACATAGTGCAAGTATTCATTCCTGCTGTCATAATTTGCTTGTTATATTAAAGCCATATATTTATATCTACTTATTATATTACTATCTGGTTTGTGTTTACAAGCAAAAACACCCATGTAAAAGAACAAGAATTTTTTTATTTGGAGCTTAATGGTTGTATGTGAAGATAGATAGAACTGTAGTATTCATGCTGAAATATAATTCTAAGAGTCTCCCAACAAGTCTGATTGTATCTTAAAAAAATGTCGAAAGAAACATGATGAACAAGAAAATCTCTCGGCAACCGATTTCGGACCGGAAGTGCTTAGGTGCCACATTAAATATTCACCAAAAAAATGCTTAGTAGTTTATGTCTAAGATAACGAGACTAATTTATGTAGGAAAAAATTGATACTTGAGAGTGAAGATCATTTTTCTTCTTTGTTTGGAACTATTAATTAATAGAGATCTAGATGCATGCGTTAATTGCAGTGAAATTTGTTTTAATTTGAGCGGAAGAGAATTATTCGATTAGGATCTAGTATTGTCTATTTATATATTAATGGAACTGTAAGAAAAATCAATTATGCAGTCTCATAGAAACAATAGCAGAAATAACAGACACGGAAGATTTAACGTGATTCGGATATGAATATCCTACGTTACGGAGACCCAACAACTTCTTTTATTCTACTGAAGAAACTAGTACAAAAGAGAAAAAAGAAAAATGGTTGATTCTCTCACACACTCACATACATATGAAGATGAAATTCCTTCATTTCAATAGACTTGATAATGAAGGGTTACTTAGAGATTAAGAAAATCAATTTTCTGATTACCCAAATATCTTTCCAGATTGCGTGATTTGATTTTAGTACAAATAGATGGCGTAATCTTGGTTTCCATATCTTTCCTTTGATTGATTGATTTTCCATGTCTAATCGTTTATTTATTCATATAACAAATGCATTGACTAATTAATTAGTTTCCTTCCAAAATATCCTCTCATATCTTTTCATATGCGTGTCAAATTAATTGATTGATTGAACCTATTAATCAATTTATTTCCTCCTCAACAAATATTTTAATCATCCAAATCTAACACTCCACCTTGATTCAAATATAACAATCCCTCTTCATCACCTCATTATCAAACAATTAACATAGAAGTTGTTGGGTCTAGCGCCCCATAGAGCTCAAGTAATAGGATTCAAACTGATCAAGTTTGAGCAATGCTCAAACTTGTCCATTCGAAGTGGCTTTGTCATCATATCTGAAGGATTATCCAAAGTACCCACCTTCAACAATTTGATCTTGCTTCGTTCTTCCTCAAACATAAGAAAGAAACCTCTAACATCATTGTGCTTCGTCTGTGAACTATAAGCTTGATTCTCTACAAGATGAATCGCACTCTGACTATCTGAAAATAGCTCTACTATCGACTGCACCATTAAAAGACCATCCAACATCCGAAGTAAGTATAATCCTTCCTCTGTTGCTTCCACAATCGATATCAACTCTGCTTCGGTAATCGATAAAGCTACGATAGATTGCAGCTTTGATCTCCATGAAATCGATCTTATGCCAAGTGTAAAAACATAGCCCGACACTTACTTCCTAGCTTCTTTATCCCCAGCATAATCAGAATCACAATATCCTTTAAGAAAGATGCCACCATCTACTCCACCATATAACATGCCCACCGAAGAAGTGCCTCGAAGATACCTAAGAATCCACTTCATTGCTTGCCCATGCTCTTTGCCTGGGTTAGACATATATCGACTCACAACACCCATTGCATGGGCCAAATCTAGTCTTGTGCACACCATCGCATACATAAGACTACCAACAACACTAGAATAAGGTATATCAGCCATATACCTTTTGTCTTCTTCCGATAAGGGAGATAAGTCTTTTGACAACTTAAAATGAGAGCCTAATTGTAACGATCCTGATTTTTAATTAAATTTAAATTTATAATTAAAATAAATTTGTAAATTAAGTTAATTTTTCCAAATTTAAATAGGATATTTTTTTATTTAGACATTTATTTTTAAATTTAACTATGGATTTGAAATTCTATATTTAATATCTTATAAATAAAAAAATAATAGTAACATCCCAAAAAATTTGTCAATTAAAATTAATAATATATTTTAAACTTTTAAAATTTAATTTGAAAATATATTGAAAAGTATCAAACAAATAAAATGAGTAATAGACTATATATGGATAAAACTCCAATTTCTTTTGGGTTTAAAATCTTGAAATAATGAATATTATTGATTTGAAAATACTAAAATGAATATCCTGAAGAAAAAAAAATAAGTATATATACCTTCTTTTGAAAAGAAAAAGATTCACTTATTAATAAAATTTGTTTTTAAAACCATTTCTTTCTTTAAATTGGTATAAGTAGAAATAATAAACAAAATGTAGGCGAAACAGGAAATAAAAGTTAAAATAATACCTATATAGATAATTATTTATTTAAAAAGTATAGTAGTAACTTTAGTTTGAGATTTGAATAAAATGTGTACTTATGCATAAAAATATTTTTACCTAAGTTCAAGTTAAATACGAATTGAATATAAAATTGTACAAGTGTATGTATGAACATATATAAATAGACATAAATGAATTATAATTCAAGTTGAATTGGAATTTGAATCTAAATTTAAAATAAAAGTACTAAAGAAGTATTTGGCTTTTAAAATCATTAAGGTGAAATTTATATAATGTAAATATTGGTTAAAAATAATTCTTTTAACATTGTACATATACACATACAAATGAATAAAGAGGTGTATTCATTTATAAAGTAAATATGATAAAAAAATTATTTAAAAAAAAAACTCTTTTGTCTTTGAAATTTGCAAAGGTTAAACATATACAAAAGAGATGGAGTAAAACAATCAACATGCATTGTGATTTCATAATCATTTTTTTTACATATGGCATTCTATATAATTTATTGAGTAAAATAATGAAATTTAAAATTATAGAAACTTTTCATCTCTCCATATGCAATCATATAATATCTCAGCAAATCTGAACAAAACAGTAACAAAAACTTGGGCATTTCAAATCTAAACACCAAAGGAAAAAAAGTAGAAAAAAAATCAGAAAAAGCTGAAGCATTTCTCTTGGATTCAAAGATGAAAAAAAATATGAATTCTTCTTCAACCTTAAGCTATAGGTTTACGCACAAGTAAGTTTTTAACTTTAAAGTTTAATAAATTTATGGTTTCAAAATCAAGTTTTTAACATAAAACAAATTCAAGATTGCAGATAAAAAAAAGACAGAACTGCAGTTTTTGGCCAGAGATGGTGCAGATTCTCTCAAACAAATTAAGGCAAGTATAAATTCCGTTAAAAATTTGAATGTGAAGTAGTAATCAACAATAAAGCAAAGATTTAAACAACTTTATTAATCTGTTGCGGGAGAAAATCAAGATCAAAGATTTAATCTACCTCTAGTTTTCAAGTTGCAGAAAAAAGAGCTTCTCTGTTACATAAAGGAAACTCAAACTGTAAGTGATTTAAAGATTACTGTTATTAATGAATTAAGTAAATAAACATAACAAGAGTAAACAAAGATCTTTATTTACAATTTGCATATTTAAACTCCAAGATTTAAAGAAGAAAAAAAATTTAGGCTTTCATCCTTCTTTTGAAAACTGTCAGGAAGTTTTCTGTCTTCAGGCAAAAAGATGTGAGCAAACCTTCAACCTTAAATATGTTTAATGTTGTTTGTGAGTAAACTAATCCCTCTTATCCACTTATGCTTGATGTGATGCTTTGATAATGTTTGTGTTGATTGAAAAACATGTCTGTACATTGGCAAATATGGTATGCATGTTTGGTTCCAGGCAAATATGCCTCTGATATTCTTTTCATGACAGGGTTGATGAACCTATTCAAAAATACATATCTTCCCAATACAATCAAAATTAGGTTCCGATCTCTAAAAATGAAATGTTTGAAACATTGTAATTTAAATTTTAAAAATAGTTTTCAAGCAAAAATATTAGTAATATCCTGGAAAAAAATGAACATAACAGTAAAAATCATTTTCAAGTCAAGAATCAGTGATCATAATCTTAAATTTCGAAGTTACAACTTGATTTGCAATGAAGAAATATGAATTTTGATAAAAAAATAAAGATTTTTAGAGTTGAAAATCGTGAGGAATTGTTTGTTGAACGGAAATGGTATTATCGCAAAATTCTGATGACCAACGTCGAATTATGGGTCGTGCTCAACACTGATGGTAGCTTGGTGGATGTTGATTAATGGAAAATTAAAAGGGGAATTTTCAGACGAACGTAGCGATGGGTTGACGTTGAACTAAAGTTTGACCTACCCCTTTGTGACGATCAGGTTTGAGTGGTTACAGTTTCGAAGCCATGGCGATTTAGCCGATCACACCAGAAGGGACAGAAAGGGGAACTTTGGAGAATGCGAGGACGGGTCGGCGTAGTTACAGGTGGTCGACAGTGGTTAGGCAAGGGGTTTTATTGATCGAAGTTGGTTCCAGATTTAACCGAGATGCTCGATTTTGTTTTCTCGATCGATTCATCGATCTGGGTTGTTAATTGGGTTGAGAGGATCATAGGTGACATGTGGGAGGTTGTAGTGTTGATCGGAGGCACTCCGATCGTCGGTGCATATGCACCAGTATCATCGCGTACATGTGATTGTTGAGGGGGAAGAAAATGGGAAACTCGTGTCCGTCTCGAGTAAGTGGCATGAGTGACTCGAAGGCGAGGGGTGTGGGTTCAACCCGAAGTTGGCTTCGGGGTAATCCAGAAAAAGCTCGGGTCACTTAACATGTTTAACATTTTTTTTAAATGTGAAGTAATCTGTTACAAATCAGTTTTTAGAATTTGAGAAAAATTATTGTAAGTCTCAGATAGTTTTATTTAGCCAAGTTTAAAACATGCTGGAATGATCAAGGTTGAAAAGGGTTTGAAATAAGAAGGTGTCAAAATGAACCAAGTTTTCAAATTTAAAATTTGCAAATAGGTTATTAAAACACCTTCCTTTTCTAACTTAATCAATGTTTGTTTAAATTGAAAATACTTGAAGGGTTAAAAATAATTTGTTTCAAATTTATTAAGTTAAATTATATAACTTTTGGGTTTGAAGTTTATAAACTTAATTTTTGAAATTAAGTGGATGATTGAGGGAATGAGATAGTTTATAATATGTAATCTAACTTAAAGATCTTAAGTTGATGAATATATTGATGACGGTCTATTTCCAAAGGATTATTAAATAAGAATCAAACGATAAGAAAATAATAATAATAATAATAATAATAAAGATAAATGGCTATCTTTTAATTGATGAAATTTTAAATAATTAAAAAAAACTATTAACTAATGAAAGTGATTAAGGAAGAATTGATTAATGTAGGTGATTAAAGGATAATTGATTTAGGTAATTAATTAATTAAGGTAATTGATTTTAAAGGTTAATTGGTTATTAATTTAAGATTAATTAATTTGAGATTAAAGGTTAAGCAAGATTAATTTAAGGATTAATTAAGGTTAATTAATTTGTAATTAATAATTAGTTAATTAATTAAGAAGTAATTAATTAATAAAAGTAATTAAGAGTTAATTAATTAACAATTAAGGATAAATTAATTAAGATAATTAATTAAGAAATGATTAATTAATGAAGGTGATTAAGACTTAATCAATTGTAATTAATGATAATTAATCATTGATTAAAGATAATTAATCATTGATTAAAGATAATTAATAAAAGTAATTATGTGGTTAATTAATTTAAAACCACACGATTTATTTACCTTAATTGAAGATGTTTGATTGTTATTGAATTCTGTGTGATGGATTGATATATTTGATATGTGATGTGATGCTATGTAATGCTTTGTGCTGAGCTGTTATATCTGTGATGAATATACTGTTGTATGAATATGAAAACCCCTTGACCCGTAAAACGACATTTGAATTTCGATGCGACAGGGAGTCGGATTCCAGTTGGTTATCCGAAACCCACATCGAATGGTAATAGTGAATCTTTGTAATTGATGAATTCACTTTATCTAAGAATCCATAAATGAAGATAAGCGTTATGGGTTATACCGCTTATCGATATTGACGTGATTGAATCTGTGATGATTAATGTTGTGCACTATTGTGTAAAACCCCCTAGACCACACTTATACACACACAAATATGCATTACACGTGGAAATTAGTTAAGTCACAGATTTTTGAAATAGTTTAAAATTTTAATTTTGAATCTAAATGGTTTTGGAAATGGATTGGGTTTAAAATAAAAAGCTTTTGGAAAGGAATTTCAAAGATAAAAGTTATTTTGTGAATAACTTGATTTATTTTTGAAATTTGATTTAAATTTGAATCCCAAGTTTGGAATTAAATCCTATTTATGATTTTAAAAGGTTATACAAGTTTATATGGGTTTTAAACCATTTTTAAAGTGTTGTTTTGGGACTTTAAATTTAATCCAAGATTTTAACTTGTATAAATATAATTGGATTTTTCTGAAACGAAAACTGTTTGTTTTCAAATAATAAAAGCTTTCACATAAGAAATGAACTTCCAATTTGTGTTAAAGGGATTTCAAGTCTAAAATAAAAATGGTCTTCCAAGTTATGAATAAATCTTTGGAAAACGGGTTTGAAAGCTATAAGTTAAATCTTTAATTTAAAGATTTAATTGAGTTAATCCAATTGAAATGGAAATTGTTTTAAAATCTATGAATGGATCTTTGTGAAACTGGGTGAACTTTGTGAAAGGAATCTTTTTGTTTAAAGATTTGAAATGACAATTTTTTAAATCATTTGAAGAAAGATTTTGGGTTTTTAAAATTTTTGACTTGACTAAAATCCCATATCCATATGTTTTTAATATTGCGCTCATTATTCAGTTTAGCCGGGAGAGGATCTTGTGTCATATAACCTATTCCGAATAGTGATACGACGTTATGGATTGCATTTGAAGACCGGCCTTGAAGACCGGGTGCCTTCAAGAACGATAGGATAACCTGTCGATTGACTCTGCACTGAGTTGCTCCAGTATAGAGTTCTCCATATGTGACAGGAAATTCGATCAGAATCATGGTTGCCCGGATTGCAAGGGCTTCTTCGGAAGTGCCTTCAGTTCTTTTTGAACCCGAAACAGACTTGTATGGTTGTATGTCCAACATTACACTTTGAGATATTAAACTGATCTCTATCAAATACATTTCTGCTTGGTGGCGGAGAATTCATTCTCTTAGCTTAGCACCATTCTCTGAGACGTACGAGCTTAGAGGTTATGTAGTTGATAGTTATCAGTGATATACTCCCAATTTAGTAGTGTGGCGTGCTGAGTGCTGCTGTGTATTATTTGATGATCAAAGCATGGCTTTTGTATAAAGCGTAGCTTTGTGGACGTGACTGCATCAGGACCTCACACCCCAGAAATAGTCGAAACAGGAAAGATGCGGCAAGGTTATGAGGGTCGCTCCCTTTAGGTTGTGTCATTTCCTTCTAGAAAAGGGTGGTATCATGGTATGTAGCCCAGATACTTACTCATGTGGACACTGCAGATCTATTACTTTGTGATTGCTTTGTGGTTGTGAGGCGCCTTGAATAAAGGTCCCAAAGGAACGAGGGATGGCATGCTCGAGTAGTAGTTACCTAGTTACAGAGGTAAACCGGCCTTGTGTTGGCAGAGATCCGGTTAGGTTCTCGGGACGTTCCGCCGGAGGCGTACCCATGGACAGTAGGAAGTTCCTTAGCTTGACCATTTGTTGGAAATCCAAACAAAACAATACGCGCCCTGTACGGTTTTAGTTGTATAACCTATCATGGAACGTGGTGGTAACCTTCTATTGAACATGGTAGCTATTGTAGGCATAAGTGTGAAATGCCAATGCTGGCTGGGATTTATATTATACTTTTGAAATGGTTTTTCTACACTATGCACTAGTAATAATATCAAAGAAATTTTCTCGTATCAAGCATATTTGACTATCATAAGGAGAAAGCTCCTTCAATTCTGCGTTTGCATTGTGTGTGTGGTGGGAGGCCTTATGGTAGTTTCATTTTCTAAAAAGCATTGCGGATTTATTTTAAATTCTTTTGTTGTTTATTTTAAAAGATAAACTATTTTGTTTGCTCATACCCGTCCCACGACTGACCTGGAGTTTATTGTTCCCTTCCTAAACTCTGGGTAGCCACAATTTCCCACACCGGCAGTCTAGAGTTGGGTTTTTCAAATAATCAATAGTAGGTGTAGACTCGATAGCTTTCAGGCTTAGGATTTGGCAATCGCATTTGGATCGAGTTGTTTCACTTCATCTCGATTGGGAGTTCGAGCTATTTTTGGATTGGTGCCTTGGAGATGGAGATTACCGATACTGGAGTTCTTTTTTGAAGACCATATTGGAGATATTGTTCCACTATTGGTGTTATCTTTTCTTTCCGCTGCTATCGTCTTGTATATTGATATTCATTGTATCATCATTGTATCAGAATATTGTGTCAAATGTTGTATATCAACTGTATTATTCATTTCTTCCACTGTGTTGTTCTTAATGTGTTATAAGCTCCGGCGAACCAGATTCGACGTTTGGATCTGTGGCATTTGAATACGAGTGTCGTATTGGGTGCCGATTTTCGAAGGTCGAGTCAGGGTCGTTTCATTTGGTATCAGAGCTGAAGGTTAAAACTTTAGCTCAGGAGTATAACACACTAAGAAACTCATTAGAGATAGAGTGAAGTATACCCTAGAATGAGTATTCCTTAAGATATCCATTCGAACGCCTCAGTAAATTCTCTTACTATCCACTGATAGTGAGTATGAGTGCAAGAAGAGGACAAGATAGGGGACAGGGGAGTACAGCTATAAATGGTCAATACCCTGCGACAGTGCAAAAAACTTTCTCTATCAATCTCCTTTGATTCGATTTCAAATTCTTTTGATTTCTTCGTAGCAGCTACAGAAAGAAGTTTCGGTGTGATGGTGGCCCTACGAATCGTTGTAGAAAATCCTTACTTCGTATCTTCATCGGTTTCTTATCAGCTTTTCAATCTAAACTTTAATGAATTTGAAATTGAAAATTTTAAATAAACTGGAAATTTTAAATTGAGTTAAATTGGTTAAAAGAATATGAAGCTAAATTTGAATTGAATCAATAAAACGATATCGGTTAAAACCAAATTTGAAATTCTATTGTAATTCTTTGTGTAAACTGAAGTCCGAAGAGGGACAAGTTGGTATATACTTTGGGGTGTTCCGACCTAAGTTGGAATCCATATCTAGCGTTTGAGAAATTATGGAAGATTAAATCCATTTATCTATTCTCTGGGGATCGATATATTCTACGAACGATTAGTTATCCCTTCGAACTAATCAATGCCCTTGCATATTCGTAGATCTGGATGACCCGAGTATCTTGTGAAGTGTTAAATTGATTCGTTCTTGTATATATTGTTGATATTCTGATTTGGTAAGCCAAATACAGAATTGATATCCAGTTTGATTTGAAAAGATATTTCTCTATCTTTCTATATTCTTTGTTGTCTCCCTTGCAAATTTCGAGGACGAAATTTTCTTAAGGGGGGAATCTGTAACGATCCTGATTTTTAGTTAGATATAAATTGATAATTAAAATAAATTTGTGAATTCATATTGTAAATTAAATCATTTTTTCCAAATTTAAATAGGATATTTGTTTATTTGGACATTTATTTTTAAATTTAACCGTGGATTTAAAATTCTATATTTAATATCTTATAAATAAAAAAATAATAGTAACATCCTAAAAAATTTGTCAATTAAAATTAATAATATATTTTAAACTTTTGATATTTAATTTGAAAATATATTGGAAAGTCTCAAACAAATAAAATGAGTAATAAACTATACATGGATAAAACTCCAATTTCTTTTGAGTTTAAAATCTTAAAATAATGAATATTATTGATATGAAAATACTAAAATGGTACCCTAAAAAAAAAGTATACATACCTTCTTTTGAAAAGAAAAAGATTCATTTATTAATAAAATTAGTTTTTAAAATCATTTCTTGCTTTAAATTGGTATAAGTAGAAATAATAAACAAAAATGTAGGTGAAATAAGAAATAAAAGTTAAAATAATACCTATATAGATAATTATTTATTTAAAAAGCATAGTAGTAACTTGAGTTTGAGATTTGAATAAAATGTGTACTTATGCATAAAAATATTTTTACTAAAGTTCAAGTTAAATAAGAACTGAATATAAAATTGTACAAGTGTATGTATGAATATATATATATAAATAGACATAAATGAATTATAATTCAAGATGAATTGGAATTTGAATCTAAATTTAAAATAAATGTTTTATAGAAGTATTTGGCTTTTAAACTCATTAAGGTGAAATTTATATAATGTAAATAATGGTTAAAAACAATTCTTTTAACATTGTATATATACACATACAAATGAATAAAGAGGTATATTCATTTATAAAGTAAATATGATAAAAAAATTATTTAAAAAAAATTCTTTTGTCTTTGAAAATTGCAAAGGTTAAACGTATACAAAAGAGATGGAGTAAAGCAATCAACATGCATTGAGATTTCATAATCATTTTTTTTACATATGCCATTCATTATAATTGATTGAGTAAAATAATGAAATTTAAAATTATAGAAAATTTTCATCTCCCCGTATGCAATCATATAATGTCTCAGCAAATCTGAACAAAACAGTAACAAATGATTGGGCATTTCAAATCTAAACACCAAAGAAAAAAAAGTAGAAAAAAATCAGAAAAAGCTGAAGCATTTCTCTGGGATTCAAAGATGAAAAAGAATATCTGAAATCTTCTTCAACATCAAGATATAGGTTTACCCTCAGCTAAGTTTTTAACTTTAAAGTTTAATGAATTTATGGTTTCAAAATCGAGTTTTTAACATAAAACAAATTCAAGATTGCATATAAAAAAAAGACAAAGCTGCAGTTTTTGGCCAGAGATGGTGCAGATTCTCTCAAACAAATTAAGGCAAGTAAAAACTCCTTTAGAAATTTGAATTTGAAGTAGTAATCAGCAATAAAGCAAAGATTTAAACAACTTTATTAATCTGTTGCAGGAGAAAATCAAGATCAAAGATTTAATCTACCTCTAGTTTTCAAGTTGCAGAAAAAAGAGCTTCTTTGTTACATAAAGGAAACTCAAACTGTAAGTGATTTAAAGATTACTATTATTAATGAATTAAGTAAATGAACATAACAAGAGTAAACAAAGATCTGTATTTACAATTTGCAGATCTAAACTCCAGGATTTAAAGAAGAAGAAAAATTCAGGCTTTCATCCTTCTTTTGAAAACTGTCAGGAAGTTTTCTGTCTTCAGGCAAAAAAGATGTGAGCAAATCTTCAAACTTAAATATGTTTAATGTTGTTTGTGAGTAAACTAATCCCTCTTATCCACTTATGCTTGGTGTGATGCTTTGATAATGTTCGTGTTGATTGAAAAACATGTCTGTACATTTGCAAATATGGTATGCATGTTTGGTTCCAGGCAAATATGCCTCTGATATTCTTTTCAGACAGGGTTGATGAACCTGTTCAAAAATACGTATCTTCCCAACACAATCAAAATTAGGTTCCGATCTCTAAAAAGAAATGTTTGAAACATTGTAATTTAAATTTTAAAAATAGTTTTCAAGCAAAAATATTAGTAATATCCTGGAAAAAAATGAACATAACAGTAAAAATCATTTTCAAGTCAGAAATCATTGATCATAATCTTAAATTTCAAAGTTACAACTTGATTTGCAATGAAGAAATACGAATTTTGATAAAAAAAATCAAGATTTTTAGAGTTGAAAATCGTGAGGAATTGTTTGTTAAACGGAAATGGTATTTTCGCAAAATTCTGATGACCAACGTCGAATTATGGGTCGTGCTCAACACTGAACGTAGCGATGGGTTGACGTTGAACTAGGGTTTGACTACCCTTTTGTGTCGATCAGGTTTGAGTGGTTATAGTTTCGAAGCCATGGCGATTTAGCCGATCGCACCAGAGGGGACAGAAAGGGGAAGCTTTGGAGAATGCAGGGACGGGTCGGCGTAGTTACAGGTGGTCGATAGTAGTCAGGCAAGGGGTTTCGTTGATCGAAGTTGGTTCCAGATTTAACCGAGATGCTCGATTTTTTTTCTCTCGATCGAATCGTCGATCTGGGTTGTTAATTCGGTTGAGAGGATCAAAGGTGACATGTGGGAGGTTGTAGTGTTGATCGGAGGCGCTCCGATCGTCGGTGCATATGCACCAGTATCATCGCGTACATGTGATTGTTGAGGGGGGAAGAAAATGGGAAACTCGTGTCGGTCTCGAGTAAGTGGCGTGAGTGACTCGAAGGCGAGAGGGGTGTGGGTTCAACCCGAAGTTGGCTTCGGGGAAATCCAGAAAAAGCTCGGGTCACTTAACATGTTTAACATTTTTTTTAAATGTGAAGTAATCTGTTACAAATCAGTTTTTAAAATTTGAGACTTGTAAGTCTCAGATAAATTTATTTAGCCAAGTTTAAAACATGCTGGAATGATCAAGATTGAAAAGGGTTTGAAATAAGAAGGTTTCAAAATGAACAGGGTTTCCAAATTTAAATTTGCAAATAGGTTATTAAAACACCTTCCTTTTCTAACTTAATCAATGTTTGTTTAAATTGAAAATACTTGATGGGTTAAAAATAATTTGTTTCAAATTAAAGGGTTAAAAATAATTTGAAACATTGTAATTTAAATTTTAAAAATAGTTTTCAAGCAAAAATATTAGTAATATCCTGGAAAAAAATAAATATAGAAGCAAAAATCATTTTCAAGTCAGAAATCAGTGATCATAATCTTAAGTTTCGAAGTTACAACTTGATTTGCAATGAAGAAATATGATTTTGATAATAAAATCAAGATTTTTAGAGTTGGAAATCGTGAGGAATTATTTGACGAACGAAAATGGTATTTTTCGCAAAATTCCGATGACCAACGTCGAATTATGGGTCGTGCTCAACACTGATGGTAGCTTGGTGGATGTTGATTAATGGAAAAATAATAAGGGAATTTTCAGATGAACGTAGCGATGGGTTGACGTTGAACTAGGGTTCGACTACCCCTTTGTGTCGATCAGGTTTGAGTGGTTATAGTTTCGAAGCCATGGCTTTAGCCGATCGCACAAGGGGGACAGAAAGGGAAAGCTTTGGCGAATGCGGGGACGGGTCGGCGTAGTTACAGGTGGTCGACAGTGGTCAGGAAAGGGGTTTCGTTGATCAGAGTTGGTTCCAGATTTAACCGAGATGCTCGATTTTGTTTTCTCGATCGAATCATCGATCTGGGTTGTTAATTGGGTTGAGAGGATCAAAGGTGACATGTGGGAGGTTGTAGTGTTGATCGGAGGCGCTCCGATCGTCGGTGCATATGCACCAGTATCATCGCGTACATGTGATTGTTGAAGGGGGAAGAAAATGGGAAACTTGTGTCGGTCTCGAGTAAGCGGCGTGAGTGACTCGAAGGCGAGAGGGGTGTGGGTTCAACCCGAAGTTGGCTTCGGGGAAATCCAGAAAAAGCTCGGGTCACTTAACATGTTTAACAGTTTTTCTTCTAAAATGTGGAGTAATCTGTTACAAATTAGTTTTTGAAATTTGAGAAAAATTATTGTAGGTCTCAGACAGTTTTATTTAGCCAAGTTTAAAACATGCTGGAATGATCAAGATTGAAAAGGCTTTGAAATAACAAGGTTTCCAAATGAACCAAGTTTTCAAATTTAAAAATTGCAAATAGGTTATTAAAACACCTTCCTTTTCTAACTTAATTAATGCACTAGTAATAATATCAAAGAAATTTTCTCGTATCAAGCATATTTGACTATCATAAGGAGAAATTTCCTCCAATTCTGGTTTGCATTGTGTGTGTGACGGGAGGCCTTATGGTAGTTTCATTTTCTAAAAAGCATTGCGGATTTATTTTAAATTCTTTTGCTGTTTATTTTAAAAGATAAACTGTTTTTTTTGCTCATACCAGTCCCAATATTGACCTGGAGTTTATTATTCCCTTCCTAAACTCTAGGTGCCCACAATTTCCCACACGGGCAGTCTAAAGTTGTGTTTTTCAGATAATCAATAGTAGGTGTAGACTCGATAGCTTTCAGCCTTAGGATTTGGTAATCGCATTTGGATCGAGTTGTTTCACTTCATCTCAAATCAGAGTTTGAGCTATTTTTGGATAGGTGCCTTGGAGATGGAGATTACCGATACTGGAGTTCTTTCTTGAAGACCATATTGGAGATATTGTTCCGCTGTTGGTGTTATCTTTTCTTTCCGTTGCTATCGTCTTGTATATTGATATTCATTGTATCATCATTGCATCTGAATATTGTATCAAATATTGCATATCAACTGTATTATTCATTTCTTCCACTGTGTTGTACTTAATGTGTTATAAGCTCCGGCAAACCAGATTCGACGTTTGGGTCTGCGGCATTTGAATACGAGTGTCATATTGGGTGAAGATTTTCGAAGGTCGAGTCAGGGTCGTTTCACTAATGGAGTGCCAACCGGTTTGGCTTTCTTCGTTCCAAATCGAGCGAGGACCTTCTCGATGTATAGCGCTTGAGTGAGCATAACTCTCTCCGCTTCATATCCTTGCTTATCTCCATACCCAATATTCTTTGTGCCTTTCCCATATTCTTCATGTCAAACACTCTACTAAGCTCCTCTTTCAACTCCATAATTCTAACCATACTCCGAGATGCAATCAGCATATCATCAACATATAACAACAAATAAATCATATCACCATCGCATCTCCGGAAATAAACACATTGGTCTTTGAAACTTATGAAGTATCCCTATGAAAGCATGAACTTATCAAACCTCTTATACCATAGTCTAGGAGACTGCTTCAGTCCATATAGATATTTGTTGAGTTTGCAAACATAATCCGGTCTGCTACTATCAATGAACACTTCTGGCTACTTTAAATAAATCTCCTAATTCAGATCACCACGCAAGAATGCAGTTTTGACAGCTAGTTGCTATAATTCCATACCATAATAAGAAATTAATGCCAAAAGAATGTGAATAGAAGTATGCCTAACCACTAGAGCAAAGATGTCATGATACTCTACCCCCTTCTCCTGAACATACTCCTTTGCGACTAATCTTGCTTTGTATCTGAGATTACCATTTTCACCCTCTTTCACTCTATAGATCCACTTGCATCCAATAGCTCTCTTGTTGGTGGGAAGAGGAACCATATCCCAAGTATGATTTCTTTGCGATGATCAATCCCGTCCTCCATAGAAACTAACCAACTGGAACTATTAACTAATGCGATAACTTCTCTATAATCATAGGGCTCGTCATGGAAAATATTCAAAGCATATGTTGCCATATCATCGAAGTTAGTGTCTTCGATGCTCAGTCCAACAAACTCGTCAAGTCACTTAGGCTTTCTTCTTTATCTGAGAGGCTTATGTTCTGAATGAGATCCACCTTGAGTTTGATCCTTTGTACCAACATCGATATTACCCTCATCAAGCCAGTGTCATGGGAAACACCATCTGAACGTCTATGGTAAGAATTAACAGATGACTTGCTCTGTGTCTAGTACTCTTCGTATGTCCTCTAATTGTCATCCAATTAGAAAGGCTCCAACTTCAACATAGCCTTCTCATCAAAAGTCACATGCCTGCTCACAACGATCTTCTTGCTAATAGGATACCACAACCTATATCCTTTCATTCCTCTCCTATAACCTAGAAAGATACACTTGCGAGCCTTAGGTTCCAACTTCCCTTTACTTTCATGCACATAAGCCAGGCAACCAAACGATCAAAAAAATGAATAGCTAATAGGCTCTCATTTCCATACTTTTCAGGAATCTTCATATCTATGGTAGTAGAAGGTGTGCGGTTGATGAGGAAAGTCACCATAGATAAAGCTTCAGCCCAAAATCCCTTCTTTAATTTAACAGTCAGTCTGAGGCATGTTGTTCTCTCCAATAATATCCAGTTCATCCTTCTACTACTCTATTAGACTAGAGGTCGCATGGAGTAGTGTAATGCTTTTTAATGCCTTTAGACTCACAATAATCGATGTATTCCTATGATACAAATTCACCGCCATTATCTATACAAAGAACTTTCAATTTCTTTTATGACTGCTTCTTAACCATAGATTTCCACTTTTGAAACCTGATAAAGGTTCCATTCTTTCACTGAAGAAATTATACCCATGCTTTACGAGAGATATCATATATAAATGAAATGAAATATCAGGCTCTACCTAAAGATTCACAATGGGAGGGACCCCAGACATCTGATGAACATACTCCAAGATGGCTTTTGCTTTATGCTGTCCTATATTAAAGAAATATTCGCCTGTTTTCTAATAACACACTCTTCACAAAAACCAAGTTTTGAATGATGAACTCCACCGATCAATCCTTGTTTTCACAACTCATCCATGCTACGCTCATCAATATGACTCATCAGTAAGTGCCATAATTTGGAAGAATCCAAATCAACAGATGTAATAAAAGCTGATTCACCAAGTACAGTAGTACGCTTTAATAAATAAAGATTTATTGCCCTCACACCTCTCATAACAATCATGAAACCCTTCATTATCTTCATTTTCTCTCCTTCCACTACAATCTTCAAGTCAAGTCTACTCAATGCCCAATAGAAATCAAGCTCCTCCTAAAATCAGGTACATGTCTAACATCAATGATCGTACGAACAACACCATTAAACATCCTAATCACACGCTACCAACACCAACCATACAGAAAGAAGCATCATTACCAATGAGAACTTCTCCTACATCAATTTCACGGTAAGTGAAAAAACAGTTCCTACTAGGTGTCATATGATCGGATGCGCTAGAATCAATCAACTATAAGTTGCTCTTTCCAAAAGAGGCAGAAGCTTTAAATACATCGGTGTCACTTTCTATATCTGATTTCTCTACTGTAGAAGCCGAGGCTTGCTTTAGATCTTTTCTTGTACCTTGAACCTCGAGACATTGTGCTATGAAGTGCCCTAGTTTCTTACAATAATGACAAGTTAACTTCTTAGGCCTCCTAGACTGGAACCACGAAGAATTCCGTCATCCACCTTTCTTCGACTTGCTTTGGCCTATACCTCTCTAAACAAATAAGCCTTTGGTATCACTATCCAAGCTAGTGCTCGCCAATCTACCTTTTAATACTACATTATGAATATCGACCTTTACATCAGACACGCTAATTTTACTACGGCCATAAATCATAGAATTAATGAAAGCAGTATACTTCTTAGGCAAGAAACATAAGAGGATCACAGCTTGAGTCTCATCATAAATATCAACTTCCGTTGCCTTCAGGTTCATAATCAAAGTGGTCAAAGCATCTGCATGCTCCATGAGATTAGCTCCAGGCTTCATCCCTAACGAATAGAGTTGTTGTTGAAGAATAATCCAATTAGTGAGAGACTTATCTTGATATACATCTGATAATGCATCTCATAGTTCCTTAGCCATCTTCTTCTGAGAGAATTCTCTAAAAACTTCATCTGAAAGACTCAACTGAATTGTTGTGAGAGCTTCATCTTCCATCTCTTTCAAAACAGTTGCATCAATACCTTTCAATTTCTCTGGCACAGAAACAACCTCATAAGTTTTCTCCTTCTTTAATACAGCCTCCATCTTCATCATCAATGTACCTAAATCTCCCTTTCTGTCAAAAGGTGTTGCTCCATAATTGACATCAGATCTACCAACACACTTACTAGAAGTAGCCATTAATATCCAAACAGGAACAATAACACTAGCTCCGATGCCAAATTGTAGTGAAACTTGTTTTAATTTAAGCGGAAGCGGATGATTGGATCAGGATCCAGTATTGTCTATTTAGATATCAATGGAACTTTTAAAAAATCAATTATGTGGTCTCACAGAAACAATAGCAGAAGCAAGAGGCAAAGAAGATTTAACGTGGTTCGAATATGAATATTCTACATCCATGGAGACCCGACAACTTCTTTTATTCTATTGAAGAAAAGAGAGAAAAGAGAGAAAATAATAATGGTGGATGCACTCACACACTCACATATATATATGAAGATGAAATTCCTTCATTTAATAGACTTGATATGAAGAGTTGCTTGGAGATTAAGAAAATCAATTTTCTGATTACCTAAGTATCTTTTCAAATTGCAATATTTGATTTTAGTACAAATTGATGGTGTAATCTTGGCTTACAATCTTTCCTTTGATTGATTGAATCTCTATGTCTAACCATTTATTTCTTCATATAACAAATGCATTGACTAATTAATTGATTAGCTAATTAACTAGTTTTCTTTTAAAATATCCTCTCATATCTTTCCATATGCAAACCAAATTAATTGATTAATTGAACCAATTAATCAATTTCTTTCCTCCTCAAAAATATTTGAATCATCCAAATTTAACATTAGTAAAAATATAATGAGCTCTCTTCTTTCATTATATACACATATACAGTTTCAAGTCTATTGTGAGAATTTTTATGAGTTCAAACAAAGTGTACTATAACAAATATGATAGAAAATGCTAATTTCACACCACGTACATTTTGATTTCCAATCTACTTTACTAATCAAATACATAATTGAAGTAAAATGAAAGAAAAAAATCATGTCAAATGAAAATTGTTGTAAATTGAGTTATAAGCTTTTTTTCTTCTTTCTAATATAAATGGAGTTATAAACTATTGTAAATTATGTCAGTAGCGTGTTTTTTGATTTGTTGCTGTAGTGAAATTGCCGCTGTTGCTTCAAACGATGGTGGTGGTTTTGGAGTGTTCACTTCAAAAGGCGGTTATGGTGGAGTTGGTTCGGGTGGTGGATTTGGTGTTGGTCTGGGTGATGGAATTGCTGGTGTTGGTCTGGATGGTGGATTTGGCTGTATCACAGCTAATAATGTTGATGTTGGTTATGGGACAGTTGGAGCAGGTTCTAGATTTAAATCAGGTATGGTTTTAAGGTGTGCAGTTATCTAATTGTTAATTAGCACTTAACTAACAATAGGTAATTCGTTTATAAGTGCAGTTATTAACATGAGTTTTGCTTCCTATATTTGAAGATTATTCTAAAAACATGTTGACATTAATTTATAAGTGTGTGTATAATCAACATGAGTTTTGCTTCCTACATTTGAAGATTATTCTAAAAAATGGGGATATTAATTTATAAGTGTGTGTATAATGAAAAGAAAACACAAACATGCACATCATACAAAAGAATTAATTTGCAAAAGTTGAATTACACTTCTCATAGGTCACATGTTAAGCATCCAACTGGTACGTGCATATATCATTTAGAATTATTGGATATGGATGAAATTCATTCAGAAACTGTAAAGTCTGTTATTTTAACATAATTTGAATATATGTGTTACACAGCTATTGGCTTTTCACACAATCTGATTCTGCAAGTACTTGTGGAATCAAAGTATCGAATATTCAAGCTATAAAAAAAAGCAGATAAAGAAAACTATCATTATATCAGGATAAACAGAGAGAACAAACATACAAAAATAACAAGTCCAAGGAAAAATATTCTTTTCAGCTTTTATTATTCAGTATTTAGCTCTTTCAAAACAAGCCAATGCATCAAATTAACCGTTCTAGCTTAGTATTCCATAAATAGCAAGCCTTGGATAAAGAAAATAGTGCACTAAAAATGCATTTGAAATTGAGAATAAGTACCTTCTGATAGCTAATTTTCACTTTGTTTTGCATCAGATGGTCAATTTTCACATTTTTCTACTTCATATGATTCATTTTCAATTTATTCTAGTTCAGAAAATTGACTTTCACTTCGTTTTGCTTCAGATGGTTCATTTTCACTTCGTTTTGCTTCAGCCAATTCGATTTCGCTTTGTTTTGCTTCAGATGGTTTAATTTTTCTTCCTTTTGCTGTATTTTTGCTTGCACTATGTTTGACTAAAGGCGATTCAATTCCACTATGTATGTATGTATCTATTACATATGATACCTGTACATATCTCAACATGGCAGGTACACTATCTTAGCAACGTATGCTAGTTTTATTGATCATGAATTGAGAAGTCTAACTCAAGGAAAATACGTCGATTTTGTAATTCTAGAAGCTTCTACATGGGAAGAATTTTCCAAGAAAGATCTGTCTATTATTGATGTTGAGGCCACTTATGTTGGTGGTTTGCAAGCTTACCCTTGACCAAAGATTTGATTTTACAAACATGTTTTCATTGTATGTGACTTTGTACATGATGTGCATTATGCAATTATGTACAATTATTATCATAAGATAATATGTACGAATAGGTAGTAGAATCTTTTCTAGTCGAGTCATTCTTTGCCTTGTGAAAGGCAGAAGGCCCTCTTGTGTCAGCAGCGATGGATGTGCTATCATAAAAACAATCCGCAATGCATAATATTTACAAGTACCATAGCATTGAATTTCCATTGGGTGTTAACACATATTTTACATATACAAGTAAAAAACAGTACTCTTCTTTACAGTTTGATCAGGATTACAGCAGCCGATAGTTCCTTTTTCCCTGTTTCTTCAAAATACTTGTCAGGTATGAGATATTGTTTTGCCCCTCCATTCTTATTCCATTTTCAGCCTTTATAAGTACAATTATTGTACATTCACGTCGATAACTTTATAATTGCAAAAGACAGAAAGCTAACCTGAAGATGGAGACTGTAGAATATATTATCATCATAAGTTGTGTGTGATGTTGCATTCATTATTCCAAGTCCTTCTACTTCTAAAACATTCACAACCTTTGACATGGGCATCAGTTCTTTCTGATTTCTGATGCATATTTGAACTGTAAGCTCTTTTTCATCCAGACACGTCACAGAAATTATTGGACCGTCATTAAATATCAGATTGTAGTTCAAAGAATTTTCATCTACTTTACTTATCTTCTGCACAGTCTCTTCTTTCTTTCTTCAAAGCCTTTCTATGTGCTTTTGCAGCTCTGATATGTATTCTACTACATGAGCAATAGTGCATGGAATGCTCAGCTTTTTCTGTATAAATCACACTTCCATATAAGAGAAAAAAAGGATAGTTTTGTAGAAAAATAACTGAACTTGAAACTTACATTTTGATCCTTTTCTGGAAGAAGATTTTGCAGAGAGAGTACCAACTATTCAGTTTCTTTCTCCGTTCACGTTCATATTCATTATGATTTGATCTCTTATTTGAGGTTTTAGTAGGTATGGGCTCAGAACTGAGGTCTTGTGTAGGAGGAGAGGATGTAGTAGAGTTATCATTCAATATATTTTGTTTGTTGGAGAAGAGTTATAAAGAGACATTAACTCTTCAAGGTTGAATTCATCCAGTTGCCAATCTGCTGCCAAAGAATCAACTGTAGAAGGTAATGAGAATGTGCGTATTGCATCAGGGCTGTAATCTTTTTATTTCTGTAATTGGGCTGGGCTTCTTTTACTTTGTGCCCATCATGCCTTTTATAAATACCGCATGTAATCTGTTTGTACAAGAAATGATCATCAAAGAATAAAAATAAAAACATTACTTTCATTTTATGGTATCAGAGCAATTGTAGCCGAAAGGCTGAAATTGATTAGAGAAAGTAATTTTTCTCTTCTTCCCTCGGAGCAATATCATCATAGGGGAAGTTTACCATTTTCATAGATCAGTGTAGTGCCAAACTTTTATCAGTTCTTGCCTATTCGTGCCATCCAAGAAGACGATCAGATTCAAGATCTTCATCTCCTCCTCTGGTTGCACTGTTCTCGCTTGCTACAGACGACTTTGGCTGCCATTCATCATTGTCACGCCAATACACTGCTTTCTTGACCAAGAAATCTAGGCACCAGTGTTCTTGATTCATCATGGCAGATCAAGAACACGAAGCTACATCTGTAAACACAGGAAACAGATCCAGAAATGATCAAAGCAGCGATTCAATCTTGATCAAACCTAAAAATCAGGCGATAAATACACCATTAGATGAAGACAACTACATTACCTGGAAATATCAGGTAGAAATTGCATTAAGAGGCTATGATTTGCAAGATTATGTGAAAGGAACCAAGGTGATCCCTCTAATTAACATTACTGATGATAAAGGCCAACTGGTAAGTAATCCAGATTATATTCAATACCAAAGGCAAGACAATTTACTCGCATCTTGGCTATTATCTTCAACTAGTCAAAGTCTTGTGTCACAACTTGTTGGATGTTACATATCATATGAAATATGGTCATCAATTGAAAGAATTTTCAGTTCTCAATCAGCAGCCAGAGCTATGCACTATAGAAGAGAACTACAAAATGCAAGAAAGAATGGTACAAGCATGAGAGAATATCTAGCAAAAATCAAGAATCTCCGTGACAAATTAAAGTCAGTTGGTCATGAGATATCTAACAGTGAACAGATTCTCATCATTACTAATGGTCTTGATCAAGAATATGAGTCATTAGTGACATTTCTTGCTACACAGCAAACACTACCAGATATAGATTATGTTCACTCATCTCTTCTTGCTCATGAAGGCAGAGTTGAACAGAGGACTCATGCAAGAAGACTTTTCAGCTAATTATGCCTCCTCAACAAAGAACAGATATCAGAAACACAATCAAAATAAACAAGAAAATCAGAATGCAAGAGAAAACAACAATCAAAGGGGAAGAGGCAGAGGAAAATACCCAAACAGCAATAGGGTCAAATGTCAAATATGGGAAAAATTTGGCCACATGGCAAATAAGTGTTACTTCAGATTCAAGGAAGACTATAATGTTGCCCAGCAAGGTCAGAACAACAGAGGACCAACAACAAACATGGAACAAACCAGTAGTCAATCCAGAAATAATGCAGACAATTCAACAGATGATGCAAATAAATCTGATGACATCAACACGGAAGAATAGTTTCCAGATTCAGGGGCCACTAATCATATTACCAACAACTTGCAAAATTTAAATTTGGGAAACAGAAGCTACACAGGTAAGCACTCTGTTGCAAAAGGAAATGGTGAAACAATAAATATATCTCATGTAGGAACAGACACTATTGAAGGTGCAAGGTCACTCTATCTTAATAATTTATTGAGAGTACCAAGTATCAAAAAGTATTTGATTAGTGTCTCACAATTTGCTAAAGAAAACAATGTATATTTTGAGTTTCACCCTAGATTCTATCTTGTCAGGGATTTGCTAAACAAAAATATATTGTTACAGGGTAAACTGGATCAAGGTTTATACAAATTCAGCAATATGAGAAAAAGATCCTTTTGTAACAATGCTGTATGGTGTAATAATGTTAGTACACATAATGACAAAGATGTCAATATTCTTGATGTATGGAATTGCAAGTTAGAGCATCCTAGTTTTGATGTAGTCAAACAAGTATTGAATGAGAATAAAAATTCTTTTACAAAATTGTGTAGTTCTAATATATGTACACATTGCCAAATTGGCAAGAGTCACAAATTACCTTTTCAATACTCTGAAACTGCATATGAAAAGCCCCTAGAGCTAGTGGCAGCTGAATTGTGGGGACCATCTCCATATATTTCAACTCAAGGAGACAGGTATTACCTATCACTTGTTGATGCATATAGCAGATATACTTGGATATATTTTTTAAAGGCAAAATCAGACACATGCAGTCTATGAAACACTTCATCACATGCATTGAAAAACAGTTAAATAGCAGTGTGAAAATGATACAGACAGATGGTGAGGGTGAATTTAAATCCCTAAATGATTTCCTTGCTATGAAAGGAATCATACATAGAATGACATGCCCACACGCATCTGAACAAAATGGGTTGGTGGAAAGGAAGCACAGACACATAGTGGAGACTGGTTTAACACTTATGTCACAAGCAAGCCTACCTATGAGATACTGGAGGGAGGCATTTGCCACAGCAGTGTATCTCATCAATAGAATGCCAACCAGAGTGTTAAACCATGTCTGCCCCTTTGAAAAAAAATTTGATGTCAAACCAGATTATAAGCATCTAAGAAATTTTGGGTGCCTGTTCATTCCTTGTCTCAGACCATATAACAAACATAAATTAAGTCTGATGTCTAGCCAATGTACTTTTCTGGGTTATGCAGATAATCAAAAAGGCTACAAATGTCTAGACAATCAAGGGAGGCTTTACATTTCAAGGCATGTAGTTTTTAATGGAAGTGTTTTTCCTTTTGTAGAAAAGGAAAGCAACTGACATCAGCAGTGCAGGAACAAGTAAAATGCCAGACCTGTCTGATTGGATCGGCAAAGGAAATAGAAAAAATTGCGAGTCAACAAAGAATGTTCATAATGATTATTCAGAGCAAAGTATAGTGGATGGTTCACAGCATAATGAACAACAACAAGTTGAAACACAGCAAGATCAAAGCAATGAAGACTCTATAAATGAAGCTAGTGACAATCTTAGGGTTGAACATTAAGTGCCACAACCAATCACCAGTCAACACCCCATGATCACAAGATCCAAAAGTGGTATCTTTAAACCCAAAATATTTAACACTCGGATTAATGAAGTAGAGCCAACATCATATGAATCAGCAGTTAAAGATGAAAGGTGGAGGAAAGCCATGGATGAAGAGTATAATGCATTGATTAAAGACAAAACATGGATTTTAGTTGACCCACCAAAACACAAGAATATCATTGGAAGAAAATGTTACAAAATCAAGAGAGATGCAGAAGGAAAAATAATTAAACATAAAGCCAAACTTGTGGCAAAAGGTTACACCCAGCAGTATGGTTATGCTTTTAATGAGACATTCTCTCCGGTCACTAAGCCAGCAACAATTAGGATGATATTAACCCTAGCTTTGCACAAACATTGACAGATAAGGCAGTTAGATGTGCATAATGCATTCCTAAATGGAGATTTAGTGGAAGAAGTGTACATGCAACAACCAAGAGGCTATAGCTCTAAGGATAACAACAATCAAGTGTGCAAATTACACAAAGCCATATATGGATTGAAACAAGCTTCAAGGGCATGGTATGAAAAACTGAAGACTACTTTAATCAAGTTAGGATTCACTGCCACTAAATCTGATAACTCTTTCTACATAATAAAGCAGAAGGGAAATAACATCTACATATTAGTGTATGTTGATGACATTCTCGTTACAGGGGATAATCATCAAGAGATTGAAACAATTATCAGTTATTTAGACAATCAATTTGCTATAAAGGATTTGGGGGAGGCTAATTACTTCCTAGGCATACATATTCAGAGAAATGCAGATTCAAGCATCAATTTATCACAAAAGCAATACATATCAGACATTCTAGTAAGAGCAAACATGGACAAAGCAAAAGCACTGCCCACACCTATGACAAGTAATCTCAAATTGTCCAAAGACAAGGGTGAATCAATCGAAAACATCATGCAATACAGGAGCATAGTTGGGACACTCCAGTATGCGACTATTTCTAGACCAGACATTTGTTTTAGTGTGAATAAGGTCTGCCAGTACATGCAATCGCCAACAAATGATCATTGGCGTGCAGTTAAGCTTATTCTTAGATATTTAAAAGGGACCATTCATTATGGGTTGAGATTAGAATCATGCAAAAGTGTAATTCTACGAGCTTACAGTGATTTATATTGGGCTAATGATTTGGACGACAGGAGATCCGCTACTGGATACTGTGTGTATTTCGGCAGCAACCTCATTTCATGGTGCACGAAGAAGCAATCGACCGTCTCTAGGTCAAGCACTGAAGTGGAATACAGAGCAATTGCTAGTGTTACTGCCGAAATCACATGGATAGAGGCACTTCTCAGAGAATTGGGGTATGAACTTAAGCAAAAGCCGACCATCTGGGTGGACAATCAGAGTGCGATTTCGCTATCTATGAATCCGGTTCGGCATTCGAGAACTAAACACCTCGAAGTAGATCTACACTTTGTCAGAGAGCGAGCTGGCAACGGAAAACTCCAGATCCGACATATCCCATCCTTTTATCGGCGAGCAGATATACTAACAAAGGCAATTTCTTCCAAGAATTTCATTCGACTTAGGGAAGAGCTTCGAGTTTTTCCGCCACCATGAAATATGGAGAGATATGTTTGGGGGCTGGAAACCCTAGTTTTGTTTGTAGGGGAATAATGAGAATGTGCATATTACATCAGGGCTGTAATCTTTTTTATTTCTGTAATTGGGTTGGCTTCTTTTACTTTGTGCGCATCATGCCTTTTATAAATACCGCATGTAATCTGTTTGTACAATAAATGATCATCAAAGAATAAAAACAAAAACATTACTTTCATTTTAGAAGGCAACAGGAACATGGCTGTAGGTTGTTTGTGTATCTTGAAATGGTACAAAAACTCCTCTTATCTATACAGAAATTCTGCTTATGAATAGCCTAATACACATAAGACTTATTCTATTAATATAAATTTATAATATTAGTCAAACATGTTCCCATCATGTTTCCAAGTAAATATCGAACTTTGTTCCACTTTGAGGATATCAGTCTTCTATAAGGTTCTGATTTCTAAGTAATGGAGATGTTGAAATATTAAACTTGATTTGTTAATTTCTAGAAGTTTCTTATTATTAAAGTTTCCAGAGTCTTCTTTTATTTGATAGAATCTGGTAAGAGCTCTAGAATTTTATATTAGTTGCTACAAATAAGAGTTATATAATAGTTATGTTTCTAGAGTTGTCTAAAGAGAAAGTTCTAGAGCTGTCAAACGAGTCATGTTTCTAGAGTATTCTATATCTAGAATGTTCTATTGAGTCATATAAATAGAGAAGCTCTCCCCTCATTTTGTATCAATCAATCAAGGAAGAAATAAATCATCAATAAAGAAAAGTTTTCTACAATAAAATAAAAAAAACTCCTCTTTCTTATATTCTCTCTCTCTCTCTTTCTTCAAAAATATTCAACAAAGTGGTATCAGAGCAAGGATTTTCAAAAAAAAAGATAGAAATGGCCAATAATGGCATTCCCCTACAAGTTCCAATGTTTACCAAGAACAGTTATGATAATTGAAGTTCAAGGATGATGGCTCTCCTTGGAGCACATGATGTGTGGAAGATAGTTGAAAATGGCTATACTGAACATGAGAATGAAGATGGTTTATCTCAAATTCAAAGAGATGGTTTGAGAAAATCAAGGACAAGGAACAAGAGGGCTCTTTGTCTAATTTATCAAGCACTGGATGATGACACCTTCGAAAAAATTTCTGAATCAAAGTCGGTCAAAGAAGCATGGAAGAATCTTTGAACGTCTATAAGGGAGCTGATCAAGTCAAAAAGGTACGTCTTCAAACTTTAATAGGAGAGTTTGAATCTTTGCATATGAAAGAAGGTGAACTTGTTTCTGATTACTTCTCAAGAGTTCTAGTGGTTAGTAATAGTCATAAAAGAAATGGTGAGAAGTTAGATGATGTAAGAATTATGAAGAAGATTCTTAGATCATTAGATCCAAAGTTCGAACATATTGTCGCCATCATTGAAGAAACAAAAAACTTGGAGACCATGTCAATAGAGGAACTTCTAGGCTCATTGCAAGCTTATGAAGAAAAGAAAAGGAAGAAGGAAGAGACTGTGGAACAAGTCCTTAAGACACGGATTGATTCAAAAAAGGAAGAAAGTAATCGAAACTAACAAAGATGGGGTGGTGTCCAAGAAAGAGGAAGAGGTCGTGCATATGGACATGGACGAGGTTGGAGGCGCAACTATGAAAACAACAGCAGCAACAACCATAAAAGAGGAGAAATCTCAACAAGAGGTCATGGAAGAGGAAATTCAAGGTATGACAAGTCACGTGTTAAATGCTACAATTGTGTGAAATTTGGACATTATGCTTCTGAATGTAGAGCTTCAAAGCATAATATAGTTGAAGAGAAGACCAACTACGTTGAAGAAAAAAAAACCAAAAAGATGGCACTTTGCCGCCGGCTTATGAGGAAAAGAAAGAGGAGTTAATCTCCAAAGGATTATGTGAGACCGTCGAAAATGGTTATCAATGGCCGAATGATTGGAAAACGTGTCGCAAATTGACAAGACAGCATTTGCGAAATTACGATGGAATGACCATCGTTCTCATGTTGTGATAAGTGAGAACGTTGATGAAGTAGCTTATGATCATATACTTGGAGAAGATTCCACAAAATAATCGTTGAATTTATTGAAAGAAGTATATGGAAAGAATGATGCAAAAATAACAGAAGAAGACAATCCGATTCATGAAAAAGAGAAAACGAAGAATAGTGACAATGAGAAAGATGTTGAAAAATTATTGTAATTTGAGGAGTTAGAGAATGATAAATTGGAAGAAGAAGGGAAATGTGTAGATGACGAAAACTAAGAAGATGAAGAAAATAAAAAAAGAGAAGATGACACCGATGATGAAAAGTATGAAAGTAAAGGAGATGACAATGAAGAAGGCTTGAATCAAGGAGACAAAATTCAAAAGCATAGAGGAAATTTGATGTACGAGTTAGAATCTAAAGACATGGAAAAGGAGAATGAAGTCAAAGTGGAAAGCGATTATTTTCATCATGGAAATAAGAAAGTGTGCAAATTTTATATAATTTTGAACAAAACAAATTTTCAAGTAATGTTTTCAGAAATGACGGACGAAAGTGAAATTTGAAAAGCACACATAGGAATTGGATTGATCAAAAACCATAAGTGCGTTGTTATGAAAGAATGGAAATGTGGAATATATGACTCATGCAAAATTTATGCTGCTGAAACAAGACGGATGTTAGAACGCTTATTTTATGGAAGATTCTATTGTGGTGAAGAAGGACGAAAAGGAAGAAGTAAAACAAGAATATGTGAACTTGCATTGAAGATCTCAACGTTTGGCAAGAAGGTCAATGCTATGAAGAAAGTTTGGATGATGTCTCTATTCCTACCAAAGCACGTGAAATACAAAGATTAGAACTACTGCTTAGAGTCTCAAATCAAGTTTAAAAGGGGGTGTTGAAATATTAAACTAGATTTGTTAATTTTTAGAAGTTTCTTATTATTAAGGTTTCCAGAGTCTTCTTGTATTTGATAGAATCTGGTGAGAGCTCTAGAATTTTATATTTGTTGCTAGAAATAAGAGTTATATAATAGTTATGTTTCTAGAGTTGTCTAAAGAGAAAGTTCTAGAGTTGTCAAATGAGTCATGTTTATAGAGTGTTCTATATCTAGAATGTTCTATTGAGTCATATAAGTAGAGGAGCTCTCCCCTCATTTTGTATCAATCAATCAAGTAAGAAATAAATCATCAATAAAGAAAAGTTTTCTACAATAAAATAAAAAAAAACTCCTGTTTCTTATATTCTTTCCCTCTTTCTCCAAAAAATATTCAACAGGAGAATGACCGACATTTTCCATACACACTAGTTTTTGCGAGCATGGTTACAAAATAAACTGGTATTGGTCATGCTAGTTTAAGCTATATAGGAGGTAGACGAATATAAAAAATTTGGAGTTGACATATAAAGCTCATAGAGTACAATTTAGTTTGCAATTATCAAAGTTATACGTACATCGTGCGCAACTTTTGTATAATAAACCTGAGAAAAGGAAAGTACCTAGGCCACAATCCCTCCTTTGTTACGGGTACATGCAGCTCATTGACAACTTTAACAAGCCTCCTAATACTCTATATAATATTTTTCACAAGTGAGATATGATTTGCAGCAGCAATTATATAATGAAGATTTTGAAGTTCCCCCATAAATACATTCAGCTATAAATTATAATCATTCAACATATTGACAAAAAACACATGTTCCAATTAGTAATTTACGCTTTTCACTTCAAAAGGAGGCGGGTTGTAGTTTACATGCATTATAAGGTAAGCTCGGCCATTTTCATCATATGCATTGTGTCACCACCAAAATTTCCATGGTACATGTTCATATCATACAAGTTTAAATCCCATGTTCCTTGAAAACAACATTATTCAAAAAAATCTAATGCCCCCAAATCTTATTCATGCTTATTGGCATCTATTAATATGAGTTTGTCTTTATTTCCAAGGCTATTACGCATACAAATTATTTTATTTTGTGCATGGTGTAGTATTTATCTACAATGCATACCATGAACCATGCACAGGAGAATAGCTGACATTATTTGTCAACGACCGGTTAGCCGGTGGTGGTGACCAGTTGATTGATGGCTATGTTTACGCGACAGTTTATTTTTGTGTCATGTCTTAATTCGCAAGTCTGTAACTGTTCGTTGTTGCGTGCGTTCCATTGTCAGTTAGTGCGTGTGAGTGAGTTACCCTTCCTATGTGCATGCTTTTACTGGTTTCCCTACCTTTCTTCTTGCGTGTATCAATGGCTGTGCATACCTATGCCTTGCTGTGTCTCTTTGTGTTTATACTATATTTAATTAAGGGAGTTGTATAACAGTATCCATATTTGAATTAGGACATAGTATATACTTATTTTAAATGGATGTGGAGTTTTGTAATTGTAAATTCATTAAATAATAGTAAAGTAGAAGAAATTCAAAATCTCTTATTAATTTCAGAAGCTTTCTCTATTTCCCTTAATTCTCTCTCCAGATATTTTAGTTTTGAACTTTTATAATTTTTCAGTATATAGTTATTCTACTAAACTTCTAATGTCAATTTATAATCAAATACATATTTTTAAAATTTTCTATGATGATTTAGAAATGCTTTCTTATTTCTTTTCTAATATTTTACATTTAAGTCCATGCATTTAAAATAATTACATAATTCAAAATTTAAACCATTTAATATACTCAATTAACTAATATTCGATACATCATGTAAGTCCTAAAATACGTCAATTTTAATAGTATATCATAGCAACATCAACAGACTGGTAAAACAAAATTTCCGTTTGCATACAAAGGTATGTACATCATGCGGGTGCGGCGCAGTGAAAAGGAGGCTTGGGTTTTGCTAAAAAAAACCATGTTCGATTCCTACTATGCGCTTCCCTATCCTATATAAATTAACTCGGGGGTATGGGAGCTTGGATCAGCGGACGGCTTTACTATACCCTCCTCAGGAGTTTACCGGCCCGTCGTGTTCTCCTGGGTTTTCAAAAAAACCAATAATAACAAATTTATTTTATAATTCGTTTATCTCAATGAAGTTATCATGCATTGCACTAAGAATATATTTTTAGTTCTAAACACCTATATTTTAAATTCCATGGTTGTTTACAAACCCTTCTCAATTCTCTCCTAATATTTTTTACTCATATCCATGTCTTTAACCAATTATGTAGTCTTTATTTTAAATCATTCAAACAAATTCAATTAACTAATATTTATTAATTCATCTAATAAATCTAAAAATATACCGATTTAAGTATGCATGCAACACTCATATGTAATAATTGAAGATGATAAAATTATTATTTTTATTCATATATATAAAGATATACGAATCGCATAACATAAAATGTAAACATAAAAAAATTAATTTTTAATTCATTTATCATCAAAAAATATCATACATTGCAGTGCAAAATTTTGTTTTTTTACAACTTTTAAAGGATAAATTTACATTTTACAACATTGGAATGTGCAAGCACGGTGTAGACATTCTCATTTTCAACATGATCTTAAAAGTTATCCAACTCATAACTCAAATTAACACTCCACAAAAGAAATTTCCTTTGCAAATATTGAAGTTGTAAGCATGACACTCCTACAACAACATAAAATTCATGATTAGCTACTAAGTTAACAAAAAGGTTTATTAATTGAAATCCCAAATAACGAATAAAAGTTTATGTGTAAATTAGTTGATCGTAAGAAGTTCTTCTTAACTACAACTGCATACAAAGCTCTTCTTTTTTTCCCTTACTTTTTAACATTCAGCTCCATATATTTAATTAGTTAAGCTGATTATTGATTTAAAATATTTAATATATAAGTAATATTCATTATTTCATTATAAATTCTTAAAAAATATATATAATATACATATTAATAAAAACGAAAAATCCTTTTTTTCATCCATATATATAAAAAATACACGTGCCACATTGCATCAACCATTCACATATACAGTAATACTTTTAGTAAGGCTGGTCGGCTTTATAGTGGTCCGTCCACTTTTATTATTGAAATTTAAACAGGTGTTTCGCACATCCACCGAACAATTATGCCAGGTTATAATGGCCGTATCATTATACTACAATTATTACAGGCGTGAGGCAGAGATGCCCCAGCAACTACTTATAGTGGACGAGCCACTTACAGCACATTCATTAACAGATCACATTGAAACAATTACAAACACAATTTCATGAAAGGCACAAAGCCACACATTTCTATAGTAATCCAAATCTCTACAAGAAGATATCATATAATTATGAAGCAATATAGCCGAGTAGATCATTACATATGTATAGTAAAAGCAGTGTTCGTGTTTATTTATTTTGCTATTACCGAGTTAGGACAATAATTTCGACAAGAATATGTAGCTAGCGACCCCCTACCTTATATCTAAGTGTTGCATGCCATTTTAAAATATAAATTTCTTTATTTCAATAAATTTATCATACACTATTTAAAAAAATTCAATTTTTAATAATAACTAAAATTTAAATATTATTATTTAATAATATTACCATGTGCAACACATGGATTACATACTAGTTATACTTAAAGTTTTAATCATGTTTTAATATCTTAATTATATTCTAGTTATAGCCCAACTATATGCATGAGCGTGCAATTCTAGGTACATGGGATTTATGTGTGTTTAGTCCATTTGTGTAAGTGTCGTGCCTCTATTTATATAGTATGTACATGCATGCATGCTCTTAGTGTGTGTTATAAATGAGTCAAAGTTGATCTTATGTGTGGGCTGTGCATGTAAATATATATGTGCTTCCCTGCATATTAAAATTTTAGTCCAGCTTCGTTCATTAGTTTGAGAGTATTCCATTGTTTGTTTTATGCTGGTTGCCTCTATTTCTTGCGTACGAGGAGAGTGAGTTTGCAAACCCACTACAATTGCTAACATACTGAAATGGACAGATTACCATCAGGTTTCAATTCTATGGACTGGAGAAATATAGGAATAGTATCCAAAAAATCTAGTTTTACGGGTTCTCACACCTGCATTGAGTAAATTATTTGTGTACCATGTAAAATTGGACGGTGGAAACAAATATCTTGGCATATTTGTGATGGCAACTCATCTGGAGCACCTGCATTAATTGTGTTCAGTCGCAAGACTAAACCAGGTTTTACTTCTTCAGATGTCAATATTGAAGAGTTTTGTTTCACTATTTCTTATTTTTATTTGAATTATATTACCATGTCCTCTAAACACCACTTAGTCAAAGTCACACCAGTCATGTAGTGGCGGATTTAGCTCTTATGTCTCTATCCAATTTCTGGAACATGCACATAGTTACCTTACCACTAGTAAAATGCACACCAAAGAACATCCACTAAAGCAGTTGTTCTAAAAGTATATTAGTTTATTTACGATGGATTTCTCCCTTTTGATTCAATTTGGAAACCATTACATGTTAATTTTTATGAAGAGAGTAATATACAGTAAATAATCTTCAGATATGTTTGTTTCATTTCAACAGTTTGTGTGATACATGCTACATAGCAAAGTGATTGCATTAAATCATACTATTCTAACTGGAGTATTACAACTTAATCCAGATGCAAATCATCCATTTTTTTTTTCTATTTGTATCTAGGTAAGGATGATTGGTGATGAGGGTTTTACTAGTTTTGGTTTCACACCAAGAAATGAGTTAATAAATGGAAAGGTAGCTATAATCGAATTCCTATTACTCATTGATTTTGAGCTTTTAACCAAAAAAAGTTTACTAAAGGGAACTGGTTTCTTAGACTTTCTTTATGCCACTGCAAACAATACCTCATGACTCGTCTCATTTGTTGCTGACATTGGGGCTTTATTGATGTTGGCTTAGTGCCATTCAAAGGGTAAATTCTTTATCACATCATTTTAGAGAGGCTTTGGAATATAATTTTAATATATTTTTTTGCCTATTATATTTGAAAAGGTGTTAGACTATCTATCATGTTAGGTCATTATGGTGTTGGTTACCGACTGTTATGGAAAAAGGTCTCACTATACATACTATATATGCAATCAAGAAAGAAAATCATCACCGTTGCCAATGGAATTGGTAACCGATGATTGTATGCTGATAAATTTGTAAACTAATAATTAATAACAAAAAATTTAATAATAGATAAGAGTTATGCTTTTTCTATGTAACTGATAATACTATATTTTTCGTACATATGTTAAATCTATTAATGCATAAATAATTTCACTTCTAATTTAGTTGATGAAAATATTTAACTTTATCACAAATTATGTCAAGCATCCTTGAATGATTAGAAAATTAACGGTTGTCAATGGATTTGATGTTTTCTACTGTACCAATGGTATTTGTATACCAGTTAAGCCTATTTTTGGTATTCGTTGGCTTGCTAATAGTTAATTTATCATTTATAGTTCTACTGTCATGTTAAGAGCTATAATTCACAAATACATAAAGGCTTAGTCAACATTAACGAACTTCCAAGATTATAGAAACAAGCATTGGTGCATATGGAGCAATCTATTTTAACTGAAGGACATCAGAAATTAAAGACTTATGATTATGGAGTGCTCTGTTATTCCTTGATGTATGAAGTCTCATTTAGGCATGTTCCTCGGGTACTCTATTATTCTATTAACTCATTTATTGAATTTCCTATCCTCTTGTTTAGTGGATCTGTAGTTCTAAATAGATTATTAGCTAAGATATTAAAATTTTCATTACAATTCTTTGATGATACAATATGATCAGCATTAATTTAAAATCTGTAAGCCCATATGAAAATCAACACTATAATTTGTGATGTAATCCAAATGAAGGATCACCTTATCTATACTAAGCTTGGTTAATAATTACTTGCTGGGATTAATTATTAATAAATAACTTAGTTGTTCATGTAATTAATAAAAAATTAAGTTAACTAAATTTTATATGAAAGTTAACCAAGTATTGTAAAATTAACAAGTTTATAATAATAGTAGTAATAATAATAATAATAAATTAACTAGGTTTATGAAAAATTTATAAGTTTGAGATAATTTATAAAAATTAACCAAGTTAATAAAATTTAAGTTTGAGATAACTTATAAATTTAAGTTAATTAAGATATAATTCATGACATTTAAGTTTTACTGATTGAGACAATTTATAAGATTGAGTTAATATAAATAAATTTATAAATAAGTTAACCGAGCTTTTTAAAAATTTAACTAATTTTTATAAAAATTAACCAAAATTTTAAGAATTAACTAAGAGTTATATAATTTAGCTACATTTTATAAAAATTAAATAGATTTATACAGATTAATTTAGTTTTATTAGAATTTAACTACGTAAATAAGTTTTTAAAAATTAACCAAGTTTTATAAAAATTTAAGTAAGTTTAATTAAAATTGTTTAAATTTAAGAAAAGTTCAAGTAAGGATGTTTGAGTTACTTCAAATATGAAACAGTTTCATAATCATTTATTAATTGTTAAACTTGTCTACGGGTAATTAGATTTTAAGGAGTAAAGACCAGCTGCAACAAACATTTTGATCCTCACTGTGCCTTCACTCATTGATCTACAGATAGCGTCAATATCCTTAAGAATAGAGCTTACCTCTTGTCCCATGAAAGAACTGAAGTAATCCTTATTAGGAATCATATGGAAAGATGCCCTCGAGTTCAGCAACCAATGGTTTGAGACATCCGATATTACTGCAGACAACACATCGTCAGATACAGCCTTCTCCACCGCAAATGATGAAAATCCGTTTTTTCCCCTCTTCTTCAAATCTGGACAATCCTTTTTCCAATGACCAGGTTTCTTATGAATAAAGCACTTTCCGCCCTTAGACTTTCATCTTCTGCCATTACAAGGCTTCCTGGATTTGGAACGCCCTCTAGAGTGTCAATTCTTCTTATCTTCTCTACCTCTTTGAACAAACAGACCATGGCTACCACTTTCACCTCTATTTCCTTCACTTGTCTCCTTCATCTAATCTCTCAAGCCCTCAGATATAAGGCCTGACTTCACATCTTCTACTATCAATGTGTCTCTAGCGAACATAAGATTGTTAGCGAAACCTATGTATCGCTCCAGAAGAGAACACAAAATAATCGTTGTCATTTTCTCCTCATCCATCTTCAAGTCAACATTCTTCATCTTAATCATGATATAATCAAAGAAATTAAGATGTTCCTTAACTGAAGTACCCTCTATCATCTGCATGGTGAAAAATGTCTTCAGCAATATCAGATGGTTAGACAGAGATTTCTTCAAGTTGAGATTTTCTGGCTTGGTCCAAATGCCCCCAAGTAGTGGTCTCACTGCTAATCTCTGAGATAAAGTTCTCTTCCATAGATAGTTGTAAAGTAGTAAAAGTCCATTTCTCCATCTCCTTCCTTTCAACGACTGATACGTCAACCGTCAACTACTCGAGGGTAAACACTACTTGATGGACTTCATTCCTTATTAGAACAGCCTTCATCCTCCATTGCCACTTTCGGAAGTCTTTATCCCTGTTCCATTTCTCAATTCTCAACTATGATCCTGACACGATATACATCCCTCCAGTATAGGGTCTTGTAACAACTAGAGTCGTATCATCTCCTACCATAATTTCTAACACTCCTAAATCAACCTTATCGCTCTAATACTAGACTGTTGGGGAAAATCTCTTTAGATGATCAGTCTAAGGGAAAAAACCCAACGTAGTGGAAAACAACTGGATCGTGATTGTAGTGAGGCGAAACAATAGAGATAAACACCAAAACAGACAATCACAGATCTATGCAATGTAGAAAAAATAAATAACACCAGTATTTATAGTGGTTCCACTACCATGAGGCAGTGTACGTCCACTTAGGGGAAAGATATTTTATTAATCATTGAAAGATTAGTGTTGCAAGATTGATTCGCTCTTGGAGGCTATACATAATAAGAATTAACAATACATACAAAATTCTACAGAGTTTCAACTCTATAGGATGGCTGTCATTGTTGTCCAGAAACTCCACTATTTATAGAGTGAAGATATAAGGAGGAGTAGCTACTATATAGCAGCCCCGAGCTTTGGTTCGGTCAATTTGGTTCGGTGTCCATCTGGTTCGAAATTCAATGACCGAACGAGAAGTTTGAACCGACAATTAATTTGGTTCGGTATGCACACATCTGGTTCGGCTATGTTTTGGAGCGGCATCAGCATACTGGACGAAATATTTGGTTCGGTCATTCACTTCAACACCGCTCCACAAATTCATCTTCACAGAAACCCTATTCCCCGAGCGAAATACTAGAGCGGTGCTCCTTGCTTCTCACCGAACCAAAGATATGGTTTGGCATGCTCTTCAACATCACTGCTCCAAAGCTCTAGCTCCATCATGTCTCCACCAACCGGGCTCACCACCACCAGACAAGTCTCGTCCAGTCTTCTAATCCACCGCTCCAGATTTGGAGCAGAAGCTGCTCCTCCACCGTCGAGCCAAACTTTTGGTTCGGTAAGCCCTAGCTCCGAGTTAGGGCTTCGCGAATCCCACCTCCACTTCATCAACGACGATGTCGAGCTTATCCTCTAACTACTATGGAATCAAGGCAACAATTCCAACATTAGCTCCAAGCCGGGGAAGGTTCCCGAGGATGGGCCACCCTGTAGGACCTGGCACTCTTTTGCCTTCATGCTTCTTTGTACCAAAGACCAAAAGATAGATAGAGTACGAGTGCAGGAAATATATTAAAATAAGAAGAATAGGGATAGGCATGCTATTTTAATGTGAAGTGAGGTTTAAATTTCTCTTAGTATAGCCCATATGATAAAGTTGGTGTAGTACGTACATAACAAGTTATGTTATATATTTTCTGGAAGATTCAAAACGGTTGATGGTGTGATAGATTTTAGGCTTTATATGCCAACCGCCTTCGTACTTCTTTTTGGATTTTTTTTCTTAATGTGAATGACAAAATTGTTGGTTTGGGTTTAGTTCTTTTGACATATGGAATAAGCACGAAAAAAAAGTATTTGAAAAAGGTACGAAAAAAGAATGGTTAATGAAAGTAAAATATGTTTTTGTATTTCGAAAGAAAAATTCGAAAAAGGCATGAAATTAGATTATTAATTTGGTTATTACTAATTATATTGTTAATTTATTTGTATCGTTTAAAAAATATGAATTTTGAGAATGTAACTAAAACCGTAAATTTGATAATTCAACTACAGTGATACAACATGTACAGTTACAATAATATCATAATTTCGAATTACTGATATAATAATGTTACAAATTCAGTTACAAAATATAATTTAGTAGTTCTAACTTAGTCCAGCTGCAACTAGTTGATTTCATAAATTATCTCGAACGATTGTCATGTTATTTGTTGCATTTTTTTCAATTGGTTCATGACTGATATTCTCGAATGTTCGAATATTATAGTACTCTTGTAGAAATACTTGCAGAACTAGATCAGGATCATCATCGTGTACCATAAATAAGGTTCTCCTTTGTTGGATCTTCGTATGAAATTGTGAATAGTCATTGTAGCAGTCACAACTTGCATTTAAACATTATATTTGTATGTCATCATGTTACGTAAGATTGCAAAAAATTTCTTCCAATTAAATTTCAAAGGCTCTTTTGATTGTCATATATACCTAAACTCAAATGGTAGTAGTTGCAAATTTTATTTTCGGTCTTTGGTTGGTTCCGTATTTTATTAAAATCTGGAGTATGGTATATAACATTGTTGTAAGCAAGTAAATATCCATCCATTAGTTAATACCCCAGGTCAAGCAAATAATATTTTCCTGGTGGTGAATGAGAAAAATTCAGATTTCTACTGTTTAAAACTGAACAAAAACTTTAACGTCATATCACTACAAGAAAAATACCATATTGCAATGTTGAATTTACAATGTTTCAATGGAGCGTTGCATAAAAATTAGATCTTTATCAAGTTATGCTAAAGAAAACGCTGTGATTAGTTTTTCATGATAACATTTTTGCATAAATGTTGCAATAAAAATAATTTCCATAATATTAATTCAATAGTTGTAAAAAACGGCATTTAACAATGCTTCTTTCTTTATATTAAGTTGTTGAATTTTAATATTTAACTAAAAAAATATTTGTAAATTTATATTTTTAATAATGTTTAGAAAGCATAATAATACTGATTCAAACATAAAATTAAAATATTGTTTGAAATATACTCTAAAAGTACTACAAATTCAAAATTTGATAATCTTGTTTGATAGACTAGTATATCAAAAAACTGTTACATCTGACCAGCAATCCCTGTACTTAATATTTCAACCATTTGATCCAACCTTGCAATCTGTGTGATATTAGTTTCAATCATTATGGGAAAAAATGCATCAGACGAAAAAAATACTCCGTTGTCTAATTGGATATCTATTTGTCATTAAATATAGTGTCATATCATTGCACATTGGACCACATATATTCCCTATCGTCTAATATGCACTAACAAACCAACCACAAAAAACCATATGTTGTTTGATGTTATAGTACCATTTCTAGAGTTTCCTATTGGACAATATATAAATATTGGCTGGTATGAATAATTGTTCACATAATGAAATAAATATTTGCAGAATGAAATAAATGAATCGCAATTTTATTTAAACGAATATTTTATTTTAGATAAAATTCAAATACAATACAATTTCACTATCGTTTTACTTATATTTTCAAATACAATACAACTTTCACTATCACTCTTAAGTATATAACATTTCTCTACACTCGCATACATAACATTTTTTACTCACACTCGCTCGAGGTCTTTTTTATGTTTATCTTGATTTGTTTGTTCTAGCTTATGTCCAGCCATCTCCTAAACCTGAAAAATAACGAACGCAGTAAAATGAAAAAGGAAACAAACCTAAATTGCAAAAATAAAATAGAATTTGAATACTAATGTTGCCTAAGTTTATGGGTTTGTTTTCTCTTCATGTTGTAGACATGGAAAAATATATCTATGCATAGAAAACTTATGATACGCATAGTGTATCACTATGAACAGCACAAGGGTGGGCATCGGCTAAATCTCATAGACTATTACAAAGGTCAAACCCAAAGGCTTAACATAATGCAAATGTGCACAAGGTCAAGCTCAAGCCTCCTTGGGCTTAACCCAGGTGCACATAAATACAAGTATAAACAAGGCAGCAAAACAATCAAAAGTATCTTAACGCTATCTTGAACCAACCGGCAAAACAATCAAAACAAACTAGGTACATATACAAGTACAAGTACAAACCAGTCGCAAGGGATTCAACCAACAGTGCACACACACATAGCAATCGAATTAGTAAACATTCACACACACACATACATATGTATGTATGTAAATACAAGAATATGCACACTTTCACATCCAGGAAATGCTAACAAGACAACTAGGGAAGAATTCAAGATAGTGCACAAAAACAAGCTCAGGCAAAACAACAAGTTAAAAATCTATAAGATCTTTATATAATGCAACTTACATATAAGTGTGAGAGTGTATATTACTAATTACACTAAACATAGAATAATAACTGAATATAAAGAAGGCAAATAATAAAAATGTGCACGCCAGATATTTTATACTGGTTCAGGCCTATTATCATACGTCTAGTCCAAAAGCTTCCCTTCAATATTTCTTTTCACCAAATAACCCTCACTTCACCCAGAAGAATAGGATAATACAAAAGTATTTCTATAATAATCTTGTGTTCCAAATAACACGTATTTTGACTACTAGTATGATTCTTCCTATGATCTCCCTTGAGTATGTGAATTTGAACACACTGATTTGTAGGAAGTGGTTTAACCAAAATGATATTTTGGTTATGATAGATTGAGAATATGTAAGCACTACAAGAAATTTGATTTTTAGTGGCGCTCAAAAAATGCTACAAAAAGTTTTGGTGGCGTTTTGATAAACGCCGCTAGAAAACATGCGACTAAAAATCCATGATTTTTTGTTGCATTTATTTTAACGCCACTATAAATGAATTTTTGGCAGGTTTTTTAAACGTTACTAAAGATCTTTTTTACAGCGTTTAAGAAACGCCACCGAAAAGGTGACATTTACTATCTTATTTTTTGTTGCACTTATTATTATTTTTTGCATCGTTTTTTGAACGCCACGGAGATTATTTGAGTTACTATAATTGCTGATTCTGTAGCGCTTTTTAAACGCTACAATTCAAGTACTTCAAAACTTATACAATAACGTAATATATAAACACATACACATTCAAAAATAACACATTCAATAAACCACAATAACACAAACAAAAGCAATTACATAATCACCACTATATCATAACATTAGTGTCAAGACAAAAGGTTAACCATACGTTTACACAACCAAACTACCATAAACAGTTTCATAATAATACATGCAGCTAAAGTAGTGCTGCTACCGTACATACTAGTTTCATAATAGTTTTATAACATTTTTAATCAACCTAACTACATACATGTGCTGCTACCATACCAAAAACCAATGCTGCTGCTTGAATTCTTCACAAACGTTTATCTACCTATAAACAATAATGATCATGATACTAAATATTTGTGAGGTGAAAGTATCAAAGATCAAAAATGGACAAATATTCATTCACAGGTCATAAAATGAGAAGTGTAATTCCAACCATAATATTGTGGACAGTGCTTTAATGTAAAAAAATATTCCTAGAGTTCTATCAAATTTTGTTTGTAAGTTGATATAAATAGGAATTCATACCACCAAGAAAAATATTATTTTTATTTAACCATTAATTTAGTTACCTGGTATTGGTGTACCAAATCCGTAATGTAGGAGGAACTTAACCATATAACAGCAGCTCATAAAAATGCAATCCACCCTTTCATATAAATTAAGAACCATAGCCATTAAACAGCCGAACTTAACATTCCGTACTCTTCATGGACACCCTTATAAACTGCTATCAGAAAACTCAATGATATGTATGATAATAGATAAATTTTACTTTCTAACATCGAAATCACATTCACCGCGAAATTACAAAATTAATGACATCAAATCACTATCAGTAGGTCTTAACAATTCCCGGTATCATAACCCATATAATGACATCCACATTGCATGCAAATGAATGATAAATTTATGTGCTTACAATATCAAACATGAAACATAATACTAATGTAACATGTACAAGTTTCCTTGCAGATATATCACATATTCACCCATAGAACTTTGTTTCAATCAATGCAAAGTCGAAGGTTAATTCAGCAAAAAGAAAAAAATAAGTAAACAGCCAACTCCTAGGCAAAGGTTTGAATATGTAGTTGAAATTTATAGTTGAAATGTATAGTAACAGAAATGTATAGTTGAAATGCAAAGATTTGATTTTATCAGGTAACTATAAAATGTAGCAGAAATGTATAGTTGAAACTAAATTTACCCATGAAGGTTCCAATCTCCTCTTGTAATTTCCCCCGGTAGATTCCTATCAGCACAAAGTAGATAAGCCATTGACCTTGTTAACTTATATGAGTACATTACATTGTCAACATCTCCGTCCTCCATGCACATTTCGAATGGCTTCAAAAACGACTCAACCATATCCCTCTCGGTCGCCTACAAAATCAAAATTTCAGGTTCATCCATTCACGTTCATACTAAATAAAACACAAAAAAAAATTGTATGCATACATTAGCATTGTAAGTGAATCTATCAACATGCATATCACCAAAAGCGGTCCTTTATCAACAATTCAGCTATTTGATTGAAGGTGATACAGGAGCACCACCAAGTTATGCAACCTGTAATAGGAGAGTTAAGTGCCAAATCATTACAGCTAAAAGAATTCTCCTTGTTTTTGTACGAAATTGGTTGATTTGATATACAAACAAAGTGAAGAAGCATAATTACTAAATAAACAGGAAAAAAGAGCTTACAATTGTAGCTGCAAAGAGCAACAAACTTTTCTAACGTAAATAACATTAATGTAAAACTACATGATCTGTTATATTGAGTCGGTAGTATGCTGAAAAGCATAAAAGGACAACATAATACATTATGCTGAATTGAACTTTCAAATTATTACTTTTCTTCAGTTTGCTTAGAGCATTCCCAACCGAGTGTCGGTTGGGAAGCAACCGACCCCCAACAGAGGGTCGGTTGTGGCCTTCTGGGTTGCTTTGGCAACCCAGAAGGTTGCCAAAGCAACCCGGAGTGTTACTTCTTAGCCGGCTTTCTTTTAGCCAGCTGAATTTGTATACTTCCTTAGCAGGCCAAAAGAAAACTTGCTAAGCGAATAATAAGAACCGAGAGCAAAATGTACAATTTTCATTAGTTAAATATTTGTCTTGAAAATTAATGCTAATATTGTTCTCGCATAATGAATAAGTATAATAGGTTTTCCATTATATTTTTAATTTATTAATTAGACATCATGTCAACAAAGTAGTTTATATTGGGCAATATGTAATAAAATATTGTAATGTGGTGCTCATCCATGCAACTAACAAGAAGTGATGTTTGGTTCAAACCTAATTTGTTTTTTTGTAACTGTCAAATTTAGAATCCGACTTTATGTTTATGAATAGAATTTAGGTATCTTATTATCGTATTCATAAATAGAAAATTCAGTTATAATTCATTTTTATTATCCAAAGGTCAACTACATAATAGCTATAAAGAATGAAAATGTATTTATGCAACTGATATTCCAAGTGAACCAAACAAAAAAACAAAGTTTTATACCGAACATAAAAATGATTCAAACATGGTATTGTGGTAATATACAGATGTTTATGCAATTTTAATCAAAATAAAACTGCAATTTTTTTAATAAACTCACATTGTAATACACACATCAATCAAAATATCAATACTTTCATTTCTTATTCAACCTTAATCCATCATTCAATTAAATAACAATAATTATAAAATATCAAGTATCAGCAATTAAATTACTAAAGTTAAGAATGACTTGCTTGTTATATGTTATAAGTTTGTGAAGGTAATTCGAATTAAAGGAATTGTTGATGGTTGGATGATGTTGTTCTGTTTAGGCTGGCTGCTTGTAAGAGGTGACTGAACTGAGAGTATTATGGTAGTTTGTGATGAATAGGTGGAGATGGTTGGTCTCTGGGTTGTTGTGTGGATTTGTTGGCGAGACTGTGATTAGTAGTGGTGAATGAAGTGGAGTGTATGGTGGGTTGGAGCTGTTTGGGTGTGTTTGGCCGAGGATGGTTGGTTCGATTTGGCGATTGTGGGGGATTGGAATGTTGAGGCAGTTCAGTTTGATGATGTGGGCAATGGTGGCTACGTGTTGAAAAGGGGATGTGCAGTAAATTAAGGTAATATGAAGGAGGTTAGCAGAGGTGATGGAATATGAACGCAAGGTGCAGTGAGATGTTGCAAAGATGAATTTTTTTGGTGTAGTTTGTAGTGCAGTGTTCTTGTTCTGTGCAAATGGATGATGGTGGTAAGTGACATGGTGAATATTTGAGACTGTGAATGAAATGTGTTGCAAGTGAAGTTTGGTATTTGAATTGTTTGTGTTTGAAGTTGATGGTTCAAGAAGCAGTGTTCGGCATAGTAAAAAGTGGATGGTATGGTGAGAAGATGATGATGTTGAGGCAGAGGCGGTTGAGGCCGTTCAAGTGGTGTTGCAGTTTGTAAGGAAGTTTCCACTGGGTTGTGGTGGTACGTTTGACTAAGTGCCGATGAGGCAAATGATGTAGTTGATATGGTAATGTAGTGGTTAGGGGGTGATTGATGAAGTATGCACAACAATGTAGTTATGGTAGACTGTGACTGGAATGTAACTGCTGCAGTGTGAAGGCCAGAGGTAGTTTGTTTGACACTGGGTAGTTACATACTAATGATACTTTGGTCTTTTATTTTCATTTTCTGAAAAGAAAAAAATATGGAAACATTGCAACCAAACTCAGGATTAGGTCTTTTGCATCATCATTTTTTTAAAGAAAGCTTCATCAAAAAGATATAAAAGCAGTTTTAATACCTTGTCAGCTAATAAGACTGGATTCAATTAAACTCATCGTTTGGACTGAGAATTTGACAAGAACCACGGCTCGTAACCACCAAATTACCAACAAATAAATTGACACCATTATTGCACAATGAATAACAAATGTATAAACATAGCTTCAGTCCAAAAGGAAACGAACATGTTAATATTACAAATGTATTTTTTGGGTTTTAATGCTTACGGTACTACTTAAAAGGTACAACCAATTTATACATTGTACACTTTCAATACACAATTTGCCAAACTAACAAAAGGTACATATTTGTCTAGCTGCACTCAAGGTTTTAAATATCGGATTTCGGTCACGTTTCGTCTCGGGATTTTTACACAAGTTATCTCGTATCGAGGGAGATCTCGGACGAGATGAGTGTATATCGGATGTACATCTCGGAGTAGCATCTTGGGTCTTATAATGCATCTCGGGAATATATCAGATGTACTCATGTGTCTAAAATTGATGTGTCAAAAATTTATTTAACGGTTATAGCTTTCTTAGCAAAATAAAAAAGATAACATACTTAATTTACATGGAAAAGGAATATTTTTAGAAGAGTAGTAGCTTGATTAGCTTAATTGATTTGGTAATGATTGAATAATATCATTTTATTTAAACATAATAAAGAAGTGAAACCTTTCGCTATGACTTATTAAGATTAAGATAAAAAGTAAAGAACATGTTCAAGAAGTTGGTAAATTATAATTAGATTGAGTAGTTTCTTTTGAATCAATATGAAAATAAAAAATATCATGCAAAATAATAAAAATGTATAATTTCGAGTGAGATCTTGGATTGAGATTTAGATCCATATTTCGGGTGAGATTTGAATATCTCGGACGAGATGAGTGTTGAGGGAGATATGGAGGAGATTTGATGTCTCGTCTCGTTTAAGTGTGAAAAGGAGATCTCGGAGGAGATCTCGGGCGATATATAGGAGATTTAAAACCTTGGCTGCACTTCAAGTACTGACCTTGTGCAACCATTCATTCATGTGCATTTTTTGCCGTTACCAATATAATATTCCTATTATGCACTTGGACAGATTGCCAAGCCTTAACAGCTGATGTTAATTATATACTAAAACAATATCTAACCTTTTTACACATGTGATTGTAAAGATACTAATGGTATATTTGATCTCCCACTGTATTGAAAAGGAAAGTATTTCCTAGACTGAAGGGCTACCCTTCAAATGAGTCGATTGTATACATATTATATGATTCATTATTATAGGTAGACCGAGCTGAGAGCTAATGTTATCCATCCAAATAAAACAAGTTTTAGTATAATTAAGCCTTAATTAGTAGGATTTAAGATAACTTGGGTTTTTCTACATCTCTAGCATTTATCTAGCTTTGAATGTTGATACATGTGCTGCAAAGATACATATGTCAGTATGTGCAGAGCATACTTCTAGGTGGGAAATAGGACCATAAGATAATACGATTGGGAAAATTTACCATTCCTCAGCAAGTAATGTATTAACTTGGAAATACACAAGCAACATGTTCCAGTTAAACGAGATTTACACTGGAAATCAAATATTATTGAAGAAGATCACTTACATTTGATGGCCATATGTTAAGTAGCTTAATAAAGCAAGCTCAGTGCAGCATCCATCTTCAAATTTAAACAAATTTCCAGCTTCAAAATGCCTGTCAGCTTTTGCATGTAAATATCACAATAACAATGGACAGATCCTAAGTATACACCTAAAATGATTCAAAATAAAACCCTTGGAATTAAAATCTATAATAAAATGTGATATACCTGCCTGTAGCATGCACTTTCTAGTACAGATCATACTCATAGTACCCGCTTCCTCTGCCTTTTCCACTTGCTTCATCGACAACTTCGTCCAGGAAGACAACATTTAGAGGCAAATAGACTATCAATGGAGAATGTTTTAGGAAGGAGAGGGGAGGACCTCGTCGGAGGGGAATAATCTTACGAGCGAAGGAGCACCTCATTTTCAAAGTAGGAGAATCGTGCGAGCAGAGAACGAGTTTTAGCATTTGAGAGTGATTGGTAAAAGAACTAGGGTTTGAGAAGCGGGTGGAAATTGAGAATAAAAGAGTGAAAGGGGAAATCTAAAGCGGAAGAAATTCTAAAGAGAAACGTGACAGTAAATAAAAAAAATTCGTGAAATATTTTTTACTTTATGCGGGTGCAAAGTGGAAACGCGAAATCTTTTTAGCCGCATTTATATTTTTTAGGAAAATACTTTTTGGTTGCATTTAGAAAGAAACGCCACCAATTTTTGCAACTACAAATGGTTTTTCTTGTAGTGAAGCAAGAGATGCACAAATATGTAAATAGAGATTAATAAGAAATCAAGAGAATAGTTTATTTGTAAATCTCAAACTTTGAAGTATATATAGGATTAAAGAGATGCAGATGAGGAGTTGTTACCATTAGGTAAACTCTATTCAATTTAATGGCTGCAACCTTTGAAGAAGAGATGAGATTATTTAATCTGGAAAGAATAAATTATTCAGAATATTGTAGTTGCAGGCGACAGACGTCCGTGGAAAAACCATAGACGATGGTGGCTTCAGGAACAAAATTCCCGAGCCTTCTCACAAATGTCTATGGATTTCCACAGACATATGTGGCTATTTTTGACTAATAGGATTTCTTGATTTTAAATGTTTTTCAGTGCCAATTTTTTGTATATGCATTCATGTGTGCATATATACTCAAGGAAACCTTGCAATGTTTATCCAAGACACATAATACACTAGTATAACCTTACTAATCATAGTACGGTCCATAAATCTCTGTTGGTCTTTGAGTCCCGATATGTTTGAGCATGACGATCTATTCTAGTGTATACTTGTAAACTTGATAAGTTATATAATAGATGTGATTGTATAGTTGTCGTCATTAAAACCATAGAATGGAGGTTCTAACATTCTCCCTCCTTTTGATGATTACAACTATACAATTGTTAGTTATGATAAAATAACTCCCCCTTAATTCAATACCCCCCTATGTAGATGCATATATTTCTCTCCCTTTGTCATTATCAAAAATAAAATAAGAGAAACATAGACATATAGACACGGCAAATGAGATAGATAGATATGAATAACACATAGACAGATCATACATAAATAAAAATAACATAAGTGAAGAATAAACCAACCTGAGTTCAATAATAAACAAATAATAGTTCAAATATAGCAAGAAACATAAAAATACATCGATAGAGCAAAGTAAAATAACAACGTTTTAAAAGAAAATGATAACAACTAAAAAAGGCTTAGTGATACCGGTTTGATGAGTAAGATATTCTTTTGTGTTTAAAATAAAACATTTTGTCCAAATACTCGAAAATATGATACTTTAGGGTTCTTTTTGAAAACATTTCATAGCATATGTTTTTAGTCATTGGCCTAAGTGTTGCACGATTCAAAATATAACATGTGGTAGCAACAGCTTCATCCTAAAAACTTTTTGGTAGGTTACTACTATTTAGTAAAGTTCGTTCACATTCTTGTAAAGTTCGATTTTTCCTTTCTAAAACACCATTTTGCTGTGTTGTACGTGGAAATAAAAAATTATGACTAATTCATTTTTTGTTGCAAAAATTTGTAAATAGTTCATTTTCAAATTCACCTCCATGATCGCTTCATATACTTCTAATTTTTAAATTTATTAAATTTTTAATTCGTTTAGCAAAAATTTGGAACAATTCAAAAGTTTCACTTTTATATTTTAAAAATAATGTCCAATTATATCTTAAAAAATCATCAATAATTGCAAAAACATATTTTTATGATTTATTGAACATACTTGAGTCGGTTCGAATAAATCTAGATGGAGTAGTTTGAGAGGTTGCTTTGTGGAAATTTCCTTTTTAGATATAAAAGAACTTTTCTTTATTTTACCAAATTGACAGGCGTCATACAAGTTTTTAACCTTGTAGTTGATTTTGGTAATCCTTTAACTAATTCATATTTAGCTAGTTTGTTGATGTTCTTAAAATTTATGTGACAAAAACGTTTATGCGATAACCATGGATCATCATGATTTGCGACTAAGCATAAATTAGTGTTGTTTTTTATATTCATGTTTAAAACATATATGTTTCGATCTCTAAATCCTTTAAAAATTAGATTTTTATTTTGGTCAAAGATATTACATTTGTTTTTCTCGAAATCAGTTTTAAATTCTTTATCACATAATTGACTTATACTTATTCAATAAGTTATATTTCAAATTTTCTATCAATAAAACATTAGTAATAATAGAAGAATTAGAGATATCGATATTGATGACTTCTCCAATGCTGATGACAAATCCTTTTGAATTATCTCTGATTGCCATAATGCCACCATTTATATATGTTATATTTGATAACATATGAGCATTTCCAGTCATGTGCTTGGACCAACCACTATCGAGTATCCACTTCTCTTTACTTTTTATTTTAATTTTGGATACCTCATCCATGATAGCCATAAAACATGCATTTGCTTATGCCAAATTGCTTTCACTATCACTGTCAGATGAAGATGATGAACCCGAATCGTCCCATGTTACTTGAAAAGCTCTTTTTTTTTCTTAAATTTCTTAAACTTGCTTTTCTTTTTATCATTACTGAGTTGTGGACAATCCTTCTTCATGTGGCCAAATTTTTCACACTCACAGCATTTAATCAATGTTGGATTTGAGGAGTTTAGTTTTCCACTATTTTGAAATATAGTCATCTTCTTGAATTTCTTGAATTTTTAGTAGTTCTTAGTAGTTCTTAGCAGTCAAAATAATCCCATCTTCATCTAAGTTCGAACCTTTATTGCTTGCTTGGAATGCTATGTTTTTCTTTTCATGATTTTGATCCTTTCTATCCTGCAAGTTAGCTTCATACAACATCAGATTTCCTATTAGCTCTTCGACTTTGAGTTAAGAAAAATCATTAGCTTCTTCGATGGCTAAAACTTTTATTTCTTATTCATTTTTCAAAGAGTTTAAAATTCAAGTGACTAAATCAAAATCTATGAATTTGACCAAGTGCCAAGATATTGTGTTGAATGGTTTGAAATCTAGCATACATATCCACAATTGATTCATTTGCTTTTATTTTGAAAGACGAAAATTGGTTTGGTAAAATAGAGATTTCAGTTTGCTTGATTTTAGTTATGCCTTCATGCTTGAATTATAAAGTGTGCCATATATCATATGCAGGGGTGCAAAGTATGATACGTAAAAACTCATTTTTGTCAAGCGAGCAAAACAATACATTCATTGTTTGGGTATTGTCAGATGCCGCTGCTTTTTGTGCATTCGTCCAAGTGCTAATGTCGGTGTTAGGTGCTTCATATTTTCTTTAAGTTGCTAGCCGTATTTCTAACCCATGTACTTCCACAAAAATTCTCATAAGCATAGTTAGAACTAGTAAATAGTGGAGGACGAGCGGTTGATTGAACCTTCTTGAAAAGTGCATGCCATATTAATGATTTTTCAACTACGTGTTACTGTAAATTGAAATGACCGTGCTCTGATACCAAATGAAAATATATAGAATCTTTATGTAATGCAACTTGTATATAAGTGTGAGAGTGTATATTACTAATTACACATAGTAGAGAATAATAACTGAATATAAAGAAGGTAAATAATAAAAGCGAGCACTCCAAATATTTTATATTGGTTCGGTCCTCTTGTCCTACGTCCAGTCCCAAAGCTCCCCTTCGGTATTTCCTTTAATCAAATAACCCTCACTTCTCCTGAAGGAATAGGCCAATACAAAATTATTTCTCTGACAATCTTGTGTTTCAAATAACATGGATTTTGACCAATAATACAATTCTTCCTATGATATCCTTTGAGTATGTGAATGTGAATACTTTGAGTTGTAGGAAGTGTTTTGACCAAAAATGATATTTTGGTTATGATAGGTTGAGAATATGTAAGCAAGAGATGCACAAATATGTAAACAAAGAGTAATAAGAAATCAAGAGAATAGTTTATCTGTAAATCTCAATCTTTAAAGTTTTATAAGATCAAAGAGATACAGATGAGGAGTTGTTACTGTTAGATAAACTCTATTCGATTTAATGGCTGCAACCATTAAAGAAGAGATGGGATTATTCCATCTAGAAAGAAGCAACCATTCAAAATATAGCAGTTGCCAGATGATAGACGTCCGTGTAAAAACCACATACGTTTATAGCTTCAGGAATAAAATTCCCAAGCATTCTCACAGACGTTTGTGGATATTCCAACGATGTCTATGACTGGCATTTCTAGACTTTAAATGATTTTAATGCCAATTTTATGTATATGAATTCGTGTGTGCTTATATATTAAAGGATACCTTACAATATTTATCTAAGACTCTTAATACACTAATATAATCTTACTAATCATAATATGGTCCATAAATCTCTGTTTGTCTTCGAGTTAGATATGTTTGAGAATGATGATCTCTTGTAGTGTTTACCTGTTAATCTTGATAAGATATTTAATATATGTGATTGTATAGTTGTTGTTACTGAAACCATAGAATGGATGTTCTAACACAAGTGTAAATGCATATGAAATGGTTCAGGAACTCAAAATGGTTTACATTTGAATTCAAGATAACGCACATAAACAAATTCAAGAAAAATATCAAGTGCAAATGTACATAAAAGGGTTCAGAAACTCAAAATGTTTAGGAACTGAATTCAAGATAGTGCACATAAAAAAGCTCAGGAAAAACAACAAGTACAAATGCATATAAAATGGTTCGGATAATTGCTGATCCTTTGCACCCCCTAACTAGAAGCAACCTTATGTAGTGGAATAGTACGAGAATGGTTGCTAAATTCAGCCTGGCTAAAATATCTCCGTAGTTTATGGCCGACATTGTGATGTACCATTGCAGGACTTTGGTGGTTACCCATGTTGTACTTCACTAATTTTGAGTTTTAGAAAACTGGGTTATTCAGATGAAGTTTGATACTAATTCAAAGTGGTGGCTTGTCTTCGATTGTTACTGCATTATGTGTGTTTAGAGAAGGGTCGGTTTGGAGTGAAGCCAGACCCAATGTTATGGGTCTCAATCATTTAAGAATTATATAATTGTGATTAGTAATGGTTTTTTGGTACTTTAGTAGTTCGCTTATTCGAAGTAGTGTGTTTCTTTAATTACGTGAAATTCGGTTGCGATAAATATATTCGAAGTTTATTTTATGTTTGGAGTTTTATAATTATATTCGAAGTTTATTTTATATTTAGAGGTTTTTTTTATCAAGCACTTTTGTAATTATTTTTAGAAATTTAGAAAAGGAGTTTTATAAATGAATTTGGAGTTTAATTAAAGAAGAGTTGAAAATAATTTAGGGATTTATAGAAATGAGTTTTATAAATGAAATTTTATAAAAGAAGTTTTATAATAGAGTTTTATAAATATTATAAAAGGATGGTTATAAAGGAGTTTATTAAATAAATTTGGAGAATTATATTAAGGAGGTTTATAATTATTTTTAGATATTTATTAATGGAATTTTATAATTTATAAATAATGTTTTATAAAAGGAGTTCGTAAACATATGGAGTTTTATAAAGGCATTTTATAAAAGGGGATTTATAAAAAGATTGAGACCAAATTTCCATAAATGATCATTTTAAATTACGGTGGTATGGAAATGTTCTTTTTGTACCTAACACTGATTCTAAGGTAAGAAAGCTTGTCTTTATCTTGAGAATGAAGGATGTGTGTCGAGGCAAGGATAGCTTTCTAACTGTCTGATCGTATTGTTAATCGGGGGATAAGACGGTTTGAAATCGTGAAGTGGTCGTAAGTATAATTGGTTTAATTTCCATACGATTGGTCAACTTACACTAAAAAGAAAGTTTTTGGTTTATTGTTACCAATGTTTTAACTGACATTGTTTAAACCAAATAAGTATGGTTCTTGAAAATAAAAACTTTCTTAACATTTATGAATATGCTTATATTGTTGATACAAGTATATGGAAAAGTTTCTAAATTTAAAAGTAAAGTGATCTGTGAATATACTTATACCGTCGAGATAAGTATATGAATATTTTCTAAGTATTGAAAAGAGTAGAGGAGACATGTGGATATATCTTTGTAAAAGTATTTTAATACAAATATTTATAAAGTGGTTTTAATTAGTGAAAGGATTAACTAAAGAGGTTTGTTGGTTGCTTTATGCTTAATCATGCTTGGTTAAATCTATGGATTGAATTATATGTTATTTGATAGTTAAATAACCAACTATTAAATCTTGGCCAGCTTTAAAACTATCGTTTATCAGTTCAGAAATACCGAGATTGGATATATTATCTGAAAACCACTTTGAACCGGTATAAACATTTGAATTGAAGACATCTTAAAGATGATAGAAGATGAAGTTCTTTGAAGTGCAAATGTTGCTTACTACTAATTCTAAGGGTGAGTCTAAAAAGGATGTATCATAAGTAGTGCCTTCAATTTGTTTAGTCCCAGAACAACTTGTATGGATGAATGCTAGTAGTGAATTGTTGCTTGGAGGGCAGTGTTAGCATTCCAAGTGGGATTTACTATAAAAAGTAAAACGTAGCTTCAGGTCTCATAACCTATAATGAATAAAGTAGGGACTTGCCATAGGGCTAAGTGGGTCATTCACATTAGTATATGATCATCACTTAATCTAGATATGAATTTATGGATTTGTGTATGCTTGAGACTCGGCACGGTTGTCGACCAGCAACCGATGGGTGATCATATTCAATACTTTCCAGGAAGGGGTGGACAGGTCTGAGTAGCAGAGGTGCAAATGTTTTGTAGCCTCGATACATTTTTATTTAGAGATGTACTGTACGGAAGGTAGACCCTTACCTTTTCATTGTATGGAATCCTATCTCCAATACGTGTTTTTTTGACTTGATTGTAAACTATGTATGTTCGAATTTAATTAATGTAACAATTTAATTAACAAGGGAAAGAAATTTTTCTGATGACTTGGACATCGTATATGTGTCCAGCTTGTGCTCACTTTTAGTGGTAGATGGAGGAAAGCAGGCTATATGTGAAATTTAGCTACCAGAAGAGGATTGTACCTCACAACATCCTAGCATCACTTATTTTCCCATAAGTATTTCTTTGAATATTATATACCAAATAAAACTATATATATATATATATATCAAAATCATAAGTTTTGTGTGAAGACCTGCTATTTCGTACCATTCAAATAGACGATAATCCACACATGTCGGACTTGAATGATGCAAAATAAAAGATTGTAAATAAATTTGGAGCAAATGCAATCAAATACACAGAATCACAGACACAGAACAATCAGAATAACTCGCTGCGGAATATAAAATAACATAGTAGTTCACGAAGCTACTATAATAAGGTCTCAAAACAAATACATTATATCAGTCTAAAAACAACATAATAGAAATCCCAAATACATAGAAATTCACTAATACATGAGATAAACTAGAATAGATGAAACTGAAATAGATATAAATATAGATAGGCAGAATCTCAGCAAAGACCAGCTCCAGAAAGAGAATCCAAAGCTGTGAATACTCAGGCTGAACTGAGCGTAAAGCAAAACACAAAACACTCAAGTCAAGACATATATACTTATATAATGTAAACCAACTCAAGTGAACTATAACAAAGATACAAGTAACTTAATGGATGCCTGGGACCGCCCATCCTCTAGGGACCTGTTAAACTATTTACTATATAGTAATATCGCGCTATTATAATAATGTCTACAGTAAAATAAACTTACTTTACAATAGCGTTAAGGAGTGACCCAATATTCCCCTTAACATATAATAGTCCCAGTAGTCCATCCAGTATCAGCGTATCTCCAGATCGGGAGACTATCCTAAATACTCCTTGGGCTACGGGAAAGAAAAAACTCGTAGTAAAGGCTCGGTATGGTAGGTGACACGGCACACAAGGCAATGCCAGGGTTGATATACCAATTACGCACACGGGATGGCGGTAACATAGAAGCCACTATGCCTACCCCGAACAACACTCCAAAAATCAAGGGATGCACCCAATCAGTCACAACAGTAATAGAATGGTATCGAAGAAGTGTGTCCGACCAGAGGAGCTACCCCTTTTGGCCCGAAATCGCTCCTGTTTTAGCTACCTTAAGCCAACTCACGGGAGTCGGTCCACGTAATGTACCTCAAGAACGTCACCACCATCCTACTTCATTCTAGAATCTCCACCGCGTACACAGTTGTTAAAGTGGTTTTCAGTATCGACAGGGAGTATGTCCATATCCGATCCCGGTCTCTTTAACAACCAATCGTTATTATAACCCGTAGTTATAATTTAAAAATGGTATTTATAATTCAAAAATCAAATGTCATTTAACAATTCAATATCATTTCAAATTCATTTCAAAATATCAATATATCGTACCTTTTCAAAACCACGTTCATTTTATATAAAGTACCATTTCAACTCACATTTCAAAATAGTTTATATTTCAAAACAAATTACTTCATTTAAATCATTAAAATGAAGTTATTATATTTAATAATTAAATATTAAATTTCCAAAATTTTAATCTTTTCAAAGTTCATTTATTCACTTAGATTTATCAAAAGAGTGGCAATTCAACTTTCGCAGCATTTGGAAAATGCTACGGAAAGTTACTTTTAAAACGATTCAATTAACAAAAGACGGCATTTAAAAATGTTGTAATAGGGTTACATTAGTTCAAACAAAACTTAGTTAAATTCAACAATTACAGCACTTACAAAGTGCTATAATAGCCGTTAATTCAATTTAGCCATTTAGTTCATTTCTATCAACTACAGCATTTACAAAATGCTATAATATTCCTTACATTAGAAATAATAGCATTTCAAAAATGCTGTTAATTAAATTCCAAGTATTCAATATAATTTTATAAACAATTAAATTTTTATTTAAACCAGTTTTTAAACTTATAAAATCATATAATTTCACTTATAAAACAATCATTTAGATACTCTTAAATTTATGATTTTTATAAAGTTAAATTTTCATTCAAAAATCAAAATTTAATAATAATTTACTTATATAATTCAAGCATTAAATTTCAATTCTTTAAATTAAATTTTAACTTAACACTTAAGTTTAAATTTTCAAATATAACTTATTTTTCATTTTATTTACTTAACTTAAAATTCATTTTAAACAAGATTCACAAATTTCCAATTTAAGTTATATTTCAAAAATCAACTCAAATATTCATTTATTTAACATTTTAACTTATACAAAAACCATTAATGCTTTATAAAAATCACTTTAAATTCATTTTAATTCAAATTTTAAATCTATTTATCATATTTTCCTACTTAATTTTTAAATTCCATTTATAACCAAATCATAATTTCCAAAATAACTTATATTTCAAATTTCTAACTTTACCATTAATTTATTCCACTTATAAATTTTTTAGAAAATCAATAATACTTTACAAAAATCATTTTTAACTAAGTTTAAATCAAAATATTGTAATATTTACATTTCTAAAATACTTTAAAATTTTTAGAAAAATATATATTAACCACGGGTCTGTATAAAATTTTCTAGCCTAGGTAAAGTGATACGGATAATATATCATTTCAATCCGTAATTTACACAGAAAACCCGGGTTTTATCATTTCAAACTTGCAGTCCCAAGTAAAATGAAATAATTAAAAATCGTTCTGCGTATCATTTCAGCCCATAATGATTTTTTCCTATTCTAAAGTCCGTTCGGGTATGTATCATTTCAACCCATAGTGATTCAAATTTACAGGAACTTGCAGTGTGATGAACTAATACAAATAACAGAATAGCATAATATAACAGTAATAGATGATATTACAGGTGTATAAGCATGGATGAACATCATATGGTCATAGCGTAGCAGATATAACATAATGACATGGGTTTACAGATTCAATTGTGATCCGTTTACTAGTCATATAAGTATAAATTTGTCTGGTGAGAATTACTCACTTGTATAAGTTGGAGATGACAACCAAATACTCAAAACAAAGATCTTCAAAGGCACGAAAGTAAGACTACGATTTGAGAGTGGGAAGGCCAAAGCTAATTGTCGTCACATAGCAAACAAAACAATGTACACAACATAAGTTTCAAACCAAAATATTTATAAAAAATGCTAGAAATAAATGCACAACACAAAGCCAAAGCTTTTGCACTTACATTCAACAACTTATGCTTCAGCCATAGGTTGGAAATACACTACTATGGGATGGGTTTGGATCAGGTTAAGGGTACAAAAGGGTCGGCCAAAACATGAACATAAAGAAGTAGAGAGATGTGTGCATGTACATACAACTACAAGGCAACACAATGGGTTACTATGCCATAAATGGTCTCGGCCAAAGCATAATCATGTAAGGCCAGATCTGTTGAGTCAATTACAGGTGTGGCAGAGGTCTCTGGTCAGCAAGTGGCTGGTGGTGCACAAGGTTGGCCAAGATGGTGGTTGGAGTGGTGGAACAAATATGGAGCTCGGCTATGATGTAAAGGTGGAGTTTGCTTCATTTTTTGGTGGATCTTCGACCAATAGGCCACGGCTATGGAAGGGCAGTGGAAAGGAGGAGATGGTGCCTGGTTGTGATGGTGGTGGAGGCGGCCATGGTGCTGGAGATGGAAGGGCCGAACTACAAGAGGAGATGCAAGTGCAAAATCAAACAAATCAATGGAAAAAAATGAAAAAGAATAGAAATTTTTACCAAACTTTTGCTACAGGAGATGGCCAAATATTTTAGGGTTTGGGAATTTTTTTTTATGCGTGAGAGAGTGAAGTGGTCGGCTGAAAGAAAGAGTATATGGCAGCAATTGAAGTGATGTGTTGATTGGTGATGAAAAAGTTAGTAGAATGTGAAAAGGCTTGCACATTAAAGGTCAAAAACCTTTCAAATTTCCTAATTTGTTTTGCTATTTTAAATACATGTAAAAATACATATAAATAGAATAAAAACACACAAAAAAATGAATGAAAAAAAAATGAATAAATAAATTTTAAATAAATATAATTAAATTAAGAAAATAGCAAAAAAAATGGAAACTAGGCTTTAAAATTTGAAAATAAATTCAATAAACTTTGGAAAAATTATATCATCACTTTAAAAATATTTAAAAATGAAATCTTGCAATAAATTTTTTTAAAATAATTTCAAAATAAAATAATGTCAAATTTAAAATTATATTCAAAAATCTATGGTTGTTACACTCTCCCCCACTCAAATCTTTTCGTCCTCGAAAAGAACGGGCAAGGAAAATAAAGAGAAGCAAGATAGAAAAAAACAAAACAGTACCTGAAACAAACAATTCTGGATTCGAAGCACGAACGCTCTCCTCCATCTCCCAGGTACAATCTCGATCGTCAGTACTCCGCTGTACTTTGACCATATTAACAGATTTCCTTCTGAGCTGCTTCATACCTCTGTCGACAATACGAAGTGGCTTCCTCTCGACAGTCAGATTAGGCTCAAAATCCAACTATTAAGGGCAGAAGGTTGGACAATAAGAGATGGATCATGAAGATATCGGCAAAGATGCGAGACATGGAATACATCATGCACTCCAGAAAGCTTCTCAGGCAAATCCAGACGATAAGCCAAAGAACAAACTCTTTTCACAATGCGAAAAGGACCAATGAACCTAGGAGAAAGCTTCCCTCTATGACCAAAGCGAATGACATTCCTCAAGGGAGAAACCTTAAGGAAAACCTGATCACCAACAGCAAATTCCAAATTCCGCCTACGCCTATCAGCATACTTCTTTTGCCTATCCTGAGCAGCTCTCAAACTCCTCTTAATCTCCTCAACTCTCTCAAAAGCTTCCAAAATCACATCAGGACCAAGAACCAAACGATTACCGGATTTAATCTAACAAGATGGGGATCTACAAGGTCGTCCGTATAGAGTATCAAACGGAGACATTTTGAGACTGGCCTGAATGTAAAGATGGAATGTGATAGATAAAAGATTAAGAATAGACTGAAAACAGAAGATAAGATTGTGAGGAATGTGGATTACGGATCTTAAGGCTAGGATTAACATAGAGGGGGGTGAATAGTGTTAATAAATAATTACTAAATCTATTTGAGTTTATGTTAATTTAAACACCGATATATGCAATATACAGACACAGATATGATCACAGAAACAAATACAGATGCAGAAATGAAATAAAAGAGGTAAAGGAAAGAACGCATGTAACAACCCGCATATTTATCGAGTTTGTATTTAAATATTTTATTTAAATATTAACTCGTTAATCGGATTTTGGTCCGAAAAGCTACTTTTTGCAAACGGTCAAATTAGGACTCGAGACCACTTCCATTGAGTTCGAAATGTCGTTTACAACTTTTTTAAGTATAAACATCGATAGGTTTGGAGTTAGTGAAATTTCACTAACTTTTCCCGCTTTGGACTTTGGGTTAGTTTAGCCTATTAAGCCTAAGTTCCAACCCTCTTCTCCTCACTCTTCATAAATTTCCTAACTAATCAAGCTTTGGCATTAATGGTGGTGGGAATGGGAAATTAAAATTCCAAAAACTCAAATTCAATTGCAATCCATCTTTCTACTCCAAATTCAAGAAGAAGACATTGGATTCAAGCTTCTTGTGCTTAGATAGAAGAAGGGTTGATTCTTGCTTGCTTAAAACTTCATTTTCATTGATATTTGGTGCAAAGGTGAGATTTTTATCTCACAATTCTAGCCTATAACTATATTGGACTGTTGGGAATGATTCCATATCATTTTTGAATGCATGTTAGCATTTGGTTTGGATTGGATTGGCGAAAAACTCCAATTTTTAGCGTTTTGGTGAATTTTCTGCACATAGGTCGTTCTGGCCATTTTTAGGTCGTTCGGAGTTAAGTCGTTCGTCCATAGGTCGTGAGTCGTTCACGAGTTAACCCTAGGTCGTTTTGGCCATTTTTAGGTCGTTCGGAGTTAAGTCGTTCGTCCATAGGTCGTGAGTCGTTCACGAGTTAACCCTAGGTCGTTCTGGCCATTTTTAGCTCGTTCGGAGTTAAGTCGTTCGTCCATAGGTTGTGAGTCGTTCACGAGTTAACCCTAGGTCGTTCTGGCCATTTTTAGCTCGTTCGGAGTTAAGTCGTTCATCCATAGGTCGTGAGTCGTTTACGAGTTAACCCTTAAGTCGTGCAGCCTTCAGTCACGCAACCCTTAAGTCGGTTACGAGTTATCCCGATAGGTCGTTGGACCCTTAACTCGTAGGTCGTTGGACCTTATCTCGTTAGGTCGCTCCTGGCCTAACCCTTAAGTCGTGCAACTCTTAAGTCGTGCAACCCTTAAGTCGTGGAACCCTTCAGTCACGCAACTCTTAAGTCGGTCACGAGTTATCCTGTTAGGTCGCGACCTCTGTTAAGTCGGCCATGTTGGGTCGTGAGTCATCGTTAGGTCGCGAACACCTCTAGGTCGCAACCACTAAGTCGCTTGACCCCTTAGACCCCTAGGTCGCAGCCGTTAGGTCGCTCGACCCTATCCCTCTTAGGTCGTTAGACCCTCGTTTTGTCTTCACTAGGTCGTACCGTTTTGGACGGGGCGATGCCCCCTGGACCCCCACGACCTGACCGGGCAGGTCGAACCCCGTAAGCGGTGGCATTGCCCCCGCACCCCCACCTTGGGGGGTTGCCACCCCCCTGGACCCCCCCTCCGTAGGGGATCTTATCTGAAAAACATTGAGCTGATTTCCTTGGATTTTATTCACATCTCCGTATGCGATTTTTGTGACCGATTGTTTCTACAATTGCTTCTGTGTTTTGTCACTTTATAATATAAAGGTTTCAATACTAGTAGTAAATATCAAAACTCTTTTAACAAACAATTTCAACTCTATTTTTAATAACAAAGCTCTTTTCTTAAACCGTTTTCCAATCTATTAGTATATACAGACCTTTACCTCACTCGGATGAGAAATCTAATTAAACGACTTAGTAAAACAAGTGGTATGAAACGCTTGCGTTCACTTCGTCGGTTAATTCTTGGACTTGTTCGATTGAACCTCTTGTGACAATTTTATTAGTGAAGATTTACAGTTTGTTCGTAAATATTTAAGTTAAGCAAGTGGTTATGGGACATGAAGCTAAACTTCTATATTTACTAGCTTAGTGTAATTGACACTTCTCGTTGATCATGACGATCATTCTGATGATTTAGACTAGCAACTGTGCGATGTCTCTTGTTGCGAGGTTAGACTAGACACCACTTGTGTGATTCCACTCATACATACCTTTTTGCTTTTTGGTTAGTCTGGACCTTAATCTGTGTGATTCCATTCACACATGTGGGGTAGCTCCCCTTGGTCTTCGGACCGTCATGTGATAGGCCTCTTTCTCTTTTCTATGATTTCTGGACTTCTTGCATTGATTTCTAGAATTTATGTCATTGACTTGTTATGAGTACAAGTTTGGGGTATGATGCCCTTTCCGAATCTTTGAGAAGATTCTTGTGATATTGATTATCTCTTATTGATTGATCTTCTGTTGATCATTATTTACATACTTATAGTGGTATGTCATTATGGATGTTTATGTTTATGCCATATCTTTTATGTTATATCATGTCATCTGATATTTATAGCTAGACTGACCCGTTTATTATTTTCTTAAATAATACTCGGGTCAGACCGAGATGTTACAGGTGCTTCTGCTTGACTTCTTCCCAGGGATTCATCACTCTGACTTTTGGCTAACTGTTTAGATTAGCAGTTTTTGTTGTATACACTTGAGATATAGACTCATAGTTGTATTCTTTTGTATAGCACGTGTTGCTATTCTTTTGTATTATCGTGGATCTTACTGACCACTACTCTGATGTACACTTTCATGTGTTAGTTATATATTCATATCTTCTTCCGCCTTTGTGATATGGATATCTGTGACTGATTTGTGATATGATTATTTCTATGTTTGTTTCCGAAGATTATTTATAGCCACCGTGTGATAAGCAATTACATGGATGGTCGCTCCTCAACATCCTTATTCTCCATGCTAGTTGACAGCACTACTCCGGAGTGTTCTTGGCTAGCATGGGTATAGAGGTGGGGCGTCACAACGCACCAGATTTTATACTGGTTCGAAGTTACCCTACATCCAGTCCCGCAACACAAGTACGGAGTTCCTTTCAAAAGAAATTGTACAATTACACCCTCGGTTTCAAGGCTATGAGGTACACCCTCCAGAATTTCTATCCTCTGGGTAGAGATACTCGATTTCTGGGCCACAAGTTTACCCAATTGATTTACCAAGGCTACAATCACACCTTTTCTCTCTTGATTGATTTTCAAGGCTACAATCACACCTTTTCTCGCTTAATAGTTTCCAAAGAAGTCTATAACTCTGAATAGCACCGAGAACCTTGTAGAGATAACTATAGAGAATCAAACTAGAAGTAATCGAGTTTGATTCAATGTTGATTTCGACAGAGTAATGGTAAGAATATGTATTAAGAAATGTGGAAGAAGAAAAGGAGTGAAAAACCAGAAAATCTGATGTAAAATTCGTTGAAACTAACCCCTATTTATAGAAGAACAACAGCCATGTCCATTCATGAAGAGTTATGGCGAATAGACACTTCTTTTGAAATTTAAATTTTGAATACAACTGACACCATGTCGACATGGTTACCCTAGGCATGTCGACATCCCAAAGCAATTTTTGGTGATTTGATTTTCTTTGAAAATAACCTTTATCTTATATTAAAACTATTTTAGTCTTTACAAATATACTTGACTATAGTTAAAATTCATAAGGAAATATAGAGAATAATATGTATAGATTCTAACTATAATTTTATATTTAAATCTAAGTATAAAAGTTAAATATATAATTTAAAAAGATAGTTTAAAATCAGGAGTAATTTGACTTTGAAATTAAAGATAATTTTGAGGCTAAAATTATTTAAAATCGGGATAGAGAGCTTTGATGTTTTTTTAAAAGGAAAGTTTTGAAATTATTTTGAAAACAAGATAATTTTGTAAAATCATTTGAATTAAAATTAGTGGATACAAACAATGTTCCACTAGATTTTCGTAGGTTCCATCCTACTTAGGGTTCCATCCCTTTAACAGGCTCGAAGTGGATTCCATTCCACGAATAAATTGGATTTTAAGATGCATATGCTTTTGTACGAGTTTTAACCAAAATTCCTAATACAATTACTTATGCTTGAATTCTTGAACTCTTGATAATCTTGATACTCATGAGTCTTCTATCTCGATATCTTGAATCTCTATACTGTACAGTCTTCATCCTTAGTACCTGCATGGTTAAATCCTTCATACACACACACACACACACACACACATATATATCTAAACTTATAATGTCATTATTTATATTTTATAATCTATTCTAAGGTTGTTGTCATCAAAACCATCATCTTACGGACTAACAATCTCCCTCTTTTTGATGATGACAACCTTTGTTTATAAAATATTACTTCTATCCTAATAACTCCCCCTAAAACTAATAACTCCTCCTTAATTTATGCCTAACTACCCAATTTTATATCTCTCCCCCTTTTTCATCAACAAAAACTCACTCCAAACTATATAACTCCCCGTAAAACTAACACTCTATGACATGTGATTGTAATGATAGTGTTATCATAAGTAATCATCACTTAAATCTAATACTAAAACATAGTCCTAAACAATTAACTATCCTAGCTAAGAATTCACGATAGTACTTATAATTAAAACACGTATAAGAACACGAGTTACTTATTACGTATGAAGTTGTATATACTTGAGCGTATAGAAAACATAAAGAAACACAAACAACAATGGAGAACAAAGAAAAGAAACTATTGTTTGTTGTTAAACATAGGAGATCTATGAATCGAACAGTTTGGATAGTGGAAACAGAAATTTCCATGTTGTTCGACAAGATTCCCATTTTTGTCAAAACACACTTCTCCAACACACACGACTTGGTCATCGTCTTCCGCTTGCGCTTCTTCTTCCATGGGTTCTTCTTCTTCTTCGCTGGCCTCTTGTTCTTGATTGAGTGAAGAGTCTTCATCAATCAAGATAGGATTGGCCTGGTTATCCATTAGGAATTTTTGCAAGTCCCTAAGAATCTTGCCTTGCCTCTCTTGTTCCTTTGCCATACGAAGTTGAGTCACTTGAATTTCAGTCATCATCTGAAGTGATCCTTCAGAAAGTCCTTCTATTTTAGTCACATGAGCGAGAGTAGTACGTTGAAATGGACCAGACGTAGGAGAGGGGAATGAAAAGGTTGATTTTATGTTTGATTTGGAAGAGGAGGCCATTGATTATTTGATTTCAGAGAGAAGAACTGAGAGATAACAGAAAGGATGAATAAAATTTCGAAGATGTGAAGAATATATAACCACTTATTTTGAATTTTGGTGGGAAAAATTTCAAAATTTAAAAACGTTGTATGTCGACATGGGTATATGGGTGATGTCGACATGGTCCTTTTTACTTTTACTATTTGATTTTAATATTAATTATTAACTATACTTGTTATTTATATTTTATATTTCAGTTATAGAACAAATACCTAATTCTCTTCTTAATTTAGTAAAAATTGATTCATTTAATGGTTTTGCTAAAATATCAGCAATTTAATTTTCAGAATTGATATAATCAAGAGTAACTACTTCCTTACTTATATTATCTCTGAGAAAATGATGTCTGAGATCAATATGTTTAGTTCGAGCACGTTGAGTAGTATTTTTGGATAAATTTATCACACTCGTATTGTCACAATAAATTGGTGATTTTGAAAATTTTAAACTAAAATCTTTTAAGGTTGTTGCATATATATTACTTGAGAACAAGCCAAAGCAGCAGAAATATACTCTGCTTTAGTTGTTGATAAAGAAACTGTGTTTTGCTTTTTACTAAGCCAAGAAACCAGAGAATGCCCCAAAAAGTGACAAGTCCTACTTGTACTTTTTCGGTCTGATTTACAACCAGCATAGTCAGCATCACGGTAAGATATTAAGTCAAAAGAATCATTTTTAGGGTAGAATAAACCATAATCAGATGTATGTTTAACATATCTTGTGATTCATTTTATGGCTTTTAAGTGGGTCTCTTTAGGTTGGGATTGATATCTGACACGGAGACAAACACTATGCATGATATCAGGTCTACTGGCAGTAATATAGAGTAGTGATCCAATCATTCCTCTATATAGTTTTTGATCTACATCTTTCGAGAGATCTTCTTTACTAAGGTACTCATTGGTTGCCATGGTAGTGGGTTTTCCACTCGCAGTAGTCAAACCAAATTTACTAATTAGGTCTTTAGCATATTTTTCTTGACTAATAAAGATACCATTATCTAATTGTTTTATTTGTAATCCTAAAAAGAAATTTAATTCACCTATATGACACATCTCAAACTCTTTTGTCATTATTTCAGAAAATTCTTTGTTCATTTCAAAATTAGTTGAACCAAAAATGATATCATCTACGTAAACTTGTACTAGTTGAATATGATTTTTATTTCATTTAATAAAAAGAGTATTATCTACTTTACCAATTTCAAAATTAGATTGCAAAAAATAAGATCTTAGTCTATCATACCAGGCTCCAGGAGCTTGTTTTAGACCATATAATGCTTTCTTAAGTTTGTAAACATGATTTGGTAATTTATAATTTTCAAAAAGTGGTGGTTGTTCAACATATATTTCTTCTTTTACAAATCCATTTAAAAAGGCACTTTTAACATCCATTTGAAATAATTTGAAAGTATTATGATTTGCGAAAGCAAGTAGAATCCTAATGGCTTCTAATCTTGCTACGGAAGCAAATGTTTCATCAAAATCTATTCCTTCTTCTTGACAATAACCTTGAGCGACTAATCGAGCTTTATTTCTAACTACCTCTCCTTGTTTATTCATTTTATTTTTATAAACCCATTTAGTTCCAATTATAGTTTTATTTTCTGGTCTAGGAACAAGTTCCCAAACATCATTACTAGTAAATTGATTTAATTCTTCTTGCATAGCCAAAATCCATGAACCATCAATTGATGCTTCTTTTGGATTTTTGGGTTCAATAGTTGATATAAAAGCTACATTACTCATTTGACTTAGTTGATTTCTAGTTTTAACAACAGATTGCATATCTCCCAGTATATTTTCTATAGGATGATCTTTTAAAAGTTTAGTCCTTTTATTAGGATGATTAATTTCATTATTAGTTCCAATTGATTCTTGATTTTGAGTGACTAAATCCTCTTCATCATTTGTATCTTCAAAAAATTTGAAATTTTCGTCAAACGAAACATGCATTGTTTCTTCAATGGAATTGGTTTCTAAATTAAACACTCTGTACGCTTTACTTCCATTCGAATATCCGATAAAGATACCTTCAAAAATTATGAAATAAGATGCCTTAGGTTTCTTTGAATAAAGAAGTTCATAAGATGTCTTATCAGTTAAAGGTCTAATTAAAATTCTATTTAAAATATAACACGCGGTAGCAACTGCTTCCACCCAAAAATTCTTTGGTAAATTACTATCTGTAAGCATAGTTCTCGCGCACTCTTGAATCGTCCTATTTTTACGTTCTACTACTCCGTTTTGTTGTGGAGTTGTCGAAAATGAAAAATTGTGAGTTATTCCCTTTTTATTACAGAATTCCTCAAACTCTTCATTTTCAAATTCATCATCGTGATCACTTCGAATAGTTATAATTTTTAGAGAAAATTGATTTTGAATTCTTTTTGAAAATGTCTTAAAACGTTCAAAAGTATCACTTTTATGTTTCAAAAATATTGTCCATGTAAATCTAGAATAATCATCTACAATTACAAAGACATATTTACTATGATTTATTGATAGAATTTGAGATGGACCAAATAAATCAAGATGAAGTAATTCAAGAGGTTTTGAAGTTGAAATCATATCTTTTAACTTAAAGGAACTTTTTCTAAGTTTTCCTAATTGACAAGCATCACATAAACTATCTACTTTAAAATTCATTTTAGGGAGACCTTTTACTAGATTATGTTTTGACAGTCTAGATAAGAGTTTGAAATTCAAATGCCCAAATCTCTTATGCCAAATCCAAGGGTCTCTTGTATTTGCCAACAGACTCAGGTTATCATTTGAAACTTTCATACTAAGAATATAAATATTCTTTTTCCTGACTCCCCCAAATATAATGGTTGAATTATTATCTTCTATATGACACTTATCTTTTTCAAATTTAATTTTATATCCTTTATCACACAGTTGACTTAAACTTAGCAGATTATGTTTTAGATTCTTAACTAGCAAAACATTAGTAATAGTAGGAGTTTCAGAATTACCGATTTGCTGATGCCAATCACATATCCTTTTGAATTGTCTCCGAAGTTAACCAGTCCTCCATCTTTGTATATTATATCATTCAGTATATCTGGATTGCCAGTCATGTGTCTAGAACATCCACTATCAAGTATCCATTTGTTCTTTCTGATTTGCACAATTTGTCCATTGTGGATTGATTCCTCAACACCCATAAAGCATGATTCCTGCACATCAAACAATCTAGGTAAACAACTTGAATTTGAATATTGATTATATGCAGACTCAAGAAACAATGATGGTTTGAATAATTCTAAACTAGTATTAACAAATATATCCATTTTAAAAACTTTTTCAAAAATCAGATTATGAAACTTTGAAAACCTTGCTCTGATACCAATTGTGAGAAATGCGGATTACGGATCTTAAGGCTAGGATTAACACTAGAGGAGGGTGAATAGTATTAATAAAGAATTACTAAATCTTTTTGAGTTTATGTTAATTTAACACCGATGTATGCAATATACAGACACAGATATGATCACAGAAACAAACACAGATGTAGAAATAAAATAAAAGCAGTAAAGGAAAGAACACACCGGAGTTTATACTAGTTAGGAGTTACCCTACATCCAGTCCCTCAACACAAGTACGGATTTCCTTTCAAAAGTAATTGTACAATTACACCCTCGGTTTCAAGGCTACGAGGTACACCCTCCAGAATTTTAATCCTCTGGATAGAGATACTTGATTTCCGGGCCACAAGTTTACCCAATTGATTTACCAAGGCTACAATCACACATTTTCTCTCTTGATTGATTTCCAAGGCTACAATCACGCATTTTCTCGCTTAATAGATTACAAAGAAGTCTATAACTCTGAATAGCACTGAGAACCTTGTAGAGATAGTGAAAGAGAATCAAACTAGAAGTAATCAAGTTTGATTCAATGTTGATTTCGATAGAGCAATGGTAAGAATATGTATTAAGAAATGTGGAAGAAGAAGAGGAGTGAAAAACCAGAAAATATGATGTAAAATTCGTTGAAACTAACCCTTATTTATACAAGAACAATAGCCATGTTCATTCATGAAGAGTAATGGCGAATAGACACTTCTTTTGAAATTTAAATTTTGAATTCAACTGACACCATGTCGACATGAGTACCCTAGGCATGTCGACATCCCAAAGCAATTTTTGGTGATTTGATTTTCTTCGAAAATAACCTTTATCTTATATTAAAACTATTTTAAACTTTACAAATATACTTGACTATAGTTAAAATTCATAAGTATATATAGAGAACAATATATATAGATTCTAACTATAATTTTATATTTAAATCTAAGTATAAAAGTTAAATATATAATTTAAAAAGATAGTTTAAAATCAGGAGTAATTTGACTTTGAAATTAAAGATAATTTTGAGGCTAAAATTATTTAAAATCAAGATAGATAGTTTTGATGTTTTTTTAAAAGGAAAGTTTTGAAATCATTTTGAAAACAAGATAATTTTGTAAAATCATTTGAATTAAAATTAGTGGATACAAAACAATGTTCCACTAGATTTTCGTAGGTTCCATCCTACTTAGGGTTCCATCCCTTTAACAGGCTCGAAGTGGATTCCATTCCACGAATAAATTAGATTTTAAGATGCCACTTCTTTTCTACGAGTTTTAACAAAAATTCCTAATAAAAATACTTATGCTTGAAATCTTGAACCCTTGATACTCATGAGTCTTCTATCTTGATATCTTGGATCTCTATACTGTACAGTCTTCATTCTTGGTACCTGCATGGTTAAATCCTGCATATACATATATATCTAAACTTATAATATCAGTATTTATATTTTATAGTCTATTCTAAGGTTGTTTTCATCAAAACCATCATCTCACAGACTAACAAAGATTATACCTGATAGCTATTATTGTAGGTGAATTCGACAAGATGGAGATGATCTTCCCAAGATGCTCCATAATCAAGCACACAAGCATGAAGAAGATCCTCGAGAATCTGATTCACTCTTTCCGTTTGACCGTCGGTCTATGGATGGTAAGCAGTGGTCAGATTCACATGAGTACCCAAAGACTCCTGAAAAGCTTTCCAAAACTGACTGGTAAAGATAGGGTCACGATCATAAACAATACTGAGAGAAACACCATGGAGACAAGCGATCTCTCTCATGTAGATCTCAGATAAGCTAGAAGAAGAACGAGTAGACTTGACAGGAATGAAATGAGCGGACTTGATCAGTCTATCAACAATAACCTAGATGCTCTCATTACCCCTCCGAGTCCTCAGTAAACCATCGATGAAATCCATGGAAACCTGTTCCCACTTCCAATTGCGAATCTCAAGGGGTTGCAACAAATCAGGGGTCTTTTGGTGATCGGCTTTGACTTGCTGACAAGTCACACACCGACTAACAAAGATAGAGATATCCCTCTTCATCCCCCTTCACTAATAAAGCCTCTTCATATCCTGATACATCTTCGACACACCAGGATGAATATAAAGCCTGGATCGGTGATTCTCCTGAAGCAACTCCTGCCTTAAACCATCAACATTCGGGACACAAATCCTTTCATTAATCCTCAAAATCCCCCTATCATCGATCTGAGCTCCACTACCACTACCACCAACCCTGCTACGAACACTCTCCTTCATCAATCTAAGCATCTCATCATCATCCTGCTTAGCCATGATACGATCCAGAAAGGGAGAAAAAGAAACAACAAGCTGACACAACAAAGCCTTCTACCGACTTAGAGCATCGGCCAAAAATTAGCTTTACCGGGAGTATAGCTAATATCGAGGTCGTAAGAAGCCAGAAACTCAAACCAACAAGCTTGCCTCTGATTCAAATCCTTCTGGGAGAAGATATATCTCAGAGACTGATGATCGGTGAAAAGCTCAAACTTGGTTCCAAGAAGATGATGCCTCCAAAGCTTCAAAGCAAAGACAACAGGAAGCAACTCTAAATCATGAGCAACATAATTTGCCTCATGGATTTTCAAATGACGGCTGGCATAGGAAATGACCTTACCATTCTGCATGAGAACAACACCCAAACCCTCATAACTAGCATCAGTGTATACCATCAATCCCTCACTTCCGTTCGAAACGGTAAGAACTGGTGCGGAAGTTAGCTTGCTCTTTAACTCATTGAATGCAGCCTTACACTGATCGCTCCAGATAAACTTTGCATTCTTACGAGTCAAAGCAGTGAGAAGCGCAGCAATCCGAGCAAAATTCTTGATGAATCTCCGATAGTAACCGGCAAGGCCCAGAAAACTATGAATATCAGATGGAATCTTTGGAGTTTCCCAATCCTGAAACAGAATAGGGAGAAAATAAGGACAATCGAAAAGATAGAATTATTAAATGATAAAGAAAAGAGAAGAAAGAAAGACTTACTTTGATCGCAACGATCTTGACTGGATCAACAGAAACTCCATTACTAGAAACAATATGCCCGAGATATCGGACTTCATCCTTCCAGAAATGGCATTTAGAAAATTTAGCCTTCAACCGATGATTTCTGAGAGTCTCCAGAACGGATTTCAAATGCGACTCATGCTCTTCCTTGGTCTTAGAGAAGACAAGGATATCATCAACAAAGACTAGAAAAAATTTATTAAGCACATCACGAAAGACACGATTCATCAAATCAACAAAGAAAGCAGGAGCATTAGTCAAACCGAAAGGCATGACTAACCATTCATAAAAATCATTCTCAGTGCGGAAAGCAGTCTTGGAAATGCTATCCTCAACAACCCTGAGCCGATGAAAACCTATGGCAAGATCAAGATGAGTGAAAATAGTGGCACCATAAAGCTGATCAAACATATCATTGATGTGTGGCATTGGATATCTGTTTTTCATAGTAAGCTTGTTCAGCTCCCTATAATCAACACACATCCTTAGAGAACCATCAGACTTGGTGACAAAAACCACCGCTGCTCCCCATTCAGAAAAACTACGCCTAATCAGACCTTTGGAAGACAAGTCCTCAATTTGCTTTTCCATTTCAACCTTCTCGCGGGGTGCCATTCTTATAGGAGGAAGAACAACAGGTCGAGCACCAGGAATAAGATCAATCCAAAAATCAATTTCTCGCTTCGGAGGTAAAGAAGTGACTTCACCAAATACATCGAGATATAGTCTAACCATAGGAGTCGAATCAAGATTACTGGGAGAAGAATCCAGAGAATAAATAAAGTTACCAGCAAAATCTTGAGGCATGCGGCACTGAATAATCAAGGAATTCCCTTGATCAACAACAAGGTGAACAGACCGGGCTTTACAAGAGATATGAGCATCATGATTCCCTAACCAATCCTGACCAAGCAATAAATCAAAAGCATCGAAGCCTAGAACACAAAAATCACCACTAAAGAGATGATCAGAATGGAGAAGCTTCACTTGCTTACACATCCGATTAAGATTAGCGGGGCCCCCAATAGGATTTGAAACACATAATGGAACAAAAGCATACTCAGGAGAAAGGAGATGCTCAAACTTATCACAAAAATCAACAGAAATAAAACTGTGGGAAGCTCCAGTATCAAATAAAACACGAACAGGATGATGAAATAAAGTAAATGCACCCTGAAGAGCACCTTGGTCATTACTAGGAGCAGGAGAAGGTGGAGGAACTGGAGATGATGCAGAAGTGACGGCAAATATACCAGAAGGCGTACCCTTCTGCTGGGTAGGGCATTCCTTCCTAAAATGACCAGGTTGGAGACAGATATGGCAGAGATCACGCCTGGCCAACTGAGAAGGTGAAGGAACAGCAGCACCAGCTAAGGTAGGACAGCTATTGACATAGTGTCCCTTCTGATCACACCTAAAGCAAGTGATAGAGGAGAGATCAACTGGTTGCCTCTGAGCAGGAGCAGACGATGAAGATCGCAAACCAGGACGCTTTTGCTAATTCTTCTTCTACTGATGATAATTAGGCTTACGCTTCTTGGAATTAGCAGAGGAAGACTGAGCACCAGAAGTAGCAGGACCTTTAGATGTGGGATTCTCATAGTGAATAGCCATATCCATAAGCTGGGTGAAAGTGCCATGAACATGAGAAATGAGGCGACTATAGTACTCTGGACGAGCGCCAGCAATGAATTTCACATTCTTCTTGAAAGGAGTTTCAATCAGGCTAGGACCGAACTTGGAAAGTTCATTGAACTTCCTCTCATACTCAGCAAAAGACATGCTACCCTGCTTAAGATCCATAAATTCACAATAAAGCTGAGAATTCCCGGCTTCTAGCATCCATTTTGCCACAAAAGCCTCCCTGGAAAAGAGATATAGAACAAGCTTAAGATAGATTCAAAGGAAAAGGAAAAATAGGAACAAAATTCAAGATAACACAAAGGATACTTAAACCGCTCCTAAGTAATATCAGCCTCGACGCTCCCACCAATCTAAAGCAGAATCATGCAACTGCCAAGCTGCTAACTGATGCTTCTGGGCATCAGTAATCTCGAAATCAGTAAATATCCTCTCTAGACTCCGCAACCACTACTGAGCCTCAATGATGCTCTCTAAACCGTTGAATGGGGTTCCACCAAGTTGAGTGAATTCCTTATAGAGAACAGTGAAACTAATAGGAACGACAGGCTGAGGAGATGGGGAAATACCACGACCCCTACCTTTGGAATTTCCTAGATTCATCCTTAAAAATATCAAGAATGAATTCAGGACAAGGATAAAGAAAAGCCAAATATAAATAAGATAAGACAAGAGAATTCACTTGGATGAATATCCTAAAGAAAGAAAAATCTAACAAGGTAGATACGAAAGAGAGGAAGGAAGTTAGAAAACATTTGAAAATCCTTTTGAAATAAGAAAAATTTTATATCAAAATAATCTTTGAAAATCTTTTGAAAACATTTGAAAAATCATTTTGTACTTTGAAAATACGTTCTCTCACAAAGATATGATTCTGAGATTGATTTCACTCATTCAAGGGTATTTCTACCCTATCTCTAATGAGTTTTTGCTCCGCAGGCAATGGTTTGCCAAAAACCAAAGCTCTGATACCAAATGTGACCAAATGTGATGGCCTGCTATTTCGTCCCTTTCAAATCGACAATAATCCACATATGTCGGACTTGAATGATGCAAAATAACAAATTATAAATAAATTTGGAGCAAATGTAATCAAATACACAGAATCACAGATACAGAACAATCAGAATAACTCGCAGCGGAATATAAAATAACATAGTAGTTCATGAAGCTACTATAACAAGGTCTCAAAACAAATACATAATATTAGTCTAAAAATAACATAATAGAAATCCCAAATACATAGAAGTTCACTAATACATGAGATAAACTAGAATAGCTGAAATTTAAATAGATATAAATATAAATAGGCAGAATCTCCAACAAAGACTAGCTCCAGAAAGAGAATCAAAAGTGAATACTCAGGCTGACCCGAGCGTAAAGCAAAACACAAAACACTCGAGTCAGGACATATATACTTATATAATGTAACCCAACACAAGTGAACTGTAATAAAGATACAAGTAACTTAAAGGATGCCTGGGACCTCCCATCCTCTAACGATCCGTTAAACTATTTACTATATAGTAATATTGCGCTATTATAATAATGTCTACAGTAAAATAAACTTACTTTAAAATAGCGTTAAGGAGTGACCCAATATTCCCCTTAACACATAATAGTCCCAATAGTCCATCCAGTATCAGCGTATCTCCAGATTGCAAGACAACCCTAAATATTCTATGGGCTACGGGAGAAAAACAAACTCGTAGTAAAGGCTCGGTATTGTAGGTGACACGGCACACAAGGCAATGCCAGTGTAGATATACCAATTACGCACACGGGCTCGCGGTAACATAGCAAGCACTACGCCCATCCCGAACAACACTCCAAAAATCAAGGGGAGCACCTAATCAATGACAACAGTAATAGAATGGTATCGAAGAAGTGTGTCCGACCAGAGGAGCTACCCCTTTTGGCCCAAGAACGCTCCTGTTTTAGCCACCTTAAGCCAACTCACGGGAGTCAGGTCTACGTAATGTACCTCAAGAATGTCGCCACCATCCTACTTCATTCTGGAATCTCCACCGCATACACAGTTGTTAAAGCGGTCTTCGGCATCGACAGAGAGTATGTCCATATCGGATCCCGGTGTCTTTAACAACCAATCGTTATTATAACCCATAGTTATAATTTAAAAATGGTATTTATACTTCAAAAATCAAATATCATTTAACAATTCAATATCATTTCAAATCCATTTTAAAATATCAATATATCATATCTTTTCAAAACCACATTCATTTTATATAACATACCATTTCAACTCACATTTCAAAATAATTTATATTTCAAAACAAATTACTTCATTTAAATCATTAAAATGAAGTTATTATATTTAATAACTAAATATTAAATTTCCAAAATTTTAATCTTTTCAAAGTTCATTTATTCACTTAAATTTATCAAAACAGTGGAAATTCAACTTTTGCATCATTTGGAAAATGCTACTGAAAGTTACTTTTAAAACGATTCAATTAACAAAAGACAGCATTTAAAAATGTTGTAATAGGGTTACATTAGTTCAAATAAAACTTAGTTAAATTCAACAATTACAACACTTACAAAGTGCTATAATAGCCCTTAATTCAATTTAGCCATTTAGTTCATTTCTATCAACTACAGCATTTACAAAATGCTGTAATATCCTTTACATTAGAAATAATAGCATTTCAAAAATGCTGTTAATTAAATTTCAAATATTCAATATAATTTTATAAATGATTAAATTTTTATTTAAACCAATTTTTAAACTTATAAAATCATATAATTTCACTTATAAAACAATCATTTAAATACTCTTATATTTATGATTTTTATAAAGTTAAATTTTCATTCAAAAATCAAAATTTAATAATAATTTACTTATATAATTCAAGCATTAAATTTCAATTCTTTAAATTAAATTTTAACTTAATATTTAAGTTTAAATTTTCAAATATAACTTATTTTTTATTTTATTTACTTAACTTAAAATTCATTTTTAAACAAAATTCACAAATTTCCAATCTAAGTTATATTTCAAAAATCAACTCAAATATTCATTTATTTAACATTTTAACTTATACAAAAACCATTAATACTCTATAAAAATCACTTTAAATTCATTTTAATTCAAATTTTAAATCTATTTATCGTATTTTCCTACTTAATTTTTAAATTCCATTTATAACCAAATCATAATTTCCAAAATAACTTATATTTCAAATTTCTAACTTTACCATTAATATTTTTCACTTATAAATTTTTAAGAAAACCAATAATACTTTACAAAAATCATTTTTAATTAAGTTTAAATCAAAATATTGTAATATTTACATTTCTAAAATACTTTAAAAAATTTAGAAAAATATATATTAACCACGGGTCTGTATAAAATTTTCTAGCCTGGGTAAAGTTATACGGATAATATATCATTTCAATCCGTAATTTACAAAGAAAACCCGGGTTTTATCATTTCAAACCCGCAGTCCCAAGTAAAATGAAATAATTAAAAATCGTTCAGGCCTATCATATCAGCCCTAACGATTTTTCCCTATTCTAAAGTCCGTTCGGGTATGTATCATTTCAACCCATAGTGATTCTAATCTACAGGGAACTTGCAGTGTGATAAATTGATATAAATAACAGAATAGAATAATATAACAGTAACAGATGATATAACAGGTGTATAAGCATAGGTGAATGTCATATGATCATAGCATAGCAGATATAACATAATGATATGGGTTTACAGATTCAATTGTGATCTGTTTACTAGTCATATAAGTATAAATTTGTCTGGTGAGAATTGCTCACTTGTATAAGCTGGAGATGACAACCAAATACTCAAAACAAAGATCTTCAAAGGCATGAAAGCACGACTATGATTTGAGAGTGGGAGAGCTAAAGCTAATTGCCTTGTCACATAGCAAACAAAACAATGTGCACAACATAAATTTCAAACCAAAATATTTATAAACAATGCTAGAAATAAATGCACAACACAAAGCCAAAGCTTTTGCACTTGCATTCAACAACTAATGATTCAGCCATAGGTTGGAAATGCACTGCTATGGGATGGATTTGGATCAGGTTAAGGGTACAAAAGGGTTGGCCAAAACATGAACATAAAGGAGTAGAGAGATGTGTGCATGTACACACAACTACAAGGCAACACAATAGGTTACTATGCCATAAATGGTCTCAGCCAAAGCATGATCATGCAAGGCCAGATCTGGTGAGTCAAGTACAGGTGTGGCAGAGGACTTAGGTCAGCAAGTGGCTGGTGGTGGTGGTGCACAAGGTCGGCCAAGGTGGTGGTTGGAGTGGTGGAACAAATATGGAGCTCGGTTATGATGTAAAGGTGGAATTTCACTACACCAAATCATTGATTTTGTAACATTTTATATTTGGAAATTTCTAACACTTATAAGTGTTATAAACCACCAACAATAAAAAACTGTTAGGATACTAAAAAAAAGCGTTGGTAAAAATAAACAGCCTTTTGTATAAATTTTGCATTACATTGGTTATGATTTCTAATATAAATAAGTGTTACAATGCTTGGTAAATCTGTAAATAACTTATCAAAAATGGGAGTCTTATGTAATTAATCCATATATCCTTTTTCCTCATGCTTACCCATTTTTGGCCGCATAACTTTCAATTGAATTTAGGGTTTTCTCTGCTCACCAAAATCACGCCGACTTCAACATTGACTACCGATACCGACTTCAACATCGACTAGATAGACATTTCATAGGCTCTGATATCAACAGTTTCGACAACTCATGGCTATATTGGATCATTGGCTTGACCGGATTGACATCTCACGGCCACTGTTCTCACGGCGGCTGGATCGATGGATTTTGAATCCAGGAGATGCACTTTTAGACGATTTTGAATCCAAGTTGAAGCCAGGAGTATTCAACTACTCCAAAAAATTAGTGGAACTTTGTAGCATAAATGTGTTAGAAAATATATGTAGATTTACAGAAGAGAGAATCATTGATGGTTCTTTAAGTCGATTCACTTTTGATTTGATGCTGGTATGGGAGATGCCTAGCTCTACCGACGAAGAATCTTTCTCAGTTAGTATATCATTTTCTTTTGTGAGTAGAATTAATGCATTGATGAAAGTTGATGAATTAAAATCCTATACTACGTTTCATGTTTAGGAAGGAACTGCAAAGGAATCGAAAGATAAAAAGAGTATTTTAGTAGGAGAGCACATTGATGACGACATCCCTCTTTATACTTAGATATAACGCCATTACTTATGAGTAGTTCATTTATGATCACTTCTGTAAATTGCTAGTCATTTATAATTCTATTATTTTTTAAAACTACAAATTATATATGTGGATGAAGAGAGGAGTGTTGGAGAAGAAGAATTTGAATGGTTGGGATCTTTGTTTCCCTTGTTAGATGATGTCACAAATGCATGCTTCACATTTGAAACTCTCATGGCACCTACTTCAAACAAACTTCACTTTCCTACATATGATAGGTTTCTAAAAGAAATAGATAAGTGATTCCCAACTAATTCAGCTATCATAAAAAGAAATAAGAATATATTTTTTAATTGGGCAACGAATTTCTTTTTATGTATTTAGGTGTAGACTATACTTGCAAAATCAATCTGCACCAACTGGATTTGAACTAGCAAATGATGAATTTGTACTACATGCAGAAGGAACGGCTAGCAGCCAGGGAGTGGTTCGACATATAGGAGAAACTAGCTGGCCAGGTCCGCGGTGTTAATTCGTTCATATATTTTTCTATTTTGTTCCATTTTACTTTGTTATGGAGACAATAAATTCGTGAATTATAGATTCTTACAAGCATCTCTATATTTTTATTTCAACATTGATTGAATGAATTTTCTAAAACGCTTTTTTGAGTTTTAACTACAAGAAAAAAAATTCTATTGGTGAATAAACATAGTTAAAGCACTTCAACAACATTTATGATGTCGTTGTTATATCCAGAGTTGCATAAAATATGCATGTTTCATTACACTAATTTAATGTCGCATAAACTATTTCAAATAATTTATCAATAAGACTTTTCAAGCATGATATATGCCATATATATTTATTCAAAACATTTTGCATTTTGATTTAAACATATTGTAAAATATAGTTACCCAATGCATTATAAACGTCAATGAAACCTTTTCATACATCACTCGTAAAACGTTATATTTTGTATTTTCAGGGTTCATACACATTGTAAATATAATTCTAAAACAATACCTAGAAATTGTAAAAATAACATATACAATGTTTAGAACAAGTTACATTCAAATTTTATGCAACAATTAACCATGTTTAGCATTCATTATGGATATAATTTTAACGTTTTCAAAATATCATATGAAAATATTTCACTCAACAGCATACGCATCACGTCTAACATTTCACAACATTGTAAATATTTTAATTGTAACTATTGATATATCTTTTATTGTGCAATAAAGAACCAGAGTAATATCAATTGTGATTTAGTGCGAACTGTTGTATTGGATAACTCGGGTTATGTTGTGAATTATTTGTTTGTTTGTGAAGCTTAAACTCTGTCTGCCATGTTTTTATAGTCTCCCAATTAACAATTTGTTTCTATTGTATCCTTCTTTTTCTTATTTTAGTTGAACATACTATAATTTTGAATTAGTCAATCTTAATGTTCTGTTATCCTGTTACTTGTACTATAGCTAATGAATATGCTTTACACACTAAGTTTTGATGAGTATGTTTGGATCTAATCAAGGGATGAGGAATTGCTTGGTCTGGGACTTTCCTTCAATGATGAATTACAGCGAGTATTAGCAAAACATGATGCTATTGCTATAGGAATTGTTGTTCGCTTGGAAAAACCAAAATCTCCTAAATCATTAGTGGATATCGATGACTCTACAGCTTCAAACAAAGATACACAGCCTATCAAAGGTGATACTTGCATTATTTGATTTGTGCTTCCATTTAAATGATTCTCAATCACATAACATTGCAGATAATTCTCGAATTTAAAATATGTAACAAATTATTATTTGTTATGTAACATATTTATTTAAGCTTTCCTAATACCTATTAAAATGTCTCTTTAAGAAAGTTTGCAAAAAGAATCTTTTCAATACTGCTTCCTTAATTTAAGTCCCCCAAATGTCAGATATGCAGACAACCATGATATTATATCCCAAAACCTGTGATGAAGCTGTCACGTCAGAGAAATCTTGCCGGAGCATGAAAACTCACATTTTTATCCCTAGCCAAAATAAATTAAAGCTCTTCTAAAAATGCACAATGGCTTTGTTAATCATGTTACTGAATTTACAGATTGAAACTAGTACTGAAATATGATGATATAATGGTAATTGCTCTTCTCAGTTGCAATTGTTAACGATTTAGTGAAATATTGATTTAACATCAGCCATCCCTTGATTGGGTTTGAGTTATGCCAAACATGTAAATTCATTCAAAAAATAAATATGCATGTTAATTTGTTATTTATGTCATTGGCCAGCACCAATAAAAGCCAAGCTCCTATTCCACAGCTAGTTGTACCTACGCCTCCAGTATCAAATGGATCTTCCTCAACTGCTTTAGTTAAAGCCGATTCTCTTATTGATCTTCTTAGTGGCGATGATTTCAGCAAGCCTGCATCAGCTGCAACAGAGAATAATAATAATAATAATAATCTACTTGCTCTTGTTCCTATTACCGAGCAAGTTTCAAATATGCCTTCTGATCAGAATGCTTTGGCTCTAGCTGATATGTTTCCTGGAAACACCAACAACAATACCGCACCTGCTACTTCTCAGTTCCAGCCACATAATTCTGCTTTATATTCCAATGGAAATGAATCTCAAAACTCTGAGTAGGCAATGTATGGTCAAGGTACAAGAAATTCTTCATCGAATAATCAAATACAAGCTTCCGACTACAGTAAGTACCAAGTAATTCGTTTTCTTATTTAACTTGCTGCAATTATTTCATTGTTGTCATCGATACATTTTATCAAATGTTTGACTATTTCAATATGAGGGTTTCTACAAGAGTTAAATATTGTAACCCATGAATCTTTGAATTGCTACTGCTTCCAGTAAATTGACAATTGTTGTTTGTAACCGAAAGAGAAAGTTACGCGGACAATGGTATATTTTAAATTGTTGTTTGATAACTTTATAAATTAATAGCAATAAAAAAATTATTTAATGTAATCACAATTTATTTACATAGTCATTTCATTACTTGGTATTATATCAATTTCAGCATAAAATTATACTCTATACTTTTATGTGTTGTGTTTCTTGAAAAAAAATATAGATAGAGAAACAAAGAAAGAATGGGAAGGCAACTATGCTGCGATAAAATAGGATTGAAGAAAGGGCCATGGACTGCCGATGAAGATAAAAAGTTGATCAATTTCATCTTAACTAATGGTCAATGTTGCTGGAGAGCTATGCCTAAGCTTGCAGGTTTTTAAATTCACTAATTCATCTTAATTTATCCATTTATTTTCTGATTTTTGCTATTGTATTCATTATCACATTATTCTTATTTTTTGGGTCTCCAACTTGTTAAATTTTCTTTTCATATGTTCAGTCTTGATGGAAATTGTTGTCATGTTGAGGTTTCATGCAATGGAGTTTTAATTTTTGCATTTCTGAGATTATTTATATAATGTGATTTTTGAAGAATATGTTGGCGAATCAGAAATTTTAATGCATAATTTGATAGGCAGTTTATATTGAAATTTATTTAAAATTTGTTATTGTTACTTATTTGGGAAATTTTATATAGTATTTGATCGAAAATAAAGTAAAATAAAAATTTAATATCAAATCAATGATTCTAAACTGAAGTTGAAACTAAAAAAAATGATGAAATACACACGGTTTCTGGGACATATACAAATCATATCATAAAGGTTCAATTTTCAGTTCAAGTTTCACTTCAAGAGGTGTTAAAAGCCATGATAAAATGTTATGTATGGCACCCACCAAGCAGCACACCAGAATGCAAAACCTTTCTAGAGTTTTAGCATACGACACAATGAATAACACGTGTGTGTATTATTGTTGCACTATTTTGGTAATTTATTTTGTATTGCATATTTTGTTTTATAATTGTTTGTAGTTTTCGATATATTTATCAAACTAAACTATATAATACTACAATCTAGATCATTCTCTGTATGCTTGTGATTACAAAATTTAAATGCATGTGTGAGTAATTGCAGTATAATTCCTACCAAAACTATCCTTGATATAATTAGGTACAATTATGCACAATTAGGTGTGAGTTTTTTTTGTATGGGTTGTGTGCTTTGCTGCCTTGTGTTTTTTTTGTCTATACAAAGGTTAGAGCCATTCATATTCCATAATGCTAATCTTATCTTATACTTCTTCCACGAATTATGAAATGGTATTTTATGGCACAGCTCATTATTGAAGAGATATGTCGTGACATTTACAAAGGAGATCCATCTTGGAAAATAATTTTGCTTAGATATTTTAATCCAGTCGGAGCTCATTCTTGTGGACATATCGGCGAGGATCCACGTGGAATCCCTAACAATGTCATGCCATTTATACAAAAGGTAGCTGTTGGGAGGAGACTTGCACTTACTATGTACGGAACTGATTACAATACTAAAGATGGCACTGGGGTATGTAACTCTTTTTCCTAGTTTCTACTAGGTGTTTGTTGTTTTGTTGATGTGTTTAATGAATATTTTTATTTTGAATAGTTGTTGTGACATAATTGGTGGGATAATGGACTTAATTGGGCAATATTTATTTTATTAGACTTTCTCCTGCCTAGCATTTTTACAACAGCATATGATATGCATTTGGTTTTGATAAATTTTGATATAAATTCATGATGTAAATGGTAAATATAATAGATTGAGTTATTGGATAAGTCTAATTTCAACTTGGTGCTCGTTTTTTTGTTGACGTGTTTAATGAATATTTTAGTTTTTCTAAGGATTTTTCTGACATAACTGATGGGAAGTTAAACTTAGTCTTGCAATATTTATTTTATTAGACTTCTTCTTGGCCCAGCATATTTTCAAAGGCATACAATAAATTTGGTTTGATTTTGATAAATTTTGATACAAATTCAACGTAAAAGGTAATTTTAATAAAGTGAGTTATTGACTAAGTCTAATATCCAAAACCGGAATGGGGAACTGTGTCAAAAAATCTAGGTATTTATTTTTGATAGTACCACATAACTGTTTGATTAATTTGCTATTAAAGCCACTAAGTTTATTCACAGGCCAAATATATTTCAGGCCAATTATGATCCGAATCTCATACCAAACTTTGCTGCTTAAATCAATTTATACAGGAATACTTTCCATCTTCATCAATGAATCAAACTGTTCAATTGGTCAGAGATAAGCTTGATAAGGTGAACTGACACTCAAACATCTTCCATATTTAAAATCGCATACTTTATAAATCATTTTCTACTTTTTCTTATTGGTTATTATTTTGCAGATAAATTCTAGTTCTGATAATTCACAAGCGATACCGACTTCTAAAAAAGCACGATTAGATAATCGAAGAAGAATCTAATATTATGAGAACATCAATACTCACCTTAGGTAATTTTTATCGAGGCATTGTCCTCAACAATGATTTGTCTTTTTAATAAAGTGTTACCATCTTAATTGTAGTATTTATAAATTATTGATCAGTCAGGCATTGATATAATAAATAAATGGTTTTTGTTCTCTTTTTTGTTGCACAACACATAAACTGGTTACTTCCATGCCTTTTTTAAGGTCTTGTAATAGTAAATTTTTTGGTTTCATTAGCTTCCTTCTATATTTTTTCTACTATTCCCAGTTATGTTATAGACATTTTGTAAGATAAATAGTTTGAACTCTATACATGCTACTGGAAATCATATGTGGTTTCAAATACTATTTCTTCCAATAAGAAGAGTTGCACAATATGCTACTCAACTACAGTATTATTATCTTGGTGTGTTGTAGACACGTAGAAAAATTGTAGGCTTCCATGAATAAAAAATGGATGAGAAATTATCCCAAGGTTAAAAACAAATTCAGTCCAAAACTGTATTATACCCACTGTACATACCTTGGGTTTCTAAGTGCACAGCCTGAGTGCATGTATGGCTATGTAGTCGGTTCCCTTAGTGTTAAACTAAGTTGCGCAACCCAGTTTTAAAAGTGTTAAACTGGGTTGCAGCAACTCAGTGTTAAAACTGAGTTATGCAACCCAGTTTTAACACTATTAAACTGGGTGGCAGCAACTCGGTGTTAAAACTGAGTTGCAGCAACTCAGTTTTAAAACTGGATTGCATGCCGAGTTATTATGAAACTGAATGCTTTTCGAGTTAAAATTGAAAACTAAGTTGCAACTCATTAATGTAACTGATTTTGAAGTTGTAAGTTTTTATTGAGTGTTTATATTAAATGCAGGCACGTGTAAAGGTTTGGATTGTTGCATGGATGTTGAAGAATGTGCAAACCATCATAGTTTGGAGTGGATGATCAAAATGGTTAGGTTAGCCTTAAGTTAAACTTTAAGTGTATTTTGAAATTAAAATTTTCGTAGCTTATGTTTTTGTAATATCAGAATATATGACATTGTAATATTAAGTATGTTTAATAATTTTTTATGACATATTTACTCCATCTGTGGAGCATTTTAAATTTTGCAATCTGTATCATGAATTGTCTGATATGGGGACCATTGTTTATGATATCTTATACTCCATTTGCTTTAAATATTTTAATATTAGTATTGCAAGAAATTATGTAAAATCATAAGTTTATATTTGCAACACTTATAAATGTTGTCAGTATTTGTAAAAGCGTTTTATGTGTAACAATACATGTATGTGTTGCGAAATAATCATTTTCCAACACTTATAAGCGTCACCGTATATTTCTGTACCAACACTTATAAGCGTTACGGCATATTTCTGTACCAGCACTTATAAGTGTTGCCGTATATCTCTGTACCAACACTTATAAGCGTTACGGTATATTTCTGTACCAACAAATATAAGTGTAACCGTATATTTAAGTACCAACACTTATAAGTGTTAGTAATACGTATGTTCGTAACACTTATAAGTGTTATAAACTTGGCCGCTTCATTCCTCACAGTCCATTAGTAAACTTAAAAAGTGTTACTGAAATTATTTGTAACACTTCTAAATGTTAGGATTTGCCTGTTTTGGTGTAGAATTTGTTGATTCATGAGTTTTGATTCATGACACAAACTTCAGAGATCATACTACAAGAATACTATACCAAAGCGACAAAAAGAAAATAAGTATATATTATGCACTACAAAAGAGACAAGACTACAATCCAGAGATTAGTATGAATATTTTTAATGTATTGAGTCTTAGAATATTGTTAAAATCATTCCTCAAGTAGTCACACACATACCTAAATTGATTTATATTAAGACTATACATAAATTAGTGTATACTGTGCAATTGACTACAGGTCGGCTGACCGACCAGAAATCTCGGTCGACCGACCCTGTGTCAAATGCACAGATACACATTATTTTGTATACATTTTTAAAATTCAGCTGACCGACCAGTTTCTTAGGTCGACCGACCTGAACATAACTGCTAGTTTTCCTGAAGAGTTGCCATTAATCATGAAAAAGAATGTCTCTCAATCCAAGAGATACGGACACAACTTTTGATAGAAACTCTTCATGAAAGATCATAACTATTCTACAACTATATAAACATGTTCAAATCACTTCTACAATCACCGATTCTTGTTTATAATTCTGCAATCTATTATCTATTTATTTCTGCAAAGAAAAGCTATCATTCTAATTCAATATCTCTAGAATCTATGAATAAATTTATATACTTCGATTCTACGAGATTATCTTCCTTCTAAATCTTCACATACACTACATATTCTTGAGGATTTGATTATAGGAAATTGTACTATCAAAAGACAATCCGTGTTATTTAGAACACACTCGTCAACAAAGTATTTGTATTAAATTGAAGTCCTCTTCGGCCGTTGAGGCGGAAAAATTCCTGTTCGGTTGCTCAGGTGTGATATACCTATTCCTCCGGGTTAAGTGATGGGTTTAGTTTAAATCCAGAGGATATTCTAAGACTGGACGTAGAACGGGAAGTTCGAACCAGTATAAAAATTCCTGGTGTGCTTACTTTAATTTTTATTTTACTGCTATTATCAGTTTCCGCATTTATATATCATATTACACGATCCTTAGTACTGCACGTACACTTTCATTTGGTATCAGAGCAAGGATTCCTATAACCGTCACAAAGTTATTTGATATTTATTTCCAGTAATACGGCAACAACACAAACTAAGAATGTTAGCACTAACACTAATACTAGTTTCACAGAGGGTCAATCAACTTCACGACCTCCACTTTTTAATGGGTTAAATTATAATTATTGGTCAACTATAATGAGAATCTATATGCAATCTAGTGGTTTTGATATCTGGAATATTATACAAAGAGAGTACATAACTCCTGCTGGAGAATACTCAACTTGGAGTAACACACAAAAACTAGGTGCTACATCAAATGCAAAGGCAATGAATATTTTATTTTGTGCATTAGATAGAAATGAATTCAATAGAGTTAGCATGTGCACTTCTGGTTATGAAATATGGAGAATACTTAAGATAACACATGAGGGAACGAACAAAGTTAAATTAAGCAAAATTTCTATGTTGAAAAATCAATTTGAAAATTTCAAAATGAGGCCAAACGAATCTATAAATGATATGTACTCTAGATTTCAGGATATTCATCATGCTCTACTATCATTAGAACAAACATTTACTGATTTTGATGTTGTCACCAAAATCTTAAATTCTTTAACTGACGAATGGGAAAGAAAAGTTCTAGCCATTGAAAAAGCAAGTGATTTGTCAACATTAAAACCAGAAGAATTGATAGGTAATTTAATGTCCTACGAAGTAAATTTACAGGCAAAGAGAAATGTAGCACAAGAAAAGAAGAATGTGGCATTTCAAGACGAAAAAGATGATTCCGACTCAGAGAATGAAGATATGGCAATGATTGCTAAAAATTTCAAAAAGTTCTTGAAATTCAAAAGAAATAAATTCAGGGGAAACAAAAATAATTCCAACAACAATATCAACAGTAGCAAACCATCATCTTCAGCAATGTAATGTTTGAATGTCACAAGAAAGGTCACATGAAGAAAGATTGTCCTGAACGTAAAAAGACCAATTTTAAGAAGGACAGAACCAAACGAAGAGCTTTTTCAGTCACTTGGGATGACACAGACTCATCGTCTTCATCAGAAAGTGAAAGTGACAATGAAAAAGAACAAGCAAATGTGTGCTTCATGATTTCATCAAACGATGTAAGTGATCTTAGTTTTGAAGATTTAATTGAAATTAATTCTGAATTAGTAGATTTAGCAAAACAACTTAAAAAGAAAAACAAAGATTTACAAAGAAAATTAGATAGAACAGTCTTAGAAGTAGATATGCTGAACGATGAAAAGAAAATATTAGAAGAAGAACTTGAAATTTCTCAACAATCAAATTCTAACTTATCTTCTCAAATTTCTTCAATAACTGAAGAACTAGATATTCAGAAAAGTAAAAATGATGTTTTATTTTTTGAAAATAATGGTTTAAATTCTAGAATTAAAGATTTAGATTTAGAAAAATCTAGTCTAAAAATAAAATTTGATAACATTACTAACAATGTTTCCAATTTTAATAAAGGAAGAGAGAATCTTTCTAAAATACTAGAAAATTCTCAATCCACTAACAACAAACCTGGACTAGGATTTAAAAAACAAAATAAGTTTGCTAAAAGTAGAATTAATAATAATGTTAATAAGGATATTAAGAAAACAGTTTGGTCAAACACTAAAACCATTAAGATATGGATTCCAAAAACAAATAATGTTTTAATAAGAAATAAACATATCAAAACGTTCATGGAAACTGTTCATAATAACAAAAACTATGTTTATAAAGGGAATTCTGAACCCGTATGGGTTTGGCTTCCTAAGATCTAACTCTTAGGACCCTAAAAAGAAACGGGTACCAACTTTTTATTAAAAAAATTCGCAGGTACCATATAAAAGGAGAGGAAAATGGATTTTAGACAGCGGTTGCTCAAAACATATGACTGGAAACAAAGAAATGTTATCAAATATTATCTACTCAAATGGAGGATCAGTCACTTTTGGAGATAACTCTAAAGGTTATATCATCGGTAAAGGCGATGTCAGCAGCAACGGTACTACTAATTTACCTCTCATTACTGATGTTTTATTAGTCAAAAATTTAAAACATAATTTATTGAGTATTAGTCAGTTATGTGATAAAGGTTTTAATATAACTTTTTCAGAAAATAAATGTAATATTTTCGATAAAAATCATAACACTATTTTTGAAGGAATAAGAGATAAAAACATTTATATTTTAAATATGAACATTAAAAATGATTCAAATTCGTGTTTAATAGCTAAGGAAAATGATTCCTGTCTTTGGCACAAAAGATTTTGTCACATCAATTTTAAAACCATCAACAAATTAGCAAAAAATAAATTAGTTAAAGGTTTACCTGACATGAAATTCAAAACAAATATATTTTGTGATGCATGTAAATTAGGAAAATTAACAAAATCTTCTTTTAAATCAAAAAAGGTAATTTCTACAGAACAACCACTTGAACTTTTACACATGGATCTTTTTGGTCCAACTCAAGTTCAATCTATTAATCATAATAGATATGTGTTTGTTATTATAGATGATTTTTCTAGATACACTTGGATTTTCTTTTTAAAAAATAAAAGTGATACTTTTTATAATTTTAAAGTGTTTGTTAAAAGAATTCAAAATATTAAAAGTTTGAAAATTAAAAATATCAGAAGTGATCATGGAGGAGAATTTGAAAATGAAGTTTTTGAACAATTTTGTAACAAGAAAGGTATTAACCATAATTTTTCATTTCCTAGAACACCACAACAAAATGGCGTTGTAGAAAGAAAAAATAGAACATTACAAGAATGTGCAAGAACTTTATTAAATGGAACCAATTTATCAAAACATTTTTGGGCAGAAGCTGTAGCTACTGCTTGTTATGTATTGAATCGTGTTTCCATTCGACCGTTAACTAAGAATACTCCATATGAACTTCTAAATGGAAGAAAACCAAATATTTCATATCTTAAAGTTTTTGGCTCTAAATGTTTTATTTTAAATACTAAAGATCAACTAGGCAAATTCAATCCAAAATCCGATGAAGGAATATTCATTGGATATTCGGAACGAAGTAAAGCTTATCGAATTTTTAATAAAAGAACTCAAATTATTGAAGAAAGTTTACATGTTTCATTTGACGAAAATTTTAAATATATAAATCCAAATATTAAGATCGATTCTGATGATGAAGCTACTCAGAATGAAAATAGTAATACTGAATATATTGCCAATAATGATCATGATATTATTGAAAATGAGAATACTACTACAAATATAATAAAATCTCCACCTAAAATTTTACGACATCATCCTGTGCAAAATATAATTGGAGAAGTAAATACGAACGTAAAAACCAGACATCAATTAAATCAAGTTGGTCATGTAGCTTTTCTCTCTAACATAGAACCTAAGAATATAAAAGAAGCCTCAACTGATGACTATTGGATTCTTGCTATGCAAGAAGAACTAAATCAATTTGAACGAAAGGAAGTTTGGGAACTTGTTCCTATACCAAGTGATCAATCAGTTATCGGTACTAAATGGGTCTTTAAAAATAAAGCAGATGAACTAGGAAATATAACTAGGAATAAAGCTAGATTAGTTGCACAAGGATATAATCAAGAAGAGGGAATAGACTATGAAGAAACGTTTGCTCCAGTCGCCCGACTTGAAGCAATACGAATCTTATTAGCTTTCGCATGTTTTCATAATTTTAAACTCTATCAAATGGATGTTAAAAGTGCTTTTTTAAATGGTTTTATAAAAGAAAATGTTTATGTTGAACAACCTCCATTATTTATATATGAACAATTTCCTGAGCATGTCTATAAACTCAAAAAGGCGTTATACGGTTTAAAACAAGCACCTCGTGCTTGGTATGATCGTCTTAAAAGTTATTTACTAAATTCTGGTTTTGAAATTGGAAAGGTTGATCAAACACTTTTTATTAAAAGAAACCAGCATGATATCTTAATTATCCAAATATATGTTGACGATATAATTTTTGGATCTACAAATGAAAAGCTTTGTCAAGAATTTTCTAAAATAATGACAAATGAATTTGAAATGTCTCACATGGGTGAGTTAAACTATTTTCTTGGTTTACAAATAAAACAAATAGAAAATGGAATTTTTATTAATCAAGAAAAATATTGTTATAATTTAATTAAACGATTTGGTCTAGAAAACACTTCTGCCAAACCAACTCCAATGAGCGCAACGATTCATCTCGACAGAGATGAAGAAGGCAAAAGTGTTGATCAAAAACTATATCGTAGTATGATTGGATCGTTAATATATTTAACAGCGAGTCGACCCGATATTATGATGAGTGTTTGTTTATGTGCTCGATTTCAAGCAAATCCCAAAGAATCACATATGCGAGCAGTTAAACATATTATTCGTTATCTAACTAAAACCAAATATTTCGGACTATTCTATCCAAAAGAATGTCCCTTCGAATTAGTCTCATACAGCGATGCTGATTTTGGAGGAAGTCGGATGGATCGAAAAAGCACAAGTGGAACGTGTCATTTCATTGGACGTTCCTTAGTTTCTTGGTTTAGTAAGAAACAAAACTGTGTTTCTTTATCAACATGTGAAGCAGAATATATATCTGTTGCTTTAGCATGTGCACAAGTCGTATACATGCAACAAACACTATAAGATTTTAATTGTTATCTTGAAAAATCTACAATTTATTGTGATAATACTAGTGCAATAAATCTCTCTAAAAATCCAGTAAATCACTCACGAACAAAACACATTGATATTCGTCATCACTTTCTTCGTGATTGTTTGGAAAAAGGATTGATAAATTTAGAATTTATTAATACTGAAAATCAAATTGCTGATATTTTTACTAAACCTTTAATGAAAATAGTTTCATCAAACTTAGACGAGATTTAGGAATAATGTCTTTAAAAGATTTATAGATAAAAATATGCAAAAATTTTGAAAAATAAAAATTGTTTTATTTCTGACTAAAGCAAAACTCGAACTCAGGACCTCTGACTTGTTTGATAAATGTTATGTTATAGCCACTTGGGCTATGGACATTTCTTGTTCCAATTTACCTTAACATTTGTTTTATCTGTTTTTTCTTTCAGAAATAACTATTTTTAGTTCTAAAACATATAAATCATACAGTTACAAACGGCTTGTTGTTAAACTTTTATGATTATTTTTAAAATTAGTTTTTTATCCACTAGTTTTTCAGCAAACAGATGATTATATATACACTACGATTATCCTTCAAAACATATACTAAGAAAAATAAATCCTGAAAAATGTCTTCAAACAATGACACCTTTAATTCCGAAAACTCCCATCTATCATACTCATCTCCAGACGATGATGTTTCCGATCAAATTCCTGAAAATGGCCCCTATCCTACCTTTCCCATGCCTAAACGTACCCTTGATTTCTCTTCTCCTGATAAAGACCCCCGACACGGGTGGAAACCATGGGATGAATCTCATACAGGCTATACACCTGAAAAGAAAAAAGGAAGAATACAATGGTAATATCTCCATCCACCAAACAAAAAATTGATGAAATACATCACCACCAACAACAACAAATGAATATGCAATGGGAACTCTACTATGAACAAAAAGTCACGGCATGATGTTTAAGTTTTCTAGAAAAGATTGCCATGAAAGTTTGTTCATCAAATAAGGATGATGTTGCCGAACCTTCTTATAGAACCCCATCCTCTTCAAATCCTGTTCAAACTCCAAGCTCCAAGATGGTCACCTATAGAAGATGTTCCGTCTCCAAACTCATGGGAACGTAAAGTTTAAACAATCGTTGGCTAAATTTATACACACACACACACACACACACACACACACACACACACACATATATATATATATATATATATATATATTATGTTGTTGTTTTCAATAAAGATGTATAAATATAATGAAATAATAATAAAAGTTAAAAATCTATTTTTTTTATAATAAAACAGCAAAAAATGTGCATATCTAACAGCATCGGCCGACCGAAGACCCTGAGTTGGTCGACCGAAGACCCTGAGTCGTTCGACCGAAAGTATCAAATACGCATATTTTAAACAGGGTCGGTCGACCAAAGGACCTGCACCGGTCAGCCGAACCCTTCCCGAGAGTTTCAGCAACTCTCTCGGTCGGCCGACCCAGTATTTTCGGCCGACCGAACGTGTAGCCAGCTGGTTAATTTTATTTTTTTACCTCATATTTAGTATCCCATCCATTCACCTTTTCAACCTACCTCTTCGATCTTGCTTTTCAAATTTCGGTTTTTGCCCTAGCCCCCATTAAAATTTTTCTCAAATTTCTATTTTAACTTCAAAAACAATGGCTCCAAAGAAGATATCAAAGACTACCGGTGGCTCATCTTCATCAACTCCCGTAGATACTCAAATCGCCTCATGGCTTGTCAATAACGTAGCACTTCAAAGATGGATACAACTTCAAGATGCCAAAATCTTTAAAGAATCATTTGTAAGTTATCCTGATTTCGCCGCCTACCGTATTGAAAATGCCGCAATTAAAATTGGGCTCGATACTTTTCTAGACTATAGAAAGAATAATTTGAAGATTAACCACATTATGGTCAAATTGTTCCTTGCTAACCTAAATCTAGTTAACCCTCCTAGAAACACTGAAAATTGTGTTTGGACATCGGTATGTGGCACCTCAATTTTCCTTTCCATAGATCGAATTAACCACATTTTAGGTGCTAGACCGGGTGGAATCTCGTTACACGATGTAGATTGTAATTTATCAAGTCGTGACCACATAAGTCATTTATTTTTCGAAGATGATGCTACGGATTTTAATCAAACATCATCACTTAGACCTAGAGCTAGACTTTTTCATCATTTCATGATGAAATCCATTATACCAAGAGGCGGTTCCTACCACTTAGTATATCCCGAAAATTTTAAAGCTCTATATGCTATATGTTCGAATACACACGTCAGTTGGGCACAATTACTCATGGATGAGTTTCTCTCATTTAATCAAGGCAAAATGCTTCATATTTGCTATGGAGAATACATAATGAGATTGATCAATACCTTTATCCCATATGCTCCCGAATCCGAAACCTCCAAAGTTCGTACTTTTGATTCAAGGACCATAAAACTAATGAAGTTGCCCGATGCACCTCCTAGATTCATACCATTTAACCAATGGAGTACTACTCCTCGAGAACAACTACGCCGTAGCTTCTCTACACCTCAACCATCAACTCATGCTACGGAACGTCTAACACGCCAACATTCAATTCAAAGACCAACTCCGGACTTAGTACAGAGGCGGCCATTGATATTTTGGCTCAAAATCAACTAGCCTTGGATGCCCGGCTACGAAAAATTGATGGTCGTTTCAAGAAAATCAAGGGATTCTTCGTGAACTTATGGGATGCCTTATCATGTACTTCCGAAGCTGGTGCCTCTTATGTAGCTCCCGGAAAAAGGCCAGCACCAAACTTCTCTTTTTCCACTTTGGAGAATACAAGCTCCGGTACATCAGGAACTCACACTTCTACCGCTCAAAGACGTGGTAAGGAACATGCTCCTCCGGAAGAAAATATCCGTCCAGAATTTTGAAATTCTGATGATGATGAGGAGTGATCATGTTATTTTACAACTTGCTATCTTATAATTTCTAGTATTCTGTTTTTTAGATATTGCATACTAAGTGAACATCATTAATATTCCTATTTGCTTTGAGTATGTACTACTTAAAACTCGATGTTTTCTTATGTTGTGTTACATATTCCGTATGTTTTATATACATCCAATAAGTATTCCTTTTTGTCGATGACAAAGGGGGAGAAATATATGAAAGCTAACAAATTTTTGCAGAAAAGATAGAAAAGTCGCCATATATTCAGGGGGAGAATATATATACTACTTCGTCATATAAGTATTGTCATCAATCAAAAAGGGGGAGAATGTTGATTCATGAGTTTTGATTCATGACACAAACTTCAGAGATCATACTACAAGAATACTATACCAAAGCGACAAAAAGAAAATAAGTATATATTATGCACTACAAAAGAGACAAGACTACAATCCAGTGATTAGTATGAATATTTTTAATGTACTGAGTCTTAGAATATTGTTAAAATCATTCCTCAAGTAGTCACACACGTACCCAAATTGATTTATATTAAGACTATACATAAATTAGTGTATACTGTGCAATTGACTACAGGTCGGCTGACCGACCAGAAATCTCGGTCGAACGACCCTGTGTCAAATGCACAGATACACATTATTTTGTATACGTTTTTAAAATTCAGCTGACCGACCGGTTTCTTAGGTCGACCGACCTGAACATAACGGCTAGTTTTCCTGAAGAGTTGCCATTGATTATGAAAAGGAATGTCTCTCAATCCAAGAGATACGGGCACAACTTTTGATAGAAACTCTTCATGAAAGATTATAACTATTCTACAACTATATAAACATGTTCAAATCACTTCTACAATCACCGATTCTTGTTTATAATTCTGCAATCTATTATCTATTTATTTCTGCAAATAAAAGCTTTCATTCTAATTCAATATCTCTAGAATCTCTGAATAAATTTATATACTTTGATTCTACGAGATTATCTTCCTTCTAAATCTTCACATACACTACATATTCTTGAGGATTTGATTATAGGAAATTGTACTATCAAAAGACAATCCGTGTTATTTAAAACACACTCGTCAACAAAGTATTTGTATTAAATTGAAGTCCTCTTCGGCTGTTGAGGCGGAAAAATTCCTGTTCGGTTGCTCAGGTGTGATATACCTATTCCTCCGGGTTAAGTGAGGGGTTTAGTCTAAATCCAGAGGATATTCTGGGACTGGACGTAGAACGGGAAGTTCGAACCAGTATAAAAATTCCTGGTGTGCTTACTTTAAATTTTATTTTACTGCTATTATCAGTTTCTGCATTTATATATCATATTACACGATCCTTAGCACTGCACGTACACTTTCAGAATTTGCTTCATTTTTTTGGTGGATCTTCAACCAATAGGCCACGGCTATGGAAGGGAAGTGGAAAGAAGGAGATGGTGGTTGGTTGTAGTGGTAGTGGAGGCGGACATGGTGCTGGAGATGGAAGGGCCGAACTACAAGAAGAGATGCAAGTGCAAAATCAAATAAATCAATGGAAAAAAATGAAAAAGATTAGAAATTTTTACCAAACTTTTGCTACAGAAGATGGCCGAATATTTTAGGGTTTGGGAATTTTTTTTTGTGCGTGAGAAAGTGAAGTGGTCGGCTGAAAGAAAGAGTATATGGCAGCAATTGAAGTGATGTGTTGATTGGTGATGAAAAGGTAAGTAGAATGTGAAAAGGCATGCACATTAAAGGTCAAAAACCTTTCAAATTTCCTAATTTCTTTTGCAATTTTAAATACATGTAAAAAAGACATATAAATAGAATAAAAACAAAAAAAAATAATGAATGAAAAAAATGAATAAATAAATTTTAAATAAATATAATTAAAATAAGAAAATAGCAAAAAAATGGAAACCAGGCTTTAAAATTTGAAAATAAATTCAATAAACTTTGAAAAAATTCTATCATCACTTTAAAAATATTTAAAAATGATATCTTGCAATAAAATCAAATTTAAAATAATTTCAAAATAAAATAAAGTCAAATTTAAAATTATATTTAAAAATCTAGGGTTGTTGCATTTTGAGGACATTAGTGCAAAATATTTTACAACTAAACAATACAACTAGTTAAATTTATTATCCTGACACTAAACTTTACAACTCAGCATTCAAACCCAGTCCTCTAAGCCCTTTGTCCTAAAAGGAAGCCTTCATATGTTGTTACAGAAACTGCAGTGATCGTTGCATCTGCTTTCTTTGGCTACATGCTTGCTGTGTTGCGAAGGAAAGCGAAAGGTGCAAGCTCTTCAGAATATCTGAGCTTAGTAGCTGATTTCTTCCACTACATTTTTGCTCTGTTGCAAAGCAAAGCAAAAACTGCAAGCTCTTCAAAACAAGTGAGCTTACCAACTAGTTCAAAATGTTTTCCATTTCTTCTAGTTAGTTTCATATTTTAGATGCTCATTTGAAGTTCTTGGTTTTACATAAAGATCTAACCCGATGAACAATGATGATGATAAATTAGCTAAGTTTATAAAAAGCAACTAAATTTATAATAATAATAATAAGTTAACCAAGTTTTAATAATAAACTAAGTTTCTAAAAACTAAGTTTTATAAAAAATTAAATAAATTTATAAATAAGTTTGGATGGTCCTTCTAAACACTTCGGCCTAGGTATAACTTGATTTTGCACATTGATTTCAGCTGTTAAGATGTTTGAATTTGGAAATGGCATAAACATGAAAGTTGTAGCTCTTTGAGTTACCTTACAATAATATTTAAAAGTTAAACATTTCGATAAGATTTGCAAAAGTTATGGCCTAACTACCGAAAGGTATTTTACCAATTTCGAACTAGTATTATAAATGCTAAACAATCTACATATATATTTAAATAATGGAATTTTACAATAAATATTCTCAATGGAACAAGGGTGCTTGCATGTGTATATATGTTATGTAATACTTGAATGCCTTGCTATGTAAGTCTTCATGTAAATGCAAGTCTGGCATAGAAAGAGTTACATGAGCGAATGAAATAATATAGATACGATGAGCTTGATTTAGTATCCAGCATATTTCTTTAGTATGCTACCCTTCTTTTAATTAACTTTTATTTGGTTTGAAGTTCGAGAATATTAGTGCATGCAATTTGCTTTGTTTTAAGTATCCATTCATTGAACTGAGTTTGGCTATATTTCCTGTTTCAGTTAAATGTAAAAGTACCCAATACTTTACTAACCTGCTTTTATATTTACTTAAAGTGTGATGAAGCATTTTGAATAGACATATATTTCTATAATTCTCATTCTTGTATTAACCAACTAGTTTTGTCATTACAAACTTGCATTTACATTACAACTAGTTTAACTCTGTTATACATATATATAAGCACCTTTCTATACTTGGATACTTTTCAGTTGAGGCCATTGTGGCCTCAATTTAAAACTGAGGCCATGTCCACCTCATTTTTAAACTGAGGTCTTGTTATCTGCCTCAGTTCTAAACTAGGGAGTGAGAAATCTTGGTAAAGTTTATATTCTAGGTATTGCCGAATACATGTGCATAACTGTTTTAAATATTCAGTGCTATTGAAGAAAAGAAATGCCTTTAATGTCTGTTAATAAAAAAAAACAAAAAACCATCTAACCAGTTCTGGATTTTACCACTTCGAAAATACAAACATGTCATTGCATATATGAAGTACTTAATTTCAAATTATCGTCCTTCCATATTTGCTTGTTATATTTAATTTCTTTTTATTGTTAAATCATGTGTTATCATCTTGATTACTATTTTAGTATAAATTTCAATTTAATATGACATTGAATGCATGCAGGTACTTATAGAAGAAGCAGAAGAAAAGAGAAAATTGGTTGGTAGTTCTAGTGGTAATGGTGAAGCACAAGATCTTGACAATGATCCAATTGCGGAAGTTTTTGGTTCTAATAGAAAGAAAAATTATTGTCGAGCGGTTAATTCTACTTCTTCTATGAAATAAGTATTGATGAATCAAGCGGTAAATTATGTATTGATAACTTAATTATATATTGAACTTCATTTTTGTTAATTGACACTCTATTTTATTACTGATTATGAATATTGTTTATTGATATTTATTGGGTTATAATTTGTTAAATTAAGATAATATTTCATATTAACTATAGTCTATATTATATCTTTTAACATTCAAACTATTCTATCTTTCAACATTCACATTACCGATAAGTGTTTGTTTGTTTGTATTTATTTGTAACGCTTATAAGCGTTGGAAGATATTTTTTCCCAACGCTTCGAAAAAAATCTTCCAACGCTTATAAGCGTTGCAAATAACTAACCACGCCCCTATAGCGACAAATATAAGTGTTACTGAAATTCTTGGCAACGCTTATACTCGTTGCGAATTCTCTGTTTTGGTGTAGTGGATGTGAGATTTTATTTTTTCTTTTTTTTCTCCAACAAATTATGTTTCCAACACTTGGATGATCGGCACGTGAATACCGTTGATATATCAGTATCGACTTTTGAGGGTCGAAAAGGTAGCTCATTACATTATGTGTTAGAGGAAACAATTTTACGAGTAAATATCTGCGCATTCACAATATTTATTTTTAGCATATGGTAATCGACAATATGTAGTCCATATTAGAAACCCCAATTAATGCACTAACTTTTCAGTTGTAACCATATTTTTTTTATTTTTCTTTAGTCTTTTAATAAAGAAAGCACTACTTATTCCATTATTTTATATGTTTTATATTGTGTGAAGATTTTACCACTAAAAACAAAACCGTGTAAGAGCTATTTCGTTTTAGTTATTTTTTATTTACTGTATCTAAATGGTAAACTAGCTTATGAAATTTCATTTTACGTGTTATTTTTTTTTTTTGAAGAAAGGTCAAATATATTATTGATAATGATAGAACATTACAAACATAGTATATACAATATATACGGGTTGCTAATTCGAACCCGCAAACACCTCCCTACACACACTGCGTAAACTTAGCAACAATGCTTCTCATGGCGGCTCATTTTCCCTTCCTGCCAAGTCTTCTTCTCTTTCAACATTAGCGTTATAAATTTCGGTGCGTCTGGACAATCTAGATCTCTCAGCTTCATCTTCTTCTCTATCAATCATGTATCTTGAGGAGGATGTTATGGAAGGGGAATTAGGGTTCAGGATTGAGGTAATGTTATTATCGACTCGCAAAGGTATAATCTCCCATCTTTCGATGATTTCTTCAAAATTGTTCATGCTATGTCTGATAAATCTGGATCTGTTGATGATGATATCACGAACATTGTACTTTATGATATTGCACATCTTAATTCTATCTGCTTTTTCATTATTAAAAATAATGGAGTTTCTGCTTTTCCAAATGAACCATATAGATGAACTTAGCGCGGCTATTATGATTTCCTTTTTGATATTGTTGGCTGCGAACTTCCGATTGATATATGTAATGGCATCTAAGATAGAAGTTTGAAAGTTTCTTTGAGTTATAGGATCTCCCATCATGATTCTGATCCAACACCATATATGTTTAGAAAAGGGACAATTAAAAAATATATGCTTGCAAGTTTCCACTTCTCTCTTGCATAGTACACAAACATCATCTTCAGTCACTCCTTGCATTTTTAATTTATCTTTTGTGGGTAGAAAACTGAAAATGGCTCTGTATAAACATACATTCATTTTTGGGAGAGAAATGTTGTTCCATATGATTTTGTAATCACTGATTTCCTGTAGTTTAGTTCTAAAATCATTCCAAACATCATGAAAATTAAATTGACCATTTTTACTGCTTCTGCAAAACCAGTAATCTGCTGTATTGTCATAATGGATGGGCACTTGTTTTATTTCCTCACTTACATTACCAAGAAATGAGATGTTTTCAGGCTTCCAGTTATTTCCAGATATAATTTGATCTACCTTATGTTTATGACTCCTTGAATATGATAAAGTTTCATATCCTAGCTTTTCCAATAAAGTTGACCCATTAATCCATGGTGTAAACCACAGACTTGTAGATTTTCCATCCACAATTCTTCTGTCAATTAGCTTTTGTGCCTCTTTTCTATGATAAAGCATTTTTTTCCATGTGCAAGAATAATTATTATTGAAATTAGAATCCCATAGAGTTTCATTGTTGGCATATTTAACATTCAGCCACTTAGCACTATATGAAGAATTGTTGAGTACCTCCCAAATTCTTTTGATGCAAAAAGTGATGTTTATGTCTGTCAATTTTTTCAATCCCATTCCACCTTCAGATTTGGCACTTGTAACTGTTTCCCATGGGACACTACTTTTTTTACCCTTCCATATAAAATTTTTGCAAAGTTGATTGATTTTTTGGATAGTTAAGCTAGGGAGCATGAAACACTGCATCCAAAAACTGACCATAGGATAAACTACAGCCTTAATTAATTCAATTCTTCCTGAAACTGTGAGAAATTTACACTCCCAACCCTGCATTTTATTTAACACTTTGTCAATCAAATGTTTGCAATTTGAGTGTTTTATATATGACACAGATAGAGGTAACCCAAGATATCTAACAGGTAGTTCTCCTTCTTGAATATCCAAAATGTTGAGCACTTTCTCCTTGTTAGTGCAAAACTTGTTAAAAAATACTTGAGTTTTGAGATTATTCATTTCTAAACCAGTGACTCTCTTCAATTTTTTGAAACAATTCTTAATAGCTTTAGCTCCAACCTCTGTGGCATTTATGAAAATAAGCAAATCATCAGCATAAATTAGATGAGTTATGTTAGAATTGTTTTTGATAACTGATTCCACTTTTCCTTTACTGGCTTTAGCATCCATTAACAAAGTAAAATATTCCATGCATAAAGTAAATAGATAAGGGGATAGGGGATCTCCTTGCCTTAAACCATTGCTGCCTTTAAAATATCCCCTATGATATCCTTCAATTGACAGTGAAAAACTTGGAGTGCTTATCATTTCTTGAATAATTTTTACCCACTTGACAGGAAAGTCCATTCTTTCCATCATGTGAAGAATAAAATTTCTATTGACTGAATCATATGCTTTCTTCAGGTCAACCTTTATGCACATTTTGTTGCTGCCTTGTTTGTTAAAATTTCTGATATGTTCATGTGCAATTAATATCCCATCTTTTATTTGTCTGTCTGGTAAATAAGCTGTTTGATTATCAGATATCAATTCTCCAAGTACATACTTTATTCTGTCACATAACAATTTGGATAGAATTTTATACAACATAGAACAGCAGGCTATGGGTCTGAAATCTGCCACAGATTCAGGGGATTTTACCTTAGGAATTAAGGAAATAATGGTGTGGTTTATTTCTCTCACAATTCTTCCATTATCAAATGAGATTTGCATAGCTTTCAAAAGAGGTTTTTTGAATACATTCCAGTGTTTTTTATAGAATTTAGCATTGAATCCATCATAACCTGGAGCAGTATCATTATGCACACTGAAAATAGCTCTTTTCAATTCTTTTTCATCAAATGCTGCATTAAGAAAATTTTTTCCCCATTCATTTACTTTCCTTTTAGGGATAATGTTAGGAAACTGTTTCATCATGTGGCTTTTGTTATATATGTTGATAAAATACCTCACTGCCTCTTCCTCTATCTCCTTTTGTGTCTTTAAAACATCTCCATTCTCTTTTATCATATTTTGACAGCTATTTACAAATCTTCTATTTGTTTGTTTGGCATAGAAAAATTTGGAGCAACTATCATCCCACTTGATCCATTGACATTTTGATTTCTGCTTGTTATCAATTGCTAATAGCTCCATACTTTTAGCCAAATTAACTTGAGCATCATACAATTTTTGGGCATTAGAGGAGTTGTGATTTAATTCTAATGTCTGAAGAGCAATGTTGACTTCTTGTTTGCATTTTGAAACTTGAGATTGTAGATCATTTTTTCCATTGCACCATTTTTTAATTTCCTTTTTGATGTTTTTCTGCATTTGAATAAAGTTGAATAACTGGTTGCCTTCTGGGAAAATAAAACACTTTTCAACTACTTCCTTGTACCCTTCACACATAACCCAGTGGTTCATGAATTTAAATGGTTTAGGACCTTCATATGTTTGAATGCAACTAAAGGAGAACATAATAGGTACATGATCACTTGTTGATAGCTCTAAATATTTGGCATGAGATTTTTTAAATGTATTCATCCATTCAACATTACAGAAAAGTCTATCAATCTTTGTAGCAATATTCTTGGTAGGCCCTGATCTCCAAGAAAAATTAACCCCTGAAATATTAATTTCTTTGACCCCTGAAGAGTTAACTAAATTGTTAAGTTCCTGAATGTTACTGATTGACAAATTATTTCCTCCTCTTTTCTCTTTCAAAAACCTAACGCAGTTAAAATCCCCAATGATGCACCATGGGGTGATGAAAGTATTAGCTTCTTTTACTAGTTGTTTCCATAAGTCTCTCCTTTCAGATTCTAGATTGAGTGCATAGATGACTGTAATTATGCATTGGGCACCAGCAATGTTATTTAACATACAAGTAATATGTTGTTTACTCTTAGAAATAACATAACTACTCCAGATGTCTGAATTGATCATGATAAGAATTCTGCACTTGTGATGAAACTCAATATTATTGATGCATGTCCATTTATTTTCCCAAGATTCTATATATTGCTGCAGTTTATTCCTTCTCAACTTATTTTCAATTAAGCAAAAAATAGAAGGTTTATGAGAAAACACTAAATTTTTTACCTCCAACATATGTGCTGCCTTGTTAAGACCTCGCACATTCCAACACAAGATAGACATTATTTGGATGGGTTTGCTTGACTCCTGGTTCTAATAGTGGGAGTCACACTGTCTTGAAACAATTTGTTCTTTTTCTTTTCTTGAATATTCTTGCCTTTTATATCTGCAATTGCTTTTTCATATTCAGGATTGATGGATGTGAGGTTTTTAGACATATTGTTGGGTAACTCATCGGTTGTTGGGTATGTGGGTTTGATACATGATTGAGATAGAGAAGATTCATCCACATTTGAGTCTTTCATGTCTTTCAGCACCTGAAAAGAATTAAGCACTTCAGTTGTTAGATTAGAAGCTTGAGAATTTAAAATAATTATGGCTGGATTATTATGATTTAACAACTCCCTGTTACAATTTTTCTCTGATGATGATAAAGCGACAGAGACTTTTGTCGATGATGTCGATAGATTTGGATCCAGAGTACCAGTACTCATAGGGGGTCCATCTTCAATGTTTTGAATATGAGGCATATCAGGAAGTTGATTGAAGGATCCCTTTGCAATTGCAGCAGCCATGCTAATATGTGATGGCAAGTTAGATACTACACATTCTTCTGTATTAGTTGATGGCGAGGCTGCAATTGTAATTGCAGGCTCCTTTAAAGACCTCTGATCTGGTTCAGTATTCACAGCATTCATATCTGATGGAGAAATGTCATTGCCCTTAATTAAATTGTCTGTATTTTGGTTACTGAGGGCTTTGTTAATTGTAGTATGAATTTGGACATTTGCGTCATCAATTGTAATAACTTCAGTATTGTTATGCTCTGCTCCTTTTGAATTGAGATTCTGCTGATTTGAATTTTCTTCTGTAATAATTTCCATGCTATTAGTATCATTATTGCTAGCTGTAGTCTTTGGTTTCCATTGTTGCTTGAATGATATAGGACACTCTTTATCCGTATGACCAAAACATACACAGTTATGGCATACTGGAGGGATAAACTCATATTCAACATTTTGCATAACAAAATCTCCCCTAGGCAGTTGAATTTGCACTTCACTTTCAAATTTAAATGACGCATCCACCTCAATAAGCATTCTAGCAAAGGATATTCTACTTCTATTTTTTGTGTGTTCATCCATTGCAATAGGTCTTCCAATTATGCTAGCTATTTTACACAAAGAAATGTGATTCCAATATGCAAAATTAAGATTAGGGAATCTCACCCAAATGGGAATCGATAATAACAGATCTTTTTCATATTTTATCGTACTATTCCATTTCTTCATTATAATGAACTTCCCATCCATCAACCAAGGACCTCCATCAAGAATTTTATTACAGTCCTCTTCTAATTCAAATTGAACCAAATAGAAACCATTGTCTCTAGCGAAAACTTCAAATTTACCTTTTGGAAGCCACGTTCTCCTGATATATGCTTTAAAAAACATATAATACGGTCTTTTCCCCACCAAGTAGATCAGAATAGAATTAGACCACATCTTCTCCGCACTTAAAAGCTCCTCCTCTCCAATTATTGCTGTTTTCCTATCATTGACAATTGCTGGATCAAAGAATTTCAGGGTTTCACTTTGTTTCTTTTCCTTAACCAAATCACACCAACTTTTAGGCGAAGCTTTTGAATTAACAGTAAAAACATTCACTTTATTGGAATTGTTATTCTTGACAATTGAAATACGAGATCTCACAGTAGTAGGTCCAGATCTGTTTGAGGGCAGCCGAGTATCCCTAATCTTCGATTGAGAAAAACAAGGATCTGCTAAGTTCCTCACAGATCCTGCCGCCAGCCTATGCCTCCGATCCATCACCTTGATCCAGCCTTCGTCCTCCCCTCCGAGATTACCAGCTGATGTTGACAGCAGCCTGTTACTTCGGTTTATCACCCCGTCATCCGCTTCCTCCCCTCCAAGTTCTCCAGCTGATGTAGGCGCCATGATTGATTATTTTAAAAGTATATTTTTAACTACCATACATTTTTTAAAAGTATATTTTACGTGTTATTAGCATGCACCAAGAACTAAAAGTTGAAGTGTCTACTAATGGAAATTGAAATTGGCTAGAAGTACTAATTGATATCAAAACAACACTAACTGTTTCGATGAATTAAGTAAAACTCGAAATAAAAAACTATAAATATGAATTTTTTTTGGAAAGTAACGTAGATAATTGGATGACTGAATAGGTAATGTATATAATATAAAAATGAAACAACTAACAAAGACACACAACTTATGAAGTTCTCAACTTTTATTAGACTATCTGTGACTTCTTTTTAATAGAATATCCATGTAGATAAATTCTAATCCATACACTATATGCAATTAGCTTTTAGTAGTAATTGACAATACTGATCCAAATATTTAAAAACGTAACATATTATGATATTTTAACATAATACAATATTGTTTATAAAATATTCTATGCATGTTTGATATTTTGTCGATGTTATCACCATATTTTAAAATATCTCATATCGAAACTTGATCGATATGTATCTGATACCGATATTAACTACTTAGACTGCAACATACACATGACACGACTCTAGATCACAACATGTCATGGAAAACATATTTTATATAAGTTGTTAATAGTCAATTTGAATAATAAGTTATAAACAATTTAAAATATGAATTCTAATTGTAATTTTTTTTTGCAATTGCAGGAAAAATTCATGCAAGAACGGAAGAAAATGCTTAAGGGATCGGGACGGGATGGGCTGACTACTGACGACGACCAAGCTGTGACTCCCTACCCCGAGACCTACATCAATAAAGAGTATTACTGGGTAAAACTGTCTGCTAATGCAGAGAAGAGTTTGATAGGAGCGACCATCTATAGCCTTGTCTTAAATATCTATTGAATACGTCGAAAAATGTCATTTTTTTTTTCTATCTCAAGTGGATCGACATATCCAATAAATACTTAATAGAAAGCCGTAGGTGGTTATACGATCTATCAGAACAAAATACAACAACTCGAATGCAAAAACGTGTATTTTATATATAAAATAATTTATTTGAGAAAACAAGCTTTTACACAATCTTTGACGCAGTCATATAGTCGCATCACATATATGCTTGAGTGCTTGAGGGATCGGTTGGTTTAGGAACATTTACATATACGCATGGATATTTGTGAGTTGGAATTGTTGGTATGGTGTTTGAGGGGCAGATTTGTTTGATATGTTTGAGATGTGTGAGGTTGATTTGAGTTGTTTGATACCTTTTGAGATGTTAGATGTGTGTGAGCTTGATTCATGTTATTTTGAGATGATATTGGACTAGATTGGCACATTTTGAGATGTATTTTGAAATATTGTTGGATGATTGAATATTATATGGGTTGTTTAAGTTAGATTTGTTATAAATATTAATGTTTTGTCATTGTTGATGTTATGTATATGATTTAAGCTTATATATATATATATATATATATATATATATATATGACTTATATATGTGAAACTAAGATATTGATATGTATGTGATGGGTGGATGTGAAAGGCTACTGATATAAAAAAAAAAAAAGTGCTCCAGATTTACGATGGCTGTCGATGGATCGTTGCAAAAATATTCCGATGGCTTCCGACAGATTTCGACGGATTATCTTCCACGTAATTCAGTGGATTCCGACGGCAACCGACAACTTTTTGGACAACGCATAACATACCACGTGTACACAACGAATCGTCGGACGTCGTTGGAAATATCGTTGTCAACTGTCGAAAATATTCTGATAGAGTCTGCTGAAAAGCCGTCGGAAATACAATCCTTTAAGGCTTTGTTGCCTACGGTCATTTCCGATGATCCTCAACTGCTTTCGACAGCCTTCGATGGTCTTGAGCCGTTGGAAATGCTGTAATTTCGTATAGTGTAATATATCAAAGATTTTTTGTGATTTCCCAAGGCATTAAATTCCTTAGAAATGATTAGAAGCAGACAGAAAAACTTTTTGAGTTCAGACTAAATCACACATGAAGGACGAACATATAACGCACTGGTTTTATTACACATTCAACAGCCTAACAAACACAATAATTTATGACACGCAACCTCAGATGAGCCCAGCGTTCTATCGGGTTTATCGGTAAAATAAAAAAGCAAACACCTCCCAAAGCATACCTATATATCTTAAACGGTTAAACCACAACATGATAAGCCTTCTCATCCAACCTAGGAACAGGCCGAACCATCAAGGGCACTGCCCTTTGCAAGGTCAACCCATAAGCCTCTTCCATGTCCAACTTCTCCGCACTCTGCCCATCCACCAACTTCCAATCAAAGCCATGCACGAGCGTCGCAGTCAGAAACTGCACCATTCTCAGTCCCAAACTCAACCCAGCACATACCCTACGTCCCGCCCCAAACGGTATCAACTCAAAGTCATTCCCCTTCAAGTCCACCGTCTCATAACCTCCTCCTCCTAGAAACCGTTCTGGTCGGAACTCCAATGGCTCCTTCCAAACTCCAGGGTCCCTCGATATCGCCCAAACGTTAACTAAAAGCGTCGTGTTCTTCGGTATCAGGTACCCATTAACAGTGCAAGCTTCCGATGAGATACGTGGTAGGGACAAAGGCGTCGAAGGATGAAGCCGGAACGTCTCCTTCACTATGGCTTGGATGTACGGAAGGCTCCGGATGTCCGTTTCCGAGACAAGCCGATCACGGCCGACCACCTCATCGAGCTCCCGCTGAGCTCTTTTCAACGCATCCGGATGTCGGATCATCTCCGACAAGGCCCATTCGACCGTGCTCGACGATGTGTCCGTCCCAGCCGTGAACAGGTTCTGCATCAAATGAATGATTTATACTCATGGTCACACAATTACATTCAAAATTTGCATACTTACCAGGAGTAGAGCTTTGATATCGGTATTGGTTAGCTTAACACCGTCGTTGTCAACATCGTCCTTCGACCGTATAAGCAAACTGAGCAAGTCGTGCGCGTTATCCACCATCCGGTGCTCAGCGATGACTTTATCGAGAAAGGAGTCGAACCGGGCATGCACGTCCTTCATCTTTCGGACGACGCGTTGAAGATCAAAAGGACGTAGCCAGGGCACGAAGTCCCCAACGTTGAAAACACCGGCCAGGCTCATTATTTCGAGGACCATGTCCTTGAACTTGGAGGTTTCGGTATCGGTTGTTTCGTTGACGAACACTCGTCGGCCCATCATGGCTTTTGACAAGGCGTTGGTGGTGCATGTGGTGAGCATTTGGGCTAGGTTTACGGTCGGTTGATCGCTTTGTGCGCGAAGGTATAGGGTGTTGGCTAGGGTGGCCACTTCTAGTGATCTGACTGGGCTAAGGTCTTCGAGTGCTTTTGGAGAGAAAAGATGAAGGGCGCAGAGCTTTCGCAGCATTCTCCAACGTGGTCCGTACGGTGCGAAAACCAAATCCTGCAGAGTGAAACCAAAGTCGATCGTATTTCAATATCAATCATTTGAATGATACATGATTTCAAAACCGTCTTTCCTTTTGAATCGGAAGGGTTTTCTTTCCCTCTGGGACAAATTTAGTTTTAGATTTCTAAACTAAAACTTATCTTAATTTAAGGCTAATTCCAAACTTATTATCAACTTTTTTCATAATTCAGAATTTTATTCATGCACATTTTATAAATGAGTATACACAAAATTTAAATTTGTACTCGTGCAAATCCAAAATGTGCGTATATTTTTTTAAAATTTGTACACTCATTTATGCAATTGGCATGTAAAAAAACAATAAATTATAAAAATAAAGCATATTTTCGTAATATGCTAATAAAACCTAGACTTGAAATAAGATTTTTTCGAAGGTTTAAAATGAAAATTTAACCTTCGTCGAAGCATAATAGCTATAGTTATTAAAATACATACTCTTATACAATTAATGTTGTATGTTTGAATGTCGAAATCAAACTAATAATATGAGAAGTTCAAAATATTTGAAACAAAATATAAGCTTTAGTGATAGTAATTTTCTTTTCAATAAAAATTAAAACCTTAATACGTGGTCGTCATTCTCAATACGGGTCTCAAATTACCTTGTAAAACTATTTTGAATGACTTCCTTACCAATTTCTTTAGTGTTCGAAATTAGTTCTGGATTTAATCCGGAAGTCAAAATGAACGAAACCAAATTTTTTTTTTTACTTTTTTTTTTGGTAAATGTTTGAAAATTTTAGTAATTAGGACCCCACTTTGATGCTGATTCTCGTATTTAATTCCACGGTTCATGTTTCAACCGACAAAATGTTAACTTTGGACCGTTTTTTCCCAGAATGATTCCAACGGGGCAAAAATTCTCTGTTTCAAATGTTATATTTAGAAATGGTATATTGGCAGATTATAGCTATACATAGAAAGGAAACAAAATCGAAGTTTTGGTGGTTGAGTGTTCAATCAAAAGAGTAAGTTGTTGTCTTACCAAAGAGACATTTTATAACGAGCATTTTAATGCATTAAGAGTACTAATTATTATTATTTACCTCCATGAGTATTAATTATTTACGTATTAATAAGCATAATATTTCATGGACCAAACCAAAAAATTTCTTTGTGATACAATTTTAATTTTTATGCATATATAATAATTTCATAATTTTAGTACTAAAGATCGTTGTAAGTTTTTTTTAAATTATTTAAATTGATTGGCACTACTAAGAAAAGTCCAGGGTTACAACCCCAAAGTGAGGTGCGCGCAACGTCTCGGTTGACCTTACCGGTCAAATCATGGAGATCCAAGAAGCAACGTGTATTGTCGGGATGCGGAACAGTATGTCATTAAAAATAAAACGTAGTTGGTATTTGAATTTGGTTAATATAGCTACGCGGAAAATTTAAGTAAAAGTGTGATAATTGTGATTAAGTAACGCTGACGTGTAGGATGTGAACGGTTCAATTTTATTCTTTAAAGTAAACTGAGCATTTTTATGGAATATGGGTCGGAAATGTTTAAAGAAAAACTGGAGGCCCAGCTCAAATGTACGGATTCACGTGCTTTGACCGACGATTACAGGCTAGGCTAGTAGACGATTTTACAGAGTGGGACTGTTTTGTACTGGGACTGTTTTGTACTGTAACTCATTTAGAAAGGGACGCTTTATGTCAATGTTACAATGATAATGATGTTTAACTACATTTTTTCTTCATTTCAATTAACCATAGGAGCACTTGCAAAACGAAGAGTTGTATTTTAACTTAACCCTTCCTTTTGATCCAAGTAAACTTTATCTTGAACTAATTATGTGTTTAAAAACCTGAACATAACTAACATGTAGTCACTGTTAGCAACAAGTGAGAGTTATTTTTTATACCAAACAATTTTTGATACCAAAATATTCATTAACAAATGCATTATATGAACTACTAACATTATAAATAATATATATAGTGGTTATTTTTTATTTTTTATGTGAACATAGACGGTCACTGAATATATATGTATGCATATACCAGATAATTATAAGCTATATGGTAAAATCTAAACATATACGTATGCATATACCTGGTAATTATAAGCTATATGCTCAGCACCAGAGTTAGGAGGCCGGTTACTAAAATTAACATCATGAACCCTAAGAAACTGTTCGGCGACATCAGCAGAAGCAGCAACGACGACATCGACGTATCCAAACCGTAGACCAAATAAAGGACCGTAAGTTCTAGAAAGTTCGCAGAGAGACTGATGAGGTTTAGCTCCGAGCTGTGGAAGGTTCCCGAGGATGGGCCACCCTTTAGGACCTGGCACTCTTTTGCCTTCGTGCTTCTTTGCAACGAAGAAGAAAAGATAGAGGAGGAGTGCAAGAAATATGGTAAGAAGAAGTAATACAGGGATAGGCATGCTATTTTAATGTAAAGTTGAGGTTTATATTTTTCTAAGTGTCGCCCTTATTATAGAGTTGGTGTAGTATGCACGTAACCAGGTATGTTGTATTTTTTGCAGGAAGATTCAGAATGGTTGATGGCGCGAGGGATTCTAGGCCTTACATGCCAACTACCTTCATACGTCCCTTTGGAGGATCTGGATCTTTTCGTCATGGGGGGGGTCCAGGTAGGGGCCAAGTATAGCCATGGCCTCCCCCTTGATTTTCAAAAAATCTGTACAAGACAGGTCGGTGAAAGGAAAAGAAGAAGGCTAAAAAAAAAAAAAAAAAAAAAAAAAAAAAAAATCAAAATTTGATAAATACAAGAACATGTGAATATCAAAATTGTTGGCTTGTTTTGTTAGGAAAAAACCACAAAAGTTTTAACTATAGTAGACGTCGTTGGGTAGCGTTGTGAAGTGGTGAGAATTCTCCTAACGAAGTTAATTTATATCATACCGTCTTGTCTTATTTGCATTTATTTTAAACTGCTCGGTCTTGTCATTATTTTACAGGTGGTATCTAGCTTGTCATATTTGCATCGTTTTTTCTGTGGTTTTAATTGTTCCGTCTTTATTCTAATGCACGCAACTAATCATATTTTGAGCTAATTAATATATAAAAAAAGTCATTTATAACAATAATTGTTACAACATACATCTTTCAATTCTTCTTCTATACCACAAAAACATACATATTTTCTTCATTTTTCTTTTTTGATTTGGATGATTAAATGACACTACATATTAGTACTATCATTCTTAAATAGTATACAAAATACAATATGTCAATATATGTTCAAATAATGCTACTTAAATTTCGAACCTATGACATCTCTCATCATTAATCAAAGCATCTAACCACCGAAACATTGGTGTTAGTAAAAAACCACATATTTCTTTAATCTAGTTTTCTCCTTAATTTCTAGTTTCATTCCAATACTAATCTCTCTGGTTCGTTTTGTAAGTCCATTATGTAATTATAAATCATCTAATATTTATAATATGACTAAGTATGTAGAATACCAACAAGTTTAGATAAATAGTAATATATCAGATGCTGTAAATAAATTAAACTATCACAATGGTTATTTTTATACTGGTTTGAATTTCCCGTCTTACATTCAATCTCAGAATACTTTTGCAATTGCCGATAACTTTTCTCCCACTTAACCTGAAGGAACAAGTATTACAACTCTGCCTGAAGACTCCGCCAAAAGACTGACTCCACCTGAAGATTCCACACCAAGACTTCACGAACAAAAGTAAAAAACTTGCTTTTGACATGATTTGTGTCTTCCTTACACAGATTGTGTCACTCTAGTATAACTTCCTATAATCCACACCGATTGATTTTTGAATTGAGTTGCTCCAAAAGTTGTAGTAGTAAGTATAATCTTAGAAATGGTTTTTTGTTGAAAGCACAACGACTGATTAAGGAGAGCATTAGAAAGCAGCAAGCGAAAGAGTACAAATAATAGAAAATATAAAATAAAGATCAAAAAATTAAGTTATTTTGCTATGTCCAACCTCTAAATTATTTATAAATGTTAGTAGAGTTGTAGCTGTTTGGAGAAGATGCAGTGAAGAATGATCATCAAATAAGTTAAAGATTGCATTCAGGAAGAACAGTAAAATTCAAAAAATTACCGAAGTGCGCATTTACATCATAACCAGTCAACCAGTTGACTAATAAACGATCGACTGCTTATGACCTAAAATGCACAATTCTATGTATTTCTAACGTAACTTCATATTGTAATTTTGACCATTTAAACCTTTTGAAATATTTCCAAAACAATCTTAGAAATCAAAAGTATTATTTTAGAGATTATGTAGAAATTTGAAGAATCAGAGATTGTCTGTGTTTTAATAAAATTAATCTAAAAAAAATACGAATATGACCTGAAAAGTAACATACTCATTTATGTTCGTCGTTGTGTGTCAGTTTCATCTCTAATCATTTTTGCTAACTCCACAATGTGATTATGAATATTTTATTCATTACTTTAGTGCTTGTTCTTTATTTTGGTACGTTGATTCGCTTTTTTATAAGTTGTTATAGCGTCGATGTGTCAGTATATCATATAATCAAGCTCATACACACACACACACACACACATATATATATATATGTTTGTATGTATATGTATAGGTACACACACATATATACATATACATGCATACATACATATACATACGTATATGTATGTATATGTATATGTATATGTATATGTATGTATGTATATGTATGTACACACACATACATACATATACATATATACATATACATACACATACATATATATGTATGTATATGTATATGTATATATGTATATGTATATGCACACACACACATATATACACATACATACATACATATACATACATATAGACATACATAAACATACATACATACATATATATATATATATATATATATATATGTATGTATATTTCACTAACAACATCAAAACACGAGTTCTAACATTCTTTCCTTTTTTTTATGATGGCAATAATTATAAACAATGTAACTCATTCTATCAATAATACCTCTTGTTGATATTGATAGGGTAGGGGTATGCTATAGAGGCAATTCTATAATTTATTTTAAATTATTGGCACTTTAATCAAATCTCGTTAAAAATAACATGTTTTTGCCATCTATTGTATACTAGTTATAATCTATTATATTAATTAATTATTTAATTTAAGTATATTTAATAGAAAATCCATAAATGGTGTTTTATGGAGTAATTACAATATGTTGTAATCATGAACAATTTATTATTGTACAAATAAACACATTATTATAAATATTCATAGTCAAGATGTATCAAGACTGGATATCGATACATCCGCTAACACTTGATTATGCAATGCTATCTAAATATTGAGCAGTGTGTTACTCATGGCTGTCAGAGAGGCCAAGGGATTACGTACTGATAGTTATTGGATAACTATGGAATGACTCATCCAATAGTTTTATGTTGGTTCATATAACTAAGGTCGACTTGAAAACTAAGGAATAACTCATTGTAATACTAAACATGACAACTACAATATTCTTTCGACTTGAAAGTACCATCGATCTTTAATGCGGAAACTTTACTTTAATTATAGTTAAATCCTGGTACGACGTCCATCAAATGACTACAATTGGGTTGAGTGAAAATATTGAAAGTGAAACACTATTCAATGGAGAATTCATCTTCTCATTTACATATGGTTAGTATCACAGTCAACTAAAGTCTCAAAGTCAAAGTCTTTGACCATAACAGCTTGGTTAATAATAATTGTTATATTGAACTAAAGACTTTCCATTTGGACTAATTGTCGATGATATTGAATTTTTACCATTACCAAATTCTATAAGTACTAAAGTGATATAGTTTTGACAAAGAAAATTAATATAAATAATTGTCACTACCGAAAAATGCTTAAAATAAGTAAAATTGGATTTTACCGAAGCTATGTAAGCGATAAATTTTGCTATGATGTCTTATCACTAGCCAAGGTGACGTGTGAACGTTAATATTCAAATTATTCGATATTAGTTACTGATCGAATTTATTCCTAAGAGTCACTTAACTAAAATGTTGAGTACTACGACTAACAACTTATTTAATTATAATATTTACAAATTAATTATAATATTTGTTAAATATTAATTATAAAATTTTATTGTTTTGCGTTCAAAATAATGTGTATATAAAAGTTGTATACACATGCATCGATATACGATATTGATGTACATTAAATTAGATTTAAATGTATTTTATTTGATTGGCTTGAACTGATTTGAAGGCCCATATTTGATTCAAAAGGAGTTTGAATTGATAGAGATATTTGTGACTTCGGGTCTAATTTTTGCTCCTCTCTCTCCCCTATATAAACACCCTCAATCCCTTTTTCACAACATTCTCATTTAGCCCCTAGTCCATCCATATCTATCCAAAAATACCTTTTCCTTCATTGATTTGAGCATCAAAACCACAAAATTCAAATAAAATCAGGACGTTGGTGCATAGTGCTTTCAGTTTGGTTTCTTTTTTTTGAAGGATTTGAATTCAGATTCAAGCAGAGTCGTTCAATTCAACATTCAGCATGTACTATAGTCAAGGTAACTAATATATTTACATTTTTATATTTTTTTTATAATTATCTTGAATTATATATGCTTAGATTAGATCATGTTATCACTAGTCTATATATATGTATGTTGTCATAATTGGATGTGAATATGTATATGTGATTAAAAAGGTTATAAATATAAGCATATAGCTTTCAACCAGAAAAATATTTTTTAATTAAGTTTTCAATTTTAATTTAAAAGGTTTATAAAATAAAATTGACTTTAATATATATATATATATGTATGTATGTATGTATGTATAATATGTATATATTTTGTTAAATCATTTACATTTAAGCATTGTCGAAAATAAAAAAAATTAAATTTATATATGTGTGTGTGTGTAGTTTTAAACTATATATAAATAAATACAAATTATTTATTTTAAAATATAACATATTACTTTAGTATAATATATGTATTATAAAATATGTATGTATGTATATTTTAATATGCACTAATTATACTTATGATTGTGAAACTTATTTTAATCTTTCTAATATTTCAATATGAAAATGGCGCAAATAAAAAAAATAAAATTTTAAAACCGTAAGAATTTAAAAAATAGATTTTTCAAACTATTTTTAGGGTGAAAATATATATGAATATATATATATATATATTCATTTACATTTTAAACATATAATGTTATTTTATATTCGAAGTTTAAATATTAATTTACACACGCGTATTTCTGAAGAAAAACAATTAATTCCATAAGTTCGTATATTTATTTATTTATTTTATCAAAACACAATTTATTGATTTAAATTTCGAATTAGAAAATATTTTAAAATCTTAGTTTAGATTTAAAATTTGAATTCAAATTTAAATTTATAATTAATAATATTTGCATTTACAAATATTACTATTTCACAATGTTACATAAATACATATACATGCATACATACACACAGATATATATGTGTATATATATATATATTCTATTATAAATATATAATTTTTATCGCATAATTTTTTTATATATATACGTACATGCATACACACACTCTAATATATATATATATTATATATATATGTATGTATACATGTATATATGTATATATGTATATTTGTGTATATATATATGTATATATGTATGTTTGTAGATATATATATATATATATATATATATATATATATATATATATACACACGCACACGTGTGTGTGTGTATTAGACATCCCAGTACTTATATACGAGTATGTTAAACCATGTACATTGTATATGTTGCATGTGCAAGTACGCCAACATGTGTATATGATACGCATGTTCATAATATATATCATAAATCTAATATCAAAATAAAACTTTAATTGCAAATAAAGGTAATGATTTTATTTTACATTAATTTTGATGAGATCTAAATAAATCTAGATTTCATTGGCCCAATAAGATCCAAAATGGGAAAAAATTAAAATTTATCCGTTTGACTTGGTGCGTGCTGTCCCAGTACCAATAATTGTATCAGTGCCAAACAGCCTGTATGGTCTAAATTAGTCATGTTAGGGCTAACTAATTAAGTTTATCCATTTAGAAGGGTGTTAAAAAAGTAGTGTCTAGGCTTTATTTGGATAATCAAGTACCATACCTACGGCTTCAGTTCGAAAGTTGAAGTGAGCCCAAAGATTGTCCCTAATAGAAGATGCCTGATTTGAATTTGGACCTTAGGCTAATTTTCTAATTTGTCTGGAAATTAAAAATATAATTTAAAATTTAAAAATGAAATAAGAAATATATTATAAATGTTATATTGTGATTTTCAAAACTATTTTGAAAACTTTATAAAATATTTCAAAAATTTTAAAATATTAATTAGTTAATTAATTATATGTATATATATATATATTGAGTTGTTTAAGATGATGTATATGTGTGTGTATATACATATAAGAATTCCCAACATTAATAAATTAATTATATTTGTTTAATAATTAATAAATATAGATGTATAAATATATTAATTAAAGTAAATTAATAATTAATAAATATAGATATATAAAGATATATGTGTATAACTATAAATATTGTTGTATACATATTCAATTTAAAATGTTTAGCTAAATAATCTAAAATTAGTTTAAATGTTAATTGATTAAATAATATTTAACTAATAATATGAATACAGTATAATACATATGATTATTATATAAGTTAATTAAATTATGAAAGTTATATGATAATTAAAACTTACATAATTTGAATGTATAATGAAAAGGCGGAACAAAAAGAAACCCTAAATAGATTTGAGGAATAAATACATACATATAATGCGTATGTCATGATTTTAATGTGTCTGGCACTTGAATCATGAGCGCACTTCATAAGAAATACATTATTTCATAAATCGATATCACTCAATTAAATATATTAAAGATTATGATCTTTAATGCAATGTTTTCCTCTATCCCTATATGTTAATAAATTACTTGCACACTTTCTAGTTGTTAAGAAAACTCAAGCTAGAGATATTACATGCAGTAATATTAATATATAAAATAAATGAGGTAAGATAGCTATGTGTAATTGTTGATCAAACTCAAGATACATATATTATACTTAGGTCGTTACAAAATGGTAGGTTCGAGTAAATAATCTCTTTCGATTTATTGAGAAGACTTAAGGTCAAAATAAGATAAGGAACCATGGGTTAGTAGTTGTATATGATATAACCGATAAGGAGTTATCCATCATTTGTAGGGCTATGACTAGTTGAGCAAACTCAAGGTTGGAATCCCAAAACAAACGAGTCCTAACACCTACTAGTGAAGTCTAAAGACATCTATGTTTCATATCTTAGGTTTTAAAGAAATATAAAAAACTAGTAGGAGCTTATTAATAAAAAGAAATACAATTTTTAACCTTACTAATATTCTAAGGACATCCAGTATGAATAATGTCCTAATTGTTAATGCCTTAGATGTTGATTTTGACGACAACAACCATATAAATATTACTACTAACATTTCTTCGAGTTATGGAGCATTTTCAAATATATTATGGAGACATTTATAGAGATAAACAAAAACTAAGCGGAAGCAAATGAATTATATACAAAGATTAATCAGAGCAAATGGAATAACAAAACTAATTGAAGAAGTAATGAATTCTTTGCAGTGACATAGGTATTTGAAGTGATAATTAGTTGGTTGAATTTTAGAATCCTTTGTTAAAGACCCCATGGCAATTATACTTGATGTTATCAACCATCGACCTCAACTGAATCAAAAAATCCACAAACATGAGGTACTATTGAAACCAAAAATCTATAATACTTATTGGTGTTGCTGCTTCTTTTTGTAACACTATATGTTGACATATCCTCTGCAAGTATGTTGACATGCATGTTGTTTTCTAGATTTTCAAATTTCAAATGAAGAGACATTTTCCACCATCTTTTCACCAAAAAATATGTCTCTTCAACCACTATGTAAAGGCCATGGAAAATTAATTTTTAACACGTCTTTCTCTTCTTTCTCTTACTCTTTCATATCCAAACATTTATGAGAGAAACCCATTGCATATTCTTCCATTCTCTTTGCAAATCCATACTATTTCAATCAAATTCTTCAAGGATTTGCAAACCATATAATATTATAAAGTTTTTACTTAAATCCATATCATTCTCTCTATTATTACATCCTATTCCTCAAAGAATTCAAAGATATACTGCCACTGGAGGTCTAAGGATCATTCTACCGAATCTGCATGACTCTGTATTAAAGATACGACTACTTGCCATATTCTATTGATGTTTGCATAGAGAAGAAGGCATTTTTGTAGCCTATGAAATAAAAAGGGTGTTCTTATAGCCGATAAATTAAGAGGGTGAATCTTTTAGCCCGTGAAATCAAGATTTTAAATTTGTTCTTACCACCCATGGAAAGCAAGTTGTGATAGTAAAATTTTGTACGATGCAGTATAGGACTGGATGTAGCATTGGTTAATCTGAACTAGTATAAAAATCCCCAGTGTTATTTATTTTACTGCATTTTACTTTATTACTTACTGATTCTCTGATCACTTGTTTCTGTTTACAAATAGAGTAGGCAAAGTTTTAAATTCATAATTAAGTAATTAATACACACTTCAACCTCTGTAGTGTTCAAATAGCCTTACAATCTCTTTCGCATTGTTTTATAGAAAGCCCGGCTTCTAACATTAATCCGCTAAGTTAAATTTATTGCAAAATGTCTACACCCAGATTGTCTTCTGAAAACAACAAACTTACCGGACCTAACTACATTTATTGGTTAAGAGCAATAAAGGTAGCATTAACTTATGAACGCTTATGAATGTCGATAATTGGACCTCCAAAAGAACAACACATTGATGATGCAGACTCAGAACTTTGATTAGCTTATAATAAATAGGTCTCGAACCTCAAAATCGCCCAAGTTTATATATTGTCTACGTTAGACAAACCGTGGTAGAGACAATACAAAAACATGATCATTCTTCAAATTTTCAATAGCCTCAAACCTTTTTTGGGGAATAGTCTCATTCCATAAGATACAAACTTACAAATAAATGGTTCAATACAAAAATAATGAAAGGGACAAAAGTGGATGATTACGTTCTATTGATGAAAGGCTATATTGATAGAAATACTTAATTGGATGTTATGATAGGAAAAAAGTTGCAAGTAGATTTAATCCTTATGTCCCTTTCTCCCCAGTTTGAGCCACTCATATTAAACTAATATACGAGCTAGTTGGACGTATGCCTCGTAGTGCTCCTTAGTATGTTGAGATCAACTGAGTCTTCATCCCAGAATCAAAAGGATGTATATGATGTTAATGGGAACGTTCCATCTTCGAAAGGTTAAAAGAAGCGGAAAAGGGTTAACAAGAAGAACAAGAAGACTGCTCCAACTGACAAGGTGAATGTTATCATTGTCGTAAGAAGGGTCACTACAAACGAACTTGTCCAAAGTACTTAAAGATTGTCGGAGAGAAGAAACATAATGGTTCAGCTGCTCCTTCAGGTATATTATGATCCAAGATTATTTAGCAATCAATAAATTATCTTTGGTTATGAATAATGGATCTGAAACTCACATTTGTAATTCATTACAGGGTCTAAGGAACAGGAGTCACATGGCAGAGGGAGAGATAAGGCTTCAAGTTGCTGATGGATCTCTTGTAGATGCAATATCAGTTGGTGATTTTCATTTAAATTTGCCTATTGAATTTGTTTCGATATTAAATAATTTCTATTGTGTAAAAGACTTTATTTATGGGATTGTTTCTATGTCTAAATTGTCTAAGACTGGTTATATTTTTCACTATGCTAGTAATGTTATGAATATTATCTTAAATGGTAATAAAGTCTGCAATGACTGTAATTTTTGAATTACTGTCGTAATAAATATTTTAAAAGTCTGTAACAACCGTGATTTTTGAATTACTGTCGTAATAAATATTTTCAATGGAAATTTTAAATTGAAATTTGAAAAATAAAATTTACAATGCAAAATCATTACAAGTCAGTTGAATACCTTGCTGGGGTAGCACATTTGAAATAAATGGCAAATATGCCTTTACGCATGAAAAATGAATGGTCCATTTTATAAAGCAAATTATGAACGCTTTGTTATTTTGCTATCATCACATTTTTGTGCAGCATGTCCTTTATTCCTCTGAAGTACATTTTTATTTAATGCTAGTTGTGTCCTTATTTTTCACATATGCACGTCTACATTTAATGCCATTATACCCCATTCTATAGCCAGCACTTCAACATTGACTTTTTCACAAAAATTAGAAAGAAGAGGCTACATCTAAATTCCAGTAGCCTGCATCTTCCATTTCATTTCGTTTTTTTAGTAGCTCCGAGATATTGCTAATGGTAGAACAAATGGTTACTTTCTTGTCAGTTGCTAGTGTTTTTGAACCCGAATCCAAGGTGAGTGCCAAACTCACAAATCCTAATTTATTCATCATCACAACTTTGTGCAATCTATTCTATGCGTGAAAATGCATTACCCAGAGCATCTTGTGCGTGCACATAATTATTCCCAGGCCATCACTTTTATATCTTCTCTGTGCATGTATGCTTGGTAGTCTGGTCTGGTTAAAAATTTCACGAGTGAGCTTTATTTGTATAGAAGCCAGGTCACGTTGTTATATTAATTTCATCAATACATGCATACAAATTTTTAACATACATTTGAAGCCGGTGCATGCGACGTTTTTTTAGTGCCAGTGTAGCACGAAATAATTTTTTTGACCTTAGTCATCAGTGATTATTCACTGCAAATTGCATGCGAAGGGTATTCTAGTCCCAGGCCTTCTTCATTTTCTTGTGTATATGATGTATCATCATAATTGATTAATGCACATGTATATAACTTGCCCAAGTAATTGGGTTAATCCATTCTCACGTGTACATGGGAACCTCTGTGAGTCTTCCTTGGAAGTCTGGTCAGGAAGAGCACACTGCTTCTACTGAGTTTGATAGGACTAATCAAAGAATATAGAAATCGTGTTAAGGTAAATAGTTAAATCAAAGTTTATTCATATTTTACAATGACTCGTACGAGTTGGAAATTCCAAATTAGCCTTGGAACACTTCTTCATTTGGAACTTAATCATAGCTATGACAGTATTAGACATATATTATATGATGAGGAATCCACGTCCACTCTTTAAATTTGCATCTTATACCCTCATCAGCTAGTCTTTAATGTTTTGTATTTGCAAGATTTTTGATTGCAAATATGATCTTATTATCATTAGAGGCGTCAATATTATTTTGGGACCATTCTAAATTTTCTGAGTTGTTTAAAACCCTATACGCATGCGTTTGAAAATGTATTTGTTAATATATATTAATCCATGTGTGCTTAGAAATATAGTCCTGGTCCTAGTTGCACTCACAAAATTTTGGTTCAAGTCCTGTAATCCATTCGTGGGTTCAAGTGTAGTTTCGTGCATGCTATATATATATATATATATATATATATATATATATAGTCAGTGTGTTGTTTTCATCCACCTAGCAATTATTTTTGTACAAATTTTAGTCATTATTTTCATCATTTTCTCAACACATGTGGGAGAATATAAGCCCTTTTGCATGAAAATAAATCAAAACGTATGGAAGAATATAAGTACTTTGCATATATATAAATCAACGTGGAGAATGGTGTGCATACATGCGTGTACAGGGAAATATTGTCCAAGTTTTTCACATTGCTTTGCAAATTTGGTATGTGCATATTTCACATATACGTACCATATCCTAGTCAATTTTTTATTGCATTCTTTAAAAATTGGGTCCAGTTCATTGCTTTTTTTTGTCAGGTTCGTTTTGTATGAAAATGGTAATAAGTGTGATAAAAATAAAGTGCCACGTCATTCATTATTTTTGGTAAAACAATTTCGTATGTACAAGTGAACATTGCCCAGGCAGTGTATATTTGAGGAAAATATAGTAGTGTGGACCAGTGATTAATTTTACGTTGAACCGGTGTTTGGTTTTAAAACGTAATTTTTGCCGTTATTTTATAATGGAATTTTTACGCCGGTATTATATTTATGAAGCGTATTGTTTTGAGGATATTTTGACAAATAAAATTTACTGTTGTTTTGAATTCAGTAACCGCCAATTTTAAAGTGAATTTTAAGCGGTTATCCCACAACGCTGATTTGATATCCGTTTTTACGATGTTTTGTGAAGGGCAATTTCCTCGTCGAAATTGCTATAATTGTTGCTATTTTAATCACGTGTTTTAAAAGTCATTTTAAATTGAAATTGTTTTCAAAATTTTTACAGTTTACGCTTTCAAAATAATGTGGAAGCGATTTAAACGCTTCAGCAAAATTGAGGACTATGAACCCTTACTTTTACTGATTCGTTTAATTCTGGACTTGTCCGTTTGAGAACGTAAAATGTAATTTATATAAAATACACAATTTTTCACTTTCAAGGAAAAGATGAAGAGATTTAAACGATTTAGCAAAAGTGCGGAGTATGGAACCACACTTTTACTATTTCAGTTAATTTCGGACTCGTTAATTGAAATATTTGCTGTTTGATGATTTTGATGATTTTATTTGGCTTTCGAGCCACTCTGCTGGAACTTCGGGTCATATGATGGACCTTCGGGTCAATTACCAGTACAAGACCTTCGGGTCATATGTTGGACCTTCGGGTCATATGTTGGACCTTTGGGTCTTTTGTTGGGCGCCAAAAATATAGTACTTGGTAGGCTTCGGCCATATGAGATGCACGTGCGGCGTAGCTAAAACTCGCCATCTGCTGAGATCGATCCATCTTTTATGTTGATTTTCTAGTTATCTTAATTTGATTTCTAGATTTTGCGTATTGTTGTTTTGAATTCAATTGTGAATTTGAAAGTTGATTTTGATGATGTTTAATGGGATTTCTTCCTTTAAACTATGCTGATTACTATGTTGTATAGTCTTATCCGAGACTATAATTTTGTATATAGTCCCATCCGAGATTATAAGTTTGTGTATTGCTGTTTGAATTCAATTGGGAATTTAAAAGCTGATTTTGATGGATTTTAAATTGAGATTTCTTCATTTAAAACTATGGTGATCATTTATGTTGAATAGTCTCACTCGAGATTATTGATTTTGATGGAGTTTAAATTAAGATTTCTTTATTTGAACTACGTTGATTATCTATGTTGTATAATCTCATCCGAGGTTATGATTATTTTCTTAAGTGTTGTTTAGCATACACTTATGTTTGAAGTTTAAATTAGACTGGTCCGTTTATTATTTTCTTTTAAATAATACTCGGGTCAGACCGAGTTATTTCAAGATAATCGCTATCTATGATTCTGTTGCCGCTTCAGCTTTGGGATTTCACTCCATCTTTTGTCTAGTCTTCGAGGTGTACTTTTGGTGTTGACTATCGTCTCATGTATGTTGATGTCTTTGTATATGTATATTCGGTTCATGAGAACTATCGATTGTTGTAGCATGTATCCATACTTGCCTTCCGCTATATACCTGATAATTCTGTTCTGATGAGATTATACTTATCTGAGTTATTGTTATTATGAGTTGTTCTGATTTTTTTTTATTAGCCACCGTAGTTTCGTTTTAGGTTTGGATTGAATATATCTTTGGGAGTAATTTATACAACTCCTATCGATATAATCAATACTCATCTAAGGCATAACTTACAGATGGTCGCTTCTAACAAGCCTTATTCTTCACAATAGCGGACGTTATTCCTTATAATAACCTTTGTTTTTGTAAGCATAGAGGTGGGGCGTCACAAAGTCTGTATTGGCGTTTTAGATAATAGCATTTGTGTGATCAATACTAGTTATGTATGTGATGTGAGTAATTCTTCAACAAATGATAGAAATAAAAATTATCTTTGGTATTCTACGCTAGGTCATATAAGTGAGAAACAAATGCACAAATTAAAAACTATGGGTTTTCAACCATCATTTTATTCTGAATAATTTGATATGTGTGAGTCGTGTCTCAAAGGTAAAATAACCAAGCACCACTTTAGTATGAGCAATGAAAGGGTTTATGAACTCTTGGGTCTCATACATACCGATGTATATGGCTTGATTCCTACAGTTACTAAAGACAATTGTTCTTAATTTGTAACCGTTATGGATGATTTCTCAAGACTACGATATGCGTATCTTATGAAGAAAAAATTCGATGTCTGCGAGAAATTTAATAAATATATAAACGAGGTTGACAATAAGACGAACCATAATTAAAATCCTCTGACCCAATCAAGGAGGAGAGTATGTTGGATAAGAGATCTAAGAGTACTTAAAAGATAATGGTAGTCTCTCACATTACTCAATCGTACACTCCGTAAGACAATAGTGTTTCATAGCGAAAGAACCAAACACTATTAGATATGGTTCATTCCAAAAGGAGTAAGGCTGAGTTGTCTATGTACTATTGGGTTTATGCACTTGAAACCATGGCACATAAGATGAATTTAATGCCCATAAAATTTGTGCCTAAAGCAGCATATGAGATGTGGTGTGGGAAGATACCCCAACTCAAGTATTTGAAATTATGTGGTTGTCTAGCCTACTTAAGAATGTTAGTCCAAATTAACTTGAGGCAGGATGGCATTGTGTAAATTTTTATGATATCCACGAAACTCAATGGGATATATTTTCTACAATACCGAGGAATAAAAGATTAATATTTCTCGGTATGTTGTCTTTTTAGAAAAGAAATTTCTATCAAAACAAATTAACAACAAGGTTATCAAATTGGATGAGATCCAAAAAATTAATACAAAGACCGAACCAACGGGAAAACCGAGTTCATCCGTATGCAAAAACACGCAACCTATTATAAGGTCTAGTAGGAAATCTCGTGCACTAGAGAGATATTATAGTTTTCTCATGGATGTTAGGAAAGAGGACTGCGTCTTAAATGACGACACTCCTTTATTATCCAACAAGCACTGCAAAGTAAAGACTCTGCACTTTGACTTAGAGCTATGAAATTTGAAATGGGTTCCATATATGAAAACAAATTTTGGACTTTGGCTGATATACACGAAGGATAAACATATTCGCTTCAAATGGATTTTTAAGCAAAAGCTAAATGTAGATGGATAAGTGGATACTCATAAAGTAAGGCTCGTTGCGAAAGGATTTCGTCAAATTCAAGGAGTTGATTATGACAAAACTTTTTCACCAATAGCAATGCTTAAGTCCATTTGAATAATGTTTGCTATTGCTACATTCTATGACTATGAAATATGATAAATGGATGTAAAGACAACACTAAATAATGATTTTAAAGAGACCGTCTACATATCGCAGCCTAAGGTTTTAAGGTCGGTGGAAGTGATGGCAAGGTTTGCAAGTTATTAAAGTCCATTTATTGGCTCAAACAAGCTTCAAAAAGTTGGAATAAGCGTTTTGATAAGGTAATCAAATAATTTATTTTTTATTAGAACACCGAAGAAGTGGTGTTTATACCGAATGGAAGAGGGAAATACTATCGTGTTCTAAATGTTACACATTGGTGGCCTTGTGTTGATTGGCAATGATGTTTTGTTATTGCAATTAGTGAAAGCTTGGCTTTCCATGGACTTATCCATGAGGGATTTGGAATAAGCATCCTATCTACTAGGTATAAATGTCTTTATAGATAGATCTAAGAGGCTATTGGGATTGTCCCAATCTATGTACATAGATACCATACTGAAAAGTTTGGTATGGGTAATTCCAAGCATGGAAATGTTCAAAGGCAATCAAAAAACATCTTTTCTAAGAAGGACGCTCCTTAAACTGATGAGAAGAAAGAGCATATGAAGAGGATAGTGTATACTTCGGCAATCGGTTCCATAATGTATGTTATACTATGTACTAGGCCGAATGTGGCTGATGCATTAGGATGCATAAGCTGATACCAATCTAATCCTAGAAAAAAACATTGAATGGATATAAACTGTATACTAAAGTATTCAAGAAATACTAGGGACATATTCTTGACATATAAGAATGGAGATCTCCTTATGAAGGGGTATACTGACTCTAGTTTTTAGAGTGATATCGATGATAGTAAGTTAGTATTGGGTTATATCTTTGCTGTTAATGGTGGGGATGTCAGTTCGAATAGGAAACGGTAGTAAAGTCCATGATGGTGGCCGAGTACATCGTCCTAATGAAGTATTTAAAGAAGCGATCTAGATGTGAAAGTTTTTAAGTGAGCTAGGACCAATTCCCGATATGGAGAATCCAATGGCATTATTCTATGACAACAATACAACATTGCAGTTTTCAAAGGAGCCTAGAGTTCATAAGAAATCGTGGCACATTCTTTGAAAGTTCAACCTAATCCTAGAATTCACTGAGAAGAAATAGGGCATGATACAAAGAGTATATACTAAGGAAAACATAACAGATCCATTCACGAAGGGACTATCTCGACCAGTTTTCGTCAAACTGATCGAAGAGATAGGATTGAGATTCTATAATTGGCCCCAAGTGCAAGTAGAAAATTGATAAAGTTTGGGGTATGCCCTAGGTGCAATTCTATGGTTTATTATATATTATTACCTCTGTAATAAAAGCTTATTCGAAATAAAAGGTATTTTTCTTTCTATTATTTAATTGTTATCTTGATGCCAAAAATGGATCAACACCCAAGGTCGAGTTGTAGGGAACCTGTGAGACCTAGATCTAGCTGGTAATGGTTGAAATAAAAGAAATATAACAAAAATAAAGTAGAGAGATATAATATTTTTATAGTGGTTCAACAATCTATGGCCTATGTCCACTTTGTAGTTTTTATTGATGGATTTGATAGAGTTTATGTTGGATTGCAGAGAATTAGAGAGAGTATAAGTCACTACTACAAGGGGTTGACAAGTTCTATGGCTAAGAACTGCCAAGCGTAGCTGGTTAAGTGATTATTGAGTGGAGATAAGAAATGAAGAAGAGGAAGAGCTACCCTGTGTGGAGTTATCAAAAAACAGATCCTTCTTTTGTTGTAGTTAGGTTGATATTTATATGAATAGAGGTTCTCGGTCAAAAGCTTGCTTGCAGTTGTATCTTGATGAAGGCCCAATGCTGTACAAGAGAAAACAAAGCACCATGACCTAAGGAGATAGTTCAGTATCGACCTATATAACTCGGCTCGGTACCAAGCTAGAAATGTTGGTGCAAATCCAACTTTGAATCTTGCTCGCCTCTTCCATCTTCTAGTTGATAGGTCACAACCTCTTTTCATTGACTTTTGGTTGATTCTAGTAGTCTTTACTCTATTACTCGAGTTTCCCTGTTTTCCTGGCTTTCTTCTCATCAATTGTTGAATTGATCGTCTAGGAAATACACTTGATTATGAGCTATTGGACAAGTGTATGAGAAGTAAGGAGTTTGGAAGATGAATATAGGGACAACTATAGGCCGGTACGGTCCTATCATTGCTCGGTACTGAGTTATGTTCTTCACTCCAAATCGAGTGAAAATTTCCCAAAGTCATTTCTCTAGCTCTTCTACGTGCTTTTCTAAGTTTTTGAGTCGTTATATGTTCGTCTTATCGTTCTAACTTATGTTGACTTCTGATTGGTTAACGACCAGGTTAACACTTGCTCATAAAGTATGTTTTCGTTGAAAACAAAGCTTGCTCTGGATTGAAACAAATTCTGGACTGTTATCCTGTAAACTCTGGTTGATCATTTAAATGTTGTCATGATATGTAGTTATCACTTGATTGATTTTTTCCCTTAACTGTTCGGTTTAGTTATAATTGGAACTGCATTCTTCTCTATTGAGAATGTTATCTGCATTCAGGTGATCGCTTCATGCTATAGGTTAGCATATTTATCCTTGTCGTGCCTTCTAAGTGATGTGTGGGGGAGAAAAACAACAAGGCACCGAGCTACATTACTCGGTACCGAGCTATAATTCTCCCCATCGACCTATGTAACTCAACATGATGAATTTTTTTTGCAAGCTATCTTCGTTTCTTGCTAGCCTTACACTAGAACTATTTGCCGTTGAGCTTTCTTGCCTTCCTAGACCTGATCCAACTTTCACTGATCCAACCAGCTTCACTGCGGATCAACTCTTGCCATCGCCACAACTTTCCGCCGTTATCTGGAGCTGCTAGCCACCGTTCACCAACGTCGTCGTCACTTGATCCGCCACCTGGAAAGGTCGGGCTTTATACAAATTTGAAACCCTAACTCCACTTTCCTTTGAATTCAAGGTTGCTATGATTGGCTATGTGATGATTATGACGGTGATGGTGATAGGGGTTTAGTTGATTGCAACTGAAGGGAGATGGATGGATTTTTGGTTAAGTTTGATCGATGGTGCAGTTGAGTTTTTCCTTGGTCAAATGCACGTGGTTTTGGAGACCAGTCCATTTTTTAAATTCAATTATCTCTCTACTAAACTTGGCTAAATCCTGACCACTGATTGAATTCTAGTGCGATGATTTATTAAAAAATAGAACGTAGTTTATGATCCCATCATATCACTTTTCCCGTTCCTGCGCTTTCAGTGATCCTGCAAAAAAAGCTTTCCGCGTTGCTTCGGAAATCGACTTCATCATCGATTACTCATCGATAATGGGTAGGATCCAAAATATTATTTCAAAGTATGATGTTGCCCATTTTTCTAGCTATGAGTGATCAATCTACACAGGATGGTCCGTTCATGGTGTATAGAACAATGGACTCACTATGCATAGATTAACATACTGCACTTGCCCCGGTCAACGTTTAGAATTCGATTGGTCAACATACGTCGACATCCTTTGGATTTCAGCGTTGGTCATACAAGTTTATTATTCAAAGTAAAGCATTCCTAACCGTGTTGAACACCAAGTTTTATTGGTTATAATGACTCATCGATCACCTCATTTTAAGTCCGATGAAGGAATGTCTACTCCTCCTGAAGTTGGGTCTTCTACAGCTCTTCTTCGCCATCTATCCATGCCGGGCCAGATCATCCTGAAACTTCTGAATCCCAAAGAAAAATAGTTCCAATTAAACCGGTGTTAGACCAGTTACCTTATAGATTGAGAATTTTGATCAATCAACTAGAGTAGGTACCTTCAATCCTTTCTACCATGTCTCTCCGGAACATATATCTTCAACACGGTATCTCTGAGGATGATTTCCGTCTGCCAACAAAGGGCTGAATTTGCTCACAATCCTCCACTGGACTTCACAACATGCAATTTATGCACATGCTTAGGCGATGCTATCCCACCTTTAATCTTTCCTTTTGACGGTGCTATGAGAAATAGGACTGGCTCCGTTGCAGGTTCGTCCAAATGGCTATTCTCCTTTGAGCTGGTTGTACATTCTTTTCATGAGTAGATTCAACCGGCCCCCAGGATTCGATGAGCTTACGTATCTCCTTCAATTCATTAAAAGGTAGGATTCCTCATCCTATCTAAATACTAAAGCCCGTAGGAGATGTAAAGCGATTGAGAATCTCCACACAAAGCATTCTTATTTCAAGAAAAAGTATTTCTTCATGTAGTGCCCAGTCAGATTCAATGGACTCAGGCTATTTGGATGTATGTTCCTTTTCTCTAATCTTACCTGTGTCAGAATTTCTAGGTCTCTAACTTAATATGTGTTTCCTCATAGGCATCCCGACCTAAGATGAGAGTGATGAACACAAGAGGACACTTAATGCTTTAAAAGCAATCAGACCTAACTGACACACCATTACATTCCTTCTTACGAATGAAAATCTACGGTGCTTTGATCTACTTTGCCAAGACCGACCTGCCATTGGTGGGTCTCCAATGCAAAGAGACTCCAGGGCTTATACCAGTTCCTCTAGCCACACTCGTAGATTTGGCGAGCATATTCAAGGGGAAGTAGAGGGTCCCTTTGGCGAGGCACATGTAAAAAAGGTCCCTTAAAGAGTGATCACGGAGTTCAAAGGAGGAGGTGTCCTGAGAGATGGAGGCAAAACATCAAAATGCCCTTAATTTCGAAGGAAGATTTACCGGTTGTAAGGAGAGAAGGCAAAGAGCCGATGGTGTAGAAGGAGGAAGGAGAGGACATTGATGATGATGATAGTGAATACCACGCTAGCGAGGAAGGGGAGGAATCATTTACTAAGTCGTCCGGCATGTGTCCTGACCTCTCTAGCCCGCCTTGTCAGGAGAAAATTGCCATAGAAACTTCTGAGACAACCGAAGATCAATTTGAATTGCCTTCAATCGATATTTTGCCCCAATCCTGCCCCATTGGTGACATATTTGTTGGCTTAAGCGACATTGGTGAGATCAACTTCACCCTTAGCGACATTCCGGGGGATGTCAATTCAGAATTCTCTCTTTCGCTAGTGGGTTTTGTAAGTGAAGGTGGAGAGACCCCTACTTAATGTAATAGCCCACACCTCATCTAATGCAGATATTGTCCCCAACTTAGTCACCTCCACCTCATAGGCCAAGCCAAGGTATGGGGTTTTGTTCCTCAAAAGGCCTCGACATTATTATGATGTGAAGGCCTTGATATATAAGCACCCACTTCATAGTGTTTTTCCACGATATTGGACTATTATTCCCATTTGAAGGGGTGTTACAATCTCCCCCCTTTAGAGCCCAATGCCCCTCGTTGGCACATGAACACAACACCACCCAAACATCGTGGCGGTAACACGTACGGACCACAATTCCAGTTGGGTATGGCTCTGATACCATTGTAATAGCCCACATATCACTTAACGCTAATATTGTCCCCAACTTAATCACCTCCGCCTCATGGGTCAACCTAAGGTATGGGGTTTTGTTCCTCAAAAGGCCTTGACGTTAGTATAATGTGAAGGCTTTGGTATATGAGCACCCACTTCATAGTGTTTTTCTGCAATGTGGGACTATTATTCCCATTTTGAAGGGTTATTACACTTTAACTCCTTGCTAATACACTTGGTAGAGTACTTAAGGGGTCATTGGTGACATACACTTTACAAGGATCATAGATACTCGTTCTTGCGCCAAATCTTGCTTCATAGCTTGACAATTAACTTTGCTTTCTTTCCGTTTCAGGTTCCATGGGCCGTGGATATTACGAGAAGTTCTCTCGCCATGCCAGCGAATATAGAGATCAAACACCTGATCTAAACCCACCACATCGCTATGAATCTGAGAAAGAAAGGAGTAGGCAAAAATACCGTGAGTACGATGAGGTTCGCAGGGCAGATAAAGAACAGGAAAGGGGAAAGAGGGAGACAAAGAAGACTGATACCAAAGGTGAGCTATCTCGCGACCCTGCTAAGCGCCATAGAGATTCCCCCAAGCATTGTAGGACAATTATGCAGATATTATGCCTCATATAAATGCTCAAACTTCTTTCGTCCAGCTAATTTTAGTCTCGCAAGCTATGGTTATGTCCGTATCGCCTGCCTCCAAGGGAATCTCTACTTTCTTATTCACTCTTGCAGCTAGTTCTCTACGCTTATCGGCTGCATTCTCTAATCTCTTTCTACACTGTGTCAAATTTGATCAAGATATATCAGACATGCCAAAAGTGGTGGTGATGCAAAGTCTAAAAAATGTTGAGCAGGGTGTCGACAAAGGGTATAAATGGAAGAAACTGTGCATAGCACTCTCCAAAGTTAACAAGATAAATTATATGAACATCCAATCCTTCGAGTCTAAGAGAGCTGCTTTCGAGCGAATGCTTAAGGAGTGAGATAATGATTTTCTCAAGGTTATAAGAGAGAGACCTTGCACAGAAACATAAACCAAGTGCCAACAATCTGATGATAGAGTCGAAGCGCCTACATAAGAAAATTGAAATGGTAATGTGCAACAATTTAAAGCTCTCATATGAAGAGAGTGCTGAGCTAAAAAGGCAATTGCCACTAAGGACTAGACCACCATGGCCTGAGATTTGACTATTGCTAAGAAAACCACTGAATTCACTAGACTCCATGAGTAATATCAAAAGCTCGTTGACGAAAATAATAAACTTGCTGAGGTGGTGGACGAGCTATCCACGGCAAAGCTCGGCAGTGACTTTGAGCTTGAAATTTCAATGCAAGGGCTTAAAGAGCTTCAAGATGAAAAATCTAAGATTTTGGATGAGCTTGGCGCCAACATGCTATGCTTTTATATTAATGTAGTGTTACTCATGAATTTGATATGGTTGAAGAAGGACTATCCCGAGGCACTTGTTAGCGCTTGGGAGGAAGTGCTTCATAGATCTGCGGAAGCTGGAGACGATCGCTCGGAAGAAGTGTCACTGGCTGCGTATCTTGACAATGAAGATATTAAGTCCTTTTTCATCGAAAAGGCTATCATCGCTAAAGATTTTGCTAGTGCTACTATTGTCAATGCTACAAAAGCACTTGCTGATCCGAGCTCTTCAAGTCAGGGCAAAACATTTGCTTCCAAATCTCAAGCACCGATAGCAACCATCCTTGCTTCTATGGGAGTTAGCTCCACATCTACTCTTGTTCTTCTAGCTTCAGCAATAGGTATACCCCACAAGCAATACATTCCTCCCGATGTGGTCTAGCCTAGGGAGCATGGGACTGAAGAAGGCAATTTCATCGTATCTCAGTGAGATCCTACTATAGGTATATCTCTTATTTCTTCCGTCTTCAAGAAGCTACAGTTCTCACAAGAATCCATTATTAAACTTTATCACTTTGTTTTCCAACTTGTAGGTCAATCTCTCTTGCATCCTTTACCTCCAGCTACGCATGGTTTAAGGACCAAAGCGATCGTTACTCTATCAATCACCATCTCCATGGCTGCATCCATTCCTATTTTTAGTCTGAGCTCGGGACCAAATTCAGAGAAGATTGCCACCTTATAGAGCTTGAAGGACATTTTTATCTCTTAAGAAGAGGATGTTTTTATCATCGATGCTTCCGACCTGACCGAACACGAAAGAAAAGCCGAGAGGTAGAGGAAGGACATATAGTATAATTGCTTGTACTACAATTTCCTGTATTATATACTTATGTTTCTGTGCACTATATTTACTTACCGCAACTCTATATATGTAAATGATATTCCTACAACTATTCTAGTATATTCTGTTACTTAGCTCTATTTTCTAATCACAAAAATACTTTGTTTGGCACAATAATAATGTGTTTTCAGATGATTATATGGCTATTTCTACTTGGACTCGGTCGAATTCTTTTCAACCAAGTATTGTTATGTGTGCCCCTATCCACAGGGCCAAATGTTAAGATGCAAACATCTCAAGAGAGATTTAACATCTTGGGCACTTCGTTCGGTTGCCCCTAGTCTGCTTTGTATGATAGTTCCTGTCTCCGAGAACTATTGACTCCACTATTTAATTCCAAGCATTAATTTTAATGCCATCAGTTACTACGTTCAAATTCTTCCAGGTTGATGTCATCATCCAATGTCATTCTGGATGTGTGTATGGTAAAAATGCATTATTGTCATCTTTCATTATAACAAATTCTTCCATGTTCAGTGTTGAGATCCTAGTCGTGCACCATTTTCTATCTTGGGAAACTTATACACGAACAATTCAACTCTTTGGATTTTTCTATAACATTTCCTATCTTTGGGCTTTAGTTAATTCTTTCATCATCGCCTATCTTAGGGCGATGTCAAGTTCTGAGAGCTTTGAGTCAATTTATTGACTCAGTGGTTTAGAGTTTCCTGACATTGCCTTGAAACATCGATAAAACCAAGGATCGACTTTCACCATCGATCCAGTGATTTGAGTCGATTTTCCCCGTCGACTCAGCAGCTTGAACCTTCTTGATGTTGCCGGAAAAATGCCGATTATTAGATGGTTGAGATAGACTTCCTCGTCCATCCGGCAGTTTGATCGATTTTCCCTATCGACTTGGCGGTTTTGAACCTTCCCGACATTGCCGAAGCAACGTTGGTTCTTAGAAGGTTGGGTCCATTTTCATCGTTAATCCATCGGTTCGAGTCAATTTTCCTTATTGACTCGGCGGTTTGGATCCTTGCAGACGTCCTCGAAGCAATATTGGTTCTCAGACGGTTCGAGTCAATTTTTCCCTATCGACTTGACGATTTGGAACCTTCGTGACGTTGCCGAAGCGACGTTGATTCTCATAAGGTTGGGATCGATTTTCACCATCAAATCGGTGGTTTGAGTCGATTTTCCCCATCAACTCGGTGATTTGGAACTTTCCCGACATTGCTGGAGCAACGTCGTTTCTCAAAAGGTTGGGATCGATTTTCACCATCGACCCAGCGTTTTGAATTGATTTTCCCTGTCGACTCGGTAGTTTAGCTTACGAGAACATGATTCCATTGGTTCAAGAAGCTAACTTTATTGAATATGGAAGATATGGCAAGTCCTGCCAATTTACAATGCCTTCAGTATCCCTAAATGTCTTATTTGCAAAAATAGGATATATATATATATATATATATATATATATATATATATCAAGAGTAGTAGTGCCGCAGCGAGCCATTGTTCCAAGCATGCGGGAGGGAAACTCCATATATTGTAGCTATCTTGAATGTACTATCCCCGAGCTTCCAGTCAACCACATATGGTCCTTCCTAGTTTGGGCCAAGCGCTCCTATACCTAGGAAGATTCATTTTGGGATGAGGTCTCCCACTTCGAAGGCATAGTTGCAAACCTTGGCGTTGAAGTGGAACAACACTCTTTTCTGGTGAGCAATGATCCTCGGTTCGGCTTCTTCCTGCTTCTCATCGATTTGGTCGAGGGACTTGAGAAGTAGCTGTTTGTTCTCTTTTAGATTGAAACGCCTTTTGCGATAAGAGGGGACTTCAACTTCCACTGGAATCATAGCTTCTTAACCACATGGCAAGGCGAACAGTGAGTGCCCAATCACAGATTTGTTTGTTATCTTGTAAGCCCATAGTATGAGTGGAAGCTTATCAACCCAATTGCCTTTACCTCTAGTTAGCTACTTTTTTTGTGTTGGATTTGATGATTTTGTTTACTGCTCGGCTTGCCCTTTTGCTTGTTGGTATGTTACATAGAAAAGCTCTTCTCGATCCGATAATACTTATAAAAGTCCTTGGACTCATTGCTCTCAAACTGAGTCCTGTTGTCCGTGATAATTTTCTACGGTACTAACTACTCGCAAATAATATTTTTTATTACGAAATTAATTAATTTCTTAGTAGTAATCATGGTAAACAGTTCAGCTTTAGCCCATTTCGTAAAGTAGTCAACTGCAATGATACTGCATTTAGCTCCTCCTTCAGCTATTGGTAATATGCCGATTATATCGATTCGTTAGTTCGCAAATGGCCTGAGACTGACCATCTGCGTAAGTTCCAAAGATAGGCTCTCAAAATCTTTAAGAATCTCTGGCATTGATCTCACCATTTGGTATAGTCCATCTCATCTCGGTTTATTGTTGGATAGAAATATCCATAGCGGATTATCTTCTTCGCCGGTATCTATCCCATGGAGTGGTCAACGCAATTGCCTTCATGAATTTCCATGAGAATTTTCCTAGCTTCAACTTTGGTTACATAACCGAGTAAGGGGGAGGATAATCCTCTTCTATATAACACTCCATCCTGTATTATTAATTGTGGCGCCTTTCAAAGATGCTTACTTCATTCGTTCCGGTCTCTAAGGAGTAATCCCATGAGCAAGTAGACCTTTATCTTCATCATCCATGACTCTTCCTCTTCTACAATCTCCAGAACCCAATCGACGTCGATTTGATCTATGCTAGGAGCGGTCAATAATGTTAATACATCATTTATTATTTTGATGATAACAACAATATACATTCTTATAAAATAAAGATACTAATGTTTTGCAAGTTATGTAGTATATAGTGCAAGATATTACATGGGTGTTGAATCGAATACTGTACAGTAAAAAGGCTCAAGAAATGGACATGAAGACTCATGGGTACAAAGAGTAAGACATGAAGATCTCAAGACAATAATATAGTATATAGAGTTATAATACATTATTAGAGTCCCTCGTAACAATCTTTGATCTCTATCTCTTATTTTTTTATCTTTTATATTTTCAAAATAAAATAAATTTTCAAAATATATTTATAAATATCTTATAAAAAATATTCAAAGTTCAACATTTTCATAAACTATGTTCAAACCATTTTACAAAGTATCAAATTATTTTACAAAGTATAGGATTTTCAAACATTTTAAATAGAAACTAGTTTTCAAATTCAACATGCATATTTCGACACATGCCTAGATGATATGTTGACATACATACTGCCCAATGGTTTTTAAAATTTTCAAAAGAAGTGTCCATCCATCACAACTATTCATGAATGGACATGTTATTTTATTAATTATATAAACGGGAGTTCAAATGAATTTTTTGATAGTTATTAACTTATTTTCTTCTCTTCTCTTACTTTCTTGAAAACTCGATTAATAATATACTCTATTCTCTTCAAAATCATATAGAATGAATTCAAACTTCATTATACTAGTTCACTACTACTTTCATATTATTTTGGAATCATCTCTCTCTCAAGTCAAAGGTTAAAGTGATGTCCAAGTGGCTATAGGATCCACTGTATCCAAAGTTCAAGAAATTGACTTTGGAAAAATCATCAAACTCTATTTTTATTTGCTTGGGTATGCTTATAGTCCGTTCAAATCAAGTGGGTGTGCTTAGTAGCCCAGATATCTAAGTTGGTGTGCTTGTAGCCCATCCAAATCAAGTGAGGTATCCTGTGAGCTTGGAAGTTCCGGAGGGTGTGTCTCGTAGCCTTGGAATCAAAATTGTAATTGGGTTTGCCTTCGGCCCGTTTAAAAATTGACATTTGAAAAGAAATCTTTACAAGCAGTTATACGAGACTGGATATAGGAGAAATCTAAACCAGTATAAAATCCCCAGTGCCATCTCTTTAACACTTTGATATGCTTTACTGCTTTTATTTCTATTTGTGATTGCCTCTGTGACCGTTTAACAGTATAATTTTGTGTTGTTAATTTGAGATCTAATATCAAACCTGAAATGAATAATTTTTTTTTACAAAAGTTAGAAAATATTATTTACCCCCCTTAAGTGTTTAATTAGTCTTAAGATCCATAATTCCACAACCCACCTTTTATACTAAATTTCATTTTCACATTTTTAGCCTGTTTAAATTCAAATACACAATAACCTAACTTTAAGTCTAAAATTAAAATCTCCAAACAAATTTATTAATTAAATCTTCGAATTCCAATTAAATTAATTAAATTATTATTACCAACTTCAATTAATTATTACACAGAAATCAGGTTGTTATAGACTCTCCTTTAACAAAATTACGTCCTTGTAATTTCCCGTAAGGAAGGATCTATAACAAACCAATTATATTAAATTTTATCATACTATTTAAATTTATTTTACGAAACATTAGCTGAATAAAATTACTTTACAAATCCTTAAAACTCTTCATTTCATATAATTTCCTTTTCTAAATGTCCAATATATGTTATTTCTAAAATTTCATTCCACTTCTTTTCAAACTTACTTTGAAATTCAAATTTTTTATTACATAATCCTTAAAATATCCCAAAAAAAAAATTTACAATTCAAAATTCGTTCTATGATCTCATTTTCCCATTCAATAAAAGTATCCTAAAATAATATTTAACTTTTAACATCTCATTATAACAAAATTATTTTCGAACCCTATTTTGCAAACTCTTTTCTGTATATTTATACAATTATTTGATGCCTTTAAATTAAATTTAGGAGGAAAATTCTAAATTTAGTTTCAAAATTTAACATTTCAGAAATAATTCTATATTACTTATCAAAATAATTTACTTTGCTTAATTTCCAATTTAATAGCTTACTTATAGTACATATATACTTTACAAATGATTTCTAATTAAAACATTCACTTTACTACTAAAATCATTTGATAATAATAGTAACCCATATTTATATATGAAGAACTTTTTCTTCCACCAAACTTTTATTAATGTTCAAAACATGTTCATATAGTCTTTCAAACATCATATCTATATGTACATCACTCAAAAAACCATTTCAAAAGCAACTTATAATATCAAATAAAAACAATTTATATTTATTTACAATAAGTATAAAATAAATAATTAAATTCCTTTCACAACTTTAATAAATGCATGCAAATTTCAAAATTAAATTTAATACCAACTATTTCAAATTATCAATCAAAGAAACCTAAAAGGTTAAATAAAGGTGAAGGAAGTAGGCCGACATCCAGTGGAAGAGATGGTAAATTTCAAGAAAAATAGCCATTTTTGATCTTTAATAGGCCTATGAAGTCTAAATATACTTATAACTTTTCTAAATTTTTTCGTAAATAAAATTAATATTTTATTAAATTTTATAACTAAAATTTTAATTTAATTTAATGTGCATGTAAATTAGAGTATATCAAATATACTCTTATATACAAATTTTGTGTAACATTCACTTTTCAAATTTATTTAGAGAAGGAAATATTTCATTTTCTTTCTCTTAACTTATTCAATTAATGAGGGGGCATAAATTTATTTAGAAAAAAAACTTTTCATTTCCTTTCTCTTTAATTATTCAATTAACGAGGGATCATAAAATTAGTTAGACAAGAAAGCTTTTCATTTTCTTCTCTTAATTAAATTAAATAATTGATTAATAAAGTAACATTGATGACTAATCTAAATATGACATGAATTGTAATATATTCATAATAAATATTGTGCACGTGCAACATGCATGGAGTATGCAAGATCAATGGTAATTTAATAAGTATACATAAAATAAACAAGAACAGTTTGAATGGTTATTACATAGGAATTGAAATGGAAATAAATAAGAAATGAAAAGGGTTATTGATACAGCTTCCTTTTTAGTAAACTTAATTAATGCAACATATCAATGACAATCAATATGTACCATAATATAAGAATATGAAAGGTAAACAATGAATTATATGTATACATTATCGTTTTAATTAAAAAAAAAGAAATGATTTCATACTATGGCAATATATGTAAAGAAAAATAAATTTTATATGAACATTATAAGTTGATCCAAATATATATATATATATATATATATATATATATATATATATGGAATTCAATCAAAGCTTTCTAATAGCATAAATTAGATGGTTATTACAATCAATTTCAAAATTTTGATTTGTTGTTAAAATTCTTTTTATTTATATGTAAATATCTAATGCAATAGAAAGTGCAAGTAATACATGCAAACATACATACATAATGTATTAAAATTCAAAATTAAAATTACACTTTTTGTGAAAGATTAAAACATAGATCTACAATCGAAACATTGTATTAATTCCATATAAATTTCATTTTTAACTTTAAATATAATTCAATCAATCAATGTGAAAATGTAAATTTCTAGATTTAAAGAAATAGAATTTAAATTAAATGTTAAAACATAAAAAAAACATCGTGTTTTAAAATATATAGATTTAGTTTCAATATAACAAAGTAAAGAAAAGCAGCTAATCAATTCGAACATGTAAACATTCAGATCTGAAGAATTACAATTTAATTAGAATGTTTATAAACATAGATTTACACTTAAATGTTGTTTTAAAACGAAAATAATAATAATTTTGATCTATCAAATGAAAACTCAATCATATCATTCAATAAATAATTCAATCTTCATAAACATTTTTTTAATTAAGCATGACAATAATACGTCATACAAATTATGAAAGTCAAATTAAATTTCAATCAAACATTGCAAAATTACTTTGCGTGTGTGTCTATATATATATATATATATATATAATGTGACAAACCTTGCTACCCGATCCTAAAACACATCTTGTTGATGTTGTCTTTCATTTGCACCTTGAATGAAGAATGCTTCTAGATCCGATTGAATCGCCTTAGAATGTTGCCTAGAAATCACACCTTGAATGATGATATCTTTAGGATCCACATCCTATCATTTCAAGAGATGTATGAACCACTTTTGTTTTATTTATTTGATCTTTTTAGTTAGAGTTGAAAGATTTTTTAAATTCGTTTTTTTTGTTTTTGCCATGAAAAGTTAAGAGAGGAAGAGAGAGAAAGAATGAATTGTACGTACAGAATGAATTGGAGAATATATTTTATTTGAAAGATTGAAACCTTTTCCATGCTTTAATTAAAACTTCCCTAATTAATTCCTTTAGTTGTTTCTCTCCTTTCAATCGTTTCTTTACACGTATGTCATCAAATGACATAACATTTCTACAAATCATGTCACCAAATAACATAAAATTTTCATAAATCATTTCATGCAATTATCTTTAAATTACATCAACATCTATATCAATGTGCGCAAATATAACTTTTATAAATGCATTGAAATAATTACAAAAATGTTCTAAACATAAGTAAATAATAATTAATATTTCTAAAATATAAATTTATTTAATAAATTTACAAATTTTATAAATTACTTAAATCATTTGGTTTTCAGAGAATTCGTCATTATGGTTGTGTGACTCAAATATGTAAATTCAGTCAGCGATTAATATCGAACTATTAGTACATTAACGTTCACACGTCACTTAGCAGGTGGTGTGACATTTTGGCCAAATTTATCGCTTACACATCTTTAGGTAAAATCCAATTTTACTTATTATAAGCGGTACATAATAGTGACAATTATTTACACCAATTATCTTCATCAAAACTATATTACTTTGGATTTATGGAATTTGGTAATGGTCAAAATTGCAATATAATCCACATCCAACTTTATAGTCCAAATAGAACTTCCTTGGTTCAACAATAACAATAATTATTAACCGAAATACTCTGGCCAGAGACTTTGACTTTGAGTTAACTACATTTGACTGTGATACTAACCTCATATAACCGAGGAAACAAATCATCTTTTGAATAGTGTTTTACCTCAAATGCTTCCACTCGACTTAACTATAGATGTTTGATGGATGACTGCCATGATTTAATTATAATCAAAGCAAAGCTTCCACATTGAAGATCAATACTTTCTCAAGTCAAGAGAACTGTGCAAATTAGTCATATCGATATTCTCTGCTTAACCTTAGTTATATTAACCAACTAAAAAGTATCGAGTGAGTCATTCTATAGTTATCCAATAACTATTAGTACTTAGCCCCTTGGTGCCCCCAGTAGTCATGAGTAATACACTGCCCAACATTTGGAGAGCATTACATACTCTAGTCTCAACGGATACATTGATACACAGTCTCGATGCATCTTGAATAGGAACATTTAAAATGGTGCATTTGTTTCATCATGATAAATTACTCACGATTACAACACTTTGTAACTCCTATCACAAAACATACCATTTATGGATTTTCTATTAAATTTACTTTTACTTAAATTGATTGATTAATATAACCACATTGTATCAAGTATATAATAAAAATAAAATACTTTTATTTCAAACAAGATTGGTCAATGAGTTAGATATATGTAACAAATTACATAATTGCTCCTAAGATATACCCCTAACTCTATCAATCTCGCACTTACACTTAGGTTCAATTAAGGAATCTTATTCCAACTTCACCAATTAATTTTATAACCAGCCGCCTTTCTTGCTTCGGAAGACGAGTCATTATGGGTAAAAGAAAAGGAAAGATAAGAAGAAAATTTAACAAGCACAAGATCTCACATCGAAAAGGAACAACATATAATATATAACATAGGATTGTACATAGTCACTGCTATCATAATACATCAAAGTCATACCATACTAGGATAATTATAACTACGAGTCCTTACATCACAAGTCCAAATTACATATGTATACATACACAGCGAAAATAGATACTAGCTAGCTATCGGTGAGCCACCTGCTCTAGCTCCTTCAAAATGCTATCGTGAGAAACCTGGATCGCTTCGCTACTCATAAAAATTTGAGTACCCAAGAGTTTTAAGGAAAGAAGATAAAACTCCAGGTCAGGCATGGTTCGATGTGAGTAAATTCAAAATAATTGAAATTATATTTTAAAACACTTTGGAATCAAGGGTATCTCGTAAGACCACGTCGCATATAAACATGGATGGGTTTTACCTTATGATAATCAAAACACTTTATATAGAAAAATTCAGTGATATTATAATAGTGTGCAGGGTTTTCAAGTAAATATATAAATAGCCAAATTTGTAGCATTAATTAAATTCCAGCATAATATGTATACAACTAAATCCGAAGGCACTTATTGGTAATTGGGTTCTATAAATGGCACGGTACGGAACTTCCTTTCGGAAAGTGCACATCTAGATAAAATGCACTTGGGGTCTGACAAGAACATCTTATAACCCAGCTACATAGAACTGACCTAACACTTGACCAGTAGTACCAATTATATCACCACCACGGTTATGATCAGCAACCATACCGGAGCATACCAAAATGGGACAAATATCGAGTCTAGATCTGATGATGACATACCTTAATGGAAGCGACCCACGTAGCCCTGCTACATAACCTGTCTTTTCCATTCTCGGTTGGTGAGGCCTGAGGTTACGTCATTACCTTTGAAAAGCACTACCCACTTGGAATAACGACATTACCTTCCAAGTGATGACACAATGTCAGCATTCATCCATACAAGTCATTCAGGTGACGAACCAACCGAAGGCACTATTTCCACTACACCAATTTTGGAATCACCCTTAAGGTCAGTAACAAATAGCCCTTGCATTTCATAATCTTCATCTTGGGTCGTGACTTCAAACCTTTCAATTGTGCGGTAACTTTGGTTCGAAGTGATTTCCGAATAACCATTGCTATCCGGTCCCGATCTCTTCGAGCCAACATTTTATAATAGTTAAGGGTTAAGTTAACTGCACTACAACAAAAATACCATATTACAACGTTCTTTTTACAATGGGCATTGACTGCCCGTTGTAATAGAATGCTATTACAATGGTCCTTTCAGGCCCGTTGTAATAGATGCCCTATACAACTCCCTTTTTGCAATGCGCCATCACTGCCCATTGTAATAGAATGCTATTACAATGGTCCATTTAGGCCCGTTGTAATAGATGTCAATTTTACAACGTTCACAAAACTCCCATCGTAATAGATGCCAATTTTACAATAGTCACAAAATGGCCGTTGCAAGAGCTGCCAAATTTACAACGGTCATACAGTCCGTTGTAATAGGTGTCAATTTTACAACGGCCAAATTTCATATCCGCATACCCTTCGCCCGCTCTGCCTTTTTTTATCCAAAAACCCTTCCCCCGTTTCCCATTTCGCATCCACCAAACAAAAAAAACTAATCGATCTACCAATTATCGATTACTGATGTCCATCTATTATCGACCACTCCGATGCTGTATCTACCGACTATCGATTGATCGATTCCAGGCATTTGCTATTTTGTCTTCGAGTAGCAATACAGATCGATTCCAGGTATCTGCTTTCTTTTTCTTTGAGTAGTAATAAAAATCGATTTTAGGTATTTGCAGATCGATACCATGTATTTTGCATCGACAATCGCCAAATCCATTTCACTTTGGCCTGCCTCTCTCAAACCGATAATTTTTTCTATTCGTATTATTATTTCCAGTGTTAATTATTACTTCCAATTAAATTTGCGCTATATAAATGCTAGGGTTTTATCGAGTTTGCGAAAAATTGTTTGTCTACGTAAAAGTGATGATGGCGTGATTAGTTAACTATTGGAGTGTTGTTTACTTATGATGATTTTGGTTTTATTTCGATTATAGTTGGCTGCCAACTACGTATAGTGTTTTGGGTAGCTGGATGATATTTATTGGCAATTGTATGTTTTTAAATTCTTCTTCCTATTCGACTTGCTTGTTTTCATTTCTATATGTTTAATAGGAAATTGAAATTTTAAGTGGAGAAATTAGAAAATGAAGTAGTTGTAAATATTATATAGAAATGATGGTTATATACCAACAAATTAATTTTCACAAGGGCTATTTTTGTAGCCGTTTGGTAACATGGACTTGCCTGAAGAGGCAAAAGCTTGGACACTAATTGGTTGGGTTGCTAGTATAGAAAACCCAAAGAAGCCTGCAAACTACATAAAGAATAATTATGGTATCATTTTAATAATTTTAAAAGAAATTATAGAATATAAAATGGGGGAGATTACCCTGTTTTCAATTTGAGTTTTAGTAGAAGTTTCAAATTTGAAAGGGACTCTTGATCGTGAACTGTAGAAAATTCATTGGATAGATTCATAAAATGTTTGAATTATCCAACTTTGAATCAGACATTTCAGACAATAAAACGTGTGCGCGCAAAGATACACTGTTCGGTTTAGTAGACATACCAACATCTGAACCATATACAATCAAATGGTTCAAATACTTGAATATAATGTGTTTAGTACATTTTTAAATATAGAAGTAGACTTTAAAAGTAACATATTATTTATTATAAGGGAACCTTCTCTAACATTACTGTTCGTTCTCGATTTTGAAGAAATTAGATAATGATGATGGGGAATGGAAGGGTTCAGAAGTTGCTGCCGGTTCACAATTTACTACAGTTACTACTAATCATAAGAAGTGCAAACAGAGGACTCCAAGAAATGTTAAGGTGTGTTTAAGTTGATAATATTACTTACCTTATCATTGTTGTAGGGCCTAATGGTTTGGGTTTTGAAGCTAACAACAAGTGTGATGATGTGCTAACTAGTGTTGAATGAATGATAATTACTTAGGTGAGAAAGGAGAAACTCGGAGAGAGGATAGGTACACTGCAACAATTAGTATCTCCATTTGGCAAGGTACCTCGGCTTTTATTTCCTATTCATTGTGATGATCTTTTGGCAAAAGTTGCAATGTTTGTAAAGATGGGATTTTTTGTTTCCTTTTCTTTCTCTGATATGATTTACATATAGAAAATGTTATTCTAAGGCATATCCTTTTGTTTTGTTTATTGGAATGACATTTTCATCAACTGTGAAACAAACAAAAAATTTTATACATAAGGTACTAAACTAATGAAATGTTGCTAATGGTTAAGCTTATTGTGTTGCAAAGCATATCACCTTCTTGGCCTTATTTGTAATTTATGGACCTAGCTTTTCACTCCTTACTATTTAACATCATCTTCTCATTTTGATCCAATTCAATAATAACATTATGCATATGTCTTGTAAGAAATAAGAATTCAATTTGATTACTTATTTAAGTAGTTGTACTTCAGTGCCTATTTAAGCCTATTAGGGCTTATGGCGAGGGGTGGACTTAAAGCAGGAATTACTGGGCATGTAATGCTATATTAATTATGAAAATATAAATGCATCATTGATTATGAAATTGTTAATTTTAAATGATTTGATTTTTACCCTTTGTCATTGTGTTTTCTTTGTTTGAAAGTATTATTTTCTACCTTGATATACTATTTAGCCCTCTCCAAATAGCAGATTCAAGCTCAGGTTTGCATGAATTCTTTTTATAGGTTGAGGAAACTAGAAGACAAGTTACGATTGTAAAATCTTATTTAGAATAAAGAGGGAGCTATGCCAAAAGGATATTTGATTGGAAAAGTAATACTTCCAAATCCAAATTGCAGGTACCATATGTGATATCCTATTTGCATTTGACATAGGGATTGTGTCTTTTATTTAATCCACTAATAAACAGTTTTGCAGTTTTTCTATCGGTGAAACTTTTTGCAGCAGAAGTGGTGATGTATGAGTTAGTGATAAGTATGGGAATGTAGCAGTGAGAATGAAGTGATGTTGTAGCATGGAAGTGGAATGCAGAGGTGAAGGGGGATTGTTTGAAGATGTTGAAGTGGTGTGTGAGGCTGAAAGGCAGAGATGAATATGTGTTGAAGAGCACTGTCAGGTGATGAAGGATGGATATGTGTGATGTTTTGGAGGGTTGAATGTAAATGGAAGAAGTGGTTTGTTTGATGGTGATGACTGGTATATCGAGTTGATGGCAGAAGTGGCAGGAGGCAGTTCAGGTATGTATTAAGTGATACAGATGTATGTAAGTGGTATTGAGTGGCAGTTTTTGCGGTAGTAAGGTGGCAGTTGACAGTGTGAGGCACTGATGTGATTATTGTTAGGAGGTGGTCTGATGAAAGTTGGTAGGATGTTTGTGTAGATGTGACGTGGATGGGGATGGGGATGGTTTGTAGAAGTATATGTTGATGGCAGGAATTTGTTTGGTAGATAGCAGTGGGGATGAAGTCTGTTAGGGTTGTAAAGCAAGGGATGTTTGCTGACTGAGGAGATGGTAGTTGTGGTTGTAGGAGGGACATCGGTAGATGTCAGTGATGATGAATGGGATTGGTTGTTGTGATGAGGAGTGAGAGAATGGTTGTGAGCAGTGGTTTGGGGAGTATGTACAGAGGTGTTAAGGGGATGGTTTGGCTGTGTGGTGGTATTGACCGTGGTTGTGTAGTAAACAATGTTGTGAACAAACTTGTAAATTGTGAATGTAAATAGAAAGTGATGAAATGAAAAGTCTATTTGAGATATGTAAACTTATCTAACTTTTCATATGTGATTTTAATTTACAACAATATTTAGTATCAGTATGGATGTATTGCATGGATGCCATCAATTAGTATGATAAGTCTATTGCAACGGGTTATGACCGTTGTATTATAGTATATTGCAATGGGCAACACAAGTTGTTAAATATGATTTTTACGACGGTCAATGCATGTTGTATAACAGGCTATGCAACTAGTATGGTTAGTCTATTGCAACGGGTTATGGTCGTTGTATTATAGTCTATTACAACGATCATTACCCGTTATAAAAAGGTATACTGCAATGGTTTTTACAACGTGCTTTGCCTGTTGTAAAATGTGGTGGATCTATTACAACGAGGCATATTACAACGGGCACATGCCTGTTGTGAAAACCATACTATAACGGGCATTTCCCGTTGTAAAAAGACTGTTTTGTTGTAGCTATAGTGAGCAATTCCACTATCAAGGTGTAAAGATTTACATATAGAAATAGATTTCATATGTTTGAATTATCATGACTCGCTTATCGAAATTAACTCCTCTGTATTCATCACGTTCCTAAAATGCGATACTTGTGATAAGTACAAGTCGACTTATTTCCAATAAAACGTGTCAACGTTTTACTCTAACAGTTTAATTTGTTTGACTACTTAATGGTAAAAACAAGTGATCCTTAGTTTAAAACAATCCACTTAAAAAAGAACATTGAAAATAAATAACTAAAGGGGTAAAATAACCTTTAAAAACAAATCTCCTTTAAATAATAATTAAAGCTTAATTAAACCTTAACTAATAATAATTAAATCATAATTAAACCTTAATTAATTTTAAGTAAATTAAACTTTAGTTAAATAACCTTTATTTATAATTAATCTCTAATAAATAATAATTAATTAAATAATTAACCTTTTTTTGGAAACAAATAAATAAATAAATAACCTTTAAAGAAATAGTAATATATAATTAAATTAAATTATATTAAATTAAAAATTCAAATAATTAAACTTGATTAATTAAAAATTAATTACCTTTTTAATTTAATTAACTATTAATTACCTTCTTAATTACTGAATAATTAACTCACTTAGTTAGTATTAATTAATGCTAATTAATTTACCTTAATTACAAATTAATTGATAATGAAATATTATTGATTAATTAATTAATTCATTAAAAAATTCTTGATTAAGTTATAATTAACTTATGTGTCGATAATTTAGTTTGTAAAAGATTTTTCAAAACACTTTGAAAGAAAATTACAAACTTTGAAATTTTGAATTCCGAACTACATCCACAGCGACTATCGCTATGGATGCAATTACTTAATTTTTTTTTTCTAAGTTATCATCCAAAACTTTGACTTTCCATTCTTGTTTACTTAAACACAAAAAGGAATGATAAATTTGAAAAAAAACTTTAGAAAAGTTAGGAAACAAATTTAAATATACAATCCATCTTTAAGGAACAGAAACAAGTAAACGATTTCATTTTCAATCAAATCTCAAGTCCATATGAATATTCAAAGAACCAACTTCCATATCCATTTCAATAATAATCCAAACATACAGAATACTAAACCAATATCTTACCAAAACACTTTAAATATCATCTCTTTACAACCAACCATAACATTAACTTACCAATTTCAAACCATTCACTAAACTACACATTAGCACACACAAACATAACCAATCCTTTCTAAAATCCAACACTACATTATGTATTATTATGCATAACCAAATCAAACCAACATAAGCATAGAATTTAATTCTTTAAAAAATTAGAATTTACTCACCGAAAACTCAACGAACTAAAGTATTTTCTCTTCCAAACTCGAGTACGACCTAGATCTTTGTACTTTCTTAGCAAAACGAAGTCTTCAAATGCTTTTAACCCTCAAAAGGGTTTGGCCATGATGAAATAGGGTTCGGCCTTGGAATTTTCGGAGAAGAGTGCTTGAATCCGAAGAAAGTAGCGAGGAGGTTGATTTTGTGGAGTTTAAACAAGCTTTGAATAGAATTTAAAGTAAAAGTCTTCTTTTTTTTAATTCTCTTTAGGAAGACATGAAAAAGATTTAAAAGCTTTGGGAGATAGGAAACGGAAGAGATAATGTGATAACTCGGATTTTTGGACATCTGTTAATTAACAATTAACAGGGTTAAATTTATTAAAATACTAATTTGCAAAATTGAGCATATAAAATTCTGATAAATTTCTGGATATTCTGGAATTTTAGGCAAATAAATATGTAATAATTTCTTTTATAAATCATTTATTATAATCTGAAATTCGTTCTTTTCTTAAGTAAATAAAATAAGTATTAGTTTGAATATGTATAAGTAGAATTTATAAGGAGAATTTGGATTTGAAATTCAAATATAAACATCTTAAAAATAAGTTGAGTTTAAAATAATATATAAATATGATTTGTTTTATAACATTTTCTTTAAAAAAAATTATAGAAGAAATAGTAAACTAGTATAATTATTTCTAAATGTATAATTGGAGTTTTTATAATTTTCTTTTAAATTATATATTGATAAATAAAGAGATAGTTTAGATGTTTATACACTTAAGATTTTTTTAATATATAAAACTAAATTTAAAATGTAATATAAATATAATATTAATATACATAAAACATATTAATACAACATAAATAACAAGTGTAATCTAAAGATGAAATGTAAATCCAAGAGTAAATTAGTTATAGTGGGATAATGATAAATGTGAGGTGGATACATTATGAGATTAACAAGTGTTAACAATTTTTATCCTACAAGTGTCATTTTCTTTATTTTTAAATTAATGAATAAAATATTGAGAACCAAACTATTTTCCAGTTCAAAACTTTTATGTTCAAAGGTAAAACTTGTAGCAAGGCTAAAAAATCAGAACAAAGGTAAAATCTAAAACTATAAACCTATGGATTCAAGTTTCAACTCAGTTCCAAAACAAATTCTGTTCAAATTCAAGTTGCAAAAGAAGATCAGACCACCTAAATAATCAAGAAAGTTCTCAGGCTCTCTGTTCATACATTTAGAAGGGTGAGTAAACAATATTTCTCAAGTAAATCTGATTTAAACATGATGTATGTGATATAATGGCTGAAGAAATGTTGATGCATGAATGGATTTAGTTGTATGCATGGATGTAAATATAGATGTTTGTGTATATAACTATTTCTTTTGTTTTCCAGAACTCAGAATCTACACTTAAATTCATATCTTCTCAATGAAACAATATTAGATTTTGATTCTAAAAGAAGAAGTGATTATCAGGTTCTGATTTCATTTTTAAAAAAAAATTCAAATAAAAAAATATTTAGCAAACATTTTGGAAATAAGGAATAACAGTAAAGCTCTGTTCAAACAGATTACAGGTGAGTAATAAAATCATCTGTTAAGCCAAGTGATGTTGGAAATGGCTCAAATATATCCAACATGGAAGAAATGAATGTTTTGTCTCGTTATACCATTTGATTTTGCTGTGTATGATTGAGTATGTCTCTGTTTATTTAAAACAGACCCAAATTTGCATTCAAAACTTAAATCCTCTTCACATAATCATTTCTCAAATAAGATGTCTAAAGAGAAATTGTTTGAAATGATGAAATCTTGTTTTTAAAAATAAGTTCGAGAGGAAATGATTTAGTATTTTGCTGGAAAATGAATTTTCAGTTGAAAAAAGAATAAACAAAGCCAAAAAAAATTCTCTTAAATTTTCGTTTCCAGTATGTGATTGGATTCTTCTTCGAATTTGATGGTTTTTGATGGGAGATTTGTAGTTTTTGAGTTAAGTTTGAAGAAGATTTTGGGAAATGACCAATTTTCAGTTTTGGGCTAATACTGGCGAGGTGGTCGACGATTTAGGTCGGCATTTGGTCACGTGGAGGTTGCCAAGTTTGGGAATTCGGGAAAAATCAGTGATGATTTTTCTGATCATCAGAGTGGTCGATAAAGTAAGGATTAGGGTTTTTAGGCATGTTCGTTTGACGCCGACCTACGACGTCGCAGTGATGCTTTAAGGTTGCGGACCAGGGGGACTCGAAGAAGAAGGTCATGGTGAAGGACCGGGTGTTTTCTGGCAGGGAATGGTGCTGGTAGTGACGAGGCCAGGGGCTGTTAGGTGTTGATTGATTGATGTTTGAGGTTTCGATGGTGAATTTTTGTGAGGGAACGAATTCAAAAGTTCCAGAGGCGGTGGCGAGTTCAGGTGATCAGAGGTGACATGTTGGTGGCAGCGGTAGTGGTCGAAGATGCTCCAGTGAGGCGTACATGTGCACGGTGGACTGATAAGTCTGATTTTGTTAGTTGCTGTATGTTGATCAGGGAAGAAGAAGAAGATGGATCGCAAAGATCGAGTGATGGCTGGGGTTTACGACGAGATTTTGGGCCTTGGGCTCGAAGTGTTTTAAAATGCTTTTACTTCAGTTAACAGGGTTTTAAATTAAATAATGTACTAACAAGTTTTGAGAAAAAGAGAAGGTGTGTTTAAGCTTAAGTTGTTTGGTTTAGGGTAATTATATATTAAGTTAATTATTTAGTTAATTTATAAATTTATTTAAATAAATTAAGTGGATGGTTGAGATAAAATGTTCTAAACTTAATTAATCAAAGGTCTCAAGGAATTTTGTATAAATTAATTTCCATCTTTTAATTTAAATAAGATTTAAATGATTTAATTAAGTAATTAAGGTAATGGTTTATCTTAGATAAATTAATGACTTAAGTAATTAAGGGTTAAATTATATTAACTGTAGTAATTGAAGGATTAGTTAAATTATATAATTAATAAAAGGGTAGTTAATTAATTTAATGGATAATTACTGAATGTGATTAATTTAAATTAATTAATTTGTTAATTAATTAAAGATAACCTCTTGATGTTTAATTAAGTATGAATACTTAATGTGATTTATCAAGGGTAATTACTTAGTGAAGTTATTAATGGTCATTACTGGATGTAATTAATTAAAGGTTAATTATTTTATGGAAGTAATTAAGGATCAATTACTTAGTGTAATTAATTAAAGATTTAATTAGTTTCTAAGAGATATCTAAGTTAAATAATTAAGGATAGTTAATTACTGAATGTGATTAATCAAGGTTGATTAATGATGTGATTAATTAAAGATTAATTATTAAATGTGATTAATTTAAACAATAATTAATTAAAGAAGTAATTAGAGAATCATTAATTAATTTAATTAATGAAATTAATTAAAAAATTAATTACTGTAAATGGTTAAGGATAATTAATTTGTGTAATTAATTAAAGGCTAATTACTCAATGTAATTAGAGAACAATTAATCAAGAATGATTAATTAAGATGGAAAATTTAAGGATGATTAATCAATTGATTTGTAATTAATTAATGTTGAGTAAGCAGGATTTAAAGATGATGGAGTAATTAGTTTAATCTATTTAAATTAATTAGAATGGTATGGCTAATTTATCTTGCTTATGAATGATTGAATGATATTTGAATGCCTTGGATTATTTGTTATCCAGAATATGTGATTGTGATGTTTTGTGAAATGAAATGTTTTTGTAATATGATATGTTGGGTTGAACAGAGATAATGTAGTTATCTATGATGAATTGCTGTGTAAAAGTGACATCCAGTATTTAAATTTAATCACTTGAATGACTTGGGTTAAGATGACACTGGATTCGAAGAAACCAGAGTCGGGTATTAGTTAATACCCGAAACCACTTCTATTCTTTATAGATTGATATGTGAAATCAATAGGATTGTATGGAATGATTTAAGTGAATTGGACCATTTAATCTAAGTTTTGGTACTTAGAAATTGATGTGTGAAATAAGTGATGTCTATAACAAATTGGGAATTTGTAAATTGATACGAGTTACCCCAGGTTTTATGTAAGTTTTATGCTGTTGTGTTTCATGTTAGATGGGTTTACTCATGGTGGTTTCCAGCCTGACTCGGGTGTTACTTTGAGGTAATGCTCGGGTCAGACCGAGTATTACAGATTTTCAGGTAAGGACGTTCTGGAGCTCAGGAGACGAAATGGATGGCAGAAACGTATGGACTGTTTCCGCTGTATTATATTGTTGTATATCTATGGCATGTTGATTGTTTATGTTCAATGTTTGTATATGTTGTTACTCAGATGTATTAAGTGAAATTTGACAAGTATAGTTTCCTTTGTATAACTGTCATTATTTGTTATTATATTTTATCCGCTGCGAATGTGAGCTGTTGGAATTTCTGTTCTTCCTTTTCTTCTATCTCTTTTATTCCCTGACTATCCGGAGTTTTCGGGATCGAAAATTCCGGGTCGTTACATTTGGTATCAGAGCAGAAGGTTAAGCGAGAACCTTGGCTCCAGTGGGATTACTCATTAAGGATAGGGTCAATAGTACCCTAGGATGAGTTGAGTGTATATATATATGAGAGTGTACTTGTTATTTTCTTATACAAAGATTTCAAATGATTTTATTTAAGAATATATTTTGATATATAAAGCAACATTTCATTCTAATAAATATTAAGATAATTGGTTGTTAAATTACTGGAATTAAATTAAGTGGTAATAGAAATACAACCAAATTGAAATTAAATAAAGATAAGTTTGAAATGGATTCAAATTGAAATTAAAATCTTGAATTTGGAGAAGAGTTTTCAGAATAAGATAATAATGAATTGGTTACCAGATATGATAATCTTGGTTATTATCATAAATGATTGTTCTGTTTAATAATGAAATGTGTGTTAATGAGTAAGAAAAATGAAATGTTCTTAGGAAGTAAAACATTTGGGTAAGTATGACTTATAAATTGGAATTGAAGATGATCTGAATTGTAAAGATTTAAATCTAGGTCCATAAAATTGAAAATTGTTTCAAAGTGACAAAGGAAAAAAATAAATAATATTATTCAGACTATTTTTGAATATAATCTTATTTTAAAATAAGAAGTTGTTTGGACATTTTAAAATAGATTTGTTTTGAATTAAAAACCAAGGGTGGTTTAAAATTTAAGGATAACTTGGTGTGTAAAGGAAGTAAATATGTATATATGTGTGGATATATATAATATGAAAGATAATTTGAAATAAACTCTAAAATTTTGAGTTTTGATTTTTTTTGAAGAATGATAACCCAAAGTGATATAAGTTTTAAACTTATAAGTGGTAATATATTCATTATTAAGATAAAATGGAATCATTTTGGGACTTAAGATTTGAATGTTTAAGATAAAACTTCAAAGGTTTGGTTTCAAAATTGAAATTTGGTGATAGATTGAATTTCAAAAATTTAGTTGTTTAAAAAGGATTTGAATTATTATTTGAACATTGAAATAAGTTAAAAATGGAATTTGGATTCAAAATTAAATGGTTTAAAGATATAAGTTGATTTGATTTAAAGGATTAAATCAACCTTTAAAATTTAACTCGAATTTATAATTCGAGATGGTTTAAAGTTGAGGTTTAAATTAAATTATTTCAAATTGATTTTGATTTGAATTAATTGGTATTGCGATTAAAGATGGATAAGTTTAAAAATTCAAAAGGAAAATTTGAATTGGATTAATTTGAAATGAAATGAAGTTGAATGAATTCAAATTCAAATGGGTGTTGGGATTAATTCAAAATGGAATTGATATGAATTGAAAGTGGTTCAAATTGAATTTGATTTGAATTAACTGAAATTGTGATTAAAATTGAATAAGTAAATTCAAATGGAATTCGTTTTGAATTTGGGAAGAAGTTGAAGCTAATTCAACTTGAATTGGGAATTAAATCAATTTCAATGGAAATTGAAGTTATTTATATTTGGAATTGAGTCAATTTAAATGGAAGTGGAAATTTAAAGTGAATTGGTGGGAATGGAGATTGGGAATTGAATAGTTAGGCTCTAGACTATTGTCAAAATATTTTTTTTGGTACAAATCTATTTTTCCAAGCTATTTACTATATATACAACCTTCCTTATTAAACCAATACTATCTTATACTTATTTTATAACTACTTTTGGAATTATTTAACTATTTTGCAACGGTTTTTTAAACTAATTACTATTTTTCAACTACTTTATAATTAATTACTATTTTACAACTATTTTGCAATTATTTAAAATTTCTATAACCATTTGACTATTTTCCAACTATTTTACAGTTACTTAATTATTTTACAGCTATTTTACAAACTAATAATTATTATTCAACTACTTATCTATTTTATTTTTTCTAGCTATTTTCTAATTTTAAAACGGTCAGAGTGCAAACTGTTTATAATTAAATACCCATTGAGATAAGAATTAAAGTGATAATCCAAAGAGGATGGAGGCAAATGTGAATAAGTAAATGGAAATCAAAAGTGAAGGTGAATAGAAAAGAGAATTGATTTGGCTAATAATCAATAAAGAAAAATACGTAGGATGTACGTACATTGTTCTATTCGCATAGTGATTTGATGCATATTCGAGCACATAATTTCGAGATAGTATATCGATCCGAGTTGGGATTTTTCACTCGATTTTCGACGGAGAACCTGGATATGGATTGTTGATTGGTTCTGGATATTCTCTATCATAGTTATGGCTATGCGAGGAGAATGAGTGTTTCTGATCAAGAAACCAGATCTGAGTCCGCACTAGGAAGTCGGATGGACGATACTAGTTCGAAAGTGAAATTGTGTGATCGAGTGAGCGATCAGATTGGTATAGCATACGGATGATATGTGTATATCATACGGGTTTGAATAAAATTGGAACTGGGAATTTGTGGATAAGAAATATGAAATTGTTTTTGAAATGAAAGGTATATTTAGTGAGATATATGATAAAATAAATGGGTAATTGGATATTTCTATAATAGAAATTTACTTTATGGAAGTAAGTGATATATGGTAAGTGGTTTTGTAAAGTAATCAAATTTGAATATTTGATTTAGCATAAACAAAGTTATGTATCTTTATTATATATATATATATATATATATGATAAACTCCCCTTGTTGAATCTTTTGCCAGAAAAAAGGGTTTTGAAAAATATTTGAAGTATAAAAAGGAAAATTTATACAAGTTTGAAGCAATCCAAAGATTTTCAAAGTTATATATATATATATATATTATATAAAAGTTCTTATGAGGATGATATTGGAAAAAGGTTTTTGGAACCTTTGGATTTGGGAAGGCTTTTGATTTTTGAAGAAAAATCAATTTTGGAATTTGGAAAGCCTAGTTTGAGAATTATCGATTTTTGGGATAATCGATTTTGTGAAAAGAAGATTTATATGGGGTTCATATTAGGTGTATGATTTGGAAGATACTATATGTGTATAGTATAAAGTGTTTTGAAAATGGCTCTGGAGAAAAAGGCGCTCCCTTGGAATGAACTTCTCAGGAGTACCATAGGTTGGTACTGCCTTGAGCCTCAAAGGGGGAGGTTCTAAAGTTGGTTCTGTGAGGAGTCCGAACAAAACTAGTTCCCGAGGATTATGTGTAGTGTGTAGCGAAAGTCGAGGGCACCGATGCCTACAGAGGCATTTGGGTTATGCTGTGACGATAGTATAACTCGATGTCACTGCAATCTACTGCAAACCATAGCGAAAGTTGTGTGTGCTGTTGAGAGCCAACAGTCTATGTTTGACTTTATATCGGTAGACTGTGACCTATGGTGACATAGCGAAAGTCGTGTACTATTGAGAGCCAACCGTCTATGTTTCATTTTATATCGGTAGACTGCGACCTTTGTGAGAGTGGAGAAGTTTCATTCTTTTGGCAGCGAAATTCGAGAGCGCCGAGGCCTACATTTACATGGACTTTTGCTATGATGGCAACGTAACTCTGGATGTAACTGCGATCTGTAGCGGGTTCCATGGCGTGATCGAGGGACGCGGAGTGCCTACAATTATCTATGGATTTTGCCGGGATGGCAACGTAACCATCGGGTTAACTGCGACCGTGGATGGGAGTGATGATTTCCAGAGCATTCTTATCAAAGATGTTTCCTCTATTTTCAAAAAGAAAATGTTTTCTATATTTTCAATAAAATGTTTTCAAGTATTTTCACTGGATGTTGAAATGGGTCTACTAAGTACTTATAGATTTTTCAGTCTTACGCCTGATCAACGTATGACCGAATTTGCGTAAGAATGAGGACAGACTTGTTGAAACATCGAGTTACAAAAAGTATTTTTATAAAACTATTTTGGTAATGTTATACAAATTTTAAAGTGTTTTCAAGTTTTGAATAAAAAGAAGTTTATAGTAAAAAGGGTTTAAAGGATAGTTTTAATAAATTCTAGCTTCGTTCCTTTTGGAGGACGAAAAAATTCAAAGGGGGGAGGAATGTGATAACCCGGATTTTCGGACATCTGTTAATTAACAATTAACAGGGTTAAATTTACTAAAATACTAATTTGTAAAGTTGAGCATATAAAATTCTAATAAATTTCTGGATATTCCGGATTTTAGGCAAATAAATATGTAATAATTTCTTTTATAAATCATTTATTATAGTCTGAAATTCATTCTTTTCCTAAGTAAATAATATAAGTATTAGTTTGAATATGTATAAGTAGAATTTATAAGGAGAATTTGGATTTGAAATTCAAATATAAACATCTTAAAAATAAGTTGAGTTTAAAATAATATATAAATTTGATTTGTTTTATAACATTTTCTTTAAAAAAAATTATAGAAGATATACTAAACTAGTATAATTATTTCTAAATGTATAATTAGAATTTTTATAATTTATGTATTGATAAATAAAGAGATAGTTTAGATGTTTATACACTTAAGATATTTTTTTAATATATAAAACTAAATTTAAAATGTAATATAAATATAATATTAATATACATAAAACATATTAATACAACATAAATAACAAGTGTAAGCTAAAGATGAAATGTAAATCCAAGAGTAAATTAATTATAGTGGGATAATGACAAATGTAAGGTGGATACATTATGAGATTAACAAGCGTTAACAATTTTTATCCTACAAGTGTCATTTTCTTTATTTTTAAAGTAATGAATAAAATATTGAGAACCAAACTATTTTCCAGTTCAAAACTTTTATGCTCAAGGCTAAAACCTGTAGCAAGACTAAAAAAAATCGAAACAAAGGTAAAATCTGGAAACTATAAACCTGTGGATTCAAGTTTCAACTCAGTTCCAAAACAAATTTAGTTCAAATTCAAGTTGCAAAAGAAGATCAGACCGCCTAAATAATCAAGCAAGTGCTCAGGCTCTCTGTTCATACATTCAGAAGGGTGAGTAAACAATCTTTCTCAAGTAAATCCGATTAAAACCTGATGTATGTGATATAATGGCTGAAGAAATGTTGATGCATGAATGGATTTAGATGTATGCATGGATGTAAATATAGATGTTTGTGTATATAACCATTTCTGTTGTTTTCCAAAACACAGAATCTACACTTAAATTCATATCTTCTCAATGAAACAATATTAGATTCTGATTCTAAAAGAGGAAGCGATTATCAGGTTCTGATTTCATTTTTTTTTATAAATAATTTCAAATAAAAAATATTTAGCAAACATTTTGGAAATAAGGAATAACAGTAAAGCTCTGTTCAAACAGATTCCATGTGAGTAATAAAATCATCTGTTAAGCTTGTACATGTAACAAGTGATGTTGGAAATGGCTCAAATATATCCAACATGGAGGAAATGAATGTTTTGTTTGGGTATACCATTTGATCTTGTTGTATATGATTGAGTATGTCTCTGTTTATTTAAAACAGACCCTAGTTTGCATTCGAAATTTAAATCCTCTTCACATAATCATTTCTGAGATAAGATGTCTAAAGAGAAGTTGTTTGAAATGATGAAATCCTGTTTTTAAAAAATAAATTCGAGAGGAAATGATTTAGTATTTGCTGTAAAATTAATTTTCATTTGAAAAAAAATAAACCAAGCCAAAAAAAATTCTCTTAAATTTTCGTTTCTAGTATGTGATTGGATTCGTCTTCGAATTTGATGGTTTTTGGTGGGAGTTTTGTAGTTTTTAGGTTAAGTTTGAAGAAGATTTTGGGAAATGACCGATTTCCAGTTGTGGGCTGATACTGGTGAGGTGGTCGACGATTTAGGTCGGCATTTGGTCACGAGGAGGTTGCCTAGTTTGGGAATTCGGGAAAAATCAGTGATGATTTTTCTGATCATCAGAGTGGTCGATAGAGTAAGGATTAGGGTTTTTAGGCGTGTTCGTTTGATGCCGACCTACGGCGTCGCAGTGATGCTTTAAGGTTGCGGACCAGGGGACTCGAAGGTCATGGCGAAGGACCGGGTGTTTTCTGGCAGGGAATGGTGGCTGGTGGTGACAAGGCCAGGGGCTGTTAGGTGTTGATTGACTGATGTTTGAGGTTTCGATGGTGAATTTTTGTGTGGGAACGAATTCAGAAATTCCAGAGGTGGTGGCGAGTTCAGGTGATCGGAGGTGACTTGCTGGTGGCAGCGGCAGTGGTCGAAGATGCTCCGGTGAGGCGAACATGTGCATGATGCACTGATAAGTTTGATTTTGTTGGTTGTTGTATTTTGATCAGGGAAGAAGAAGAAGATGGGTCGGGAAGATCGAGTGATGGCTGGGGTTTACGAACGAGATTTTCGGCCTTGGGCTCGAAGTGTTTTAAAATGCTTTTACTTCAGTTAACAGGGTTTTAAATTAAATAATGAACTAACAAGTTTGGAAAAAAAAGAGAAGGTGTGTTTAAGCTTAAGTTGTTTGGTTTAGGTTAATTATATATTAAGTTAATTATTTATTTAATTAATTTATAAATTTATTTAAATAAATTAAGTGGATGGTTGAGATAAAATGTTTTAAAAACTTCATTAATCAAAGGTCTCAAGGAATTTTGTATAAATTAATTTCCATCTTTTAATTTAAATAAGATTTAAATGATTTAATTAAGTAATTAAGTAATGGTTTATCATAGATAACTTAAGGACTTAGGTAATTAAAGGTTAAATTAAATTAACTGGAGTAATTGAAGGATTAGTTAAATTATGTAATTAATAAAAGGGTAGTTAATTAATTTAATGGATAATTACTGAATGTGATTAATTTAAATTAATTAATTTGTTAATTAATTAAAGATAACCTCTTGATTTTTAAATAAGTATGAATACTTAATGTTATTTAGCGAGGGTAATTACTTAGTGAAGTTATTAATGGGTAATTATTGGATGTAACTAATTAAAGGTTAATTACTTTGTGGAAGTAATTAAGGATTAATTACTTAGTGTAATTAATTAAAGATTTAATTAGTTTTTAAATGATATTTAAGGTAAATAATTAAGGATAATTAATTACTGAATGTGCTTAATCAAGATTGACTAATGATGTGATTAATTAAAGATTAATTATTAAATGTGATCAATTTGAACAATAAATAATTAAAGAAGTAATTAGAGAATCATTAATTAATTTAATTAATGAATGTAATTAAAAAGTTAATTGCTGTAAATGGTTAAGGACAACTAATTTGTGTAATTAATTAAAGGCTAATTACTCAATATAATTAGTGAATAATTAATCAAGAATGATTAATTAAGATGGAAAATTTGAGGATGATTAATCAATTGATTTGTAATTAATTAACGTCGAGTAAGAAGGATTTAAAGACGATGGAGTAATTAATTTAATCTATTTAAATTAATTAGAATGGTATGGCTAATTTATCTTGCTTATGAGTGATTGAATGATATTTGAACGCCTTGGATTATTTGTTATCCAGAATATGTGATTGTGATGCTTTGTGAAATGAAATGTTTTTGTAATATGATATGTTGGGTTGAACAGAGATAATGTGGTTATCTATGATGAATTGCTGTGTAAAAGTGACATCCAGTATTTAAATTTAATTACTTGAATGACTTGGGTTAAGATGACATTGGATTCGAAAAAACCAGAGTCGGGTATTAGTTAATTCCCAAAACCACTTCGATTCTTTACAGATTGATATGTGAAATCAATAGGCTGGTATGGAATGATTTAAGTGAATTGGACCATTTAATCTAAGTTTTGGTACTTAGAAATTAATGTGTGAAATAAGTGATGTCTATAATAAATTGTGAATTTGTAAATTGATATGAGTTACCCTGGGTTTTATGTAAGTTTTATGCTGTTGTATTCCATGTTAGATGGGTTTACTCACGGTGGTTTCCAGCCTGACCCGTGTGTTACTTTGATGTAATGCTCGGGTCAGACCGAGTATTACAGATTTTCAGGTAAGGACGCTCTGGAGCTCAGGATACGAGCTGAATGGCAGGAATGTATAGAGTGTTTCCGCTGTATTATATTGTTGTATATCTGTGGCATGTTGATTGTTAATGTCCAGTGTTCGTATATGTTATAACTCAGATGTATTAAGTGAAATTAGACAAGTATAGTTTCCTTTGTATAACTGTCATTATTTGTTATTATATTTTATCCGCTGCGAATGTGAGATGTTGGAATTTCTGTTCTTCTTTTTCTTCTATCTCTTTTTTCCCCTAACTATCTGGGGTTTTCGGGATCGAAAATTCCGGGTAGTTACAGATAAAATGAGGAAAATGAAATTGAAAAACATGGTTTTATAATATGTCAACACGTATGTCGCTACATTCCACTTCCCTTAATAGAATTTCGTCTCGAAATTAGAAAGCAAGAGGATAACTCAGAACATATAAAAGTCATATATCTATATCATAAAGCACATACAAAAGTCATATACTAAGTAACCAAAGCAGCAAGACATACACTGTACATACAATAAGTAATAACCAACCATCCTAACATCAACTCTGGATAAGCTTCTCTTATACGATCCAAAGTCTCCCAAGTCCAATCCATGGGATCCTCACTCCACTAGATCTTAACCAACTTCACCACCTTATTCCGTAGTCACTCATCCTGATCTACAATATGCATTGGATTTCTAACCACTATCAAGTTCAGTTCTATTTTCAAATCCTCATGAACCGATAGCTCCATAATCAATGACGGACCATGAACATACTTCCTCAAGTGAGATACGTGGAACACATTATGGATACCTGTCATCCTTTTTGGCAACTCTACCTTATAAGCAAGGATCCAATCCTTTCAAGAATACGGAAAGGTCTGAGATACCTTGGAGCTAGCTTTCCCGCTTTTTCAAATCTAATCGCTCCTCTAATTGACGAAATCTACACGAACACAAGGTCTCCAATAGAAAATTTCAAATCCTTTCACCTTCGGTCAGAATAGCACTTTTGGCGATCTTGAACTTCATTCTTTTCTTAATCCTTTCAACCTTTTCTGATGCCTCTCAAATCATATCTGGACCAAGGACTAAATATTTATTCAAATTAAGTGGTAAATAGGCGCGTTTAAATATAATTATATTTTCCTTTAATGGCGACTGCGACTTGCGTTTCGCAATTTGGGGTTTTTTTAAACTAAGATCCTTGCTTCTCTCTCTCTCTCTTCAGTCTATCTCGCGTCTATCCTTTTTATGTCGAAGAAGAAGCCTGCTCCGCCTTCAGCTCTCTCGTGTGGTGCTGGTGCTGATGTCCTTTCTGCTGTTATACCTCGTGTTTCTCCTTTGTCTGTGGGGTGCGACGCTGTCATCACTTCGGCCAGCTTAACCTATGGCCGACCTATTGGTTGATTTAGACTCGTCGCAGCCTCCTGCTGGTATTGAAGCTCCTGTCAGTTCTCTCATTTCAACCCTGCTATCGCCATAGCTATTGAAAAGAGGCACATTTTCTTGGTCTGATACTGTTGTTAGGCCGATTATTTATGTTGAGCAGTCTTGTCCTACTCTTGGGTCTGGTAGTGAAGTGGTAGCAGCGCATTGTGTTTGCTTGTCTGATGATTGTGTTCTCCCCAAAGATTCTAATGGTGATTCTTACGGTTGCACACCTGGTGTTTGTAATAATGCTTCAGACAGAATTCCTCTGTGTGCTGTTTCGAATGCTAATTTGGTGGTTCCTCCTCCGCCTCGGCCTGTCCCAAAGTGGTCATCCTTGTTTTCAAAACTACCTAGTAATGTCGATTTGCATACGCCGCGTCTTTTTGATATAGTTGAGCATGAGAGTGTGATGATTCCGCCTTCGGAAGTAATCAAGGCCGGTGTGGATTTTTGGAAAGACTACTTGGTTGGTTTCTTTCTTGACTCCAATCCTCCCTATCATCTTGTTAAGGCGAGGTGCAACTCCACGTGGAAGCCTAGGGGTGGTCTGAATGTTCACTTTGATAACGAAATGTTCTATTTTAAGTTTACGCATCGTGATGAAAGGCAACGTACTCTAGAGGCCGACCCCATTCTTATTGATGGGAAGCCATTCATTATTACAACTTAGAGTCCTTCTGTGGATCATGCGAAGGAGCAAGTGCTATCTATTCCTATCTGGGCCCACTTCCCGCATATTCCATCTGTTCTCCAGCCTCTTATCGAGATCGACTGGCTAGCTAGTCTTGTGGGTAAGGTGATATGTTATGATGCAAATACTATGGCCAGAAAGAAGCTAGTCTATGCCAAAGCTCTAATTGAGATTACACCTGATAAACCTTTACCTAGCGTTTTGAAGGTCAGATTAGATGTGAGCCACGTTGCGGAGGTTAGAGTTTGCCACAGTTGGAAACCTGAGATTTGCGACTCTTGTCAGTCCTTCGGCCATCTTGCAGATTCTTCCTCCTTTTCGGTTGTTACACTTGTAGACCGGTCTCCTCTTCCCTGTCCTCCTCTATGGGAGTGGGTTCCGAAGGTAGCTCCTATTGTCCCCCTAGTTGATGCTCCGGTAGCTCCCGTTGCTATTGCTCTCTCTGTAGTTCCTCCCGTTGTTGCTCCAGTTAGTGTTGCTCCCTTTTTCTCTTTGCCAGATATTGCTCCATCTATTATTTCTCTTACTTCGGCCCTGGAGGAGATTCCTTCTGCTGTCATTTCCTGGAATTCTAAAGAATGTGCTTGGGTTCATGCTCCTTCTAATATAAGATATTCTCCCGAGAGAGACACCTTTTACGCTTTTATCAGTGATATTGGGGGTAAGAGTCGGTTTCTTATCTATCATATTATGGGCGATGGTTTGTGCCTCACAAGGGATGGTGCGAATAGCGAGGAGAACAAAGTAAGTTTTATGATGTCACTTAGGACAGGAAATATATTTACTCTCCTGACTTTGTTGGTTATGATCCTTATCTAGCTGCTCTTTTCTCGGGATTTTCTCTTGTTATCGGTCCTTCTACGGATGATGGTCGTGATTGTTCACCCTCTTCTGAGGAAGCTTGGTCATGCCATGTTTAGTAGTTTAGGCATCTTTGTCTAGCTCATGTGCTTTCTTTTTCTCCTTTTTTGGGCTTCCTGCCCGTTTAATTGTTCTGTGCATGTGCAGAGAACCTGTTTGATCATTTATATACAGTGGCACGGCCCACTTTAAAGCCGGCTAGCTTTTCTAAAATATTCCTAGACTCCATCCAACAAGCTGGTGACCTGCACGACCTTCTATGGAGAGCTTCATAAGGTACCATGCATATGCTTTCTTGATAACTATTGTGATAGGAGAATTCCACTAAGTGCAGATGATCCTCTCATGATCCACTAAAATTCAGAATACAAGCTCTCAGAAGATCCTCTAAAATCTGGTTTAATCGCTCCGTCTGTCCATCCGTTTAGGGATGGTAAGCTCTGCACAAGCTTACCTTGGTTCCCAAGGCTTCTTGCAATGCTTCCCAAAATTTGCTGGTATAGATAGGATCTCTATCATTTACTATACTCGCCGGAACTCCATGTAAACGAACTATTTCCCTCATAAAAATCTCTGCCAATGAAGCTGTAGTTCTAGTTGGCTTGACCAGAATAAATCGTGCACTCTTAGTTAACCGGTCCATAATGACCTATACTCCTTCATTTCCTTTCCTGATTCTAGGTAAACCATCAATAAAATCCATTGATATCATCTCCCATTTCCATTTTGGAATTTCCAAAGGTTGAAGTAATCAGCTATCCTTTGGTGATTCCCTTTCACTTGCTGATAGGTTGAACACCTGCTAATAAATATTGAGATATCCCTCTTCATCCCTTTCCACCAGAATTCCCATTTCATATCCTTATGCATCTTAGAAACGCCTGGATGTATTCAGAATATGGATCGATGACATTCCCATAATACTTCTTATCGAAGATCGTCGACATTTAGTACACATATTCGTCTAATCATGCTCAAGACTCCTTGGCTATCAATCGTGAAACCAGAATACTACTCTTCCTCAATCCTCCTGATAATTGCTCGAAAGCTCTAGTCCATTCTTTGCTTTCTTGCTATCCTTTCTAGAAGAGTCAGTGTAACCTCTAAAAGAGTCAAGATTGCATTCCTGCTTAAAGCATCCGCCGCCATATTAGCCTTTCCTGGCGTATATAGGATATCCAAGTCATAGGATGTAAAGAACTCTAACCACCTTTTTTGCCTTAGGTTTAGATCCTTTTGAGTGAAGAAGTACTTTAGGGACTTATGATCATTGAATAGTTCGAATTTTTCACCTAGTTAAAGAAAGAAAACTAACTTACTAGAAACTCTAAAGATTTTAGAATGAACTAAAAAGGAATAGAAGGATCTTTACCTAACAAGTAATGCCTCCACATTTTCAATGCAAAGACAACAACTAACAACTCAAGTCATGCGTAGCATAATTCTTCTCGTGAGGCTTCAACTGCCTACTAGCATACACAATCACCCTTTCATTCTGCATCAGGACTGTACCTAATCCCACACCACATGCATCAGTATAAATAGTGAATCCACTATTCTCATCTGGAATAGCCAACACCAGTGAACTAGTAAGTCTCTTCTTCAATTCCAAAAATGCTACCTCACACTTTGGAGCCCGTACGAATTTCTCACCCTTCTTAGTTAGTTTAGTCAAATGAGAAGAAATCTTGGAATAATCTTGAATGAACCTTCTATAGTACCCTGCCAAGCCTAAGAAATTACGGACTTCAGTTGCTTCCAATCTTGCACAGCTTCTACCTTCACCGAGTCTACAGAAATGCCTTCCCCTGACATAATATGGCCTAAGAATCTTACCTCTAATTGCCAAAATGGCACTTAGAGAACTTTTACTTCAAAACATGCCTTCATAAAGTTTCTAACACCAATTCCAAATGGTGTTTATGCTAATCTTCAGACTTAGAACAGATGAGAATGTCATCAATGAAAACCAACACAAACTTATTAAGGACATCCCTAAAAATATGATTCGTCGGGTCCATAAAGTATGCAGGTGTATTGGTTAGCTTGAAAGGCATAAGCAACCACTCAAAAAAAAGTCTGGCTCCTAATGCAGTTAAGGGTATACTATATTTAGCAACCCTCAACTAATGGAATCCTGTAGCTAGATCCATCTGAGCAAATACTGCAGCCTCATGGAGTTGATCAAAGAGGTCGTCGATGTGAGGTAGGGGGTATTTGTTCCTAATGGTTAGATTATTCAATTCCTATAATCCACACATAGTCTTAAGATCCATCGGACTTAGCGACAAAAACTATTGCGAGACCCCAACTCCAATGACTGGGTTTAATCAATCCTCTCTTCAATAAATCCTGGCTTTGATTTACTAACTCTATCTCTCCCTCGGGGCCACCCTTCGCTTGGGTTGAATTACATGCCTTACACCAGAAACTAGACCAATTCGGAATTCTATTTCTTGATGAGGGTGTAAGCTTTTAACTTCTTCAAACCCATCGAAAAAATTCCTAACAACTTCAATAGAACCTAAATTTTTCTTGAGTTGCTTTAAGGGAATAACGGAAACTACACATATGGATAGCGGGTTTCTTACATGATACCTTAGCCTTTGTTCCTATATTGGTTACTAAAAATACAGTTCTCTTATCATATTTTAAGGTAGCCTCATACTTGGATAACTAATCCATACCTAAAATAATGTCAAATCCTTTAAAGTCTAAGATGTATGGGTTGCAAGAAAAGTTATAGGAAAGGCAGGAAATTGGAACATTCCCACAGATCATATTCAAGTGGGTTACCCCAATAATGGGGTTAGATATGTACATTGGGTTTTCTACAATACTAGGAATGAGGTGAAACATATCTACCGGTTCAAAGGAAATAAAGCTATGATAGGCATCAGTATCAAACAATGCTCGAACATAAATTCCATTAATAAGTAAGGTACCTTCAAGGATGCCTTTCCCTTTCATGTCTGTTGAAGTCGATGGCTCACCTTTATAGCATACACCTTGGGATGTTGCACTTTCTTCATGAGTGGACGGTCTTTTACCATATGCCCATGCTGATAACAATTGAAACAGAGGGTCTTCTAGACCAATGGAGAGATAAGTCCATTTTGTTGTTGCCATTGCCGCGACTAAACTTCAGAATTCCTACAAAACTTCACGATGTTACCCTTCTGCTGGCACTTATGGAAAATAAATCTTTGAAATGATTCCTTTGAGTCTCACTGCCCGACTTCTTTTTTCCATGATTCTTCCAATTGGGGTTGAACTTCCTTTTGTTTGAATTGTTCCCACTAGCATTTCCACTAGGTGCTACTAGAGTAGGCTTCTTCTTTTCCAAGGCCTCGTACCTTAGAACCATATCAACCACATCTACAAAAGAACTCTTAACATGAGCAATCATTCTTTCATGATATTCTTCTCTAATGCCCAAGATAAACATCTCATTCTTCTTCAACGGTGTGTTGATCAATTCCGAACCAAAACAAGATAGCTCGTTGAACTTGGTGTCATATTCTGCTGTAGATAAATCCCCCAGATTCAAGTCCATAAAGTTTCTATACATCCTCGTCTTCCCTGCTGTTGGCAAGAACTAGTCCTCGAAAAGTTCTTTAAATCGGGTCCACATGATCTCTTCTTCTGAAACTTCATTGTAATGGAGTCCCACCAAGCTGCCGCCCATTCTTGTAGTTGCCATGCTGCTAAGAACCTTTTCTGTTCATCTGATAAGTTGAGACCCTTAAAAATCTTCTTGCAAGATCGCAACCTGGCTTGCACTTCCACAATAGGATCTGTTCCTTTAAACGGTTATCCTATCAGATTAGTGTAGTCTTTGAACAAGGTTGCAAAGCTAACCCTTGGCTGCACTGGTGCTGCTTCTTCCATAATCCCAACTCTTCTAGGATTTGGGGTACAGCCATTTATAGTCATAGTGCTACTTGCTCCCCTACCTCGTTTGTCTCTATTGCTTATTTTTTTCACTACCTGGACATAGTAAGATAACACTTAGAATACTTAGACAAGATAACTCCGAAAAGATGGCACTAATCAATCCTATCAAGCAGATATTTATTTATCAGGAATATGTATAGATATACGAATAAAAATTACAAATACGCTCTCTTGAAGTTGACTCCAGCCCAAATCATAGGTGTTCGCCCAACCTAAACTCTGATATCAACTATAACGAACCGCCTTTCTTACTTCGAAAGACAAGTCATTATGGGTGAAAGAAAAGGAAAGATAAGAAGAAAATTTAACAACCATAGAATCTCACATCGAAAAGGAACAACATATAATATATAACATAGGATTATACATAGTCACTGCTATCATAATACATCAGAGTCATAATAGTACAAGCTCAATACTAGGAAAATTATAACTACTTGTCCTTGCATCACAAGTCCAATACACACACACACACACATACATACATAGTGGAAGCAGATACTAAATAGCTATCAGTCTAGCCACCTTTCCAGCTCCTCCAAAATTTGAGTACCCAAAACTTTTAAGGAAAGAAGATAAAACTCTAGGTTAGACATGAGTCTAGTGTGAGTACATTCAAAATAATTGAAATTTTATTTTAAAACACTTTGAAAATCAAGGGTATCTAGTAAAACTACGCCACACATAAACACGGATGGGGTTTTACCATATGATAATCAAACACTTTATATAGAAAAATCCAATGATATTATAATAATGTCTAGGGTTTTCAAATAAATATATAGATAGCTGAAATTGTTATATTTATTAAATTCCAGCATAATAGATATACAACTAAGTTCGAAGGCACTTATTGGAAATTGGGTTCCATACACGACAAGGTTAGAAACTAAATTTTGAAAAGTGCACCTCTAGATAAAATGCACTCGGGTTCTGACAAAAACATCTTGTACCCCTTCTATACAGAACCGACCTACCACTTGATTGATGGTACCGAAGACATCACCACCATGGCTGTGATTAGCAACTATGTCGGAGCATACCAAAATGGGACAAATATCGAGTCTAGATCTGGTGATTACATATCCTGATGGGAGAGACACATATAGCCCTACTACATATCCTACTTTTGTCATTCCCATTTGGTGGGGCCTGAGGTTACGTCGTTACCTTTGAAAAGCACTACCCATTTAGAATACTGACATTGCCTTCCAAGTGATGACACAGTGTCAGCATTCATCCATACAAGTCGTTCAGGTGATGAACGAACCGAAGTCACTATTTTCACTACACCTATTTTCGAATCACCCTCAGGTAGTAACAAATAGCCCTTGCACTTTATAATCTTTATCTTGGGTCATGACTTCAAACCTTCCAATCGCACGCTTACGTTGGTTCAAAGTGGTTTTCGGATAACCATTGCTATCCGATCCAAGTCTCTTCGACCAACATTCGATAATAGTTAAAGGTCAAGTTAACTATAGTGAGCAATTCGATTCCATATGTTTAAACTATCATGACCCGCTTATCGAAATGAACTCCCTTGTATTCATCATGTTCTCGAAATGCGATCCTTGTGATCAGTAAAAGCCAACTTATTTCCGATAAAACGTGTCAATGTTTTATTCTAACCACTTTAATTTGTTTGACTACTTAATGGTATGAATAAGTGATCTTTAGTTTAAAACAATCCACTTAAAAAGGAACGTTGAAAATAAATAACTAAAGAGGTAAAATAACCTTTAAAAATAAATCTCCTTTAAATAATAAATAAGCTTAATTAAACCATGATTAATAATAATTAAATCGTAATTAAAGCTTAATTAATTTTAAAATAAATTAAACTTTAATTAAATAACCTTTATTTATAATTATTCTCTAAATGAATAATAACTAATTAAATAATTAACCTTTAAATAAATAATAATAAATTAATTAAATTACAAATTCAAATAATTAAACTTGATTAATTAAAAATTAATTACCCTTTTAACTTAGTTAACTTCTTAATTAATGGATAATTAACTTACTTAATTAGGATTAATTAATGCCAATTACTTTACCTTAATTACGAATTAATTAATAATAAATAATTAATTATAAAAAATACTTAATTAAGTTATAATTAACTTAAGTGTTGATAATTTAGTGTGTAAAAGATTTTTCAAAACACTTTGAAAGAAAATTAGAAACTTTGAAAATTTGAGTTCCAAACTACATCCATTAACGACTATCGGTATGGATGCAATAACTTAATTCCTTTTCTAAGTTATCATCCAAAACTTTGACTTTCTGTTCTCGTTTCCTTAAACACATAAAGGAATAGTTAAAAAAAATTTTTTTTTTTAGAAAAGTTAGGAAATAAATTTAAAGAAACAACCCATCTTTAAGGAACCAAAACAAGTAAACGATTTTAGTTCAATCGGATCTCAAGTCCATTTCAATATCCAAATAACCAACTTCCATATCCATTTCATAATCCAAACACATAGAGTACCAAACCAACACTTACCAAAACACTTTAAATATCATCTCTTTACAACCAACCATAACACTAACTTACCGATTTCAAACCATTCACTAAACCACTCGTTAGAACACATAAACCCATCTAATTCATTCCAAATCCAACACCATTATATATGCTTATACGTAACCAAATCAAACCAACATAAGAACAGAATTTAATTCTTTCCAAAAATCAGAATTTACTCACCAAAAACTCGACGAACTAAAGTATTTTCTCTTTCGAACTCGAATACGACCTAGACCTTTGTACTTTCTTAGCAAAATGAAGTCTTCACATGCTTTTAACCCTCAAATGGGTTCATCCTTGATGATATAGGGTTCGGCCTTGGAAATTATCAGAGGAAGAGTGCTTGAATTTGAAGAAAGAAGCGAAGAGGTTGATTTTGTGGAGTTTAAACAAGCTTTGAAGTGAATTTAAAGTGAAAGTCTTCTTTTTTAATTCCCTTTGGGAAGCCATGAAAAATATTTTAAAATCTTTAGGAGGTAGGAAATGGAAGAGATAAAATAAGGAAAATGAAAAATAAATTGAATAAAATGGTTTTATAATATGTTAACACGCGAATTTACCAATATACCCCCATACTTTACCCCCTACCATGTCATTCCACTTCACACCCTCCTTCCTCTCTCCTTCAATTTTTTGTCCCCTTGTCCCCCTCCCTCAAGTGACAAAAAATCATGAAAGTACATACCTATGCACTTATTGTCTACAAAGGCATCTTTATTATTTTAATATACACACACACACATTAATATCCTAACTCACTTATTCCTATGCATGTCTAAGTGTATATGCATGTACACATGCACATTTTCATGTCCAAACCTTAGTAACTAAATGCATATGCCTATACCAAAGAGTCACGATATTCCGAACAACTTTAGCCGATGAAAAATCAAAATTTCAAAAAATGAATTCCCGTCACATTTTTAATCTTTCTTCGAACTAATTATCTTTGTAAACAAATTTTTAAAATTATTTCATGATTAATTATTATTAATTAAAAAGATTTTATTTTTGTTATAAAATCCATAATTTAATTATATAAAAATATATTTAAATATCCATAATTTAAGCTATCAAATTGCGGGTCGTTACAGGTTTTCTCAAAACCAATTAGGTCAGTCCCTTTGTAAATGGGGATTCTATTATGTTTTAGTTATATACCCTATCAATCAACTCTCTTCGATGGTGATAAACTATTTTATCATGTGGAACAATTAAGAGTATGTCTCTCGACTTCAAGTGAACTCTAAGTTCTATTACGAACTATATTACGATATTGTTATCATATAACTATATCATAAGATTCTCGATATTTGGAATCGGCTCGGTTATAAATTTATGCGCTTATACTTTTATATACATCATTTTTATTGCTGCGCTACTTAAGGCAATGTACCTAGCCTTTTTTTATTGAATCAGCCATGGTCTTTCATTTGGAACATTTCCAACTTAAAGATTTGTTATTGACATATTATACTCAATATTACTTATCAAAGTTTGAGTCTGAACATTCCTTCATAAGGAATTCATTGTTTATGTATACAATTCTCTAGGATTTCATAAATTCATGAGACACTACAAATAACCATTTGGTGATATCGATTTGGATTTAATATTTGCTTCATGTATCAAATACATAAACTAATCATGATATCATAGACAATATAACATGTATGATAATTCATATTGCCAATGCAAAGGAATCAATCTTACATGTTCCGTATTAATAAGGTGTCCTTGCGTATCATTTGAGACATTCCTGACATTTTTTATACTTACTATAAAAGACATCATTCATTAATCCAATGTTGAGTATTAAAACAACTAAGGCTGATTTTGACACAAGTATATCGTTAAAATCAAGAACGTGTTGTTTACTTATACTTTAGAAGTATCAATGTATCTTTTAACGTTCTTTCTTATGAGCACATGCTTCCTCTACACTTGATTGAAAATCAATATATTGATAATTCTATCAAAATACTTGTTCAAACTAGATGCTTATAAAATGATACATTCGTATCATTTCTTGGATTATATCGAAAGACTCACAAACTCAGTTTCACTCCTACTGACTTGGAGACATTTTTGATTAATATGTGTAAACGGCTTACTCTAAATCGTTACCTAGAATTTCCTTTTTCAATACATATGTACCAAAACACTAAGTCTTGTCAAGTGATAATTTCGTGAGTAAATCCGAATTGACTTGAACATGTTGAATATCGAATATATTATGCTAATTTCAACAATTGAAATTTGTGATATTATTCTTATCAACATTTCTTATTTAATTCCAACTGCACTAGTCTTACTCCTAAAGACACAGTCATGGTCGATGGATCTTATCCCTTCAGTTATGACCACCAAAATTTATATTTTGATCGTGAACTTGGAGTTCCTTCAGATTTGCGCATCATACCATATAGAGTCAACACTCTCAATGGTTTAATTAAATAGTCTAGGATTATATATTTTTGAAATTAATAAGAAACTCGTAGTTTCTATTTGATGTGAGAGAATAATTATTAGATGTTCTAATGCTATGTGCTCGTTTAGGTTTTTTAATTTCATTTCATCTCATATAATCAATTTTATATATGGATCACGTCCAATTTCATTTTGCTACCAATAATTCCTCAAAGAAATTTCTTCACAATGAAGTTGGTACATCTTGAAACAACAATTGTTTCTTGGTGCAATAGAATAGGTATTCATAAACGTTATATGAATTTTTTTATCTATAAAACTGATTTAGTTTTAGTTTACAAAAATTATGTTCAAGCATAAATATGTCATCCAATGACAGTGTTTTCAAAATCCTTTTTGGGAGATTCATAAAAGATCCATCATGAACAATTACTACATGTAATCTTTTGATCTGTTCAACCTGCCAACAACTTGGCCTAGGATATGTTGGAGTTTCTTATAAACCCTTATTTGCAAAAATTTATAAACTGTTATTCAGATGAAATAATATTAAACTTGTGCACTACCCTTAAGTACATTACCTCGTAGAAAGAAACTAACTACAGTTCACTCATAATTAATCATATACTGTCCAACAAAGTTCGATTATTCCATATCGATGCATCATTATGTATCACATGGAGGAGTAATTTTGGGATTGAATCTTCATTCATTTTAGGTATGCTCGAGATGTTTTCCTATATAATTACTCATTCGATCAAACCAAATCATTTCTATCGTATGTTATTTCACTTACTTTTGTTATATATCCTATAAGTTTACCATAGACATGCTACATGTGTATCAACTACACATGTCTATGTCGATGATAACTCATTGGTGAATATGACGAAGTACGTGGAACCATTTTGGTATTAATAAAATTACGATTGCATACATCTATATGTATCAATCCGAAGAGTTCGTGAACTCTTATGATACTTCCATTAAACGGGTGTGTAGTCCTTTATTGTTTGAGATATAATTACCAAGTATCATATAATTCAAAATCATATAGTAAAATTATTCCTCAAAACTATAACTTTGTCTATAATTCCAAAACTACCGTGAACAATATTAGGTACTTTTGTATTTTCTAATGCATCACTTTTGTTAAAAGAAATTATCACATTATAGTTTATTTCACAAAAAATATTCATACCTGCCAACAACTTGGCCTAGGATATGTTGGAGTTTCTTATAAACCCTTATTTGCAAAAATTTATAAACTGTTATTCAGATGAAATAATATTAAACTTGTGCACTACCCTTAAGTACATTACCTCGTAGAAAGAAACTAACTACACTTCACTCATAACTAATCATATACTGTCCAACAAAGTTCGATTATTCCATATCGATGCATCATTATGTATCACATGGAGGAGTAATTTTGAGATTGAATCTTCATTCATTTTAGGTATGCTCGAGATGTTTTCCTACATAATTACTCATTCGATCAAACCAAATCATTTCTATCGTATGTTATTTCACTTACTTTTGTTATATATCCTATAAGTTTACCATAGACATGCTACATGTGTATCAACTACACATGTCTATGTCGATGATAACTCATTCATGAATATGACGAAGTACGTGGAACCATTTTGGTATTAATAAAATTACGATTGCATACATCTATATGTATCAATCCGAAGAGTTCGCGAACTCTTATGATACTTCCATTAAACGAGTGTGTAGTCCTTTATTGTTTGAGATATAATTACCAAGTATCATATAATTCAAAATCATATAGTAAAATTATTCCTCAAAACTATAACTTTGTCTATAATTCCAAAACTACCGTGAACAATATTAGATACTTTTGTATTTTCTAATGCATCACTTTTGTTAAAAGAAATTATCACATTATAGTTTATTTCACAAAAAATATTCATAATATTCATATTGAAATATTGCTACTCATAATATCCAAACCATAAGATGAAACATAGAAGTCTTTCGACTTCACTAGTGGGTGTTAGGACTCGTCTATCTTGGTATTCTGACCTTGAGTTTGCTCCAAAAATCATAGCCCTAGAAATGATGGATAACTCATTATCAGTTATATCATATACAACTCCTAACCTATTTTTCCTTGTCCTAATCTCATTTCAACCTAGCGTCTGCTCAACAAATCGAAAGAGATATTCATTAATACCTTACACATTGCGACGGCCTAAGTATAGTATATGTACCTTGAGTTCGCTCAACAAATACATATAGATATCTTACCTCGTCTATTCAATATATTAATAATACTACACAACGTTCCTAGCTTGATTTTGCTCAACGAAGGAGTATGCAAGTAATCTATTAATATATATATATATATATATATATATATATATATATATATATATATAACAAAGGACAACATTATATTGAAGATTCATAATCTTCAGTATATTATATTGAGTGATATCGACTTATGGATTAATATATTTTTTATGAAATATCCTCATGATTCAAGTGTCAAACACATCAGAAATCACAGTATACGTACATCTACGTATGTATTTATTCCTTAACTCTATTTGGATTTCTTTAATGTCCTACCTTTAGTTTATACGCTCATATTATATAAATTTCATTATTATATAACTTTTATATTTTATTTAACTTATACAATAATCTTATTTATAACATTTTATTAATTAAATCTTATTTAATTAATTTTAATTCATTAACTCTTTAATTAATTTTAAATTAATATTCAATACAACTTTTATATTGGACATATCTATTATAACCTTTATAGTGTATATTATAACCTTTGTAGTAAAACACATATATCTTATATATGTGTCTTTTTTAATTAATTAATTAACCTTTAATTAGTTTAATTAATTAAATAGTTTTAATTAATTTGTATCAATTTCAAAATTTATCTTACATACATGTATACTTATGTTATCTTAACACTTTAAAATAACATAACATATATTAACATATATAATACATGCATATAAGTATTAATTAATTAACTCATTTAATTAATTAATTTTATTAATCTTATTAATAAATTTTAAATCTTGAAATTAATATTTAAATATTTTCAAACATTATGAAATTTCATTACCTTTTCAAACATTTTGAAAATTTATGTTATGTTATAACCTTTTATAATAAACATGTTTTTATTTTAAATTTAACGTTTAGATTTAAAATCTTGTCTCAATTTTCAAAACTATTTTGAAAATTAGTCCAAGGCCCAACTCAAATTGGGTCTTTTCTACCAGATGCAACCTTGAAGCTCACTTCACCTTTTAGGCTTGGCAGGTAACTAGGTAGGACATGGTACTTGATTATCCAATTCCAATCCTAGACATCACCTTTCTAGACACCATACTAAGTACGCAAGCTTAATTAGTTATGACTAATTTAGACCACATAGACTATTGGGCTCCGATACCGTTGAAGGAATTGGACCAGCTTGCAGTGGAAGAAATGGGTGAATTTCAAAAAATTTAGCTAGTTTGGATCTTTAATAGGCCCAAGAAATCTAAATATACATAGAACTTTTCTACCTTTTTTAAATAAAATAAATATTTTATTTAATTTTATAAATAAAGTTTTACTTTGATTTAATGTGCATGTAAATTAGGGTATATCAAATATACTCTTATATACAAATTCGTGCGAAATGTTTACATTTCAAATTTATTTAGAGAAAGAAATATTTCATTTCCTTTCTCTTAACTTACTCAATCAACGAGAGGGCATAAATTTAGTGAATATTGGGCTCAGGTTCCTAATAAGTTTTAAAATGCATAGAAAACCCAGTAAAAAAAAGTATGTAAATTAGGTCTCTAGAATTAAGTTACTAAGTAATTGCATATAGTTATGCAATTATTCACTGAATAATTGCAGATATTTATGCAATTATATCCAAAAGTTGCATAAATTTATGTAATTTTTTCGATGAATAATTGCAGAATTTTACGCAAATTTTTGAAAAAATTACGGAAATCTCTGCAATATTTTAGTGAATAATTGTGGAATTTTACGCAATTTTTCAGTGAATAATTGTGAAAATGTATGCAATTTTTGATTTAGTTGCATAAATGTCTACAATTATTCACTGAATAATTGCATAAGTATATGCCATTATTCGGTAACTTAATTCTAGGGACCTAATATACAACTTATTTTTACTGGGCTTTTTGTGTATTTTGAATCCTATTAGGGACCTGTGCCAAACTGTCCCATAAATTTATTTAGAGGAGGAAACTTACCATTTCCTTTCTCTTAAATTATTCAAGGATCATAAATTTAGTTAGAGAATGAAGCTTTTCATTTGCTTCTCTTAATTAAATTAAATAATTGATTAATAAAATAATATGAATGACTAATCTAAATATGACATGAATTGTAAATATATTCACAATATATATTATGCAATTGCAACGTACATGGAGTGTGCATAGTCAGTGGTAATTCATATGTGTACATAAAATAAACAAGAACAGTTTGAATGGTTATTACATAGGAATTGAAATGAAAATAAATAAGGGATGACAAGGGTGATTGATACAACTTCCCCTTTCGTAAACTTAATTAATGCAACATATTAATGACAATCATTAGGTACCATAATGTAAAATATGGAAGGTAAACAATGAATTATATGTATACATTATTGTCTTAATTAAAAAAGATAAACGATTTCATACTATGATAATATAAGTAAAGAAAATTAAATTTATATGAACACATATAATTAGATACAAATATGTATATATGGAATTCAATCAAAGCTTTCTAATAATATAAATTAGATAGCTATTACAGTCAATTTCAATACTTTGATTTGTTGTTAAATTTCTTTTTTTTCATATGTAAATATCTAATGCAACAGAAAGTGCAAATAATACATGAAAACATACATACATACATACATACATGTGTTAATATTCAAAATTAAAATTACACTTTGTTATGAAAGATCAAAACATAGATCTGCAATTTAAACATTGTTTGATTCCATATAAATTTCATTTTTAACCTTAAATATGATTCAATCAATCAACATGAAAATGTAAATTTTCAGAATTAAAGGAATGGAATTTAAATTAAATGTTAAAGAACAGAAAAAAAATAAAAAATTTGTATTTTAAAATATATGGATTTAGTTTTAATTTAATAATGTAAAGAAAACAGCTAATCAATTCGAACATGTAAACATTCAAATCTGAAGGATTAAAATTTATTTAGAATGTTTAAAGACATAGATCTACACTTAAAAGTTGTTTCAAAACACATACAAATTCATTTTGATCTGTCAAATGAAAATTCAATCATATCATTCAACATATAATTCAATCTTCGTAGACAATTTTTTAATTAAGCAAGAGAGAATGCATTATACAAATTATGAAAGTCAAATTAAATTTCCATAAAACATTGTAAAACACTATATACATATATAGAAAATGATATACCTTGCTACCCAATCCTTAAAACACAGCTTGTGGATGTTGCCTTTGATTTGCACCTTGAATGCTTCTAGATCCGATTGAATCACCTTAGGATGTTGCGTAGAAATCACACCTTGAATGATAATATCTCCTTAGATCTTCATGATCCACATCCTATCCTTGCAAGAAATGAATGAACCACTTTTTATTTTATTTTATTTTATATTTTTATTTGGGGTTGAAAGATTTCGAAAATTCATTTCTTTTTTGTTTCCGACATGAAAAGTTAGAAGAGAGAGAGAGAGAAAGGAAGAAAGAATGATAAAGAATGAATTGTAAGTATGTTTTATTTGGAAGATTGAAACCTTTTATGTTCTTTAGTTAAATTTTCCTAATTAATTCCTATGATTGTTTCTCTCTCTTCAATCCTTTTTTACACTTATATCATCAAATGACATAACATTTCCATAAATTATGTTACCAAATGACATAAAATTTTCATAAATCATGTCATCAAATGGCATAAAATTTCCATAAATCATTTCATGCAATTATCTTTAAATTACATCAACAATATATCAATGCGTGCAAATATAACTTTTACAAATGCATTAAAATAATTACAAAAAAGTACCAAACATCAAATAAATAATAATTAGTATTTCTCAAATATCAATTAATTTAATCAATTTGCAACATTTTATAAATTAATTAAATCATGTGGTTTTTCAAAGAATTCATCATTACAGTTGTATGACTCAAAGGTGTAAATTCAGTCAGTGATTAATATCGAATTATTCGAATATTAATGTTTACACGTCACTTAGCAGGTGGTGTGAAATTTTGGCCGAATTTATCGCTTACACATCTTTTGGCAAAAATCCAACTTTACTTATTATAAGCGGTATCCAATAGTGATAATTATTTACACCAATTTTCTTTGTCAAAACTATATCACTTTGGATTTATGGAATTTGGTAATGGTCAAAATTTTAATATCATCAACATCGAAATTTATAATCCAAACACAACGTTCGTGGCTCAATAATAACGATTATTATTAACGGAAATGCTATGTCTAGAGACTTTGACTTCGAGTTGACTTCAGTAGACCATGATACTAACCGCATATAAACAAGGATATGAATCCTCTCTTGAATAGTGTTTCACTTCCAATGCTTCCACTCGACCCAACTATAGCCATTCGATAGACGTCGTGCCACGATTTAACTATTATCAAAGCGGAGCTTCCACGTTGAAGAACAACAGTATTCTCAACTCGAGAGAACTGTGTAAATTAGTCACACCGATATTCTCTGCTTAACCTTAGATATATTAACCAATAGAAAACTATCAAGTTAGTCATTCCATAGTTATCCAATACTATCGTTACGTAATCCCTTGGTGCCCTCAGCAGTCATGGGTAATACACTGTCTGTTAGGTGTGGCTTGCATTGTATTAGAGTGGGTGCACATATAGGATTATGATTAGTCCCACATCGCAAGATATTCTAAATGAAATCAGTATATATATGGGATTGGTAGCATGTAACAACAAGGGATTCCTTTTGTTACAAATAATATTGCCATGAAAATATATGTGCTCTAGGCGGATGTAGGGATTTCCAATCATGACGCTGGCACCGAAAGAGCTTCGTTCAGTGGTCTTGCTTCTTCTACACTAAATGAAGTGCACGCAAAGCGGAAGATGCAAGGGGGTGCCGGAAATTACAACATGGTATCAGAGCAAATGGTTAGATGGGACCAATATGATGCAACATTGACCTAAGTATCCTTCAATATGTGTGGTTTGAGCTCGAGATCCTCATTAAGATGGAGTTATAAGTTAGAACACGGCCCGCTCTAACCATGTAAAAGAGAACTCTTTGTAAAACAGCATGGCCCAACTGCTGGAGGTGGTAGCGACCTAATCTAAACTACTAGAGGTGTTAGCGACCTTATCCAAGTGTTTGAGGACTCTGTATAACTTCAAGTTGAATTGAGAAAAATGCTCGCCAAGGTGGAGAGCTGTTAGGTGTGGCTCACATTGTATTAGAGTGGGTGCGTATATTGGATTATGATTAGTCCCAAATCGCAAGGTATTCTAAAAGAAATTAGCATATATATGGGATTAGTAGCATGCAACAACAAGGGATTCCTTTTGTAACAAATAAATATTTCCATGAAAATATATGTGCTTTAGACGGATGTAGGGATATCCAATCATGACACTGGCACCGAAAGAGCTCCGTTCAGTGGTCTTGCTTCTTCTACACTGAAATAAAGTGCGCGCATAGCGGAAGATGCGAGGGGGTGCCGAAATAAGTACAACATTGCCCAACATTTGGAGAGCGTTACGTACTCTAGTGTCAACGGATACATTGATATTCAGTCTCAATGCGTCTTGATTAGGAACATTTAAAATGGTACATTTCTTTCATTGTGATGAATTACTCACGGTTACAACACTTTGTAACTACTATCACAAAACATACCATCTATGGATTTTCTATTAAATATACTTTTAGTTATATTGATTAATTAATATAACCACATTATATCAAGTATATAATAGAAAGAAAATACCTTTACTTCGAACAAGATTAGTCAATGAGTAAGATATATGTAACAAATTACATAATTGCTCCTAAGGCATACCCCTAACTCTATCAAAAGGTACTCGGTGGAAACTATTAATTCCGTTGTGCACTTTGATAAAGTGAATCGAAACTTGACTATAACATCAAGCCAATCACCACAATGCTATATTAAACCATCCCAAATCATACAATACAAATATTACTGGTTGGACTAACTCCGTTCATCCTTGCTACTCCAACCATCAAATACTTCATGCTTAAAAGAAAAGAAAGAAATTAACTATATATTAAATGCTTATATTTAAAAAATGATAAATACGTTCCCTTACTGATTACCCTAATAATCATCCTATATATATAATATAATCTTATTTTGTAGAAAACTACCCAACACTCCCAAAGGATAGGGACCTTAAGTCTCTTCTAGACCAATGACTCGTGTCTCATGTATACAATGTATTGTTCTTAATCTGCACTGATACTAAATGTGACATCCCATATATGCCTATCGACCAAACATGAATCGAAGACATATAGGAGACCAATGGTCGTATGCCCACTATAGGAACCTAGGGTCTAATATGCCGTATACTATATAGCTAGATCTGTGTTGACAACATTCGTTCACACGAATCGAAACTAAAGGGGAGACTGGTAGCCATATGCCCGCTCTAGAAACCCAGGGCTACTATCGTATGGCTATAGCCGGATTGTTCCTGTTGAGTCAAGATTTTTTAGAGTTTTGATTTCTAACAAAGGGATAAGCCGTGATCGACAAAAAGAAGTTATTCAGACACAAAGAGCTTCATATGATTAAAGGTTGATTATTTGGGCTTCATATGATTAAAGGTTGATTATTTGGTATGTTAGTAATGATTATTTATGTTAAAATCTATCCTCAAATAGAATATACCTTCAATCTTTGAATATATATATAAATATATATGAGTGCACATTAACTGTGCACTCTGGGCAAAACCGGTCGACTGGTCAAAACCAGGTGGTCGACCGTTTCTGCCCAGAATGCACAGATAACGTGCACAAGTGAACATAACGTATATATATTCAAATTCCTGTTTACTGGTCCTTTTTGACCTGTCGACCGTTTTCAAACAGAAAGCAACCCTTCGTATAGACACTTCCTTTTCTTCAACGGTTGCTTCTCTTTCTCTTCACCAATGATCATGACCTTTGTTCATACCTTTTCACAAAAGGTTACAACTGTTTATTTCTTATATAAACATCATGAAATCATTATTCCAAATATATAATCTAATTTTCTATTCTTCTAATCTCTATTCTATTGATCACTATCTTGTACTCTCAAGCGTTCAAATTGCTCATATTCTATCATATATCGTTTTGAATCCTGAAATTTATTTAACATCCTTTTGATTCAATACGATATCCACTTCCAAATCTTCATATATACAAATAATCTATTTGAGGATAAGATTATAGGAAGTTTGTACTACAAGTGACAAAATAGTGTTAGCAAGAACACATACCGTCAACAAACAATTATATTTATCTTTGTTGATGTCCTACGTGTTGTAAGAGGCAAGTGTTGAAGTCCTCGGTGTTGTAAGAGGCAAAGTGTTGAAGTCCTCAGTGTATTAGAGGCGTTAAATCCCGTTCGTCTGCTCGGGTGTCGTAAACCTGTTCCTCCGGGTGAAGCGAGGTAATTGGTAGTGAAAATCCAGATAGAAGTCTGGGACTGGACGTAGGACGGTGCTCCGAACCAGTATAAAAATCTCTGGTGTGATTTTTCTATTTTTATTTAATTTGCTACTATCATCTATTTCCGCATTTATATTATATTCCATATTACACGATCCGTGTGTACTATATTAGCACGTACACTGCATCCTTCAGTTCCTACAGTCTTAGTTACCTCGATGGAAATCATGACAAATATCCACCAATGGATCATGAACAAGTAGCCTCGGTCACGACCCTGCGTTTCCCCTATAAGTAACAAACTACTGGTCCAAGTGACATAAGGGGATATGGGCGCCTACCCATCTACTATGATGCGCATCCTAATATATAATTACGGTATCGCGAATCTTAGGCACTACCCTACGATCAAGCCACGGTTTTGGATACTGGCCAATTTGGTTCACTCCAAACCATAATAAGAGCTGGACAGAGGTAGATAGACACATAGAATATATACAATGACCACCACATGGCTTTAAATATAAGTCACCTCATGACTATCAAATACTCAACATGGAGAGTAGCACATACATACCCTGTATTGATTATCATCCAGGAGCAAAGAATAACTGAATAAATAATACAACGATATCTCATACCACTACGTGTTACTAATCCACTTATTCAGAGCTCATATACAACACTTGCCCTTCAGTATTCTATATAATGCGTCCAAAAACACTTAAAAAGTGTTATCGAAAGTCCCATACCAGGCAGTATCACTAAACTGTTTATTCTAATTTCTCATCACATAAAATATAATTTAAAATCACATAGAAAATATCATCACCTATCATATTAAAATCATCAATTAAATTAATATCAACATTTTAATATACAAGGAAAGAATGCACAAAAAAACAAATAAAATAAATTACTCAAATAAATAGAAATTAACAAAATAATACTTAATAAATCAATTATAAGATATAATTTTATATAACAAAATTAATACTTAAAAATTAGATAATAAATAATAAATATATATTTTAAAATTAATTAATCAACTAAACTTAATATAAGATTTTTTTTAGTATAATAAATAACTAGTTAGCATTAGAAATTCTCTTTACTTATATTTAAAGCCCAAATTGGTTTTATAAAACTAAATTATACATGTTATGGGAACCCGTGCTTAGCACTCGGAGTTTAAAAGGAATTGGAACTGAATTTATGCGCGTATGAATGTAAAAGTTTAAACGAAAAATGTTCAAGATGATGATTTTAGGTATAGTATTACAAAAAAGAATGAATATTAAGTTATCATTGTATTTGACTATTTTCCCACGAACAAACAACTAAAATATTCATACAAATAGAATAAAATAAATGTTTTTAACATACATTCTGTATGTTCTTGCAAAATATTACTTGAAACATCAAGAGATATTTTCTTCGAATAGGATGGTATTTCCTAAAAAAATCATCATAAATGATGGAATATGATTAGATAACTTGATAATCACAATCTTTAACTTTTCCTTACACATTAATAGCTGTTGAAGTCCTAAATACTTATTGTTATATTAGCACATGTAAAATTATAATCATTGAAAAACAAACTCAAACATTTCTAATAAAGAAGAACAACATTTCATGAAAACATAATATTCACAAATTAGATTAATTGAAACAAGTATAGTTTATTAGAGCTATATGAATCCTAAATGAATGTTAAAATAATTTACAATCAGTCGTGGTATTTAAAATAGTGAATAAGAAAGAAAAATAAGCACATTACATTTACGATAACTATGTTGTTGAACATTGAAATTAAGAATAAGGAAATAAAGAATCTAGCAATGACCTTTAGTACTTAATACTACGTAATCTTACATAATAAATTGTTGATTTTTTTTGTTACTTGAAGTCACATGGAAAACGTACAAAATGCTATGTATAAATTCGAATTACTGCTACTATTATTTCATGAGGTCAAATTTGATTATCTTTATCTTAAAGAGTGATTTATTGTTGAAATCGACAGTTAACATTTTCAAAAAAAATTAACAATCATTAAGATAATTATATATAAACAATCAAATGTGTTTATTATAGCAATCAAAGACATAAGAAAATAAAATTCAAGTAACTCAAAACTTTAGGCATGGAAAACCTACCAACTCAAAATGATCCACCAACATAATATAATTGCCATAATTATTATTCATTGACATTGATTTGGATCTCTGAACTACTTTTTATTATTATTAGCAATTGTTCTTATGAATTTATTTAATTTCTTATAAAAGTTTGTATTCCATCCATTTAAATTATTTATTTGTTTTCCTCTATAATTTATTTCCTTAAGGATACAAGTAAATTTTCTTTTATCCATATATTTTTCCATTCATTTCAATCCATAATATTTTGCAAGAAATCTCTATTTTTGTTATGTGCTTTAAATGAACTATAAAGCAATTATCTTAGCATGTTTTCCTTTGAGAAGAAACAATAATAGGATAATAAAAGTTATTAAATTCAATCGATTAAAGATGACGTTCCATATAAAAAGTTATGTACCTATGAAAGAATTGGTTGAACACATAATGAAAATTAGTATAACAATCTTATTATAGAATATTCTAATTCAAATAAACACAGAAGGCTACAAAATTATAGATGAAAGCAATAAAAACTGGTTTATAAGAAGTAACGACTTTTATTCTTATTGATGCTATTAACCTACACAAGGTAACACAAATTTAAGAAATTTAATTAGAAATAAGTTCATAATGGTATATAGAGTAAAAAAAATCAGTAACCAGCGTTCGCCAACATAAAATCAAATGCATGCATCGTTCTGTGTAGGATAAAAACTCAAAAATCCCATTAGATCATAGTGATTTTTAGATAGCTTTAAAAAGAACCTAATATCATTAGTAGACTTTGCAAATACAATGTTGGTGGAGTCATTTTAGTAAGGATGAAAATGAGACATACAAATAATAAATAGAAATGATGAATATGGATGAGAAAAGTTATCTAGTTGTAAATCTACACTACAAAAGGAAAAATGACTAATATCATAGACTAAAGTAAAAGACTAAACGACTTTATCCTTTTTAATAGTTTTTTCTTTATTAAGTAGAGAATGATAAGGAATTTTTGTACGAAAAATTAATACTTCCTTTAAACTAAGAGAATGATAATAAAGACATGAGGGAACGTTAAACAAAAAATGAAATTAATAATTCAAGTTTAAATTTAATTAAGGTCTAAAGGTTAAAAAGGAATAGATGAATTAATTGGAAAATGTTTCTTTAAATGATTAAGGGTTGAGTATAATAAGTTCAAATTGAATTAGGAATCAAGATATAAAAGGTCAAATATTGAATGTTTTATATATTTATATCAACAAATTTGAAACTTACTCATACAATAATGATTGTTCCTTAACTCTAAATTTTAAGTGGACTAATGTTTTCTTTATTATTCTTGGTAATTATTTTTAGTTAAATTTTGTTGCTATTTTATTATGGAATTTTTTATTTCAATTTTATCTCCGAACAAATAATTAATGTTTCCCTCCATAATTTAATTCCCTGACCATACAAATAAATTTTTTCTTTTTTCATAATTTTTACTTTAATTTCTTTTCATAATATCTTGTAACGATCCCCATTTTTTAAGATAAATTCAAATTGTTAATTAATTTAATTTTTGAATTTAATTGTAACTTAATGGTGAGTTAATTTGAATTTTTCTAAATTTTATAAAGATATGTGTTTGGTTTGTGTTTATATATATATATATATAATAATTTGAGATTTGAATTTGAAATTCAAATGTTAATATATTGAAATTTAATTGGACTTAAAGAAATTTTATATTTGAAAACAAAAATATAATAAATATGATTACTTAAGTTTAAGATGAAAATTTTAAAATAAGTATGTGTTAATAAGTTTAATATTTTAAGTTTATAAATATAAATGTATTAAAAATAAAATGGAATATAAAAATATATTTATATAAATAGGTATTTGATTATTTATTCATTTATTAGTACAAATTTATTAGTACAAATTGATTGTATATTAAATTTTGAATTTGGAATTTAAAAAAATAAAATAAAATAAAATTTGATTTATAGATTTTATATTTCCAAAGGATTAATATATATGGATATATATATATATAATCATTTATTTGTAATGAATAACTTTTTAAATCATTTGTTTTAAAATTGTATTAGAACAAAATAGATAAACATATCACATAATAACGATAGAGTAAGGATGTAAAATTAAAAATATACATCTATAAAATATTAAAATGAAAAGAGTTTAAAATAAAAAATTTAAATTGAATTCAAACAAGGTTTAAAAACATAATTTGAAAATAAAATAATGGAAAAGGACTCTACATAATTTTGTTTAAATTCAAGAAGTGTTAAAATAAACCACAAGTGTAAACTAAGTGGCATGAAGATTTACAAGTGGCAAATTTCTTTTAAATTTAATTTTAGTAAATATAAGAAAGAAAACAAAACCAGGCTTCTTCATTTGCTCAACTAAGTCTTCTTCTTTCCTTATCAAAGCTTAAAAAAAAATAAACCAGATCGAAATCTAGAGACCAAGAAAGTTTAAAGCAACAGATTAAACAAAATTGAAAACCAAAAATTAAATTCCAGATTTCCAGATTCAAGCAAATCAAAAACCTGAAGGCATGCAAGATTTAATTAAAAACTGGAAAAACATCAAGCAAAGCAAAAACCTGGAGGCATGCAAGATTTAATTCAAAACCAGAAAAACATCAAGCAAAGCAAAGGAATTCAAAAGCATCCAACCTGGAAATTGAATATCAAAAAATGTATATCATATGAATTCTTCTTCAACTCAATCATCTACATGCATTCTTCGTCTAAGTTTCAAGTTTCAAATCAAAGTTTCATCAGCAATTACAGTTTCAAGTTCAAAACTTCTTCCAAAAGCATTACTCTATCTTTCAATCATATAAGTGAGTAACTTCATTTTCAAAAGCTTAAGTATTTTTTATAACTAATTGCTTGATTTATGTCTGATATATGTATATATATGGGAGAGATTTCTGTATGATTGAATGCATGTTTGTTAAAGACTTGTAGAACACCTCTGTTTAAATTTCAAGTTCAGGATTAATTCAAAAAAAATCATTTCTGCTTGATCCATTGATTGTTAGGACTTAGTATCTTAACAAATTTTGTTTGTTTGATTATAAAGTAAATCTTTAAACTTGAATTTAAGTTAAACAAATTAGAGTCTGTTCTAAAAATCTTAAGAACAATTAAGGTTTAAAATAAGTGATAATTTCAAACATCTTAAAATATCAATTAAGGATTATAACTTGAATTCTTATCTGAAATTAGGATTTTTAAAACTAAGTACATATTTTTTAGTTAAGTTTTGGAAGTGCAATTCTGGTTTGCACTATTTTACGAATTTTGGAAAAATCTGTGGATCTAGACGGTTGTAGTTCTTCATGTAGGTGGAGAAGTGTCAAGGGAGGCCGGAAAAATACGGTGGTGATGGTCAGATGATTGTGGTGGAGGTGGCGAACATCTTAAATTCGTAAACCTAATTTTTTGCAAGGCTTAAGTTTTCAATTCGTTCGTCACCTATGATTGATCGAGTGCAGCGAGTTTCTGGATGATGGAAGATGGGTTGTAGACGAGGTCGTGGCCGGAGTTACACGAATTCTGGTGGTCGGAGGGTCGTGGACGACGCGTTGATAGGTTTTGGGGTGAGTTTCTGTCTCGAGTTCCAGATTTTGCTGGGGAACTCGATTTTGATTCAAGTTGTTATTGTGGATTTGGGTGATTGTGATCATACCTGGAGATGGTCGGCGATGTGTGAAGGCTGTCGAAGGTGGCTGGAGTTGGCCAGAGCCACGGTGCATATGCACCGTGCATTTGATTTTCTGATGATTTTTTTAGGGTTTGGGTAGGAAATTGTTCTCGGGATTTACTCGAGTTATTCGAGTGTTTACTCAAAGTAAAATAGGTTGTGACTCGAAGCAATTTTGGGTTTGCTTGAGTATTGGTTCGGTGATAATTTTTTGATGACCTGACTGTAAATTTAAATTTAGAAGCAAATTTTAACTGAAATTAAAGTTGTGATGATAGATTAAAACAAGTTTAAATCTAGTATGAAGTATAATTTCAAAATGACTTTGAATCTTTAAAGTTTTAAAATATTTGAAAAGGCTTTCAGTTTTTTTTTTAAAAACCTGACACTTTTTTTCTAGATTTTAAATTTTAATTTAAAATCTTTAACAGAATTTAAACTGGGTTTAAATTCAAAGTTAAAGTTCAGTTTTCAAATAAACTTTTAAATCTTAAAGTTTTAAAATGAAATTTGGGTTTTAAATTTAAGTTTTAAATCAAGATTTTAAAACAAAGTTTAAATCAAAATTAAAAAATGGATTCAAGTCTCTTTGAATCCAAATCTGGAAATCTAAATTAGTTTTAAATCTGAATTTGATTTTTAAACAAGTTTAAATAAAATAGCTTTCAAAAGTATATTTGTTTTCAAACAAATGTTTAACTTGATTTTGATAAATTTCTTTTATAAAGGTTTTCTTAATTTTGAGTGAAGAGTTAAATAAATTGTTTTAACTTGAATTTGCAAGATAAAATGTAATGTATTTTAAAGCTTAAATTTTAAATAAAAATTTAAGTAAATTAGTTAGAGCTTTTCTTATATAGGATTATAAGTGGATATTTAAATTTTGTAAATTTTTAAATATACAATCATTTTGAATCTTAAATTCAAAATGGAATTTGAATTTAAATTTGAAGTATAATGTTCAAAATACACTTAAATGTTAATGAAATCATAATAAAGAAATTAATTATCTTAGATATAATTAAGGTAATAAAATGATTTAATTAATAAGTTAATTAAAGAATGATTTATTTAATTTAGAAATAATAATTTAGATAAATTTATAATTAGAAATGATTAATAATGAATTAATCTAAGATAATTTCTTAAGAAAGTAATTAAAGAAATGTTATTAGTTAATGAAGATAATTAACTAGGGATTATTAAGTAATTAAATTGATATGATTAATTTTGATAATTAATTAGATTAATTATTTAGATAATGGATTATACATTTTTGAATGTAATTACTTAATGAAAGTAATTAAGGGATTAATTACTTATTGTAATTAATTTTGGTAATGTGATTAATTTAAGTTATTTAATTAATTTAGTTAATTAATTTAAGAAAATCATTTGATAATTGGATAAGTGTAATTACTTAGTGTAATTGATGGAGATGATTACTTAGGGAAGTAATAAATGATAATTACTGGGAGGTAATTAGTGAATATGATTTGTAAATGAAGTAATTTGGGTAATTACTTTTGTTATTAATCAAGGGTGATTAATAATTGTGTTTAATTAAAGATTAATTACTTAATGTGACTAATTTAAGTAAAAGTAATTTAATTTAAATATAATTAGAGATCATTGATTAATATAATTAATGATGTGATTTATAATGGACTAATTAAGGAATAATTAATAATGAGGTGATTAATTGATGTAATTAATTAAGGTGATTGATTAATTAATTTATATCAAATGATTTGTAATTAATTAATCAGGATTGCATAATTAATTCATAAGTAATTAATTTAATTGGAAATTAATTGAATTAATTAGGATTAAACAATTAATTAATCCAACCTATAAATGATTATTGAATGCTTGACCTTGCTTATAAATGTTTGCCTTGTATGAATTGCCTTGAATTGATTGATCTGTGATGTTCTGTTCTGTGAATTGAGTTGTGTTTAATTTATTTATTTATTCATCTATGATACATTTATCTGTGAATCTGTAAATGAAGATAAGCGTTATAGATTATACCGCTTATTGATATTTCTGTGTTTTGATCTGTGATGATTGAATAATGTTGCACTATTGTGTTAAACCCCTGGACTACACCATACACACACAAATATGGATTTCACGAGGAAATCGGTTAAGTCACAGATATTTGAATTTAATATTTTGAAATGGTTTTAAAGTTTGAATTTTGAATCTAAATAACTTTATAAATGGAATTGGGTTTTCTGAAACGGAAACAAGTAGTTTTAAAGAATAATTATGATGAAAAGATTTCAAGTTTGAAATTGAATGGTTTTGAAAGCTAAAATTGAATGTTTGTGAAAGATAGTTGAACCCAATTTTAAAATTGAAGAGGATTTTAAATGATGTATCTTTTATATGCAAAATATTTGAAATCGAGAATTGTTTTGAAAGTTATGAATGAATCTTTAGGAATTGTTTTGAAAGCTATGAAATGAGTCTTTGATTTAAAGACCGGATGAGTTAATCCATTTTGAAATGGAATTGTTTCGAAAAGCTATGAATGAATCTTTTTGTTTAAAAGATTGGAAATGGTAATTTGTTTAAACCATTTGAAAGAAAGGTTTTAGGTAATAAGTTGTGACTAAATTGAAATGCCATTTCCATATGTTTTTAAATATTGCGCTCATTATTCGGTTTAGCCAGGAGAGGACCTTGTGTCATATAACCCATTCCGAATAATGATACGACGTTATGGATAGCATTTGAAGACCGGTGGTGAAGACCGGTTATTTGCGAGAACAATAGGATGACCTATCGATTGTCTCTGCACCGAGTAGCTACAGTATAGAGATTTCCTAAGTGAGGGAAGTCCGATCAGGATTGTGGATTCCCGGATTTGCAAAGGCTTCTTCGGAAGTGTCTTCGATTCTATTCAAACCTGGAACAGACTTGTATAGATTGTATGTCTGACATTACAAATTGAGATATAAAGCTGATTTCCTTCAAATAACTATCTGTTGGAGGTGGAGAATTTATTCTCTTAGCTTAACACCCTTCTCTGAGACGTACGAGCTCAGAGGTTATGTAGTTGAATGTTATTAGTGATATACTCCCAATTTGGTAGTGTGACACGCAGAGTGTTGCTGATCATTTGTTGATCAAAGCATGGCTTTGTTAAAAAGCGTAACTTTGTGGACGAGACTTCGTCGAACCTCACCACCCGGTAATGGTCAAAACAGGAATCGTGGCAGCAAGGTTATTTGAGGGTAGCGCCCTATGAGGGTATATCCATTTCCTTCTGGATTATAAGTGGTATCATGGTATGGAGCCCAGATACTTACTTTGTGGTTGCTGCAAAACTTATTGCTTTGTGGTTTTCGGTTGCGAAGCGCTTCGGATAAAGGCTGGTAACGACCAGGAGGCATACTCATGTCAGTAATTACCTAGTTACAGAGGTAACCCGACCTTGTGTAGCAGAGATCCGGTTAGGTTCTCGGGGACGCCCCTCCATAGGCGTTCCATTTTACATGGGAAGTTTCTTTGCCCAACCATTTGTTGGAAATCCAATCACCCAATACGATCCCTTTACGGTTTTAGTTGTAGAACTTGTCATCTAATATGGCAGCTATAGTAGGCATACTATAATGGTACGTATGCTGGCTAAGATTAATATTATACTTTCGAAAATGTTTTCTACATTAATAATAATATCAAAGAGTTTTCTCATATAAAGCATATTTGACTATCATAAGGAGAAATCTCCCCCAAGTGTGCGATTGCATTGTGTGTGTGCTGGGAGGCCTTATGGTAGTTTCATTTTCCAAAAGCATGAACGGTTTTCTTTTAAAAAAAACTGTTTTATTTCAAACAACAGTTTTGTTTACTCATACCAGTCTTGCTTGTCTTAGTGAAATGTGATGGGGGGTTCTCGCTCTTTGTTAAGTGGCGAGCAGGAGACTCTTACCCCCACACGTCCTCTTTACGGGGTTGGTTAGGCGGAGGCCGTGACAGTCGAAAGCCCGGCCGTAAAAGCAAGTCCGAGGTACCATTGGAAGCCACGGCGGGGCTAGGATGGTTGAAAAGCCTACCAGTCGAGAGTGGCCGCTGCCAGACGGTCGAAGACCCGAGACTATTTCATTTGGTATCAAAGCTGAAGGTTAAAACTTTAGCTCAGGAATATAACACATTAAGTAACTCATTAGAGATAGGGTGAAGTATACCTTAGAATGAGTATATCCCTAAGATATCCTTTCGAATGCCTCAGTAAATTCTCTTACTATCCACTGATAGTAAGTATGAGTGCAAGAAGAGGACGAGATAAGGGACAGGGGAGTACGACTATAAATGGTCGATACCCTGCAATAGTGGAAACAACTTTCTCAATCAATCTCCTTTGATTCGCCTTTTCAATTCTTTAAAGATTCCTGCCTGCTCCAGGAAGAAGCTTTGATATATTTGCATGGGACATAAACTCCAAATGGGTTAGAATAGTTTGTTCGGATGAATTGTTTGTTTTGGTTGCTATGGTTGATAGGTATATTTTGGTTGTTTAAACTAAATTTTTTAGGGAATTCCGACTTGAGCTTGGAATCCATACCCAGTGTTTGAGAATTGTGGAAGATTAAATTCCTTTATTTGTTTCTTTGGGGTCTAGATATGCTTTACGAATGGTTAGTTATCCATTCGAACTAACCAACACCCCTGCATACTTCGTAGATCAGGATAACCCGAGTATCTTGATTCGTTCCTATATCTATTGTTGATATTCTGATTTGGTAAGCCAAATGCAGAATAGATACCCAGTTTGATTTAGAAACTGTCTATGTCTTTGTGTATCCATCTTTGTTGTCTCCCTGCTTGCAAATTTCGAGAACGAAATTTTCCTAAAGGGGGGATCTGTAACGATCCCGATTTTTTAAGCTAAATTCAAATTGTTAATTAATTTAATTTTTGAATTTAATTGTAAATTAATGGTGAGTCAATTTGAAATTTTCTAAGTTTTATAAAGATATGTGTTTGGTTTGTGTTTATATATATATATATAATAATTTGAGATTTGAATTTGTAATTCAAATGTTAATATATTGAAATTTAATTGGACTTAAAGAAATTTTATATTTGAAAACAAAAATATAATAAATATGATTACTTAAGTTTAAGATGAAAATTTTAAAATAAGTATGTGTTAATAAGTTTAATATTTAAAGTTTATAAATATAAATGTATTAAAAATAAAATGGAATATAAAAATATATTTATAAAAAAAGGTATTTGATTATTTATTCATTTATAAGTACAAATTGATTGTAATTAAATTTTGAATTTGGAAATTTTAAAATAAAAATAAAATAAAATTTGATTTATTGATTTTATATTTCCAAAGGACTAATATATATGGATTTATATATATATATATATATATAATTATTTATTTGTAATGAATAACTTTTCAAATCATTTGTTTTAAAATTGTATTAGAACAAAATAGATAAATATATCACATAATTACGATAGAGTAAGGATGTAAAATAAAAAATACACATATATAAAATATTAAAATGAAAAGAGTTTAAATAAAAAATTTAAGTTGAATTCAAACAAGGTTTAAAAACACAATTTGTAAATAAAGTAATGGAAAAGGACTCTACGTAATTTTGTTTAAATTCAACAAGTGTTAAAATAAAGCACAAGTGTAAACTAAGTGGCATGAAGATTTACAAGTGGCAAATTTCTTTTAAATTTAATTTTAGTAAATATAGGAAAGAAAACAAAACCAGGCTCCTTCATTTTCTCAACCAAGTCTTCTTCTTTCCTTATCAAATCGGAAAAAAAACCAGATGGAAATCTAGAGACCAAGAAAGTTTAAAAGCAATAGATTAAACAAAATTGAAAATCAAGAATTAAATTCCAGATTTCCAGATTTCCAGATTCAAGCAAATCAAAAACCTGAAGGCATGCAAGATTTAATTCAAAACCAGAAAAACATCAAGCAAAGCAAAGGAATTCAAAAGCTTTCAACCTGGAAATTGAATCTAAAAGAAAAATAGCATATGCATTCTTCTTCAACTCAATCATCTGCATGCGTTCTTCATCTAAGTTTCAAGTTTCAAATCAAAGTTTCGTCAGCAATTACAGTTTTGAGTTCAAAACTGCTTCCAAAAGCACTACTATGTCTTTCAATCATGTAGGTGAGCAACTTCATTTTCAAAAGCTTAAGTATTTTTTATAACCGATTGCTTGATTTATGTCTGATATGTGTATATATATGGGAGAGATTTCTGTATGATTGAATGCATGTTTGTTAAAGACCTGTAGAACACCTCTGTTTAAATTTCAAGCTCAGGATTAATTCAATAAAAATCATTTCTGCTTGATCCATTGATTGTTAGGACTTAGTATCTTAACAAGTTATGTTTGTTTGATTATAAAGTAAAATTTTAAACTTGAATTTAAGTTAAATAAATTAGAGTCTGTTCTAAAAATCTTAAGAAGAGTTAAGGTTTAAAATAAGTGATAATTTCAAACATCTTAAAACATCAATTCAGGATTATAACTTGAATTCTTATCTGAAATTAGGATTTTTAAAACTAAGTTCACATTTTTTTAGTTAAGTTTTGGAAGTGCAATTCTGGTTTGCACTATTTTGGGAATTTTGGAAAAATCTGTGGATCTAGTGGATCTGGAAGGTTGTAATTCTCCATGGAGGCAGAGAAGTAACTGGGGAGGCCAGGAAAAATATGGTGGTGATGGTCAGATGATTGTAATGGAGGTGGCGAACATCTTAAATTCATAAACCTAATTTTTTACAAGGCTTAAGTTTTCAATTCATTCGTCACCTATGATTGATCGAGTGCAGCGAGTTTCTGGATGATGGAAGCTGGGTTATAGACGAGGTCGTGGCCGGAGTTGCATGAATTCTGGTGGTCGAAGGGTCGTGGATGGTGCGTTGATAGGTTTTGGGGTGAGTTTCTGTCTCGAGTTCTAGGTTTTGCTGGGGGACTCGATTTTAATTCAAGTTGTTGTGGTGGATTTGGGTGATTGTGATCATACCTGGAGATGGTCGGCGACGTGTGAAGGCTGTCGAAGGTGGATGGAGTTGGCCAGAGCCACGGTGCATGTGCACCGTGTATTTGATTTTCTGATGATTTTTTTTGGGTTTGGGTAGGAAATTGTTCTCAGGATTTACTCGAGTTATTCGAGTATTTACTCGAAATAAAATAGGTTGTGACTCGAAGCAATTTTGGGTTTGCTCGAGTATTGGTCCGGTGACAGTTTTTTGATGACCTGACTGTAAATTTAAATTTAAAAGCAAATTTAAACTGAAATTAAAGTTGTGATGATAGATTTAAACAAGTTTAAATCTAGTATGAAGTATAATTTCAAAATGACTTTGAATCTTTGAAGTATTAAAATATTTGAAAAGGGATTCAGTTTTTTTTTTAGAAAAAACCTGACAGTTTTTTTCTAGATTTTAAATTTTAATTTAAAATCTGTAAAAGAATTTAAATTGTGTTTAAATTCAAAGTTAAGTTCGGTTTTCAAATAAATTTTTAAATCTTAAAGTTTTAAAATGAAATTTGTGTTTTAAATTTAAGTTTTAAATCAAGATTTTAAAACAAAGTTTAAAATCAAAGTTTAAATCAAAATTAAAAAATGGACTCAAGTCTCTTTTAATCCAAATCTGGAAATTTAAATTAGTTTTAAATCTGAATGTGTTTTAAACAAGTTTAAATTAAATAGCTTTTAAAAGTATATTTGTTTTCAAACAAATGTTTAACTTGATTTTGATAAAATTCTTTTATAAAGGTTTTCTTAATTTTGAGTGAAGAGTTAAATAAATTGTTTTAACTTGAATTTGCAAGATAAAATGTAATGTATATTAAAGCTTAAATTTTAAATAAAAATTTAAGTAAATTAGTTAGAACTTTTCTTATATAGGGTTTTAAGTGGATATTTAAATTTGGTAAATGTTTAAATATATAATCATTTTGAATCTTAAATTCAAAATGGAAATTGAATTTAAATTTGAAGTGTAATGTTCAAAATACACTTAAATGTTAATGAAATCATTAATAAAGAAATTAATTATCTTAGAGATAATGAAGGTATTTAATTAAAAATGATTTATTTAATTTATAAATAAATAATTTAGATAAAATTATAATTAGAAATTATTAATAATGAATTAATCTAAGATAATTTCTTAAGAAAGTAATTAAAGAAATGTTATTAGTTAATGAAGATAATTAACTAGGGATTATTAAGTAATTAAATTAATATGATTAATTTTGATAATTAATTAGATTAATTAATTTAGATAATCAGTTATACATTTTTGAATGTAATTACTTAATGAAAGTAATTAAGGGATTAATTACTTATTGTAATTAATTTTGGTAATGTGATTAATTTTAATTAATTAATTAATTTAAGAAAATCATTTGATAATTGGATAAGTGTAATTACTTAGTGTAATTAATGGAGATAATTACGTAAGCAAGTACTTTTGTTATTAATCAAGGGTGATTAATAATTGTGTTTAATTAAAGATTAATTACTTAATGTAACTAATTTAAGTAAAAGTAATTTAATTTAAATATAATTAGAGATCATTAATTAATATAATTAACGATGTGATTTATAATGGACTAATTAAGGAATAATTAATAATTAGGTGATTAATTGATGTAATTAATTAAGGTGATTGATTAATTAATTTATATCAAATGGTTTGTAATTAATTAAACAGGATTGGATAATTAATTCAAAAGTAATTAATTTAATTGGAAATTAATTGAATTAATTAGGATTAAACAATTAATTAATCCTATCTATAAATGATTATTGAATGCTTGACCTTGCTTATGAATGTTTGCCTTGTATGAATTGCCTTGAATTGATTGATCTGTGATGTTCTGTTCTGTGAATTGAGCTATGTGTAATTTATTTATTTAATTATTCGTCTGCGATACATTTATCTGTGAATCTGTAAATGAAGATAAGCGTTATAGATTATACCGCTTATCGATATTTCTTTGTTTTGATCAGTGATGATTGAATAATGTTGCACTATTGTGTTAAACCCCTGGACTACACCATACACACACAAATATGGATTTGACGAGGAAATCAGTTAAGTCAAAGATATTTGAATTTTAATATTTTGAAATGGTTTTAAAGTTTGAATTTTGAATCCAAATAACTTTAGAAATGGAATTGGGTTTTCTGAAACGGAAACAAGTAGTTTCAAAGAATAATTATGATGAAAAGATTTCAAATTTGAAATTGAATGGTTTTGAAAGCTAAAATTGAATCTTTGTGAAAGATAGTTGAACCCTATTTTAAAATTGAAGAGGATTTTAAATGATGTATCTTTTATATATAAAAGATTTGAAATCGGGGATTGTTTTGAAAGTTATGAATGAATCTTTGGGAATTGTTTTGAAAGCTATGAAATGAGTCTTTGATTTAAAGACCGGATGAGTTAATCCATTTTGAAATGGAATTGTTTTGAAAAGCTATGAATGAATCATTTTGTTTAAAAGATTGGAAATGGTAATTTGTTTAAACCATTTGAAAGAAAGGTTTTGGGTAATAAGTTGTGACTTAATTGAAATCCCATATCCATATGTTTTTAAATATTGCGCTCATTTTTCTGTTTAGCCGAGAGAGGACCTTGTGTCATAAAACCCATTGCGAATAATGATACGACGTTATGGATTGAATTTGAAGACCGGTGGTGAAGACCGGGTATTTGCGAGAATGATAGGATGACCTATCCATTGTCTCTGCACCGAGTAGCTACAGTATAAAGATTTCCTAAGTGATGGGAAGTCCGATCGGGATTGTGGATTCCCTGATTTGCAAGGGCTTCTTCGGAAGTGCCTTTGGTTCTGTTCGAACCCGGAACAGACTTGTATGGATTGTATGTCTGACATTACAAACTGAGATATAAAGCTGATTTCTTTCAAATACATATATGTAGGTGGCGGATAATTTATTCTCTTAGCTTAACACACTTCTCTCGGACGTATGAGCTCAGTTGTTATGTAGTTGAAGGTTATTAGTGATATACTCTCAATTTGGTAGTGTGACATGCTTGAGTGCTGCTGATCATTTGTTGATCAAAGCATGGCTTTGTGAAAAAGCGTAGCTTTGTGGACGAGACTTCGTCGAACCTCACAACCCGGTTATGGTCAAAACAGGAATCGTGGTAGCAAAGTTATTTGAGGGTAGCGCCCTCTGAGGGTATGTCCATTTCCTTCTGGATTATAAGGGTATCATGGTATGGAGCCCAGATACGTACTTTGTGGTTGCTTCAAAATTCATTGCTTTGTGGTTGTCGATTGGGAAGCGCTTCGGACAAAGGTTGGTAACGATCGGGATGTGGCATACTCGTGTCAGTAGTTACCTAGTTACAGAGGTAACCCGACCTTATGTACCAGAGAACCGGTTAGGTTCTCGGGGACGTCCCTCCAGAGGCGTTCCATTTTACATGGGAAGTTCCTTTGCCCTGCCATTTGTTGGAAATCCAATCACCCAATACGAGCCCTTTACGGTTTTAATTGTAGAACATGCCATCTAATATGGTAGCTGTAGTAGGCATACTATAATGGTACGTATGCTGGCTAAGATTAATATTATACTTTCGAAAATGTTTTCTACACTATGCACTAATAATAATATCAAAGAGTTTTCTCGTATAAAGCATATTTGACTATCATAAGGAGAAATCTTCCCCAAGTGTGCGATTGCATTGTGTGTGTGCCGGGAGGCCTTATGGTAGTTTCATTTTTCAAAAGCATGAACGGTTTTCTTTTAAAAAAATCTGCTTTTATTTCAAACAACCGTTTTGTTTACACATACCAGTCTTGCTTTTCTTAGTGAAATGTGATGGGGGTTCTACCTCTTTGTTAGGTGGCAGCAGGAGACTCTTACCCCCACACGTCCTCTTTACGGGGTTAGTTAGGCGGAGGCCGTGACAGTCGAAAGGCCGACCATAAAAGCAAGTCGGGGTACCATTGGAAGCCACGGCGGGGTTGGGATGGTTGAAAAGCTTACCAGTCGAGAGTGGCCGCTGTCAGAAGGTCGAAGACCCGAGACTATTTCATTTGGTATAAAAGCTGAAGGTTAAAACTTTAGATCAGGAATATAACACATTATGTAACTCATTAGAGATAGGGTGAAGTATACCCTAGAATGAGTATATCCCTAAGATATCCGTTCGAATGCCTCAGTAAATTCTCTTACTATCCACTGATAGTAAGTATGAGTGCAAGAAGAGGACGAGATAGGGGACAGGGGAGTATGACTATAAATGGTCGATACCCTGCAATAGTTGAAACAACTTTCTATATCAATCTCCTTTGATTCATCTTTTCAATTCTTTGATGATCCCTGGTGCTTCAGGAAGAAGCTTTGATATATTTGCATGGGACATATACTCCAGATGGGTCAGAATTGTTTGTTTAGATGAATTGTTTTTTTGGTTGCTATGGTTGATAGGTATATTTTGGTTGTTTAAACTAAATTTTTTGGGGAATTCCGACTTGAGCTTGGAATCTATACCCAGTGTTTGAGAATTATGGAAGATTAAATTCATTTATTTGTTTCTTTGGGGTCTAGATATGCTCTACGAATGGTTAGTTGTCCATTCGAACTAACCAATGCCCCTGCATACTTCGTAGATCAGGATAACCCAAGTATCTTGATTCGTTCCTATATCTATTGTTGATATTCTGATTTGGTAAGCCAAATGCAGAATAGATACCCAGTTTGATTTGGAAACTGTCTCTATATCTTTGTGTATCCATCTTTGTTGTCTCCCTTCTTGCAAATTTCGAGGATGAAATTTTCTTAAAGGGGGATCTGTAACGATCCCGATTTTTTAAGCTAAATTTAAATTGTGAATTAATTTAATTTTTGAATTTAATTGTAAATTAATGGTGAGTTAATTTGAATTTTTCTAAATTTTATAAAGATATTCGTTTGGTTTGTGTTTACATACATACATACATATATATATATATATATATAATAATTTGAGATTTCAATTTGAAAATGTTAATATATTGAAATTTAATTGGACTTAAAGAAATTTTATATTTGAAAACAAAAATATAATAAATACGATTACTTAAGTTTAAGATGAAAATTTTAAAATAAGTATGTGTCAATAAGTTTAATATTTTAGTTTTATAAATATAAATGTATTAAAAATAAAATGGAATATAAAAATATATTTATAAGAAAAGGTATTTGATTATTTATTCATTTATAAGTACAAATTGATTGTATATTAAATTTTGAATTTGGAAATTTAAAAAATAAAAAAATAAAAAATAAAATTTGATTTATTGATTTTATATTTCCAAAGGACTAATATATATGGATATATATATATATATATAATTATTTATTTCTAATGAATAACTTTTCAAATCATTTGTTTTAAAATTGTATTAGAATAAAATTCATAAACATATCACATAATTACGATAGAGTAAGGATGTAAAATTAAAAATATACATATATAAAATATTAAAATGAAAAGAGTTTAAATAAAAAAATTAAATTGAATTCAAACAAGGTATAAAAACACAATTTGTAAATAAAATAATGGAAAAGGACTCCACATAATTTTGTTTAAATTCAACAAGTGTTAAAATAAACCACAAGTGTAAACTAAGTGGCATGAAGATTTACAAGTGGCAAATTTCTTTTAAATTTCAATTTAAGGAAATATAAGAAAGAAAACAAAACCAGGCTCCTTTATTTTCTCAACTAAGTCTTCTTCTTACCTTATCAAATCTATAAAAAAACCCAGATCGAAATCTAGACACCAAGAAAGTTTAAAAGCAACAGATTAAACAAAATTGAAAACCAAGAATTAAATTCCAGATTTCCAGATTCAAGCAAATCAAAAACCTGAAAGCATGCAAGATTTAATTCAAAATCAAAAAAACATCAAGCAAAGCAAAGGAATTCAAAAGATTTCAACCTGGAAATTGAATCTCAAAAAAAAAAAACATATGCATTCTTCTTCGATTCAATCATCTACATGCATTCTTCATCTAAGTTTCAAGTTTCAAATTAAAATTTCATCAGCAATTACAGTTTCAAGTTCAAAATTTCTTCCAAAAGCACAACTTTGTCTTTCAATCATATAGGTGAGTAACTTCATTTCCAAAAGCTTAAGTAATTTTTATAACTGATTGCTTGATTTATGTCTGATATGTGTATATATATGGGAGAGATTTCTGTATGATTGAATGCATGTTTGTTAAAGACCAGTAGAAAACCTCTGCTTAAATTTCAAGCTCATGATTAATTCAAAAAAAATCATTTCTGCTTGATCCATTGATTGTTAGGACTTAGTATCTTAACAAGTTATGTTTGTTTGATTATAATGTAAATTTTCAAACTTGAATTTAAGTTAAATAAATTAGAGTCTGTTCTAAAAATCTTAAGAACAGTTATGGTTTAAAATAAGTGATAATTTTAAACATCTTAAAATATCAATTTAGGATTATAACTTGAATTCTTATCTGAAATTAGGATTTTTAAAACTAAGTTCACATTTTTTAAGTTAAGTTTTGGAAGTGCAATTCTGGTTTGCACTATTTTGGGAATTTTGGAAAAATCTATGGATCTAGTGGATCTGGAAGGTTGTAGTTCTTCATGGAGGTGGAGAAGTGACTGGGGAGGCCAGGAAAAATACGGTGGTGTTGGTCAGATGATTGTGGTGGAGGTGGCGAACATCTTAAATTCATAAACCTAATTTTTTGCAAGTTTTCAATTCGTTCGTCACCTATGATTGATCGAGTGCGGCGAGTTTCTGGATGATGGAAGCTGGGTTGTAAACGAGGTCGTGGCCGGAGTTGCACGAATTCTGGTGGTCGGAGGGTCGTGGACGGCGCGTTGATAGGTTTTGGGGTGAGTTTCTATCTCGAGTTCCAGGTTTTGCTGGGGGACTCGATTTTGATTCGAGTTGTTGTGGTGGATTTGGGTGATTGTGATCATACCTGGAGATGGTCGGCGATGTGCGAAGGCTATCGAAGGTGGCTGGAGTTGGCCAGAGCCACGGTGCATGTGCATCGTGCATGTGCACCGTGCATTTGATTTTCTGATGATCTTTTTTGGGTTTGGGTAGGAAATTGTTCTCGGGATTTACTCGAGTTATTCGAGTGTTTACTCAAAGTAAAATAGGTTGTGACTCGAAGAAATTTTGGGTTTGCTCGAGTATTGGTCTAGTGATAGTTTTTTGATGACCTGACTGTAAATTTAAATTTAAAAGCAAATTTAAACTGAAATTAAAGCTGTGATGATAGATTAAAACAAGTTTAAATCTAGTATGAAGTATAATTTCAAAATGACTTTAAATCTTTAGAGTTTTAAAATATTTTAAAAGGGTTTCAGTTTTTTTTTAAAAACTAGGCAGTTTTTTGCTAGATTTTAAATTTTAATTTAAAATCTGTAACAGAATTTAAACTGGGTTTAAATTCAAAGTTAAGTTCAGTTTTCAAATAAGTTTTTAAATCTTAAAGTTTTAAAATGAAATTTGGGTTTTAATTTTAAGTTTTAAATCAAAATTTTAAAACAAAGTTTAAAATCAAAGTTTAAATCAAAATTAAAAAATGGATTCAAGTCTCTTTGAATCCAAATCTGGAAATTTAAATTAGTTTTAAATCTGAATGTGTTTTAAACATCTTTAAATTAAATAGCTTTTAAAAGTATATTTGTTTTCAGACAAATGTTTAACTTGATTGTGAAAAAAATTCTTTTATAAAGGTTTTCTTAATTTTGAGTGAAGAGTTAAATAAATTGTTTTAACTTGAATTTGCAAGATAAAATGTAATGTATTTTGAAGCTTAAATTTTAAATAAAAATTTAAGTAAATTAGTTAGAACTTTTCTTATATAGGGTTATAAGTGGATATTTAAATTTGGTAAATGCTTAAATATATAATCATTTTGAATCTTAAATTCAAAATGGAATTTGAATTTAAATTTAAAGTGTAATGTTCAAAATACACTTAAATGTTAATGAAATCATTAATAAAGAAATTAATTATCTTAGAGATAATTAAGGTAATAAAATGATTTAATTAATAAGTTAATTAAAGAATGATTTATTTAATTTATAAATAAATAATTTAGATAAATTTATAATTAGAAATGATTAATAATGATTTAATCTAAGATAATTTCTTAAGAAAGTAATTAAAGAAATGTTATTAGTTAATGAAGATAATTGTAACGACCCAGAATTTTTATTAATTAAAATTTGAATATTTAATTTATTTTAAATATTAATGAGTGAAATTTATAAGTCGAATAAATTTTAATTTGAATTATTGAATTTAATTGGATAATTAAATCGATAATTTGATATGTTAAATTATGGAAATAATTGAAAATCGAGTTAAATATGATTGAAATTGATTTGTAAAATTTTATTTTATCATATTGAAGTTAGAATGATATTTTAGAACTTTTAAAATCGAATTAAGAGTTAATTTGTGAAAATTGAATATTTTAATATTTAATAATCGACTGTAAATTAGCCAATTTTTGAACAGTCTCAGAATTGAACGAAACCAGCTCCATTGGATCCATAATAGTTAGTTATTATCGGATTTCAATTTTCGTGTCAATCGGAGTTATCGTTTGAGCGTGGCAGCTCGAAACGCATCGAATTGTTTTTAATATTAATTTGGCAAGTTAAAATAGCCATTTTTCAAAAAGTCTCGGATTTCGATGAAACCAGTTTCATCGGATCCGTAATGTGATATTATTGTAAGGTTTCAAATTTCGTGTCAATTGGATTTACTGTTTGTTTGGTACAAATTAAAACGCCTAGAAAATCGTTTAAATCGGTTTAATTTAAATTGAACGTTTATCGCTATAACTCGCACAGATGATCGAATTAGCTTTCGAAACCTATTCCATTGTGTCCGGAACGCGGGATAAACCCTAGGAACGTCAGTTTCGGCGCGTAAATCGGAGTTTAGAAAACCTGGAATGAATAGTGTTTTGAATAATTTCCTATAAATAGCCCCTTCACTCTAAAAATAAAATAAAAATAAAATAAACCTAACCCTAATCTATATGCAGCCGCCACCTCCTTTATCAAAGGCCAGAAATTTTCGATTTTCTTTCCTCAATTACTTCCAATCCGTGAAGTTTTAGCCAAAGTTGTTAACTACAACATTATAGAGCACGACGAGATCTTTAAATCCATACGGATATGATCGTAAATGGAGCATCGTAGTGGAAGCTATAGGGGGCCGATTGCTACAGGTTGCGCACGCCATACGAGGAGCTACATGTGGCCGATCTTCCTAGGGTTGCAGCCGAATGGAGTGGTGGGTGAGGGCTTTGACATGGAGCTACCTGATCGACATGTAGTTGTGTATTTGGCTCGCGAAATTTAAACCTAATTTTCGTGAATGGGTTCATGGTGACGGCCTGGAAAACGTGAGGGAGAGGGAGAAGAAGACGTGCGGCTATGATCTGATGGGAGTGGGAATGCACGGCCTAGATGTTGTAGGTTGAAAATTATAATTAATTGTTGTAAATTTTAGTTTAAATCGTGTACAAACTTCAAAAATTCATAACTTTTTCATACGAGGTCGAAAACGCGCGAAACCAGTTGCGTTGGAATTGTATCGTCGAGCACTACGCGATGCAATTTGATTGGAGTCGTTTGGAGTTAGTGAGAATTTCGGGTAAAATTAAACGCGCGCTTAATTTTATTCGAAATAAATCGCTAAAACGAAATTGAAACCAAGGTGAGAACTTCTCATTCAATCGAATCAGTTTCGATTTTATTTTAAATAGTTAGATTTAAAATATTTGAATGCATGTTTGAATGATGATTGTTATCTATTGATTGTTAAAATAGACATTATGCGCCGTTAGTAAGCGGATGTTATTTATTAAAAACATATACCGCGAATATTTCATAAACAGTGAAATTGGTATTATATATAATAGCAATATATATATATATTGGCATATGTATATATTGCAGTTGTTGATTCCCCGCATTTTTTAGCGGATGAGACCCTATTGCGCCGTTATTAAGCGGATAATATTTTAAATCCCATATACCGCGATAATTTCGTACTGGAGCGAAATTGGTATTGTGCTAATGTTTGTGGATGCAGGAAAACAGGTTGGAGGGATCCAACTGGATTCCTCAACAGTATTTATTTGATTTCAGATATTTTGATATTTGATGGATTATCATATCGATATATGATATCGTTGTTGTCGTGATTGGCTATTTGGTGTGTAGCATCACTAGGCCAAATTTTGGAATTTTAAAAATGATTTTTAAAGTGATTTTTGAAGTATACTATATTTTTGGAATTGATCCATTTTAAATAAATAAACGTTATAATTTTTAATGTTATAAAAATTATGATTTTTGAGAAATATAGTTAAAAGTTGATTTTTTGAAAATATGGTATTAATGATCTTATAAAGTAATTTAAATTGGGATTTTTGAATTTATTGTGAAAAGTTTAAATATAGGATTTATAAAATTTGATTATTTTATAAATCAAAATGGTGAAATTATAAAGGAATTTGAAGACGTTTTAAAGAATAATATAAATTGATTTATATTAAGAGATTTATAAATGGATATTTATAAATTGAAATATTGACATTATAAAACGAGTTTTTATAAGTGTTTGAATGAAGTGAAAATGGATTGCATAAGTGAATGGAATTTATAAAATTTTAAATGGTGAAGTTATAAATGAAATTTATAAATAGTAAGATTTATAAATTTTATAAAGTTATTAAAAGAATGGTTTTGGATAAATCATTGAATCTTATAAGTTATAGGATTTATAATTATGAAGTTCAAAGGAACGATTTTTGCAAACGAATAAATTATAAGTATTTAACTTATAATATGAACTTTTAGTTTATAATTGAGTTATAAACTGGAATAGGTTAATAAAGGAATTTATAAAAGGAATTGATATAAAGTAAATAGAAATAGAATTTATAAACGTTGTTTTATAAATTCGCAAACGACTTATTTTGATAAGTAAATTGTTATAACTTGTTTATGGAGTTATATTCACGTTCTAGACAGTGAATAATCCTTTGAAATGAAATGAATAGAAATGATGAAGTTAGTTAACGTAGTATATTCACGTTTTTGAATAGTAAATAATACGTTAAAGAAATTGTTTTGAATGTGATGTTTTAAATAAAATTAAAACGATCTAACGATGTTTTAAAAGGTGTTGAGATTCGAAACCACAGGTTTCAACATTCATTGTTGAAATAGACGTTTTCGAGAAATAAAAGGAAATGGTAGACTATAACACTGTTGTTATAGTAAATGATTTCCGAAAGGAAATGTTTTGTATAGTATTGGGATTTATATATCTATTTTAATTTCGAATCCCTATACTAGTGATTTTGGGTTGTCGTAACGATGTTTTACGTAACATTCGTTTTGGCCCAAATAAGTATGTTAAGAGAATGATTTCCTTAATAGAATGAAATATATACTAAATTTCGATTTAAGTATATTGAATATTTTCCAAGTGTAGAAAATAAAAAGATTTGTGAATTACTTATTTTTAATAAGTATGGAATTGTTTTCCAATAAATAAGTGAATATTTTGAGAATTTATCTTTTTGAAGATAAATGGAAAATGAATATTAGAAATCGAATTGAAACGTATATTCACAGATATTTTGGGAATTATAAATTCACTATGGAATTTATAAAATAAAGTGGAATTTGTTTAAAAATAAATATTGATTTATTTTTAAAGTATTGAAAATCATATATCTTGTAAAGATATTTTGGAAAATAAATAATTTGGAAAATAATTTGGAATCTGGTGATGTGTGCATATCCATTGATAGTTCAATAACCGACTATCAATATTTACCTTTGAAAGGTATTTGTTGTGATTTGCTTGAATTTGAATGCACGCTTATTTTTAAATTATTGCGCTCGTTATTCGGATTACCCATTCCGAATAGTGATACGACGTAATGGATAGCATTGATGATCGGTGTTGAAGACCGGATATTTGTGAGAGCGATAGGATGACCTATCGATTGACTCTGCACCGAGTTGCTCCGGTATAGAGTTCTCCATATGTGATGGGGAATCCGATCAGGATTGTAGATATCCGGATTGCAAGGACTTCTTTGTAAGTGCCTTTGGTTCTGTTCGAGCCCGGAACAGACTTGTATGGATTGTATGCCTGACATTACAAGTTGAGATATAAAGCCGATTTCTTTCAAATATATTTTCTGTTGGTGGCGGAGAATTTATTCTCTTAGCTTAACACCCTTCTATGAGACGTACGTGCTCAGAGGTTATATAGTTGAAGGTTATCAACAATATATTCCCAATTTGGTAATGTGACATGCTGAGTGTTGCTGAAATGATCATTGTGTTGATTATTTGTGATAGGATCATTTATTTGATCATCTATCTTGGTGATCATTTCTATGATCATTTGTTGACCCAAAGCATGGCTTTTGTATAAAGTATGTTTTTGTGGACGAGACTTCGTCGAGCCTCACACCCCGGAAATGGTCAAAACAGGAAAGATGCGGCAAGGTTATGAGGGGTAGCGCCCTTTAGGATATGTGCATTTCCTTCTGGAAAAGGGTGGTATCATGGTATGAAGCCCAGATACTTACTCATGTTGAAACACTTTATTATTATGATTGTGTGAATTGATTAGAGAGCTCTCGGATAAAGGTCCCAAAGGACCGGGGGATGGCATATTCGGTCAGTTGTTACTCAGTTAGGGGTAACCCGGCCTTGTGTTGGCAGAGATCCGGTTTGGTTCTCGGGGATGTCCTTCCAGAGGCATTCTCATGTGGCAATGGGAAGTTCCTTGGCCTGACCATTTGTTGGAAATCCAATTCCCAATACGAAACTTTGTACAGTATTAGTTGTAGAACCTGCCATTTACTTATGGTGGTCACCACTGTTTAGATGGTAGCTATAGTAGGCATAGTTCGAAATGTCTATGTCGGCTAAGATTTATATCTTTATTTTCGAAATGATTTTCCTCTACACTATGCACTAATAATAATATCAAATGTTATTTTAAATGCGTATCAAGCATCTTTGACTATCATAAGGAGAAATCTCCGCCGATTCTGCGTTTGCATGTGTGTGTGTGCGGGAGGCCTTATGGTAGTCTCATTTTTAAAAGCATTGCGAATTGAATTAAAAATATTCCTCTACTTTGATTTTAAAGATAAATAAACTGTTTTGAGTTCTCACACCAGTCACATGACTGACTCGGAGTTTATTGTTTTCCTTCCTAAACTCTGGATGCCCACCAATTTCCACACGGGCAGTTAAGAGTTCAGGTTTATCAGGATATTCTGGATATTCAGGAATTGCTGGAGGCAAGCTGGATGGCATGGCGTATCACTAGTATATAGTATTTCTTTTCCGCTGTTTGTTGTTGTATGACGTTGTACACTCTGATGATGAAATGAAATTAAATGTAATGTAATAACTGATATAGTTCTTTGTTTAAAGATTATTCATTTATTATTATATGTTGTTCCGCTGCGATTGTGAGATTCTGATGTTGTTCTGTTGTTTTTCCTTTCTGTCCCGTTCTATTTTAAAATTTTCTATTGTCTTTTCCCTCTATTTCCTATCTTCTATCTTATCTCTTCTTCTGCCTTTTTCTTTTCTTAAATTCATTTTAAAACCCTAACTATTCGGTTTTTCGGCAACGAAAAATCGATTTGTTAAATTAATTAACTAGGGATTATTAAGTAATTAAATTAATATTATTAATTTTGATAATTAATTAGATTAATTAATTTAGATAATCAATTATACATTTTTGAATGTAATTACTTAATGAAAGTAATTAAAAGATTAATTACTTATTGTAATTAATTTTGGTAATGTGATTAATTTAAGTTAATTAATTAATTTAGTAAATTAATTTAAGAAAATCATTTGATAATTGGATAAGTGTAATTACTTAGTGTAATTAATGAAGATGATTACTTAGGGAAGTAATAAATGATAATTACTGGGAGGTAATTAGTGAATATGATTTATAAATGAAGTAATTTGGGTAATTATTTTTGTTATTAATCAAGGGTAATTAATAATTCTGCTTAATTAAAGATTAATTACTTAATGTAACTAATTTAAGTAAAAGTAATTTAATTTAAATATAATTAGAGATCATTAATTAATATAATTAATAATGTGATTTATAATGGACTAATTAAGGAATAACTAATAATGAGGTGATTAATTGATGTAATTAATTAAGGTGATTGATTGATTAATTTATATCAAATGATTTTTAATTATTTAATCAGGATTGGATAATTAATTCATAAGTAATTAATTTAATTAGAAATTAATTGAGTTAACTAGGATTAAATAATTAATTAATCCTACCTATGAATGATTATTAAATGCTTGACCTTGCTTATGAATGTTTGCCTTGTATGAATTGCCTTGAATTGATTGATCTGTGATGTTCTGTTCTGTGAATTGAGCTGTGTTTAATTTATTTATTTATTCATCTGTGATACATTTACCTGTGAATCTGTAAATGAAGATAAGCGTTATAGATTATACCGCTTAAAGATATTTCTGTGTTTTGATCTGTGATGATTGAATAATGTTGCACTATTGTGTTAAACCCCTGGACTACACCATACACACAAAAATGGATTTCATGAGGAAATCGATTAAGTCACAGATATTTGAATTTAATATTTTGTAATGGTTTTAAAGTTTAAATTTTGAATCCAAATAACTTCAGAAATGGAATTGGGTTTTCTGAAACGGAAACAAGTAGTTTAAAGAATAATTATGATGAAAAGATTTCAAATTTGAAATTGAATGGTTTTGAAAGCTAAAATTGAATCTTTGTGAAAGATAGTTGAACCCTATTTTAAAATTGAAGAGGATTTTAAATGGTATATCTTTTATACATAAAAGATTCGAAACCGGGAATTGTTTTGAAAGTTAAGAATGAATCTTTTGGGAATTGTTTTGAAAGCTATGAAATGAGTCTTTGATTTAAAGACCGGATGAGTTAATCCATTTTGAAATGGAATTGTTTTGAAAAGCTATGAATGAATCTTTTTGTTTAAAAGATTGAAAATGTTAATTTGTTTAAACCATTGGAAAGAAAGGTTTGGGTAATAAGTTGTGACTTAATCGAAATCTCATATCCATATGTTTTTAAATATTGCGCTCATTATTCGGTTTAGCCGGGAGAGGACCTTGTGTCATATAACCCATTCCGAATAATGATACGACTTTATGGATAACATTTGAAGACCGGTGGTGAAGACCGGGTATTTGCGAGAATGATAGGATGACCTATCGATTGTCTCTGCACCGAGTAGCTACTGTATAGAGATTTCCTAAGTGATGGAACGTTCGATCAGGATTGTGGATTCCCATATTTGCAAGGGCTTCTTCAGAAGTGCCTTCGATTCTATTCGAACCCGGAACAGACTTGTATGGATTGTATGTCTGACATTACAAACTGAGATATAAAGCTGATTTCTTTCAACTAAATATCTGTTGGAGGTGGAGAATTTATTCTCTTAGCTTAACACCCTTCTCTGAGACGTAGGAGCTCAGAGGTTATGTAGTTGAAGGTTATTAGTGATATACTCCCAATTTGGTAGTGTGACATGCTGAGTGTTGCTGATCATTTGTTGATCAAAGCATGGCTTTGTTAAAAAGCGTAACTTTGTGGACGAGACTTCGTCGAACCTCACAACCCGGTAATGGTCAAAACAGGAATCGTGGCAGCAAGGTTGTTTGAGGGTAGCGCCCTATGAGGGTATATCCATTTCCTTCTGGATTATAAGTGGTATCATGGTATGGAGCCCAGATACTTACTTTGTGGTTGCTGCAAAACTTATTGCTTTGTGGTTTTCGGTTGGGAAGCGCTTCGGATAAAGGTTGGTAACGACCAGGAGGTGGCATACTTGTGTCATTAGTTACCTAGTTACAGAGTTAACCCGACCTTGTGTAGCGGAGATCCAGTTATGTTCTCAGGGACGCCCCTCCATAGGCGTTCCATTTTACATGGGAAGTTCCTTTGCCAGACCATTTGTTGGAAATCCAATCACCCAATACGAGCCCTTTACGGTTTTAGTTGTAGAACCTGCCATCTAATATGGTAGCTATAGTAGGCATACTATAATGGTACGTATGCTAGCTAAGATTAATATTATACTTTCGAAAATGTTTTCTACACTAATAATAATATCAAAGAGTTTTCTCATATAAAGCATATTTGACTATCATAAGGAGAAATCTCCCCCAAGTGTGCGATTGCATTGTGTGTGTGTCGGGAGACCTTATGGTAGTTTCATTTTCCAAAAGCATGAACGGTTTTCTTTTAAAAAAAACTGCTTTTATTTCAAACAACCGTTTTGTTTACTCATACCAATCTTGCTTGTCTTAGTGAAATGTGATGGGGGTTTCGCTCTTTGTTTGGTGGCGAGCAGGAGACTCTTACCCCCACACGTCCTCTTTACGAGGTTGGTTAGGCGGAGGCCGTGACAGTCGAAAGCCCGGCCGTAAAAGCAAGTCCGAGGTACCATTGGAAGCTACGGCGGGGCTAGGATGGTTGAAAAGCCTACCAGTCGAGAGTGGCCGCTGCCAGACGGTCGAAGACCCGAGACTGTTTCATTTGGTATCAAAGCTGAAGGTTAAAACTTTAGCTCAGGAATATAACACATTAAGTAACTCATTAGAGATAGGGTGAAGTATACCTTAGAATGAGTATATCCCTAAGATATTCGTTCGAATGCCTCAGTAAATTCTCTTACTATCCACTGATAGTAAGTATGAGTGCAAGAAGAGGACGAGATAGGGGACAGGGGAGTACGACTATAAATGGTCGATACCCTAGAATAGCGGAAACAACTTTCTCAATCAATCTCCTTTGATTCGCCTTTTCAATTCTTTAAAGATTCCTGCCTGCTCCAGGAAGAAGCTTTGATATATTTGCATGGGACATAAACTCCAAATGGGTTAGAATAGTTTGTTCGGATGAATTGTTTGTTTTGGTTGCTATGGTTGATAGGTATATTTTGGTTGTTTAAACTAAAATTTTTAGGGAATTCCGACTTGAGCTTGGAATCCATACCCAGTGTTTGAGAATTGTGGAAGATTAAATTCATTTATTTGTTTCTTTGGGGTCTAGATACGCTCTACGAATGGTTAGTTATCCATTCGAACTAACCAACACCCTTGCATACTTCGTAGATCAGGATAACCCGAGTATCTTGATTCGTTCCTATATCTATTGTTGATATTCTGATTTGGTAAGCCAAATGCAGAATAGATACCCAGTTTGATTTGGAAACTGTCTCTATGTCTTTGTGTATCCATCTTTGTTGTCTCCCTGCTTGCAAATTTCGAGGATGAAATTTTCTTAAATGGGGGATCTGTAACGATCCCGATTTTTTAAGCTAAATTTAAATTGTGAATTAATTTAATTTTTGAATTTAATTGTAAATTAATGGTGAGTTAATTTGAATTTTTATAAATTTTATAAAGATATGTGTTTGGTTTGTGTTTATATATATATAAATAATAATTTGAGATTTGAATTTGAAATTCAAATGTTAATATATCGAAATTTAATTGGACTTTAAGAAATTTTTTGTTTGAAAACAAAAATATAATAAATACGATTACTTAAGTTTAAGATGAAAATTTTAAAATAAGTATGTGTTAATAAGTTTAATATTTTAAGTTTATAAATATAAATGTATTAAAAATAAAATGGAATATAAAAATATATTTATATAAAAAAGGTATTTGATTATTTATTTATTTATAAGTACAAATTAATCGTATATTAAATTTTGAATTTGTAAATTTAGAAAATAAAAAAAAACAAAACAAAATTTGATTTATTGATTTTATATTTCCAAAGGACTAATATATATGGATATATATATAATTATTTATTTGTAATGAATAACTTTTCAAATCATATGTTTTAAAATTGTATTAGAACAAAATAGATAAATATATCACATAATTACGATAGTGTAAGGATGTAAAATTAAAAATATACATATGTAAAATATTATAATGAAAAGAGTTTAAATAAAAAAATTAAATTGAATTCAAACAAGGTTTAAAACACAATTTGTAAATAAATTAATGTAAAAGGACTCTACATAATTTTGTTTAAATTCATCAAGTGTTAAAATAAACCACAAGTGTGAACTAAGTGGCATGAAGATTTACAAGTGGCAAATTTCTTTTAAATTTTAGTTTAAGAAAATATAAGAAAGAAAACAAAACCAGGCTCCTTTATTTTCTCAACTAAGTCTTCTTCTTTCCTTATCAAATCTTAATAAAAAAAACCAGATCGAAATCTAGAGACCAAGAAAGTTTAAAAGCACGGATTAAACAAAATTGAAAACCTGAAGGCATGCAAGATTTAATTCAAAACCAGAAAAACATCAAGTAAAAAAAGGAATTCAAAAGATTTCAACCTGGAAATTGAATCTCAAAAAAAATATAGCACATGCATTCTTCTTCAACTCAATCATCTACATACATTCTTTATCTAAGTTTCAAGTTTCGAATCAAAATTTCATCAGCAATTACAGTTTCAAGTTCAAAATTGCTTCCAAAAGCACTACTCTGTCTTTCAATCATATAGGTGAGTAACTTCATTTTCAAAAGCTTAAGTATTTTTTATAACTGTTTACTTGATTTATGTCTGATATGTGTATATATATGGGAGAGATTTCTGTATGATTGAATGCATGTTTGTTAAAGACCTGTAGAACACCTCTGTTTAAATTTCAAGCTCAGGATTAATTCAAAAAAAATCATTTCTGCTTGATCCATTGATTGTTAGGACTTAGTATCTTAACAAGTTATGTTTGTTTGAAAAGTAAATTTTTAAACTTGAGTTTAAGTTAAATAAATTAGAGTCTGTTCTAAAAATCTTAAGAACAGTTAAGGTTTAAAATAAGTGATAATTTAAACATCTTAAAATAACACTTCATGATTATAACTTGAATTCTTATCTGAAATTAAGGTTTTTAAAACTAAGTTCACATTTTTTTAGTTAAGTTTTTGAAGTGCAATTCTGGTTTGCACTATTTTGGGAGTTTTGGAAAAATCTATGGATCTAGTGGATCTGGAAGGTTATAGTTCTTCATGGAGGTGGAGAAGTGACTGGGGAGCCCATGAAAAATACGGTGGTGATGGTCAGATGATTGTGGTGGAGGTGGTGAACATCTTAAATTCATAAACCTAATTTGTGCAGCGAGTTTCTGGATGATTGAAGCTGGGTTGTAGACAAGGTCGTGGCCGGAGTTGCACGAATTCTGGTGGTCGGAGGGTCGTGGACGGCGCGTTGACAGGTTTTGGGGTGAGTTTCTGTCTCGAATTCTAAGTTTTGTTGGGGGACTTGATTTTGATACAAGTTGTTATGGTGGATTTGGGTGATTGTGATCATACCTGGAGATGGTCGGCGATGTTTGAAGGCTGTCGAAGGTGGCTGGAGTTGGCCAGAGCCACGGTGCATGTGCACCGTGCATTTGATTTTCTGATGATTTTTTTTGGGTTTGGGTAGGAAATTGTTCTCGGGATTTACACGAGTTATTCGAGTGTTTACTCAAAGTAAAATAGGTTGTGACTCGAAGCAATTTTGGGTTTGCATTGTGTGAGTGCCGGGAGGCCTTATGGTAGTTTCATTTTCCAAAAGCATGAACGGTTTTCTTTTTAAAAAAACTGCTTTTATTTCAAACAACCGTTTTGTTTACTCATGCCAGTCCCATGATTGACCTGCAGTTTATTGTTCCTTTTCTAAACTCTGGGTGCCCATAATTTACCACACGGGTAGTCTAGAGTTGGGTTTTTCAGATAGTAGATATAGATATCAATTCGGTAGCTTTCGGCTTTCTCTTTGGAATTCTTTGGAGTCTTCGGATTCATCGACTGACCTTGCTCATCTTGGTGAAACGTGATGGTGGTTCAAGCTAGTGGGTTGGAGTTATAGCTTTGGAGCATTGGATTGGAGCTATCTATCGAGATTGCTAATATTGGTGTTTCTTCTGGAGTTTCAAGTTCTGTTGTTTTCCGCTGCTATATCATATTGTTATTCCACTGTAGCATTGTTATCTTGTATCTCTGATATTGATTCATATTATATCATTGTTGTATCAAATGTTGTATATCAATGATATTCATTTCTTTTCTTCCCGTTGTGTTGTTATACTTGATGTGTTATAAGCTCCGGTGAACCAGATTCGACGTTTGGATCTACGGCATTTGAACACGAGTGTCGTATTCGGTGCCGATTTTCGAAGGTCGAGTCAGGGTATATAAATTCTATTTTTTGTTGCATAAAATAATCTCCAAATGACCGAGGTTTTGATTTTACATATTTTACTTTAGAATCGATAAAAATAGGATTTGTTTTGCGATAAATGATAAAAAAAAATTATTACCTTCATCGGTTAATGTAAATGTGATTTTGTATAAATATTTAGGAAAGATGCTTACACATGGATTGGTTGTAGACATTATGTAAATCAACATTACACCCTTCATAAAGAGTATTTTTAATATAAATATTGACTAGCATAAAAATTCAAACTACATACGAATGTCTATCATAAACAAATTAAAGATAGAAATGATGAGTATGGAAAAGAGTAAATATCAAATTATATCACATAAATAAATTAACCGAAGAAAAAATGACCAATACCTTAAACTAAAGTGATATAATAGAAGCTTTTACCATTTATTATCATTCTATCATTGAATTGATAAGACATCATTTAAGAAAAATTACATTATAATTGATGCAAATGATAATAAAGATGCAATATAAATAAAAATATGACAAGACATTTATTTACCTTAATAAAACGAATAAATTATATGGAGAGAATAAAGGGTTGAAAAATTAACTTTCATGGAGATGGAAAATGAAAAAGGAATAGAGGCGATAATTGGGATATGATTTAGAGTGAATAAATTTATTCAAAATTAATAAAGTAAATAATTGGGATATGAAAAATGAAAAAGGAATAAATAATATGAAAAAAGAATAAAGGGTAAAAAGTTTATTCAAATGAATACAAAATGAGATATGAATTAGAGTGAATGAGTATTGAGATATAAAAGTTCGGATGCTTAAATTTTTATACGATCGAAAATACTTGAATTGAAGACAATTATTTATAGTTAATACTCCAACTAAATTAAATTCAAAATCAACTGAACTAGTAGTAACTGATTCAATTTCTTTTAATTGATTTCATTGATATAATCCTTCGTATTTAAAGTTACTTTACTACCAATTGATAAGATTTTATTGTAGTCATGATTTTGGTTATTTCCTTATAGTAAAATTTTATTTGGAGTTTGAAATGGTAAATAATAATATTAAAGTTAAGTGAAAAAATTTATCATTCAAATTAAGGAGGGAAAAAGAGTGTGAATGAGAATAAATGAGAAGGAAGAATACAAATAGTCATATATATTCTCTTTTATGTATAATTGATAGATATATATAATAGATACAATAAATAAAATGGTAGAATAATAGGCGGAAGAGATTTAGCATGAGTATGGAAACGTTCAAACATTAACTAGAGAGTCTATTTTGTAATAGAGAAAGTTTAGAAGGAAATTAAGGGACTAAGTGTAAAAATATCACTTGAACTAAGGAGAGATTAACATTTCAATTGAGATTGAATGACAAAAGAGGAAAAAATATGACATGTTGAATTTTATGAACCTTAGTATAATTATATTGTTATTCAATTACCAAATTAAAATTGTGGAATATATTAATTCAAATATATGTTTAACATTTATTACAATTCTATCTTTGAAATGATAGGAGATCATTTTTTTTTTAAAAACCTTTTAAGTCAATTCAATTACCTTTAAAAAATAATAAACATGCGTAATTTTGAATTTCAACGGAGATGGATGGTGATAAAAGAGTGAAGGCAATAATTGTAAAACGTTTATTCAAACGAATAGGTTGAGTTTATGATTTTTGGGTGAATGAGAATCATGATATGGAAGGTGAGATACTTAAATTTTTAGACAGTCTACTATACTTAAATTAAAAACAATTTATTGGAGTTACTATTCCAACTAAATTAAATTCAAATTCAACCGAATTAGTAGTAATTTATTTCTTCTAATCAATTCCTTTTGGTGGAATCAGTTTCATTGATATGGTCCTTCGTATTTAAAGTTAGTTTGCTAACAATTGATGAAATTTTATTGTAGTTTGTGGAAATGGTTATTACCTTATAATGAAATTTAATATGGAGTTGGAAATGGTGAATAATTATACTAGAGGCAAGTAAAAAATTATCACTCAAATTAAGAAGAGAAAATAAGTGTGAATGAGAATGAATGAGAAGAAAGAATATAATCAGAAATATATTCTCTTTTCTATATAATAAACATATAGAATATATATAGTATATAAACTTATTGAATAATGGAAGGTACAGATTTAGTATGGAAACTTTCAAACATTAATTAGAGAATTTATTTTGGAATAGGGAAACCAAAAAAGGAAAAGAATTTATTTAGTATGGAAGCATTCAAACATTGATAAAAGATATCACTTGAAATAAGAAGAGATCAACATTTCAATTGAGACTAAATCGCAAAGAGGCAAAAAAGTGAGATGTTGAACAATATATGTGTTTATGTATATGTGTATGTGTGTAAATTTTTATATAATTATATTTTTTTATTCAATTGCCAAAGTGAAATCATTGAATAACTTATTTCAAATATATTTCAATGTTTCATTTATTGTTTTGCTCAAAGGACATATATGTAGGGCGTTACTATTTACACCTACGTTAACACTCACTAATGCCACTTAAATATTTAATAAAATTAAATCATAAGAATTACTTCAAACACCCACCTTAAACCTAAAAGATGATTCATAAGTAAACACATCGAAATAAAATGAAATATAAATCTCAAATATAATTATTTTCCATCCTCTGAACTAATAGTTGGTAAAAAAAATAAGACGAACAACATAAGTATTAATATTTTATCGATTCATAATAGGAGTTGATATGCTAAGGTATCTGGTTATATTTAAAATATGCATTAAATCAATATTTATGTGACTTCGTTAATGTTATAGAGAATGATGATGAAACTAGATATATTTGACTACATCATACCACTTTCTGTTACAATTGCTTTCATCGCTCTTTTTTCTTTTCTTATTAAATAGAAATAAAAATAATAATGAATAGATATTTTTGATTGAAGTGGTAACATGAGTGTTTTACTACGTTTCACAGTAGCACCAAATTTGAGTTACAAATTATTCTTTACTATTTTTGTCTTAGTTAGGGTTACATAATTTACGGAAAAAAATGAAAATATGCATATGATTAAAGTCAAGAGCACCAATTTCATTACTAAATTAGTTGGATTCATATTTATTGATGAATCATTAGATGAAAAAAAGAGTAGACGTGAAAATTTTGGATGAAGAAACTTTTATTTCATCATTTGATGAGGAAAAGAAGAAAAGTTAAGTTATTGTTATGAGAAATTTAAACAAAAAAAGGTTGATGTAGTTAGGCGAATGAACTTTTTAATTTTGTGAGAGGAGAAATGAGTGAGGAAGTATTTAAGTGGGTGTAAATCGTATCACACTACATGAGAAAATTAAAATAAATAAGTAAAGGCAATTGTGCTTCACAAATCTTCTTCCCATCATTAGGATCATATTTTTTTGTTTGTTCTCAATATACAAACTTTAGTGCTCCATTTTCCAAATGATAAATTTATAATAAACCAAACCCTATGATCAACTCGAGGTTAACATAACGAGGAAAAAATAATTAATAAAACCAAAGCAATTAAGAGATACACTAATACTACAATTTCACAAACCGAAAGCACCACTATAATATTATACCTCAATTGGAAATGAAAATAAAATGTTGAATTTAGACGATAATGGAGATATTTACACAACAATATTAGAAAACCTAAAAAATAAATGAAACCAAAAATCAAAGCTTAAATTCTACATTAAAATCCAATTTTGATGGAGAAATATATCCAGTTGAAAAATTAGTGCAAAATATACCTTCAGTGATGACAGAGTGAATGGAATGCATATAGATTGAATGGAATCACACAACGAGGAAGCCGCATTAAACAATTGATATATTAATTTCATTTCTTGAAGAAGTAAAGGTGTTGTAGAAGCAACAAAGCGTAAAAGATGGTTAGAATAGGGATAAGATGTTGAAAATCCATTGAAGTAAGGACACATGAAAATAGAATTAACTTGATCAGAATAAGTAAAAGTAGATGAGAAAGAGCAGTGGTAAATTAGCCTAAATAATTGAAGGGAAATTGTGACTTATGATTTTCCAAAATAGGTAGATAGTGATAATATTGATTGTCATATAAAACAAGCTGAAGGATCTAGTGATAAATTTTTCGCTCAAACTAAGGAGAGGTAAGTATATGATTTGAGATTGACTAAGAAAAAGAATGCTAATGGTCATGTATTCTCTTTTATATATAATAGAATAGATAATGCAAGAATAATATTTTTATTGGAGGTCTATGTTGCGAAGAATAAAACAACTTAAGTATAGAGCAGTACTTTATTTCTATAATTCTAAGAAAATAGAAAGAAAATCACAAGAGATCTGCTAATAAGATATATAAGATAAAATGCACGAGTAATTGTGCTTCACAAATTTTCCCCCCATCATTAGATCATATTTTTGTTGTTCATTGTCAATATACAAATTTTAGCAATTCACATTATAAATATATAATAAACCAAACTCTATGACCAGCTCTTGGTTAACATAACCAACAAAAAATAATAAGTAAAACATAAGCAATTAATAAAATACACTAGCATTACAATTTCACGGACCAAAAGCACCACTCTAATATTATACCTCAACAGGAAAGAAAATAAAATGTTAAATTTAGGCGATAATAGAGATATTTACCCAACAATATTATAAACCCTAGAAATAAACAAAACCGAGAATCAAATATTAAAATCTACAGTAAAATCCAATTTTGATAGAGAAAATTATCCAGTTGAAAAATTAATGCAAAGTATACTTTCAACGATGACAGATTGAACGGAATGCATGTCGATTTTCCTTGGGAAAATTTTAGATTTTAATTCATAACACAGAAAAGAAGACGCATTAAACAACTGAGATAATAATTTCATTTTTTGAAGAAGCAAAAAGGGTTATAGAGGTAACAAAGCTTAAAAGATGGTTAGAATAGGGAGAAGATGTAGAAAATCCATTGAAGTACAGATATGGAAATATGGAATAAGCTTGATTAGAATGGTAAAAACTTGAAGAGGAAGAGCAATGGTAAATTAATCCAAACAGCTGAAGGGAAAATGTAACCTATGATTTTTCAAAATAGGTAAATAGCGATAATATTAACTTTCATATAAAACAAACTGAAGGATCTAATGATAAAAAAATTCAAACTAAGAAGAGGTGAGTATATGATTTAGGATTGGCTAAGAAAGATACAGTAGTCTGATATATCTTTTATATGTAATAGAATAGATAGTACAAGAATAATATTTTTATTGGAGGTCTACATTGCGAAGAATGAGGAAAACTAAAGAGAGTAATATTTTATTTCTAAAATTATAAGAAAATAGAAAGGAAATTATGAAAGCTCTGCTACTAAGATATATTTATACAAGATATATAAGAAGCACAGTTAATCATGTTTCACAAATCTTCTTCCCATCATTAGGATCATATTTTATTGTTCGTTGTCAATATAAAAAATTTTGTGATCCAGTTTTTCACAATGATAAATGTATAATAAACCAAACCCTATGATCAACTCGAGGTTAACATAATGAGGAAAAAATAATTAATAAAATCTAATCAATTAAGAAAATATACTAATACTACAATTTCAGGAACCAAAAGCACCACTCTAATATTATACCTCAATAGGAAATAAAAATAAAATGTTGAATTTAGACGATAATGGCGATGTTTACGCAACAATATTAGAAAACCTAGAAAATTAATGAAATCGAGAATCGGAGCTTAAAATCTATGGTAAAATCCAAGTTTGATGGAGAAAAATATCTAGTTGAAAAATTAGTGTAAAATATACCTTCAGCGATGATAAATTAAATGGACTACACATCGATTTTACTTGAGAAAATTGAAGTTCTTAATACATAACACAACGAAGAAGGCGCATCAAATAATTTCATTCTTTAAAGAAGCAATGAGGTTGGAGGGAAAATGTGACTTATGATTTTCCAATAGGTAAATAGTGATAATATTAATTTTCATATAAAACAAACTAAAGGGTCTAATGAATTTTTTTTTTGCTCAAACTAGGGAGAGGTAAGTGTATGATTTGAGATTGGCTGAGAAAGAAAACACCAATGGTCTAATATTCTCTTTTATATATAATAGAATAGATAATATAAGAGTAACATTTTTTTGGATGTCTATATTCCTAAGAATGAGGCAAATTAAAGACAGAAATATTTTATTTCTAAAATTCTAAGAAAATACGAAGGAAATCACAAAAGATCTGCTAATAAGGTATATAGTATAAGATTAGTATTTAAGCATATTATGTTTAGTTTATTGAAATAGAAATGTAAGTGCATGCTTTAGTTATAACTATGAGACTTGTACACATATAAATTTGCTTACATACAAAGACAATATCACAAATATGAGGTCAAATTAATAAATGTATAAATGAAACCACGTGTAGCAAGTAAAGGAAAGCACAACATGATACAGATAAAACTAAAACCAGCAAACACAAGCCACTCAACACAAACATCTCTGCATGAATACACACTTAATAATGGATAAACACACTCAGTGTAACGACCCAGAGATTTCGATCCCGAAAATTCCAGATAATTAGGGAAAAGAAGAAAGAGAAAGAAGAAGAATCAGAAACTCAAACTCAGAACCTCACATTCGTAGCAGATGAAATATCATTCGGATAAAATATAATATCACATAAATAACAGTTTTACAAAGAAGAACTGTATCAGTACACTTATATTTTTATACATCAGAGTTACAACCATTACACAACATTGGACAGTTTAAAATAACATGTCCTAGATAAACTATAATATATATAGCGGGATACGCTCCATATGTTCCTGCCATCCAGCTCGCCTCCTGAGCTCCAAAACGTCCTTACCTAAAAATCTTCAATACTGGGTCTGACCCGAGCATTACATCAAAGTAACACCTGGGTCAGGCTGGAAAACAGCGTGAGTAAATCCATATAATTTGAAGTACTAAGCTCAAACAGTAAAGAAAACCCGGGTAACTTGTATCAATTACAGATTCAAAAATTGCTATAGACATTACTTATTTCACTCACAAATTTCTAAGTACCAAAACTCAGATTAAATAGTCCAATTCACTTAAATCTAGCTTATTGATTTCACATATCAATCTATAAAGAATCGAAGTGGTTTCGGGTATTTACTAATAGCCGACTCCGGTCTCCTCGAATACAATGTCATCTAAACCCAAGTTATTCAATTGAATATAATTCAATTTTAATTACCGGATAACACTTTTTACACAGCAATTCAAAATTGATAGATAGTCACATCATCACCATCCATCCAACATTTCATATCACAAAGCAATTCATATCAGAGATATCTACCAATCCAAATCACTTATCATCATTCAATCATTCATAAGTAAGACTGATCATTTCCATTAATGACATTAATTAATGATCCTCTAATTACTTCCATTAGTTAATTATTCTTAAATTTCATCTAATAATTAACCTTTAACTTAATTACATTCATTAATCAACCTTTATTAATCACAATCAGAAATTAACTTTCCTTAGTTTCTCCATCAATTAAAACAACTCCTTGATTAATTATATTAATTAATCCTTTAATTACCCTGAGTAATTAACACTTAATTTCTTCCACCAAGTAATTATCCTTTAATTACTTCCCATCAAGTAATTTCCTTTTTATTAATTACATCGAGTAATTATCCACTAATTATTTCACTAAGTAATTACACCTCGTTAATTACCTTAAGTAATTATACTTGACCCAACATCAAATGATTTCCTTTAATTAATTGAACTTAATTAATTAACTAGAATTAACCATATTAACTTAATTAATTACACAAATTAATTAACCTTTACCCATACATATTAATTACATTGATCCTTAATTAATTACTCAAATTAATTTTCTTATAATCACCTGCATTGATTAATTATCCTTTAATTAATCACACTCATTAAATTAACTAATCCCTTGATTATTTTCCTTAATCAATCAATCCTTAATTAATTACTCTATGTAATTAATCTCCAATAAATTACTTTATCAAGTAATTATCTCATTTGTAAATTATCCTTAAATAACTAACTTTAAAACCATTAATTAATTCATCCTTAATTTACCCAAGACCTTAATTAATAACTTTACTTCATTTCTTTTAGTAATTTTTATTAAGTTAATTAATTTACCCTTAATTGCTTAAGTCTTTAAATAAATTTAAGATAAATCATTATCTTAGTTACTTTCTTAATTAAATCATTTAAATCTTATTTAATTCAAATGCTTGAAAATTTAATTATATAAAATCACTTAAGGTCCTTTAAATAAGATCTTAACACACTTATTTTAACACTTTCTTAATTCAAATTATTAAATTCATTTGAAACCCCTTAAGGATTTAATAAAATAATTAACCTATTCAAATCAATAAATCAAATTCAACCTTCTCATTAAAAATTTAACTTGTTATCAATTTACTTTAAGCTTGCATTCACTTAATGTTTGAACTTGTTATTACTTCCCTTTACTTTATGAAATAAGTTATCAAAGTCTTTGCCTTCCTTTTTCAAAACTTTGCTTTACAGAAGCCTGTACCTATTTACTTAAAAATTTAAGTAAACAGATTACTGCACCTAAGACTAAACAAGCCAACTTCGAAACTTACCCGAGCAAAACACGAAGTTGTCCCTGCGTCTATTACTTCGAATTGCCCATGAAATCACTCGAGACATAACCCAGCTACCAACTTTCTTCCCCAAATTCACAAACCCTGTTACACCGATGTGCACAGTGCACGTGTATAATCCTCCTGATCTCCTCCGACCGACGTCGCAAACTTCATCACATCGACGATGACATCAACGTGCCATGTGTACACCCAGAAAACTCCAAATCCCCTCAACTCGAAATCGAGTCACCTGAGTGAACCCAGGCACCAAATTGACCTTCAAAAACACCTCGGCAATGCCACCACAGGCCACTGGACGTCACGCGACCACAACCCCAGCTACTCCGATGACCTATGACCCTTTTCCCACAGTCCGATCATCTAATATCCACCACGGTCGACGAATTAGTTTTTCAAACTCTGTCGAACAAAACCCATACCAGAACCGTATTCCACCATTTTCGATCACTTTGATCGTCGAAAAATTCCACTCCATTTTTCCTAGATTCGACAACTCATCAGCTACCTCCAGACAAAATTCCAACCACCACGAAACCTCCAGCTCTCAGAACTCGCCAAAAACCCATGTTCTGGTCGTCATCGGATTTCTCATTCGACCCCAATTTAAAAAAAAATCTGATTTTACCTTTAAAATTCTTGATTTTAGATAACAAAACCGGTTATATGCCTGAAAGCATGAATTGTTTGAGTCGAAATTTTGATATGTTTGAAATTTTCGCCGTCCTTCTTAATTTCCAGACAATTTCCAAACTTATTATGCTTATATTCTTAAAACTTAGATTATGTTTAAACAAGCATATCTTGTTTGAATTTCTCAGCCTATAAGAGATTTAAAGGTGAGATTTAAATTTTCAATTTGTTTTTAAAAAAATTATGTGAACAAAGAACAGAGTATATCAGGCATGCATACTTATTCATTTATACAGGAATTCACATTTGATACATACACACAAGCATAATTCATATCATACCATTAAGGATCATTACAAGCATCTAGTTTTAAAATAAATTATAGTTTGTTTACTCACCTGTAATTGATAAACATAGGAGAGTTATTTTTGAAAAACTGGCAATTGACGTGAACTGCATGTCTTGGAATAAAACTGCAATTTGATCTGATCTGTTCTAACTCTGATCTACTAGTGGATTTAGATGATCCTTGGAATTGAAATGCTTTCTGGTTTGATTCTTGGCTTGAACAGAGATGATCTTGCTAGATTACATGTTGAAACTTGTTTTGTTTTTATTTGATGATTTCAGGTTTGATGAAAATTACAGGCTTTGATAAATTTTCAGGGTTTGAAAATGTTTACAGGCTTTTTTTTCTTCTTGTTAAAGAAAGTGAAGATGGGAAAAGAAATGAAGATGAAATATTTAAGTTAGTACAGGTTTAAATTAGATTTTATTAAAAATAAAATAAAATTAAAATAAAAGTCGACACTTGTCATTGTACCTACTTAATTTGTTAGCACATGTTATTAAGAATGGTGATAAGTTAACACATGTAATTTCATGTAAAATTAGATTTTTTTTATAAAGCTTTTATAATTAATTTTCTAATTTATGAATACATATTTTAATTTATATAAATAAATTTCTTTAAAAAGAAAATAATATAAACAATTTATGTTCTTCGTAAAATCAAATAAAATACATATTAAAACCAAAGTAAAATTTAAGATATATATATATATATATATCTACCCTTTGAATTTCAATCTAAATATCCAAATTCAAATTAAATTTCAAATCAATTATATATATATATATACACATATATTTAAAAAAAATATAATTTCAACTTGTAAATAGCAATTCTATTTAAAATCTATGTATATATATACACAACACAATAATAAATATAAATATTTATTTGATCAAATTCACTTGTTCTATCTATCATTCAATATTTCTATTAATTAACCCAACTATTAATTACATATGCTCTGAAATCCGGATTATCACATTCCTCCCTCTTTGAATCTTTTCGTCCTCGAAAAGGAACGAAGCCAGAATTTATTAAAATACTTAAAATAAGATAAATTTCCTTTGATCATTTTTAAAACACTTTAAAACCTATATAGTATTACAAAATAGCTTTTATAAAAATACTTTTATAACTCGATGTTTCAATAAGTCCATCCTCGTTCTCAAAGAAATTCGGTCATATGTTGATCAGGCGTAGGACCGAAAATCTACAAGTACTTGGTAAACCCGTTTTCAACATCCAGTGAAAATATCTTGGGAAATAATTTTATTGAAAATATAGAAAACAGTTTTGAAATTAGAGAAAATATATTTGGTGAGAATTCTCTAGAAATCATCACTCCCATCCATGGTCGTAGTTACATCCTGGGTTACGTTGCCATCGCAGCAAAAGTCCATGTAACTGTAGGCATCAGCGCCCTCGATTTTCGCTGCCAAATGAAACTTCTCCACTTCCACATAGGTCGCAGTCTATCGATATAAAATCAAACGCAGACTGTTGGCTCTCAGCAGCACACCACAACTTTCGTTATGTTACCGTAGGTCGTAGTCTACCGATATAAAATCAAACGTAGACTGTTGGCTCTCAGCAGCACACACGACTTTCGCTATGGCCTGCAGTAGATCGCAGTGACATCGAGTTACACTGTCGTCACAGCATAACCCAAATGCCTATGTAGGCCTTAACACCCTCGACTCTCGCTACATACTACACATAATCCTCAGGAACTAGTTTTGTCCGGACTCCTCACAGGATCAACTTTAGAACCTCCACCTTTGAGGCTCAAGGCAGAACCAACCTATGGTACTCCTGAGAAGTTCATTCAAGGGAGCGCCTTTTTCTCCAGAGCCATTTTCAAAACACTATATACTATACACATATAGTATCTTCCAAATCATACATCCAGTGTGAATTCCATATAGATCTTCTTTCTCAAAATCGATTATCCCAAAATCGATAATTCTCAACTAGGCTTTCAAAATTTCAAAAAAATGATTTTTTTTTTCAAAAATCAAAAGCCTATCCCAGTCCAAAGGTTCCCAAACACTTTTCCAAATCATTCTCATAAGATCCTTTACGTATATATATAACTTTAAAAATCTTTGGATCACTTCAAACTTGTATAAATTCCCTTTTTATACTTCAAATACTTCCAAAAATCCTTTCCTTCTGGAAAAAAGATTCAACAAGGGGAGATTTATCTTACATAACAAAGCTATATATAACTTTGTTTATTTCAAGTAAAATATTCAAATTTGATTACTCTTTACAAAAACACTTACCATATCACTTACTCCCATAAAGTAAATTCTTACCATAGAAATATCCAATTTCCACTTTATCTCATCATATATTTCACAAAATATGCCTTTCATTTCAAAAACCATTTCACATTTCTTATTCACAAATTCCCAGTATCAACTTCATTCAAATCCGTACGATGTACACATATCATCCATACACTATACCAATCTGATCGCTCACTCGATCACACAATTTCACTTCCGAACTAGTATCGTCCAGCCGACTTCCTAGTACGGACTCAGATCTGGTTCCTTGATCAGAAACCGTTATTCTCCTTGCATAGTCATAACTACGATAGAGAATATGCAGAACCAATCAACAACCCATATCCAATATCGTCGTCGAAAATCGAGTGAAAAATCCCAACTCGGATCGATATAACTATCTCAAAATTTTGCGCTCGAATCCGGATCAAATCACTGTGTGAATAGAATAATATACGTACATCCTATGTATTTATCTTCATTGATTATCAACTAAATCAATTTCTTCTTTCTATTCACATCCACTTATGATTTCTATTTACGTATTCACATTTGCCTCAATTTCATTTGGATTATCACTTTAATCCTTATCTCAAATGGATATTCAATCATAAACAGTTTGAACTCTGTCCAAGTTAAATTTAGAAAATAGTTTGAATTTTTTTAAAATAGATTAGTAGTTGAAAAAATAATTATTCGTTTTGTAAAATAATTGCAAAATAGTTAATTAATGATAAAATAGTTGGAAAATAATCAAATAGTTATAGAATAGTGAGATAATTACAAAATAGTTTAAAATAGTAGTTAGTTATAAAACAGTAATTAGTTTATAAAATAGTTGTAAAATAGTTAAATGATTTCAAAAAAAAATTATAAAATAAGTATAAAATAGTATGAAATTTAAAAAGAAAGGTTGTATATATAAATAGCCTGAAAAAAAAGGTTTATATTGAAAAAATTTAAATTGAAAATAGTCCAGAGCCAAACTGTTCAATTCCAAACCTCCATTTTCAATCAAATCAATTTAAATTTCCACTTCCATTTAAATTGACTCAATTCCAATTTAAATAACTTCAATTTCCATTGAAATTGATTTAACCCCAATTCAAGTTGAATTAATCCTCAGTTTCTTTCCTAAATTCAAATCAAATTCCATTTGAATTTACCCATTCAACTTTAATCACAATTTCAATTAATTCAAATAAATTTCAAATTGAACCAATTTCAATTCATATCAATTCCAGTTTGAATTAATCCCAATCCCCATTTGAATTTGAACTTATTAAACTTCAATTTCATTTCAATTAATCCAATTCAAATTTTCCATTTCAATTTTTAAACTTATCCATCTTCAATCACAATTCCAATTAATTCAAATCAAATTCAATTTGATCTGATTCAATTCAAATTCCAAATTTAAACCATCCCGAATTACATAAATTCGAGTTAAATTTTTAAATGTTGATTTAACCCCTTAAATCAAATCAAATCAACTTATATCTTTAAACCATTTAATTCTGAATCCAAATTCCATTTTTAACCTTTTTAAAAGTTCAAATAATAATTCAAATCCTTTCTAAACAACTTAATCTTTGAAATTCAATTTATCATCAAATTTCAATTTTGAAACCAATCCTTTGAAGTTTTATCTTAAACATTCAAATCTTAAGTCTAAAACGATTCCATTTTATCTTAATAATGGATATATTACCACACCCCATTTCTTTATTCATTTAAACAAATCCAATTTCAACTTAAAGATTATTAATAACAACAGGATGGTATCATTCAAATTATTTTAAAACATCCATTCATTTCCAATTTCCAGATCTCAAACCCATTTTGAGATCGCACAAACTACCAATTCAAATCAACCATTTAACTTCCCAAGTCAAATCCCAGTTTCATCTTGAAATTTCCAAATCAGGTTGTTCATTCAAACATATTTAACTTCTTCTAAGTTAAATTCAATTTAAATCCCGTTATCCATACTCAAATTTGAATTCTCCATTTCAAATTCCAAATTTCTATCACTTAAAAGTTCAAAAACTTATTTAACTTAACATTAATAATCTTACCACTTATAATTTCAAAAAATTATCACTTTGGGTATCACATCTCATTCCAAATTTAAAACTCAACATTTAGAGTTTATTTCAAACCATCTTTGATATTATTACACATATATACATATTTACTTCTTGGCCTACCAAGCCAAATTTTAAAATTTAAACCACCCTTGGTTTTAACTCAAAAGAATTTTTTTTAAATCAGGTTACAAACAACTACTTATCCTAAAATAAGATAATATTCAAAATAGTTTGAATAATATTATTTCCTTTAATACCTTGAAAACTGTTTCAAATGTTTAAATTTAGAATTCAGAACTTCACAACTTGAAACCCACTTTAATTTACATCCTTTCTAATTTACAAGTTATTCTCATCATATGGTTACTTCCGTAAAACATTTTATTGTTTATTGGAAAACAATCATCCCATTATTAAACACAATAACCATTCCATACTCTGGTATAAATCCATTTCTAGTTTATCTTGTTAAATTCTTATTCAATTCCATTTACTAACAACCAATTATCTTTATATATAATAATTGGAAAATTATTTGCTTTATATATCAAAATATAAGCTTTTAAAAGAATCAATCATTTTTAAAACCAGTTATATAAGAAAATAACAAGTACGCTATCATATATATATATATATATATACACACACACACTCAACTCATTCTACGGTATGATCGATCCCGAAAATTCCAGATAGTTGGGGAAAAGAAGAAAGAGGAAGAAGAAGAAACAGAAACTCAAACTCAGAACCTCACATTCGCAGCGGATAAAATATAATATCACATAAATAACAGTTTTACAAAGAAGAATTGTATCAGTACACTTATATTTATATACATCAGAGTTATAACCGTTACACAACACTGGACGGTTTTAAACAACATGTCCTAGATAAACTATAATATATACAGCGGGATACGCTCCATACGTTCCTGCCATCCAGCTCGCCTCTTGAGCCTCAAAACGTCCTTACCTGAAAATCTGCAATACTCGGTCTGACCCGAGCATTACATCAAAGTAACACTCGGGTCAGGCTGGAAACCAGCGTGAGTAAATCCATATAATTTGAAGTACTAAGCTCAAACCGTAAAGAAAACCCGAGTTACTTGTATCAATTACAGATTCACAAATTGTTATAGACGTTACTTATTTCACTCACAAATTTTTAAGTACCAAAACTTAGATTAAATAGTCCAATTCACTTAAATCATTCCATTCTAGCTTATTGATTTCACATATCAGTCTATAAAGAATTGAAGTGGTTTCAGGTATTTAATAATACCCCACTCTGGTCTCCTCGATTACAATGTCATCTAAACCCAAGCTATTCAATTGAATATAATTCAATTTTAATTACCGGATAACACTTTCTACACAGTAATTCCAAATTGATAGATAATCACATTATCACTATCCGTCCAACATTTTATATCATAAAGCAATTCATATCAGAGATATTAACCAATCCAAATCACTTATCATCATTCAATCATTCATAAGAAAGATTGATCATTTCCATTAATTACATTAATTAATGATCCTCTAATTACTTCCATTAGTTAATTATTCTTAAATTTCATCTAATAGTTAACCTTTAACTTAATTACATTCATTAATCAACCTTGATTAATCACAATCAGAAATTAACTTTCCTTAATTTCTCCATCAATCAAACAACTCCTTGATTAATTATATTAATTAATCCATTAATTACCCTGAGTAATTAACATTAATTTCTTCCACCAAGTAATTATCCTCTAATTACTTCCCACCAAGTAATTTCCTTTTTATTAATTACATCGAGTATTTATCCACTAATTACTTCACTAAGTAATTACACCTCATTAATTACCTTAAGTAATTATACTTGACCCAACATCAAATGATTTCCTTTAATTAATTGAACTTAATTAATTAACTAGAACTAACCGCATTAACTAAATTAATTATACAAATTAATTAACCTTTACCCATCCATATTAATTACATTTGTCCTCAATTAATTACTCAAATTAATTTTCTTATAATGACCTGCATTGATTAATTATCCTTTAATTAATCACACTCATTAAATTTACTAATCCCTTGATTATTTTCCTTTATCAATCAATCCTTAATTAATTACTCTATGTAATTAATCTCCAATAAATTACTTTATCAAGTAATTATCTCATTTGTTAATTATCCTTAAATAATTAACTTTAAAATCATTAACTAATTCATCCTCAATTTACTCAAGGCCTTAATTAATCACTTTACTTCATTTCGTTTATTAATTTTTCTTAAGTTAATTAATTTACCCTTAATTGCTTAAGTTGTTAAATAAATTTAAGATAAATCATATGTTAATTAATTTCTTAATTAAGTCATTTAAATCTTATTTAATTTAAATGCTTGAAAATTTACTTATACAAAATCACTTAAGGTCCTTTAAATAAGATCTTAACACGCTTATTTTAACACTTTCTTAATTCAAATTATTAAATTCATTTGAAACCCTTTAAGGATTTAATAAAATATTTAACTTATTCAAATCAATAAATACAATTCAACCTTGTCATTAAAATTTTAACTTGCTATCAATTTACTTTAAGCTTGCATTCACTTAATGTTTGAACTTGTTTTTACTTCCCTTTACTTTATGAAATAAGTTATCAAAGTCGTTGCCTTCCTTTTTCAAAACTTTGCTTTACAGAAGCCTGTACCTATTTATTTAAAAATTTAAGTAAACAGGTTACTGCACCTAAGACTAAACAAGCCAACATCGAAACTTACCCGAGCAAAACACGAAGTTGTCCCTGCGTCTATTACTTCGAGTTGCCCATGAAATCACTCGAGACATAACCTAGCTACCAACTTTATTCCCCAAATTCACAAACCCAGTTACACCGATGTGCACAGTGCATGTGTACAATCCTCCTGGTCTCCTCCGACCGACGCCGCAAACTTCATCACATCGGCGATGACATCAACGTGCCATGCGTACACCCAGAAAACTCCAAAACCCCTCAACTCGAAATCGATTCACTTGAGTGAACCCAGGCACCAAATTGACCTTCAAAAACCCCTCCGCAATGCACCACAGGCCACCGAACGTCACGCGACCACAACCCCGGCTACTCCGTTGACCTATGACCCTTTTTCCCCAAGTCCGATCATCTAGAATCCACCACAGTCGACGAATTAGTTTTTCAAACTCTGTCGAACAAACCCATACCAAAACCCTATTCCACCATTTTTGATCACTTCGATCATCGAAAAAATTCCACTCCATTTTTCCTAGACTCGACAACTCATCAGCTATCTCCAGACGAAATTCCAACCACCCCGAAACCTCCAGCTCTCAGAACTCGCCAAAACCCCATTTTCTGGTTGTCATCGAATTTCTCACTCGACCCCAATTTAAAAAATCTGATTTTACCTTTAAAATTCTTGATTTTAGATAAAAAAACCGGTTATATGCCTGAAAGCATGAATTGTTTGAGTTGAAATTTTGATATATTTGAAATTTCCCCGTCCTTCTTAATTTCCAGACAATTTACAAACTTATTATGCTTAAATATATTCTTAAAACTTAGATTATTTTTAAACAAGCATATCTTGTTTGAATTTCTCAGCCTATAAGAGATTTAAAGGTGAGATTTAAATTTTCAATTTGTTTTTAAAAAAATCATGTGAACAAAGAACAGAGTATCTCAGGCATGCATACTTATACATTTATATAGGAATTCACATTTGATACATACATACAAGCATAATTCATATCGTACCATTAAGGATCATTACAAGCATCTAGTTTTAAAATAAATTATAGTTTGTTTACTCACCTGTAATTGATAAACAGATGAGAGTAATTTTTGAAAAACTGGCAATTGATGTGAACTGCATGTCTTGGATTAAAACTGCAATTTGATCTGATCTGTTCTTTAATTCTGATCTACTAGTGGATTTAGATGATCCTTGGAACTGAAATGCTTTCTGGTTTGATTCTTGGCTTGAACAGAGATGATCTTGCTAGATTACAGGTTGAAACTTGTTTTGTTTTTATTTGATGATTTCAGGTTTGATGAAAATTACAGGCTTTGATAAATTTTCAACTTTTGAAAATGTTTACAGGATTTTTTTTTTCTTCTTGTTAAAGAACGTGAAGATGGGAAAAGAAATGAAGATGAAAGATATAAGTTAATATAGGTTTAAATTAGATTTTATTAATAATAAAAGAAAATTAAAATAAAAGTTGACACTTGTCATTATACCTACTTAATTTGTTAACACATGTTACTAAGAATGATGATAAGTTAACACATATAATTTCATGCAAAATTAGATTTTTTTATAAAGCCTTTATAATTAATTTTCTAATTTATGAATACATATTTTAATTTATATAAATAAATTTCTTTAAAAAGAAAATAATATAAACAATTTATGTCCTTGGTAAAATCAAATAAAATACATTTTAAAACCAAAGTAAAATTCAAGATATATATATATCTACCCTTTAAATTTCAATCTAAATATCCAAATTCAAATTAAATTTCAAATCAAGTTTATATATATATACATATATTTTAAAAGAAATACAATTTCTACTTGTATATAATAATTCTATTTAAAATCTATGTGTATATATATACAACACAATTATAAATATAAATATTTATTTGATCAAATTCATTTGTTCAATCTATAATTCAGTATTTTTATTAACTAACCCAATTATAGTATCAATTACATATGCCCCGAAATCCGGGTTATCACATTCCTCCCCCCTTTGAATCTTTTCGTCCTCGAAAAGAAATGAAGCCAGAATGTATTAAAATACTTAAAATAAGATAAATTTTCTTTGATCATTTTTCAACACTTTAGAACCTATATAGTATTACAAAATAGGTTTTATAAAAATACTTTTATAACTCGATGTTTCAACAAGTTCTTTCTCGTTCTCAAATAAATTCGGTCAAACGTTGATCTGGCGTAGGACTGAAAATCTACAGTACTCGGTAAACCCATTTTCAACACCCAGTGAAAATATCTTGGAAAATAAGTTTATTTGAAAATACAGAAAACAATTTTGAAATTAGAGAAAATATCTTTGGTGAGAATGCTCTAGAAATCATCACTCCCATCCATGGTCGTAGTTACTTCCTGGGTTACGTTGCCATCGCCGCAAAACTCCAAGAAACTGTAGGCATCAGCGCCCTCGATTTTCACTGCCAAATGAAACTTCTCCACTTCCACATAGGTCGCAGTCTATCGATATAAAATCAAACGCAGACTGTTGGCTCTCAGCGGCACACACAACTTTCGTTATGTTACCGTAGGTCGTAGTCTACCGATATAAAATCAAACGTAGACTGTTGGCTCTCAGCAGCACACACGACTTTCGCTATGGTCTGCAGTAGATCGCAGTGACATCGAGTTGCACTATCGTCACAGCATAACCCAAATTCCTCTGTAGGCCTCAGCGCCCTCGACTTTCGCTACACACTACACATAATCCTCAGGAACTAGTTTTGTTCGGACTCCTCACAGGATCAACTTTAGAAGATCCCCCTTTGAGGCTCAAGGCAGTACCAACCTATGGTACTCCTGAGAAGTTCATTTCAAGGGAGTGCCTTTTTCTCCAGAGCCATTTTCAAAACTCTATATACTATACACATATAGTATCTTCCAAATCATACATCCAGTATGAATTCCAAATAAATCTTCTTTCTCAAAATCGTTTATCCCAAAATTGATAATTCTCAACTAGGCTTTCTGAATTACAAAAAAAATGATTTTTCTACGAAAATCAAAAGCCTTTCCCAGTCCAAAGGTTCCCAAAACCTTTTCAAAATCATTCTCCCAAGATCCTCTACATACATACATACATACATATATATAACTTTAAAAATCTTTAGATCACTTCAAACTTGTATAAATTCCCTTTTTATACTTCAAATACTTCCAAAAATCCTTTCCTTCCGGCAAAAGATTCAACAAGGGGCGATTTATCTTACATCACAAAGATATATAACTTTGTTTATTTCAAATCAAATATTCAAATTTGATGACTCTTTACAAAAACACTTACCATAACACTTACTCCCATGAAGTAAATTTTTACCATAGAAATATCCAATTTCCACTTTACCTCATGATATATTTCACAAAATATACCTTTTATTTCAAAAACCAGTTTACATTTCTTATTCACAAATTCCCAGTATCAACTTCATTCAAATCCGTACGATGTACACATATCATCCGTACGCTATACCAATCTGATCACTCACTCGATCACACAATCTCACTTCCGAACTAGTATCGTCCACCCGACTTCCTAGTGCAGGCTCAGATCTGGTTTCTTGACCAGAAACCGTCATTCTCCTTGCATAGCCATAACTACGATAGAGAATATCCAGAACTAATCTACAACCCATATCCAGGTTCATCGTCGAAAATCGAGTGCAAAATCCCAACTCGGATCGATATGACTATCTCGAAATTCTGTGCTGGAATCCGGATCAAATCACTATGCGAATAGAACAATGTACGTACATCCTAAGTATTTATCTTCATTGATTATCAACAAAATCAATTTCTCCTTTCTATTCACATCCACTTTTGATTTCTATTTACTTATTCACATTTGCCTCAATTTCATTTGGATTATCACTTTAATCCTTATCTCAAATGGATATTCAATCATAAACAGTTTGAACACTGTCCAAGTTAAATTTAGAAAATAGTTTGAATTTTTTTAAAATAGATAAGTAGTTGAAAAAATAATTATTAGTTTTGTAAAATAGTTAAGTAATGATAAAATAGTTGGAAAATAGTCAAATAGTTATAAAACAGTGAGATAATTACAAAATAGTTTAAAATAGTAATTAGTTATAAAACAGTTGAAAAATAGTAATTAGTTTATAAAACAGTTGTAAAATAGTTAAATGATTTCAAAAATAATTATAAAATAAGTATAAAATAGTTTGAAATCTAAAATGAAAGGTTGTATATATGAATAGCTTGGAAAAATAGGTTTATATTAAAACAATTTATATTGAAAATTGTCCAGAGCCAAACTGTTTGATTCCAAACCTTCATTTTCAATCAAATTAATTTAAATTTCCACTTCCATTTAAATTGTCTCAATTCCAATTTAAATAATTTCAATTTGCATTGAAATTGATCTAACCCTAATTCAAGTTGAATTAATCCTCAATTTCTTTCCTAAATTCAAATCAAATTCCATTTGAATTTACTCATTCAACTTTAATCACAATTTCAGTTAATTCAAATAGATTTCAAATTGAACCAATTTCAATTCATACCAATTCCAGTTTGAATTAATCCCAATTCCCATTTGAATTTGAACATATTCAACTTCAATTTCATTTCAATTAATCCAATTCAAATTTTCCATTTCAATTTTTAAACTTATCCATCTTCAATCACAATTCCAATTAATTCAAATCAAATTCAATTTGAACCGATTCAATTCAAATTCCAAATTTAAACCATCCCGAATTATATAAATTCGAGTTAAATTTTTAAATGTTGATTTAATCCTTTCAATCAAATCAAATCAACTTATATCTTTAAACCATTTAGTTCTGAATCCAAATTCCACTTTTAACATTTTTCAAAGTGCAAATAATAATTCAAATCCTTTTTAAATAAATAAATCTTTGTAATTCAATTTATCATCAAATTTCAGTTTTGAAGCCAATCCTTTGAAGTTTTATCTTAAACATTCAAATCTTAAGTCCAAAATGATCCCATTTTATCTTAATAATGGATATATTACCACACCCTATTTCTTTATTCATTTAAACAAATCCAATTTCAACTTAAAGATTATTAATAACAACATGATGGTATCATTCAAATTATTTTAAAACATCCATTTCCAATTGTGACGACCGCCCATGACTTCCGCACTAAAAAAAAGGAAAATAATGCGCTGAAAGGCGTGCCAGGTAGCCATGGACGATAGTCAGGGTAAAATAAAACAGAAACTCAATCGCATAACTCACAGCGCATGAATAAAATACAATAGAGAAATATATATAGTGAAGCTTCATAACAGGAAATCATCATATAAGTATCACAGTAGTTTGATACAATTATTTAAGCAAATCCATACATCAAAGCCTCACTACATAGCACTCAGAATATATATACAAGCAGCGGAACACCCAGTACAAATAGTAAGAAAACTAATATGCAAAGCCTCCTGCTCGTCTTCGTCATCATCAGCGTGGATCTCCAAGAACAGCACCTGTCACCTGCTACCTAGTCTGCCCATCCCAACATGGATGAACAGCCCAAGGTAATAAGAGGAGACATAAAACCTTGAGTCAGACAAAGTCTTAGTGAGCAGTAAATTAACTACCAAACATACCAAAAGAGCATAAGGAATAAAAGGAATAGGAACCAAACCATCCCACTCCACCTCTTTCTACAGTGATAGCCCCCAGACACACTAAGGAGAAGCAAGTTTATCATAGCAGACAATTAAAATAAAGCAATAATCACTCGAGTCAAGGGCGATGTTTTCCAAATACAAACCCCCAAGGCCTAAACCAAGATCAGATAAGCACCTAGAAAATACCGCTCTTGAGACCGAATGATAATACAACCAATCATCCATGACTCTGGCTATCACTGTTATCATTGCCATGATTTCACCGTTAGTTGAATGACCACCTGTCAAGGGCTAATGGTAACCCCGGTTCTAGACATAACTCCGCACGTCGTCGCAGCCCGTGCCTAGGAATTTTCGCAACTACCCAGAGTACTAGCACGTCGTCGCAGCCCGTGCTTGGAACGTCGTCGCAGCTCGTTCCAACGTACTCTTGCTTTGAGCATCCTAGAACCTTCAACAACGATAAGATCTCAGCCTCCTAGTCATCCTCCTCGACGACTATTTCCATACTAGCTCAAGCGCCTCTCAAGCTAACCATTATCACCAACCCGGATCGCATCACCGAGTTATCAACATAACTTTGCACGTCGTCGTAGCCCGTGCTTGGAACGTCATCATAACCCGTCCCATCTCAACATATGCCTTGCCTCATCACATCATAGCAAAATTCCATCTCAATATCATGCTTTGCCTTCTCGCGTCATGGCAAGGTCCCACATTCTTGAATTCATCCATATGAGCTTCCACATCCGCTTCATATGCTACAGGCAGCTTTCACCATTCAAGAGCCTTTCACCTAGCTTTTGAATCATCTTCAACCATCTTGTTCCAAATCAACTTCTAGCTAACTTGAAACAATCAAATCAATCATACATTCAAACATTCAAGCATTCAAACAAGATCTAATAAGAAATATCAACTATAATGGCAATTTCGTAAATAAATGAGCATAAGTCCAAAATGCATGATTCATAGGTTTTTAGCATAGATCTATCAAATATAAAACATGGGTTTTGTCTCTAATACTTGTTAAATGAACTTGCATAGGTAAACATCTTCATAAATGATGGATCTACACTTGGATCTAAGGAAAATGCACAAAAATCACTATCTACAACACTCCAACAAACCACCAATCCAATATACTCCTTTGGGTCCGCGCGAGAGATAACTACCACTCACCAAATCACCCAAACACCTCAAAAACTAAACACTTTAGATCTGGACAGCGAAGAACAAGGCTTGATCCGGCGAAATCTCGCTTCAATCGATGAAATTTCACTCAAACGGATGAAGATCTTCAACTTTTGCCCTTGAATCTTTGATCTCGATCTTCGATCTTGGATGGATGTTAGAACTAGATTGGAATGGAGAAAAGAAGATGAAGAAATGTTGTAGTCGAGTTCCCAAAATGGCAGCACTTCGTTGCTTCAAAAACCGGTGCCAAAAAGTGAGCCAAACCCCTCTATTTATAGGCTGAATTACCCTTAGGTCGTCGTCCCTTAGGTCGGTCACGACCTATCTATGAGTCGTTGCCGACTCATCAGCCCCTACGACCTACGACTCAACCAACACAACATACTACCGACCTAAAGACATGGCCGACTTAAAGACCCGAGCCAACGACCTAACCTAAGCCATCTCATAACCCAACGACTTAGACACTCACGCAACTGAACTCTACAGCCGACCTACGACTCAACTCTAACACGGCCCAGCCTTATACGGCTTATAACACCCATCATGTAACCCTCTATCTCCTAAGTCGGTCCTTCTATGGGTTGCTGTTCTCCTCTTGAGTCGGTCTTCTCTTAAGTCGGTCACCACCCCTTAAACCGTTAACTCTCCTACGATTTAAGCTATAACTCGGCAACTCTTAGGTCGTAACATCCTTATGTCGCTTACGACTCAAGCCCTAGCACTAACCCGCTAACTCTACCAACTTGCTAGCTCGTCCCAGTTCTTAAGTCGTAACTCGTTCATGACCTAAGCTAGCTACCACTCGAGCTAACTACCATACGACTTAAGCTTTAAGTCGTTAACGTCCTTAACTCGGCCAAGCCCTATGAGTCGGTCACGACTCAACACTTGCACGAGTTAACTCCTTATACGACTCATGCTAGAGACAACATAACAACACTAACGACTTGTAAATCCTACGATCTATCGACACGTAAAATACGGGTCGTTACATTCTCTCCCCCTTAGGAATTTCGCCCCCGAAATTCCAAGCAAACAACAGCAATCAAAGATATTCCGCATGCCTACCATCCATAGCAATCAACAAACCATGCATCCAATTCTAGCCTAGCATGCAGAATTCTAAGACTTAGAACAAGCTACAAATTCATGAGATGTTACGACACTTTAGGGCCATACCTCGAAGAGTCCGGGATGAGCTGCCTTCATCCTCTCTTCCTCCTCCCACGTACAGTCGTTAACATCATCACTCCATTGTACCTTGAGCAATGTAATCGTCTTCCTCCTAAGCTGTTTCGTATCGGTTTCAACAATACGAAGCGGCTTACGAGGTCTCGAAACAACTAGATCAACCTCTAAGTCTTCACAGCTATCAGCAGATACCATGGTATTCGAGTCGTGCACATACTTCCGTAAATAAGATACATGAAAAACATTGTGCACACCCGCCATCTTTTCCGATAACTCCAATCTATAAGCGAGCTTTCCAATTCGCTCGATAATCGGGAATGGTCCAACAAATCTCGGAGTTAACTTTCCTTTCTTCCCGAATCTAATAGCACTCTTCAATGGAGAAATCTTCACAAAAACCACACCTACGTCGAATTCCAAATCCTTACGACGATTATCGGCATAACTTTTCTGACGATCTTGGGCTGCCTTCATTCGTTGCTGAATGATCTCTATACAATCCGAGGTCTGTCGAATCATCTCTGGCCCAAGTATCAGTTTTTCTCCGGTTTCCAACCAACATGTCGGAGAGTTACACGGTCTTCCATATAATGCCTCATATGGTGCCATACCAATACTTGACTGATAACTGTTATTATATGCAAACTCCACCAAATGAAGATGATCTTCCCATGATCCTCCGAAGTCCAAAACACAAGCTCTGAGAAAATCTTCCAAAACTCGGTTAACTCTCTCAGTCTGACCATCTGTTTGAGGGTGATAAGCTGTACTTAAACACAACTCGGTTCCCAAAACTTCCTGGAAGCTCTTCCAAAATCTACTAGTGAACAATGGGTCTCGATCGCTCACTATACTCTTCGGAATACCATGGAATCGAACTATCCACTTAACATACAATTCAGCCAACTTCGATGCAGTCCTAGTTGATCGAACAGGAATGAACCTAGCACTCTTTGTCAAACGATCTACTATGACCCAAATCCCTTCATTCCCTGTCCTGGTTCTAGGAAGACCATCGATAAAATCCATCGACACTTGCTCCCACTTCCATGTAGGAACCTCTAATGGCTGAAGTAATCCACTGGGCTTCTTCTGCTCAGCTTTCACCAACTGGCAGTTCATACACTTGGAAATAAAATTTCCAACATCCTTCTTCATACCTTCCCAGTAATAAGTTCTCTTCATGTCCCGATACATCTTATTTCCACCTGGATGAATCGTCAACTTCGAGTGATGACTTTCCCTCAGAACTTCATCTCTCAATCCTTCTACATCGGGAACAACTAGTCGTCCTTGTTTCCGAAGCCAACCCTCTCGATCGACCTCGAATCCTTTATCCTTTTCTGGGTCCAATCCAGATTCCAAATCACAGATAATCTTGACAAACTTATCATCTCTCTTTTGGCTCTCGCCAATCCTTTCCACAAGAGTAGGTCTTATTGATAAGTTTGCCAACATTTCAGGTTCCAATTCACATCTAGGCCTGAAGTCAAATCCAGCCAAATACTCGAGACTCTTCCATTTCGAAAACATGGCTCCCAGACCTGCATGTCTTCGACTTAACGCATCTGCCACCGCGTTACCTTTTCCCGGAGTATAGGCTATACCAAAATCATAAGATGCCAGAAACTCTAGCCACGGTTGCTGTCGAAGATTCAAATCCTTTTGGGAGAACAGATACTTCAACGACTTATGATCCGTAAACAACTCGAATCGAACTCCCAATAGATAATGTCTCCACATCTTCAAAGCAAACACAATCGCCGCTAACTCCAAATCATGAGTCGGATAATTCCTTTCATGCGGCTTCAGTTGTCGACTTGCATACGCAACAACTTTATCCTTCTGCATTAGCACTGCCCCAAGTCCAGTGCCACATGCATCGGTGTAAACCACCATCTCATCATTCCCACTTGGAATGGTCAAAATAGGAGCACTTGTCAGTCGCTCTTTCAGGATTACGAAAGCTTGCTCACACTTGTCATCCCATCTGAACACTTGGTTCTTCTTCGTCAATCCTGTTAACGGTGCAGCTATCTTGGAAAAGTCCTTGATAAACCGTCGATAATATCCTGCTAATCCAAGAAAACTCCTCACATCAGATGCATTCTTAGGTCTAACCCAATCCTGGATTGCTGCCACCTTAGCGGGATCAACCGCTATTCCATTTCCAGAGATAACATGCCCTAAGAACCTCACTTCACTCTTCCAGAAGTGACACTTCGAAAACTTAGCCTTCAGCTGATGTTTCCGCAAGATTTCCAAAACAATCCTTAGGTGCGTCTTGTGCTCTTCTTCAGTTCTGGAGTAAACCAAAATATCATCCACGAACACAAGCACGAACTTATTCAACTGATCTCTGAACACTCTATTCATAAGATCCACAAAATATGCTGGCGCGTTAGTCAATCCAAACGGCATTACCAGCTACTCATAAAATCCGGACGGTGTCCTGAAAGCAGTCTTCGGCACACTATCCTTTGCCACTCTCAATTGGTGAAATCCCGTTGCCAAATCCATCTGAGAAAACACCTTAGCCTCGTGAAGCTGATCAAATAAGTCATCTATTCTCGGCAATGGATACTTGCTCTTCTTGGTCACCTTATTCAGCTCACGATAATCCACGCACAACCTCAACGATCCATCCGCTTTAGTTGCGAACACAACCGGTGCACCCCATTCGGACACACTACGCCGAATGAATCCTTTCTGCAAAAGGTCATCAACCTGCACCTTCAACTCTAACTGCTCCCTAGGCGCCATCCGCCTAAGAGGCATCACAACAGGTCTGGCTCCCTCAACTAGATCGATACGAAACTCGATCTCCCTATGCGGCGGCAACCCTTTGACTTCGTCAAAGACATCCTCAAATCCATTCACAATAGGCACTGATGACAGTCCATCCCGTGGAACAACCAGCGAATACATGAAGCTCATGAAGACGCCTTCCTCATGCTTACATCGTATCACAACCTTTCGCCCTTCCACATTCCCGACTGCCACCTCAAGCCTTTCACAATCAATCCTAGCCGCATACTTCCTAAGCCAGTCCATACCCAAAATAATTCCGAACCCCGCAAAGTTCAGAACAAAGCAATCACAAACAAACGAGCAATCATGACTCGACACAACTAGACCACGACATATCATACACAAACATGACGAACCCCCAACTGGATTAGTCACAACCAATGGTCTATTAACAATATCCGGTTTCAAACCTAACCGGCCTACCAAATCATCACAAACAAAAGAATGCGACGCTCCAGTATCAAACAACACTCTAACTGGAACACCACAAATAGAGAGAGTACCTTGAACCACCACACTCTTCCCCTTCTCTTCAGCAGTAGGAGCTTTTGAAGATGACGGCACAGCTCCCAAAGCATAAGCTTGCACAATCTGCCTGTCCTTCCTCGGTTCTGGACAGTCCTTCCTGAAATGCCCTGGTTTATCACAGTTGTGGCATTTCGCCGGCGCCTTTGGATTCCTACAATCCTTGGAGAGATGGCCCTTCTGCTGGCAATTATAGCAAGTCACTTCGCCCTTCGGCTTCTTCTGGCCATCCCTACCCCTCTGTTGCTGCTGCTTCCTCTTCTTGTTGCCACTCTGCTGTGGTTTAGATCCTTCCCTGGTTACAGCCACAACAGTACTTTCCTTAGGAAACAGACTCTCATGCCTAAGGGCTTTCTCCACAAGCTTCTCAAATGGATCGTCCAAATGATCCACTAACTGCCTCCCAAGATAAGCATCCAAACCGGTCACAAACTTCTCGTTCTTCTGGTAGGGAGAATCAACATACGATCTGGCATACTTGGACAAGGCTTCGAACTCAGAAATATACTCAAGAACTGGTCTCCCACCTTGCTTGAGCTCTACAAACCTCTTGAACAAAACAGACTTCTGAGCCGTAGAGATGAACTTGGCTTCAAATCTAACTTGGAATTGCTCCCAAGTGATCTCTTCTTCTGGAGTATCGATGGTGATAGAATTCCACCAATCAGCAGCTCTTCCCTGAAGCTGTCTCGATGCAAGCTTCCTCTTAGTTGCATCTTCAATCCCTAAGTCACCAAAGATCCTTCGACATGCATCAATCCATCTCTGCACCTCAATAGTCGACTCCGTCCCCAAGAAAGCTTTTCCTCCAAGAGAAGTATAATCCTTACAAAGCTTAGCAAAATCCACCGGTCTTAGAGCTTGGACTTGAACTCCAACATCTACAGATGGCCCTGGAGCTGGTATCCTTCTCATGATTGAAGTCATCATCGCTTCGAACATAGTTCCATAATCAACAGCTCCTTCAGTAGCACGGCTTTCCCTTGCAGCTGGTCTCCCTCTTCGACTCATCCTTAATATCTGTAATAAGAATGATTAGAACACCTTAAGAAACAACTGCATAAGGAGTTCAAATCCTTCTAAGCTACTATATTATATATAGTAATCATCCATCAAAATACAATTACGTCTCTCATACGTAGTTACGTCAGCGAGCGTTGGCTAAAATCGATTAACCTGGGTCTGATACCAAATGTGACGACCGCCCATGACTTCCGCACTAAAAAAAAAGGAAAATAATGCGCTGAAAGGCATGCCAGGTAGCCATGGACGATAGTCAGGGTAAAATAAAACAGAAACTCTATCGCATAACTCACAGCGCATGGATAAAATACAATAGAGAAATATATATAGTGAAGCTTCATAACAGGAAATCATCATATAAGTATCACAGTAGTTTGATACAATTATTTAAGCAAATCCATACATCAAAGCCTCACTACATAGCACTCAGAATATATATACAAGCAGCGGAACACCCAGTACAAATAGTAAGAAAACTAATATGCAAAGCCTCCTGCTCGTCTTCGTCATCATCAGCGTGGATCTCCAAGAACAGCACCTGTCACCTGCTACCTAGTCTGCCCATCCCAACATGGATGAACAGCCCAAGGTAATAAGAGGAGACATAAAACCTTGAGTCAGACAAAGTCTTAGTGAGCAGTAAATTAACTACCAAACATACCAAAAGAGCATAAGGAATAAAAGGAATAGGAACCAAACCATCCCACTCCACCTCTTTCTACAGTGATAGCCCCCAGACACACTAAGGAGAAGCAAGTTTATCATAGCAGACAATTAAAATAAAGCAATAATCACTCGAGTCAAGGGCGATGTTTTCCAAATACAAACCCCCAAGGCCTAAACCAAGATCAGATAAGCACCTAGAAAATACCGCTCTTGAGACCGAATGATAATACAACCAATCATCCATGACTCTGGCTATCACTGTTATCATTGCCATGATTTCACCGTTAGTTGAATGACCACCTGTCAAGGGCTAATGGTAACCCCGGTTCTAGACATAACTCCGCACGTCGTCGCAGCCCGTGCCTAGGAATTTTCGCAACTACCCAGAATACTAGCACGTCGTCGCAGCCCGTGCTTGGAACGTCGTCGCAGCTCGTTCCAACGTACTCTTGCTTTGAGCATGCTAGAACCTTCAACAACGATAAGATCTCAGCCTCCTAGTCATCCTCCTCGACGACTATTTCCATACTAGCTCAAGCGCCTCTCAAGCTAACCATTATCACCAACCCGGATCGCATCACCGAGTTATCAACATAACTTTGCACGTCGTCGTAGCCCGTGCTTGGAACGTCATCATAACCCGTCCCATCTCAACATATGCCTTGCCTCATCACATCATAGAAAAATTCCATCTCAATATCATGCTTTGCCTTCTCGCGTCATGGCAAGGTCCCACATTCTTGAATTCATCCATATGAGCTTCCACATCCGCTTCATATGCTACAGGCAGCTTTCACCATTCAAGAGCCTTTCACCTAGCTTTTGAATCATCTTCAACCATCTTGTTCCAAATCAACTTCTAGCTAACTTGAAACAATCAAATCAATCATACATCCAAACATTCAAGCATTCAAACAAGATCTAATAAGAAATATCAACTATAATGGCAATTTCGTAAATAAATGAGCATAAGTCCAAAATGCATGATTCATAGGTTTTTAGCATAGATCTATCAAATATAAAACATGGGTTTTGTCTCTAATACTTGTTAAATGAACTTGCATAGGTAAACATCTTCATAAATGATGGATCTACACTTGGATCTAAGGAAAATGCACAAAAATCACTATCTACAACACTCCAACAAACCACCAATCCAATATACTCCTTTGGGTCCGCGTGAGAGATAACTACCACTCACCAAATCACCCAAACACCTCAAAAACTAAACACTTCAGATCTGGACAGCGAAGAACAAGGCTTGATCCGGCGAAATCTCGCTTCAATCGATGAAATTTCACTCAAACGGATGAAGATCTTCAACTTTTGCCCTTGAATCTTTGATCTCGATCTTCGATCTTGGATGGATGTTAGAACTAGATTGGAATGGAGAAAAGAAGATGAAGAAATGTTGTAGTCGAGTTCCCAAAATGGCAGCACTTCGTTGCTTCAAAAACCGGTGCCAAAAAGTGAGCCAAACCCCTCTATTTATAGGCTGAATTACCCTTAGGTCGTCGTCCCTTAGGTCGGTCACGACCTATCTATGAGTCGTTGCCGACTCATCAGCCCCTACGACCTACGACTCAACCAACACAACATACTACCGACCTAAAGACATGGCCGACTTAAAGACCCGAGCCAACGACCTAACCTAAGCCATCTCACAACCCAACGACTTAGACACTCACGCAACTGAACTCTACAGCCGACCTACGACTCAACTCTAACACGGCCCAGCCTTATACGGCTTATAACACCCATCATGTAACCCTCTATCTCCTAAGTCGGTCCTTCTATGGGTTGCTGTTCTCCTCTTGAGTCGGTCTTCTCTTAAGTCGGTCACCACCCCTTAAACCGTTAACTCTTCTACGATTTAAGCTATAACTCGGCAACTCTTAGGTCGTAACATCCTTATGTCGCTTACGACTCAAGCCCTAGCACTAACCCGCTAACTCTACCAACTTGCTAGCTCGTCCCAGTTCTTAAGTCGTAACTCGTTCACGACCTAAGCTAGCTACCACTCGAGCTAACTACCATACGACTTAAGCTTTAAGTCGTTAACATCCTTAACTCGGCCAAGCCCTATGAGTCGGTCATGACTCAACACTTGCACGAGTTAACTCCTTATACGACTCATGCTAGAGACAACATAACAACACTAACGACCTGTAAATCCTACGATCTATCGACACGTAAAATACGGGTCGTTACACCAATTTTGCGATCTCAAACCCATTTTGGGATCGCACAAACTCCCAATTCAAATTAACCATTTAACTTCCCAAGTTAAATCCCAATTTCATCTTAAAATTTCCAAATCAGGTTGTTCATTCAAACATATTTAACTTCTTCTAAGTTAAATTAAATTTAAATCCCGTTAACCTTACTCAAATTTGAATTCTCCATTTCAAATTCCAAATTTCTATCACTTAAAAGTTCAAAAACTTATTTAACTTCACGTTATTAATCTTACCACTTATAAGTTCAAAAACTTTTCACTTTGGGTATCACATCTCATTCCAAATTTAAAACTCAACATTTAGAGTTTATTTCAAACCATCTTTGATATTATCACACATATATACATATTTACTTCTTGGCCCACCAAGCCAAATTTAAAAAAATTTAAACCACCCTTGGTTATAATTCAAAACAATTTTTTTAAAAAGTTTACAAACAACTTCTTATCCTAATATAAGATTATATTCAAAATAGTTTGAATAATATTTTTTCCTTTAATATTTTGAAAACAATTTCAAATGTTTAAATTTAGAATTCAGAACTTCACAATTTGAAACCCACTTTAATTTACATCCTTTCTAATTTACAAGTTATTCTCCTCAAATGGTTACCTCCTTAAAACATTTTATTGTTTATTGGAAAACAATCATCCCATTATTAAACACAATAACCATTCCATACTCTGGTTTAAATCCATTTCTAGTTTATCTTGTTAAATTCTTATTCAATTCCATTTACTAACAACCAATTATCTTTATATATAATAATTGGAAAATTATTTGTTTTATATATCAAAATAAAAGCTTTTATAAGAATCAATCATTTTTAAAACCAGTTATATAAGAAAATAACAAGTACACTCTCATATACACACACACACACACACACACACAATCAACACACAATTAACTCATTCTACGGTAATATTGGCCCTATCATTAATGAGTAAACCCACCAGAGCCAAGGTTCTCACTTAACCTCGCTCTGATACCAAATGTAACGACTCAAAGATTTCGATCCCGAAAATTTCAGATAGTTAGGGAAAAGAAGAAAGAGAAAGAAGAAGAAAAAGAAACTCAAACTCAGAACCTCACATTCGCAACGGATAAAATATAATATCGTATAAATAACAATTTTACAAAGAAGAACTGTATCAGTACACTTATATTTTTATACATCAGAGTTACAACCATTACACAACACTGGACGGTTTAAAACAACATGTCCTAGATAAACTATAATATATACAGCGGGATACGCTCCATATGTTCCTGTCATTCAGCTCGCCTCCTGAGCTCCAAATCGTCCTTACGTGAAAATCTACAATACTCGGTCTGACCCGAGCATTACATCAAAGTAACACCCGGGTCAGGATGGAAACCAGCGTGAGTAAATCCATATAATCTGAAGTACTAAGCTCAAACCGCAAAGAAAACCCAGGTAACTTGTATCAATTACAGATCCACAATTTGTTATAGACATTACTTATTTCACTCACAAATTTCTAAATACCAAAATTAGATCAAATAGTCCAATTCACATAAATAATTTCATTCTAGCTTATTGATTTCACATATCAGTCTATAAAGAATCGAAGTGGTTTCGGGTATTTACTAATACCCGACTCCGGTCTCCTCGAATACAGTGTCATCTAAATCCAAGTTATTCAACTAAATATAATTCAACTTTAATTACCGGATAACACTTTTACACAGTAATTCAAAATTGATATATAATCACATTATCACTATCCATCCAATATTTCATATCACAAAGCAATTCATATCAGAGATATCAACCAATCCAAATCACTTATCATCATTCAATCATTCATAAGCAAGATTGATAACTTCCATTAATTACATTAATTAATGATCCTCTAATTACTTCCATTAGTTGATTATTCTTAAATTTCATCTAACAATTAACCTTTAACTTAATTGCATTCATTAATCAACCTTGATTAATCACAATCAGAAATTAACTTTCCTTAATTTCTCCATCAATTAAACCAACTCCTTGATTAATTATATTAATTAATCCTTTAATTACCCTGAGTAATTGACACTTAATTTCTTCCCCTAAGTAATTATCCTTTAATTACTTCCCATCCAGTAATTTCCTTTTTATTAATTACATCGAGTAATTATCCATTAATTACTTCACTAAGTAATTTCACCTCATTAATTACCTTAAGTAATTATACTTAACCCAACATCAAATGATTTAATTTAATTAATTAAACTTAATTAATTAAACCACATTAACTGAATTAATTACACAAATTAATTAACCTTTACCCATCCATATTAATTACATTGATCCTTAATTAATTACTCAAATTAATTTTCTTATAATCACCTGCATTGATTAATTATCCTTTAATTAATCACATTCACTAAATTAACTAATCCCTTGATTAGTTTTCTTAATCAATCAATCCTTAATTAATTACTCTATGTAATTAATCTCCAATAAATTACTTTATCAAGTAATTATCTCATTTGTTAATTATCCTTAAATAATTAACTTTAAAATCATTAATTAATTCATCCTTAATTTACTCAAGACCTTAATTAATCACTTTACTTCATTTCGTTTAGTAATTTTTCTGAAGTTAATTAATTTACCGTTAATTGCTTAAGTCTTTAAATAAATTGATAAATCATTATCTTAATTAATTTCTTAATTAAATCATTTAAATTTTATTCAATTTAAATGCTTGAAAATTTACTTATACAAAATCACTTAAGGTCCTTTAAATAAGATCTTAACACACTTATTTAACACTTTCTTAATTCAAATTATTAAATTCATTTGAAACCCCTTAAGGATTTAATAAAATAATTAACCTATTCAAATCAAAAAATAAAATTCAACCTTATCACTAAAATTTTAACTTGTTATCAATTTACTTTAAGCTTGCATTCACTTAATGTTTGAACTTGTTATTACTTCCCTTTACTTTATGAAATAAGTTATCAAAGTCTTTGCTTTCCTTTTTCAAAACTTTGCTTTATAGAAGCCTGTACCTATTTACTTAAAAAATTTAAGTAAACATATTACTACACCTAAGACTAAACAAGCCTACTACGAAACTTACTCGAGCAAAACACGAAGTTGTCCCTGCGTCTATTACTTTGAGTTGCCCATGAAATCACTCGAGACATAACCCAGCTACCAACTTTTTTCCCCAAATTCACAAACCCAGTTACACCGATGTGCACAGTACACATGTACAATCCTTCTGGTCTCCTCTGACCGACGCCGCAAACTTCATCACATCGGCGATGACTTCAACGTGCCACCCGTACACCTAGAAAACTCCATATCTCCTCAACTCGAAATCGAGTCACCTTAGTGAACCCAGGCACCAAACTAACCTTCAAAAACCCCTCCGCAACACCACTACAGGCCACCGGACATTAAGCGACCCCAACCCCAGCTACTTTAATGACTTATGACCCTTTTACCCCCAGTCCGATCATCTAGAATCCACCACGGTCAACGAATTAGTTTTTCAAACTCTGTCGAACAAAACCCATACCAAAACCCTATTCTACCATTTTCGATCACTTTGATCATCGAATAATTTCCACTCCATTTTTCCTAGACTCGACAACTCATCAGCTACCTCCAGACAAAATTCCATCCACCTCGAAACCTCCAACTGTTAGAACTCGCCAAAAACCCATTTTCTTGTCGTCATCGAATTTCTCATTCGATCCCAATTCAAAAAAATCTGATTTTAGATAACAAAACCGGTTATATTCCTGAAAGCATGAATTGTTTGAGTCCAAATTTTGATATGTTAGAAATTTTCACTGTCCTTCTTAATTTCCAGACAATTTCCAAACTTATTATGCTTAAATATATTCCTAAAACTTAGATTATGTTTAAAAAAGCATATCTTGTTTGAATTTCTCAGCCTATAAGAGATTTAAAGGTGAGATTTAAATTTTCAATTTGTTTTTAAAAAAATCCCATGAACAAAGAACAGAGTATCTCAAGCATGCATATTTATACATTTATACACGAATTCACATTTGATACATACATGCAAGCATAATTCATATCATACCATTAATGATCATTACAAGCATCTAGTTTTAAAATAAATTATAGTTTGTTTGCTCACCTGTAATTGATAAACAGAGGAGAGTTATTTTTGAAAAAATGGCAAATGATGTGAACTGCATATCTTGGATTAAAACTGCAATTTGATCTGATCTGTTCTTTAATTCTGATCTACTACAAGATTTAGATGATCCTTGGAACTGAAATGCTTTCTGGTTTGGTTCTTGGCTTGAACAGAGATGATCTTGCTATATTACAAGTTGAAACTTGTTTTGTTTTTATTTGATGATTTCAGGTTTGACGAAAATTACAGGCTTTGATAAATTTTCAAGTTTTGAAAATGTTTACAAGCTTTTTTTTCTTCTTGTTAAAGAAAGTGAAGATGGGAAAAGAAATGAAGATGAAAGATATAAGTTAATATAGGTTTAAATTAGATTTTATTAAAAATAAAAGAAAATTAAAATAAAAGTTGACACTTGTCATTATACCTACTTAATTTGTTAACACATGTTATTAAGAACGATGATAAGGTAACACGTGTAATTTCATGCAAAATTAGATTTTTTTTATAAAGCTTTTATAATTAATTTTCTAATTTATAAATACATATTTTAATTTATATAAATAAATTTCTTTAAAAAGAAAATAATATAAACAATTTATGTTGTTAATAAAATCAAATAAAATACATTTTAAAAGCAAAGTAAAATTTAAGATATATATATATATATATATATATCTACCCTTTGAATTTCAATCTAAATATCCAAATTCAAATTAAATTTCAAATCAATTTTATATATACACATATATTTAAAAAAATACAATTTCAACTTGTATATAATAATTTTATTTAAAATCTATGTGTGTGTATATATAAACACAACACAATTATAAATATAATTATTTATTTGATCAAATTCATTTGTTTATTCTATAATTTAGTATTTCTATTAATTAACCCAATCATATTATCAATTACATATGCCCCGAAATCCGGGTTATCACACCCAGGGAATCACACATGCACACCGTATATATGCACATGCTTCACCACTGTATATATACAAACTTGCACAAAATTAGCACTCATGCACTCTTCCAGTCACACACATACATCACTGGACACACACTACCATACATATACGCAATAACATGCACACATATACATATCTTAATTTTCACACACACAAAGGCACGCACATTAAAGTTCACACTACTGCACCCTAATTTCACACAGCAAACACACACATATAAATCTATACACTCAAATATACACACTACTGTCACACACACACACATCAGAAATTTCACCCAAGCGCGCACACACTACAAAATAGAGCACAACCAAAAACTTGTAGAAAGAAAAACACAGCAAAAGATGCTCAGATATATCGCCAAGCATAGGAAAATATATGTAGTAAAACGAACTTGAGGCCATGCACCCACACACTCCACACACACTCTCTCTCGGCTGCTAAAGATCACCACCTGTAGACCAGTCTCAAATGACAAGTGCACCGATCTGTTATTGCTTACAGCGAATACGCTCCAAGCCAAGCTTTGTCCTGACCATTTCTTCTCAATTCTAATACAAACCAAATTATGTACGCGCGCAAACATCCAAACAAGACTATAGGATAAGTTATAAAAGAAATTTAACAATCAACATAGATATGTGAGTATATAATACTCACCTGACAATCGCGATTTGATCTTTCACTGTTTCCATGCCCAAACATATGCGCTGCAATTGATTTGCCAAATGCCATAGATGCTGGATAATGCGCGCAATCACACACTCAAGTTTTATGAATTTTAGTAATTTTTTAGCTAATAATGTCCGCAATCACATACTCAAGTTTTATGAATTTTAGTAAAAAAAAAAATAGCTTTCAAAGCGAAAAGAATTTGGTAAATTAGTTTGTGGTGGAAGATAATTAATAGGAGTGGCGAGCATGAGATACAGATAAGCAGGCAAAATAAAATCCGGAGAGTGAGAGAAAATTTTAGAGAAATGTTTGGGCTTAATTTCTTGAACTTGGGTCTTCAAAATGAAAAGACGAATACATATGTGTGTGCATGTTTTTTTGTTTATAAACTAAATACTATTCAATTTAAATAAATATAAGTCATGTTTCAAATTCACTTCAATATTATACTTCAAGTATACAATTTTATACTGAATATCATTTCACATTTTTAGCTTGTTTAAATTCAAATACACAATAACCTCACTTTAAGCCCAAAATTAGAATCTCTAAATTATAAATTAAGTCTCAAATTTCAATCTAAATAATTAAATTGTTATTATTAACTTCAATTAATTATTATTCAAAAATTGGATCGTTGTATATTTCTTTCGGAAAAATCCACTTATCATTTTACTCTTTATTCTCTTTTCATTCTCAAGCATTTTACCAAGTGTCCTCTACACCAAAAATTATGTGAAAGCCTGGAACAAATGCTTTAATATTTCAAGAATATTCTTGTTTTTATCTTAGTAAATCAAAGGCATTTAGAGTTAAGTCAAATGTAGGTGATCAAAGAGCAAGAAAAGCATTGAAATACCCTTTGATGGATGATTTCTTCCTTGATCAAATACGATCAAGCCAACAACCCATAATGCTCTATCAATAAGCATAATGAAGATTAGGATGCCATCAAAGCAGATCCAATCTTTGCATCAGACGGTTGGGTTAAAGTTCTTATAAATATCTATTTTTCTATGTATTTTCATAAATAAGTGTATTTATTAGATTTGGATATATTTGGTTGAATTTGTGTGATGAAGTTTGGATTATACTCGTAGGATTTGATTTGATTTGATTGAATTAGTATTTGGATATATTTTTTGGTTTGAGTGGATGCTTGGATTGATAGTATAATATGTATAGATTGAATTTAAATTAATAAAAACAGTTTATGTAATTTTATTTATAATTTATATCATAATCATCATATAATTATCATGCTTAAATATAGTTTCTAAATACTTAGTAATTGATTTTGACTCTATAGTTTCTAAATATTTGATTTAGGGAGGGTTTTTAATTTTTTTACCCATTTTCGTTGATGATAAAGGGGAGAAAAATATAAAATATACATACATACATACATACATACATACATATATATATATATATATATATATATATATATATATATATTCAGAGGGAGTTATCTAACTCAGGTGGAGTTATATTATATTTTATATAAAAGAATATTTAATGGTTGTCGTCATAAAAAAGTAGAAGATTATTAATACCTCGGTTTATGATTTTGATGATAACAACTTTGACAACGATAATATACATTCTTATAAAATATAGATACTAATGTTTTAAACAAGTTATATAGTATATAGTGCAGGATATTACATAGGTGTTGAATCGAAGACTATACAATATAAAGACTCAAGAAATAGACATCAAGACTCATAAGTACAAAGACCAAGATATGAAGATCTCAAGACTATATATAGTGTATAGAGTCATAGTATATTGTTAACGTCCCACATAGCAATCTTTGATCTCTATCTCTTATTTTTCTATCTTTTATATTTTTAAAATAAAATAAATTTTCAAAATATATTTATAAATATTTTATAAAAGTTTTTCGATGTTCGAAATGAATCATTTTATAAAGTATCAAATTATTTTACAAAGTATAGGATTTTCAAAATTTTAAAAAGAAACAAGTTTACAAATTTAACATGCATATGTCGACATATGCTTAGATGATACATCGACATACATGCCGCCAAATAGTTTTTCAAATTTTGAAAGAAGTGTCTATTCGTTGCAACTCTTCGCAAATTGACACGTCTGTTTATTCAATATATAAAGGGAGTTCAAAGAATTTTATGATAGTTATTAACTTATTTTGTCCCTCGCCTTACTCTCTTGAAAACTTCATTAAAAATATACTCCAATCTCTTCACAATCATATTGAATTAGTTCAAACTTCATTGTATTAGTTAACTACTCCTTTTATACTGTTTTGGAGTCATCTCCCTGTCAAATCAAAGATCAAAGTGTTATCCAAGAGGCTATATGATCCATTGTATATAAAGTTTAAGAAATCACCTTTGGAAAACTGTCAAACTCTATTTGTATTTTCTTGGATGTGCTTATAGCACATTCAAATCAAGGTGTTGTGCTTAGTAGCTCAGAAATCTTAGTGGGTGTGCTTGTAGTCCATCCAAATCAAATGGATGCACCCTAAGCCCAGAAATTCAGAAGGGTGTGTCTTGTAGCCTCGGAATCGAGACTGTAATTGAGTTTGCCTTATGCCTGTTCAAAGATTAGCATGTGAAAAGAAATTTGTACAAGAAACTATGTGGGACTGGATGTAGGAGAAATACAAACTAATATAAAATCTCTGGTGTCATCTCTCTAACTCCTTGTTTTTCTTTACTGGTTTCATTTTTATCTGTGATTGCATTTATGACCGTTTAATAGCATAATTTTGTGTTGTTAGTTTGAGATTTATCAAACTAGAAAGAAATTTAAAAAGATATACAAAAGTTAGAATAGCTATTTGCCTCCATCTAGTGTTTAATTAGTTTTGAGATCCATGTTTCCACAACTTATAAATACTTTTACTGGAACCAATCCCATTAGCCATGCTTCTCCAGAACTGGATAGCTTGTCTAAGGGATCATATTCTCCTCTTTGGGAATGTGAGATATCGTATAATGTTCAATTTCATTAAGAAGCTCCAAGGATTTCGATAAGTATGGGGCAAGTTTTTCTCCCTTAGCTTTATATTCCCTTCTGACCTAGCAGATGACTAGTTTGGAGTCGATTGAGATATGTAAAGTCATTATTCCCAATTCGTTCGCAATCGTCCATCCTGCTATCAACGCCTCGTATTCTGCCTCATTGTTAGTTGCATTAAATTTTAGCTTAAGAGCATAGCATATTGATCGTCCTTTAGGAGTTTCAAGCATAAATCCTACTCATTAGCAGAATTAGTTTGATGCGCCATCAATGAACAATTTCCATTGAGATACCATGACCGTTGTCTCCTCCTCCTCCTCCTTATCATCTGGAATAGTGAACTTGGTGATGAGTTCTGCCTGTGCTTGTTTCTTAATCGCTCTTCGAGGATGATATGTCACATCATACATGCTTAACTTGATATTTCACTATAGAAGTCATCCTGAAGTCTTGGGTCAATACAATACCTATTTCAAGGGTTGATCTATCAACAACTTAATCGGATGTGCCTAAAAATATGGTCGGAGTTTCCTAGATGTTGTTAGCGAGCAATATCCTAGAAATTCCAACATTTGGTAGTTCTGCTAAGCTCTGATAAATAGCTTTCTAATGCAGTAAACTATTCGTTGAACCCTTGCTTCCCCTCGCACAAGTGTTGTGCTTAATGCTGGGCAGACACTGCAAAGTATGTAAACAAGTCCTTACCATCCACCTGTTTATACAGAACCGGTGGTGTCTCCATATGTCATAGTGATACCTCGAAAGTTTTCTAGAAGTCCTGATTCCATTCAAAGTTTTTCGTACCCTTCTTTAATGCATCAAAGAACAGTTTAACACCCCGTATTTTTATATATAGTTAAAATGTAACGTATAACGATAAGTAATGAAAACAAATAATTTTGGAATTATCGGAATATGGCTCCGGAACTTGTACCATTACGAACGCGGTAATTTTTTGATCAGTTTCTAGATATAACTTGTCAAAATCTGAACCAGTATGAAGAAGTTATGAACGACACAAAAACAACAAATAATAAATAAATAAATATGCGCATAAGGGCCGACCATATGTCGACCCAATGGGCATATAGGTCGATCGGTGCTCAGAGGCCATCGACTGTCCAGTCGATCCGCGTACGACGTGAATGAATTTTTGTCCAGGCACGTACAGCGATGGGTTTTCTCATTTTTGCGTGACCTGAGTGATACATTCTTTGATCATGTGGCTTCGAACGACCCTGTGACATGGTGGCTCCAGGTTCAATCCAATAATCCGACGGTCTGTAATCCCCAAGCTCCAATATAAATAGGACCCTAGTCCTTGCTATCTTCTTACAATTAGATTTTTCTCCCATATGTTCATTACCCAAGGCTGAACACTAAATAGAAATATTTCTTTGGGTTCTTGGTCAAAGGCTGAGCCCTAAAAAGAAAATAATTTGTAGAGAGGAGATCTTCTAAATTAAAATATTATACACCTTGGAAGAAGGGGATCCAGAAGGACTGGGAGCCAAGCGAAGCTAATGACGACAGGTGAGTGGATATATTTATATATCTTTTAAGTTTAAGATATATTATCGTTAGATTCCCATTTAGAAAATTTTATTTAGTAATTAATCATATTGATTAAATTAGGCTGAACAATAAGAAAAGTTGTAATTTATTTATAGTATTAGTATTTATACACTGATTCCTATGCCTTATTCACATCTTTTTCGACGTTTTGGATTTTTATGCAAGCGTCGGTTTTCTTCTATCCCCTCCTTTTTCTTCGCGTATGGATTAGAATAGATTAAAGATGAATATGGACTAAATAATTAATAAAACTGAAATGAAGGAAATTAGATGTAAAATAATAAAAGTTGAGGAATGAAATTACTGTGATAAATTGCATTAAAACGGAAAAAGTTAATTTGAGAGTAATTATTAGATCAATTAGTTGGTTAAGAAAAAAAGATACATTTCCATAACTTAATGTCTAAGAGATAACGATAAACATAACTGCCAGAATAAAAGAAATAAAAAGGGGAATTAGTGTAGAATAGAGAAAACACTGTATTTTACACTGCTTCAAAATAGTAAAAGAGATATCTTGCAGTTACGGATTATTGTTTATAGCATTATCCAATATTAAGATATGGAAATAGATTATATAGTTTTCATAACCAACCAAATAAAATAAAATTATTTCCTAAGATGGCGAATAGTAAAGTATGTTTTTAAACAAGAAAATTATTAATTTAAGAATTTGAGGCTATTAAGGAGCCTAAATCTGCATTTACTGCGCAGGCTATTTAACTAGGCAACTATTATGATAAGTGAATTATGTAATATTAGAGAATTAAAGAAAATTTTATATCATAATAAAAGAAGATAGACTAGAGCAGACAAGAAACGCTTGTAATTATATAACGGACTATAAAAGATGAAAAAGTAACAATTACGAATTGAATTATAACATAAGTTATAATTATGAAATAAGAATGGAAAAGCTTATCGTAAGACTTATCATAAATTGGTATGTAATGATAGTATAGAATAATGATAGAAGCTTATTTGAACAACTTATACTAAGTTGATAAGAAAATAACATAGAAATAATAAAAGAGTTTTATTTTATTGAGCTTAAGGATATATATATATATATTAAGTTAAATAAGCAAGATAATGAATGTGGCTTATACTAACAGCACTCCCTATTAGATCTATGGTTATCTCACAATAGTTAAGAGTGAGACGAGGGTGGGGATATGTTAATTAAATTAAAATAAGTAGCCAATAGAATAAGAAAGCAAACTAAACGCAAATTAAAATATTAGACTTAGGGTCTAATAAAAGAATCGAAATGCGTTTGAAGCAGCCCAAAGGATGAAGCGCCCAACAAAGCAGTTCATCACGTATTTTAGCAATGGAGAAGCACATCCAACTTAGTATTTTTGGGCTTCAAGAAAGTACAAGACAACGGGGCGTAAGGATTCTCTAGGATGGCCCTTTGGTAGGCCTAACGAAGCTGTATCCCTGGAGGCAGGTCTGTAGGTGTTACATTAAGAGAGTATGCCTTGACTGCGTTTACATTGTAGGCCTAATAAAGCAGACCTTTGTAGGCAGTCAGAAGGGCTTGGTGTTCAGAATAAGGTATTCGTATGTTCGGTACTTGCAAGTAAGTTTAAGGATAGTCGCATGCGGATATCAGTTAAGACCAAGAGCAATTTCAGGAAAGGCTAGAGTTAAACCAGCAGGCCATTGATTCTTTCACCATCGAGGCATTGGATGGGAGGCATCGCCAATTAAATGTTAGATTATTTGCAGTAGGGCACGACCACTTAACTCTTTGGAAGGCTTTATATTAGTTGAGGGGTGGCTGCTGGGGCTATTGCCATGATGATAAAGAGATACCAACTAGAATATATGTATTGCAGGCCTAACGAAGCAGTCTTTTACAGATATAGGAAATCCTCGACTAAGTTCCGTACAAGGAAGCCTTTGTTGGTGGGATTCAGATAGTAGACAGAACGATTACACAGTCCTCGATGTATGCACTAAGTAGTACATTGTGGATGTTCAAGCACTGGTATAGACCAGTGCAGACGCGATTTACGTTTTCATAGTAAGTAAAGGAGCATCTTTATTGTAGGCTTTATGAAACAGTCCTTTACAGATGTAGTTACGAAATGCTCGTGGAGCAAAACGATCGAGTATCTGTATTGTAGACCTTACGAAGCAGTTCTTTACAGATATAACTACGGAGCAGGACGATGGAGCATCTGTATTGTAGGCCTAACGAAGCAATGCTTTACAGATGTAGTTACGGGACGCTCTCAAAGCAAGACGTTGGAGCCCTATTCGAGGAGGATACGGAAGGTACCATGGGTAGTACCTAGGACCAATATGGTCATTGGGCATATAGCTACATATGTGTGTGTGTGTGTGTGTATATATTAGTTATTAGGTTTTAATCTACTATGGAGTAGATGGGCACGGTTCACGAATAAAGGTGATAATATTGTAACCTAGTGAACCTAATATAAGAGTAAATAGAGAAAAAACGATATATTAGAATTAAGCCTAGAAGAATATAATTTATCCGTACACCAGAACCTTTGTACTGACCCCCTCCTTATAACATCCTACCGGTTAGGTAGATGGCAGATACTTCTCACCCATGTGACACTTTCTTAGGAAGTGTCATTATTTGGATGAGTATTACTTACTATTAAATTTTAATCAATTCCGCTGTGAGATAGTTAATTGAGCTGTGATATAATTATCTTTTTCTATTTGCAGGATACCAAACTCGAGTTTTGGTGGGCTTGGATTTTAGCATTTTTGCGAAAAATCCGGACCCACTAGAGTTCGGATTATTACATTTGCTATCAGAGCCTAGGTTTAGATTCCTAGGTAGATAGTGAGTGAACGTAAAAAATGTATTTTAGATATAAATATATGTATACTCTTGAAACCTCAAAGAGAAGTCCGTTCTTTTGAGTAAATCAGTATTTGGAGAAAGTTTGGAAAACCATTTAGCATATCAAAACTTGGAACGAGGAAATTCCAAAAGCCAAAAGACCTCATATGGAAAATATTTATGGATTCAGTAAAGGATATTTGGAAACGTGAAAACAAATTAAAAAGCCACTTTTTAGTCTAGCCCAGCAATTAAACTCTTAAGAATTTGAAAAGTTTTGAAAGAGTATCAAGTTTTAAGTCTAGAAGTTTACAGCTTTATAATTTTATTAGTTTAACTATGGGAAGTTGGAGAAAAACAATTTTAAAGCATTTCTGAATTTGAAAATAGATAAATATACAGTATAGAAAAATATAAGTATTATTAATTTTAGTTAATTGAAAACTAGGATTTTGGGCTGTAATGACGATGTTTTATGCAACATCTGTCTTGGCCGAGTAGAAACATATTCTTGAAATCCTTATTTAACTACGGAAAGGTTTATAAGTACGTAAAAATATTTTTCTAGCTATAAAGAAATTAAAGCCGTTTTGAAAAATAATTTTTTATGGGTTAGACGATTTAAATGGTTGGAGCAAGCTTATGGATATTGATATAAGTTCAGTTGAAGTATATAACACGTCAAGACTCCACTTGGAGGATGGAGAGAAGGCAGGGATATTTAGCCTAAGTCATAACCGTGACTCGGATAGTCCGGGAGTAGGTAGAATTTGCGTAGGCTTCGATTAGTTAAGGGGAGGCGGGCGAAGTGGCAACTCAAAGGGATATATAACACAGGCCGACTAGGTCGACCAAGCGGTCGACCGAGCGGTTGATCGGCCGGTCGACCATGCGGTCGACCTATAGCTAAGGCCGGTCGACCACCTTAGTGCAAACTGCACGCGTATAAATGGCTGCTTTGGCCTCTGTTCGTCATTTTACTTCCTCCCCAAAGACAGCAGCCTCACCCAAAAATCACCCCTTCCAACCACCCAAATTCCTCCAAAACTCCACCTTTTAACTCGTTGTTAGTGCCAAATCGAAGCGCACCGCGAGATCTACTCGGATCCATTCACCGTTCCCACAGATCTGAGCATTTTTCACCATGCCTCCAAGACCCTCTCTAGTTCGCCTTTTTCCCCACCTCACACCATAGGAGAGAGCTTGATGTCAGAGTGATAGGCGGATAGTGCAGCCTTACTCCAACACAAACGCGTACTAGTTTTTGCAAGGAAGGGCGATGAAGTTTGCTGATTTTTTGGGCATACGTTTAAAGAACTCTTCTTAGACACAGGGCTGCGACAGATTTCTAGCCATGAGACTTCCGAGCAGCGAGCGTATCCCAGGTTAGTACGTCTTTTTGATGCTAACTTACGTACTAGCGATGAGGATGAAGAGTTGGCCTTCCATTGGAGGTCAAGGGAGTTAGGATAGTTTTCATCGAGTCTCAGTTGGCTAGTACTTTAGATATCAGAGGGTATGGCTTAGAGGTAGGGCAGATTGATTTGATGGACATGGCCGTTTTGCAACAGATTCTTTTAAACCCCAGCACCTCGAGTGGAGCGTTGGGCAGTTAACCCGTTATCTAGGTTTGTTGTCCGCATTCTGTAGCATGACCTTTTCCCCAAGACGGGGAGTTTTGATCAGATATACCATATTGTGAGGCGGGCCGCCTACGCCGTATTTGGAGGATTGCAGGTGAAATAGGCTAGGACGATTATGGTCCAGTATATGACAACTATCGGACTTTATAGATCTACTATGATTTACTGTCACCTTTGGACATAGGTCTTCACGTGGGTGGGGTTGAGATGGAGAGAGGGACTTACAGTGAGCAGGCCCACCCCATGATAGATTCATCTGCTTTGAAGAGGATGCATATAGAATTTGCCCAGATTCAGGCTCCACAAGAGGAGCAAGAGCATGAGTAGCAACCATCACCACATTGGCAGGCACCTCAGTACTTTCATTGGCATCAGCACTTCCCTCGCCACCATTTGGAGGTGGCGTAGGACATACCGATTCGCCATGCCCGCTTGGCCACCCGAGCCCACGACGCATAGTACGTAGGTGTATGGACATGGATATGGATCTTGGGAAGAGGGAGCAGGACCCTCTCAGCCCTCTCCACTAATGAGCTATGAAGATCAGTATAGGGCCCTTGCCGAGAGGCAAGAACGGCTCGCTAGGGAGCACGCCGAGATTATACAGGGACAGCAGGAGGTGATTAGGAGACATGATGAGTTAACTAGGTCTTAGCATGAGGTAGAGATAAGTGTGAGGCAGCAGGAGGAACGCCATAGCTGTTTAAATTCCTTTATTAGAGCCTTCTTGTGTCAGGATAGACGGAGGCATAAGCCTCCTAGCCCTAGATGATGGCTATGTTAGCCCACGTATGTCATCTATTTAGTATTGTATTGTAGTAGGGCTTGTTTTCTCCTTTTAGTTATAAAATTGTACTCTTATGTAAGCTTTAAAATTATATGGATCAGTATCAATGCTTTTTCTCTTTATTTTTGTGATGTTAACAAATGGAGAATAAGGACATAAGAACGTTACTATATAAAGTAAGAGTAGAAATAAGACTAACAAAAAAAGGGGAAAAACACAAACTAAAGAGACGAAAGAAACATCAACTAAAGTTTTTTAAAGCTATTTTCGTATGTAAATTATGCTTGGGAAAATAAAAAGGGGTCTTTTATAGGATAGCAACCCTAAAATTCCAAGTACGGGGAAAGATGTATGTAAAAGAAAATCGAAGAAAAATGAAGCTTCTCTGTTTTCTGTCTTCTTTCTAACATAAGAATTTGAATTGAGAAAATTAGATTTTTTTTGAAATTCGAATATTAAAAGTTGTGTTAGGATTTGGACGAAAAATTGGTTGAACTACACCACTATTTAATAGAAGTGTGGGAAGTGGGTGAAAAATATTTTAATTTTTCAAAAAATTGCATTCACAAAGAAATTGTAAGTATATTTAGGTTATGTGCATCAGTAAACTTTTAAAATAAAAAACATTCGTACAGGAGGTACCGCTTAGAGATTTATGTACATGCATATACTTTATCTTGAAAAGCACTTTTGCACAAAAGCATGAATAGTTGCAAAATTGGATGTAGACAAAATGGTTGTAATTAATGCGAGAGATTACATAAATTTTACCCCTGTCAAATTTCGGGGATGAAATTTCTCAAGGGTGAGAGAATGTAACACCCCACATTTTTATATATAGTTAAAATGTAACGTATAACGATAACTGATGAAAATAAATAATTTTGTAATTATGGGAATATGGTTCCGGAACTTGTATCATTGCGTCCGGGGCGATTTTTTGAACATTTTCCATATAAACTTGTCAAAATCTAAACAATATGAATAAGTTAAGAACGACACAAAAACAAGAAACAAAATACACACACACACACACACACGCATATAGGCCGATCATAGGTCAACCCAGTGGGCACACAGGCGGACCGCACGGTCGACCGGTGCTTAGAGGTGGTCGACCGCCTAGTCGACCCGCATACGACCTGGACGAATTTTCGTCCAGGTACGTAAAGTGATGTGTTTTCTCATTTTTGCACGATCTGAGCCATACGTTCTTTGATCATGTGGTTCCAAACGATCCTGTGGTTCCAAACGATCCTGTGATGTGGTGGCTCCAGGTTCAATTCAAGAATCCGACGGTCTGAGATCCCCAAACTCCAATATAAATAAGACCCTAGGCCTATCTATCTTCTCACAATTAGATTTTTCTCTTAGGGTTCATGGCCCAAGGTTGAATCCTAAATAGAAAATATTTCTTTGGGTTCTTGACCTAAGGATGAACCCTAAAAAGAAAATAATTTCTAGGGAGGAGATCTTTTAAATTAAAATATTATACACCTTGGAAGAAGGGGATCCAGAAGGACTTGGAGCAAAAGCCGAGCACAAGCGAAGTTAAGGACGATAGGGGAGTGGATATATTTATATATCTTTTAATTTTAAGATATATTGTCGTTAGATTTCCATTTAGAAAATTTTATTCGGTAATTAACCATATGATTAAATTAGGATGAACTATAAGAAAACTTGTAGTTTATTTATAGTATTAGTATTTATACACTATTTTTTATGCCTTATTTACACCTTTTTCTACATTTTGGATTTTTATGCAAGCGTCGGTTTTCTTCTATCCCCTCCTTTTTCTTTGCGTATGAATTAGAATAGATTAAAGGCGAATATGGATTAAATCATTAATAAAACTGAAATGAAGAAAATTAGATGTAAAATAATAAAAATTGATGAATGAAATTACTGCAATAAATTGCATTAAAACGGGAAATGTTAATTTGAGAGTAATTATTTAATCCATATTAAGTATTATACTAATCTCATATCCTATAAAAGAAATATAAAGGAGAATTAGTGTATAATAGAGAAAACACTATATTTTACACTGCTTCAAAATAGTGAAAGAGATATCTTGCAGTTACGGATTATTGTTTATAGTATTAGCGAATATTAAGATATGGAAATGGATTATATATTTTTCATAACCAACCAAATAAAATGGAATTACTTCCTAAAATAGCGAACTGTAAAGTAAAGTATGTTTTTAAACAAGAAAATTACTAATTTAAGAATTTGAGGCTATTAAGGAGCCTAAGTCTACATTTACTGTGTGGGCTATTTAACTAGGCAACTATTATGATAAGTGAATTATGTAATATTAGAGAATTAAAGAAAAATTTATTGTTATGTAATTTTAGAGAATTTAGGACAGTGAGTCAATTTCAAATATGCATTCATGTTTACAAGATATTACACATGCACTCATGTAGTTAGGAAAAAACATATCTATATTTGATGTCGCTTTAAAATAATTAAACTCTTTAACAAATGAGTGGGAAAGAAAAGTGCTAGCCATTAAAGAAGCAAATTATCTTTCCAAACTCCCAGTTGAATAGTTAAATAGTAATCTCATATCCTATAAAGTGATCGTATGCCCAGAAGCAACAAGAAAAAGAAAAGAGATCACTTGCATTTCAAGATGACAATGACTAAAATTTGATTACACTAATCTTGCTTGTCTCGCAAAAGGCTTCACAGAATCACTTTACATCCAAGAAGGTATCCTATAACTATTTAAGTAGCAACTCATCAATCCTGAAGTGCTTTGAATGTGAAAAAACGAGTCATATGAAAATGGACTGCCAAAGTTGAATAATGAAAATAATTCCAAGAAGTAATATAGGAAAACAAAGAAAAGACATTTCAAGCCACTTGGGATGACTTCGATACTTTTCATCCGACGAGGAACGTGATTTTGAACAAGCAAATGTCTGTTTCATGGCATTTGATAACAAGGTACACCAAACTTATTCTTATGATGATATGCTTAAAATTAGTATGGATATTTTAGAAGAAAAGAAAATGAAAAGAAAACGAGGAAAGAAGTATATGCAAAACTAGATAGAAAGGAACTAGAAATTAATATGTTAAAAGATGACAAAGTAATTCTCGAAGAAGAATCACGTAAAGTACAAGATTCTAATGAAAATTTGATTATCCAAAATCTAGCTTTTCACGAATAACTAAAAATATATCGAAATGATAATGTCAAACTTTCAAAAGAAAACTTTGACTTACAATCAAGTACACAAGATCTTGTATAATATGGCTTATATGTATATTCAAGTATATAGACTAAACTAAGAAGTACTAAGTAGTAGAGTATTGTAAAGTACAGTAAATAAAAGCAATCATAGCAGGATTTTTATTCTGGTTCGGACATCCTGTCCTACGTCTAGTCCTGAAGCTCCCATTCAGAATTTCCTTTAGCGAAATACCCTCACTTTGCCTGAGGAACAGGCAATACCGAAGAATTTATGACTTGACAATCCTGTGTTCTCACAACACAAATTTTGATTAAATATACAACTCTTTCTAAATCTCCTTGATGATTTAAAATGCATGCTTCGTGATTGTAGAAGTGTAGCTAGTGATTCCTAAGTAGAGAATATGATTTGAGTGCAATAGAATTCAAGAATGCTTAAGATAATAGAAGTCCAGAGAGAGAGAGAGAGAGAGAGAGAGAGAGAGAGAGAGAGAGATCTTAAAGTTAGAAAGAAAGTTAAAAATGATTTCAAAAGTTGATCTCTATATATAGATATCATAGAGTTGGATTGAATGGTTGAAATCATTTAAAAATAACTATTAACATTCACAAAGGTGCTCATGAACAATTTATATATTCGAGGTGACCTTTCAGAAAATAGTAATTATAGGTTAATCAATCGACCGAGTATAAAAAGTCAATCTACTGAATAAGAACATTGAATTACGTGGCAAAATTTGAAAACAAAGTATATATAATAAAATATAGGTGTTTAGTTGACTGGAAATATTTTCAATTGATTGCCCTCGATTGGCTTAGAATATTTTTAATCGACTGAACCATGTAAAAACAGGTTTTTATAAAAACATTATGCAATAATATGTTCAACTCTTTGATATTTGAAAACGTGAACTACCAAGGAGCTTTTACAAATGTATCTAAGACCAAATACATACATTTGAATCAACGATCCATATTTTTATAGCTTTTGAAAAGTAGATGATCCGCATTGCTTTTTCCTTGATTCTCTCATTCAGGATCTTCTTATACCTGCATAATGTCATATACTAGAAACATATAGAGATATAGTTGTCACCATTAAAACATAAAACCAAGGTTCTAATAATTTTCCCTTTATGATGATGACAACTATATGATTTTGAGATTATATATACATACATACATGCATATATATATATATATATATATATATATATATATATATATATATATATATATATATTCCCCCTTAGTATATGCTCTTATTGTCAATATTCTCTCCTTTGACATCGACAAAAAGGCGAGAATATAATGGAGGTGAGATTAAAAAATAATGTAAGGGATGCACACCTCGACATAGAAATCCAAACTAATAGACCTATATTTAATTTTGTCTTATGATTACTCAATAAAACATGTAAGCCAAGTATCTGCAAAGAACTTAAAAGAAGGGCTTAGGCAACCCCGAAACAATGGGGGAGGGTCGGGTTATTTCTCCACTCTAAAATCAGCAATACAGCATGACATGCATATATACACATAAAAGTATCGCAAAATGACATAGAAAACATTACAAAAGAATACACAAGAACATAGTGTACTTGACATATAACATAAGCACATGACCATGAGACACCACTAACACAACATATAAACAAGAGCACACAATATAGAAATTGACATATGAAACAAACCACAATTTCAATATAAGAACATAAATATAAATTCACAACAACTACTACTAAGATAACAATATTTGTCCAAAATACAAACAACCGACATCTAACAACAACATCATGATGATCGAGACCAAAGAAACAACACATGAATTTTAAGTTATTGCAAAACCAACGAAAAGTTTATAAAAAACACACGCTGACACAAAATAAAGTTCATCAAACCACACAATTTGTAAGCATACAAAACAATGATGCATATCTAGCTCTCGGTTCTGAGTCGTCGGGAGAGGATATCCGGGAACATGAAAAAAGTTTATTCCAAATCTTTTCTAAAAGTCCAACCATAGTTTTCTCAAAATTATTTTGATTCTCAATCATTTTCCTTTGTTGTTTATAAATAATTTATTGGTGTTTATACCGAAATGTGGCACAAACACCCAAGTGAATAAAGTAGAGAATAAAACGAAGAAATATAAATGGAAAATGAAGTAAAAAGGAGGTACACAAAGTTTATAGTAGTTTGAGAGACTGATGCCTACGTCAACTTAGTTTTTTATATTGATTGTACTATTGTTTACAAGTAATGTTCTTATGGATCGATATGGATCCTTGGGGTTACAAGAGAATTAAGAAAAACCTTGTAAAGAAGCAAAAAATCCTTCAAAATGAGCCCCTGACCCACTATTTATTGTTGTAGGTCACATAAAAACTCTCCTCCATGATCTCTTATATGTTCTCCAGGTCCAAAAGCGGTTCCACCTGAGAAAACATGGCTATGTCAGCAAACTACTATGGATTGATACCGATCCATAGGCATGGGTCGATTCCAATGTTGTGTGTTGTGATGACTTGTTATTAGCTCCATGATTTCCATCTTGTTCGCACTCTTATAAGCTTGATTCCGGGCCAATAGGATGGGTCAGTGGAAGAATGTAGCTGCTGATTTCAGGTGCTCGAGGGGTTCAATGGAAAACTACATACGACCGATGCAATGGGGCTTGAAATAGTTTGCTGGCATTAATACTTGAGAATAAAAGGAAAATGAGTCCATTTGGGTTGAGTTTTATAGATCGGTACTGATCCACAGGGGTGGATCAATACCAATCCATCACTTAGATGGATTCTGCTCTAACGTTTTTGGGATGGCATTGATTCAACTTTGCAACTTGTTACACTAGGTTTCTGGACTCTGTGACCATCTCTTTGGCCTTCATGTCTCGATAGCTTTCAAGTTTAATTTTTCAAGTCCATCCAGATACATCCTAATCAAAAGGCTGGATAACACTTTCCCCCTAAAGTTCATCTTTTTTCCCAAAATGATGCACTTTGAATCGAGACAAGTCAGGATTGCCATATCGTATTCTAATCCATGCTTAGAATAGTTGTTATCCTTCCTTCGGACCATCTCGGTGAAATTTTGTGTCTCTAGTTATTCGTTCTGATGCCTCGCTAGCATCTGTGACTATAAAATTGGAGCATGGTTTTGCAACCTGTCACTCTGAGTTTAGTAATTCTAAGTAGGTTCCTTTTCTGGATTTTTCAGGGTTCAAACCGCTTTCGTTCGATTCTAGTCATTGAATATTGAGTATGTACATCCACACATGCATCAAATTTCCGTCATGTTTTGATTCCATATGCATGCACATTTTTCTGAAGTTGTCATGCGCAAATGCACATACACATGTCATCGTTTTTCGCTTTTTTATATATCATTTTGGTACCGATCCATAGGTATTGATCGATACCAATCCAGTCCATCAATTCTTCCTCTTTTGTAGCCAAAGGAGATGGTTCAGGGTAATATTACTCGAACTATCACTTCTCTTTTCTTCACATTTGCTGCTAATCGAATCCAAGCTTCTGGTTTACCATTAAATTCCTTGCACCAAAGCTTGGACCTCCATTGCCACTTGACATTTGAACTGTCGCTGTCTCTCTAACTTCCACTTGAACTTGACACAACTGATCGGAGCTCTTGGATTGGAATCGAGCCATCTTATGCTCGAACCAAGCCCTAAATCTGAAATCCTTACACTTGAATCGAACATCTATATCGAACTCCAATATTTCTAGGTAGGTGGCGACATATGTGGTGAGGTTTGATGAGCATCTTTTCGACGGTCGTGCTTGGGATCGGGAAAATGGTGAAAAATGGCCAAAATCCATCCAAGAGGATGGATCGGTATCGATCAAACCCTTGGTGGATTTTGATTCTTTACCTACCGTAGAGCTTTGCAATGTTTAATAATATTCAAGCTTTTAAAACACTATATTTCACGTTTTAAGACATGTCGAGTGTATGAGCAATGACATGAAGCCCGTTGGGTGGTCAACGATGATGGTCACTTAAGATGACATCTAGATTCTCAAATGAACTATCAAAAAAATATAGAATATCAACATTGCACGATACTACACAATACTGTAACATGTATCACACTGCATTGGGTTACACTTTAGCATGGGGCTTGCCTTTAATCTTTTTGATATCGGTTATATATTGAGCTTGAATAGCTATGGGACAGCGACATTATGAGCGTCTCTCGTTTATAGCTGTAGGTCCATCAACTACCAACTATGCCATGTTTGATACTGAATCGAGTTCAACTACAACTCCTTCTGCTAAGAAAACTCCAACATAGTCCAAACTCCTGCCTATAAATCAACAAACTGAACAACTTTCCTTGAAGATCCCTCTTGAGCGCGTAGAGGGTCCCGAAGTTGAAGCTGCTATAAATACTCCTGAGGATGCTGAAATATTGAATGATCCTACATATTAGGTGCTTCAAAAACTATAGAGATCACTTAGAAGAATTGGCGAACAACGTGGCATCCCATTCGAAGACGTGTTAGTTCCTACGTGTCATCAATGGGTACATTACCCTCAGTTGGGTGTACCACCTACAAATGATATATGTTTTTGACGAGATGTATTCCACCATTCAATCAATTTATCTGGCAGATTCTACATTTCATGAGGCTGGCTCCGGCTCAACTGCATCCCAACAGTTATGGTTTTTACATAGCATGTTCATTATCTTTACTCGTCATTTGAAATGTGTTCCAAGTAATAAAGAAATCCGTTATCTTTATAGTTTCAAGCATCACATAGAAATCCTTACCACACATTTTTGGAACCGTCCAAAGTGTGTATAAAATGCCTCGCACCTGTAATAAGCTAAGGTACTTTAAAAATGAATTCCTCTTTGTACGCTGTCCACCTGGATTCCATAGTGATTGTTATCTAAACATAATTTTTTTGCCATCATTCTTCCCTCTGAGATGCTTAACAGCTTCGTTTATTCAGATTATTTTTCTTTGTTCTTTTAGATGTGTCGAATAGGCACAATGGCATAGCCCTAGAAGAGACTCTCAAGTTGCTTCACGAAGGCCTAGATGCAGACAGGGGGGTGAGGACATTGATCATTGAGAAGAACCATTGGGCTTACAACTTACTTGAAGTAGGCCGCAACGTCGGTCGTTTTCTGGTGGTCTCGGATAGTGATGAAGATGATTCCTCTTCTAGAGGTGGTGGCGAGGACCTAATTGTGCCCCCAGTCCAGAGTCTAGTGGTTGAGACTTGGGAAGTATAGGAACATGTTAAGGAAGGTGAAGGTGGTAGAGCCAGCCATGAAGATGTTAATATAGGGCAAGCTTCTAATAATGATAATGGTGATGTTCAAAATTTGCCATTGAAGCAACACACTAAGGTTAGGGTTCTTCCCATGCAATATATGAGACAAACTCCACCAGCTACTATGGTAAAAGTGACACTTGGTTAGCCTTCGGAGAATCCTTACACAAACTTTAAGTTGATTCCGAATGAAATCGACTATTTGGTTTGGCAATATGAGCATTGGGGATGTCCGGTCCCCTATTCCCTTCTAAGATAACGTTACTTCTACTCGAAAAGGGGAGATTACCCCTGTTATCAAAGTTCAAATCGATGGTCTGTCGCGGGACACTACAACACTTGTCAGCACAAACATATGCACTACACTTTGCTCAACTTGGATCGTGTTTTTACTCTATCAAGGCTGATTTGTCTTTATCTCGTCTGTAGGTCCAATGGAACAACGTGGTATGTATGAATGTCTCGAGGATCAAACGGCCTATCACTCGATGCGTACGCCAATCATGCGCCCCTATGGCACGAGCCATGACTCCGGTTCTAGTCGGTGTTCAAGCCATGACGGAGGAGACCGAGGGAAGGGTTATCAATCACACAATTCATCACCTAGGCATCGATCCAGATCCAAGTTGTCCCAATTAGGGTTTGGATAGGCACTCTAACCCTCCCGATGACGTCTTCATGATAACATCTCTCGTGCTTCCCTTTTTGCCAAGAAGGCAGTGCCATCTCACAATTCCCAACATTTCGATCTATTATCAAAACCCCACTGCTTCTGACTCCTCTCACCATAAAACTGATAACATGCTTATTGAGCAACCTGTCATCACAACAGAGCAACCGGTCATGTCCAACCCTCAGATGGATAAAATGCAATGTTTCTTCCTAAAGATTTGTTTCAAAGGCGTTAAGTTTGCTCCCAATCTGAGAAATAATCACCTAGATGTTAAATACTATACGATAGTGTATGTTTGTGACTCTTATGACTTGTATTTCATATGGAAGAAGTTGGCTAAGTAAATCTTTGAATATGCCGAGAGTGTAGAGGTTGAGGTTATAGGGCTGCGACTTTTAGCAAATCGGAATGATGAGACTATCGCTCACCTTAATGTAGAGGTTGCCAAGCTAAAGAAGGAACGGGTACATGCCGAACAAAAAGCCAAGGACCTAAGTGAAATGGTCAATGGGAAAGAGAGGACCATCTAAGCCAAGTTGAATCTGTTCAACATAGGAACCATGAGCTATCAAAAGAAGCGGAAGAATTAAAAGTGCACCTGATCATAAATAGAGGGACGAAGCCTTTACAGTGGCCTAGAGTTACATTAATGGGGTGCTTGACACTCGCAAACAGAGAGACGGTGCATTTATTAAGGCATAGGATAGGGATGAGTTAGTAGTAGCTGTGGAGAGACAGGTCAAAGACAAGTTTGAGCCACTCATCATCAATTACAATGTCAACGTACTCAAATTCAGAGATTTGGTATGGCATGGAAAAGATTATCCCATAGATTTGGCATTAGCATGGGAACAGATCGTGTGAGAAGAGCAGTAGAATTTTGAAGGAGGTGGGGTGAATCTGGCGGAGTTAGAGCATGAAAGTCTGAGTCTAGAGGAGATCGAAGCGCTCAAAGCCGGTGAACTTATTTTGTATCCATAGCTGGAGTCTATGGTTCAAAAACATCAAGTCAAAGGCTCCAGGACTACACCTTAGGATCTTTTACATGGCACACTTCTAGGCCTCCAGCCGCCTCAATTACTCCGTTTATCTCTTTGCACAATCTAGATGTATCACAGATGTAGAAAACAGGCGGGCTATCTTCTATTCAGGAGGGAAACTCAGATGACATGCCCGCCTGTATAGAGCTTTAGTCTGATGGTGGTATATCATTGGCCTCACCTATATTTGAGAGAACTCACATGATTTGATTGATGTATGTAATCTCTCCTTTCATCTTTCTCAAATTTCTGGTCATCTTGCAATTGATAGTCTCCTTGAGAAAAGCTACCAGCTGGGGCAGAAAGCAAGAACGACTGAGTCAACAGTCATAACTATTTTTGGGCAATCCCTAATATTCCAATTGGTGACGCTCTAGATCCAGGTGCATAAATAAGTCGTGCTTTATAAGAGGAGACAAATAGTGAGTTCCTCTGATCCCAAGTTGAGGAGGATATTCTTATAAGCGGGACTTCAGACCTTTCATTAGGGCCCAGCATGCAAGAGTTGCCTTAGGGTCAAGACCTGATAGCTTAGGGGATCAAGCAAGATCCAATTGATTTCTTACCTCCTCCTTTATCTATTGCTTTACCCGATGTGTTGACGACATCCAGTCGGCCAACTAAGTTATCTCAGCTACATGGGTACCCAAGTGCATGACAAAGCTTCCCATCCACCCATCCAAAGTACCGCCAGTGGGGGCGCTGGCCTGATGTAGCTTACCATAAGCATTTAATGCAAGTGCACAGCTAGTACGGAGAGGCAATGAGTATATTTTCATCCACCCATCTTCTAACACATTTTACAATTATCGACCATCTTCCCTTGTAACCAGATCGACGGTCAAGCACTTTTCTCGTTAGTTCTACAGCATGATCTCAACTGTCTACCATCAACTTCGGCTACTTTAAATACCTAACATATTACTACTTTAAAGGAGTTGGAAAAGATATGGCCGGAAAACATACGGTTTAAAACATAAGCATCTAGAAGATAATACATAATCTTTAGGTTTGAATGCCAAAAGTTCACAAGGTTAGCGGCATTAGTAGTCTTAAGTCATTCCTTTTTTCTTCTTCTTATTATTCACTTGTAGTTCTTCGTTGTTGTAAGAAAGTTATATAGTAAGAGAACTTCACACTGGTTATAGGCAAACTTTCTGAACCACTCTATATTTGATGTTGTTTTATCATGTTTTATCCTATTTTCATTTTTTAACTTCCTAATAATAGCAAGTGACCTTTGGTCATTAGTCATTCCAAGATTTGCTAAATATCCAGTCAACAGGAGAAACTCTATGCGGATTGAGTAATATGATTAGATCAACTAAATAAAACTTATATCAGACTAGCAGTATAAAAATTGCAATAAGTAAAGTCACAAGAGATTTTTATACTAGTTTGAACTCCCATTCTATGTCTAGTCTCTGTCTCCTTCTGAATTTTACTAACAAACGTCCTCATCAGCCCATAGTAATATGTATTACAAACTGTCTGAGCTACCGAATAGGATTTTTATATTACAAACCGCCTAAGCTACTATATAAAACTTCATGCCCTAAAATCTCCAATATGACTTCGACTGCAAAGAGTAATAAAGTGTTTTGACTTCTTATGCTCTAAATAACACGGATGAGTAGATATAGTACAACCTTCCTATAATCTTCTTCGGAGTTGTATGTTGAGTGTACGTGAAAAAATGGAAAGGTTTTAATCATAAGAATTGCGTTCTTGAATGAATAAGTGATTGATTTGAAAGTACTGAAAGTATATAAAAGCACTTGAGAATTCAATAGCAATATATAGAGAATCAGATAATGTCGGTGATTTGAATTCGAGAATTTATTTGCTTTAATAGAGGATGTATGGTCGCAACTCTTAATGAAGAGGATAGATCAATAGAAATTATTGCAACCATTAGAATAACTCTTCATATAATAGAACACCTCTTCAGAAAATTTAAAAATATAGTTGTTAAAACCGTTCAATCGATTAAATAAAATTGACCAGCCGACTGAATTGAATAGAGAGATACGTTTTCAAAAGAGAAAGTAATATATACAAATGTAGGTAGTTTCAGTTGACTGAAATTTTCATTTCAGTCGACTGAACATATGGTTAGTTGGCTGAATTGAATAATTCAGTTGACTGACTAATGTTAATGAACACAGTTCAAAGAACACTGTTTCAGTCGACTGAATATACAAGTCAATCGACTAATCTCTATTTAAAATCAAAAGTTGTCTTAGCTCAATTGGTTTGAGCACTTGCTTTCTAAACGAGTGACTCGGGTTTGAGTCTTCCACCATGCATTTTTTAAAACTTGATTTTCATTTAAAATATAAGGTGTATGTGTGTGTACCACTTTGAAGTGATTTTAACATATGTATATTCTAGACATGACACTTTATGAATAATAGTACTTTGTTTATCACCTTCGTCCTATCTCCATCATGTATATCTCTTCTTATATCTTCATATGTATACTTTTATCCACTATTGTACTATGTATCTTCATGTTGAACTTATTTGTTTGTCTCTTTTTGATACTTATGTACCTGCAAGTTAGCTTAGAGGTTCTTTGGCATGATTGTATACTTGGTGTCATTAAAGTTTAACAAGAGTGGTTCTAACATTCTTCTCCTTTTTGATGATGCCAACTATATAATTTTTGGAAAATATTTGTTCTATATTAAATAATATTATAATATGATTAATGCTCCCCTAAGTATAATATTTCCCCTATCAATATGCATATGAATTTATTCGCCCTTGTCTTTATCAAAAAGAATGAGGGAATATGTTAAATTTTATAAAATATTTCTTAACTATAAAATTTCTAAGTATAAATGAAAATTATTTATGTAAATATATTTTTCTTAAAAAGTATTGTTAAGAAATATATGCTTTCAATATATGTTCACTTTATATCCAAAAAATATGGACATTTCAAGATGATTCAAGTTAAACTATGTCCAAAATATGAGTATTATTTTTATAAGTAACTCAATATTCCTCAAAAATAAAAGGTTAATGCAACACCCCAGATTTTTGATAATATTATTTAGGATATTTAATTAGTTAAATTAAAAAAATAGTCTGTGTTGATTAGGGGATTGAGATTTGATTTTTAATTAAGGGTAGCCATGCCATTTAACAATGAACTAAAGAAGAGTTAAAATGAAATAGAGGAGGGGTAAAATAGGAAAGAGGTCATTCCTACATCCTCCAAAACATGGCCGTGTAAATTTTTACACATTCATTTTCATTTTCAAAATTTTAAATTAAGGCTTGAGCCACCATTAACAAGGAAGAGAAGAAGAAAATCCAGGAAGAAGATAATTCAAATCAAATTTATTCACATCTTAATCACCATAATTTCTAAAGCTAAGGTGAATAATGTTTACATCTCATTTTTTTATTTTGTTTTTGGTTTTAACATGAATTTTGAATATTTGTAATGATCTGCCATGTTTTGGAATGATGGAATGAATATATATTTGTTGATGAATTATGGTTATTCATATTGAATTTATGATATGTTTTAAGGTGAAAACCCTATAAAATGACATCCAAATGCCTTGCAAATTTTTTTGAAGATCACAAATATTATTTTGGATATGGGTTTTAATTTTTCAAATTTTTTTGAATTTTCGTGGATTAATATGGATTTTCTAGTAAAGAAAAGTGTATTCTGGGTTATAAATTAATTACAGATAAATTATTAATTATTTGGGTTTGAAATTTTTATATGTTAGAAAACATATATAATGTGATTTTCAGGAATTTTTTTGGAATTTTTCTAAGTGTTTTAATGGTTATATAAAATTATTTAATGTATGTGACTTACATTTATAGTTAAAAGAGAAGAAGGGGCTTTTTGTAAAATGATTTAAATTATAAAATCGGAAAAGTTAGTGGCCCTTTTGACAGAGTGTGGTACTTTTATTGGTAAAGAAAAAGGAAATGAAACACAATTAGACACGTACGGCAGGTTAGGTGAAAAGAATTATTTGCTACATGTTTTTCACTGTTCCAACACCGTCGGCACCGAGTTTCGCCTCTTCATCTTTGCTTCCGACACAGTCAAAACCAATATACATGATATCATTTTACTGGTACATAGTGAATTGGATGTAGGCGGAAGGTAGGGAGTCGAAACCAAGGGTTTCAAAGGGGTTGAGGCAGTCTTTTGTTTTAAATTAAAGAAATACGCCTGCTTGCTTTCGACTAAATGGTTTACGATAAATTAACTTTCGACCAGGTCAAACGATTTAAAAGAAAATGGTTTCGATTGGGCGGCACCTCTATTTTTAAGTAATTGCTTTCAACTAAGTCGAAACCTTTTTATTGTCGCCTTTTTACCTTTCGACCCAGATGGTTTCGTAAAGGTTGTTTTGTTTTCTAAAACCCGACCACTTCTCTAATGCTTTCGAAGGGAGGGTTTCGACACCATCGCTTCATTACTTATAAAATTGGTTCGAAGCAGGCACTTTCGACTTAAATGTTTTAAGGACCCTTTTTCTATAAGTAAAGTAAAACCCAAACGGTTTCAAAAGAGATAGTTGTAAATGGTTTCGAAGCAGATGCTTTCGACTTTAATGGGTTTCTGATCCTTTTGCTCTACTTGAAGACAGAATCCAAATGTTTTGGACAGAGATGTTTTAAAAAGGTTTCGAAGGGATTAAATGTTGAAAGGGTTCGAAAGGTTTCCACATGTTTTAAAGTGAACCCAAAAGTGCTATCGAAAGGATTGAGTTTTAACTATTTCGAAAGGTTTTAATGAATGATTTCAAAATGGGTGGTTTCCCAGGGTTTCGGAAGGATTGAAAGGAAGGTTTTTCCTATGTTTTCGAAAGGCAATATTTAAAAGGTTTTAAAGGGAGATGTCTGTTATTTTGAAGCTTTTGGAGAAAACAAAGGAAATGTTTTTCCAATATTTTCGAAAGGCAATATTTAATAGTTTCGAAAGAGTTTTTCAATGGTTTCGAAGGGGTTACCTTCAGTGGTTTCGAAAGGGTTGTTTAACTGTTTTAAACAAAGGTTTCAAATGTAATGCATTTTCAAGTTAAACAGAGTATGGACTTGTTTTGGAAGGATGGTTAATCCTTATTGAATCTTGTTAACATTATTTTGAGTAAAGTATATATTACATGGAAAAATGGCTTTGAGTAAAGCTAAAGATATATTTTCCTTGTACATATATGATTTGAATGACTAAATCATTTGAAAAGGTTTTCAAGGAAAATTTATATGGTAGTTAACCCTTAGAAAATAATTCAGACAATTAGCCCATTTTGATTGGGACAGTTAGTCCATTTTGTAGGCAGTCAGCCTAGATTTCGGACAGTTAGTCCAGTTTGAAGGTAATCAGCCTAGTTGTATGGACAAATAGTCCATTTGTATTAACTGACCTTGCTATTATATGTGGGCAGATAGTTTACATACTACTTATTTTATGGACAGATAATCCATTTATTAGCATAAAATATATTGCTATTTGGTTAAGTCAGTTTGATTAACCAGTTTGGTTGTAGGAAAGGATTGCAAAATATATGTTTTGAAAAGAATATAAGTGAGGGAAACTTGTTCCGCTAAGCGGCGTGGTCTCACTTAATATCAGTAAATCGATATGTAACAGAATTATTCAAACCAGGCTTTATGTCTAACTCGAAGTTTTTGTTTCCCTTTAAACTCTCGCGTACTCCAAATTGATTTGAGCAGGCTGAGGGTGGAGGTTTTAGTCTTTTGGCGAATAAAGCATCCGAAGACGAGCTGGTAGCTGACGGATAGCAAATTAGTATTTGACATTTCATTTTGTTTTGATTCCGCTGTGTATATAAGTCAGATATGACTATATTGCTTTGATTAACCAAGAGGCATCGTCATATGTCGCTCTTGGCGTATTTTGTAATGGTATATTTAATCATTGCCCAGGAAAAATTAAGGGATTATGTAACATGGATATGAATTACTGTTTTGAAATGTAATAAGCAAAATGTTGGTTTTTGAAATCTGTGATTTTTTTCATATTATGGATATCATTATCATTACCGTATTTTGTCATCAGAAGTTAATATTATGGATGACTGCAGCTGTAGTGCTTAGCTTTTAGCCTCCAAATAGATGCTACAGCTTGGTATCAGAGCATGGTTTATGAAAAACTTTAAACTAAAAATGGTTTTTAAAACATAATCCTAAGGAATTAGAGTAAGAATGGGGTATGGGATAACGCTATAGTAATGTACTTGTATTTGCTATAAGTATACACTCTATCTCTAGTCTCCTATCTTTGTTAGGATATGTTCTTGTACCTCATAAGGTTCGAATAAAGATATGAAAGATAAAAGAGGAAGAGTTAACCAAGGAGGGGAGGGCACCATAGGGAATGCTAGGCCTAATGTGAGAAGAGGTCAAGGTCAGGCGCAAGCAGAAAATGTAAGTGCTGAAGTCCCGCAAGTTGGAATGGAAGCTACATATCATTTTTTAGGAATATGGTGTAGGCCGAAGTTGCAGCTAGAGTGTTAGGAGGAAATGCTACAGGGGCAAGGGTTCCGGATGTTTAGATAGTTAACCACTATGCTAAGCTAAGTAGAGATTACACCAAGCTTGAAGGGAAGCCGTTTGTTGGAACGGAAGATTTCATTGAGGTAGAGAATTGTTATTGCACAACGAAAGTATTTTTTCAGATCTGGGGCTCAATGATGAGCAAAAGAGGAGGTTGGCATCTAGACAGCTTTAATAAGTATCTCTATTCTGTGGAATAGTGTGACTGCAGCGGTGGATGGGGAAACCATGACCTGGGAAGATTTTAAGGAAAGATTCCAGTAGATATTCATGTCAGCTATGGCAACGTCAGGTCTGATCAAGAAGTTTTCTCGGAGAGATGTCAGTTCTAGAGTATTCAAGGAAGTTTGAGGAGTCAGCCCGATATAGATATGCTTCAGTGCACACATTCATGAAGAGGAATGAGAAGTGCATCAGGGTGTTGAAGCCTGAGTTGGCCAGGGCTACATTACCTCATATTAAAGATCCTTCTGACTTTGTTGTAAAGATGGCCTTAAGGAATAAGGAGTTTCTTGATTCTCTAGTGAAGAGTAAGGCTAAAGAAGTCCAGGTCGGACAGAATCAGAAGAGGAAGTTCTTTCCAAAGAAAGGAGCTCAAAAGGGTGGAGCATCTAAGAAGGGGAAGTCCAAGATCATCTGTTCTAAGTGTGATAAGAAGGGGCACTATGCTAATGAGTGTCGTGCCAGGAAGGCTAAGGAATTGGCTGGAAGGAAGAATGTCAAGTGATACAACTGTGACCGGATCAGCCATTATAAGAGCCAGTGCAAGGATCCTGCTAAGGATGGAAAGGGAAAGGTATATGCATTGGAGCCTGCTGCTTCTAAGCCAACAGCTCAGGAAAAAGGAAAGGCGGTCTTGGGAGGTACGCTTCAGATTCATGGTATAACCGTTAGCGTTCTATTTGATACTGGTGAATCCAATAGAAGATATGCAACTCTAGGGATAAGATGTAATTATTTAAAGTTTGACCTGTAAGGTCGTACTTTTATTTGCAGGTTGCATGTGTTTGATTTTGTGGGATTCGAGATTATTCTTGAGATGGATTGGTGAAGTGAGTATGATGCTAGGATTTTTTCCAAGATAGGAAAATATCGCTTAGACACCCAAATTGTAATGATTGGATAGTTCATATGGTATAAGGTTCTTGCGATGAGATGTATGCTTTATTGGGTGCTATGGAATTGAATGATGAGTTGAGTCAAGTTTTCATGGTTAGAGAATTCACATAAGTTTTTGAGCACGTAGTTGGATTACCATTGAAACTAGCCATTAAGTTTCAAATAGATTTGGTTCCAGGAATAGAACCAGTGAGTAGACTGCCAAGCAGGATGACCCCTTTAGAGATGAGGGAGCTAAAGGTGCAGTTGGTGGATTTAGAAGGCACAAATTTTATCAGGCCAAGTAGTTCGCCTAGGGGAGTAGCTCTAGTGTTTGCTAAGAAGCCGGATGGATCGTTACGGCTATGTATCGATTATCATAAGTTGAATGAGAGAACGATGAAAAACCAATATTCATTGCCTAGGAGTGATGATTTATTTGACCATTTGAGTGGAGCCAAGGTATTTTCGCAGTTAGATTTGGTGACAGGTTTCCATCAGCTCAGGGTAGCATAGGATTGTATACCTTTGACAGTGTTTAGGACCAGGTATGGGCCATATGAATGGTCGGTTGTGCCGTTCAGACTGACTAATGCGCCAGCTTTTCTTGTTGATTTGATGAATCAGGTTTTCCGAGAGTGCTTGGATAGGTTCATGTTGGTTTTCATAGATGATATCTTGATTTACTCTAAGGATGAAAGAGATAATGAAATTCATCTTAGAATGGTGCTTGAGACGCTGAGACAGCATCAGTTGAAGGCGAAGTTTTCGAAGTGTCAATTCTGGAAGAAAGAAGTGAAGTTTCCAGGTCACCTAGTCTCAGAAGAAGGGTTGTCGGTAGATCCGACTAAGATTGAAGCAATGAATAGTTGGAAGAGAGCCGAGACAGTAACAAAGATAAAGAGTTTTCTTGGGTTGGCTAGTTATTATCGAAGGTTCAATAAGGAATTTTTGCGGATAGCGGTGCCGATGACTAAGCTGACAAGAAAGGATGTAAATTTTGTGTGGACCAATAACTGTAAGGAAGCATTCCAGAGTTTCAAACACATATTGACCCATGCACCAACATTAGTTGCTCCGAAAGGGAATCAAGATTTAGTAGTTTACACTGATGCATGTAGAACTGGACTAAGGGCTTTGCTGATTCAGAGGGGTAAAGTGATTGCCTATGCTTCTAGACAGCTTAGACCGCACGAGGTCAGATATACAATGCATGGTTTAGAATGGGCTGCAGTGATTTTTTCTTTGAAGTTATGGAGAAATTACCTTGTGGGAGAAAGGTTTGAGCTGCATGCAGATCATAAGTTGGTGAAGTATTTGTTCTCTCAGAAGGAGTTGAACATGAGACAGCAGAGGTGATTGGAGTTTATCGCTGCTTATGATTTTGGGATTGACTACACACCAGGGAAAGGAAACAAGGTTGCAGATGCACTTAGCAAGAAATATCAGAATGCGATATTAGTGATGATTGCTGAGTGAAAAGATTTGAAAGCATTAGCAAATTGCAGAGTGTAGTAGAGATCCAAGGCTGGGTTTAATGGAGATACAGTTGTATTATCTTGTTTGGAAGTTCGACAGTGCTGATCGAAAAGATTGTTTCTAAATAGGAAGAGGATCAGATATTAGCTGAACGGATTAGGAAGCTGAGAGATGGAACTAAGAATGATGACTTGAAAGATTTCAGTGTTGACCAGAATGGGAGGTTGAGAAAGAAAGGAAGATTATGTGTTCCGATTGTAGGAAATATAAGGAAAGGAGTCTTAGGGAAATGTCATCGTTCAAAGTTTTATATTCACCCAGGAGGTACTAAGATGTATCAGGATATAAAGAGGAGTTTCTTCTAGGAAGGTATGAAGAAGGATATTGGGTTGTGTTTGAAGCAGTGCATGATTTTCCAACAAGCAAAGGCCGAACACCAGTAACCAAATGGATTGCTTCCTCCATTGGATATCCTAGTATGGAAGTGAGATTCTATCTTCATGGATTTTATTAATGGATTACCAAGGTCGAACCGAGGAAATGACAGTCCATGGGTTATGTCAACCAGAACGGCATCTGTTTTGGCGAGGTTATTCCTAAAGAAAGTAGTTAGACTGTATGTAATTCCTTGTAGCATAATTAGTGATAGAGATCCTTTGTTCACTAGTGAATTCCGAAAGAGTCTACAGGAAGTTTTGGAAACCAAGATTAAGATGAGTACCGCTTACCATTCATAGATTGATGGGCAAACGAAGAGAGTAAACAAGACCTTGGAAGATTTGTTAAGAGCTTGTATATTAGACTTCGGGGGATCATGGGAAGACCATCTGCATTTATTCGAGTTTTCGTGTAACAACAGTTGTCAGACTAGTATTGGGATGACACTGTTTGAAGATTTGTATGGAAGACCATGCAAATCTCCCGTTAGTTGGCTAAAGACTGGGGATAGGTTGGTTCTTGGTCCAGATTTAGTCAAAGAAGCAGCAGAAAAGATTGAGGTCATTCGGGATAGAATGAAAGGGGCTCGGCCTTGGAAGAAAAGTTATGCAAATAAGAGATGGGAAGATCTAGAGTTCTCTGTTGGATACCGGGTTTTCGTCAAAGTATCACCGATAAATGGTGTATATAGATTTGAGAAATCAAGGAAGTTAGCTTCAAGATTCGTTGGACCTTTTCCTATTATTTAGAGGATCAGGTAACTCGCATATAGAGTGGAGTTACCGAGCTGTAACGACCCTAAAATTCAGACCCAGTTTAAAATTTTAAAATCAATTATTTAGTGTAGAAATTCAAATCTTCACAAACAACTTTCGTTGCTATCCAAACTTCACATTTGGAATGCGTCTAGATAGACATAGGCGTACGTCAAATTTCATTGAAAAATATTGAAGTTAATTTCATTCGTCACATTTACATATCAGTTTAAATTTTATGTGTAAATTTTCTATTGCCCGAATCCAAATATTTTTCACAATGTTGCATAAGAAAAATATTCTGATCATGAAGGCGCATTTTGTTTCGTCAAATTTTGCTTTTAATTGATAGTTAAATTGTCCGTGCAAGCAAGCAGTTAAATTAGTAATTAACAATTTCACAAACGGTGTCAAATTGTCAAAATCTTCATACCGTTGCGTTTGCCTCGTCGCGCTGATCAAAACGGTATATTTATTTGCGTCAATCGGAGTTCGGCATTGAAATTGATAATTGTTTAACGGATTATAAACCGGTCCGTTACGCAGCCCGAACCGGTACCCAACTGTCTCCCGCTCAGAATTCTAGGGGACTTTGACCATTCAGCTTCTATGAAACCCAATAGCCATCACGTTTACCGAGGACATCATTGTTGTAACCTTGGGACTCTAAACATCTCTGTATATATCAGCTACCCTCTGCATTAATTGATTTGTTCACTTCACACTCAAACTCTCTTGTATGTGCTCCTTTCTTCCTGCTCTCTGCTCTTCCTTTCTTCTTCCTCTTTCATTTAATTTTTATTTTTCTAAATTCCAGTAAGAAACCGGAAACTCCTCCACGCCACTCACCGTGCCTCCTTCCACCCTCCACCGCATCACGACCTACTTCGCCCATCGCCATCCGCAACCAAAAACCCAACTCCACCTCGACCGGATAGCAAAACACACACCCATCATCGTCCCACTGCCACCATCCGCCCAGCCTCCGCCCACTGGCCACATCCGCTTCCAACCCAGACCCCAACCCGCCTACCACTAGCCCGCCTTACCGTGCTCCACCCGCATCGCCAGCGATCGCCCTCCACTGCTCCATCCACGCCCGCCTGCTCCACCCACATCGCCAGCAACCAACCCACATCCGTCATCCACCAGCCTCCGCGTCCCACTGCCCTCGGCCCCATCCTACCAGCAACCGCCCAATGCCGCCACCAAACCCGAACGCCTCGCCTTGGCCGCAGCCAACTTCCCACTACATTGCCGTTATATATAAATATGTATAATTTTGGGTTTTAGAAGAAAAGGGGAGAAAGTTTTGTATAGGATGCTTCATTTTATAGTTATAAGAGTTTTTTATGCAAACAGGTTTCTATGTATATATTTTACAAACAGTTTTGAATACAAAGCTACTGAATATATTAGTTTACAAGTTCAGTTCAAAATTTGTTGGGTTTATACGCTGTAGACTTAGTTTGGAAAAAAAATATAAGCTATTTGTATTTTAAAGGTAGATTCATGTTATATATATATTTTGTAAAGTACGATTTTACATATATTTTAGTATATAAATAAACATGGGTTACAGTATCTCATATGTTGTTTCGCTTTCTTGACAGTTGTAACTGATCCGGGATCTCAGGCCTAGGCTTCCATCTACCTTATTTGCATCTAGTTGTTTGTTCGTATTCGTGCTTGTGTCGTCTATCTAGTCTATTCATTTTCGTGCTTCGCCGTCATCTTCTTTAACCACGCTAGGTGAATATTTCATTCACGACTCAAATCTATTATGCTATGATAATCAAGTGATAGATGTTGTTAAAATTAATTTGAATGTTAAGATAATTGATGTTAAAATTGTTCACATAAACTGTAAATTTCTATACAAGTTAAAAATTGAATATTGTTAATATTTAAATTTCTAAATTGATGCCACGTATTGTTTAATTTGATTTAACGTGTTAAATTGTGATCTGATGTTAGTTTATGGTAAATAGTTGTGACACTAAATTTGTTATGTGATGTTGAATTTGGTTGCTAATATAAGTGAAATTTAATATGAAATTGAATTTGATATAGGATAGTTAACCATTTAAAATGGATCATATATGTTGAACTTGACCCCTTTAAATGTTAAATAAATCGATGCGTAGAAATATGGTTAACTACACTTTGAACCATTGAATGTATGATTGATGTAGTAATTTGAAAATAGACACCAAGTGAAAAACCATAATGTAATAATCTTTAATCTTCATGAAATGATAGTGTGGATTCTAGGAATAATTATATTAATTTGCATAAATAACATGTGTAAATTAATACGATTATTTCGGGATTATTTAAATAAATTGTTGAATTGTTACGTATGGTTGCTATTGCTTGTTTATTTACTTTGACACCATCCCAGTTATCACACTGCAAGTTTCCTTTGCTATGCTTTGATTTTATTTATTGAATGATATTGGGTTGAAATGATAAATACCCAATTAAATAACTTGGTCTAGGATAGCTAATTAAAATAAGAAACCCGACTGGTCAAAAGATCATTTTGAAATTGAAATCTATTTGAAATTAAGGAATGAACTTAACAATTTATTTGAAATTAAGTAACGAACTTAATGGATTAGTTGAAGTAAATTAATGGATTTAATTGAAACGGATTAATAAATCTATTTAATTGATTAAAATGAATTGACAAATTTAAAAGTGAGGAATTTGTAATTTGATTTAGGAAAATTTAAAGTTAAGTAAGTTGAATATTTGAAATGAAATTTAGAAACAAGTAAAGTTTTAGAATTTAATAATTTAAAATTTTGTTAGATTTATTAGATTAAGATTTAAACTCGGTTTAATTAAATAGACTTGAAACTTGTTATGAATTAAATTGGAGACTAAGTGAAATTTGACTTAAGAGGAATATAAACTAACTAAAGTTTTATGGATTTAATTTAGTGACAATTTAAATTAAAATGATTGTAAATTTAATGAATTAATTAAATTAGGACGTTGTAACTGAATATGAATTGAGTTGATTTATAACTCATAAATAACGAATTCGTGTTGTGTAAATCATGGAACCGAATAAATGAAATTGGGTTTCTTTAAATAGAAATTCAATTGAATTGGTGAATAAATCAAATGAGGCTATTTTGATGAAAGGAATTTAGTTAATGAAATTGATTTAATCGAATTTATTATAACAGTGAATGTAAATATGAATTGAAATGAATAGAATTTGATTTAACGATTCGAACTAAATTGACCATTAAATTGAATTCATTGATTATGAACTAAATTTAATAAGCGAAATTTGGATCTTATTAATCGAGCTTGAATGTCTAATTATATTGTTAACTCAAATATTTGAACTAAAATTGCATTTGGAAATATGTTTTTAAATATCTGAAATAAATTGAATCGTGAAATGTCGAATTTTGGAAGTGAATTTTGGAAGTCAAATTTGCAACTTGACTTTGGGACATTGATTTGTTTAAACTTTAATTTAACCGACCATCGGGTAATAAATACATAATTACTAAAGGGACCGGGATCAGATATGGACATACTCTCTGTCGATACCGAAAACCACTTTAATAACTATTATACGCGGTGTGTTGATCCAGAATGAAGAAAGGGACCGATATTGGATGACCCCTGACATGACTAAAACAGGAGCCGCGCCAGGCCATTGAGGTTCGCCACCTCTAGCGGACACACTTCTTCGATACCGTATCTGTTACTTTTGTGATTCGATTTGAGTGCACCCCTTGATTTGGGAGTGTTGTTTCGCGGTGTTTAGGTAGCTGCTGGCTATGCTCAACATCAGTCCGGATCACACAACTAGTAGTATCCTACTTGGTATCGCCTTATGTACCTTGTCATACTGATTATCCTCTCCGCGACCACTACGATTTGTTTTGTGTTATAACTATGGGGTACCCTTTGATAACCACTAGTTTACGGTGGGGTTTACGGTGCTGTATAGACTATGGCATTATAAAATGTGTTAAAGGGAATTATGGTAACGCCTTAACGCTATTTTGATATCGTACTTTACTGATTAGACATTATCTACATATCGTATTCTATGGTATATATAGATAGTTTATCGGACCTTTAGAGATGTTATTTTATTCATCTTTGAGTTATGGACTTTATTCCATGCACTTGATAATCTTGTATAAGATTTTGAGTCCTGACTCGAGTGTTTCTTTTTGTATATGCTCGGGTCAATTTGAAGCTATCCAGTTGCTGATCAAGGTTGGTTGAAGATGCTGAAGACTTTACATTTATCTTTATCAGTCTATTTCTATTCCAGTATTGATGTACTAGTCTGTTGGGCATTTATGTATTTCCTTTCAGTCACCTTATGTTGAAACATTGTTATACTTCATGTAGTAGCTTCATGAACTGCTATTATGACGATGTATTTTCCGCTATATTATTCTGTGTCTGCGATGTTATATTGATTCTCATTTACATTTATGTATTTATAATCCAATAATGATTCGTGTTTTGTATTATGTAAGTTGACATGTGTGGATTATTGTCAATTTAAATGGTCCAAATATACGGGTTGTTATAGTTGGTATCAGAGCTTTGGTTTCCCTAAAAGCCTTAGTTTGGGGTTATATAAACTCATTAGAGATAGGGTAGAAATACCCTAGAATGAAGAGAATCGATTCAATATCCAGATCTTTTTAATTCCAACTTCTTTTGATTCGTTAATTGGATTTTTCTTAAAGCTCTATGATTTTTCTATCCTTGGTTCTAAATCTCTTTCGATATTTCAGGATGAGTACCGGAAGAAACAATAGGGGAGGAAGAGGCAATGGTCCTGCCCGGGCAGCACCTGCCGCCCCAGCTCCAGTCAAATTCACCACTCTTAGTAAGGAGCATGCACAGCTTGGAGGTATTAAGTTTTCTGGATCCTAGAGCATTATCGAGGCTCAGCAATGGCTTAAAGGCTTAGAGAAGATATTTTCTGGTCTGGAGATCACTGATGCTCAGAAGCGTCAGCTTGCTGCTTGGCAACTTTAGGATGCCGCACAAGTTTGGTGGGAATCTGTTACTTCGCGTATCGAGGAGAACACCATCACTTGGGCCCAATTTAGGTATAAATTGTTTGGATTTCGTAGTCTAAATTCTTCTTTCAATCTTTGGAATGTTATTCATCTAGTCTATCTTTTGATTAGGGATACTTTCTCGGCACAATGGATGCCAGCTGCTGGGAGAACCCAACTTTATAGAGCTTTTATGGATCTTAAGCAAGGCAATATGACTTTTTCTGAGTATGAGAGGAAATTCAACGAACTCTTCAAGTTCGGAAAGGGCTTGATTGATATACCACTTCTAAAGAATGAGAAGTTCATTTTGGGAGCTAGACCAGAGTATTATGACTTGCTGACTGGCCACACCCACTGCACCTTCACAGAGCTTGTTGAATATGCTCTTAGATATGAGGCAAAGCCTAAGGGACCCACTGCCAAGGCCACTCCTACTCAGTCCTCTTCTAGCCAGCTCGGAAAGAGGAAGATGAACTTTGATCAACAAAAGAAAGCTTGGCAAAAGACTACAGGATTAGGATATGAGCAGAAAAGCCCAATCGACCTTGCTAATATCACTTGCTTCAAATGTGACAAGAAGGGTCATTATGCAAATAGATGTCCATCTACCGGAGCTGCTATTCCACCACCTTCTCATATGAGGAGTGATTTATGCCATGCCTGCTTCCAGCCTGGTCACTATAAGAAAGACTGCCCATTGCGGAAGAGAGGCACACCATCTAGAGTATTTTCTATCACCACACCTGCACCACTTCCATCACCTGCTCAAGATGACCGAGGTACCTTACGAAGTACTTTTTCATTACATGATTTACCTATTAGGGTATTATTCGATATCGGTGCTTCTCATAGCTTCATATCTATTGATCTTCGTAATAAGCTCAAATTAGAACCTACTCTTGCTACTACTTCCTTATGTGTCTCCAACCCTATTGGAGAACTTGCCAACCTCAGTAGAATTTGTAAAGAAGTTGTGCTTTTGTATGGAAGATATCGATTCACTTGGGATTTTTATGTGCTTGGCTTCATAGCATTTGACATCTTATTTGGTGCTGATTGGTTAAGAAAATTCGATGCTGTTATTTCTTGCAAAGCTCGTTCTGTTTCTCTAGTCAATGGCAAGGGTCTACCGCTTGTCATTGAATGCAAATCACCTCAGAAATATGCCGGAAGCTTCATATTCTCTCTTGATGCTCACCCGGATGATTTTAGTACCACTCCGATTGTTCAAAAATTTCCCGATGTATTTGGAGAGGTCAACTCTCTACCTCCTAAACGGGAGATCGATTTCCACATTGACATTATTCCTAGAGGTACTCCCATAGTTCTCCCTCACAGAAGGATGGCTCCTTAGGAAAAAGCTGAACTAAAAACTCAAATTGATGATCTGCTTGCTAAGGGTTTGATTAGGAGAAGTTGTTCTGAATAGGGCGCCGCAGTTGTATTTGTCACCAAATCAGATGGATCTCTTCGCATGTGTGTTGATTTCAGAGAATTAAACAAGCTCACTCTCAAAAATCGCTATCTGATGCCTCACATAAATGATTTATTCGATCATCTCCATGGAGCTAAAGTCTTCTCATAACTTGATCTAGCCACTGGGTTCCACCAACTAAGAGTAGGAGAAGATAGTATTCATAAGGCAGCTTTTCATACCGAGAGAGGGTTCTATGAATGGCTGGTTATGCCATTTGGGTTGACAAATGCCCCTGCTTATTTCATCGACTTGATGAATCGAGTCTTCCGTGATGTCCTTAACAAGTTTGTTCTTGTCTTCATTGATGATATTCTCGTCTTCTCCAAAGATGAGAAAGAGCATGAGACGCATCTTGCTTATGTTGTGGAAACTCTTCGAAATCATCAGCTTAAAGCCAAGTCCTCGAAATGCCACTTCTGGTGAGACGAAGTACGATTCCTTAGCCATATTGTTTCTGAAAATGGGATTTCGGTCGATCCAGCTAAGATCGCCGTAATCAATGTAATTTCTATCCTATTCGTTATTTCTATTAGATCCATCTTATTCCTTTCTAACTTTAAAATTTATCTACAGGATTGGGAGACTCCCAAAACTCCTACAGAGATTCGTAGCTTCTTGGGCTTGGCCGGTTATTATCGCATATTTATTGAGCACTTTGCCCGGATTTCTGCCCCACTTACTGCTTTAACTTGAAAGGATGTCAAGTTTATTTGGAGTGAGAAGTGCGAATTAGCTTTTAATGAGTTGAAACGTAAGTTAACTTCGGCGCCAGTTCTTGCGGTAATTGACGGGAGTGAAATATTAACTGTCTATATCGATGCTTGTCGAGAAGGTTTAGGCGCTGTCTTGATGCAAAACGGTAAGGTTGTTGCTTAAGCTGGTCGTCAGTTGAAGATGTTGAATATGCGCTTATATGTTTTTGTTTGATGATAATAAACATATATATTCATTTAAATGTATTTGGTTATGTACTATTTTGTTTTTCATAGATTAAATAAATATTTGTTGAATAAAATAAATTACACAGAATTTGAATTTGAATTCAAACAGAATAAGTTACACAGATTTTGAATTCAAACAGAAATTTTATTCAAACAAATATTTATTACAATCTTGAATAGTACAAATTCATGCTCTCACTATACATATACATTTTTGATTACAATTCACATTTCACATTTACAATTCACCTCACTACATATCACTCACACTCGTATTTATCTTCAACTTCATTCCAGTTTGAATCCAGCATCTGAGTAATCTGCAAAAATATTTTCAAACGCAGTAAAATTGAAAGAGAAATATTTTTGAAATTTGAAAGAAACGATGATTTTTAAAAATATCGTTTGCCTCAGTTATTTGGGTTGTTCGTCATCATTGACACTTGAATTCATCACAAAGTCGTGCACATAGATATTACAGGGACAGGTAATCATAAGTGGCTGCAATACACACGTGTACATTCGTATACGTGTGCACTGCCTCGCCAACTCGTGTGCACAGTCAACCAATACATACAACATGTGCAGAGGACAAGTGTACAAGTGACTCAAGCAAATACACATGGAACAGTGAAAGCAAGCTATTGCACAAGATATAGAGCCACAACAAGTCCAGCAACAAGTCCAGTTGCAACATGGTGAACAAGACACAGTGCTGAGCACATGCAAACTGCAATGCAAATTCAAGGCCAATGCAGGTAACGGCTTGGTACAATGCAAATACATGGAACAATACCAAAGTATGGAGTGTGCAAGTGCAAATGACTAGAGCTCAGCATACATGAAGTAATGCAATGCCCAAAGACCAAGTCGAAGTCGAATTTTTGTCAACAGTTCTAAGTATCCAACAACAATATGAATGCTATGTTCAATCATGATACAGACCAGAAACACAAGTACAGGGAACAACCAGGTGAAGATGCAAGAACAAAGAGTGTACACAGCTCATGTATGCATCAGTAACCAACACATGAAGATCAACAACAAACCCAAATGCACATGTCAACATCAAGTCTCAAGTGATACAAATATCAAGAATCAGTGCAACAGAAAGTGGTGTAAATACAACTCGAAGTAATGCTCAGGTTCAATCTCTAAATACACAGCAGTTCATACAAAGAAGCCATGGTCAATGCAAAGCAAAAGTGAAGATACAGTGAAATTCTACAAGTCAAGGCCAAGCATGATGCAGTGGTGATGCAATACATACAACAAAAGAAGCAGTGCCAAGAATACATGTACTCAAGGCAAAATGCACAAGTGAAAACCAAAATGACACAGCAGTTTGTTTTTTAACAAGAAAAACAGTGACATACTACAACAACCAAAGCCTTGACTACAAGAACATCACAAGTAAATCGATACAGCACTGACTCAAATGCTCAACTACAAGACATAGCAACTGCACAGCCCAATGAACAAGACACAACAAAGTTCATAAGTGCAGACCAAATGCAGTGACAAGTTGAAGCAGTAGTTTCTGCAGTGGCAACGAGGAAATTCATGTGTAAACAATCAAAAATATATTATTTGAAAAAGTCAAAGCAAAGTAGAATAGGAAAGTTGTTGCCGTGTGAATCAAGAAAATCGAACACAACACAATCAAAGCCGTGCGCATCAAGGTTGTAGTTATATCAGGAAAATCGTACGCATCAAGCAATAGAAAATCAGGAAAGTATCGAATTAATACGAACGAATTCAAGTGTCTCAAATTCATATAAATACAATCCCAATTCATCATCATCGGCCATCGAGTTCAATCAAGTGCAATCAAGTTAAAGCAAGCAATTGAACCAGTAACGAAAGTAATACATACCGCAATTTAGTGAACTCGATCAAGAGAAGCAGCTGCAAACAATTTGCAATCTCGAAGAATCAATTATCAGAGAACAAGCGACGCAAGTCTTCGGTCATCAGAGAACGAACATGAGAAAGATCATCAGAGAACGAACATGAGAAAAATCATCAGAACGAAGCCCTAATTCGAGAAAGAAGCTGAAGCCCTAATTCGACAATAAGAGGCCGACATTTTTTCACAAGCAAAAGAAAAGGGGACGGTGAAATTCAAGTGGGCCGGCCTTGTTTTATAAAAGGGCTTAAGTTTTTTATTTAGGGTTCAATTAAAAAAAGGGGTTTTTTAATTATTTTATTTTGAGCAAAAATCACGCATTCAAGTTGTAGTTTAATTTTTGCTCCGGTGTTATTTTTGGAGTTGTTTTTTCTTTTCGAGTCGAAGAATCTGTAAATCACCACCTAGGGATTAGGTAGTGTCAGATTGTCTATTTAGAATTAGTTCAGTGAGCAGGGAGTGCGAGTTTGCAAAGCTCTATAGGCGGGAGCAGTGTTTGCGAGTGAGCGAAACTCTATAGGCGGGAGCAGGGTGTGCGAGTCTAGTAGAGTGTTTGTGAGCGGGAGCAAAAGGGTCTGCGAGTCTAGTAGAGTGTTTGTAAGCGTGATACTGTTTAATTCTAATAGAAATCTGTGAATGCAGCTGTAGGCAGGGGTTGCCGAAGCTGGGTAAATTTTGTGTGTGATTTACTTTTCAGCATATTTATTTCTGCTATTATATTTCTGTGTTTAATTCGAGAAAATTTGCTATAACCCTATTCACCCCCCCTCTAGGGTTAATCTAGATCCTACAGAAGATCCATGAAGTAAACTATGCAACTTATGATTTAGAGCTTCTTGCAGTTGTATTTGCTTTGAAACTATGGAGGCATCATCTTTTGGGAACAAAAATTGAATTATTCACTGATCATAAGTCCTTGAGGTATATTTTTCGCAGAAGGATTTGAGCCAGAGACAAGTCCGATGGCTCGAATTCTTGGCTGCATATGATCTCGATATCAAGTATACTCCTGGGAAAGCAAATGTTGTAGCTGATGCTTTGAGCCGTAGCAAAGCATTGTCATGTTGTAATCTTGTAGAAGGCATGTTATTTCAGCTTGTTATCTCCCCGTCTCTTATGGATCGCATCAAAGCTAAGAAATATGAGGATACCTTGCCCTATCGCATGAAGGAGTTAGTTCTTGCTAGAGTTGGAAATGCTGACCGTAAAATGGGAGCACAGGTAGATAGTAATGGAGTTATGAGGATTGACAACTGTATTTGTGTTCCTAATATTGATGGATTAAGACAAGAAGTGCTTAGAGAGAACCATCAGTCATCACTTTCATTTCATCCTGGCGTCACCAAGATGTATCGAAATATGAAGCGTTTATATTGGTGGAGTGGGATGAAGAGAGATATTTCTGTATATGTCAGTAGATGCACCACTTGCCAGCAAGTCAAGGCCGATCACCGGAAGACGGCAGGATTACTTCAACCCCTAGAGATTCCGTGTTGGAAATGGGACCAGATTTCTATGGACTTCATTGATGGATTACTGAGGACCAGAAGAGGTAACGATAGTATATGGGTGATTGTTGATAGGTTGACCAAATCTACTCACTTTATTCATGTTAAGACCACTCGTACTGCTTTGAGTTTGGCCGAGATTTATATGAGAGAGATTGTTAGACTTCATGGAGTTCCATCTCGTATTGTATGCGATAAAGATCCTTTATTCACTAGTAAATTTTGGAAGGCATTTCAGGACGTCCAGGGCACTAAACTGAATCTGAGTACAGCTTATCATCCTCAGACAGATGGCCAAACTGAGAGGGTAAATTATATTTTGGAAGATCTGCACCGAGCTTGCATTATTGATTTCGGTGGATCATGGGAAGACCATCTCCATTTGGTTGAATTCACTTATAATAACAGTTATCAGGTAATCAAAAAAGTTCAATTTGAATAAGTAAAATTGAATTGAAATTTAACTATCTTTATAATCAGGCAAGTATCGATATGGCACCGTTCGAAGCTTTATATGGACGGCCATGCAAATTGCCAGCTTGTTGGATTGAGCCTGGTGATCGATTAGTTCTTAGCCCGGATATGATTATGGAGGCATCCGAGAAGGTTAATGAGATCAGAAGGAAGATGAAGATCGCACAGGATAGGCAGAAGAGCTATGTAGATAGGCGTAGAAGAGATTTGGAATTTTAGGTTGGGGATGAGGTATTTTTGAAGGTATCACCTTTGAAGAGTGTTATTCGATTCGGTCGAAGAGGGAAGCTCGCTCCTAGATTTGTTGGACCATTCACTATCACTAAGAGGATTGGTACACAAGCCTACAGAGTTGCACTGCCAGAGAAATTTGAGGGCGTGCACAACGTATTCCATGTTTCACATCTTCGAAAGGTTGTGCATGATCCATCCATGACCATTCCTATTGCTTAGTTAGATGAGGTTAATATTGAGCCGGATTTGACTATAGAGAGGAGACCACTTCTTATTGTTAATAGGGTACGAAGCAGCTTAGAAGGAAATCTGTTAGCCTAGTCAAACTCTAATGGATTCTCGATGATTGTGATTGTACTTGGGAAACTGAGTAGAGTATTCGGGATTCTAATCCAGAATTGTTTGTTGAAGGTAAATTCCATTCTATATTCTATACTTTATTCGATAATCTATTCTATATCCATCGTATCTCTTTTATCTGTTCTTCCACTCTTTAGTTTGTTCCTTTTCGAGGACGAAAAGTTTTGAGTGGGGGAGAATGTAACGACCCTGAAATTCAGACCTAGTTTAAAATTTTAAAATCACTTATTTAGTGTAGAAATTCGAATCTTCACAAAAACTTCCGTTGTTATCCAAACTTCACATTTGGAATGCGTCTAGATAGACATAGGCGTACGTCAAATTTCATTGAAAAATATTGAAGTTAATTTCGTTCGTCACATTTACATATTAGTTTAAATTTTATGTGTAAATTTTCTATTGCCCGAATCCAAATATTTTTCACAATGTTGCATAAGAAAAATATTCTGATCATGACGGCGCATTTCGTTTCGTCAAATTTCGCTTTTAATTGATAGTTAAATTGTCCGCGCAAGCAAGTAGCTAAATTAGTAATTAACAATTTCACAAACAGTGTCAAATCATCAAAATCTTCATACCGTTACGTTCGCCTCGTCGCGCTGATCAAAACGGTATATTTATTTGCATTAATCGGAGTTCGGCATTGAAATTGATAATTGTTTAACAGATTATAAACCGGTCTGTTACGCAGCCCGAACCGGTACCCAACTGTCTCCCGCTCAGGATTCTAATGGACTTTGACCATTCAGATTCTAGGAAACCCAATAGCCATCACGTTTACCAAGGACATCATTGCTGTGACTTTGGGACTCTTAACATCCTTGTATATCTCAGCTACCCTCTGCATTAATTGATTTGTTCACTTCACACTCAAACTCTCTAGTACATGCTCCTTTCTTCCTGCTCTCTGTTCTTCCTTTCTTCTTCCTCTTTCATATTTTTTTTATTTTTCTAAATTCTAGTAAGAAACCGAAAACTCCTCCACGCCATTCATCGTGCCTCCTTCCACCCTCCACCGCGCCGCGACTTGCCCATCACCATCGCCATCCGCAACCAACAACCCAACTCCACCTCGACCTGATAGCAAAACACACACCCATCATCGTCCTACTTCCACCATCCGCGCAGCCTCCGCCACTGGCCACGTCCGCCTCCAACCCAGACCCCAACCCGATTACGACCAGCCCGCCTTACCCTGCTCCACCCGCATTGCCAGCGACCGCCCTCCACTGCTCCACCCACGCCCGCCTGCTCCACCCACATCGCCGGCAACCAACCCACATCCGCCATCCACCAGCCTCCGCGTCCCACTGCCCTCGACCCCATCCTACCAGCAGCCGCCAGATGCCGCCACCAAACCCGAACGCCTCGCCTTGGCCGCAGCCAACTTCCCACTACACTACCGTTATATATAAATATATATATATATAGTTTTGGGTTTTAGAAGAAAAGGGGAGAAAGTTTTGTACAGGATGCTTCATTTTATAGTTATAAGAGTTTTTTATGCAAACAGGTTTCTATGTATATATTTTACAAATAGTTTTGAATATAAAGCTACTGAATATATTAGTTTACAAGTCCAGTTCAAAATTTGTTGGGTTTATACGCTGCAGACTTAGTTTGAAAAACAAAAATATAAGTTGTTTGTATTTTAAAGGAAGATTCATGTTATATATATATTTTGTAAAGTACGATTTTACATATATTTTAGTATATAAATAAACATGGGTTACAGTATCTCATATGTTGTTTCGCTTGCTTAACAGTTGTAGTTGATCCGGGATCTCAGGCCTAGTCTTCCATCTACTTTATTTGCATCTAGTTGTTTGTTCGTATTCGTGCTTGTGTCGTCTATCTAGTCTATTCATTTTCGTGCTTCGCCGTCATCTTCTTTAACCACGCAAGGTGAATATTTCATTCACAACTCAAATCTATTATGCTACGATAATCAAGTGATAGATGTTGTTAATATTAATTTGTATGTTAAAATGGTTGATGTTAAAATTGTTCACATAAATTGTAAATTTCTATACAAGTTAAAAATTGAATATTGTTAATATTTAAATTTGTAAATTGACGCCATGTATTGTTTAATTTGATTTAACGTGTTAAATTGTGATCTGATGTTAGTTTATGGTAAATAGTTGTGACACTAAATTTGTTATGTGATGTTGAATTTGGTTGCTAATATAAGTGAAATTTAATATGAAATTGAATTTGATATAGGATAGTTAACCATTTAAAATGGATCATATATGTTGAACTTGACCCTTTTAAATGTTAAATAAATCGACGCGTAGAAATAGGGTTAACTACACTTTGAACCATTGAATGTATGATTGATGTAGTAATTTGAAAATAGACACCAAGTGAAAAACCATAATGTAATAATATTTAATCTGCATGAAATAATAGTGTGGATTCTAGGAATAATTATATTAATTTGCATAAGTAACAAGTGTAAATTAATAAGATTATTTCGGGAGTATTTAAATAAATTGTTGAATTGTTACGTATGGTTGTTATTGCTTGTTTATTTACTTTGACACCATCCCAGTTATCACACTGTAAGTTTCCTTTGCTATGCTTAGATTTTATTTTATCTATTGAATGATATTGGGTTGAAACGATAAATACCCAATTAAATAACTTGATCTAGGATAGCTAATTAAAATAAGAAACCCGACTGGTCAACAAGATCATTTTGAAATTGAAATCTATTTGAAATTAGGAATGAACTTAAAAATTTGTTTGAAATTAAGTAACGAACTTAATGGGTTGATTGAAGTAAATTAATGGATTTAATTGAAGCGGATTAATAAATCTATTTAATTGATTAAAATGAATTGACAAATTTAAAAATGAGGAATTTGTAATTTGATTTAGGAAAACTTAAAGTTAAGTAAGTTGAATATTTGAAATGAAATTTAGAAACAAGTAAAGTTTTAGAATTTAATAATTTAAAATTTTGTTAGATTTATTAGATTAAGATTCAAACTCGGTTTAATTAAATAGACTTGAAACTTGTTATGAATTAAATTGGGGACTAAGTGAAATTTGACTTAAGAGGAATATAAACTAACTAAAGTTTTATGGATTTAATTTAACGACAATTTAAATAAAATGATTGTAAATTTAATGAATTAATTAAATTAGGACATTGTAACTGAATATGAATTGAGTTGATTTGTAGCTCATAAATAACGAATTCGTGTTGTGTAAATCATGGAACCAAATAAATGAAATTGGGTTTCTTTAAATAGAAATTCAATTGAATTGGTTAATAAATCAAATGAAGCTATTTTGATGAAAGGGATTTAGTTAATGAAATTGATTTAATCGAATTTATGATAACAGTGAATGTAAATTTAATGATTCGAACTAAATTGACCATTAAATTGAATTCACTGATTATGAACTAAATTTAATAAGCGAAATTTAGATCTTATTAAATCGAGCTTGAATGTCTAATTATATTGTTAACTCAAATTTCTGAACTAAAATTGCATTTGGTAATATGTTTTTAAATATCTGAAATAAATTGAATCGTGAAATGCCAAATTTTGGAAGTCAAATTTGCAACTTGACTTTTGGACTTTGATTTGTTTAAACTTTAATTTAACCGACCATCGGGTGATAAATACGTAGTTATTAAAGAGACCGGGATCGGATATGGACATACTCTCCGTCGATACCGAAAACCACTTTAATAACTATTATACGAGGAGTGTTGATCCAGAATGAAGTGGATGGTTTGGTAAATGCGTTGACTGAAGAAAGAGAATGATATTGGATGACCCCTGACATGACTAAAACAGGAGCCGCGTCGGCCATTAAGGTTCGCCACCTCTAGCAGACACACTTCTTCGATACTATATCTATTACTTTTGTGATTCGATTTGGGTGCACCCCTTGATTTGGGAGTGTTGTTTCACGGTGTTGAGGTAGCTGCTGGTTATGCTCAACATTAGTCCAAATCACGCAACTAGTAGTATCCTACTTGGTATCGCCTTATGTACCTTGTCATATTGATTATCCTCTCCGCGACCACTACGATTTGTTTTGTGTTATACCTATGGGGTACCCTCTGATAACCACTACTTTACGGTGGGGTTTACGTTGCTGTATAGACTATGGCATTATAAAATGTGTTAAGGGGAATTATGGTAACGCCTTAACGCTATTTTGATATCGTACTTTACTGATTAGACATTATCTACATATCGTATTCTATGGTATATATACATAGTTTATCGGACCCTTAGAGATATTATTTTATTCATCTTTGAGTTATGGACTTTATTCCCTGCACTTGATAATCTTGTATAAGATTTTGAGTCCTGACTCGAGTGTTTCTTTTTGTATATGCTCGGGTCAGTTTGAAGCTATCCAGTTGCTGATCAAGGTTGGTTGAAGATGCTGAAGACTTAACATTTATCTTTATCAATCTATTTCTATTCCAGTATTGATGTACTAGTATGTTGGGCATTTATGTATTTCCTTTCAGTCACCTTATATTGAAACATTGTTGTACTTCATGTAGTAGCTTCATGAACTGCTATTATGACGATGTATTTTCCACTGCATTATTCTGTGTCTGAGATGCTATATTGATTCTCATTTACATTTATGTATTTATAATCCCATAATGATTCGTATTTTTTATTATTTAAGTTGACATGTGTGGATTTTTGTCAATTTAAATGGTCCAAATATATGGGTTGTTACACGAGCAGTTTAGCAGGAGTCCACGATATTTTTCATGTTTCTCATATCAAGAAGTGTGTTAGTGACCGGAGACTACTGTTGCACCGTCTGTGCTAGATGATTTAATGGTAGAACTGGATTTGAACATAGTGAGGAAGTTAGTTCACATAGTTGTGAGAGATGAGAAGATGCTTAGAACCAAGACGGTCAGATTAGTCCAATTCCAGTGGAGCGACGATGGCAATGACTTTACTTGGGAGATTAAGAACAGGATTAGAGATACTTATCCTGCCTTGTTTGATGGTATGTTTTACCTTCTTGTTTGATTTTTGTGTACCTTATCGTAATTTTAAGGACAAAATTCTCCAAGGAGGGAAGTCTGTAACACCCCAGATTTTTGGTAACATTATTTAGGATATTTAATTTATTGAATTAAACAAAATAATGTGTTAGTTAGAGGATTGAGATTTGATTTTTAATTAAAGGTAGTTGTGCCATTTAACAATGAACTAAAGAAGAGTTAAAATGAAATAGAGGAGGGATAAAATAGGAAAGAGGCCATTCCTATATCCTCCAGACCTTGTTTGTGTAAAATTTTACACGTTCATTTTCGCTTTCATAATTTTAAATTAAGTGGTCGGCCACCATTAACAAGGAAGAGAAGAAGTAAAGCTAGGAAGAAGCTAATTCAAATCAAATCTATTCACATCTCAATATCCATAATCTCTAAAGCTAAGGTGAATAATGTTTACATCTCATTTTTGATTGTGTTTTCAGTTTTAATATGAATTTCGAATATTTTGCAATGATTTGCCATGTTTTTGAATGATGAAATGAATATATATTTGTTAATGAATTATAGTTATTCATATTGAATGTATGACATGTTTTAAGGTGAAAACCCTATAAAATGACATCCAAATGCCCTGCAAATTTTTATAAAGGTCATAACTATTTTTTGGAGATGGGTTTCAATTTTCAGATTTTTCTGAATTTTCGTGGAATTAATATGGATTTTCTAGTAAAGAAAAGGGTATTTTGGGTTATAAATTAAATACGGGTAAATAATTAATTATTAAGGTTTGAAATTTTTATATGTTAGAAAACATATATAATGTATTTTTTGGAAATTTTTCTATAACTTTTCTAAGTATTTTAATGATTATATAAAAAAAAATTAAGGTACAAAGTGCAATACTTTTTATTGGTAAAGATAGAGGCAACTAATCACAATTAGACACGTAAGGCAGGTTAGGTGAAAAGAACTATTTGCTACATGTTTTTCACTGCTTTGACACCGTCGGCACTGGGTTCCGCCTCCTCATCTTCACATCTGACACAGTCGAAACCATTGCACATGGTGTCATTTTACTGCTACATAGTGAATTGGATGTAGGCGAGAGGTAAGGAGTCGAAACTAGGGGTTAAGGTAGTCCATTTTTTTTAAATTAAAGAAATACGCCTGCTTGCTTTTGAATAAATGGCTTTCGACAAAGTAGCTTTCGACCAGGCAAATGATTTAAAGGAAATGGTTTCAATTAGGTTGCACCTCTATTTTTAAGTAATTGCTTTCGACTAAGTCAAAACTTTTTTTTGCTGCCTTTTTACCTTTCGACCCAGATAGTTTCGAAAGGGTTATTTTATTTTTTAAAACCTAGGCACCTCTTCAATTCTTTCGAAGGGAGGGTTTCGACACCATTACTTCATTACTTAGGAAATGTTTTCGAAGCAGTCACTTTCAACTTAAATGTTTTAAGGACCCTTTTTATATAAGTGAAGTAAAATCCAAATGGTTTCGAAAGAAATAGTTTTAATGGTTTCGAAGCAAATGCTTTCGACTTTAATGGGTTTCTGATCCTTTTGCTCTACTTGAAGTAGAGTCCAAATGGTTTTGACCGAGACGTTTTTAAAAGATTTTTAAGGGGTTAAATGTTGAAAGTTTTCCACATGTTTTAAAGTGAACCCAAAATGCTTTCTAAAGTATTAAGTTTCGACTGTTTCGAAAGGTTTTAATGAATGGTTTCGTAAGGGGTAGTTCCCTAGGGTTTTGAAAGGATTGAAAGGAATTCTTCCTATGTTTTCGAAAGGCAATATTTAAAAGGTTTCAAATGGGGATGTCTGTTATTTTGATGCTTTCGGAGAAAAGAAAGAAAAGGTTTTTCCATTATTTTGGAATGGCAATATTTAATAGTTTCGTAAGGGTTTTCCAACGATTTAAAAGGGGTTACCTTAAATTGTTTCGAAAGAGTTGTTTAACGGTTTTAACAAAGGTTTCGAATATAATAGATAGACAATGTAGCCTAAGTATTTTCAAGTTAAAAGGGGTTTTGACATGTTTTGGAAGGATAGTTAATCCTTATTAAATCTCATCAACAATACTTTGAGTAAAGTATATATAACATAGCAAAATGGTTTAGAATAAAGCTAAAGATATATTTTCATCGTACATACATAATTTGAAGGACTAAATCATTTTGAAAAGGCTTTCAAGGAAAATTTATAGGGTAATTAACCCTAAGAAAATAATTCGAACAGTTAGTCTATTTTGATTCGGAAAATTAGTCAATTTTGCAGGCAGTCAGCTTAGATGTCTGACAATTAGCCCAGTTTGCAGGCAGTCAGCCCAGTTGTATGGACAGTTAGTCCATTTGTAGCATAGCGGACCATGCTATTACATGTGGGCAGATAGTTCACATATTACTTATTTTACGGACATATAGTCTATTTATTAGGATAAAGGATATTGCTATTTTGATAAAATCAGTTTGATTAACTAGTTCGGTTGCAGGAAAGGATTGCAAAATATATGTTTTGAAAAGGATATAAGTGAGGGAAAACCCATTCTGCTAAGCAGCGTAGTCTCATTAAATATCAGTAAAACGAGATGTAACAGAATTATTCACACCAAGCTTTCTGTTCAACTCGAGGTTTTTATTTCCCTTTAAACTCTCGGGTACTCCAAATTAATTTGAGTAGGCTGAGGGTTGAGGTTCTCAGGTTTTAGTCTTTTGGCGAATAAAGCATCCAAAGACGAGCATGTGGCTAATGGATAGCTAATTAGGATTTGTTATTTCATTTTTTTGATTCCACTGTGTATGTAAATCAGATATGACTATATTGCTTTGATCAACCGAGGGGGCATCGTCTTATGTCCTCTTGGCATATTTTGTAATGGTATATTTAATCATTGCCTGGGAAACATTAAGGGATTATGTAACATGGATATGAATTTTTATTTTGAAATGTGATTAGCGAAATGTTGTTTTTTGAAATCTATGATTTTGTTCATATTCATGTGCTTCTGAAATTATGGATACCATTATCATTACCATATTTTGTCACCAGAAGTTAATACTATGGACAACTGCAACATCTGTGGTGCTTAGCTTTTGGCCTCCAAATACAGGATGTTACAGTTAACCCAATATTAATTATGGAGAAAATAAGTTATATTTTTATCGAATTTGCTGAAATTCTTATTTTATAAGTGTACAATTCCATCAAATGTATGGAACATTCTTAAAGTTCAAAATCTACCATTTTCCTTTCATTGCTCCAAATACCTGTAAATAATAATCATTTTTTGATACCCACTTACTATGTTATGGTCCAAGGGTTAATAATAGGGTGAAAACCTTACCAAATTAGGTGTGATTGTACCCTCTGGAAGAAATAAAAATAATCAAAGAATTTTATCAAATAGTAAACACATTACAATGTGGAATACGCCAGTATGCTAGCATATGATTTTTGTTTGATGATAATAGACATATTTATATTCATTTAAATATATTTGTAAATGTACTATTTTATTCTTCACATAATTAAATAAAAATTTGCTGAATAAAATAACACAGATTTTAAATTCAAACAAATATTTTATTCAAACAAATATTTATTACAATTTCGAATAGTACAAATTTGAGCTCTCGCTATATATATAGAAATTTCAATTACATCCAAAAAAATTCATTTACAAATGTCCTCACTACATATCTCTCATTCACTCATATTTATCTTCAACTCCATTCCAGATTGAATCCAGCATCTGGGTTATCTGCAAAAATATACACTGACGCAGTAAAATTGAAAATAAAATATTTTTGCAGTGTAAAATAAAATGTAATTTCGAAAATATTATTTGCCTCGGTTATTTGGGTTAGTCATCATTATTTGATTTTGAATGCATCATACACGAACAACTTGTGACATGCATAAGATATCATTGTACATGCCACAAGGTCGTGCACACCGATATATACACTCGATAAATCTGCAGGGGCAGGTGAGCACAAGGTCAAACACAAATTAAAAGCCGGGTTCAACTCAAGTGAAATACAAATAAAATCATGACACAAGCACAAAGTCAAACCCGAGCTTTTAAGCTGGATTCAGCACAGGTACAAGTTCAATAAAATGGTCAAAAGAAACAAGACCAGGCCTAAATGTACATGAACACATGTCAACAGCCAATGGTGAAGCAATTTCGAAAAGATATATATATATATATAGCAATAAAATGAATCAAGTGCATATTAACCCAAACAACAATGTAACTACCAAAGTCCATCATGCAAGCAAAATTACATGTATACATACACAATAGACATGTACATTAGGAAAGGTACAATGAGTTGAAGATATCAAGTGCACCAGTACTAAACAGAAGTATGGATGAACTCACACACATACACACACGCATATATATATAAACAATGCCAACAATATGGATACAGTGAAGTATACAAGCAATGCAAACAACAAGGTTTAGTTCAATGTGGTTGTAGTGAAGACTACAAGTACAAAGCATGCACCAGTTCAACATGCAATGCAACCAGAACCCAAAGTACATAAAACAGTGGCGTATCAAAACAAGAAATAGTCTGGCATCAAAGTGTCGACCAGTTCAAAAAGAAACTCAACTATATACAAATGTAATGCACAAGTGCAATGAAGATCAACAGCGAGTGTCGACCAGAAAACAACAGAGTGAAACCCAACAGACTCACATAGACCAGGAACCAAGACCAAATTCAAACCCGGTGCAACTTCAATCTGAACCAAAGCATGTGCAAGCTCATATGAAATATCAAAATACAAGAAGTGTAATTGCAAGTACCAAAGTGAAGCAAGAAGACCTTGGGGGCAAGCTCATATGCAAATATCAAAATACATGAAGTGTAACTGCAAATACCAAATACGAAATTATGAAGCAACAACAGAGTTACGGTTACTCGATAGAGGGTGTCGCAAGTTTACGTGTGTAAGCGTCTGACAACATAATTTCTAGTTGAAACCTTGGGGGAGGCACGTAGGCAGGGCTTTGCCGAAGCTGGGTAAATCTGTGTGTTCTATTTTATGCTTTTATTAACCTGCTTTTATCTGTGCTGTTATTGCTCTGCTATATCTGTGTTGCGATTATTTTATATACTTCCGCATAATTTTTTTATAATCATTAGCATCACCCTATTCACCCCCTCTAGGATGAAATTAATCCTACAAGTGGTATTAGAGCCAGGTTCAAAAGCCATTTTTGTTTTTTAAAATTTTGATTTTTCAAAAACTAATTTTTGTTTTACAAATTTGAATTTTTAAAATGGCTTCTTTTATTGAGGGTCGGTTCAATATAATTCCTCTTGTTTTTGATGGAACAGTTTTTCTGAATTGGAAATTAAAAATGGAATTTTATTTAAAATCTGTTAACATTAAATGTTAGAATATTATTGAAAATAGGTGTGATAGAATAGATGAGAAAAATGCTCTGATTTTTTCAAAATCCATTGCCACTAACAATCATGGACCTATAAAACAAATAGGTCACAAAAATATTCTCTCATGTAGGTGTGGCGGAAGGCAAAGGGACAACAATAGTGTTATCTGGATTGACACACAATGAGCAACAAATCAAAGTTCCTTAGCCTAATACAAAGGTGGTAGAATCACAATGGGCAAGGACGACAAATTATTATAAAGGTAAAATAGATAACGATACATCCATCTTGAACGATATATTTAATGTGATAATCTACACCCTAGTTTGATTTAATTCGGCCAGTTATGTGATAATAAAATAAATGATGATTTTGATTCTGATTTATTCTGATGTTCTTATTTGTTCTTACTTTTTATTCTAATAGTTGGTCACTTGTCTTTATATGCCGATAGTTTTCGGACTAACGATATTGCAAGGTTAGATGATAAAAGATATTGTCTTGTATTGATTCTTGATGATACACGTGAATATATTTATAGATCTCACATGATGGTCACTGTTGGTAAATTTGCACTATTAAATTCAAAAGAATTTCATTGTAAAAAGATTTTATGGTATTTGTTGCAACCTCACGGTCTGGTCTATAACATTCAACCGATGATAATCTCGAGTGAAAAAAAAATTCATATGCAGATTACACCGGTAATCTAGTCGATAGAAAAGTTACTAGTGGAACGTGATTTATGTTGAGATATTCAGTAATTGCATCATTTTTCAAAGAAAATATCTGCTTATTTTTCATTTCAAATAATTTTCAAATAGCAGAAATTTTTCTTTTATAAAACCCTTTTAAGAAAAACGATTTTGTTGACCTTGTTTCAGATTAGACATTTTCGAAAAATTTGATTTTATAATTATTTTTGGATTTGATCTTAAATGATTACATTGACTAATCTAACTCCCTACTAATTATTGAAAAGATAAATAGTGATTAAAAAAGTGATGAATGTTAATATTAATCATATATTATAACTTGAGACGGTATATTTAGTAAATTTCTTTAGAAATTTGAATAAGAGTTTTAAAAAAAATTTGTTGGTAAAAATTCCATAACTATCTCTATTTCTATCATATTTCTAACGACCATCACTCATCAAAATTCAATATAGTTTGTCAATATGTGGTATTTTAAATAGGAAATCATTCATTTTTCTTTTATATTTGTTTTTTAAAAAGGTCCAAAATATTCACTCTCATTTAAAAGTCCAAAAGATATATATATACAGCAATAACATGAATCAAGTGCATATGAACCCAAACAACAATGTAACTACCAGAGTCCATCATGCAAACAAAACTACATGTATACTATGCAACAGACATGTACAATAGGAAAGATACAATGAGTTGAAGATATCAAGTGCACCAGTACAAAACAAAGGTATGGGTGAACTCACATATATATATATATATATATATATATATATATATATAATGCCAACAATATGGATACAGTGAAGTATACAAGCAATGCAGACAACAGAGTTTAGTTCAATGTGGTTGCAGTGAAGACTACAAGTACAAAGCATGCACCAGTTCAATATGCAATGCAAGCAGAACCCAAATTACATAAAACATTGGCATACCAAAACAAGAACGAGTCTGGCATTAAAGTGTCGACCAGTCCAAAAAGAAACTCAACTGTATACAAATGAAATGCACAAGTGCAGTGAAGACCAACATCGAGTGTCGACCAGACAACAACAGAGTGAAACCCAACAGACTCACATAGACTAGGAACCAAGACCAAATTCAAACCCAGTGCAACTTCAACCTAAACCAGAGCATGCACAAGCTCATATGCAATACCAAAATACATGAAGTGTAACTGAAAATACCAAAGTGAAGCAAGAAGACTTTAATATGCAGAGAGTCGAGGAAAGTGATTGAAGAATCAAAAGTCAGAGCTGTGACAAACAAAGTCAAAATATCATCACAGAACTATCATAACCGAAGTCACCAGCCAATCAACATCGTGATGACCAAGGCAAAAATAACGAACCAAGTCAGAAATCACACAAGCCGTGGTGGCCACGAAAGAAATCAAGCCTTGCCAATCAAGTAATCAAATATACGAAATTGACAAAGTCAAAAATTATCATCAACATCCAAGCTACATCGAACGATTAAGCAAAAGTATTGACGAATTCAAATAAGTTCAGACAAACGAAAATAAAGTGATTCGAGCACTATATAAATGTTTAACATCATCGGCTACGAATTCATTCGAGTTCATGAAATATCACAGTGCATGGAATCAATTATGAACTCGAATCAAAGTCGAGAGTAATATAAATCGAAAAGGGGACGAATATACCAAATTCAAAGCATCCTTCGAGCTCGACGAATTGAGGCAACCAAGTGCAACTCAAGGAGACGATCGATTGCCGAAGAAAATCAAAAGAACAGCAATTGTTATCGATCAATATAAGTCGGCTTCTTCAATTTAGCAAAGCCCTAATTTCATAGCAAAGAGGAACAAAGAATGAGCAGCCATTATCACGCAACGATATCGGGCCGAAGCTATAATACAAAAGAAAAGGGGATTTAGTTTTATCACGTATTTATTGGTGGGTCGGCCTTGTTATTAAGGGCTTTAGTTTTATCATGAATTACGGTGGTGTAGTTCGAGAATCCGTAACTCGGTAGCTGAATTTTGGCAAGATTTTTAGCATAGAGTTAAGGTTATTCGATAGCGGGTGTCGCAAGTTTACGTGTATAAGCATCTGACTACTTAATTTCTAGTAGAAACCTTGGGGGCAGCATGTAGGCAAGGTTTTGCCAAAGCTGGGTAAATCTGTAACATCCCGCCTTTTTGCACGATTTAAACAGACACACGTGCCAATTCAAACCATACGTAAGGGCAGATTGTTATGGGATAAATAAGAAAACAGAGAAAGAAACAGAATCTCACAGCGGAAGGATAAAATATAATAATCAAATATACAGTTCATAAATCTGTTAACAAAAAAAACCTTTGATTTATTTATACAATACATATCAGAGTACACATACCATATAACAATGCAGCGGAAAAATATGAGTGTAGTGAAACCATATTATCTATAGTAATAATGATAAAATCTTCGTCTTCTTCCTCCGGAAATAAAATCTTCAATCCTGAAACGCTCGGACTGACCCGAGCGAATTTGGAAAGACAAAAACACTCGAGTCAGAACTAAAAGATCTTATGTGAGTTACATTAACAGAAATAAATATGAGTGCAGTAACTCAAGAGATGCTTGGGATATGCATCTCCTAAGGATCCGTTAAACTATTTACTATGTAGTATATTGCGCTATTATAATAGTGTCTAATTGTAAAATAAACTTACTTTTAAATAGCGTTAAGGCTTTACATTTTCCACCTTAACACATTTATATATTCCCATAGTCTATACAGTACCGTAATCTCCCCCGTACTGGACGTCGTCAGAGGGCACTCCATAGGTATGGTACAAAACAAAATCGTATAAGGCGCGCTAGGGTAGGTGACACGGCACAACTAGGCAATGCCAGGGTAGATATACCAATTGCTGTCCGGGCTGGTGGAAACACGCAGCGCGCAGCTGCCGCCCACCTCGAACAACCTCCCCCAAAATCAAAAATAAAGGTGGCCACCGAATCAATCCAAAGTCAAAGTATAGTATCGAAGAGGAGTGTCCGATCAGAGGAATGACCTTATTGGCCCGAGAATCGCTCCTGTTTTAGCCACCTTATGCCAACTCACGAGAGTAGGGTCCACGTATTTACCTCAAAGGAAACGCCGCCGCCAACCTACTTCATTCTGGAATCTCCACCGCGTACACGGTTGTTAAAGTGGTTTTCGAAGTTGGCAGAGAGTATGACAACTTCCGATCCCGGTCTCTTCAACAACCAACGTTATTATAACACCGCGGTCATTTAAAATAATTTATGCTTTTAAAACCCGAATAAAATATTCATTTCAAAACCATATAAATATGATATCATTTCCTTTGAAAACCCAAAACAATATGATATCATCTTTATTTTCCAATATATTCTTTTCCAAAATCATAGGGTTTTCAAAGAAAAATATTTAGAAATCAAAACTCTTGAATATAATATTTTCAAATTATACTACCTTGAAAATCATAACTTTGAAACAAGTTTCCATTTCTTAAATGGTTAAATATTAAATTACTTTTATAAAACAAAATAGCTTCTTTAGATTTCACAAATCAATTTCAAATATCGATTTAAAATACCAAATACCATTTCAATTTTTATGTTTCAAAGCTTTAAATATTTTCACCATTTCAAAAACAACTCATTTGACAAATCCATATATATTAAATTCAATTACTTATTATTTTTTTAAACTTGAAATCTTTACTTAATGAATTCAATATAATTTAAGAAACCTTTAACTTCACATGACTGGAAAATCTTTTAATTTATTATATATTCATTTAAATCAACCTGATATTCATTTAAATCACTATACACAAAAATCAAGTTATAAAAATCATATTCTTTAAAATTCTAACTTTTCATTAAATTTCAATTTAACTTAATATTCATCTTCCAATCTTGTTCTCTTTTAATTCATTAAAACTCCAGAAATTAAATTTTAAATAAATTCTTAATCGTATTTGATATCGAAAATCAAACTTTATTTTATACTTCAAATCAAATTTATACAAAGCTTAAAACCTAAAAATTACTATATATATATATATAAATAACCAAATCAATATCCATAAACCATATATATATAGCTTTACAATACCAAAAACATTTCAAAATATATTTTATATATATACCGCGGTGCCTGTATAAAATTTTCTACCCTATGGCCAAGTGATACGAATGTTTATCATTTCAATCCGCAATTTAAAATAAAAATACGGTTGTATATCATTTCAAACTGCAATCCCGAATGAAATGAAATGCATAGCAACTTGCAATTAATAAAATTAATCATCCATTCATCCATTTATCACAGTCATCATCCAATTTCAAACAATCACCAATATATAACAGGTGGTAAATAATGGAATCAATTACCAGTTTATACTCAAAATAAATTTAATAACTGTTAATTGGCAGTTTATATGCAAAAATAAATGTAAATTTAACTGGCAGTTAATATGAAATAAAAATTTAACATAACTATGAATGGCAGTTAATATGCAAATAAATAAATTCTAACTGTCAAATTTATATGCAATAAATTAAGTAACAGTTATATTAAATAAATGCGATTTAATAGAGATAATGAATAAAACATGTCAAACAGTCATAAATAAATCTCTACTCATATCTAAAGTCAAATTAACAAACATAAGAAATTTTAGAAGTTGTGAGTGGGTTAAAACACTCACCTTTTGAATTTAAATCGAATTTAAATTCAATTTAAACTCAAAAATTCGATGGTCTCCGAATTGGTCCAAACCCACGTCAACAGATCTGGAATTTAATTACGATCCTAACAAAAAAAACCTCGCGTGAATCGGACTACGTATGAGAAAGTTATTCGAAAATTTCGATTGAAACAGAAATTAAATAAAACAAAATAAACAAATATACCCCATCGCCATGCCACGTCACAGGCCACGTCTTTCTTCTCAAATTCGAGCATGCTACAGCACCAATAAAAAAAAGGACAGTACCAACAGATTATGCTCTTCGAGAATTATGACATATAATTTTTCTGAAATTTTTAGAGGAGTTTGAATTTTTTTTTTTTTATTTATTTATTTTGGACTGTAATTGGATCTAGAAATTTTGCAGCCATTGGAAGAGAAGAAGTTGAAGAAAAGAACACACAGAGAGAAATGAAGATAGATGGAGGCTAGGGTTTGCACAGCCTATAAGTAGACAAAGTGAAATAGGATAGGTGGGCACGAATCATAAACGCGCAAAACGGTTGTTGGCCCACCAGAATATTTTATATTAATTGGATACGCTACGGATTAGTAAATAAATTAATTTCTTCCTCAGACATTTACATTGAATTTTAAACGTATTTACAAATGTAAATTTAGATGCTTCATTTATAAGTTTCAATATAAATTCACAATTTCATTAAATTCCAAATTCATAGATAAGTTTCCATTTTCAACTAAATTTCTAAATTGCCGTAATAATTATCTTAGATTTTTATTCATTCTCAATAGATTTAACTATTGTAAATTGACTAAGTTTTCATACTATAAAAATCCACATTTCTATGTATATATACATTTGAATTCCCTACTAAAATATTTTATTTATATTTCGCAATTACTTCCAATCCATTTTTTTTGGCATCGCACTGTTGCTTAAATAAATAGCCTATACCAACACTAATTATCATTAATTTGAAAACGGGTTACCAAATTTTGGATTTTATTAATAATTATTATTTATTACTTCATTGTTTATTCAAATTTAGACAATTTAAGATGTTTCTTAAATGCTGAGTACATTATTAACTTCAGCTTAAAACTTTAATTTTATTTTATCTACAAATTATAAATTAACTTTGCAGAAATCCTTTAGTTGACCTTTCATTTAATTATCCTATCTATTGGTATCCCATAGATGGGAATTCCTAAAACATCTCTGAATTCCAACTTTAATTTCAATCACATAAAATGTTCTATTCAGTTTCCAATAAATTCAATAAATTCAAATTATCATGTTCTAAATCCAAATGAATTCATATATCCTGCCTTCCATTCTTTTAATCTAACTATTTATCATATTCTGAATAAAGTTTACGTTATTTCCACCTGTAAGCTACAAATAACAATGAATGTTGCATTTGATTTAGATTCTAAATAAATTGATGGGTAATAATTAATAATTCTCACTTGCCTGATTTATTCCCATTCATGCTTAAATTACCACCAAACAATCATTAAATTTACCTATCTTTTATTGATTCCATAAAATCTATTTGCCCTGAGTTAGTTACTGCATTTATCAAATTCCAATTTCGCAATCACCTTAAATACATAAATTGGTATTGCATTAACATTTAAATTTATTAGCTTATGTCAACACTATTAACATTAATTGCAATGTATTACCAATTTTAGTCACTACCCTAACACTAACTTGTAACGACCCAGAATTTTATTTAATTGAAATTTGAATATTTAATTTATTTTAAATATTTATAAGTGAATTTATAAGTCAAATAAATTTTTATTTGAATTATTGGATTTAATTGGATTATTAAATCGATAAATTTAATATGTTAAATTATGGAAATAATTGAAAATCGAGTTAAATATGATTGAAAATAATTTGTAAAATTTTATTTTATCATGTTGAAGTTAGAACGATATTTTAGAACTTTTAAAATCGAATTAAAAGTTAATTTGTGAAAATTGAATATTTTAATATTTAATAATAGACTGTAAAATAGCCAATTTTTGGACAGTCTCAGAATTGAACGAAACCAGTTCCATTGGATCCGTAATAGTTAGTTATTACCGGATTTCAAATTTCGTGTCAATCGGAGCTATCGTTTGGTCGTGGCAGCTCGAAACGCATCGAATTATTTTTAATTTAAATTTGGCGAGTCAAAATAGCCATTTTTCAAAAAGTCTCGGATTTCGACGAAACCAGTTTCATCGGATCCGTAATGTGATATTATTGTAAGGTTTCAAATTTCAAGTCAATTGGATTTACCGTTTGTCCGGTACGAATTAAAACGCCTAGAAATCGATTTAAATCGGTTTAATTTAAATTGAACGTTTTCAGCCATAACTCGCACATACTTCCGAATTAGCTTCCGAAACCTGTTCCATTGTGTCCGGAACGCGGGATAAACCCTAGGTACGCTGGTTACGGCGTCTAAATCGGAGTTCGGAATTTCCGGGATGAATAGTGTTTACGCTTGCTCGTTCCTTATAAATAACCCCAACCCTTCATTTAGAAAAAAAAAAAAAAAAAAAAAACAAACCCTAGCCGCCACCTAGGTATGAACGGCCAGCAGTTCATCAACTTCTTCCCCTCAAATCTCCAAATCCATTCATCGATTCCAGAAACTCTCAACTACAATCTTGAAGAGCTCGATGAGATCTTTAATATCAACGGTCATGATCTGAAAAGACCTCACGGATCAACGGCAAAATGACGAAGAAGTCAGTGACTTGCGCACGCATTCCAAGGCTCATTGTACAGCCGAGCTCCACCAGGTGATGGCCGAAAAAATGCAAACTCAGTTGCGTTGGAATCGTATGGACGAGCACTACGCGATGGAGTTGGTTTGGAGTCGTTTGGAGTTAGTGAGAATTTCGGGTAAAATTAAACGCGCGTTTAATTTTATTCGAAATAAATCGCTAAAACGGAAATTAAAACCAAGGTGAGAATTTCTCACTCAATTGAATAGATTTTGATTTTATTTTAAATAGTTAGATTTAAAATATTTGAATGCATGTTTGAATGATGACTGTAAATTATTGATTGTTAAAATAGACATTATGTGCCGTTAGTAAGCGGATGTTATTTAATATAAACATATACCGCGAATATTTCATAAACAGTGAAATTGGTATTATATATAATATCAATATATATATATTGGCATATATATATATTGGAGTTGTTGATTTCCCGCATTTTTTGTTTAGCGCATGAGACCCTATTACGCCGTTATTAAGCGGATAATATTTATTAAGAACATGTACCGCGATAATTTCGTACTGGAGCGAAATTGGTATTGTCCTAATGTTTTTGGATGCAGGAAAACAGGTTGGAGGGATCCAACTGGATTCCTCAACAGTATTTATTTTATTTCAGATATTTTGATATTTGATGGATTATCATATCGATATATGATGGATCGTTGTAGTCGTGATTGACTATTTGGTGTGTAGCATCATTGGACCCAGATTTTGGGATTTTAAAATTTTTTTAAAGTGATTTTTGAAAAGATAAAATATCTTTGGAATTGATCCATTTCAAATAAATAAACGTTATAATTTTTAATGTTATAAAAATTTTGATTTTTAAGAAATATAGTTAAAAGCTGATTTTTGAAAATAAGGAATTAATGACTTTATAAAAGAGTTTAAATTGGGATTCTGAACTTGTTATAAAAAGTTAAATATAGGATTTATAAAATTTAATTATTTTATAAATCAGAATGGTGAAGTTTTTTTTAAAGGAAATTAAAGACGTTTTAAAGAATAATATAGATTGATTTATATTAAAGGATTTACAAATGAATATTTGTAAATTAAAACGTTGGGATTATAAAATGAGATTTTATAAGTGTTTGAATGAATTGAAAATGAATTTCATTAAAGAATGAAATCAATAGAATTATAAATGGTGAAGTTGTAAACGAAATTTATAAACAGTAGATTTATAAATTTTATGAAGTTATTTGAAGAATAGATTGGGTTAAATAAATGAATCTTATAAGTTATAAGATTTATAATTATGAAACTCTAAGGAATGATTTTGTGAAATAATCGTTTATAAGTAGTTAACTTATAATATGAACTTTTAATCTAAAATTGAGTTATAAACTGGAATAGGTTAATAAAGGAATTTGTAAAAGGAAGTTTTTATATATAAATAGAAATAGAATTTATAAACGTTGTTTTATAAATCCGCAAACGACTTATTTTGATAAGTTAATTGTTATAACCTATTAATGGAGTTATATTCACGTTGTAAACAGTGAATAATCCTTTAAGTTAAAAAGAATAGAAATAATGGAATTTGTGAACATAGTATATTCACGTCTTTGAATAGTGAATAAGACGTTAAAGAAATGTTTTGAATGTGATATTTTAAATAGAATTAAAACGATCTAACGATGTTTTAAAAGGTGTTGAGATTCGAAACCATAGATTTCAACATTCATTGTTGAAATAGATGTTTCGTGAAATAAAAGGAAATGGTGGACTATAACACTATTGTTATAGTAAATGATTTCCGAAAGGAAATGTTTAGAATAATATTGGGATTTATATATCTATTTTAATTTCGAATCCATATACTAGTGATTTTGGGTTGTCGTAACGATGTTTTACGCAACATTCGTTTTGGCCCAAGTAAATATGTTTAAGAGAATGATTTTCTTAAAGAATGAATTATATACTTAATTCGCTTTAAGTATATTGAATATTTTCTAAGTGTTGAAAATAAAAGGAATTTGTGAATTACTTATGAATAAATAAGTATGGAAATGTTTTCCAATATGAAGTGAATAATTAGAATTTATCTTTTTGAGGATAAATTGAAATGAATTATTGAAATCGCATATGCACGAATATTTTGAAATATAAATTCATTATGGAATTTATATGTGAAAAGTGAAATTGGTTAAAAAAAAATAAATATTGATTTATTTTTGAAGTGTTGAAACTATATATCTAGTAAAGATATTTTAGAAAATAAATAATTTGGAAAATTATTTGGAATCTGGTGATGTATGCATATCAATTGATAGTTCAATAACCGACTATCAATATTTCCCTTTGAATGGGTATTTGATGTGAATTGATTGAATTTGAATGCACACTTATTTTTGAATAAGCGCTCACTATTCGGGTTAACCGGGAAAGGACCATGGGGTCGTATAACCCACTCCGAATATGTGATACGTCGTTGTGAATTGCATTGAAGATCGGTGTTGAAGACCGGTATTTGCGAAAGCGATAGGATGACCTGTCGATTGACTCTGCACCGAGTAGCTACGGTATTGAGTTCTCCATATGTGATGGTGAATCCGATCAGGATTGTGAATATCCGGATTGCAAGGACTTCTTTGTAAGTGCCTTCGGTTCTGTTCGAGCCCGGAACAGACTTGTATGGATTGTATGTCTGACATTACAAGTTGAGATATAAAGCCGATTTCTTTCAAATATATTTCTGTTGGTGGCGGAGAATTTATTCTTTGCTTAACACCCTTCTTTGAGACGTATGTGCTCAAAGGTTATATAGTTGAAGTTATCAGCAATATATTCCCAATTTGGTAATGTGACATGCCGAGTGATGCAGAAATGATCATTGTGTTGATTATTGTGATAGGATCATTTATTTGATCGTCTATCTTAGTGATCATTGTGTTGATCATTTGTTGACCCAAAGCATGGCTTTTGTATAAAGTATGTTTTTGTGGACGTGACTTCGTCGAGCCTCACACCCCGTGAATGGTCAAAACAGGAAAGAAGCAGCAAGGTTATGAGGGGTAGCGCCCTTTAGGATATGTCCATTTCCTTCTGGAAAAGGGTGGTATCATGGTATGGAGCCCAGATACTTACTCATGTTGAAAACACTTTGTTATGATTGTGTGAATTGATTAGAGAGCGCTCTCGGATAAAGGTCCCAAAGGACCGGGGGATGGCATATTCGGTCAGTTGTTACTCAGTTAGGAGTAACCCGGCCTTGTGTTGGTAGAGATCCGGTTTGGTTCTCGGGGATGTCCATCCAGAGGCATTCTCAGTGGCAATGGGAAGTTCCTTGGCCTGATCATTCGTTGGAAATCCAATTCCCAATACGAAACTTGTACGGTATTAGTTGTAGAACCTGCCATTCACTTATGGTGGTCACCACTGTTTGGATGGTAGCTATAGTAGGCATAGTTCGAAATGTCTATGTTGGCTAAGATTTATATTCTACTTTCGAAATGAATTTTTCCTACACTATGCACTAGTAATAATATAAAATGTTATTTTAAATGCGTATCAAGCATCTTTGACTATCATAAGGAGAAATCTCCTCCGATTCTGCGTTTGCATTGTGTGTGTGTGCGGGAGGCCTTATGGTAGTCTCATTTTTAAAAGCATTGCGAATTGATTAAAAATATTCCTCTATTTTGATTTTAAAGATAAATAAACTGTTTTGAGTTCTCACACCAGTCACATGACTGACTCGGAGTTTATTGTTTTCCTTCCTAAACTCTGGGTGCCCACCAATTTCCACACGGGCAGTTAAGAGTTAGGTTTATCAGGATATTCTGGATATTCTGGAGTTGCTGGAGGCAAGCTGGATGACATGGCGTATTACTAGTTTATATAGTATTTCTTTTTCCGCTGCACTGTTTATTGTTTGTATGATGTTGTACACTCTGATGATATGATGTGATGTAATGAAATGAAATGTAATAACTGATAGTTCTTTGTTTAAAGATTATTCATTTATTATTATATGTTGTTCCGCTGCGAATTGTGAGATTCTGTTGTTGTTCTGTTGTTTCCTTTCTGTCCGTTCTATTATTAAAATGCTTCTATCTTCTATTTTCAAATTCTCTATTTTCTTTTCTGTCTTTTGTTTTCTTTTTCCTCTATTCTCTTTTTCTTTCTCTGTTTTCTAAAAATTGTCTATCTTCTTTTCCCTCTATTTTTCTTTTTCTCTCTTCTTTCTTTTCTTTTCTTTTTAAAACCCATAACTATTCGGTTTTTCGGCAACGAAAATCCCTATACGTTACATTTGGTATCAGAGCTGTTGGTTAAGTGACAACCATGGTTCTGTAGGGTATTAACTCATTAGAGATAGAGTCAGTAGTACTCTAGAATGAGTTTGAGTGTAATAATAGCTATGAGAGCGTATTTGTTAGTGAATATATAAAAATGTTTTATATTGTGATGATTGGTTTATTGAGTGGCATATGAACCTTCGTCAGCACGGTCAGTCAAACTATGCCGAAGGGGTTTCTAAACACTTGAATAGAACAATTCGGCACAGTATTGTTTTAATTAGGTAAATGAAATAATTTTACCTTGAGTATATTTTTATATATAAAGGAATAATTTTTCGGAATTATTAAAGTGTATATAAGTTGATTGTTAGGTTGTTTGAATAATCTAAATAAAAGAAGAATTGTATAAGCAAAAAGAATTGTAAGAATTGAATTATAATTAAAGTGATTTACAATTGTGAAATAAACTTATATATACAAGAAGTAAAATTATATGAATATGAGTTGTAAATAAAAGTGAATTTTAAAGTTAAATGGAATATAACTTAAGTGTTGTTGGATGGAATTGATTTTTGGTATCGAAGTAAATAATCAAGTGGATTAAATGAATATGAACTTGAGGTATGTAATAGAATTCAACTTTAGTAATTGAATTGAATTAATGGATTGGACGTTAATCAATTGAATGTGAATCAAGTTGGTATGAAATAATGAATGTTAATTCATTTAAAATCTAATGTTATTAGAAGTTGAATAAAATTGAATGAAAATCAATTTAAAGCAAAGGAATTTGGTTGAAATTAATAAACTTTGGTTGTTATTTGATTGTTGATTGATTGTATATAATTCATTAAGTGTTAATGAAAGTGAATTAGCGAAATTGAAAGCTAAAGAAATTGAATTCAAATTAGAAGTAAATAAATTTGAATAGAATTGAATGTGAATTAGATTTAATTAGTAAATGTAAACTAATTGAATTGAGAATGAATGTTAGTAAATCCAATGTAAATGAATCAAATGTAATTTAAAGTGAAAACCAATTCATTAAATATGAATGAGGATATGAATGAATGTTTATTGGTTATGGATGTTAGTTGGATGATGGTTGAATATATATTGCAATTGTAGTTTAGTTGCATTTGCTATGTGACATATATAGTTATTATGTTGCTATATGTTGTATATTGATACTATTTTCATATATGCATGATTCTCATGTTGTTTGTTGAGTATTTAGTAGGTGCGGATCGCGTTTGCTTCGCATTTGGAGTTCGCTTTAGCGCTATATTAGCCGTATATGCTCGCTAATAAAATATAAGGTACATATCTCGGATTAAATATCGCACTTTTATACTTTTTTCCCTTCGGGATGCCTCATTACTTGATGAGATGTATATTTGTGATATATATACTGTCATTTTTTTTCGGATCGAGCCGCGCAAAGGAGACTATGGCGAATTTTTCCGAAAATTTAAGGCGTTAGAAAAAATTTAAGAAAATTGGAAAATTTTGAAAACTTTAACTTTGATTTTGAAATTGAAAGTTAAATGATATAGTTGTTTTTGAAAAAGATAACTAAGTATGATTTGAAAACTTAGTAAAGTATGGTAAGAAGTTTACTTATAAATTTTGGGAAAATTAATAGATTCTGTAATTTTCTTACATGTAATTTCGAGGACGAAATTCTTTTAAGGGGGAAAGATTGTAACGACCCAGAATTTTATTTAATTGAAATTTGAATATTTAATTTATTTTAAATATTTATAAGTGAATTTATAAGTCAAATAAATTTTTATTTGAATTATTGGATTTAATTGGATTATTAAATCGATAAATTTAATATGTTAAATTATGGAAATAATTGAAAATCGAGTTAAATATGATTGAAAATAATTTGTAAAATTTTATTTTATCATGTTGAAGTTAGAACGATATTTTAGAACTTTTAAAATCGAATTAAAAGTTAATTTGTGAAAATTGAATATTTTAATATTTAATAATCGACTGTAAAATAGCCAATTTTTGGACAGTCTCAGAATTGAACGAAACCAGTTCCATTAGATCCGTAATAGTTAGTTATTACCGGATTTCAAATTTCGTGTCAATCGGAGCTATCGTTTGGTCGTGGCAGCTCGAAACGCATCGAATTATTTTTAATTTAAATTTGGCGAGTCAAAATAGCCATTTTTCAAAAAGTCTCGGATTTCGACGAAACCAGTTTCATCGGATCCGTAATGTGATATTATTGTAAGGTTTCAAATTTCAAGTCAATTGGATTTACCGTTTGTCCGGTACGAATTAAAACGCCTAGAAATCGATTTAAATCGGTTTAATTTAAATTGAACGTTTTCAGCCATAACTCGCACATACTTCCGAATTAGCTTCCGAAACCTGTTCAATTGTGTCCGGAACGCGGGATAAACCCTAGGTACGCTGGTTACGGCGTCTAAATCGGAGTTCGGAATTTCCGGGATGAATAGTGTTTACGCTTGCTCGTTCCTTATAAATAACCCCAACCCTTCATTTAGAAAAAAAAAAAAAAAAAACAAACCCTAGCCGCCACCTAGGTATGAACGGCCAGCAGTTCATCAACTTCTTCCCCTCAAATCTCCAAATCCATTCATCGATTCCAGAAACTCTCAACTACAATCTTGAAGAGCTCGATGAGATCTTTAATATCAACGGTCATGATCTGAAAAGACCTCACGGATCAACGGCAAAATGACGAAGAAGTCAGTGACTTGCGCACGCATTCCAAGGCTCATTGTACAGCCGAGCTCCACCAGGTGATGGCCGAACCTAGCTTGCGTCGTGGGCTTTCGCGTGGCGTTGGTTTGATCAAGTTTCATCGAGTATTGAAGTCGCTAAATTAAACCCTAATTTATCTAAATGGGTTCAAGTGGAACGGCAATCACCTGTAGCTTGTACGTGAGGGGTTTGGGAAGATGAAGTATGCGGCTGTGATTCATCAGGGATGGAATGAACGGTGGATGGTAGATAGGTTTATAATTTTTAAAGTTATGTTGTAAATATAAGTATATAAACTCGTGTAACTTGTAAAATCAATATCTTTTTCATACGAGGTCGAAAAAATGCAAACTCAGTTGCGTTGGAATCGTATGGAAGAGCACTACGCGATGGAGTTGGTTTGGAGTCGTTTGGAGTTAGTGAGAATTTCGGGTAAAATTAAACGCGCGTTTAATTTTATTCGAAATAAATCGCTAAAACGGAAATTAAAACCAAGGTGAGAATTTCTCACTCAATCGAATAGATTTCGATTTTATTTTAAATAGTTAGATTTAAAATATTTGAATGCATGTTTGAATGATGACTGTAAATTATTGATTATTAAAATAGACATTATGCGCCGTTAGTAAGCAGATGTTATTTAATATAAACATATACCGCGAATATTTCATAAACAGTGAAATTGGTATTATATATAATATCAATATATATATATTGGCATATATATATATTGGAGTTGTTGATTTCCCGCATTTTTTGTTTAGCGGATGAGACCCTATTACGCCGTTATTAAGCGGATAACATTTATTAAGAACATGTACCGCGATAATTTCGTACTGGAGCGAAATTGGTATTGTGCTAATGTTTTTGGATGCAGGAAAACAGGTTGGAGGGATCCAACTGGATTCCTCAACAGTATTTATTTTATTTCAGATATTTTGATATTTGATGGATTATCATATCGATATATGATGGATCGTTGTAGTCGTGATTGACTATTTGGTGTGTAGCATCATTGGACCCAGATTTTGGGATTTTAAAATGTTTTTAAAGTGATTTTTGAAAAGATAAAATATCTTTGGAATTGATCCATTTCAAATAAATAAACGTTATAATTTTTAATGTTATAAAAATTTTGATTTTTAAGAAATATACTTAAAAGCTGATTTTTGAAAATAAGGAATTAATGACTTTATAAAAGAGTTTAAATTGGGATTCTGAACTTGTTATAAAAAGTTAAATATAGGATTTATAAAATTTAATTATTTTATAAATCAGAATGGTGAAGTTTTTTTTAAAGGAAATTAAAGACGTTTTAAAGAATAATATAGATTGATTTATATTAAAGGATTTACAAATGAATATTTGTAAATTAAAACGTTGGGATTATAAAATGAGATTTTATAAGTGTTTGAATGAATTGAAAATGAATTTCATTAAAGAATGAAATCAATAGAATTATAAATGGTGAAGTTGTAAACGAAATTTATAAACAGTAGATTTATAAATTTTATGAAGTTATTTGAAGAATAGATTGGGTTAAATAAATGAATCTTATAAGTTATAAGATTTATAATTATGAAACTCTAAGGAATGATTTTGTGAAATAATCGTTTATAAGTAGTTAACTTATAATATGAATTTTTAATCTAAAATTGAGTTATAAACTGGAATAGGTTAATAAAGGAATTTGTAAAAGGAAGTTTTTATATATAAATAGAAATAGAATTTATAAACGTTGTTTTATAAATCCGCAAACGACTTATTTTGATAAGTTAATTGTTATAACCTATTAATGGAGTTATATTCACGTTGTAAACAGTGAATAATCCTTTAAGTTAAAAAGAATAGAAATAATGGAATTTGTGAACATAGTATATTCACGTCTTTGAATAGTGAATAAGACGTTAAAGAAATGTTTTGAATGTGATATTTTAAATAGAATTAAAACGATCTAACGATGTTTTAAAAGGTGTTGAGATTCGAAACCATAGATTTCAACATTCATTGTTGAAATAGATGTTTCGTGAAATAAAAGGAAATGGTGGACTATAACACTATTGTTATAGTAAATGATTTCCGAAAGGAAATGTTTAGAATAATATTGGGATTTATATATCTATTTTAATTTCGAATCCATATACTAGTGATTTTGGGTTGTCGTAACGATGTTTTACGCAACATTCGTTTTGGCCCAAGTAAATATGTTTAAGAGAATGATTTTCTTAAAGAATGAATTATATACTTAATTCGCTTTAAGTATATTGAATATTTTCTAAGTGTTGAAAATAAAAGGAATTTGTGAATTACTTATGAATAAATAAGTATGGAAATGTTTTCCAATATGAAGTGAATAATTAGAATTTATCTTTTTGAGGATAAATTGAAATGAATTATTGAAATCGCATATGCACGAATATTTTGAAATATAAATTCATTATGGAATTTATATGTGAAAAGTGAAATTGGTTAAAAAAAATAAATATTGATTTATTTTTGAAGTGTTGAAACTATATATCTAGTAAAGATATTTTGGAAAATAAATAATTTGGAAAATTATTTGGAATCTGGTGATGTATGCATATCAATTGATAGTTCAATAACCGACTATCAATATTTCCCTTTGAATGGGTATTTGATGTGAATTGATTGAATTTGAATGCACACTTATTTTTGAATAAGCGCTCACTATTCGGGTTAACCGGGAAAGGATCATGGGGTCGTATAACCCACTCCGAATATGTGATACGTCGTTGTGAATTGCATTGAAGATCGGTGTTGAAGACCGGTATTTGCGAAAGCGATAGGATGACCTGTCGATTGACTCTGCACCGAGTAGCTACGGTATTGAGTTCTCCATATGTGATGGTGAATCCGATCAGGATTGTGAATATCCGGATTGCAAGGACTTCTTTGTAAGTGCCTTCGGTTCTGTTCGAGCCCGGAACAGACTTGTATGGATTGTATGTCTGACATTACAAGTTGAGATATAAAGCCGATTTCTTTCAAATATATTTCTGTTGGTGGCGGAGAATTTATTCTTTGCTTAACACCCTTCTTTGAGACGTATGTGCTCAAAGGTTATATAGTTGAAGTTATCAGCAATATATTCCCAATTTGGTAATGTGACATGCTGAGTGATGCTGAAATGATCATTGTGTTGATTATTGTGATAGGATCATTTATTTGATCGTCTATCTTAGTGATCATTGTGTTGATCATTTGTTGACCCAAAGCATGGCTTTTGTATAAAGTATGTTTTTGTGGACGTGACTTCGTCGAGCCTCACACCCCGTGAATGGTCAAAACAGGAAAGAAGCAGCAAGGTTATGAGGGGTAGCGCCCTTTAGGATATGTCCATTTCCTTCTGGAAAAGGGTGGTATCATGGTATGGAGCCCAGATACTTACTCATGTTGAAAACACTTTGTTATGATTGTGTGAATTGATTAGAGAGCGCTCTCGGATAAAGGTCCCAAAGGACCGGGGGATGGCATATTCGGTCAGTTGTTACTCAGTTAGGAGTAACCCGGCCTTGTGTTGGTAGAGATCCGGTTTGGTTCTCGGGGATGTCCATCCAGAGGCATTCTCAGTGGCAATGGGAAGTTCCTTGGCCTGATCATTCGTTGGAAATCCAATTCCCAATACGAAACTTGTACGGTATTAGTTGTAGAACCTGCCATTCACTTATGGTGGTCACCACTGTTTGGATGGTAGCTATAGTAGGCATAGTTCGAAATGTCTATGTTGGCTAAGATTTATATTCTACTTTCGAAATGAATTTTTCCTACACTATGCACTAGTAATAATATAAAATGTTATTTTAAATGCGTATCAAGCATCTTTGACTATCATAAGGAGAAATCTCCTCCGATTCTGCGTTTGCATTGTGTGTGTGTGCGGGAGGCCTTATGGTAGTCTCATTTTTAAAAGCATTGCGAATTGATTAAAAATATTCCTCTATTTTGATTTTTAAAGATAAATAAACTGTTTTGAGTTCTCACACCAGTCATGACTGACTCGGAGTTTATTGTTTTCCTTCCTAAACTCTGGGTGCCCACCAATTTCCACACGGGCAGTTAAGAGTTAGGTTTATCAGGATATTCTGGATATTCTGGAGTTGCTGGAGGCAAGCTGGATGACATGGCGTATTACTAGTTTATATAGTATTTCTTTTTCCGCTGCACTGTTTATTGTTTGTATGATGTTGTACACTCTGATGATATGATGTGATGTAATGAAATGAAATGTAATAACTGATAGTTCTTTGTTTAAAGATTATTCATTTATTATTATATGTTGTTCCGCTGCGAATTGTGAGATTCTGTTGTTGTTCTGTTGTTTCCTTTCTGTCCGTTCTATTATTAAAATGCTTCTATCTTCTATTTTCAAATTCTCTATTTTCTTTTCTGTCTTTTGTTTTCTTTTTCCTCTATTCTCTTTTTCTTTCTCTGTTTTCTAAAAATTGTCTATCTTCTTTTCCCTCTATTTTTCTTTTTCTCTCTTCTTTCTTTTCTTTTCTTTTTAAAACCCATAACTATTCGGTTTTTCGGCAACGAAAATCCCTATACGTTACAACTCATATTAACCTACATCATTCCCAAGAATTTCATTGGTTTTTCTTATATTAAATTTATCAACCATATTAATTAAGGTTTTTTTAAAAACAATTAATAAAATTCCCTTTAATATATACAACTTAGCAATCTATTAAGCATGGTATTATATTTCACGTAAATGTACATTTAATTACATTTATTACAATGTTATCCAAACAAATTGAATGATCTAAGTATATAACTCCTAATATCCACCCATCTTGCTTTAATCCCAAATAACATACAAATTAAACTACCCTTAATTTCAATTAACCCTATCATTACTTTTTATATTCCAAACAAATAAATTAATAATAGGTTAATTGAATCAGATTTACAATCCAACTTTAATTATTTGCAAATTTTGTCAGTTTGGACCACTTGGTAAATTCAGAATCCTTTAACAACTTCCTACATTAATTTATTTTTGAATAATTCCAAAATTTTCAATATTAAAGTACAAATCCAATTTATCAAAAATTAAAACTTAAATTTCAAAGAATTTATTTATTTAGGTTTAGATCCCTTTATTCACTAAAATTGGTTGGTATTTATTTCATTCGTCTCTTTAATTGGACGTAAATTTCTCATAAATACACCTAAAATTCATTTAATTCCAACTGCTTCCTAATTTCCATTTCTATGTCTTAACACACTCTATATTTGAACTTCTAGACATTGTATTACTTATCATATTAATGTAACCTTTATTTAGTGTATTAACATTTATTTCAATTCAAATTCTATCAACCAATTAAACATGTAACCTATTACTATTGCTTACAAATCAAAATATTGCACCCATTGTCATCTTCTGAATGGAATTAGTCTTTATTTCAAAACTTATCTAAATTTACATTGAGACCATATTTAATCCTCTTCGATAATATTAATCCTCAATTTATTAAATGGAATCAATATATCTTACATAACATGTTTTACGCGTAAATTTTTAATTAATATTATTTCAACTTATTCCCCATATTCTCAATAATTACCTAACATAAATCTACGCTTATTTTATTCTACGTTCACACTTCCGTTACTCTCAAATCAATAAGTAACGTTCATATAAATAAATGTTATGTCAGTTTCCTATTTATTGCGATATTTTTATTTATTTATTACTGCATAACTTTACTTATTTTCTTCCCATCACTTTAAAATTAATCGTTAAAGTAACGCTTATCAATACGCATCAAATTATTTACCAAATTAAAAGGTTTTGATTTTTTTAACAAATTAATTGACAGATTAATTAGGTAATGTATACGAATTTTTATTATACCCATAAATTTACACTTAACTAATTAAATGCCTTACCTATATTCTCTATCTTCCCATTATATTCAGGTACAATACTTACACCAATTTTTATTGAAAAATTTATTCATATTACAAACAAAGGCTTAAATTACCATTGTTAAATTAGCGTTCAATATATATTTATCACCTTTTATTATTTCTACTAAATTTTTATTACAAAATCCTATTAAATAAATTAAATTGTCGAAATTTACGGGTCGTTACACTCTCCCCCACTCAAAACTTTTCGTCCCCGAAAAGGAAAAAGAAGGGAAAAGAAGGATTTAGAATCTACATATCTTATTCAAAACATTACCTTGTAAACAATTAAATTTACAATATCTGTTACTTTTCTTAAAATATACAAATTTACAACATTATCTTTTTATGCTTAAATTTATTAAAGTTTGGAGAACATTTCAAAATATTTCTAAGTCCAAAATTTAAATATCTAAGTAGTTCCAATCACTAATCATCCAAATTAATACAACAACCATCAATTTCCTCGAACAGCATACATACAATTACAAAACAACCATACAATCACACAATCAAATAGTTGCTTGGGTTCAAACTTGAAATTGTACGGAATGAAAAATAACTATCAAGTGCATCATTTACTCAACTGTCTTAGATGGAACAAAATAGATTATTTATTCATCCAACAACTTCAAATTTCCTTACCCAACCAACCATAAATCAAACAATAACAATTCAAACCAGCAACCAAACTAACTTATTATAAATTTCATGCTTTAGTTGTTTGATTTCCCTTTTTGTTTATATAGTGATTTTTTTTCTCATTCACATTTACTTATCAAAGGTTTGCTCATTCATTTTTACTTATTACTTACAATTATTCAATTCCATTAACTCGGGTCATGCTGGTTCCTTATATTTTGTTATAATTATTCATTCATTTATAATAGTATGTCCTTATTTATTTACTTTAATTCCTTAAGTTTTATAATCATCTGTCTATCATGCTTACCTTTATTTATATTTACTTGGTAAAATTTCAATTATATCTTAAGTTATTGAATACAGCAAATTCATTGAATGCTTCATTACCTACTATTACTTGTATAAATTACTACTACATTTCTTATTAAACATTTCAACTTTTTATATTTGGTAAGTTATATATGTTAAAGAAAATGTAAATGAACTTATACAAGTTTTATCTCATCTTTTAATTAAATTTAATGTTCAACAATATTACTCTTTATCTCATATGTTACAAATTTCAAATTTCCCTTTATAACTTTGCATTAAATCTCTTACCTAAATTAGAGGTTTCAATTTATTAATCACTTACCTTTTATTTCACTACAATAATTTAAACAATTAATTAATGGAAATTTAAGAATTAAATACCGGGTTAAATTTCAAATTATTTTGAAATATTAGATAAATATATTCTTCTAACTTATATACCTCTAATTTTATTTAAAACAATTAAAAATTTATATCTTTTTCGAAAATGAATCTGCAGTAGAACTACTACAGTGGCCTTTCCCCTTCGAAACTCGAAAATGAAAGTCGATGATGCGGCCGCCATCACCGAAATTATTTTCCAACGACAGAGAGGAAAGTACAAAACTTATTTTCTCAAAAATCTTCTTTAAAACGAATCTTCCAAATTATGTTAAATATTTATATCAGAAAATACTTATAAACAAAATTATTAATATATTTCAAAATCATTCAAAAGAAAAACCCCGGACTTAAGTTCTAAATTTCCAAATTTCATTTATCTTATTTTTCAATCTTATTTCTATTATTATTTACACTTTATTGCCTAACAATCAATCTATTGCAGCCAAATATAAATATCAATTGAATTTTTTTATTTTATATATAAAAATATAATAGGCAAAAAAATTTCATTCACCTATATTAAAAACAAATATTATGTCGGTCTGTCCTATTAAGTGTTTAGAAATCCATATTGATGTCATAGCGTCCCATGCACCAACCAGAATTTATAAATACGAAACGGAACAAATTAACACAATATTAAAACCTTTTTATAACACTAACAAGTACGCTCTCTCATATATACACTCAGTGACTCCCATAGGGTATTACTACCCTATTAATAAAGAGTCAAACCCCACAAAGCCAAGATTTATCGCTAAACCAAAGCTCTGATACCAACTGTAACATCCCACCTTTTTGCACGATTTAAACAGACACACGTGCCAATTCAAACCATACGTAAGGGCGGATTGTTATGGGATAAATAAGAAAACAGAGAAAGAAACAGAATCTCACAGCGGAAGGATAAAATATAATAATCAAATATACAGTTCATAAATCTGTTAACAAAAAAACCTTTGATTTATTTATACAATACATATCAGAGTACACATACCATATAACAATGCAGCGGAAAAATATGAGTGTAGTGAAACCATATTATCTATAGTAATAATAATAAAATCTTTGTCTTCTTCCTCCGGAAATAAAATCTTCAATCCTGAAACGCTCGTACTGACCCGAGCGAATTTGGAAAGACAAAAACACTTGAGTCAGAATTAAAAGATCTTATGTGAGTTACATTAACAGAAATAAATATAAGTGCAGTAACTCAAGAGATGCTCGGGATTTACATCTCCTAAGGATCCGTTAAACTATTTACTATGTAGTATATTGCGCTATTATAATAGTGTCTAATTGTAAAATAAACTTACTTTTAAATAGCGTTAAGGCTTTACATTTTTCACCTTAACACATTTATATATTCCCATAGTCTATACAGTACCGTAATCTCCCCCGTACTGGGCGTCGTCAGAGGGCACTCCATAAAGGTATGGTACAAAACAAAATCGTATAAGGCGCGCTAGGGTAGGTGACATGGCACAACTAGGCAATGCCAGGGTAGATATACCAATTGCTATCCGGGCTGGTGGAAACGCGCAGCGCGCAGTTGCCGTCCACCTCGAACAACCTCCCCCAAAATCAAAAATAAAGGTGGCCACCGAATCAATCCAAAGTCAAAGTTTAATCTCGAAGAGCAGTGTCCGATCAAAGGAATGACCTCATTGGCCCGAGAATCGCTCCTGTTTTAGCCACCTTATGCCAACTCACGAGAGTAGGGTCCGCATATTTACCTCAAAGGAAACGCCGCCGCCAACCTACTTCATTCTGGAATCTCCACCGCGTAGACGGTTGTCAAAGTGGTTTTCGGAGTTGGCAGAGAGTATGACAACTTCCGATCCCGGTCTCTTCAACAACCAACGTTATTATAACACCGCGGTCATTTAAAATAATTTATGCTTTTAAAACCCGAATAAAATATCCATTTCAAAACCATATAAATATGATATCATTTCCTTTTAAAACCCAAAATAATATGATATCGTCTTTATTTTCCAATATATTCTTTTCCAAAATCATAGGGTTTTCAAAGAAAAATATTTAGAAATCAAAACTCTTGAATATAATATTTTCAAATTATACTACCTTGAAAATCATAACTTTGAAACAAGTTTCCATTTCTTAAATGGTTAAATATTAAATTACTTTTATAAAACAAAATAGCTTCTTTAGATTTCACAAATCAATTTCAAATGTCGATTTAAACTACCAAATACCATTTCAATTTTTATGTTTCAAAGCTTTAAATATTTTCACCATTTCAAAAACAACTCATTTGACAAATCCGTGTATATTAAATTCAATTACTTATTATTTTTTAAACTTGAAATCTTTACTTAATGAATTCAATATAATTTAAGAAACCTTTAACTTCACATGACTGGAAAATCTTTTAATTTATTATATATTCATTTAAATCAACCTGATATTCATTTAAATCACTCTACACAAAAATCAAGTTATAAAAATCATATTCTTTTAAAATTATAACTTTTCATTAAATTTCAATTTAACTTAATATTCATCTTCCAAACTTGTTCTCTTTTAAGTCATTAAAACTCCAGAAATTAAATTTTAAATAAATTCTAAATCGTATTTGATATCGAAAATCAAACTTTATTTTATACTTCAAATCAAATTTATACAAAGCTTGAAACCTGAAAATTAATTTATATATATATATATAAATAACCAAATCAATATCCATAAACCATATATATATAGCTTTACAAAACCAAAAACATTTCAAAATATATTTTATATATATACCGCGGTGCCTGTATAAAACTTTCTACCCTATGGTCAAGTGGTACGAATGTTTATCATTTCAATCCGCAATTTAAAATAAAAATGCGGTTGTATATCATTTCAAACCGCAATCCCGAATGAAATAAAATGCATAGCAACTTGCAATTAATAAAATTAATCAGCCATTCATCCATTTATCACAGTCATCATCCAATTTCAAACAATCATCAATATATAACAGGTGATAAATAATGGAATCAATTACCAGTTTATACTCAAAATAAATTTAATAACTGTTAATTGGTAGTTTATATGCAAAAATAAACGTAAATTTAACTGGCAGTTAATATGAAATAAAAATTTAACATAACTATGACTGGCAGTTAATATGCAAATAAATAAATTCTAACTGTCAAATTTATATGCAATAAATTAATTAACAGTTATATTAAATAAATGTGATTTAACAAAGATAATGAATAAAACATGCCAAACAGTCATAAATAAATCTCTACTCATATCTAAAGTCAAATTAACAAACATAAGAAATTTTAGAAGTTGTGAGTGGGTTAAAACACTCACCTTTTGAATTTAAATCGAATTTAAATTCAATTTAAACTCAAAAATTCCACGGTCTACGAATTGGTCCAAACCCACGTCAACAGATCTAGAATTTAATTACGATCCTAACAAAAAAATCTCGCGTGAATCGGACTACGTATGAGAAAGTTATTCGAAAATTTTGATTGAAACAAAAATTAAATAAAACAAAATAAACAAATATACCCCATCACCATGCCACGTCACAGGCCACGTCCTTCTTATCAAATTCGAGCACGCTACAACACCAATAAAAAAAACGGACAGTACAAAAAGATTACGCTCTTCAAGAATTATGACATATAATTTTTCTGGAATTTTTAGAGGAATTTGAAATATTTTTTTTTTTATTTTTTTTATTTTGGACTGTAATTGGATCTAAAAATTTTGCAGCCATTGGAAGAGAAGAAGTTGAAGAAAAGAACACACAGAGAGAAATGAAGATAGATGGAGGCTAGGGTTTACACAACCTATAAATAGACAAAGTGAAATAAGATAGGTGGGCACGAATCATAAATGTGCAAAACGGTTGTTGGCCCACCAGAATATTTTATATTAATTGGATACGTTACGGATTAGTAAATTAATTAATTTCTTCCTCAGACATTTACATTGAATTTTAAACGTATTTACAAATGTAAATTTAGATGCTTCATTTATAAATTTCAATATAAATTCACAATTTCATTAAATTCCAAATTCATAGATAAGTTTCCATTTTCAACTAAATTTCTAAATTGCCATAATAATTATCTTAGATTTTTATTCATTCTCAATAGATTTAACTATTGTAAATTGACTAAGTTTTCATACTATAAAAATCCACTTTTCTATGTATATATACATTTGAATTCCCTACTAAAATATTTTATTCATATTTCGCAATTACTTCCAATCCATTTTTTTTGGCATCGCGCTATTGCTTAAATAAATAGCCTATACCAACATTAATTATCATTAATTTGAAAACGGGTTACCAAATTTTGGACTTTATTAACAATTATTATTTATTACTTCATTGTTTATTCAAATTTAGACAATTTAAGATGTTTCTTAAATGCTGAGTACATTATTAACTTCAGCGTAAAACTTCAATTTTATTTTATCTACAAATTATAAATTAACTTTGCAGAAATCCTTTAGTTGACCTTTCATTTAATTATCCTATCTATTGGTATCCCACGGATGGGAATTCCTAAAACATCTTCGAATTCCAACTTTAATTTCAATCACATAAAATGTTCTATTCAGTTTCCAATAAATTCAACAAATTCAAATTATCATGTTCTAAATCCAAATGAATCCATATATCCTGCCTTCCATTCTTTTAATCTAACTAATTATCATATTCTGAATAAAATTTACGTTATTTCCACCTATAAGCTACAAATAACAATGTTGCATTTGATTTAGATTCTAAATAAATTGAAGGGTAATAATTAATAATTCTCACTATTGCCCGATTTATTCCCATTCATGCTTAAATTACCACCAAACAATCATTAAATTTACCTATCTTTTATTGATTCCATAAAATCTATTTGCCCTGAGTTAGTTACTGCATTTATCAAATTCCAATTTCGCAATCACCTTAAATACATAAATTGGTATTGCATTAACATTTAAATTTATTAGCTTATGCCAACACAATTAACATTAATTGCAATGTATTACCAATTTTAGTCACTACCCTAACTACTAACTCATATTAACCTACATTATTCCCAAGAATTTCATTGGTTTTTCTTATATTAAATTTATCAACCATATTAATTAAGGTTTTTTTAAAAACAATTAATAAAATTCCCTTTAATATATACAACTTAGCAATCTATTAAGCATGGTATTATATTTCACGTAAATGTACATTTAATTACATTTATTACAATGTTATCCAAATAAATTGAATGATCTAAGTATATAACTCCTAATATCCACCCATCTTGCATTAATCCCAAATAACATACAAATTAAACTACCCTTAATTTCAATTAACCCTATCATTACTTTTTATATTCCAAACAAATAAATTAATAATAGGTTAATTGAATCAGATTTACAATCCAACTTTAATTATTTGCAAATTTTGTCAGTTTGGACCACTTGGTAAATTCAGAATCCTTTAACAACTTCCTACATTAATTTATTTTTGAATAATTCCAAAATTTTCAATATTAAAGTACAAATCCAATTTATCAAAAAATAAAACTTAAATTTCAAGGAATTTATTTATTTAGGTTTAGATCCCGTTATTCACTAAAATTGGTTGGTATTTATTTCATTCGCCTCTTTAATTGTACGTAAATTTCTCATAAATACACCTAAGTTTTCATTTAATTCCAACTGCTTCCTAATTTCCATTTCTACGTCTTAACACACTCTATATTAAACTTCTAGACATTGTATTACTTATCATATTAATGTAACCTTTATTTAGTGTATTAACATTTATTTCAATTCAAGTTCTATCAACCAATTAAACATGTAACCTATTACTATTGCTTACAAATCAAAATATTGCACCCATTGTCATCTTCTGAATGGAATTAGTCTTTATTTCAAAACTTATCTAAATTTACATTGAGACCATATTTAATCCTCTTCGATAATATTAATCCTCAATTTATTAAATGGAATCAATATATCTTACATAACACGTTTTACGCATAAATTTTTAATTAATATTATTTCAACTTATTCCCCATATTCTCAATAATTACCTAACATAAATCTACGCTTATTTTATTCTACGTTCACACTTCCATTACTCTCAAATCAATAAGTAACGTTCATATAAATAAATGTTATGTCAGTTTCCTATTTATTGCGATATTTTTATTTATTTATTACTGCATAACTTTACTTATTTTCTTCCCATCACTTTAAAATTAATCGTTAAAGTAACGCTTATCAATACGCATCAAATTATTTACCAAATTAAAAGGTTTTGATTTTTTTAACAAATTAATTGACAGATTAATTAGGTAATGTATACGAATTTTTATTATACCCATAAATTTACACTTAACTAATTAAATGCCTTACCTATATTCTCTATCTTCCCATTATATTCAGGTACAATACTTACACCAATTTTTATTGAAAAATTTATTCATATTACAAACAAAGGCTTAAATTACCATTGTTAAATTAGCGTTCAATATATATTTATCACCTTTTATTATTTCTACTAAATTTTTATTACAAAATCCTATTAAATAAATTAAATCGTCGAAATTTACGGGTCGTTATAAAATCTGTGTGTTCTATTTTATGCTTTTATTATCCTACTTTTATCTGTGTTGTTATTGCTCTCCTATATCTGTGTTGCGATTATTTTATATACTTCTGCATAATTTTTTTATAATCATTAGTATCACCCTATTCACCCCCCTCTAGGGTGAAATCGATCCTACAATTGGTATCAGAGCCAGGTTTAAAAGCCATTTTTGTTTTTAAAATTTTGATTTTTCAAAAACCAATTTTTGTTTTACAAATTTGAAATTTTAAAACGGCTTCTTTTAAAGAGAGTCAGGTCAATATTATTCCTCTTGTTTTTGATGGAACGGATTTTCTGAATTGGAAATTAAAAATGGAATTTTATTTAAAATCTATTAATATTAAATGTTGGAATATTATTGAAAATAGGTGCGATAGAATAGATGAGAAAAATACTTTGATTTTTTCAGAATCTGTTGCCATTAACAATCATGGACCTATAAAAACAAATAGGTCACCAAAATATGCTCTCATGTAGGTGTGGTGGCAGGCTAAGGGACAATAACGGTGTTATCTGGATTTTGGCTGTTCCAGACACACAACGGGCGACAAATCAAAGTTCCTTAGCCTAATACAAAGGTGGCAAAATCATAATGGGCAACGACGATAAATTATCGTAAGGTAAAATAGGTAATGATGCATCCATCTTGAACGATATATTTAATGTGATAATCTGCACCCTAGTCTGATTTAATTCAGCCAGTTATGTAATAATAAATTCAGCCAGTTATGTAATAATAAAATAAATGATGATTTTGATTCTGACTTATTCTGATGTTCTTATTTGACTTGTTCTTATTTTTTTATTCTGATAGTTGACCACTTATCTTTATATGCCGATAGTTTTTGGACTAATGATATTGCAAGATTAGATGATAAGATATATTGTCTTGTATTGATTTTTGATGATACACGTGAATATATATACATACATACATATATATATATGTATGTATATATATCTCACACGATGGTCACTGTTGGTAAATTTGCACGATTAAATTCAAAAGAATTTCATTGCAAAAAGATTTTTAAGTTATTTGTTTCAACCTCACGGTCTGGTCTATAACATTCAACTAATGATAATCTTGAGTAAAAGAAAAATTCAGATGTAGATTACACTGGTAATCTAGCTGATAGAAAAGTTACTAGTGGAATGTGGTTTATTTTGAGATATTCAGTAATGCATTATTTTTTCAAAGTAAATATCTGTATATATTTCATTTCAAATAATTTTCGAATAGCACAAATTTTTCTTTTATAAAACCCCTTCAAGAAAATCGTTTTTGTTGACCTTGTTTCAGATTAGTCATTTTCAAAAAATTTGATTTTATAATTATTTTTGGATTTGATCTTAAATGATTACATTAACTAATCTGACTCCCTGCTAATTACCGAAAAGATAAATAATGATTAAAAAAGTGATGAGTGTTGATATTAATCATATATTATAACTTGAGACGGTACATTTAGTAAATTTCTTTAGAAATTTTAACAAGAGATATAAAAACTTTTTGTTGGTAAAAATTCCACGACCATCTCTATTTCTATCATATTTCTAATGACCATCACTCGTTAAAATTCAATATAGTTTGTCAATATGTGGTATTTTAAACAGAAAATCATTCGTTTTTCATTTTATATTTTTTTGAAAAAGATCCAAGGTATTCACTCTCATTTAAAAGTCCTCACGGTTATGCATAGGTGAATTACTTGGAATTTTTTATTATGTGCTTCCATGCTCATTTAAAAGTTCTTACGGTTATGCATGTATGGAATGCATATCAAAATTGATTGATTTAATAGGCAAGTTGATTTTAATCCCATTTAAAAGTCCGCACGGTTATGCGTGATTTGAATTAATTATTTTTTAAATTTGGAACACTACTAATCTCATCTAAAAGTCCCAACGGTTATGCATGGTTAGTAGATATTCAAATTCCTGAGATAAATATAACACAAATAGATACAACTATATGGTTTTTGCATCATCCCTATCATTCTAAAAGTGGAATAAGCACATAACAGAGTATTTATGATTTTTGTTCTATTTTTTTTATTGAATTTTAATATTTATATTCGATGGAGCTTTAGTGTTGTGTTAATGTCTATCACTTTATCTCTATTTTTCTAACACTACTACTCTTTCGCTGATTACAATAGGGGGAGCGAAAGGTTAAGATTTTGGCAAATAAAAGTCAAATATTTTATTTTCTATATGCATCTAGGTTCATTTATTCCTTTACATATTTTTATGCATATATGAAGGGGGAGATTTGTGTAGAGAAAGCATTCAAATAGGGGGAGCAAATTGAATGGACAAATACATTTAATAAATTCAAAATATTTAATATATGTATGTTATCATCAAAAGGGGAGATTGTTGAATATGCTAGTATGCTAGTATATGATTTTTGTTTGATGATAATAAACATATATATATATATTCATTTAAATGTACTTGTAAATGTTATTCTTCACATAATTAAATAAATATTTGCTAAATAAAATAAATAACACAGATAAATTCAAACAAATATTTTATTCAAATGTTTTTTTTTTACAATTTTGATTAGTACAAATTTGAGCTCTCGCTATATATATATATATACAAATTTCAATTACATACAATTCATTTACAAATGTCCTAATCGCTCATTCACTCATATTTATCTTCAACTCCATTCCAGAGTGAATTCAGCATCTAAGTTATCTGCAAAAATATAAGCTGACGCGGTAAAATTGAAAATAAAATATTTTTGCAGTGTAAAATAAAATGTAATTTTGAAAATATTATTTGCCTCGGTTATTTGGGATGTTCGTCATTATTTGATTTTGAATGCATCATACACGAACAACTTGTGACATGCACAGTGTATCACTGTACATGCCATAAGGCGGTGTACACCGATGTATACACTTGATAAATCTACTATGACAGGTGAGCACAAGGTCAAACCCAAATTAAATGTCGCGTTCAACTCAAGTGAAATACAAATAAAATCACGACATGAGCACACGGTCAAACCCGAGCTTTTAAGCTGGATTCAACACAGGTACAAGTTCGATAAAATGGTCAAGAGAAACAAGACCAGGCCCAAATGTACATGAATTCATGTCAACGGCCAATGGTGAAGCAATTTCAAAAGGATGTATATACAGCAATAACATGAATCTAGTGCATATTAACCCAAACAACAATGTAACTACCAGAGTCCATCATGCAAGCAAAATTGCATGTATACATACACAACAGACATGTACGTTTGGAAAGGTACAATGAGTTGAAGATATCAAGTGTACCAGTACTAAACAGAAGTATGGATGAACTCATATATACACACACACAGAGAGTGCCAACGATATGGACACAGTGAAGTATACAAGCAATGCAGACAACAGAGTTTAGTTCAATGTGGTTGCAGTGAAGACTATAAGTACAAAGCATGCACCAGTTCAATATGCAATGCAACCAGAATCCAAAGTACATAAAACAGTGGCATACCAAAACAAGAACGAGTCTGGCATCAAATTGTCGACCACTTCAAAAAGAAACTCAACTATATACAAATGCAATGCACAAGTGCAAAAAAGACCAACAACGAGTGTCGACCAGACAACAACAGAGTGAAACCCAACAGACTCACATAGACCAGGAACCAAGACTAAATTCAAACCCAGTGCAACTTCAACCTGAACAAGAGCATGCACAAGCTCATATGCAATATCAAAATACATGAAGTGTTAACTGCAAATACCAAAGTGAAGAAAGAAGAATTTAATATACAGAGAGTCAAGGAAAGTGATCGAAGAATCAAAAGTCAGAGTTGTGACAAACAAAGTCAAAATATCATCACAAAACTATCATAACCGAAGTCATCGAAAAATCAACGCCATGATGACCAAGGCAAAAAGAACGAACCAGTCAGAAATCAAACAAGCCGTGGTGGCCATGAAAGAAATCAAGCCAAGTCAATCAAGTAATAAAATATATGAAATTGACAAAGTCAAAAATTATCATCAACATCCAAGCTACATCGAACGGTCGAGCAAAAGTATTAATGAATTCAAATAAATTCAGACGAACGAAAATAGAGGGTTTTGAACCCTATATAAATGTTGAACGTCATCGGCTACGAATTCATTCGAGTTTAAGTAATATCGCAGTGCATGGAATCAATTAGGAACTCTAATCAAAATCGAGGGTAATATAAATCGAAACGGGGACGAACATACCAAATTCAAAGCATCATTCAACCTTGACAAATTGAGGCAGCCGAGTGCAACTCGAGGAGACGATCGACTGTCGAAGCAAATCAGAACAATGGCAATTGTAATCGATCAATAAAAGTCGGCTTCTTCAATTCATAAAAACCCTAATTTAAGAGCAAAGAGGAACAAAGAACGAACAACCATTGTCAAGCAACGATATCGTGCCGAAGCTATAATACAAAAGAAAAAGGGGATTTAATTTTATCACGTATTTATTTGCCGGTCTTGTTAGCAAGGGCTTTAGGTAATTAGGGTTTTGAGTTTTTAATTTGTTTTCACTTTGTATTTTAATTTTTAAACCGTTGTAATTTCTAGTCGTGTGACTAGATGACAAACTACGGTGGTGTAGTTAGAGAATTCGCAACTCAGTGACTGAGTTGTGGCAGAGTTTTGAGCATAGAGTTAAGGTTAGTCGATAGCGGATGTCGCAAGTTTATGTGCGTAAGCGTCTGACTACTTAATTTCTAGTAGAAACCTTGAGGACAGCACGTAGGCAGTGTATTCCCGAAGCTGGGCAAATCTGTGTGTTATGACTATAAGTGGTTTAGGACTATCTTGGTTACTAGTACTAGCAGTAAAATTAGTGTATAATAATGCACATCGAGTATTATTTTTACTTTTAGCTTGTTTATAGCCTAAACCGCTTTTTTCATTGTAAGCTTTTGAGTTTGTAACTAATGAAGATAAGATATTTTTACCTTTTTAAAGATTTATGATTTTTTCATTTAATCTTTCAAAATTTTCTTTAGAAATCACAAACTTCTTTTTGCATTATATTACTATTATCTTTTAAAATCTCACATTCTTTAGATTATTCTAAATTCTTTTCAATTAACATCATTTTCTTTTTCAAGTGACAAAATTAAAGAGCTAGAATTATTTAAAAAGATTTCCAAAAATATATTTTTATTTTCCAAAACATTGACTTCTCACAAAGATCATTGTCTTTAACTTCTAACTACTCATTTTCCTTTTGTAGGAAATCTTTTTGTAAAATAAGTTCTTCTACCGTATTTTCAAAAAAATTAGTTTGTTTTACCAAAATTTATTTTCCTTTTTTAAATTGGAAATTTATTGCTCACAATCTTTTAAATTTGCTAACGTAATACAATCTTTTAATAATTCATCATGTGCTAACCAAAGAACTTTACACAAGAGTCTAAGCATATCGATTGTGATCTAAGTTTAGCTATGAGGCATTTGCTTGTTTGCGCCTTTAATTCTTCTTTCTTACTCTTCTTCTTTCTATTTCCTTAACTAGATCTCTTTATGGCCATTAATTCTAGGATATTGTTACAATCTCTAGAATCTCAAGCTTTGATACAAATGAAAGTCTATTCGGATTGAGTAATATGATTATATCTACTAAATAAAACTTATATCAAACTAGCAATATAAAAATTACAATAAATAAAGTGCACCGAAGATTTTTGTACTGGTTCGAACTTCCGTTCTACATGCAGTCTCGGACTTCTTTTGGAAATAACTAACAAACATCCTTATTTAACTCGAAGGAATAGGTATTATAAACTGCCTGAGCTACCGAATAGGGCTTCTATATTACAAACCGCATAAGCTGCTGAATAGGACTTCGTGCTTGAAGATATCCATTAAAACTTCGACTACAAAAAGCAATAAAGCGTTTTGACTTCTTATGCTCTAAATTGCTTGGATGATTCGATATAGTACAACCTTCCAATAATCTTCTTCTGAGTGGTATACTGAGTGTGCATAAAGAAATGGAAAGGTTTTGGTCACAAGAATTATATTCTTGAATGAATAAGTGATCGATTTAAAAGTATTGAAAGTGTGTGAAAGTATGTGAAAGCACTTGAGAATTCAAAAGAAATATATAGAGAATCAGAGAATGTCAGTGATTTGAATTAAATATTTTGTTTTCTTTATATAGAGGATGTATGGTTTCAACTCTTAGTCAAGTGGAATGATTAATGGAAATTATAACGACCGCAAATTCATCACTTCATAAAAATTTTAAAATATTCAAAAATAAGTTTTTCTTAACATAAATGATAATGTTTTTAATAATAAGTGATACTGGTAATCTTATTTTGAGTAAATATTTAGAATATATACTTTGGAAGATATATCTATAAAACGAACGAAAACCATTTTATTAACAAATAGCTCTTAGACCATTTGATATCGTGCATGGAGCCGGATACATACACTTATTTATATGTATGAGTAAGAATATGTAACAAAATTATTTATTTTATTTGTAAAAATAAAACCTCTTTATCACATCATCGATGATATCACTATTTTGATATAAATGATTTTTAAATTTAAGTTGAGTTTAAATGATTTGATAATTTAATTATTAAATAAGCCCTTTTAATTATTATATAATTGTAGAAATATTATTTTCGAACTTTATATATATATATGTTAAATAAGAAGTAAAAATATGACCGAAAATCGAAATCGAAATCCGTAACGATTCAACATAGAAAAGTTATACAACGTTGTGAATCATTTGAGATGCACACACACGCATACGAACACATACATGTACATGTACATGAACACATTCGCATGCACATGAACACATATATACATATAAATACACTTGTATGTTGAAATATATGTATATATTACAAAATATCAAAATATTTTCCTAAAAACTAAACACTTAAGCAAATCAAAGTCAAAATCTTACATAAAAAGGTTCAAGCACATGGGTACACACACATTGGAGAGTTTTGGCCGAGCATGATGAGGTAGGAGGGTTACAGGGCGGTGAGCAAACGCCGATGTATTTTTGTAGAAATACCACGATATTTTCCTCCTTACATTTGCCTATAAATAGCACCCATATATCTTCACTTCATTTCTTTATAAATTTCTTAAGCTTCTTCAATTCTTATACTCCATTTAATGGCCTCTTATCTAAAAAAAATTATGGCAAAAAATTATTGCAAAAAGAAATTAAAATTATATAGTAAGTATATATTATCAAAACTCGTCAAAAACCAAAGCAAATCCACTCTTTCTCACCATTACAACCCATGGCCACACCTTCCACCAATCAAGGCCGAGCCACCTCCAATAGAAAGCGTAGACCGAGCCTTTCCAAGGGTCCAATGCTCGATTCCATAGGCTTCCGTGCGATCATAGTGGAGCTAAAGCCGATTTATGTTTAGCCCAACCGAAAATCAAGTAAGTAACTCTATTTATATGTATATATAATATAACATGATATGATTGTTATGGTTATTTACTATGTTTGTTCATCAAATTTGGATGTTGATTATACGTTTATTTTGATATTCAAACAAGTCACATATAATACACATCGAATATCACAAAGGAAATTGCTTTCCTTTAATAAATGAAATGGTGTATATGAGATTTTCAAACCACTTTAAAATGGTTTACATATGTTTTATAAACACTAAATCCACTTTGGTGAAGTTTGGACAAGTTATGAAAATTTAGTCAAAATAGGCACGTCACGTAACGGCAATTCGTGATTTCGCGTCGTAGAAAGTTAAATCCATGTAAACGATGGATTCAAAATTCTTTGTAATAAGAATTTTCCAAACTCTTATAATCATAGTTTGCAAACAAAAGAAAATGATCAAGATTTTGTTTAGTAGATTTTGAAATATGAGCAAAACAAGCCTTCAAAATTGTCGCGGTTGGACAATTCGGAAACAAAAGCAATAATTTCTTTAAAATTGATGTTTTTAATTCTTTACTGTAACGACCCGACATCCTATGCCCAGGAAGACGTATCGTTTTTAAGAAAAGAAAGAGGTGAGAAAGTAGAAAAGATAGAGAAGAAGAAACAACAACATCAGAATCTCACAGCGGAACGAATAAATATAATATATCACATAAGTATTTACATAATGTACAACTTCAATCAGAGTTATACAGATAATACATCACATACTAGACAGTTATAAACACCTGTCTAGTTAATACAATACAACTCAAACAATATGACTCAAGGATACCAACACAGCGGAACTATAAGTATATCTATAACGCTGAAGCCTCCTGCTCCATTGCTCCTTCAGAATTCGTCAAAGCTAAACCTGAATCCCTTGACTACCCGTAAAAATTTGGGTACCCGAGAGTTTAAGAAAACAAAAATAAACTCCGGGTCAGACATGGGTCTGGTATGAGTAACAGGTTAATGTTGTTTAACTTTGAAAATCTTTTGAAAACAAAAGGTATCACGTAAGACTTCCCACACATAAACATGGAAAAGTTTTTACCTTACGCTAACCAAAACATTTGATAGAAAATTCTGTGATATTATAATAGGTCTAGGGTTTTCAAGTAAATAGAAAATAGCCGAAATTGTTACATCTATTAAATTCCAGCTACTAGCCACAAAAGTGGGTAATACAATCAAAACCATTGGCACTTATTGAATTGTAGATTCCATACAATGGCAGGGCTACTGGGGTACCGCCCGTCACAGTACGGGGCCTAGATCACCGTACCGAGGATTACTCCCTTCATCCCCTGCAATACAAGGCCGGAACCATTCCTTACTGAACAGTCCCGAACAAGATAAACCCCGGCAGTTGTCATGACCAACCGCCCACACAGCCGAAAATAAGGGACATCTGGACAGGGGAATATCCTTGTCGTGCTTGGGCATGACCCACCTAACCTTGCTGCACCTCCCCTGTTTTAGCCATTCCCGGTTGATGAGGCTTGAGGTTACGATTACCTTTAGAGAACATAATTCTTAGAATGCTCATCGCCTACCTGACGATGTGTTGAAAGCATTCAATCCATACAAGTTTGTTCCGGGTTCGAACGAAACCGAAGGCATTATCTCGTTACACTCATTTTGGAATCACCCTCAGAGTTAACGACGATAACCCTTGCATTCTGGACCTTCATCTTTACTTCAGCTTCACGACCTATCGTTAATTTGGAATCGATGTGGTTTTCGGATGTTCCAAATAAGGAAAACCGATCCCGGTCTCATCGAAATCCAAAACGTGTCTTTTAGGGCCAAGTTGTCTATTTAGCCTTAACAGATTAATTTAAAATCATCAATATACACACAGATGGATTTCACAATATAACAACAGATAATCATAGATAATCTCATAAACAGATAATCAATATTATCATCTAAACAGATAATTAAATATCATCATACTTTAAATCAAGCATCCATATTACATAGATATTATTCAAGTCAGATCACAATCATCAAATGAAATATCAATATCATTCATCCATAAGCAATGATTTATAATCTTACCATTTGTAATTAATTTAAAATGAATTAAATTAACTACTTCTATCTCTAATTAATTTAAAGTAAATTAAATTAATTACTTCATCTATAAATCCTGCTTATACAACCATTAATTAATTATAAATCAAATTAATTAATCATCTTCTAAATATTCATCTTGATTAAACACCTTTGATTAATCCATCTCTAATTACAATCAGTAACTATTCTTTAATTAATTTCACAAATTAATTATCCTAAATTACTCATAGTAATTAACATTAAATTACTTCATTTTTGGATTAACTAAAATTAAATACATTTATCCTTAATCACTTACGTTATTTAAATATTTCTTAATTATCCCATTTCTTAATTTACATTATTAATTATATTAATTCATGATCTTTAATTTATATTAAAATTTAATTACTTTAATTAAATTAATTACATTAAGTAATTAATCTTAAATTAAACACCATTATTAATCATCCTTGATTAATATCAACCAGTAATTAACCATCCCTAATTTCTCATATAAATAAATTAATTATTTCCATAATTAATTGTCACAACTAATTAATCCCAAGATTAATTATAAAAGTAATTATCCAAATTACTTTATTATCTCATTATTTTTCAGTAATTACATTCAATAATTAACATTAATTACTTCCTTAAGTAATTGTGCTCCATTGCATACACTAAGAAGTTACACTTATCAATTATCAAATGACTTTCTTAAATTAATTAAAATAAATTAATTAACTTAAATTAATCATTTATCAAAATTAATTACGATAAGTAATTAATCTCTTAATTACTTTTATCAAGTAATTACATTTAACCATTTACAATAGATTTTCTAATTAATCTGATTAATTATCAAAATTAATCTTACTAATAAATTACTTAGTAATCTTTAGTTAATTATCTTTAATAACATTACTTAAATTACTTCCTTAAATAAATTTTCAATTATAAATTGATCTAAACTATTAATACATAAGTCATTTCTTAATTAAACTTTTATTCTTATGATAATTTATTCCTTTATTTATGACTTTATCAACATTACATTTTAAATTTAATTTCAAATATCATTTGAATTTATGATTCAAAATGATTGTAATTTAAATTCAATTTACAATCCTTTAAATAAATGTAAATAACACTTATTATTTTCATATATGAACTTGTATAAGAAAATCTTTTAAATTAAATTAATTGAATCTTAATTTAAATTTAAATTCCCAAAATACATTTATATTTAACTTGCTGTTTCAAGTTAAACAATTTTATTTAACTTCCATTTCAAAGAACTTTGTAAAAACCCATTTCAAATATTTAATTGCAGACAAATTCTTTTTAAAAGAACTATTTGAATTTATCCTTGATTTATACCTTTAGATTTTAGCACTGGTTTATATTTTCAGATTTTGATGTCATTAGTTTAACTTAAATTTTAAAACTTGGTTCTTAACTTGCTTTGAAAAACTTGATTTTTAATTTTTGATTTAAGATCCAAATTTGTTTCTAAAAAAAACTTATAGTCAAAAGTTCACTTGGATCTATATTTGAACTTTCAATTTTCGAACACAATTTAAGTTTTGATTCAAATTTTAAACTAAATCTAAAATCTGAAACTGTCAGGTTATAATCCTAACAGGAAAACCATATTTTTATTTGTTTTAAACTTTATTTTAATTTAAATTTGAATTCAAAAGTAAACTTGAATTCGACCCTAAAACTGTTTTTAACATGTTCCAATTTATTACTTACTTTAGGTTTTATTTTAAATTTTAAAACAGAACTCTGTTTCCAGTTTTACCAAACCTGAAACAATACAACACCAATCCCCTTTTCATGTACTTCGGGTTTTCCCCTAGCCTTACTTCGAGTCACATACTCGATTTACTCGAGTTCTCCCCTAACCAAACCTGACACAGCAACAACTACCCAGTTTTCCACTGCACGGTGCACGTGCACCGTGACTATGGCCATCTCCGGCCATCCACTCAGGGTTCAACACATCACCGGCCACCACCAGACCCAAACACGATCATCCATAGCCACCTCACTTGCTTGAAACAAAATCGAGTTCGTCTCACAAAACCTGGAACCATAAACAGTTCTTCCCCTCGAAACCTGTCAACACTTCGCCACTCCTCCTCCGACCTCCAGAGGACGACCACCACCGGCAACTGCTTTGACTTTCACCCCTCTACCCATTCCCAATTCCCTATTTAACTCGATGCACCAAGGGAATCGAACAAGCCCGAACTTCAACCCAGTTTAAAATTAGGTTTACAGAAGGAAACTCGTTGCTGTCGCCACCACGCCAAACTGCACCACCTACCACCATTTTTCCCATCACCGGGGTAAGCTCCTCCATCACCTCACACAACCCCGACCACCCTTGACCTCGTGATCACCGGAAAAACTCGAAAACAAGATTTCCAGACAAACTCAAATGACACTTTCAATTCTACATTAAAAATTGTGAATCTGATTTTAAAAATCTTATCTTTTATATACAATTCCAGATATATATTTAAATCAACAAATTACAAGATTTGATTTTTTATCATAGTTCAAGTTTCTCTGTGTTTTCTTCTACCAGACAAATGTTTCTAACTAAAATTCTTGCAACTTATTCTTCTAAGCATAGTTAAGTTAAAACAACTAACTTTGTTATAAATACTTAAGCCAAAATGAAATTAGAGTGTGAAGTATTTTTGAAGTTAGATTTAAGTTTAAATCCCTGGAACATTAAAACAGAGATGGTCACAAGCATTATCTAACATACTCACAAGTTTACAGAGGATTAAAAACCATCATGCAATCATATTTTCAAGCACACATCACAAGTTACTTCAATCATAGGTTGTATGCATCAAAATGAAGAGATGTCTCATGTTAACAGTTTAAAGGCAGAGACTTATCTAAGATCAGAGAAGTTTTAGTATCAACAGATATGCACACATACATAAGTTCACAAAGCATTGCACATACACATACATAAAAACAAACATAATCACAGAAATTCTCAGAGTATTTAAGTTTTAGTTTAAAAGTTTACTCACAGCAAATAAAACAGAACAAATTCAATACAGGTAAATTGAATTTGCAGGTTTGAAATAAACAGTTTTACCACAAATCACCCAGAGAATAATGAATAAATAAATACTCACACCATATATGTAAGCATCCAATATCAACATGCAACAGCTTTAAAAACTTAAGTAAATTTTAAAAGTGTTACTCACAGCAATTGGCAGAACAGAGTCTTCTTGTGTTTGAACAACTTGAACTTTAAAAAAACTGGAAATATTCTACTTGTTTTTCCTTTTTGATTCTTCTTGCTTTCTCAGTTGTAATGTTACTAAGTTTGTATAATTAAAACTGTTTGCTATTGTTCTTTGTTTCAGATTTTTAATGAACGAACTAAAACAAAATATGCATATATAAAGAAGTTCAGGGGAAGGTGGCATCTGAGACAAGCAAATTTGCAGATTTTTATTTGTGTTTTGTTTTATTAGGCCAAATCTTTTTAATTAGGTGGCTGAGTTGATTTCAACAGTTCGAAATGATTTTATTATGTGCTAATAAATGAAAGCATTAAATGTAAATGTACTAGATGTTTACACCTAATCTTATCTTATGTACAAAGATATTTTTATTCTGCATTAAGTTACAGGTTGCCAATATTGCTAATGTCTGCATATGTTTAAATATTGTACTTAGTGTCTACAACTTCTCATTGTTATGTATAGATATTTATATTTTTTTCTTTAAGCTATGCACTCCTCTACTCTAACCTGCAAATGTAATTTATTTACTTTGCTATGTTCATCACTCTTACAAACAACCTGCAAATGTTTGTACTTCTATAATTTTTTTTTTCATACTTGATGTTTATACTTATCTGAATATTATTTTATAAGCTACTAACATTTTTATCTTATGTTTTATACTTGTCTGCATATATTTTTTCTTTACTTTATTTTGTTTTATTTGCCAACATAATTATTGTATAACATGATTACTTGTTTCCCCTTTTTAGCTTTACATTTTATTTTACATGTTTACATTCTTGCCTTGTCTATTTCCTTTATAGGCTGCTTTTATATATCTTGCTTTGTTTATTTTTTTTCCTTTCTTTGCTTTGAGTACTTTATTTCAATATTTGTTGTGAATGTTTTTGACTTATGTAATTATGTTAACCTCATACATTTGATTCATTCTTAAGTTAAATATTTATAAAGTTTACTTCATTTTAAATTTACAAACCATAGCTTTGCAAAATACTTATATATATATATATATATATATATAAATGAATTTAAAATAACACTTTCTTTTATATTAAAATCTATTTATAAAAATATCGCATTATTGTTGTTGTTTAAAATCACTCATTACTAATTTAAAATGATTCATAAATGAAATCATTAAATAAACAAATTACCTATTTTATAAAGTTGAAGTAAAAAGAACAAAACAATCTTTTTATTTAAATTTAAACTCTAGGCTAAAATCATTTTAAACAAATTAAACTTTATCTTGAGTATTTTAAAGATTATGCTATTATTTATACAATATTAAATTTCCAAATTATCTATTAAATTTAAAAACAAAACTGATCTATTTATAATATATACCAATCTATACATATATACATTATAAATAGAACAATTTAAATTAGCTTTTAAAAGATAAATTATCAGTTAAATATTTATTTAAAAGAAGATGATTAAATAAATTTTAATATTATTAACAAATATTATCAAATCAATTTAATTTTTAATGTAGATCATTAAATTGATATTGCCCCAAATTTCCGGGATATCACAAAAAATATGGAATAAATTATATAAATAATTTAAAATATTTCAAAAGAGATTTGAGTTATAAAAATTAATTTCCAAATGATCAAAAAGTTGTTTTTGATCAAATGAGCTTTAAAAGCACTACTCGCAGCATTTTTTGCAGCACTTTTAATAACTTTTGAAATATGTCTTTAAACTTAAATATTCTTTTCCAAATATTTTATAAATACTTTCCAATAAATAGTTAAGTATTTTAAATATGATTTGAAGGTTTTATAATTTATTATACAAAGTAAATAAATGATTTAGAATAAAAGCTATTATAAATAAGTGATTTAATCTTGGCTCTAAAAGCCGATGAACAAACCAGATTTTCTATTCATGAGATCTGGATGTGTGGTGCATACACTAAGTAGATGTTCAGGAGCATCTAGTGCCTTAGCTTACCTGGCCATTTTCATGGGAGAGGAATAGAAATAATCTTCTTACACTTGGTATTAAATTTTGAGGGGGAACCCATACTATCCATGTGAATTTAAAAAGCCGATTTCACCATAATCAACAGATAGTAAAGTTGAGTACGGAAATTGATGTTGAGTAGAATTAGTATAATTTCTATCGACCCTTTTTAACCCAATAATGTTTTCCACTATGAATTATGAAAATGATTTGGTATTTCCAAAGTTAAAGAGAGGTTTAATGATTCTTTATATACCAAAAAGAATTGTTTAAAAGGTATATATCTAGAAGATATTTTGATAAAAAAGAAATTAATTAATCAAATGATAAGCATCTAATTACTTAATATCTTTCCGTCGATGATTGGTTCGAAGGAAACGGGGTCGGCTTTTAGTGATTCTTATCTGAAAACTACTTCGAACCAATTTACGTATCCGAAGTGAAGATTTGGAATGAATCATATTTATGTGTCGGTATCTACATTTAACCTTCGATTCGAGGGCTGCTCGCTACTAATCATAGGGATGATTCATGATAGGATGTGGTAGGAGAGTTCCTTCTGCTTGTCATGTTCCTAGACAACTTGTATGGACGAATGTTTGACATTGCATTTCCAACATATACATACATTGATTTATATAAACGTACATCTGTTTGGTGGTGTAGGAAGTAACTCTCATATACTTAAAACCCTTCTCTGAGACATATGAGCTCAGAGATTATACATTTGTAGGAATCAATAGTGTGTGATGGAATTGACAATGTGGCATTCAAAGTGGAATGTTATGTGAAAGGTAATCGTTATCTTAGGCCTCATCCCAAGAAATGGCTTAAACAAGGCATGCTATAAGGCTATGTGGTTTGCAACCATTAGGGTGTGGTCATCACCTTTCTAGATTACTCTGTATATGTCAAGTATGTTGTGTATGTTATAGAATCCCGGATAGGTCGGTTACGACCGAGGTGATGCCATATTCGGTTCTATCTGCCACCAAATTGAATCTACGGGTAGGTCGGTCTTGTCAGGTGCAAAAGTTTCAAAGTTGTTGATCCTCGGTTCATTATTCTAGATATGTACTATATTGAAGGTAGTTCCTTACCTGCCATGGAAATTCTTTCTCCAATAAGTGCCTTCGGACTTGATTGTAGAACCTAGTATGCTACAATTTAACAATGTAACAATTTCGGCTAAGATTATGTATTTTTACTTGAAAAATGCATTCAAAAGAATGTCATTAACAATAATATTACTATATTTTGCATAGTAAAGATTTTGGTTATCATAAGATAAAAACCAATTCCGTGTTTATGTGCACTATGGTCTTATGAGATACCATTTATTTTCAAATATCCATAATTTTAGTTTCTCACACTGGTCCCATGACTGAGCCGGAGTTTATTTTCTTTTCCCCTTTAACTCTGGGTGCGCTATTTTTTTGAGCAGCCACGTAGTTAGGTAGCATGGAATATTTTAGGGAAGCTCGAAGCATTTTGGATGGAACATGAAGGTGGAGGGTCATATATAGATGTTATCTATTTTTAACTCCACTATATTTCGTATTATGTATCTACCAGTACTTGTAAGTATATGCAGTTATAACTATCCTAATTAGATTAGTACTTACTAGAACTCTGATGGAGAACTTTGGAGTAATTGCATGTACTACTCGTACATATAATTAAATGTTGAATGCGATGTGAGATTCTATTTGGTTTTGTCTTCTATCTTTATTTTATTTTACCCCATGATAATCTTCCTCTCCGGCACTAGGATTTATGACACGTGAATACCGATGACGTATTAGTATCGATTTTCAAGGGTCGAAGAGGTGGGTCATCACAGAAATGGTTGCAACCACTAACGAAGAGGAATGACTCTTCATGGAGAAGAGCACATCTTTAGAAAATTTGAAAAATCTAACTCTTACGACCGTTCAGTGGACTGAATAAATCAACCAACGGACTGAATTGAACAGAGAGATACATTTTCAAAAGAGAAAGGAATTAGTACAAAAATAAGCAGTTTTAGTCGACTGAAACCTTCAATTCAGTCGACTGAACATATGGTTAGTTGACTAAGTTGAATAACTCAGTGACCAACTAATGTCAGTGAATATGGTTCAAAGAAAACTAATTTAGTCAATTGAATATATCATGTTAGTTGACTGAGCTCAATTTAAAATCAATAATTGTTTTAGCTCAATTGGTTAGAGCACTCGCTTTCTAAACTTATGGCTTAGGTTCGAGTCTTGCTCCATGCGTTTTTGAAAACTTGATTTTTGTTTAAAATGTAAGGTGTATGTGTATGTGTACCACTTTGAAGAGATTTTAACATATGTATACTCTAGACATGACACTCTATGTCTAATAGTACTTTATTCGTCACTATATCCATGTATATATTTTTATCCTCTTTTGTACTTTGTATCTACATTGAACTTATTTTATTGTCTTTTTTTGATACCTACGTGTCTGTAGGTTAGCTTAGAGGTTTTTTGGAATAATTATATAGTTGTTGCTATTAAAATCCATCAAGAGATGTCTAACAACTGGTTCATAAGCTGAAATAGAGGGTTAAGATAAGGGGATCCTCTGTCAATCTATTTTATTTTGTACAGCAATGGAATATATGTCCTTATTGCTAGAAAACGGTTGGAATTGGCACCCTAACACCTATATTTGAAGTGCAACCATTTACTCATTTGCTATATGCAAATTATGTTATTTTCTATATTGGATCAGATATGAAAAGCGCAAAAACCTTAAAGGCATTCTAAACCGGTTGAAAAATACCACTGTGACTGCGACTTGGTGCTTTTAAATCTACTATTTACTTTAGTGACAGTGCAACCAATAGGGCGGACATACTTGACACACTGCAAATCACTAAGGACAGTCTGCTTGTGAGATATTTGGGGGTACTTTATTAGGCAATTACGTATATTATACCGGCTGCACAAATTTATTCCAGAAAATAACGAATAAAGTATAAAAACGAGACTACAAATTCTTATCTAATTGCAAGGAGAGCTGAGTTAATCCATACCGTTATATCTCCTATAGTCTTATATTGGCTACTTATACATCAACTACTAATAGCGACCATGAAAAAAAAAGATAAAATATGTGCTGATTTCTAGTGAGGTGGAAGAAAACATAAAATTGCATGGAAAATGTCATGTCAACCTAAACGGGGAGGGAGGATTGGGTTCAAGAAAATTGAAGACATAAGAGATACTTGTGCACTGAAACTTCTGTAGAAAATATTGAATAAGTAAACAATGTAGACAAGTTAGATGTGCAATAAATATTGTATTTGCAAGCAATTCTATACAATGTCTATAGATAACAATATGTTAGGCGCTATGAAAGCGATTCTAAAGCATAGAGATACAGAAAAATAACTGATAAATAAGGTCACAGCAAACTGTCATACCACTTCACCATGGTTTGATCCTTGGTTGAATGGTAAAAATACAGCAGACTAGCTTGGTTGTGATATAATATATATTACAGCTAGTGGAAACTCCAAAGTAATGCAGCAAGCAAAACTTATTCAAGCATACATTTTGATGTTGATGAATGCTTCGAAGGCTACTACTATGAGAATGATGAGTAATGCAAGCATGTGTGGGAAATTGGGGATATATCTTTTTGATTGTGGCTGATAGGGTTTAAGGAGTGATGGGCTTTTGAGTTGGATGAAAGAAGATGGATCAGATAAAAGTGGGCTGAATTTTCTGATGTTTTATTTTACGGAATGTATTGTAAATTATAGATGAAGATTCATTGACATTGCTTGTACTCACATTGGTTAATGTCACACCCTTTATATACATACATAACACATACATATATACACACATACACATATATATATATGTATATATATACACATATACGTAAATACACACACATATGTATGTACACGCACATTGATATACATACATATACACGCACATATACATATGTATGTATGTATGTACATATATGTATATGTACGTGTATATATGCATGTACGTATAGACACACAAACACACATAAGGTTCTAAATCTCGGTTTTTAGTCACGTTTCGTCTTAGAAATTTTAAAGACTCGATCTCGTACTAGGGGAGATCTCGGACGAGACAAGTCCAACTCGGGTGTTTATCCGGAGTTGTATCTTAGTCTTAGAGCCCATCTCGGAACTATCTCGGGGTATATAATATGTTAAAAATTGATATTCTTATACGACAATTTCTATGAATGCTACCATAAAAATAATAACTTAAACTTGATTTGCAATATCACTCTATTGTTATTAATCTGTGAAAGAACATTCATATTCATAAACATAACATGCTTAAACTAACATAATAACATGATACAAATAGAGTATAGCTTAAAACTCTTGATCCATGAACATGAATTATTGTTAGACATAGAACATAAAATAATCCAAAACATTAAACAATGACACATAAGTAGAACATAAAACACATACATTCGTAAGTAACATGCATGCAAAATAACGACGAACATGAATATGCAAAAGAACGTAGAACATATATGAATATACAATACAGTCATATAACATGCAAAATGTACATAAAACATCAAAGATTAAACGTTATTCTTTTCAAGTCTTTTATTTACATACAAAATATACAAAAGGAGCATTATGTTAAACCAAAATAAATAAAGGCTTTTACCATTACAAGCTAATTAGCAAAAAAGAGTCATTGATATATTAAAAAGCTATTCTTCAAGTGACTCGGAATGTGATTTAGATGCCTCCCATGCGGTTGTTTGATTTAGGGAATTTTATTAGGGTTAATTTTAGCAATTAAAAGCCGAGGGGTTAACTATTGAAATAACAGAAGCTTATAACAACCAGGCTTCAATTTTTTTAATTATTGTTTTGGATCGGGTAAAGGTTTAAATTTTAGCCAAAAAAAAAATCTCGGCTGATATTTCAGTACCTCATCTCGGCTAATAAATCGGTCGATATTGCCATATCTCGGCCGATATATTCGAAACGAGATTTACATCGAGATTTGCTGTTTCGTTTCCTGAGAAGATCAAATTGAGATCTCGGCCAAGATATCGATCGATATTCCCGAGATATGAAACAATGTATACATATGTATATACACACATGTATGCAAATACACATGTATGCAAATACACATATATGCACGCACATACACATATATGCACGCACATACACACATAAACATACGTACATACATACATACATACATACATACACACATACATATGTTAGGAAGGTTCGATGACACCTTTACTTTTTAGCACTCGTTTAATACCTCTATCATATTTTGAGCTATGCTATTTCAATTGCTATAAAATTTTATATATGTTCAATCCACATACAGAGGATCGTCTCAAAATTTGGGCTTATTTGAATAGAAATGTAAACAATACATACATATAAATATATTAAATTTGATGTGATTTGAATAAAAAATGATGATTTACAATTACTCAAAATATGTGCAAAATTAAGATAGGAATATTGTTTGAAATTTCCTCTAGTGATTCTGACGACATAGGCCAAGACCCAAAATTCAAGTGAGGCCCATACAACAAGTTGGCCGCAGCACTTGGAAACTTTTCGCTGATGTGTTTTAACTACATCGGGACGCTACAATTTAGTAGCCAAGGTGAGTACTTGTGGCCGTATACATTTGCCAAGCTTTATTCATGGGCCGAAGCACCTTAATTTCCCGGCCACTCGCATTTGATCCATACAAGCTTTATTCATGGGTCGAAGCACCTTAATTTCTGGGCCACTCGCATTTGATCCATAATATTATTGAGCTTTCTTTGCTTTAACATCAGTAATTTATAAGCTCGGCCTTATTTCCATGGTTCTTTATGAGCCCAACATGATTTCTGCAAACCCAAAACCCCTTATTTTGCTTCCCATTTTCAAAATAGCTAAGATAGTTTTTAGTCTCAAGGAAAAACGTTAGAAAAAAATTTAGTTTAAGAGACAAGAAGTTTGTTTTTCAGGTGGAAGGACACTTTTTAGTGTAATTCACAAAATGATAGTTGTATCTATCATTTTCAGTTTACATTAAATAGTGTCTTTCAGACTAAAAAGCAAACTTGTCGTCTCCGGGACTAAATTTTTTTGCAACTTCTTCATTGTGTTTATTTACCTGTTTTAAAAAATAATAAAAAATAAATGGTTTAAGGATAACACGCAGGTTTCAGTTATGTCGACCAACACATCTAGCAATATTAATATTACGTTAGAACTCTATTATTTTATTTAAATTGTCAGTTGCTGCTAAGGACATTTAGTGTCACTCTTTAGAAAAAGTAATAATAAACATAATAAACGAAATAAAATTAGTGCACTTAATAATACCAAAATCATTTCACATGACAATCAATCACCGCGTAAAATTGTTTTGCACGATGAACAAACGTACCACACTAATTTCCACGAACGTCAACCACCGAGCTACTGTTGTTTGGTGGTTGATCATAGTGAAATATGGCGTTGATCAGCGGTTATTCGCGTGAAAAAAGATCAAAAATGATGTTTTTTGACAACCTCATAGTAAGCCAAATATTAAGAAGAGTATATAATAAAATTTTATTGTATTTCATATAGTAATGATATTAAAAAAGGAAAAAGAGCACACGTTTAAGTTCCTAGTTTTTGCATGGAGATGAATTTGAAAACATTCTATGATTTTTGACTTTATCCTATTTTCAAAAATAAAAAAGTTTAATTCATTAATCTTTGAATAATGGTGTTCAGATATTTATTTAAAACTATCCACACATTTTGTGGATAATCATAGAATATGTGTCCGGTGACTCTCGTCTATCAATTTTTAGGGGATGTCGCTGGTCATGAAATAATGTATGATAATAAGTAATATTAATTATTAAGGTCGTGTTTGGTTTGTTATTTTTTTATTGGGTTTTTTCTATACAAAGATGCGCAAGATACATGTATATTATCGAAAACAATCGATTTAGAAAACGAAATTAACATACATAAAAGAAAACAATATTTGTTTATTTTCCGTGTTTTGAAAAATGATAAAAAGACAAGAAACAATTCATAATTTCGTCGTCCTTCCATCCCTCTGCCGTCTCTCCATTTTACTTGCATCACATCCGTTATTACTTCACTTCTCTGAAAACATAAAATCCAAAATTCATTTATAAACTACACTACCTAAGTTTCTAAGCTCGCGTCATTTAGTTACACTTAGTTATTGAACATTAAAAATGCAATATACTTAAACTTTTGAATTCGATTTATTATGCAAAAACATCTTTCATTATTTTTTAAATTGTTATGTTAAAGGAGGAGTTGTGATGTACATTTGTAGGATTTTAGCCACTTTCATCGCATGTTCTATTTTTTCAGCGTAACATTCTGTTACTATTCAAGTTCATTGCATTATCATCATACTTCACATGAAAGTTTGATATTTGAAAAAGATTGATATGAATATGCAAGGATAAACGTTCAAAAATTATCCGTCCAGCTTTTATAAAAATTATAATTTATATATTTAATATTATCCGTTCAGCTTTATAAAAATTATAATTTATATAATTAATATTTTAATACAATAAATGATACGTGTTTATTACTTTTATTAAGTTAATGTTTTATATCATATGCATTTAATACATATTGAATGTTCAAAACTAGTTAACATCGTCATATTTGTTTATTTTCGTACTTTTGAAAATTTTATATGTTAAATCTGAATTTTTAGTGTATATATTTAGATTTATTAGTCATCATTGTATGAAATAAATATGTAATATCCATCTATATTCGCGGATTCGGAAGTTTAATTTTACAAATGACTTCGGATGCTAATGTGGATATAACAATATATGCTTCTGAAATTTCAGTTGTTAACTGATACAATCATAATGGAAGTTTCTTAGGATTTCAAATTTATATACTTTTGCTAAAATATTATATTCATAAAAATGATATATCTTACGCATGTAAATGATATGTTTAGGCTCACTCTTGGACTTAGGCACACCAAGCTAGCATCCAGGGCTTCCAATTTTTAAGGTTGTGTGTATGTATGTGTGTACATATATTAAATATTTTGTATTGTCCTTGAGCAGCTAAGGTTTGTTTGCCTTGTTGGATAGGCATATGTGTTACGTTATGTAAGCAAACGGAGTTCAAGCCTGACCTTTGCCAACTTATAGTATATGGGGCATCTCAAAATTCGATTTTCATAAGCTTAAGCTGTAACATGTCCAGATTATTAGCGTACAGTGATACCAAGCTAAAGTAGATATACAAACGAAAAGGGAGTAATCAACAGAGCGATAACCAGACGGAGTAATACCGGTTGATCAATGGCATTATCCATCGTAACTCTCACAGAGTCGTCTTATACACTTTTTTTTTTTGAAAACCCAGAAAAAGCCGACAACTCCTGAGGGCGGTATAGCAAAGCCATCCGCTGATCCAATTCAATCCACCATACCCTCGGGTAAATTTATATAGAAATCGAATCTGGATCTTTTTATCAAAACTCAAGCCTCCTTTCCACCGCGCTGCATCCGTGGATGTCGTCTTATACACTTAACACCACGCTCTCTCCCTCTTCCCAATGTATATAATAAGATCGACTTATATTATACCTGGTCTCTTCAGGTGCTTAATGAGCCACTCGCATTAGATATTACACTGTAGCTTTTGCGCTGCAATCCATTAAAAGCAGTACTTATAAAACTGATGTATGATGTTTGCAGGCAGATGTTGCGTTACCCACTAGAGTGAGGGGTATGAAGATACTGAAACCGCATTTGACAAGTGGTATCTATCTAACTTTAGGGCTCTATAGTAAAGTGTACTTAGTGCATGGTGATGAAATATATTGATAGCATTTTATGCTGTCCCCCACTGAAGGTAAGGCAATAATAGTGTCAGGAGCCTATAAGCTCACTTGTTATTGGAATCATGGTATGATTGGCAGGGTATAGTCTGTACATACGCTATTTCCTCTCCGTGCTAGAAACAGCTTATAATTGATTATATTCTAATTGCTATCCCTATTGGGTTCTACCATGTCATGCACTTGCATCCTTCCAAGAAAGAAGATTCATTATATTGCATTTGATTTGATGTTAGGAAAAATACACCATGTCATGCACTAACCGTCCCTGATTAACCCTTGCTGCTTAGTTCTGATAAACCATCCCTAGTTAACCCTTGCGGCTAATACCCGACAACAGTGTGGTGATGTTGTTTTTATGACTGTTATGGTAATGGTTACCATTGTCATTTCATAAACACCGTTCCGTTTTTACTTATAAACTAAAATTGCTTACCGTTACCGTTACCGATAGTTTTGGTAATGCTAAAAATTGATATACCGATAATTTGGTAATCGTTACACTTGTAACGATAAATGACCGTTTGTCTAGAAAATGTCAACAACTTGATATGTATTCACACTACTAGAAAGGCTTCAGAAAACGATATAGCCTACCGACGGCTAGCAACGGCTAAAAAAGCGGCCGTTACTAGCTGTCGTTTATCGCGTTATACAAACCTGGTACCCGAGACAGAAAATTTTATTTTTCCTCTCCCCAAATCCACTCCGATCCGCCACCCCCCACAACGAGCCGCCGCCCTCCGCCACCAAGAGCCGTCACTAATTTCAAACTCTTCGAACTTACCGGTATCTTCTATTTTTCATTATCTTTGTTTAATTAGGTTTAAATTAAACTAGTTGATGATTTAGAGATTTAGAATTGGATGATTTAAGAGTTTGGAATTGATGAATATATGTTATCAGTTTATAATATATAGTTTATTATTTGAATTGGGTATATAATGGTAAACCTAATTTAGAAAATTGGTTGGTTATGTGTTTGAAAATGGTGGTTATCACGTATTAGGTGATGATAATTAGTATTGATTTGGTGGTATTAATTAGTGAATTTATTGTTTACTATGTTGTTAAAAATTATGGCTAATTTAAAATCCAAAAAATAGTCCATGATTATTGAATGATATTTTTGTTGATAAGTTTACGAGAATGTTTGTTATACTGTTGTAAGTGCTAACTACTTATTTAGTTCACAAAAACGTTAATTAAAATTTATGTAGTTAAACAAAAGTTAAAATATGTTTTAAAATTTTAGATTTAATTAATAAATATTTAAATAGTTAAATGAATTATAAAATAGTTTTTGTAGTTGTTAAAATAGTAACTCATAGTTCCCATTTGTGAGATAAGGCATATTTTTCGAGTTACTAATAGTTCCCATGGATTTTGATTTATAATTAAGCGAATTCTATTTGGCTACATTACTAAAAAAAATTTAAGATCATTATTTTACTACAGTGCACTAATACTTCAATATTAATATTTTTTAGTTTGTGCTTAATTTATGTGAACCTCTTAGAGAATTTTTGGCCCTATCTCACAATTGTTGTATATGACCGTTATATGGATATTCGTTTTTCCACAGAACGGACATCTATATTAATCTGATACAATATTTGTTGGATTTGTCCTAGTATTTGGACAAGTTACAAATACAATAAAGTAACCATATTTTATAGACAATTTCAGTTTAAACGGTTCAGAAAATTTCGATGGCACTTCCTTTTTTCCCTATATACACGCATTTGTGTACGATACAGGAAATAAAGGGAAGTGCAGCCGAAATTTTTTAGAATCGTTTAACCTAAAATGATTTATAAAATATGATTACGTTATTATATTTGTAATGGGAAGTAGGATAACCGGCCGTCAAAGCAAAAAAACAATAAACTTATGAATTGAAAATTTGAATGCAGTATTTATTTGAATTTGTTAAAATTTGAATGCAGTATTTATGAATTGAAACTTATGGTTGATGAGTCTAATCGGATATGAGATTCAATCATTGAACTGGCAAGTCGAAAAAGGCGTTACAGTTTCGGCAATATGGTATGTACTCAACGTTTACACAGTAGAAACCCGTATAACATGAACTTCTTATTCACTTGAGTTTATTACCAATAACTTGAGTTTTCTTATTGTTATTGTATGCCATGAACTTCTTATTCACTTGAATTATTTCATAGACTCTTAATTTCCAAAGGGCATATAGGAAATCCATAGATGAGGAAGAGATTGCTCGGATGCAAACACAATTGGATGAGCTCAATGATTGGCGGAAGAGTCAGTTGGCGACGTAGATAAATGAGCGTATTGCTGCCTTCTATCAGGGGCATGGGTCAGTGCCCGGGAAAGGAGGTGCAGATGATGATGATGATGATGATGCTTAGTTGGTTTGTTTTGATGGGTACGCTTTATATATATGTACATATTATGATGGATTTGACATTTGGTACTTTGGATGTTGTGATTGATACTTAGTGTTTTGGTGGATTTGGTATTTTGGCTATTGTGATTGATACTTTGGCACTTGATATGTACGGGTCATTTAATTTAGTTATATGATTTGGTTTGGTGGATTTTCATATTTGGTTATGTTGATTTTCTTATATGATTTTGTGAATATATGTTGGAATATGCAATAGTGATGATTTGGTTGTGTTGATATTGATTATATGGTATGATGGAATGGTATTATATGTGTGGAATGATGGAATTATATTATTTGGATTGATTGGGATTGAGGGTTGAAGGTGCTGCAACGTGGCTACAAATATATTCCAGTTTTGCAACGGCTAGCAATGGCTAGCGACGACCCTGTGGTCAAATATAGCGACGGCTCGCAACGACAATATTGCAACGCTTTGCAATGGTTTGCATCAACAACTCGAGAAACCAACAACCTCAACAGTTGTTTCCACATGGACACTTAGCCGTTACAAGCCGTTGCAAAAAGAACAACGGAGCCGTCGCTAAGGCCATCGCTTTCTTTGGTTGCAACGAGATATTTTGCAACGGCTTTTAGCGCCGGCTAGTGACGGCTAGTAACAGCCGCCAACGGCTATTAGCCGTCGCTAAACAGTGCTTCTTTTGTAGTGTCACACCATAACGCTGCTTCATTATACAAATTATACTATAACTTATTAACATACCTATGTAATACCCTGAAAATTTACGTAAAATTTAACAAGAATTTAATAAGGAAATCAAATTAAATAAAACTAAAACTAAAAAGGAAATTTTCACAAACGTTCGAATTTAGTTATGAAACTTACACCATTGCTTTCGTAATAATTTTCGCATATAACACTTCGTAATCAGAGTTAATGTGAGGAAGTTACAGACGTTGGAAGAATTGGAAATAAAATAAGAAATTGAAAATAAAAATATCAAAAATTAACATGGCCAACGGTCGACCCAGGAGGGTCAAAGGTCGATCGGTAGCGGTCGACCTAGGGTTATCAGGGTCTACGATTCGGCTGTAAAAATCGAGTGTTTTGGAGCTTTTTGTGACGTGTTCGAACAGTGTAGATTGACTGCCTGGCAACGAAGGCTCTGATGAACGAACGTGGTAACTTTAGAGATTCTCCAACCAAAATTTAACAGTCCAAATTAGTTTAAAAACCATATAAATACTAGCCTAATCAAACCCTAATTCTCATATAACTCTATACTGTAAACAAACTATGTAAAAATTTCCCTCTTCCCCTACTTTAAAATTTTCTTAAAAATCAAATAAAAATAATCTAGAAGAATACAAGCATTGGAATCAAGGCGGAGTAAGTGGAGCTAACGAATAGAGGGGAGATTCTCAGGCAAAAGCAATAGGAATAGCTTATACTTAAGGTGGGTGGGAAATTTTCTAATAAGATAATTATAACAGTTAGATTCAAAATATTTTAATTAATTTAGGGCCTTAGAAATCTAAATAAAACTATATAAAACCCCAAATTGAATATGAAAAACCCTAACTTGAAATCGTCAGTAAACTTTTAATTGAATATTGATGTATTTACCCATTTTCACTTGAAATTACAAACCCTGGATCAACAAATCCTAAATTGAATTCCAAAATTGATACATAGTTTGATCATCTAGTAATTTATGTTCACCAATTTCTGCTAACAGCTTGAATTAGAATATAACAAATGATCGACAAATTAAAAATTGCACAAAACCTAGTTTTGCTCGTGAATGGTCGACCCTGTACCCTCAGTGGTCGACCAAAGAGGAACAACGATTGACCATTCCTAAAGAAAATTTTTCGAACTAACCTCGGTCTAAGGCCCAAGTCAAAGAATAAAAATTATATAATTTCGTAAAAAATTATATAAATAAATAATTGATTGTTTGAGCCTATTTCGGGCTAAGCACATGCTAGTGATAATGGGGAAATCAGTTTCCTATCAAAGGATAATAAGTCATCGCGGTTTGGGTAATAGTTAAATACTAAAATAGGAGTTAAGAGTTTGACTAGAGCGATGTATTTTCGCATAATAAACATTCGGGGTAGTTCCGCAGTGGACGCGCAACACTAATGGAGACGCCAGTGAGTGTGCCCGGTGCTAACAGGGTTTATATATAGATAGTCAGGACCAGTGCAGTATGATAAGCGGCAATATATGTAAGGAAGCCCAGTACTAACGGACGTTCTTGTATGCACGATCCTGATGCAGTGTGGCACATATGGAAATCGGTACACTATGATAAGAGGCATTTTGCACTAGGACTGGGAGGTGAACAGTTGGTGCATACGTTGAGTAACATAGCAAGTTTGCATTTTAGGGTTTTCCCTCTCCAAGCCTAGTGATTATATAGGCATTTATGCGATAGAAGTTCCCACAGTCACCTATGGGCGGTATTTCATCATTGGATAACTCTAAGAACACTTAACGATCGTTATTATGAGATTCGATTAGTGGTTCAATCTTTTTTGCTAAATAAGAACCCTTAAGCATTGGACCTCAGGAATTCACGGACACATGCGTCACATCTTATGCTATTTAGAATAGTTTTATAGTTAACTACATATGATCATCAAATATTAAACTTGTGCCCATTCACCAGACTTTTTTCCGACCCAATCTCTTTCCTTTATTTTCCCCACCACAGATGGACAAGGCTGCAGGTGATTTGTCCATTCTTGATACTTGGCGAGTCGAGCTTATTTGGAGTCTGCTTTTATCATATTTACTCTCTCCATTTATTATTCTATCTTATTAGCACATTTTGCTTCATGTATCAGATTTTGAGAGATATTTTTCTATGTACTCTATATTGGATCACATACAAATTTTTTTGAGACTATGATTTGAATATTTTCCGAGATGGACATTATTATGCAATATATGTTTTATTCCTTCCGTTGTGAGTTCTGAAAGTACAATAAATCTTATACTATATCCACTTATATTGGTTTCCGAACTGTTAAAGGTTATAATCCCGACGATCCGCATTTCTCGGCATGACATGAGGTCGAGTCAAACCGAGCTTTAGATCGATGTGTCGGAAGGTGCGGGTTGTCACAACATAAATAAGAAAGAAATGAAGTGTATTTAATATTATTTCACCTGATTACTAAAGTAAATTTAGTCGTTTGTTTAGTTCTAAATACCTATAATAAAGCATATTACATGAATATACATGTGTTATAAATTAACTGGTTAAATTACCGTTACCACTGTTATTATAGAAATGTTACAGATAATTTACTCTATAAAATGATAAATTTACTATTACCATACCGATTAAACCGTTTAGCGATTTCACTCAAAATGATAACTGATTGACTAACAATGGTATGTTAGTGGAAAATTTACCACTACTATAACGACCCTGGTCTTTAGCTACAATTTAATAATGGTTATTATTGGCACGATTTCAAATTCATACATTAACGACCAAAGTATGATTTTTTTGAAGGTTTTCACTAAAAACGTGGTTACAATTGAAAATGAAGGGATAAATATGAATAAAGGGTGGACAAATAAGTTAACGATATATGATATAGAGTAAACCTACATACACTATAGTTTCTTATGTTATTGATTTGTACCATTTTACATTACAAAAGTGAAGATTAATGGCTTTTTCAATAATTTTAGTAAGTTAAAGAAAATTGAAAAAGAGATATCAAGCCCTTTGTACAGATACATGAGTTCTCTTCTTTATAGCTGCTGACTAACTTTTAACCAACAACGAATAGTGGTTTTCATTGGAATTTATTCACTAAAAAAAGTTTTAGAAATGTAAAATGAGGATAAATAACATGAAATGTAGAGTGCTTCGATCTAGGAAAGATCTATGCCCATTATGGCATCTTTTTTATTGCTTCATTTTTTGATTATAAAAGAAATTTGATAGCCAGAGCATAAAACTAGTGAGATTATTTGTCTTGAATATAGAAAAAATCATATGGGTAGAAGTGCATTATATCCTTTTTTCATAGCTGTAGAGATCATTTCTGGAAAGGCCTGATGGTGTTATGGTTATGTTATACAGGCAATTATTTAATTTGTTACATAAATCTAACTCGATAACCAATCTTATACAGGCAATTGCTAGTCTAAACCACAAATATGATCGTCATGATCAAAGAGAAGTGTCAATTACAATAAGCTAGTAAATATATAAGCTTAGCTTCATGTCCCATAACCACTGGCTTAACTTAAATATTTATGAACAAATTGTAGATCTCCACTAGAAAATTGTCACAAGAGATTCAATCGAACAAGTCCAAGAATTAACCGACGAAGTAAACGCAAGCGTTTCATACCACTTGTTTTACTAAGTCGTTTAATTAGATTTCTCATACGAGTGAGGTAAAGGTTTATATATACTAATAGATTGGAAAACGGTTTTATAAACGAATTTAGTATTAAAATAGTATTGAAATCGTTTGAGGAAAGAGTTTTGATATTTACTACTAGTATAGAAATCCTTTATATTTTTAAAGTGACAAAGCACAAGGGGGATTGTAGAAACAATCAATCACAAAGATCACATTCGAAGATGTGAATAAAAATCCAACGAAATCGATAAAGGATCCATCGAAGTGGATATATCTAAAATTCCCAAAGAAAATAAGTCATCAAAGATGATAATAAATGATGACAATAAATAGGATCATCACGAATCGATTTAAATTGTAAATTCAATCCAAAAAGGCAAATTGGACTCAAACAGCAGGTTCAGTCGACTGAACAGAGTTTTCAGTCGACTGATCCTGTACCTGGAAATTTTCCAGGTTCAGGAAACTTTCTGTTTCCAGGTTCAGTCGACTGTGCAGAGTTTTTCAGTCGACTGAATCATGCCTGGAAACTCTCGGGTTTCAGGTTCAGTCGACTGAACAGAGTTTTCAGTCGACTGAATCATGCCTGGGCTGTTTTTCAGCCTTATTCAAATGAAGAGCAAATTCTTCCAAAACGCAACCGGACGAACATTGGCTCTAAGGGTTTATGCCAATCGGCAACCCGACCCTATATGCTCCTCGGTGCATCACTAAAAGCATGATCAAACATCTATAAAAGGATTTCACACAAATTTGACTTAAAAACCCAAAAATTGGAATATTCACAAAACCAATCCAAATCAAGAGCAAATGCACATGAATAAGTGTTAGGAATTCATACCTAACAACCAAAGATAATTATAGTCATAGATGTGAGATAAAAATCTCACCTTTGCACTAAAATTTATGAAGATGAAGCTTGAAAGCAAAGAGGAATCAACCACTCTTCAAGTCCAACTCTAGAAGCTTGAATCTAAGCTAAAAGGAGAAACATTTCCTAAATTAGGTTTAGGAAATTTCTGAAATTCAAAGAGAGAATGAGTTGGAGAAGGTGAAGGAGATGCTTACCAAGGGGTTCTCTTTGATTTTGGAGCAAGAACTTGGATTTGCAAAGGAAGCTACGGCTTGGAGTTTTAATTTCCTCTTCCACCCTCCATTAACATAAAAGCTTGAGTATTAGGAAAATAGAAGAGAAGTGAATGAAGAGGAGAGTGTTGGAACTGAGTTAAGTGGCTAATTGGCTCAGCCCAACCAAAGCCCTAAGCGGGAAAAAGTAGCAAAAATCAACTTTCTCCAAATATATCGAAGCTTATACTCAAAAAGGTCGCAAACGGCATTTTGAACTCAATGGAGGTGGTCTCGAGTCCTAATTCAACCGTATGCAAAAAGTAGGTTTTCGGACCAAAATCCGACGATCGATAAAATATTTAAATATAAAATCGATAAATATGCGGGTTGTTACAATATATATATATATATATATATATATATATATATATATATATATGTCTATGAGTCTGGACAGTTTGGTTTCGTTGATGATGCTATGCACCTGCATATGTGTGTGTCATTTCTTTGCTTACATCTATTGGTCTGCACATCCCCATCTACTTGTAGTTTGTACCACTGCCTGTTCATGGTGATGTTTACACTGCTTGTTGTACCTGTTCTTTTGGCACTACTGCACTGTGTAAGTCCTAGTCTTGTGTCTTTTTTGCTTGATTGCATGCTCATGCTTGTTTTATTTGCTCTTGCACTCCTATGTGCACTGTTCTAGCTTGTAGTATGTTGTACTTCTGTGTAGACTCACCCGGGTTGGATTTATTTGAGTGCATTATCTTTGTGTGTGCATTCTCTGACCTCTCTTGTATCATCTTGGTGTGTACTAAGTTTTGCATTGCTTCTGTTTTATTGGTCTTGCCTTGTATGTGCTTTTTGCTTCCTTGAGTTTGGTTTGCTTTTGTATACTTCATGTAGAGGCTGCACTTGTTCTGTCCACTGGTTTTTTAGCCTGTTTTCAATTTGCATGTACTCTGCCCTTCTTTTGTTCCAAGTGTTCATGTATGGTTGTTTTGAACATGGCCATTTCATTGCTGAGGCTGTGTCACTGACTTGATCGAGCATTTTCACTTGTACTTGACAATTTTGTATTGCATCTGAGTTGAATCCAGCTTAAAGCTCGGGTTTGACCTTGTGCCGATATTGTGACATTATTTTTATTGCACTTGAGTTGAACTAGGTGTTTTGGGTTTGACCTATGCTCACCTGTCCCTGTAATTTTATCAAGTGTATATATTGGTGTGCATGGCCTTGTGGCGTATACAGTGACACTATGTATGTCACAAGCTGTTCGTGTATGATGAATTCGAATTTAAATGATGACGAACAACCCAAATAACTGAGGCAAATATTATTTTCAAAATCCACATTTTATTTTATACTGCAAAAATATTTTATTTTCAATTTTACTGCGTCAATGTATATTTTTGCAGATTGCTCAGATGCTGGATTCATATTGGAATGAAGTTGAAGATAAATACGATTTGAGTGAATGAGTGATATGTAGTGAGGTCAAATGTAAATTAGAAATTATGATGTAATCAAAATTGTATTGTTATATATATAGTTGTGTATATATATAGTGAGAGCTTGAATTTGTACTATTCAAAATTGTAATACATATTTGTTTGAATAAAATATCTGTTTGAATTCAAATTCTGTGTTATTTATTTTATTCATCAAATATTTATTTAATCTGTGAAAATAAAATAGTATATTAACAAATACATTTAAATGAATATATATATATATATATATTTATTATCATCAAACAAAAATCATATAATCGCATATTCAACGGGGTATTATATCCCAATATTATAAGCACATCGTTTTAAATATTCCTGATCAAGATGTATTAAGATTAGACATTGATGCATCCGTTGAGATTAGAGTACGTAACGCTCTTCAACTATAAGGCAGTGTATTACTTATGACTGCTGGGGACTCCACGAGGTTATGTATTGATAATTAATGGAAAATTATTGAATTACTCATTCAATAGTTCTATTAGTTAATATAACTAAGATCAAATAGAAAATTTCAAAGTGACTAACTTACGTAGTTCTCTTAACTTGAGAATACCGTTGACCTTCAATATGAAAACTCCACTTTGAATATTGTTAAATCGTGGCATGACATCCATCGAACGACTACAGTTGGGTTGAGTGGATGTTTTGGAAGACAAGCATTATTCAAGAGAGGATTCATCTCCTTGGCTATATGGGGTTAGTATCACAGTCATTTGAAGTCAACTCAAAGTCAAAATCTCTAGCTAAAGTAGTTTGTTTAGCAATAATTGTTATTATTGAACCAAGGACTTTGTGTTCGAACTATAAAGTTGAACATGGATGATATTGGAATTTTGATCATTACCAAAGTTCATAAGTCCGAAGTGATATAGTTTTGACGAAGTGAATTGGTGTAAATAGTCATCACTTCCGGGTAAAGCTTAACAAAGTAAAATAGGATTTTATCAAAACTACATAAGTGATAAATTTGGCCAAAATACCACACCACCTGCTAAGTGTCGTATGAAAATATTTGAATCGTTCGATGTTAATTGCTGATCAAATTTACACCTAAGAGTCACACAATCGAAACGTTGAATATTCTTTTGACCACCTGATTTATTTTGTTTACATATGTAATAAATTGATTAAATGAATCAATGTTTATGAATTTATTTAAAATTAAACATGATTAAACAATGTATTTATTATAGTTATAAATATACCGGATGATATATGATACCGATACGCATTTAAACTAGATTTAAATGCTGTAATTTTTTGTATATGCTTAAATATGTTTATGATCTATGAACAAGCACAAAGGTGTGACCGACCATGGTATGAGTGAATGAAGCAGTTTTCTTTTAGTTTAGAAATGAAAAGGTTATGTAGGTTTCAAAGATATTAATCACAACATTAATTCTTTTTTCTTTAACAAGACCTAGCTCTTTCATTTCTTTAAGTTCTTCACTCCCAAAGTACATCTCTAGATTAGAAATATCAGACATGGTTTGTTAAAAATTAAAAAAATCCTAAGTTCATATTACATTATATTCAACACTATTCGATGGTCGGAGGTCGGTAATTAAAAAACTAGAACGTTCTGATTTGGAATCCAATTCTAGGAGAACACTTCTTCATTTCAATGTAAGAATAATAAGCATTGGTTAAAGGTACTCCCTTAGTTCAGTTATGTTAAACTTATTTTTTCCATACTGTACATATAACTTAGTTAGGAAATTATAACGATTTATATGCTGATAGTTTATCACATTGAGATGGTGAATATATGTGTGCATGAATAAAAAGTTCATTTATGTATTTATATTAATCATTACTCACAAAATATACTACTAATAATAATAATTTTGTTTTGAAACTAATGTTAATTTTATAATCACTTTCTTTTAGTAATTCATTTATACACTAATGTTTACTTTTATGGAACATGTTTTAATCACAACACACATACACATATATACACACACGTTATTCCATATATTTATACATACACGCATCCTTTTATTTTTTTTAAAAACATTTTTTTGCACTTAATAAATCAATATATTTGCATATTTATAAATTATATATGACTACAGAACTTCTGTACATAGATATCTTAGTTTTGTTCTCCAATATATGTGTATTAGATTGCTTTTAAAGTGTACTAATGTGTATTTAAAGTGCATTTAAAATGTATTTAACGAGAATTTAACATCTATTAAAGCATTTTAGCATCTGTTTAAAATGTGTTTTAATCGATATTACACACATATTTTCCAAACATTACAAAAGTGAAATTAATATAAGCATCGAACCCGGAACAACTGCTCTTGTAATAGGAGTCGAAATATGGAAAGGAAGAAAGAACAAATCCACATAGTACAACACCAAAATCCTGAGTCTGTGGCAAAATATAAAGACTGCACCTTCCCATCGAACATTACTTCGACACTATAACACTGAGCCGAAACCTTGAGATAGCTACAAAGTGTAGGAACCGATCTGCAACCTTAATACTCACTTCAATAGCCAGAAATATGGCATAGCTTCCAAGTTCGCACCGCAATCTTGCATCAACATGAAAAAAGCTATAGGGGTGCACCGCCATCATGAGTTGACGTTGAAGTGACAAAACAGCATCGCAATTTTAAATTAGTACTACCCAACATCGAAGAACCACATAGTTATAAGTACTCTGGAACTTCACTATCATAAAGGAACCATTAAGAACTATGCCCCTATAGTTATATAGGATAAAAACATAGCACAACATTCAAACAACATTAACGCTCTAAAAGTCGTACTGCACTGTTGCATCCAAAACAACGACTAATCACAATGTTAGGAGTAATTAAAGCCAAATTGCGCAACTCAGTAAATAAGACTGTGTCGTCATTATGAAGCCTAGTCACAAAAACTGATGAACTGCACTGAACATACTCCATCCTTCCAACAACCCTGAACCCTAACAAGGCAAACTATGCTAAATAGTCATCAATGCTTAGCCATGCCAGGATCACAACGGACCGTGCCTGACCTACACACCTGCCCATCAGCTAAATCCAACACAAAGTAATATTGGTAGGAACCCTTAGCATAATATTCCCTACTCAAGACCATGATAAGTCTACATTCCTCAAACCATAGGTTTGAAGTACATGACCTGCACAAGTATTGTGCACAATCTTTCACCAATATCTGCTCCTAATCTATACTGAGCAAGCCATCGGTGAAAACTACACATACTAAAAGGCCCAATAAACTCTAACATTATTCCTAATGCTTATGCATTGCTAAAACTTTCAGGTGTGGACCTACGTTGCACTTACTGAGGACACCCTTAGCAGTACCATGCGAAATCAAAAGCATTCCAAGGGTTGCACACAGGGTCACTCAAATAATTATCCTACGTAGTACCACTCTTACTACTAAACAACGAAGGCTGAATCATCCCTTATTAGCTTGCACATCTCTAATGCTTTGATCTAAGCATCCCTTATCAGTAGCTTACGCATCCTCAATGATTTAATCCAAGCATCCCTTATCAGTAGCTGACATATCCCCAATGCCCTAATCTATGCATCCTTTTAGGAACCTGCACATCAGCGCAACACTTTAGGAACCTACGCATCAACGCAACCCTATGAAAGAACCCATGCATATGCAGAACCCTATATAGGAACCTATATGTTTGTGCCATACTAGGCCAACCATAATCCTAAGCAGAAGACTCAAACCTATATTATCCTACCTAAATCATGATTAACCTTATTTAGCTAAATGGAGAAAAATGACAAGGCAATGACTTATAGCCTACCAACCACACTTCCAATAACCAATAAAAGGCAGCCATATCACTATGCTAAATATCCATTCATCACTCATTAAATGTGGATTAAATAACGAATAAATCTCATTATGACGTGCTTATTATTACCAATCAATACTATCCATTTCTATATCAAATCTATTTTTCCTTACCTTCTAAATAAGAAGATTATTGTACAATTAATGCCAGCCTCGTCTGTGCCACCACATCCGTTAAATTCAAAATTCAAATAATCCTGCCTTCAGCCAGATTTTTCCACCTAATAAAATAGGCAATTTCTTTAGCTATATCAGCAACCCAGGCATAGACACATAGAGGGATCAAATGGCAGAAGAGAGACACTGGATGAAATAATTAGCCTTATATGTGACTTCATAACACCACAGAAAGAAGGATACTATAACAGAGAAGGAGACTTTTGGGACACTCTCTAAATTCCATGGTAAGATACTTGCACTCTATCTTCCATTAAAAAAGTTTGTATAGAAAAGAAACATATAAGCAAAGATTTGACCTGTGGATGTAGGATTCTTCGAAATCCAACCACATAAATTTTTGTGTCTTCTACTTTCTCTGCAATTTACTTGCTTTTTTGTATTTATTCTTTTCTAGTTTACCTTAATTGAATATAAATTGGGTTGTCATTTTTAATAAATAGTTAGAATGCAGCTTCTTATTTATGTAAGCACACAATAACATAATTACTACCATAAGGTAAATTTAATATTACTTAAATTTATTGATTTACGATTGTGGAAGTAATTTGCACTATAATTACTTTATGAACCACTTTGATGTTGTGAGCCGAAAAATCTCACTAACATTTTAGTGCTAGAAGGAGGGCCCGGTTTTCGCCATCGCTCAACTTCCTAATTGACAACCACATCCATGCTCTCAACCGTCGTGGATATGGATAAAGCTTTCATCTGCAATCAACTCAACAGAGGTGCTAATGGTCCATCTATCAATTTGTTACAAGCTGTGCAGTTAATGCCTCGCTATTACACCGCTATAACCCTGGTATATCTCATAGCGGATTTCTACCACTATGATTTTTTCATATAGCCCCAAATATTGCCTTTTCGCTTTAAGCCCTGCGATTTCCTCTATATCCTGTTATTCCCGCTATATTCCGCTATTTTCGCTATATCTTCTTTGAAAGAAATGAATTGAAAAATAATATTTATACATTGTAAAATTATGAAATTAATTTATTTAATTGACTTTTTAATATATTTTTAGAAATGAAAATACTCTAATATTCTACTAAATTCAATTATGTTATATAATAGTTTTACGTTTATTTATAGTATATTCGCACATGTTTTTATTTAAAATTATTTATGTATTAACTATAATTCAATTGAATGTTAATTTTTCATTTAATTACCATTCATATATTTGTAAAAACATTAAGTACGAGTTTTATATGCTATTTTAGAGTCATCCACTATATCCCGATATATCCTCGCTGTATCCCTGCTATGACTTTTTGCACCTCCACCGCATTGAATTAACCGAGCGGATTAACTACACAGGTTACAAGTAAGCTTATCTTAAAATTTTATGATAAGAAATGGACTGTTTCTTGCATTTTTACTCGTATGTTAGTTTTTCACACATTTGGTACTAAACACAATATTTTGTGAATGTTGAGCACAATCATAAAATTTCTAACAATTGAATAGAATAATTCTAAACATCAGTTCATTTACTCATCGGTTTTCTAAAGCTATAATGATTGTGCATCTTTGATCTCTCTACTTTATTTACCTTTTTTGATAAAGGTCGAAAATTCAATATCTTATTAGTTGGACTATAATTTAGTAACTTTCTTAAAATAATTTTTAGAATCAAAGATATGATCACATTATCAAACTACCTATTATCTTTATGATTGTAAAATGAGATTTTTAAAGCCTGAAAATGTCTGGTTAGTCTTGTAATATCTAGCAATAATTATATAATGTTATAATCAATACACATAATTGAAAATTTTATATGTATTAAATGCACATACATAGATAATTAATTTGTCTTACAAAATTTTGAAACAAAACTAGACAAAACATATGTTTTCAATGCATGTTATATGCATTTCATCATATGGTATTAATTACCATAGATTACTTATGGTATGATTTATTGAAATATCATTATGAAAAATATTGTTGAAATGAACCTAATCAACTTAGTTGGTTTCAAATAGGTTTTGTGACAAATGAGATTTTCGACCATCAAAAATCGACACTAATACGTCCACTGTATTGCGTGCCGAGCATCCTAATGCCGGAAAAACTGATTGTGAAGGGTAAAAAGAAAAAGAAAGACAGAAAAAAATCTTACACAAATGGGATAACATATTTTATTTCAATATATAATCTTTGTAGTGGAAATTTTAAATACATATATCAGGGTCTATCCTAATCTCAGCCTGGACAGTTATAAATCTCTGTGCCTACTGGTGCTGAATACAAAAAGTAACAAATATAGTGGAAAGGGAAACGGATAACCATCTATGAAGGAAACTCTAGTTCTTACTCCAAGCTCCTCCATATTGTTTCAAGCTAGACCTGAATTACTGGCTGCCAAAAAAATAGTGCACCCAGGGTTTAAGGAGAAAAGAAAGTAAACTCCGAGTTGGTCATGGGACTGTGTGAGAAAACTCAAAAGAATGAATACTTTTAAATCAAAAGGTATCTTATAAGACGACGCCGCATATAAACACAGACGGGTTTTTACATCATGATAGTCAAAACATTTGCTATGTAAAATCAGAGATATTATTTTAATGATATTCTTAGAAAACCCTTTCAAATAACATATTAGTCATAGCTGAAATTGTTACATTAATTAAATTCCAGCATATTATGTTCTACAACTAAAACCTTAAAGGCTTGTATTGGAGAATGGATTCCACACAACGACAAGGTAAGGGACTACCTTCTGACACTACATATCTAAAGGGATGCACCTGAGGCTCCAACCTCCACCAACATGGAATCGGCCTACCCCCACCATAGATAGTACCAAATACGCCATCACCCTGATCATTCCCGACCTATCCGTGACCACAGCATACACGAAAACCTGAAATATATAGCGTAATATAGAAAGGTGATGACTATATCCTAATGTGTGCGACCTACTTAGCCCTACTGCATCTACCCTGTTTTTTTCCATTACCGATGTGTGAGGCTTGAGGTAACGTTTTACCTTTCATATGACAAATCCCATTTTGAATGCCACATTGTCATTTCCAACAACACATTATTGATTACCATTATGTCTCAGAGAAGGGTATTAAGTGTAAGAGGAGTTAACTCCTACATACCAAACAGATGTATGTTTGTAAAAATCAATGTAACTAGTCTTAGACATGCAATGTCAGACACTTGTCAATACAAGTTGTCCAGGCACAGGAAAAACCAAAGGCACTTCTCCTACTACATTCTATTTGGGAATCACCCCTAGGATTAGTAGCGAGTAGTCCTTACATCAAAGATTTCAAACTGAAGGAACCACTACCACCATATACATGATAAGGGAATTACGATAGAGATTCGTAACAAGCAACCATACATTAAGAAGATCTCCTTCTTCAAAATCATCGTCTTCAACATATTTTCACTTTCGAATGCATATTGGTTCGAAGTGGTTTTCAAATTGGTAACACCCAAATCCGACCCCGGTTCCTCTGAGCCAATTTATCGATAAAATATGTTAAGTATGTGGGTGATTTAATTTAATTTATCAATATCTTTTATCCAGATAAAATATCTTCTAGAGATATACATCTTTAAACCATTCCTTTTTCGGTATATACGGAATCATTAAACCTCTTTTATCAAATCCTTTGGTTAATTAAAACCCCTTTTTAAATTTGGAGATACCAAAAAATTTCATCTTAATTACTTACGAAAAGTATAATTCAAATCTTAATGAAGATTTTGCATTTTCAAAACATATTTTTAATGGGTCAAAAACAATGTTATTTGATACATTGTTTACTGTAAATCCAAACCAGTTAATATTGAATATAAGGGATCCAAAATTTAAGACTTATTATACCTAATATAATTTCCGTATTCGACCAGTACTATTCATCGAATGATAGTAAAATCATCTTTTAAATTCTACGGATAGTAAGAGTTCCCTCCTTGGAATATAATACGAATTTTAACTAGAATGTTTTTTTAACAACCAAAATCCTATTTTAAATCTTGTTTGAGTTTTTAAAAGTCGCAAATCTCTATTTATCTTAGGAAGACGTGGTCCGAGTAATCAAGTTTACTATCCCTTCCATTGGGCCAGTCCGGATAGCTATAGCTGAACCTAAGCACTAGTTGTCCAAGGTCAGGTCAAGATACTATTTCTCTGGCATCCATAAGGTGGTCAAGTTATTTGATCAACTCTAAAGTCTTTAAAAGTCTTGATTTATTAATTCAAAAAACATTTGCAAAATATTTGGGAAGAAAATCCCAAGTTTAAATTTTAATTTCAAAAGTTACCAAAACTGCTGCAAAAAGTGCTACGAATAGTATTTTGTAAAGCTTCTTCGATCAAAACACAAATTTCAATTCATATAAGTCTATTTTTACAACTCAAATCCCCTTTAAAACATTTTAACATATTTATTAATTTATTTCATATCTTTAAAGATTTAAAAATCAATTTTAAAGCATTTACCACTTTGATTCCTAAAACTGCCAAACTGAGATTTTTTTTAAAACTTGATTTGAACATAACTCGAATTCTATTAAATGAAATCCTGATTTTCCTTCTTCATTTGAAAACTATAGTTATAAGAGTACGGAAATTTTTTATTGGGAACTATTCCGAGCTATATTCTATTCTACATATTGATTTAACTTTTATGGCGTGGAATCGTGAACTTTCATTATGCGACGTGCTTACCTTGACTCCATTTTCAAAAAAATAATTCAAACTTTACTGAAATTAGTTTTAATGTTCATAAAACATTTTTAAACCGTTTTATTCATGTTTAAAGTTGTTTAACTATTCTGTAACATTTATATAATCCATATAGGGAAGTGATTTCCTTTGTGTAAATTCAACGTGTTCTTAACGTGAATTATTTCCATATCCAAGCAAACATATAATAATATCCAAACATGATAAACAACCATTATAAAATGCATGGAAATCATATCATCATAGATTTTATAAAACAAAGTAGTAGTGTTTCGCACCTTCATTGGTTACTAGATTTACTAAATTTGACTACAGCTCCACTACCAGCGTACAAAAGCTTATGAAATCAACCCTATAAACCTTAAGTGTACGACCAATGCTAGAGAGAGTGGATGCTCGGCCTTGAATGGTGATGGAGAGTGGCTGGGAATTTTAAAGAGTTGGGAAGGATTTTGGAATTTGACTTTGAGACAGTAGCAGCATAGCTTATATGTATATATTTTTGACATTGCTTTGTCATAACTTTGCTAACTTTTTTCCAAGGCTTGGAAGGCATTTAAGAAGAGCTACTAGAGCTCAAGAAGATGGAAGAAGATGAAGAGAAATAGTGTGAGAATAACTGATGGGGTAGGAGCTATTTATAGAATTTTGGAAGCTTATCACTTAAGTAAAAGTGAAAATATCTCCCAACATCATCATGCACCCCTCTTATCGCCCCTTAGCCATGACTTCCCCCTCTCATGTGCCACCCCATATGCCACTCTACGTGGTTGTAAGTGAAGGTGAGTTTCGTTTCAATTTGGTTAAGTAAATATCATGATATTTATTACTTTTACCTTGTATAAAAAACTAATGTACATGGTAACTTCTTATATGTATATATGTGTTATGGCATGTATGTATGCATATATATGTCATATGTGACAACCCATGGTGCAATCAATTATAACTTCCATTCGTTAAACCATTGCGAATCCGGGATCCAATTTTTGGTATATTTTTCTTCGCTGTTAAACTATATATATTTGTAAATAATCCTGAAAATATATTTCTTATCATTTTAGTCTCAATTGAATTATTAAACCATATAATCAGCATTTAAATAGGTGTTGCAAAATTCCGCCGTAGAATTGCCAATGCTTGATGGATTTTCTATATCTTTCTAAAACAAGTTTTTACATTTATAAAACTATTTTAAATAAATTTATCATCACTTTGTACCTTATTAAAATGAATTATTATCATTTTAAAATAATTATTTAAACTAATTTTAAATTCTAGAAGATATGTAAAAGTGACGATATCCCCGATGATGTCATAAATATATTTTATTTTCAAAGATAAATAAATAACTTTTATTTCACATTATTGCTTAAATGGATAAATAAGTGTCTATATCCAGTTCCATTCACTTTAATATAGAGAAATCTAGATTTTCTTTGAAACTAATTTACGTTGTTTTTCTGATGAAAACCCCAAAAATCTGTATTTGTTAATATACGTTTAAAACAAGTTACCATCATTATTTATAGTTCAAAAAATTATAATATGTGTTATAAAATCTTGTATTCGAATAATTCAAACATAAATATAATTTATCATAGTGATAAATCCGTGGGTCATTATAGGTTTTGTGCTAATAAAATTTGTTTATTAAATTTTTTTTATCCTAGTTATGGTTAATAGATCTTTTCATTATGATTTAAATAAAGTAAAGGAGAAAAAAAATATAAACCCGCGTATATATTTACACACATATCATAGCTACCTTTTTGATTCACAGTAGAGTTCATTAAGTTTTTAATGAAAATTGTTGAAACAAAATTAAATAAAGCATGAAATTTTGAATCTATGTTTAATTTATTTCAAGCTATGATTTTGATTACCATAAATTACTTGTCATATAAGTTAATTGAGACATCTTTATAAATATTCTATAGCTAAAATATCTTTTTATACTAAACTTTTTTGCCCATCACTTTTCTTAATTTATAAAATATTGTCTGTAATGGTTATGTTCTTTAAAAATACGAAAAAAGTTAACACTTCAAATGAGATTGATTTTATCCAGTGTTATACTTTTTTAATAAATACGTGGTACATGGAAGCATTAAATTCATAAATTATTATTATAAAATGAATTTTGAGATTTCAATCATGAGAAATTAATGAATATGATAGTTAAGTCTTGATTGACATTTAACATTAACATTTCAAGTATTTTCACTAGTCAAATTTAAAAACAAGGATTGGGTGCCAACTCCTTAGAATTGAAAGATGATGGAAGAAAAGTCCCTCCTAAAAAAATATAAAAATTAGGTATCTATTTTTAGTTATGAAAAGTAGGGACTTTTTGTGCATAGGCTTTAAGAATAGGGACCTTTGGTTCAAAATCCCTTTTAAAAATATGTTAGTAGAAATTTATTATCTTAATCATCTGTACAGAATCCTTTTCATTATAATTCTAAATATAATATGGAAATAAATGGTTATATATATATGTGTGTGTGTGTGTGTGTGTGTGTGTGTGCATTTACACACAGACACGAAATCAACGACATTAAATATCACTTTGAAATAGTGAAACTTTTCATAACCTGTCATCTATACATTATTAATAATGTAGCCATTCATTGTGTTAAATGCACACATTCATTGTCATCGGTGAATATGCATGATGGCCCTCATATTCCTAAAATGCCTATATTAATAATTATTAGAACCAAATATATGATTATTATGTTCATGAAATGAGAAATTTTTGTACTACTACGACAATAACTACTCCTATTTAAGAATTTATTTTTATCATTTAATAAATTTGTAATTCGTAAATTCAATGGATGCAAGTCTTTACAATTAGCATTTATTAAACATTTGGAGATATCTTCTTCTAACTTTCTTCCATTGCCTAATTTGTAACAACCCGCATATTTAACGATTTTATATTTAAATGTTTAATTTAAATATAGCGTCGTTAGTCGGATTTAGGTCCGAAAAGCTACTTTTTGCAAACGGCCGAATTGGAGCTCGAAACCACTTCCATTGAGTCCAAAATGGCGTTTGTGATCTTTCTGAGTATAATATTTGATATGTTTGGAGTTTGTAAATTTTTGCAACTTTTCTTTTTGGGTTTTGGGTTTGGGTTCAGCCCATTTGTTAGTTTAAACCCCTAACTCAGCCCTCTCTTCATCCATTCACCCTAATTTCATTTCTTAGCTTAAGAAAACTGAAAATGGTGGAAGGGAAAGAGAAATAGAAATTTGCAAGCCCCAGTTTCCTCTTGCAACTTGATTTCTTGCTCCAAAAATCAAAGAGAAGACATAGGTAAGCTCCTATTCATCTTCTCTATCTCTTCTCCTCTTCAATTTCAGAAATTCCTAAGCTCTAACTTAGGAAAATACTTGTTTTGATCTTAGATTGAAGCTAGTAGAGTAGAAGTGGAGATTAGTTGGTCTTCTCCTTGCAAATTGAACTCCTTCTTGTGTTTGTGCTCTCATCTTTGTTTGTGTGCAAAAAGGTGAGATTTTTATCTCACATTTATGACTATAAGTATCTTTGGTTGTTAGGTATGAATTCCTAACAATTATTCATGTGCAACCGCTTTTGATTTGGATTGGTTTTGTGAACATTGCAATTTTTGGTGTTTTGAAGTCTAAAGTGCTAAAAATCATAACTTTGATGTTTTAATCATGTTTTTGGAGGTGTATAAAGGAGCCAATAGTGCTGGGTTGTCGTATGGCATAAACCCATAGCATCCATCGCTCGTTCGTTTGCAATTCATTGGATTTTTGCCTTTATGGGCTTGGCTGTTTTTTTGCCTATAGGGGGATTTCAGACGTTTGAACTCTAATATCAGACGTCTGGTTTCAAAGTTCAGACGTCTGGTTTGGAAATTTAGACGTCTGGAATTGGTCCCTGGAAGACGCAAAAAGGCAGAGACAAAATCCAGACGTCTGGAAATCCATTCAGACGTCTGGTAGTGGTTCAGACGTCTGGAAGGTAATTCAGACGTCTGAAATGCACAGTTTTGCTTATTTTGGCTAATTTTGAGTTAATTTCCAACTTTTATCGATTCGTGTTGATTCCAATTTGTTGTTATTGCATATTTGACTTTGATGACTTGTTTTTGACTTCATTCACGGGTTTTATAAATAATCTCTCTAAATTGTATTAAAAGCTCCCTTCTCCAAATTATAAATTCTATTTATAATGTACACACACACACACAATTTCGCACTTCGAGCGAAGTGGAAGGGAGATTAAATGGTTAGGTAAAACACGGACCATGAATCTGTGCGTTTATCTTTCCGATTAATCCCCAACCTATTCAATTGATCGTTTTGACCTTCGGGTTTGGTTTACCGATGATATGAGGTGAACTTTGTACTTCTTTGAGTGTGAAAATGACTGACGGATAGTAAACCGTTTAGTGCGAACGAGTGGTTATGGGACATACATTAACACTTTTCAGATTCCTTTTTGAGAGTTATGACACATTCCGCCAGTTAGTGGTGTCCAGTATTGGGTCTCTGACCTTCACCACTATGGTTTGTTGCCTTCGGGTATGTTGCCTTCGGGTTTGTACCTTCGGGTTTGTGCCTTCGGGTTTGTTGCCCTTTAGTATCGCTTCCGATGTTGGTCGTTATGAGCCGCATGGGTGATATTGGGTTGCCCTTTAGTATCGCTTCCGATGTTGGTCGTTATGAGCCGCATGGGTGATATTGGGTTTAGAGTCTTCGGGATCATGGATCCTTGTTTATACAGTACTGAGCTCGAGCAATTTTATAATGTTTCATTGATATGTATATTCCCTTGGTATCGCCCTTCGATGTTGGTCATTTTGAGCCGCATGAAGTATAGCGATTACCTTGTGGAACTTGTATACCTTATGGGTATTTGTTATTTGCCTTTTGGCTTGATTTGGGATATTTGTATCCTTTGTTTCTATATGTTGCCGATGATATGAGGCTTGTTATCATATGATTCATCTTTTGTTAGATGATTGTGTTATCTCTTTTAGAGATATTTGTTATGCCTTGTAACCTTGAGGTTTATTGTTGTTCAGTTTATCTAACTGATTTGTTTAGCTAGACTGACCCGTGTATTTTATACTCGGGTCAGACCGAGATGTTTCAGGTTAGGTAGTTTGGACTTAGCCTATTTTGCTTCCGCATGGACTACTTCGCTAGCTTCTTTTTGTCATAGCTTTTCTGTAGTCCTATTATGTTGAAACTCTGATATTTATTCTTCTGGATTTGTCTGTATATTGTGGTTGGCTATACCACTTGACATGTATTATTTTGTATACTCTGCTATGTATCGGTATATATGTATATGATGGTTTACTGTTCTGTGATGTTTCCTACATTTGAGTTGTTATATTCTGTTCTGATAGATCCTCCAGCCACCTATGGTTTTGTTTTAAGTATTCATTGGATATGTTGATCGGTTTGGTGTGATTATTGTCGACGTATTTAATAGATAGTTAAAGCAAGACTGTAGATGGTCGCTCCTATCCAGCCTTATTCTCCGTGTTAGCAGACGATATTACTATTAATACTCTTTGCTAGCGTGGGTATAGAGGTGGGGCGTCACAGCTTTGGTATCAGAGCTGAGTTCAGAACAAAGTATGATAAACACAGAATAGAAGCACATATTACGATACATCAAAGTGTATAAGTGATACAAATCTTTGAATCATCGTGTCTCTCTATTTCATCAAGGTTATATAGAATTTGGGAATACGTCTAGAAATGCATTTTATTCTGTAGTATTCCATATTGTAATATCTACCTTGTGAATAATCTCGTTCTATCTTACTTTCAGCGTATGGCTGGAAGAGGCAGGGGACGACGTTCGGATGCTGGGCAATCCAGTGGCACACATCCGGATGGCGTTTATATGTCTGCCGATCAGTTTATGGAGTTGTTTAGGAGCACTCAGCCTCCAGTTCCTCCTCGAGTGTCTCCACCTCGCAAGTCTGCCTTTGCACATCAGTGGAGTGATTTTGCTCATCTTGGAGGAAAGCCGTTTAAAGGTTTTGAATCCGTTCTTGAAGTCCAAGCTTGGTTTCGCACATGCGAGCGTATCTTCTCTCGCATGGATCTTTTTGACCATGATAGAGTTCTTGTAACTTCTAGCTTATTACAAGAGCGTGCCATTGATTGATATGAGCTTCTTATAGCCGAAATTGATGAGTCTACTCTTTCTTGGACTCAGTTTCGGGAGCGATTTGAGCTCAAGTTCGTTCTTGAATCTGAAAAAGTTTTATTGACCCGTCGCTTCCTTGAGTTGAAGCAAGGGAAGTCTTCTGTTTCTAAGTATGTTGCATCATTCGAGGCTTTATCTAAGTATGGTCTTGAATTCATTAGCACTTCTTACAAGAAGAATTTGAAGTTTGTCTCTGGTCTTAAGAAATATCTTAAGAAGTCTTTGTTGCTCCAGCTTAAGCTTTCTTTTGAGGAGTTGGTTGATTCTGCGCTTCATCTCGAGACCGTCGAGAAGGAGTGTGATAGTGATGTTGATGTTGAGGTTTCCAAGAACCCCAACAAGAGGCCACTTCCATTTCAGAAGAAGCCTTTTCCTTCTAAGAAGAAAAGGACTGGTGGTTCTAGCTCTCAGCCTCAGTCTTCCGGAACACCTTTCGTCCGAAATGTTTCAATTGTGGGTCTCCGGATCATATTATTCGAGCTTGTCCTAAGCCTCTCTTCTGCCGTTATTGCAAGAAGGAAGGTCATCATGTTTCAGCTTGCCCTACTGTTCCGGCTGGTGCCAAGTCTAACAGGTTTTATGCTGCTAAGGCTTCTGAAGGTCCTTCTCAGCCCAAAGGTATATCTCCATCAACTTTGGAAGGCTCTATTTTATTTCATGATCATAGTATTCGAGTTCTTTTCGATACGAGTGCTTCACATTCTTTCGTATCGAAAAAGCTCATTGATGATTTATCTTTGGATGTTTCTTGTATGGTTACTTCTTTAAGGATTGCGAATCCTATTGGGGGATCCGCGACACTTAGTTTGCTTTGTGATGATGTTGAGATTGTTTTATGTGGTTTTTCTTTTCGTGCGAATTTGCACGTTATTTCTTGTCTGGGATTTGATATGATTTTGGGTATGGACTGGCTAGTGAGATATGATGCCAGGATTATTTGTTCGGAGAGAATTATATATCTTCGACATTTGGATTCGCCTACTCAGCTATCTCTTGTTCTTCGGGATGTGGATAATTCCGAGATGGCTTTATATTCTCTTGATTCACGAGATGATGATGATATATCTCGTATTCCTATTGCTTGTGACTTTCCTGATGTTTTTGAGCCTGTATCGGGTTTGCCACCCAAGCGGGCAATTGAGTTCCGCATTGATCTCATTCCAGGCGCGCAACCAGTTAGTCGTCCTCCCACGAGGATGTCTACAAGGGAAAATAAGGAACTCAAGAAGCAGCTTTTAGAGCTTGAGTCCAAGCAGTTGATTCAGTCCAGTTTTTCTCAGTGGGGATCCGCGGTCGTCTTCGTGAAGAAATCTGATGGAACTCTTAGGCTTTGCATTGACTATCGCAAAATTAATGAGTTAACCATCAGAAATAGGTACCCATTTCCTAGGATTGATGATATGTTCGATCTATTGAGTGGTGCTCAGGTCTTTTCTCAACTCGACCTTGCCACAGGTTTTCATCAATTACGAGTCGCAGAGGATAGCATACCTCTTACAGCTTTCCGCACTCGATATGGTTCTTTCGAGTGGCTCGTTATGCCGTTCGGTTTGACGAACGCACCTGCTTTCTTTGTTGATCTCATGAATCGAATATTCTGGGAGTATCTCGACAGGTTCGTCCTTGTATTCATTGATGATATCCTTATTTATTCTAAGTCTGAAGCTGAGCATGCTAATCACTTGAGCATTGTCTTGGGCACTCTCCGTCACCATCAGCTTAGAGCCAAATCCTCCAAGTGCCATTTTTGTGAGAATAAAGTTAAGTTCTTAGGCCATGTTGTATCTTCCGACGACATTTCGGTCGATCCCTCAAAGATCGAAACCATCCAGAATTGGAAGAGGCCTGAGAATGTGCATGAGATCCGTAGTTTCCTTGGATTGGCGGGTTATTACCGTCGGTTCGTTAAGGACTTTTCCCGTGTTCTGCTTCCTCTCACCAGCCTTACTCGGAAAGGCATTCGTTATGTTTGGTTCGACAAGTGTGAAGCTTCCTTTCAGACATTGAAGGAACTTCTCACAAATGCTCCTATTCTTGTGGTTCCCGAAGGGAATCGTGATCTTGTTGTCTACACCGATGCTTATGGTAGTGGTCTCGGTGCTGTTCTTATGCAGAAGGATTGGGTAGTTGCGTATGCTTCTAGGCAACTGCGTCCGATTGAAGTTCGCTATGCCACTCATGATCTTGAGTTAGCCACCATCATCTTCGCCTTGAAGATTTGGCGACACTACTTATTAGGCGAGCGTTTCATTCTCTATACCAATCATAAATCCTTGAAGTATTTATTCACTCAGAAGGAACTCAATATGAGACAGCAACGTTGGTTCGAGTTTCTTGCCTCCTATGACTTTGATATCCTATTTACCCCTGGTAAGGGAAATCATGTTGTAGATGCGCTTAGTCGCAAACATTTGGCTGTTGTTTCTATGATGCTTGCCGAATGGAATGTTCTTGAGACTCTATCTTTTTGTGAAATTCATGATCGAGGTTCATCTTCTGATTCTCCTATTCTATTATTTAGTTTGGGAGCTCGACCTATTTTATTGGATCGTATTGCCGATGCTCAGCGGCGTGATCCTAATTTGTTGCATCTTATTCAGCTTTGTGAGTCTGGATCTTGTGATGAGGCGTTGCAAGATTTCAGCATTGATTCTCATAGGTGTCTTCGTAAGAAGAACCGTCATTTTGTGCCTTCTGATTTTACACTTAGGCATGACATTCTTGATGACTGTCACCGTTCTAAGTATACTATTCATCCCGGTGGTAGTAAGATGTATGCCAATATGCGTCGCCTTTATTATTGGGAAGGCATGAAGGCGATGTGGCGAGTTATGTGAGTAATTGCATAACTTGTCAGCGTATTAAGGCCGAACATCAGCGTCCTTCTGGTCTTCTTCAGCCTCTTGAGATTCCATTGTGGAAATGGGATCAGATATCTATGGATTTCATGGATGGCCTACCTCGCTCGAGATCTGGCCATTCTAGCATTTGGGTTATTGTTGATCGCCTAACTAAGTCTGCTCATTTTGTCCCTATTAAGTCTAATAGGACTGTTTCACATTTGGCTAAGTTGTATGTCAAGGAAATCGTGAGACTTCACGGTGTTCCTAGTTCTATTGTGAGTGACCGTGATCCTTTATTCACGAGTCATTTTTGGAGAGTCTTCAGCAAGCTTTAGGAACAAAGCTGAATTTTAGTACAACTTATCATCCGCAGTTTGATGGACAGACTGAACGGGTGAATCGTATCTTGGAAGATCTTCTTCGTATTTGCATTTTTGATTTTGGTGGAAGTTGGGAGGATCACCTACCTCTTGTAGAATTCTCCTACAACAATAGTTTTCAATCTAGTATCGGTATGGCTCCTTTCGAAGCGTTATACGGAAGGCCATGTCGATTACCTTCATGTTGGTTGGAATCTGGAGAGAAGCTTATTCTTGGCCCAGATTTTGTTCGTGATTCTTCCGAGAAGATTGATCTTATTCGATTGAGAATGAAAGAGTCACAAAGTCGCCAGAAATCCTATACGGACAACCGTAGGAAGCCTCTCGAGTTCTCGATCGGCGATCTTGTTTTTATTCGTGTTTCTCCTTTGAAGGGGGTTATGCGTTTCAGTACGACTGGGAAATTGGCTCCTCGTTATATAGGACCATTTTCTATTACTAAACGTATTGGCCCTGTGGCTTATAGAGTTTCACTTCCTGCTCATCTATCTGGCATTCATGACGTGTTTCACGTCTCGCAACTTCGGATGTGTCTTCGAGAATCGGATTCTGTTATTGCTTCTCCTGATTTGCAAGAGTTTGAGATCTCACCGGACTTATCTATTGTGCAGCAGCCTATTCGCGTACTTGACACGGAGGTGCGACACCTTCGAAACAAGGATGTGCCACTCGTTAAAGTTCAATGGTCCGCTAATCCCAACGATTGTACTTGGGAAACCAGAGAATTTATAGAGCGATCTTATCCGGGTTTTCTTTCTTCGCTTTCAAACGGTGAGTATGTCTTTTCATCTCAAGCTTATTTCCTTTACTTTTGGATGTTGTATGTTTGTAGTTGTTACAAATATCGTCTCTAGGAATTGCGAGGACGCAATTTTGTAAGGAGGGGAGATCTGTAACAACCCGCATATTTAACGATTTTATATTTAAATGTTTAATTTAAATATAGCGTCGTTAGTCGGATTTAGGTCCGAAAAGCTACTTTTTGCAAACGGCCGAATTGGAGCTCGAAACCACTTCCATTGAGTCCAAAATGGCGTTTGTGATCTTTTTGAGTATAATCTTTGATATGTTTGGAGTTTGTGAATTTTTGCAACTTTTCTATTTGGGTTTTGGGTTTCGGTTCAGCCCATTTGTTAGTTTAAACCCCTAACTCAGCCCTCTCTTCATCCATTCACCCTCATTTCATTTCTTAGCTTAAGAAAACTGAAAATGGTGGAAGGGAAAGAGAAATAGAAATTTGCAAGCCATAGTTTCCTCTTGCAACTTGATTTCTTGCTCCAAAAATCGAAGAGAAGACATAGGTAAGCTCCTCTTCATCTTTTCTATCTCTTCTCCTCTTCAATTTCAGAAATTCCTAAGCTCTAACTTAGGAAAATACTTGTTTTGATCTTAGATTGAAGCTAGTAGAGTAGAAGTGGAGATTAGTTGGTCTTCTCCTTGCAAATTGAACTCCTTCTTGTGTTTGTGCTCTCATCTTTGTTTGTGTGCAAAAAGGTGAGATTTTTATCTCACATCTATGACTATAAGTATCTTTGGTTGTTAGGTATGAATTCCTAACAATTATTCATGTGCAATCGCTTTTGATTTGGATTGGTTTTGTGAACATTGCAATTTTTGGTGTTTTGAAGTCTAAAGTTCTAAAAATCATAACTTTGATGTTTTAATCATGTTTTTGGAAGTGTATAAAGGAGCCAATAGTGCTGGGTTGTCGTATGGCATAAACCCATAGCATCCATCGCTCGTTCGTTTGCAATTCATTGGATTTTTGCCTTTATGGGCTTGGCTGTTTTTTTTTGCCTACAGGGGGATTTCAGACGTCTGATTTCAAAGTTCAGACGTCTGGTTTGGAAATTCAGACGTCTGGAATTGGTCCCTGGAAGACGCAAAAAGGCAGAGACAAAATCCAGACGTCTGGAAATCCATTCAGACGTCTGGTAGTGGTTCAGACGTCTGGAAGGTAATTCAGACGTCTGAAATGCGCAGTTTTGCTTATTTTGGCTAATTTTGAGTTAATTTTCAACTTTTATCGATTCGTGTTGATTCCAATTTGTTGTTATTGCATATTTGACTTTGATGACTTGTTTTTGACTTCATTCACGGGTTTTATAAATAATCTCTCTAAATTGTATTAAAAGCTCCCTTCTCCAAATTATAAATTCTATTTATAATGCACACACACAATTTCGCACTTCGAGCGAAGTGGAAGGAAGATTAAATGGTTAGGTAAAACACGGACCATGAATCTGTGCGTTTATCTTTCCGATTAATCTCCAACCTATTCAATTGATCGTTTTGACCTTCGGGTTTGGTTTACCGATGATATGAGGTGAACTTTGTACTGCTTTGAGTGTGAAAATGACTGACGGATAGTAAACCGTTTAGTGCGAACGAGTGGTTATGGGACATACGTTAACACTTTTCGGATTCCTTTTTGAAAGTTATGACACATTCCGCCAGTTAGTGGTGTCCAGTACTGGGTCTCTAACCTTCACCACTACGATTTGTTGCCTTCGGGTATGTTGCCTTCAGGTGTTTACCTTCGGGTTTGTGCCTTCGGGTTTGTTGCCCTTTAGTATCGCTTTCGATGTTGGTCGTTATGAGCCGCATGGGTGATATTGGGTTGCCCTTTAGTATCGCTTCCGATGTTGGTCGTTAGGAGCCGCATGGGTGATATTGGGTTTGGAGTCTTCGGGCTCATGGATCCTTGTTTATACAGTATTGAGCTCGAGCAATTTTATAATGTTTCATTGATATGTATATTCCCTTGGTATCGCCCTTCGATGTTGGTCATTTTGAGCCGCATGAAGTATAGCGATTACCTTGTGGAACTTGTATACCTTATGGGTATTTGTTATTTGCCTTTTGGCTTGATTTGGGATGTTTGTATCCTTTGTTTCTATATGTTACCGATGATATGAAGCTTGTTATCATATGATTCATCTTTTGTTAGATGATTGTGTTATCTCTTTTAGAGATATTTGTTATGCCTTGTAACCTTGCAGGTTTATTGTTGTTCAGTTTATCTAACTGATTTGTTTAGCTAGACTGACCCGTGTATTTTATACTCGGGTCAGACCGAGATGTTTCAGGTTAGGTACTTTGGAATTAGCCTATTTTGCTTCCACATGGACTACTTCGCTAGCTTCTTTTTGTCATAGCTTTTCTGTAGTCCTATTATGTTGAAACTCTGATATTTATTCTTTTGGATTTGTCTGTATATTGTGGTTGGCTATACCACTTGACATGTATTATTTTGTATACTCTGCTATGTATCGGTATATATGTATATGATGGTTTACTGTTCTGTGATGTTTCCTACATTTGAGTTGTTATATTCTGTTCTGATAGATCCTCCAGCCACCTATGGTTTTGTTTTAAGTATTCATTGGATATGTTGATCGGTTTGGTGTGATTATTGTCGACGTATTTAATAGATAGTTAAAGCAAGACTGTAGATGGTCGCTCCTATCCAGCCTTATTCTCCGTGTTAGCAGACGATATTACTATTAATACTCTTTGCTAGCGTGGGTATAGAGGTGGGGCGTCACATAATTCATTGGCTTGCTTCACTTACTTCTATGCTATACTACCTTTCCTTGATATATGGTTATTTTTCATTTTTTCATGTTTAAAGTTAAGGTATGATTCTTGTAACGACCCGAAATTTTCGAAGCCGAAAATTCCAGATAGTTATGAAAAAGAAGAAAGAGATAGAAGAAGAAGAAGAACAGAAACATCAACAACTCACATTCGCAGCGGGTAAAATAAAATTATAAAATAATAGCTTACAAAAGAATACTATATATGTCGATTACATTTAATATACATCAGAGTTTCACATTATATACAGTCACTGAATATTTAAAATTATCAAGTCTCACTTACACAGCAACATAATACAGCGGAAGTATACAATACGCTATAGCCATCCATCTCGTCTCCTGAGCTCGAGAACGTACCTACCTGAAAATCTGTAATACTTGGTCTGACCCGAGCATTACATCAAAGTAACACCCGGGTCAGGCTGGAAACCAGCGTGAGTAAACCCAACTAACATGGAATACCAAGTCAATCTACTAATATAAACCCGGGTAACTTATATCAATTTAACAAATTCACAATTGGTTATAGACAACTCTTATTCCTCACATCAATTTCTAAGTACCAAACTTAGAGAAAATAATCCATTTCACTTAAATCATTTCATTCCAGACTATTGATCCACACATCAGTTTATTTTTAAACCGAAGTGGTTTCGGGTATTTCCTAATACCCGATCCCGGTCTCTTCGAAACTCAAATCATCCTACCCAAGTTATTCAAATGAAATACATCACATTTCATACCAGAGATTTCAACTCATTCAAATCATCCAATACCATTCCCTCATCCATAAACAAAACTTAACCGCATACAAATCAATTCAATTGATTCCAATTGAATTTCGAACCACATTCACTTAGGTTCCTTCATATTATATTAATTAATTCCAAATCAAATAATTCAGTTATCCCTTCAACATTCATCAGCATTATTCAACCTGAATTAATCATTCTTCGATTACATTCAAGTAATTACCTTTAATTCATTTCACGATATTAATTGTTCTTGACCCCAAATCATTCAGAAATCTTGATTGCCTCAGGAATTAATTAACTATTTTAATTACATTGGTCCATAAATATTTATATCAATTAACTGCTCATAAGTCACTTGTATTTATTTATTTTCTTAACTAATCAATCTCTATTTACATTATTGATTTCATAGATTAATGATTTCTCATTTACATTTCTAATCAAAATTAATGATATTAATATAATTAATCATTAACTAAAACACAAATATATATGTCATTCTTAATTTTTCTCCACCGATGATTAGCTATCTTTTATTTACTTTATTAAATAAATTAATTATCCCTCAAATATTCATTTTAATTTATCTCGTGATGAATTTCACAAAGTAATTATATCTCATTAAATACATTTAGTAATTACCTACCAAACCATCCATTGATTATTTTAAATTAATTAAACTTCATTAATCAACTTAATCCTTAATTAATTAATTCAACCCTTAATTTATTACATTCCGCAGTTAGCCACCCTTTAATTACTTATATAAATTAACTAACTCTAAACGGCTCGAATTGGGATTAATTATACAAATCACTTAGGGCTTAAAATTCAATATCCTTATCTTTACTTTCTATTTACATCACGTTCTCACATTTTGAAAATAGTTAGAGACATAATTTGAAGGACCCACATATAAATATCCATTCAATACAATTGGATTCCGATCATTTAAAACTATATATTGAAAACTTGTTGATATTAACCTAAGAAGCTTATTCACCCATTTACTTACTTTTACTCCTGACCAAACTCCCTTTCTAGTTAAAAACCCGTGCAATGGAAATTGGTTCAACTTGTACTTGTGTAAAATTGAACGTATCTTACCCATATATTTCGTTAAAAATCAACCTGTACAATAGTTATAAATAGAAACCCGTAAGTGTGTACAAGTTGATTATTTAGATTCTAGTTTGAATTTAAATTTGCCAAGTCGAATTCCTGACCATATATCTAATCGCAAGTACATTAGTTAAATTAACTCAACTTACACACGTACTTGTATACAACTCACAGGGAAAGAAAGTGAGCAGGAAATACTCACCTCGACACGAACCACTGCCCATCGTATCTGCCCTAGCTTGAACCTCTCCAAGTCGCGACTGCCATCTCGCGTACAACTATTTCGAAACCCAAAGCTTCCAGATGCCACCGAGCCACCATCGTGAGCCAAGCCATCATCGCGAACCGAGCCAGGCTTCGCGAGTTTCCCCCAAACCGTATGCAACCCTATCTTCGATCGCGACTCCCCCTTTGCCCTTACAGCCTCGCGTGCCCTCCTTCAAGCGCAGGAGCAGATCAAACGGTGGCGTGCGAAGATTGGTCGGCTACTCCCTTCAGGTTGTCGAATTGATTTGAAAAAAAAGAAGAGATTCGGCCTCGATTGGGATAGCGAGCAACCGTATATTTTTTTCTTCTGAGAGTTCGATTCTTTATGAGAAAAGAGAGGGGGAACGGGAATAAGATAGGATAGGGGAAGCTTCTTGTGAACGCTTGTTTCCATATCAAAATATCTAATGTACTTTTAAGTTTTATTATATTAGAAAATTTCCAAAATGCCCTCGCTAATTGCCATATAAAATTTGAAACTCCTCTTAAGAGATGTCGCTAAGCGATTATACAGCTTTACCCATATTTCGAACACGATGGAACGTGTTTCGGAAGCTAATTTAACCGTATGAGCGAGTTACAAAAGAAAATGATCAATTTAAATTAAATCGATTAAAGTAGTTTTACGCGTTTCGAGCTTCCAGAGTCAAACGACAACCCCGATTGCTACGAAAATGGAAATCCGATAATAACTAACTATTACGGATCCAATGGAACTGGTTTCGTCGAATTCCGAGACTGTGCCTCGGAAGGGTATCTTTAAATATCGATTTAAACGATATATTATTAAAATTGAACAAGTCACCTTTAATTGAAATTTCAACCATCCTATTATCTTCTGTATCATCATTATAAATTTTATAAGTCTTCAAATTATTTTAAAACAGACTTAGAAATTTACGATTCAACAATTTACCCAATTTCAATTTGTTAAATTCAATATTTAAACTATATAATTTAATGATTTAATTATCAAATAAATATTGAGATTTGAAATTCAAGTTTAAAATGAACCTCTGAATATTTAAAATCAATTAACTATTCAAATTTAAATTGTTAAAAATTCTGGATCGTCACATTCCTCCCCCCTAAAAGAATTTCGTCCCCGAAATTACTAGTTAGGAAGAATGGTCCGATACCCGTTTACTATTCCCAAAACTCACAAGTCAACATCTTACCAACTATCCTTTATTAAAGACCCATTATCACCTTAACCAACTTCCCAAAACCTTCTATAGTATTAAACAATACCCACTTCTCAATCATTTAAATTTCAATTTTAAAACCAATTGTTGAATTATCAAAATTTTCTCAAAATTTTTCTAACTCTCTAAATTCCCAGAAAATTTTGCCCGCGTCTCCTTTGCGCGGCTAGCTCGGTACAACTACAAAAGGCCTCTACGGGCTCCCAAATACCAAAAAGAAAAAAAAAGCCAAGTGGCTACATCAAAAACCCAATCCAATTTCATACAGAATTTTAAATACATACCTTTATGTCGGGCAATTCACATTGATCTTTTGGAATCAAATCCAATTTTCTTTTCCTCCTTTTAATACCTGCATAACCTACTTAGCAATAATATCCCATCATACCCCTTTCAAATCTTTACATACTTTTCCTTATAGAAGTTTTCATATCCATCTCTATTCAAACTAGTTTTCTCCACTTCATATGTTTTCAATTTACTGTAAATTTTGAATAATGAAATTTCTTTTTTTTTTTAGCTGATTCATATTAGTTTCATTTACTAATTTACTTGGTTTCAAATTTGAAATTGTTTTGTCGTTAATAAAAAATTTTCAAAAATTTCCAAAAATTTTCTAACTCCCACAATTTTCAGAAAATTTTGACAGAGTCTCCTTTGTACGGAGGAGCTTTTGCAATTTGACAAGAGATATAAATATATATACATCGACCCACCCGGTCGAAAAAAGCAAAAACAGTTCATATTTCCTATTTTTATTGCGTAGACGTACCTTATTTAGCATTTTAAGCAAGCGGCTTATTTATTCTAGCAAATAATGCAATCCAAATCCAGCCAAACGGCCTTCAGGTACCTGTACTTACTCAATTTAAATATGTAAGTTCCATATATAGAGAATTTATTAGCATTTCACTTACTTTCAATAGCCAAACATATACATTTCATAAACAATTAGCATCAAACGTTTTCCATAAACAATTTATATGCTTTAAAGCTAATTCAATTCCTTTCAACCAATTCATATATCATTTCATTTAAGTTTTAATGGTTCACAACTCAATTCCTGACATTCCATTGATTTATAATCCAAACAAGCTCATTTTCACTTCAAATGATTCAGAATCTAATTTATTTAATCTCTATTATCTCATAGAATTTAATTTCTTTGGTTTTACGCCAAACGATAATTATTTCATGTAAATTTTGACGATATTCACTTAATAGGGTACCTATTTTAGTTTATAACTATTTCAAATTAATTTCAACTTATTCTGAATTTAATTTCATTTCATTTCTAATTTATTAACCAACCATTTATTTAGCTCGACACATTCCATTCTTGTATACTTCAAGCCATTCCCAGATTAAATTAATCCAAGCCTTTATTTACTGAGTTTCCACTCTTATTCGAAGCTGAGCTTCCATAAATTTTAAACTTAAGTTAATTTACTTCAATTTATTCCAACATCAACTTCCATTAAATTCAGTTAGCCAATCAAATTTTAAATTTTAATTTTTAAATTCACCTTCTCACTTTATCAACATAATATCCAAGCACATACTTAATTCATTTATACGTCAATTTAATATACCACCAAATTTAAGTTCATTCTGATAATTCAATTCCAATCACACTTTGATTTAGTTTTTATTCAACCAGACTTCATCCATTTATTATTCAACTCAATTAACCCACTTAAAACTTTTAATTTACTTACTTAATTCATTATCGAATTTATTTTATTAATACAAAGTCATTTTCAATTTATTTCTATTCATTTGGGTTTTGTTTGCAACCCAACCATTTCTATTATTATTTACTTCCATATCAAATGACAACACTTCTCTTATATCCAATTTATTTGCAAATTTCATTAAATATTATTCAAATCACCCTTGAATTTTATTTATAATTCAAACCATCACATTTTTCAATCCAACCCTATTTTATTTTAATTTTACAACATCTCCTCTTATTTAATTCATTATCAAATCCAAGTCGAATTCTATTAACAATTTGAATTCACTTCCAAATCCCATTATTAACATACAATCCATTTATTTACCCAAGATAAATTTTATTTATATACTCAATCAAATAATTCTTTAACCAATTAGCTTATTTCCAACTTCTAAATCGATATTCGATTTTTAATTGCAAATTTACTTCATAAAAATTCCAGTTTGGATTTTGTAACGTCCCGAAAATTTTCGACTTTCGAAAATTCAACATCGACACTCACTTTATCGACTGCCGAGAAATCGAAGGCCGGAAACCCGAAATGTTATGGTTTAAGAAAAAGAAAGAGGTAGAAGAAGAGAGGAAAGATAGAAAAAAAGAGAGGAAAGAAACATAGGAAATATAAAGGAACAGAAAACAACAGAACAACATCAGAATCTCACAATTCGCAGCGGAACAACATATAATACATAAATGAATAATCTTTAAACAAAGAGCTATATCAGTTATTACATTACATCACATTTCATTACATCATATCATCAGAGTGTACAACAACAACAACTAACAGTGCAGCGGAAAAAGAAATATTATATACTAGTAATACGCCATGCCATCCAGCTTGCCTCCAGCAACTCCAGAATATCCAGAATATCCTGATAAACCTTAACTCTTGACTGCCGTGTGGAAATTGTGGGCACCAGAGTTTAGGAAGGAAAACAATAAACTCCGAATCAGTCATGTGACTGATGTGAGAACTCAAAACAGTTTATTTATCTTTAAAATCAAAATAGAGGAATATTTTTAAAGTCAATTCGCAATGCTTTTAAAAAATGAGACTACCATAAGGCCTCCCGCACACACACACAATGCAAACGCAGAATCGGAGGAGATTTCTCCTTATGATAGTCAAAGATGCTTGATACGCATTAAAAGAACATTTGATATTATTACTAGTGCATAGTGTAGAAAAAATTCATTTCGAAAGTAGAATATAAATCTTAGCCAACATACGACCATTATCGTATGCCTACTATAGCTACCATCTAAACAGTGGTGACCACCATAAGTAAATGGCAGGTTCTACAACTAATACCGTACAAGTTTCGTATTGGGAATTGGATTTCCAACGAATGGTCAGGCCAAGGAACTTCCCATTGCCACATGAGAATGCCTCTAGATGGACATCCCCGAGAACCAAACCGGATCTCTACCAACACAAGGCCGGGTTACCCCTAACTGAGTAACAACTGACCGAATATGCCATCCCCCGGTCCTTTGGGACCTTTCAACCGAGCGCTCGTAATCAATTCACACAATCATAACAAAGTGTTTTCAACATGAGTAAGTATCTGGGCTCCATACCATGATACCACCCTTTTCCAGAAGGAAATGCACATATCCTAAAGGGCGCTACCCCTCATAACCTTGCTGCTTCTTTCCTGTTTTGACCATTCACGGGGTGTGAGGCTCGACGAAGTCACGTCCACAAAAACATACTTTATACAAAAGCCATGCTTTGGGTCAACAAATGATCATAGAAATGATCACCAGGATAGACGATCAAATAAACGATCCTATCACAAATAATCAACACAATGATCATTTACAGCAACACTCAGCATGTCACATTACCAAATTGGGAATATATCGCTGATAACCTTCAACTACATAACCTCTGAGCTCGTACGTCTCAGAGAAGGGTGTTAAGCTAAAAGAATAAATTCTCCGCCACCAACAGAAATATATTTGAAAGAAATCTGCTTTATATCTCAATTTGTAATGTCAGACATACAATCCATACAAGTCTGTTCCGGGCTCGAACAAAACCGAAGGCACTTACAAAGAAGTCCTTGCAATCCGGATATTCACAATCCTGATCGGATTTCCCATCACATATGGAGAACTCAATACCGGAGCAACTCGGTGCAGAGTCAATCGACAGGTCATCCTATCGCTCTCGCAAATACCGGGTCTTCAACACCGATCTTCAAATGCAATTCATAACGACGTATCACATATTCGGAATGGGTTATACGACCCCATGGTCCTTTCCCGGTTAACCCGAATAGTGAGCGCTTATTCAAAAATAAGTGTGGCATTCAAATTCAAACAAATCACATCAATTACCCATTCAAAGGGAAATATTGATAGTCGGTTATTGAACTATCAATGGATGGCACACATCACCAGTTTCCAAATAATTTTCCAAATTATTTATCTTCCAAAATATCTTTACAAGATATATAATTTTCACACTTCAAAATAAATCAATATTTATTTTTTTAACAAATTACACTTTCTATTCATAAATTCCATAGTGAATTTATATTTCACAATATCTATGAATATATGATTTCAATTATTCATTTCAATTTATCTTCAAAAAGATAAATTCTCTAATATTCACTTTATATTGGAAAAACATTTCCATACTTATTTAATAAGTAATTCACGAATTTTATTTATTTTCAATACTTAGAAAATATTCAATATACTTAAATCGAGATTAAGTATATATTTCATTCTTTAAGGAAATCATTCTCTTAACCATATTTATTTGGGCCAAAACGAATGTTGCGTAAAACATCGTTACAACGTCCCAAAATCACTAGTATAGGGATTCGAAATCAAAATAGATATATAAATCCCAATTCTATACAAAACATTTCCTTTCGGAAACCATTTACCATAACAACAGTGTTATAGTCCACCATTTCCTTCTATTTCTCGAAAACGTCTATTTCAACAATCAATGTTGAAATCTATGGTTTCGAATCTCAATCCAATTGAAACATCGTTAACTTGTTTTTAATTCTATTTAAAACACCACATTCAAACATTTTCTTTAACATATTATTCACTATTCAAAAACGTGAATATACTACGTTAACAACTTTCATCACTTCTATTCATTTTATTTTAAAGGATCATTCACAGTCAAAAATGTGAATATAACTCCATTAATAGGTTTCAACAATTTACTTATCAAAATAAGTTGTTTGCGAATTTATAAAACAACGTTTATAAATTCCTTTATTAACCTATTCCAGTTTATAACTCAATTATAAACTAAAAGTCCATATTATAAGTTAAATGCTTATAAAACGATTATTTTACAAAATCGTTCTTTTAAGCTTCATAATTATAAATCTTATAACTTATAAGATTCAATTATTTATCCAAAACCATTATTTTAATAACTTTACAAATTTTATAAACCTACTGTTTATAAAATTCTATTTATAACTTCACTGTTTATAATTCTATAAATTTCATTCATTTATGAAATTCATTCACAATTCATTCTAACACTTATAAAAACTCGTTTTATAATTCAAATGTTTTAATTTATAAATATCAATTTATAAATCCTTTATAAAATCAATTTATACTATTATTTTAAAACATCTTTAATCTCCTTTATAATTTCATCATTTTGATTTATAAAATAATTAAATTTTATAAATCCTATATTTAAACTTTTCACAATAAATTCAATTAATCCCGATTTAGACTATTTTATAAAACCATTAACCTCATATTTTCAAAAATAAATCTTTAATCGTATTTCTCAAAATCATAATTTTTATAACATTAAAACTATACGTTTATTTATTTAAAACGGATCAATTCCAAAAATATTTTATAAACGTATACTTTCAAAAATCACTTTGAAATCATTTTAAAATTTCAAAATTTGGTCCAATGATGCTACACACCAAATAGTCAATCACGACTACAACGACATCATATATCGTATATGATAATCCATCAAATATCAAAATATCTGAAGTCAAATAAAAACTGTTGAGGAATCCAGTTGGACCCCTCCAACCTGTTTCCTGCATCCACAAACATTAGCACAATACCAATTTCGCTCCAGTACGAAATTATCGCGGTATATGGGATTTAAAATATTATCCGCTTAATAGACGGCGCAATAGGGTCTCATCCGCTAAACAAATACCGAAAATCAATAACTCCAATATATACATATGCCAATATATATATATTGCTATTATATATAATACCAATTTCACTGTTTATGAAATATTCGCGGTATATGTTTTTAATAAATAACATCCGCTTACTAACGGCGCATAATGTCTATTTTAACAATCAATAGATAACAATCATCATTCAAACATGCATTCAAATATTTTAAATCTAACTATTTAAAATAAAATCGAAACTGATTCGATTGAGTGAGAAGTTCTCACCTTGATTTCAATTTCGTTTTAGCGATTTATTTCGAATAAAATTAAACGCGCGTTTAATTTTACCCAAAATTCTCACTAACTCCAAACGACTCCAATCCAATTTCATCGCGTAGTGCTCGTCCATACGATTCCAACGCAACTGGTTTCGCGCGTTTTCGACCTCGTATGAAAAAGTTATGATTTTATGAAGTTTACACGATTTAAAATTTATAAATTTACAACTTTTACTATAAATTTTTAAACCTAGCTATCATCAGCCATTGATCCCCTTTCCTTTGCATCTGAACCGTGTGCCCTTCACCTTCTCAAACTCGCGTCTACAGATCATATGAACGAAACCGAACCCATATGGTTGAAACTAGGGTTTAATACCACTCCCTCCACGATCAACTTCACCTCGATCAGAATACTTCATTTGAAAGCCCTGCGCGAGCTCTATCTTCGGCCACCATCTCGATGAGCTCGGTCGTGTCTTTCTGCCTAGAAACGCGTGTGACTTCCAGGCATTCATGCTCGATTTTTGGAAAATCGAAGCCACTTCAACACGAATCCACCGTTGGATCTGTAGTTCTTGATGTGCTCTACGATTCTCTAGTTGAGGGTTTTTGAAATTATTGAGTGGATTGGGAGATAATTGGAGAAAAACAATGGTGATTTTTGGCCTTTCATACGTTGGTGGCGGCTGCAGTTTTAAATTAGGGTTAGGTTTAGAAATTATTTTATTTTCTTGTGAGAGAGGGGCTATTTATAGAGAATCGAGCGACACTATTCACTCCGGAAATTCCAAACTCCGATTTACGCGCCGTAACCAGCGTTTCTAGGGTTTACCCTGCGTTCCGGACACAATGGAACAGGTTTCGGAAGCTAATTCGATCATCTGTGCGAGTTATGGCAACAAACAATCGATTTAAATTAAACCGATTTAATCGATTTTCTAGGCGTTTTAATTTGTACCGGACAAACGGTAAATCCAATTGACATGAAATTTGAAACCTTACAATAATATCACATTACGGATCCGATGAAACTAGTTTCGTCGAAATCCGAGACTTTTTGAAAAATGGCTATTTTAACTCGCCAAATTAATATTAAAAACAATTTCGATGCGTTTCGAGCTGCCACGATCAAACGATAGCTCCGATTGACACGAAAATTGAAATCCGGTAATAACTAGCTATTACGGATCCAATGGAACTGGTCTCGTCCAATTCTGAGACTGTTCAAAAATTGACTATTTTCACTAGTCGATTTTAATATTAAAATATTCAATTTTCACAAATTAACTTTAAATTCGATTTTAAAAGTTCTAAAATATCGTTCTAACTCCAACATGATAAAATAAAATTTTACAAATCATTTTCAATATTATTTAACTCAATTTTCAATTATTTCCATAATTTAACATATTAAATTATCTATTTAATTATCCAATTAAATCCAATTATTCAAATAAAATTTATTCGACTTATAAATTCATTTATTAATATTTAAAATTAATTAAATATTCAAATTTTAATTAAATAAAATTCTGGGTCGTTACAATCTTCCCTCCTTAAAAGAATTTTGTCCTCGAAATTATTAAGTAAGAAAAGTTACAGAATTTATTAACTTTCCAAAATTCATAATTAAATTTCTTACAATACTTTACTAAGTTTTCAAATCATACTTAGTTATCTTTTCAAAACAACTACTATTGTTTAACTTTCAATTCCAAATAAAAGTTAAAGTTTTCAAAAATTTCCCAATTTTCTCAAATTTTTTCTAACGCCTTAAATTTTCGGAAAAATTCGCCATAGTCTCCTTTGCGCGGCTCGATCCGAAAAAAAATGACAGTATATATATCACAAATATACATCTCATCAAGTAATGAGGCATCCCGCAGGGAAATTTTTTGTAAAAGTACGGTATGTAATCCGAGATATGTACCTTATATTTTATCAGCGAGCATATACGGCTAATATAGGCGAAAGCGAGCTCCAAATGCGAAGCAAACGCGATCCGCACCTACTAATCACTCAACAAACAACATGAGAATCATGTATATAGACAATAGTATCAATATACAACATATAGCAACATAATAACTATGTATGCCAACATAGCAAATGTATGAAAAGCAATATATTTAACCATCAACCAACTAACATTTATAACCAATAAATATTCATTCATATTCTCATTAATATTCAATGAAATAGGTTTTCAATTTAAATCACATTTGATTCATTAACAGTGGATGTTCTTTCTAACATTCATTTTCAATTAGTTTATATTCACTAATTCATATTCAAGTTGGTTCACTTCCAAATCAAATTCAATTCTATTCAAGATTCACTTAACTTCCAATTGAATTTCAATTACTTTAGCTTTCAATTTCATTAACACTTAATGAACTTATATACAATCAATCAACTAACAACCATATAACAATCAATGTATATCAATTGCAACCAAATTCCTTTGCTTATCAATTGGTTTAATTAATTGATTTTTATTCAACTATTCAACTTTCAATAACATTAGATTTTAATGAATTAACTCTTATATTCATTTTTCATATCAACTTAATAACTTCACAAAATTTATTCAACTAGCTTTTAATTATAATTCAATTCTTATAATCCTTTTCTTATACAATTATTCTTTAATTAGATTATTCAAACAACCAAACAATCAACTTATATACACTTTAATAATTCTGAAAAATTATTTCTTCATATATAAAATATAATCAAGGTAAAATTATTTCATTTACCCAATTTAAAATCAATATCGTGCTGAATTGTTCTATTCAAGTGTTTAGAAACCCCTTCGGCATAGTTTTGCAGACCGTGCTGACGAAGGTTCATATGCCACTCAATAAACCAATCATCACAATATAAAACAATTTTATATTCACTAGCAAATACGCTCTCATAGCTATTATTACACTCCAACTCATTCTAGAGCACTGCTGACTCTATCTCTAATGAGTAATACCCAATAGAACCATGGTTGTCGCTTAACCATATGCTCCGATACCAAATGTATCCCGAAAATTTTCGACTTTCGAAAATTCAACATCGACACTCACTTTATCGACTGCCGAGAAATCGAAGGCCGGAAACCCGAAATGTTATGGTTTAAGAAAAAGAAAGAGGTAGAAGAAGAGAGGAAAGATAGAAAAAAAAAGAGAGGAAAGAAACATAGGAAATAGAAAGGAACAGAAAACAACAGAACAACATCAGAATCTCACAATTCACAGCGGAACAACATATAATACATAAATGAATAATCTTTAAACAAAGAGCTATATCAGTTATTACATTACATCACATTTCATTACATCATATCATCAGAGTGTACAACAACAACAACTAACAGTGCAGCGGAAAAAGAAATACTATATACTAGTAATACGCCATGCCATCAACTTGCCTCCAGCAACTCCAGAATATCCTGATAAACCTTAACTCTTGACTGCCGTGTGGAAATTGTGGGCACCCAGAGTTTAGGAAGTAAAACAATAAACTCCGAATCAGTCATGTGACTGGTGTGAGAACTCAAAACAGTTTATTTATCTTTAAAATCAAAATAGAGGAATATTTTTAAAGTCAATTCGCAATGCTTTTAAAAAATGAGACTACCATAAGGCCTCCCGCACACACACACAATGCAAACGCAGAATCGAAGGAGATTTCTCCTTATGTAGTCAAAGATGCTTGATACGCATTAAAAGAACATTTGATATTATTACTAGTGCATAGTGTAGAAAAAATTCATTTCGAAAGTAGAATATAAATCTTAGCCAACATACGACCATTATCGTATGCCTACTATAACTACCATCTAAACAGTGGTGACCACCATAAGTAAATGGCAGGTTCTACAACTAATACCGTACAAGTTTCGTATTGGGAATTGGATTTCCAACGAATGGTCAGGCCAACGAACTTCCCATTGCCACATGAGAATGCCTCTGGATGGACATCCCCGAGAACCAAACCGGATCTCTACCAACACAAGGCCGGGTTACCCCTAACCGAGTAACAACTGACCGAATATGCCATCCCCCGGTCCTTTGGGACCTTTCAACCGAGCGCTCGTAATCAATTCACACAATCATAACAAAGTGTTTTCAACATGAGTAAGTATCTGGGCTCCATACCATGATACCACCCTTTTCCAGAAGGAAATGCACATATCCTAAAGGGCGCTACCCCTCATAACCTTGCTGCTTCTTTCCTGTTTTGACCATTCACGGGGTGTGAGGCTCGACGAAGTCACGTCCACAAAAACATACTTTATACAAAAGCCATGCTTTGGGTCAACAAATGATCATAGAAATGATCACCAGGGTAGACGATCAAATAAACGATCCTATCACAAATAATCAACACAATGATCATTTACAGCAACACTCAGCATGTCACATTACCAAATTGGGAATATATCGCCGATAACCTTCAACTACATAACCTCTGAGCTCGTACGTCTCAGAGAAGGGTGTTAAGCTAAAAGAATAAATTCTCCGCCACCAACAGAAATATATTTGAAAGAAATCTGCTTTATATCTCAATTTGTAATGTCAGACATACAATCCATACAAGTCTGTTCCGGGCTCGAACAAAACCGAAGGCACATACAAAGAAGTCCTTGCAATCCGGATATTCACAATCCTGATCGGATTTCCGATCACATATGGAGAACTCAATACCGGAGCAACTCGGTGCAGAGTCAATCGACAGGTCATCCTATCGCTCTCGCAAATACCGGGTCTTCAACACCGATCTTCAAATGCAATTCATAACGACGTATCACATATTCGGAATGGGTTATAAGACCCCATGGTCCTTTCCCGGTTAACCCGAATAGTGAGCGCTTGTTCAAAAATAAGTGTGGCATTCAAATTCAAACAAATCACATCAATTACCCATTCAAAGGGAAATATTGATAGTCGGTTATTGAACTGTCAATGGATATGCACACATCACCAGTTTCCAAATAATTTTCCAAATTATTTATCTTCCAAAATATCTTTACAAGATATATAATTTTCACACTTCAAAATAAATCAATATTTATTTTTTTAACAAATTCCACTTTCTATTCATAAATTCCATAGTGAATTTATATTTCACAATATCTATGAATATATGATTTCAATTATTCATTCCAATTTATCTTCAAAAAGATAAATTCTCTAATATTCACTTTATATTGGAAAAACATTTCCATACTTATTTAATAAGTAATTCACGAATTTTATTTATTTTCAATACTTAGAAAATATTCAATATACTTAAATCGAGATTAAGTATATATTTCATTCTTTAAGGAAATCATTCTCTTAACCATATTTATTTGGGCCAAAACGAATGTTGCGTAAAACATCGTTACAACGTCCCAAAATCACTAGTATAGGGATTCGAAATTAAAATAGATATATAAATCCCAATTCTATACAAAACATTTCCTTTCGGAAACCATTTACTATAACAACAGTGTTATAGTCCACCATTTCCTTCTATTTCTCGAAAACGTCTATTTCAACAATCAATGTTGAAATCTATGGTTTCGAATCTCAATCCAATTGAAACATCGTTAACTTGTTTTTAATTCTATTTAAAACACCACATTCAAACATTTTCTTTAACATATTATTCACTATTCAAAAACGTGAATATACTACGTTAACAACTTTCATCACTTCTATTCATTTTATTTTAAAGGATCATTCACAGTCAAAAATGTGAATATAACTCCATTAATAGGTTTCAACAATTTACTTATCAAAATAAGTTGTTTGCGAATTTATAAAACAACGTTTATAAATTCCTTTATTAACCTATTCCAGTTTATAACTCAATTATAAACTAAAAGTCCATATTATAAGTTAAATGCTTATAAAACGATTATTTTACAAAATCGTTCTTTTAAGCTTCATAATTATAAATCTTATAACTTATAAGATTCAATTATTTATCCAAAACCATTATTTTAATAACTTTACAAATTTTATAAACCTACTGTTTATAAAATTCTATTTATAACTTCACCGTTTATAATTCTATAAATTTCATTCATTTATGAAATTCATTCACAATTCATTCTAACACTTATAAAAACTAGTTTTATAATTCAAATGTTTTAATTTATAAATATCAATTTATAAATCCTTTATAAAATCAATTTATACTATTATTTTAAAACATCTTCAATCTCCTTTATAATTTCATCATTTTGATTTATAAAATAATTAAATTTTATAAATCCTATATTTAAACTTTTCACAATAAATTCAATTAATCCCGATTTAGACTATTTTATAAAACCATTAACCTCATATTTTCAAAAATAAATCTTTAATCGTATTTCTCAAAATCATAATTTTTATAACATTAAAACTATACGTTTATTTATTTAAAACGGATCAATTCCAAAAATATTTTATAAATGTATACTTTCAAAAATCACTTTGAAATCATTTTAAAATTTCAAAATTTGGTCCAATGATGCTACACACCAAATAGTCAATCACGACTACAACGACATCATATATCGTATATGATAATCCATCAAATATCAAAATATCTGAAGTCAAATAAAAACTGTTGAGGAATCCAGTTGGATCCCTCCAACCTGTTTCCTGCATCCACAAACATTAGCACAATACCAATTTCGCTCCAGTACGAAATTATCGCGGTATATGGGATTTAAAATATTATCCGCTTAATAGACGGCGCAATAGGGTCTCATCCGCTAAACAAATGCGGGAAATCAATAACTCCAATATATACATATGCCAATATATATATATTGCTATTATATATAATACCAATTTCACTGTTTATGAAATATTCGCGGTATATGTTTTTAATAAATAACATCCGCTTACTAACGGCGCATAATGTCTATTTTAACAATCAATAGATAACAATCATCATTCAAACATGCATTCAAATATTTTAAATCTAACTATTTAAAATAAAATCGAAACTGATTCGATTGAGTGAGAAGTTCTCACCTTGATTTCAATTTCGTTTTAGCGATTTATTTCGAATAAAATTAAACGCGCGTTTAATTTTACCCAAAATTCTCACTAACTCCAAACGACTCCAATCCAATTTCATCGCGTAGTTCTCGTCCATACGATTCCAACGCAACTGGTTTCGCGCGTTTTCGACCTCGTATGAAAAAGTTATGATTTTATGAAGTTTACACGATTTAAAATTTATAAATTTACAACTTTTACTATAAATTTTTAAACCTAGCTATCATCAGCCATTGATCCCCTTTCCTTTGCATCTGAACCGTGCGCCCTTCACCTTCTCAAACCCGCGTCTACAGATCATATGAACGAAACCGAACCCATATAGTTGAAACTAGGGTTTAATACCACTCCCTCCACGATCAACTTCACCTCGATCAGAATACTTCATTTGAAAGCCCTGCGCGAGCTCTATCTTCGGCCACCATCTCGATGAGCTCGGTCGTGTCTTTCTGCCTAGAAACGCGTGCGACTTCCAGGCATTCACGCTCGATTTTTGGAAAATCGAGCGTGAATGCCTGGAAGTCGCACGCGTTTCTAGGCAGAAAGACACGACCGAGCTCATCGAGATGAAGCCACTTCAACACGAATCCACCGTTGGATCTGTAGTTCTTGATGTGCTCTACGATTCTCTAGTTGAGGGTTTTTGAAATTATTGAGTGGATTGGGAGATAATTGGAGAAAAACAATGGTGATTTTCGGCCTTTCATACGTTGGTGGCGGCTGCAGTTTTAAATTAGGGTTAGGTTTAGAATTTTTTTTATTTTCTTGTGAGAGAGGGGCTATTTATAGAGAATCGAACGACACTATTCACTCCGGAAATTCCAAACTCCGATTTACGCGCCGTAACCAGCGTTTCTAGGGTTTATCCTGCGTTCCAGACACAATGGAACAGGTTTCGGAAGCTAATTCGATCATCTGTGCGAGTTATGGCAACAAACGATCGATTTAAATTAAACCGATTTAATCGATTTTCTAGGCGTTTTAATTTGTACCGGACAAACGGTAAATCCGATTGGCACGAAATTTGATTCCTTACAATAATATCACATTACAGATCCGATGAAACTGGTTTCGTCGAAATCCGAGACTTTTTGAAAAATGGCTATTTTAACTCGCCAAATTAATATTAAAAACAATTTCGATGCGTTTCGAGCTGCCACGATCAAACGATAGCTCCGATTGACACGAAAATTAAAATCCGGTAATAAATAGCTATTACGGATCCAATGGAACTAGTCTCGTCCAATTATGAGACTGTTCAAAAATTGACTATTTTCACTAGTCGATTTTAATATTAAAATATTCAATTTTCACAAATTAACTTTAAATTCGATTTTAAAAGTTCTAAAATATCGTTCTAACTCCAAAATGATAAAATAAAATTTTACAAATCATTTTCAATCATATTTAACTCAATTTTCAATTATTTCCATAATTTAACATATTAAATTATCTATTTAATTATCCAATTAAATCCAATTATTCAAATAAAATTTATTCGACTTATAAATTCATTTATTAATATTTAAAATTAATTAAATATTCAAATTTTAATTAAATAAAATTCTGGGTCGTTACAGATTTCCTTGATTTTCCAAAATTCCAACATCTTCATTTACAAATTGTTAGAAATGCCTTTTAAATTTACATCATACTATTAAAATAACTCTTTATAAAAATACTTTTTATAACTCGATGTCTCAACCAGTCCATCCTTGTTCTCACAGAAATTCAGTCATACGTTGATCAGGCGCGGGACTGAAAATCTATAAGTACTTGGTAAACCCGTTTTCAACACCAAGTGAAAATACTTGAAAAATAATTTTATTGAAAATATAGAATTTTTTTTTTAAATGGAGGAAATATCTTTGGTGAGAATGCTATAGAAATCATCACCCCCATCCATGGTCACAGTTACATACCAGGGTTACGTTGCAGTCACAACAAAAGTCCATGTAACTGCAGGCTCTCCGCGGCCTCTCAATTACGCCATGGATCCCACACAACAAATCACTGTTACATCCAGGGTTACGTTGCCGTCACAGCAAAAGTCCATGCAACTGCAGGCTCTCCGCGGCCTCTGATCTTCGCTATCGAAATGAAACTTCTCCACTCCTACATAGGTCGCAGTCTGCCGATATAAAATCAAACACAGACTGTTGGCTCTCAGCGGCACACACGACTTTCGCTATGCTATACCATAGGTCGCAGTCTACCGATATATAACCAAACGTAGACTGTTGGCTCTCAGCGGCACACACGACTTCCACTATGGTATACATTACTCATAATCCTCAGGAACTAGTTTTGTCCGGACTCCTCACAGGATCAACTTTAGAAACTCCCCCTTGGGGCTCAAGGCAGCACCACCCGGTGGTACTCCTGAGAAGTTCATTTCAAGGGAGTGCCTTTTTTCACAGAGCCATCATCAAAACATTTTATACTATACACATATAGTATCTTCAAATCATACACCTAGTATGATATCATACAAAGCTCCTTTATACAAAATCGATTATCCCAAAATCGATAATTCTCAAAATAGGCTTTCCAAATTCCAATATTGATTTTACCCAAAATCAAAAGCCTTTCCAAATCCAAAGGTTCCCAAAACCTTTTCCAAAATCCTCATAAGATCCTTTATATATATACCGATATATATAAATTTTAAAACTTTGGACCACTATAAACTTGTATAAAATTCTTTTTATACTTCAAACACTTCCAAAATCCTTTTTCTTCCAACAATAGATTCAACAAAGAGGTTTCATCTTAAATAAAACAAAGATATATAACCTTGTTTATTCAAAATAAAATATTCCAATTTGATTACTCTTTTCTGTCAATTTCTTTTCCATTCACTTATCCACCTTTACATTAATCCCCATTTGGATTATCACTTCAATTCCTATCTCAGTTGGTTATTAAATCCATAACAGTTTGAACTCCAACCAGTTTATTTAGAACATAGCTTGAAAAATTTAAAAACAAATAAGTAGTTGGAAAATAATTACTAGTCTTGTAAAATAGTTAGAAAATAGTTAACTAATCGTAGAATAATTGAAAATAGCCGAATAGTTTCAAAAATTTTAGATAATTGTAAAATAGTTGTGAAATAGTAATTAATTTGTAACATAGTTGAAAAATAGTAATTAGTTTAGAAAATAGTTGAAAAATGGTTAAATAGCTTCAAAAATAATCGTAAACAAGTATATAAAATAATTTGGCTTTAAGAAAGAACGGTTGTATATATTTATTTAATAGCTTAGAAAAATAAGTTTATATCAAAACAATTTATATTGAAAATAGTCAAGAGCCAACTGTTCACTTTCCCAACAATTTAATTTAAATCTCCATTTAAATTGACCCAATTCCAATTCAAATAACTCCAAATTCCATTGGACTTGATTAATTCCCAATTCAAGTTGAGTCAATCTTGATTCCTTCCCATTTTTAAATCAAATTCTAGTTGATTTTAATCCTGTTCAATTTTAATTATAATTCCATATTATTCCAATTAAGTTGAATTATTATCAATTGAATCCATTTCAAATTCAAATCATTTCAATATAATCCAATTCAATTACCCATTTAAATTTTAAACTTATACATCCTCAATCACCAATCTAATTAATTCAAACCAAATTCGATTTTGAACTAATTCAATCTAAATCTTGAATTTAAACTGTCTCGAATTATATGAATTCGAGTTAAATTCTCAAAGGTTGGTTTAACCTTTTAAACCAAATTAACCTTTATTTAAAAGTTTTTAATCAATCTTGAATTTCTAAGTCCAATTCTTCATTTCAATATATCTCTACTTATATTTTTCAGATTCAAATAAGAGCTCAATACAATTTTATTTGTTTTCAAAATTTAATTTATTATTCAATTTTATCTTCTAGTTTGAAGCCAGTTCTTAAACAATTTTAATTTACAAACTCAATTATTCAAATTTATTTATTTATACAATACCATTCTCAATTTAAAGATTTTATCCACAATAGGATGATAACATCCAATTTATTCTAAAACATCCATCCATTTTCAATTTTTAAATCTCAAACCCGTTTTGAGATCACACAAATTCCCTATTCAAATCACCATTTAACTTTTCACGTTAAATGTAACGACCCGGAATTTTGGGTCGCTAAATTTGAACATTTAATTCATTTTAAATGTTAATATGGATTATAAATTCGAATTAGGATATAAAAGATTTGGTTACATTAATAAACTTGATTAAGACTTTATATACGATAATTTAATTGAAATTTGAATAATAATGAATGAATATTAGAATTGGGGTAAATAAGTAATTCTGAGAGTAAAGGGAGATAAAATTTGATTCTAAAGTTCATTTCGAGTCTAATTAGATTTGAATTATCATTTTGGACCGTTGGAGGGAATTAATTGGCGATAGATTGAATTTGGAATTTTATATTAATTTAATAATAGAATTTAATAATAAAATATTGCCATTAATCAGATTTTAGTCCGGAATGAGCCAAAATGATTTTTAATGTGAATATAAATTTTATACGAGTTATAATAAAGTTAATAAAGTTTTAAAAGCGTAATTTTAAGCGTTTTCGTCAATTTTGAAAATCGCTCGATTTAATAGACGAGTTAAAATAGCCTTCCGGGGAACAGTCTAGGAATCCGATGAAACCAGTTTCATTGGATTCGTAATAGTTAGTTATTATCGGATTTCAATTTTCGTAGCAATCGGAGTTGTCGTTTGACCCCAGCAGCTCGAAACGCATCGAAATCGTTTTAATCGATTTAATTTGAAATTGATCGTTTAATTCCGTAACTCGCGCATACGACCGAATTAGCTTACGAAACCTGTTCCATTGTGTCCGGAACGCGGAAAAACCTTAGGAATGCTTGTCGGCACGCGTCGTTTGGAGATCGTGTGAAAAGTTGCTTTTAAGTGAATTAAATATTAATATAATCGGTTATACGTATATATATACACGCATAATTAAACCCTAATCTATTATCTTCAGGCCGCCGCATCTATTTTCGTTCATGGCCGAAAATCAATCTTGTTTCTCCTCAAAAATCTCTCGATCCATGCTTCTATTTTGAAAACTTTCAACTGGAAAATCGTAGAGAGCGTCTGGATCTACAGATCCAACGGTAGTGATGGATTTTAGTGATGCGTGGAAGGAGTTTTCGAAGCTCGTTCATGCTCGGGTTGTTTGCGTTTTTTGACCCAGGTTGGAGGCCGAGCTCTAAGTGCGTGGGGGCGAGTATAGAGGTGGATGCGTGCTTCGTTGTGGTAACCTCCGATCGAGGTGGATGGCTTCGTGGAGGGTGCGATTTCGTGCCCTAATTTCGTGATGATGGGTTCGTGCTGGAGATAGACGCGTTCGAGAAGAAGAAGGCAGCGGCCTCTCGTGAATGAAAGGCTGATGTTGTGTGGTATAATATTATTTGATAATAAAAACGGTTTGTTTTAAATTAAAGTGCAAAACTTATAAAATTCATATCTATTTCATATATAATCAGAATTTGACGAAATTTGCGGCGCCGGAATCGCAGAAGCGCGTATTACGCAGTGGTGCAGATCCAGATCCATTCCGAGCAAGTAGAAATTTGGGTTAAATCGAACGTCGTTCAGTTTAATTTAAATTTCGAACGCTCGCCGAAACTCAAGGTGAGTTAATCTCACTCACATCTGGAATGTTAGCTGATTTAAATAGTTAATATTTAAATATCTGTGTGATTTGTTGAAATGTTTATTTATATCAGCCTGGATTGATATATATATATATATATATATATATATATATATATATTTATAGTGTTGTGCTAATATTTGTGGATGCAGGAAAAACAGGTTGGAGGGATCCAACTGGATTCCTCACAATGTAGTAATTATTTTTATAACTGATGATGATGCCTATTATATATTGTGATTGATAAATTTGGGATTAAATTGTATTGTGAAATTGTGGGATAAACTATAAGCTCAGAATGTTAAATTATAAAGAAATTTGGAGTTTTAATTATAAAGAAATTAAATTGGGTTTTAAAAAGGAATTAAGAAATTAATAAATAAGGAATATAAAAATTAGAATCTGCTTGGATGGAAAACTGAAATAAAATTTTATTGGAATATTGCTGGGTAAATTATAAATACATAATTAATTATAAATGGATAAATTGAATTTTAAAGAAATAAAAGATATTGTTAAATAATGAATTTAAAGGAATTAAAAATTTGAAATCTATTTGGAATGAAAATTGAAATTTGGTAAATCTGGAATGATAAACAAAGAGAAATGTTATCAGTTGATAAATGTGAAAGTAAATTTATGTTATTAAACTTAAACCTGAATCTAAATAAATTGACAGAATTTATAAGAAGGATTTTTGGGATATTTGAGTAAGAATGAGTTTCCCTGGGAAACACCATGATTGAGTTTTAAACAGATTTTATTAAAAGTGAATTCAAGTTTAAAACTTGTTATAAATGAGTGTTTGGAAAATTATTGTTTTAAAAGCTAATTAATAAGGTAACAATAGTGGTTATTTTCGATTACATTAGTAATTAATTTTATAAATGGATTATTTTAAAAAGGATAGTTTTGACCTAAATTATTTGAAATTAGTATTAAGCCTTTTACAACTCTATTTTTAAATTTAGTTTAACTAAAACCTTATTTTAAATCAAGTTATATCTTATAAAATAGTTTTACTTTAAATATTTCGAAATTATATTTTGAGTAAATAACTAGAAGTACATTTGCATATTTTAAAGTATATTTCAGTACAAAATTTTTTAACTGTTTTAAATTTAAATTGTTTTGAACTTGGTTATTTCCAATGGGAATATATGGTAAAGGATTTACCTTGTAAGGAAGAATTTTAGGAAATTGTTTTCAAATCAGTTTTGAAACTTTGGAAATATATCTTGTAAAGATATTGAGGCAAATAAATAATGTGGGAATTATTTATTGTGTGATGGATGCTTATGGATGTTTGTGAATATAATTTGATAGTTAAATCACCGACTATCAATATTGGACAAACGCGTTGATCATTTCGAAGAGACCGGGATCGAGATTTATTTTCTCGAAAACCACTTCGATCCGGTTTGTCCGTTTCGTGCAAAAAACGTGTTCGGAGTCGAAGATGGAGCAGTGAAGTGCAAGGGCTAGTCGCTACTAATCCTGAGGATATTTCCAAAATGGATGTAGTAGGAGTAGTGCCTTCGGTTCCGTTCGAACCCGGGACGGACTTGTATGGACGAATGCTTGCGAAACATTGTCAGGTGGACGATGGGCATTCTAAGTGAAAACGTTCTAAAGGTAACGCTTAGCCTCAAGCCTCATCAACCGGGAATGACTGAAAATCAGGGGATATGCAGCAAGGTTAGGTGGGTCATGCCCAAGCAGGACAAGATATTTCCCCTGTCTAGATGTCCCTTTTTTTTTATTCGGCTTAGTGGGTGGTTGGTCGCGCCAACCACGGGGTTTATCTTGTTCGGGACTGTTCAGTAAGGAATGGTTCCGGCCTTGTGTTGCAGGGGATGAAGGGAGTAATCCTCGGTACGGTGATCTAGGCCCCGTACTATGACAGGTGGTACCCCAGTGCCTAGTCATTGTTGGAAATCCATTCTCCCTACGAGCCTTGTACGAGTTTTGTTTGTATTACCCACTTTTATGGCTAGTAGCTGGAATTTAATGAATGTAACAATTTCGGCTATTTTATTAGTATTTGAAAATAGACACTATTATAATATCAGAGGATTTCTATAAAAAGTGTTTTAGCTATTGTAAGGTAAAAACCCGACATGTTTATTTGTGGCGTGGTCTTACGAGATGCTTTTGTTTTCAAAGGATTTTTGAAACTTTAATAATCAATTTGGATGCATTATTATCAGCTGGTATTCCAGACTGACTCGGGTGTTATTTCATTATAATGCTTGGGTCAGACCGAGTATTATATGTTCAGATCAAGATGCTATGGAGCAGGAGAGGAGCTGGAGTCTGAGACGTATTATATGTACTTATATATATATCCGATGCTATGATTGTATGGTATGTCTGATTGGTATTGGTTGATGTATGAGATACTCTGATGATATGATGTATAAAACAGTGATAAATTTCATTTTGTGTAAAGTTCTATATTTACTATTATATTTTATTCCGCTGTGACTGTGAGATTCTGATATTGTTTAGTTTCTTCTTCTATCTCTTCTTCTTTAACCCAAATGGTTCGTAATTCTGTGCCACTTGAGTTAATAGAGGTAGAATAGTGTTGATTCAAGGGGTACGGATTTGCGGGCTGTCACATTAAATTCCAATTTAAAATAATTTGGTAGCAATTTCTCTTCTAGAAACTCGAAAATGAACATCGATGATGCTGCAGTCATCACCGACGTTATTTTCTATTGACCAAAAGAGTTCAATGCTTTTATCTCTATAAAAACATTTCCAAATATTTTTGATTTCAAATCCCCCAGATTACAAATTCAACACAAAATATCTTTTGAAATCATGCTATTATTCCTCCAAAACACTTGAAAGCCACTTTCAAATACAAAGGAAAATTAAATTTTCCCAAAAATTCCAAATTTCCAATCCATCCCATTCATATTTAAACACTACTCTGGAATTTTCATCTTACTTTATTTTCAAGTATTCTCTGAAATTCTATTTCAAATTATAATCTCATTTATTATGAAATTTATTTCAATTTATAATTTACATTCTAAATCTATATTTCAAATTCCATTTGGTTATATAAGTTTGTTCTTCAACTTTGGTTATAAGTTTCAATTTGGTCGTATTGTATATTACTTCTTATCTTAGTTTCAATAATTTAACAACCATCCACCTAAATATTCATTAGAAGGAAATATTACTTTATATAACAAAATATACTTTTATATAAATCATTTAAAATCTTTATATAAGAAAATAACAAGTACGCTCTCATATAATATATATATATATATATATATATATATATATATATATATATATATATATTCAACTCATTCTAGAGTACTACAGACTCTATTTAATGAGTAATCCCCACCTGGGCCAAGGTTCTCGCTTAACCTTTCAGCTCTGATACCAAATGTAACGACCCGAAATTTTCAAAGCCGAAAATTCCAGATAGTTATGAAAAAGAAGAAAGAGATAGAAGAAGAAGAACAGAAACATCAACAACTCACATTCGCAGCGGGTAAAATATAATAATAAAATAATAGCTTACAAAAGTATACTATATATGTCGATTACATTTAATATGCATCAGAGTTTCACATTATATACAGTCACTGAATATTTAAAATTATCAAGTCTCACATACACAGCAACATAATACAGCGGAAGTATACAATACGCTATAGCCATCCATCTCGTCTCCTGAGCTCCAAAACGTACCTACCTGAAAATCTGTAATACTCGGTCTGACCCGAGCATTACATCAAAGTAACACCCGTGTCAGGCTGGAAACCAGCGTGAGTAAACCCAACTAACATGGAATACCAAGTCAATCTACTAATATAAACCCGGGTAACTTATATCAATTTAACAAATTCACAATTGGTTATAGACAACTCTTATTCCTCACATCAATTTCTAAGTACCAAACTTAGAGAAAATAATCCATTTCACTTAAATCATTTCATTCCAGACTATTGATCCACACATCAGTTTATTTTTAAACCGAAGTGGTTTCGGGTATTTCCTAATACCCGATCCCGGTCTCTTCGAAACTCAAATCATCCTACCCAAGTTATTCAAATGAAATACATCACATTTCATACCAGAGATTTCAACTCATTCAAATCATCCAATACCATTCCCTCATCCATAAACAAAACTTAACCGCATACAAATCAATTCAATTGATTCCAATTGAATTTCGAACCACATTCACTTGGATTCCTTCATATTATATTAATTAATTCCAAATCAAATAATTCAGTTATCCCTTCAACATTCATCAGCATTATTCAACCTGAATTAATTATTCTTCGATTACGTTCAAGTAATTACCTTTAATTCATTTCACGATATTAATTGTTCTTGACCCCAAATCATTCAGAAATCTTGATTGCCTCAGGAATTAATTTACTATTTTAATTACATTGGTCCATAAATATTTATATTAATTAACTGCTCATTAGTCACTTGTATTTATTTATTTATTTTCTTAACTAATCAATCTCTATTTACATTATTGATTTCATAGATTAATGATTTCTCATTTACATTTTTAATCAAAATTAATGATATTAATATAATTAATCATTAATTAAAACACAAATATATATGTCATTCTTAATTTTTCTCCACCAATGATTAGCTATCTTTTATTTACTTTATTAAATAAATTAATTATCCCTTAATTAATCATTTTAATTTATCTCGTGATGAATTTCACAAAGTAATTATATCTCATTAAATACATTTAGTAATTACCTACCAAATCATCCATTGATTATTTTAAATTAATTAAACTTCATTAATTAACTTAATCCTTAATTAATTAATTCAACCCTTAATTTATTACATTCCGCAGTTTGCCACCCTTTAATTACTTATATAAATTAATTAACTCTAAACGGCTCGAATTGGGATTAATTATACAAATCACTTAGGGCTTAAAATTCAATATCCTTATCTTTACTTTCTATTTACATCACGTTCTCACATTTTTAAAATAGTTAGAGACATAATTTGAAGGACCCACATATAAATATCCATTCAATACAATTGGATTTCGATTATTTAAAACTATATATTGAAAACTTGTTGATATTAACCTAAGAAGCTTATTCACCCATTTACTTACTTTTACTCTTGACCAAACTCCCTTTCTAGTTAAAAACCTGTACAATGGAAATTGGTTCAACTTGTACTTGTGTAAAATTGAACGTATCTTACCCATATATTTTGTTAAAAATCAACCTGTACAATAGTTATAAATAGAAACCCGTAAGTGTGTACAAGTTGATTATTTAGATTCTAGTTTGAATTTAAATTTGCCAAGTCGAATTCCTGACCATATATCTAATCGCAAGTACATTAGTTAAATTAACTCAACTTACACACGTACTTGTATATAACTCACAGGGAAAGAAAGTGAGCAGGAAATACTCACCTCGACACGAACCACTGCCCATCGTCTCTGCCTTAGCTTGAACCTCTCCAAGTCGCGACTGCCATCTCGCGTACAACTATTTCGAAACCCAAAGCTTCCAGACACTACCGAGCCACCATCGTGAGCCGAGCCATCATCGCGAACCGAGCCAGGCTTCACGAGTTTCCCCCAAACCGTATGCAACCCTATCTTCGATCGCGACTCCCCCTTTGCCCTTACAGCCTAGCGTGCCCTCCTTCAAGCGCAGGAGCAGATCAAACGGTGGCGTGCGAAGATTGGTCGGCTACTCCTTTCAGGTTGTCGAATTGATTTGAAAAAAAGAAGAGATTCGGCCTAGATTGGGATAGCGAGCAACCGTATATTTTTTTTCTTGAGAGTTCGATTCTTTATAAGAAAAGAGAGGGGGAACGGGAATAAGATAAGATAGGGGAAGCTTCTTGTGAACGCTTGTTTCCATATCAAAATATCTAATGTACTTTTAAGTTTTATTATATTAGAAAATTTCCAAAATGCCCTTGCTAATTGCCATATAAAATTTGAAACTCCTCTTAAGAGATGTCGCTAAGCGATTATACAGCTTTACCCGTATTTCGAACACAATGGAACGTGTTTCGGAAGCTAATTTAACCGTATGAGCGAGTTACAAAAGAAAACGATAAATTTTAAATTAAATCGATTAAAGTAGTTTTACGCGTTTCGAGCTTCCAGAGTCAAACGACAACCCCGATTGCTACGAAAATGGAAATCCGATAATAACTAACTATTACAGATCCAATGGAACTGGTTTCGTCGAATTCCGAGACTGTGCCTCGGAAGGGTATCTTTAAATATCGATTTAAAGGATATATTATTAAAATTGAACAAGTCACCTTTAATTGAAATTTCAACCATCCTATTATCTTCAGTATCATCATTATAAATTTTATAAGTCTTCAAATTATTTTAAAACAGACTTAGAAATTTATGATTCAACAATTTACCCAATTTCAATTTATTAAATTCAATATTTAAACTATATAATTTAATGATTTAATTATCAAATAAATATTGAGATTTGAAATTCAAGTTTAAAATGAACCTCTGAATATTTAAAATCAATTAACTATTCAAATTTAAATTGTTAAAAATTCTGGATCGTCACAATTCTTATCATGATCAAGATTGATTTTACGACACGGTAAACACTGTCATTTCCTGAATTTATTTTTAAATCTTACTATTTTGAGAACTATACCATTCATTTTCTATTAAAAATCATTCTAAGCATGTAATATTTTTTATCTTTCAAGTATATTTCTTTACATATATGACTATTTTAATTAGCATTAATCACAGTGCATTACCAAAATTTTGCAAATCTGATTAATGAAATATATTAAAAACTAAAGACTAACCTTAGGAAATGTTCATTATAATGTTAGAATATTTTCATTACAGACAAATGTGATATGAGTTTGCTATTCTAAAATATCATTACCATAAGCATTTAATTTTTTTTTCAAATGAAGCAACATATAATTCATAATGTAGTGGATTTTACATTTAATGTTTTAAATAAATGACAACATTTAAGATATTTAAAATTAGTCATGTATTGTGTCAAAATTAATAAAATCCATTCATTTCTAAATTTAAGTTAATGTCACATACATTATTCCCTTAGCTGTCTTGAGAGCATATGAATCCAATGTCCATCAATGCGAACCCGCTCCCATCGCTCCTCAGATCACTGCCAATGTTCACCATCTCAGCAAATTACGCCGCTGATGAGCAAAAAAATAGCAATCTCAATATGCAGAATGGTGATACTGGACTAAGATACACGGGGCATAAACTTCAAATGAAACCTAAAATGATGCCTATAACTAGTCAAAATGGTTCTAATTCCAACCATGATCCAAGAGCCTAGAAAAATGAACTGCACAAAAGAGAGGACATGTATGCCAAAGATCCTTAGGTATCTTGAAACTTCTCTTAACCCTCCTCAGAAATCAGTAACTATTATCTTATTATGGATCTATAAAAGTGCGATCCGGCTATTTCGCCAACTTATTGCATTAAATATAAGGATATTAAATAGCTCGACCCAGCAGATATGTGTGTGTGTGTGTGTGTGTGTGTGTAAGATCATAGAGTTATAAACTACATAACTCGGCTTTTCAGACAAAAATACTGCACTGGATGTAAGGATACTAGGCAACTCGAACTAGCTATCAAAAGCATGCACATGAATAAAAAGGGTTGTATATGCACGACCTGACTTCTCAATCAATACACAATTAATCTGCAGCACAAATAGAGCAGATCATGCCAAGCGCATAAATAAAAAAGGATTGTAGACGCACAACCTGACTTCTCGGTCAAAACATAATTAATGTGCACCACAAACAGAGCAGATCATGCTAAGCATATAAATAAAAAAGGGTTGTAAATACACGACCTAACTTCATAGTCAATGACTAGTCTACCCTTAAATAGCGGGGCGGACCACGCCAAGCGCATGAACAAAAGACGGATGCAAAGCTGAAAATCAAGCAAATCCAGGTGAACAAAATTAAAGTGAAAACAAGCTAAAGTTCATTAGATCATGTCAAACACATGACAAAGTATAGCCGCAAAAGATAAATTTTGGGAAGCATGGACAAGAAACGGTAGCTATTATATTCAAGTTCAAAATAGTGGACAAGAATAAAGAAGACAATGCACGCGGTATAATACACAAATAAAGATGCAAAATTTAAAGCAGAAGCGCTTGGAAAATAGTCTAAATGTCAAAAAAGTCAAATCCACAAAGTGCTCGGATGCGCATCAAATCAACAAGATTTAAGCCAAATGGGTCAAAAGCACCAACAATATATACAACATTCGTTGAAAATACAATGAAAGTTAATGGCTGGGGATCAAGATTGCAATAACCAAAAAGATGTGAAGCCACAAGAAAAATATAAAAGAAAGTTGATAAAAGTAGAAGGAGACAAGCAATTTACAAAGGCCACGTGTTAATGGCGTTTAACAAAGAGAGGGAAAAACAAGAAGTGATGGGTTACAAGAAAATATGGAAGTAGGAACAAGCCCACACCAACCTTCAATCACTGAAAACATGAGTAGTGATGCATCCATATTTTCCAAACATTATCAAAATGAAATTAATACAAGCACCAAACCCAGAAGAACCGCTCTCACATTATAAGTCAAAACTTGGAAAGGAAGCAAGAACAAAATCCATATAGTACAGTGCCAAAATCCTAAGTCAGTGACAAAATATAAAGATTGCACCTTGCCATCGAACACAGTTTCGGCACTATAACAGTGAGCCGAAAACTTGAGATAGCTACATAGTGTAGGAACATATCTATAATCTTAATACTCACTTCAATAAGCAGAACTATGACAATCTTGCAACAATGAAAGAAAGTATAAGGATGCACTGCCATCTTGATTTAACATTTAAGTGACAAAAATGCATTGCAATTTTAAAGAAGTACTACCCAATATCGAAGAACTGCATAGTTATAAGTACTCTAGAACTTCACTATCATAAAGGGACAATTGAGAACCGCGCCTCCATAGTTGTACAGCACAGTAACATAGAATGGGATCTGAACTACATTAACACAGCAGAAGCCGTACTTCACAGTTCCACCTAAGACAACGACAAAGCACAATGATAGGAGTAATCAAAGCCAAACTACATAATTCTACAAATAATACTGCGCCGTCATTATGAGGTCTAGTCACACCAACTGATGAACTACATTGGACATACCTTATCCTTTCAACAACCCTGAACTTGGACAAGGCAAACCATGTTGAATACTCATCAACACTTGGCTAAGATAGGATCACAGTAGACTATGCCTGGTTTGCACACCTGCCCAACAGCTAAATCCCATACAAAGTAAAACTGTCTGAAACCTTTAGCGTAATATTCTTTAATCAAGACAGTGATAAGCCTATACTCCTCAAACCATAGGCTAACAAAGCATATGGCTTACATAAGTATTGTGCACAACTCTTTAGTAATATCTTCTCCTAATCCATTCCGATCAAGCCATAGGTGAAAACTGCGCATAATAAACAGCCTAATAAACCTAACACCATTCCTAATGCTTATGAATTGCTAACACTTTCAGGTGCGGACCTGTGTTGCACTTATTGGGAACTCCCTAAGAAGTACCACATGGAATAAAAACCATTCCAAGGGCCGCACACAGAGTCACTCAAATAGTGCTGCTACACGGTTCCACGCTAACTAGCAAATAGCGAAGGCTTAAGCAACCCTTATCAATAGCTTACGCATCCCAAATGCTTTAATCTAAGCATCCCATATTAGTAGCTTGTGCATCCCAAATGGGTTAATCTATGCATCCCTTTCAGTAGCTTGCACATCCCCAAGGTCTTAATCTAAGCATCCCTTTAGGAACCCATGCATCATGGCAACCATTTATGAACCCACGCATCAGTGCAACCTTAGGAAGAAATCCGCACATCTACGCAACCCTATATAAGAACCTATGCATCTGTGCACTCCTAGGTTAACCATGATCCTAAAGAGAAAACACAAACCTATATTATCCTACCTAAATCAAGATTAACCTTGTTTAGTAAATGGAGAAAGATGACAAGGTAATAACTCATAAGCTACCAACCACATTTCCAATAACCAATAAAAGTCAACCATATCACCGCATTAAATATCCATTCATCACTCATTAAATGTAGGTTAAATACCCGATAAATGACATGCTCATTATTACCAATTGATACTAGCCATTTCTGTGTCAAATCTATTTATCCTTACCTTAAATCAGATGAGAAGATTATGGTACAATTAATGCCAGCCTCGTCAGCTCACCATATCCCCTAAATTCCAAATTCAAATAATCTCGCCTTCAGCCAAATTTTCCTACCTGATAAAATAGCCAATTTCTTTAGCCATGTCAGCAACCTAAGCACATATTAGTGAGCAAAGGGATGGATGAAACAAAGAGCGATCAAATAGTGGAAGAGAGAATACGTATGAAGTAATTAGCCATCCCTGTGACTTCATAACACTATAAAAGGAAGGATACTATAATAGAGAAGGGGACTTTTGGGATATTCTCTAAGTTCTATACTACGATACTTGTACTCTCTCTGCCATTAAAAAAGTTTGTACTAGAAAGCAATAAGAAGCAAAGATTTGACGAATGGATATAAGATTCTTTGAAATTTGAGCCACACAAATTTCTATGTGTTTTACTATCTCTATGTTTTACTTGCTCTTTTTTATATTAGATTCTTTTCTTCTCTAATTTTACCTTAATTGCATACAAATAGGGTTTGACATTTTGAAAAATAGTTAGAATGCAATGTCTTATTTGTGTAAGCACACAACAGCATTATGACTAACATAAGGCAAATTTAATATTACTTAAATTTGACGATTCATAATCATTGAAGTAATTGACACTATAACTACTTTACAAACCACTTTGTTGTTGTGGGACGAAAAACCTCACTAACAATTGTTATTCGAAGTATAGTAAAAAATATTCAAAGTATATTTGAGGTATGTTTAAACGTATATATATTCTAGCTTGTTTATATAAATATGTATAATGGATATATATATATGCGTGTGTGTGTATATATATTTGTTTGCACCAAAAATTTACACAAACACCCAATAAAAGTTTTGAAGAGAAATAAATGAAGAATATAAACCGAAAACAGAGGATAATAACAAAGAAATAGGAATAAATTGAAATAAATACACGCATGTAACGATTTATAGTGGTTGGACGTTGTTTGCCTACGTCCACTTTAAACAGATTGCTTTATTAATCACTTTATAAATTGAGTGCAGTAGGGATTGAATGAAAATCCTTAGTTACAAAAGAGTATAAAGCAACTAGCGACATAAAAGTATCGAAAATAAACAATCAAGCCAGTATTTATAGACGAAGATGGCAAAATATCTCCCTGAAAATTCAACAGGAGGACCTCCAGAACCATATAGACTCACAAGAGAAATCGTATGGCCTAATTTCCAAAGAAGAGGGATTAGTATCGATCCATACTTGAGTGGAATTTTAGGGTGCGATCCTTATGGTAGCTTCCTCATGCTAAAATATGCTTAGCCTCTAAATTTCATGCCAAGTGGATCAGTATAACTTGAGTTATTGCTTGATCTTTGCTTCAACATGGGTTGCTTTTTGATTCCTGCCCATCCCTCCTAGGGAAAAGTGCTGATCCCTCTATTCTTCTTGAGGTGCGATCCCTAGGGTTGGCTTCCTAGAGTCCTTATATCTTGCTCATAAAATTTCATATGCATTAGACTTGTGGATCTTGAGATATTAATTATTTTCTATTGAAATGCACTTGCTCCTTGAAGCATACCGATCCCTATGATGGAAGTTGATTTCTCTCAATCCCCCTATGTATTGAACCATATTCCATAATTCAAACATTCTGCCTTGCATCTAGCAGTTCCATTTAGTCTCAACATTATATTATTATCGGTACTTGATTTCTGGGCCTCACAATCATCACTCTGAACTCATTAGCCTTAATAGCAGTTGAATCTAACTTGTCCAATCAGTTCAATATAGCCGTGTCAAAATGCCGAATAACACTTGCCCTCCAAAGTACGTATCATGCTAAACATGATGTTCTTTGAGTCAAAGAAAGTTAAAGTCATCGGAAAGAAACCCATTCAGTTTTCTAAATAGTCGCTATCCTTCTATCGAATTATTTGCCCAAAATGTTGTATCTCTCTTTGATCGTCATGACGCTTGATCGATTTTTGATAGAATAAATCCAGGGTTATATTCCGCTTGTTGATATATAAGTCCGGTTGCACGAGACCAATAAACTTTGGTTATCTGGTATAGCCTCGAACTTGAACGCTTCAGGTTTGATTTCATTTTTTTATTGATTTCAAAAATTGAACTTTTAAACCATACACTTGTATGTTCAGATACACATTCTTGTTGTTGGCTCCTGGACGCCTTCGTATGCTCATGGGTCATCGCCTACATTCATTGTGCAAGACGCAATTTCATCGCATTTTGCACATACGTTCTTTGAATAATTTCTGTGCCAATGATTGTTTGCATACATGCTCATAGTTGATCCCTCCTTTGTTTTTTTACAGGGACCGACATATTCCTATCGAACCCTTTCCCTCTTTTCTTTATATGCATGCTTATAAACCGACATATGTTTAACAGATCCGTCTTCCCCTTGCTTCAAGTCAAAATCATAGGTCGATCCCCTCGTTCCTATGTATAAACTAACACTATTCTCTCCCATACTTACTTCTTTCATTTCCCTACCATCTCCTTCCATCCTTCAAAATATGAACCCTCCTCATTCCATTATTAAAGCTGATCCCTCCCTTCTTTATTTTTCCCTTCATTTTGAAACGAATTCTTCTGCAATCCATCTCACCTTTACGAACCACTTCCTCTTATCAACCATCTCGATCATCCCCAGGCCACTTATCACCCCCATTAACATATATAAGTCATATTTGTCTAAATATTTACTTCCCTAAAACATTTCATTTTGCTTACTCGTTTATAAACATTATATTATTAAACACAACAATGATAATAACCAAGGAAACCAATCCATTATTATATTTTTCTGAAATTCTTTTCCAAATTCAAGATTTTAATTTCAGTTTGAATCCATTTCAAACGTACCTTTTTTTTATTTCAATTTGGTTGTATTTCCATTACCACTTAATTTAATTCTAGTAATTTAACAACTAATTACCTTAATTTTTATTAGAAAGAAATATTGCTTTATATATCAAAATATATTCTTATATAAAATCATTTAAAATCTTTACATAAGAAAATAACAAGTACGCTCTCATATATATATATACACACACATACACACACTCAACTCATTCTAGGGTACCATTGACCTTATCCTTAATGAGTAATCCCACCAAAGCCAAGGTTCTCACTCAACCTGGCTCTGATACCAAATGTAACAACCCGGAGTTTTCGATCCAATTCCATATAGTTAGGGAAAAGAAGAAAGAGATAGAAGAAAAAGAAGAAACAGAAACACCAACATCTCACATTCGCAGCAGATAAAATATAATATCACATAAAATAACAGTTTATAAAACAAAACTATATCAGTCAATTACATTATAATACATCAGAGTTACATATTTCACAATCACTGGACAGTTAAAATAACTTGTCCTAGATATACAACAACATAACACAGCGGATACACTCCATACGTTCCTGCCATCCGGCTCGCCTCCTGAGATCTAGAACGTCCTTACCTGAAATCTATAATATTCAGTCTGACCCGAGCATTACATCAAAGTAACACCCAGGTCGGGCTGGAAACCAGTGTGAGTAAACCCATCTAACATAAATTTCAAAAGCATACAACTTATATATAACCCGGGGTAACTTGTATCAATTTACAAATTCACAATTTGTTATAGATATCACTTATTTCTCACATCAATTTCTAAGTACCAAAACTTAGATTTAATGGTCCAATTCACTTAAATCATTCCATTCCAGCCTATTATTTCACAAACCAATTTATAAAGAATCGAAGTGGTTTCGGGTGTTAACTAATACCCAATTCCGATCTTTTCGAATCCAATGCCATCTTAAACCAAGTTATTCAAGTGAAATACATTTCAAAGCTTTAAATACAAGGTGTCACCTTCACACAGTAATTCATTATCAGTAGATACCCCATTAGCATGGTTTAAACCAAACATATTATATCATATAGCGTCACATATCTCATATCAGAGATAACACATTCCAATCATCCAATATCATTTATCATATAATATCATTAACTCATCCAATACTTATTACTTCTCCATAAACAAAGTTTGATCTATTTTTAATTAATCACTTTGATTTCTATTAATCCAACCTACTTATCATTAATTAATTACAAATTGATTAAATAAATCATCACTCAATTATCTACCTAAATTAATCTTCCTAGATTAATTATTCTTTAATTTCAATAAGCAATTAACCTTTGGTTTCATTTAAATTAATCATCTTAATTAATTATTCTTTAATTACACTAAGTAATTGTGCCTTGATTATCCTTTTTAATTAATCACTCTTGATTAATTACTCTTTAATTATAGTTTGTAATTAGCCTTTCATTATAGATTAATTATCCTTTAATTATAAATTAATCTTTAAATTATTTCCTTAATTAATGATCATCTTAATTACTTTCATTAATTAATTACTTTTTTAATTAATTACCTTAACAATTAATTATTAATTAACCTTAACCCTTTAATTAATTTTATCAATTAATTCTTTAATAAATAACACTAAGTGATTAACCCTTAATCACTTCCATTTAATTACTTTTATAAAGTAATGATCCTAAAAAAAATTTATGAAATAATTACCCTTTACCTTATTACATTCAGTAATTATTCCTTACTTACTTCACCAAGTAATTACACTTAATTAATTCATAAGTGATTATCTTAATTAATCACTAATTAATTTCTTTAATTAATTATTTAACTAATCATTTAAAATTAATTAAATAATTTCTTAACCCCTTATGTTTAAAAAGATCTTTATTAAAAAAAGTCTTTATCTAATTAGATTATTTACAATTACCAACTATCCTTCAATCATTAACAATAATTAAATTAATCCAAGACCATTAATTAAGATAAATCATTTATCTTGATACTTTAAGTTAAACAAATCTTACCCTTTCTTAAATCAAGATAGAACATTTATCTAATAAAGAATTAGATTCAAGAAATAATTTAAACTAGATTCATTTAAAATTTAAATCTTTGCTTTGTAAAATTTAAAACTGTTATAAATACCCAAGACAAACATAGGGTTACTCAGCCTCAATCCGAACTCAACCTTCCCTCTTCTTCCTTTTTTTTTACTTGTTTAATTTTTAAACTGTACTTAAACCAGAACTACTCACGCACAACACAAAACAAACTCGAGACAAAACCTCACGTACACGAGATAGATCCCGAGGCCATTACCATCGTACCCGAGAACCACGAACCCAGCTAAAAACTGATACGAGAAATGCTCGTACACGTGCACAGATGGTCAGAACATCTCCGACCATCACCACCATCCCTGATAAGTTGACGGTTACACACACTAACGATTCCGACCATTCACCTTGAGCATCCAGCTCAAACTCGAAAACGAGCCTATAAAGTCAAATAGGAACAAAAGCCCATGATCGGAAATTCCACCATCGTCGTTGGTCTCGACCATGAGATCCCTCACCCATCAATCAGAAGCTACACCACTCCTTCTGCCTCGATTTACTCCCATCGCGATCGAAACTGGTCCATCACCAACGTCATAAATACCTTGACAAAAACGACAAACAAGCACCACCATTAAACCCTAAATCGACGATTCTCTATCGCAATGGTGAACTAAAGATTCGCCCACCATTTTTGTTGAGCTCGTCCACTCCTCCGCTACCACTACCCGTAGTTCCAATCCCTCAAACTTCACTGACCACCAGAAATCGCCCCAGATAATAATTTCATTCATCCTTCCATCTTTCAAGAATTACAATCTTAAAATTCCTAATTTTTTTTAAATTCATGGTTTTCAAATACAATTTAGGGTATGCAGTTAAAATATTTAATCTTTGAGATTGAAATTTTTTTTATGGTTAAGCTTTACTGCTATTTATCTTACAAATAAAACTACTTCCATATTTAACTTAAAATTTATTTATTTTAAAAAAGGATAGATCTTGTCATAACAACAGATTATGTTAGTAAATTAAGGCCTAAAGATGATCAGGGAAAGAGGGGTTTGATAATTGATCAATTATAAACCTGTAGAACAGAGCAACTTTTGTTTCCAGACAACTATAACTACATTGACTAGCATATACTTATGCATTTCTGCTTTTAAACCTTCAGGCAAACTCATATTATATTTCACTTTGAAGTAAATACTTCATGTTCCAAGATTTAAATCAGGTTTAAATCTTTTAAATAAATCGTTACTCACCTGCACATGCAAAGTAGAGAAAGCCTGAAATCTGATAGTTGATTGAAATTTGATCTTGAATTATAACTTGATTTGCTTTCAACTTTGAATTCGTTTTATCTTGTTGCAGGTATTCCAAATTTTACTGTTGCATTTTCTTTGGTTTATCTCAGCTAGTTTACGATACAGGCGCGAGCTTTTGATCTTTTATATTTCTTTGTTATGAGATGCTCCTTTGATTTGTATTGAAAAATTAAAGATGAAGAAGGAGAATGGATTTTGAAAAAGTGGAATGAAGCTTTGCAACCTGATTCTATAAACATTTAATCTATACAATTTTTATTAAGGGAACTAATGCCACTTGTTAACTATGCATGTAATCTTAGCTACAAGTGTTAATTTATTAATTTATTTTCTTACAAATGTTTAATACTTATGTCTTTTGTTTTATATTTCAAGTAAAAAAAAAGAAAAGAAAAGATTTTAATCTTACTTAAACTATCATACTTTTAAATTTAATAATATCGATCTTAAGCATTTTTGAAAATTTTTATATTTTGAATTCATAACAAAGCTTCTAATTACAATATATATATATATATATATATATATATATATATTCTAATTATCTTATGTAAATGTTAATACTATAGATATCCTCACTTTTATACTTATAAAATTTCAACTTATAAAGTTTGCATACTATTTTTATCTTTGTTATTTTATTATAAAATTTATCATTTCCAACTGATTAAAATATATATTCAGATATCAACATTTATTCTAGTTCGAATCCATTATATACATTCAGATATATTTTAATTATCAAAGCTTTATCTCTATAACCAAATAAAATCAAATAATGATTCAATTATCACATGACCAAATTCGGGTTATAACATTTCTCCCCCCTTTGAATCTTTTCGTTCCCGAAAAGGAACGAAGCCAGAATTTATGGAAATACTTATTATTATATAAATTACTTCTTTGAACATCTTAACTAAAAACTCTTTTATTTGAACTTTTTTTAAACACCTTTAAAACCTATATAGTATTACCAAAATTAGTTTTATAAAAATACTTTTTATAACTCGATATTTCAACCAGTCTATCCTCGTTCTTACATAAATTCGGTCATACGTTGATCAGGCGTAAGACTGAAAATCTATTAGTACTTAGTAAACCCGATTTTAACATCCAGTGAAGATACTTGGAAAATAATTTTATTGAAAATATAGAAAACATTTTTGAAAATAGAGGAATATCTTTGGTGAGAATGCTCTGGAAATCATCACCCCCATCCATGGTCGCAGTTAACCCGATGGTTACGTTGCCATCTCGGCAAAATCCATAGATAACTGTAGGCCTCCGCGGCCCTCGATTACGCGATGGAACCCGCTACAGATCGCAGCTACAACCGGGGTTACATTGCTGTCACAGCAAAAACCCATATAACTGTAGGCCTCAGCGCCCTTGAATTCGGCTGCCAAAAGTATGAAACTTCTCCACTCCACTTGACCATAGATCGTAGTCTACCGATGTTACGTTGCCTTCCCGGCAAAATCAATCGTAGACCGTTGACACTCACCTACACACAATTTCCGCTATGGTCCACACAGTAGATTGCAGCGACATCGAGTTACACTATCGTCACAGCATAACCCAAATGCCTCTGTAGGCATCAGCGCCCTCGACTTTCGCTACCCAATAATCCTCAGGAACTAGTTTGTCCGGACTCCTCACAGGATCAACTTTAGAACCCCCCCTTAGGATTCAAGGCACTACCAACGTATGGTACTCCCGAGAATTTCATTTCTAGGGAGCGCTTTTTTCCCCAGAGCCATTTTCAAAGCACTTTATACTATACACATATAGTAATTTCCAAATCATATACCTACTACGAATCTTATATAAATCTCTTTTCTCAAATCGATTATCCCAAAATCGATAATTCTCAATAAGGCTTTCCAAATTCCAAAATTGATTTTTCTCCTAAAATCAAAAGCCTTTCCAAATCCATAGGTTCCAAAAACCTTTTCTCAAAATCATTCTCATAAGTTCCTTTACACACACACACATACATACATACATACATATATATATATATATATATAATTTTAAAAATCTTTGGATCACTTCAAACTTGAATAAATTCCCTTTTTATATTTCAAAAACTTTTAAAACCCTTTCCTTCTTGCAAAAGATTCAATAAGGGAAGTTTTATCTTATATAACAAAGATATATAACTTTGTTTATTCCAAATCAAATATTCAAATGTGATTACTCTATAAAGTCACTTACTTACTTTTATAAAGTAAATTTCTACCATAGAAACCAATTTCCGCTTTTACTTCATCATATATTTCACAAAATATACCTTTCTTTTCAAAAACTATTTCATATTTCCTATCCACAAATTCCCAGTATCAATTTCATTCAAATCCATACGATGTACACATATCATCCGTATGCTATACCATTCTGATCGCTCACTCGATCACACAATTTCAATTCTGAACTAGTATCGTCCACCCAACTTCCTAGTGCGGACTCAGATCTGTTTTCTTGATCAAAAATCGTCATTCCCCTTGCATAGCCTAACTATGATATAGAATATCTTGGAACCAATCAATAATCCATATCCAGGTTCGCAGTCGAAAATCAAGTGGAAAATTCCAACTTGGATCGATATAATTATCTCGAAATCCTATGTTCGAATCTGGATCAAATCACTATGCGAATAGAATAATATACGTACATCCTACGTATTTATCTTTATTGATTTATTAATCAAATGAATTCCCTTTCTATTCACATTCACTTTAATTTCATTCACTTACTCACAATTGCTTCAATCCCATTTGCATTATCACTTCAATTCTTATCTCAAGTGATAACAAATCATAAACAGTTTGAACTCTGTCCAGCTTAAATTTAGAAAATAGCTTGAAAAGTTTAAAATAGATAAATAGTAGAAAAATAATTATTAGTTTGTAAAATAGCTGTAAAAATAGTTAAGTAATTGCACAATAGTTGGAAAATAGTCAAATAATTATAGAAATTTTAAATAATTGCAAAATAATTGTAAAATAGTAATTATTTATAAAATAGTTGTAAAATAGTTAAATAATTCCAAAATTAGTTATAAAATAAGTATAGGATAGTTTTGGGTTCAATAAGAAAGGTTGTATATATAATAAATAGCTTGGAAAAATAGATTTGTACTAAAACAATTTATTTTGAAAATAGTACAGAGTCAAACTGTTCAATTTCCAACCTCCATTTCCAATCAATTCAATTTAATTTTCCACTTCCACTTAAATTGACTCAATTCCAAATTAAATAACTTCAATTTCCATTGAAATTGACTTAACCCCAAATTCAAGTTGAATTAATCCTCAATTCCTTTTCTAAATTCAAATCAAATTCCACTTGAATTTACTCATTCAACTTTAATCACAATTTCAATTAATTCAAATAAATTTCAAATTGAACCAATTTTCAATTCATATCAATTCCGTTTTGAATTAATCCCAATTTCCATTTGAATTTGAACTCATTCAACTTCAATTTCATTTCAAATTAGTCCAATTCAAATTTTCCGTTTGGATTTTTAAACTTATCCATCTTCATTCACAATTCCAATTGATTCAAATCAAATTCAATTCAAATTACAAATTTAAACCATCCCAAATTATATAAATTCGAGTTAAACTTTGAAACCAAACTTTTGAATTTTTATCTTAAACTTTCAAATCTTAAGTCCAAAATGATTCCATTTTATTTAAAAACATTCATCCATTTCCAATTTTCGGATCTCAAACCCATTTTGGGATCACTCAAACTCCCAATTCAAATCAACCATTTAACTTCCCAAGTTAAATCTTAATTTCATCTTGAAATTTCCAAATCAGGTTGATCATTTAAACTTATTTAACTTCACATTAATAATCTTCCCGCTTATAAGTCCAAAAACTTATCACTTTGGGTTTTACATCACGTTCCAAATTTAAAACCCAACATTTGGAGTTTATTTCAAACCATCTTTGATATTATGTATATCCACACATATATACATATTTACTTCGTGACCCACCAAGCCAAATTTTGAAGTTTAAACCACCCTTGGTTTTAATTCTAACAAATTCTTTCAAAATTTACAAACAACTTCTTATTCTAGAATAAGATTACATTCAAAATAGATTGAATAATATTATTTTCTTTACACACTAAGTTATCCTTAAATTTTAGACCACCTTTGATTTTTAATTCAAAATAAATTTCATTAAATTTCCAAACAACTCTTGTTTGAAATAGGACACTTTCATTCGAATATTAAATAACATTTCTTTATCACTTTGAAACAATTCTCAAATTCTGGACCCAGATTTAAAACTTTACAATTTAGATCACCTTCCGTTCCAATTTATAAGTCGTACTTGCCTAAATGTTTACTTCCCTAAAACATTTCATTTTGCTTACTCATTTACAAACATTATATTATTAAACACAACAGTGATAATAACCAAGGAAACCAATCGATTATTATCTTTTTCTGAAATTCTTTTCCAAATTCAAGATTTTAATTTCAGTTTGAATCCATTTCAAACTTATCTTTATTTTATTTCAATTTGGTTGTATTTCCATTATCACTTAATTTAATTCTAATAATTTAACAACCAATTACCTTATTTTTATTAGAAAGAAATATTGCTTTATATATCAAAATATATTTTTATATAAAATCATTTAAAATCTTCATATTAGAAAATAACAAGTACGTTCTCATATATATATACACTCAACTCATTCTAGGGTACCACCCTATCCTTAATGAGTAATCCCACCAGAGCCAAGGTTCTCACTCAACCTGGTTCTGATACCAAATGTAACAACCCGGAGTTTTCGATCCCGAAAATTCCAGATAGTTAGGGAAAAGAAGAAAGAGATAAAAGAAAAAGAAGAAATAGAAACACCAACATCTCACATTCGCAGCAGATAAAATATAATATCACATAAAATAACAGTTTACATAACAAAACTATATCAGTCAATTACATTATAATACATCAGAGTTACACATTTCATAATCACTGGACAGTTAAAATAACTTGTCCTAGATGTACAACAACATAACACAGCGGATACACTCCATACGTTCCTGCCATCTGGCTCACCTCCTGAGCTCCAGAACGTCCTTGCCTGAAATCTGTAATACTCGGTCTGACCCGAGCATTACATCAAAGTAACACCCGGGTCAGGTTGGAAACCAGCGTGAGTAAACCCATCTAACATAAATTTCAAAAGCATACAACTTATATATAACCCGGGGTAACTTGTATCAATTTACAAATTCATAATTTGTTATAGATATCACTTATTTCTCACATCAATTTCTATGTACCAAAACTTAGATTTAATGGTCCAATTCACTTAAATCATTCCATTCCAGCCTATTATTTCACAAACCAATTTATAAAGAATCGAAGTGGTTTCGGGTGTTAACTAATACCCAACTCCGATCTTTTCGAATCCAATGCCATCTTAAACCAAGTTATTCAAGTGAAATACATTTCAAGGCTTTAAATACAGGGTGTCACCTTCACACAGTAATTCATTATCAGTAGATACCCCATTACCACAGTTTAAACCAAACATATTATATCACATAGCGTCACATATCTCATATCAAAGATAACACATTCCAATCATCCAATATCTGTATTTTCGCCTCATTGCTTAATTCTCATTCTTATACGTCGAAAATCATCTAAATAGGCTATAATATATTTAGAATAATTTTATAGAGAAAACGGGATTTTTAAACAATTTTTAAAGATTTTTAAATAAGTTATATAAGAAAAAATCCATTTATCAAATAGATTATCTATTTATAAAATACTTTTAAAAAAAATCTTAAAAACCCTTTAAAATGTCTTAAAAACATTTATCTAATCAACCATAATTTATAAAGAACTTCCATAAACTTATTTGAAACCAAAATCAATTAAAACCGTCGAATTCTCTAAATATCGACTCATTAACTCATCCAATACTTATTACTCCTCCATAAACAAAGTTTGATCCATTTTTAATTAATCACTTTGATTTCTATTTATCCAACCTACTTATCATTAATTAGTTACAAATTGATTAAATAAATCATCACTCAATTATCTACCTAAATTAATCTTCCTTGATTAATTATTCTTTAATTTCAATAAGTAATTAACCTTTGATTTCATTTAAATTAATCATCTTAATTAATTATTCTTTAATTACACTAAGTAATTTGCCTTGATTATCCTTTTTAATTAATCAATCTTCATTAATTACTCTTTAATTATAGTTAGTAATTAACCCTTCATTATAGATTAATTATCCTTTAATTATAAATTGATCATTAAATTATTTCCTTAATTAATGATCATCTCAATTACTTTCATTAATTAATTACTTTTTTTAATTAATTACCTTAACAAGTAATTATTAATTAAATTTAACCCATTAATTAATTTTATTAATTAATTCTTTAATTAATAACACTAAGTGATTAACCCTTAATCACTTTCATTTAATTACTTTCATAAAGTAATGATCCTAAAATTTCTTTATGATATAATTACCCTTTACCTTATTACATTCAGTAATTATTCCTTAGATACTTCACCAAGTAATTACACTTAATTAATTCATAAGTGATTATCTTAATTAATCACTAATTAATTTCTTTAATTAATTATTTAACTAATCATTTAAATTTAATTAAATAATTTCTTAACCCTTTATGTTTAAAAAGATCTTAATTAAGGAAAATTCTTTATCTAATTAGATTATTTACAATAACCAACTATCCTTCAATCATTAACAATAATTAAATTAATCCAAGATCATTAATTAATTGATTTCCCTTTAATCACTTCATTAATTTAATTAATCATTAATTATCAAAGTCCTTAATTACTTTTAAGATAAATCATTTATCTTGATACTTTAAGTTAAACAAATCTTACCCTTTCTTAAATCAAGATAGAACATTTATTTAATAAAGAATTAGATTCAAGAAATAATTTAACTAGATTCATTTAAAATTTTAAATCTTTGCTTTATTAAATTTAAAACTGTTATAAATACCCAAGGCAAACATAGGGTTACTCAGCCTCAATCCGAACTCAACGTTCCCCTTCTTCCTTTTTTTTACTTGTTTAAGTTTTAAACTATACTTAAACCAGAACTACTCGCGCACAACACAAAACAACTCGAGACAAAACCTCACATACACGAGATCGATTCCGAGGCCATTACCATCGCACTCGAGAACCATGAACCCAGCTAAAAACTAATACGAGAAATGCTCGTACACGTGCACAGATGGTCGGAGCATCTCCGACCATCACCACCATCCTTGATAAGTCGACGGTTACACACACTAACTATTCCGACCATTCACCCTGAGCATCAAGCTCAAAATAAAAAATGAGCCTATAAAGTCAAACAATAACAAAAGCCCATGATCGGAAATTCCACCATCGTCGTTGATCTCGACCATGAGATCCCTCACCCATCAATCAGAAGCTATGCTGCTCTTTCTGCCTCGATTTACTCCCATCGCGGTCGAAACTGGTCCATCACCAACGTCGTAAATACCTTGAGGAAAACGACGAACAAGCACCACCATTAAACCCTAAATCGACGATTCTCTATCGCAACGGTGAACTAAAGATTCGCCCACCATTTTGGTTGAGCTCGTCAACTCCTCCACTATCACTACCCGTAATTCTAATCCCTCAAACTTCACTGACCATCAACAATCGCCCCAGATATGAATTTCGTTCATCCTTCCATCTTTCAAGAATTACAATCTTAAAATTCCTAATTTTTTTAAATTCATGATTTTCAAATGCAATTTAGGGCATGCAGTTAAAATATTTAATTTTTGAGATTGAATTTTTTTTTATGGTTAAGCTTTACTGCTATTTATCTTCTAGATAAAACTACTTCCTTATTTAACCTAAAATTTATTTTTATTTTAAAAAGAATAGACCTTGTCATAACAACAGATTATGTTGGTAAATCAAGGCCTAAAGATGATCAGGGAAAGGGGGGTTTGATAATTGAACAAATATAAACCTATAGAACAGAGCAACTTTTGTTTCCAGACAACTATAACTACATTGACTTGCATATACTTATGCATTTCTGCTTATAAACCTTCAGGCAAACTCATATCATATTTCACTTTAAAGTAAACACTGCATGTTCCAAGATTTATAACAGGTTTAACTCTTTTGAATAAATCGTTACTCACCTGCACATGCAAAGCAGAGAAAGCCTGAAATCTGATAGTTGATTGAAACTTGATCTTGAATTACAACTTGATTTGCTTTCAACTTTGAATTTGTTTTATCTTGCTGCAGGTATTCCAAATTTTACTGTTGCATTTTCTTTGGTTTATCTTAGCTAGTTTATGATACAGGCACCAGCTTTTAATCTTTTATATTTCTTTGTTATGAGATGCTCCTTTGATTTGTATTGAAAAATTAAAGATGAAGAAGGAGAATGGATTTTGTAAAAGTGGAATGAATCTTTGCAGCCTGATTCTATAAACATTTAATCTATACAATTTTTATTAAAGGAACTAATGCCACTTGTTAACTATGCATCTAATCTTAGCTACAAGTGTTAATTTATTAATTTATTTTCTTACAAATGTTTAATACTTATGTCTTTTGTTTTATATTTCAAGAAAAAAAAGAAAAGAAAAGATTTTAATCTTTTATTTAAATCCTACTTAAACTATCATACTTTTAAATTTAATAATATTGATCTTAAGTATTTTTGAAACTTTTTATATTTTGAATTCATAACAAAGCTCTAATTACAATAGATATACATACATACATATATATATATATTATAATTATCTTATGTAAATGTTAATATTATAGATATCCTCACTTTTATACTTATAAAATTTCAACTTATAAAGTTTGCATACTATTTTTATCCTTGTTATTTTATTATAAAATTTATCATTTCCAACTGTTTAAAATATCTATTCAGATATCAGCAATTATTCTAGTACATTCAGATATATTTTAATTATCAAATCTTTATCTCTATAACCCAATAAAATCATATAATTATTTAATTATCAGATGACCAAATACGGGTTATCACAGCTTGGAGAAGTTGAGAAGTAGGAAGTGGTAGGGTTGGCTAAAAAGTTTGAAGGGTAGCATGAGGAGGTAGAAGGAGGGGAATCAGTCGTCTTTGATTCACATAGAGGGGTCGGTAATTTTGTTGGATAAAGGTGGGATCGGTTAAAATTGTGAAGGGATTGGTAGTGGAAGTTTGTGTAGAGGGCTGAAAACAATGAAGTAGAGGGATCCGTAGAGTTGGTTAGCATGGAGGGATCGTTATTTTTGTTGAACGACCAAATCCATGGAACTTAGAACATGAACTTAAACTTAACATATGGACTTCAATAACGATTGCATACTTTGACATGCCGATGGTCGATCCCAAAGCTTATACAATCGATCAATCTTATTGCCAGTTGAGACGGTCAGCAATGACGATCACTCTGATCAGAATCCAAAGTCTCATCATTTACTTTGTTTTATTTTGAGCTTTTTATCTCTGCACTAAACGACACTGCATTATACTAGCTTACACTTAGCATAGGGAACAAATAAACTTCTCTAATCTCGATTATCTACCGAGTATAGCTGACATAGCCTTCAGACGTTCGGAGAATCAAGCTGCAATGTCTTCCAAACAACTTTCAAAATATAGTAATCATGAAGCTGAGTCAAGTTCTACAACTATATCTCGTAGGATTTCCCCTGGTCGTCAAACTGAGCAACCATAAGTTTCCGACCTGTCGATCGACCTTCTCTTTCACATTTCCATCCTTCTAGCGGAAGAGACAAGTCCTGCCCCCAATGATGTAGAATGCGCTATATTTTTAGATAACCAAATAGATTCTCAAGCCTTCGGAGTTGGTGATGCTGCTCTGTACAGATTATGTTCCAAACACAGAATTCATTCAAAGACGTTCTTGTTCCTTGGTTGAACGACAGGACTCATTCGCCCTTGGAGGGGTATACAACATGCAATAAGTTCATGTTGGGCCGGATGCCTGCCGCCCTTCAATTCTTTAATACGGGAGATGCTAAAAATATCATGGGATTGCTCCTACTCAACTACACCTAAATCGCTATTCCTTTCTTCATGGAACTTTCTTACTATTTATGAACGTCCTTTTCCGCCAGCCAACTCCTGAGAACATCAGGTTTATTTACAACATCAAACGATGAACATGGAGCCTTTCCTTCATTTTCCTCGAGCCTTCACCCAATTTTCAATTCTAAATGGGTGCTTGGAACAAGCTCAGCATTTTCAAACATGAATGGGTTTATGTCCGTTGTCTGCCTGGCTTTGCACTGTGATGGTTAAAAGGACGTAAGTGTCGTGTTCGCTCTATTATCAATTTTTTTAACCCAGGTCATATCCTGAATCAACTATCATTCGAAAAATCTATAGTTGTTTGCCACATCTGGAGGGCAATATTTTATCAAGGGTAATCTCTGCAATTCGTGCCACCTCGATCGAAGACAGAGACATTAGATTCCTTATAACAGATGAATAGTTATCTCTAAACTAGTTGCTAGACAAAGGTTTCCGCATTGGGCTTCTAGAAAGCGCAGCACTGCCAGGATATGGTGTAGAACAAGAAGGTGATATCAGTCATCCAATTATAACTCCAATCGAGGGGACTCAAGATGACGTCGAAGAGGGCGAAATTAGGGGAGCTAAGACCAACAAGCTTCGCGATGCTGATGCAGGTCCAAGCAGTGTTCCTATAATCGAACCGTCACTAGGCACCTAACTACACACGCTAGCTCAGATAATAAAGAAGCTTTCATGTAATCTTCGTAGGAGAAAAACTACTAAGGAGCCTAAGTTTTTTATTACTTCCGTCGATGAAGAGTCATCCTCCTTAAGTTTAGAAAGCTCGATGAAAGGGTTTTCAAATCTCCAAATTCCTGATGACATCATAACTTATGACTTCCCTAATATCAAATTGGGTGGCTTAATTCTCCCATCAGAAGTGACGATGGCATTCTTCCCATCGGAAAAGGAGAGAAAACTCCTATGAGCAAGGCTGCAATAATTGGTCCGTCGAGGGGACACTAGGACACTCATAATCACGTGCACTTCACCATATGATCTCCTTCTATCTTTTATATAATGGTAACTTATACACTTCTATTTGGTTCTTTCAGGTGTGATGTCGTAATCTCGAGATTTTGATCGCTTGAGGGGCTCCTCGACGCAATACAGATCCAACCCTGATTCAGAATCGGGTAGGCATAGAGAGAGGGACGACGGTCGGGAAAGAATTCGTCGTTCGAGGAAATCTTCATCTTCCATACATAAGTCCCAGTCTCGATCATCCCAATGGTGATCAGACCTCCTACCATAGTCCTCAAGTTGCCATACTGCCTAAGAAATATTCTAGTCCACTTATTTCCAAGCAGTCCTATGACCGCAAGTCGAGCAAACGTCCAATCTTTACTTCTAATCCATCTTTGCCGACTGCGGCTCCTAAAGCTTCCACAATAGAAAAATTGGCCAAACTCAAGGTCAATTTTCCAAAGATTTGTTTCGACGGGTTTAATTTCCTTCCCTCCATTCATACGAACCCAGGGAATGTTAAGGTAGGTACTCTCGCATGCATCAATGATATTTTTGTGCAACATGAATCATTCTAGCACTTAGCAGAGAAGATCTTCGAGGTGTCTATCAAGAGACGGTATTAAATCAACCGTATCAAGCTAAAGGCAACCTATGATAAAGATATAATTAAATATCAAGCCATCAAGATCTCGGACTTGATGGTAAAGCTGATCGAGGGAGAAAACATGCTAAGGAAACATCTAAGGTGGCGAGTCGTCAAGAAGCTGCCCACGAAAAGGAAATTGATGTTTCCCTCAACCATAGCGATGCGCTTGCCTTGGAAAAATATACCTTACAAAAGGAGAAAAATATTTTGGCCCGTTGCATTGAGTAGCTTGAAGAACTTCTTAAGAAGGAGAGGGAAGAGAAAACTGAAGCTCAACAGGAATTGCAAAGATATTGTGAAGAGGCCGTTGGAGTTTGAAATTTGAAGATTAAGCTTGATGAGCAACTTGCTCAAATTGCAATCTTTAATGAAGAGGCAAGAGGAGCAGATGAGATGAGAGAACAAATAGAGGCTCGGGTATAGGATGTCAAAAAATCCGGTTAAAATGAAATTAAGGACATGTTCGATCCCATGCTAATTGAATACAATGCCAAAGTCCTTATCCATCGTGATTTGAGCTATCTTGGTGACGGTTACTTGAATCACTCACTGAGGCTTGGGAATACATTGTTGAAATGAAAAAGAGAACCCTCGATGAAGCTGATTTAGATGAAGAGAAACTAGTACGGGCGATTCTTCGGAAAGATGAACCTCTGGACCTTGCTGCTACGAGATTTCAATATTTTGACATTCTAGCACCCTTCGGCAAAAGGGAAAAACACTATCAAGTCTTCGAAGTCCGATTCCAAAGGCCCCTCTTCTCTTCAAGCCGCCGGAGCATCAGGTTCTCTCGGCCCGGGATATAATCTATGGTACGATTCGAACAAACCCGGTTATCAGTCTAAGGTGCTAAGCCCTATTCTAGAAGGGAGTACTCCAGCAAAAACTAAGAGTCAACCAGATGCAGATATTCCGCTTCACTCTCTACTTTTAAAGAGCTTTCGTTCTTCTTGTCCAATAGTCTTAGGCTTATCTTCTTATTTCAACAAATCCACAGGTCTTCCAAGTCCCAGCTAAACTCCAAAAAGTGATGCCACCGTGGAGCAATAATCGACATCCATTGAGATTCCGACGCCCACTAACGCTCTACGGCCCAATGGTCAAGTTATCGGAGCACTTGATGATGATATGCTGAAGAACCGCCATTTCCTGATGAGTCGGACGATGTTGTAATTACCAGCGCCATTGAACATACCAATTAGCTTAAAAGAACGCATCAAGAGGGAAGAATTATTGAAGAAAAAAGCTAAGGCTGGACACGCCGACGTGGATATTGACGATCCAAGTTAAGTCCCATCATAAGTCATTCCACCTAGTGGGTCGATTCCCGAAGAACTCCCTCCAACCTTTTAAAGCTCTCTTGCTAAGGGCGGTAAAGGATCATGAAAAGGGCATGCAGAAGCTCAGGTGGCACCACTCCATAAAAATCCAAAAAAGAAAAGGGGTGAAATAAATAGTCGTTGCTTCGGTTCAGTTCTTACATAGCTTGTATAGCTATTTTTCCCTATTGTTGGCCATGACTGTGTGGGTACGGTCCCCATTTTTTGAATAAACTTGTATCATAATCTTGAAGTTTATTATGCCAATAAAAGTTCTCGTTTTTCTATTTGAACTTTCATGTGAATTGTTATTTAAGTAGGTCAGCTATTACTTTCCATTCAATGTACTTGTAATTCGTTGCTCGTTGCTTTGAATGATAATCCGTTAATTCTATCCCAAGGCCTCTATGTAGTTGTGGTCTTGACTCATACAAAACATGGGGCTTAAGCCCTAATGCTACATTGTCAAATTTAGCAGTTTGAATGATTATACACTTTCCTCCATCTTGGATTAGCGAAGTTAGATGGTGGATGGTCTAACTCCATCATTATACTCCTCTTGTCGGTTTCAGGCCGGAATTTATGGAATAGTGAGTGGTCGAACCACACTCATCTATTTATTTATACTCATATCCGCCCGATGGGTATAAGAGTTAGTTAGTGGTCGAACCACTCCCGACTAATTTTTATACTCCTTTCCACACCATGGGGACTTAGAGTTATTTTCAGAAAATAGTCAAATCATACTTTCCTTAATTGTTGGATTTGCCCCTTGTCCGAGGTTTAACTAAGCGAGTGATCGGCCATGTCACAGTAGATTCATATTCATATTTGTCCCATCATTTGATAGGATTAAGTTGGTCATTGGATGGTCGAATCACATCCATTCCTCGTTGGGCATTCTGCCCATCAGGTTGTGAGCGTGAATCATCAAACGAACGATCGGACCATTCTCATTTCGTTTAGTTCGGTTGTAAACTTATGTAATTGGCTATCTCCAAACTCTAGGAACTTGCTCGGACATGTCAATACTAGTCAATCTGAATATGTAATGCTACAACAAATAAATACATGAAGGAAATTCAAAACTTTATTTTCCAAATGAAAAGAAATGACAAAGCTTATCTTATTACGTATCTGGAAAATAAAATGCTAAAGCAAATCCTAAAAATAAATATAATTGAATGGAAAAGTCAAATAGCATTGTAAATGCTCGCTATTCTACACCCTTAGGAGTGTGATGCCATCAAAAGTTGCTAGCTTGAAAGTTCCATCTCCAAGCCTCTACTCAATGACATACGGTCCTTCCTAATTTGGATTCATATACGACGGGGTAGGAAAGACCAGTTTCAAGACACAATCGCCAATTTCAAAGCTTATAGGTTGGACTTTAGTGTTGTAGTATCGGGCGACTCGGTATCGGTGTGCAGCTGCCATCAAATCAGCTTCTTCGTGCTTCTCATCTACAAAGTCTAGGGATTTCAAGAGGAGATCTTTATTCATTCAGCGTCATAGTAGGTTATTCAATGAGAAGGAACTTCGAGCTCAACAGGAATGATGGCTTCGGAACCATAAGCAAAGGCGAATGGGGTATGGCCAGTCATGGACTTGTGAGTGGTCCTATAAGCCGACGGTAGAAGTCTTTAAATTCAGCTCTGTCGAATTAAATACCATTATCTGTTACAATAGTTCATGGAAGACCAAAACAACAGATAATGTTCTAATCGATGAACCTGATTACTTTCTTGGTCATGGCTAAAGGTCCTGCTTCGGCTCATTTGGTGAAGCAATCAACTGTGACAATGGCGTACTTCGCACTACCTTCAGAGAACAGTAAAAAATTGATAATATCTATACCTAACATGGAAAATAGCCATAGGCTAACCATTTTTGTAATTTCCATCAGCAGAGCTCTTGGATGTTTTACATATACCTAGCACTTGTTGCATCGTCTTACATAGTTAGCAGCATCTCCATTGACGGTCGACCAATAATACCCGTAATGGAGTATTTTCTTTGCTAGAGTTTGCCCCTTAATGTGATCGCTACATTCCCCTTTATGAACTTCCTTTAAGACTCGTTTTATTTTGTCATGAGCGATACACTGGAGCAGGGGAACTGAAAAACCCTTTCTATACATAACTTCTTCCTATATGATATATCGTGAAGCTTTATGAAGGGCTTGTCATTTTTCATTCCTTCTTTCAGGAAGAACTCCCTGTAGCAAATAGTCTTCAATCAGATTCATCTACGACTCCTTATCAGACTCTGTCTCTAGTACCTGGTCAATTTCCATCGGGCTTATGTTGAGCGTTTAATACTTTGACTGGATCCAAGCCCATCTGTTATGTATCCTCGATGGCAGCAAACTTTGTCAATGAATTAGCCTCTTTGTTTTGATCCTGAGGAATGTGCGTAATATCATAGTACTCAAAGTCAATCAGCAATTCTTGGACTTAGTTAAGGTACAAAGCAAGTTTTTTTCTTTTACCTTGCTAGTCTTCCCTGACTTGGTATACTACCAATTATAAGTCAAAAAAGATTTCAAGAGACTTTATCCCCAATTCTTTGGCTAGTTTAAGTCCAGCAATTGGTGCCTCATACTCAGCTTCGTTGTTTGTTGTAGGGAAATCAAGCTTTATAGCATAGAAAATTAACTGATCTTTGGGAGTTATAAGCACGATTCCAGCTCCAGAACAATGACCATTGGATGCTCACCATATGGTAGAGATTTCGTTGCTCTCTAGGAAATCATCCTGCGTAGAAAATTCTGCTATAAAGATCGCCAGTGCATAGCCTTGGATAGCCCTTCGAGGGAGATAAGTGATGTCGAATTGGCTTAGTTCAGTATTCCGCTTGAGTAACCTTCCAAATGTCTCAAGTCGCTGCAGGACCTGCCATAACAGCTGGTTGATATAAACATTGTAAGATGTGCCTGAAAATAAGGGTGGAGCTTTCACGAGGCAATCAACGAATAGTATGCTCGTTTTTATATCTTCGAATAGTACCTTACAGCTCTCATTAATCGCTTGCTAAGATTGGTCTCTAGATCTGATTCTCTTCGCGAAGCAACGCGACACTTATAGCGTGTACCGATAAGGCCAACAGATATATAAGTTTTCATGATCTACCAGCTTTAGCAGGATGGGAGCTCTCTCTAAGTGATTCACAAAGCTTGGAATGCATCTTTATAATCCCGTGTCCATTCAAAATTCCTTTTTCCTCTCCTAATTAAGTCAAAGAAAGGAATGCATTTATTAGTGGTTCTGGAAATAAGTCAATTTAGAGCAGCAACCTTCCCATTAAGGCTCTGTACTTGTTTTATGGTCTTTAGCACTTGGTGATTACGAAGAGCTTGGATCTTCTTTGAATTATCTTTGATTCTACGGGCATTAACGATGAAACCCAAAAACTTTCTTGATGCTACGTCAAAAGAACACTTCAAAGGGTTAATCTTCATTTTGTAGTATCGAAGGATATCGAACATTTCTGCCAGGTCTCTAATGCGGTCGCTAGACCGTCGTGACTTCACGAGCATATCATCCATATATATCTCCATCGTTTTTCCGATCCAATCTTTAAACATTTTATTGACTAGGCGTTGGTAGGTTGCTCATGCATTCTTTAGTCCAAACGGCATTACCACTTACCAATATAATCCAACATCGATAATGAAGCTAGTGTGCTCTTGATCAGGAATGTGCATCAAGATCTGGTATATCTTGAGTATGCATCCATGAAAAATAGCAATTCATTTCCCACGGTTAAATCCACTAGCCAGTCGATCCGTGGAAGGGGAAAGCTGTCTTTCGGGCATGTCTTATTCAAGTCTGAGTAATCAACACATGTCTGTCATTTCCCATTTTTCTTTCTCACAAGTATAGGATTAGATACTCACTTGAGTTAGAGGGCATCGCGAATAAACCCATTGTCTTTGAGCATGTCCACCTCCTCTTTAAGCGCGGCATATGTCTTTGGATCCATGCCATGCCCTTTTTGTTTCACTAGGACTTGCCTCTGGTCGATATTCAATGCATGGCTGGTAATGGCAGGCAAGATCCCACACATGTCAGAGTGAGTCCAAGCGAACATGTCGAGATTCGCTTAGAGAAATCCAGCAAGTTCTTTCATCATCGACGGGCTGAGCTGTGATCTGATCTTTAGGGTCCGTGATGAGTCGTCGTGGCTGATTGTGATGCTAATCGTCAGCTCGGCCGGTGTAGCCTTGTTCTCTTTGGGATCCTCCTCATCATCTCTTGGGGCTACGTCTCTATAGAACCGACTGTCATGCCCAAGACAAGGCTTAGGCACTGGTTTTCAATCTTCAGTGGCTTAGATGCGGTTGGACTTGTGTATACCCTTACATTTCTCCTTTTGTTAAGCATCCCTTAATTTAGCTACATAACAGGCACACCCAGTTGCTTGATCACCATGAACAACTCCAGCATTATTATCTGTCAGGAACTTCAAAGTTAAACACCATGGGGCAAGAGTTGTCCGGAGCTCAGCTAGGGTCGGTCGGCTCAGAAAAGCGTTGTATGGAGAGTCAATATCCAAAACAACAAAAGGCAGAATCCACACTCTGTTACAGTCACCTTCTCCCAACTTCACGGGCAATCCAACATAACCAACAGCTTTGGTTGCAGTATCGTTAAAGTCATGAATGTGGGCTTTAGATGGTTTAAAATCCTTAACTCCCATCCTCACTAATCATAAGCTTTTTTGAAAATTGTATTTACAAAACTTCCACAATCAACCAATATCCTTCTCACTAAAGTGGGGCCAATCATAGCCAAAATGACCATTGGGTCGATTGTCGGAGCTTCTACCTTTTATGCATCTCTGTTTCTAAACACAATATCATGCGTTGCTATTTTGTTGGAGCTCCATCTTCCGTACTTGAACAACATTCAAAGTCACATGCTTAATTGCGCTAGTCTAGCGCTCCATCTCATGCGAACTCTTATCATCCAGACGTGGTCCTTCGACTATTGTATTAAACCAATATTCCACCAGTCCACGCAGGCTCCTCATCCCTATGTGGTGCCTGACCTCGGTTGGGGTCGGATGTATTGTGCTCGCCATCCTATGGGGTTCTTATAAACTGCTGTAACTTTCTTTCTCGAATCAACTTTTCAATAATATACTGGAAATCCTGCATTCATTTGTGTTATGACTATAACATTCATGAAACCGACAATATTTTCCAATCTGTTTCTGCTTCTCCGTTGATTTTTTTGAACGCGGCTTCCTATACTACATAGTATTGCTGATAGACAAATAGGTATTCTCTAGAGATATATTCAGTGGCATGTAAGTATCATATATCGAAATCCTAGGCTTTCCTCTTCCAGATTCCCACCTTCATTCTTGGATCCTATCTCCACGTTTCTTTTATTGATTTGGTTTTTTCTGGACATTCACTTAGACTTTTTCAGAGCTGTCATCAGACTGCTACACTGCAATATTACGCTGTACTCCCTCTCCACTTGATCCTACAACATTCTTCTTCCTAGAGCATCTGGCTTCCTACTTCCTCAAATACAGAGCCACCTTTGCATAAAGCACTCCAACGTTGTTTATGGCTTAACAGCTAGCCAATCACCAAAATCAGGCTCTGGATCGATCCCTCTTATTACGGCCATCAATATTGCATGGTATTTCATAGTACTGATTTCTATGATAGTTGTATGGAATCTCTCCAAGTATTCTTTCAGTGATTCTCCCAGAGCATGGATCACGCTGGATAGGGGCATTAATTCTTTGGGGTGAGTTGCATGCATACAGAACTGCTCCATGAACCTTATTTCCAAATCATCAAATTTAGATATCGACCATGAGAGTAACCTCGTAAACCACATTATTGCTATTCTAGAGAGTAATAGGAAAACATCTACACTTGGTTGCTTCATCTGCTCGTGTGGAATCCATCATCCATTCATATCTCATGATGTGTTGCCTAGGGTTGGTTTTTCCCTCGTAGGCAGGCATCGATGGCATATTGAACCTCTATGGATACTCTACCTGTTGGGCATCATCTGTGAATGGGGTATGGCTCTTCTCAAGGTTCCCCAGTCATCATTGGTCAAGCCTTGGCTCTCCCTCACTAACTGTCTAACCAAAGTCGATAAGTATGACATTTGGATAGTTGGTGCCAAGCGGTGGTCGTGTCTCACCTCACGTGAATGGTCTGATCAATGTCTACGTGCCGTTCCACGCCTTCTTAATTTACCATCCTCCCAATGTATACCACATACGTCCACTTCATAGTCATTCTAGGGAAGAAAGTGGTCAACATTTAAGTGAACTCCATCATCCAAATCAATCGCAATAGCTCCAGCTTGAATCGCAACATGTATAGGTAATTCCCTCATTTGGAGAGGGATCGGTACCAATCCCTTAGGTGGAATCGACACTGAGCAGTCTTGGCAGACCAGGCAGATCCTCCTGTTGATGCCTTGAAGTTTTTGCATGATATCCGTCAATTCTGTGATTCATGATCTGTGATACTTGATTGATGAACTAGAACTCTCCGATACAGTGTAAGGGGTAGGGTCCTTACTTTCCCTCGATGTTGCCAACTGAGTTGGTTCATTAAGTTGATATTGGCTTAAAACCACTAATTTACTTATCAACGGCTATCCACTAGCTCTCTCATTAGATTCTGGAATTTAACTCTTATAATGGAATCAACTGGATTTCGGACTTCAACTGGATCGATATTCACATTCATTGGTTGACTGCTCGGGGCACCTTGCTAGGTACTAGCATTCTCGTTTCCTTTTGTGTTCTGAGAAGTAGATCTAGTGTTCCTTACCATAGTTGATAGCTTTGTTTAGATTTTTTCAAATATGAATTGAATAAGCAAACTTCTAAAAGATAACCATGGATCTCCTTTAGGGGATTTATGTAATCCAATAGCAACAAAGAGATCCTAATAAGTTGAGAATCAAGTTTCTCAGTGAAAGCAGCAAAATACCACCAAAAATTAGCGTAGACACCCAATAAAAGTTTTGAAGAGAAATAAATGAAGAATAAAAAATGAAAACAGAAGATAATAACAAAGAAATAGGAATAAATTGAAACAATAACACACACTACGATTTATAGTGGTTCAGCGTTGTTTGCCTACATTCACTTTGAACAGATTACTTTATTAATCACTTTATAAACTAAGTACAATAGGGATTGGATGAAAATCCTTACTGATAAAAAATTAGCAGCATAAAAGTCCTGAGAAAGAACAACCAAGCCTATATTTATAGACGAAGATGGCCAAAATCTTCATGAAAATTCGACAGAAGGACCTCCAGAACCATATAGACCCACAAGAGGGATCGCATGGCCCAATCCCTAAAGAAGAGTGATCAGTACCGATCTCTAATATGGTGAAATCTTTAGGTGTGATACCTATGGTATTTTCCTCATGCTAAAATATGCTTTGCTTCCAAATTTCATGCCAATTGGATCAGTAAAACTTGAGTTATTGCTTGATCTTTGCTTAAACATGGGATGCTTGCTAATTCCTACCAATCCCTCCTAAGGGAAGAGTGCCAATCCCTTTGAATTCATCTTCTTGAGGTGTGATCACTAGGGTAGGGTCCTTAAGGGTCCCATATCTTGCTCACAAAATTTCATATGCATTGGACTTTTGGATCTAGAAATATTAATTGTTTTCTATTGAAATGCACTTGCTTCCTGAAACATACCAATCCCTATGGTGGAAGATGATTTCTTCCGATCCAAAGATAGAAAAATAAGATGAAAAAATGACTATTCACCTTGATTAGTTGATTGGAGAATGAGATAATTTCCTACCTCTAACTCCTTAGCTTATTCTTCAATTTAAACTCTTCCTGGAACTTTTTAATGGCTGGCCGAAGTATATGGAAGTTAAGATTGAAAAAGTGGAAGTTTATTAAGGTGGAGGAAGAGATATATACAAAGAAATGTAGCCCTATTTCCAAGTTTACCCCTTAGGAAATTCCTCCTAAATTTAGTTAAGTCTTATTTTAGTTCATTCGTTTAGACATGCCATTAGATTTATTAATCTCATCTCCATACTATTCATATTATTCTATTTAATTTATCCAATTAAATATCCCAAATAATGTTAATTAAAATTCGGGGTTATTATAGAATATTTAACAATTTTTTATTTTTTCACTTCATTTTCTATCATTTCTATCTGAACCAAAAAAGAAAACCCCATCTTCATCTTCTCCTTCACCATCGATCCATCGAGCTTCTTGATCCAACTCGATTCTTTTCTCATAACCATCTTCATAGGTCGGTCTGACTCCTTGCTATATCAATCGTCACCGCTACCATCTCCTATAGATCTTGTTAAATAATAGAATCCAAATTGCCTCCGCTTTTCAATTTTTGAAATAGGTAGGTCCAACATCCCTTCCCTGTAATAATTTAGTGGCAAGGTGATGGGATATCGTTCTAGTTTGCATGATTCACTTATAGTGGTTCGATCGGTCATAATGGAGGGGGAAATGGCGACGATCGGTTCGAGTTGTTTATGTTGTTGTGATGGTTGCGATGGCGTTTGTGTTGTGAAATGAAAGACGATTCCAAGTTTATGGAAATAGTGATTAAGCAATTGAAACAATCGTAATTGAGTCGATCGTTTGCTTTAGTGGTTAAGGGGATATTCGAATAGAAATTCTAGGAATGATGGCTTAAAGGCAAACACAGTGTTGAGAATGATCATTTCGATGGATTAGTACTTGAAAAAGATAAAGAGAAATTGGACCGGTCATTTTCTAGTAGGGTTTCAGCCGATCGTTTTTTGGATCGGTAGTTGGAGATTTGAAATGGAGTGAAGTGTGAAACTGATACCTAAGGTAGGATCAGTCGCAACGATCGATGTAGATAACAATCGGTTGGAGTTGCTAGAATAATTAGTCGTGACATGATCGTGCATAACCAATTGGTTATGCGCATTGGGATAGATCGGTCGTAACATCATTAACGATCAGTTGTTGGTTTAACTTTGATGAACATACCTAAAATCCTCAAACCATAATGAGAACTTTGCGATGAGCCTCAGCCTTGAACACTTGAATGGTCATACATGATTTGAATATGAAACAGGCTGCATATTCATATGTATATGACAATTGAACGGTGGAATGAACTCGACTAATCTTCTGCATATTTATATTTGTTTCCTATGCCTTGGATAGATTTTTGAAGCTCATCCACTCCGAAATGCATAACTTGAACTTTAACATACCAATGCTTAGATTGAACCCTTAGCCAGTGACGTGAATAATCGGTTGAGATGATCAGCAATGAATGTCACACCGATCGAACTCCGGAGTCTCGTCCTAGTCATAGTTTTTACGTCTAAACTATTTTTCTCTACATTATATGACACTACACCACTCTGCACTATCACACACTTTGCACGGGGGAAACGGTTTTTCTAATGATGATTATCTACTGAATTTAGTAATCATGGGTTCCAAATGCTCAGGGCATTTAGCTGCCATGTCTATCTGACAGCCTTCATAGCAAAACAATACAAGTACCGAATCGAGCTCCATGACTGCTTCCGATAGCTCTCCCTCGGACATCAAGCTGAACAATTGAGAAGTTCATGTCCATTACCCAACCTTTCTCTATCGTTCCTGTCCTTGCAGCAGAAGTGATAGACCCTGCTCCCGACACCTTAGAAAACGAGATATTTTTTGAAGATCCGAAGGATTCTGCAGCTTCAAAAATTAATAAAGCCCCTGTTCATAGAATTTATGCTAGACACGGATTCCGTTTAATGACGTGCGAGTCCCAACTCGGAATGACAGAGCTCATATGCCCCTTAAGGGGTTCACTACATGCAACAAGTTCATGTATTGGGCAGGGTGTGTCCTACCCTTCAGTTCTTTTATTCAAGAGATGCTATATCATATGAGGTTAGCATCGACACAACTTCATCCAAACAGCTATGCCTTGCTAAACTGTACCTACATGGCATTCATGGAGTTCATCCTCCAACTCCTAAAGGTATTCAATTTATTTTCACCTTCAAGCAATGAAAGGGAAGCGTATCATTCACTTTTCTCAAGTCGGCTAAGAAGTGCCAGATCTTAACTGGCACTTGGAACAAGTTGAACGCGGAGTGGTTCTATATTCATTGCCAACCTGGCTTTTCCAGATGGTGATTAGAAGGACGTAAGTATTACTCCTTGCTTAATTTATTGAGTGCTTGTATCCAGGTCATGTCTAGAGTTAAGAAACTTTTCTGGTTTGTGTAGGTTTTTATGCATGACCCAACAGAAAAATTACACAGACATGGTCTTGGCACTAAAAAGGGTTCCATCAAAAGATAGAGACGTCGAGAATCTCCCTACTGATGAATGCCTCATTACCTACTGCCTAGTGGAAGAGGATCGTAGCATAGGGCTACCGGTTACTGTTGGAGTTATAGGGACCGAGCAGCGGGATGCAGATGATGATGAAGGCCGTCAAGCTGATCCTATTGTGCCTCCAGTTGAGGGGACTCCGGAAGCTATCGATAAAGATGCAGTAGGAGATGAGGGTGACGACCTCGGTGGCGATGACGTGGGTTCTAGTTTCAGGGCTGCGGTCGGATCCTCACAAACCTCACAATCCCCCACTCTCGAAAAAAGAAAATGGAAGAAATTTGTTTGTAGGTTCCCTAAGAGTTGCCACTTCAAATAGCCCAAACTATCCATCACCTCTTAGGTTATTTCGATTTAGCCCGCTTCTCAACCTTCAGAGCACTTGGACAAGAGGCATTATTTGATCTTCCGATGCTGATTATGTTGATTCCTTTCATTTTACTGACATGAGCATATGCGGATCAGAATTTCTTTCCAGAGATGGGGCTGGAAACCCTCTTACCACTAGTGGAGAGGTTAATCCTGCTAGTAAAGCTTCAATAACTGGTCCGTTGGGGGAACAAGGGCACGCACAATCACACGCACTTCACAATATTGCATTGCACTTATCTCATGTCCTTCAATACTTAGAACTGATTCATTCTTTTTATTTCTTTGCAGAAACAATGGTAAGGAAGAAGCACATGTTTTAGTCTCTACAAGAAATATCATGCTAGAATCATGGTTCTTGTTCTGGCTTATACTGCTAAGATAGCAATCGCGAATACAACCCTAGCTATCGTTCCAATCGAGATCAGGATTATCAGAGTAGAGATGATAGAAATAGATCTTCCCATGATAAACATCGATCCAAGTCTAGATCTCCTCATCTTAAAGGTTATGAAAGGCAACAAGATTGCCACGGCGACGTTCCTCCTCTTGACACCTCTCATGGTCCCTCTTCCACTTCAGTTTCTTTACAATCCATTGTTCCATCTCATCCTTAGAGACCCAACGATCGTCGGCGTAATGAGCATGATGTTTACCAACAAAGGTCGGGTAAAGAAAGCACGACGCCCAAGTTGTCACTGAAGCTTTACAACTTGATGCCGCCGCTCATATGGCCCAACTTAAGTTAGATTTTCCAAATGTATGACTCGATGGATTTTTCTTTGTACCTAATATTATGAAAATTCCTAAAAATGTCCAACAAAATGACCATGGATTGTGTGAATGATATCCATAAGAAGTATAATGAGTGCATGAGAGCGGTGGAGAGGATTTCTAAAGTATTTTGAAGAGAGCGGTAGAGATTGAGAAGTTGAAACATCAAGTGGCCCAAGACTAGTGGATCATTGAAACTCTAACCAATGAGTTAGAATTTTTAAGGAGCCCACAGGCAGAGGCCTAGAGAAAATAAGAAATGACCATCAAGGCACTTAAGGATGAGAAAGCTAGGCACTTAGCCAGGGTTGAAGTCCTTTATTGTTAGAACCATAAACTGGTGTTAAAAAGGATGCAGCCTAAAAAAGAGCAACAGAATACGATACTAAGTTTAAGCTTGAATCCAAAGATTAAAAAAAGCACTGAAATCTGGCCAGGACGCCTATGATGAATTGGTTACCATCAGGATTGAAAGAGAAGCGGCTGTCGAAAAGGCTAAAGACATTGATGCCCTTGTTAAATGAGAAGTGGAGACCACGGAGGAGGTTATGGAAGAACTAGATCCACTGCTTAATCTTTACAATGTCAATGTTCGAAAGCACAGAAACTTGGAGTGGATCCGGGGTAACTACTCTTTCCATCTTGTACGTGCTTGGAAGTATCTTGTTCAAGAGGAGAAAAAGGCCCTCGGAATTGAAGAAATCGATCTGATGAGGCTGGAGGGCAATATTCTATTGGGTGATGAACTTAAGGTTCTACATGAAATCCAACTTGTACTCTAAAAAGAGTGTGTCACACTCAACATGAAGCTAGTGGAGGTTCCGGATCTATGTCACACAATGTCACAGATGACCAGAATCCGGTGACCCAAGCTATCACCAACACCATCGTGCATTCTTCTATCGATCCTGGTCATAATCCGAAGAAGCTACATATTGCTACATCTAGTGGACTCTCCCAGATTATGGAAGAAGGTTTTGGTGGCAGTTTGGCTCATGTTGGGGACCAATCTGGAGAAGGTATTTCATTAAACTCACATTTCCTTCAGAAAGCCTGAGTGTCCTCGGTCGATATATCTAATCTCATTAGTTATATTTCCTCGGCTTTAGATCTGCCAGCTGCAGTTCCACCTTTTCCTCAAGAATCTCAACCATGACCTCAGCTGCTTGCGATGGAAACCATTACTATCACGGCTTTGCAACAACCCAAGACGGTCTGGAAGAGGAGGCCTTTGTGATTGATGAGCACTTAGTGGACGCTTTGTTGAGGAAAGAAAGCAATCCACGTCAAAAGATTCATGTTGATGATGACATTGTGATTATTGGAGCTTCCCAATCCTTGTCAGGCCCCTCTATGCAAGAAATGGCATAGAAACTTAGGATGGACATTGCCCTTGACACGAAATTCATGCATGAGAAAATGAAAATCGTTCCCTCTCCCATCTCCATTGTTTTACCTGGAGAAAATGTGGATGCTTTTACTCCTCGGCCAGAACCTGCTCAAGATGCACCTATTGGGTCAACCCAGACTACTCCGATGAAAGGCCAAGGAAGCGGGAAGAGAGGAGAGAAGAGGAGCATGGAAAGTTCAAGTGAAATCTCTCCCGATTCCAAGAAGAAGAAGAGGAAGTCGAGGAGGAAGTGATTCTTTGCGTACACTCATTCTCCCAAGTCTTTTAGGATTATTGGCTGAATTTGTACGGGATCAGCCCCTTTGATTCTTTTGCTATGAATACTTGTACTTGACTTTCCAAGCTTATTTAAAAAAAATCTTTTACTTTTGTTAAACTTTTATGTGAATTTGCTTAAGTAGCTGAGCAATTACATTTTTCATTCAATGTACTTGTAATTCGTTGCTTATCTATTTGTATGATAATCCATTAGTTTTATCCCAAGGCCTACAAATGGTCGTGGCCTCAAGTCATATTAGAAAGTGGGCTCAAGCCCTTGTGTTATGTAGTTAGATTCAACGTTTTAAATGATTATACTCCTGCCTCCAGTTCTCGGGTTAAAGGAGTTAGATAATGGATGGTTGAATTCTATCTTTAGCCAATTTGTACAACTCCTATCGATCTTAGGTTGGAGTTAACGTAATAATGAGTGGTCGAATCACACTCATCTATTTGTTTATACTCAAATTTGCACTGTGAAGATAGAAGTTCATTGGCAGATTGTCCGATTTCACCCAATTTGTGTTTATACTCTGGTCAACGCTCTAGAGATTTAAAGTTATTTCCTAAAATAGTAATCGTATTTTCCTTGATTGATTAACTTGCCCCTAAGCCTGAGGTTTAACTTAGAGAGCGATTAATCGTGTTACGATCACTTTTTTGTTCTCCCATTGCTTGGTAGGATTAATTTGAATATCGGATAGTCAAGTCACATCCATTTCTCGTGAAGTATTCTGCCCACTGGGTTGTGAGTGAGAATCAACGAATGAACTATCAAAGCATGTTCATTTTGTTTAGTCCAATCGTGAACTTGTGTAATCGGTTGGCTCCAAACTCTAGGAATCTGCTCGTACATGTCAATATTAGTTAGTCAGGTATCCTAACTAATATGTAATGCTACAACAATAACGGATATGAAGGAAATTTTAGATTTTGTTTGCCACATGGACAAAAATAGTGTAATTTGACTTATTACATATTTGGAAAATCAAATGCTAAAGCAAATTCGAAAATTAAATACGTCTGATGAAAAATAAATAGCTAAGTGAAATATAATCTTAAATGCTCACTATTCCACGTCCTTAGGAGTGTGACTCTAGACTCTGTCAACTGTCACTAACTTGAAAGTTCATTCTCCAAGCCTCTGTTCATTGGCATACAATCCCTCCTAAGTAGGATTCATGGGTGACAGGACAGGAAAAACCCATTTCAAGACTAGATCGTTGATTTCAAAGGTCCTAGATTGGACTTTAGTGTTGTAGTATCGGGCAACTCGATATCGATTTGCAGCTGCCCTCAAATCAGCTTCTTTGTGCCTCTCATCTACCAAGTATAGGGATCCTAAGAGAAGATCTCTATTCGTTCAGGAGTCATAGTAGGTCACTCGATGAGAAGGGACTTCAAGTTCAGTATGAATGATGGCTTTGGAGTCGTAAGCAAGAGCTAATGGAGTATGGCCAATCGTGGACTTGTGGTGGTTCTATAAGCCTGTAATGCTGTTAGGAGTTCATCCACCCACTTGCCTCTTGTCTTTTCCATACATTTCTTTATAATGGACTTCATGAATTTGTTCACAGCTTCAACTTGTTCATTTGCTTGAGGGTGAGCAGCCGTCGCAAATCTCTTTTCAATATGAATCCGATGATTGAAGTCTTTGAATTCGACATTGTCGAATTCGGTTCCATTATCAGTTACAATGGTTCGTGAAAGACTAAAATGACGGATGATGTTTCAAACAATGAAGTTGATTTCTTTCTTTGCCGTGCTTGCAGTTAATGGTCCTGCTTCGGCTTATTTAGTGAAGTAGTCAACTAATACGATGGCGTACTTCGCACCACCTTTAGAGATCGGTAAGGAGTTGATAATATATGTCTCATGTGGAAAACGGCTATGGACTAGCCATATGTGCAATTTCTATTGGCAGAGCTCTCGGAGCTGTTGCATTCATCTGGCATTCATTGCATCGCTTAGCATAATCAGTGGAGTATTGGTTGATAGTTGGCTGATAATACCTATAACAGAGTATTTTCTTTGCTAGTATTTGCCTCCTAGTGTGATCACCACATTCCCCTTCATGAACTTCCCTTAGGATTCTTTTATTTCATCATGACCAAAAAATCGGAGCAGGGGAACAGAAAAACCCTTTCTATACATGACTCCTTCCTGAATGATATATCATGAAACTTTGTGAAGGATTTGTCATCTTTCATGCCTCTGTTCGAAAAGGACTCCCTGTAGCAAATAACCTTTAATTGGAGTGATCCACGACTCCTTCTTAGACTCCGTCTCTAGTACCCAATTGATTTCCACTAGGTTTATGCTTGGAGTGGCTAGTACTCCGACTTGAACCAAGCTCGTTTGTTATGCATCCCCGATGCTAGCAAGCTTTGCCAAAGGGTCAGCCTCTTTATTTTAATCCCAAGGAATGTGCGTGATCTCATAATACTCAAAGTCGGTCATTAACTCTTGGACTTGGATAAGGTATAGAGTAAGTCATTGTTCTTTAGCTTGGTAATCTCCCCTGACTTGGTATACCACTAACTGGGAATCATAAAAGATTTCAAGAGATTCTACTCCCATTTCTCTGGCAAGTTTGAGTTCAGCAATCGGAGCTTCATACTTAGCTTCGTTATTAGTTGTAGGGAATTCAAGCTTCAAAGAATGTCAAATTTATCGATCCTCTAGACTTACTACCATGGCCCCAACTCCAGAACAACAATTATTGGATGCTCTATCTGTATATATTTTCCACCGATTGGTAGGGGCTTCACCGCTCTTTAGGAGATCATCTTGTGCAGTGAATCCCATTATAAAATCCTCCAGTGCCTATCCCTAGATGGCTCTTCGAGGGAGATAAGTGATGTCAAATTGGCTCAATTCAATGTTCCACTTAAGTAATCTTCCAAACGTCGCTGGTCGCTGTAAGACGTGTCATAAGGACTGATCAGTGTAAACGTTGATGGGATGAGCCTGAAAATAGGGGTAGAGCTTTCATGAAGCAACAATAAGCAGTACGCCAATTTATCTATCTTCAGATAGTTCCTTTCAGCTCTTATCAATCATTTTCTAACATAATAGAGCGCTCTCTGGATTCGATTCTCCTCATGAAGCAGTACGACACTTATGGCATGTTCCAACATGCCCGAGTAGATATACAAGTCATTGTAATCCACTGGCTTTGACAAGATGGGAGGCCTCTCTATGTTGTTCATCAAAGCTTACAATCCTATGTCCATTCAAAGTTCCTTTTCTCACTTCTATTCAAGTCGAAGAATGGAATGCATTTGTCGGTGGCTTTAGAAATAAACCAGCTCAGTGGAGCAACCTTCCTATTTAGGCTCTATACTTGTTCGATAGTCTTTGGCACTTGGATGTTGCGAATTGCTTGTGAGCATTGACGATGAAACCCAAGAACTTTTCCAATGCAACACTAAAAGAACATTTCAAAGGATTGATCGTCAACTTGTAATATCGGAGGATGTTGATAATTTCTGCAAATCTCTACTGTAGTCACTTGATCATCGCGACTTCACAAGCATATCATCCATTGTTACCTCCACCGTCTTTCCAATCCGATCTTTAAATATTCGGTTAACTAGGTGTTAATAGGTTGCTCTAGCATTCTACAATCCGAATGGCACTACCATATATCAATACAATCCAACGTCAGTAATAATGCTGGTGTGCTCCTGATCGGGATGTGCATTGGGATTTGGTTATATCCAGAATATAAATCCAAGAAAGATAGAGACTTATGCCTTGCGGTAGAGTCCACTAGCTAGTTAATTCTCGAAAGGAGAAAACTATCTTTCGGGCATGCTTTATTTAAATTCGAATAGCCAATGCATGTCCGCCACTTTCCATTTGCCTTTCTCACAAGCATAGGATTAGATACCCATTTAGGGTAGAGGATACTCCAAATAAACCAATTGCTTTTGAGCCTATCCACTTCTCTTTAAGGGTGGAAGATCTCTCCAGATCCATGCCATACCTTTTCTATTTTACCGAAAGATGCCTCGGGTTCATGTTTGATGTGGTGCTTACAATGGCAGGCGAAATCCCACACATATTAAAATGAGTCCAAACGAATACATCAAGATTCGCTTGGAGAAAACAAGCAAGTTCATCGAGGAGGCTGAGCTATGATCCGATCTTCAGGACCCATGATGGATCGTTGTGGCTGATCATGATGTTAATCATCAGCTCAGCCGGTGCGACCATGGCTTCTTTGGGCTCGTCCTCATCATTTCTCGGATCTATATCTTTGTAGAACTAACTATGGAGCCCGAGCCAAGGCTCAGACCCTATTTGCTAATCTCCATTGGTTTGGATATAGTTAGGGGTTATTTCCAATGATTGCAAAAGGTTTTGATTTCAAAAGGTTTGATTTCGAAAGGTTTGATTTCAAAAGGTTTTAATTTCAAAAGGTGTTAATTTCGAAAGGTTTGATTTCGAAAGCTTTTGAACGGGTTATCTTCAATGATGCTTTCAAAGGAAGGTTTCCGAAGGGGCTAACTTCGAAGGGTTATTTACTATCGAATGGGACTTCATTCGAATAATTTTGAAGGGTTTTTTAATCATTTTTCTTAAGCAAAACTTTGCTAGGTCAAAGTGGCTACTTCAAAGGGTTATAGCATAAAACACTTATCTTTGTTTAAATATATAAGGGGGATCCTTATTCAAATTGAATGTTATAAAAACCTTGGGGACACCGGGGGGGTTTAACGTTTTCAATACATAGTTTGGGGTTACAAATACAAATATGCTTTCGAAAATATACATTGGGGCTATCAATGTGTTTTTATTTCATTTTACCTAATTGGGGATATCAATGGGAATAGGTTAAACAGGTGGTATACCTGGGGAAAAAACTAATCACGGGGATCATGAATTTTCAAAAATAATCGTAGGGATCATGATGTTTTAATTGGCCAAGTGATGGGTTCTTGGTTAACCAAGGAAAACCATGGAATGTGCAATGGATATCCCACATAAAATTTCTAAAGTAAAGAATGTTTTGCCAGAGGTGGTTAGCCTTAGGATTTGGAACCCAGGGGTTAATAGTCATCCTAGGAAAACCATGGAGTGTGTAGTGGATAGCCCACATCATCATTTATAAAACAATGTACGATGGATAATCTGCATTTATTTTTAAAGTGTTCGGGATAGACAGTCCTATTAAATTATGACAAATAGTCAGTTTAAAGTTTTTAGAGGGGAACTCTAATAAATTGATTTTAGATGGGATATCTAATAAATGGGTGGATGGGATATCCAATGCATATGATTTATGGTTTTATTTCATATTATGTTAAGACTAATCATTTTAGATGTAGGGTCATAGTAAATGATTTGCATGTTTATTTTGAGTACTAGTGAGGGGAAAACCCGTTCCACTAAGTGGCATGACCTCACTAGCTATCTATTTATGCTAAGAAATAATAGGGGATTATTCATACTGGACTTATAGCCTGACTCGAAGTTTGTGTTTCTCCACAAACTCTTGGGTACTCAAAAATTAATTTAAGTAGTCTGAAAGTGGGAGACTTTCAATTTTTGAAAGAATAAGCTTCTAGAGACGTGCAGGAGACAGTATTAGCTATATAAGAGCTATTTTGTGTATTTCGCTGTGATGTACTAAGAACTATAAAGTTCATATTTATTAGTTCTCTGATCATCATAAGGGGACATCTTCATATGTTGCTCTCATCGTATTTTGTACATATATATATGTGATCTGAACGTGGTTAATGTCTGGGATTATGTAATCAAATCTTAAATTGAATTCATAAGAAATGAGAAATTCTGTTTTATTGAAGTTTAAAATTTTTCATATTCTTGTGTTTATGTGTTGCCAATAGTTTCAACATTCCAGTTTTGGTCACTTAGGAAATAACACCTATGGATGACTACAACATCCGTAGCAGTTAGTTTTGAGCCTTCGAAAGAGTGGACCGAACCAACAAAGCCTGCAGTTCAATCAAATGGCCAAATCAAGAAACGATCGGGTGTGATCGTTCTGTTATAGATGTATGTCGATCATTCTCTTTAATACACAGCGCAATTGATTCGTTCAACATATACTTGGATCATATACGATCCAAAACTAATGGCTTTAGAACAATCCATCATCTTCTTTCTCGAGTTAAAAAAGAGAGAACGGAGAATGATCGGACATGATCCGATCTCAATCAAATTTGTTTCGATCCATATTAAAAATGGATCAAGTATGTTCCATTTACTTGATGGATTTATGCCGATCCATCGAAAAAAAGAGGTGAAACATATGCAGAAAGTTGACAATGACCCATGAGCGTGCAATCGTGATTAGGTGTCAGGCATCAATATACGTGCTGGTGTACGTCTTAAAATGTTTCAATTTCTTGAAATTGACGGACATTGAATTTTCACTTGTATTAATCGAAGAAAAATTTGAACAGTCAACCGAGGCCTGCGGATTCACTCAAACGAAGAATTAATTTATCACCATCAAGACGTGACATGAAATTTATACTATTGGAAATCAATCAATCGTCATGTCAAATAGAAAGTGATGGACTCTTCAAGAAAAGTAATTCATCGAAGGGATGACTACTTTCGAAAAACTAGATGGATTCCTTTTCGACGACTCTAACTTGCATCGACTCAAAACATGTCATGTTGAAACAAGATGTACTTTGGAGCGCAAGTGTTATCCAACCTTTTGGCCTAGATATATGCGAACTGATTAGACAAGTTAGACTCGACTGTCATCAAGACCAAAAAGTTAGATTACCAATTACAAAGCTCAGAGATCATACATAGATGATGATATGAAGCAATAGCGAGGAGTCGATAGAACGATAAAAATATGAAAATATACCATTTACGGAAAATGGATCGTGTACGATCCATATTCACTAATTATGAATCGTATCGTATAGATACTGCAATTCAATTTAGCTGAAAACGATCAACATCTCAAAATCCATAAGTTAATTACGCATGAAACTTTGGAAACATCAAAATATTGAAGAGTGGAGCCCACCATATCGATCACATGCCAAAAGGAGCTCATAGAATGATCAGTACCGATCGTTATTATATATGAAGTGGGACCCCTAATCGATACTGTGACAAATTCTGGATCTGGAGACTCCGTTGCCGAAATTTCAGAAAGATATTTTGTCATGTTCTCCTATACATATAGACTTAATTGTTCATTTTGGGGATCTTTATGCTGTTTGTCGCTTTGCACTTTTACACCGTTACATCCCTCTGTACTCAATGATTCAAGTGATAAATAAAGTTATTTCTCCAAAGTGGACGTAAACATTCAACACCGAGCCACTATAGATCGTTGTTTTCATGTTTTGCTTATTTCCTATTATTTAATTGCTTATTTTCTTTTTTCATTTATTATTCTTCATTTATTTCTCTACAAAATCTCTATTGGGTGTTTGTGACAATTTTTGGTACAAATAACCATTAAAACTTCGTTATTTAAAATGATTGGTTAATCTTAAACCATCATTAACATAATGATTAATTAAATTTAAAACATTATTATTATAGTGATAAATCGATATTAAAACATTATTAGCAGAATGATAAATTAACTTTAATACCTAATTATTTAAATAATCAATTAGCCATAAACATCATTAGTTAAAATGATTAATTAATTTAGAAAGCATCATTGATACAATGATTAATTAATCTTAATCTTATTATTATCTAAATAATTAACTATTTTAAATCATCATTATTAATATGATTGACCAATTTTAAAACACTATTAAGAAAATAATTAATTGACTTTAAATCATTATTAAAATAATCAATTAACTTCCAAACATTATTATTCAAACAATAAATTTATTTTAAACCATCTTTATTTAAATAATTATCTTTGTAAAACCCATGCACAAGATTTAATAAAATATTTCAAAGGGGATACCATTTCCATTCAAACATCACATAATTTAAGTATGGGGATATATATAAAATAAAATAACACTATGCACATATAGAAAACATAACTTATCAAATATTAATCTACTGCCATAAAATCCAATGTCCAAAAAATATAATAACAGAACGGGGATTTATTCCTCTAAACAGATGTCATTTATATTTTATCCAACCAAATGTTAACAAAACAGGGTTTTATTCTGCTAAATAGATGTCAGTTATAATTTAATTAATAGAACGGTGTTTTATTATGCTAAACAGATGTCATTGGATTTCATATCCAATTGGGGGTTACTTAAGGGTAATCGACGAAGAAAAATCCCTTAGATGAAATATTCTTTAAAAGAGAGTTTGCTTTCAAAACAAAGCCAATCTCTTAGAAATAAAGTAGGTCTAAACTTTAAAACATTTATTTAATAATTAAATAACATTTAAACTCTTTATTTAATAATAATTTAAACCTTTAATTAATAATTAACTATTAATTAAATAATTAAATAACAATTATATATTATTTAAAATAGTTAATCTGTAAATAAAACATTATCTATTAATTAATATTAATTAATAATTAAATAATACTTAGTTAAACTTAAGTAATAATTAAACTTTTATTAAAATAATTAAATCTTAATTAAGTTTTAATTAAAATTTAACTTAATTAGTAATTAATTAAACCCTTTATTTAATAACTAAATAATTAATCATTGATTAATAATCAAACATAAATTAATCCTTAAATAAATTATCAATTAATAAACAATATTTAATTAATTTTCTAATTATAATTAACTTAATTAATAATTAAGTACTAATAACCTTTATTAAGAAATGATTAGGTGCTAATTATCTTAGTTAATTAATTAATTGAATAATCATTAACAAAATAAATAATTAATCAATAATAATTACTTTTCAAAACTTATATTAAGTTTTGAAAACACTTTTCAAAAAGATACTTAAGTTAAAATATTTTAATTCAAAAAGAGTTCGTTTTTCATGAATAGCATTTATAGCGACTAGTGCTATAGGATCTGTAATTTTCAAAACTTGATTTATAATTCAAATCACTTTCCAAAAACTTTACTAATCTTTTTGACATACTTTTATAAACTTCAATATAGCTTTTTGAAAACATAAACTAAAGTTTAAAACTTTATAAACTTTTCTCAAAAAAATACATAAGTAAACAACTTAGTAAACCAAGAGATTTCATGTCATGACCAACCACTTTACCACTAACTTTCTTAGCTTGGAACATCCTAAGAAAATTACAAACCCAGACTCATGAGCACAACATATGAATATATTACCACCACATACAACAAGTCAAGAATTCTGACCGTATACCATATTAACATTCGCTTATTAACTTTTGCTTCAAACTTTAAGTCATACAGTATCAAAGCAATATGTCTATATACATCAACATCCAACAAATCAAGCAACATACTTCATAACCAAGTTTAACAATATTTAAAGGTTAGAATTTTATATAAAAGCAAAAAAATTCTCACCTTAAGCTATCCAACCTATTTTAGAACTTCACCAATTTTTTCGACCACCTAGCTCCTAGCTGCTTGTGGAAAGACAAGATTTTGTTAGCTAAATGCCACAAATAGGTTCAGCCATGACCTGTAAAGATGAGGTGAAGACTTGTTTTAGAGAGGTGGAGGGACTTCGGATAATGTTGAATTCACAAAGCTGGGCCTAAAATTTAGTCATCTTCTCTTGGATTTTTGGCTATTTACTCTCGGAATATGGAGAAGTTTTCTTAGAGAAAGTTCTTGTAAATTCTCTTCTTTACCGTTTGGAAATAAGAATTAGTCAATTTGGGTTTGGTTTGAGAGATATATGGTCAAAATAAGAAGAAGTATTTTCGGACTTGAAAATATGGGTCCGAAAACATTCTATAAAAAAATGATATTATGACATGGCTAAGCTCAAAATTTGAAGAAATGGTACAAATGAAAGTTGTATTCACTAGAATATTCTACGGATTTAAAAAAATTTCACCATTAGGATAAGATATGAGGAAGGTATGATAAAATAAAAAGGATGGAAAATTTGAAGAAGTGAAGGGCTATTTATAAGCAAGAGAAGATTGAATTACCTAAATACCATTGTCCTTCACCCTCTGCTACCCTCTTGCCACCTCACCTAGCCTCCTCCATCTCATGTACTCATGCCCACATCCTTGTTCCCTTTTATTATTTCCATGCAAACATGTTTAAGTATTCTTTGTACTTAATATTTTTAATAATATGACATTTATACTTTTATTTTAAACTTTATATACTTACGTATGAATACAGATATACATACACTAATACAAACATATACACATATAATAACTTATTTGTAAATATGTGTACTTATACTAAAGGGTTCACAACATTTTCGATAACTTTCAGCAGACGAAAAGTCGAAAAACGAGTTACGGTCCCATTTTCGTTTTTTTTCAAACTATTTATTTTGTAAACAGATTCGGAAAACTATTTCACCACTATTATTTATTATTTAATAGCGTTTTATTTTAATTATAAAAACTATCATTTGAATATTTAAAATTAATTAAAAATTCGCAAATAAAAGCGGTGAAATTTTGGATTGTTATAAAAATATTAACTTTAAACAATTTTATCAAAATGAATCGATTCACTTCAAACAAAAATCAATTACCTTTTTAAAACTATTAATTTCCTTTAATATCATACTTAAAATGATAAATCAACTTCAATCAAGGATTAATCATTTTTAAAACATCTTCATTTACAATAATCAATTAGCTTCACTCCTGGGTAATTTCTTCAAAATGACACTATTTAAAAAGATTAATTACTTTAAAACATCCTTGTTTAAATGATTAATAATCTTAAAAAATCATTATTAAAATGATTAATCAATTTTAAAATGCCATTATTAAAATAATTAGTTTGATTTTAAATCCTTATTATTAAAATAATTAATTAATTTTAAAACCTAATTATTAAAACTATTAATTTATTTTAAACCATCTTTATTTAAACAATTAATTATCTTTGTAAAACCCATGCACAAGATTTAACAGAATATTTTGAAGAGAATAACATTTCCATTCAAACATCACAAAACACAAGGGTGAACACAAATGCAAAGGCAATTAACAACTGTACATAATTAGAGAACATCTCTTGTCCAATATGAATATGCTGGCGTAAAATTCAATGTCCAAATGTACATAGCAGAACAGGGATTTATTCTGCTAACTGGGTGTCCAACTAATCTACTTAATTTAATTATAGCGAAGTAGGGATTTATTATGCTAAATAAATATCATTTATATTTTATCTAATCAAATGATAGCAAAATGGTATATTATTATACTAAACAGATGTCATTTTTTTAGTATAACTTATTCACATTTGTATAGTAACTTAATGGTGTCGACAATCGAATCCCTTATGTTCAAAACTATTATTTTATAAAAGGGAGTTGCCTTTAAACAAATTGATTCTTGGAAAACAAAGAAATTAAATTTTTAAATGTCTTTTAAATAATTAACTAAAGTTAAACCCGTTATTAAATCATAATCAAATCGTAGTTAAGTCTTACCTAAACTTATTTGTTAATAATAAATAATTAACTTATAATATCCTTTTATTAATTAATTAATCATAATTATACACTTACTTAATAATTAATTAATTTTTATCCATCCTTTTGACCAAGCAGCATTCAAATAGACTTAAACAATCGACTCAAACGAGCGAACGATGGAGAAATGATCCAAGGACTTTGGTAATATCATAAAAAGGCAAGAAAAATAAAAGAAATATCAAAAAATGAGTGAAGAGAGTTGAAGTTTTGGAAACTTAAGTTTTTGAAAGGGTGGACTAGAAGCAAACCCAATAAATCCTCAGGGCTGACTTGAAATGGGATAACCATAGAAAAACTCCAAGCTCACCTAGAGCAAACCATGCAGAAATCCCAAGTTATAGGATGGTACCGAGTCCTACTCAGGGATTAGCATCGACTCCTGAAAGCTCGGGTCAAGCATATAGAAAAGCTCGGGTCAAGCATACAAAAATCTCGGGTTTGACTCCAAGCAGGCGAAGCGAAACTCAGAATATGAAAATCTCAGGTCAAGCCCCAAGTAAACACTCAAATTTTGCAGGTTAAGCTCCAAGAAAGTTCAGCCAAAGCCAAAACAACATAAATCAAGACAACACAACAATGGGACCTCCTAAGTTGGGGATCGGTACCGACCCCCACCTAGAGATCGGTACTGAATCCCAAATATGGCTTGGGTTGACCCCATCTTCTGCCTACATGCTATCTTGGTGCCAATAGCCTATTTCTAACGTCGATTTGCTAATTCATTGCAATTCTCCATCGATCTCCATGGATGCTTGAAACTATAACTTTTTTCTCCTTCAACTCCATTATTGGGACCTAGAAGCAAGCTTATATTGGTGCAAATAACCATGGAATCATAAATTTAACGACAACGCGATCCGTGATGAAGGGTTGAAGTCACCAAGAATGATGAATTTGGGGATCAGTACTGACTTCCATCTCTTTTTGAGGTGGTGCTTACTTTTTGGTTTGAAATTCTAAATGCTAAAGTTGTATCGAGTCCTAAGAACTTCTACCCTAAGTTGTAAATCAGCAATAAAATCTTAAAGTGGATGTAGGTCTTGCTTTACCGAACCACTATAAATGACTACGTCTTTTTTCTTTCCTATTTTTCATTTATATTTTGTTATATTTCTTCACTTTTTTTCTCTACATAAATCTTTGGGTGTTTGGCCAACTTTTGGTTCAAACATTTTAGTGCTTTCACTAGGAACCCAACTCTCAGTCTATTTGGATACTTGTCTACTATTAGATTGCCTAAAATCCAAGTAAGAGATCCACTTCCTTCTCAACTAGTTTTCCTACTACTCAAATTTAAACAACATCTACAGGAAGCTATCTTTGATGGCTCTCAAGAAAGACAAAGTTGTCGCCTCCTCAAGAGCTACCGGTGGAGTATAGAATGCTAACAATTAAATTCTAAAAGAAGCTTCACAGAATGATCCCATGGATACCCATAATCCCTCAGATCTCATCACCAGGATTGACTTTGAATAGATGATGAAAGAACTATAGGATAGCCATGCAGAGCTGTACTAGCAAATCCAGGGGAATAGGAGCTTGATGAAACAACTGAACACTGGACGTAGAAGGACTAGGAGAGAGCCATCTCCTCCATACTTGGAATCAGGAAATTCCTCATCACCTAACTACCTCAGGAGGAATAAAAGGAAACAAACGGATGCAAACGAAGATGGGATGTCAAGGTTGGAGTTAAGAACCGATCCTAATCAAGGCACCGGAGTCTGTGCCAATCCCATTTTGTGGGTCGGTATCGATCCCACTTGGGGTTGGCGAAAAGCCTATTCATCAAGATTCATGTCTTCGACTCGGTAATTGCATGCATTATGACTGACCAGGGCATCGAATGTTGAGATTTTACAAATGAGTTGCCCGCAAGGAACGAACACGGAGTTGTTAGGTAAATAATTCCTCCAGAGTCTAGACAATAAGGCATGAACAAGGACTATTTATAGGGCCAAGCATAAGTAGACTATGACAACCTCAACCTAATAGCCATTCAAGGACCAGATTTGACTGCAATGGTACGACGGCTTATGAGAGAAAGACATGAAAAAACTGACAACGACAGAGGCATTTCTCTTAGTCGAAATCCTTTCACAGAAGCTATTTTATGCAAATAATACCCATGGAGATTCAACATGCCAGCGATGCCCATATACTCAACTAAAGATCCTAGATAACACATCATGAAATACAAATGGCACATGGACTCTACCAGGGCCATGGATGCTATCAAATGCAAATGCTTTTCTATTTCCCTTGAAGGAGTAGTGACCACGTGGTCCACTCGACCACCACCAGGGTCCATCTAATTATTTAACCAACTGGCAAGGAAATTTATTGAGCAATTTAGGATGCACACGACTTGCTCCAACTATGTCATGTCTTTATCTAGCTTATTCCAAGGACTGGGGGAGTCATTCAAGGATTTTCTATAGAGATTCAATACCGCATTGACAGTGGTGAGAAACCCTCAGGAGAAGATCATCTTAAGTGCAATGATCAGGGGAATTCACTTGTTTAACGATGAATTTTCTATGGGATTAGAAAATCGTCAAAAAATTTCAAATTAAAATTTAACCACAAGCATGTGACGTACAATTTTTGTACATGGCGAGTATGGGTCGATCCGCATGGAATTATTTTAGATTTCAAAAATCAATTCAATCAAATTAAACCAAAGTGAGAGGAAATTGTTAACTACAAACATGAAGTTAAAACTAGAATTAGAATGAGATTTAAAAACTGTTAGACTAAAGAACAATTTAGAGGCAAATATACTCTCATATTTTTGTAAATCAACAAATAAATAATTTATGATATTAAGTGAAATAATTGCTGCATTTATCATAAGTATGGTTTATTTATGTTATTAATTAACATAACTCAAACCATCAGACTATAATACAACAATTATACCGCTTATAAATTCTCATGAAAATGAAGCCAAAGCAAAAGCTATTTTAAGTATGATTTATATACTATTGTAATTAGTAAGATAGATGATCAAATTTTCTTTTTACTTTAATTTCAAAAGTAATTAGCAAATGTTGATGTAAATTATGTTTATGTTGAATAAGAATAGCTCATTTACAAAAGCAACATAAGCTTTCAAATCCACTTGTATAAACATACATCAAAATTTACTTTCATGAAGCACAAACAAAAGAGATCATAAATCATAAGAATGTTGAAATTACATAAAGTTAGAGAGCTTCATTACCCTTAAATTGAAGGGGTTTAGCTACTCATTTGTGTTATCAAATCAAAATTTTTAAATTTCAACATTAAAAAGCAAGGAAATGGAAACTAATCAAAGGAAGAAAGAGAGATCAACTACTAACTACTTGCATAAAAAAATAAAGCTACACTACTTGCATGAATGTAAATCTAAGCTATAAGAATAAAATAAAAGAGAGCATGGAAATAAACATCAGCATAAAAGTAAATAAAAGCAAGTAGAAAAGAGAAGAGAAAGAGACTTGGAAGCCATTTTTATTTCATCTTGTGTTTACAACTTGCTAATTTCCTAAGTAAAATAAGAGAGAGTAGAAGATCTTTTACATGTACATAAGGGGGCTATTTATAAATGCATAAAACCCTAATTCAATTTTTATGGTGCTTCCTAAAATGCCCTTTGGAAAGTGTGACCACCAAGTAACCATTAACCACTTATCAATCCATCATTTAATGTGCATGAAGCTTTAATCTCCGCTTAGTTGTCCATTAGCTTCTAATTGTAGATTTGGGTAAGTGGGTGGAGTCCTCCATGATCATGAACTTGAATTATTTCATCTTCATTCCTTTATATTCCCTTGTGCATGCATATATCTTCATGAATCCCTCTTCCATATGCATAAAAAATTCCTATAAAAATCATAAAAAATGACTAAGTAAAATTCTCAAATTGACAGATGCACAAAAATGTCCATTTTACCCCTGAATGAAGATGAATATACGATGATTTGAAAATAATTGAATTTTGGTTTTAAACATGTTCAAATGCCCAAATATGAATTTTTTTAAATAAAAATAGATAAAATATGGATGTAAATATATGCACGTTTAAGTGCACATCAAATACCCCTATACTTATCTTTGTATTCGTCCTCGAATAATGGAAAACTAAGATAAATCCGTTTTCGTAGGGAGCACGATTGCATTGAGTGTATTGCAACAAGATGTTAAACCTTTGGGTGTCCCCAGTAGGATGAATGTTGTCTCGTGAGGGTTTTCAGCGCATACTACCCACAAAACCCAAATGCAAAGTGAAAATATTTATAAAATGCAAGATTTATTTACAATGGGATGAATGCAAGATTTTGAAAATATTTACAAATGAAAAATTTACTTTTAATTGACACAAATAAGTTAATATTGTAACGACCCGTAATTTTCAATGATTAAAATAGTTAATTTGATAAGATTTTGTGATTTAACGTTAGAAGAAATAAAGTTTTTAAGATTTATGAATGAAAGTAAAAACTAAAATGTAAGTAACCATGTTAAATAAAGTTAATCACTAACAATTTGAATGAAATTCCGATTAATTGAAGTGCTTTAGATGTTATACTTGGTTATAAATTGAATATATGAAAGCCAATGTAAATATTGAATCAACTTATGAAATAATATATAATGAATGGAATTGGATAAAATTGGTGTTAGGTAAGTATCTATGACACTTGGTGGTAAATAAGAAACTTATAAACGTGATTAAGGGAAAATGGCGGTAGTTATTATAAGCTACCTATTTATTTGGTCTATTAGATATAATTGGAAATCAATTGCAATCAATTCACTTAACTAGTGCAGTTAACGTAGGGAAAATTGATAATTGTAGAATGTTAATTCAATAAGATACTACCAATGGAAACTTTATGGTTAATATGGCAATTGATTGAATATAAAGAATTTTTAATCAAGTTGACCAAAGTATTAGAGTTTAAATTATAATAAGTGAATTTATTACAATTAAATGTAATTAAAGATTACGTTAATGAAAAGTAAGATGAAATTGATAAAATATTAATGTAATAAAATGTATAACAATGTTAACTATGAATGTAGAGAAATAATTAATTGAATTGAAAGGTCGAAACCAAATTTGATAGATTTATTGAAATTAAATTATATTAATAGGATTTAATTACGGTTGTAACTGAACACCGTAATTTGTGAAATATTTGACACGAATTGTATGTAAACTTGTTTCAATTTATTATAAAGGTCTATGAAATCAAAAAAATGATAAAATGGTCAGTTATTAAATCTAAATTGAAAAGGTGATTTAATTAGTTTAATATTTATTTATTTAATTAATGTGAAAATAGCCATTTTGACCAGTGACTCGGATTTCAACGAAACCAGTTTCAATGGATCCGTAACGGTGAATCATTGTAATATTTCAAGTTTCGTAGCGATCCGACTTGTCGTTTGATCATACGGACTCGAAACGCCTGGAAATCAATTTAATTGAAATCAATTGAAATCAATTTGAAATAAGCCGATTTTAACAAAACTTTTTCATATGATGGAATTAGGACTTAAAATCTATTTTATTGAGTTTAAAAATATTGAAAATATCTACCTTGGTATACGGGATTGCCCATTTTTGTTCCGGAGCGGAAATGGGCTTTTCGGATCGTTTATCCTTCAATCCAATCTTGTCCGTTCTTTCTATTTTCAGCTCTGCTTATAAATATCTTGTTATAAACCCTAATTGTTTCTTATTTCCATTTGTCTGTACGTACACTTCCTTCTCAATTCCTCATCCCAGTGGCAGACAAACAAATTCCCAATCCAATTTCAAAATCAAATCAAAAATTAAAACCCCTCAAAATACATCGAACTATATATCGATTCGAAGCTCTCGACGAGCACAATTCGAATCTGCAGTCTATTTCTCGATCTAAGTTTTTGTGTGCCTAGAATTCGAGGAATAAACCTCGCTCGTTCATCATGTCACGATCAACTTGACATGATCGTTGAATCGAAGGTGCTGGGTCGTAGAGAGGGGCGAGCGCTGTTCAACGTAGGGGGTTGTTTGATGAGATGATGGTTGGATCGGCACCTAAATTCGAACTAGGGTTTGTAATACACGACGGCGCTGCTCGTGTTTTGGAGTTAAGCGGTGATCGGAGCGAGCATGGGGGGTCGTGAGGCTGTAAGGGAGGAACGAAAAGCTTGGCGTGGCGTTCTGTTGGTTCGTAAGCGGCGCGATCGAGGGTAGCAAGGTGGCGGCGACTCGTCTGGACTTGGTCAATATTGGGCAGGGTTTTGCAATGCACATGAGAGGGAGATCATTGGGTACCCTTCTTTTTATTTTATTTTATTTTTATTTTAATTTGGATTTCAATATTCTAACACGTATAACTTTTACATGCAGTCTTGGATTCACATGCGGTTTGATTCGCTGGGATCGTATCGAAATTTCAGAATTTTTGACGCTGGTTTGGAAAAATTTAAAGACCGTTCAAATTTTGTCTTAAATTGGATTTTTTTGGATTTAAATTCTAAAGGTGGTGGGTGTTTTGACCCACTCACAATTTTTAAAATCTCTTATGTTGGTTAAATTAAATTTATGATGTGATCAGGAATTTATTTATGGCTGTTTGGTATATTTAAGTTTCTATTCCTGTTAATTTTGAATTTTTTTTGAATTAAATTGTCATTTAATTTAGTATTGAATGTAAATTTGCCAATTACTTACCTGTATATAATAATCTGATAATTGTTGATATTTATTGGTTGATACTGGATGATGATTGTGATGGAAGTTTGAATCTATTATTGGATGATTGGATGCTATATTTGATTTATGAATGCAATCACTCTACAAGTTCCCTTAGTTATTATTAGGGAAATCACTATCGGTTGAAATGATATATACCCGAACAATCTATAGATTAGGGAAAAATCATTATGGGTTGAAATGATAGAGCCGAGCGATTTTATGGATTTTATATTAATTCGGGATTGCGATTGAAATGATATAACTGTAAAAATTTAAGTTGCGGATTGAAATGATAAATATCCATATCACTTGACCCTAGGGTAGGGACTTATATACAGACACTGGATTGGTTATGTTAAATGATTTTTAAACCATAATTTTCTTGAATTTAGTTAAATGATATTTTGAAATAAAATTTGACTTTTATAAAATTGAATTATCATTGAAATTCAAGTTTTATGAAAAATTTGGAATTGGTTTAAAGGAATTGTTTAAAGAAATTAAATTGAAATTTTAAAATTGAATTTGAAGTATACGTGAAGTTTTTCAGAATTGAGTTATTAAATTTTTCGAAATATACCTTTGAAAAATATTGAAATTGGAGTAATTTAAATTGATATCTCAAACATGGATTTGGAAGTCATATACAATTAAATATTTTATTGAGAATTTGAATTGAAAGATTTGAAATTGGGTTTTGGAAGTTGGAAATAGTCCAAATGTGTTGAAAGGAAATATATAGTTTAAATTCATATTAAATTCAAATTTATATTTTAATATAAACTGTTTTAAAAATATATTACTGTAAAGATTCTAAATTTTAAGATTTTCAAAATTTTAAACTATTTTAACCTATATTAACCATGTTAAATCAATTCAACCTATTTTAAACCATTTAATTTATTTTAAAGCTAATTAACCCATTTTAACTTATATTAAATCTAATTAATCTATTTTAAAGCTATTTAATCTATTTTAGTTATATATAATCTGTTTTAAATCCATTTAACTATTTTAAATCTATATTAACAATTCTGGAGTTTTTTGACTATATTTTTTTTATTTAAACTATTTACAACTATATAAACTATTTTTCTAAATTTAAAACTAAGTAAAGATTTTGTGCTTATATTCAAATCCTCAATTTTAAAGTGAATATTTTAACGACATTATAACCTAAGTTAGGATTTTAAATAAATATTTGATTTAATATGATAATTTTAAAATGAGCGTTTAACCTATGTTGGAAATATGAATTTGAACGGGAATATAAATTCGAAACTATGATTTCAAAGGAGATATGATTTCAAAGATGAATATAATTTCGAAAGTAAATATAATTTCGAAAGTAAATATAATTTCGAAAGTGACATGGTTTGAATGGAATACGATATTTTGATATCAATTATGAAATTATTTTGAAATGTAAAAGAGTCATCCGGTGTGTAATAAGCGATTGGTTGTTAAAGAGACCGGGATCGGATATTGTCATACTCTCCGCCAATACCAAAACCACTTTAACAACTGTGTAAGTGGTTGAGATTTCAGAAATGAAGTAGGATTGTTTGGTGAACGATTTTTGTATAGGTATGGCATGACCCTGACTCCCGTGAGTCAACATAGATGTGACTAAAACATGAGCCATCTTGGGCCAAGTGAGGTCATTCCTCATGTCGGGCACATTTCTTCGATACCATTCTATTATTTGTGATTGTTTTGGTGGCCAACCTTTGATTTTGATTTTGGGAGTGCGTTCCGAGGTGGGTGGTAGTAGCTGCTATGCGTTACCACCAGTCTGAATCCGTAATTGGTATATCTACCCTGGCATTGCCTCGAATGCCATGTTCACATGCCCTAGTGCGCCTTCTACGAGTTTGTTTTGTACCATACCTATGGGGTGCCCTTTGTGTAAACCTCTTGGGGGAGCGTACAGTATATAGACAATGGGGATATATAAAATGTGTTAAGGGGGATATGAGTAAAGCCTTAACACTATTTTAATACTTTTACTTTACAGTAGACAAATTATAATAGCGTATTGTACTACATAGTAGATAGTTTAATGGATACACATGAATGTGGATCCCGAAAATCTCTTAAGTTACTACACTCACGTTAGACACTGGATATGAGATGTCAAATCTCGTAAACATCTCTGACATCGTTGCACTCGTATTTACCATTGATTTAACTTATATAAGATCTTTTAGTTCTAACTCGAGTGTTTTTTCTTTTCAATTCGCTCGGGTCAGCCTGAGCATTTCAGGATTTGAAGACCTTATTTCTGAAGGACGAAGATGAAGATTTGTACTATTGTTTACTATATTTATTCCACTGTATTCATACTATTCCGTTGCATTATTTATTTATCTCTGATATGTGTAACTCTGATTATGTGTTGTATAATTATAATCAAATTTTTTATAAACAGCTTCACGAACTGTTTATTTGATTATTATATTTTATCATTCCGCTATGAGATTCTGTTTTGTTTTTTTCTTTATCTGCTTTTTCTTATTTACCTCATAACAATCTGCCATCTTGAATGGTTTGAGTTCGATGTGTGTGTCTGCTTAAAATGTCCAAAAGGCAAGTCGTTACAAATATAGGTTTTGGTCATTATCTTGAAAATTTAAGTCATTTACTCGTCAAAATTTCCAAAAAAAATTAAGTTGTCATAACAAATAGACAATAATTTAGTTAGTTGTTTTGGTTGATAACACAATGCAATTATGAAATGGATCCTTAGTTGATTATCAAAGTTTGTCAAAGTGATATTCTCATTTCTTTTTAATAACAAGTTAAATCAAACAAATAAAAATGGTGCTTAGATTTCAGTTGCTTACTCTCTCTATTTTTTTTGAAAATTTTATTGATATATATAATATTTACATATGCCTAACTCTGATAAACTGAGGCCGGATATATTACCTGTGCACTTCCTTGTGGACTGATGTAGGGGAATACAGAGCGTGGCGAGTGAACACACAAGTGTGAACACTTATTGACTGTAGGCGTTATTAAAAAGATTTTTTATATACATACACCTAACTTAGATAAACTGAGGCTAGATATACCGATCGTGCACTGCCTTTTGAGCTTATGTGAGAAGGGTACCGAGCATGGCAAGTAAACATACAAGTATGAACACATGACTCTAAATGTTAAAAATATATACGTATACACAAATATTTATATACGTGTGTATGTGTGTGTGTGTTTCTGTTTTTTAGAAAGAGGGAGTTTTGCAAAATCATCTTAGTGCCATTTAACTTAGAAGATAAAAATGTTATATTCTTTACTTTAAATTTACCACTTTTTTTAAACAAAGATTTTCAATTAGAATATACTTCATAATTAAGACATATGAACCTTCCTACATACTAGTTAAACCACTATTATTCGTAATCAAACTTCATTTTTATTTTTATTAAGACAAATAAATTTAAAAAATTTCAATTTATTAACCAAAACTTATACTTATCCTATAGTGTTTATTCAAAAATAAATCAAAATGCTGAAGAGAAAATATTTTTGAGATTTAGAAGTTTTGAGGTTTTTTTAGTTAAAAGAAAATGAAAATGAAAATTCAAAAATTCAATGAAACTTTAAAAAAAATGAAATTGAGAATCCCTCCACTTAATTTTTACTGTATCCCTACAGTAAGTGCATGATGTAATGAGTGTAAAGGGAAAAAATATATACATATTTACAAAAGAGGGTTAACATTCTTACTAGATGTAGCTTGGCTCATGAAGAATCATGAGCTCCTCCTCTTGATTATTTGGCAATTCCAATAAAGGTTTCAAAGATGACCATTGATTTTGAAAATCGAGCCATCCCTGGGGTTTTCTATTTCTACCGCACTATGTGGAAAAATAGTTCGTACCACAAATGGTCCGTTCCATCTCGATTTATGTTTCTCAGGGAATAAATGAAGTCTTGAGTCGTATAAAAGGACTTTCTGGTTAGGAAAAACATGTTTTCCTTAGAATTGATTTGTCATGAAAAAAAATTGTTCTTTTTTTGTAAATTTCTCTTTTTCATATGCGTCGTTCCAAAGTTCTTCTAGTTCGTTGAGTTGTTTTCGGTTTTCACTAGCTTTCTCAATATCAAAGTTTAAGTTCTTTATTGTCCATAATGCTTTGTGGCCAATTTCAACGGGTTAATGGAAAGCTTTACCGTAAACTAACGAAATGGAGACATCCCAAGGTTAGTTTAAAAAGCAGTACAGTAAGCCCAAAGCATGTCGGTCAATTTCTAAGACCAATCTTTTCGATTTTTGTTAACAGTTTTCTCCAAGATTTTTTTTATTTGTCGATTTGAAACTTCAACTTAGCCATAAGTCTGAGGATGATGTGGAGTGGATAACTTGTGGGTTATCGAGTATTTTTTCATTAAAGTTTCAAAAGAACGATTGCAAAAATGGATTCCATTATCACTGCTTATTGTGCGAGGTGTGCCAAACCTCGAAAAGATTTTTTCTTTTAGAAATTTCACAACAATTCTACAGTCGTTGGTTTTTCAAGGAATATCTTTGACCCATTTTGAGACGTAATCGACAGCGAGAAGGATATACAAATTTCCAAAATAATTAAGTTTTACAAAATTCAAACGAGTTTTGAAAAGAGAAGGCCAATAGAAAGCACACGTAAGCACTTTTTCCGTAGTTTTTCGAGGATCGAAATGTCCATCGCATGCTTGATCGCAGCAAAACATAAGAACATTCCTGATCTCATTATCCGGAATGCAGCGTCGGATGATTTGGTCGGGACAATATTTGGACAAGTATGGATCGTCCCAATAGAAATATTTCACTTGGGACATGAATTTGTGTTTATCCTGTTTGGACCAAGATGAGAAAGTTTTTTTTAGTGACTAAGTGGTTCACTATATCAGCGTTCCATGGATTGATCGAAATTGAAAGAAGTAGTTCATCGGGAAAGTTTTCATTGATTGGCAAAGAAGGTGGTTCGTTCGGAAGACGAGATAAGTGATCCCCTATGACGTTATTGGATTCTTTTTTGTCTTTGATTGTAAGGTCAAATTCTTAAAGTAAAAGGATCCAACGAATCAAACAGGATTTAGCATCCTTTTTAGCAAAGAGATATCTAAGCGTAGAGTGGTCCGTGTACAGGGTAATGTGTGAACCTATCAAGTAAGGTCGAAAATTTTCGAGCGCAAAAATGACGGCTAGAAGCTTTTTTTTGGTTGTTGTATGTTGAGTTTAGCGTGGTTCAAAGTCATACTCGCGTAGTGAATGACATGAAGGATTTTGTTGATGCTATCCTAAGACAACACCAACCGCAAAATTAGAAGCGTCACACATTATTTAGAATGGAATATCCCAATTGGGTGCATAAATGATCGGAGCAGAAATGAGTTCGTTTTTAGACGTTCAAAAGTAGAGATACAATCATAGTTGAAATCGAAAGGAACGTCTAGTCCGAGGAGAGTCGTCAAAGGACGAGCAATTTTACTAAAGTCTTTTACAAAGCGTCGGTAAAAGCTAGCGTGTCCTAGGAATGACTGAATGTCCTTAACATATTTGAGAATAGGTAGGTTTGCAATGACATCGATTTTCGCTTTATCTACCTCAACACCTTCATTTGAGATGATGTGTCCAAGGACTATGCCTTGTTTGACCGTAAATTGGCATTTTTCCCAATTCAAAGTCAAATGTATTTCTTTGCATCGATTTAGAACCAATTCGAGATGATGTAAACATTGGAAAAAGAATCACCAAAGATAAAGAAATCGTCCATAAAAACTTATAGAAAGTGCTCAATCATGTCAGAAAAGATGCCGAACCATGCATCGTTGGAAAGTAGCAGGAGCATTACAAAGTCCGAATGGCATATGTCGATAAGCATAGGTACCGAATGGACATGTGAAAGTCATTTTCTCTTAGTCTTCGGGAGAGATTGGAATTTGGTTATAGCCAGAATAACTATAAATGAAGCAGTAGAATTCGTGGTCGGCTAAACGTTTGAGCATTTGATCAACGAAAGGAAGAGTGAAGTGATCCTTACTTGTTGCGGCATTCAGTTTTAGATAGTCAATGCAAACACGCCAACTCATTTGAGTGTGAGTTGGAATAAGTTCATTTGAATCGTTCTTTATAATGGTTAGCTTAGACTTTTTCGGTACAACATGAATTGCGCTAACCCATGAACTATTAGAGATTGGGTAAATGATTCTGTTGTCGAGAATTTTAAGAATTTCATCATGCACCGCATCTTTCATTTTTGTATTAAGCATTCGTTGTGCATCACGAATAGGCTTGGCATCGTCAATTAAATGGATGCGATGTAGCAGGGCTAATTACCTTAATATCGGTAATGGACCACCCAATTGCTTCTCTATTTTCGAAAGAATAGAAAGTAAGAGGCTTCCTGATCAAGAGAGAGAGAGTTACGGAAATTAGGACGGGCAATGTTTTGTTATCACCTAAGTATGCGTACTTAAGGTGACCAGAAAGTGGTTTGAGGTCCAACTTCGGGAGTTGCTCGATTAAAGAATTGGGTTGAGGATCAGACTCAATTGGAAGCGATTCAAAGGGAAGAATGTATTCAATTTCATTGGGTATTTTATGAAACAATTTTTCATACTCGGCTTCGCGTTCGTCATTAAGATCAAGTGTCTCGTTTTCGATGTTTTCATGAATGACACTAACTTCCAACCTTTGGTCGCGAGATTCATTCGATTGTTTTTCAAGATTGAAAATGTTGAGATCCAAAGTCCTGTTTCCAGAAGAGATTTTCATTGATCCGTTACTATATTTAATTAAGGCATTTGAGTTGGCTAAAAATGTTCGGCCTAAAATCAATGGAATTTGACTTGTAGTATTTGTCACGGGTTGTGTTTCGAGAACTATAAAATCAACGAGGAATATGAATTGCCCTACTCGAATGAGTACATCCTCGATTTCTCCTATGGGCTTCTTAATGGAAAGATCGGCGAATTAAAGCGTAAATTTTGTGGGTTTGAGCTCACCTAAGACTAATTGTTCGTACATGGAGATGGAATCAAATTGATATTCGCACCAATGTCTATTGAACATTTGTTGATCGTCTTGTCTCCAATTGTACACGAAATCGTAGGGCAGCCAGGATCTTTGTATTTTACGAGCAAGGATTTGGACAAGACTTCACTCCAGATAAGAAGACTTTTTGGGAACCTGAGTGTGTCGCTTTTGGGTGCATAAGTCCTTAAGAAATTTCGCATACGTGGGGAATTTTTGAACATTGTCAAGAATCGGAATGTTAACTTTGACTGGATTAAAAATTTCCAACATCTTTTCCATTTGGTCCGTGTGTTTCTTTGGTCGAAGACGATGTGGAAATGGAACATGTTACTCGGTAGGCGGGTTTACTCGAGTAGAAGAAGAAGAATTTCAATTGGCATTCGATTCAACGTTTGGCTCCGCATTCTATTCCGATTCGTTTGTTGTTTTATAAGTTCCGAGAGAGGTTTTCGGTAAATCGTTTGGGTTAACAACTTGATTATCGATTTGTTTACCACAATGTAGAGGTGTGAAAGCATTCAATTGGGTGACGTTGTTATCTTGAACAAAATGGGCTAGATTTGAATTTTCGTTTTGATTTCTGGGATTTGAAATTGGCTAGCTTGGAAATGTTCCTCGTTTGCGTTCACATACAAACATGGCTAATTGACTCATTTGCATTTTGAGTTTTGCAATTGATTGGTTTGTTTGTTGCATATATGAGGTCAATAAATTTTGCAAATTGCTATTTGATTAAAGGCTTTGAGTAGTTGCTTTAGCCAATGCTTCAAGAGTTTTCTCAAGTGAACTTAAACGTTTATCGTCTTAGGGAGGATGAGCAGAATTTGGTTGAAAATTTGACTGTTGCGATAGATTTTGAGACGGACCCACAAAGTTTGGTTGAAAATTGTTGGGCTGAAAGGGAGGATTCGAAGCTTTATTTGGGAATGCTTGAAAATTGGGATGAATCATATTCATATTGGGATTTTTTGGTTCCACGCAAAATTCAAATGATTTCTCCAACCAGGATTTTACGTTAGAGAAAATGGGTTCTTTTTAGCTTTATTGAAAGCATTGATTGATTTGTTCGGCAGATTTGGGACACTGATCGGCTATATGATTAACATCGTTGCATTTATAACATATCAGTTGGGAAGCTTGGTTCATTTGATTCGATGAGAAAACATTACTGAATTTTTTAATCATTACGTCGAACTTAGCTTCCAAAGCAAAAGGAGATCCTATCGAGTGTGCACTCGATCTTGAGTAAATTGATTTTTCGTTCGAACGTTCCCATTGGGATGATTTTTTGGCGAGGTTTTCAAGAAATTGCCAAGCATCGTCGTGATGTTGGGCAAGAAAGTTGCCTTGGCACATTGATTCGAGCATGGTTCATGAGATATTTTCGAGTCCATCATATAAGATTTGTCAAATTATCCATTTTTCGAAGTTATGGTGTGTACATTTTATCAAAAGCTCTTTGAATCTTTCGAAAATATTTTTGAATGGTTCTCCCTTGAATTGATGAAAATTTTCAATTTCGTTCCGGATTCCACTCATTTTTTCAAAGGGGTAGAACTTTTTTAAGAAAGCTTTTATGAATTCTTCCAACGTTTTAATTGAATTCGATGGTAAGTTGTACAACCATTTTTCAGCGTAATCCGTAAAAGCGAATGGGATTAATCAAAGTTTGGTTCCGTCATCAGAAAGTTGTTGGAGTTTAATGGTTGTGCAAACTTGTTCGAATTTAGTCAAGAAAATGTAGGGGTCATTGTGCTTGAAATTGCCAAATTTTAGAAGCGTGGAAATATGGTTCGAGTGAATTTTGAAATGGTTATTGGTAGAGGCGGGTAAAGTGATGCAAGATGGAATAGAAACTCTATCGAAAAAGATTCTATCCATAAGAGTTCGAGGGGCATTCTTGTTCGCCATTTCGAGAGGGTCCTATGTTCGAGTTAAACAGCTAGTTGTTAAGTCGCGAGTCTAACGATTTGTTATTGTGTCATGAGTCCAAGTACTCATGCACAAGTGAAAGTTGAGAAGAGAAAGAAGTTAGAATCGAGTTTAGAGAATGAAAGAAGATCTGAAAAAACGAAGTGAAAATTTGTTTTTGTTTTTTAAGAAAGAAAGCTATTTACCAAATGAAATTTATTTTCAAAAGAGAAGTTCGATTTTTTCAGCTTTTCAAAAAAAAATTGTTTTTGAATTTTCAAATATTTACCAAAAGGATTTTTTTTTTAGAAATGGAAATTTGATTTTTGTTTTTTTTTTGAATTTTCAATTTTTTTAAAAGATTTTATATAATTTTTTATTTTTGAATTTTTGTTTTTGATTGAAAATTTTCAAAGGAATGGATTTAAAAGGATTTTTTTAGGATAAAAAAATTAAGTAAAATTTACAAGTTTTTTGGATTTTGGGTTTTGAATTTTTTTGTTTTTCTTAAATGTACATGAACTATTGCAACTAAATGAATGCAAATGGCTTAATTATAGTTTTATGTTCTTAATAGCTCCTAACACAAAATTGTATTATCACATTTTGTCTTAAATCAACAAAAATATTTGTCAGCCAGATAACGGACATGGGTTAACGGTGCACCACGAATCACCGTAGCAATGCAACCGAAGGTTTAAATACCTTCAGTGAAACAACCAGAATAATATTTACGAATCATCGTAATTTTTATAACTGGTTATCACTTTGTCGTAGCCTAGACACGAAGAAATAAAACTGTTCAAAGAAAACAATTGTGAAGATATAGTATTAAGCCCTAAGTGAGCTCGTGACACCCTTAAGTCGAATGTCTAATCGTTATTATTACTCAAATTCTATGATGAAGTGCGATTTGTCGGATATAGAAAGGGTGATGAAATCCCTCACCTTATGTGAATTGGGGTATTGCCCTTAGAAAAGAAAATTATAAGAGATGAATGCAAAGTAGAAATTAAACGTGAATTTACAACGCAACTAAAATGAAATTTGTTTGTTTTTTTGAAAATTTTCTTTTTATATATAAATGCAGATGCAAGCAACCAACAATGTAATTCAAATAAAAACAAGGAAAAAGTGTGATACCAGGGCATGCAGAATTATTAGCAATTTTTTAGCGATGTTTTTTTAAAGCAAGAAAAGGCCGTTATTTTTAGCAAGCAAAGCAACTCTTCCAATCTTCTTTGCAACATGAAAATAGAAACAAGATATATACAATATATTATTATTATTTTCAAAGAAAGAAGGGTGAAACAAAACTAAAATCAAAGAAAGAAAAACAAATTAAGCAAATCCACTCTTTTAAGAAGAAGTAAAACAAACCAATACAAAACAAACTGAAATACCCTTTCTTTATTTTTTTTTGAATTACTCGGATGGAACTAAAAAAGAGGAAAAACTAAAACAAACGAATTTAAAAAAGTGCATTCAAGCCTTATCGGCCCAAAGCTTAAAACCCAGCCAACTTAATCAAATAAACATAACAAAAATATAAAGACAACTCAAAAATATTCAACCAGGCGATTTTAAAAATAAACATCACTCGAAAAGAAAAAAATTCAACTTTGGAATTGAAATTGATCACTGACTTAGGTAGGCAAGATTGAGAGTCGTTGATTGAATCTGCTTTTGCATTGGGTTTGCTACGGTGGTTGAAGTTTTTCCGATTACGGTGATTGAGAATTATAAGCACAAACACACGGCGTTGAAAACTTGTTTAACGACGAGTTTTCTATCGGATTAGAAAGTTGCCAAAAAAATTCAAATTAAAATTTAACTGCAAGCGCACGGCATACAATTTTAGTATGTGCCAAGTATGGGTTGATCCTTAGGGAATTGTTTTAGATATTAAAAATCAATTCAATCAAATTAGACCAGAGTGAGAGGAAACTGTTAACTACAAAAATGAAGTTAAAATGAGATTTGAAAACTATTAGATTAGAGAATAATTTAGAGGCATATCCACTCTCATATTTTTATAAATCAACAAACAAATAATTTATGATCTCTAGTTATGATATTAAGTGAAATAATTGTTGCATTTATCATAAGCATAGATAATTTATGCTATTAATTAACATAACTCAAACTATCAAACTATAATACAACAATTATACCACTTATAAATTCTCATGAAAATGAAGCCAAAGAAAAAGCTATTTTAAGTATGATCTATTTACTATTGTAATTAGTAAGATAGATCATCAAATTTTGTTTTTACTTTCATTTCAAAATCAAAAATTAAATAGCAAATGATGGTGTAAATTGTGTTTATGTTGAATCAGAATAGCTCATTTGCAAAAGCAACACAAGCTATCAAATCCACTTGTATAAACTTACATCAAAATTTACTTTCATGCAGCACAAACAAAAGAGATCATAAACCATAAAAAAGTTGAAATTAAATAAAGTTAGAGAGCTTCATTACCCCTAAATTGAAGGGTTTAGCTACTCATTTGTGTTATCAAATCAACACTTGTAAATTTCAACATTACAAAGCAAGGAAATGGAAAATAAGCAAAGGAAGAAAGAGAGATCACCTACTAACTACTTGCATAAAAAACAAAGCTACACTACTTGCATGAATGTAAATCTAAGATATAAACATAAAATAAAAGAGAGCATGGAAATAAACATCAACATAAAAGTAAATAAAAGCAAGTAGAAAAGAGAAAAGAGGCTTGTAAGCCATTTTTATTTCACTTTGATTTGTGTTTACAACTTGCTAATTTCCTAAGTAAAATAAGAGAGAGAAGAAGATCTTTTACATGTACATAAGGGGGCTATTTATAAATGCATAAAACCCTAATTCAATTTTTATGGTGCTTCCTAAAATGCCCTTTGGAAAGTGTGGCCACCAAGTAACCATTAACCACTTATCAATCCATCATTTAATGTGCATCAAGCTTTAATCTCCGCTTAGTTGTCCATTAGCTTCTAATTGTAGATTTAGGTAAGTGGGTGGAGTCCTCCATGATCATGAACTTGAATTATTTCATCTTCATTCCTTTATATTCCCTCGTGCATGCATATATCTTCATGAATCCCTCTTCCATATGCATAAAAAAATTCCTATAAAAATCATAAAAAGTGACTAAGTAAAATTCTCAAATTGACAGATGCACAAAAATGGCCATTTTGCCTCTGAATGAAGATGAATATATGATTATTTAAAAATAATTGAATTTTGGTTTTAAACAAGTTCAAATGCCCAAATAAGACTTTTATGTAAATAAATGGATGTAAATATATACACCTTTACATGCACATCATCACCCCAACATGGAATTCGAAGAATGGTTATCAAGGATGCCTCCCTCCACCTTGGATCGCTTTTAATCAGTACTTGAGCAAGGAGGAGGCTCTAAAGACTAGACAAGGAGATATAACAGGCCATCGGGCCGAAGGAACTCAAAGCAACATTATCATGAAACAATCTAGAACGAGTTCTGGGAACATAGCTGCGAATGTTTAGAACAAGAGCAGTAATTAGAACAAGGGCTGTAGAGGAGCCTCAGAAGAGGATTCAAATTCAAGAAGATATCTGAGAGTCCAAAGATTTGACACATATACCCTCCTGAATGATTCGACCAAATACATCTACTTAGCTACTCGCAACTCGGAGCATTACAGGAAATTAGCCCAGAGAGAATTGACTGAAAGCAAAAGGAAGTTTGGAAAGTTCTATAGATTTCATGAGACCTATGGTCATGACAAAAACAGATGCAGACACCACTGAGATATGATTGAAAAGCTAATCTTGAATAAAAGGCTCCAACAATTTGTGAAATCCCCACGGAATGGCGGGTAGGGGACATTTGACCCCCAACAAGGATGGGCCACTCCTAATGTTGATCGACCTAGGTGCTGAGGGAAGAGTGGTTATAAACTAGATTGTAGGCAATCATCATCTAGCTAAGAAGAGCCGAAGCAAAACGGAATGGCAAACTTTACGACGTCATTTCATCCCAAAATAAACTCTTTTTCTTGTTTTCTTTGAACTTTTTCATAAGAGAGACTCTGTTATTTTCTATTTTCAATGAATTTGCTTTCCACTTATGCAACTTAACTTTGTGGGCCACATGAGTTGTGAAACACAACCGACTTGAATGAAAATTCATATGAACAGTACAGGTGTTCGGTACTTAGAGTCAGGTGCCTACCAAATCTACACGGACATTGGCCCGACCTACAATGCTCTATCGAGATAAGCATAATTCCTCCTCTCCTGTGCCAATTCTTGCCTCTGACTCGAGGGCAAGACCATGATTCAAAGTGGATGTGACTTAACCATCCACTGTCAAATTCATGCAAATTTTTTCCAAAACACTTACGCCCTACCTAAGGCTCAACAGGCACGAAATCCAATCCAATATGGACGTGACAAGGCCATTCATGCACTACCTCTTGCCCTCCATACAGGGCCTAAAGCATAATCCAAGGTGGATGTGACCGATCGTCCATCTCCTAGCCTTTTTCCTCAACTCGATAGGGGGCATAAAGCATAATTCAAGATGGATGTGACTAACCGTCCATCTCCTAGCCCTTTCCCATGATCTTGTCGGAGACATAACATATAATCTAAGACGAATGTGACTGATTGTCCATCTCCTAGCCCTTTCCCTTGATCCTGTCGGGGACATAACACATAATCTAAGACGAATGTGACTGACCGTCCATTTCCTAGCACTTTCCCTTGACCCAATAAGAGGGAACAAAACATAATCCAAGATGGATGTGACTGACCATCCATCCCCTAGACCTTTCCCTTGACCCGACAAGAGGGCACAATAGATAATTTGAGATGGATGTGACTGACCGTCCATCTCTTAGCCTTTTTCCTTGGCCCGACAAGGGGCACAAAACATTATTTGAGTTAGATGTAACTAGCCGTCCATCTCCCAACTCTTTCCCTTTGACCCAACAAGGGGGAACAAAACATAATCCAAGATGGATGTGATTGACCATCCATCTCATAGCCTTTTCCCTTTACCCGACAGGAGAGGGCAAAAAACATAATTCGAGATGGATGTGACGACCGTCCATCTCTTAATTCTTTCCTTTGCCTCAGAAATGGGAGGATAACCAACAAATGAGCGGATGGGACTGACCATCCATCTCCAAACTCTTTCCCTTAACCTGATAGGGGAAGAATGAATTTCAAGATGGGTATGACTCGACCGTCCATCGTCAACCCTAGAGCGAATATGACCCGACCATCCATCTCCTAACTCCTACTCTTGATCTGACAAAGGGAAGTCAAAATCCAAAACAAACGCGACATGGTCGTGCATCCATGACTAATATGATCCGACCGTTCATCCATCAACTCCATATTTCATGGCTTCACCATAATACAGACATGGAATGAATGTAACTTGACCATTCATTCAGCTACTCCTACCTTTGATCTGTCAAAGGGAGCACAAACTCAAGATTGGTGTAACCCAACTGCCATTCACTGACTCACGCCTTAAACCCGACAAGGAAGAATATCACTACATAAGGACAAGACTTGACTATTCGTGTACTGGGTAGAGAAATATCATCATCATATAGCTGAACATGACGGCTCAACATTGTGGGTCATGTCTATTGTCTGATACAACTTAAGGCTATGACCGAAAGGATTCCTTAGAATGGGACGATCAAAATTGTTCGATCACTGAACCAGCCTCATCATTAACACTTACCAATTCATCTTCCTCAACATTATCCTAAGCCTCTTCGACCTCTTGACTAAGGACTAGGGGTATAATTAGAACCAATCTTGGAATCGGATGTCAAACCGGTAACTCGAGTAGGAATTACCTCAGCCAACAACCAGAGTTAGCCACCTTAATGGCTGCCCTTCATCAGATTAGCCCGTGAACAACTTGTGATTACAATCCAACAGAACTTGGCAACCACTCATAGGCATACGAACATGCTTTGGAGCCAACGACATACCCGATATACAATTTCTAGAATCAACAGAAATCATATTCTTGCTTGAGACTTTCAAAAAAGAAACCAATTCAGATAACTGACATCTACTATTTCAATCAATCAGCTCAATGGAATCAATCACATACAGTTACTGAGAGAATACATTCCAATTTTACAATGTTAGATATCGACCAAGCATCATAACAAACAGTTAGAGAACGACCAATCATGAAATCCACTCGACGAAAGGATAACGACAATTCGAGGTATTGAGTGGAATCCTTCACAACGATCCTAACTTATCTTGATTCAAAGCACATCATGTTTGCAACAAGATGTACTTTAGGGGTAAATGTTATCCAGCCTTTTAACCAAATAATATTCGAACAAACTTAAACAATCGACTCAAATGAGCAAATGACAGAGAAATGACCCGAGGACTTTGGGAATATCATAAAATGGAAAGAGAAAAGAAATGTCAAAAATGAGCGAATAGATTTGAAATTTTGGAAGTTTAAGTTTTCGGAAGGGTTGATCCGAAGCAAACCCACAAAATTCTCAGGTCTGACCCGAAGTAGGACAGCCATCGAAAAACTCCAAGGGCGACCCAGATCAAACCATGTAGAAACCCCAAATCGGTCGTTTGTACCAAATCATACTCACAGAATGACACCAACTCCTGAAAACTCGGATCAGGCACACAAAAATCTCAGGTTCGACTCCAAGAAGGTGAAAGGAAACTTAGAACACGAAAACCTCAAGTCAAGCCCCAAGAAAAATACTCAAATTTCTCAGGATAGGTTTAATCAAGTTCAACTAAAGCCAAAATAACCCAAACTAAAACAACATAACAATGGGATCCCCCAAGTTAGGGATCAGTATCGACTCACAAATATGGCTTGGTGGACCCCATCTTCTACCTACATGCCTATCTTAATGCCTATAACCTATTTCCAGAGTCGATTTGTTGATTCAATGTAATTCTCCATCGATCTCTATGGATGCTTGAAACTACAACTACGTTCTCTTTCAACTCCATCATTTGGACTCAGAAGCAAGCTTATATTAGTGCAACAACTATGGAATCATGAAGCTAAATGGAAGTCCGAGGTGAAGGGTTGAAGACACCAAGAATGACAAATTTGGGGATCGGTACCGACTCTCACTTGCGGATCGGTACCGACTCCCAGCTCTTGCTGAGGTGGCACCTACTGTTTGGGAAGAACTGGTCTAAATCATGGCTAACGGTTAGGAGACATTTGGTGTGAGATTTTAAGCTTTCTTCCTCTATAAATAGAAAGGTGGTGCTCATTTTTAAGGATCTTTTGTCTCTAACTCTGCTCAACTCAATATTCTTGTAACTGTAAAATTCTATGTGCTGGAGCTGTACCGAGTCCTAAGAACATCTGTCCCCAAGTTATAAATCAGCAATAAAATCTTAATGTGGAAGCAGGCCTTGCTTTGCCAAACCACTATAAATGACTTTGCCTCTTTTCTTTCCTCTTTTCATTTATATTATGTTAAATTTCTTCACTTTTGTTCTTTACATAATCTTTAGGTGTTTGCTCAACTTTTGATTCAAATGTTAATAATTAACCCTATACTTAATTAATAGTTAATTAAAAAATAATCTTATACTAAACTCATAATTAATTAAAAATTAATCTTACTCATCAGTAATTTATTAAATTTAATCTCGCTTTAAAGATAATTATTAGTAACTAATCTCCACTTAATTATAATAACTTTGTTTGATACTTAACTAATTATTAATTACCAAACTTAATTACTTAAAAATTAATTCTTAAATTCTTAATTAACTTTATTAAAAATCATTATTAAGTTTATAAAACATTTCTAAAATACTTTTAAGTACATAAACTTAATTTTGTAAAATATTGAATTTTCACCAAACTGCAACCGTAGCAACCATCGCTATGGATACAATAACTTGAAATTATTTTTCTAAGTTCACTTTGGAAGCTTATCACCTTTGAAATCTCACTTACTTTTCCAAAACATAAATTAAGTGTGAAAAACTAAATAGAGTTTAAAACTTGAAATTGATTTTTATTTTTAAAACTAAAAACCATAGTTCATACAAGGATTACCTGTCGCTTAACCATACAAAAGTGCTAACTTTCTTATCATATAATCACATACTCATGACCAGAGCATACCAAGCACATCAAAAACCACATACAAAAGAAAAGATTCTGACCTCACATCATTCTTTACATAAATATCATAACTCGCAAATATACTTTAACGTTTTTGACTCCTTTTCAAGTCAGTACCTAATATCACATATAAGAACATATATGTAAACAAAGCCATTATTAGAATTAAAACAAATACCACACTAGTAACTATATATTCACAACACCATAAAGATTTAACATTTACATAAAAGATTGAGCTTTACTCACCAAAACTCAACCAAATCACTCTAGAACTTGAAAAGAGCCTTAGATTTAAGCTTTTACTTAGTAAAAATGTGCTTTTGGACCATGGAACATGCTTATTAGGCTCGGCCTAGGGGTGGTAGGCTTAGCTATGGTGGATTTGGGGGAAATGTGGCCTTGTTTAGAAGAAACAGGAGCTTAGAAATGAAAAGGAGGAGTTTTTAAGTATTTTTATAAAATTAAAAGCGGAAAAAAAAAATTAAATATTAAAAGAAAGATAAAGCATTGATGGCCATTAGAGATTTAAGGAAGAAGAAAGGAAAGTTTGAAAAGGTGAAAAATGAAAATGGAGAAGAAGGTGGAAAATAGATTTGTTTTTATGAAAAAGAAGGTGGATAAAATTACCATTTTAGCCTTAAGTGCACCATCATCCACAAATGCATGCCACATCACCACCATCCACTTCCTTCTACCTTGCTCCACACATTAGCATGGGGGAAGCTTTATATCCATCTGTGGCATGCTTAGCTGTATTTATGTGTCATATAACGTGACATTGCTTTTCATTGTTTCTTTTTGATTTTTATGAAAAAGGTCATTTCATGCTTCCTTAAAGTGCACATATTATTTCCACACTTAACTTACTTAATTTAAGTGCTTATCATTTGTATTAATACGTTTTTAAGTGTATTAAGGTATTTACAACCTTTTTAATAACTTTTAGATGATAAAAAATTAGGATTTTTGAAAAAGATTTCTAATCGCATTTTCTATTTTCTTTTGGACTAAATAATTTTGTAAAAAAACTTTTGAAAATAGTTTCACCATCACTATTAATTATTAAAAAAGGTATTTTATATAATAAAATCCATTTATTCCTTAATTAAAATATATTAAGTATCCATATTTAAAGTGATTAAATTTGGGTCATTATAGATATCCAATAAATCAATGTCATACAAATATCATAAACAATCCTAATATAAGTTCCCTTAAAGCCCACTAAAATACGTGTTGTTCAAGTTATAAAAACCTTTGAAATTAAAAGTATCTTGTATGACCATGCCACACATAAACACGGATGTGTTTTTACCTTACGATAACCAAATAATTTCATATGAAATTCTTTCATATTATAATAGTATATATGATACAAATAGTTATTAATCATAGCCGAAATTGTTACATTAATTGAATTCCAACATAATAGGTATATAACAAAAACCGTAAAGGCACGTATTGGAAAATGGATTCCATACAATGGTTGGGCTATTGGGTTATCGCCCATCACGGTGCATCTCTAGATAAAATAACACCAAGGACTCCATCAGGATCCCCTGCCAACACAGCATTGGCCTACCACTTGACTAGTAGTACCGAATATGATCAACCCTTTGTTAATGGGACGTGAAGCATACAAATGAGAGATAATATCAAATGTAGATAGGTATGATCATACCATAATTAGGAACGACCCAGCCTTGCTACACCTCCACTATTTTAATCATCCCTAGTTGATGATCTTGAGGCTACGTTTTACCTTTTATATAGAACTTCCCACTTGGAATGCTAACTGCCCTCCAAGAAAAAATGCAACTCCAATATTCATCCATACAAGTTGTTCAAGAGATGGAAAAATCGAAGGCACTACTTCTACTATATCCATTTTGGAATCACCCTCAGGATTGGTAGCAAGCAGCCCTTGCACTTCAAAGACCTTCGTCTTCATTTTCCATCATCTTCAAGATGACTTTACTTCGAAAAGCTTGAGTTGGATCGAAGTGGTTTTTGGATAACATATCCGATCCCAGTCTGTTCGAAACAAATTTCGCTAGTTCCTGGTAAAGTCAACTTCTGTTCTTTAGAAAAGAAATAGTCAAAGATAAGAGCGGAGATCACCTCCTAACCGCTAGTGGATGGATTTCCTTATCATTTGACCTAGGAGAATGAAACGAGATTAATATGCATAGTACATCATCATTGGAGATGACTGTGCCATATAACTTACGTGTTTCTCCTAGATATTTCCACAGTTACGTTTTGGGTCCATATTTGATAGTTTTAACTATCAACATATACACATCCAAATTTGGGATTTATCTCAAAAGGGAAAACCAACATTGGTTAAGAACATAAATAACCACTATCCTCCTTAATTAATCTTGTCATTAACAAAAATCACTTTGTAATATTTGTATCAAAATACTTTTACAAGATTCATTCACAGACCCTTATATTTTGAATACCTTTAAAATATCTATATGCTTATCTCAACGGTACAAGTACATGCAAAAATAGAGAAAGATTTCCTTTTTATACAATTCCAAAATCATTTATAAATCCCTTAATAAATCTCTAAACTTATAAACTACTTTATAAATCTCCAGAATTCATTTATAAATAGCTTTAAATCATTTCTCAAATCATTTGTAACTCTTTATAAACCCATAAAACTAATTATGAACTCCTCTTATAAATCTATAAACCATATCTAAAATTTGTTTATAAATATCTAACCATTTATAAAACTCCTTCACCTTATACATAATCTTCTTTCAAGCCTTTAAACCATTTTATAAGACTTCCCTTATAAAACCCAAGACTGTTTATAAAACTTTATTTATAAGTCTCGAAAACATTATAAATAACTAAAAATAATTTACTTCAAAAATTATTATATAGTAATAATTATTGATAATCAAATTAAATTAAATAATAATTATAAACCTCAAGCACCTTAAAAATAATATTTAATAATTTCAAAACATTGTTAAATAAACAATAATAATTAATCTTTACCATTATTATAAATAGTAATAATTTATTTCCAAAACATTATTACTAAATCCTTATTATTAATTTCAGTACATATTATATGTAAATAGTTAACCTTTCAAAATATTAACATATTGATAAATAACCTTAAATCAATATTAACTATAAATAAATTACCATAAAACAATATTAATTATAAATAAATAACTTTTAAACAATATTAAATATAAATAAATAACTTTAAAACAAAAATGTTTCCTAACTAAATTTCAAATTTAAAATCATTTCCTATTTTAAAACCAACTTCAACTTAAATGGAAATTTATAGTATTTTTAAAATACTAATTTGAGGCCAATAGCTGCCAAACGCATAACCAATATCGATATTGATTTTCTATCACAACAGGGTTTAACTTTGGATCATATAACAATGTCATAACCAATAGTGTCAAACAATCAGGTTTGATTTTTAAAAATTCATATAACAGGAATATTACAGAAGACATTTCAACAATGGTAAGGAATCCCATTGGATCCCTCCAACTTATCCCCTGCATCACAACTGAAATTTATATAAGCACATATATATAAATAAAATCCAACGGTGGTGAGGAATCCTATTGGATACCTCCAAGCGGTCCCATGCATCACAAACAGTATATAATCATATAATATAAGGTCATCCGTTCCATGGGCGGGAATATCAAAACCAATTGATAAAAATAGTAAATCATCCAAACAACCCATCAATAATTTTTATCAACTATATAACATTACCAGTTGCCTGTTGTCTCCAAGGTGTCCTAATTTCATAAATCTGAACAACTTTCAATTCAGCATTAAAATTCAACAAGTTCCAATCATCTCCAATCCAATTCCATGACGTAGCGCTCTCAATAAGAACCTAACGCGACTGACCACGTTCAGTTTGGACCTAGTGCAAAAAAGTTATCGCGATTATAAGATTGACAATATTAATAATACAACATATACAGTAATTAACTTATTTAAATTTAATCACTCAACTCTAATCCTTCCCTCCCAAAATGATAATTACCAAATACCTGTATGCGTAACACCCATGGCTAACCTCTTCTACCTCTAATCTCTCCCTCGCCCTTGCACTAAATCCCCGAGACCAGCACTGTTGCGCTCCTCGTCCCACGAGCTTCAAGGTGGCGACCGCCACATCTCGCCCACATTCACCCAAAACCCAACCTACCACCTTAGCCGTGTCCGTATAAAATAACGCAGGGCCAAAACATGACCGGAGTTGACAAACTTCCGAGAGAAGGTGCTCCTTGCTTTGAGCAATCCAAATTCGAGCTTCAATCGTCGAATCCATGCTTATAACTTGCTAAGCCCTAATTTCTAAACCCATGTCCATTCACTGTCTACCCACTGCGCACCATTGAAACGTTGATCGAACACAGCTCCAAACTCAGGGAGGGTAGATCTCACCATAACAAACTCAATAAAATTTGTTTTGCAATTTTCAGTTTAGCATGAAATGAGATTTTGATTTTTGAAATTTGAAATTAAGAAGAAACTCTTGCTTACTGGTATTGTATTTATAATGAAAAAGGGATGGGCTAAGACGTGGATGAGTATGAGCATATAAACATGGGGACATGGGCTTGTTTGAAGGATATGGCCTATAATAAGGTGTATGTTTGGGTACATATGTATATTATATCCAGAAATCAAGCTATTTTTCACCCGAAAATCTCGGAACCAAACGAGGCGCGCCGCCTGCTATTTAAATGTGGTACCCCTATTCCGAACACAATGGAACTAGTCTCGAGATCTAATTCAATCATATCTAGAAGATAGCATTTCAAACCCAGTTATATTGTATTAGTTTCTGTAATTAGTTTCTAAGCGTTTCGAGCTCACATGACCAAATGATACAGCAAATTACTACGAATTCGAAGGTATACAATAATTCATTATTACAGTTCCAATGGCATTAGTTTCGTTGAAATCCGAGACAGCGTCCCGAGAGAATATTTTCACACGCTAATTAAACGAATAATTATTGAAATTAAATAAATCATTTTTAAATCTAAATGTAAAATTTTATTATGTTATTCTTATATAAACAGAATTTAAATCAACTTCCGAAATTATTTTCATTACATAAAATTCAATATTTAAATTTTTTTTAACTCCAAATATTCAAATAACCATTATATTTGAAATTCTAGTTATTTAACTTATAAATTAACTTTCAATATTTAAAAGCAATTAAATATTCCAAATTTGAATGACTGAAATTATGGATCATTACATAGCCATAGTTGTTGAATATATGCACGAAGCTTTACTCATCACTACGTGTATCACATCACACTCATAATTCTACTCCCATCACGTGGATGTCATCTACTTATAATGAATAATTGAATAAATATTACAACAGTGTCCTATACCACTGCGTGATATTCAAATGTTTATTTGTTGCTTATAAACTACACTCTATCCTCAAAATACTCTATATAATGAGTCCACATAATATGCGAAGAAATATTAACGAAAGTCCTATAATAGACAGTATTATAATTCTGTTTATTCAAATTTCTCATCACACAGGAATATTTTACAAAATCGTATCAATGATGTGATCGCCATATCATATTAAAATCATCAACCAAATTAATATCAGTGGTGAGTCACTCATAATATCAGAATCAATATAGAGGAGAAATTAGAAAAATTGGAAAATCAAGCATGAATACATTTAAAGTACATATTAATAATTCATAAGTAATTATTCTATCTTAGATTACGCTATAAACTACCCAAAATACTAATCAAAGAATTTCTCATAACTTCTCATGATTTTTTAATCTTTAACTACTTTATTATAACCAAATATAAAATTCACTTTTCAATAATTTATTAATTTCTTAACCTTCCGCACATTCAAATATTAATTTAATACTTATCTATATACTTAGAAAACACAAATAGTTCTTTTGAAACTCCTAAAAATAGTTTAGAAAGCTAACCATTTCATAAAATAATTATTCTATAATTTTTTATAACCAAATATTATTTTCATATAACTTTAACACATCTGAATCAATTTAATATAGGATCCATTTGGCATACATCCCTGGTAAGGTTTGAAAATACACAGAACATCCCTTCATTTTTTAATAAGTTTTCGGTCTCTGTTTTCAAATTCACGCACGCACAAAGACCCAAATATCCTTTACGTTTTTGATATTTCAAACGTGTATAACTTTTTGTAGAAACATTGGACCATCAAACCATTTTCACCAAAGAATCAAAAAAATTATTATCTTTAAAATGAGATCCATTGTTGATACCAAAAAAACTATACTTGCAGTAAAGGTGCAATTATTCCATATATTTGCAGACAATTCTGCAAATTTTAAACATTTTCTATTTTTCTTCAAATCTGCAATTATTGCATACAATTATAGATGTTTTTGTAATTATATGGTATAATTGCAGACATGTCTGCAACTATTGCATACAATTGCAACTATTGCATATAATAGCAGACATTTTGCAATTATATGGTATAATTGCAGATACGTCTATAATTATTGCATATAATTACAGAAATGTCTACAACTATTGCATATAATTGCAGATATTTTTGTAATTATATGTTATAATTGCAGACATGTCTATAATTATTGCATACAATTTCAACTGTTGCATATAATTGCAGATATTTTTGTAATTATATGGTATAATTGCAGACATGTCTATAATTATTGCATACAATTTCAACTGTTGCATATAATTGCAGACATTTCTGCACTTATATGGTATAATTGTAGACATGTCTGTAATTATTGCATACAGTTGCAACTATTGCATATAATTGCAAACATTTCTGCAATTATATGATATAATTGTAGACATTTCTGCAATTATTGCATATAACTGCTGAATTGTCTGCAATCGTACTATATAATTGTATAAATTTGAAAACAACAATTTAACAATCTTTTCTTGTGTAGAGCCCATTTTGTTGTCGAGAATAGAGACTAAGTCACTGTTTCAATATTTTCCCACTAATCACGAAGAGCTTACTTTAATAAGTTGAAATGTTAGAATAAGATTTATTTTAGGGTGCATTTGGCGTACATCCCTGGTAAGGTTTGAAAATACACAAAATATCCCTCCGTTTTTTATAAATTTTTGGTCCCTATTCTCAAATTTATGCACGTACAAAGACCCAAATACCCTTTACATTTTTAACATTTCAAATGCGTATAAATTTCTATAGCATCAGATCAGCATACTGTTTTCACCAAAAAAAATATGATCTTTAAAATGAGATCCATTGTTGGTACCAAAAAATTATATCCGCAGAAAGATGCAATTATTCCATATATTTACAAACAATTCTACAAATTTTAAACATCTTCTATTTTTCTTCAAATCTGCAACTATTGCATATAATTGCACGCATTTTTTCAATCATATGGTATAATTGCAGACATGTCTGCAATTATTGCATAAAGTTGTGGAAATGTCTACAACTATTACATATTGTTGCATAAAGTTGGATCCACAAATAGCTTGTCCTGCCGTTGTTTTTACATATGCACCACTCATTAGAAACATAATAAAATTTATGATTTAATAGTGAAAACTGTTTGTTAATCCATTATTTCTCTAAGAAGTTGTTAATTATGGATGTGAGAATAACATCCATATATAACGAACCAACATTGCTGCAATGGAGAAAAGGAGTACTATATGGAAGAAAATTGTAGTATTTGAAAATAGGGATGTAATTTATATCTTTTTTATGTGGAGGATATTTTGTGTATTAAGTTTGATTTTAGGGATGTGTCCCTTATTTTCACTTTAATATATTCATACTCGAATAAATATCTTTTCCAAAAATTGAATTATATATATATGTATGTATGTATGTATATGTGTATATATATATTAGAATTTCGTAACTATACTTTGGAACTTATTTTTTAATAATATATATATATATATATATTCTAAATGAAACAATCCAAACAAAAACATATTTCTTTAAACAAATTAATAACCTTTAAATATAGAAATTTGTATTTCCAAATTTGAAATAAAACATTACTACATGTACATGTACATCTAAGTTATCCATGTAACCAACATTTGATAACCCACAAAGAACATCACAATGAATAATAATCAGCTTTTTAGAATTTAATTAAATATTTCCATAAATTTAAAATACATAAAAATATCAATAATAATTAAATAATATAATTCCAAGTAAATTTATTAACTACTTAATTTACATAAAAAATCTTAAAATATTAATTTGATTACATTTATTATTTTTCAAAATATTTATACAATTTTAAATAATATTTATAACAAATATCTAACTTATTCTTTTATTTTTTAATTTCTTTAAACTAATAAATATTATATTTATAAACTCTTACATAAACTTTCTTAAATCCATTTTAATTACTTTATTTGGTTGTATTTTTGTTGTATTTAATTTATTATATTTATATTTGTTATCACTAAGTACTGATCCATAATAAGTGATGATGTGGCCTCGTTTGTTAGTGGGAAGTTGCTTCTGGAATATTGGAAAAGTGATGGAGGTCGTGGAAGAGCATATCCCAGTGGTCTACTGCTATAAATAGAGAGGTAGAGGTTTATTTTGGGGGAGGGCTTGGAATTATCTAACAATCTTTTAGACATTTCTAGTAATTAGCTATCAAGTGGTACTTTACCATTTCCAAAACCGATTATACTTATATAATATCCCCACTAACAATTTATAACTTCTTTTATGAATTCAGATTCATTTTCGAAGTTCTCGTGTCTAACATTTTGGAAATTTTCTTAAGTCTCCAGAATTCTATTATAAGATTTCTCTTATAAAATCTCATTCCTTAAATAAAACCCGATGTACAAATCTTAAGATTACTTATAAATAACTTCAACCAAACTCCAAAACTCTATATTTATAAAATAAGTATTTTAAAGAATAATAATAAATTTTCAGCACATTTAAGTAATTATTTAAATATCAAATCCCTTTTAAATAAACAACGATAACTAATTTCCAAATTATTTATAAATAATACTAACCGATTTACAAAGCTTATTTATAAAACTTAGAATTCATTTCGACAAATTTAAATATTTAAATAATTAACTTTTCTAAATATTTTAATCTAAATAATAGTTTTTAAACTACATAGTTTAATAAATAAATATCCTTTTTTGAAAACAAAACTTACTTCTTGGAAAAACTATTTTTAGAATTAATAAAGCCGATTTTTACTTATAAATCTCTCTCGATTTATCACAAATCAATTTACATTTCCAATTTCACAACTATTTCCAAATTCTAAAATAGAATTCACTATTTCTTTCTAAACCGATTTCCATATTTAATTTTAAATTCACACTGTGAATATATATTCCAAATTTATCAAATGATAATCATTCCACTTTATTTTATAAACATTGTTTATAACTTTATAAATTCATTTCCAGATTATAACCAATTTATATTACTAAAATCCATTTATAAATCGAATTCTGTTTAAAATTCCATTTGGAAATCTATACCTTAACAAGTTCCAATTATAATCCAAGTTCAATCAAAATCTTGATTAGGACTTCCTTTTCCTATTTTAAGAAATCTCATTTAAAATCCATTATTTCAAAATTCTCGGCTTAAAATTCTCTATTTGAAACCATTTTACAAAATAACTAAATAAATATCCAAAATCAAATTATTTGTTATATCCAACCAAATCCCTTTTAAAATAATCCTAAAATTCAATATAAATATTTTCATTTCAAAAATCGCTTTTGAATTCCATTTTTAATATCAAAAATATTATTCCTAGTATTTATAATACCAAAATTAGGGTCAATGCTACTATAGCATCCAAACAATCAAATCACACAACAATCCATAACGGATTATTCAATTTCATTATATATCACTATATATGAAAAACAATCAATATATTTGAGAAATCCAGTTGGATCCCTCCTACTTGTTTCCTTGCATCCACAGATGTTATATAACATAATATACCAATCCCGCTTCGAGGCGGGATATCGTGGTAATATAGGGTCATCCGCTATTATGTGGGGCGTATAATGTCTCATCCGCTCTAACGGCGGAAAATATACCCAAGTTCTAATATATACTACTATATATATGATATAATATGCAACCGATAATAATATATCAATTTTATCCAATAATTAAATTTAATTATTATATATATTAAATCCAGTAATCCAAAATGAGCGAGATTTACTCACCTTGATTTTTATTTCTACCAAACGATCCAATTTTAAATTAAATCAAACAACGTTCGATTTAATCTAAAATTCCAGCTGACATAAAAAATCTCCAAACAAATTTTATTTCGTAGTCCACATCATTAAGAATCCAACGCTATTTGTTTCGTAATTTTTTGACCTTGCATTATAAAGTTATCGTAAGATTTTGATATTAAATTTAAAATCAATTATCACTAATTACATCAATATATTAATTACCAATATAATTCAAATTTTTCCCAGTTCTTCCCAAAATCACCGCTACGGTTCGAAATCCACCCTGGTTGTCGCTTCCTCCTCCTCTCTCTCTCTCTCTCTCTGGTCCTCTATTCCACTGACTGACACGACTGTATGCCTACCTTGCAACCCCCTCCTCCCTCAAACTCCACCGTGAGCCACCCAGTCCCCTCCATAGATGCTACAGGCCACCGAAAACTCGAAACCAAGGTTGGCCTTGCCAAACTCTACTCCCATATAAAGAAAATCTAAGCCTTGGTCGAACCATAAAAAAAAGAGCTTCCCCAAACCAATAGCGCAAAAAAGAAATGGCCATGGATCGAAGCGGCATGACGAACTCAAGAATCAATAAATTGAAATTTCTCGTTGAGTATCCATTTTCGTTCACTGTCTTTTTTTTCTTTTGATACTTACAGGAAACGTTTAAAATAGAGGGCGGGAAATACGTATGATAACAAAGGGTTAGCGTGGCTGATAGGTAGGTTAGGGTATGCAATAGTCAAATCAAAGAAATATATATATATATATATAATTTGAACTAAAATATCTCGATATTTTATTCTGAACCTCGATCGAGGCATGCCGCCTGGCGTCCCTAATGTTATACTCCTATTTTGAACGTAAAGGAAGAAGTTTCGAGACCCAACTCAATCGTATGTAGAAGATAGCCTTTTAAACTCAATTATTATATTAAATTTTCAATATTAGTTTCAACGCATTTCTATCCCATACGGCCAAAAGGTAACTCTTAATGCTACAAAATTTGAAATCCAACAGTAATACACTATTACGAATCCAATGGAACTGGTTTTGTCGAATTCCGAGACTGTGCTCCAGATGGCTATTTTAACGCGTCGATTAAATCAACGATTTCAAAATTTGACGAAATCACTTGAAATTCCAGTTTTAAAAGTTACTAACTCGATTCTAAAAATAGAATTTATATCAACGTTAGAAATCATTTCGATTCATATTCAACTCAAATTTCAATTATTCACTACTTCCACATTACGAATTAAATTAAACGTTTAAAATAAATTAAATGTTCAAAATCAAATGATTGAAAATCCAGGTCGTTACACCTTTTTTTAAATATTCTAAACCAATTTATCAAATAAATTCCAAATTTCAATTTTATCAATTAATTACTACTATTAACTTTAATTAATTACTATTTAAAATTCTGGTTGTTACAGACTTCCCCTTTAACTAAATTGTGTCCTCGCAATTTCCTAAAAGAAAGAATCTATAACAAACCAATTATACTAAACCTAAGCGTACTATTTAAATTTCATTTTTAAATACCAAACATTTACCAAATGTAAAAAATCACTTTACATAATTACGAAAGACTTTATTTAAATAATTCACTTTCAAAAATTATTTATTTTTCCAAGATTTCATTCTAATTCAAACATGATTCAAATTCAAATTTTTCACCGAATAAACTTTAAAATATTTTAACAAAAACCAAAATCTTATCAACAAAATTTCCATTAAATTCACATTTCACTATTTAATAAGAATATCTTTCAATATGTTTTTTAATTTTAAACATCTTATTATAAAAAAGTTAATTTCAAATATTATTCTACCAATTCTTTTTTATACATTTTATATAAATATTAAACATTCTTTAAATTGTTATATGGAGGGAAGTTTTAGACTTATTCTCAAAATTTAACACTTCAAAACTAGTTTTATATTTCACACTATAATAATTTTGATTAAATAATCCATTACATTTTAAAATATTTTATACGCTTCAAAACTCAATAGCATTTACACATCTTTATTTTTATTAATATATCATCAAACACACACGCATACATATATATGCACTAATATTCACAAATTCTAAAGAACTATTAATATAACCATGTTGCCTCGCCATCTATTATAGTATTTACTGCTATCAGTTGGCTGCAATATTGACTATGCAATCAATAATGCATTGCCAGTGATCTCAATTGTCCACTAAAGTCCAATGGCAGCAAACATTACTCAAAATAAGTAAAGACAGAGAAAATATATTTTATAATACATTTACTAAAATAATGTACATAAGCTCTTATTTTCAAAGCCTTTGCAAATGTAAATTTTCAAATATTGCTTTACGATAATAAATTTTTTTTTAAATTCTCATTTAAAACATTCAATATTTTTTCGAAATACTTTAATTTCGCACAAATTATTTAAACCTTTCCAAAACATTGTATCCAAATGTCTCGTTCTAGTGTTTAAGAATCTCTATCGAATACGGGTACACCCGCCTCGATCGAAATGCTTAACACACTCAACGAACAAGTTAACACAATTACATTTCAAAATTTTCTATAAGTATTATTTTCACGTAATATTCAATGCATTTAATTCAATAAAACTTTTATTAATTTATTATAAATATTATCTTAATACTCTACTTATGATGTATATTTTTCAAAAGGTTTTTAATAAAGACGTTTGCACATCTTTTACAATAATTTAATAATAATGAAATTTACTATTGAAAACTTAATAACCTCAAAACATTTTCAAACGGCCTTTAACTTACATACAAAAATAAACATACTAATCAATAAACCAATCCCAGCAGGCAGTTTATAACATCAAACAAACACCTTTCATATTTATTTATAATAAGTATAAATCAATAGTTAAATTCACTCCACTGCTTTGATAAATATACACAAATATTGAAAATTAACTTCAATAGTAATAATTTCTAATAATCTGACAAACATACGAAACTACAATCAGTGCACCCTACGAAAATGTACATTAGGTTTTCATTGTGCACTCTGATTATCATCAATCAAAACACAATAATACAATGCCAAGTCAATACATAACAAAATAATACTAAACCACCCAAAACATAATATTCAACACAAATGTAAAATACCATAAGTTGGACTAACTTCATTCATCTTTACTACTCTAACCCTTATTATCGCATACTTTAAAGAAATAAACGAAAAACTAATTATATACTTTTTATAAAAAAATATCAAACACGTCCCTTAATGATTACCCCAGTAATCATCGTACACACACAGTATCCCTTAATATAGGGAACCACCCAATACACCTGAGGGGTCAGGAACTCTATGTCTCATCCATGGTCTTCACTCATGTCTCATATATTTAGTGTATTTTTCAAAACCTTACTTTAATACCAATTGAAATATCGCACCTCTATATCCATAATATCCAAGAGTATTACTATGTCATACTATTAGATAATACAGAGAATTAGGCGATATAGGGTACACATGTGAATATTCTCTTAAACTAACACTAGTACGTATTAAAACATCAAAATAAATATCTCACTTACACATACAGAGCATTGGTACAAAGCAATAAACACATATGTCTCCATGATAGAACAATATGCAATATACAGTAAATAACAGAGAACACGGAGTTAGAATCACAACGATAACATATAATCCCATATGGATACTAATCTTCTCAAATGTCAACTATCTCAATGTAATGTAACGAACAATCAATATACAACTCGATAGTACAGATATCTAATAAATCAATATCATATAAATATCATACAACAATCGTAATATAAGTCTCCTATAAGCCCACTAAAATACATATTGGTCAAGTCGTCCATGTACTTCAAATATCTCAAAATGACCCAAGCATTATATAGATAACACACGGGTCAAACTATGTTTAATCAAGAATCTATAATATGGTAACATAATAAAAACTAAGGGTAATAATATCATAACACTACCAAAGATACTCAAGTCATCAAACAACTTGTCAATAAATAGATAATTGCGGAAACATGTGCATGAAGTAAAATTATAATATCGTAAATAACCATCGAAGCATCACATCACGTGAATAACTCAGTACCATACAAAGCAAACAACTCTAATATCAAAAGACATCATCACCCAAAGAGAAGCACATCAAATCATAAATCATAGACTCTATGGAAATGGGTGAATCGTACATGTCCAGAAATCATAACCTAAATCTAGAAAATATAGATAAGTGAGATATCACTAAGTATATCAGGCTAGCACGTAGCATTGCCCAAATATATCTCTTAGTCTCTAAAAACATCATCATCAATACAGGTATATAAGATAGGATAGGTTGCTTATTAATATAAATTAGAATGCTCTATACTCTGGATGTGTATCATAGGTATAATCTCATTTTCTCATACACAAACCACTAGAATACATCGTCATGAGATATGGCTGTACGATAGACGCGAAATCCCAAGTAGAGCCATATGAATATAATGGTATGTAGGTCACATAGCGCTTCTCCATACTAAAGTTAGTTGTAGCAATAATATATGACAAATTACTACTCTATTAGTAATATAAGGGAGATTGATAGCGTAATGCAAGCTCCAGAGACACAAAGCCTCTACAGTCTTAGTTGCATCACGGAATCGTGACACGTATCCATCAGTGTGCTCATCAATACGAGGACTCAATGGTCACATCCAACTCTAACCCCTATATATAATAGATTGTTGGCCTATGTGACAAAACGGTGAAGGCACATAGAGAAAGAGTTTGTGTGTGTATGTGGCATCATACATCTAGGGTGCGACACCATGATTTGACCGTTAGGGTGTATCTAGCTATCTGGTTCTCTCCAATGTTAATAAAAGGAGTACATCATAATAGTGGCATATAGAACTAATGAATATAGACACGAAGTCATGCTCATTGTAGGCATGTAGCCATACTCACATAATATAGGCATTAAGCTATACTCATCACTACGTGTATCAACTCACACTCATAATTATATTCACATCATGTGATTGCTATATACTTACAATGAATAATCGAATAAATATCGCAACAGCATCCCATACTAGTGCATGGTATTCAAACGTTTATTCAGTGCTTACCATATCCTTAAAATTTTCTATATAACAAGTCCAAAGAATAACCGAAGAAATATTACTGAAAGTCCCATATCGGACATTATCATAACTCCGTTTATTCAAATTTCTCATCACATAGAAATATATCGCAAAATCATATCAAGGATATCATCACCGTATCATATCAAAACCATCAGTCGAATCAATATCAATGGCGGTCACTCATAACATCAAAATCAACATAGACAAGATGAGCAGTCGGAAAACTTGGAAAATTAGGCATAAATACATTTAAAGTACATAGTAATAATTCATGAGTAATTATTCTATCATAGAAATATACTATGAAATACCCAAAATACTAACCGGAGAATTTCGCATAATTTTCCGTGATTTATAATCGTTAAATACTTTACTAAAACCAAATATAAAACTTACTTTTCAATAATTTATTAATTTCTCAACCTTTTATACATTCAAATATTAATTTAATACTCATCAGTATACTCAGAAAACACATATAGTGCTTTTGAAACCCCAAGAAATAGTTTACATAGCTAAGCATTTCATATAATAATTATTCCATAATTTTCTATAACCGAGTATTATTTTTAAGTAGCTTTAAAACATCTAAATCAATTTAATATATTCATACTTGAATAAATGTCTTTTCCAAAACTTGAATTATATATATATATATATATATATTGAAACTTGGTTTATTTTATTGCATCCTCAAATGAGCAGTGCGGCCCAAAGTAGACACAACCGAAAGTACATTCCAGATAAATACAAAGATAGACTTTAAGTTAAAGACGTACTTTAACTCAAATATTCCTTCTTTAAGGTTCGGAAAATCAAGCTATGGCTGCTCCCATTTCTTTGGTTGATGTTCTCTACTCGCTGCCATCCAGCTCATCCTTTCTGCTGCCTGTGCTTCTTGTATAGTTAAGATGGTAAGTCTTCTTCTTAAAATTCTCCTAGTTATGATACTAATGTCTCAATAAATTTAAGTGGTAAGAGTTAACATTACCTTCATCTTGTTGTTAAAAGCCCAGTCATGTTTCTCTCTCTAGAGATACCAGACAGTGGTTGTAAGGCCAATTTTGATCAATTCTTGCACAAAGTTCGACATGTGAAACCATTTGTTAGGTAATTCACCTCCTCCTTTAATGATTTAACTTCATCAATTTGAATACATCTGATTTTTTGGATGCTACAAACTCTCTTTCTAAAAGGGTAGTCAAAAAATAAGTGTTCATGAGTTTCTGTTGCCATATCACATAAGTTACAAGTTGTGTATTCTAGTATCCCCCAATTATGAAAAAAGTCTTTAGTAGGTAGTTTGTTCTTCAAAGCTTTGTGGAGGGTATGAGCCATCTTAAGATTGTTTGATCTACTCCATATCAGTTTGTGCCAAGGTACAATTGTGTGCTTACCCCTAACGTCTTCCCATTCATTATTGGTTTTAAATTGGCTATTTATTGTACTTTTCCAAACCCATGAGTCTTCAGCTCCATCACCATACATAGAGGTTCCTTGAATTTCCTGCACAAAATTCCTTGTAAGAAGCTGCTTATCACAATCCCATTTCGCTCTATTAATGATACTCGCCACCTTGCAAGTTGGGGTTCCATAACTTGAAAACCTCTCTCATCCCATTTTGTTTATAAATCTTTTATTATTGAGCTATGGGTCCTTTCAGAGATTAATGTTTTCACCATTAGCAATGTGTCGCTCAATTAAAGATTTCTTCAACTTATCCCTAAGTTTCAAAATGTTCTTCCAAGTTACAGTAGCATTATTATCAATTTTAATGGTCCAGAAGTTGACTTTAAGATATTTGGCTCTCACCCATTTGGCCCTTAGATTGTCTTAAACTAAAATTTTCCAACCCAACTTAAGTCCAACACTTTCTTTAGTTCAAATAAGTTTTTAAGGCCGACTTCTCCTTGCTTCATTGGTTCACAAAGATCTTTGTAACTTACTTTATGCAATCCACCCCTCCAAATGAAATTTGCACACATGGTATTAATTTTTGTAATAAAACAATCTGGAACTTAAAATATCAGCAATCAAAATATAGCTTTTGAAGTAATAACTGTGTGACCTAACTCGACCCTTCCAATAAATGATAGAAATTTTGATCTCCAACTATGGAACTTCTCTTTTATATTATCCACTAATTTCCCACATTCAGCATCAGTAATAGTATTATTAGATAAAGGGATGCCCAAATATTTGACAGGAAGATAACCCTCTATAACTTCAATTTTTCCTAGCAAATTTTGTTTATCCTTACAGAATTATTGGAGTAATATTTAGTTTTAAGCTCATTAAGTTTCAGTCTATCCATCTTTTCCAAATCTTTAGATATTTCTTTGATCTTATCAATGGCAGTTAGACTAGCCTTATCCACAATAATGAGATCATCAACATATATAAGGTGAGAAACCATACCTCGTAGATTATAGACTAGACTGGTCTCATTATGAAAACATGCAAGTTCTATCTGAAGGGAGAACCACTCCACAACAATAGAAAATAGATAAAGGGATAAAGGGGCTCCCTGCCTAATCCCTCTATTGCTTTGAATGTAGCCTTTGGGAATCCTATTAATAAGAATAGAATATGTAGGAGTATTGAGGCGGTGAGCAATTAGCTTTAGGAGTTTATTTGGAACCCCCATAGAGTTTAACATATGAATAATAAATTGTCTACTAACTTAGTTATAAGCTATATGCAAATTTACTTTTAAATAGAACTTGTTTGCCCCATATATATATTAAGGAAATAAAATGAAAATAATTTTTTTGTGTATTGTATATTCGATCAAGAAAGGTTAATATATATACACACACACATATGTATGTATGTATGTGTGTGTGTGTGTGTTAAATATATAATTAGTACGCATATACGTATTTAGATATTATAAATATACTTATATATATAATTATAATAATTTTGTTACTGTAATTTATACACACACATATATCTGTGTGTGTGTGTGTGTAAAATGATTTAAAAAGGGTACATTATGTGCAGATGTGTATTTAATATTTAATTAAATGGCGTGCGTGTATCTAAATCATTAATATTTTTACATATAATTTATAGATGCATACATATATTTACAAAGTTATTAATATTTATATAAATAACAAGTTTACATACATACATATATTTGGACAGCATTTAATACATATAGAATGAGCTAACATGTCCATTGCGATGTAAGTCCCAACGTTTATAAACCAACATGCTGTACCTTGCATGGATTATTATGTTACTTATGCACATACATACACATATGTATATGTATATGATACATATGTGTACTATTATATTTAATTAAATATAAATAAAATAAAATTCTATCTATAATTTCAATTTAAATGAAATAAGAGATTTTATTTAAATAAATTTAGAAATGTTCTAAATAAATTAGACATCATAAGCCCAATAAAGATCCAATAGGGTAAAAAAATTGAAATTCACTCATAACTTTTGTTGCGAGCTGGCCTAATTCCAAAAGTTTATATAATACTTGAGTTAATAAATGACACCACATGTTCAAAGATGAAGTAACATGCTTCTAGTTGTTGAGCCTTGAAGTGGATTGCTATATATTATAGAGTTGGGAACCATTGGGTGTATTCTAATCTAAATGTGTTGTTGAGATGTATATATTGGACATGTTATGTATATTTTGATGATAGCGGGCATTCGACTGTTTTGTAGACATAGTTAGACTCGTATATATTTATTTTTATGTGTTATCGCTGCATTGATAACTCTGTGTTCTCCGTGATTTATTTTATATTTTGTATTGTTATATCCTAGAAGCATCTGTATTTATTACTTTATACTAATATTGAGTATGTATACGTGAGTTGTTTATTTGATTTTTGAATATGTACAAGTATTAGCCTAAGGGAATATTTACGTCTGACTGTCCAATATCGTCTCATTCTCCATATTATCGGGTAATATTGCCTAGTAATACTCTTCGGTAGTATAGATATTGAGGAGGTGTGTTACATTTGGTATTAGAGCTAGTTTTTATTGAGAGCGACATGATAGGAGGTTCTTGCATTATGATTAGTGGCGAACTTTGACTCTTACCCATACATGTCCTGTTTAGTGCTTGTTGTGGCAGTCGAGAGGTTGGCCGTAAAGCCAGTGTATTTGAAGTATGGGCAGTGGCCACAGTAGAGCCCATACGTTGGAAAGACACTATTACAGTTGATATCAGAGCAAATTTAGAACAATACAGAGTATAAGAGGCACGACCCTTAGATAAGACTTAGAGTCCCTATTCTTATGGGTGTGTGGTAGATTATCGGTTATGCTTAAGTGATAGTATGAGTATACGATAATTGCCGAGGTAATCATCTAGGGATGTATTTTTATTTTACTTAGTATATAATATATTCCTCTAAATTTTTCTGAATGCAAGTCTCTGCATGAGATGCAGAGAAATTGATGTGGTTATGAAAGTAGAAGTAGTTAGTCCGGTTAGTAGTGTCAGTGCTGATGGTGAATGTTAGACCTCTATGTAGCTCTAAAGCAAGAATGGAGTTGTTCAGTTATGGAAGATGTAAAGGACCTTAATTCGAATCTCATGCTGAATACTTCATGCGAGACAGGTAAGAAGATCCGGTATTGATCAGAGTGGCATTTCAGAAATTTAGATTACTTTCCAATGAGTGTCTTATTTGTTTGGTTATTTTAATTGAATGATTGATGTTCTTATTTTCTTATGTGGTTGCATTGGTTGATGATGTTTGGTTTGGGGATCCATCTTGAGTATGGTATTCGGTAGGAACTATTACTTTAGATGAGCATCTCTTCGAGTCTTTATATTTGAAACCCACTGGTTTCTTCAATCATGAAGTTATCACAAGGGATAATGGAAATTATTTTTACATAAAATAAAATAGTCTATTTTTATGTAAAAATTAAAATGTGATTAGAGTAAACATGAAAATGAAAGCTTGCTTGTATATGCATCTTGACGGATAATTAGTGATGTTTGGATTTTTGTATGTACAGTATCTTTTATTGTACTCTCATAGATTATTTATATATATTTTAATACAAGCAAGCGTATGTTTGGATTAAAAAAAATATTTTTGGTAAAATATTTAGGAATATACATTAGTGTGGTATTAGACCTTGCTTTAATATAATTAAATAATTCTTTTGTGAAGCAAGTTTATTGGAATACATATGTAAATTTCATTATAAACAAGCCATTATTTTTTTATAAAAGAAAAGTGTTAGAGAAAACACACACACACATACACACGTAAATATTTAAAATAATTTTTGAAGTAAGATTTCATGTTTATTTGTCCGTTGAGTGCTTAAGAACTCTGATCGATGCATGTCGCCAACGTTATCGATAGAGATTCCAAAACAATAGGAAGTGACATATTTATATATATATGGACACAAGGTTTAGAAGTGTAATGTATTATTTTGAAGAGAAGTAATATATTTTGAGTTATATTAAAACCTAAAGTTGAAATAATATTTCAAAGAAATTTTTATTCATTATTTTGAAGAGACTAGAGTAATATGAATAATATTTTGAAATGAGAAAAATGTCTTAGAGAATGATGAATTATTGTTTTGAAATAAGTACGTAATTTAAGCAAAGTATGAGTACTATTTTGAAGAAAGGTGCTGTGGAAAGAAAACAATATTTTAAGAAGCAATTCGCCTAAGTTTTAGAAAGAATATAGATGAAGATTTAAGAAATGAAAAATAAATGATAAGAGAAATATTATTTTGAGATGGTAGTTTAGTAAAGAACGTGATATTAAAATGTGTATATTTTAAAGTTTTAGAAATTGTTTTGACTTGGGGAGGGGTGTGTAATTAGTGTGTATGTGTGTGTGTATGAGTGTGAATACTATTACGGTGAGGCAATGAATTGTTTTGAAAATTATAAAGATATTTTTCTATGTTTAGATATTTGATGTGATGATTGCAGCCATCAAACATTAATGGGCAGCCGAAGTCAATGGCGGGGCAATGTTGATCGCACAGTCAACATTATAGCTAATGGCGAAATAAGCCACTAGAAATTCATGGAAAAGAACCACCGTCATATTTGTAGAAATATTGGAATTTATATTATATGGTTTTTGGTGCTGTGCTTGTATGTCTGCCATGTTGTATGTTTAATTGTGACATGGATGAGTGGTGTGAATATATTTATTTGTAATACGATGCTTTGTGACATAAGAGTTTACATGCATAAGCCTTCAACTGGACAATGTTTCTTTTGAAATTAATACAGTGTTATAAAGTAAGTAAAGAGTGGAATTTTTTTCGGAAGAAAATTTTAAATGGAAAGGTATTTCATGAATATTCGAAATAAAGGATTGATTTTGTGAGTTGTATAGTGCAATTTTATAATGAGCAAAGTAATAAATATTTAATGACTTTAAAGATTGAGTTTTGAGGGACTTATTTAAAGAGAATTTTGTATATGACATTTTATAAGTATTAATAAAAATATTTCATTAAAGTGACCAAAAAATGTGGCTTATGAAAAGTGAATTTTATAATGTTCATATCGTGGTTGGCTTTTATTAAAATTGATATTTAAAACGGTATGTATATTTAAATTGTGAATAAGCAAGTTTTAAGAAAATAAATGTTTGGCAATTTGAAAAAAGGTATTTGGATTTTTGATGCTAATGAAATATATTAAAATTGTTTTGTGTTGAAGTAAGATAAATATATTTTCAAAGTGAAGTCATTTTATAGTATTTTTAAAATATTAAATTAGTTTTATCCTTAAATCTCAAACTATTATGTTTCAATGATTTTAAATGCATTAAAAGTTATATCATAGTGAACAATTTTTATTTGAAGTGCAATGTAAAATTTCGAGCTTAACTAAGATCAAAACATGAGTTAGTGAAGAAGTGCTCTGATGTTCGGGAAAGGTAAACCATTCAAACAACACTGCATTCGTTTGACCATAACTTTCGACTTTCTGATCCGATTTTATCAAAAAAAATTCATTGGTAAGGCATTTTCATAGCTGAAAACTTTTCTATTTATCACTTTTCAAATTTTCAAGTTTACTAATACCAAAATCTAAATTAAAACTGAATCAAATATCTGTCCCGAACATGTATACCTTGAGCGGTAGTGTTGAACTGTTTTGATCATATATCTCAAATGGTTATCCAATCTTGACAATCTTTCCCACGAAGGAAAGATTATAACATAAGAAATAACTTTTATCCTGAGTATTTTGAAATTTTTTAATGTTTTCTAAGCTAAAAACATGTGTTTATTAAGTGGGCCTACACTCATTTCAGAATTTGATACTTTTAGGAAAAATACCATAACTCGAGTTGTAATCCACATTTTTATAATTCAATTTTTTTAGGAAGCTAGTACACTATACGATAATTTATTCTTCGAAAACATAACTTTGTTTGGTGTTTTTGACCTTTGAAGTTTTATCGAAAAGTGGTTTAACATGTGGATTGTGTTTCTTTTACCTTAAATGAATGCATTCTTATCATATCCTTTATTATATGTAACTAATGTTTATACTAAGTTAAGAATAGATGCTCAAGAGGACCAGTTGGACAATTGGCGATGATAGCTTGCTTCTTCTCTCATAATAGCAAGGAAATTTGCTTTAAACGCTAAGCAAAAGGTACATTTTTACGCTATAGCGATATATGTTGTGATATAATATTGTTTAAGTTTGACTATTGACTGAGTAGATTAAGTTTGACAGATGTTGGTAAAATACAAAGAAAGTTCCGAGTATGAGTTATATATGATGCTTCCCTATAAGAAATTGCAAGGATGCAATTTTCATAAGGTGGGAAGTGTGCAGCAACCCTACTTTCTACACCATATGAATAAATTAATTTATCTAAAATAAAAATATTAGAATTTGATATTTGACAATTAATATTTTGAAAATAAAGTTTTAGTTTTATTAAATTCTATTTAATAATATTTTGGTTTAATAAATTGAATTAAATTAATAAATTCTTTTTGGATAATTTATTGAAATTGAATAAAACATTTTAATTGAATATTAAATATTTTTAAAGGGTAAATACCTTTTTTATAATTGAAATAGTTGAAAATTAAAAGTAAACAAATATTGAATTGAAGGATCGTGTAGTTATCAATATATTTTTTGGACAATGAAGTGTAAATCGTTTGAAATTAAATTAGAATTTAACTACAGATTCATGAGAGAGTAATTTAAGTGAAAAGAGGATTAAACAATTGCGCAAAGAAGAAAATTAAAATTAAGCATTAATTAAACAAGGCCTAAGCCCATTTCCATTCTCTCCTTAGTTCTAGAAAACTCTCCATACTTCCTCACTTTAGCTCAAACCTAAACAATTGTTTTTCCTACAGTGTGTCAATTCTGGAAATCAAAATCTCATCGCTTTGAACAAAAAGAAGAAAATTGCATGAACACACTTGAAGCCTAGAATCGTCAATTGATGGCATCATAGAGAGGGGGTGAGATGTCTTAGCGGCCATAGGAGGGGAAACGTGCGGTGGCATGTGAGGCTGGGACGAACCTAGGTCTACGTTCAGGCAGCAAGCGAGATGAGCTTTAAGGCAGTGGCTATGACATTGTGTTGGTGATTGTAATGTACGTGCATACTTTAATACGTTGAGGCAGCGGTCATGGCAGCTTCGATGTGATGGAGTGTGGTGGTTGGAATGGCGAAGGCGTCGTGTTGTTGGTGATGGTGTTCATGTGGGATGATGGTGGTATAGACGAATTTTGTGAAGTGGCAGTGGAACACAGTGGATAGTAACGGCTTGAATGCAATGATGACGGTAGCCTTGACATATTACTCGCAGCGTGGTGCGTGGGATGATGGTAGTTGCTTATCTAGGCACTCAAGCATCATTTAGGTGAGTTGTTTTCTTAACTCACAACTATCGTCTACTATCATTTAGATGCTCATTTCCCCTATTTTCATTAATCAATTTGCAATAAATCCTTAGTCTATATGGATTAGATGAAATTGATTATTATTGGATGATATCGGTTGAAAGAGAGTTGTGTACTTTGGATCAGTTATGTTGTATGTGTGTATTGGCTGAACACAGCACTTGAAATTGATCGGAATGGGGTAATGAATGAAAAGGTGAAGATTTTAAATAAGCAAATGATTTTGGAAATAAATAGTAATTTTTGGAACGATTCCCTATTTAATATTGAAGAATGGAAATTTTGAAAGTAGAATGATTTTGGAAAAAATATAAAACTAGAATAATTTTAAAGATAGTGTGAATATATATTACTTGGAAATGATGAATACTGGGATTTCAGATAAGTGAGTTTTTGAATATTTAAACTTTTATTCATTTATCATTGATTATAAAAATATTTAAATGATTTTTATAAAATGGTATTTAAACTTTGTATTCTTTTCAAAGCGATTAGTTAATTCTATTGAATTTAATAAACTGGAAGTTTTGTAAAATAATATTTTGAAAGTAACATGCTTAGTGATTGATTATCATTATTTTTAATTAAAAGGAACTCATTTAAAAAGCATTTAAATATACACACGTACACACATAGGAACTTGAATTAAGCTATTACAGAAAGTGTAATTTCAAGGGATTTGGAATTGAATGTAGTTTAGTTTATGGATTTCCTTGTAATTCAATAAGAAGATTGCAAATATTTAATTTTGAATTTGTAAATGGATTATGAGGAAAGAATGAGAATTTTATAATTTAATGTTCTTTTAATTGAATATTAGTATTTGAAATTGTATTGAAGATTTTGGTCAAAGTGTATTTTAAAACCCCTTTCGAACCAATAAATTGTAGAATCGTGTGTTTTGAATTAGTCATATTTCTATTTGACGAGGAACTAAACTAGGCGAAGTTATAGTACCGTTCCAGACTTTCGGTAATATTTCTCTGTTTTTCTTTAGACTTGATATATAGAGTAACATTATGTGAAATTTTAGATTGTGAGTAATTTGAGTATAAGGTTTAGTAACACCATCTAGTATGGGACATTTAATAGTATTATTTTGATTACTCTTTTGACTCATGCTATAGAATATTATTATGGGTAATGAGTGTAGTTTACAAGCGTTGAGTAAACGAGTAACACCAAGTGGTACGGGAAGTCTGCATTGATATTTATTCGAAAAATTTCTATAAATGAGGGACACTCTTATGTTATGGGTTAATGTCCATAGGAAGAGTCGGTTGAGTGCCATCTTGTGTTGTGTGATGTTTATCTAGATAGACTAGTGTCCATCCTATTTGGCTGATTATGGGATCATGCTATGGATCTATGGTATTGCTTTACTATACATGTTATGTCCTGATATTTAGATTGTGTGATGATACACCTCGATTCCATACTAGCCAACAGTTTGTTGCCATTGGGCGGCAGTTTCATGACCATGGTGTATAGATGGATATAGAGTCGCGATGAATGGGAGTAACTAAGACCGTGGTATGTTTTGTGTTTCCCTTGAAGCATGCTGTGTGTTGTGAATCTCTCATCTAGAATATGTGAGATTATACTCTATTATTTAGATACCCCTTTTAGACATCTATTCAGAGGCGAGGACCTCTTAACCCAAGTGTTGTGTGCTGTGAGGCTCCCAACTGGAATATGTGATTTGAGATATATAAACATACAATAACATACTTATAGCACCTCACTCAATTGTGTGATTGTTGATAGTTGATTCCCTTTTGTGTTTTGAGTGCGTTGGTTGATTATTGCATATTTGGTTGATTCACCGGCTAAGTTGTGGTTTTATTAATTGGTAGTATGGTCTGAGGAATACACTTATACATGTGATGATCTTGTGTTAGCTTGTAAGATACATGTTATGCCATGTACTTATTATCACATGTTGACATTTACATTAAAGACATAGTCTGACCCATGTGTTATTTATATAATACTCGTGTCAATTCGAGACACTACATGTTCAGTACGAAGTAACCGACTTTTGGTTGTTGAGCCTAGAGGAGGATAGTTGTAGGTTGTGTATCATTGTGTATATTTTTAGCTACATGTGTTATTGAGATGTATATATTGAATGTGTTATGTGTATTTTGATAATTGTGGGCATTTGATTATTTTTGTAGACTCATTAGATTTATTTTATATTCTATATTGTTCAACGCTAGAAGTGCGTGTTTTCGTTACTTTGTGCCATAAGAGTACATATATATATATATATAAATTGTTTATTCAATCTTTAAATACATACCAGTATTGGTTCAAGGGAGTATTCATGTATAACAGACCAATATCACATCATTCTCCATATTATTAAACAATATTACCTTGTTATACTCTTTGGTAGTATAGGTATAAAGGTAGGGTATTACATCTAGGCAACTGCAAGATCTAGTGTATGATCAAGCTGGATTTAGAAAACTTCATCAAATAAGTTGCATTCAAGGGCTTACCTTCAAAGGTACTGTTTATCTACAATTATATATGTAGTAATTAAATCATTATAACAATTTTGTACATGTTGTCAACATATAAAAAGTTTGGATCATGTTATTTCGTTATATCATATATTATTATTATTGATTCATAGCTACGTTAAAAAAACATCCAAACCAATTCAAACCGGTTGCACATACACATAACACACATTTTAATATTATAATATTGTTATTAACCAAAAAAATGTTTTCAAATTATGGTTCATCGTTTAAAAAAGTCTATGTTCATTAATATAAATAGTTAAATCTTTATGTGTGAATTAGATGTATATTAAATTAGCTTTCAGCAAAATAAAAATTAATATTATTAATATTTTTATATTTCCAAATCATTTTAATTACTCGTATATATATATGTATGTATGTATGTACGTACGTGTGTATATGCATATATATATGTGTGTGCGCCTATATATTACTGCTTTATACTGCTTATATTTAATGATAAAATTTACATATACATTTTATTAAATTATTTAAAAAATAATATTTTTTGTGGCTAAATTGATATTTATTCATTATTTCTTAAATATTTTAAAATATCGTATATGTTTATTAACTTATTCAAACAATTTTTAAATAACTTAAAATACATAATAATTTTTAAAAAAATATTTTCGATTAAAAAAGTTAATTTTTTATATTTAACTTCATTAAATTTAAATTAACTATAAATATTTTAATTTGTAATTTGATATTTAGTTTAAATTAAAACATTTAATTAATTATAAATATTTAAATTATCAATTTTAAATTAAGGTTTAAATTAGAAAGTTTTACCTAGTCTAGATAAGATATTTATGATACAAAAATTTGAATTCAAATTTTTTGACTTAGCCAAAATTGATTTATTTTTTGTTTCTTTTACTAAACAAATGCAGACCTATGCTACGCATACGGGGTTCGCAAATTTTTTAAAATGGGCATTCTTCAAAAAAAAATTAGTCACATTAAGGTGGAACATAAACTTTTGAACTGTAATTTTCTAGATTTTTTTTTAGAAAACTACTAACAAACCTTAAATGATGAATATGCTTGAATAATCTCAAAAGGTACAAAGTATAACTAATATTCATGGATGCAACTATATTGTATAATAAACACTAACATCAACTATAAGTCATTTTGAACTTGAAAACATAACACCAGTAATAATACTGATTTTCCAAATTGAATTGATAGCAATTAATTCCTTTTTGTGTTTGTATAGCAATAGTACTTGGTATGGTTCTAATTTAAACTGAAATTTAAATAGAGAGTTAAAAATTGATAATTAACAGTAATTGATTATATTTTATTCTAACTAAAATTTAAAAATGATTAATGTGTTTACCATAATTGAAAAGGTGAAATAAGTGACATTATTAACTTTAGTTTGCAGATAACTATTGAAACATATAAAAAAATTCATTACTATATGATATTCTTAACTTCAGATTTATTACTTAAATTTTAGTTTCAAATAAATGGAAAGGTAAATACAATTAACTCCAATTACTTATTATTTATATCTTCCCGGTTTGATTTCAATGTGAATTAAAAAACTAGTTAAATATAAGTTTAGTATTAATATTCTTTCTAAATATATGAATTAACTATCATTAATGGACATATTCATTCTATGAAAACTAATCGAACTAGTTTTTAAGATGGAGAAAAATGATATTATTTATTTATAATATCATCAACAACCAAACTGAAAAATAAGCATGTTATTTAATTTTTAAACTAACTACATTGCATCTTTTGTAACGACCTGGATTTTTGAACAGTTTTTAATTATATATTGGAATTGTTTAATGAATTGAATCTTAGATTTAATTCGAATAAATAATTGATTTCAAAAGCTTAATTCAAATTAATTAACGTGTGAAAATATCATCCCGAGGCACTGTCTCAATTTTGATGAAACTAAAGTCATCGGACCTTGAATAATGAATTGTTATACGCCATCGAGTTTCGTGACGATCGAACGTACTGTGTGGTCGTGCAGGCTTGAAATACATAGTAGTTGATTTTAGGAGTTTAATATAACATAATTTGATTGGGAAAGATAACTTCTATATATGATGGAATTGGACTGTGATAGTAGTTCTATTATGTTCGGAATGAAGGTATTTAATATAAAACGCTAGGCGGCACGCCTCGTTTGGAGTTCGAGAATTTTCGAAATGAATAGTGTTTGAAGATCTTCTATAAAAGGACCTAACTTTTCTTTTATTTCTAGAAATTAAAACCTTAACCCTAAATCAGCCTCCCTTATCTAACAGCCTATATTGCTCTGGCCACTAGGGGCCGTTTCTGGTGAAGGGTCCAACATAAAAAGCTACGGGATGGGGGGGGATGGGGAGTTCATCAACAGTGAAGGATCGACGGTAGGTAGAGCATGGCGGTGTCGATCTAGAGATTGTAAAGAACCGTAAATCCGTACTCCTTGAATAGACACTAATCTCCATTGATTAACTCAAGGTGAACGAAAATACGAACCCTTATGGTTTTTTTTTAAGAAAGAAGAAAGAAGGAAAGAAAAAGAAGAGAGAGAGAAGATAGAAAATAGAGAAAAAAGAAAACAGAAAATAGAACGGAACTGAAAACAACAGAACAATATCAGAATCTCACAATTCGCAGCGGAACAACATATAATAATTAAATGAATAATCTTTAAGCAAAGAACTACATCAGTTATTACATTACATTACATTACATCATATCATCAGAGTGTACAACAACAAACAAACAGCGGAAAAGGAAGTACTATATACTAGTAATACGCCAATGCCATCCATCTTGCTTCCAGCAACTCCTGAATTCCAGAATATCCTGATAAACCTAACTCTTGACTGCCCGTGTGAAAATTGGTGGGCACCCAGAGTTTAGGAAGGAAAACAATAAACTCCGAGTCAGTCATGTGACTGGTGCGAGAACTAAAACAGTTTATTTTTATTTATTTTTTTCTTTAAAATCAAAAATAGAGGAATATTTTTAAATTCAATTCGTAATGCTTTTAAGAATGAGACTACCATAAGACCTCCCGCCACACACACAATGCAAACGCAGACTTGGAGGAGATTTCTTCTTATGTTAGTCAAAGATGCTTGATACGCATTAAAATCAAATCATTTTTGATATTATTATTAGTGCATAGTGTAGAAGATATTTCGAAAGTAGAATATAAATTTTAGCCAGCATAGGTACCATTATATTATGCCTACTATAGCTACCATTTTAAATGGCAGGTTCTACAACTAAAACCGTACAAGTCTCGTATTGTTTCTTTGGATTTCCAACGAATGATCAGGCCAAGGAACTTCCCATTTCCACATGAGAATGCCTCTGGATGGACATCCCCGAGAACCAAACCGGATCTCTACCAACACAAGGCCGGGTTACCCCTAACCGAGTAACAACTGACCGAATATGCCATCCCCCGGTCCTTTGGGACCTTTATCCGAGATCTCGTAATCAATTCACACAATCATAAAGTGTTTTCAACATGAGTAAGTATCTGGGCTCCATACCATGATACCACCCTTTTCCAGAAGGTAATGCACATATCCTAAAGGGCGCTACCCCTCATAACCTTGCTGCTTCTTTCCTGTTTTGACCATTCCGGGGTGTGAGGCTCGACGAAGTCACGTCCACAAAAACATACTTTATACAAAAGCCATGCTTTGGGTCAACAAATGATCATAGAAATGATCACCAGGATAGACGATCAAACAAACGATCCTATCACAAATAATCAACACAATGATCATTTCACAGCAACACTCAGTATGTCACATTACCAAATTGGGAGTATATCGCTGATAACTTCAACTATATAACCTCTGAGCTCGTACGTCTCAGAGAAGGGTGCTAAGCTAAGAGAATAAATTCTCCGCCACCAACAGAAATATATTTGAAAGAAATCGGCTTTACATCTCAATTTGTAATGTCAGACACACAATCCATACAAGTCTGTTCCGGGCTCGAACAGAACCGAAGGCACTTACAAAGAAGTCCTTGCAATCCGAATAATCTCTAATCACGTTCGGATTTCCCATCGCATATGGAGATCTCAATACCGGGGATCAGCCAGTGCAGAGACAATCAACAAGAAACCCTTTCGCTTTCGAAAATATCCGGTCTTCAACACCGGTCTTCGAATGCAATTCATAACGACGTATCACGTATTCGGAATGGGTTATACGACCCCAAGGTCCTTTCCCGGTTAACCCGAATAGTGAGCGCTTATTTTAAAAAAAAATAAGTATGGCATCCAATTTCAAACAAATCACAACAAATACCTATTTAAAGGTAAATATTGATAGTCGGTTATTGAACTATCAATAGATATGCACAACACCACCAGATTCCAAATAATTTTCCAAATTATTTATTTTCCAAAAATAGCTTTATAAGATATATATTTTCCATTCTTCAAAAATAAATCAATATTTATTTTTAAACCCAATTTCCAATTTCATGTATAAATTCCATATTGAATTCATATGCTAAAATATCTATGAATATACGTTTCCAATTATTCATTTTCAATTTATCTTCAAAAGGATAAATTCTCAACATATTCTCTTTATATTGGAAAACATTTCCATACTTATTAAATAAGTAATTCACAGATCTTTTTATTTTCTATACTTAGAAAATATTTAATATACCCTAATCGAAATTAAGTATATATTTCATTCTTTAAGGAAATCATTCACTTAACCATATTTATTTGGGCCAAAACGAATGTTGCGTAAAACATCGTTACGACAACCCAAAATCACCATTATAGGGATTCGAAATTTAAAATAGATATATAAATCCCAATACTACACAAAACATTTCCTTTCGGAAAATCATCTATTATAACAACAGTGTTATAATCTATTATTTCCTTCTATTTCTCGAAAACGTCTATTTCGACAATAAATGTTGAAATCTATGGTTTCGAATCTCAACACATTTTAAAACATCTTTAGATTGTTTTAATTCTATTTAAAACATCACATTCAAAACAATTTCTTTAACATATTATTCACTATTTAAAAACGTGAATATGTTTGTTAACCAATTTCATCCCTTCTATTCAATTTGTTTTAAAGGATTATTCACTGTCTAAAAACGTGAATATAACTCCATAAATAAATTATAATTTACTTATCAAAATAAGTAGTTTGTGGATTTATAAAACAACGTTTATAAATTCTATTTCTATTTATTTTATATCAACTTCCTTTTTACAAATTCCTTTATTAACCCATCTCAATTTATATCTCAATGATATACTAAAAATTCATTTTATAAGTCAAACACTCATAATTTATTTGTTTACTAAATTGTTTCTTTAAACTTCCCAGATTTATAAATCTTATAACTTATAAGATTCATTTATTTATCCAAAATTTATTCTTTTAGTAACTTTACAAATTTTATAAACTTACTGTTAAAAAAAATTCCATTTATAACTTCACCGTTATAATTCTATAAATTTCATTCATTTATGAAATTCGTTCACAATTCATTCTAACACTTATAAAAGCTCGTTTTATAATTCCAATATTTTTAATTTATAAATATCAATTTATAAATCTTTTTAATATAAAACAATTTATATTACTATTTTAAAACGTCTTTCAACTCCTTATAATTTCATCATTTTGATTTATAAAATAATCAAATTTCATCAATTCTATAGATTTCATTCCTTTATGAAACTCATTTACAAATCATTCTATCACTTATAAAAGCTCGTTTTATAATTCAAGATATTCTAAATTTATAAATATCAATTTATAAATCTTTTATATGAATCAATTTATATTATTCTTTTAAAACTTCTTTCAACTCCTTTATAATTTATCATTTTGATTTATCAAATAATCAAATTTTTATAAATCTTATTTTTAAACCTTTTAGAATAAATTCAGAAATCCCAGTTTAAACTATTTTATAAAATCATCAATCCCATATTTTCAAAAATCAACTTTTAACTGTATTTCTCAAAAATCATAATTTTTATAACATTAAAATTATAACGTTTATTTATTTAATATGAATCAATTCCAAAAATATTTTATAAACGTATATTTCCAAAAATCACTTTAGAAATTAAAATCGTTGTTTTAACTTCAAAAATTGGATTCGATGATGCAACACATCAATAGTCAATCACGACTTTCAAATATCATATATCATCCATGATAAACAATCAAATATCACAATATATGAATCAAACAAATATTTGTGAGGAATCCAGTTGGATCCCTCCAACCTGTTTCCCTGCATCCACAGACATTAGCACAATACCATTCCACTTCGAGGTGGAATATCGCGGTATATGGGATTTTATAAAATATATCCGCTTACTAACGGTGCAATAGGGTCTCATCCGCTAAAAAAAATGCGAGAAATCAATCAACTGCAATATATACATATGCCAATATATATATATATTGCTACATATATAATATAATACCAATTCCACTTCGAGGTGGAATATCGCGGTATATGTGTGTAATAAATAACCTCCGCTTACTAACGGCGTATAGGGTATATTCACATCCAATATATATATATATATATATATATATATATAACAATCATCATTCAAGCATTCAATCCACACAGTCTAATAGTTTTAAATCTAACTATTTAAAATATAAATAAATCCTTTTGAGTGAGAAGTTCTCACCTTTGCTTTTATTAGCAATCCATTTCCAATTTCGGCTTGATTTCTCTTGATTTATACCTAGTATAAATATTTACACAATTTATTAATATTCGAACAAATCGAATAATAAATTTTCATTAGACTGTTTTAATTATTCAATGGTTTTGTTCTAAACCAATCCCTTTAATAATTTTATTCAACTACAATTTAATTTTAAAACTAAATTTTCTTCTCAAATAGATTTAATTAACTTACCCTTAAATTAAATTTATCCAACTAATTATTTCAATCTCAAGTTAATGATTTTTATTTTAAACTAAAAATTAAAGATTCAAACTGATTTTCTTTAATTAAATTTGTTTAACTAAAAATTTAAATTTCTTTTAATAAACTTTCTTAACTAACTATTTATTTAAATAAATTTTCCCTTTGAAAATAATCCTAACTAGAAATTTCCCATTGAACTTAATTTCCTTTTTATAAATTTTAAATCAACTAATTTTTTTCTTTAATAAAATTATTTTTCTTTGTTTAATAAATTTATTTTAACTAAAGGTTACAATTTTAAAATTAAATCCCTTCTTAATAAATTGTTTTTGGCTTTCAAACAATTTCTTTTTAATATTTTAATTTAACAAAAATTAAATTCAAAACTATTCTTTATAAATTCCAATCTTTATTTTATATAATCTTTGGACAATTTGCATAATTAATTTCCATTCGATATATTTAATTAACCAAAAGTCTATATTTTAGACTAATATCCTTTTTACCATTTCTAAAACAATTAATTTAACAAGTTTTCTTCTTACTTTCTATTTCCAAAATCTAATTTTTAATTATTTCTGAAATCCATACTTATTTTTAAAAATATTAACTATGCATATCTGTTCTTCTCTCAAACTTTTAAAACTAAATAGAATTTCCTTTACTGTTATTTAAAATCCCAGTTTAAATTATATTTGTATTAAATTTAAAAACAAAATAAAATTTATACCTCACTGCAGTTCGAATCGAACGAGCCCTAGCCGCATCCACTGCTTTGTAGGCGAGCACCTCGCCGTTGCCATCACCAACACAAATTCCTAATTGTCGCCTCCTACCCTAGGCTTGCGAGCGCCGCTCGATCCTGTCTCGAACCACCACTGCCACCTGCTTCTTCGAATCGCGGCCCACTGCCGCCTTCATCTCCACCAGGTCGCGACGCCGCCACAAGCTCAGACGACCCCCTTCAAGTCGCGACTGCCATCGCGCGCACGCGACCGCGCCTCGAGCCTCCCCTATCGCGACCCCTCCTACCTCATCAACTCGCCACCGCTTCTCCTCCACGCGCGAGCACGCGCCCCCAATTTCAATCGCCGCCGTGGCCCAACCCTACCTCGATCGAACCCAGTCGCGATGTTATTTTTTTTTCTTCTTTTTTTGTTTTGTTTCTGGCTTCGGCCATGATTTTCGAAAGAGGGAAGAAACGCGACCATTTGATTTTGGGAACGAGGGAAAGAGAGATTTGGACTTTGAAACTGAGAAGGGGGGTGAATGCGGCCATTAACAAATTTTTTTTTTTCTGCTTGATTTTTAATTTGGACGAACAGAAGGGGGAGCGTGATTTATCAGAGAAGAGGCATGTCTGGCACGATCGAAGGCGTGATGTTAGGAGCGATCTTAGGCATGATAAATGGGATAATGTGGTACCGTTTGACTAAATTTAAAAATTAAAATTCAAATTGAATTCGATTAAATTCCAATGCGTTTACGCGTCGTGTGATCACATATAAACTCCGAAAAATACGAAATTTGAAATCCGGCAATAATTCAATATTACGGACCCAATGGAACTGGTTTCGTCGAATTCCGAGACTGTGCCTCGGACGGCTATTTTTGAATATCGATTCAAACGATTTAATTTCAAAACTGAACAATTCACTTTCAATTTCAATTCTGAAGCTTCTATTATCTTCAATATTATCAATATGAATTTTACAAGCCTTTGAAATATTTTTATTCAGCTTAAACTTGAAGATTCAAATTTTTATTCAACTTTCAATAGATTAAATTCTATAATTTAATCGCTAAATTTATTCTGATAATTTGAAATTCAAGTCAAATGATCATTTAAATATTTAAAATAAATTAAATATTCTCAAATTAAATTGTTAAAAATTCTGGGTCGTTACAATCTTTCCCCCTTAAAAGAATTTCGTCCCGAAATTACAAGTTAAGAAAAATGCCCTTAATCCGTCTATTATTTTTCACAATTCAAATAGTTTTATCAACTTTCTAACCTAAATCTTTTACTAGAAATTCACTATCATTTCACTAGATTTCCAACTTCAATTATAGGTTCCAAACAACCTTGTTTTCCTAACAATTCAAATTTAAATTCAAATTCAAATTTCAAACTTTCAAAATTTCTCAAAATTTTTCTAACACCCTAAATTTTCGAAAATTTTTGCCAGCGTCTCCTTTGCGCGGCTAGCTCGGTACGACTACAAAATGGCACCACGGCCCCTCAGAATCAAAAAGAAAAGAGAAAGCCAAGTGGCTGGAGAAGAAAATCATCAATTTTCATACTGAAATTGAAATACGTACCTTTTTGTCGAGCAATTCAATTTTATCTTTGAAATCAAAATCTCAATTCCTTTATATACCTGTATATCCTGCTAGTCATAATATATATTTCCAACATACAAACCATTTTGCAAATTCTATTACAAAAGTTCCCAACAAATGCTTCCTATACATTTTTACTTCACTATTGAAGTTACCTATCCACTTTCATTAAATTTTACATTTCAATTCAATTCACAATTTCAAATTTCATTCGAATTCAATTTTCAATTCCAAACATTGAATTCTAACGATTAACTTTCATTTGCTAATTCATATGATTACTTTAAATTAGTTTCATTCACTAATTCATTTCCATATTCAATTCATCTCGAATTTACTCAATTACTATCAAAAGGAATTTCAATTTATTTCTTTTACTTACTTGAGTTTATATACCAGTTCAAATTTATCTTCAAATTTAGCTCACGACTAACTTTAATTTAACCAATTCAAATTCAAAGAACTTATCAAGTTAGTTTACTTGAATTCAATCCATTTTTTTTCTTTTCTTAATTATATATAATAATGATAGCAATTTAATATTATTAACAACCATGCAATCATATACTATAATAATTCATAGAAAACCATTTCTTTTCTATACAAAAAAATAGTTTTGGGCAAAATTATTTTATTTACCCGATTCAAAACAATTTTATATTCACTAACAAACACGTGCTCATATCTATTATCACACTCAAACTCGTTCTTGAGTACTGCTGACTCTATCTCTAATGAGTAACACCCAACAGAACCATGGTTGTCGCTTAACCATAAGCTCTGATACCAAATGTAAAGAACCGTAAATCCGTACTCCTTGAATAGACACTAATCTCCATTGATTAACTCAAGGTGAACGAAAATACGAACCCTTATTGTTTTTTTTTTAAGAAAGAAGAAAGAAGGAAAGAAAAAGAAGAGAGAGAGAAGATAGAAAATAGAGAAAAAAGAAAACAGAAAATAGAACGGAACTGAAAACAACAGAACAATATCAGAATCTCACAATTCGCAGCGGAACAACATATAATAATTAAATGAATAATCTTTAAACAAAGAACTACATCAGTTATTACATTACATCATATCATCAGAGTGTACAACAACAAACAAACAGCGGAAAAGGAAGTACTATATACTAGTAATACGCCAATGCCATCCATCTTGCTTCCAGCAACTCCTGAATTCCAGAATATCCTGATAAACCTAACTCTTGACTTCCCGTGTGAAAATTGGTGGGCACCCAGAGTTTAGGAAGGAAAACAATAAACTCCGAGTCAGTCATGTGACTGGTGCGAGAACTAAAACAGTTTATTTTTATTTATTTTTTTCTTTAAAATCAAAAATAGAGGAATATTTTCAAATTCAATTCGCAATGCTTTTAAGAATGAGACTACCATAAGACCTCCCGCCACACACACAATGCAAACGCAGACTTGGAGGAGATTTCTTCTTATGTTAGTCAAAGATGCTTGATACGCATTAAAATCAAATCATTTTTGATATTATTATTAGTGCATAGTGTAGAAGATATTTCGAAAGTAGAATATAAATTTTAGCCAGCATAGGTACCATTATATTATGCTTACTATAGCTACCATTTTAAATGGCAGGTTCTACAACTAAAACCGTACAAGTCTCGTATTGTTTCTTTGGATTTCCAACGAATGATCAGGCCAAGGAACTTCCCATTGCCACATGAGAATGCCTCTGGATGGACATCCCCGAGAACCAAACCGGATCTCTACCAACACAAGGCTGGGTTACCCCTAACTGAGTAACAACTGACCGAATATGCCATCCCCCGGTCCTTTGGGACCTTTATCCGAGATCTCGTAATCAATTCACACAATCATAAAGTGTTTTCAACATGAGTAAGTATCTGGGCTCCATACCATGATACCACCCTTTTCCAGAAGGAAATGCACATATCCTAAAGGGCGCTACCCCTCATAACCTTGCTGCTTCTTTCCTGTTTTGACCATTCCGGGGTGTGAGGCTCGACGAAGTCACGTCCACAAAAACATACTTTATACAAAAGCCATGCTTTGGGTCAACAAATGATCATAGAAATGATCACCAGGATAGACGATCAAACAAATGATCCTATCACAAATAATCAACACAATGGTCATTTCACAGCAACACTCAGTATGTCACATTACCAAATTGGGAGTATATCGCTGATAACTTCAACTATATAACCTCTGAGCTCGTACGTCTCAGAGAAGGGTGCTAAGCTAAGAGAATAAATTCTCCGCCACCAATAGAAATATATTTGAAAGAAATCGGCTTTACATCTCAATTTGTAATGTCAGACACACAATCCATACAAGTCTGTTCCGGGCTCGAACAGAACCGAAGGCACTTACAAAGAAGTCCTTGCAATCCGAATAATCTCTAATCACGTTCGGATTTCCCATCGCATATGGAGATCTCAATACCGGGGATCAGCCAGTGCAGAGACAATCAACAAGAAACCCTTTCGCTTTCGAAAATATCCGGTCTTCAACACCGGTCTTCGAATGCAATTCATAACGACGTATCACGTATTCGGAATGGGTTATACGACCCCAATGTCCTTTCCCGGTTAACCCGAATAGTGAGCGCTTATTTTAAAAAAAAATAAGTATGGCATCCAATTTCAAACAAATCACAACAAATACCTATTTAAAGGTAAATATTGATAGTCGGTTATTGAACTATCAATAGATATGCACAACACCACCAGATTCCAAACAATTTTCCAAATTATTTATTTTCCAAAAATAGCTTTATAAGATATATATTTTCCATTCTTCAAAAATAAATCAATATTTATTTTTAAACCCAATTTCCAATTTCATGTATAAATTCCATATTGAATTCATATGCTAAAATATCTATGAATATACGTTTCCAATTATTCATTTTCAATTTATCTTCAAAAGGATAAATTCTCAACATATTCTCTTTATATTGGAAAACATTTCCATACTTATTAAATAAGTAATTCACAGATCTTTTTATTTTCTATACTTAGAAAATATTTAATATACCCTAATCGAAATTAAGTATATATTTCATTCTTTAAGGAAATCATTCACTTAACCATATTTATTTGGGCCAAAACGAATGTTGCGTAAAACATCGTTACGACAACCCAAAATCACTATTATAGGGATTCGAAATTTAAAATAGATATATAAATCCCAATACTACACAAAACATTTCCTTTCGGAAAATCATCTATTATAACAACAGTGTTATAATCTATTATTTCCTTCTATTTCTCGAAAACGTCTATTTCGACAATAAATGTTGAAATCTATGGTTTCGAATCTCAACACATTTTAAAACATCTTTAGATTGTTTTAATTCTATTTAAAACATCACATTCAAAACAATTTCTTTAACATATTATTCACTATTTAAAAACGTGAATATGTTTGTTAACCAATTTCATCCCTTCTATTCAATTTGTTTTAAAGGATTATTCACTGTCTAAAAACGTGAATATAACTCCATAAATAAATTATAGTTTACTTATCAAAATAAGTAGTTTGCGGATTTATAAAACAACGTTTATAAATTCTATTTCTATTTATTTTATATCAACTTCCTTTTTACAAATTCCTTTATTAACCCATCTCAATTTATATCTCAATGATATACTAAAAATTCATTTTATAAGTCAAACACTTATAATTTATTTGTTTACTAAATTGTTTCTTTAAACTTCCCAGATTTATAAATCTTATAACTTATAAGATTCATTTATTTATCCAAAATTTATTGTTTTAGTAACTTTACAAATTTTATAAACTTACTGTTAAAAAAAATTCCATTTATAACTTCACCGTTATAATTCTATAAATTTCATTCATTTATGAAATTCGTTCACAATTCATTCTAACACTTATAAAAGCTCGTTTTATAATTCCAATATTTTTAATTTATAAATATCAATTTATAAATCTTTTTAATATAAAACAATTTATATTACTATTTTAAAACGTCTTTCAACTCCTTATAATTTCATCATTTTGATTTATAAAATAATCAAATTTCATCAATTCTATAGATTTCATTCCTTTATGAAAATCATTTACAAATCATTCTATCACTTATAAAAGCTCGTTTTATAATTCAAGATATTCTAAATTTATAAATATCAATTTATAAATCTTTTATATGAATCAATTTATATTATTCTTTTAAAACTTCTTTCAACTCCTTTATAATTTATCATTTTGATTTATCAAATAATCAAATTTTTATAAATCTTATTTTTAAACTTTTTAGAATAAATTCAGAAATCCCAATTTAAACTATTTTATAAAATCATCAATCCCATATTTTCAAAAATCAACTTTTAACTGTATTTCTCAAAAATCATAATTTTTATAACATTAAAATTATAACGTTTATTTATTTAAGATGAATCAATTCCAAAAATATTTTATAAACGTATATTTCCAAAAATCACTTTAGAAATTAAAATCGTTGTTTTAACTTCAAAAATTGGATTCGATGATGCAACACATCAATAGTCAATCACGACTTTCAAATATCATATATCATCCATGATAAACAATCAAATATCACAATATATGAATCAAACAAATATTTGTGAGGAATCCAGTTGGATCCCTCCAACCTGTTTCCCTGCATCCATAGACATTAGCACAATACCATTCCACTTCGAGGTGGAATATCGCGGTATATGGGATTTTATAAAATATATATGCTTACTAACGGCGCAATAGGGTCTCATCCGCTAAAAAAATGCGGGAAATCAATCAACTGCAATATATACATATGCCAGTATATATATATTGCTATATATATAATATAATACCAATTCCACTTCGAGGTGGAATATCGCGGTATATGTGTGTAATAAATAAACTCCGCTTACTAACGGCGTATACGGTCTATTCACATCCAATATATATATATATATATATATATATATATATATATATATATATAACAATCATCATTCAAGCATTCAATCAACACTGTCTAATAGTTTTAAATCTAACTATTTAAAATATAAATAAATCCTTTTGAGTGAGAAGTTCTCACCTTTGCTTTTATTAGCAATCCATTTCCAATTTCGGCTTGATTTCTCTTGATTTATACCTAGTATAAATATTTACACAATTTATTAATATTCGAACAAATCGAATAATAAATTTTCATTAGACTGTTTTAATTATTCAATGGTTTTGTTCTAAACCAATCCCTTTAATAATTTTATTCAACTACAATTTAATTTTAAAACTAAATTTTCTTCTCAAATAGATTTAATTAACTTACCCTTAAATTAAATTTATCCAACTAATTATTTCAATCTCAAGTTAATGATTTTTATTTTAAACTAAAAATTAAAGATTCAAACTGATTTTCTTTAATTAAATTTGTTTAACTAAAAATTTAAATTTCTTTTAATAAACTTTCTTAACTAACTATTTATTTATATAAATTTTCCCTTTGAAAATAATCCTAACTAGAAATTTCCCATTGAACTTAATTTCCTTTTTATAAATTTTAAATCAACTAATTTTTTTCTTTAATAAAATTATTTTTCTTTGTTTAATAAATTTATTTTAACTAAAGGTTACAATTTTAAAATTAAATCCCTTCTTAATAAATTGCTTTTGGCTTTCAAACAATTTCTTTTTAATATTTTAATTTAACAAAAATTAAATTCAAAACTATTCTTTATAAATTCCAATCTTTATTTTATATAATCTTTGGATAATTTGCATAATTAATTTCCATTCGATATATTTAATTAACCAAAAGTCTATATTTTAGACTCATATCCTTTTTACCATTTCTAAAACAATTAATTTAACAAGTTTTCTTCTTACTTTCTATTTCCAAAATCTAATTTTTAATTATTTCTGAAATCCATACTTATTTTTAAAAATATTAACTATGCATATCTGTTCTTCTCTCAAACTTTTAAAACTAAATAGAATTTCCTTTACTGTTATTTAAAATCCCAGTTTAAATTATATTTGAATTAAATTTAAAAAAAAAAATTTATACCTCACTGCAGTTCGAATCGAACGAGCCCTAGCCGCGTCCACTGCTTTGTAGGCGAGCACCTCGCCGTTGCCGTCGCCAACACAAATTCCTAATTGTCGCCTCCTACCCTAGGCTTGCGAGCGCCGCTCGATCCTGTCTCGAACCACCACTGCCACCTGCTTCTTCGAATCGCGGCCCACTGCCGCCTTCATCTCCACCAGGTCGCGACGCCGCCACAAGCTCAGACGACCCCCTTCAAGTCGCGACTGCCATCGCGCGCACGCGACCGCGCCTCGAGCCTCCCCTATCGCGACCCCTCCTACCTCATCAACTCGCCACCGCTTCTCCTCCACGCGCGAGCACGCGCCCCCAACTTCAATCGCCGCCGTGGCCCAACCCTACCTCGATCGAACCCAGTCGCGATGTTATTTTTTTTCTTCTTTTTTTGTTTTGTTTCGGGCTTCGGCCATGATTTTCGAAAGAGGGAAGAAACGCGACCATTTGATTTTGGGAACGAGGGAAAGAGAGATTTGGACTTTGAAACTGAGAAGGGGGGTGAATGCGGCCATTAACAAATTTTTTTTTTTTTCTGCTTGATTTTTAATTTGGACGAACAGAAGGGGGAGCGTGATTTATCAGAGAAGAGGCATGTTTGGCACGATCGAAGGCGTGATGTTAGGAGCGATCTTAGGCGTGATAAATGGGATAACGTGGTACCGTTTGACTAAATTTAAAAATTAAAATTCAAATTGAATTCGATTAAATTTCAATGCGTTTACGCGTCGTGTGATCACATATAAACTCCGAAAAATACGAAATTTGAAATCCGACAATAATTCAATATTACGGACCTAATGGAACTGGTTTCGTCGAATTCCGAGACTGTGCCTCGGACGGCTATTTTTGAATATCGATTCAAACGATTTAATTTCAAAACTGAACAATTCACTTTCAATTTCAATTCTGAAGCTTCTATTATCTTCAATATTATCAATATGAATTTTACAAGCCTTTGAAATATTTTTATTCAGCTTAAACTTGAAGATTCAAATTTTTATTCAACTTTCAATAGATTAAATTCTATAATTTAATCGCTAAATTTATTCTGATAATTTGAAATTCAAGTCAAATCATCATTTAAATATTTAAAATAAATTAAATATTCTCAAATTAAATTGTTAAAAATTCTGGGTCGTTACAGAGATGAACGACAATACTTCTTTTGGCTAGCATGATCGATGATGAGATAGGGGATGAGGCGAGTGGTGTAAGGGTTGGCAAGGTTGGGAATTTCCTCTATAGTAATGCGGCGGCTTCTGGTAAGGCAAGGTGGTGGAGGCGTGTAATCGAAGATCGCGATGTCGAGTTTGAAAGCGGCCTGGGTTTGTAACAATACGAGAAGGTAATTGGTTAATTACTTTGATTAATTAATGTTAATTATTAATTAATCTCGTAATGTTTTAACGATCGTATCTTGTCATACGAAGTCTGATCGATGTGTCTTTTTTGTCATTGCGTTCGTATGGATTATCTGCAGGATGGAGTTGGATTCGTCGAGTTGGAGCCTATAGGAATTCTAGTCTCGATTTTGGACTATTCAGAAATGCGAAAGTGTTAACTAGAGCTTGGGTGAGTTTTGCTCACTACTTGATTGATTATATACTGTTGTGTGTAGTGTATGTATATATATAATTGTTGTTGTATTGAAAATATAAACTGTATAATAAACAATGCAAGTAATCACTTTTAGACCCCGCCTTGTTTTGTAAAATAAACGAGAACATTATTATTGAGTATAATAATCTCTATTTGATCATCTGTAACATGTATCGTGGCCCAGACTACTTGTTTACATGTTTGGTATTGCTTTGTGAAAAGTAATAGCATGTTATGAATGTTAGAAATGATACAGTTGTTATAAACGTGTTTTATAATCCCTGATAATTAACATAGGTAAAATTGGATAAATTGTGGGGATATATATGCACATATATATTGGGCTGTTTTATATACTGTTGGTGTGTTAGGCATAAATGGAATTGGTTTGGACGGATTTGGAAATGGAAGTCATAAATGGTAGAAGCGAAACGGTCGTGATGGATGCACTTAGAAATTGCCGTGATCTGCGATTTTAAAGTTAATTTTGGAAGACATTCTAGGGCTTATTTGTATTTATAGTGAGTACTATTAGCGTACTTATTACTGCGAAATAACAAGGTTTAAATATATTCTTGAAAAGCATTTATGGATTTATAAATTGATGGTTTTGAATTATAAAACAGGTTTTTAAATGGGTTTTAAATAAAAGGTTTTTAAAATATAGTATAAGTATTTTTAAATGTATGTTTTATTATATATATGTTTTAAAAGTTATTATAGATTTTATTTGAGAAATAAAAGGATTTTATACCATAATATTTTACAAATGGTTTATAGTATTGTATTAAATATCTTTGTTTTATAAATAAATTAGCATATGTAGATATCTATCTTTGTAATAGTATTTTAATGTATAGAAGTTGTGAAAAGGAAGTTTGGTATGTGTAAGGAATTATAAAGGAGTTTTGGATTATAACATTATGTTATAATGGATGGTTTAACAAATTTATTAAAAAGGCATATTACCTTGTTTAATAAAGTGAGAAGTGCTTAGAGCTTTAAATGGATATTTTAAAGTTAATGGCATGTATTAAAGTGGACTTTGGGTTTATAGTATCGATGTTTACGCAACATCTGTTTTAACCCATTTAACTATACCTTTGAACAATAATTGGAAATTTAAAATGGATTTTTCATGATAATTGAATAGTGAAGTGTTTTGGGGATTGTCGTAAACAATGTTTTAGTAACATTCATTTTTAAAACATTTTAAAGTGTTAAAATATTGTAAGTGAGTTTAGGAAAATACTTATATCTTTAATAATGGGATTTTAAAGAGGACGACGAGTATGATTTGGTTTTGGATTTGTTGTGGCAATGTGTCAGTAACATCTGCCTTTAATCCAATTTGATTATACTCGTGAATGTATATAGATCTTTAAAAGAATGTTTTAAAGATAATCATAAGTGAAATTGTTTTGGGTTTGTAGTGAAAAAGTTTGAGTAACATTTTTAATAAGCCCTTTGAATTGATTTCTGAATATACTTATACGATTGGACTAAGTATATGAATACTTTTGGAAAGTTTTGAAATGTATTGAAAATGAATAGTGGAGTTCAATTAACAAATGGTGTTTCATTTATAAAGAGATTATTGAGTAAAAATGAGTTTTACTGATAAAAGAGGATTTTAATTAATAAATAAAGATTAATTAAAAAGGGGATTTGAAGTCGTTTATATGACTTGATCGTGGGTGTTACTTGCTTATGGACGGTGTATGGGGACTTGGTTTCCCGTACGCGATTATTCACATTGTATTGGATTGTTTGTTTATTTGATAGTTAAAGAACCGACTATCAAATCTTCACCAAATATACACTGGAAATATCTAGAAGAGACACAAGAATCATATGATACAATTATCTTCGGTGACGCTATACTACATGTGGACTCGTTTTGCTCTTCTAGGGCAAATGGTTAGGAAACCTGTCTGCTCAAATGGTTAGGAGTGATCTTCGATCTTATGTATTGTTTGTTTATTCCCCACAGAACCAAGGTTGAGATTCTCGAGAAATCGATATATTGGTTTTGGAGCACCCGGTAAGCAGGGGAGTGTACTTATATGAGATGACTTGAAACCGTAACCTCTCCAAAACCATATATATGTTCTGTGCTTTGGAAGAGATTCATGACTGCTTCATGATTGATGCTGGAATTTATGCGGAGATTCGAGATCTATTTGAGATGCTCAAACACATGTACATGTTCGTGATCTATTCAGAATGTGGGGATACATATGTGATTCCGAGGCCTATTGAGGTATAGGAATCCATGTGTGATTACGAGATCTATTGAGGAATCTATATGTGGTTCCGAGATCTATTGAGATATGAGAATCCATGTGTGATTCCAAGATCTGTTCGAGTTGGAGCTCATTTGGAAGACCTTTTCGAGTCATGGCACATATGCTGAGATGCCGAATGTGACTTCACCATTGGTAATGACAGAAACTAGAGATATGAGACATAGCCTATGGGATTTAGCTAACTTAAAGGGTGCATATACTCTAGTCTAGTGTTACTTACGGATACGCATGTTGGAGTGAAGTGACCCGGTGCCACATGTTCGGGCGTGAGCCAGCTATGTTTTCCTATGGTATATTTTATCTAGAGATATACAATGCTCGAAAGGAAATCTTCGATCCTTGTGCAGTAGTTCAGATTCGACTTCCCCAAAGAGGTCTACGTGGAAATCCTACACAATTAACGAACGTGCCTTAGCGGATATGATTGTATACCAATTATTGTTATGATGTACACTCACTTGCATTGCAGCTATATGATTATTTATATTCCATACCTTATATATTATTATATTATCACTGGATTTTCAATAGAATGATTTGGTTATCGTATGGTAGAAACTCGTTCATGTTTATTGACGGTGTGGTCTTACGATATAACCTTATTTTGAACGGTTTTAGGATATAATAAATTCTATGTGATTTGAGTTTTTGACGCTGATTTACTAGACTGATACTGGTGTTATTCACTTATAATGCTTGGGTCACCTCGGGTATGTTTTCAAATTTGGTTGTTGTTCATTGGAGCTCTTGGAGAGGAGTTGGATGATTTCTTACTGTGTTTATTTTCCACCGCATTACTTGATTGCGTCTATCAACATTTGTGAGGACAGGTTGTTAAAACTTTCAGTGCTGATGATAGGCTAGTTTTCACTGATTGATGTATGTATATAAAGGCTTTCTTTTTGGTAAAGACCTTTTGAGATATTATATATTATCGTTTCGCATGTGAGACTCGGATATTGTATTTTCTTCTTTCTTTTTCTATTTCATTTTACTTTTATTTTACCATAACCATTTGTCTTTCTAGTACTTGGATGCTCGGCATGTGAATACCATGGATGTATCAGTGTCGACATTCGAGGGCCGAAAGGCGTATCGTTACATCTTTTCGTTATTAAGTTTATACTGAATACTTTTTTTTTGAATTACCTAGAGAACCAAGCTTCGCTTGTAAACTCTAGGGAAGTATGTGCTTGCCAAACAGATACTTCGGGTACTTGTTACAGGGTTGTCAGTTTCGGGGCTCGAACTCGTGACCTTCGATCACGCAGTCCGGACCATCAACCAACTACGCCAACCCTGTTGGCTTATACTGAATACTTTTTATAACTTAAATTTTTTGGTTTAAACTAAAAGCATCAAATGAGTCAAATTGATATTATTTTAAAAAATGAAATCCTAAAAGTGAATGTTTCGCTACTTTTCCTTTAAAAATTGTAGCCAGTTCTTCGTTTAAATTTTTAGATCATGCATAAATTATGTATATTAGTGAAGACATCCTTTTTGTTCTTATTAATAGCACTATAATTCAAATATATCTGTTTAAAATTTTACTCTTTTTAATAAGCATTTCATAATTCAATAATTAATTAAAAGACAGTAAAATATAACTTTACCATATGAAATTCACAGATAGTTTTTCCATCTACCATTAGAACTATTTTGGTGAAATTCAAAAACGCTCAATATAACATTGTCACCATCCGCCAATTTCAGGCTAAGTTTCTAAAAATGATTTTCTAATAATTATTTTATCTGAATATTCATAAATAACAACCTTTTTTAAAATAACATTTTGTGAAGGCTATGAAACTTTTAAATGCATCATTGAAATAATTTGATGTTTAGAAAACTTAAATAAATATACTAATTTTTTACATAACTAAATATACCGGTGAAGAGATTCTTTGATGTATCTTCTCATGATTATAGTTCATTAGCAATTGAGTGAATCGATTGCTAATGCACTGATATTACTTCTTAAATTAGGGAGGAAGATGAATTTAGTTTATTTAACTATTTATTAGTTTATTTTCACTTCAAGGGCTTATTTGTGAAGGTAATAAGTTTTAAGGACACTGCTTCTGAAAAATTAGTTTTAAGGACATTTTACAGGAAAAAGATAAAAGAATTTATCATTTTCAGTTATACAGGAATAAAGATAAAAGGATTTATCATTTTTCTGTATAACTTAAAAAGATAAATAAATTTATCATTATGCTGTAAATTGTCCTTAAAACTAATTACTCAGAAGCGCTGTCCTTAAAACTTATTACCCTATAAATAGAAGCCCTTCAACCTAATTTCCACTAAGGAATAATGGTAAATTTTTAATAATCAATATATGTGATTGTGGTCTAATAAGCACTATTAATGGTACCACAAAGTATAGTAAATATTTTAATTGGTACCTTTAGACATAATATTAATAAGAGAAAATCAAAGTCTATTTCAATGGTGCTATAAATTGAGAACTAATAATTTTGTATACTCCAGTATTCATCATACACCCTTACTGCATTAGGTTTTCAAAGAAAATTGACTCCTGAACTGTGCATCTTCCAGCTTTAATTATCATAGTTACTTAAGAATGATCATACTTTGTAAGAAAATGTGAAAATACTCTTAATAAAAACTACATAACATGATTTAACAGTTAAATTCCTTGGAAAATATGTAATTAGGTAAAACAAATATCAATTTTGGTCCATTGCTATCACGACCCGACTTCCACACATCAGGAAATCGCATCATGAATTAAGAAAGAAAGGGATAGAAAAGAGAAAGAAAGAATAGAAAGAATAAAACAACACAAGAATCTCAACAGCGGAACGAATAAATTATATTAATAACATAAGAATTACATAGTATACATCAATTAGCAGAGTTACACAGACATATACAACACATACTAGACAGTTATAAACACCCGTCTAGTTATTACAACTCAATACATATCAGAAACACTCAGAGATACCAACACAGCGGAACTATATAACTATACGTAGAAGCCTCCTGCTCCATATGCTCCTCCACAATTCGTCAAAGCTAATCCGAATCCTAACCTTAATTCTCTTGACTACTCATAAAAATTTGAGTACCCAAGAGTTATAGAAAACAGAAATAACTCCGGGTCAGACATCGGTCTGGTGTGAGTAACAGGTTAAAGTTGCTTAATTTTCAAAACCTTTTGAAAGAAAGGTATCACGTAAGACTTCCCACACATAAACATGGAAAAGTTTTTACCTTACGCTAACCAAAACATTTGATAGGCAATCTGATGATATTATAATAGTGTCTAGGGTTTTCAAGTAAATAAGAAATAGCCGAAATTGTTACATTCATTAAATTCCAGCTACTAGCCACAAAAGTGGGTAATACAATCAAAACCGTTGGCACTTATTAGATTTTGGATTCCATACAATGGCAGGGCTACTGGGGTACCGTCCGTCACAGTACGTGGCCTAGATCACCGTACCGAGGAGCCACCCTAACTCCCCTGCAACACAAAGCCGGACCCGTTCCTTACTGAACAGTTCCAAATAAGACAACCCCGACGATTGTCATGATCAACCGTCCACACAGCCGAAATATAAAGGGACCTCTAGACAGGGGTAAATCTTACTCTCCAGTGGGTGCGACCCACGAAGCTTTGCTGCACCTCCCCTGTTTTAGCCATTCCCGGTTGATGAGGCTTGAGGCTACGATTACCTTTATAGGACATATCACTTAGAATGCTCATCGTCCACCTGACGATGTTCTGAAAGCATTCAATCCATACAAGTTTGTTCCGGGTTCGAACGAAACCGAAGGCATTATCTCGTTACACTCATTTTGGAATCACCCTCAGAGTTAACGACAATAACCCTTGCACTCTGAATCACCATCTCGAATCTATAAGGTCTATTCCGTCAAACTCATTACGGAATCACCCACAGAGTTATACTGACGTATAGCCCTTACACCTCGAGTCTTCACTCGCTCCACTTGGATTAACGACCTAACGTTTAATTAGAATCGATGTTGTTTTCGGATGTCCAAATATGGAAACCCGATCCCGATCCCGATCTCATCGAAAACCAAAGCGTGTCTTTTAGGTCCAAGTTGTTTTAAGTTTAAAACAATTCAATTCATTATCTAAATATACACAGATAGATAATTCACAACACAACAGATTCATCAACCTTATCATTATCAACAGATAATTCATATCAAAATCAGATAATCCATATTATCATCCAAAAGCAACCAATGCATCCATATCACATACACTACTCATCTCATAACTGAGATTACAAATCATACCAAACAACCAATACCATCCATCAAACATAAGCAATGATCTAATGATCACACTTCCTATAATTAATTTAAAATGAATTAAATTAATTACTCCATCTCTAATAAATTTAAAATGAATTAAATTAATTACTTCATCATTAAAATTCTGCTTAACTTAACCATCCATTGATTTCAAATCAATTTATAAATCACCATCTCAATATTTCCATTAATATTGACTTACTATCTCTAATTACAATAAGTAATTAGCTTATAAGTTAATCACACAGTTAATTACTTAAATCCTTTGCAAACAATTAACTTGTAATTACTAAACTAATTGATTAACTAAAATTAATTACATTAATTATTTATTCTTTATTGATTATACCTTAATTAATCAATTCCAAATTACATCATTAATATTTAATCAATTCCTAAAATAAATTAATTACATAAGTAATTAATCTTCAATTTAAACCATATATATTAATCACCCATGATTAATAACTATTCAGTAATTAACTACTTTAATTACCCATCCCATAATTAATTATTCTTAATTAATTATCTAAATTAATCTCCTTGATTAATTTCAAAGTAATTTAAAACCAATTATTTCTATATCAAATATCTTTAATTGCATCCTATAATTATTATTTAATTACTTCTTTAAGTAATTACAAATTCATACATTACATAAAGTAATTATCAACAATCCACAAATGTTTAAATTAATTTAACTTGATTAATCTAAACTAATCACATTCATTAAATTAATTACACTAAGTAATTAATTCACTAATTACTTCATAAGTAATAAACAATTGATTATTATTAATTAATTAATCTAATTAATTATCAAAATTAATCACATTAATTAATTGTTAAATAATCGTAAGTTAATGACCTTCATTAACATTTCTTAATTACTTAATTAAGAATTAACTTAAATTAATCATTATTAATTATCAATTAAATAATATTTAATTATCATTTAATTAATCTTTAATTAAAGTATTAATTATCATTAATCACTTGATTAATGAATTTTTATCATAAATTAAAGTTTAATTAATCATCCTTAATTATAGATTAATTAACCTTAATTAATTAATCTCAAATCTAATTAATTAACTTAAAATCATTAATTACTAAATTAAACATCCACATAATTAATTAATTAAATAATTAATTTTCATCTTAATTACCTTAATTATTAAATGATTCCAATCATTAAAATTTTATTTATTTTTTTATAAACATTTCTTATATAATTAAGTATTTAAAAACAAAATGTTTTTAAAATTTACTTTAAATTCTATTTAACATTCATTTTAAACTTAAGACTCAAATTTGTCTAAAATAAGAGTTTAAAACAATACACAACTTAATCTTATATGTTTAAAAGAAACGTATACTTTATTAATAAGTTTTAAAAGAATTTTAAATTTTCAATTCAAATCAAATTCAAATCAATTTAAAAATTACTTTAAAATTTCAAAATTAAATTACAACATCCAAATTCATTTTAGTTTTAACTCTTTAAAATTCTTTCTACAATCTAAAATCTTAATTCAAATGCAAATCAGTTTAATCATTTAAAACAATTTAAATTTAAACCTTTATTTAAAATGAAGTTTAAATTTATTTCCAGATTTAAAAACTCAGATTTGAATTCACTTTGAATTCCAAATTTAAATATTTAACCTTTCCATTCAAATACAAATCACATATACATTTACACTTGTAAGTTTGAAAACCATATTTAAATTTAAAAACATGAATGATTTCAAATCTCAAAAAAAAAAATCAAATTTGAATTCACTTTCAAATTAAAAACTCAGTTTTAAATCTCTCCTGCAAATTTAATTTTACATTTACATATAAAAACAGAAAGCAGTTTTCTGTTTTATTTAAAAACCAAACTTTGAAATTTTTGAATTTAAATTATTTCAAAGAAATCAGAATTCAAACTTATTTGAATTCATATTTGAACTCAGTTTCAAAATCCTAAGTTAAAACTTAAGTTTGCATTTATTTCAAACATTATAAATCTGGAACAGGTTTTCCTGTTCTTCTTCTTTTATATTATTATTTTTTTTAAACAAACTTGAATTTCTACATTTAAATTATTCCAAAATAAGAATTCAATCTGTTTGAATTCATCTCTAGATTCAAGTTTAATCCTAAGTTTAATTTCCAAATTTAAATTTAAACTTTACTTTATAAAATTTCTGAAAACAGAACAGGTACTGCTTTGTTAAACCTGAAACAAAAGTATACCCGAGCAAACCCATATCTACTTCGAGTTAGTAACCCCTTTACTTCGAGTTTCCCCTTGAAAATCCCGAGACCATCCCGAGGCTAAAATCTCTGCAATCCAAACATCAACCCCACCTGGAACAGACCAAACCCCCACCACTTCAAACCTGTCATCACCATTATCTCCCATCTCCAGTCACCATCGTCGACCAAACTCCGGCAGTAACTTCATCACTACACCATCTACCAATTCCCAAAAAAGCTTTGAACTCGATGCATCTTTGAAGCCGCAGCACCCAAAACATCTTAAACCCAGTAAACTAGGGTTCTACACCTTAAATCCCAAATTTCAACACCAAAACCAAATTTCAACTCAATTAAATAATTTTCCCATGATCATTTATAGATAAACTAACTTCAGAATCAAATTCACTTAAATCAAATGCAAGCTTCAATTGAACTTGACAAAAATGTAAAATACAGTGTTCTAGAGACTGCACTATATTTACAACACAATAAATTGAAATTTTAGTTTTAAAATTCTTGAATTTACTTACTGATTCTATTAATAAACCTGGAACATTAATCTATAACATTTGAATTTTTACTATAGGCAATTTGGTTCTGTGTAACTTTATTTTTTCTAAGTTACAGACAATTATATGTAGTTCATATACTATTAGACTTACACCATTCTAAAGCAAACAAAACATGTTCAAGAATTTAAGTCTTATTCAGTAAACAAGTTAAAGAAAATATTCAAGAATCAAACATAAAATTTGAAATTTGAAGAACACATAAGCACAGTCATCTTCTTGTTTACAGACATATATGTAATTGCATAAATATTCATTTGTACTTTATAAGCATGCACACATATAATCACACATATAAGTATTCACTGCAAATTTCATCTTACTTCAGATTTAAACATGCAATCAACCTACTTAATTTTAGAAAAGAGGAGTTACTCACCTTATTTGCCAAAATGCAGAGCATGCACTGTCCAGATTATGAAATGCAGGCCCTTTTGAAACATTAAACTTGTGAACTATATGCATGCAGGCTTCTTGCTTCCAGATTTGAGAATTCATGTATGCAGACATCTTGCTTAATTTCCAGATTGAATGCATAAGCTCCCATTTTAATGCTCCCAGATTTTAAAAAAAAATGCAGGTGCTTGCATGCAGGAAACAATAATGCAGGCTTTACTTGATGAAAATTGAAATGAAGGCATTTAGTTTTGGAAGATGCATACTTGCATTTTGAGGAGTTTGAATGCAAATGTTTACAGGTTTGAAAAATGCAGTTTTTCATATTTGAAGAGTTTCAAATTTTCTTTTTAGAATGAAGAATGAGAAAGGGCAAAAGAAATGAGTATATGCAAGCTAATATAAAAGTATTTTTAGATTTAAATAAATTAAAAGAAAAATAAACATAAAATTGACACTTGTCTTTTAAAATGGATGATAAGTTTACACATGTTAGTTTAAGTTTTAATATATGTACACTTGTATTCTTATGCTTACAAATGTCTTCATAAATTAACTAGTGTTTAATTAAAGTTAATAAAGTATTAAGCCTAGTTAATTAGTTCTTATACATAGTTATGTATTAAAATAATTTTTAAAAGAATAAAGCAAGTATTATAACAATATACAAGTAATTCATTGAAAAGAAACTTTTAAATAGTTAAAATAGATTTATAAAAGAGGTTACAACACTTACATGAATACATGTTCACATTTTAAATTGTATTTTAAATTCACAAATTAAACTTACAAATCAAAATTATCAATTAATAATTTATAAAGAATAACACAAATATTTTATAACTTATTTTTAATATACAAACTTAAATTAAAATGAATTTTTAAGCCAATAAAACATTTACTCACATATTTAAAATCATATAGTATTTTGATTAAATATTTTTGAAAAGCTTAAATTAAAACAAATCAAAATTTCCATTTTTAAAACATTAAAAAGATGCTATACTAATTTAATTAAGAACAACTTATCTATTTAAAATATATACAAATACATATACATTATTAAATAGAAAATAGATTTATTAACTTATTAAAATAATTTCACAAATTAAATATTTAAATAAAGAAGATTATTTAAATCAATTTTAAATTTATTAACAAAAATTATCAATTCAATATAAATTTAAAACACAGATTATTAAATTTATATTGTCCAAAATTCCGGGATATTACAATCCTTCCCCCTTAAAAGAATTTCGTCCCCGAAATTTAAAACAAAGGTAATTTAATAATCAACTTACAGATTTTATTTTAAAACACAGCATATGCTAATCATATGCTAACAACCAAAGCAACCAATTCACACAATCAGAACTAATCTAATTATCCAAAAGAATTTTGGATAAAACTTTACGAGTTTCCCCGGTATATATATATCTGGATACTCGCTTTATAAAATCCAATCAACCAATACTATCAAGCTATAGAGCTCCTAACAACAATTCTATACAGAATATCAGACTACAAACGAGTCTGACTCAACAACCAATCCATCCTAAACTGCTGGTTCTACAACCAGAAATACCAAACACGTACTCCTTCAGAGATACGTGAAACATCCTGAATTCCAGTTATCCAAATTGGCACTTCAACTCTAGAAAACCAAACACTGATCTAACCCAACACAGAAGAAACCAAAACACTTCAGAGCTAGGTTCCCAAACTTATAGCTCTTTGGATCAGAGAAAACTTAACCAAAATCCAATCTCCGATTCCAGAATCCAAATTTCTCTGTCTCTTATCCATAAAAATCTTCGGACGATCCTGGGCTACCAACATCCATCCTGATCAGCTTAACTCTTGCTGATTCCAAAAGAAACAGACTGAATCAAAACAATCCAATGATCTCCTCAAGATCAATCAAAACCAAGAACACAAACCCCGCTTCTCAACAACAGAAGACAGAACAAACTTCTCCTTAACCGGAAAAGAAACATTCCCAAACTGCTTCCGCTGCACAACTCTGATCTGAAACAGAAGAAAATGCTGACGAAGAACTCAAGCACAGACTAGACAACCCAGCACAGAAATATGGTTCCATATATCCATAAAGAAAAAAATCAGATGTTCCTCCCAAACCTGAGCTACTTCACCAACTTCTATCTCAAGGAACCATCCATCTACTAACTGAACCACCAGTACCAATTCTGGAAAGAAAGCTCGATCTCCAGATGCAGACAAACTCTGACTTCCTGGAAGAAATCCGGACAATCTTCAACAAACACAAGAGAACATACTATCGCAAGTCACTTTTGCGATCAACTCAGCCTAAATCCAAAGAAACTGCTCTCTCTTAACCAAACAGAATAGCGTATGCTGGCTTAGCCAACTCACCAGAGAAAAGATCCACTATGCTGCTTCTGGACTCCACTTCAGAAAAACTAGTCAGCCAGAAGACTCCTTACCAACTCAGAATACTCAGCTAAACTCAGCCACAACACCGAGCAGACTCACTTCTTACTCTCGTTCCAAAGAAACATCTTCGGAAACATCCATAGTCACTGCATCTCATCACGTAGCTACTACTTCCTGAGATATCAAGATATCATCACTTGCTTGCTTCTGCCCTAATGACAGATCAAAACTCAATTCTGCACTTCAAAGATGAACTCCGAACCTTAACAGGTTACCTTCAGAGATCGATGAAGTCCTTCATCACAACAGAACTCACTTAAGACGGTATTAGGTCTACGGTCTCGACAAATATACTTCCAACCTCATCCAACAAACTCCAACCAATGGTAGTCGTGTTGCACACACTTCTACCTCATCTACCTTTATAACTTATATTGGAAAAACCTGAACGGGTAATCCAACAAATAGGTAGAACCAATTATATATATATATATATATATATATATATATATATATATATTAAAAATACAAATACGCTCTCTCAAGATAGACACCACTCCAGAGCCTAGGTATTCACTCAACCTAACGCTCTGATACCAACTGTCACGACCCGACTTCCACACTTCAGGAAATCGCATCATGAATTAAGAAAGAAAGGGATAGAAAAGAGAAAGAAAGAAGAGAAAGAAGAAAACAACATAAGAATCTCAACAGCGGAACGAATAAATTATATTAATAACATAAGAATTACATAGTATACATCAATTATCAGAGTTACACGGACATATACAACACATACTAGACAGTTATAAACACCTGTCTAGTTATTACAACTCAATACATATCAGAAACACTCAGAGATACCAACATAGCGGAACTATATAACTATACGTAGAAGCCTCCTGCTCCATATGCTCCTCCACAATTCGTCAAAGCTAATCCGAATCCTAACCTTAATTCTCTTGACTACTCATAAAAATTTGAGTACCCAAGAGTTATAGAAAATAGAAATAACTCCGGGTCAGACATGGGTCTGGTGTGAGTAACAGGTTAAAGTTGCTTAATTTTCAAAACCTTTTGAAAGAAAGGTATCACGTAAGACTTCCCACACATAAACATGGAAAAGTTTTTACCTTACGCTAACCAAAACATTTGATAGGAAATCTGATGATATTATAATAGTGTCTAGGGTTTTCAAGTAAATAAGAAATAGCCGAAATTGTTACATTCATTAAATTCCAGCTGCTAGCCACAAAAGTGGGTAATACAATCAAAACCGTTGGCACTTATTGGATTTTGGATTCCATACAATGGCAGGGCTACTGGGGTACCGCCCGTCACAGTACGTGGCCTAGATCACCGTACCGAGGAGCCACCCTAACTCCCCTGCAACACAAAGCCGGACCCGTTCCTTACTGAACAGTTCCAAATAAGACAACCCCGACGATTGTCATGATCAACCGTTCACACAGCCGAAATATAAAGGGACCTCTAGACAGGGGTAAATCTTACTCTCCAGTGGGTGCGACCCACGAAGCTTTGCTGCACCTCCCCTGTTTTAGCCATTCCCCGTTGATGAGGCTTGAGGCTACGATTACCTTTATAGGACATATCACTTAGAATGCTCATCGTCCACCTGACGATGTTCTGAAAGCATTCAATCCATACAAGTTCGTTCCGGGTTCGAACAAAACCGAAGGCATTATCTCGTTACACTCATTTTGGAATCACCCTCAGAGTTAACGACAATAACCCTTGCACTCTGAATCACCATCTCAAATCTATAAGGTCTATTCCATCAAACTCATTACGGAATCACCCACAGAGTTATACTGACGTATAGCCCTTACACCTCGAGTCTTCACTCGCTCAACTTGGATTAACGACCTAACGTTTAATTGGAATCGATGTTGTTTTCGGATGTCCAAATATGGAAACCCGATCCCGGTCTCATCGAAAACCAAAGCGTGTCTTTTAGGTCCAAGTTGTTTTAAGTTTAAAACAATTCAATTCATTATCTAAATATACACAGATAGATAATTCACAACACAATAGATTCATCAACCTTATCATTATCAACAGATAATTCATATCAAAATCAGATAATCCATATTATCATCCAAAAGCAACCAATGCATCCATGTCACATACACTACTCGTCTCATAACTGAGATTACAAACTATACCAAACAACCAATACCATCCATCAAACATAAGCAATGATCTAATAATCACACTTCCTATAATTAATTTAAAATGAATTAAATTAATTACTCGATCTCTAATTAATTTAAAATGAATTAAATTAATTACTTCATCATTAAAATTCTGCTTAACTTAACCATCCATTGATTTCAAATCAATTTATAAATCACCATCTCAATATTTCCATTAATATTGACTTACTATCTCTAATTACAATAAGTAATTAGCTTATAAGTTAATCACACAGTTAATTACTTAAATCCTTTGCAAACAATTAACTTGTAATTACTAAACTAATTGATTAACTAAAATTAATTACATTAATTATTTATTCTTTATTGATTATACCTTAATTAATCAATTCCAAATTACATCATTAATATTTAATTAATTCCTAAAATAAATTAATTACATAAGTAACTAATCTTCAATTTAAACCATATATATTAATCACCCATGATTAATAACCATTCAGTAATTAACTACTTTAATTACCCATCCCATAATTAATTATTCTTAATTAATTATCTAAATTAATCTCCTTGATTAATTTCAAAGTAATTTAAAACCAATTATTTCTATATCAAATATCTTTAATTGCATCCTGTAATTATTATTTAATTACTTCTTTAAGTAATTACAAATTCATACATTACATAAAGTAATTATCAACAATCCACAAATGTTTAAATTAATTTAACTTGATTAATGTAAACTAATCACATTCATTAAATTAATTACACTAAGTAATTAATTCATTAATTACTTCATATGTAATAAACAATTGATTATTATTAATTAATTAATCTAATTAATTATCAAAATTAATCACATTAATTAATTGTTAAATAATCGTAAGTTAATGACCTTCATTAACATTTCTTTAATTACTTAATTAAGAATTAACTTAAATTAATCATTATTAATTATCAATTAAATAATATTTAATTATCATTTAATTAATATTTAATTAAAATATTAATTATCATTAATCACTTGATTAATGAATTTTTATCATAAATTAAAGTTTAATTAATCATCCTTAATTATAGATTAATTAACCTTAATTAATTAATCTCAAATCTAATTAATTAACTTAAAATCATTAATTACTAAATTAAACATCCACATAATTAATTAATTAAATAATTAATTTTCATCTTAATTACCTTAATTATTAAATGATTCCAATCATTAAACTTTTATTTATTTATTTTATAAACATTTCTTATTTAATTAAGTATTTAAAAACAAAATGTTTTTAAAATTTACTTTAAATTCTATTTGACATTCATTTTAAACTTAAGACTCAAATTTGTCTTAAATAAGAGTTTAAAACAATACACAACTTAATCTTATATGTTTAAAAGAAACATACACTTTATTAATAAGTTTTAAAAGAATTTTAAAATTTCAATTCAAATCAATTTAAAAATTACTTTAAAATTTCAAAATTTAATTACAACATCCAAATTCATTTTAGTTTTAACTCTTTAAAATTCTTTCTACAATCTAAAATCTTAATTCAAATGCAAATTAGTTTAATCATTTAAAACAATTTAAATTTAAACCTTTATTTAAAACTGAAGTTTAAATTTATTTCCAGATTTAAAAACTCAGATTTGAATTCACTTTGAATTCCAAATTTAAATATTTAACCTTTCCATTCAAATACAAATCACATATGCATTTACACTTGTAAGTTTGAAAACCAAATTTAAATTTAAAAACATGAATGATTTCAAATCTAAAAAAAAATCAAATTTGAATTCACATTCAAATTTCAAATTAAAAACTCAGTTTTAAATCTCTCCTGCAAATTTAATTTTACCTTTACATATAAAAACAGAAAGCATTTTTCTGTTTTATTTAAAAACCAAACTTTGAAAAAAATTGAATTTAAATTATTTCAAAGAAATCAGAATTCAAAGTTATTTGAATTCATATTTGAACTCAGTTTCAAAATCCTAAGTTAAAACTTAAGTTTGCATTTATTTCAAACATTATAAATCTAGAACAGGTTTTCCTGTTCTTCTTCTTTTATAATTTTTTTTTTAAACAAACTTGAATTTCTACATTTAAATTATTCCAAAATAAGAATTCAATCTGTTTGAATTCATCTCTAGATTCAAGTTTAATCCTAAGTTTAATTTCCAAATTTAAATTTAAACTTTACTTTATAAAATTTCTGAAAACAGAACAGGTACTGCTTTGTTAAACCTGAAACAAAAGTATACCCGAGCAAACCCATATCTACTTCGAGTCAGTAACCCCTTTACTTCGAATTTCCCCTTGAAAATCCCGAGACCATCCCGAGGCTAAAATCTCTGCAATCCAAACATCAACCCCACCTGGAACAGACCAAACCCCCACCACTTCAAACCTGTCATCACCATTATCTCCCATCTCCAGTCACCATCGTCGACCAAACTCCGGCAGTAACTTCATCACTACACCATCTACCAATTCCCAAAACAGCTTTGAACTCGATGCATCTTTGAAGCCGCAGCACCCAAAACATCTTAAACCCAGTAAACTAGGGTTCTACACCTTAAATCCCAAATTTCAACACCAAAACCAAATTTCAACTCAATTAAATAATTTTCCCATGATCATTTATAGATAAACTAACTTCAGAATCAAATTCACTTAAATCAAATGCAAGCTTCAATTGAACTTGACAAAAATGTAAAATACAGTGTTCTAGAGACTGCACTATATTTACAACACAATAAATTGAAATTTTAGTTTTAAAATTCTTGAATTTACTTACTGATTCTATTAATAAACCTGGAACATTAATCTATAACATTTGAATTTTTACTATAGGCAATTTGGTTCTGTGTAACTTTATTTTTTCTAAATTACAGACAATTATATGTAGTTCATATACTATTAGACTTACACCATTCTAAAGCGAACAAAACATGTTCAAGAATTTAAGTCCTATTCAGTAAACAAGTTAAAGGAAATATTCAAGAATCAAACATAAAATTTGAAATTTGAAGAACACATAAGCACAGTCATCTTCTTGTTTACAGACATATATGTAATTGCATAAATATTCATTTGTACTTTATAAGCATGCACACATATAATCACATATATAAGTATTCACTGCAAATTTCATCTTACTTCAGATTTAAACATGCAATCAACCTACTTAATTTTAGAAAAGAGGAGTTACTCACCTTATTTGCCAAAATGCAGAGCATGCACTGTCCAGATTATGAAATGCAGGCCCTTTTTGAAACTTTAAACTTGTGAACTATATGCATGCAGGCTTCTTGCTTCCAGATTTGAGAATTCATGTATGCAGACATCTTGCTTAATTTCCAGATTGAATGCATAAGCTCCCATTTTGATGCTCCCAGATTTTAAAAAAAAATGCAGGTGCTTGCATGTAGGAAACAATAATGCAGGCTTTACTTGATGAAAATTGAAATGAAGGCATTTAGTTTTGGAGGATGCAGACTTGCATTTTGAGGAGTTTGAATGCAAATGTTTACAGGTTTGAAAAATGCAGTTTTTCATATTTGAAGAGTTTCAGATTTTCTTTTTAGAATGAAGAATGAGAAAGGGCAAAAGAAATGAGTATATGCAAGCTAATATAAAAGTATTTTTAGATTTAAATAAATTAAAAGAAAAATAAACATAAAATTGACACTTGTCTTTTAAAATGGATGATAAGTTTACACATGTTAGTTTAAGTTTTAATATATGTACACTTGTATTCTTATGCTTACAAATGTCTTCATAAATTAACTAGTGTTTAATTAAAGTTAATAAAGTATTAAGCCTAGTTAATTAGTTTTTATACATAGTTATGCGTTAAAATAATTTTTAAAAGAATAAAGCAAGTATTATAACAATATACAAGTAATTCATTTGAAAAGAAACTTTTAAATAGTTAAAATAGATTTATAAAAGAGGTTACAACACTTACATGAATACATGTTCACATTTTAAATTGTATTTTAAATTCACAAATTAAACTTACAAATCAAAATTATCAATTAATAATTTATAATGAATAACACAAATATTTTATAACTTATTTTTAATATACAAACTTAAATTAAAATGAATTTTTAAGCCAATAAAACATTTACTCACATATTTAAAATCATATAGTATTTTGATTAAATATTTTTGAAAAGCTTAAATTAAAACAAATCAAAATTTCCATTTTTAAAATATTAAAAAGATGCTATACTAATTATAATTAAGAACAACTTATCTATTTAAAATATATACAAATACATATACATTATTAAATAGAAAATAGATTTATTAACTTATTAAAACAATTTCACAAATTAAATATTTAAATAAAGAAGATTATTTAAATCAATTTCAAATTTATTAACAAAAATTATCAATTCAATATAAATTTAAAACACAGATTATTAAATTTATATTGTCCAAAATTCCGAGATATTACAATTGCAAAATCAAATGTTATATGTTGAAATAAAGTGCAATCCAATTTAACCCTTAAAGAATTAGTATGTTGTTGGTCCTCCCTTTAGATTCAATCAAAAAGAATTAACTACTACTATTTAACATGCTAGTCCGAATTGAAACTAATCGAAATAAGAAGCAAATAATTTCTTTTATTAGTTGAATAACAATATATTTGATATGATTATACTTTTTTTTAATTAGTTTACTTATATACATTATAAATAAGCATGTCTTAAATATATAATTATCAATAAAAATATCTAAACTCCAGAAATTCAAACTAAAATAACATCAAACGCACTTTATAGGAAAATAGATAGCCTTACAGTTTTTTGAGGTTTTCAAAAAATTGGTGAGTGTTATCCATTAAATGGAAGTCATGTTTTTCTTATAAACATTTCATGGTCTATTAAATAACAATATATTAAAGCATAGACTGATTAAGACGAATAATTTTAGGTTTAAAAAAGTTTATATCAAGCAAGATAATTTAAAACATTTAAATAAGAAGTATAAGTTTATAAAGAAAATATTTCACAATTAACTTTAGAAAAACTAAAGTTGTCTGCTGTAGCCAGAATAAATGAGCTACTTGTAGATTTATATTTTTTCTATAACATTATAAAATTTATTATTTGAATATCCTTTTGTCGCGTATTTTTTTATAACTCGATTTACTTATATACTTATGTTTAAGAATGGAATAAAGATCAACTTTTCCACTGACATACTATATAAAAACATAAAGATTATTTCGTGTCTATTTATTAATAAACAATTTATGCCCTATAAAATAAAATAGGTAAACAAAATTTATAATGTATAGATCGAACGAAAATCACATAAAAGTAACATTGGATACAAATGTTGAGATTGAGAAAAATAGTTCATTTAACCTGTAATTGATTTTACCAAACAATCGAAGATTTTATGTTACCAATGTTTCAGTAAATCCAACAATTCCTGCAAAAAAAGAAGGAAAAGAAATTCCTATGCAGACTAACACTGATATTATAACATGATTAACTTTAAAGAAGTAATTACTTTAACATATCCCTTGGCTTGTAGCCATAGTATAATATAATAGATGATTCAATATATTGTATAACAACCCTGGTTGGAGATTACCGCTAATATTAAATTATAATGATAATTATGATTTAATATTGGATTTATTGATTTAATTGGAAGAAAATTTTGAAATATATTGTTTAGTTGATATAAACAATATTGTTGGATAAAATCTTGGGGAAATGTAATTGATTGTGTTTCATCGTGAGGACATGAGATTTATTTCAATTTAAAATGGTTGAAATAAATTCTAAAATGAAGAAGAAATATTTTTATTATGAATAAAAAAGATAAACATGTGTGGAAATAAAGTTATTACTTTATTTCATGAATTTTTGAGTGGAGTTGTGCGACTACATTCAATTAACATGTAAAATTTGGTGGTATTGCAATTTATTGCCAAAATTGCTTTTTCTTTATTAATAATACAAAGGAAAATGTTTATTAATTAATTAATTACAATAAATATTTTTAGCAATGGTGTTTTTATGTTTTAGGGATGTTAAAATAATTATTTACACTTTATTGGATGGAAAATGTATTTTATGTATGTCAAATTTGCATTATTTCTTTAAATAATGTAAATTTGTTAAAAATAAGAGTTTATTGATAAAATAACATTTAAAATTGTTGAAATATGATGATTTTATCATCTTAATAAATTCTAGACGTTGCAACGATCGCAACGCAATTTATTTCGTTTAAAAAGGATGAAAATTGAGAAAGATGGAAAAAAAACTTTATTATTTAGGCTAAGTAATTAATTTTGGGCCAATGGGTTGAATCCAAACCCAAACCCACTTGAGAAGCATCTGAAGAAAGGAGAAGTACGTACAGACACTTCGTACTCCTTCTCATCTTCTCAAAAGTAAAGAAAGCTTCTAGAAATAGGAATAATGGCCTCCATGCTAATTTCTTGTTAATTTTCTAATTAAATTCGCAAAATCTAGAGTTTCTCTGGTTAAAAACATAAATCAAGGTAATCTCCTGCCTCAATAATCTCTAATTCATGAGAAATCAATGGTTCAGTTACTGTAAGTTGGGTTTTGATGTTTTTCCTTCTTGCATGCTTCTATTTCAGCTTCTACAGGTTCTCTAGGCTCAAATCTTCGCTGAAAGGCTTCATCTTGCAAGGAAATTTAGCATCTTTTTCCTTCTTACGGTAAGTTAAAGCTTATGCAAACTGAAATGGCCAGTCTATGGAAAAAAAATCTGAAGCTATAATGGTTGATTACGTATAAAATTTTGCTCTTAATATATGTTATGTCTTGCTGAAAATGGTGCAACTTTGTTTGCCCATATCTTGTGCATCCGGCATCGAATTGCCGGCAAACTTTTTTCAGTTTATAGTATACTTGTTAGAGTTCATTTCTGCAAAGTTTTGTTGAGTTTCAAGTCCATTTGGACCTTCTTATTTGCTGTAAAAGTTGCAAAACCGAGAGGGTATTTGCACAGAAAATAGTAATAGTGCTCTAATGTCTGAATAGTATTTCCAACATAACTTTTGCGTTTCAAATCTGAATTTCGAAATTTTAGATGTTCTGAAATCCTTGTGAAATATTCCACAACTTTTATGTTTTCAGTTTTGAATAATTTTGAAGTTTACATTGACAAAAATTGATTTTTTCTTTGCTGGTCCGTGTTAATAACCAGTGCACAATTATTTTTTCTATATAGTATTTCGATCATAACTTTCACGTTACTGATCGGAATCTTGAAATTCAAGATGTTCTGGAATTTCTAGGAAATATTATACAAATTTTATGTTTTAAGTTTTATAAGATTTTGTTGTTTACATGGTGAAAAATTGATGTTTTTACTATTGGTCTGTCATTGACAGCCGCAATATTTATATATTTGTCCGATTTCGACAATTTCATTTGCATTCTTTTGCACATTTTTACATATGAAATTTGATGCTAATGTTTGATCATTATGTCCAGCAATGGATTAGTCAAGTTGGGATGAGATTTGGATTTAAATTTAATTCAAATTCGATTTAAATTTGAATATCGATTTATGCCGATTAAATTGCAAATTGTTGTCTTTTGAGTTTTAAAAATCCGAATAAATTGCATAAAATCTTCTAAAATCATGGTTTGTATAATAAATGTTTTTATACATTTTTAAAGGTTTTTAAACAATTATTCTTTATTTTCTAGGCTTTCAAAATCATTAAAATTCTTTTAAATGATGAGTTTTCTCTCAAAATCCTTTAGATAAATTTCTAGAAATTGGTTTAAAATCCCATTTTCTCTAGTAAAATATATTATAATTAATTTTATTTATTTTAATTACTTTGATTCTTTTTCGGACGTATGAGGAAGTAAATTAAACGATTTAGTAAAATTACGAGGTATGGGACTTGTGAATTTACTTTATCGGTTAATTTCGGACTTGTACGATCGAAACAACTTTTGAGAATTGTTTGAATTCCTCTTTGATGACAGCCACTTCGTGGTATGTTTTTGATGTATTTAAATCTTAATTGGGGCATTATTCCATATCAATTTATTTGGTTGATATATATATATAATCCGAGAACTCCTAAATAGGAGTATATTCAATGATGGGCTATGTTGATGGAGATGCTCTTGCCAATGATATGAGGCAAATATTACGATGAAATTTGATGATGATTGATGAATTTATGGTATTTCTTACTTGTCGATGAGATAAGACAAGTTTGGCATTTCATACCATTCGCCGATGACATGAGGCGATTTCTTTTTTATGATGATTTAGATGATTTTCATAGTGTGGCATCGACTAGCGGCTAGAAAACCGCTAAGTGAGAACGTGCGGTATGGGACGTACGTTACCACTTTTTGGGTTACTATCCGAGAGTTTCTGACACATTCTAGAAGGACTACCAGTACTTTGAGTCCCGATCGGGCCAAGCAATGTTTGGCTCGATCACTGTGATGGCGGGGGGCTCAGCGGACACCGATTGGAGTGAAAACTCCAATCACTATGATGGCGGGTGTTCGGGATGGATATAAATGACGTCATAGACCGAAACAATTTGATGTGAGGGTTTCGGTCAATAGATGGATATGGTACCATAATGATGGTAGTACTGGTAAGTAGCACGTGCAGCATTGCTTCGGCATGCGGGATCTGGCCAATCCGAGGTTTCTTTTGATGATTCATGATGATTTCAATTTTGCCACCTTTTTATGTGTTTTCTATAGCTTTATAGATACGAGAAAGGCATATATGATTTCTTGGTGGATTTTGGTAATTTCGAATTTATGAATTGATACTTGGGATTTTATATGATTTTGGAAGGATGATTATTTAATGAATGATTGTTAGGAGTTTCCCTTATACCCTACTCACTCATTCTCTTATGTTAAACCCAAGTATATACATAGTTTCAAACCACCTGTAGTGATGTGTAGAAGTTATATGAAATCTACTCTAGTAATTCTTATCTGCTTATGTTTCCCTTTAGGCTATAAGGGGAAAGTTCCCTTTCACCTTATCGTATTTTTTTTCTAACGATAAGATTCAGTTTGCCTGACCCGTGTGTTTGTCACTCGGGTCAGACCGAGTTGCAGGTTAGGTCGGATATCTATCTTTTGTGCTTGGACCCATTTTGATTTTTGAGGGGCTCATGACTATGGACTTGGCTACATCTTTCGTGTTGTCTCTTTTGTGTCAGCTTATTGTACATATTCTTTTATAGAGACGGAGATGTATGTATATTGTGTGGTTACACGCCACTACGATGTAGGGTATTATATTTGATGTTCGGCTGTATTAGTATATATATCTGTGGCTGCTGTTCTGTGATGTGATTGTTATATTTATTGCATTTTGTTTCTGAATAGATCCTACAGCCGTGTAGTATCGTATTAGTTAAACATTAAGTATGTCGATCACTTGAGATACACGAAAAAAAATATGGTAAAAATCGACGTACTTAGTCTTTAGCTAATGCATTACTATTAGGTCGTCCTTAACCAGCCCTATTCTCTGCATTTGTAGACGGAATAACTCATTAATTCTCTTTACTAATGTGGGTCTCGGGGTGGGGTGTCACATATTGTGACATACATATCTATATATTATGACAATGTTTTTTTTGAAAAAGGTTTTTGTACCACTACCCATGTAAGAAATTGGTATTAAATTTCATAAATGTTCGTAAAGCAATGTCAATTTATGTAGAAAATTCAAGAATATATATGATGCAGTATCTATAATAAATAAAGTTATTTAGTGAATCACATAAATTATAATATTCTCCTAGATGATTTCAAAGACATGCATAACAACAAATATTCAGAATGTAAAACTCAAATCAAAATTAAAATGAAAAGGTCAACATGTCTACATTACTTCTAAATGTAAAACTTAAATCGGAATTGAAATAAATGAATTGAAGGATCTTAAGTGATTTTAGCGAGAACTAAAAATTTATGAAATGATCAAATGCAAATTGAGTTATAGATAAGAGATTTTTATAACAATAATTGTTAGATTAATGTTGGTATTCTTTAAATGCCCGTTGTAATAGAAACCTATTAAAACGGTTTTTTAAGGCATGTTGTAATAGATACCATTTTTCAACAACTCTTTTACTTTGCATGTTGTAATAGACACCTATTACAACGTTTTTAATTTGACCGTTGTAATATATGCCTATTACAACGGTTTATTGCCCGTTGTAATAGATGTCGTTTTTCATCCCTGTTTACCCGTGAGGTGTCTATTACAACTATTTTCTTTTGTCCGTTGTAATAGATGCCGATTTTACAGCGGCCATAGAATGTCTGTTGTTATAAATGCCGATTTCATATCAAAAATACAATATTACAATGCTCTCTTCAAAAATATTAATTACTATTAATTATTAATATTTAATATCAATTGTTAATATCTTAATATTAATCATCATTATCTTCGATTATTTGTACATACTTACTTAATAATTAATAAATGGTGATTTATAATTAATAATTATAAATGATAACATATATAGGTTATTATTTATAATTTATTACAATTAATGATTACTAATAAATAATTTATAACTACTAATTATTATCTGTAATCAATATTTACTTTTATATTAATAATTTAATATAGTTAATTATTAATAATTAGTAAATTATAACTAATATTTATGACTTATAATTAATAAATATTATTAATACTTAGTAAATAATTAATATTAAATAATTAATAATTAACTTTTATTAATTGATATTTTGTAATTAATGTTAACATTTAATATTTAACTAATTTACAATTTTAATAATTAATATTAAATTATTTACTATAGTTTAATAATATAGAAATAAATTTTTCTAAAATTTAAAAAGATCCATAAAATTTAGAAATAATTAATATTAAACAATTAAAAATTAATATTAAATAACTAATATTCAATCGTAGTTAAGAAGTAATAATTAATAATTTATAACTAATAAATAAGAAGTAATATTTGATATTTGATAATTATCGACTAATATTCAATTATAATCAATATTAAATAATTAAACTATTGAATAATTAATATTAAATAATTAATATTCAATTATAATTAAGAAGTAATAATTAATAACTAATAAATAAGAAGTAATATTAAATAATTAATTATTTCTATTAAATAATTAGTAATTACTATTTAATAATTAATAATTAACAAGTGATCTTTAATGATTAATAAGTAATATATATTATCTAGTATTTTATATTTAATGATAATCTACGTTTGTAACCTTGGCACTCGCAGCCATGAATATAGATATAAATAAGCATTTTACAATCGAATCGTACATAAATAAAATATTCGTAAAAATTAAAATAACAATATTTTGAAATTTTCTATAATAAATTGAAAATATTCATAATATTTAGAAACAATTTTTATTTATATTTGCCCATTCTAACAGATGTCTATTACAACTATTTTCTTCTGCCCATTATAATAGATGTCAATTTTCAACAACTTTTATCCGCTGATGGTCGTTACCTTCGATTATTTTAGATGCTGTGGGAGGATTTAATCAGTATTCCAATAAACTTAATTTTATTTTGTAGTTATTGGTATGTAACTATATACAGAGTTTTTAGTTTACAGTTACAATAAATACCAATTTCCAACAACTCTTAATCGATCATCGTTTTCTACGATTATTTTAAACGTCATTGGAGGATTCAACTAGTATTCCGACAGACTTAATTTTACTTTCAATTAATAATTAAGAAGTAATATTTAATATTTAATAATTAATTTTAGATAATCAATAATTAGAACATTTTTTACGAATATTAATAATAATTCATATATTTATAGCTAATATTTAGTAATTAATTATTAGTAATATTAATATTTAAGAATATTTAATATTTAATAATTACCTTACAAAATAATAATAACCAATAATTAATAATTTCTATTAAATAATTAATAACTAATAAATTGTAATTAGTTTTAATAATTAATAATTCTAAGAAATAAAATGTACTAATTAAGAATATCATTTAGTATTTAATATTTAATAATTATATTTAATATTAAAAAAAAGTTAAAATTTTCCAGACCAAAATTTTTCCAAATTAATTTTTTTTCCAAATTAATAATTATAAAATACATGAAATCTAGAAATAAAATTTTAAATTTTTTCTAAAACTATAAATTAAAATTTTATATTAATGCTGGTCAATCTTCTCATTTATTTGTGATGCATTTGTGATGCTTTAGGTTACTGGTTAACCCACTACTTTTATTTGTTCCCGCCTTCTTTTTTTTGTAAAATTTCATTTCCCGCTTCACCTTCTTTCCTTAACCCTGAGTTCCAGTGCTAAGTTACCAAACAAAATCAATTTCCCTCTCTCCACTACCCTCGTCACAATACCTAATTCACTTTCAACCCAATGCAAAATCCCTTTTCTCTACTGTCTTAACCACAACACCCAAATAGCGATTTCAATCCCACTACAAAATCCCCTTTCTCTCTAACCATAATCGCAATCCAAGTTCCATATTGAATTGCGATTTCAATTTGTAGGTTAAACGCAACAAATCCATCTACGCGAGCCTCCGGAAAGACGTTGATTTTCAACTTGCTTAATAATTAGTTTCAAGAACCCGGTCTACTGAAGTTGAAGAGAATAGCAACATTTCCTAGGTTTGAATAGTCGAAAAAGACTGAAGGTTTGAAATCGCCATTACCAAGTGAGAATCGATCTCAAATTTTGCTCATTTGAGAAAGTGGATGAACAGTTCTTCAATGATTTGGGTTCTTTTATGGTTATGTGCTAAGTTATTTTTTATTGGTTTATGCTTTCACGTTAGAACTTGTTTGGCATGCTTTTTTTTATGGATAATTTTGTGAAATTGTACATACATTTGAAACTGTTTTTTGAAAGTTGAAAAATTACCTTGAATGTGAACTAGTACATAGTCTTTGCCTCCTGAAACTATTTTAACATACACAAATGTTTGCATATCACAATTTTAATATACACGAATGTGAAGTGGCACAACTCCTCTCATCCTGAAACTGTTTTAACATACATTTCTTATTTTTAAAGAACTGTTTGTGTTAATGATTGAGAAAAATATTTTAAAAGTTGGTTTTACTAATAGATAAAAAAGAACAGAGTATAGCGGTTGGGTTAGAACTAGTTTTATGCAAGCTAATGTATACATTAATGGGCAGTGGTTGAAATACATCAATGGAATGTAGTTTTACTCAGTTAATTATCGTGTTGCATATATCATGGATTTTGAATCCTTTATATAAGCATAGTTCTTTGATTTTCTTAAACTACTAATTTATAACTTGTACTCATGCATAGAAGAAATAAAGTGAGCATGAACAAAATTAAGTTAGACATAATCAAAATTCCAACTTGTTCACCTTTACTTTATTGATAAGTTTAACTGGACATTATAGGATTGAATTTAAATTATTTTCTTATCATAAACCACCATCTGATGTAAGTTAAATCGAAAGCATATAAACTATCCAATCAAATTCAATTTTGCCTTTCATTTATCACGTTTCATATTTGCCAAACTTCTATCCTTCTAAAAATGAAAAATTTAGAAACTTGATTGACGAAGGATAGCTAACCATATAACAATTAGTATCATGATAGCTCCTAAACTATGATAGCATCAAAATCAGCAGCACAGTTTTAGTCATTCATTTCCATATATTATTCTTTAAATTTATTCAATGAAACCAACCGCATATCAAATATTATTTCTCTACTGCTGAAAAGTCAGCTTTAAGAATGTGATATAAGAGATGAAACTAAGGCCATCTCCAACAGCACTATTACTCAAAAGTTTTTACCACTAATATTTCAACCACCGTCCATTAAAGTTTATTGTATATATTAATAGACTTATGTTTGGTAACAGCTTTCCTTTTCATAATTTAAATAATGACATGCAACTTAGCTAGTTTTATATTGATTTCATCCATAGTTTCATACTTGTTTGTATGGACCGGATCAGATATTGTTTATTATGTATAGTAATATTTGACAAGTTGATAATTTGATATGCTTATGGATCCTATGAATGAAAATTATTAATTATACGTTAGGTCAAGGTGCTATTTGATATACCTTTTCACTTTCTTTTACAAATTTGTATGTATTGTAGGACTTTACAGTAGCAAAAGGAATTCTTGAAGAAAAATGTGGTTTATATGGGTTTTAATTAACTAAAGTATTATCGTTCAAGGTTTGCATCAATGTCATTTGATCTAAATTTAAAATCTTGTGTTATTTTTAATATGCACCACATGTTATGTTAGTTTAGGCTTGGATATGATGTTTTGTAACTATGTAAAACTTTATGAACGATATGAATATATGAATCTTTTAGTATTTTGAAATATGATTTTTTTTGTTATTTTTAGCATATATGAGGGAATATGGTTGTTATTAGTATAATATTTTGGTTTCAATTGCAAATTAGTTTTAAATTTACAGGTGACTTCAATGGTTTTATATTTTTTCTCATTTAAATTTTATTGAAACGGACAAACACAAAAATAATTGCAACAAGGCTCTATTGCAACGGGCAAAAGACCCTATTGCATCGTCCAATACCAGTTGTAAAATTATTCGAGTCCATTACAACATTGCATAAGACAACGGGTTCTTGCCCATTACAAAACCCTTATTACAATGGGTTTTGCCTGTTGTAAAAAAAGATATTTTGTTGTAGTGTAATAGAGTTTTCAGGTTTCGTAAAACATGAAAATATATTAATATTTGATAGAAAGTAAACAATCTGTTGCACTAACTCAATCTAAAATCCATAATTAATTTGCTATCAATAAAATATCAATCCTGCATAAAAAGTAAACATAAAGAAATGAGCTAAAATTCATTTTATACTTATTAAATTAAGAAAGAAATATTCAATGCATTTATATGAATTAGAACTAAGTAAATTAAAGGTGATTAGCAGAAAATTGTGCTAAATAAAAGAATAAATTTTTAGTTTTATAATAAAAATACCTTGTATTGAAGGAATAGTGATAACTTATCATAAAAACGAAAACCATCTTAAATTTATTCTTTCAATTCTCCGACTCATTGTTTCCATTATTCTGTAACAACCAAACCATGTTGAAACTGTTTGCAGGTTGGAAGAAGAAGTGTGAAGGGCCAGAGATGATAGGGACTGCTGCAGTGAAGAATAGAACTGAGAATGAGACTGAATGAAATGTGCATGTTTGCATGTTCAACACTAGTTATCTGGGTTGAGTGGTGAAACTGTTGTATGTTGTGAATAATTGGGCCGGGAAATTAGTATTGGGTTGAGTGTTTGTTCATATGGGCAATTACTGATGTATATAAATATGATTGTATAAGCAACTGAAGTAGGGGGAATTCATAATAAAAAAATCTCATTTCTTGTTGAATTTAGTTTCTGCTGATAAAACTGAACTGACCATTACCTTGCTGTTCGAATTGTATCATTTTGAAGTTAAATCTCAGATTCTTGAATCTTGTCCACTGTTTTCTTAACTTTCTGCAAATTCTTGTTTGTTTTCTTTCTTTGTTTGGATCTGTTATCTACCAATTTTTGTTTAGTTACAATTTTTAGTCGATAAAATCTTTCTTTAATTTCATTTTAATTGACAACCTGTAATTCGTCCCTATTAACAATTTTTGTTCCAAATTCCTGCAGTTATCATGGTTATTTCTTACAAAACAATCAACACTTAAGCTCTGAATGAATTTGCAGTTTTTTCTAGTTTTACTTTACAAAAGAGTTCCTATTCTTGTTTCAATCTTGATAAAAGATATATGATTTTAAGTTCATGTCCACTTAGTGAATTTTCAATTTCTTTCTGTTAGAGTCCAATACTGCAAATTTGGTTCCTGTTTCCTTGTTTCTTGTAAACTGAAACCTTCTGTGCATGTGCACATAACTAACAATTCCTTCTTCTTCTTGAATATATCACCATCTTCCATACTCCATCTTTTCTCCCAAATTTCTTGCTTCACTAACCATGGTCAGAAGCTTGGAACATTGTGGATCTTCCAATTTGGTATCAGAGCAACCATCTGAGTTACCCACAAATCCTCAGATCGATCCCTCTAACAACAACTCTAACCAGCCGCCATCACCTCGCCACGATCCAACATGGGCTGCGCAAGAAGATTTTAATCGGAGAATTGAACAAGCTCAGCAAGAATTGACTACTAAGTTTGAAGGGTTTCATAATGTGCTTACTGTGATCTCTCGAGATATTCAAAACCTCAAAAACCAACCTCCTTCAGTTGCGCCGCCTAACAATTCCTATCAAGATCCATCTCATGCTTACCAACATCGAGGATCTTGGCCTACCCTGATACCCGTTTATCCTCCACCATCTTCACGTCATCCGTATTCCCCAAATTCTCCAAATTTTCAAACCACCGCATCAAGAATTCCTGTACCACCAAGAAACCCACCTAACTTCCAATATCATCCACAAGAACCACCATATTCAATTCATGTACCTCCAAGAAACCCACCTAACTTTCAGTGTCATCCTCAAGAACCTCCACATTCTTCTTTCAATTCTGAAAATTTGTACCCAAATCATTACCACTCAGCTAACATAATTAGAGCTACTCCACTGACCACCCTTAAATTGGACTTCCCTGTGTTTAACAATGAAGATCGAGTGATAGATTGGCTTCAACAAGTTGAACAGTATTTCAGGTTTTATCAAACTGATGAGAGATTATGGGTGGATATATGTTCTTTTTATCTCAAAAAAGAGCCTCTGCAATGGTATAATTGGTACGTGCATAATGTACCCAATCATTGTTCTTGGCAAATTTTTAAAGAAGAAATTATGGTGCGGTTTAATCCAGAAGAAATGGAAAGACCCTTTGAAGCATTGGCAGGATTGAAACAAACTACCACTGTTTTGAATTATCTTAATAAATTTGAGCAATTGCAAATGGCCACAGAAGCTTTACCACCAAAGTTTGTACTGGACCGATTTGTAGGGGGTTTAAAGGAAGAGCTGAAGTATGATGTTCTCACTTCTAGGCCAACTAATTTCAAAGAAGCAGTTGCTTTGGCCAAGATGTATGAAAGTAAACAGAATTATACTAGAAAGAACAGTAAATCGGCAAGTTCTACCATGAGTACTCAGAGAAACACTACCAGTAATCCAATATCATCCCAAGGTCCTTCCATAAACCACCCTATAAACCCTACCAGTAATCCAAAGGATACTCATTTGGAAGCTTTAGCAAAAAGCAAGGGCCTTACACCTAATCAATTAATTGAAATGAGGAGACAAAACTTATGCTATGGATGCAAAGAAAAGTGGCATAGAGATTACAAGTGCAAAAATCCACAAGTATATATATTAGAAGGAATAATGCCTTTGGTTGAAGAAGAACAAATAGATGCAGTTGGAATTAAAGCAGGGATAGAATCAGAAGACAATGAAGAGGAACCATTAACCATCACATTACAAGCTATGTGTGGAATACCCACTCTATCAACTATTAAGGTTAAAGGAAGCATACAGGGAAAGTCAGTCCACGTCTTAATTGACTCAGGCTCTACTCATAGTTTTATTAATGAAGGTTTAGCAAAAAATTAAAACTCAATGTTGAAGAATCCCGAGTTTTTGAAGTAGTGGTAGCTAATGGTGAAAAAGTAAAGGGTAATGGTGTGTGTCATGAAGTGATATTCAAGTGTCAAGGATGTGTAATGCCTTTAGACTTGCTTTTGTTTCCTTTAGAAGGGTGTGAAGTGATCCTAGGTGCACAATGGATGAGAAAGCTGGTAGAAGTTACTTTAAATCTTGAGAAATTACAAGTCAAATTCACGTACAATAACAAGGAGTATGTGTGGCAAGGAATGCAGCAAGAAGAGATGAAAGTTGTCAGTAAGAAAGCCATCAGTAAAGAATGCATTCAAGGGCAGATTACCATGATGTTATGCAATTCAGAAATTTCAAAAAATGACACTTCAAACATTCCAACGGAGATAGTGAAGCTTCTTCAAGAGTTCCCTGAAATCACAACAAATTTACCACTCCTTCCTCCACACAGATTGCAAGATCATAAAATACCTCTGTTACTAAATACCCAACCTATTTGCATCAAGCCTTATAGACACTCCTATCATATTAAAAATGAACTTGAGAAACTTATTAAGGAAGTGCTAGAGTCAGGAATCATTAGAAACAGTAACAGTTCGTACTCTTCTCCTGTAGTGATGGTGAGAAAGAAAGACGGAACATGGCGATTGTGCATTGATTATAGAGTTCTTAATTCCAAGACAATTAAAGACAAGTTTCCCATTCCACTAATAGATGAGTTGTTTGATGAATTGCATGGAGCCAAATTCTTTTCCAAGCTAGATTTAAGGTCGGGCTATCATCAAATAAGGATGGATGAATCAGATGTTCATAAAACAGCATTCAGGACTCATGATGGCCATTACTAATTTATAGTAATGCCATTTGGGTTGGCTAATGCACCTTCTACTTTTCAATCCTTAATGAATGAAATATTTAGACGTTATCTGAGGAGGTTTGTGTTAGTTTTCTTTGATGATATACTTATCTACAGCAAGTCATGGTATGAACATTTGGAACAGTTGCTAGTCACTTTTCAAGTACTGAAACAAAATCGTCTGGTGATTAAAATGTCTAAGTGCAGCTTCGCAAAGGAATCCTTAGAGTATCTTGGTCATATTATTTCAGTAAATGGGATAGCTGTTGATCCAAACAAAATTAAAGCAGTAACAAACTGGCCACTGCCAAACAGTGTCAAAGCTTTGAGAGGGTTCTTGGGTCTCACGGGTTATTATAGGAAGTTTGTTAAGAACTATGGAATCGTTGCCAAACCTCTGACGAATATGTTAAAAAAAGATGCATTTACATGGACTGAAGAAGCTAAAGAGGCTTTCAACAAACTCAAGTGTTGTTTGGTTTCTCCTCCAATATTGGCAATGCCTGATTTTACACAACCCTTTGTTTTGGAATGTGATGCAAGTGGGTATGGTGTAGGGGCTGTATTACTACAAGACCAAAAACCTTTAGCTTATTTGAGCAAGGCCTTGCATGGTAGGAATTTACACCTATCCACCTATGAGAAGGAACTATTGGCCATTATCATAGCTACAAGGAAATGGGCGCAGTATTTGATGGGTAGACAGTTTATTATTAAAACTGACCATCAAAGTTTGAAGTATCTTTTGACACAAAAATTACACACTGGAGTGCAAAGCAAGTGGCTTGCCAAACTTCATGGGTTCGACTATAGAGTTGAGTACAAAAGTGGAAAAGACAATAGAGTGGCTGATGCATTATCAAGAATAGAAGGTAGTGAAGGATAAGCTTCTCAGCTACAGGCAGTTTCTGTTGTGCAGTCACCATGGATGCAAGAGCTAAAAAATACTTTACTCAGTTCTTCTTGGTACCAGCAGCAGTTAGAGCGAATTCGCAAGAATGAATTACCAAGCAGTAGATATAAGGTGGTGGACAATTTAATTTTTTATAAAGGAAAATTTTTAATAGACCATCACTTGAATACCATTACCAGAAACTTGGTAGCTGAGCACCATTCAACTCCATTAGGGGGACATTCCGGAATCAAAGCTACTTTGAAGAGATTAAAGCAAGTTTTCTATTGGAAAAAATTGAAGACAAATGTCGAGGGATATGTAAAAAACTGTGATGAGTGCCAAAGGAATAAAGGTGAGAACATACTTATCCCTGGACTCTTACAGCCATTGCCTATTCCAGAAAAGATTTGGATGGACATTTCGATGGATTTTATCACGTGTTTACCACGAAGTCAAAGATATACTGTTATATATGTTGTTGTAGACCGACTCGGTAAATATGCACATTTCTTCCCTTTGAGTCATCCCTACACTGCTAAAGAAGTGGCTACAATCTTCTTCGATGGAGTGTTCAAGCTACATGGAATGCCCAAAACAATTGTGAGTGATAGAGATGTCTTGTTTACAAGCAATTTTTGGAATGAAATATTTAAACTACAGGGCAGCAGTTTGAAGTATAGCTCGGCATATCATCCGCAAAGTGATGGTCAAACTGAAGTAATTAACAAAATTCTTGAAGGCTACTTAAGATGCTTTGTTTGTCACAAGCCTCAAGAATGGTCGAAATGGATGACTTTGGCTGAGTTTTGGTACAATACCACTTGGAAGACTTCCACTAATACTACCCCATTCAAATCAGTATATGGTATTGATCCACCAAATTTACTGTCATATGTTCCAAATTCTGCTAAAGTAGAAAGAGTAGAAGAGGAGTTGTATTCAAGAGATGTAGCTCTGGAATTTCTGAAGGACAGTTTAAAGTTAGCACAAGATAGAATGAAGAAATATGCAGATTTAAGAAGATCGGATAGAGAATTCGAAGTGGGAGATTGGGTGTATCTAAAGCTGCAACCTTATAGGCAACTTACTGCTAGGCTTCAAAAAACTCACAAATTATCACCTAAGTATTATGGGCCATATCAAGTTGAGGAGAGGATAGGAAGTGTAGCTTACAAATTACAATTACCTGCTAATGCCAAAATACATCCTGTTTTTCACGTTTCTCAGTTGAAGAAAAAAATCAGTGAAGGCTTGATAGTGCAAGAAGAGATGCCAAGCTATGTAGAAGAAATAGTGGATCAGCCTGATGCAATTCTAGACAGACGATTAGTCCCCAGAAATAACGAGCCAGTGGTACAAGTATTAATCCAGTGGAAGAACAGGCCTAGGGATGAAGCAACATGGGAAGACTATTGGCCGTTGATCAAAAGATTTCCAACATTGGACCTTGGGACAAGGTCAGTTCTTAAAGAGGAAGGGAATTGTAACAACCAAACCATGTTGAAACTGTTTGCAGGTTGGAAGAAGAAGTGTGAAGGGCCAGAGATGATAGGGACTGCTGCAGTGAAGAATAGAACTGAGAATGAGACTGAATGAAATGTGCATGTTTGCATGTTCAACACTAGTTATCTGGGTTGAGTGGTGAAACTGTTGTATGTTGTGAATAATTGGGCCGGGAAATTAGTATTGGGTTGAGTGTTTGTTGATATGGGCAATTACTGATGTATATAAATATGATTGTATAAGCAACTGAAGTAGGGGGAATTCATAATAAAAAAATCTCATTTCTTGTTGAATTTAGTTTCTTGCTGATAAAACTGAACTGACCATTACCTTGCTGTTCGAATTGTATCATTTTGAAGTTAAATCTCAGATTCTTGAATCTTGTCCACTGTTTTCTTAACTTTCTGCAAATTCTTGTTTGTTTTCTTTCTCTGTTTGGATCTGTTATCTACCAATTTTTGTTTAGTTACAATTTTTAGTTGATAAAATCTTTCTTTAATTTCATTTTAATTGACAACCTGTAATTCGTCCCTATTAACAATTTTTGTTCCAAATTCCTGCAGTTATCATGGTTATTTCTTGCAAAACAATCAATACTTAAGCTCTGAATGAATTTGCAGTTTTTTCTAGTTTTACTTTACAAAAGAGTTCCTGTTCTTGTTTCAATCTTGATAAAAGATATATGATTTTAAGTTCATGTCCACTTAGTGAATTTTCAATTTCTTTCTGTTAGAGTCCAATACTGCAAATTTGGTTCCTGTTTCCTTGTTTCTTGTAAACTGAAACCTTTTGTGCATGTGCACATAACTAACAATTCCTTCTTCTTCTTGAATATATCACCATCTTCCATACTCCATCTTTTCTCCCAAATTTCTTACTTCACTAACCATGGTCAGAAGCTTGGAACATTGTGGATCTTCCATATTCCAATCTCAAACCTACAACAACTTTAGAATGAAAAGGTCAGTCCTAAGTAGAAAAATTAAACATAAAGAAATGTTTTATGTTCTATAGTTACCCATTTAGAATGAAAGATTCAACATATTTACATTATTTAGAGTATAAAATTCAAACCAAAATTAAAACTACATATATGAAAGTATGTTAAGTGATTTTAGTACGAAATAATAAAGAAATGATTAATTAGGATTAAGTTCATTTTTTTAATCATGTAAAAAAGCTTTTAAGACTTTTATGTTATAGGTAAGAGACACATGTAACATTAATTGCCAATTTAATGTTGGTATTTTTTGTGGCAGATTAAAAGAGTTTAATACTCTAGAATTAAACATTTTATGTAATATTATTGCACTAGTGGAGAAATATGAATTTGATTTAAATTGACTACCTTTTATTTAAAGGGTTAAATAAGTAGAGATATGTACATGAAAGGAAAAAGTTTTGATATACACAAAAAGGCAAATAACAATAATACATAAAAATATAAGTGTATGAAGTGGGCGACATATAAAGTATGAGAGAAAAGGAATTGGAACTCAAGAGTCACAACTCACTTTTCATTATATCTATTAAATATATCCATTAAATCATGGTAAAGTGAAAGAATTTTAAAGACTCTAATTAATTTTAGCATATTATCATTTCTCCTTAATTCTTTCATGATATTTTACTTGTAGTTTAAAACTTCTAAAATAAGCCACATTGTTTTATTAATTCTTAATTACCAATCAATTCATCTCTAATTACTTAATTAATTTATTCTTAATTACACTTGATTTCTTGATTTATCAATCTCTAATCATTAATTAATAATCTTCATTATCTAATAAATGATCTTAATTACAAATTAATTAACCCTTAAATTAATTAATTTTTAATCCTTAATCATTTATACATCAAGTAAATTAATTACCCTTAATTAATTTCTTAATTAATCCTTTATAATTAATTATACTTAATTTCCTTAAATTAATCTAATTACATTACCAAGTTTATTTAAATAAACTCTTTAAAAGGTTATAAATATTGAAATTCTTTAACCCAAAATAGTTCTGTTCTCAAACCTTAAATAAATTTTCAACTTAAAATAACCCTTAATTATTTTAAATTGAAAGGGTTGATAAATTATTACTACTAGGTCAAATTTTGATCTTAAAACTTGTTATATCTTTCTTCAGTAACCTGCTATCTCAAAACCCGAGCCATCATACAACTTCAGTGAACCTAAACTCGAGTTTCCCTCATCTACTTCGAGTCAAAAACCCAACTCATCCGAACTCATACCTGAGCATCTCATCATCTTCCCAATCTGCTACTTTACCAGCGTCTCCGTGCACAAGTGCATATGCACGTCAACCATGCCGACTCTGGTGCCTCGTCAGTGTCATCATCCAATCGACGATCAACTCATCGACCCATACGAGAACCTAGATCCAAAAATAACAACGCAAAACAAAATCGAGCACTTATGCTCAACACGGGAACCCAAACCACAATGACAAAATAGGTTCGACACGACGATCCCGATGATCAGAGCCTATGTCCCTCCGACCAGAACATCTTCACTGATCCACACAGCGATCCCCACACTCGCGATGATCTCCGATCCTCCTTGGCCGTCGCCATTGCCTCGATAACACCGGGTCCACAAATCGACCTTTAAACCCTAGTTCGATTCCGACACACCTCCTCAATCATCAGAAAAATCTACGACCATTTTTCCTGTGATTGACAACCCTCCGGCCATCCTCGACAGCAATCCCAAACTCTATTTTGACATAGATCATCGGCAATTGTGGCTAATCCCAAAATCGAGCAACTTAGGATAACTCAACAATTTCCTATCCAAAAATCATGATATTCACATTAATATTCATCAATTTGCTCAACGTTTCAGATTATATATTCAAAGATTGAATTTAGCTCGATCAATTTTAACCCATATATTTTTATATTCACTGTAATTTATAAAATTTTGAGATAAAAACTTAATATAAATTCCTGAGTCCTTTTTTATAATTAATATTACATTGTTATTCATAATTTTCTTTTAGGAATCAATGTCTAAAATCAAATACATGAGAAGATAATTTTTTTTAAAAAAAACTTATTTCAACCCTGTATAAATAACTGAGGCCAATTCTCAGACACTTCATATATACACATAGGCATTCACATTCATATACACATATTAAACCATATTCAACTGAAAAACATCCATGCAAACCAATGTTATCCACAGATTTATCACATGCAGTAAAGTTTAGTTCCAGATTTAAACTGTTTTATTTAAAAAAAAAACATTTACTCACCTTGTTTTGAAGAACAGAACAAGTCTGTAACTGATTTTAAAAGATTGGATTCTGGAATCTGAAGTTTGCTTAACAACTTGATGAAGTTTGAGTTGAATTCATTTTGAATCTGCTTGATCCTTACTTGCTTGCTGATGATTTTGCTACAGGTTGCAGATTTGAAAATGATTGATTTTTTGTTTTGATTTCCAGTTTGAATATAATTGATTTCTGGTTTATTTTTAATTTTATTTTTCCTCTGTTTGATTTCTTTATAAGCTTTGTTTAGGAAATGAGAAAAATAAAATGGTGGATAGGGGAGATATATTTGTAGCTTATTTTTATGATTTTTAAAATAAAAGAAAAATAAAAAGAAAGAATTGACACTTGTTTTTAATTTACTAACACTTGTCTTTAACCTTTCATAATTTATTTACACTTGTTATTAGAGAAAATCATAACCTAATACTTGTAATAATGCATGAATATATTAAATTTTTAAATGGTTTTAAAATACTTTTATAATAAATTTCCAATTAATTAATACCTATCTTAATTTATAATTAAAATCCTTTAAAAGAAATAATGTAAAACAAATTATATTCATAAATAAAATCATATATGATGTATCTTAAATCCAAAATATACACAGATATATATATATATATCTAAGATATATATCTTCTTTTGAAGTTTCAAATTCATATCCATATTCAAATTCAAACTTAATTTAAAACCCAATTTAAAATCAACCAATATATATATATATATATTTAAACAATCACAAATTCAATCTGTAAATAATTATTTTACTTAAAATCTATTTATATATATATATATATAAACAACGCATTATTATTGTGTGAAAATATCTATTTTTCCAATTTAAATAAATATGCTAGGAGGATTATCAAACCAATACTTATTCAGATATATATATATATATATATATATATATATATTTATTACCAGAGTTGTTTACTTAACTTATAAATCCGTATTTCTATTAATTAAATTCAGTTAATTTATCAATTACAGATATTCTAATATCCGGGTTATCACATTCTTCCCCCCTTTGAATCTTTTCATCCTCGAAAAGGAATGAAGCCAGAATTTATTAAAATGATTGTTATCAGAAAGATTACTCTTTGATAAATTTTACTATAAACTCTTTTGCTAAGAAATTTTAAAACACTTTTTAAAAATATATATGTATATATTACCAAAATAGTTTTACAAAAATACTTTTTATAACTCGATGTTTCCACATTCTCACATAAATTCGGTCATACGTTGATCAGGCGTAAGACAGAAAATCTATAAGTGCTTGGCAGACCCATTTTCAACATCCAGTGAAAATACTTTGAAAAATAATTTTATTAAAACCTTGTGAGAATATAGAAAACTTTTTGTAAATAGAGGAAATATCTTTGGTGAGAATGCTCTGGAAATCATCACCCCCATCCATGGTCGCAGTTACATCCTGGGTTATGTTGTATCGCAGCAAAAGTCCATGTAACTGTAGGCACTCCGCGCCCTTCGATTACATCATGGAACCCACAACAGATCACAGTTACATTCCAGGGTTACGTTGCCATCACAGCAAAGTCCATGTAACTGTAGGCATCAACGCCCTCGATTTTCGCTGTCAAAATGAAACTTCTCCACTCCCACATAGGCCGCAGTCTATCGATGTAAAATCAAACGCAGACTGTTGGCTCTCAGCAGCACACATGACTTTCGCTATGTTACCATAGGTCGCAGTCTATCGATATAAAATCAAATGTAGACTGTTGGCTCTCAGCGGCACACACGATTTTCGCTATGGTCTACAGTAGATCGCAGTGACATCGAGTTACACTGTCGTTACAGCATAACCCAAATGCCTCTGTAGGCATCAGTGCCCTCGACTTTCGCTACATACTACACAAAATCCTCAGGAACTAATTTTGTCCAGACTCCTTACAGGATCAACTTTAGAATCCCCCCCAGGGTTCAAGGCAGTACCACCCTGTGGCATTCCTGAGAAGTTCATTCCAAGGGAGCACCTTTTTCTCCAGAGCCATTTTCAAAACACTTTATACTATACACATATAGTATTTTCCAAATCATACACCTAGTATGAATTCCATATAAATCTCCTTTTCACAAAATCGATTATCCCAAAATCGATAATTCTCAAGCTAGGCTTTCCAAATCCAATATTGATTTTACCCAAAAATCAAAAGCCTTTCCAAATCCAAAGGTTCCAAACCTTTTCCCAAAATCATTCTCATAAGATCCTTTATATATATACATACACATACGTATATATATACACATATATGTCTATATCCTTGAAAAATCTTTGGATCATTTCAAACTCGTTTAAAACCCCTTTTATACTTCAAATATTTTCAAAACCCTTTCTTCTGGCTATAAATTCAACAAGGGGAGATTTATCTTATATAACAAAGATACATAACTTTGTTTATTCCAAATCAAATATTCAAATTTGATTACACTTTACAAAACCACTTATCATATCACTTACTTACATAAAGTAAATTTTTATCATAAAATATCCAGTTTCCACTTTACTTCATCATATATTTCACAACATATACTTTCATTTCAAAAACCATTTAACATTTCTAATCCACAAATTCCCAGATCAATTTCATTCAAACCCGTATGATGTACACATATCATCTGTACGCTATATCAATCTGATCGCTAACTCGATCACACAATTTCACTTCCGAACTAGTATCGTCCACCCGACTTCCTAGTGAGGACTCTGATCTGGTTTCTTGATCAGAAACCGTCATTCTCCTTACATAGCCATAACTATGATAGAGAATATCCAGAACCAATCAACAATCCATATCCAGGTTCGCCGTCGAAATTTGAGTGAAAAATCCCAACTCTGACCGATATACTATCTTGAAATTCTGTGCTCGAATCCGGATCAAATCACTATGCGAATAGAATAATATAGGTACATCTACGTATTTATCTTTATTGGTTATTAACCAAATCAATTTCCTTTTCTATCCACATCCACTTAAATTTTAATTCACTTACTCACAATTCTTAAATCCTCATTTGGATTATCACTTCAATTCTTATCTCAAAGGGATATTTAATCATAAACAGTTCGAACACTGTCAAGTTTAAATTTAGAAAATAGCTTGAAATTTTTATCAAATAGATAAGTATTTGAAAATTAATTATTAGTTTGTAAAATATCTGTAAAATAGTTAAATAATGATAAAATAGTTATAAAATAGAGAAATAATTATAGAAATTTTAAATAATTGCAAAATAGTTATAAAATAGTAATTAGCGATAAAATAGTTGAAAGATAGTAATTAGTTTATAAAACAGTTGTAAAATAGTTAAATAGTTCCAAAAGTAGTTGCAAAACAAGTATAAGATAGTTTGGGTTTTAAAAAGATAAGTTGTGTAGTAAATAGAGAGGAAAACAGATTTAAAACAGTTTATATTAAAATATTTTATTTGGAAAAATAGTTCAGAGCCAAACTGTTCAATTCCCAATCTCTATTCCCATCAATGCAATTTAAATTTCCACTTTCATTTAAATTGACTCAGTTCCAACTTAAATAACTTCAAGTCCCATTGAAATTGATTTAACCCCAATTCAAGTTGAATTAATCCTCAATTTCTTTCCTAAATTCAAATCTAATTCCATTTGAATTTACTTATTCAAAATTAATCACAATTTAAATTAATTCAAATAAATTTCAAATTGAACCAATTTTAATTTATATTTCAAATTTAAACCATCCTGAATTATATAAATTCGAGTTAAATTTTTAAATGTTGATTTAATCCTTTAAATCAAATCAACTTATATCTTTAAACCATTAATTCTGAATCCAAATTCCATTTTATCTTAATAATGGATATATTACCACACCCCATTTCTTTATTCATTTAAACAAATCCAATTTCAACTTAAAGGTTATTAATAACAACAGGATGGTATCATCCAAATTATTTTATAATATCCATCCATTTTCAATTTCCAGATCTCAAACCCATTTTGAGATCACACAAACTCCCGATTCAAATCAATCCATTTAACTTTCCAAGTTAAATCTTAATTTCATCTTGAAATTCCCAAATCACATTGTCTTAAATTATTTAATTTTCCAAAGTTAAATTCAATTTACTTAATCCATCCAACCTTACCCATTTTGAATTCCTGCTTCAAATTTCAAAATTCTTTTCCACTTATAAGTTCAAAACTTATATCCCTTTGGATTTTCACATCTCATTCCAAATTTAAAACTCAACATTTAGAGTTAATTTCAAACCATCTTTGATATTAGATATATCCACACATATATACATATTTACTTCTTGGCCCATCAAGCCAAATTTTAAAATTTAAACCACCTTTGGTTTTAATTCAAAACAAATTTCTTTAAATTTTCAAACAACTCTTGTTTGAAATAGGACCCTTTCATTCAAAGACATTAAATAATATTATTTATTATTTCTTTATCACTTTGAGTCAAATTTTCAGATTTCAGGACCAAGATTTAAAACTTCACAATTTAGATCATCTTCAGTTCCAATTTACAAGTCATACTTACCCAAATGTTTTACTTTCTTGAAACATTCATTTTGCTTACTCATTAATAAACATTTTATTATCAAACACAACAATCATTTATGATAATAACCAAGATTATCAAATCTGGAAACCAAGTCATTAATATCTTATTCTGAAACACTTTCCCAAATTCAAGATTTTAATTTCAGTTTGAATCCATTTCAAACTTATCTTTATTTAATTTCAATTTGATTGTTTTTCTATTACCACTTAATTTAATTCCAATATTTTAACCACCAATTAACTTAATATTTATTAGAAAGAAATATTGCTTTATATATCAAAATATATTATTATATAAAATCATTTAAAATCTTTATATAAGAAAATAACAAGTACGCTCTCATATATATATATATATATATATATATATATATATATATATATATAGACACACTTAACTCATTCTAGGGTACCATTGACCCTATCCTTAATGAGTAATCCCACCAGAGCCAACGTTCTCGCTTAACCTTTAGCTCTGATACCAAACGTAACAACCAAAAAAAATTGATCTCAAAAATTCCAGATAGTTAAGAAAAGAAGAAAAGAGGAAGAAGAAGAAACAAAAACAAAACACAGCTACTCACATTCGCAGCGGATAAAATATAATATCACATAAAAAATAGTTATAAAAGAAAGCTGTAATTGTTATTTTACATTTTATACATCAGAGTTACAACATTTCACAATCACTGAACAATTAAAATAAGTCCCAAGTATTCAACAACATAACACAACGGATACACTCCATACGTTCCTGCCATCCAACTCGCCTCCTGAGCTCCAAAACGTCCTTACTTGGAAAACTATATTACTCGCTCTGATCCAAGCATTACATCAAAGTAACACCCGAGTCAGGCTGGAAACCAGTGTGAGTAAACCCATATAATATGAAATACTAAATCAAAACACATGAGAATATCATGGTAACTCGTACCCTTTTACGAGTTCTCATAGTCAACCTTTATCACATAACAGTTTCAAGTTAAATATTCATATTCACAATTTGTAACATTCCAGCCTGTTTAATACCATATATCCAATATAAAGAATTTTGTAGATTACAAATCGAAGTAGTTCCGGGTATTTACTGATACCTGGCTCCGGTCTCTTCGAATCTCATGTCATCTTAACCTAAGTTATTAAATTAAATACAATTCAATTTTATATATAGGATGACATTTTTACACAGCAATTCATCATTGATAGATAACTACATTATCACTATCACCCAACATATATCATAACAAAGCATTTCATATAATAGATATCAACCAATTCAAGGCTTTTAACATCATTCCATCATTCATAAGCAAGATTGATCACTTCCAAAATTATTTTAATTTATCTCTAATTAAATTAATTACTAATCTTAACCACCAAGATTACCTTTACTTAATATTGATTAATTATAAACCAATTAATCAATCATCCTTTAATTATCCTCCATAATTAATCACCCCTGATTAATTATTACAATAAGTAATTAACTCATAATTAATTACACAAATTAATCATCCTATAATCGCTTACATTGATTAATTATCCTATAATTGATCACACTCATTAATTAACTAACCCTTAGTTAGTTTTTCTTAATCAATTAATCCTTAATTAATTACACTTAGTAATTAATCCTTAATTACTTTCATTAAGTAATTATCCTTAACCAATTCCACAAATGATTATCCTTAATTAATTATTCAATTAATTTCCTTAAATTAATCACATTAATTTACCATTTCACAATCCCTAGTTATTGATCTTCATTAACTATTAACAATTCTCTAATTACTTCTCTAAGTAATTAAAGTTTAAATTAACCATTATTAATTTCAAAGGAATTAATTCTTAATTACCAATCAATTCATCTCTAATTACTTAATTAATTAATTCTTAATTACACTTGATTGTTTAATTTATCAAACTCTAATCATTAATTAATAATCTTCATTATCTAATAAATGATCTTAATTATAAATTAATTAACCCTTAAATTAATTAATTTTTAATCTTTAATCATTTATACATCAAGTAAATTAATTACCCTTAATTAATTTCTTAATTAATCCTTTATAATTAATTATACTTAATTTCCTTAAATTAATCTAATTACATTACCAAGTTTATTTAAATAAACTCTTTAAAAGGTTATAAATATTGAAATTCTTTGACCCAAAATAATTCTGTTCTCAAACCTTAAATAAATTTTCAACTTGAAATAACCCTTAATTATTTTAAATGGAAAGGGTTGATAAATTGTTACTATTAGGTCAAATTTTGATCTTAAAACTTGTTATATCCTTCTTCAATAACCTGCTATCTCAAAACCCAAGCCATCATACAACTTCATCGAACCCAAACTCGAGTTTCCTTCATCTACTTCGAGTCAATAACCCAACTCATCCGAACTCATACCCGAGCATCTCATCATCTTCCCGATGCTACTTTACCAGTGTCTCCGTGCACACATGCACATGCACGTCAACCATGCCAACTCCGGTGCCTCGTCAGTGTCATCATCCAATCGACGATCAACTCATCGACCCACACGAGAACCCAGATCCAAAAATAACAATACAAAACAAAATCGAGCACTTATGCTCAACACAGGAACCCAAACCACAACGACAAAATAGGTTCGGCACGACGATCCCGATGATCAGAGCCTATACCAGAACATCTTCACTGATCCACACAGCGATCCCCACGCTCGCGATGATCTCTGATCCCCTATGGCCATCACCATTGCCTCGATAACACCGGCTCCACAAATCGACCTTAGAACCCTCGTTTCATTCCGACACACCTCCTCAATCATCAGAAAAATCTACGACCATTTTCCCTGTGATCGAAAACCCTTCAGCCATCCTCGACGGCAACCCCAAACTCTATTTTGACATAGATCATCGGCAATTGTCGATAATCTTAAAATCGAACAACATAGGAAACTCAACAATTTTCGATCTAAAAATCATGATATTCACATTAATATTCATCAATTTGCTCAACGTTTCAGATGATACATTCAAAGATTGAATTTAGCTCGATTAAATTTAACCCATATTTTTTTAGTTCACTGTAATTTATAAAATTTTGAGATAAAAACTTAATATAAATTCCTGAGTCCATTTTTATAATTAATATTACATTGTTATTCACATTTTTCTTTTAGGAATCAATGTCTAAAATCGAATACATGAGAAGATAATTTTTTTTTAAAAAAAGCTTATTTCAACCTTTAAAAATAACAGAGGCCAATTCTCAGACACTTCATATATACACACAGGCATTCACATTCATATATACATATCAAACCATATTCAACTGAAAGACATCCATGCAAACCAATGTTATCCATGGATTTATCACATGCAGTAAAGTTTAGTTTAGATTTAAACTGTTTTATTTTAAAAAAATATTTGCTCACCTTGTTTTAAAGAACAGAACAAGTCTGTAACTGATTTTAAAAGATTGGATTATGGAATCTGAAATTTGCTTAACAACTTGCTGAAATTTGAGTTGAATTCATTTTGAATCTGCTTGATCCTTACTTGCTTGCTGATGATTTTGCTACAGGTTGCAGATTTGAAAATGATTGATTTCTTATTTTGATTTCCAGTTTGAATATAATTGATTTCTGGTTTATTTTGAATTTTATTTTTCCTCTGTTTGATTTCTTTACAGGCTTTGTTTAGGAAATAAGAAAAATGAAATATAGGATATGAGAGATATATTTGTAGCTTATTTTTATGATTTTTCAAATAAAATAAAAATAAAAAGAAAGGATTGACACTTATTTTTAATTTACTAACACTTGTCTTTTACCTTTCATAATTCATTTACACTTGTTATTAGAGAAAATCATAACCTAACACTTGTAATAATGCATAAATATATTAAATTTTTAAATGGATTTTAAAATACTTTTATAATAAATTTCCTAATTGATTAATACCTATCTTAATTTATAAACAAAATCCTTTAAAAGAAATAATTTAAAACAAATTATATTCATAAATTAAATCATATATGATGTATCTTAAATCTAATATATATATATATATTTATATGTATATATATCTAAGATATATATCTTCTTTTGAAATTTCAAATTAAAATCAACTCAAATATATTTATTTGAACAATCACAAATTCAATCTGTAAATAATTATTTTACTTAAAATCTATTTATATCTATATATATAAACAACACATTATTATTATTGTGTGAAAATACCTATTTTGCCAATTTAAATAAATATACTAAGAGGATTATCGAACCAATACTTATTATGGTTTATAATTTTTTTATTATTACCAGAATTGTTTACTTAACTTATAAATCAGTATTTCTACTAATTGAATTCAGTTAATTTATCAATTACAGATATTCTAAAATCCGGGTTATCACATTTACCTTTTATTTACAATATTTCTATTAAGCAAAATTTAGTTTGATCATTTTTATTATTTAAGTTTTCTCTTATATAACCTTCAATTACATATTCACAATAACATTTTAAATTTTGAATATTTCAGGAAAGATATATATGTTTTAGAATGCAATTGAGTATTATACAAATAAATTTTATGCTAGTTCAACTGTTCAAGTTATTTCATTTCCATTTCTCATTTAGACACTCCAATTATTCAAAAAAATTGCTTCGTTTCAATAGTTGAAAACCATCACTTAACATAAAACTTAAGAGTTAAATACCCGGTTTTACTTCAAACCATTTTGAAATAAGTATATACATATATATTTTGTACATCAAATCATAATCAAGAAGTTCAAATCAAATCCATTTTCCAAAACAAAAGAGTAACAGAACTACTAAATGGTCTCCTCACTTTGAGTTCGAAAATAAATGTCGATGATGCTGCAGTCATATCGAAATTATTTTCCAGCAACATAAGAGGAGAGTACTAACTTACTTCTTCTAAAATTCTTTGAAAATAATTTCCATTAAAAAATACTTTCAAATAATATGTTTTTTTTCAAAACTTTGAAAACCAAATTTTGAAAAGCACCGCATTTAAATTCTCAAATCCTTAATTTAAATTCATTTAATTTGCAAATCAGAATTATAGACCATGCTTTTTTTAAATTTCATCTCCCTATAACCTACAACAATAGTTAATGGTTTTGGAATGCTGACAAAATAATAATAATTTAGCACTATCATTTCTAACAACTAATTCATTTAACTATCTAATTCTAGAAAACTACACTCTTATATACAAAATATTATCATACGTAAATTATTTCATTTACCAATTTTGAAATAATATTGTTTCAGTTTGCTATATTCAAGTATTTTGGAATTCCTATCAATACGTTGGTCAGACGGATCATTTGATGCCTAAAATTCAAACTTAACAACTCAAACAACACAACATAAAATATTTCTATATTAATTACAAATACGAACTCTGATAGGATGATTCAAGAATGGATTTTAGAACAAATATAGAGATTCAAATTTAGAGGGACCCTAATCAAAGAGAATTCTACTAAGAAGATAGGCTCAAAAGGAAGATAAGATAATTAAATTACAAAATAGGAAAGATTGATAGACTTATATTAATCGCGGTGACCTTAACCGGGTCAATAGAGACTCCATTTTTAGAAACAATGTGCCCAAGGAATCGGAATTCATCCCTCCAGAAAATGGCATTTAGAAAATTTTGCTTTCAACTGATGACTCCTAAGAGTTTTTAGCACATAGCCTAAGTGAGATTCATGCTCCTTCACTGACTTAGAAAAGACGAGAATATCAACTACGAAAATGGGGACAAACCTATTGAGCACATCGCGAAAACGCGATTCATGAGTTCAAAGAAGAAAGTAGGAGCATTGGTTAATCCAAATGACATGAGAAACCATTAATAGAAACCATTCTCCATTCAGAAAGCTGTCTTGGGAATGCTCTCCTCGACTACACGAAGTTGGTGAAAACCGGTAGCAAGATCAAGCTCTAGGAATAAGATTGATGCAGAATTCGATTTCCCACTTAGGAGGAAGAGAAGTGACTTCATCAAAGACATCGGAATATCCACTAACTATCGGTGGAGTCAAGATCACTAGGTTTAGAATCAAGCAAAAATATAAAATTGCCTGAATAATCATGAGGCAATCGACATACGGTCACAAGAGAATAGCCCTGGCAGTCTACTAAAGAAATGGTTTGGGATTTGCAAGAGATAACAGCATCAAAATTGAGCACATAGAAATCTCCAGTGAATTGACACCGGTTGTAAAGGAGTTTCACCCCTTTACCAGTTATACTAAGGTTGGTGGGACCACCAATGGAATTAGTCATGCATAAGGATGAAGTTGTCATTTGAGGTTGCAAAATATGCTCAAATTTATTACATTGATCAACAGAAATGAAGCTATAGGATGTTCCAGTATCAAAAAGAACACGAGCAGGAAAAGACAAGAATGGAATTCAGAACAAAGGTAAAGTTTCAAAATTAATAGAAATCCAACTCTAAGAGGATCCTAGCAAAGAATTTCAAGCTTGAACAAAGACAATTCTGTAATTAATTTTACTCATTCTACAGTATTACTACCCTATCTCTAATGAATTTTACTCCATATGCTAAATTTAGCCAAAAACAAAGCTCTGATACCACTGTAACAACCCGCTATTTTGAACCATTCAAATCGACAACCATCCACACATGTCAGAATTGGATTGCTCAAAACAACAGACTGTTTGTTTATATTTAGCAAGACTTAACATATACGGTAGATTAATCAACCGCAAAATCGCAGAAATAGTGTAATGTAACAATAAGCAGTGGAATAGATAAATAGTAGTTCATGAAGCTACTACAAAAAACATCAGAGTCTAAATAAAATACAACAGAAATCCAATACATAGAAGTCTCAATACAAAAGCAAATGATAAGTTTGAACATAAACAATTGGAAATAACTAAAAAGCTGAATTGATGAAAATAGATCTCCAAGCAAAGCTTCAAGCTCCAAAGGTGAGTCTCAAAAGTTATGACACTCAGTCTGCCACGAGTATAAAGAAAAACACAAAATAATTGAGTCAGGATTAACATTCTTATGCAAGTAAATCAACTCAAGTGAAATTTCCAAGTGAAATGCAATATAACTTAAAGGATGTTTGGGATTCCACCCTTTAAGGATCCGTTAAACTATCTACATACATAGTACAATACGTTACATAGATATTGTCTATAGTAAAGTAAAATATCAAAATAGCGTTACCTATATCCCCCCTTAACACATTTTATATAAATGTCGTAGTTTATACAGTAATGTAAACTCCACCAAACCGGTGGGCTATCAGGGAGCACTCCAAAGGTACGACATAAACCAAACTTATAGTGGGTACGATAAGGCATATGACAAGGCACGCGAGGCAATGCCAGGGTAGGATTCTACCGTTTGCACTACCGGACTGGTGGTAACGCATAACAGTTACTACCGCCCACCTCGAGACTCACTCCTAAATCAACGGTGCACCCAATCAAATCACAAAGTAATGGATATGGTTTCGAAGAAATGTGCCTGATCGGGGAGCGAGCCTACTTGGCCCGGTATAGGTCCTGTTTTAGTCACATCAAGCTGACTAGAGGGAGTCAGGGTTACGTTCACACCCATACATATGTCCGCCAAACCATCCTACTTCATTCCAGAATTTCCACCACGTGCATAGTTGTTAAAGTGGCTTTCGGTATTGGCAGAGAGTATAACAATATCCGATCCCGGTCTCTTTAACAACCAAACGCTTATTTCACACCGTGGTCATTTTCATTTCAAAAAGTTCATACTTCATATCAAAATATCATATTCCTTTCGAAATCATATCGCTTTCGAAATCATATTCACTTTAAATCATATTCATTTCCAAGATCATAACCACAAAATAAGTTAAACCATCATATCAAAGTATTCATATCTAAATCCATTAAATCTAAATCATAACAGTTCCAACTTAAACACTTTGAATATTTAAAGTAGTTTGTATATTTGAATAGTTATACATTAAAAATAGTTTATATTTAAAAATAGGTTATAGATTAAAATAGTTCATATATTAAAAATATATTATATATTTTTAAAATTGTTTATAAATTCAAAATAATATATATTAAAAAGTTTATGTATTAAAAGAGTTTATATTGAAAATATTTTCAAATTAGAATTGTTTCTTTCAATTTCACATATCAGTCCAAATCAACTTTAGTTCCAAAATTTAATTTAAATCAATCTCAGTTCAACGATTTCAATAAAATGGTTAAAGGTTCAATTCAAATTCTCATTAAAATCATTTCAGTTTATATCGATTTCAAATGCAGGTTTGAACTACAAATTTAAACCACTTGCAATTCAATGGGTTTCAAAATTTAAATATTCAAACAATTTACAATAACACAATTTGATAAATTTCATTTATATTTCAAAATTCAACTTTAATTTTATTTAAATTTGAAAATATTCACTTAATCATTTTGAATAACATTTAAATAAAATCCAAGATTACAAATTTTAAATCAAAATCAAATGATCAATTTAATTTTTATTCAAAATTTAAAATAATCATTTAATCACCTTTAGTCAAAATCCAGTTATCAAGTTATAAAAAATCATATCTTTAAAATCTCAAAATTAATAAGTATCAAATCAATTTTTATTTGAATATAATTATTAAATAAATAAAATTGCAAATCAATTTCAATTCATCTTTCCAACCTTAATTTATTAAAGTTATTACAAAATCTATTTTCAACATACTAACATAAATTTTAAATAAATATTTTTAAACATATTATATATATATACTAATTATACTAAATTTTATAAAATTAAATTTATTAAATTAAATTTAATTAAATCTTATTATTAAATATATTTTAAATCTTATTTTATGTATTTTAAAAATAATAAAATATAAGTACAATCTTAAAATTTACATTTTCACAACTTAACTTATAATTTTAAAAATTCCATAACATATATTTTAAAATCTAAAATTTACACATATTAAAAAAAATCTTTATATTATATTTTAAAAATCAATTTTTTTATTAAAACTCATATATTTCTTTTTATAACTTTGCAAATCATTTTTCAAAAATATAACAACGGTGTCCGTATATAATTTCTAACCTATATTCAAGTGATACAGATATTTATCATTTTAATCCGCAATAATTTAAACTTGCGGGTATATATTATTTCAAACCGCAATCGTAAAATTCAAAATAAATAAAATCATTTGGGTTTATCATTTTAACCCGTAACGATTTTCCCCTGATCTATAATATCGTTTGGTTATGTATCATTTCAACCCATAGGGAACTCCTAACTATTAGGAAACTTGCAGAGTGAGAAAAATAAATAATAATGTAAAATGACATAGCAAATCAATGGCAAATATGATCATAATTATCAAATTAAATATAATATATATACTAACGGGTTATGGTGTCATATGTCAATTGGCATAGGTGAACAATGCAAATAATAACATATCGTATTTAACGATTAAATTACTAACTAATTCAAATTCAACAACATATTTCAATCGTCATTTCATGTTAATATAAATTTACTAAGCATATGAATGTTAATCGTGAGTGACCGCTCACCTTTCGAGGCTATGAAATTTAACAACACAAACAAGGTACGAATTGAATCACAAACTCGACAATCGACCAAGCCAATGACAATCCCAAAGCAAAGCAAGGTGGACTCAACATCATTGAAAACAAAATATATAATTTTTTTAAATCTAAAATTTCCTCACATACTTAAAATAAAATCTTTATATTATATTTTTGGAATTAATATTCAATTTAGAACATATATTTAAAATAAAAAATTCATATTATATTTTCAAAACACATATATTAAAATCAAAATACCTATATATTATGAAAAAAGCATTATTTAAAAGTCAATATTCTTTTATTAATAACAAAGAGGAGTGGGGCTTGGCAATTGGTGAAGTGGTGCTGCGGTCGAGGAAGATGGGGTTGGTGGATACGGCTGCTATGGTTCTTTGGAGGAGGGGTTGCGGCAAATGGAAATGTGTCGGAGCATGGTGGAAAGGTGAGGAGGTTCGGTTGGCGCTTGGCGCTAGAGAGGAGGACTGGGAGGCTTGCGGTTGCTTGGTGTAAGGTTGGGCTGTCATTTTGTGGTGGGTCAGGGTGTGAGGCTCTAGAAATGATGGAAGGAGCAAGAAGTGAGAGGGGATTTTATGCGGAGGGGTGGAAGTTGACTGGAGCGGATGGGAAGGCGGCTACTCAGTTGATGGGCGCGACAGATCTGGTTTAGAGGCTGATGGGAGACTTGCGTGCTGGTTGAATGGCACATGCATGAGGAGCAAGAGCTGGGCAGAGGTGATGTGCTTGGTGGCGGGGAATAGAAAGTAGTCGGATGGTTTTGTCTTGGAGATACGGTGGCTGTGAGGCTTGCGGTGTCAGGTGCTTGGCAAAGATGAGGGGATGGAGAGTGGAGAGGTGCGGTTATGAGGTGGGGTGATGTTGTGTAGCGGTCGTAGAAGGTGGAGCGAGGTAGGAGAGGATGTTGGTGGGAGGCTTGGCTGTCACGGCTGTAGTGGCCGAAGGGAGAGAGGCAAAGTGCTAGTGGAAGGCGCTGATAGGTCAAGACATGAATGGAGAAGGGACGAGCAACAATCGAGCAATGCTTTTGTAAATATATATATATATATATATATATATATATATAACTAGGATATAGGAATATATATATATAGCAATATATATATAAGCTTGAACAAATGAACAGAAGCCAACAGAGGAGAGAGGAACGGACAAGCAGTATATTTCAAAACCATGGGAATATTGAAAGTCAGGCAAATGAATTCAGTAAATATTAAAAGCAAATGGATGTTTGGTTTTCAACCAGTGGGCAATTGAATGGACATAAGGCTCAAAAAGGGTATCGATATGGCTAACCTTTTCGTAGATTTCATCACATAGCAGACGTCGAAATACACAAATAAATATACTTCAGAGATCAGCATGACGAGATCAACGGATGGATACACAGATATCAGCGGTACGACCAACCTATCAAAACTCGAATTTCGCTACCAAAAATGCTGCTAAAACGTCGAAAATAAGATAAACGGGGCTAGAGTATTTCAAATTTGGCGAAACGAAATATGATGTCACACTCAAAAAATGATTTACATTTTTTTATATAAAAATATCCAAATTTCAAAAATATTTAATTTCCATTAAATTTTAACCGATTTAAATTTAAGTTGAAATTTCACAACCAAACAAATTTACATATTTTCTGATGAAAATCTGACACTGACCACGTTTAAATAGACGTATTTCAAATATGAAAGTTTCATTGCTACAATTTATTGTTTATTTTCATGAAAAATTTATTTAGTTGTGTTATCTAGAATTGTTAAAACTTCGGGTCGTTATAAAAGCACTTAGCGATTCTATAGCGGTGGAGGTGCAAAAAGTTATAGCGGGGACAAAGTGAGGATATAGCGAAAAATAGTGGAGGTGCAAAATGATTCATTAGATATAATATCAAATATTTCAAGTTAATTTACATGATATACCGGATTTCAAGAAATTTAAAATGTAATAATTTACTTATTAAATTATTTAAAATTGGTAAAATTGTTATTTCAAACAATATAATGTGATGTTTTTAAATATAGTTATAAATAGATTTTTAAACAGAACAATTTTTTTCAAATTTAATTAGTGTTGTTAAATAGATTTTAAATAGACTTATTATTTTCAAATTTAATAATGTGTTTGTTTAAATTAATATATATATATATATATATATATATGTTTAAGTTGATTTTTAATTGGATATTTAAAATTTGAATTTGAATTTGAATTTGGATTTAAATTGGAATTTTAAAAGATAGATATCTTAAAAATATTTTGGATATAAAAATATATGAAAAAGGTTTTTATTAGAATATGTATGCATATATATATTCACATGTGTGCTCTCCTCTATGCGTAGAGGATCACACATTTTTCTCAAAAGGTTTTTATTAGAATTTAATTTTTTTTATATTATTTTTCCTTAAAAAATTTTATTTATATAAATTATGAAAGCATTTATTTAAATAGTAAATAAATACAAAACTTTTATATTTACGTTTAAAAATGGATTAAATATATTTTATGTGATTTTATTTAGAATCTAATTGGTTTTTATTTTATTTTGTTTTAAAGGTTTTATTTATATAAATTAAGAAAAGCTTTTAAAGGTTCGACTGGGTTGCTCGATCTTGTTCGAGAGCTTGTGATGGTGTTTTGATGGTCGGAATCGGATGCATCAACGTTGGTCGGTGTGCCGAAGGGTGCATCGATGGTCGAAGGTGGCTCTGACGCCAGTGCATGTGCACGGTGAAGTTTGCGTCAATGGGTTATGTTGTGATTTAGGTTTGGTTTCATCTCGAAGGTGTGCTCGTGTGATTTGGGTAGGTGCCTCGAGTTTATACTCGAGTAGACGTGAATGTTTTACTAGCAGGTTTTAACTCAAAAATAAACTAAGTAAAAAAAAAGATAGTTTTTTTCACTCGGGGCAAGACCCGAGTGGTCTTCGGGTTAAACCCGAAGCAGCAAGGGATGAACAGTTTTAAAAAGGTTTAAAAACAAGGTTTTTGAATTTAAAAACAAGTTTAGTTAAACTTTCTTAGGTAAATTTCCTTTAAATATAATAGTTGTCTTCTTTAACATTTGATTAAGATGATTTGAAATTTGTTTATTTAAATTTTGTTAAGTAAAAGTTTAAATTTATTTTAAAATTTTAGTTAGTAATGAAATTTTAAAGATTTTTATAAAAGTAAGTTTTTAAAATTTAAATTGAAACTAGTTTTAAAAATATTACTTGATAATGTTTAAAGCATTTAAAGGAAGTTATGTTTTGTTAACTTCAATTTATCAAGTTAAATTATTATTTCATTTTAAAAACTTAATTATTGGTTTAATTAAGTAAAGTTAATCATAAAGATAAAATGGTGTAATTATGTTAATGATAATTAAAACATTAATAGGATAATGTTTTATCTTAAGAAAATTAAGGTTTTAAGGTCTTGAGATTAATTAAGTTAATTAAGGAAATTAAGTATAATTAATTTGATTTATTAATGATAAAGGATTAATTAAGAAAATTATTATTTTTTAATTAATAAATAATTAAGGATTAAAAGTTAATTAATTTTTAATTAAAGATCATTAATTAGATAATTAAAGATTATTAATTAATGATTATAGATTAAGTAATTAAGTGTAATTAAGAATTAATTAATTTAGTAATTAAGATTTATTAATTAAGTAATTAAAGAACAGTTAATTAAGTAATTAAAGATTACTTAACTAGAAATTAAGATGTACTTAATTTGTAACTAAGTTTTACTAATTAATAATTAGGTTTATTAATTAATAATTAAAGGATTACTAATATGTAATTGAAGATTAATTAAGGATTGGTTAACTGTTAATTAAGGATTAATTAACTAGTGGTTAAGGATTAATTAATTAATTTTTAATTAAGTTTGTTAATTAATAATTAAGGTTTATCAATTAATAATTTAGGCATAATTAATTAGTTAATTAAGGGTTAATTAATTGATTTATGGATTAATTAATTTGTATTGAGGAATATTAATTAATAATTAAGGTTTATTAATTTATAGTTAAAGGATAATTAATTTGTGATTAGAGATTAATTAATTGATTGATAAGGTATGTGTGATTAATTAATTAAATGGTTTGTAATTAATTAATGATTGATTAAGCAGGATTAGGTGATTTATTCTTAAGCAATTAATTTAATTTAAGTTAATTAAATTAATTATAATATGGATTACTAATTCCTGTTTATGGATGATTGTTTGTAGAATATCTTGATTAGTTGATATCTATTAGATTATATTTTGTGATATGTTGTGATGTGATATTGGACATATCTGTGATAAATGTATGATATTTATCTATGAATGATGCTGTGTGAATTCAAAGTATTGAATTGAATTAAATTATTTAAACTTTAAAACAACTTGGCCTTTAAGAAACTTTTGGATTTCAATAAGACCGGGATCTGATATCAGAATTGATTATCCGAAAACCACATCGATCCAAGTTAAGCGTTAGGTCGTGAATTCAAGTGAAGATCAAGTTGAAGACTCGAAGTGTAAGAACTATTTGTCGTTAAAACTTTGAGGGTGATTCCAATACAAGTATAACGGAGATAGTGCTTTCAGGTTCGAGATGGAGATTCAGAGTGCAAGGGTTACTGTCATTAACTCTGAGGGTGATTCCAAAATGAGTGTAATGAGATAATGCCTTCGGTTTCGTTCGAACCTGGAACGAACTTGTATGGATTGAATGCTTTCAGAACATCGTCAGGAGGACGACGTGCATTCTAAGATAGGTGTATTCTATAAAGGTAAGCGCAGCCCCAAGCCACATCAACCGGGAATGGCTAAAACATAGGAGGTGCAGCAAGGCTAAGTGAGTCGCGCTCAAGTAAGATAAGGTCTTTCCCTGTCTAGAGTCCCATTTTATTCGGCTATGTGGGCGGTTGCTAGCTACAACCGCGAGGTTGACTTATTCGGGACTGTCCAGTAAGGGATAGTTCTGGCCTTGTGTTGTAGGGGATTTAGGGTGGATCCTCGGTATGGTGATCTAGACAACGTACTGTGACGGACGGTACCCCAGTAGCGCTGTCATTAATGGAAACTCACTACCCCTACGTGCCTTTACGGTTTTGATTGTATAATCCACTTGTGGCTAGTATGCTGGAATTTAATCATGTAACAATTTCAGCTATGTGAATATTTATTTGAAAACCTTGGACCCTATTAAATATCACTGGATTTCCTATCAAACGTTTTGGTTAGCGTAAGGTAAAAACTTACCCATGTTTATGTGTGGGAAGTCTTATGTGATACCTTCATTTCCAAATGATTTTAAAGTTAAACAACTTTAACCTGTTTACTCACACCAGACCCATGTCTGACCCGGAGTTTATTTCTGTTTTTCTTAAACTTTTGGGTACTCAAATTTTTATGAGTAGCCAAGTGATCAAATTTTGGCTTGACGAATTTGGATAGCTTGGAGCAGGAGTCCAGACGTAGCTATATCTATATGTTTCCACTGTGGTATCTTTATCTGTTGTATTTTGAAATGTAATGGATTAGATAGATCTTTATAATTGTCTAATGTAATGATGTTGTTGTATCTATGTAACTCTGATGTAATGTCTATGTAATATCTATGTGATATATTATATTTTGTTCCGTTTCCGCTATAAGATTCTAATATTGTTGAGGTCTTTCTTATGTCTATTCTATTTCTACCTCTTTCTTTCTTATTGATAATGCGTCTTTCTGTGGAATGAAAGGTGGGTCATCATAATATATTCTCAAGCTCACATCATTTGTGTATGAAAAAAATACTGTTTAATCTTATATAAAAAAACAAAAAAACATCATGATTCATACAGTCCGGATTTGGTGACTACAGTAGATTTCTAACTAATATTGAGCATTCATGCCTTTATTAGTTGTAAATTAAAAAGATGTAGCAGTCTTAGAGCACTATAAGCCATAGCGGGGATCGTAAGGGGCTCTAGCGGGCCTTTAACTGCACAACTTTGGATGCTATATGACAAAAATCTAGATCAAATAATTATTTTATAACTGTACCTCAAAACCACACTCATAATTCAAAAGCTTTCATTCTTCGTACTTTTGAATTATTGGTACTTAACACCGGGATATGAATTGTTCTTCAAGTTAAATAGAAATGTTGAAGAAAGTACATGGAAAACAAACAAAACAAATTGCATATAATATAGAAATTTCATCAATCTAAAAATTTAAGTTAACTTTCAATAAAAGCGCAGTAGGCATGTAGCAACATTAAGAACAATTTACAATTTCATTGTCCATAATAACATAAAATATTTATAGTATCAAATTAAAACTAACATAAATGTCGCATTGATTTGGAAATACCAATCGGTTTAGAAGCTGAATTTACACACCAAATTAAAATAATAAAAAATGATTGTTAGTATTAGCGAAAACTATTGTGGAGTAAATATTAATCTCACTGTTCAACATAATCATACCAACACATATTAATAAATAGGTATATTAACTAAGAATATTTTGCATATTAATTCGATGTCCAAAGCCTATAAAATTTCCTTGGATAAATGATTTCTAATACTTGAAAATCATTAGTAATTACAATGCAATAGAAACAATAGAGAACTATAGGAAAACTTGTAAGAGAAATTGCCTTGTAACATAGGAGTTTCATCTTTTTATTTATGCTTCACATTCCTAGATATTTCGAAGGCATCTTCGAAGCCACATATTGAAATATTATTAGAGAAAAATAGTAATTTTAAACCTGTTTTAGTAGTGCTTTTGAATTTTATTAATTTTATGTCCAATCTCATGACTTATCTCATCTTCATATGATTTTTATAATAATGACACCAAAGAAGAAAAGCGATTTCCGTGTTACTTAATTAAATTGATGAGAGAATAGGAAAAAAAATGGAGACAGAACTATCATTGAACGAAGAGAATAGATGAAATTAGGCGTTGGTAATTGGAAAAAATTGAAAAACCATTTTTAATTAACTAAGGGTAACAGTTGACAGGAGGAAGAAGTACAATTGAAAATATGTTATAACACATCTGAGTCTACTGGTATTTCTTTAAAAAAACAACGGCAAGAAGGAAAAATGAAGAAAAGTTTAAGATGATTAAATTACCGGGACACATAGCAGCATATGAGATTTTTGTGAAAACTAGAAATGAAGGGGCACATGAATCTTAACTGAGCATTCATATAATAAAAGTGTGAACCCATGCTACACACACGAGTTTCATAATATAGTTTCGACAGTGCATTTTTTTAAATTTTAAGTTATATGAAGTTGAAAGTACATGTTTATGGATTGTAATTTTTTTATTGGCTTTTTCTTGAACACTACCACAAATATTTTTAGATAAATTTACTTAACTAATCTCGAGGCATATAAAGAGAGAATTAATATTTTAGAGGATGACGACTTTATAAAATGAACGATAACATCAACAATCAGTTGTTTCTACCTTGATAAATACTACACTATTAAGCATGCCTTCTTACTAATTTTCAAATGTAAGCGATATAAGTCAACGTATTTTTATCCTATGTTTAACATATAAATTTAAATATATACCTAATATGGTTTGATAATAGCATTCTAAAACCAGATATAAAATATGTATTCAAAATGAAATATGTTAAAATTAGGTTCAAAGAAACCACATTTCAACATTTGCATTATTACATTTTTGACGGTACGCCAAATTATTAAACTAGATAAATATTGTAGTAAATTGGAACACTATATTTCTAATATAGATAATGTAATATGACATGACACTTATACGTAAATGTACATTATGTAGTCAAATAATTGGTATAACCCGATAATTTTTCCATTTACTTCAAATATACATGCAAATATAACAAATAAAATAATATGTATGATAATAAGTATAATTCAAAGTAAATTAAAATCACTAGTAAACAAAATACTTATGGATATAGAAAAAATATTTTACATGACATTTTATTGAAAATAAAATTTGGATCAAATGGTGTAAAGAAACATAGTCAATAAAGTAAAGAAATAAAGTAGATTATCGTTTCTATTTATAAATTAGGCACCCAGATATGCATAGAAGCAAAAAAATCCTCGATGTAGAAATTTATATAGTAGAATAATGATTTATAAAATCCAAGAAATGCCTAAGTTAATTTCATTTTACTAATGAACAAAATCTACATAATCTATGAATTACTTAAAGATAAATTATGTTGTTTAGAAAAGTTAAAACTACAAAATCAGTTATGCCCATTACTAATCTCTATTATTTTCGTCTAAAATCTTCAAATAAGAAGACACATGGAAACTGTTGTAAACCTCTCCTGTAACAAACCGAGATCACTTAATACCAAACTCTATATTCAAACATAATTTTTATTTCAATTTGACTCTCGTTTAGTAATTCATCACCTTGTCTTTTTTCAAGCAATTAGCCTTCACTCATTTTTACTCATCACATGGTATATTGGTCCAAACAGTTAAATTTAGACATTTGGCATGACTTTTGTTAGTAGCACTAACTCAACATCAATACTAATGTTCGTAATATTTTTTTGCTTGTAAAAAAAAGCGTCAACCCAATATAATTTTAACCTAATTCATCTATTATGCATGTGAGATAATGATTATCAACATGCATTGTTATATACTGAATATATGATACTTTATTTCAGACATACAAAAATATGTACAACATAACGTTGCTAAAACTATTAAACAAATGAAAAGTTTTGTTCGTGTATTGGAGAAGATTATCTATAGATATCTTTTTTCTCATTCATTTATTCATTTACCAAGAGTGTGAAGTGAAAGAAATGTATTTATAAAACAGACAGTGCGTTTTCGATTTATTATTTCTAACAATAAAAAAGCATTTGTTTACGTAATAAAAAATAATAATCACATTACATGTTCTCTTACGGTTTTAGACTTACAACGCTTTTGAAATGTTGTTGTTAAAAGGAATTAACTAAGATAAACTAATTGATTATCAATCAATTCTCTAATTGACTAGCATTGAAGAGGATTAATACATAATTGATTTTATTCAATAAATGTAATTTCAATGAAGAGAACTAGTGGTTATTAATTCCTTAATTAGTTTAAGTTCATATTAAATGTCATTAATCACAATTATTTAGTTGGAATATATATTAATTCCTTTTTTATGTTGTATGGAAAATATGATTTGGTATGATCTTTACTATTTGATTTTTTTTCTAAGAAGGTACTTATATTAATATTGGGAGAAAGAAGAACAAAAGTGAGTTCCACCCAACACAAAACCAAAAATTGCCCGATCAAAAACAAAATGGGAAAATTAATTACATGCGCATTAGATATATATGAATTTAGATATGGAAAAAACAAAAGTGAGTTTATTTTACCTATAAACTTCAGTGGTATGTAGACATGGCCATTAGACATATATGAATAAACATGTAAGAAAATTCATTTTATTGTATATATACATGCACATACACCACTTGATGTTAAATATTGAAAGATAAATTTATGGTCTTTTTGTTCACAAATGTTAAGTGTAAATCAATTAACAACCATGTTTTAGTGTTTTTTTTGAAAATAGTACTTAGATACTACATGTCACTAGGACAAAAAACCACAAATCATGTGTCACGAATGTTCGAATCATGCTACACAAGTTTCAAAATTGGGACCACTTGCACCAAAGTCGAATCACTTAATCACTGGGACAACGGTGCTTGTCCATGTTTTAGTGTTAACTCATTAAGAAAATAGTCGTAGCGAGGTTCCTATTTATTTTCAATTTTGTAATGTTAAACACGTCACCATATTATATTATTAACTTTCAACTAAAGGTAAATAAAAGTAATATTGGAAAATTTTCAAATTAATAAGTTACCCATATTTTTTAAAGAATTTATAAAAAAAATTAACTAAGCATATTTTCTAATAGTTTCAAAATATGTAGGATCGTCATCTTTGACATTATGCATTTTGAAAAAGACCCATCTTTAGCATAATAGATTTTTACATTTATAAACAATTATTAAAACAAATTATGACTTTATTTTTTAAAAATATTTCATTATTTACAAGATTCCAATATATATAAATATAAGAACAATTATCATGAGAATGCATTGATATTTAACTTCGTACGAATGTGAGAAAATGTAAGTAATAAATTAAGATAAGGATAACTATAATTTAGATCTTAATACAAATTAATTATTGAATTATACTATATGAATTTAATATTTTATTTTACTCCATGTTAAATTAGAGAATTGACTATAGGTTGATATTGAATCGGTTCTCGTTATTGCTATTTAAATGAATTAATTTAAGAATTCTTAACTAAATATTAAAGGTGGAATAATATTCAACTCTTGATGAATCTTAAAATGAATTCATCGTTAATAGCAATAATAAACTTAAAAACAAACGTGCAAAGTTTCAAATTAACATATAATTGCTTGCAGTATTAAATTATGTTAATTATATATAATCCAGTATGAGTCCAGTTAACCTAATTTACTTTCAGGAAAAAGTTCAAATTAAATTACACATATTTTGTAACAAATTTTTAAATATTTCAATGATATAAATTTATTTTTTGATAGTTTTAAATTTTGCTAAAAGTGGAAAGTAATAACTTTGGAAACTTGATGCATTTACCGAACCAAACATAATGCAACTCTTAAAATGGAAGTATAATTAGTTTTTGATTTTATCAAACGATATTTTTTAGATTCAACTTGAGAATTAATATATATTTATTGTTATATGCAACTAAAAGTGAAAGTAAATTAATATACATACTACATTTTCTTTGAATCCAAAATAAATATAGAATTAATTCTTATTATTTCTCTTTGGTTTGATTCCAATTTTCATATTAGAGAATTAATTCAAAATAAATGTGCACTTCATTGATCCGCAACGACACCTCTTAATGAAGCTTTCGATGTGCCAACATCTCGATTGAATATCCCTCTATCGCCTCCTGGAATGGGCACATACATGGCCTTAGCAACACTTGCTTGTAACAAAAGGAATTCATAATGATACGTTCCACCAATTCTACATATATACCATGTTATGTGCCATATTTCTAGCGATGTGGGACTTAACGTTAAACCCATGTACTCTCAAATGCTAGCCACACCTAACATGTATAAATAATCGATAATTAATTTAGTAATTCTTTTTAATAGTTGTGTTATAGTATTGTTTAATATGATTTATTCTAGTTGAGGATAATTTACTCACAAATATTATGGATATCCATATATTCAATCCATTATTATCCATAAATATTTCTTAACTAAAATAAAAAGCAAAACAAATTAATTTCAAGCCAACTTTGTCAAAATTTATCGATAATTAATTCACTACTCAATAAGATCCCTAAGAAATCGATGATAAACCCACATTAATTAAAAATGCATGTTGCTTATAAATATTTCATAGGCAATTAAATAAAATCATCCAAAAATGTATTAAAGTTTTAGGCTTAATAAAGATGACCCGTATAAGACTTTACAAAAAAGTACGGTTCTTTAAAAAAATCATAAAAATTAAATAAAAAAGGTTTAAAAACGCTTATTAGTATTTAAACTTTTTTAAAAAAATCAAAGTTGAATAGCTAGATCAAAAGTGCTTCTTTTTTCTTCAAGGTACTGTACAAAAAATTATTATTTCGATATTTTTTACTTTGGATATAATGTTTTTTGCCCAAATTTTTCTTACATAATTATATGGATTCGAGTTAGAAAAGGATGGATACAACATACTGATCAGATTATGTCTAATCAAGTATCATACTACATAAATATTGTAATGAATGCTTTGAATATATGTACAATACCACAGATAATCATCAAGGCATCACACCACCTAAATATCTCTTGTCCACAAAAAACAATCAAAACTGATATCACAAGATGCCATTACCCATATAAAAACACATCAAATTGGAAACCATAGAATCAACATAAATGGGGTATCAAATCACACATATCCGAAAATCATTATAAAATTTAGAAATATCACTAAAGGAGATATCACCAAGTATAATTAGGCAAGCATGAAGCATTTTCCAAATATATCTCTCAGTCTCAATAAAAATAACCAATACATATATAAAATAGGATAGGTTATCGATCAAATATTGAGAATCCACTATATATCGGATATGTATCACAGGTAGAATCTCATCCCCTCATATAACATCTATTTGTAAATATCATGATGAGAAATGTAACAACCCGCATATTTATCAATTGTATATTTAAATATTTTATCGTTCGTCGGATTTTGGTCCGAAAAGCTACTTTTTACAAACAGTCGAATTAGGACTCGAGAGCCCTCCCATTGAGTTCAAAATGCCGTTTGCAACCTTTTTGAGTATAAACATTGATATGTTTGGAGCTAGCTAAAAATTTGACCTTTTTCACCTTGGGTTTGGGTTTGGGTTCAGCCCACTAGCCAACTTAATACCCAAATCTGAACCACTTCTCCCCATTCACTCTCACTTCCTCCTCTTTTCAGTTCTAAAGCAAAAATGGTGGAAGAGAATGGGAAATAGAAATCCAGAACCCTAGTTCATTTGCAAAATCCAAGATCTAGCTCCAAATTCTAAGAGAACCCATTGGTAAGCATCCTCTTCTTCTTCTCCAACTCATTCTCCTTCCAATTTCAGAAATTCCTAAACCTAACTTAGGAAATGTTTCTCTTTTAAGCTTAGATTCAAGCTTGTGGGGTTGGAATTGAAGTGTGATTTTTCTTACCATTGCTTTATAGCTTCTTCTTCATAGTTTTGGGTTCAAAGGTGAGATTTTTATCTCACATCTATGACTATAATTATCTTTGGTGGTTAGGTATGAATTCTTAACACCTCTTCATGTGAATTTGCTTTTGATTTGGATTGGTTTTGTGAATATTACAATTTTTGGGTTTTTAAGTCAAATTTGTGTGAAAGTCCTTTTATGGATGTTTGATCATGCTTTGGATGATGCATCTAGGAGCATATAGGGCCGAGTTGCCGATTGACATAAACCCTTAGAGCCAATGTTCGTTCGATTGCATTTTGGAAGAGTTTGCTCTTCATTTGGATAGGCTGAAAAACAGCCTAGGCAAGATTCAGTCGACTGAAAAGTCTGTTCAGTCGACTGAACCTGGAACCCGAAAGTTTCCAGGCATGATTCAGTCGACTGAATCCTCTGTTCAGTCGATTGAACCTGGAAACAGAAAGTTTTCTGAACCTGAAAAATTTCCAGGTACAGGGTCAGTCGACTGAAAACTCTGTTCAGTCGACTGAACCTGCTGTTTCAGTCCAGTTTGCCTTTTTGGATTGAATTTCCAATTTAAATCGATTCGTGATGATCCTATTTGTTGTTATCATTTATTATCGAGGTCGCTCGATCCAATCCTTCCTTAGGTCTTCACTAGGTCATACCGTTTTGGACGGGGCGCTGCCCCGCACCCCGCCAGGGGCGCTGCCCCTTGGACCCCCGTGACCTGACCGGGCAGGTCGAACCCCGTAGCGGGGGTGTTGCCCTCGCACCCCACCTTGGGGGGTTGCCAACCCCTGGACCCCCCCTCCGTAGGGGATCTTATCTGAAAAACATTCAACATAACTTGCTTTGTTGAGATGTTGAGTTGACCATTCTTCGAGACAAACTATCTTGGGCTTCTCGGTCGATTTTATGGATTTTTGAATATCTATTTCGATGGATTCTTTGGATTTATTCACGTCTTCGTATGTGAATTTTTATGATTGATTGTTTCTACAATCACTTCTATGATTTGTCACTTTAAAATATAAAGGTTTTCTATACTAGTAGTAAATATCAAAACTCTTTCTTCAAATGATTTCAACACTATTTTATAACAAAGCTCGTTTTCTAAAACCGATTTCCAATCTATTAGTATATACAAATCTTTACCTCACTCGTATGAGAAATCTAATTAAACGACTTAGTAAAACAAGTGGCACGAAACGCTTGCGTTTACTTCGTCGGTTAATTCTTGGACTTGTTCGATTGAATCTCTTGTGACAATTTTCTAGTGGAGATCTACAATTTGTTCGTAAATATTTAAGTTAAGCTAGTGGTTATGGGACATGAGGCTAAGCTCATATATTTACTAGCTTATTGTAATTGACACTTCTCGTTGATCATGACGATCATTTTATGATTTAGACTAGCAATTGTGTGATGTCTCTTTGTTTGCAAGGTTAGACTAGACCTCATGGGTGTGATTCCGACTCACACATATCTCTTTGTCCGCAAGGTTAGTCTAGACACCATTTGTGTGATTCTACTCACACATACCTTTTTGCTTTTTGGTTAGCCTAGACCTCATCTGGGTGATTCCGACTCACCCATATGGGGTAGCTCCCTATGGTCTTCGGACCGTCATGTGATAGGCCTCTTTCCCCTTTTCTGTAATTTCTAGATTTCTTGTGCTGATTTCTGAAATTTATGTCATTGACTTGTTATGAGTACAAGTTTAGGGTATGATGCCCTCTTTGGATCTTTGAGAAGATTCTTGTGATATTGATTTATCTCTTATTGATTGATCTTCTGTTGATCATCATTTGCATACTTATAGTAGTATGTCAGTATGGATATTTTATGTTTATGCCATATCTTTTATTTTATACCATGTCATCTAATATTTATAGCTAGACTGATCCATTTATTGTTTTCTTAAATAATACTCGGGTCAGACCGAGATGTTACAGGTGCTTCTGCTTGACTTCTTCCTAGGATTTGCTACTCTGACTTTTGGCTAACTATTTAGATTAGAAGTTTTTGTTGTGTACACTTGAGATATAGACTCATAGTTGCATTCTTTTGTATAGCACGTGTTGCTATTCTTTTGTATTATTGTGGATCTTTTTGACCACCACCCTGATGTACACTTTCATGTGTTAGTTATATATTCATATCTTCTTCCGCCTTTGTGATAAGAATTATCTGTGACTGATTTATGTTATGCTTATTTCTATATTTGTTTCCGAAGATATTATAGCCACCATGTAGTTGCTTTGAGTTTGTATTGGTATGTCGGATTTCCTCTTTGCATGTTATTCTATCTTACATATCGGTGCTCGCACAAAGCAATTACACGGATGGTCGCTCCTCAACAGCCTTATTCTCCGTGCTAGTTGACAGCATTACTCCGTAGTGTTCTTGGCTAGCGTGGGTATAGAAGTGGGGCGTCACAAGAAATGACTGTACGAAAGAAAAGAAGTCCTAAGTAGAGTTATATATATATAATAATATGCGGCACCCGGCCCGCATCTATAACGACCCAGAATTTCTGTCATTCGAATTTGGAATATTTAATTGATTTTAAATATTGAAAAGTTAATTTTATAAGTTAAATGACTTATATTTCAATATAGCGATTTATTTGATAATTAAATTTTTAAATTTAATATTTGGAAATGTTTAAATAATTGAATCTTGCATTTAATATGAATAAAAATGATTTCGAAAGTTGATTTAAATTCTATTTAAATAAAAGATAGCAAACTTTTAAATTTGATTTAAAAATGATTTAAATTATGGAAATAACCGGTTTTGATTAAGTTGTAACAATAGCCTTCGGGGGCACTGTCTTAGATTTCGATGAAACCAATTTCATCGAATCTGTAGTAATGAAATATTATATGCCTTCAAATTTCATGGAGATTGAACGTATCATTTGGTCGTGCGAGTATGAAACGCATAGAAATTAATTAAAGGAATTTTAATTAAGATAATTTGATTTTGAAAAGTTAACTTCTATATATGATGGAATTGGCTTTCGGTATATATTCCATTGTGTTCCGAATAGCGGTATAACATATAGAACGCCAAACGACATGCTTCGTTTGGAGTTCGAAATTTTCACGGATGAATAATGCCGTAAAAATTTTCTATATAAGGCCATCGACTATCTTCATTTGCAAACCCTGAACCTAATCTTCTTCAGGCACTATTTTAAAATTTTAATGGCTAAAATTCAACCACCTTATTCCCTCGATTTCTCTCCATCCGTACATTTTTAAGCTTCGACTTCGACTAGGAAGATGAAGAGCCCGACAAGCTCTACAAGATCAATGGTCTGATCATTACTCGACCTGGCCGAAATCACGTCGCATTCATGAGAAGCTTATGCTCATTTTGGGTTCAATCGCATGTGTACGTATGCGCTTGGCAGCTGTCGGCGGCGAGGCGGCTGCGGTGGCACGCGATGTGGAGGTAGGCAGTGCATTTGTCGAACTATGAAATAAAAAGGGAAGTCGTGTGCGCGAGCCTGGGTAACGTGAACGAGGAAAAGTGGAAGAAAGGTTAAATGTTTAATAACTTTAATTAATGTAGTTAATTGCAAATTTAATTGCTTCAAACGATCATTAATTCATAAATTTCTTGTACGAGGTCAGTTTCGAGCGCGGTAATTTGTATTGCATTCGTACCAGTGAGTACTACGCTATGGAGTTGAACTAGATGGATTTGGAACTAACAGAAATTTTGGGTTAAATTGAACGACCGTTCAATTTTAATTCAAATTGAAGCGCTTTGGCGATTTTTGGAATCTTTGTGAGTTAACTCACCTCTCTGGCCTGCTTATATTTTTATATAAGTGGGAATAAATTTATTGATGCTAATTGTTGCTTGTTTGGATGATATACTATATTTATTAATTGATTTGGATAAATTCCCGCCTATTGGAGTGGATGAGACCCTATTACGTTCTTGTGTAAGAGTAGATGACCATTTGTATATGAATCCTGCCTCCAGCGGTTAATTTTTATATTATTTGATTCTATAATGTATGTGATGCATAGAGATAGGTTGGCGGGATCTAACAAGATTCCTCACTTTTTTGATTTACTTTTCATATGTTTTGATATATGATGTGTTGGATGTCATATTTGATGGCATGGATCTGTTTTGCTTATTTAGTGTTATAATAGCACTGGGCCATATTTTTAGTATTTTAAAACATTATAAAATAGTGATTTTGAATTGGAATGATTTTTAAAGCGATTTTTGCAAATATATATATGTTTTTATAATTTTTAAATTATTAAAAGGAATGAAATTATTTTTAAACAAATAAAAAGTCTGATTTTGATGTTATAAAAAGCATAGTTTTGAGAAATAATCTGATTTGGGACTTTTGAATTAGTTTTTATAAAGTATTTATAAAAGTGATATTTTATAAATAATGAAATGGGTTTATAATCAAAACTTATAAATATTTTTTAAATGGACTTGAAATTGATTTGGTAAATGGATTTATAAATGAATTTTATAAATAAACTAGTTTATTAAGAAATGGATTTATAAATAGATTTTGATAGTGAAATGAGTTTATACAAGAATGATTTATAAATAGAATTTTATAAGTAAAGAGATTTTATAAAATAGAACTTTTAAAATAGAAAAGAGATTTATAAACATAGTTTTATAAATATGGAAATGATTTATGTTGGGATTTAGACATGGATTTTTATATAAAGGAAAGTTTTGAAAACAATGTTTTCGATGAAGTTAACAGCATCAAAAAGTAATTTATCTTTTTAAAGCAATGTTTTGGAAATTAATAATTCCAAATGAAATTTAGATGGTTTTGAATAATGGTTTAAAATTTGATATATATATATATATATATATATATATCAAAAACATAGATTTCAACATTTATTGTTGTAATAGACGTTTCCGGGAAAGTATGGAAGACATGGACTATAACATTGTTGTTATAGTAAATGATTTCCAAAAAGAAATGTTTTATATAGTAAATGGGATATATATCTGCATATATATATATATATATATATATATATATATATATCATTAATCGAATCCAATATACTAATGTTTTGGGTTATCGTAACTATGTTTTACACAACATTCGTTTTGACCCAATAAATAATGTTTTGACCTTCCATTGTGAAATACACGAATCTGTTCTTATGATCGTACTAAAGGCTTGGTGGTGTAGAAGCATTGCTTCTTACACTTAAAACCTATCTGGAGGCGTATGAACTCTTGAGTCATACGGTTATAGAAATCTACTTGGCGTGTCTCCAAATGGTAGTGATATTAAATATGCTTATACCATTAATATAAGTATATGGAAATGCTTTCAAATATCAAAGGATTGAAATGGTTTGAGGATATATCTTTTTTAAGATAATTTGAAGTAAATGTACGTAAATTGATTTAATTAATAAAAGAATAATTAAATAGGCTTAGTGCGTATGTGCTAGATACTATTTGTTGCTTTGATAGTTAAATAACCAACTGTCAAATTTGGCCGTTTTTAGTTCCTTGACATGACGTGGGAATTGATTAGTCGTGCACTTAGCACGAAGCCGACTGGGTAGGATTGATTATCGTTTGGATTAAGAATGTTGATTCAAGTTGTGCGGAGTGTCTATGGTACTTCCATTTACCAGGCTTCCTTCTTGGCCGAAAGATAGCAAGTTGAGAGTTGGATACATGATAAGTCTATGAGACTTGGTTTCCATATGAGGTTAAGAGGCTCTATATTGTGTTGGTTCGGAGAGACCGAGGTCGGATTTTTCGAGTACCACTTTGGACCAATGTATGCGTTCGAAAGTGCAGGTTTATGATGACGATTTTGAAGATGGAGATCTTCTTGTTGCAGGGCTACTTGCCGCAAGTCCCTCAGGGTGAAATTTACCATATCATGTATGCATGGTGGCAGTAGTGCTTTGTTATGAAAATCTACGATATGCAAGGACTTCTAGCTACTAATCCTAGGGGTAATTCTCGACATGATGTGGTAGAACAATGTCCCCAGTTTGTCCTATTCCTGGACAACTTGTATGGATAGATGTATGACATTACATTTTTGAGATCACAACGTTGACTTTTACGAACATGCATTAGTTTGGTGGCGAAGAAGGCAACTTATCTTAGCTTACCATCGTTCTATGAGACGTTCGAGCTCAGAGGTTGTGTGTTTGTGAAAGTCCATAGTGATCGAAGGAATGACAATGTGGCATTCGAAGTGAAATGTGCTATATGAGAGGTAAACATTACCTTGGTCCTCATCACCCGGTTATGGCTTAAACAGCGTATGTCATGAGGCTATGTAGTTCGAAAACATTAGGGTATGTTCATTACCTTTCTACATAACCCTCTATATGTCGTGTGTGTGGTGATTGCTATGAGACGTCTCAGATAGGTCAGTCACGATTGAGGTGATGACATATTCAGTTTATATCCAGGCCATGTATGAGCGCCAAATAGGGATAGACCGGTCTTGCCAGATGTGGAAATTGTTTGTTTTTCCTCGGTACATTCCTCTGGAGATGTACTGAACTTAAGGTAGTCCTTTACCGCCATTGTATGGAATGCATTCTCTAAATGCCTGCCACTTTGTTTATAGAGCCTAACATATTCTTGAATTTAATAATGGTAACAATTTCAGCTATGATTGATTATTATTAGTATACTGGACATTAGTATAAAATAACAGGATTTGATATGAAATGTTTTGGCTATATTAAGGTAAATACCCGTCCGTGTTTTTGCACGGCGTGGTCTTACAGGATACCTTTGTTTTGAAAAAGAAAAGTTTTTTAACTTTAAAATAAATATGAGATGTGTTTTCTCACGTTGGTTTACTAGATTGATCCGGACGTTCTTCCCTTGCAATGCTCGGGTTAGACCGAACATATTTACAGATTCAGATTTGGATGCTTTGGTGCTTCAATAGACGAGATGGAGATCTTCAGGTCATATTCCACATATATGTTTGTTTTTCGCTGTATTGTTATTTAAATTATCAACATTTGTGAGGACAGGTTATTATAACTGTCCAGGCTGATGATTGTGATTTGATTGTTGTACTTTGATTGATGTATGTATATTAAAGGTTATAGTTTCTCTTTTGTAAAGCTCATTGATATTATATTATATGTCGTTCCGCTGCGATTGTGAGATTCTGTGTTTGTTTTTAGTTTCTCTTTCTCTTCTTCTTCTTTTCTTCTTATTTTCTCTTCTTTTTTCTTCGTTATTTCCCATGATTAGCGGTTTTTCCGGCACTTGAGTTTCTAGTACGCGAATACTGAGGATGTATTAGTGTCGATTTTTGAGGGTCGGGAATTCCGAGCCATCACATTTGATATCCGAGCTTAGTTTAGTGATACACCTAGGCTTTGATGGGTACTCAGTATAGATAGGATCATTAACACCCTATGATGAGTTGACTGTGTATATATATATCACCATGTATTTGTTAGTGATATAAAAATATTTTATATTGGGTTGTTTGATTTGTTAAGTGTGAATTTTAGGAGCTGGTCGATGCATCTAGCTAACATTATCAATTGGGATTCCAAAACACTTGAGCAACAAAATTTACACAATATTGTTTTCGAAATTGGTAAATGAAACTATTTTGCCTAAATTATATATTATATGTAAAAAATAATTTTTCAAAAAATATAATAGTTATATATGGTTTGTTGATTGCTAATGAATGGTAATATTTGATTATTGTCATTTGTTGTTTGTATTCTAAGAAAGTTATTATTATTATAATGTAAACAAAGATAAAAAATTATGAAATGGTCTTATATAAGAAAAGTTAAATAGGTGAATATAAGTAAAATTTATAACTGTGATTTATAAATAAAAAGGATTTTTGAAAGAAATAAAAAGAACTAAATTCACTACAGTCGTTGGGAAATAATTCTGATGACGACTTCAGCATCACCAGTATTTATTTTTGTGTTTCTAAGTGATATGTTGCTGCCTGAGTAATTTTGCATTGGAGTTTTGTTTTGGTAAAACAAATTTTATTTAAAATTTCAAAAGTATGATTTGAAATACAAAGAATTATTTATATATGATTTCAAGATGATTTGAAAATAAATAAAACTAGGTGTTTAAATTTTCAAAGTTCTATCTAAGTGATTTGTTGAAAACATAAGAAACTAAGTTTTATAACTTATAAATTTTGACAATTAGTGAGCTAAAACAAATTTTCAAATCTATTGAATGTGAATGTTAAGAAAAGTAAATTTGACAATTGAACAATGAAATGAAATTTAACTTAAAGTTAAGTCAAATAAATGAATTTGGAGATGAAATTAGACTTAAGCAAAGTTAAACGAAAATGAAATAGAATTTGATTTGAAATAAATTAATGGAATGAATATGAACTTGAGTTATGAAAGAAATTCAACTTAAGTGGTAAAATGAATTGAATTGAGTGGACGAAATAAATTGGTGAATTGAATATATTTTGGAATATTGTTTGTTAAAATTGATTATGAACTTAAATTGTGAAGTGATAAAGAAAATAAGTTGTTTTGTATAAAATGTTTAAAATAAACTTAAGTAAAGAATTTTATGGAATGGTTATTATGTGTTATTATTAAAGAAATATACCAAGTGAAGAAGGGATGTAAATGCAAATGAACATGAAATGAATAAAAGTGAATGGTGAATATAAATGTAAATGAAATTGAAAGTCAATGAATTGAAGGATAATAATTGAATGTAAACCAATTAATTTCATTGGAATATAAGTAATTGTAATGTAAATTATTGGAATGTAAATTATTGGGATGTAAATTAATGGAAGTATATAAATTAAATGATGATATTGGATAATGCAAATTGATATGGTTATAATTTAATTGAATGAATATTAAAATGGTTTTATGATTCCTCTTATTGCATTTTCTATATTTGCATATGGTTATTATATTAGTACATGTTATATATTGATATTATTTTCCATATACATGCTCTCATTGGTTGTTCAGTGTTTAGTAGGTGTGGATGATGTTTACTTCGCATTTGGAGCTCGCTTTCCTGCTATATTGATTGTATATGCTTATTAATACTAATAAAAGATACATATCTCAGATTGCATATCGTACTTTTATAATTTTTTCCTACGGGATGCCTCATCCTCAAAGATGAGATGAATATTTGTGATAACCCATATATTTTGAATTTTTCCGATCGAACCGCCCAAAGAAAACGCTGACAAAATTTTCCATAAGTTTAAGGCATTAGAATTTTTTTTAGGAATTTCGAAAAACTTTTGATAACTAAATGTTTGGATTTTGGTTTTATAACTTGGATGTTATTAAACATCAACTATGAATTGATTTGAAAGACTAAGAAATTTTGTAATCCATTTCAACCGATTGTTTTTGAAAAGTTAATGGGTTTGGGACATTTTTCTTACCTAGTAGTTTCGGGGACAAAATTCTTCTTATGGGGGAGTCTGTAACAACCCAAAATTTCAGTCATTCAAATTTGAAATATTTAATTCATTTTAAATATTGAAAAGTTAATTTTATAAGTTAAATGACTTATATTTCTAATATAGTGATGTATACGATAATTAAATTTTTAAATTTAATATGTGTAAATGTTTAAATAATTGAATCTTGAATTTAATATGAATGAAAATGATTTTGAAAGTTGACTTAAACTCTATTTAAATAAGAAGGAAGGTAGTAGACTTTTAAATTTGATTTAAAAGTGATTTATATTGATTTTGGAAATAACTCGCTTTAACTAACGTGCAAAAATAGCCTTTTGGGGGCACTATCTCATATTTGGGCGAAACCAGTTTCATCGGATCCGTAGTGGTGAATTATTATATGCCACCGAATTTCATGGCGAATGGACGAATCGTTTTGTCATGTGAGTTCGAAATGCGTGGACATTAATTAAAGAATAATTCAAATAATTTGATTTTTTGAAAAGTTAACTTCTGCATATGATGAAATTGGATTTTGATATATATTCCATTGTATTCAGAATAGAGGTGTAACATATAGAATGGCAAGGTGAAATAATTCGTTTGGAGTTCGGTATTTTCACAGATGAATAGTGCCACGAAAAATTTCTATATAAGGTCATCAACTATCTTCATTTGCAAACCCTAAACCTAATTTTCTTCAGTCGCCACCTTTAAAGTTTTAGTGGCCGAAATTCAACCACCTTCTTCCCTCGATTTCTCTCCATCCACACATTTTCAAGCGTTGACTTCAACTAGGAAGATGGAGAGCTCAACGAGCTCTGCTAGATCAGTGGTCGAATCTTCGAATCGTTACTCGACGTGGCTAAAATCATGTCACATTCATGAGTAGCTCATTCTCATTTCGGGTTCGATCGCGTGAGTACGTGCACGCACCGCAACGATCGGCGGCAGGGAGAGGCGGCTACGATTGCGCCCGACGGAGGAGGTAGGCGGTGCGATCGACGATTTTAAAAAAAAAGGGAAGGCGTAGGCGAATACTTGTGCAACATGAACGATGGAAAGTGGAAGAAAGGTTAAATGTTTAAAAACTTTAATTAATTTATTTAATTATAAATTTAATTACTTCAAACGATCATTAGTTCATAACTTTCTCGTACGAGGTCGGTTTTGAGCGCGGTAAGTTGCGTTCTTATGAGTACTACGTTACGGAGTTGGATTGGATGGATTTGGAGCAAATAGGAATTTTGGGTTAAATTTAATGATTGTTCAATTTCAATTCAAACCGGAGCACTATGGCAATTTTTGAAATCTTTGTGAGTTAGCTTACCTCTCTGGCCTGCTTATATTTTTATATGACCAGGAATGATTTTATTTATGCTGATTGTTCCTTGTTTGGATGATTACTATATTTATTAGTTGGTTTAGATATATTCCCATCTATTGGAGCGGATGTGACTCTATTACATTCCCGTGTTAGAGTTGTATTCGAATCCGACCTTGAAGTGGTTGATTTTTATATTATTTGATTATATACTGTATGTGATGCATGAGGACAAGTTAAAGGGATCCAACAAGATTCCTCACATTATTGATTTACATTTCATATATTTTGATATATGATGTGTTGGATATCATATTTGATGACATGGATCTGTTTTGCTTATCTAGTTCTATTGTAGCACTAGGCCATATATTTAGTATTTTGAAATGTTATAAAATAGTGATTTTGAATTGAAATGATTTTCAAAGTGATTATTGGAAGTATATATGTTTTAGTAATTTTAAATTAATAAAAGGAATCAAATTATTATTAAAAAAATAAAAAGTACGATTTTTAATATTATAAAAGCATAGTTTTGAGAAACACTTTGATTTGAGATGTTTGAATGAGCTTTTATAAAGTATTTATAAAAGTGATATTTTATAAATAATGAAATGGGTTTATAATTGAAACTTATAAATGTTTGCATAAAAAATGGGCAAACACCTCCAAGTCGTATGATTTAGTTGATTATTTGTTGTTCTTAGTGATTTGGGTGATTTATGCAAATATATAAAACAGATGGACTAAACTGTAAACGATACACAGATTTATAGTGGTTCGGCCAGAATGTGCCTACGTCCACTTTATATGTTATTCTCCTTTTCTGTTCAGGTTACAAGTACAAAGCTTTGATTACAAGTATCTGGAAGTTGTTTGAAAGTTCTATCCGTGCTTGAGCTCTCAAACTTGTCTGCCATTGTTGTACCCTTGCCCCTCTATTTATAGAGTGAGGCTGGGGGTAGGGGTTCTGGATGTATATAGCTGCTGGTGGGCCTAGGCTGATGCAATCTGGCCTGACAACGTTGGTTCGGCAACACCTTGGTTTGGTAGTAGATGGTTGGAGTTGAGACCTTGGTCCGGTAGCACTTTGGTCCGGTAGGTTTTTGGTCCGGTAGTACCTGGGAGATGGGTTGGTTCGGCTAGGCGTTGGGAGTGGCTTTGGTTCGGTGGTATATGGAAAGTGGTTGGTTCGGTAGTATATGGGAAGTGGAGTTGGTTCGGTCGTAGGTGGAAATGGGATTGGTTCGGCTATGCATGGAAGCGGGGTAGGACCGGTAGTAGGTGGAAATGGGATTGGTTCGGCTATGCATGGAAGCGGGGTTGGACCGGTAGTAGGTGGAAATGGGATTGGTTCGGCTATGCATGGAAGCGGGGTTGGACCGGTAGAAGCACACCCAACACTTGCCCCCCAAAGTAGGGCATGTGCATGCATATGGCGTGCTTTGTTTTAGGTTATTCATCTCATCCGGTCTCGCATGCCAAATCAATTGGTCCGGTCGTTGATATTTGCCTATAAGTATGGGCCATACACTTTCGTTATTCCTTACAAACTGAAATAGACGAACCAGATTTTTTTTTTGCCGAATCAACCATACTGCCGAAACCTGTTTGACTACCGGTCCAGGTAATTGCCGAATGACTTTTATATTTTGAACTGCCGAATGAATCGTGGAGTGTGAGTGCCGAATGATCCTTCGAGCCTTGAGCTACCGGATGAATCTAAGAAGTACGAGTGCCGAATGAACCTTCGAGCCTTGAGCTACTGGATGAATCTGAGAAGTACGAGTGTCGAATGGCTTTCGAGCCTTGAACTACAGAATGGGCTTGAGTGCCGAATGAACCTTATTCCTTTTATGTTTTAACTTATAAATGAAATTCTAGACTTCATGCACTTGCTTGTTTACTTCCCTTATTCTAACGACGCACTTTTTGTGTTTGCAGATAAATGTCTCGTAAAGTAGAAACTCGATCAGATAAGAAGAAATCCACGGACAGAGAAGAGTCCTCCACAGTGCCCCAGCTCAGTCAGGATCGGGACGTCATGGACCTCCCCCGAGATCACTAGTAGATGTGTACGGCCCTCAGGAACTCCTGAACTCGCCATCTGACTGCTTTCCTAGCTCCCTTAAAGAGGAGCAGCTTGATGTTATATCTCGTTCTTTCGGGATTGACAGAGCACACATGGTGCTGCCAGGGAATGGAGTTATGCCGTATGACCCCCCTGAAGGATATTTCGCTTATAGTAGGTACCATTGCATGTGCGGGGCCATTCCTCCGATCAATGCTTGGATAGTCAGCTTCATTACCTATCTGAAGGTGGCCTCTTTCCAGCTTCAGCCCAATTCTTATGCTATCTTGGTGAGTCTATTCATCATTTTCCAAAGAAAATACAGGCGTCCCCCTTCCAACCGGGAGATCCGGTATTTGTACAACTTGAGGGGCTACAAGAAGGGGTCTCCATACATCAGATTGGAATCGGCCGTGTCCTTCAAGCCGGTCCTGGACTTATATTCGAAGTTCAGCATGTTCAAGAAAGAATGGTTTTTCATCAAGGATGACCTGTTTCTATACATCGCTTCACCTCCGGCTGTAAGTTGAAGCTTATTTATAATTTCCGTTCTGACTGCAATGCTTCTCCTTATGTGTTTTTATTTCTTGCTAGCGACAGGTGGCTTTGCGGTCATGGAGAACGATCGCCTGGTTCAAATGGCTACGGAGATAGAAGCCATTTCGGGAAGGGAGAGGTCAGCTTCTTACCTGATCAGGAATGCTACTCTTCTGCAGCACAACTTGATTCTACCACGTCAGTCTGTGGTCAAGTAGAGAGACATAGCTGAGGAGAGGGCTGTCAAAGCTAAAGGAGGGGCCACGACGAAGAGCAGCAAGAGGAAGCCCTTCTCGATACCTCCAGTCGCCGGGGGGAAGAAGCTCAAGAAATCCGATGGACCTTCCCCTAGCACATGTCCAGATGTTCTGGAGGAGGAAAATGTAGAGGAGGAAAGAGGCGAGGAGGAGAGCGGAGGTGATGGAGAAGGTGATGGTGGTGAGGGTGGCGAAGGACAGAGCGGTGATGGCGTTGGGGCTTTGTCTTCTGGGCAAGCAGGGGAGATCCAAGAGTGGACAAATGATGCTTTCCGTCAGGCTTTTGAGGGGTTGGAGGAAGGATCGGCCTTGGTGGAGAAGCCAAAGAAAACTGATAAGGCCGGGACTGGTGCCGGTTCATCTTCCAAGAGCATTTCAGCTAGGGCAACTCCGGCGATTCAAGGTGAATTTTTGACTCCTCTTTTAACTTCACATGTTTCTTGGATTATAGTCCCATGCATGCTTGTAACACTTGGTTTTTATTCCAGGAACGGGTAAGGTGGCCAAGACATCAGACATTCGGCACCGTCTCGAACAATTCAAACTCCTCAAAGCTTCCGCTAAACCAAATCATCCGACCAACCGTTTCGGGGACATAGTCGGCTACCGTCCTCTTCTCGGAGTTATTGAAGAGGATATTCAAAAGAAAAAGAGGAGGCGCTCCTTATTCGAACCTTCACCTGGTCCTCAGCCCCCAACCCAGCCTATTCATGATATCACGGGGGAGGATACTGAGTTCATACCCTCTCCGCATCCGTCTGAGAAACCTACCGTTACTCAGATTGATCGTCCCGGCTTGGCTCGTAATCCATTTGTGGGTCATCCAGATCTGGATTCGGGTTCTCATGATATTTCCTTTGACGAGGTTACTGGTGAGCACCTTCTCCCTCGCAATCCTATGGTAAGGGTGCTTGATGCGGCCAAGTCCCAGGACCTTGATTTGCTTACTACTCGGATTGTAACTATGGAGGATGAAGCTAAGGCAAATATCGACCGGGTTGCTAAGGAGACTAGGAAGTTGATGGGGCATCATGCCCGACTGGTTAAGGCCGGGGAGGAAATTGGGAGTGCCAACATAAGATTGCGGTTAGTGGTTTCCGACCAGGCCAAGCAACTCGCCGATCAGGCCATCCAGATCTCTCAACACGAGGCTGCCTCCAGACAGCTAAAGAAAACCATGGAAGAGGCTAGCAGAGCCGAGCTGCGGAAAATGGAGGCCATCTGCAAGGAACGGATCGATATGGCCATTGCAACGGTGGATGAGGTTCGGAAAGCGGATCTCGAGCGGGTAGAGGAGTTATCTAAGAAGCTTGAAGCCACGGAGCTTGCTCAAGCCAAGCTGAAGGAGGAGATGGAGGCGATGAGGAAATCCCTTCAGGTCGACCGCTCGCGATACCGATCGGAGAGGGATGCTGCCGTTGCAAAGCTGTTGGCTTCTGAGGTCCGAATGAGAGAGTTTGAGGAGAACGAGGGGATGATGGATGTGATGCTTCAGGATATGTATTTCCGTACTTGGAAGCAGGGCAACTTATCCTGGATGGATGATTATCCCTGGATCATGGCCAGGATTTATCTCCGGGCTCTGGAGGAGGCCAAGGCTGATGCGGATAAGGAGGGTGGCATGGCCTTCAGAATGGATGTGGTTACGGCCCAATTCACTAAGGAGGAGAAAGTGGCGGTGAAGTAGGGCATGCGGCTGCTCGCTGCTGAGGAGGTAGGTGTGCAGTTAGGGGATGATGATCAAGGAACAGATGCTGGTAAGTCTTCCCTTTTAGCCTTTTCATAGCTTGGTTGCTTATTGTTTATTCAATGAATTCTTCTCCTGAATTGGACAGGCGGGACCTCTGAAGCGCCAACTACCTCTGGTCAGCATGCTGGGAGTTCTGATCCGGCGGTTAAGTAGACCTCGGAGGGCCAGCAGGATAGAGGCGAAGCCCCGATGCAGTCGGCTCCTTGGCTTGATCTGGACATTTTTCAGCTTACTTGACATTGCTGTCTATGTTAGTCTTAAAACATTAATGTAATTTTCAGGTTGTAATTATGTAACGAACAACTTGATTTTTGGCATGTAACTTTATAACATAAGCTGATTTTATCATGTTTAAATGTTGTCGTTATTTTGATGTGTTGTATAAAATATAGCTGTGCATGTGTTAGTGATTCAATTGTGTTTGACGCTAAGTTCTTGCTTAAAATATAATTTCATGTCTTGCAATGTTAGTGTGATGTGCGAATAAATTATAGTTACATATTTATGTACAAGAGAAGAAAGTACCGCCCTTCAAGTTTTAGCTGTAGACGGTAGCTTTGAATGCCTTGTGTAATCGAATATGGAATACAGCTGAGTGACCTGCCATCCAGCTGTGAGTTCTTATTCCCATTAGCGAATATCTCCTATTTTGTGTCCTGTACTTTAGTGATCGTTATAGAGGATAGGAGGAAAGTTTTTATAAATAAAATGGAAATATAAGAAATAGTAAAACTTCCAATCACGGAAGGCCTTCGACGCGCTTAAGTTCATGGCAAACGGGCTTTGTAGTCACTTTCCCTAGCTATGGGTCTTGGAGACATTTGTCACCCATCTTACGCCTCTACGGGGAGTTTTCTTTTTTACCATAGTCGTACTTAAGACACGTCGGAGCCGAGATCGCGCACGGTAACTACCCGGGCCATTATGGCCCTTAATCGTGGGTATTATTCGATTTACCGTGGCCGACTAGCGTGGGTGCCGATGGTCAACTGTGAACTGCCCCTGGCTGGCCACACCTTATGTTGGGGCTTATAATCGGTTCACGGTTGTCGGCAAGCCTAACGCCGTAATGAGCTGCCTAGGCTATGGTTGGCCTCCTCGGCGGCTTATAATCGGCTCATTACAGTTGGCTTTAAGGGCCGTCACGAGCAATGAGTTAACCCGCAGCAGAGGGATACTGGAGCAAAAGTGTCTCATTGGCGAGGGCATAGATTCGTATAATACATGTTAGGTTTTGTCCATGTGAAGTTGTGTTGTGATGCCCTGAATGGAGATGCCGTCTACATAGGATTTTGTTCAACAGAAAAGGATAAAGCTCAACAAGTAGCCAAGATATAAAGGAACAAGTTAAAAAAAGAGACAAGTTTTTAAAGTGGTTCGGCACGAAAATGCCTACGTCCACTGATTCTCTTTGTTAATTCACTTTATATGGGCAGTACAAGCTAAGAAAAGTATCGACGAAGGTGTGGGATGTTCCATGCCCTCTGGAACACCTCTCCGTCCACTGTTGATAAAATATAAGTTCCGTTGTGGAGATCTTTATGAATTACATATGGTCCGCCCCAGATGGGATCTAGCGCTCCGGGGCGCGGGAAGATTCGCTTGAGGACAAGATCTCCTTCTTGTAGGCTGTGATGCATGACCTTGGAGTTGTATTGTGCTGCCACTTTTTGCTTGTGAGCTGCTTCTTTGAGTGCTGCATCATTTCTTCTTTCTTCGATTAGATCCAAAGACATGTGGAGGAGTTCTTCGTTCTCTTCTGGGTTGTAGTGGATCCTACGGTGGGATGGCAATACAGTTTCAACTGGGAGCATGGCCTCCGATCCGTATGCCAAAGAGAAAGGAGTATGCCCTGTTGATGTTCTGAAAGACGTGCGGTAGGCCCAAAGTGTCGTAGGAAGTTCATCCACCCAAGAGCCTTTTGACTTTTCAAGCTTCTTCTTGATTAGAGTTTTAAGAATTTTGTTGACAGCTTCGACTTGTCCATTTGCCTGGGGATAAGCCACAGATGAGAAGCTTTTGTGGATTCCGTGCTCTTGGCACCAGTCGGCAAACTCCTCGCTGTCAAACTGAAGTCCATTGTCTGATATGATTTTGAGTGGAACCCCATACCTGCATAGAACATTTTTGATCAAGAAGTTAATAACTTTTGCCGAAGATATTTAATTTAAAGGTTTCGCTTCCACCCATTTGGTGGAATAGTCGACCGCCACTATAGCATATTTGGCTCCGCCTCGGCCCATCGGCAGTTCACCAATCAAGTCAATTCCCCATACTACAAAGGGCCAAGGGCTGGTCATTTGAGTAATCTCATTTGTTGGTAGTCGAGGAATCTTAGCAAATTTCTGACATCTGTCGCACCTTTTGACGAAGTCTAAGGCGTCTTTGTTTAAAGTGGGCCAGTAATATCCATATCGGAGCGTCTTCTTTGCCAGAGTCTGCCCACTAGTGTGATATCCGCAGCTCCCTTGATGGATGTTGGATAAGATTTTCTTGGCTTCCCTTCCAGCAACACACCTTAATAAGGGGTTAGAGAAGCCGCGTCGATAGAGGATGCCTTCTTGTATTGTGTAGCGGGAAGCTCTCCTCAAGATTTTCCTGACTTCGTTACGCTCGTTGGATAGTGTGCCATCTTGTAAGTATTTCCGGATAGTGTTTGATGTTAATTTTTGTTTGATGATAACAAATATATATATATATATATATCATTATGTGTTTGCAGATTGTACTATATACATAAAGGAATAAATATTCATATTGAATAATAATACTATTGCACAGAATTTATATAATTCAATCAGTATTTTTATTCAATATAATATTTTACAAAGTTTTCAGCTCTCTCTATATACATATACTTGTTTATACATTTCATATTCATATTTTCTCTCACTACAACACACAACACTGTATATTTTACAAAACCATTAATCTGCATTTATCTGCATTGTCCAGCTCCAGTTCTAGTCCTGTCTCCTATGTACCTGTATAATTAGCAACTACAGCAGTAATCTGAAAATAAACACATTTGAATGTGCAAAAATATAAATTTCTTTTTATTGGTGCCTCAGTTATTTGGGTTGTATGTCATCATTTACATTTGAATTCACCACACACAAAGTCGTGCACATAGATATATACACTTGTGTTCCTATCAGGAACAGGTAATCATAAGTGGTTGCAATACACACGTGTACATTCATACACGTGTGCACTGCCTCCCCAACTCGTGTGCGCAGCCAACAAAAGCAAGAATGCAAACATAAAAACCAGAGCACGACCAAGTATGGAAGTGACTCAAAACAGAAAGCACAATGTGAAGACAACAAGTAAAGCTGAAATGCAAAATTATATCAATCAGTTACTCAATGCATGCAACATGAATGCATCCAGATGATACAATGCTCAAAGACACAGTACACATATGACACAAGACTGCAAACAAGTATTGAAACCAGCAATATGGAAAAAGGGCAGTGGACAGGTACAAGGCCAGAAAGACCAAAGTGCAATATAACATCAACTGGAAGCAACAAGAATACCAGAGACAGTCTCATAAGACAGTGATAGTGAGTATACAAGTGCAGACACAAATAGTGATACAACAGTAAAAAGAAACAAATCCAGTGCCAACATGAACAGAGACCAGTAATGCAACAGTGACATGCACCAGAGACATGATTACACATCAGTTCACCCAAGTTCAAGAGAAACCAAAACAAGCCAGTGAAATCACAAGTATATCAACTCAACAACAATCTAGGCAAACCAGGTTGAACGACTACAAGTACAAGGCATAACAACTGCAACAAGACACAACAATGAAGACTACAGCCCAATGGACCAAAGACAACAACAGAGCACAATGCACCAAGTAAGTAACAACAAGCAACATGGTCAGACACACATACTTCAATGATGCAGTCAACAACTACTCAAGGCAACAGTGCAGTGCAACTACACAACTACAAGCATGTAGAAGCAAATTATATCAAGACTCAGTACAAAACAGATATAGCACTACTTCAATGGTCAAAACAATAAGCAACCTAGTGGCAACATGATCAGAACCACGGCAAATATCAATGCTGAGCCGAGTAGCAGTTTCAAAAGAATCATGGCAATCAAGATGTTAAACAAGTCGAAGAATAACAATGCAGACATGCCACAATTAGTATGAAGCTGAGAATGAAGTCAAGTAATAAAATTCATTATCATGGAACAGATGGTACAGTTCGAAACAGTGGATGAACGAAATTCAATAATACTGTGTTGACCATGTCAAAAAATTCAAATGCATATCTTTGAAATAATCAACGCAAATCAAAAGAGGAAAGTTTTTGCCGTATGACTCAAGAAAAAATCGAACGTTTCAAAATCAAGACCGTGCATATCAAGTAGTCACAAATATTAGGAAAGTAGAGAATTGATTAGGGTCTCAGAATCCATATAAATATTCACCCAACAAATTCATCATCGGCATCGAGTTCGAATACGAAAATCGTAAAAGCACTTAAAGTGAAAATTACATACCGAAGCATACGTTGAACTCGATCAACTCGGTCAACAGAGGAGCAGCTGTGAACAACCTCAAGTAAAGCAAGCCGTCGATCATCAAAGAAGCAAAGAGCAACAAATTCGATCGGCATCATCAAAGACCACCGAAGCCCTAATTTAGATCGAACAAAGAAAGCAACGGCCGCCATTCTTCACAAAGAAAAAAAAGGATCGGGTTAAATAATAAAAGGGGCCGGCTTTATAATATTAAGAGCCTTTTAATTTGTTTAATTAGGGTTTCTTTGTTTAAGGGAAAAAAATTAGTACTCAAGTTTTTATTTATTTTTTTCTCTTGCTTTTATTTTTGAAGTCTGTTTTTTTGAATCAAATCTTGGTAAATCACCACCTAGGTTGTAGGTAGTGTCATATTGTCTAGTTAGAATTAGTTCAGTGAGCAGGGTGTGCGAGTTTGTAAAACTCTATAGGCGGTAGCAGGGTGTGCGAGTCTGTTAGAGTGTTTGTAAGCGGGAGACTGTTTAATTCTAATAGAAATCTGGGAATGCAGCAGTAGGCAGGGGTTGCCGAAGCTGGGTAAATTTTGTGTGTGATTTACTTTTTGGCATATTTACTTTTCTGCAGTTTGTTTTTTGTGTTTAATTCGAGAAAATTTGCTATAACCCTATTCACCCCCCCTCTAGGGTTAATCTAGATCCTACAAGTGGTATCAGAGCAAGGTATTTTTTCTTTTAACTCTAGAGTCATGAATCCACCAAATAATAGCTCAGAAGAATCTAGTGAGGTCTGTTGGCAGGCTAAGGAGCAACAAGAATGGTTTCTAGATTCAGGGTGTTCTAGATATATGACAGGTGACAAATCGAAATTCCTTAGCCTAGAGAATTTTAAAGGTGGAAATGCGATCATGGGAGACAATAGCAAGTGTAAGATTATTGGTAAAGGTGAAGTAGGTAACGGTACTTTTTCCTTGACTAATGTTTTATACGTTGATAATTTGCATCACAATTTCATTTCTATTAGCCAACTATGTGACAAAGGTATGAATGTGGTCTTTGATAGTGATACTTGCAAAATCATTGACAAATCTTCTAATAACATTGTTTTTATGGGCAAAAGAAAAGGAAATGTTTACTCGCTTTCGTTTGATAATCTAAATCTTTCTAGATGTTTGGTAGCCACTGACGAAGAGGCATCCTTATGGCATAGGAGATTTGGACATGCTAGCATGAGCCTCTTAGAAAAACTTGAAATGAAAGAGTTAGTTAGAGGGTTACCACATCAGAAGTTTAAAAATAATAAAGTGTGTAAAGCATGTTCCTTGGGCAATCTTAGTCGAACATCATTTCGCCCTAAAAACATTGTTAGCACATCTAGGGTCCTCGAATTAATTCACATGGACTTATTTGGACCAAATGAAATTGCAAGCTTGAATGGAAAACGTTATTGTTATGTATTGGTTGATGATTATTCTAGATTTACATGGGTTTATTTCTTAGCCAAAAAAGTCTGAATCTTTTAATTATTTTTCAAAATTTGCAAAACTTGTTCAAAATGAAAAAGGAGTTACAATTAAAACTTTGAGAAGTGATCATGGAGGCGAATTTGAAAGCTTTTGTGAAGAAAATGGTTTAAAACATGAATTTTCTGCTCCACGAGCACCTCAAAAAAATGGGGTGGTTGAAAGGAAAAATCGTACATTACAGGAATTGGCTAGATCCATGTTAAGTGAGTATAAACTACCTCTAACCTTTTGGGCAGAGGCAGTGAATACTTCGTGCTATGTAATGAATAGAGTAATGATCAGACCAATACTTGACAAAATGTCTTATGAATTGTGGCATGAAAGGAAACCTAACATTTCTTATTTTCGTGTATTTGGACGTCCTTGTTTCATTCTTAACACGGGTGATCAACTTGGAAAATTTGAATCAATGTCTGATGAGGGAATTTTCATGGGCTATTCAACAAGGAGCAAGGCTTACAGGATATACAACAAACGAACAAAAACAATTGTTGAATCAATCAATGTAAATTCGATGAATCCGATCTGGAAAGGACGACTGAAAAGATGGTTGACGATGGGGTAGATCATGAAGGCATTGAAGAAGGAACATCTAGTGAGAAAGCTGAAAGTAGGACTATTGATGCTGGTAGATTGAAGTTCAAATCCAATCATCCTCCTGAATTGGTTATAGGTGATCCTACGGAAGGTATACGCACTCGCTCGTCATTTGATAAAAACTTATGTGCGTTTTGTTGCCACAGTGGTTTTATTTTTGAGATTAAACCTGATTCTATTGAAATGGCTCTTAATGATGAAAGTTGGGTTTTAGCAATGCAAGATGAACTTAATCAATTTGAGAGAAATAAAGTTTGGAAATTAGTTCCTTGGCCTAATGACTATCCAATTGTTGGAACTAAATGGGTGTTCAAAAATACGCTTGATGAATCAGGAAATGTAATTAGAAACAAAGCTAGGTTGGTCGCAAAAGGATATAACCAAATAGAAGGCATAGATTTTGATGAAACGTTTGCTCCAGTGGCTAGGTTAGAAGCCATCAGGATTTTGCTAAGTTTTTCATGTTATAAGGGTTTCAAACTTAAACAAATGGATGTAAAAAGTGCCTTTCTAAATGATGATTTGAAAGAAGAAGTTTTTGTTGAACAACCCCCCGGTTTTGAAAATCATGATTTTCCAAATCATGTGTATAAATTAGAAAAAGCATTATATGGTCTTAAGCAAGCTCCTAGAGCTTGGTATGACTGCCTTTGTACATATCTTTTGGAAAATGGCTTTAAAAAGGGGAGTGCTGACACAACACTGTTTCTATTACATAATGGAAGTGAATTTTTGATTGTTCAGATTTATGTGGATGATACTATTTATGGTGCTACTAATGAACTCTTGTGCGAGAAATTTGAACAAGTCATGCAGGCTAAATTCGAGATGAGCTTGGTTGGAGAATTGAAATATTTTCTTGGATTCCAAATCAAGCAAAGCAGTGATGGTATTTTTATTTTACAACCCAAGTATGTGTTGGAACTTTTGAAGAAATTTGGAGTTGAGAACTCCAAACCATTGAGAACTCCTATGAGCCTATCAACAAAGTTGGACAAAGACGAGAAAGGAATTGCTGTTGATCAGAAACAATATCGAGGGATAATTGGTTCACTTCTCTATCTTACTGCTTCTAGACCTGATATTACGTTTTCTGTGTGTTTGTGTGCACGTTTTCAATCTAATCCTAAAGAATCTCATTTGAAAGCCACTAAACGAATTTTGAGATATCTTTCACACACACACAAATTTGGATTATGGTACCCTTCTTGTGAAAATTTTGATTTAGTTGGCTATTCTGATGCTGATTATGCTGGTTCATTGGTTGACAGGAAAAGCACTAGTAGGACATGTTTCATGCTAGGACATTCATTAGTTTTATGGTCAAGTCGAAAACAGAATTGTGTTGCATTATCCACCACTGAAGCAGAATATATTGCTTTAGGAAGTTGTTGTGCTCAAATTTTATGGATGATGCAAACTCTTTCTGATTTTGGCTTAGTTTATAAACAAGTTCCATTAAAATGTGATAGTAAAAGTGCAATAGACTTGTCAAATAATCCTGTTCATCATTCACGCACAAAACACATTGATGTAAGACACCACTTTATTAGAGATCACATTGCTAAGGAAGACATTTTCATTGAATATATTTCAACTGAGGCTCAACTTGCTGATATTTTCACAAAACCCCTCCCTGAAGACAGATTTTCCAGATTACGTTTGGATTTGGGGATTATAGAAATTGACTAATCATTTTCCATTTTTTAGTTGAAATATTCTTGGATATATACTTTCAACTTCAATTTCTAGGTTTCAAACCAGTTTTGGATATTATCCAAAGATTGATTCGAATATGGTATTAAGTATTGGATATTACATAATATAATTAACTTGGTAACTTATTCCACGATCATTTTTATTTCTACCATCTTTCTATCGTTCATAATGGTTTTGTAAAATGAGAAGAGTGGATTATTTTTTAAAATTTTTTTTAATAATGATAATAACTCTCATGCATCCATTCTCATTTAAAAGTCCTTATGGTTATGCATGGATGGAGCATGTGAGTGAATTATTTTTATCATTACTCCATTCTCATTTAAAAGTCCTTATGGTTATGCATGGATGGAGTATGGTAACTAAGTATTCTGGTCTCACTTAAAAGTCCGGATGCTTAGACTAATAAGTAACTGCTAATCCCATTTAAAAGTCCTTATGGTTATGCGTGGTTAGTAAGTGCTTATTTTTGTGCTTAAATGTCAAATTAATTTTAAAATATCTCTCTTCTTATTATACAAAAACCGAATCATCGATCCATTCTCTACAATGTGGAAATTGTTATCTTGTTTTGATATATTATTTTTCCCTACTGTTCCATTGTTTATTGTCAGTCTTTTGATAATGACAAAAGGGGGAGAAGAAAAAGATTTTGATAAGGAAGTAAATATTTTTTGGAATATTTCAACAAATTTGTTAAATGTTGTTAGTTAATTTTCTTTAGTTCTTTTATTCTTTTGTAATTTTCTAAATCTTCTAAATAGGGAGTGGTCTCAGTTGTAGGGGGAGCATTCATATAGGGGGAGCTAAATATTTAATGCTCAAACACATTTATTAGAATTTCAAAATCTTTAATATATATGTTTGTCATCATCAAAAGGGGAGATTGTTTGATGTGAATTTTTGTTTGATGATAACAAATATATATATATATATATATATATATATATATATATATCAATATGTGTTTGCAGATTATACTATATACATATAGGAATAAATATTCATATTGAATAATAATACTATTGCATAGAATTTATATAATTCAATCAGTATTTTTATTCAATATAATATTTTACAAAGTTTTCAGCTCTCTCTATATACATATACTTGTTTATACATTTCATATTCATATTTTCTCTCACTAAAACACACAACACTATATATTTTACAAAACCATTAATCTGCATCTATCTGCATTGTCCAGCTCCAGTTCTAGTCCTGTCTCCTATGTACCTGTATAATTAGCAACTACAGCAGTAATCTGAAAATAAACAAATTTGAATGTGCAAAAATATAAATTTGTTTTTATTGGTGGCTCAGTTATTTGGATTGTGTGTCATCATTTACATTTGAATTCACCACACACAAAGTCGTGCACATAGATATATACACCTGTATTCCTATCAGGGACAGGTAATCATAAGTGGCTGCAATACACACGTGTACATTCATACACGTGTGCACTGCCTCGCCAACTCGTGTGCGCAGCCAACAAAAGCAAGCATGCAAACAGAAAAACCAGAGCATGACCAAGTATGGAAGTGACTCAAAACAGAAAGCACAATGTGAAGACAACAAGTAAAGCTGAAATGCAAAATTATACTAATCAGTTACTCAATGCATGCAACATGAATGCATCCAAATGACACAATGCTCAAAGACACAGTACACATATGACATAAGACTGCAAACAAATATTGAAACCAGCAATATGGAAAAAGGGCAGTGGACAGGTACAAGGCCAGAAAGACCAAATGCAAGACCAAAGTGCAACAGAACATCAACTGGAAGCAACAAGAATACCAGAGATAGTCTCATAAGACAGTGATAGTGAGTATACAAGTGCAGACACAAATAGTGATACAATAGTAAAAAGAAACAAATCCAGACAAATCCAGTGCCAACATGAACATAGACCAGTAATGCAATAGTGAAATGCACCAGAGACATGATTACACATCAGTTCACCCAAGTTCAAGAGAAACCAAAACAAGCCAGTGAAATCACAAGTATATCAACTCAACAACAATCTAGGCAAAGCAGGTTGAACGACTACAAGTACAAGGCATAGCAACTGCATAGCAACTGCAACAAGACACAACAATGAAGACTACAACCCAATGAACCAGAGACAACAACAGAGCACAATGCACCAAGTAAGTAACAGCAAGCAACATGGTCAGACACACATACTTCAATGATGCAGTCAACAACTACTCAAGGCAACAATGCAGTGCAACTACACAACTACAAGCGTGTAGAAGCAAATTATATCAAGACTCAGTACAAAACAGATATAGTAATACTTCAATGGTCAAAACAATAAGCAACCCAGTGGCAACATGATCAGAACCACGACAAATATCAATGCTGAGCCGAGTAGCAGTTTCAAAAGAATCATGGAAATCAAAATGTTAAACAAGTCGAAGAATAACAATGCAGACATGCCACAATTAGTATGAAGCTGAGAATGAAGTCAAGTAATAAAATTCATTCTCATGGAACAAATGGTATAGTTCGAAACAGTGGATGAACGAAATTCAACAATACTGTGTTGACCATGTCAAAAAATTCAAATGCGTATCTTTGAAATAATCAAAGCAAATCAAAAGAGGAAAGTTTTTGCCGTATGACTCAAGAAAAAATCGAACGTTTCAAAATCAAGACCGTGCATATCAAGTAGTCACAAATATTAGGAAAGTATCGAATTGATTAGGGTCTCAGAATCCATATAAATATTCACCCAACAAATTCATCATCGGCATCGAGTTCGAATACAAAAATCGTAAAAGCACTTAAAGTGAAAATTACATACCGAAGCATACGTTGAACTCGATCAACTCGGTCAACAGAGGAGCAGCTGTGAACAACCTCAAGTAAAGCAAGCCGCCGATCATCAGAGAAGCAAAGAGCAACAAATTCGATCGGCATCATCAAAGACCACCGAAGCCCTAATTCAGATCGAACAAAGAAAGCAACGGCCGCCATTCTTCACAAAGAAAAAAAAGGATCGGGTTAAATAATAAAAGGGGTCGGCTTTATAATATTAAGAGCCTTTTAATTTGTTTAATTAGGGTTTCTTTGTTTAAGGGCAATAAATTAGTACTCAAGTTTTTGTTTATTTTTTGCTCTTGCTTTTATTTTTGAAGGTCTGTTTTTTTTGAATCAAATCTTGGTAAATCACCACCTAGGTTGTAGGTAGTGTCATATTGTTTAGTTAGAATTAGTTCAGTGAGCAGGGTGTGTGAGTTTGCAAAACTCTATAGGCGGTAGCAGGGTGTGCGAGTCTGTTAGAGTGTTTGTAAGCGGGAGACTGTTTAATTCTAATAGAAATCTGGGAATGCAGCAGTAGGCAGGGGTTGCCGAAGCTGGGTAAATTTTGTGTGTGATTTACTTTTTAGCATATTTACTTCTCTGCAGTTTGTTTTTGTGTTTAATTCGAGAAAATTTGCTATAACCCTATTCATCCCCCCCTTTAGGGTTAATCTAGATCCTACAGATAGGAGTCATCCAAATTTCTTTTTCGATTGCAGCTATCAGATCTTCTTGTTCGAAACTTGGGGCTAGTTATTTCAAGATGGCTACTGTTTCGAAAATGGTGTTGTTCTTCATGCTAGCTTGCTTTGCCAGTTCGTCGGCCTCTCGATTCTCTTCTAGAGGAATGTGTTTGATTAAATAGTGATCCAATTGATCGAGCAGCAGCTTGATCTTCTTTAGATATGCTGTGAGTCGTTCTCCTCGAGTCTGAAACTCTCCTAGTACTTGGTTTATGATAAGTTGAGAATCACTATGAAGACACAAAGAACTGACTCCAATTTCTAAGGCAAGTTCTAATCCTGCTATTACTGCTTCATATTCTGCATCGTTGTTGGTGGCAGCGAATTCCAACCTTAGGGTATAGTGCAGCTTCCTTCCCCTGGGAGTGATTATAACAATCCCTACCCCCGAGCCTTGTTAGTTTGATGCTCCATCTACAAAGAGATTCCACTTGATATCTTTTGTTATTTCAGATTGATCCTTACCTTCGTTGGTAGTGAATTCGGCAATGAAATCGGCCATGGCTTGTCCCTTGATGGCGGTGCGAGGATGGTAGGTGATATCATATTGACTTAGTTCAATGCACCACTTAAGTAGTCGCCCAGAAGTGTCGGGGCGATGGAGTACCTGCCTTAGCGGTTGATCGGTTAAAACTCTTATGGAATGAGATTGGAAACAGTGTCGCAGTTTCCATGACGTGATTAGCAAACAGTATGCTAGCTTCTCAAGTTCAGGGTATCTGGCTTCTGCCCCTGTAAATCTTTTGCTTACAAAGTATACGGGCCGCTGCGCGCGGTTGTCTTCTCTCACCAAAGCGGCACTTAGAGCATGGGACGATACAACAAGGTATAGGTATAGTTCTTCGCCTTCATTTGGATTTGAGAGTACTGGTGGTCTCTGGAGGTGTTCGATTAGGTTAAGGAAGGCTGTCGAGCATTCGTCAGTCCATTCGAACTTTCCTTTGTTTTTCCTTAGAGCTTCGAAGAAAGGGATGCATTTGTCGGTTGCTTTAGAGAAGAATCTGCATAGGGCGGCCACCTTCCCGTTTAAGCTTTGCATCTCTCTTCGAGTGGATGGTATCTTGATATCTTGCAAGGCCCGGACTAGTTCGGGGTTTGCTTCAATCCCCCTGGCATGGACGATGAATCCCAAGAACTTTCCTGACGATACTCCGAAGGAGCACTTTAGAGGATTCAGCTTCATTTCATATTGGCGAAGTACTTGAAACATCTCGTCCAGGTGGCTTACATGATCGTTGGCTTTCCTCGATTTTACCAGCACGTCATCCACATAAACTTCCATAGTTCGTCCTATTAGTTCCGCAAACATCTTATTGACGAGGCGCTGATAAGTAGCTCCGGCGTTTTTAAGTCCAAATGGCATTACTCTGTAGCAGTACAATCCCCGGTCAGCGATGAAACTAGTGTGGTCTTGATCGGGGGTGTGCATAGGAATCTGGTTATATCCTGAGTATGCGTCCATAAAAGATAAGAGTTCGTGCCCGGCCGTGCTGTCCACGAGTTGATCGATTCGGGGGAGTGGGAAGCAATCCTTCGGGCAAGCGTCATTTAAGTTGGAGAAGTCAATGCATGTTCGCCACGTCCCATTAGCCTTCTTTACCAGTACCAGGTTGGCGATCCATTCTGGGTAGATGTCTTCTCATATGAAGTTATAGGAAAGTAGGTTCTTTACTTCTTCCTCGAGGGTGCTGATCGTTCTGCCCCCATACTTCTCTTTTTCTGCTTTACTGACACCTTGGTGGGATCGATGTTAAGTACGTGGCATGCTACGTCTGGGGAGATTCCAGTCATGTCGGCGTGCGTCCATGCAAATACATCCAAGTTGTGGCGAAGAAAATCGACGTGTTGATCCTTCAACTCTGCTCTTAACTGAGACCCGATTCTCAGTAGTCTACTTGGGTCGCGTTTGTCTACAGATACAAATTCCATAGCCTCTGCAGGCTCGGCGGTGGCCTCCTCCTCTTTGTCCCTGGGGCCTAATTCATTGAAAGGATCACTGGTATATTGAAGAGGAGGGGCTTTCTTTAGTTGCTATGCTTCCAAGTTTTTCTTGCAGAGAGTAGTCTCTGCATCCTTCCCTTTATCCTTCCTACGGTTATTGCGAAGTTCAGTTACATAACAATCTCGAGCGGCGTCTTGATTTCCTTCTACTTCCCCTATCCCATTATCTGTTGGAAATTTCATCTTCAGGCACCAAGGGGCCAGGTCAATCTGGAAGTTAGACAAGGCTGGTCTTCCTAAAAAGGCGTTGTAGGCCGAGTGGTTATCTATCAGCACAAATGTTTGTTTCCGCACAACGGAGCGGCGATGACTTCCTATTTCGACAAAGAGGTCCAATTTCCCGCGGGGCATCTTCGCGTCTCCAGTGAAACCGTGTAGTGGTTTGTTGCAGGGAGACACATCCTTCATTGATAGCTTTATTTTGTCAAAAGCATGCTTGAATAGAATGTTTACGGAGCTTCCAGTATCTACCAGAATTCGAAAAACTTCGGCTGGGCCGAACCAAGCAGAGATAACCATAGGATCCATGTGAGGGTACTGCCTTCCTTCTAGGTCTCGCCTACTAAATGTGATGTCCTTATCCTCTTTCCGCTTCGGGCGGCGTTCTTCCATGACGGAATTGATGCAGTCTACATTGTTTCTAAGTGACTTTCCATATCTTTCCATTTCTGCCCAGTTTCTGTCGGCGATGTGTGGTCCTCCCGATATTGTATGGACCACTATCTTCTCTTGACTGGAACCGCTGGTGTTGTGATTTCTTCCGCCTGTCTCTGGGTGGAGTTGCCCTGGATTCTCCTTGGTTGGAGCTGGAGTCCTGTCCTGACCCTTTACATAGTGTTCCAATCTCTTCCTTCTGATGTGTTCTTCAATCAGGTCCTGGAGATGACGACATTCATTGGTATCATGCCCATGGGATTCATGGAAACGGCAGAACTTTCCAGACTTGATTGCGTGATCTGATTCCTTCTTGTACGGGGGGCGTTTGTATTTAAGCTCGTCTTGGGTGGCCAGGAAGATGTTTTCGACTGTTTCATTCAAAGGAGTGTAAGCGTCAAATCTTGGTCCTGGCCGATATAGGCGCTTTTCTCCCTTCCTACCCCCAGCATTGTCTCGAGAGTCATTTCTTCCGACGTCGTTTGCTGCAGCGGGTGCGTTGCCATGAGCTGCCTTGGCTTGTTGCCCTGTCTGCCTTTCGGTGGCAGTGTCTTCAAGTCTCATATACTTTCCGGCTTCATGGAAGAAATCAGGTAAGGTAGCTGGTTTTTCTTTTGTTAACCTTCTACCAAACTTGGTATCCGGATGTACGCCACTACAAAGAGCCATTAGGATAAGTTTCTCATCGGCATCTTGGACTGTGGCCGCTGCGGCGTTGAATCGGGTTAGATATTGTTGCACTGTCTCTCCGGGCTTCTGTTTGATATTATATAGGGAATAAGCGTCCTTGGGTTGTTCCACATGAATGCGGAACTGGCTGATGAACTTTTCTTTCAACATTTCCCATGAGCTGATGGATCCTTGGGGTAGATGGCAGAACCAGGAGGTAGCTAGATCTGCCAAGAATAGTGGGAAGCATTTACACCACTCCCTCTGTTTCCCCGCTCATGAGCATATGTTGTGTGTATCTCTGCAAGTGTACTACGGGGTCAGAGGTTCCCTTGTAAGGTTCCATTGTTGGCATTTTCCATTCCCGGGGGTGATGGCAGTTTCGATATTGCGGGTAAAGGGGCTGGTTACCCTAGCGCCTATCCCTCGATCCCTTTGGTCCCGTTGGACGCACTCCCTGAACAATCGCGCCATCCTTTCATCAGAACTTGGAGCGGATAGAAATGAGTTTGGTTCTTCTCTACGGGATTGATTCCATCTAGATGACCCGTAGGGATGGTATCGTCTATTACTCCTCACATTTTCCGATGGCTGTCTTCGGTCTTCTGGAAGCATGCTGGGGTCAGCCACAGTTGGCCCTTGCCTCGATCTTCCCTTGCTGGGCTCTGTCCTAAGCATTCCCTCGGGTCCAACTTCGGGCTGGACTCGAGCTCGGCCCCGTCCATTGGTGTTCCCATGGTCAGGTAGCATGACATGCTCAGCCATATCTGACCCCTGCCTGGTACCTCCGCCATTGGGTTCGGTTCCAAGTGTTTCCTCGGGTCGGAATTCGGGCTGGGTCCGGGCTCGGCTCCTACCAATGTTGTTTCTGTTGTTAGCCTCATCGAAGAAGAAATATCTTTGTCGCCTCCCAGATCCCCCAGATTGGGACTCACCCCATGATTCGGTGTTGCGGTTGGATTCTTCAGCATCCCTTAAGCGTGACATGAGTTGGTCCACCAAGGCTTCTTGTTGAGATGCGAAGCGGTTAGTTACTTCAGCCACAACCCTGTCCAGATCTACCATAGTAATTGGTTGTTCCGTAGCAGGGGCTGTCGGATTTGCCTGATTTTCATTTGCTGTTGGAACAGGACGATTCTCTTGATATCTGATCACTGGATCTGGGATACTGCTAGTTGCGATGTTCTTTCCTTTGCTAGCATCTTTCCTCTACCTGGGAGGCATGTTTTCCAAGCAACGAGCGATGCTGTTGGGAAGAAGGTTGAGTGGGAGAAGCTGAAGCTTCTAGCTCGATTTCTCAGTGAAAGCACCAAAAATGTTTGCACAAAAAATGGGCAAACACCTCCAAGTCGTATGATTTAGTTGATTATATGTTGTTCTTAGTGATTTGGGTGATTTATGAAAATATATAAAATAGATGGACTAAACTGTAAAAGACACACAAATTTATAGTGGTTCGGCCAGAATGTGCCTACGTCCACTTTATATGTTATTCTCCTTTTCTGTTCAGGTTACAAGTACAAAGCTTTGATTACAAGTATCTGGAAGTTGTTTGAAAGTTCTATCCGTGCTTGAACTCTCAAACTTGTCTGCCATTGTTGTACCCCTGCCCCTCTATTTATAGAGTGAGGCTGGGGGTAGGGGTTCTGGATGTATATAGATGCTGGTGGGCCTGTGCTGATGCAATCTGGCCTGGCAACGTTGGTTCGGCAACACCTTGGTTTGGTAGTAGATGGTTGAGTTGAGACCTTGGTCCGGTAGCACTTTGGTCCGGTAGTACCTGGGAGATGGGTTGGTTCAGCTAGGCGTTGGGAGTGGCTTTGGTTCGGTGGTATATAGGAAGTGGTTGGTTCGGTAGTATATGGGAAGTGGAGTTAGTCCGGTCGTAGGTGGAAATGGGATTGATTCGGCTATGCATGGAAGCGGGGTTGGACCGGTAGTATATGGAAATGGGATTGGTTCGGCTATGCATGGAAGCGGGGTTGGACCGGTAGTAGGTGGAAATGGGATTGGTTCGGCTATGCATGGAAGCGGGGTTGGACCGGTAGAAACACACCCAACAATAAATATTTTGTAAATGGATTTGAAATTAATTTGGTAAATGGATTTATAAATGGATTTTATAAATAAATTAGATTTATTAAGAAATGGATTTATAGATAGATTTTTATATTTATAAAAGAGTAGTATATAAATTGAATTTTATAAATAAAGAGATTTTATTAAATAAATGTTTTTAAAATAGAAAAGAGATTTATAAACATAGTTTTATAAATATGAAAATGATTTATGTTGAGATTAAATATGGATTTTTATATAAAGAAAAGTTTTAAAAGCAATATTTTCGATGAAGTTAATGGCTTTAAAAAGTAATGTTTTGGAAAGTAATAATTCCAAATGGAATTTAAATAGTTTTGAACAACGATTTAAAATGTGATATATAGCGAAAACATAGATTTCAACATTTATTGTTGTAATAGACGTTTTTGGGGAAGTATGGAAGCCATGGACTATAAACATTGTTGTTATAGTAAATGATTTCCAAAAAGAAACATTTTATATAGTATATGGGAATGGGATATATATATATATATATATTAATTGAATCCAATATACTAATGTTTTGGGTTATCGTAACTATGTTTTATGCAACATTCATCTTGACCCAACAAATGATATTTTGACCTTCCATTATGAAATACACGAATCTGTTCTTATGATCGTACTAAAGGCTTAGTGGCGTAGGAGCACTGCTTCTTACACTTAACACCCATCCGAAGGCATATGAACTCTTTAGTTGTACGAGTATAGAAATCTATTTGGCATGTCTCAATTGGTAGTGTTATTGAATTTTCTTATATCGTTAGTATAAGTATATGGAAATGTTTTCAAATATCAAATGATTGAAACGGTTTGAGAATATATCTTTTCAAAGATAATTTGTAGTAAATGATTGGAAATTGATTTAATTAATAAAAGATTAATTAAATGGGTCTAGTGACTACTTATGTGATAGATATTGTTTGTTGCTTTGATAGTTAAGTAATCGACTATCAAATTTGGCCATTTTTGGTTCCTTGACTTGATGTGGGAATTGATTAGTCATGCACTTAACACAAAGCTAACTGAGTGGGCTTGATTATCATTTGGATTAAGAATATTGATTCGAGTAGTGTGAAGTATCTATGGTACTCCAATTTGTCGGGCTTCCTTCTTGGCCGAAGGATAGCAAGTTGAGAGTTGAAAACAATATAAGTCTACGAGACTTCGTTTTCGTATAAGGTTAAGGGCCTCTTTATCATGTTGCTTCGGAGAGATCGGGGTTGGATTTTCATAGAACCACTTCAGACCAATGTATGCATTCGAAAGTGCAGGTCAATGATGATGATTTTGATGACAAAGATCTTCATGATGCATGGCTACTTGCCACAAGTCCCTTGGGGTGAAATTTACCATATCATGTAAGTATGGTGGTAGTATTGCTTAGTTGTGAAAATCTATGATATGCTAGGACTTCTAGCTACTAATCCTACGGGTAATTTCCGATCGGATGTGGTAGGAGAGCACCTTCGGCTTGTCCTGTTCTTGGACAACTTGTATGGATGGTTGTCCGACATTGCATTTTTGAGATCACAACATTGACTTTTACAAACGTACATCTATTTGGTGGCCAAGAAGGCAACTTCTCTTAGCTTAATACTCTTCTCTGAGACGTAAGAGCTTAGAGGTTGTATGTTTGTGAAAGTCCATAGTGACTAAAGGAATGGCAATATGGCATTCGAAGTGGATTGTGCTATATGAAAGGTAAACATTACCTTAGGTCTCATCACCCGATAATGGCTTAAACTGGGTACGCCATGAGGCTATGTGGCTCGCAATCATTAGGGTATGTTTGTCACCTTTCTAAATACTCCTATGTATTTTGAGTGTGTGTTGTATTCTATGAGACGCCTCAGATAGGTCGGTAATGACCGAGGTGATGACATATTCGGTTTCTATATAGGCCGTGTATGAGGGCCAAATAGGGATAGACCGGTCTTGCCTGATGCAGAGGATTGTTTGTGTATCCTCAATACATTCCTCTACGTATGTACTATACGGAAGGCAATCCATTTCCTTCCATTATATGGAATCCATTCTCTAATACATGCCTTCCATTTTGTTTGTAGTGCCTAACATATTCTGGAATTTAATAATGGTAACAATTTCAGCTATGATTGATTATTATTTGTATACTAGGCACTGGTATAATATAATAGGATTTGATATGAAATGTTTTGGTTATCGTAAGGTAAAAATCTATCCGTGTTTATGCATGGCATGTTCTTAGGAGATATCTTTGTTTGATAAACAAATTTTTTTTAACTATAAATAAAATTTTAGATGTGTTTTTATCACGCTGGTTTACATGACTAATCCAAGCGTTCTTCCCTTTCAATGTTCGGGTCAGGCCAAGCATATATACATATTCAGATTTGGATGCTTTAGAGCTTCAGCAGACGAGGTTGAGGTCTTCAGGTCGCATTCCACATATATGGTTTTTTTCTCCTGCATTGTTGTTTAAATTATGAACATTTGTAAGAACATGTTATTATAACTGTTCAGGATGATGATTGTGATTTGATTATTGTACTCTGGTTGATGTATGTATAATAAAGATTACAGTTTCTCTTTTGTAAAGCTCATTAATATTATATTATATGTTGTTCTGTTGCAATTGTAAGATTCTGTATCGATTTTCAAGGGTCAGGAATTCTAGGCCATCGCAGTATCATTGCTACAGTGAGATGTATCAATTGTATATACTAATCTACTACTCCATTAGTATCGTAACAGAGAATGATAGCCCTAAGCAAGCTCCGAAGACACTAAGTTTCTACAGCCTTTAATTACCTCACAGTCATGGCGACACGTATCCACATATGCTCGTTGATGCAAGGACTCTTAAATCATGACACTACAAATGCCCTATAGGTAACAGACTGATGGCCTAGGTGACACATGGGTGATCGTACAAACCGAAAGCGCTAAGTTATATATAAAAGGTGTCATAAATCTAGGATGCGAATCTACTAGGCCGTCAGGGTAGATACTAACCATCTTGTCCTCTCCAACAAACATAATAGAAGTACATCGTAATAGTGGTATATAGAACCAGTACATATAGACACAAAGTCATGCTCATCGTTAGGCATAAAACTATATTTCCTAAATATAGGAACAAATCCATATATCACTATGAGTATCACGTCACACTATCTACTACATTCCTGTCACATGAGTATCATCTACTTACAATGAATAACCGAATAAATATCACAATAGCATCACATGCCACTGTGTGATATTCAAACGTTTATTCATCGCTTATTAACTCCACTCATTATTACACTACACTATATAATGAGTCTAAATAATAGCCGGAGAAATATCATCGAAAGTCCATACCAAAGGGTTTTATAACTCCGGTTATTTAGATTTCTCGTCATACAGAATATAATGTCATAAAATCATACAGAAAGATGACTTCATCATTCATATCAAATCTTTAACTAAATCAATATCAATGGTAAATCACTCATATCATCAGAACCAATATATAGAAGATTAGAAATCAAAAATCAAAAAATAATATAAAAATAGATTATTCAAATAAATATGAATAAAGTAATCAATACTTAATAATGTAACATTCAAAACACATAATTTTATACAGAAAATAGTTTATAAACTAAATTTTTACATATTCCAATTGTTACTCTTTCTTTTAAATAATTTAAATATTATTTCCATATAATCCAATTTAACAACAATAGGAGGGCTATTAATATTGTAATATAAAAATAGATAATTCAATTATATATGTATATACATAACAACCAAATGATTAATACAAGGCTGAAACAAAGGAAATGCGCAGCACTGCAAGGTCAAATGCCTAAAATGTGAATAGCGATAAGACCCGAAGGATGAGAATATGCTAAGACATCTAGAAGTGACACACAGTGTAACGACCAGTTAATTTTAATGGTTTTTATAACGTAATTAACTGAAAATTTTGATTGAAATTAAATAATTAAATTTAACAATGAAAATTTGATATTTGTAATACGTCTATTTAAACATAGCAAATTGTAAATTTTTATTGGAAAATATGAAAGTAAATTCTATTGTGTAATTTCAATTTCAATATTAAATCGGTTAATTTGATGAAAACAAAATAATTTCGAAATCTGCATATTTTTATATAATAGAAATGTAAACTGTTTTCTGAGTGAGGCATCGTATTTCATTTCGCCAAATTAGGATTGCTCTAGCTCCATTTATCTTATTTTTGGCATTTTAGCAGCATTTTCGGTACCGAATATCGAGTTTTGATAAGTCGATCGTGTCGCTCATATATGCGTACCATTCTGTTCGTCTTGTCCTGCTGATCTCCGTGTTATATCCATTTGTGTGTTTTGGCGTTCGGTGGACGGTGAAATCTGTGAAACGGTCGACAATGTCGGTACCGTTTTAAGCCTTTTGGTGTTCTGTTTTCTTTCAAATTGCATAACCGTCAGACGATCAATGTTCACCAGCCTTTATTATTTCCTTGGATTCACGAGTTGGCTTTCACTATTCCAATTAGTTGATATTTATGGGATGTCCTTTCGTTTTCAGTTCCATTCTCTGTTGCTTTTGGAAAAGGGATAAATATATATAAATATTTATTATTAGTTGAATACAGCTGCTCATTTCATCTTCTTCTCTGAAGCCTATTCATTTCTTTCTTCTCAAACCATTCAACCCACCTTACTTTTATTTCCACCCTCTTCTCTTTAGTTTGCTGTCCTTTGTTTTAAATTTATAAAAAAAACAAGAAAAAGTTGCATTCGTTGTTTTCCTGTTGCCTGCATCGTCACATTCCTATTGTTAATTCACCCATGAACCGAACTGCACCCCGACCAACACTCGAACCTCACCTTCCTCGATCTCGCTCGCTCCTCCGTGTCTACTCCATGCAACTCCGACCCTACATGACAGCCTCGACAGTAACAGCTCGCTCCAAAGCACCACCATCTCCTGCCTTCAACGCCTACCCTCACCGACCCACCCGTTGACAACCACCTTTTCCCATACCCGACACCCACTTCAATAACCCGAGACCCTGCCTTTAATCACCTCCAGACCACGCAGATCGCCACCTTCGAGCACTCGGTTTCCTCTTCCACACCTCAGCCATCCTCGAGCAATCATCATTCCACCTTAATGTCGGGCCTACTCCATGCAACACCATAGACCGACCTCGTCTCCCCTTCGCACTACCATCAGCCGCCTCAGCCATACAACCCGCTACCTACAACCACTACAAGCTCCGACCACATCCCTTCCTCCAGTCGAAGCTTCCAAGTCTCGGCCTCTAGTCACCTTATGTTCCCCTCTTCCGCCAAAGTAACCAAGCATCTCCGCATCACCCTCCGCCTTCTCCAGATAGCAGCTCTAACCTCATGTGCCTCTCCCTCTTTGAATATATACATAAAGGTGTTTTACAGTAATTTTACAAATTTAAATATAATTGAAGTTATACATATACATATACATATAATATAAAGCTTGTTATGTGTGTTTTAATAAATATTTTAAAGTTTATAAACTTTGTTTACATAAATATATGTTATGTTAATGCTATTGTATGTAGGTATGTAGTTAATAACCTTATTTATTATAATTTTATGATTTTTAGATAAATTATGTAATAAGCTTAATATATATATATATATATATATATATATATATATATATATATATATATATATATATTATGTTAAAAAATTTATTGGAAGAACTTTGAAAGGGAATTGATGTGTTTTAAGAAATGTTGATTTTAGAAGAAAAAATTATTTATATATATATATGTACATATAACGAAGATTTTATTTTATAAAAGAAATAAAAATAATACAAAGGTTTTATTTCAATTTTAATATGTGCTTAAATTAAACAATGATTTTATATATATGTGTGTGTGTGTGTGTGTGTGTGTCTACACACTTTATTCCAATATGTGTTTATGTCAAATAATGATTTTAACCAATATATATATAGTTTATAAATATATAAGTTCACTTATAAATTTGATTCATCGAATCCATCGAGTTCTAGATCGTGACAGCTTCGCTTTGCCTTGGATTTTTTTGTAGAGTTTTGATTCAATTCATAACCCATCGTGTTGTCTATTTCCTCTAGCCTCGAAAGGTGAGCAATCACTCACGATTAACATCCTTATATTTAGTAATTTTGATTTCACTTGAAATGACAGTTGAAATATGCTGTTATTTAATTGTTGATTTTGATATGCCATTATCTGCAATTGTTTCTATGATGTATGACACCATAACCTGTTTTATATATTTGTTACTGATGATATATGCTTGTTGTTGATATACTATATTATTATCATATTTTTTTCTCACTCTTTAAGTTCCTTGTTAATTTAGAAATCCCTATGGGAAGAAATGACACACATCCGAATGATATTATAGAATAAGGAAAAATCGTTATGGGTTGAAATGATAAACCTAAGCGATTTTCATTGATTTTGAAATTTTGGGATTGCGGGTTGAAATGATATATACCCGTAAATATTTAATTTGCGGATTGAAATGATAAATAGTCATATCACTTGACCATAGGATAGAAAATACATACGGACACTGTTGGTCCATATTTTGAAAATGATTCCCAAAGTTTGAAAAGAAATATATGGGTTTTCATAAATATTGAATTTTAAAGATATAATATATATAAGCTATATTTTATATATGTATAAAATTTAGATTTTAAAATAATATGTTTTGAAAATTTTAAATTTATAAGTTAGTTTTGAATATATAATTTTAACATTTTTCTTATAATTTTTATTTATTTAAAATATATAAAATAAGATTTAATACAAAATAAATTTAATAACAAGATTTATTTTAATAAAAACTAATTTAATTTATATTCATATAATGTGTTTTAAAATATTTATTTGAATTTATATTAATATCTTTAAATAGATTTTGAAATAACTTTAAATAAATAGAGGTTGGAAAGACAAATTAAATTTGGCTTGAAATTTAGTTTGGTTAATAATTGAATTTAAAACAAAATAGATCTGGACTTACTGATTTTGAGGTTTGAAGATACGAAATTTAAAATTGGATAACTTGATTTTGAGTAAAGGTGATTAAATGAATATTTTCAAATATAAATAAATTGAAATTAAACATTTAGATTTGATCAAAATGTGTAATTTGAGATTTTATTTAACTGTTATTAAATTGATGAAGTGAATATTTTCCAATTTGAATAAAAATTAAATTTAAATGTTGAAATATAAATGAAACTTATATTGAAAATTGTTTGAATATCTAAATCTTGAATCTCATGGGAACTGAAATTATAGTTCAAGCTTGGATTTGAAATCGATAAGAATTGAAACAGTTCATTGAGAATTTGAATTGAACCTTTAACCTTTTAAATTTTAAAAGTGTTCAATAGGGATTGATTTAAATTGAATTTCGAAATTTAAGCTGATTTGGATCAATTGTGAAATTTGAGGAAACCATTTTTATTGTATAAAGTATCTCAATATATATAAACTATTTTAATATATAAATTATTTTAATATATAAATTATTTTAATATATAAATTATTTAATATATAAACTATTTTAATATATAAACTATTTTAATTTATAACTATTTTAATATATATACTATTTCAATATTTAAACTATTTAAGTTGGAAGTGTTATGATTTCAAAAGTGTTATGATTTCAAAAGTGTTATAATTTCAAAAGTGTTATAATTGGAAGTGCTACGATTAAGGAAATGAATATTATTTAAAGTGCATAATGATACCGAATTGATATGGTTTTAAAATGAATATGATATTTTGATATGAAATATAAACTATTTGAAATGAAATGACCACGGTGTGAAATAAGCGGTTGGATGTTAAAAGAGACCGGGATCGGATATTGTCATACTTTTTGCCAATACCGAAAACCACTTTAACAACCGTGTACGTGGTGGAGATACCAGAACGAAGTAGAATGGTTTGGCGACGATTCTATATGGTATTTACGTAGCCTTGACTCCCATAGGTCTGCTTGATGCGGCTAAAACATGAGCTATACCGGGTCAAGTGGAGTCATTCCCCCTATCGGGCACAATTCTATTCTATTGCTTTTGTGATTCGATTGGGTGCACCTTTGATTTGGGATTGTGTCCGAGGTTTGTGGTAGTAGCTGTTATGCGTTACCACCATTCCGGGAGTGAAAATGGTATGTCTACCCTGACATCGCCTTATGTGCCTTGTCACATGCCTTATCGTGCCTTCTACGAGTTTGGTTTGTAACATACCTATGAAGTGCCCTCTTAGTAAACCTCGTGGAGGAGCTTACGGTACTGTATAGACTAAGGGAATATATAAAATGTGTTAAGGGGGATATGGGTAACACCTTAACGCTATTTTATTAGTTTACTTTATTATAGACATATTATAATAGCAAATATTACTACATAGTAGATAGTACCACGGATCCCTAGAGGATGGAAATCCTGACTTGAATTGAATTTACTATATAAGAATGTTACTACATAGTAGATAGTATTTAAGTTGACATTTCACTTGAATTGAATTCACTATATAAGGATGTTAATCCTGACTCGAGTTTTTTGTGTTTTTCTTTATGCTCGGGTCAGACTAAGTGTCACAGCATTTGAGACTCGCCTTTGGAGATTGGAGCTTTGTTTTAAGATCCATCTATCCAGCTTTCAGTTATTTCAGTTTATTCCAGTCATTTATGTTCAGACTCGTTAACCGCTTATGTGTTTGAGACTACTTTTTATTTGAGATTCTGTTATATTTTGTTTCAGATGGTAGCTTCATGAACTACTATTTATCTATTCCGCTGCATATTGTTATATTACTCTGTGTTGTGATTCTTTGATTGATTTTATTTAATGTACATACTAAGTTTTGCAAAATATAAATTAACAATCTGTTATTTTGGGTGATTCAAGTCTGACATGTGCGGATGTGAATGGTTCGAAATAGCAGTCATTAAAGTTGGTATCAGAGCTCTGGTTTAGGCAAAACATGGCATATGGAGTAAAATTTAATTTCAGAATCATATTCGTTCGAGCTTGAAATTCTTAGTTAGGATCCTCCTAGATTAGGATTTCCCTCAAATTTTGAAACTATCCCTTTTTTTCTGAAAATTCCTTCTTGCCATGTTCATGTTCTTTTGATACTGGAGCATCCCATAGCTTCAACCTCAACTGTCAATTTCATCCTCGTGTGCATGACTCATTCCTTTGACGGTTCCGCCAATATTAGTATGATTTGTAAAGGGATGAAGTTCCTTTACAACACGTGTCGATTCATCGGAGATTTCTATATCCTCGGTTTCGATGCTTTTATCTCTTGTCAAGCCCGAATCATTTCTCTAGTAAACGATCAGGGTAATTCTCTTGTGATCGAATGCCGAATGCCTTGGGATTTGCATGCAGATTATCTTTTCTGTCTAGTGATCTTGATTCCACCAGACAGTCAGGGATTATCCTGATGTTTTGATGAAGTCATTCCTCCGCATGAGCGGGAATTTGAATTCTGCATCAACCTTATTATTGGATCTCGACCTGTAGTCTTCCTCCCAGACGAATGGTTTCTATGAATGGTTAGTCATCCCCTATGTATTAACCAATGTTTTTGCCTTCTTCGTTGATCTTACGAATCGCGTTTTCCGCGATGTTCTTAATAAGTTTGTCTCCCTTTTCATTAATGATGTTCATGTCTTTTCTAAGTTTCGGTTGACTCGGTTAAGGTCACTCGTGATTAATATAAGTTATCCATCTTAACACTTTCGTGATTTAATCATCTTATCTTCCTTTCGAGCTTATATTCTTAGTTAGAATTCTCTTTGATTAGGGTTCCACTAAATTTGAATCTCTATTCTTGTCTCAAAATCCATTCTTGAATTATCGCATGAGGGAGTGTATTTGTAATTAATATAAATTGTTTAATTGTGTTTCTTGAGTTGTTAAGGTTGAATTGGGTTTTCGATCAATTCGTTTGGCTAATGCTATCGATAGGAACTCCAAAACACTTAAACAGAGCAAACTAACACAATATTATTTTTTGAAATTTGTAATGAAATACTTTTTTGTATGATTATATTTTACATATATGAGTATAATCTTTTGAAATTAGATAGTTAAATGAATTAGCTATCAAAAATGATAATACTAGATTATAATTTATTATTTTGACAACATTCATAAATAGTTAACTATTGTTATATGTCATAAGGAGTTGAAATTTATAAAAATGGCTTATAAATTTAATTTGTAAAAGGAAATGTATTTAAATTAAGGACTTGAGAATTAAATTTTCGGTACTTTTCAAATTTAGTTTTCAAAGTATGGAAAGGTATATTATGTGAAAGTATTTTTGAGTGAAAAATTTGTTTTCGAAGATAGAAGAAATAAGTCAGGACTCTTCCCTTTTGTCGCTAGAAAATAATTTCGGTGATGACTGCAGCATCATCGACATTCATTTTTCGAGTCCCATAATGGAGAGACCAATTGGTAGCTTTGCTACACCTTTGTTTTGCAAAATGGATTTGAAATGGATTTCTGGAGTATGATTTGATTGACAATATATTTTTATATATATGGTTTAAAGTGAAACCGAAAATTTAACTTTCAGTTTTATGTTAAGTGATGGTTTTCAATTATTGAAATGAAAGGAAACTTTGAACAATTGGAGGGTCTAAAATAAAAAATGGAATAAAATGACTTGAAACAGTTGAACTAAGATAAAAATCTATTTGTATAATACTCAATTTCATTCCAAAATATATATAACTTACCTGATTATTCAAAAAGTTAGAATGTTATGCAAATATGTAACTGAAGGTTATACAACAAAAATTTAAACAGTAGAAATGTTCAAACAAAATTTTCTTAATATCAATATTATAAATAGAAGATAAACTGGCATAGTATTCAATTACATTAGAATCATTAACAAAAACTTACCTGGATAGGGTTTGAATGTAATTGAATAATATAAAATATGATGTAAGTAATAATATGTCCAAAAATGAAATTTTGTTAAGCGAAATTTAGAAATAAAAAATTTGATTATTATAGTGAATGTTTATACATTTAATTGATGTTATAAGTAATGTGAGTGAAATAAATTAAATAATAAAAGAAAAATACTATTTAAGTAAATAAATTTGGACTTAAGAATAGTTGAGATTGAATTATAAATGGAATTAACTTAAGTAAAGTCAAATGGATTAAATAAATGAGTTAAATAAAATAAATTTAGTTTGAAATTTTTTTCGTAACAAATGTTAATAAAATAAAATAAATTATTGATAGAGATACATTGAATTGAGATCATCCAAAATGTGAATACCATGAATGGTTATTAATTAAATAAAATGAATTGAAACCAAATTTGCTAAAAATAAATCAATTTAAAAACCGAAGAAATTTTAATGGTCTTTATCCGGTTTGAATTAATTATTGTATCTGGTATTTGGTGTTTCGAATCTATCTTTCTTTCTGTTACTTCTAATCTCCTATCTCATTCCTTTTCGAAGATGAAAATTTTTTGAATGGGGGAGAGTGTAATGACCCATAAATTTTAATGGTTTTTATAACGTAATTAACCGAAAATTTTGCTTGAAATTAAATAATTAAATTTAGAAATGAAAATTTGATATTTGGAATACGTCTACTTAAACATAGGAAACGGTAAATTTTTATTGGAAAATATGAAAGTAAATTCTGTTGTGTAATTTTCAATTTCAATATTAAATCGGTTAATTTGATGAAAACAAAATATTTTCAAAATTTGAATATTATTATATAATAAAACTGTAAACTATTTTCTGAGTGAGACATCATATTTCGTTTCGCCAAATTTGGACTGCTCTAGCCCCATTTATCTTATTTTCGGCATTTTAGCAGCATTTTCGGTACCGGATATTGAGTTTGATAGGTAGGTCGTATCGCTCATATATATGTTCATTATGTTCGTCTCGTCATGCTGATCTTTACGGTATATTCATTTAGGTGTTTTGGCGTTCGATGGATGGTGAAATCTATGAAATGATAGACAGTATCCGTACGGTTTTGAGCGTTTCGGTGTTCTGTTTTCTTTCACATCGTGTAGCCATCAAATAATGAATGTTCACCAGCCTTTATTATTTCCCTGGATTCATGAGTTGGCTTTCACTATTCCAATTGGTTGATATTTATGGGATGTCCTTTCATTTTCAGTTCAGTTCTTTGTTGCTTTTGGAGAAGGGATAAATATATATAAATATATATTATTAGTTGAATACAACTGCTCACTTCATCTTCTTCTCTGAAGCCTATTCATTTCTTTCTTCTCAAACCGTTCAACCCACCTTACTTTTCTTTCCTCCCTCGTCTCTTTAGTTTGTTGTTCTTTGTTTTATATTTATAAAAAAATTGAGAAAAGGTTTGCATTCGTTGTTTGCCTGTAGCCTGCATCGTCACCTTCCTATTGTCGATTCATCCATGAGCCGAACTGCACTCCGACCAACACTCGAACCTCACCTTCCTCGACCTCGCTCGCCTTTCCATGTCTACCCCACGCAACTCCGACCCCAAATCACAGCCTCGACAGCAGCAACTCGCTACAAAGCACCGCCATCTCCCGCCTTCAATGCTCATCCTCACTGACCCACCCACTGACAACCACCTTTCCCCATATCCGCCACTCACTTCAACAACCTGAGACCCCGCCTTTAACCACCTCTAGACCACGCCGATCACCATATTCGAGTGCTCGGTTTCCCTATCCATGCCTCCGCCTTCCTCGAGCAACCATCATTCCACCTTCACGCCGACCCTACCTTATGCAACACCAGAGACCGGCCTCGTCTCCCCATCGCATCAACATCAGCCGCCTCAGCCATAAAACCCGCTACCTACAACCACTGTAAGCTCCGATCACATCCCTTCCTCCAGCCGAAGCTTCCAAGTCTCGGCCTCCAATCACCCTATGTTCCCCTCTTCCGCCAAAGCAGCCAACCATCTCTACATAACCCTCCGCCTTCTCCAGCTAGCAGCCCTAACCTTATCTGCCTCTTACTCTTTAAATATACACATAAAGGTGTTTTACAATAATTTTCCAAATTTAAATATAATTGAAGTTATATATATACACACATTATAAAGCTTGTAGCATGTGTTTAAATAAATATTCTAAAGTTTATAAACTTTGTTTACATAAATATATGTTATGTTAATGTTATTGTATGTATGTAGATGATAACCTTATTTATTTAAATTTTATGATTTTTAGATAGATGTTGTAATAAGCTTAATATATATACATATATACTATGTTAAAAAATTTATTAGAAGAACTTTGAAAGGGAACTGATGCGTTTTAAGAAATGTTGATTTTAGAAGAAATATATATATATATATATATATATATTATGATGATTTTATTTTAGAAATGGAAGAAAAATAATACGAAGGTTTTGATATGTGTTTAAATTAAACAATAATTTTATATATGTATACATACACTTTATTCCAATATGTGTTTAAGTCAAATAATAATTTAAAAAAAATATAGTTTATAAATATATAAGTTCACTTATAAATTTGTTTCATCGAATCCATCGAGTTCTAGACCGTGCCAGCTTCGCTTCGCTTTGCCTTAGATTTTGTTGTAAACTTCGTAATTCAATTTGTAACCCGTCGTGTTGTCTATTTCCTCTACCTTCGAAAGGTGAGCAACCACTCACGATTAACTTCCTTATATTTAGTAAATTTGATTTCACTTGAAACGACAATTGAAATATGTTGTTAAATTTGAATATGTTGTTATTTAATTTTTGATTTTGATATGCCATTATCTGCAATTGTTTCTGTGATGTACGACTCCATAACCGGTTGTATATATTTGTTACCGATGATATATGCCTATTATTGATATATTATATTATTATCATATTTGTTCTCACTCTGCAATTTCCCTGCTAATTTATAAATACCTATGGGTTGAAATGATACACACCCAAACGATATTATAGAATAAGGGAAAATCGGTTGAAATGATAAACCAAAGCGATTTTCATTGATTTTGAAATTTAGGGATTGCAGGTTAAGATGATATATACCTATAAACATTTAATTTACGGGTTGAAATGATAAATATTCGTATCACTTGACCATAGGATAGAAAATTATATATAGACACCGTTGGTCTATATTTTGAAAATGATTCCTAAAGTTTGAAAAGAAATATACGGGTATTAATAAATATTGATTTTTAAAGATATAATATATACATATATATATATATATATATGTAGGCTATATTTTATATATGTATAAAATTTAGATCTTAAAATAATATGTTTTGGAAATTTTAAATTTATAAGTTAGTTTTGAAAATATAATTTTTAAGACTTTTCTTACAATTTTTATTTTTTCAAAATATATAAAATAAGATTTAATAAAAAATAAATTTAATAATAAGATTAAATTTAATAAAAATTAATTTAATTAGTATATATAATATGTTTTAAAATATTTATATGAATATATTTAAATAGATTTTGAATGAACTTTAAATAAATAGAGGTTGGAAAGATAAATTAAATTTGGCTTGAAATACAATTTGGTTAATAATTGAATTTGAATAAAAATTGATCTGGACTTATTTATTTTGAGGTTTGAAGATATGAAATTTAAAATTGGATAACTTGATTTTGAGTAAAGGTGAATAAAATAATATTTTTAAATATAAATATATTGAAATTAAAATTTTAGTTTTAATCAAAATGTGTAATTTAAGATTTTATTTAACTGTTATTAAAAAGATTAAGTGAATATTTTCCATTTGAATAAAAATTAAAGTTAAATGTTAAAATATAAAAGAAATTTATATTGAAAAATGTTTGAATATCTAAACCTTGAATCTTATTGGAATTGAAATGATAGTTCAACCCTGTGTTTGAAATCGATTAGAATTGAAATGGATTATTGAGAATTTGAATTGAACCACTAACCTTTTAAATTTTAAAATTGCTGAACAGGGATTGATTTAAATTTAATTTTGGAATTTAAGCTAATTTGAATCGATTTGTGAAATTTTAGTAAACTATTTTTATTATATAAAGTATTTCAATATATATAAACTATTTTAATATATAAATTATTTTAGTATAAATTATTTTAATACATAAATTATTTTAATATATAAACTATTTTAGTCTATAATTATTTTAATTTATGACTACTTTAATTTATAACTATTTTAATATATACATACTATTTCTATATTTAAACTGTTTAAGTTGGAAGTGTTATGATTTCAAAAGTGTCATAATTTTAAACGTGCTACGATTAAGGAAATGAATATTATTTAAAGTGAATAATGATATCTAATTGATATGGTTTTAAAATGATGATATTTTGATACGAAATATAAAATATTTGAAATGAAATGACCACGATGTTAAATAAGCGGTTGGTTGTTAAAGAGACCGGGGTCGGATATTGTCATACTCTCTGCCAATACCGAAAACCACTTTGACAACCGTGTACGTGGTGGAGATTCCAGAACAAAGTAGGATGGTTTGGCGATGATTCTATATGGTATTTACGTAGCCCTGACTCCCGCGAGTCAGCTTGATGTGGCTAAAACAGGAGCTATAATGGACCAAGTGGGCTCATTCCCCTTATCGGCGTTTCTTCGATACCATTCTATTGCTTTTGTGATTCGATTGGGTGCACCTTTGATTTGGGAGTGTGTCCGAGGTGTGCGGTATTAGTTACTATGCGTTACCACCAGTCCGAAAGTGCAAATGGTATGTCTACCCTGGCACTACCTTGAGTGCCTTGTCGCATGCCTTGTCGCGCCTTCTACAAGTTTGGTTTGTACCATACCTATGGAGTGCCCTCTGAGTAAACCTTACGGAGGAGCTTACGGTACTGTATAGACTATGGGAATATATAAAATGTGTTAAGGGGGATATGGGTAACGCCTTAGGGCTATTTTAGTAGTTTACTTCACTATAGACATATTATAATAGCGTATATTACTACATAGTAGATAGTTCCATCATCCATGGATCCTTAGAGGATGGAAATCCCAAACATCCTTTAAGTTTCTTGTATTTCATTTGGCATTTCACTTGAGTTGAATTTACTATATAAGAATGTTAATCCTGACTCAAGTGTTTTGTGTTTTGCTTTATGCTCGGGTCAGACTGAGTGTCGCGGCATTTGAGACTCACCTTTGGAGGTTAGAGCTTTGTTTGAAGATCTATCTATCCGGCTTTCAGTTATTTCAGTTTATTCCAGTCATTTATGTTTAGACTCGTCAGTTTCTTATGTGTTTGAGACTACTTTGTATTCGAAATTCTGTTATATTTTGTTTCATATAGTAGCTTCATAAATTACTATTTATCTATTCCGCTGCATATTTTTTTATTACTCTGTGTCTATGATTCTGTGATTGATTTTATTCACTATACATGCTAACTTCTGCCAAATATAAATTAACAATATGTTTTTTTGACGATTCAAGTCCGACCTATGCGGATGCGAATGGTTCGAAATAGCGGGTCGTTAAACACAGAGACTCAACACACATATGAAAATTGATTGCACTCAAACATAAAAATTCACAACACTACATACACACACAAACATATAAACATACAAACTCATGCACTCAAAACACATAGACACACACTCAAAAGAAGAGCACAACACGCCCATAACTCAAACACATTTACACACAAAAGTACACACGCAACCACAGTACATTGCATATGCACCCATCATAGCAATGCAAAATATAAGTCACAACACAAACCCAATACTCATCCCAAATATACATACACACACATACACACACATGTGCAGCGCCCAGTCTCACACTAATAAGAACACAGTCTTGCATTTACCAGGAACACAGCCACGCACAAACAAAAGAATACACACACCACATAGACCCGCATACATACATTTACCCATCGGTGCATCGGACACTCATGACCAATCCATCGGTCGGTATTGCATGCAGCAACTGTTCTACAGGTTGTGCATCCGTTACACGGTTCCGGCTAACTTCGATGACCTAATTCTCCTTCGGCCGATGCACACAATGTTTTACAACCAATCATCGAACAAATTTATGCATATATATATATATATGTGATTAGCCATAGATTGTGTGAGTGAAACACTCACTTGTATTATGCATTCATCTTCTTCTTCTCTCTTCGTACCTGCACGCACACGCCCAACACCCGTTCGATACAGCTAAACTCAATCTGCTCTTCACCGAAGCTATTTAAGAGTATGGAGATGAACATATCCTAGTTTTAAGATTTTAGTTATTTATTTGATTTGTTTTAAATTTTCAAAGGAAAGAGGGTTGGTGGTTACTTGCTTCAGTAGAAAGATGCTAATGAAGTGGAGTGATAAGTGATATGGTTATTGGAGAATGATAATTCTCGAAGAAAATGGGCATTGGTTTGAAGACTTAAACTTGAGTTTGAGCCTTGTATTAGGCTTGAGATAAAATATCTCTAATTTTGTTTTCTTTTAGTTTTAAAGACAAAATTCTATTTAATTAATATGAATACTAATTCCAATTAAAACCACTTCTTTACCAAATCAATATTATATCTCAATTTCTTCACTTTTGTAAAATTTATTTCCACATTGTTTATTTATTTAAATTTTAAATATCATCTGGCATGATTTAAATCCTTCTATTAAATAATTTCAAAAAAATTATTGAATAAATCTCTAAATTCCAATTTAATTAAGCAAATTGCTATTATTAACCTTAATTAAGTATTATAAAAAAATTGGATTGTTACAGACTTACCTCCTTATCAAAATTGTATCCTCGCAATGTCCTATAGTGAAGATAATCATATTATTTTTGCTTTTATTTTAAATATAAACACTTACTATACATGCGAATTACTTTTCAAATTTACAAAATACTTTATTTAAATAATTCATTTTCCAAAAATTACATATATTTTCCAAGATTCCATTTCATTCTAATTCAAATATGATTCAAATTCAAATACAGTCCAATTTAAAATTTTCCTCAATGCCAACTTAAAATATTTTAACAAAAACCAAATCTCATTAACAAATCTTTACTAAAATCGCCTTTTTATTTCTAATAAAATATCTTTCAATATGTTTCTTAGTTTCAAAACATTCTATTATAACCAAAATTATTTGCAAATAATACTTTACAAATCCTTTTTATAAATTTATTTAAACATTTTACTCTTTTTGAATTAATACCAAGAAGGACCTTTAAACTTTTTCCTAAAATTTGACATTTTGAGACTATTACTATATTCTTTTATAATATGTTGCCAAATAATCAATATAACACTTATTACTGGAAAAAAATCATTTCAAATATTTTCTCACAAAAATCATTTACTCCAAACTAACTTTAATTAAAATATTATCTAAAATATTTAACATTTACAAAATACTTTAATTTTTTTCAAAATACTCATGTCTTTTCAAAACACTATATCCAAATGTCTCGTTCCAATGTTTAGGAATCCCCATCGATAAAGTTGATCGGGCGTAACGATCAGAATTCTTAAACTACTATATAGATAAATTAACACAACTTTATTTCCAAAATTATCTATAAGCATTGGTCAACAATAATCGATATTTACATATATTATAAATCTTTACTACTATCAAACACGTATAATCCCAAAACATTTCAAAATTACCTATAATTACTAACACACACAAATATATATATATATATATATATATATATATATACTTTACACTAAACCATTTCAACAAACCTTTTATGATATCTAATAAACACCATTCTTCTTCATTTAGAACAAAAATAAATCAATAGTCATATTCATTCCATGACTTGGTAAAATGCACACAAATTTCAAAATTAAATTCAACACTAACCATTTCAAATAACCAAACAAACTAAAGAGACTAAAATAAATGCATTCAACAGAAACAAATAAATAAATAAATTTTCAACTGCATATTCTGATCAAAATCAAATCAAAACTCAACTACAATATCAAGTCAAACACCACAAGATAATACAAAACCATCCAAATTCATAAATACAATTGCTACTGGTTGGACTAACTCCATTCGTCATTGCTACTTCAACCATTTAATACTTCATACTTAAAAGAAAGAAATTAATTATATATTTAAATACATATATTTGTAAAATCATAAATACATCCCTTAATGATTACGCCAATAATCATCCTATATATAATATTCTATATTACCCTACACTTCCAAGGGTCTGGGATTCTAAATCTCATTTAAAGTCTCGACTCGTGTCTCTGATATAAGATGTATTGTTCTAAACCTGCTCTGATACCATAATGTGAAAACTCCACCTCTATACACATACTATCTAAGAGTATTTCAGAGTACTACTATCAGAAAATATGGAGAATGAGGGTATATGGGGTACACACGTGAATATTCCCATGGACTGACACTGCTACGTATTAAAATGTCAATTGAATAGCTCATTAATTACGTGTCCAGTATCGCTACAGAGTAATAAACACGTGTACTTCTAGGATAGAACAATACATAATATACAGTGAATTACATAGAGCATGGAGTCTGAAACACAATGATAATATAATATACACAGACAATGTGTATACAATAAGGGTACAACTCAATACAAATGTTAAATATCTCAATGTAAGTATCAAAATATACAGTGAGTAATTGACATATATATACCATAGAACATCCTAATATATGTCTCCTCTGAGCCGGACAAAATAAATGTTGGTCATGTCGTCCCTATATCTGAAATGTCTCGAGTTGAGTCGAGTATTACATAAATAACATATGGGTCAGACTATGTCTAATCAAATATCATATTAGGGACAACACACTATAAATATGGAATAATAACATGATACTCTACCATAAGTAATCAAATTATCAAACAACGTCAATGAATGCACATAAATATAGTAATGAATGCCTTAAATAAATGTATAATGCCATAGATAATTATCAAGGCATCACATCACCCAAATATCTCATATTCATGTAAAACAATCAGAAGTGATATCAAAAGATGTCATCACCCATATAGAAACACATAATCTCATAAACCACAAAATCAACATAAATTAGTGAATCGCATATATCCAAAAATAATTATAAAATTTAGAAATATCATTAAAGGAGATATTACCAAGTATAATCAGGCTAGCACGAAGCATTGTCCAAATATATCTCTCGACTTAATAAAAATCATCAATACAAATAAAATAGGATAGGCCATCTATCAAATATTAAGAAATGTATCGCATGTATAATCTCATCTCCTCATATAACATCCATGTGTAAATATCATGATGGGAAATGACAGACATAAAGTCCCAAGTAGAGTCATATATATAATAGTGTCCAGCATCTGACCCACATCAGTGCTTCAATGAGGTGTATAAATCGTATATGCCAATGTACTGCTCCATTAGTACCAAAAAAGAGATTGATAGAACTAAGCAAGCTCCATAGACACTAAGTTTGTATAGTCTTAGTTACTTTACAGTAATCGTGATATGTATCCACCGATGTGCTCGTCAATGCGAGGACTCTTAAGTCATGACACTACAGATTCCCCTATAGATAACAAATTGCTAGCCCAGATGACATAGGGGCGATCGCACAAAGTGGAAGCACTAAGATATATATATATGTGTGTGTGTGTGTGTGTATGTGTGTGTGTGTGTGTGTGTGTGTGTGTGTTTTTATGTATGTATATGTGTGTGTATATGTAAAAGGTGTCGTACATTTAGGTTGCGACTCCACAATCAGGCCGCCAGAGTGGATACCGACCATCTGGTTCTCTCCGACAAACATAATAGGAGTACATCGTAATAGTGGCATATAGAACCAATACATGTAGACATGGAGTCATGGTCATCGTTGGGCATAAAGCTTCACTTGCTAATTATAGGCAGAAAGCCATATATCACTACATGTATCACTTTACACTATCTACTCTACTCTCGTCACATGAGTATCATCTACTTACTACGAATAGCCGAATAAATATCATAATAGCATCCCATATCACTACGTGATACTCAAATGTTTATTCCCTTTGACTAACACTGCTATGTATTAAAATGTCAATTGAATAGCTCATCAATTGTGCATCCAGTATCGGTACAGAGTAATAAACACGTGTATTTTCAAGATAGAACAATACATAATATACAGTGCATTACAAAGAGCACGAAGTCTAGACGCAATGATAATATAATAAATAAACACATACACACACAATGGGTATACAATAAGGGTACATCCATGTGTAAATATCATGACGGGAAATGACAAACATAAAGTCCCAAGTAGAGTCGTATGTATAATAGTATCCAACACCCAACCCACATCAATGCTACAATGAGGTTATAAATCGTATATGCCAATCTACTATTCCGTTAGTACCAAAAAAGAGATTGATAGCACTAAGCAAGCTCCAGAGATACTAAGTTTCTACAGTCTTTAGTTACCTTATAGTCATCGTGATATGTATCCAACGATGTGCTCGTCAATGCAAAGACTCTTAAGTCATGACACTACAGATTCCCCTATAGGTAACAAATTGCTGGCTTAGATGACATAGGGGCGATCGCACAAAGCGAAATCACTAAGCTATATATATGTATTATATATATATACATGTTTGTGTGTGTGTAAAAGGTGTCGTAGATTTAGGGTGCGACCCCACGATCAGGCCGCCAGAGTGGACACCGACCTTCTGGTTCTCTCCAACAAACATAATAGGAGTACATCGTAATAGTGGCATATAAAACAAATACATGTAGACATGAAGTCATGCTCATCGTTAGGCACAAAGCTTTACCCGCTAAATATAGGCACAAAGCCATATATCACTACGTGTATTACCTTACACTATCTACTATATTCCCGTTACGTGAATATCATCTACTTTCAACGAATAAATATCACAATAGCATCCCATACCACTGCATGATATTCAAATGTTTATTCACCACTTATAAACTCGATTCATTTCTACACTGTTTTATATAATGAGTCTAATGAATAACCAAAGAAATATTATCGAAAATCCATACCAAACGTGTTATAACTCTATTTATTTAGATTTCTCTTCATACAGAATACAATATCATAAAATCATACAGAAAGATGTCATCATCGTATCATATAAAATCGTTAACTAAATCAATATCAATGATGAATCACTCATATCATCAGAATCAATGTACAGAAGATAAGAAATCGAAAACAGAAACTAATATAAGAATAGATTATTCAAATAAATATAAATAAAGGAATCGATACTTAATAATAAAACATTCAAAACATATAATTTTATAATGAAAAAATATAAATATTCATAAATGAACAATGAATAAGTATTCTAGGGTAACTAGAATTTAAGTTAAATTATAATTTTATTATTTACAAAGAATAACTAATCTTTAAGTTTCAAATATAAATTTAAATATTCACTAAATATATTAGAAAATTCAATTCTTTCATTTTGAAATCCAAAATATTTTATAAACTAATTTTTTACATATTTCAATTATTTCACTTTTATTAAATAATTTAAATACTACTTACATATAATTCAATCTAATAACAACAGAAGAGTTATCAAAATTGTAGCATAAAAATAGACAATTTAATTAAATATGTATGTACATAACAACTAAATGATTAATGTAACAAGGCTTAAACAAAGAAAATACACTGCATTACAAGGTCAAATATCAAAAAACATGAATAGCAACAAGGCCTGAAGGATGAAATATGCCAACACTTCCACAAGAGCGTGCATACACAGACTCAACACACATATTAAAACTGACTGCACTCAGACATAAAATTTCACAGCACTATATACTCATACACAAATATATACACATACATATTCGTGCACTGAAAACACATAGACATGTACTCAAGAATAGAACCTATGCAGTTAAAGTGCTCAGAAGAATCAATGCGGCGGAGGTGAAAAAAGTCATAGCAGGGATATAACGAGGATATAGAGGGATATAGCGGATGGCTCTAAAATATCATATAAAACTCGTACTTAGTGTTTTAAAAAATATATAAATGGAAATTAAGTGAAAAATTAACATTCAGTTTAATTATAAATAATACATAAATAATTTTAAATTAAAACATATGCGAATATATAGTAAATAAACGTAAAACTGTTATATAACATAATTGGATTTATTAGAATATAAGAGTATTTTCATTTCTGATAATATATTAAAAATTCAATTAAATAAATTAATTTCATTATTTTATAATGTATAAATCTCATTTTTCAATTCATTTCTTTTAAAGAAGATATAGCAGAATGTAGCAGGAATAACGGGATATAGCGGAAATAGCAGGCTTCGAAAAGACTATATTCGGGGCTATATGGAAACATCATAGGGGTAGAAATCCGTAATGAGATATAGTAGGATTATAGCGGGGCATTATATACACAGAACAGAACACAACACACATAGCACAAACACACAAAAGTACAACGCAACCATAGTACACTACATACGCACCCAACATGTCCATGCACAAGATCACTCACATCACAAATGTAAAGACTCGTATTTTACGTATTGAGGGATCGTAAAATATTTTTATTTAATTCATATAAAGTCGTATGATTCTATAATTTTGGGTTATAACTCTAAGGGTCATTGTACACACCTATTATTTTTCCTGGATATCCATGTGACCATTTTGACGTTGAAAACTTTGTTTGGGCTATAACTTTTGATGGGAGTTGAATTAGGGTCTCAAACTAGTTCCATTGCTTCTGAATAATAGTTTTCCATTCCGTAAAGTGGTGATAGTAGAAAAGCGAGCCAACATTGTTAACACAAATTAAGTTCCTTTTGAGAAAATAAATACTTCAAAGATTTATGATCGGTATAGAGAATAAATTTCTCTCCCAAAAGATAATGACGCCAAATCCGAAGGGAAAAAACAATAGCTGCGAGCTCTAAATCATGGGTGGCATATCTAGTCTCAGCAGGCTTTAATTGCCTAGAAGCATAAGCAATAACACGTTCACTTTTCATAAGAATGGCACCCAATCCAATGCGACTAGCATCGGTATAGACAATAAAATCTTGGTTTCCTTCGGGAATCACAAGAATAGGAGCAACGGAAAGGAGTTCTTTTAATTTCTGAAAAGAAGCTTCACAATTGTCCGACCAAATGTATTTAACTCCCTTCTTTGTCAAACTAGTAAGAGGCACGGAAATTTTAGAAAAGTCTTTTATGAACCGGCGGTTATAGCCCGCCAATGCAAGGAAACTACGAATTTCCATCACACTCTCCGGTCTCTTCCAATTTTGAATCGCTTCAATCTTTGAAGGATCCATGGAAATTTCGGATTCGGACATAATATGACCGAGAAACTTCACACAAGATTGCCAAAAGTGGAATTTAGAAAATTTTGCTTTTAATTGATTACTCCTAAGATTTCCCAACACAATCCGAAGATGCTTTTCATGTTCCTTCTCAGTTTTTGAATTCAATAGAATATCATCAATAAAGATGAGAACAAATCGATCGAGGAATTCTTTGAAAACTCAATTCATAAGCTCAACAAAATAAGCCGGAGCATTCGTTAAACCAAATGGCATAACAAGCCATTCATACGATCCATAACGAGTACGGAATGATGTCAAAGGAATGCTATCCTCTGCAATACGAAGCTGATGAAAACCGGTTGCCAAGTCCAAATGTGAAAAGACTCTAGCACCACTAAGTTGATCGAATAGATCATCAATCCGAGGTAAAGGATATTTATTCTTGATAGTAAAATCATTAAGCGTGCGGTGGTCAATGCAAATCCTAAGTGTACCATCGGATTTCTTCACAAAAATAGCGGAACCTCCCCAAGGAGAGGAACTAGAATGAATAAATTGCTTCGTCCCCAATTCGGATAATTGTCTACGCATCTCCTTATTCTCTTTATTGGACATTCGATAAGGAGGACGAGTAGTAGGTAAAGCTCCAGGAATTAGATTAATTCTGAACTCAACTGCTCGCTTAGGTGGTAATCCTAAAACGGACTCAAATATGTCGAAAAATTCACGAACAACGTGAACAAGAGAAATGACATCTTCCTCATCATCATTATCGTCATCATGAGGATTTAGAGAATATAAGGATGCTTCCAAAGTGGAATCCAAATCTTTAAGAACAATAGAAATCTGATTAACAGATTGTGGATGTCGAAGATAAATAGTCCGCACAGGAAATAGGATATGAGCCTCATAACGGTTAAGCCAATCCATTACCAAAATCATTCCAAAGCCTAAGTAACGCATGACATGCAAATCGGCTTGGAAAGAAAAATCACACAAAATAATCTCGACATCACTACAAAGCAAACTGGGTGTTGCGGATCCACCGACCGGATTCGCGATTCTCAAAGAAGTCATTAAAGCAAAAACACTTAAAGAAAAAGTATCAACAAGTTCCTTTAATATAAAAGAATGGGACGCACTCGTATCAAAAAGATCTCGAATAGAATGATCACGAAACACAATAATGCCATCAAGGATAGAATGAGAAATACCTTGACCAAGAGAAGTGTTGCAAGGGGCTTGCGCCACATTAAGCTTTCCCTCCTTCTTGTTTTGGAGTTTGGGGCATGCAGATAAATAATGATCTGGGCTTTTGCAATAGCGACAAGCGCGGGGCTTTGAACACTTATTCACATAATGGTCCTTAGAACCACAATTGTAGCATTGCCCACCACTAGAGGCAGAAGTCTTCACTGCCGAAGATGCTTGTTTCCCCCTTTTTATTGAGATAAGGACCATTGAATTTATTAGGCCTTTTCTTGTTGTTGTTGAAGTTTGGTTTGGCACTCCCAACTTCAACATCACTCTCCCTATCTTCCTCTTCAAGATGAAGAGAGATATCAATGAGTTGATCAAAAGAAACTTCTAATTTTAGAAGTAATGGCTTCTTGAGATTTTTGTTCAAGCCATAGACAAATCTTTGGTTCTTCTTCAATGGGGTGTTTATGTATTCGACCCCGTATTTAGAAAGAGATTCGAAAGATGCGACATATTCCGTCATAGAAGATTCACCTTGAACAAGGTCAATAAAACGACGGGCTAAAGTCACCTTCTCAGCTTCCGACACAAACTTTAATTCGAACCATCCCCGGAAATACTCCTAGGTAAGATCCATTACATTCATTTTAGAAATCAGAAGCTCGTACCAGTCTAATGCTCTTTCTTGGAGTATACTAGAGGCCACCTAGACACGGTGAAGATCGATAAGATTCATGTGAGAAAAGATTCAATCGCATGTTCGTAGTCAAGCTTGGACCTGAATGAAGCTTTCGGAACCCCAGAATGGCTTCCCACCCAAGTTGGTATAGTCACTGCACAAGCGTGCAAACCCGGATTTAGGGTGAGTAGGCTCTGGAATGGGTCCGGCAGCTTGAGCATTCTTCACAAGATCAAGAAGTTGTTGTGTAGACATAAATACTCCATCTTGGGGAGTAGCACTAGATTGACTGGCACTAGGACGATTTGATCTAACCATTTCTCTTCTTTAAGAAAGAAAGAATAAGAAAGGTTATTCTCAAAATAATTATCAAACAATCATGATTGATAAAACAAGGAATCATAAAAGAAAATAGGATAGCACGGTACGAAGGCACGAATCAAATCCTAAGGCACGACTCCTAAGAAAGACTTAGGACAATGATCCTTGCTAGATTATTCTACATTGTTTCGAAATTTGGCTCTGATACCAAGCTGTGACGCCCCACCTCTATACCCACGCTAGCCAAGGACACTACGGGGTAATGCAGTCAACTAGCGCGGAGAATAAGGCTGTTGAGGAGCGACCATCTGTATAATTGCTTTGTGCGAGTTCCGATATGCCAGATAGTATAATATGCATTTCTTTTCAAGAGGAAATCCGACATATCGACGCAAACCCAAAGCTACTACACAATGGCTATATGTAATCTTCGAAAACAAATATAGAAATATCATAACACAAATCAGTCACAGAAGTTCATATCCCAAATGCAGAAACAGATATGAATATTACACACAAAAGTGTATATCAGAGTAGTGGTCTAACAAGATCCACAGTAAAACAAAAGAATAGGTACGAGTGCTAGACAAAAGAACATGTATACATCAAGGAGTCTCTATCTCGAATGTATAACAACAAAAACTACCAATATAGTGTAGTTAGCCAAAAGTCAGAATAATAATCCCAGATGTGGAATCAAGCATAAGCACCTATAACATCTCGGTAAGACCCGAGTATTATTAAATAAGAAAATAATAAACGGATCAGTCTAACTATAAATATCAGATAAAATGAGATAGAATATGAGATGTGACAAAAACGTATGATAACAATAATGCCATTCAATGACAAATATACCTTAGATAACATGTAAATCATACAACATCTCAAGAAATCTCAAAACACAGAAAAGAATGTCATATTCTTTATTTTTGTTCACCACACCATAAATATTGACAATTATATCAATTCCAATCACAAAAGTTAATGACACGCAAATTCACCAATGCAAAAATATTGATAAAACTTATCAATGTAAATCACGAAAATTGGTGAAACACAAATTCTAGAAATCATCAACAAGAAATCCAGAAATCACAAAGATGGGAGGGAGGCCTATCACAAAACAAGAGCATGAAAGCTCACCAACACGTGTATCACAAAACGGAATGCTATTCCATGGTTGCTAACCATTAATTTTGAGCCGAGGCTCCACAAAACGGCCCGAAGACCATGGGTTGCTGCCCCACCAATTTGAGTCGAAACTCCACAAAAACGGGGTTTAGTCTCCTTCGCAGACAAAGAGACATTGCACAATGCTAGTCTAAATCACAGAAATGATCATCATCGATCACCAAGAAGTGTCAATTACACTAAGCTACTAAATAAATGAGTTTAGCTTCATGTCTCATAACCACTAGCTTAACTTAAATATCTACGAACGAATTATAGATCTCCACTAGAAAATTATCATAAGAGATTCAATCGAACAAGTCCAAGAATTAACCAACGAAGTAAACGCAAGCGTTTCATACCACTTGTTTTACTAAGTAGTTTAATTAGATTTCTCATACGAGTGAGGTAAGGTTTGTATATACTAGTAGATTGGAAAACGGTTTAAGAAACGAGCTTTGTAATAAACTAGTGTTGAAATCGTTTTGATGAAAGAGTTTTGATATTTACTACTAGTATTGAAACCTTTATATTTTTAAAGTGACAAATCACAGAAATGATTGTAGAACAATCAATCACCAAAATTCACATTCGAACACGTGAATAAAATCCAAAGAAATCGATACCGAATCAACCAAAATGGATATTCCCAAAAACCCCGAAGAAAATGTCATCAAAGTCGATAATAAATGATAACAACAAAAGGGAAACAATAAGAATCGTTAAATTTGGAAACTCAAGCTAAATATGCAAAACAGGCAAAAACAAGCATATTCAGACGGCTGAAATGTATGATTCAGACGTCTGAATCTGGAAAATAAAATATTTTCCAGAACATAATTCAAACATCTGAATCTATAAATTCAGACGTTTGGAAATGCCAATTTTTAGCTTATTTCTTCTTTGGATCAATTCAAACTAATTCAGACGTCTGGAACCTTTAATTTAGATGTATGAATACTGGGGAATAAAAATTCCCAGTATAATATTTGTAATAGCCCGCAAATCCGTACCCCTTGAGTCAACACTATTTTACAACAATCAACTCAAGTTGCACAGAAATACGAACCATTTGGGTTTAAGAAGAAGAGGTAGAAGAAGAGAAAACAAAATCAACATCAGAATCTAACCATCGCAGCGGAATAAAATATATAGTAAATAATCTTTACTCAAAATCAAATATATCAGTTTACACATATTACATCATCAGAGTACATCAGTCACAGCTCACATCAATAACATACAATGGGTACACAACAACTCAACTCAGCGGAAATATATAAATACAAGTACGAAAATACGTATCGTCATCCAGCTCGTCTCCTGAGCTCCACAGCATCATATCCTGTATTCTATAATACTCGGTCTGACCCGAGCATTACAGTTAAATAATACCCGAGTCAGTCTGGATTACCAGCATGAGAAAATCACACCCAATTGATTATTAAAGTTTCAAAAATCCTTTAGAAACAAAAGCATCTCGTAAGACCACGCCACAAATAAACATGTCGGGTTTTTACCTTACGATAGCTAAAACAATTTTTATATAAATCCTCTGATATTATAATAGGGTCTATATACAAATACTTACAAAATAGCCGAAATTGTTACATTCATTAAATTCCAGCTACTAGCCACCGAAGTGGGTAATACAAACAAAACTCGTACAAGGCTCGTAGGAAAAATGGATTTCCAACAATGACTAGGCACTGGGGTACCACCTGTCACAGTACGGGGCCTAGATCACCGTACCAAGGATTACTCCCTTCATCCCCTGCAACACAAGGCCGGAACCATTCCTTACTGAACAGTCCCGAACAAGATAAACCCCGTGGTTGGCACGACCAACCACCCACTAAGCCGAAATATATATAAAAAGGGACATCTAGACAGGGGAATTATCTTGTCCTGCTTGGGCATGACCCACCTAACCTTGCTGCATATCCCCTGATTTTCAGTCATTCCCATTTGATGAGGCTTGAGGCTAAGCGTTACCTTTTAGAACGTTTCACTTAGAATGCCCATCGCCCACCCAACGATGTTTCGCAAGCATTCATCCATACAAGTCCGTCCCGGGTTCGAACGGAACCGAAGGCACTACTCCTACTACATCCATTTTGGAAATATCCTCAGGATTAGTAGCGACTAGTCCTTGCACTTCACTGCTCCATCTTCAACTCTGAACACGTTTTTCGCACGAAACGTACAAACCGGATCGAAGTGGTTTTCGAGAAATAAATCTCGATCCCGGTCTCTTCGAAACGATCAACGCATTGGTCCAATATTGATAGTCGGTTATTTAACTATCAATTTCTATTCACAAACATCCATCAAACAATAAATAAATTTCCAAATTACTTATTACCTTCCAAATATCTTCACAAGATATATTTCTATTTTCAACCCTTTGAAAACAGTTTCAAATCCCTCATTCTTTTCAGAATCAACTTTCCCAAATATTTTCTATCTCCTCTGAAACCACCAAGTACAAAACTAGATTTAAAAATAATTTAAAACACTTTACTTAGAAATATATATACTTTTAAAACATTTAAATCGAACTACTTAAATAATTTGATTAAAATACATCTTATATGAATATTTGAAAATAAAGTTACTTAATAAAATATAAAATTAGATTTCCACCCTTTGAAACAAAATACTATGTCACTTTTCAAATAATTACTACTATAATAATTTTGAGGAAATATTTATCTTGAAATTTAAATATTAGGATAATAAATTTTTCAAAACAAACCTTTTAAAAACAATTTTAAAATTTATTAGCTTATATTTAAAATTTATTTGAAAGCGTACTTAGTGATCCAGGAAGAATTCCAGCTTCAAACATTTAAATCAATTTTCCAGATTGATTTTCAATTTATTCCATTTGAAATAAGTTTCTTAAATTACTCAATTCATTTCAAATTTCATTTAATTATGCACTTAATTATTATTGTTATTCTTTTCCATTTGATTTTAAATCTTTTAACTGAAATATACAAATTTCAGCTTTTCCCAACTTCTTCTTTATTATTATATATTTTTTCTTCAAAAATTTAAATCTTGCATTTTAAATAAATGTTTTGTTCTTTAATTAATATCGTTGAAGATTGTAATCCAATAACTTCCTGTTTATTCAAATTTCCTTTCTATACTTCACAATTTATTTATTTATTAGAAATTTAAAGTCACATTATTTCTTCTCCAATTCGTTCTTAAATTTATTCAAACTTTCTATAATTATTTCGCTTACAAATTTACTTCTTTTATTATCTTACAAAAATCCAATTTATATATTTTTGGTAATTCATCATACCCAATTATATCCAATCGAACCATAGCATTCAATGTACCAATAAAGATCATCATAGGATATCAAATAAATCACAACAGAGGATATGAAATAATTTAAATAAATATTGAGGGGTCCAGTTGGATCCCTCCAACCCGTTTTCCCTGCATCCACAGACGTTAGCATCAAATAATATGCCAATTCCAGAATATATCATACTATAGCACATCAATCAATCAATTTCAACCATTCAAACAATTATTTTAAATTTAATCATTTAAATTTAAATATAAATTGAGTGAGATTAACTCACCTTTGATTTTAGTATGAAATCTGATCCAATCTCGACTTGATTTCCTTTCAAATTTTGACCTTGAATAAATAATTCACAATTTATTATTATTTGGAATTACCAAACAATCTATTACCACTTATTTATTTTCCATTTTAAAATTTGAATTCACCAATAAATCATTCTACTCTAATAAGTTGGGTTTAAACCAATAATTTATTTCGTTGAATAAATTTAATTTAGACTAACTTTTCCTCAATCAAAAATTTTAGTAACTGAGATAATTAAATAAGTAAATTGATCAGTAATTTAATTTAAACTAATTTCCCTTAAAATCCTTTAGTGACTAAAATAGATTTTAATTAAGTTAACTAAACAAATATATTACTTTAAAGTTAAACTAGTAACTTCAAAATGTGAACTTGTTATATTTATTTCTTCTGAGATTATTTTATCTACTTATAAAAATTATTTACATAGATTTAAAAATCTATTTTTATACTAACTTCAACATACAAAATCCCTTCATATTTTCCTAAATAATTTATAGACTTCAAAAGTCTAATTCTACAAAAACTTTATCATTCAAAAACTAACTATTTAATTTAACTGATAACTTCTCTTTAAAACATATATATACTTATATATATTCATTAATTCAAAAATTAAATGAATAAATACCTCACTGTAAATATCTTACTGTATTTTAAAACTTCAACTTCAGTTATAATATACATATATACATGTACTCTGAAACCTGAATATATATATTTACATAGAAGATTCAATCGAGACAGAGGATACTCACAGCAAGAAGAAGCCTAAAATCCAGCATCTTTTAGGATGCCGACGTTAACGCCGCATCCCTGCTTCCCAACCCTAGCCTCAACCATCTGAGACGATCACCAACCTTCTACCCGTCGTCATTCCCAACTGCGCGCGCACCCATTACACATCCTTTTCCCCCAAATGCAGTTGCCATCGACCACCAGAGATGCGAGCCGCATCGGAGACTCCACATCGGCCGATCGTGAAAAGAGCGCGGCCCCTAGCTAGTCGCGATCCCCTCCCCAGGTCACGATCCTCACCGTCGCAACCTCGCTTAACCCACGTGCCTCAGTCGCCGACCCCTTGCTTGAATCGAAATCGAACTGACCTTGTTTTCTATTACTCTCGAAACGGCTTCATGAATCGAAAAAAAAGAGGGTACTTCGCTCGATCCGGGGAATCAAATGAAGAACGAAAAGATGCGATTTTGTTTCGTTAGCCAATCTCTTTTTTTTTTTTAAAAACTGTGGATCAGCTGTGTATTTAAAAGATGAAGTGAAGGAAGTTGCAGCCATGGATTTATTTTAGGAAGGGACCGATTTTTGGTTTTCTCTATTATTCTCGGCTGAAAGGAAGACGTAAATTGGTGATAGCGTGTGGGAGACGCTTTGCTACAGTAACGTGAAGTGAAATGAAAATACCCTGATGTGAAAGGATTTCAACTGATTGACTCGGATGTATTAAATTCTCGATTCAAGTTCCAACACGTTTACTTACCGTATGCTCTTACAACAACTCCAATCACTACGAAATTTGGAATCCGATAATAATACAATATCACGGATCCAATGAAACTGGTTTCGTCGAATTCCGAGACTGTGCCTCGGAAGGCTATTTTTCAATTCAATTTAAACGATATATTTTTAAAACTGACCAAACCACTGTTAAGTTCAATTTTACAACTTTTATTATTTTCAGTGCTATCAATATAAAATTTTCAAGCCTTCAAATTATTTTTAACAGGCTTAAAACTTCAAATTTCATATTCCACCCAATTCCAAATCATTTAATTTAATAATTTAATCATCAAAGAAATTGTGATATTTAAAATTTAAGTTAAAATTACTCTATTGAACATTCAAAAGCAATTAAATATTCCGATTTAGCGGCTTAAAAATTCCGGGTCGTCACATTTCTCCCCCCTTAAAAGAATTTCGTCCTCGAAATTACTAACTAGGAAGAATGGTTCGATACCCGTTTCTTTTCCTCAAAACCAAACAATTCAATATCCAACCAACTATCTTCTGTAAAAGACTATTATTATTCTTATTAACTTTCCAATCCTTTCCCTAGTTTGCAAACCATCCTATTCGCTCAATCATTCAAGTTTCAATTTAAAACCAAATTTTGACTTATCAAAATTTTTCTAACTCCCTAAATTCCCAAAAAATTTTGCCAGCGTCTCCTTTGCGCGGCTAGCTCGGTACAACTACAAAATGGCTCTACGGCCTCCCAAATCCAAAAAGAAAACAAAAAGCCAAGTGGCTCAATCGAAATCCAAATCAAATTCCATACCAAATTTAAATGCGTACCTTTTGTCGGGCAATTCAAATTTATCTCTTGAAATCAAATCCAATTTCATTTTCCCTTTTATAATATCTGCATATCCTGCTTAGCACTAACATCCAATCACAATATCCCAAAATATTTTATCGACTTTCTAACAAAATGTCAATATCTTTTCATTTCAATATTATCTTAGATTATATTTGTAATATCAATTTCCAATCTAAAATTTTACCACTCCTTTCTTAAGTTAGTATAAACATTTTATATGTTTCTTATCTTAATTTCTCTTTACCTCTTTTGGTTTATACTTATTTCTATTCAAATCGATTTCCACATTACATATGTATTTCATTTATTTTCAACTTTGAATTTTTTTAAATTTTATCCTTCATTTATAACTAATTTAAGTCATTACTTTAATTAGATTCATTTACTGACTTATTTTAATTTCCAATTCTAAATAGTTTTGTCGTTAACAAGATTTTCCAAAATTTTCAAAAAATTTCTAACTCCCAAAATTTCTGAAATTTTTTGGCAGAGTCCCCTTTGTACGGAGGAGCTTTTGCAATTTGACAAAAGAGATAAATATATATACATCGACCCACACGGTCGGAAAAACCAAAAACTGTTCATATTTCCTATTTTTATTGCGTAGGCGTACCTTATTTGGCATTTTAAGCAAGCAGCTTATTATTTTTAGCAAATAGCACAACCAAATCCAGCCACACGACTTCCAGGTACCTGTACTTACTCAATTCAACATGTAAGTACCGAATATATGAAGTTTAACAGTATATCACTTATTCACACTAGTTAAAACATATGAATTCTAAAAGAAACTCATACCAAACATTTCCTGTAAGCAATTCATATAGTTTCATGCTAATTCAACTGTTCCAATTAATTTATAACCATTTTCACTCAGTTCGGATGGTTTTCGATTCATTTGTATACAACTCCGTCAATTTGAATTGTTTAGAACTCAATTGCTTACTTTTAATTTATTCTTAAGCAAATTGAACCCATATTTAATTCAATTGCTTTCAAAATCAATTTATTTTACTTCCACCAACTCATAGAATTTTAATTACTTCCATTTAAATCCAATGACAATTTATTCTATGCAATTTGACAAGATTTATGTGAATAAATAAGTATTTATGTTTTATAACCAATTTAAATGGATTTCAACTCAATTTATACTGGATTCTGTTCCATTTTCAATTTATTCACAATCCATATATTTACATTCCATTCCATATTTGTTTGATCCGAACTATTTTATTTAGCTCAAAAACAATCCAAGCTATTTCATTTAATAACCATTTCTCAACTTATTTAAACCACATTTCATTTGATACTTATTTATTCTATCATTCATTTATTCAATTTAATTAGTTTATCCACATTTACTTAAACCATTCTAATAAACTCAAAACATTCTATTTTCCTTATTGTCTCCAGTTATTTCAATTAAAATTTATTCTTACTTGATTTAAATCCAATCCACTATTATTAAACTAAATTTTAAGTTGAATGCAATTCAACTCATTTCCAATTATTTTTTCAGCTTAAGTTTATCCACATTTACTTAAGCCCATTTTATTTTCCAGTAAATCTCTTCTTCTTTTTTCTCACTCTATTCTTAATCATTTCCTTTTTGCAATTAAATTTCTCTTTCCAATTCAATTTGATTCTATCTCAATCCAATCTCATTTCAAACTTATTTGATTAGTTATTATAAAATTTTACCTTTTAGATTTAACCCATTCACTTTATTTCCTGGCTATTTCCAAGATATCTTCACTTATGGATTTTATTTGTACATTCAAACATTGCTATTTTAATCCATTTACATTTTTATCCGATACACTTCAATTCTAATTTTAATTAATAACTCAAGTTCTGATTCTTTTTTTTTTCTTTTAATTTGCCACCCAATTTATTAACTCACAATTCAGCTTCATTCTCAATTACTTTCACTTCATCAACAATTTGAATCAATTTTAATTTATAACTTGAGTTTATTTCCAACTTCATCATAAACTTACAATTCAATTCCATTAACTAATTTATTATCCAATTAGTTCTCCCCTTATTCATAATCCAACACTTGAATTTTTATTCCAAATATCACCCCATTTAATTTTCTTAAGTTCAATATTTATTTTATACTTCAAGTTTGGATCCTCATTTCATTTTTCAATTTATCAAAATATTGATTCTGGGCATTGTATTCCATTTTCAATTTAATAAGTCACAACTTATTATTTTATACAATTCCATTCATCATAAGCTGGAATATATTCATCTTTTATTTTTAACTCAAGCCTTCTATTTATTTATGGCCCAAGCATATTTTATTTCCATGGATCTTTAATTCTTTTATAAGTTATTCTGGTTTATTTATTTCAATCCAATCCTTATTCAATTTATTTCTCATTTATTCAGGTAAGAATTTAATTTCATTAATTAATTCAATTGAATTCTCATCCCAACTCAATTTTACTTTAACTCGGATTTATTTAACTCAATTCGATTTCAACTCAATTCGAATACAACTGGATATTCTTTCAGCTTATTCAATTAATTTCAATCCAGTCAAAAAAAAATTATTTTCAAATCCAAGTTAATTTCATTTTCAACTTTTCTCTTTAAATTCTAATTCCAACATTCAAAGCCTATATTTCCTTCCTGATTTAAAACTCAACTCAATTTTATAAGCTTACAATTTATCTCATCGGGATTTTTAAACTTCCGGCTTTAGTTTCAAATTGATTTGAAATCTCCAACATCTCACATCACATTTCTCAAAAATTAAACCAATCCTGTTTTATTCCCAACAAATTTCCTTTGAGATTTTCAAAAACAACTAGCTTTTCAGAGCAAATCAATTTTTGGGAGCAATCCATCACTTAGGAATTCGAAAATGAATACTGATGATGCGGCCGTCATCATCAGAATTATTTTCCAATAATCCAAATGATTTCAATGCTATATCACTTTCAAAATCCCTTTAAAACAATTTCCTTTTAGAAATATCTCCAAAACAATTGTGCTATTATTTATTTTCAAAACACTACCAAAATCTCCAGGATTTAAATTTTCCAATCCTGCTTAAATCAATTTTACTATGATTCATTTGCACAGCTTATGCTAATAAAAATTCTTATTTGATTATATTTCAATTTATAAATTACAATTATAATTCATATTTATATGTTTAATTTTATAATGAATTTATTCCCTTAAACTTCGGTTATATTTTCAATTTCTAGTTAAATTTTCACTTAACAATGATAATACTTTAATATTATCATTCCTAACATCCAAGCAACCATATATTAGCTAAATAGTTTACAAAACTTTTATTTGTATCAAAATATATTTTGGGTAAAATTATTTCATTTACCCACATTTAAAACAATACCGTGTCAATTGTTCTATTCAAGTGTTTAGAAACCCCTTCGATACAGTTGCGCAGACTGTGTCGACGAAGGTTCATATGCCACTCAATAAATCAACCAACACAATATTAAAACAATTTATATTCACTAACAAATACGCGCTCATATATATATATATATATATATATATATATATATATATATATATATATATATTAATATGCTCAAACTCATTTTAGAATACTATAGACTCTATTTTAAATGAGTAATTCCCACCAGAGCCAAGGTTATCTCAACCTAAGCTCTAATACCAACTGTAACAGCCCGCAAATCCGTACCCCTTGAGTCAACACTATTTTACAACAATCAACTCAAGTTGCACAGAAATACGAACCATTTGGGTTTAAGAAGAAGAGGTAGAAGAAGAGAAAACAAAATCAACATCAGAATCTAACCATCGCAGCGGAATAAAATATAATAAATAGTAAATAATCTTTACTCAAAATCAAATATATCAGTTTACACATATTACATCATCAGAGTACATCAGTCACAGCTCACATCAATAACATACAATGGGTACACAACAACTCAACTCAGCGGAAATATATAAATACAAGTACGAAAATACGTATCGTCATCCAGCTCGTCTCCTGAGCTCCACAGCATCATATCCTGTATTCTATAATACTCGGTCTGACCCGAGCATTACAGTTAAATAATACCCGAGTCACTCTGGATTACCAGCATGAGAAAATCACACCCAATTGATTATTAAAGTTTCAAAAATCCTTTAAAAACAAAAGCATCTCGTAAGACCACGCCACAAATAAACATGTCGGGTTTTTACCTTACGATAGCTAAAACAATTTTTATATAAATCCTCTGATATTATAATAGGGTCTATATACAAATACTTATAAAATAGCCGAAATTGTTACATTCATTAAATTCCAGCTACTAGCCACCGAAGTGGGTAATACAAACAAAACTCGTACAAGGCTCGTAGGAAAAATGGATTTCCAACAATGACTAGGCACTGGGGTACCACCTGTCACAGTACGGGGCCTAGATCACCGTACCGAGGATTACTCCCTTCATCCCCCGCAACACAAGGCCGGAACCATTCCTTACTGAACAGTCCCGAACAAGATAAACCCCGTGGTTGGCACGACCAACCACCCACTAAGCCGAAATATATATAAAAAGGGACATCTAGACAGGGGAATTATCTTGTCCTGCTTGGGCATGACCCACCTAACCTTGCTGCATATCCCCTGATTTTCAATCATTCCCATTTGATGAGGCTTGAGGCTAAGCGTTACCTTTTAGAACGTTTCACTTAGAATGCCCATCGCCCACCCGATGATGTTTCGCAAGCATTCATCCATACAAGTCCGTCCCGGGTTCGAACGGAACCGAAGGCACTACTCCTACTACATCCATTTTGGAAATATCCTCAGGATTAGTAGCGACTAGTCCTTGCACTTCACTGCTCCATCTTCAACTCTGAACACGTTTTTCGCACGAAACGTACAAACCGGATCGAAGTGGTTTTCGAGAAATAAATCTCGATCCCGGTCTCTTCGAAACGATCAACGCATTGGTCCAATATTGATAGTCGGTTATTTAACTATCAATTTCTATTCACAAACATCCATCAAACAATAAATAAATTTCCAAATTACTTATTACCTTCCAAATATCTTCACAAGATATATTTCTATTTTCAACCCTTTGAAAACAGTTTCAAATCCCTCATTCTTTTCAGAATCAACTTTCCCAAATATTTTCTATCTCCTCTGAAACCACCAAGTACAAAACTAGATTTAAAAATAATTTAAAACACTTTACTTAGAAATATATATACTTTTAAAACATTTAAATCGAACTACTTAAATAATTTGATTAAAATACATCTTATATGAATATTTGAAAATAAAGTTACTTAATAAAATATAAAATTAGATTTCCACCCTTTGAAACAAAATACTATGTCACTTTTCAAATAATTACTACTATAATAATTTTGAGGAAATATTTACCTTGAAATTTAAATATTAGGATAATAAATTTTTCAAAACAAACCTTTTAAAAACAATTTTAAAATTTATTAGCTTATATTTAAAATTTATTTGAAAGCGTACTTAGTGATCCAGGAAGAATTCCAGCTTCAAACATTTAAATCAATTTTCCAGATTGGTTTTCAATTTATTCCATTTGAAATAAGTTTCTTAAATTACTCAATTCATTTCAAATTTCATTTAATTATGCACTTAATTATTATTGTTATTCTTTTCCATTTGATTTTAAATCTTTTAACTGAAATATACAAATTTCAGCTTTTCCCAACTTCTTCTTTATTATTATATATTTTTTCTTCAAAAATTTAAATCTTCCATTTTAAATAAATGTTTTGTTCTTTAATTAATATCGTTGAAGATTGTAATCCAATAACTTCCTGTTTATTCAAATTTCCTTTCTATACTTCACAATTTATTTATTTATTAGAAATTTAAAGTCACATTATTTCTTCTCCAATTCGTTCTTAAATTTATTCAAACTTTCTATAATTATTTCGCTTACAAATTTACTTCTTTTATTATCTTACAAAAATCCAATTTATATATTTTTGGTAATTCATCATACCCAATTATATCCAGTCGAACCATAGCATTCAATGTACCAATAAATATCATCATAGGATATCAAATAAATCACAACAGAGGATATGAAATAATTTAAATAAATATTGAGGGGTCCAGTTGGATCCCTCCAACCTGTTTTCCCTGCATCCACAGACGTTAGCATCACATAATATGCCAATTCCAGAATATATCATACTATAGCACATCAATCAATCAATTTCAACCATTCAAACAATTATTTTAAATTTAATCATTTAAATTTAAATATAAACTGAGTGAGATTAACTCACCTTTGATTTTAGTACGAAATCTGATCCAATCTCGACTTGATTTCCTTTCAAATTTTGACCTTGAATAAACAATTCACAATTTATTATTATTTGGACTTACCAAACAATCTATTACCACTTATTTATTTTCCATTTCAAAATTTGAATTCACCAATAAATCATTCTACTCTAATAAGTTGGGTTTAAACCAATAATTTATTTTGTTGAATAAATTTAGTTTAGACTAACTTTTCCTCAATCAAAAATTTTAGTAACTGAGATAATTAAATAAGTAAATTGATCAATAATTTAATTTAAACTAATTTCCCTTAAAATCCTTTAGTGACTAAATTAGATTTTAATTAAGTTAACTAAACAAATATATTACTTTAAAGTTAAACTAGTAACTTCAAAATGTGAACTTGTTATATTTATTTCTTCTGAGATTATTTTATCTACTTATAAAAGTTATTTACATAGATTTAAAAATCTATTTTTATACTAACTTCAACATACAAAATCCCTTCATATTTTCCTAAATAATTTATAGACTTCAAAAGTCTAATTCTACAAAAACTTTATCATTCAAAAACTAACTATTTAATTTAACTGATAACTTCTCTTTAAAACATATATATACTTATATATATTCATTAATTCAAAAATTAAATGAATAAATACCTCACTGTAAATATCTTACTGTATTTTAAAACTTCAACTTCAGTTATAATATACATATATACATGTACTCTGAAACCTGAATATATATATTTACAAAGAAGATTCAATCGAGACAGAGGATACTCACAGCAAGAAGAAGCCTAAAATCCAGCATCTTTTAGGATGCCGACGTTAACGCAGCATCCCTGCTTCCCAACCCTAGCCTCAACCATCTGAGACGATCACCAACCTTCTACCCGCCGTCATTCCCAACTGCGCGCGCACCCATTACACATCCTTTTCCCCCAAATGCAGTTGCCATCGACCACCAGAGATGCGAGCTGCATCGGAGACTCCACATCGGCCGATCGTGATAAGAGCGCGGCCCCTAGCTAGTCGCGATCCCCTCCCCAGGTCACGATCCTCACCGTCGCAACCTCGCTTAACCCACGCGCCTCAGTCGCCGACCCCTTGCTTGAATCGAAATCGAACTGACCTTGTTTTCTATTACTCTCGAGACGGCTTCATGAATCGAAAAAAAGAGGGATAGTTCGCTCGATCCGGGGAATCAAATGAAGAACGAAAAGACTTGATTTTGTTTCGTTAGCCAATCTCTTTTTTTTCTAAAAAAAAAACTGAGGATCAGCTGTGTATTTAAAAGATGAAGTGAAGGAAGTTGCAGCCATGGATTTATTTTAGGAAGGGACCGATTTTTGGTTTTCTCTATTATTCTCGGCTGAAAGGAAGACGTAAATTGGTGATAGCGTGTGGGAGACGCTTTGCTACAGTAACGTGAAGTGAAATGAAAATATCCTGATGTGAAAGGATTTCAACTGATTGACTCGGATGTATTAAATTCTCGATTCAAGTTCCAACACGTTTACTTACCGTATGCTCTTACAACAACTCCAATCACTACGAAATTTGGATTCCGATAATAATACAATATCTCGGATCCAATGAAACTAGTTTCGTCGAATTCCGAGACTGTGCCTCGGAAGGCTATTTTTCAATTCAATTTAAACGATATATTTTTAAAACTGACCAAACCACTGTTAAGTTCAATTTTACAACTTTTATTATTTTCAGTGCTATCAATATAAAATTTTCAAGCCTTCAAATTATTTTTAACAGGCTTAAAACTTCAAATTTCATATTCCACCCAATTCCAAATTATTTAATTTAATAATTTAATCATCAAATAAATTGTGATATTTAAAATTTAAGTTAAAATTACTCTATTGAACATTCAAAAGCAATTAAATATTCCGATTTAACGGCTTAAAAATTCCGGGTCGTCACAATATTCATACGTCTGAATCCTACGTTTCAGACGTCTGAAACTGAAGTTCAGGGCATTCCCTGAACCTAGGCCAATGATGGCCAAAACGATGATCGAAAGCGATCGGATGAGCAACAACGACTAAGGATTTATGCCAAGCGACAACCCAGCCTTAAAGGCTCTTCGATATGCCTTGAATATCAATGTCCAAATATCCATAATAGGATTTCATAAAATTAGACCAAAACACCAAAAATTGGAATACTCACCAAATCAATCCAAATCCAAATCAAATGCACGTGAATAAGTGTTAGGAATTCATACCTAACAACAAGGATAAATATAAACATAGATGTGAGATAAAAATCTCACCTTTTTACACAAAAACAAGGAAGGAGAAGCTTGAAAACAAAGGAGGATCAACCACTCTTCAACACAACCCAAATGAGCTTGAATCTAAGCTCAAAAGAAGAACATTCCCTAAGTTAGGTTTAGGAAATTTTTGAAATTGGAAGGAGAAAGAGTTGGAGAAGAAGAAGAGGACGCTTAGCAATAGCTTCTTTTTGAATTTGGAGCAAGAATTCGAGTTTGCAATTGGAACTAGGGCTTGGAATTTCTATTTCCCATTCTCTTCCCCCATTTTTAGTTGTGCTTGAGCTTTAGAATGAAAATGAATGAATGGAAGAAGAGAAGGACTGAGTTGGTGTATAAATTGGGTGGAACCCAAACCTAAAAGCCCATTAGCAAATTGCAAAATACGGCTTACTCCAAACATATCGAAGTTTATTCTCAAAAAGGTCATAAACGTCATTTTGAACTCAATGGGGGTAGTCTCGAGTCCTAATTCGACCTTCGCAAAAAGTAGTTTTTCGAACAAAAATCCGACTAACGATGAAATATTTAAATAAAATATTTAAATATTCAATCGTAAAATATGCGGGTTGTTACATAGATCGTGCGTCCGATATGAAAGTAGGGTTTAAAATTAAAAAGAAAATTGAAATTAGTATATTTAAAATTTGTACAAACTTAAAAACGCTGTAACTTTTTCATACGAGGTCCGTTTTTCATGAAGCAAATTGCATTGGGTCCCTATCGACGAGCACTGCATTTTAGAGATAGTTTGGAGTTGATTGAAGCTAGTGAGAATTTTGGGTAAAATTAAACATATGATTCATTTGATTCGGAATAAAACACTGCAATTGCTATTGGAGACAACGTGAGTACAACTCACTCTTTCTAACTCACTGATATTTTTATATAAGTGAGAATAAATTTATTTTATGCTGATTCATGATTGTTTGGATGATATATTATATATTGTATATATATTGATTGGTATTTGTATATGTTCCTGCCTATTGGAGCAGATGAGACCCTATACGTTTCCAAGTATGAGCGGATGACTCTTTGTACGCGTGTCTGCCTCAACGCGGGCATTGTACACATATTCTAATATGTATATTTGTTGCAGGGGATAGGTTGGAGAGATCCAACTGGATTCCTCACTAGTGTTAATTTTATTTACAGATATTGTGATATATGATGTTATCATATGATATATGATGTTTTGGTTGCTGTGATTGATGTATTTAGTGATGCTGCAGCATTGGGCCTATTTTGGAATTTTAAAAATGTTAAAGTGATGATTTCCAAATTTAAAAGCATTTTTAAGTGGTTTTGGAGATATACGTTTTATTTAATTTTGAAGTGCTAAATAAATGAATTTATTTTAAATAAATGTTATAATTTTTATGTTATATAAATTATGATTTTTGTGAAATATAATTGAAATGTGATTTTTGAAATATGGAGTTAATGATTTTTTTGAAATAGTTTAAATGGAACTTTTTGATTTATTATAAATGGTTTATATATAAGATTTATAAAATTGAATTTTTATAAATCGAAGTAATGAAACTGTGAAGGAGTTTTATAGGAGTTAAAACGGAGTAATAATTGGATTTATAAGTGAATAAGATTTAAAATTAGTGAAGTTATAAAAAGAATGATTTTGGAAATAAAGAGATTTATAAGTAATTAGCTTATAAATCGGATTTGAAATGTAAATGAGAGATAAAGGAATCGGTTAATTAAGGTTTTTGATAAGTTGAAGTTTTAATAAAATAGAAATGCGAGTTTATAAACATTGTTTATACATCCGAAATCAATCGAATTTGATAAGTTAAATATAGAAGATTACTAAAGAAAATATATCCACGATTTTGGACAGTGGATAATCATTTAATTAAATGTGCAATAGTAATGAATTTGGTAAAGGAGATATATCCACGATTTTGGATAATGGATTATCCTTTAATAAATGTGTAGAAATGTTGGATTTGGTAAATGAACTATATTCACAGTTTTGGACGGTGAATAATCTTTTAAATTAAATAAGTGTTTTGGAAGTGATATTTTAAATGGAGTTAAATGATTTAAATATGTTTTAAAATGTGTGAAGTATCGAAACCATAGATTTGAACATTCATTGTTGAAATAGACGTTTTCGAGAAATAAGAAAATGATGGACTATAATACTGTTGTTATAGTAAATGATTTTCGAAAGGAAATGTTTTGTATAGTATATGGGATTTATATTTCTATTTATTTTCTATTCCCTATACAAGTGATTTTGGGTTGTCGTAACGATGTTTTACGCAATATTCGTTTTAACCCAAATAAAAGATATTAAAGAGAATGTTTTTCTTATAGAACAAAATATATACTTAATCCTGATTTAAGTATATGTAATATTTTCTAATTATTGAAAATAAATAGAATTGTGAATTACTTATTAAATAATTATATGGAAATGTTTTCCAATATTAAAATATTGAAATGGTGTTCAGAATATATCTTTTTAAAGATAATTTGAAGTGAATATTTGGCAAATGATTTAATTAATAAAAGATTAATTAAAAGGGCCTATTGATTGTTATGGTGCTGAATATTTGTTTGTTTGCTTTGATAGTCAAATAACTGACTATCGAATTTGGCCAAATTTTAGTTCCATGACTTGATGTGGGAACTATTTAGTCGTACACTTAGTACGTAGCCTCGTTTGTAGGCTTGATTATCGTTTGTTTTAAGGATGTTGATTCGTATAGTGCAGAGTATTACTCCAATCTATCAAGCTTCCTTCTTAGCCCGAAGGATAGCAAGTTGAAAGTTGGAGACGTGGTAAGTCTATGAGATTTATTTTCCGTGTGAGGTTGAGAAATGCTTTTGCGTTGTTGGTGCGAAGAGACCGAGATCAGATTTATCTGAAAACCAATTTGGACCAACGTATGTGCGTTCGATTATGCAGGTTATTGATGATATTGATATTTAGGATTTTCAGAGTGGGGGACTGCTTATTGATCGTTTGGGGTTAAAATCCTATATACATCTCGTAGCAGTGGTCTCTTCATTATGAAATATCCAATACGAGGCATATTCGCTCTAATCTTAGGAATTTTCCAACATGATGTGGTAGGAAAGTACCTTCGGTTTGTCCTGTTCTGGGCAACTTTTATGGATGTTTGTCTGACATTGCATTTCTAAAGATTACGTACATTGGTTTTCACAAACGTACATCATTGGTGGTGGAGAAAGCAACTTCTCTTAGCTTAACACCCTCCTTAAGACGTATGAGATTAAGGGTTGTATTTTTGTGGAAGGCAAGTAGTCAACGAAAATGTCCGTGTGGCATTCAAAGTGATGTGATATGTGATATAGGAAAGGTAATCGTTACCTCAGGGCTCATCAACCGAAATGACCAAAATAGGGTTAGATGCAGCAAGGCTAAGTGGGTCGCTTCCAAATAGGATATGATCATCCTCTTCTAGATATATCTTTACACGCTATGTTGTATCAAATTATTGTGGTTTGTATGTTATGAGGCCCTCGGAAAAGGTCGGTAACGACTGGAGGATGACATAATCGGTACCATCTAGTTATAGAGGTGGGCCAGTCTTGTGTTGGTAGAGGGCAGATGTTCTGTGCCTCGGGACATCCATCTAGAGATGTACGCTTCAAAAGGTAGTCACTTCACCTGGTCGTTTGTACGGAAATCCAAACTCCACTACATGATTTCCATTTTGGTTGTATTACCCAATTGGGATATATGCTGGAATTTAATCAATGTAACAATTTCGGCTATGATTAATATTATTTGTGCAATAGACACTATTATAATATAACATGAATTTGATATGAGATGTTTTAAATATCATAAGGTAAAAACATGTCCGTGTTTATGTGTGGACTTGTCTTACAAGATACTTTTGTTTTGATAGAGGAAAATTTTGGTGATTTAATAAATTCAGTTGAGTGTATTTCTCATGCTGGTTTACCAGACTGATCCAAGAATTCTTCCCTTTCAATGCTTGGGTCAGACCGTGTATATTCATAGTTTTAGATTTGGTGCTTTTGGAGCTTCAGCAGGAGAGCTGGAGATCTTCATTTCGTATACACGTACCTATTTTGTTTGATTATCTGCTGCATTGTTACTTAGTTGTTGTTTATTATCGGCAATTGTGAGGACAAATTATTATAACTGTACAGGCTGATAATTACTAATTGATTGTTGAACTCTGACTAATGTATGTATATACAATTTCTGTTTTGTAAAGATCATTGATATGATATTATATGTTTTCCGCTTCGATGTGAGATTTTGTATTGTTCGGTTTTGTTCTATCTTCTCCCTTTCTTCTCTTCTCTTCTTCTCTTTTTTTTCTTTCTCTTAACTTTCCGTCAGCCTGTGCTTTTTGGTTCGGACATGTGTGGTTTATTGTCGATCCAGAGGGTACGGATTTACGGGTCGTCACATTTGGTATTAGAGCTTAGATTTTGTATGTTCCTAAGCTTTGATGTATACTCAATATAGACAGGGACAGTAGCACCCTAGATTGAATTGTGTGTATTATATATATGAGCGCATATTTGTTAGTGGATATAAAATGTTTTATATTGTGTTTTCTTATCCGTTTAGTTGTTTGTGAATTCTGGTCGGTACGTGGGACACCATATCATCGATAGGGATTTCTAAACACTTAAACGAGGCAAGTCGACATAGTATTATTTTAAATTGGGTAAATGAAATAATTTTACCTCAATTATATTTTATATATAAAAGAAACAATTTTTCAGGAATTATTAAAGTGTATATAAACTGATTATTTGGTTGTTGAAAATGTAAATATATGTAAGTTAATAAAAAGTTGTTTGAATAATCTAAATAAAAACAAAAATTGTAAAAGAATAAATTGAATAAGAAAATAAATTATATAGTATGAAATTTTAATTAATATGATTTACAATTGCGAAATAATCTTATATGTAAGAAATGAAACTATTTGAGTTATAAATAAAAATGAATTTAAACTAAGAATTTGAAATTTTGAATCCTGTTGATTTTAGAAGTTATTTTTCAAAGTAAAGAGGCTATATTGTTATAAATCTAAGTAAGACAAAAGAATTTGAAACGATCTTATATAAGTGAAGTGAATAGTGAAATTATATAAGTGAAAGATTTACAAATAAAAGAAAATATTTTTATAAGAATATAAAGCACTGAATTCACTACTCTTACTGGGAAATCATAAGGGTAATGACTGCAGCATCATCAATATCATTTTCGAGTTTCCGTGTGATGGATTTGCAACGAATTTTAAATTGAAATCGAAGTTTTGTCGTGATAAACAAATTTGAATTTAAAATCCAAGTTGAAATTGATAAATATAAGTAAAATGAGTTTTGGACTTATAATGTGAAATAATAAAAATTTAACTTGGTAAAGTAAATAAATTTGAGTAGCATAATAAAATATATGATTTGAAATTTAACTAAAGGAAGGTTAAATAATTTGAACTAGATTAGATAAGTTGTTGAAATGGAAATTTAACTGAAGTGGTAAGCGATTATATAATATGAATTTGGAAGTTTAAATAACGAGTTATATAATTTATAAAGTGAGAAAATGTAAGTAAAACCAAATATTAAAATGGTTAAACAATTTTGTTACGTAGAACAAAATCTGAGTTTGAATAAGTGATAGGAAATTTGACTTAAGTAAAGTTAAACAAAATAAAATTTGAATTGAATTAGTAGTGAACTTAAGTTGTATAGTGAAAGTAAATGCAAGTGAGAATGAAAAGGAATATAACTTAAGTAATGTTGAACGAAGTTGATTTTGGTATCGAAGTAAATTAATAAATTGAAGTGATGAATATACAAAGTAAAATTGACTAATAAGAAGTTAATGAACTGAAGTAGTTAAATGGATATGAACTTGAGTTATAAAAAGAAATTCAACTTTAATGGTAAAAGTAAATATAGTGAATACTAGAATTCAATCTAAATTGGATAATTGAATATTAAACCAGTTGAAATTAAATGTGTTAAACCAAAATGAATGTTGAAAGTAAAGTAAATAAATTTGATTATGTTGGTTTTACATTGTTGGTTAGATGAATATTAATTGATTGTGTAGAAATTCATATGAAATTGAATTGATGAAATTGAAAGCTAAATAATTAAATTCAAATTGAAAGTTAAGTAAATTTAATTAGAATTGAATTCAATTGAATTGAAAGTGAGTTAACTTGAAGGTAAATTAGTGAATGTAAACTAATTGAATATGAATAAATCAATTCAGTAAAAATCCAATGTTAATGAAACAGATGTGAATAAATTGAAACCAATTCAATGAATATTAATGAAAAGTGAATGTACATTGATTTGGTTATGGATTTGTTGGATGATAGTTGTTTGATTGTTGGATTTGTTGCTTATTAATGGCATTTGTTATATTGGCATATGTAGTTGTTGTGTTGGTATATTTTGTATATTGCTATTACTTTCATATATACATGTTTCTCATTTGTTTGTTGAGTGTTTAGTAGGTGCGGATGACGTATGCTTCGCATTTGGAGCTTGCTTTCGCGCTATATTAGCCGTATATGCTCGCTAATAATATATAGGTTACATATCTCGGATTACATATCGTGCTTTTATACTTTTTTCCCTACGGGATGCCTCATCATCGAAGATGAGATGTATATTTGTGATATATATATATATATATGTTGTGATCCTACTATGATCGAACCACGCAAAGGAGACTATGGCGAATTTTCTTTTAAAATTTGAGGCGTTAGAAAATTTTAGGAAAATTTTGAAAAATAAAATTTTGATATTGAGTTAGGTAAACAGTATTAGTTGGTTTTGAAAAGATAATTAAGAATGTATTCGAAAACTTAGAAAAGTTTTTGTACGAAGTTTAACTAAATGATTTTTGAAAAGTTAATGGATTTTGTGACTTTTCCTTACTTCGTAATTTCAAGAACGAAATTCTTTTAAGTAGAGAAGAATGTAACGACCCATAATTTTAGTCATTCAAAATTAGGATATTTAATTAATTTTAAATATTCAAAAGTTAAAATAAACTATATTTCGAATATAGTGATTTAATTGAATAATTAAATCGATAATTTAATACTTGAAATTGTGTAAATAATTGGAAATTGAATTTAATGTGAATAAAAATGATTTATAAAGTTGAATTAAGTCCTATTTGAATTAGAATGATGTTAGTGAACTTTTATAATTGAGTTAAAAGTTAATCTAGAAATTGAATATTTTAATATTTAATTAATGCGTAAAAATAGTCATTTTTCAAACCGTCTCGTATTTTGACAAAACCAATTTCATTGGATCTGTAATATTATTTTATTGTAAGATTTCAAATTTCATGTCAATCGGATTACGGTGTGTCTCGGGCAAGCTAAAAGGCGTAGAAATCTGTTTAAGTGAAATTTTTTAATTTAAATAATTCGATTCGAAAACCTATCTTTCAAATATGATCGAATTGGCTCCCGATATATATTCCATTGCGTTCAGAATAGGTGTAAAACATTATAAATGCCACGCTACATGCTTCATTTGGAGTTCGTAAAAAATTCGGGTAAATAGTGTCACGAGAATTTTCTATAAAAGGACCTGTTTTTTTTTCTATTTTCGTCAAAACCATAATGGGCTAGGGCTTGCCGCTGGCAAATAATTCAATAGTCGAAATCCTATCTTCTTCTTCCTTTAATTAAAGGGATATATAAGTAATTAACTTATAAATCGGATTTGAAATGTAAATGAGAGATAAATAGAATCAGTTAATTAAGGGATTTGATAAGTTGAAGTTTTTATAAAATAGGTATGTGAGTTTATAAACATTGTTTATACATCCCAAATCAATTGAATTTGATAAGTTAAATATAGAAGATTATTAAAGAAATTATGTCCACGATTTTGGACAGTGGATAATCCTTTAATTAAATATGCAATAGTAATGAATTTGGTAAAGGAGATATATCCATGATTTTGGACAGTGGATTATCCTTTAATAAAGGTGTAGAAATGTTGGATTTGGTAAATGAGCTATATTCATGATTTTGGATAGTGAATAATCTTTTAAACTAAATAAATGTTTTAGAAGTGATATTTTAAATGGAGTTAAATGATCTAAAGATGTTTTAAAATGTGATAATAATCGAAACAATAGATTTCAACATTCATTGTTGAAATAGACGTTTTCGAGAAATAAGGAAATGATGGACCATAACACTGTTGTTATAGTAAATGATTTTCGAAAGGAAATATTTTTTATAGTATATAGGATTTATATTTCTATCTTATTTTCGAATCCCTATACTAGTGGTTTTGGGTTGTCGTAATAATGTTTTACGCGACATTTGTTTTTACCCATATAAAAAATATTAAAGAGAATGTTTTTCTTATAAAATAAAATATATACTTAATCGTGATTTAAGTATATGTAATATTTTCTAAATGTTGAAAATAAATAGAATTGTGAATTACTTATTGTTAAATAAGTATATGGAAATGTTTTCCAATATTGAAATATTGAAATGGTGTTGAGAATATATCTTTTTAAAGATAATGTTACAAATTAAGTGGGAAAACAAAATGTTTTATATTATTCAATCTTCTTTTTTACAGCTGATACAGAGATGTATATTTATATTCATGAGATACAAACAGCCCAACACAAAAGCCCAATACACTAAAGCCCCAATGAAACTAATATGAAACTAATATGAAAGCAAATACAATTTGAAAAGAAACATACTAATGAACCCTTGTCACTAATGAACCTACTCGCAACACTCCCCCTCAAGTTGGTGCATGTAAATTCACCATGCACAACTTGCTTCTCAAGTATTCCATCTTCTTTCCATCAACAGCCTTAGTAAACACATCAGCAGTTTGCTCTTTCGTTCCAATATGCTTAGCACACACCAACCCCTGTTGCATTTTCTCTCGAACAAAGTGACAATCCACTTCAATATGTTTAGTTCTCTCGTGAAAAACTGGATTTGAGGCAATATAAACCGCAGCTTGATTGTCACAACCCAAAGTAATTGGCTTCTACACTTTAAATCCAGTTTCAGACAGTAAGTGATCTACCCACATTATCTCGCACACTGCTTTTGCCATGGCCCTGTACTCAGATTCTGCACTCGACCGAGCTACAATATTTTGTTTCTTACTCTTCCATGATATTAGATTCCCTCCTGCAAACACACAATATCCTGTTGTAGATTTCCTGTCCACCCTAGAACCGGCCCAGTCTGCATCAGAGAAACATTCTATCTCTGTATGACCATGATTCAAATACATAAGACCATATCCAACTGTTCCTTTTAAATATCCTAATATTTGCTCAACAGCTTTCCATTGATGCACTGTTGGTGAATTCATATACTGGCTCACTATGCTGACAGCATAAGCTAGATCGGGTCTGGTTACAGAGAGGTAATTTAACTTTCCAACTAGCCTTCTATATCTCTCTGGCTCATTGAATACTTCTCCTTTCACTGACAGATCAATGTTTGGTATCATTGGAACTTTACATGGCTTCACACCAAGTTTTCCAGTCTCAGCTAATAGGTCCAAAATATACTTCCTTTGAGATAAAAATATTCCTTCCTTATTTCTGATGACCTCAACACCCAGAAAATACTTCAATTCTCCTAATTCTTTAGTATGAAAATGCTTATGAATATACTGTTTTAGAGAGATGATTCCTGCTTCATCACTTCCTGTGATAACAATATCATCAACATAAACAACTAAAAGAATGATACCTGCACTAGATCTCTTATAGAATACTGAATGGTCAAACTTGATCTTCATAATACCAAATGATTCCACAAAATTGCTGAATTTTCCAAACCATGCCCATGGACTCTGTTTTAGTCCATACAAGGTCTTGTTTAACTTACACACCAACCCATCTTCAGCTTTAACCTTGAATCCAGGAGGTTGAACCATGTACATTTCTTCTTGTAGATCACCATGTAAGAAAGCATTTTTAATGTCCAATTGATGCAGTCTCCAGTTGTACACAGTTGCCAAAGAGATGAGTAATCTAATTAAAGTTAGCTTAGCCACTGGAGAAAAAGTTTCTAAGTAATCTACCCCATATACTTGTGCATAACCCTTTGCCACAAGTCTGGCTTTATACCTTGCAATAGTCCCATCTGGATTGACCTTAACTGAATAAACCCATTTACACCCAATAGCTTTCTTGTCTTGAGGTAATTTAACCAAATCCCATGTTTTGTTTGCTTTCAAAGCATTCATCTCTTCTATCATAGCATTATACCAGTTAATATCAGATAAAGCTTCAGTGATATTCTTTGGTGTAATCACACTATCAAGAGTCTTGAGAAGTAAACATGTTTGAGCTGGTAAGTGATCATATTTCACATATGATAATATAGGGTATGTACATTGTCTCTTACCTTTCCTCAAAGCAATGGGGAGATTTAGTTCTGGATCAATAGTTGGAACTGGTTCATGGACTGGAACCTCTGGTTGAGCAACAGTTGCTTCTTCTTGTGTATTATCATTCAAGATGTATATAAGAAAATCATCGACTTCATCATTCATCTACTGGGTATTTTCTGATGAATTTTGTGAAGCTTGAAAGTAAGGTATGTCTTCATGAAATGTTACATCAACAGACACAAGATACTTTCCAAGACTTGGACAATAACATCTATAGCCCTTTTGAACACGTGAATATCCCACAAATATACACTTAACTGACTTAGGATCAAGTTTAGATAAATTTGGCCTGACATCTCTAGCAAAACAAGTACATCCAAACAATCTAGGTTTAACTGGGTATAATGGTTTATCTGGAAATAAGAGTTTATATGGTATCTCACCACTTAGCACTGATGATGGCATCCTATTTATGAGTAAACAAGCAGTTAACACAGCATCAGCCCAAAAGTATTTTGGCATACTTGTTTGGAACATTAAAGCTCTTGCTGTTTCCAATAAATGTCTATTCTTACGTTCTGCAACACCATTTTGAGACGCAGTATCTACACATGAAGTCTCATGGATTATGCCTTTATTACTCATAAACTTCTGTAATGACTGAGATGTATACTCTTTTGCATTATCACTCCTCGGTGTTTTAATCACAGCATTAAATTGATTTTCAATTTTAGCACAAAATTTACAAAAAATAGAGTATAACTCAGATCTACTCTTCATAAGAAATAACCATGTTGTGCGTGTATAATCATCCACAAACGTGACAAAATATCTAAAACCAGGCTTAGAAATGGCAGCAGATGGTCCCCATATATCAGAATGAACAAGCTCAAACATAGAATTACTTCTTCTATTTATTCTTCGATTTGAAGACAATCTATGATGTTTAACATATTGACATGACTCACACTTTAGAACTTGTAAAGAATTATATTCAGGACATAATTTCTTGAAATTAAGTAAAGATGGATGACCCAATTTACAATGAACCTTGAGTGCTTCATCTTTATTTATACAGGCTACAGCAATTGATTGACCTTCCTCCAGCACATATAATCCATTTTGCTCATAACCTTTACCAATAATCCTCATGTTCTTTGATTCCTGGAATACACAATGATTGGGGTAAAAGGATATGCAACAATTCATTTCCCTGGTTAGCTGACTAACTGACAACAGATTAAAAGCTAACTTTGGAGTATGTAAAACTGAGGTTAATGACAATTGTGTAGTGAGATTAACAGTTCCAGATCCATTTGTGTTTACTACTGAGCCATCAGCTAAAGTAATATATTTACCACATTTATTCTCTTGAAATTCAGTGAATAATTGTGAGTTACCTGTCATGTGATCTGTTGCTCCTGAATCAATTATCCACTTGTTGGATCTAGCCACTGTTGATACAGAATTTGATGCATTCTTCAATCCTTCTTTGTATTCAGTGAACTTCACATATTCCTCTGCATTAACTAACACAGAACCATCTTCAGTCTCCTTTACAACATTGCAGTATGATTTGGTGGACTTTGCCGTTTGTTATTATCATATGATCCACTACTTCCATTATTTTGTCTTCGTTTAGCAAGTTTCCAGCAACTTTGATATGTATGTCCAATCTTTTTGCAATAAGAGCATGAGTTTGAAAAATTCATAACTCTCCTTTCAGATCTAACCATTCCTCCAGAGTTTCTTTGACCAATTAGAGCACTGCTATTAGATGCGGTAGGGTTTTGATTACTTGAACTATCAGACCTCAAAATTCGACTAAATACTTCTTGTAAAGATTTAACATCAGATCCAGACAATATTTGTGCTTTAGCTGATTCAAATTCAGATGAAAGACCTCCAAGAAAACTCATAATAGCCATCTTCTCCCTTTGTTGCTGTTGAGTTTTCACATCTGAACTTATAGGCAATAGCAGATTGAATTCTTCATAAATCCTTTTGAAATTCATGAAATAATTCATTAAGGTCTGATCCTGTTTCTCTACACGATAAAATCACTTACATATATCATACATTCTGCTTAGATTTCCTTTTCCAGAATACAGAAATTCCAAATAATCCATCAGCTCTTTCACAAACTCACAATGATTTATCAAACTAATAATACTACTGTCAATAGTATTCCTGATTTGAAGAAATAGCCTAGCATCATTCCTAAGCCATACCTGATCCTCTTTAACATCTGAATCTTTAGCAGGTGGATTTCTTCGAAGATGATCATCCTTATCTATACTTCGAAGGTAGAGTCGAATAGTCTTGCTCCAAACAAAATAATTTGATTCCCCCAATTTATGCTCAGTAATTTTCGACGTTACAGGCATTACATCCATGATCGATTTGCCTTCCGACATATTGAGAATCGATTAGGAAATAGGTAGAAGAATCAACGAGAAATTATTTTGGATCGAGCTGCTCTGATACCATGTTACAAATTAAGCGGGAAAACAAAATGTTTTATATTATTCAATCTTCTTTTTTACAGCTGATACAGAGATGTATATTTATATACATGAGATACAAACAGCCCAACACAAAAGCCCAGTACACTAAAGCCCCAATGAAACTAATATGAAACTAATATGAAAGCAAATACAATTTGAAAAGAAACATACTAATGAACCCTTGTCACTAATGAACCTGCTCGCAACAGATAATTTGAAGTGAATATTTAGCAAATGATTTAACTAATAAAAGATTAATTGAAAGGGCCAAGTGATTGTTATGGTGCCGAAAATTAGTTTGTTTGCTTTGATAGTTAAATAACCGACTATCGAATTTGGCCAAATTTGACTTCCTCGACTTGATGTGGGAACTATTTAGTCATACACTTAGTATGTAGCCTTCTATGTAGGCTTGATTATCGTTTGTGCTGAGGATGTTGATTTGTATAGTGCGGAGTATTACTCCAATCTATCAAGCTTCCTTCTTGGCCCGAAGAATAGCAAGTTGAAAGTTGGAGACGTGATAAGTCTATGAGACTTAGTTTCTATGTGAGGTTGAGAAACGCTTTTGCGTTGTTGGTGTGAAGAGACCGGGATCAGATTTATCTGAAAACCACTTCGGACAAACGTATATGCGTTTGATTGTGTAAGTTATTGATGATATTCATATTCAGGATTTTCATAGTGGGGGACTGCTTGTTGATCGTTTGGGGTTAAAATCTTAATATACATCCAGTAGGAGTGGTCTCTTCATTATGAATTATCCAATGCGAGAACTATTCGGTACTGACCCTAGGGATTTACCGACAGGATGTGGTAGGAAAGTACCTTCCGTTTGTCTTGTTTCTGGACAACTTATATGGATGCTTGTGTGACATTGCATTTCTAAAGATTACGTACATTAGTTTTTACAAACGTACATCAGTGGTGGCGGAGAAGGCAACTTATCTTAGCTTAATGCCCTCCTTAAGATGTATGAGCATAAGGGTTGTATTTTTATGGAAGGTAATTAGTAGTCAACGAAAATGGTCGTGTAGCATTCAAAGTGATGTGATATGTGATATGTGAAAGGTAATCGCTACCTCAGGCCTCATCAACCGGAAATGACCAAAACAGGGTTAGATGCAGCAAGGCTAAGTAGGTCGCTCCCATGTAGGATATGATCATCCTCTTTTAGATATATCTTTACATGCTATGACTTCGCGTATCTGATTATTATGGACCGTATGATATGTGGGCCCTCGAAAAGGGTCGATAATGACCGAATGATGACATATTCAGTACCATCTAGTTATAGAGGTGGGCCGGTCTTGTGTAGGTAGATGACAGATGTTCTATGCCTCGAGACATCCATCTAGAGGTGTACCCTTCGGAAGGTAGTCCCTTCACCTGGTTTCGTATGGAAATCCAAACCGCACTACCTGCTTGCCATTTTGATTGTATTACCCAATTGGGATATATGTTGGAATTTAATCAATGTAACCATTTCTTCTATGATTAAAATTATTTGTGCAATAGACACTATTATAATATAACATGAATTTGATATGAGATGTTTTAGTTATCGTAAGGTAAAAACAATTTTGTGTTTATGTGTGGACTTGTCTTACGAAATACTTTTGTTTTGATAAAGGAAAAGTTTGGTAATTTAATAAATTCATTTGAGTGTATTTCACACGTTGGTTTACAAGATTGATCCATGCGTTCTTCCCTTTCAATGCTCGGGTCAGATTGAGTATATTTACAGATTTAGATTTGGTTCTTTTGGTGATTTAGCAAGAGAGCTGGAGATCTTCATTTCGTGTACACGTACATGTTTTGTTTGATTATCCACTGCATTGTTGCTTAGTTGTTGTTTATTATCGACAATTGTGAGGACATGTTATTATAACTATCCAGGCTGATAACCATTGATTGATTGTTGAACTCTAATTGATGTATGTATATACAATTTCTGTTTTGTAAAGATCATTGATATGATATTATATGTTTTGCGCTACGATGTGAGATTCTGTATCATTTTGTTTTGTTCTATCTTTTCTCTTTCTTTTCTTTTCTTCTCTTCTTCTCTTTTCTTTTCTTTTCTTTCTCTTGACTTTCCGTCGGTCTGTTCTTTTTGGGTCGGACATGTGCAGTTTATTGTCGATTCAGAGGGTATAGATTTGCGGGTCATCACAAATCCATTCACTTCTAATATCTGGAACACAAGGAATCCTTTCAATTTCAAGCTTCCAATGCTGGAAATGTATGACCAGAAAGACAAACCTGGCAATTCACCTGGTGTGATACATCCAATGCATGGAGGTGTTGGATACTTCTAAGGAGGTAATAAGACGGTGTTTCCCATTAATCTTAATAGATTGGGTGGCGATGCGGTTCAGACAACAGGAGAAGAGGTCCATAAGTACATGGACTGACCTAGTGAGCAAGTTCTTGAGACAATTCAGAGTTTATATCTCATGACATAAGAATGTATTGACTCTATCAAGCATGAAATGAAGGCCTAAAAAGACCTTGAGAAGCTATCTGATAAGATTCAATGCTGCATTGGTGCAATAGACAAGCCAGATCCACCATTAATCATAATGGAAGCGGTATTTGGAGTTGCGAGTAAGACCAACTTCAAAGGCGCCTAGAAAGGGATCCACCTATGGATATTGTGGAACTGTACTATGAACCTGAGAGATATTTATGATAGGGAAATGATGAAGCTAAGGATGAGGCTGAGAATACTGAAGTTAACGTTGTGGATGACAAAGGGCTGTCTGGAGCGGGAAAAAGAAAAATACAAAAGAAAAATGAGAGCTGATGACAACTTCGGGGTACTGAAACGACAAAGAAAGTAGCCAAAATCTGCTTCCTACACTGACCTGACTGGTACCATGGAGAGGATATATGTAGGGCTGGACATCTTTACCATATTACCCCTTACCAACCATTACCAACCGCTACCAACTAAAATGGTACCCAAAAAATGGTAACCAATTCGACTGGTACGGTTCGCCGAACTGCATGAAAATATGCGGTACGGTAATGGTAATTAACTACTAAATGTGGTAATTACCATATCCACTATATAGATATATATGGAAAATCTATTTATACACAAAATATAGACACAATTGATGATACAATAATTTCTGCCATTCGATAGCCCTCCGATTTACACCTCCCATATAAAGATAAAAGGATCCAATGGTCTACCTCCCTTGTGCCACCAACTTTGTCTAATTCTATGTCTACATAGCCGCCTTACACACACACTATATATAGTATATATGTATATATATACACTATATAACTAACATCTAATGTGTAATGATTTAATAGAAAATCTAACAAAATACTATTATGATATCATATTGAATGCAATTTTTATCATTTTTTTTAAAATAATACGATTTCATGCAATGTTTAGTGCCTATTTGGTATCATTTTGAATTTTTGTTTTCCATTTTAAACGTATATTAAAAAATATGAAGAAAATGGAGAATAAACTATAAAATTATTAGTGATTACGACGATGGACGGACGTCGAACGGAATAAATCGTTTTTCATGCTTTCTTTTTTTTGAAAATGGAAAACAAAATAAATTTGTTTCCGTTTTTGGGACATAGAAAAAGCACGGAGAGCAATCCATTTTCACCATCATCCGTCCATCTTCGTAATGACTAAGAATTTAAACCATTTCTTCTATTTTTTTCCAATTTTACAATACCCATCGAAAACGTAAAACGCAAAATTTAAAATGAAACCAAAACAGACACTTAGCTTCTTGCATAATATTTACTAGTATGTTTGACTACACAAAATAAAATTGATAAATAATTATATAATAAAAATTAACAACTCTTAATATTTACTTATTTCAATATTTACTTATTTAACATGAAATATTGTAAACAAATATATATCATACTGGTAAATGGTAAAAATTTATTACCGACCTCTACCGACCATTACCAACCACAAACCGAAGTATCGGTTTTTCGATTACTTTGGTTGGTACTGATATGATTTTTCTATTACCACAAAAATCGGTATGGTAATAGTTTTAAATATGAACTTTGGGTACCGAACCGAATCCATCCCTAGATATATGTAGATACTAGGGAGGAAATCCCTTACTAGGGGCCACTAAGAAAAGAACCTACCGAATGTGAGAAAAGATCTGGAATGTTTTGCATCTTCCATGAACTAGACGGACATGAAATGAACGAGTGTCGATACCTTCATGATATAATAGAGGAACTGGATTGGAGCAACCAGCTGAAACAGTACATGAGAAACCAAACTGCAATGATGCGGCTAAAGGAACCACCACCTATAGCAAATGCAACAAGGAACAACCAGGGATCTGGTCCGAGGCTCGAAATTCCATGATCAGGATGAACGACAGTTGAATCTGACTCCTACACTCTGCGTTTTCATTACTTTTCTTGTATTTTTCTTTTCATATTTAACTATAAAGACAATAATAACCTCAGGTGGATTACACGTGCATTGGATCCTAAACGGTCCCTAGGCACACTCTGAGTCAGATTCCTGATATGATTATTTAGGACAGTAATAATCTTAGACCATTGAGACGTGCACAAAACTTAGATTAGTCCCTTGTCACTCTTTGAGTCGGATGTTTGGGATGAAAACTTAGGATTTCTACTTGTTTGCTTTGATTTGATTTAAATATTTGGATTTTGAAAAAAAAACCACATTGACTGTGATAACTGATATTGATCGCCTTAGAGTCTCGATCAGAGAGACAGGACCGGAGTTTAACGTGCAAGCTTCCTTGCTAGAGAGCAAGTAAATGGGCTTGTATGAAAAGTAAGTCCCTACATTGGAGAGTGAGTAGATGGGATTGCTTGGTTATTGAGTCCTTTTATCAAAAAGAGAACGGACTCAGCAAGGATCTGAGATTGAAACCTTAGATTTGAAAGCTAAACGATCCAGAGAGATCATCTCCTCATCTTAAACAACAAATGATCCAGAGAGATCATTTCCCTCTATTTAAACGTTATGATTTGGAGATATCATTCTCTTAACTTAAACAACAAATGATCTGGAGAGATCGCACGTTAAATTAAATGAAAAACGATCCAAAGAGATTTAACCCTAGAATGGATGCAGATTTAATATAAGGATTTGAATGTCATGCGATTAGAATAAAACAAATAATCCTGGATGAATACGGGATAAGTTTGATATATGTGATAACTCTGAATGAAATTAGAATGATAATGATATAAATCCCAGATGAACACGGGATGATTTTTATATGTGATGTATTATATGTGATGTAATAACTCCATATGGAGTTGGAATGATTGTGATGTATGAACTAAACTTATGCGAGTCTAAAGTCTTAAGCTGTAACAGGTTTGGACGACCCGTGACTTACCAAAGAATCTAAAGGAATTGGATGATTCACTAAGATTGAAGTAGCCGGAGAGCTCAGTTATTGGAGACTTATTACGAGAACTTGTTTTTGAGCAAAGAACACCTTACATTCAAAAGGCATTATTTAAGGGACAGGTGTTAACCTGCTTTTTAGCAAAGCAGATTTCAACCGAACTTAGAAGATTCAAACGATGACAAAAATGACTTGGAACTTGGCAAGTACATACAAAATAAGCAAGAAAGGGACTTGGAGAAATTTCATGTTGATTGGAGTTAACACCTAAACTTAGCACCAAGTTAAGGATTCCTCCTCATTCTTCACCAAAGTTTCACACTATGCTTATACATTTCCCTTGTGTTGATATCAAGTGTTTTCTTCAAGGTTAGCATAGCCAATAACAAAATTAATGAGATGATATTAGGCAAGTCGGGATAACACAACTACAATCAAACAAATCACTAGAACCAAGCCAAAAGCAAAGGGAAAAGAGTTGAACTCCTTTACATAGGAAATGGAAGAGGAAGACCAAAATCAGGGAATGGTTTGGAGCCAACTTCTTAACTCCATACCGAGTTAAGGATTTTAACTCGGTGCCGAGTAAGGAGCTTAACTCGGTACCCAGTTAAGGAGCATAACTCGATACCGAGTTAAGGGTTTAACTCATATGCTCCTAGGTTTTTCAGTACAAGAGGGGGTCGACTTCTGGACTTGGTTGATAACGAGCTTCTAATCTAGCATAACAGCTACCCCTATAAATACAAACCATAGAACAACCAAGAAAGGATCTAGATTTTGTTATTGCTAGACATGAACTCTATCTCTCCTTCAACTCTTTCCTCTATACAATGGTCACCAAGGCATTAACTATGGACAATTCTAGGACTTAGAACTTGTCTAACCCATGTACTTGTGACTCTTTTGCTCTTAAACACTTTATAATCTCCTAAAAAAGGTCAAACAACTATAAAGTGGACGTAGGCTTAGTTAATAGCTAAACCGCTATAAAACTCTTTGTGTCTCTCTCTTATTTCTTTCACTTAACTATTGTTATCTATTGTCTTAGCCTCATTCTAATAGGGCTGGTACTTTCGCTCTACTCTTGGGTGTTGATCCATTTTTGGGTTAATAAGTGATATCGAAGTAGATAATGCTATGAAGGGGAAGTTGCTTTCTAGGCAACTTCTGGGGCAAGCTATAAACTGGTGGAATAATAGCTACTCTAGAGAATGGGTTCAGTTGAGACCAGTTCAAGGCAAGGTTCGAAGAAAAGTTTATCCCAATAGCTCAAAAGTCAGTATTGTTTAGAAAGTTTATCTGGCTGAAGCAAGGAGAGATGTCAGTCTCGAAATATGTTGTGGAGTTTGATACTTTGTCAAAGTATGGGATGTCATTCGTTGGTACTCCTTTGATAAAGAATGAGAAATTCATCATTGGCTTAGATGACTACTTGGGAGAGAAGCTAGTAGACCATATTGTTGAGACATTCGAGAAGCTTGTGGAGAAGGCTCTTCGCCATAAGAACCTATACCCTAAGTCTAGGACTGCTATTATTGTTTCTGTTGAGAAGGAGGAACCAAAGCTGCAGCAAGGTAGTGAGGGCAAGAAGAAGTGGAATGGAAAAAGGAAACAACCCTAGGGAAAGGGTGGTAAGAAGAAGGGTAAATAGGAAACCACTTGCGATGGGTGCAAGGAGAAGGGTCACTTGATTAAGGATTGCAACGCGAGTGGTAAGAAGAAATGCTACAACTACGATAAGTTAGGGCATTTGAAGAAAGACTATCTAGGACCGTTAAATGATAAGAATATAGTGAAGGCATATGCTTTGGACGCAGTCGGGACTTCATCGAGTGCTCCCTCAGTGAAGGATAAGGTGAAGGGATTCGTTATTTAAGATATGCTTTCTATTGGTGATGTTGTTATTCAAGTTCAATTTGATACCGGTGCTTCACATTCTTTCATATCTAGTGACCTAGTAGACAAATTGGGATGGAGACCTAAGGTACTAAACCAACTCCTAATCGTGACAAAAACTATTGGAGGCTCTACTAGCATGTACGTGGTTCTTAGTGGTTTAGTCTTATTGAGTCATGGACACTCTTTTGTTTGTGATTGCTTTGTTTTGAATTTTGTCAGGTTTGGGATTGTCTTGGGAATGGACTGGCTTAGGAAGTATGCGGCGATTATGGATTGCAAGAAGCTATTGGTGACAATCGAGGATGTGAATGGGTGGACGGTAGTGGTTGGATGCCTACCAAAGGATGAGGTGATGGTTAGCTTTCTATATTCGCTTGAGGGTCTACAAGAGGGATTTTCATCCGTGCCTATCGCTAGAGAGTATCCAGATGTCTTTAAGGAAGTGATTGGATTGCCGCCGCATAGAGAGATCAAGTTTTAGATAGACTTGGTGAAGAAAGCCAGACTGATACTTATGCCTTTAAGGTGTATGGAATCTAGATAGCAGAAGGAATTAGAGGTGTAACTGAATGACCTATTAAGAAGAGGGCTCATTCGAAAAAGTATACCCGAGTGGGATGCAACTGCAGTATTTGCAACTAAGGCGGATGGCTATTTGATGTTGTGTGTGGATTATCGTGAGCCAGATAAAGTGACGAAGAGGAACAAATATCCACTCCTGTGCATTGATGTCTTGTTCGATCAGGTGCATGGTGCGAAGGCATTCTCTCAAATGGATTTGGAAATATGATTTCACCATCTTAGAGTAGCGAAGGACAATGTGCCCATTACTGCGTTGCGTATGCCCTCGGGTTTTTTGGATGGTTAGTGATGCTGTTCGGGTTGACCAACGCTCTGGAATACTTTGTGGATCTCATGAATTGGGTTTTCAGAGACCAGTTGAATGAGTTCAAGCTTGTGTTCATTGATGATATTCTGATCTACTCCAGAACTGAAGAAGAGCACAAGACACAGTCAAGGATTATACTAGAGATATTGAGGAAGCACAAGTTGAAAGCAAAGTTCTCCAAGTGTCACTTCTAGAAAGAAATGATATTCTTATATCATGTCATTTAGGACGACATATAGAAGTGGATCCTACGAAGGTGGGCAGCGGTCAAAGATTGTACTAGAGATATTGTGGATACTATAGACGCTTTGACCAATTTGACAAAGAAGAATCAGGCTTTTGTTTGGGACGCAAAGTGTGAGCATGCATTTATAGTCTGAATGAGAGGTTTACGAGTGCATCAGTGTTGACCATTCCTAGTGGAAACGAAGAGTTAACAGTGCACACTGATGGTTGTGGTACTGGATTGGGTGCGGTGTTAATGCAGAAGGGAAGAGTTGTTGCTTATGTTAGTCGACAATTAAAGCTGAAGAAAGAAATTACCCAACTCATGATTTGAAACTGGCGGAATTTTTCTTCTTTGAAGATGTGGAGACAATATTTGTTGGGAGAAAGGTTTGAGTTATTCACGGATCACAAATCCTTGAAGTACATTTTCTCTCAAAAGGATCTCAACCATCATCAGCAACGGTGGTTTGAGTTCTTGACCTCCTATGATTTTGATATTTCCTACACATCGAGTAAAGAAAATGTAGTCACCGATGCATTGAGCAGAAGACATGTTGGGATAGGAGCAATGTTCTTGGAAGTGTAGTAGATAGAGTATATTGCCGGATTTGATTTCAGGCCTCACCATGAGCTACAACCTGAAATGTTAGCAAGCTTATCGATTAGAACTACTTTATTGAAAAGATCGGTACTAGTCAAAAGCAAGATGCTAGCTAGAAAAGAGCATAGCAAAGATAGAAGAACGAGTAGAATCTAAAGATGTGAAACAATAAGAACTCGAACAAGAAGGTTGGCTTCGTAAAGATGGGAGGTTGTTTGTTTCCGATGTTGGTGGATTGCGAGATGAATTGCTAAGAGAGTGTCATCGTTCCAGATTTACTGTTCATCCCGGTGGTAACAAGATGTATTGAGATGTGAAGCAAACTTACTACTAGGAAGGTATGAAGAGGGATGTAGGGGAATTCATCTCAAAATGTATATACTATTAGTTAGTGAAGGAAAGAAGAAGAAACCTAGTGCATTGTTGAAAGTTACTATGCTTTGATACCAAATGAAAGGTGACTGTGCTGTAGGATCGTGTAATATGAATAAACTACTTGTGCGGAATAATAATTAAGTAAGTAAAAAATTAAAGCAGTAAAGTAAATGACACCAGAAATTTTTATACTGGTTTGAACTCCTGTTCTATGTCCAGTCCTAGACCCCTTATGGAATTAAACTAGCAACGCTCACTTAATTCAGAGGAATAGGTTTACACCGCCTGAGCAATCAAAAAGGACTTCTACCGCCTAAATAACCGAATATGACTTCTACCACCTGTGCAACAGAACAAGACTTATTTACAAATAAATAAAAGTATATGATTGTAGTATGCTCTTTAAATAGCACTGATAAGTCAATTAAGAGTCTTTCTATAATCTTCTCCTTTATGATATATAGTGTAATGTGCTTGAGAATTTTGGAAGATAGAGTGATCAATGATCAGAGATTGTATGCAGTGTGAGTACAAATTGAAAATAGAGAATAAGTGATAAGAATTCAAGAATATTAACATCAGTTAGGCTAATTGTTTGTTGAATTTTGAAATCTATTTATAGAGATTAAAAACTGTAATCATATATGAAAGATAACGTTGAAAAGAAATAGGTGCAATTATTGATTTGAAGACATTTCTCTTCGATGAAGAGAAGCGTCTTTCCATAAAAAATAGCCGTTATAAATATTCAGCCAATTGAAAATATAATTTAGCCTTCTGAATTTGTTAAGCTAGAAAACAGCAAAGAAATAGGCATTTTCAGGTCTGATTCAGCCGATTGAATGAAGCCATTCAGCCGGCTGAAACTTCAAATCAATTTATGAAATGTTTCAACATTCAGCCATCTGAATGGTATTATTCAGCCGGTTGAATTCTATTGATAAACAAAAATTACCATAGCTCATTTGGTTAAAGCACTTGCCTTTTAAACTAGTGACATGGGCTCGAGCCCCACTCCATGCAATTTTTGAAAATTTGATTTTCATTTAAAATATGAATGTATATGTGTGTATACCATTTTGAGAAGATTTTAGCATGTGTAAACTCTAGACATGAAACTCTATGACTAATAATACTTTGTTTGTCACTTTCGTCTTGTCACTAACTTATATATCTCTTCTAGTGTCTCCATATACATGCTTTCATCCTTTTTTATGCCGTGTATCATCATTTTGAATGTATTTTTTTTCCTCTGTTAGATGCTCATGTATCTGCAAATTATCTTAGAGATTCTTTGCCATAATTATATAGTTGTTGTCAGTAAAATCCAACAAATGAAGTTCTAACATTCTTCACCTTTTTTATGACGACAACTACATAATTGTTTTAAAATATTCATTCTAAAACAATATTAATATGTTTATAGCTCCCTTTAAGTATAACATCTCCCCCTAAGTATAATATCTCCCTCTGACAATATGCATATGAATTTCTCCCACTTTGTCATTATAAAAAAGAATGAGGTATTATAATAAATTTTATAAAATATCTTGTAAATAGTGGGATAAACTAAATATAAAGTATGGAGAAAATAAAATAGATTTTACTATATTTGCTGAAGTCCATATTTCATTATAAGCACGTAATTCTATTAAACGTATGGAACATCCTTTAAAATTCCAAAAATCTATCCTTTTTCTTTTGTTTCTCCGAGTACCTGCAATAAATAATAATCATTTTTTGTACCCACTTACTATGTTAGGGTCCGAGGGGTTAGGTCTTGGGAAACCATACCTATTTGGGTGTAGTTGAACCTTTATAAATATAATTTTCATTATTAACTACCATACCAAAATAACCGTTAATGTATTTTTCTCTATTTTTCCAATTAATAGGAACCCAAATACTTAGATAATTTTTATTCATATTTTTCGTCAATGATTTTGTACTTCTAGAGAAATTATAAACATTATTGGTCATAGCAGTATTTGAATTTATATAAAAATTGGATTTAGACTTTACTCGAAATCTAGTACTAGCACTAACATTTTTAATATACATAAAAGCATATCTAGTGCTATTTCTACGATGAGTTTTATTATATCCTAAACCAGTTTTATCATGTAAAGTTCTAGAACAAGATAAAATCCTGTTTAAACATTTTGACCTTTATTAAATTTTGTGACTTCAGTGTTAAGTTTATCAAATTTAGTTTTAAAGACATGGCTATTATTTTCAAAAGAAATATTACTATTTTTCAAAATATTAGTTTGCTTGTTTAATTTAGAATTCTCCATTTTTAATATATATTTCTCATTTTCGAGAAGAAAATTTCGAGATTATGAATTATCTAAAGATGATTGTAATAAATCATTTTGTCTTTTCAAATCCGTAATTTCTTATTTCTTTTTCATTTTCAAACAAAGTATTTTGTTCATTTAGAAAATCTTTAAGAGCCCTAAAATTATTTTTCAAAACACCATGTTGATCCTAAATCTAATTTCTCTTTTTTTAGTTTCTCATTTTCAATTTTGATTGATTTCATCTTTTCTAAAATAAGAAAGTTATGCTTTGAGATTTTATCGCAAATACTAATTAATTCATTATTACCATTTAATGAAATTAGTAAATCAAAAAATACCTTTTTATAGTCCTCGTTGGTGGCTTTGATAGGAACTTTGCTTATTGTATTTCGATTGGAACTTTTTCTGGCCATTATTCTAGATCATGTGACGATTGATAGAATTCCAAGCTCTGATACCAATTGAAAGTTATTGTGCTCTGATAGCAAATGAAAGTTACTATGCTTTGATACTAAATGAAAGTTGATTGTGCTATAGGATCATGAAATATGGATAAACTACTTATGCAGAATAATAAACAAGTAAATAATTAATGCAGTAAAGTAAATGACACCAGAGATTTTTATAATAGTTCGAACTCCCGTCCTACGTCAAGTCCCAGAATCCATTAGCAACCCTCACTTAAAGTGGAGGGATAGGTTTACAACGCTTGAGCAATCGAACAGGACTTCTACTGTCTAAGCAACCGAACAGGACTTCTTTACAAATAAACTAAAGTATATGACTATAATATGCTCTTTAAACAGCACTGATAAGTGAATTAAGTACAATCTTCCTATAGTCGTCTCCTTTATGATATATAGTGTAAAGTGCTTGAGAATTGTGGAAGATAGAGTGATCAATGATCAGATATTTTATGCAGTTTGAGTGAAAATTGAAGACAGAGAATAATAGATAATAATTCAAGAATATTAAAATCGGTTAGGTTAATTGTTTATTGAATTCTGAAATCTATTTATAGAGATTAAAAAGTTGCAATCATTGATGAAAGATAACGTTGAAAAGAAACAAGTGCAACTGTTGATTTAAAGAAGTTCCTCTTCGATGAAGAGGGGCTTCTTTTCATAAAAAATAGCCGTTATAAATATTCAAAGAGTTGAAAATATAATTCAGCCTTCTGAAATTGTTAAGTTTGAAAACAGGAAAGAAATAGGCATTTTCAGGCCGAATTCAATCGGCGGAATGAAACCATTCAGCCGGCTGAAACTTGTATCAATTTATGAAATATTTCAAAATTAACCGTCTGAATGGTATTATTTAGCTGGCTAAATTATATTGATAAACAAAACTTATCATAGCTTATTTGGTTAGAGCACTTGCCTTCTAAACTAGTGACCTCGGTTCGAGCCTCACTCCATGTAATTTTTTGAAAACTTGATTTTTCATTTAAAATATGAATGTATATGTGTGTATACCATTTTGAGAAGATTTTAGCATTTGTAAACTCTAGACACGACACTCTATGACTAATAATACTTTGTTTGCCACCTTCGTCTTGTCTCTATCATGTATATCTCTTTTTGTATCTCCATATACACACTCGCATCCTTTTTTGTACTGCGCATTTTCATTTTGAACGTATTTGTTTGTCTCTTTTTGATGCTCATGTACCTGCAAATTAGCTTAGAGATTCTTAGCATGATTGCATAGTTGTTGTCGTTAAAATCCAATAATTGAGGTTCTAACAGTTGTCGCAACCGCTAGATATTCTTGAGTGGAAATGGAAGCAAGTATCAATGGATTTTATTGATGGACGGGCAAGGATTCGAACTGGGTACGATGATATTGGGTCATAGTTGATCAATTGACCGAGAGCGCAAGATTTATACCAGTCAAGTCAAGTAGAATGGTATCTAAGCTAGCAGAGTTGTATATGAAATGGATAATATGATTTTACGATGTGCCAAAAAGCATTGTAAGTGACTGAGACCCATTGTACACTAGTGGGTTTTGAAAGGGCTTACAAGAGGCATTAGGGAATGAGCTGCACCTTAGAACAATTTATTACCTGCAAATGAATGGGCAGACCGAGAGAGTAAATCGTGTATTGGAAGATCTCTTGTGAGCATGCATTATAGATTTTGAAGGATCATGGGATGACCATCTATATCTGATGGAGTTTGCGTACAACAATAGTTATCAATCTAATTTCAATATGGTACCATATGAAGCATTGAATGGCTGACCATGTAACGTTTTTTCATATTAGTAGGAAGCAGACGAAAAACTAATGCTTGGACCAGATATGATTAGAGAGACATCAGAGAAGATTGAGATCATTCAACAATGAATGAAAGGTGCTTAGGATTAACAGAAAAGCCACCTTGATAAGAGATAAAGAGATTTAGATTTTTCTATCGAAGATATGGTATTTGTGAAAATTTCTCCTCTGAAGAATGTAGTTCGATTCGATAGAAAAGTGAAGTTAGCACTGAGATTCATATGACCTTTTTGATAGTAGATAGAGTTGAAAAGCTAGCATATAGGGTTGAGTTACCCAAAATGGTAGCAGACGTGCACAACATTTTTCATTCCCATTATCTACGGAAGTTTATGCATGACTCAAATGTGGTGATTACACCAGATCAACTAGAAGATGTTGAGGTAGAACCAAAAGTTTCTGGGTCTCGTAGGCCGCTTCGTATTATTGGGTACGATACGAAACAACTTAGGAGAAAAACAATGAAACTAGCTAAGGTGCAATGGAGCAGAGGTGATGATGATTGTATATGGAAGATAGAAGAAAGTATGAGGACTAAATGTTTGGAGCTCTTTGAATGGTAAGAACCATTGTTTATCGTATCTATTTTCACCATTGTATATCGTATTAGATAAGTTAGTATTCTACATGATAGGATAGGTTTATCTACATTATTGGTTGCATGGTTGCATGTTGGATATTGTTGATGGTTGCAAATAATTATTTGGCATGCAAAGCATTTATTGTTGCTTATACTTTGGCTTGTTTGGGGATTTCGGGCCAAAATTCCTAAAGAGGGAGAATGTAACGGCCCGTATTTTATATATCAAAGAATCGTAAAATATTTTTATTTTATTTATATGAGGTTGTATGTTTCTATATTTTTGAGATAATACTCTTAATGACATTTTAAACACCTATGATTTTTCCTGAATATCCTTGTGACCATTTTGACCTTTAAATCTTCTTTTGGGATATAACTTTTGATAGGAGTAGAATTAGGATCTCAAACTAGTACTGTTGCTTCAGGATGATAGTTTCTCATTCCATAGAGTGCTCATAATAGAAAAATGGACTTACGATTAGGAAGTTATGCCTATTTTAAGTTTTAAAACCAACAGACCAGAAATAGTATGTAATTAATTAAGCTCATTAGTAAGTCCATTAGTCTAATTATAGATTACTATAAATAGGGGTTGTAGAAGTCAAATTAGAACTTTTCCTCTCATTTCAAATTCGATCTAAACCCTAATTAGCCCTAGATCCATCCTAATTCATCTGAATGTCTCTATAGATCTAACTAAATTGTGGATTAGAGATCAGATCCTTGATTAGAAGCTAGTGGTCATCAAATTGATTAATTAAAAGTGATTTTCATTATTGTTCGGATTGGGTCTACATTCAAATTGGTTGAATTTGATAATTGGTGAGATGTTCATGCCTTCTCACTATCCTATGCATGTTTATATGGTAGAATTATAGATTTTAACATGATTTTGAACATTAAAATCATTTTCTAACTTTAATCACATGTTAGCATATGTTTATGACCTAAATTAATGAATTCTAATATGATTTATAGAATTGGCTTTGTAATTCACCTTAATCATACTTATATATTCATTGATTGCTTAGATTTGGATTAAAAATTGTTTGATTGCTAGATTTGAAAAAGTTGGTTGGAATTGGATGAAACTTGGAGGAGGGGCTCTGGAGCATACTAAGGGCCTACACGATAATTCGCACCTCAACAGAAGCTAAGGTCAAAGTCGGTACCAACCTATAGAGACAAGTCGATGATGAGTGATAGTTGTGGCTTCTATAGGGTGGTGGTTGGCACAGATAGCTAGTGCTTGACTAGGGAAGATATTCTATAGCAAGGTGCAGGATGTTTGGCTAAGAGTTAGACATTATACCAAGTTATCTCTAATACTTGAAGATGGAGCTTTGTATTAGGACCGAGTTATCTAGGATGGACGAGTCGGGGTCCAAAGTTCTTGAAGAAGAGTACTAGAGGCATGAAAGAAGATACAGCCATTGGTTGGTTAAGTGTATAACTCGACACCGAATTATACCTACAACTTGGTATTGAGTTATCATACGGGATAAAGGTGAAATTTTCTTAAGTAGGTAGTGGATGCTTTTTAGGTCATGTTAGAGGTGGTGGCTCTTTTTCATCAAGGTTGGATGATATAATAGCATGATAGGTACCAAAGATGGCGGCTCAATGTGGAGGGAGCCATGAATGGAACATAGTAGGTTCCAAAATAATGGAAACTAGATTGAGAAAGAATGGCTCGGTGTCCAAAAAGAGCAAGAGAGGGCTCAGATGATAGTGCCAAGGAATTGTTGAAAACTTGAAGTGTTTTTGGTCATACTCAAAGCAAGGGTATTGTAAATAGGGACGCCCGAGGGTCAACTGAGGGACCTGTATAACCTAGACCAGTGGCTTTGGATCTAGTGTCTAGCTTTGGGCTGCATGATACGAGAGTACAATGAGAACTAGAATTTCCATTAGTTTTTGCCATGGTGGTCATACGAGTTATCATATATTCAGGGCATATAGGAAGTGATATCTAGAATTGTTTAATGGATGTTACGGTTGCTATGGTTGCTTTTATTACTTTATTTAGTAGGCTATCACCCATAGATTTCACAGGGAGTAGGTATTAGAGATGGGGATATCTGGAGAGCTGATATCCTTATTTGAGCTTTGTATTATGTAGAGTAGCATATTATAGTGTTATGTTCTAAATCTTTGGTTGCAAGAACATGTCAGGTATGGTTCGTGTACTCTTGTTCCTTGCCATATTTACTTGTATAGTATTTTGAGATTCATTTACTACTCACATAAGACTGTTGTCTGACCCAAGGTTTTATGCTTTGCTACTTATTATCTTAGGTACTCTTAAATGAGTAGACTAGATAACTGGTCCAGGTGATGCAATAGCCATTCGAAGGATGAGCTAGTTGGAGCTATCTCGTAATATACTTATATAGATGGGGCATTTCACCAGAAGGACAAACTTTGCAGTCAAATTAGTTTCTAGGACACACATCCACAAAAATTAATTTCAAGGCCAAAGTCAGAAGAATAATTACTTTTAAGAACAAAGTCAGCAGTCGAATTACTTTCAAGGACATAATTTCATAATTTTTTACGCCTTAGAAACTAACTATTTTGCATTTTGTCCTTAAAAATAATTATTTGAGTTTTGTGTCCTAGAAACTAATTGCACTTGCTAAAGAGACCCTTGTGGCTAATTTCCACTATATGGATTCTACGGTTATTCCATTGTGCAGCACTGGGGAACCATAGCGGTGACCACATGTTACTTGTATTTGAGACGGTTATTAAGTTTAATTCCATTGTATAAACTCTATGCCATTTAATGTACCACTTTGTGGATATTATACTTTGATAATTGGTTCGTATTATTATTACTATATCTTCTGTTGTATATGTGATATTATATTTTGTCTATGCACTATGAGATATATGGCAGGTTATATGCTGTATTTGTTTTTCTTTCAACCTTGATGATCGTCCTATATTGGTCGGGCGCGACAGCAGCACACTATTTATATACTATTTGTGCCGGTGGTATAGTGTGGTCGTCACAACAAACCCAATACTCAACATAAATATACATTTATACACACACACACACACACGGCTATACACAAAAAAATGTAGCACTCAGTGTCATACTAATAAGAATGTACACGAACACAGTCTTGCATCTACCAAGAACAATGCCACACATAAACAGAAAAACACACACACCATACAAACCTACACACATGCACTAACCCAGCGGTGCATTGGTCACTCGTGACCAGTCCACTGATCGGTTTTTCCCGAGGCAACTTTGCTCCAGGCTATGCATCCCTTACATGACTCCGACTAACTTTGACCACCTAACTCTTCTTCTACGATGCATACAACGTTTTACAACCAATTATCAAACAAATTCATGCATACACACACACACACATATACATATATGATTATCCATAGATTACATGAGTGAAAATCTCACATGCATTATGTGTTCATCTTCGTCTTCTCTCCTTGTACCCGCAGGCACAGACACAACCCCATCGACACAGCGAAACTCATTTTGATTTTTTTTAAATTTTCAAAGAAAAGAGGGTTAGTGGTTACATTTTCTAGAGAAAGATGATAATGAAGTAGAGTGATACATGATATGGTTACTGGAGAATGATGATTCTCGAATTAGAGGAGTCTAGAAAATAGGCATGGGTTTTGAATATTTAAACTTGAGTTTGGGCATTGTATTATGCTTGGGTTAAAATATTTCTATTTTTGTTTAGTTTTAGTTTCAAAGACTAAATTCAATTTAACTAATATGAATAATAGTTCCAATTTAAAACTACTTCTTCACAAAATCTATATTATATTTCAGTTTCTTCACTTTTATAAATTCATTTCCATATTTCTAATTTATTTAAATTTTGAATATCATCTGTCATGACTTAAACCTTCTATTAAATAATTTCAAAACAAATTTATCAAAAAAATCTATAAATTCCAATTTAATTAAGTGAATTACTATTATTAACTTTAATTAATTACTACAAAAAATGGTGTTGTTACAGACTTACCTCGTAAGCAAAATTTCTTCCTTGCAATTTCCTATAAGGAAGATCTGTAACAAATTAATTATACTAAACTTAATCATATTATTCCATTTTTTAAATACAAACACTTGATATATGTGTGAATAACTTTTCAAACTTACTAAATATTTAAATAATTTATTTTCCAAAAATTATATATATTTTCAAATTTTCCATTTTATTCTAATTCAAATATGATTCAAATTCAAACATAATCAAAATTTAAATTTTCGTCAACACCAACTTTAAAATATTTTATCGAAAACCAAAATCGCACAATTTTTTTTACTAAAATCGCCTTTTTCTTGCTAATAAAATATCTTTCAATATATTTTTTGGTTTCTAAACATTCATTCTATTATAATATCTGCAAATACTACTTTATAAACCCTCTTTATGAATTTATTTAAATATTTTACTCTTTTTGAATTAATATCAAGAGGGATGTTTATGTTATTCTCAAAATTTGACATTTTGAAACTATTATATATTCTTTTATAATGCATTTTTCCAAAATAATAACACAAAATCATTTCAGATACTTGCTTACGTAAAATCTTTTTTTTTCAAATATCTTGTTCCAGTGTTCAGGAATCCCTATTGATAATGTTGCTTTAGCATATCTATAGAATTCTTAAACTACTATATAGAAAAATTAACACAACTTTATTTCCAAAAATATCAAAAAGTTTTACTTCCGCAAATATTTATTATATTGCTTTCCAAAATAATTAAATAACAACAATCGATATTTACATATATTATAAATCTTTACTACTATTATACATATATAATCTCAAAACATTTCAAAATTACCTTTAATTACTAACACACACAAATATATATATATATATATATAATTATACTCTACACTAAACCATTTCAACAACCATTTTATGACATCAAATAAACACCATTCTTGTTCATTTATAATAAATATAAATCAATAGTTGTATTTATTTCACAATTTAGGCAAACACACACAAAATTCAAAATTAAATTCAACATCATCCATTTCAAATAACCATACAAACTCAAAAGGCTAAGATAAATGCATTCCGCAGAAAAAAAAAATTTCCATTACGCACTTTGATCAAAATCAAATCAAAACTTAACTACATTATCAAATCAAATAGCACAACGCAATACAAAACCATCTGAATTCATAAATATAATTGCTACTAGTTGGACTAACTCCTTTCGTCCTTGCTACTCCAACCATTTCATACTTCATATTTGAAAGAAAAGAAACTGATTACATATTTAAATACTTATATTTGTAAAATCACAAATACATCCCCTGACAATTACCCTAGTAATCATCCTATATATTTATATAACACAGAATATAACCCAACACTCCCAAAGGTCAAATACTCTAAGTCTTACCTAAGGTCTAGACTCATGTCTCTGATATACGATATATTGTTTTGAACTTGATCCGATACCATAATGTGAAAACCCCACCTCTATACGCATATATCCGAGAGTATTTCAGAGCAATACTGTAAGATAATATGAAGAATGAGGCAATATGCGGTACATATGTGAATCTTCCCTTGGACTGACACTGGTACATATTGAAATCTCAATTAAATGACTCATCTATTACGTACCCAGTATCGGTAAAAAGTAATAAATACGTGTACTTCCAAAATAGAACAGTACATAATGTACAGTACGTCATAGAGAGCATAGAGTCATAAACGCAACGATAATATATAATATACAGTGTGTATACAATAAGGGTACAACTTGATACAAATGTCAAATATCTCAAAGTAATGTGATAAATAATTAATATACATCTCAATATCAAAATATACAGTGAATCAATGACATATAAATATCATAGAACATCCTAATATATATATCCTCTAAGCCCGATAAAATAAATTCTAATTCTACCTAAAATGTCTCGAACTGACTCGAGTATTACATAAATAACACATGGGTCAGGCTAAGTCTAATCAAGTATCATAATAGGGGTAACATGGTGAAAACATGGAATAATAATATAATACTCTAACATAAATAATTAATTTATCATACAACATCAATGAATGTGTATAAATATAGTAATAAATGCCTTGAATATATATACATATATACATATATATATATATATATAATACCATAGATAATCATCATGGCATTTCAACACTCGAATATCTTATATCCATATAAAACAATTGGAACTGATATCAAAAGATGTCTTCGCCAATATAGAAACACATCAAATTAGATACCACGGAATTAACACAAATGGGTGAATCATACATATCCAAAAATTGTTATCAAATTTAGAATTATCACTAATGGATACATCACCATGTATAATCAGGCTAGCATGAAGCGTTGGCCAAATATATCTCTCAATCTCCATAAAAATCATCAATGCACGTAAAATAGGATAGCATGCCTATCAAATAATGAGAATTCACTATACACTAGATATGTATCTCATATATAATCTCATCTACTCATGTAACATTTATCTGTAAATTCCATGAAGGGAAATGACTGTACAACAGACACAAATTCCCAAGAAGAGTCATATATATATATATATATATATATATATATATATATATATATATATATAATATATGGTGCCCGGTCCACATCAATGCTATAGTAAGGTGTACCAATCGTATATGCCAATCTACTACACTATTAGTACTTGAAGGGAGACTGATAGTACTAAGCAAGCTCGAGAGATACTAAGTCTCTACATTCTTTAATTACCTTACGGTCATTGTGACACATATCCCCCGATGTGCTCGTCAACGCGAGATCTCTTATGTTATGACACTATAAATGACCATATAGGTATCAGACTACTGGCCTAGGTGACACAGGGGTAATCACACAAAGTGGAAGCGCTAAGCTAGAAGCGCTAAGCTATATATAAAGTATCATAGATCTAGGGTGGGACCCATGATCAGGCCACCAAGGTGGATACTGGCCATCTGGTCCTCTTTAACAAACATAATAGGAGTACACCACAATAGTGGCATATACGAGCAATACATATAGACATAAAGTCTCGCTCATCGTTAGGCATGAAGCCATACTCGCTAAATATAGGCTTAAAGCCATATATCACTACGTGTATCACCTTACACTATCTACTCTATTCTTGTCACATGAGTGTCATCTACTTACAATGAATAACCATATAAATATCACAACAGTGCCTCATACCATTGTGTAATATTCAAATATTTATTCACTACTTATAAACTCCACTCATCACTACACTATTCTATATAACGAGTCTAAAGAATAAATGGAGAAATTTTTCCAAAATTCTCATACTAGACGGTATTATAACTCCATTTATTCAGATTTCTTGTTATACAGAATACAATATCATAAAATCATATAGAAAGATATCTTCACCGTGTCATATTAAATCATTAACTAAATCATTATCAACTGTGAATCACTCATACCATCAAAATCAATATCCAAAGGATAAGAAAATAGAAACTAATATATAAATAGATTATTCAAATAATTATAAATAAATTAATCAATACTTAATAATGAAACATTCAATGCTTTTATGTAGAAAAAATATAAATATTTAGAAATGAACAATGAATAAGTATTCACGAATTAAGTAGAATTTAAGTTAAATTATAATCTTACTATTTACAAAGAATGACTAATCTTTCAATTTCAAATACAAATAATGAATAATTAAACATTCACTAAATATATTAACAAAACCCAATTCTTTCATTTTGAAACCCAAAATAGTTTCTAAACTAAATTTTTACATATTTCACTTATTTCGCTTTGTTTAGATAATTTAAATACTACTTTCATATAATTTAATCAAATAATAGAAGAGTTATCAAAATTATAACATAAAAATAGATAATTCAATTAAATCTGTTTATACATAACAACCAAATGACTAATATAATAAGGTCGAAACAAAGAAAATACACAATACTACAAGTTCAAATATACAAAACGTGAATAATGACCAGGCCTTAAGGATGAGAATATGTTGACACACCCATAAGAGTGCACACACAGACTCAACACATATATGAAAACTGATTGCACTCAACGCATCCATGTAGAAGATCACTCACAGCACAAACCCAATACTCAGTACAAAAATACATACACACATACACACACATACACGGAGTAATACACTCATAAATGCAGCACCCAGTCTCATACTAATAAGAACATATATGAACACGGTCTTGCATCTTCTAGGAACATAGCCACACACAAATAGCATAACACACACCATAAAAATCCACATACATGCATTCACCCATCGATGCACTAATCACTCATGACCGGTCCACCGGTCGGTATTGCCTGGGGCAACTATTCTCCAGGCCGTGCATCCCTTACATGACTCCTGTTGACTTCGACCACCTAACTCTCCTCTAAACGATGCATACTTTGTTTTATAATCAATTATCAAACAAATTCATGTGCACACATATATATAATTATATGACTAGCCATAGATTGTGTGAGTGAAACACTCATCTTCTTCTCTCTTCGCACCTGCACGCACACGCACAACTCCCCATCATCACAGCGAAACTCAATTCACTCATCATCGAAGTTATTTAAGAGTATGAGATGAACATATACGTAACACCCTTAAAGATTAATAAGAAATAAATAAAATGCATAAATTTATTAAATAATATAAGTCTAAAAGTAATCTTTTTGCAAAATTCATAATTTGACCATGAAAGTTCCACCATTGCGTTCATGGTGAAATTCTGATCAATTTTCATATATAATGTTATGAAAACAGAGCTCAAACAAAAAAGTTATGCATACTTGAAGTTTTTAGATTTAAAATAATTTAAATGGAATTTAAAATCCAATAAATAAATAATTCTTAAATTTGAAATTTTTTAATAGCAATTAGATTAGGCGATTAAGTAAACCTTAGCATTACTGTTAACATTAATGTATAATAAGGAAAATATTAAATAAAACAATGGCGCAAAATTAACGTTCTCAAAATAAAAGGAGAGGTCGACCCCTTACCTCGAGCGGTCGACCGGTGGTAGAGGGGCGGTCGACAGCTCCCTGTGAAATGGTGGCTAGGGTTTGTCAATTTGAATGTTTTAGATTTATAATTTCCAATTAATCTTCATCCAATGGTTCCGGTGCATTCTAACCACTATAAATAAGACCCTAAACTTCTCACTTTTATTCACAAAATATTTGGGACTCTAACGATGCTCCGTAAGTTCGTCTCTTCATAGATTCAGAAAAACTCGATTAGGGTTTCAAGTAAGAAATTATATTTATCTACTTTGTTTTTTATTCATTTTCCCAACCTATTCTCCTCCACACCTCTAATTTTTTAAATCTCATACATATACAAATCCCTTGATGTAACGACCCGAAATTTTGGTCGTTAGATTTTGAACATTTAATTCATTTTAAATGTTAAATGTGGATTTTGAATTGATTTTTAAGTAAGAAGATTTTGGTTTAATCAATATAATTAGTTAAAATATCAAATATGGCTATTTAATTGGATTTGAATAATAATAATTTAATATTTGAAATTGAAATAATTTGTGAATCTGGAGGCAAATGGAGCGGAAATGGTTTTTAAAATTTATTTTAAGTCTATTTTGATTTGAATTATAATATTGGACTGTTGGATGGAATTAAAAGTCGATAGGTTAAATTTGGAATTTATATTAATTTAATAATATAATAATGCAAATAATCAGATTTTGATTTAAAATGAATCAGAATGGTTTCAAATATGATTATAGATTCTATATGATTTGTAAATAAGTTGGTAAAGTTTTAAAAGTGAAATTTTAAGTGATTTCGACAATATCGGAAATCGCTCGAATAAATCGACGAGTTAAAATAGCCTTCCGGGGCACATTCTCGGAATTCAACGAAATTAGTTCCATTGAATCCGTAATAGTTAGTTATTATCGGATTTCAATTTTCATAGCAATCGGAGTTGTCGTTTGACCCTGGCAGCTCGAAACGCATAGAAACTATTTTAATCGATTTAATTTAAAATTGATCGTTTAATTCCGTAACTCGCGCATATGATCAAATTAGCCTATGAAACACATTCCATTGTGTTCAAAACTGCGGGTCGTTACACTTGGTATTAGAGCATAGGCTGGCGATAACGTTGGCTCTGGTGGGGAAATTACTCAATAAACAGAGTCAATAGTACTCTATAATGAGTTGAGTGTATTAATAGATATGAGAGCGTACTTGTTAGTGGATATAAAAATTGTTTTTATACTGTGTTGACTTATCGGTTGAGTGTTTATGAATTCTGGTCGGTACGGGAAGTACAACGTATCGATAGGGGTTTCTAAACTCTTAAACAAGATAAACCGACATAGTATTGTTTTTCAAGTGGGTAAATGAAATAATTTTACCCAAAATTATATTTTGATATAAAAGGAATAATTTTATGGAATCATATATATTTGGATGTTGGTTGTTAATATTATAATCAAATATGAGAGTCTAAAATTTGAAATGGTTATAACCAAATAGAATTCTAAGTGTAACTTATCCAAAAGAAGTACAACTAAAATTTGATTTAAACCAAAATTTAAAATCCCGAAAATTTGGAAAGTGTTTAAAACGAATTTAAACAAAAGTTTAGGAATTTAAAATCTAAGGAATGATTGAAATGTTTTCCAAAGTGTTTGAAGGCAATGATGGAGTATTATTTTGGGAAATATTTTTGAATGGAAATTGTTTTGAAAAGAAATTTGTGGTAGTAATGAAGCACTGAACTCACTTCAGATGTTGGAAAATAATCCTGATGATGATGGCCATATCATTAGAATTCATTTTTGAGTTTCTAAAGTGATGGATTGCTACCGGGGAGTTTGGTTATGATATTTGTTTGGGCTTGTTGGGTATACAAGTGGTTTTAGAAATTTCAAAAGGGAATTTTTTTTGGTAAAACCAAGTATTTTGAAATCCGGAGATTTGAATTGATATACCAAGTGGGTATGTGTTGATTATTATTTCAAAATGGGTTTGAAATAAAACTGGGCAATTGAATTCTGGAAAATTCTATTTAAATAATGTGAAAAGTTAAGATGAATCAACTATTGAACTTATAAAGTGAAATAGATCTAATTAAGAAGGAAAAATGAAAATTTAATACTGGAATTAATTTAACTTGAATGTATGGAAGTGAATAAAATATATTTGAATTTAGCTTGAGATAAGATAAGATGAAATTGGAATTGGAATTGAATCAAACTGGATATAAAGTTGAAATATAAAATGATTATATGATTGTGGGTTATAATTGTGTAAAGAAGATTTATACACTTAAGCCATTAAGTATAAAATTTGGAATTGTGATTATAAGGTGAAATAACTCAAATGAGCAATATAAGCTTTTAAGTAAATAAGTTGGTGAGCATATGGATAGGAAATGAAATTGTAAAACCAAAATAAAATGGTTGGAATTTTATGGTAAAGTCAAAATTTAAATCCTAAATGAAATGTAAATTGAAATAAGGTGAAGAAAATATAAAAGATAAAGGGTGAATGGACTTAAGTTAGTAAATAAGTTTTAAAACTTATATATTAGAAAGTAAAAATTTAAATTGAATGGAGAAATAAAATTGGATCGAATTGGATTTAACTTCGATTAAATGGAATTGAGATGAATTTGGATTTAATTAAAATCAAAATTCAGTTATGTTATAAATAATATTGAATGAAATTAAATTCTTGTTTAAAATAGTAAGGAAATGGTATAAATTTAAGTTGGCTAGATATAAATTTAGTTGAACGTGAATTAGAATTGGAAAAGAATTGAATTGAAAGAAAATTTAATTAAGTTGAAAGGATATTGTATGAATAAAATTTTAACTCAACTAAATCCAAAGGAATTGTTTAAGAATGGATTTAGCGTAAGCTAAATTAAATAAAGAGAAGTTTGAAGATGAATCTACAGTAAACTAAATTAAATGGAATTTGTATTGGCATGGATGAAATTTTGATAGTTTGTTAAAATTTTGAAAAGTAAAATAAAAACCCAGTTCTGGTATGGGATTTAATTTTGGCAATAAAAAGTTGAGGGTGTGAATGAATAATGGAATTAGATTATAATAGTGATGGTTTGAATTGTAAATAAATTCAAATGAGTGAAATGATTTGAAGTGGCCTCATTGTTAATAAAATAAATTCGGAAATGAATTGGGAAGGTGAATTAAAATTAAAATTGGATAGAGCATATAAACGAATTGAATTAAATTATGTAAATGGATAATGAATTTGAAATGTAAGAATAGGAATTTAATTTGATCATTGTGATGAAGTAAAAATGCATGGGTTGTAAATAATTCAGAATGGAATGAAATTAATGTAAATTTAAGTTGAAACTAATTTAAAATGACTTTAAGTTTAAGTGATGGTTATTTGCATGAATATCATTAAAAATTGGCATAGAAAATTTGTCGTTTTAAACGGGAGTAAATTCTTTAAAGGAAGTAAATAAGTGGTATTTTAATAAATTGGGATGGTTTGAAATTTGATTAAGTGGATTTGCATATAAATGAAGTGAATTATGAATATAATACAAATATATCAAATTTAAAAATAAAAATTTGATTGTGAATCAATTTGGAATTGAATTGAAGTAAACATAAATTGTATGTACAAAACTTGAATGTAAATCATTCGAGTGGAATAAAATGAAGTTTAGATTTGTAAAGAAAAATAAAGTAGTGTTGAAACATTGTGATTGCTTATAACAGATGGATTACATGCAGAATTATGAAATTTGTTTGTTTGGATATGTAATTGATATGTTTGGCTAAGATAAATGAATGGAATGTTGTTAAATTCTCATATTATTGAAAACTGATGTGTTTGTTTAAGTAAGTACAGGTACGGGAGGCAATCGATAGAGTTGGAGTGCGTATATGCAATATATATTAGCCGCTTGCTTTTTAAATGCTAATCAAAAGGTACGCCTACGCAATAAAATTGGAAAATGGTATATATATTGTGAAATATTTTGTTTTCCGACCGTGTGGGTCGATGTATATATATTTATCATTATTGTGATATTATGAAACGCTCTCCGCACAAAGGAGACGCTGTCAAAAGTTTTCCAAATTTTTGGGAGTTAGAAATTTTTTGGGAATTTTGAAAGTTTTGGTTAACTAGTAAAGTTGTTTTTGAAAGGATAGTGAAAACAAAGCTTTTAGGTTAAAATAAGCAAATGATTTTGGAATTGAGCTAAAAGTTTTGGTGAAGTAAATGTAAGTTTGGGTAAGTAAATGAGTTTAGGAACATTTTTTCTACCTTAGCAAATTTCGAGGACAAAATTTTTATAAGGGGGGAGGAATGTAACGACGCGAAATTTTGGTCGTTAGATTTTGAACATCTAATTCATTTTAAATGTTAAATGTGGATTTTGAATTGATTTTTATGTAAGAAGATTTTGGTTTAATCAATATAATTAGTTAAAATATCAAATATGGCTACTTAATTGGATTTGAATAATAATAATTTAATATTTGAAATTGAAATAATTTGTGGATCTGGAGGCAAATGGAGCAGAAATGGTTTTTAAAATTTATTTTAAGTCTATTTGGATTTGAATTATAATATTGGACTGTTGGATGGAATTAAAAGTCGACAGGTTAAATTTGGAATTTTATATTAATTTAATAATGGAATTTAATAATATAATAATGCAAATAATCAGATTTTGATTTAAAATGAATCAGAATGATTTCAAATATGATTATAGATTCTATATGATTTGTAAATAAGTTGGTAAAGTTTTAAAAGTGAAATTTTAAGTGATTTCGACAATATCGGAAATCGCTCGAATAAATCGACGGGTTAAAATAGCCTTTCGGGGCATAGCCTCGGAATTCGACGAAACTAGTTCCATTGGATCCGTAATAGTTAGTTATTATCGGATTTCAATTTTCGTAGAAATCGGAGTTGTCGTTTGACCCAGGCAGCTCAAAACGCATAGAAACTATTTTAATCAATTTAATTTAAAATTGATCGTTTATTTCCGTAACTCGCGCATATGATCAAATTAGCCTCCGAAACACGTTCCATTGTGTTCAGAACTACGGGTTGTTACACTTGAAATGTATATATCAAAAGAAAAGATATGGTACGTATCGCTAAAGGCATGTTAAATCCAAAGGATGCAAAGTTACGAATATACTATGAGAGGAAATCTTAGCTTTTTTATTTTAGTAATTGATTAATATATTTTGGGTTTGAATATACCTCGAGGACTTTTGGTTTGTGAAAACATCATATTATGAACCAGCAAAACTCCTTCAACGCAAAATGTCAATTCTAGGTTGAAATCTCAAATGTTTATGTCAAAATAATGGAAATTGTGTCGATTTGTGGTTTTAATAATTTTACCTTCTATTCCACTTCTTATTATTTTTCTTTGAATTTGGTTAAAGGGTTTTGATTAAGGAATAGTATGTAAGGTACAAATTTTATTTGTATTTCGCACCGCCTATTCCCATGGATTGAGTAAAAATTTCTTTGTTTATTTTTATGTGATGAGCGTAAAGCAGGAAAAGTAAGTTTCTACTATCAATATATTCAATTAGTTTGATTTAATATGTTGACTTTCAATTTTAATTATATAAAAATCGATTAGATGGAATTTTTGATACGAGTTTTGGAATTTTGGTATTATTGATAATATGGGATGAGACTTGTATAATTGTTGAAATAGTTGACATTTAAATGCAATTTTAGGATGTAAGTTCCACACGCTAACAAATTCTAGGTCTGTATATACATATTAACGTAATTAACGTATAATTATAACATATTAATTACATGGTTAATTTGGTTTATCACTAAATCCCTCTTAGATAAGTAACTAATGTTTAAAGCGAAATAAGAAAGATTTCTTATAAGGTCTTGATTATGAAAATGGTGAGATGTGTAATAAAATATGTAGCGTGTGATATAGATTATGACTAAGTTATAAGGATGCGAGATTAGTCAAAAGCACAGGGAAGTCTACCCAGCTAATCTGCTACCAATATTGTGACTTTGAGGCTAATGTGAGACAATGCCTATAATAAGTAACTATGATGACGCGAGGTTATTCCTAAGTTCTATTGGAAAAATCTACCTAGCACTCTAGTTACCAATATTTACGAATAGTCTGACTAATACGAGACGTCACCATGTGGTATGGGTCATAATACGAAGGACATGATTCAAAGACTGAAGGTAATAAGAGGTTATGTGAGGGCTCGCTTCTTCTCTATGTAGGAAGTAGTAAATGGTCGGGATTATGGATTAGGCACATTAGAGGATATCTTGGGAAAGGGCCCGCTTCAATATGAAGTATTAAGTGGCTAAAGATATTCCATGCAATCTCAGCTGGATAGATACTAGTGAGAAGTCCGCTTTGGGATTATAGGTAGAAAATGACCTGCCTTAAATAAGATATTAAATGGTCGGAGTCTTCCTAATTCCCATTAAAAGGTATTTTAAGTGATTAGGGTACCATCTCTTACATTGGTAGGAAACTATTAATGATAGATATAGGTTATTGGATTGAAAGCGAGATGGTTTTGAGCTTATATTTGGAAAGCCTTTTTTATTTTTGTTTGAGAAAAGCCTTTGGGCATATATTTGAAAAGAATTATGATGTAGATAGTTTACGTTTGACATATTCATATTTAAATCATACTGCCCAAGTACTAACATAGTAAGGCTTGAGAATTTTATTCACCAGACATATGTTGTTCTGACTCCCTCCTCATTACAACACATGTTAAGAAGGGAAATGCTAAAGCCAGAGACGTTAATGAGACTAGTGGAAGCATTCTATTTATTTACTTCTTATTTCTATAGTTTCTGACGTAGCCACGAAATAAAAATGTTGTTGTAATTTTGAAATATTGTACCACAGATATGTAATAGTGATTGTAGATATTTTGTTATGGTTTTCAGAGATATTTTGAAGTTTGAATAAAATGGTTACTATTGTAATTATTATATTTTATCTTTCCGCTGTAAGATTCTAAATGCATACATAAATATATTTGTATTGTTCTCTTTACCAACCAATAGCTAGCTTTGAGATGGATCTAAGTTTAGATGGGTCTTTTCTAGGTCGGAATTTAGGTCCATTTTAGGACGGGTTGTTACATTTGGTATCAGAGCCTAGGTTACCCGATCAATAGGGATAGGTATATGTATGAGATGCGTGCTTGTTATTTTTGAAAATATTTTTTGAAAATCCCACTATATATATTTAAATCTTTACTTCAACATATACTACTATCTTTGGAAATATAGAAGGAGGATATGGTAATTCTATTTAATAATTAATTAGTATAGTTTGAGTTTGGATATGCCTTGGGGAGTTTTGGTTTGCGAAGACATCATATTATAAACCTCTCGCCTTTAATGTGAAATGTCAATTCTATTTTTGAAATCTCAATTGTTTATGTCAAAATAATCAGAACTAGGTAGATTTGCAGTTTTTGATAATTTTACCTTCTAGTCCACTTCTTATTCTTTGAATTTGATTAAAGGGTTTTGATTAAGGAATGGTGCGTAAGGTATAAATTTTATTCGTAGTTTGCACAGCTTATTCCCATGAATTAAATAAAGCGTAAAGTTGGAATCGTAAGACTCTATTACCAATATATTCCATTATTTTAATGTAATGAGTTGAGTTTAAATTTAAATTGTATACAAGTCTATTGATTCAAATTTTTGATATGAATATTACAATTTTGGTATTGTTGATAATATGGGATAAAACTTGTATAATTGTTGAATGAATCGTTGAATAAGTTGACATCTAAACGCTAGTTTAGGGAAAAAATTCCGCACACTTAAAAATTGCTAGTTGCATATGTGTGTGTTTGTATTAGAGTAATTAACGTATACGTGTTAATTGCATAGTCAATTGGGTTAATAATTATCATTAAATATCACTTAGACAAGTAATTAAAATTAAAGGAAAAATAATAAAGATTTCTTATAAGGCCTTGATTATGAAAATGGCAAGAGGTGTGATAACATGTGTGGAGTGTGATATAGATTATGACTAAGTTGCAGAGATGCGAGGTCGGTTAAAAGCACATAAAAGTCTGCCAGCAAATTTGGCTACCAACAGTGTGACTTTGGATCTGATGTGAGACATCGACTATAATAAGTAACTATGATGACGTGAGTTTAGTCCCAAATTTTATAGGGTAAATCTATCTAGCTAACCTAACTACCAGTGTCTACGAATAGTCGGACTAATATGAAATGTCACTATAGAATACGGGTCATAATACGAAGGACCTGCTTCAAAGATTGAAGGTAATAAGTGATTATGTGAGGATCTATCTCTTCTCTATGTAGGAAGTAGTAAATGATTGGGATTATGGGTTAGGCATAGTAGACGATATTTCGAGAAAGGGCCCGCTTCAATACGAAGTATTAAGTGGCTGAAGAGATTTCATACAATGTCAGCTAGATAGTTACTAATAAGGAGTCCGCCTTGGGATTATATGCAGTAAATGTCATGGACTTACCTTAAATAAGGTATTAAATGGTCAGAGTCTGCCTTATTCCTATTAAAAGGTATTAAGTGGTTTGGGTAATATCTCTTACATTGACAAGACATTATTGACGATAGATATGAGTTATTGAGTTAACAGCGAGATGGCTTTGGGCTATATTTGGAAAGCCTTTTTATTTACATTTAAGAAAAGCCTTTAGGCATATATTTGAAAAGACTTATGGTGTAGGTAGAAAACGTAAGACATATTCTTATTTAAATCATACTGCCCAAGTACTAATATAGTAAGGCTCGAGATTTGTATTCACAAGATATATGTTATTTTGACACTCTCCTCATTACAACATCGGTTAAGAAGGTCGATGTTGAAGGCAGAGACGTTGATGAGACTTGTGGCAGTTTTATATTTATTTACTTGTTATTTTCTATAGTTTCTGATGTACTCATGAAACGAAAATAATGTTACAATTTTGGAATATTGTATCGCGGATATGTAACGGTGATTATGGATATTTTGTTATGGTTTTCAATGACTTTTTAATGTTTGAATAAATGAGTACTGTTATTATGATTATACTTTATTTTATTCTTTCGTTGTGAGATCCTGAATGTGTAAATAAATAGCTCTGTATTGTTCTTTTTACCAACCAACAGCTAGCTTTGAGACGGGTCTAAGTTTCGATGAGCCTTTCCTGGATCGGAATTTAGGTCCATTTCAAGGCGGGTTACTACAATATCTCGGTTTGAAGATTTTGGTAACTTAATTGATTTATTTTAATTTTTCAAAGGAAAAGGGATTGGCGGTTACTTGCTTTAGGAGAGAGGTGATAATGAAGTGGAGTGATACGTGATATGATTATGGAGAATGATAATTCTCGAATTGAAGGAGTCTAGTAAATGGGCATGGGTTTGAAGACTTAAACTTGAGTTTGAGCCTAATATTGGGCTTAGGTTAATCTCTATTTTTGTTTTCTAGAGTTTCGAATATTAAATTCTATTTAATTAATATGAATACAAATTCCAATTTAAAACCACTTCTTCATAAATATTATATATCAATTTCTTTATTTTTACAAAATTTTGTTTTCACATTTCTAAATTTATGTAAATTTTAAATATCATCTATTCATGACTTGAATCCTTCTATTAAATAATTTCATAACAAATTTATCAAATAAATATATGTGTTTTCACAAAAAATGGGCAAACACCTCCAAGTCGTATGACTTAGTTGATTATACGTTGTTCTGGATGGTTTGGGTGACTTATGCAAATATATGAAATAGATGGACTAAACTGTAAAAGACACACAGGTTTATAGTGGTTCGGCCAGAACGTGCCTACGTCCACTTTATATGTTATTCTCCTTTTCTATTCAGATTACAAGTAAAAGCTTTGATTACAAGTAACTGAAAGTTGTTTGAAAGTTCTATCCGTGCTTGAGCTCTCAAACTTGTCTGCCATTGTTGTACCCCTGCCCCTCTATTTATAGAGTGAGGTTGGGGGCAGTGGTCTTGGATGTATATAGCTGCTGGCGGGCCTGGGCTGGTGCAATCTGGCCTGGTAGTGTCGGTCCGGTATGCCATCCTCATGTTGGTTCGGTAATGGTAGATGGAGTTGGACCGGTAGCAACATGGATCGGTGGTAACATGGATCGGTGATGGGTGGATGGATCCTGGATCGGTGGTAAATGGTCTTGGGTGTTGGTTCGGCAGGAGGCTGGTTCGGTGGTAGCATGGAGATGGAGTTGGACCGGTGGAGGTTGGTTCAGTGGTTTCGGTTCGGTATGGGCCGGTCCGGTGTTGTTTTGGGAGGTAGGGTTGGTTCGGTCAGTTCTCAGGAGGTAGGTGGTTCGTGGGCATGGTGTGGAGCCGGTCCGGTGAGAGTTGGTTCGGGGGTAGGGAAGGAGCCGGTCGAAACACACCCAACACTTGCCCCCCAAAGTAGGGCATGTGCATGCGCATGTCGTGCTTTGCCTTAAGCTGTGGTGTTCTCATCCGGTCTCTAGCGCCGAGCCAACCGGTTCGGCTATTGGTATTTGCTTATAAATAGGGGCCTAATGCTTCCGTTTTTTCCCATCAGCCGAACCACTCCCTTGTCTTTGCCGAATCAAACTGTTATCTCTGCCGAATCAAAGTGTTAGCCGAATCAAAATCTTTGCCGAACCAGGTGAGGATCTACTCTGCCGAATGAACTTTATTTTCAATTATCGAATGGGCTCGGGGTCCTCGAAGTACCGAATGACCCTTTGTCCTCGGACTGCCGAATGAGGTTGAGAGATGGGACGCCGAATGAGCTCTAGGTTGGGCCTTACTGAATGAACTCGGGAATTACGAGTGTTGAATGAACCCCTTACCGGATGGACTTTTATACTTGAATTACCAGTGAAACTCTAGATTACATAGTTTATGAGTTTTAACGATATACTTTCTTGTGTTGCAGACAAATGTCTCAAAGAGTGGAAACCCGATCAGAGAAGAAAAAATCTACGGACAGAGGTGAGTCTTCCGCTGTGCCCCCAGTCCAGCTGGGGCCAGCGCGACATGGACCTGCCCCGAGGTCATTAGTGGACGGATATGGCCCTCAGGAGCTCTTGAATTCCCCTCCCGACTGTTTTCCTAGCTCCCTCAAAGAGGAGCAGCTTGATGTTATATCCCGTTCCTTTGGGATCGATAGAGCGCGCATGCTATTGCCGGGGGAAGGAGTGATGCCGTATGACCCCCCTGAAGGCTACTTTGCTTACAGCAGATATCATTGCATGTGTGGTGCTATCCCGCCTCTCAACGCCTGGATAGTTAGCTTCATCACATATCTGAAGGTGGCTCCATTCCAGCTTCAGCCAAACTCCTACGCCATTCCGGTGAGTCTTTTCGTCATCTTTCAGAGGAGATACGGGCGTCCTCCTTCCAACTGGGAGATCCTGTATCTGTATAATCTGAGGGGCTACAAGAAGGGGTTTCCATATATCAGCTTGGAATCGGCCGTATCCTTCAAGTCCGTCCTAGACTTGTATTCAAAGTACAACATGTTTAAGAAGGAATGGTTTTTCGTCAAGGACGACTCCGTTTCTATCCGTCGCTTCAGCTCCGGATGTAAGTCAAGGCTTTATTTATAATTTCCGTTCTGTTTGCAATGCTTCCACTTATGTGTTTTTATTTCTTGCTAGCGACAGGTGGTTTTGCGGTCGTGGAGAATGATCGCCTGGTTCAGACGGCAGCGGAAATAGAAGCTATGTCGGGAAGAGATAGGTCGGCTACTTACTTGATCAGGAGCGCTACACTTTTGGGGCTCAACCTGATCCTGCCACATCAGTCCGTGGTCAAGCAGAGGGATACGGCGGAAGAGAGGGCTGCACAAGCTAAAGAAGGGGCCATGGCGAAGAGTGGCAAGAGGAAGCCTTTCACAAAACCTCCAGTCGTCGGGGGAAAGAAGCTTAAGAAATCTGATGGACCCTCTCCCAGCACATGCCCAGATGTTCCGGAGGAGGAAAGTGGAGAGGAAGAAAGAGGCGAGGAGGAGAGCGGAGGTGATGGAGAAGGTGACAGTGGTAACGGTGGTGAAGGTCAGGGTGGTAGTGGCGTTGGTGCCCTGACCTCTGGGCAAGCGGGTGAGATTCAAGAGTGGACGGATGATGCTTTCCGCCAAGCCTTTGAGGGGTTGGGGAAAGGGCCGGCCTTGGTGGAGAAATCGAAGGAGTCTAATAAGGCCGGGACGGGCGCTAGTCTATCTTCTGAGAGTATTTCAGCTAAGGAAACTCCGGCGGTTCAAGGTGAATTCTTAACTTCCACAGATTCCTTTTATGATACGGACTTAGTAATATTTTATGGCCAGCTCCCGTCCTGGAATGAGATTCAGGACTTATTGCAGTATCCCACTCCCCCTCAGGGTTTGTGAAATAAACGCGTTTTCCTATTCCTTTTAACTTAGCATATGTCTCGGATTGTAGTTTCATGCATGCTTGTAATACTGGGTTTTTATTCCAGGAACGGGTAAGGTGGCCAAGACATCAGATATTCGGCACCGCCTTGAACAGTATAAGCTATTCAAAGCTTCTGCCAAACCAAAGCCGTCAACTAGCCGTCCCGGAGATGTGGTTAGCTATCGCCCTCTTCTCGGAGTTATTGAGGAAGATATGCAAAAGAGGAAGAGGGGGCGATCTTCGTTTGAACCTTCACTTGGCCCTCAGCATCAAGTCCAGCCTATCCACGATATTACAGAGGAAGATACTGAGTTTATGCCTTCCCGACATCTGTCTGAAAATCCAACCGTCACCCCGATAGACCACCCTGGTTTGGTTCGCAACCCATTTGCCGGTCACCTGGATCTGGACCCGAGTTTTCAGGACATCTCTTTTGACGAGGCCACGGGTGAGCATCTTCTTCCCCGCAATCCCATGGTACGGGTGCTTGACGAGGCTAAGTCCTTAGACCTCGATTTGCTTACTACTCGGATTGCGACCATGGGGAATGAGGCCAAGGCAAACATCGATCGGGTGGCTGAAGAGACCAAGAGGCTAATGGAGCATCACGCTCGACTGGCCAAGGCTGGGGAGGAAATCGGAAGTGCTAACATTCGGTTGCGGCTAAAGGTTTCTGATCACGCCAAACAGCTTGCCGATCAGGCTATCCAGATATCCCAGCATGAAGCGGCCTCCAGACGACTGAAGAAAACCATGGAAGAGGCTAGCAAGGCTGAGTTGCGAAAAATGGAGGCTGTTTGCAAAGAGCAAATTGACATGGCCATCACAACGGTGGACGAGGTTCGGAGAGCGGATCTTGAGCAGGTAGAGGAGTTATCTGGGATGCTTGAGGCCGCAGAGCTTGCTCAGGCCAAGCTGAAGGAGGAGATGGAAGTGATGCGGAAGTCCCTTCAGGCTGACTGCTCGAGATACCGATTGGAGAGAGATGCTGCTGTCGCACGGCTGTCGGCTTCTGAGGCCCGGATGAAAGAGTTTGAGGAGAACGAGGGGATGATGGACGAGATGCTCCAGGACATGTATTTCCGTACTTGGAGGCAGGGCAACCTGTCCTGGATGGACGATTATCCCCGGATTATGGCTAGGATATATCTCCAGGCTTTGGAGGAAGCTAAGGCCGATGCGGATAAGGAAGGTGGTGCGGCTTTCAGGATGGATGTGGTTACAGCCCAATTCACTAAGGAAGAGAAGGTGGCGGTTAAGGAGGGCATGCGGCTGCTTGCTGCGGATGAGGTAGGCGTGCAGCTAGACGATGATGATCAGGGAGCAGACGCTGGTAAGTCTTTCCTTTTAACCTTTTCATGATTTGATTGCTTATCTTTCATGATTATTGATGGATTCTCTTCTGAATTGTGCAGACGGGACCTCTGGAGTACATGCGGGGAGATCTGACCCCGCAGTTAAGTAGATCCGGATGGCGGGCGGGACGAAGGCGGAGCCCCGATGTAGTTGACTCTTTTATTTGGTCTGTTTGACATTCCTGTATATACTAGTCCAAAACATTATTGTATTTTCAGGACGTAATTATATCATTGTAACGAACGTCTTTATGTAACTTTATAACATAAGCAGATTTTGTTATGTTCGAATGTGGTTTGTTATTTTGATATGTTGCACAAGAAATACAGCTGCGTGTTTATGTATGTGATTTAATCGTATTTGATGCTAAGTTTCTGCTCAAAATATTATTTCATGTCTTGCAATGTCAATATGATGTGTGAATAAATTAAAGCTACATCAAGAGAAGAAAGTACCGCCCTTCGTGTTTTAGTTGTAGGGGGTTGCTTCGAATGTCTTGCGTGACTGTGTATGGAATGTAGCTGAGTGTTCCGTCATCCGGATGTGAGTTCATATTTCCACAAGTGAGAGTTCCCCTATTTTGTGACCTGTACTTTAGGGATTGTTATATAGGATAGGAGAAAAGTTTTTGGATGAAATGGAAATATGAGAAATAGTAAAACTTCCAATCATGGAAGGCCGTCGATATGCTTAAGTTCGTGGCAAACGGGTTTTGTAGTCACTTTCCCTAGCTGTGGGTCTTAGAGACATTTGTCACCCATCTTACGCCTCCGCGGGGAGTTTATCTTTTTTACCACAGCCGCACTTAAGACATATCGGAGCCGAGATCGCGCGCAGTAACTACCCGAGCCATTATGGCCCGTAATCGTGGGTATTATTCGATTTACTATGGCCTGCTAGCATGGGTGCCGATCGTCAACCGTGAACTACCCCTGGCTGGCGACACCTTATGTTGGGGCTTAAAGTAGGTTCACAGTTGCCGGCGAGCCGAACGCCGTAATGAACTGCCATCGGCTATAGTCGGCCTTCTTGATGGCTTATAATCGGCTCATTACAGTTGGCTTTGAGGGCAGTCGCGAGCAATGAGTTAACCCGCAGCAGAGAGATGCTGGAGCAAAAGTGTCTCATTGGCGAGTGCATAGATTCGCATAGTACCTGTTGGGTCTTGTCCAGGTGAGGTTGCGCCGTGAAGTGTCCAGAATGGAAATGTCGTTATACATGATTTTGTTCAACAGAAAAGGATAAAGCTTAACAAGCAGCCAAGACATAAAGGAACAAGTTAAAAAGAGACAAGATTTTTAAAGTGGTTCGGCACGAAAATGCCTACGTCCACTGATTCTCTTTTTTAACTCACTTCATATGGGCAGTACAAGTTAAGAAAAGTATCGACGGAGGTGTTGGATGTTCCATGCCCTCTGGAACACCTCTCCGTCCACTGTTGATAAAATATTGGCTCCGTTGCGGAGATCTTTATGGATTACATAGGGTCCATCCCAGATTGGATCTAGCGCTCCGGGGCACGGGAAGATCCGCTTGAGGACAAGATCTCCTTCTTGTAAGCTGCGGTGCTTGACTTTGGAGTTGTATTGTGCTGCAACTTTTTGCTTGTGAGCTACTGCTTTGAGTGTTGCATCCTTTCTTCTCTCCTCAATTAGATCCAAAGACATGTGGAGGAGTTCTTCGTTCTCTTCTGGGTTGTAGTGGATCCTACGGTGGGAAGGCACTACAGTTTCAACTGGGAGCATGGCCTCCGATCCGTATGCCAAAGAGAAAGGAGTATGCCCTGTTGATGTTCTATAAGATGTGCGGTAGGCCCAAAGTGCCGTAGGAAGTTCCCACCCAAGCGCCTTTTGACTTTTCGAGTTTCTTCTTGATTAGGGTTTTGAGGATTTTGTTGACAGCTTCGACTTGTCCGTTTGCCTGGGGGTAAGCTACAGATGAGAAGCTTTTATGAATTCCGTGTTCTTGGCACCAGTCGGTGAATTCCTTGCTGTCAAATTGAAGTCCATTGTCCGATATGATTTTGAGTGGAACCCCGTACCTGCATAAAACACTTTTGATCAAGAAGTTAATAACTTTTGCCGAAGATATTTTATTTAGAGGCTCTGCTTCCACCCATTTGGTGAAATAATCAACTGCCACTATGGCGTATTTGGCTCCGCCTCGGCCCGTTGGCAGTTCGCCAATCAAGTCAATTCCCCATATTGCAAAGGGCCAAGGGCTGGTCATTTGAGTAATCTCATTCGTGGGCAGTCGAGGAATCTTGGCAAATTTCTAACATCTGTTGCACTTTTTGACGAAGTCCAAGGCGTCTTTATTTAAAGTGGGCCAGTAATACCCGTATCGGAGTGTCTTCTTGGCTAGAATCTGCCCTCCGGTGTGATCTCTGCAACTTCCTTGATGGATGTTGGACAATACTTCCTTGGCTACCCTTCCAGCGATACACCTTAATAAGGGATTAGAGAAGCCGCGCCGATAGAGGATTCCTTCTTATAATGTGTAGCGGGAAGCGTTCCATAAGATTTTCTTAGCTTCGTTACGCCCATCGGGCAGTGTGCCACTTTGTAAGTACTTCCGGATGGGAGTCATCCAAGTTTCCTCTTCAATTGCAGCTATCATATTCATTGGCTCGTAACTCGGGGCCAGTTGCTTTGGGATGGTTACTGTTCGGGAAGCGGCGCCGTCCTTCATGCTAGCTTGCTTTGCCAGTTCGTCGGCCTTCTGATTCTCTTCTCGAGGAATGTGTTTGATTAAATAGTGATCCAATTGATTGAGCAGCAGCTTGGTCTTCTTTAGATATGCTGTGAGTCGTTCTCCTCGAGTCTGGAATACTCTCAGTATTTGATTTACAATGAGTTGAGAATCACTATGGAGACATAAAGAACTGACTCCAATTTCCAGGGCAAGTTCTAATCCGGCTATCACTACTTCGTATTCTGCGTCATTGTTGGTGGCAGCAAATTCCAACCTTAGGGCGTAGTGCAGCTTCCTTCCCCTGGGGGTAATTATCACAACACCTGCCCCCGAGCCATGTTCACTTGACGCTCCATCTACGAAGAGATTCCACTTGATATCTTCCGCTATTCTAGATGGCTCCTTACCTTCGTTAGTGGTGAATTCGGCAATGAAATCAGCTATGGCTTGCCCCTTGCTAGCGGTGCGAGGATGGTAGGTGATATCATATTGACTCAGTTCAATGCACCATTTAAGCAGTCACCCAGAAGTGTCGGGGCGATGGAGTACTTACCTTAGCGGTTGATCGGTTAAAACTCTGATGGAATGAGATTGGAAATAGTGTCGCAGTTTCCGTGACGTGATTAGCAAACAGTATGCTAGCTTTTCAAGTTTAGGGTATCTGGCTTCTGCCCCTGTAAATCTCTTGCTTACAAAGTATACGGGCCGCTGCGCGCGGTCGTCTTCTCTCACCAAAGCGGCGCTTAAAGCATGGGACGATACAGCAAGATATAGGTATAGTTCTTCGCCTTCATTCGGAGTTGAGAGTACTGGTGGTCTCTGGAGGTGTTCGATTAAGTTAAGGAAGGCCGTCGAGCATTCGTCAGTCCATTTGAACTTTCCTTTGTCTTTCTTTAGAGCTTCAAAGAAAGGGATGCATTTGTCGGTTGCTTTAGAGATGAACCTGCTTAGGGCGGCCACTTTTCCGTTTAGGCTTTGCATCTCTCTTCGAGTGGATGGTATCTTGATATCTTGCAAAGCTCGAACTTGTTCGGGGTTTGCTTCAATCCCCTTGGCATGGACAATGAATCCCAAGAACTTTCTTGACGATACTCCGAAGGAGCACTTTAGAGGGTTCAGCTTCATTCCATATTGGTGAAGTACTTGAAACATCTCATCCAGGTGGTTTATATGATCGTTGGCTTTCCTCGATTTTACCAGCATGTCATCCACATAAACTTCCATAGTTCATCCTATTAGTTCCGCAAACATCTTGTTGACAAGGCGCTGATAAGTAGCTCCGGCATTTTTAAGTCCAAAAGGCGTTACTTTGTAGCAGTACAATCCCCGGTCAGTGATGAAACTAGTGTGGTCTTGATCAGGGGCGTGCATAGGGATCTGGTTATATCCTGAGTATGCATCCATAAAGGATAAGAGTTCGTGTCTGGCTGTGTTGTCCACGAGTTGGTCAATTCGGGGGAGTGGGAAGCAGTCCTTCGGGCAAGCGTCATTTAAGTTGGAGAAATCGATGCATGTTCGCCACTTTCCATTAGCTTTCTTTACCAGTACCGGGTTGGCGATCCATTCTGGGTAGATGGCTTCTCGTATGAAGTCATTGGCAAGTAAGTTCTTTACTTCTTCCTCGAGGGATGCTGATCGTTCTACCCCCATGCTCCTCTTTTTCTGCTTCACTGGCACCTTGGTGGGATCGATGTTCAGTATGTGGCATGCTACATCTGGAGAGATTCCTGTCATGTCGGCGTGCTTCCATGCAAATACATCTATGTTGTGGCAAAGAAAATTGACGAGTTTATCTTTCAACTCCGCTCTTAACTGAGACCCGACTCTCAGCAGTCTACTTGGGTCGTGTTTGTCTACAGATACAAATTCCGTAGCCTCTGCAGGCTCGGTGGTGGCCTCCTCCTCTTTGTCCCTGGGGTCTAATTCGTTGAAAGGATCGCTGGTATATCGAAGAGGATGGGCTTTCTTTAATTGCTATGCTTCCAGGTTTTTCTTGCAGAGAGAAGTCTCTGCATCCTCCCCTTTATCCTTCCTACGGTTATTGCGAAGCTCAGTTACATAGCAATCTCGAGCAGCGTCTTGATCTCCTTCTATTTCTCCTACTCCGTTATCTGTTGGGAATTTCATTTTCGGCACCATGGGGCTAGGACAATTTGGAAGTCAGACAAGGCTGGTCTTCCCGAAAAGGCGTTGTAGGCCGAGTGGCTTTCTATTAGCACAAATGTTTGTTTTCGCACAACGGAGCGGGGATGACTTCCTATTTCAACAAAAAGGTCCAGTTGCCCGAGGGGCATCTTCGCATCTCCAGTGAAACCATGTAGTGGTTTGTTGCAGGGAGACACATCCTTCATTGGCAGCTTCATTTTGTCGAAAGCATGCTTGAATAGGATATTTACCGAGCTTCCAGTGTCTACTAAAATTCGAAAAACTTTGGCTGGACCGAACCAGGCAGAGATGACCATAGGATCCATGTGTGGGTACTGTCTTCCCTCTAGATCACGCCTACTGAATGTGATGTCGTGATTCTCTTTCCGTTTCGGGTGGTGTTGTTCCATAACAGAGTTAACGTAGCCTTCATCGTTTCTAAGTGACTTACCGTATCTTTCCATCTCTGCCCAGCTTCTATCGGCGATGTGTGGTCCCCCTGATACGGTATGGACCACTATCTTCTCTTGACTAGAGCCGCTGGTGTTGCGATTTCCTCCGCACACTTCTGGGAGGGGTAGCCCCGGATTCTCATTGGCAGGAGTCGAAGTCCTGTTCTAGTTTTTTACATAGCGTTCCAGTCTCTTCCTTCTGATGTGTTCTTCAATCAAGTCCCGGAGATGGTGGCATTCATTGGTGTCATGTCCATGGGATTCGTGGAAGCGGCAGAACTTTCCAGACTTGAGTGCGTTATCTGACTCCTTCTTGTGCGGGGGGCGCTTGTATCTAACTTCGTTTTGAGTTGCTAGGAAGATGTTTTCGATCGTTTCATTCAAAGGAGTGTAAGAGTCAAATCTTGGTCCAGGTCGATATAAGCGCTTTTCCCCCTTCTTGCCCCCAGCATTGTCTCTAGAGTCATTTCTCCGAACATCCTTTGCTGCAGCGGAAACCCTGTCTGTAGCTGTTTTAGCCTGTTGCCCTGACTGCCTCTCAGTGGCAGTCTTCAAGTCTCATATACTTTCCAGCTTCATGGAAGAAATCAGGTAAAGTAGTTGGCTTTTCCTTGGTTAGTCTTCTAGCAAATTTAGTATCCGGATGTACACCACTGCAGAGAGCCATTAGGATAAGTTTCTCATCGGCATCTTGGACTGCGGCCGTCGCGGCGTTGAATCGGGTTAGATATTGTTGCACTGTCTCTCCGGGTTTCTGCTTGATATTAGATAAGGAATAAGCGTCCTTGGGTTGTTCCACATGAATGTGGAACTGGCTGATGAACTTTTCTTTCAACATTTCCCATGAGCTGATGGACCCTTGGGGTAGGTGGTAGAACCAGGAGGTAGCTAGATCTGCCACGAAAAGTGGGAAGCATTTACACAATACTCCCTCCGTTGCTCCTCTCATGAGCATATGCTGGGTGTATCTCTGTAAGTGTACGATGGGGTCAGAGGTTCCCTTGTAAGGTTCCATCGTTGGCATTTTCCATTCCCGGGGGGTGATGGAAGTTTCGATATTGCGGGTGAAGGGGCTGGTTACCCTAGCACCTATCCCCCGATCCCTTTGCTCCCGTTGGACGCACTCTCTGAACAATCGCGCCACCCTTTCATCAGAACTTGGAGCGGATAAAAATGAGTTTGGTTCTTCCCTGCGGGATTGATTCCGTCCATATGACCTGTAAGGATGGTATCGTTTATCACTCCTGACATTCTCCAATGGCTGCCTCTGGTCTTCCGGAGGCATGCTGGGGTCAGCTACAGTTGGCCCTTGCCTTGATCTTTCCCTGCTGGGTTCTCTTCTCAGCACTTCCTCGGGTCCAACTTCGGGCTGGACTCCAGCTCGGCCCCGTTCCTTTGTGTTTCCATGGTTAGGTAGCATGGCGGGCTCAGCTACATCCGACCCTTGCCTGGTACCTCCCCCGTTGGGTTCGGTTCCAAGTGTTTCCTCGGGTCGGAATTCGGGCTGAGTCCGGGCTCGGCTCCTACCATGGCTGTTTCTGTTGTTAGCCTCTTCGAAGAAGAAAGACCTTTGTCGCTTTCCAGACTCACCCCATGATTCAGTGTTGCAGTTGGATTCTTCAGCATTTCTTAAGCGTGACATGAGTTGGTCCACCAAGGCTTCTTGTTGAGATGCGAAGCGGTTAGTTACTTCAGCCACAACCTTGTCCAGATCCGCCCTTGTAATTGGTTGTTCCGTAGCAGGGGCTGTCGGATTTGCCTGATTTAAATTTGCTGTTGGAACTCGACGATTGTATTGGTCTCTGATCACTGGATCTGGGATACTGCCAGTTGCAATGTCCTTTCCTTTGTTAGCATCTTTCTTCCGTCCAGGAGCCATATTTTCCAAGCAATGAACGGTGTTGATAGGAAAAGGGTTGAGTGGGAGAAGCTGAAGCTTCGAGCTCCCTCCTTCTCAGTGAAAGCACCAAAAATGTTTGCACAAAAAATGGGCAAACACCTCCAAGTCGTATGACTTAGTTGATTATACGTTGTTCTGGATGGTTTGGGTGACTTATGCAAATATATGAAATAGATGGACTAAACTGTAAAAGACACACAGATTCATAGTGGTTTGGCCAGAACGTGCCTACGTCCACTTTATATGTTATTCTCCTTTTCTATTCAGATTACAAGTACAAAGCTTTGATTACAATCCGTGCTTGAGCTCTCAAACTTGTCTGCCATTGTTGTACCCCTGCCCCTCTATTTATAGAGTGAGGTTGGGGGCAGGGGTCTTGGATGTATATAGCTGCTGGCGGGCCTGGGCTGGTGCAATCTGGCCTGGTAATGTCGGTCCGGTATGCCATCCTCATGTTGGTTCGGTAGTGGTAGATGGAGTTGGACCGGTAGCAACATGGATCGGTGGTAACATGGATCGGTGATGGGTGGATGGATCCTGGATCGGTGGTAAATGGTCTTGGGTGTTGGTTCGGCAGGAGGTTGGTTCGGTGGTAGCATGGAGATGGAGTTGGACCAGTGGAGGTTGGTTCGGTGGTTTCGGTTCGGTATGGGCCGGTCTGGTGTTGTTTTGGGAGGTAGGGTTGGTTCGGTCAGTTCTCAGGAGGTAGGTGGTTCATGGGCATGGTGTGGAGCCGGTCCGAAGAGAGTTGGTTCGGGGGTAGGGAAGGAGCCGATCGAAACACACCCAACAATATGAATTCCAATTTAATTAAGTAAATTACTATTATTAACTTCAATTAATTATTACAAAAAAAATCGGGTTGTTACATGATATCTATGTAGCAATGAACCAATTATTCCCTACAAAAGAACTGAATTAAACAAAGTGCAAAATCATACCAAACAAACAAATCAAATGAATGTCAATAGTTATACAAAACTTGAGAAGAAAATAAAGTTTTCAACTTTTCCTATAACTGATTTTACTAATCAATAATAAATTCTACAGTATCAACATACTTATAAAATTCGTAACTTTCTGCAAGACAAACAAAGAGAACTATATTCAGAATCTTACAAATTGAAAATTTAACTTCAAATTAAATATTACAATAAAAACTACAAATTGAAATTCAAATTAATTGGAAAGACAAATAATAAAAAATGCTTACCTTTTAATCAATCTCGATCAAACAGTAGGTTAGGCTTTTTTTGAGGTCTTCAAATTATATTTCGATAAAAACAATAACACTGAAAGTAATTGGTAGGAAAACAATCATTGTAAAATATGAACAAAATCATAAATAAATCATGTTGAATAAGAAATGAAAAACTATTAATGAATTCAATCAAATTTTTGTTAGAAGGAAAAATTAAAGAGATTGACTAAAAATTGCTTGGAAAGAAATTTTAATTTGATTTAGTTTGGGTTAGAATTGTTTTTAAACTACAGCGTGGATATGAAACTAGAAAAAAGAAAGAGACTATTGTTGGATAATGTAACAGAAGTGAAAGAATTAAAAAATTATAAATGCTTGAGATGTAGATTGGTATTTCTTTTAAAGTTTATAATGGGAAGATAATATATAAAAATTTATGAGTCCATTGAAAATCATTTAAAAAATAACTATGAGAATTGATGGTTGCCTCTTCTCATTGATTTTGAAAGTAAATATGTAAGTGTCCTTTTCCAATCTTGTGGCTACAAATTAGGCTAATAATCAAGGAAGATCCTTGACATTACAATCTAATAATGATTAACCATTTATAAAATATATACAAGACCTTTTATAAATTAATAATCAGGGAAGATCTTTGACATTACTATCTAATAATAACCAACCATTTGTAAAAGATATACATGATCATTTATAAATTAATAGAATCATTTACATATTCTATCACACCACCACAGTCGAAGTGGGAGGATCCCAAACGTTGAGACTGTCCTTGAAATCATCAAAGAGAATGCATGGAAGACCTTTTGTAAAAATGTCGGCTATTTGATATCTGGATGGGACATCAAGGAAACGAACTTGTTCTTTAGCAACCTTTTCACGTACAAAGTGTATATCCATTTCAATATGCTTAGTATGTTGGTGTTGAACAGGATTACCCGAGAGATATATCGTACTATCATTGTCACAGAAACCAAAGTCGCCTTATTGATCGGACAGTGGAGCTCCAAAAGAAAATTACGAATCTAACAAGACGTAGAAACAACATTAGCAGCCCTTGTATTCTGCCTCTACACTAGAGTGAGACAAAGTGGGTTGTCGTTTAGATGACCAAGAGATGAGGTTATCGTCAAGAGAAACATAATAGCCTGATGTATATCGTCTGATGTTTGGGTATCCACCCTGATCTACATCAGTATAAGACACAAGACCAAAAACAGATGACTTATACAGATGTAGGCCAAAAGAAAGAGTTCCCTAAACATATCGAACAGTTTGTTTTAGTGCATGCATTTGTTCATCCTAAGGATTATGCATATGTAAAAAGACCTATTATACAGCATAAGAGATATATGGTCTCGTAAAAGTGAGATACTGTAGGACATCTATGAGACTGCGATACCTTTTAGGATCCTTATACTGAGACCGCGAAGATGTACTTAGTTTAGAATTAGTATCAACGGGAGTAGGAGCTGGTGCGTAAGATGACATACTTCCTCTCTCATTGATCTCTTCGGCATACTTGCGTTGCGAAAGAAATAGACCATTAGGATGTTGAGTTACTGCAATGCCTAGAAAATAACTGAGAGGACCTAAATCTTTCATAGCAAATTCTGAACTGAGAAGAGCCATGATGCGGCGACATAAATCATCAGAGGAAGCAGTAAGAATAATGTCATCAAGATAAAGCAAGACCAGTCTCATTGCCTTGATGATAGATAAATAGAGAGTGATCAGATTTGCTGTGAGAAAAACCAATAGTCAAAAAATAATCAACAAACCTTTGGTACCATGCCCGTGGAGCTTGTTTAAGACCATATAGAGACTTTTAGCAAACAAACACAATCTGGATGAGAGGAGTCCCTGAATCCCATCGGTTGATGCATATAAATAGTTTCATATAAATTCCCATGTAGAAAAGCATTTTTAAGATTCAGCTGATGGATAGGCCATGATTTAGATAAGCAATACTAAGTACATATCGAATGGTAGCAGGCTTAACCACGGGATTGAAAGTTTCATCACAATCCACTCCAACCTGTTGAGATTTTCCATCTCCTACAAGACGGGCTTTATGCCACTCAAAAGAATTGTTAGATTTACGTTTATGATGAAAAATCCATAAAGACAGAATAACATTAACAGGGCATGGTACCAACTCTCACGTCTTATTTTTAGTAAGAGCGTTACACTCATCTAACATGGCCTCTTTCCGATTCGGGTCAGAAAAAGACACTTTCCGGTTACGAGGAACAGGAGAAGGAGTAACCGAAGTGTGTGGATTTAAAGGAGACTTGAAGATCCCATGTTGGGCATGAGTAGCCATGGATTTTATAGGCTGCATGAGACAAGTAGTGTGGATAGGCTAGATTGATGCAAAAATGCGGGATGTCCGAGACTGTGGTTGCCACATAAGGTGGACTTGACAATGGAGTGGGCTGGGTCGGTAAAATTATATGCCACGTGAGGTATACTTAAAAGAGGAGAAAACGCTGGACCAAAAAGGTGGGCCGGAGAGGTGGGCAGACTATAACTGGATTGCTAGCTTGTTGGACAAGCCTTGTTGGGCTGATTTGAGTAGTGGGATTATTCCTTAAGTTGGGAGATTTAGGAACATTTTGACAAGGTGATGGAGGATCCATGTGAGGTGGACTTTGAGGAGGAGTTTGGGGCGCCTGTGTTTAGCCTTGTTAAGGCTGAACCGGAGCGAGAGAATTTGGAGCAAATCCAAAATCTAGAAAATCATAGGTGTTAGCAGTTGAGTATGTATTTAAGAGAACAGAAATGTTGACTCATCAAAAATAACACACCTATATATTATGATTTTTCCACTCAAAAGATCATAGGATTTGTAGCCCCTATGATTTTGAGGATCACCCAAGAAGATGCATGGTGTGGATCAAGATTTAAGCTTATTTATTTTAGTAGAAGGATGTAAAGGAAAACATAAACACCCAAAGACACGAAGATAAGAATAAGATGGATCATTTTGGTAAAGAATTTTTGTAGGTGATTTGTTTTTCAAAAGCTTGCCTGATAAAATATTAAGTATGTTTCCATTTGTAGAACATGATGCCAAAAAGATGGAGGCATGGAGGAATGAGCTAGGAGGGTCCTAATTAAGTTATTTACCGAATGGATTTTGCGCCCGGCTTTTCCATTTTTCGGTGAGGTATGTGGAGAAGAGAAATAGAAAACCATTCCATTTTTTGCACAAACTAGATTAAATGGATCATTATCATACTCCCTTCCATTATCACATTGAAAACATCTGATAGTTCGCTCAAATTGAATTCAGATGTAATGTAACAACCCGTATATTTTACGATTATATATTTAAATATTTTATTTAAATATAGCATCGTTATTCGGATTAAAGTCCGAAATGCTACTTTTTGTAAACAGTCGAATTAGGACTCGAGGCCACTTCCATTGAGTCCAAAATGGCATTTGCGACCTTTTTGAGTATAAACATTGATATGTTTAGAGTTGAGTTGAATTTTGCTACTTTTCTATTGGGCTTTGGATTTGGGTTTCGGCCCACTAACCCAACAAAATACCCTAACTCCATCCCCTCTTCATTCATTCATTCTATTTTCCTAACACTCTCATGCTAAAGGAAAATGGGGAAAAGAATAGGAAATTAAAATTCCAAAACACTAGATTGCTAGGAAATTCACGATTCAAGCTCCAAAATCAAAGAGAAGCTTAGGTAAGCGTCCTCTTCATCTTCTCTATCTCAATCTCTCTTTGATTTTCAGAAATTCCTAAACCCTAACTTAGGAAACTCATTTCATTTGATAATAGATTGAGGATTCTAGAGGTCTTGTTGAAGAGGAATCGGTCTTGCTTTGTTTTAGAGCTTCTCATTCGTTGTTTTAGGGTTTAAAAGTGAGTTTTTGAACTCACATCTACGTCTATAGCTTTCATTATTGTTAATTCCTAACATTTATTTCATGTTCATTTGCTTTTGATTTGAACTGATTTGGTGAATTTTTCAATTTTGATGTTTTGAAGTCAAAATCTTTAAAAATCCTATTTTGGATGTTTGGACATGATATTTAGAGTGTATCGAAGAGCCTATAACGATGGGTTGTCGCTTGGCATAAATCCCTAGCCTCCATCGCTCGTCCAATCGCTTCTGAATCGATTTGGACATTAATGGTCTAGGCAAACTATTGCCCAGTCTAGGTGACCAGACGTCTGGTTGGTCAAGTCCAGACCTCTGGTTATGGTCCTTAGAAAAATTATATAACGAAGCAGAAAATAAAATGGTAGACAAAAGAACCAAACGTCTAGTTCAACCAGTCAGACGTTTGGTTAGGGGTTATGGAGATTTTACAGAAAAGGAAAAATATAAAGAAAATGGCTGAACCCTAGGTCAGACATCTGGCCAATCCAACCAGACGTCTAGTTCTGTGCAATCTTCCATTTCTCCTATTTTTGTGTGGATTTTCAATTTTTATTGATTTGTATTGATCCGATTAGTTGTTGTCATTTATTATTGACTTTGAAGGCTTCTTTTCTAGATTTTTGGGAATATCCATTTTGATAGATTTGGTATCCATTTATATGGCTTTGATTAACGTCACCGTATGTGAATTTTTGGTGATTGATTGTTTTTTTACAATCGTTTCTATGATTTGTCACGTTAAAATACAAAGGTTTTTATACTAGTAGTAAATACTCAAACTCTTTTACAAAATTGATTTCAACGTTACTCTTAATACAAAGCTCGTTTTAAAACCATTTTTCAATCTATTAGTATATACAAACCTTTACCTCATTCGTATGACAAATCTAATTAAATGACTTAGCAAACAAGTGGTATGAAATGCTTGCATTTTCATCGACGGTTAATTCTTAGACTTTATTCGATTGAACTCTTGCGACAATTTTCGAGTGGAAATCTACAATTTGTTCGTAAATATTTAAGTTAAGCCAGTGGTTATGGGACATGAAGCTGAACTCATTTATTTACTAGCCTAGTATACTTTACACTTTTTATTGATCAATGGTGACCATTTTATGGTTTAGACTAGCGATATGCGATGTCTCTTTTTCCACGTGGGGAACTGTACCTCAATTTATGGAGCTTCATATCGTTTTTATGGGCTAACGACCCACAGTTTATTGACCGTTCGTGGAGCAATCGGCTCAATGAATTGGTGCATGGGGTGCATCTTTCCAGGTGCGTCGATGTTTGGCTCAATAAGTATGTGCATGGGGCGTATCTTTTTAGGTGCGTCGATGTACGACTATGCATGGGGAGTATCTTTCTAGATGCATCGATGTTCAGCTTATTAGTCCCCAAGGGGGGACTGTACCCCGTATTTTTATGGGTTAGCGACCCATGGGATAGTGTCCCATTTGTGATACGCCTCCCCCCTTATGTTTTCTGGCTTTCTAATTATTGATTTCTATAATTTGTGTTTCAACAATTTTTTTGCGAATTGTATTGATAATTTCTATCAATATTTGTGGTTTGGTGAATAAGTTAAAGAATGTGATATTCTTTTTGGTGATCTGAGAAAGTTTGAGATATTGTATGATTTTTGTTGTTATCATATATATTTATCATATCTCTTATCCTATCTCATTTTATATGATAATTAGAGCTAGACTGATTCATTTATTATTTTTCTTTTTAAGTAATACTCGGGTCAGACCGAGGTGTTACATGAGCTTCCACTTAACTTTTTAGCAGGGACTAGCTTCTGACATTTCCCTAACTACTTTAGCTTAGTGGTTTTTGCTTTTATGCATTCGAGATAAAGGCTCCTTGATGTATATATATTCTTTTGTCCAGCACTTGTACCTATTCTTTTGTGATGAAGTGGATCTTGTATGACCACTACTTTGATGTACACTTCTATGTGTTGTATTCATATCTGTTTCCGCCTTAGTGATATGAATATCTATGATTGATTTCTGTTATGCTTATTTTATGTTTGTTTTCAAAGATCACATATCCACTGTGTAGTAGTTTTGAGTTTGTAATTGATGTGTCAGATTTCCTCTTGAAACGAAATGCACGTAATACTATCTGACATATTGGTACTCGCACAAAGCAATTACACAGATGGCCGCTCTTCAACAGCCTTATTCTTCGTGATAGTCGATGAGATTACTCTATAGTGTCCTTGGTTAGTGTGAGTATAGAGGTGGGGCGTCGCTGCATGGTATCAGAGCCAAACTTCGAAACAACATAGAATAATCTAGCAAGGATCATTGTCCTAAGTCTCTCTTAGGAACGATGCCTTAGGATTTAATTCGCACCTTAGGACCCGTTCTATCCTATTTTCTTTTATGATGCCTTTTTATTTCAACCAAGTTTGTTTGAAATTCATTTTGAGATCCTCTTCGTTCTTTCTTTCTTAAAGAAGAAGAGATGGTTTAGACTTGGCAGTCCGAGTGCTGGTCAATCCAGTAGTCTTTCTCTAGATGGTGAATTCATGTCTTCGTAACAACTTTTGAATCTTGTAAAGAATCAAAGGTTTATCTATGCTTTAAGTAAGAACCCCAAAAACGTTTTTACTCTAAAACTAGAAGTGCCTTTCTATCAGATTGTAGATATCACTGACTTGAAAAGGCCGATAAAGGAAGTGACAGTGATGTTAGAGGTTCCAAAAAGAGCCTCGATAATAACAAGAAGAGGCATATTAAGTTCAAAATCCCTAATCCCAACAAGAAAGTGAAGCAATCAACTTTAGTAGCAAAGAATCCAATCTCTGATCATGGAGAATGCTACAATTGTGGTTCTAAGTACCATTATGCAGATAGGTGTCCAAAACCCCTTTTTGTCGTTATTGAAAAAGTTCGGGTCATCATATATACCTTCATGTCCCAAACTTCAAAGTAAGAAAGAGGGAAAGCTAAATGTTGTGTAAGCCCCTAGTAACACTTTTCTTGGTCAAGGTATTTCTCATTCTATCCTTGATGGCATTATTATGTTTCGTGATCATCCTATTTGAGTTCTTTTTGACACGGGTGCATCCCACTCTTTTATATCAATATAACTTGTTGATATTTTTTCTTTAAATGTTATGGCTTTGATGATTTCACTGAGAACTGCGAATTCGGTTGGTGAGTCTACAACACTCAGTTTATTTTGTAAAGATGTCGAGATTATTTTATGTGATTATGTTTTCCAAGCTGATTTGCATGTTATGAATTACTTAGACTTCGGAATGATTTTGGGAATGGATTGGCTTAACCGTTATGAAGCCCGCATCTTATGTCCTGAGAAGACTATACATCTTCGATATCCTCAATCTGTTAAGCAGATTTCTATTATCCTTACAGATTCAGATTCCAATTCGGTAGCATCCTTATATTCTCTAAATCCACTTGATGACGATAATATGAGGAGGAAGATGTCATTTCCCTCATTCACGTTGTTCGTGAATTTTTCGACATATTTGAGCCCGTTTTAGGATTACCCCCTAAGCGAGCAATTGAGTTCAGAATTAATCTAATCCCTGGAGCTCTACCTATTACTCGTCCTCCTTGTCGTATATCCAATAAGAAAAATGAGAAGATGCGTAAACAATTATCTGAATTGGAAGTGAAGCAATTTATTCATTCTAGTTCCTCTCCTTGGGGAGCTTCAGCTATTTTTGTGAAGAAATCCGACGGTACGCTTAGGCTTTGCGTTGACTACCGCAAGCTTAATGATCTTACCATTAAGAATAAATATCCCTTGCTTTGGATTGATGATCTATTCGATCAACTTAGCGTTGCTAGAGTCTTTTCACAGTTAGACTTAGCAACCGGCTTTCATTAGCTTCATATTGTAGAGGATAGCATACCTTTGACGTCCTTCCGTACTCGTTATGGATCTTATGAATGGCTTGTTATGTCATTTGGTTTAACGAATTCTCCAGCTTATTTCGTTGACCTTATAATCAAGTTTTCAAGGACTTCCTCAATCGATTTGTTCTCATCTTTATAGATGATATTCTTGTTTATTTTAAAACCAAGAAAGAGCATGAAAAACATCTTCGGATTGTGTTGGAAACTCTTAGGAGCTATCAAATGAAAGCAAAATTTTCTAAGTGCCACTTTTGGCAATCTCGTGTGAAATTTTTAGGACATGTTATTTCTAAATCCGAAATTTTCGTAGATCCTTCAAAGATTAAAGCGATTCAAAATTGAAAGAAACACGAGAGTATGATGGAAATTCGTAGCTTTATTGGATTGGCGGGCTATTACCGTCGGTTCATAAAAGACTTTTCTAAAATTTCCATGCCTCTTACTAGTTTGACAAAGAAAGAAGTTAAGTACATTTGGTCAGACAAATGTGAAGCTTCTTTTCAGAAATTAAAAGAACTCCTTTCTGATACTCCTATTCTTGTGATTCCTAAAGGGAACCAAGACTTTATTGTTTATACCGATGCTAGTCGTGTTGGTTTGGGAGTCGTTCTCATGCAAAGGAAACGTGTTATCGCTTATGCTTCTAGGTAATTAAAGCCTGCCGAGACTAGATATGCCAGTCATGATTTAGAGCTCGCGGCCATCATTTTCGCCCTTAGAATTTGGCATCATTATCTTTTGGGAGAGAAATTTGTTCTCTACACCGATCATAAATCTTTGAAGTATTTATTCTCTCAAAAGGAACTTAATTTGCGTCAACAACGTTGGCTCGAATTCTTTTCATCTTATGATATTGATACTCTCTATACTCTTGAAAAGGGAAATCGTGTGGCCGACGCCCTTAGTCGTAAGCAATAGGCGGTTGTTTCCATGATGATATTCGAACGGAATGATCTCGAGACTTTATCCACTTGTGAGATTCAAGGTCGTGAAACTGATTCATGTTCATCTCTTGTTCTATGTAGTCTTGAGGCTCATCCATCTCTTTTTGACCGCATTCTTGAAGCTCAAAGCCATGATCCCGAATTGGCTCGTCTTAGCCAAAGTTGTAAGGATAGGAATATTAATGGTTTGAAAGACATTGAAATCGGTGCTCGTGGCGGCATTCGAAAATTTGATAGACTTATCGTGCCGAATATTAATAATCTTCGTAAAGACATTTTAGAAGATTCTCATCGTTCTAAATTTACCATTCACCCCGGTAGTAGTAAAATGTAAGCGGACATGAAGAGACTTTATTATTGGGATGGGATGAAATCTGATATTGCTAACTTCATTAAACGTTGCATGACTTGTCAACTCTTTAAGGTAGAACATCAAAGGCCCAGTGGGTTATTGCAACCTTTAGACATTCCCGTTTGGAAGTAGGTTCAAGTCTCCATGGACTTTATCAACGGTCTTCTTCGTTCTCGTTCAGGTTATGACAGTTTATGGGTGATTGTTGATAGGCTTACAAAATCCGTCCATTTTATTCCCGTCCGGTCTAATCGGACCGTACCTCTTTTGGCCAAACTCTATGTTAGAGAAATTGTTAAATCACATGGAGTTCCTACTTCTATTGTTAGCGATCATGATCCATTATTTACTTATGGATTTTGGAAGAGTCTTCAAAAAGCTTTGGGAACGAAGCTTAATTTTAGCACCGCTTATCATCCTCAGTCCAATGGACAAATCGAGCATGTGAATCAAAGTCTTGAAGATCTTCTTCGTGCACGTGTTCTTGATTTTGGTGGAATTTAGAAAGATCATATTTCTCTTGTTGATTTTTCCTATAATAATAGCTTTCAATCTAGTATTGGTATGGCACCTTTCGAGGCACTCTATGGAAGGCCATGTCGATCTCCTTCTTGTTGGCTAGAGGCCAGTGAGAATCTGGTTTTAGGTCCATATTTTTTTCATGATTCCACAAAAAAGATTGACCTTATTCTTCATAGGATGAAAGAAGCTCAAAGTAGGAAAAAATCCTATGCCGGTAACTGAAGAATGTAACGACCCGCAAATCCGTACCCCTTGAGTCAACACTATTCTACCTAAATCAACTCAAGTTGTACAGAAATACGAACCATTTGGGTTAAAGAAGAAGAGGTAGGAGAAGGAAATAGAAAACAACAACAGAATCTAACCATCGCACCGGAATAAAATATAATAGATAATAAATGATCTTTACTCAAAAATCAAACATCTCTGTTTATATATTACATCATCAGAGTACATCAATCACAGCTCAACATCAATATCATACAAATGGATACACAACCACTCAACACAGCGGAATATATATATATATATATATAAACAAGTACGGGAGTACGTATCGTCATCATGCTCGTCTCCTGAGCTCCACAGCATCATATTCTGTATCCTATAATACTCGGTCTGACCCGAGCATTACAGTTAAATAATACCCGAGTCGGTCTGGAATACCAGCATGAGAAAATCACACCCAATTGATTATTAAAGTTTCAAAAATCCTTTGAAAACAAAAGCATCCCGTAAGACCACGCCACAAATAAACATGTCGGGTTTTTACCTTACGATAGCTAAAACAATTTTTATAGAAATCCTCTGATATTATAATAGGGTCTATATACAAATACTTATAAAATAGCCGAAATTGTTACATTATTAAATTCCAGCTACTAGCCATAGAGTGGATAATACAAAAAAAACTCGTACAAGGCTCGTAGGGAGAATGGATTTCCAACTAATGACTAGGCACTGGGGTACCACCTGTCACAGTACGTGGCCTAGATCACAATACCGAGGAGTACGCCCGCTCCCCTGCAACACAAGACCGGGACTACCCCTTACTGGATAATCCCGAGTGAGATCACCCCGCGGTTGGGATCAGCAACCGCCTACTATGCCGAAATAAAAGGGACATCTAGGCAGGGATGACCTCACCCTGCTTGGGTGCTACCCACCTAGCCTTGCTGCATAACCCCAGTTTTCAGTCATTCCCATTTGATGAGGCTTGAGTCTAAGCGTTACCTTTTTAGAACTTATCCCTTAGAACGCCCATCGTCCCCCTGACGATGTCCCAAAAGCATTCATCCATACAAGTCCGTCTCGGGTTCGAACGGAACCGAAGGCACTATTCCTACTACATCCATTTTGGAAATATCCTCAGGATTAGTAGCGACTAGCCCTTGCACTTCACTGCTCCATCTTCGAATCCAAACTCGTTTTCACGAAACGTACAAACCGGATCGAAGTGGTTTTCGAGAAATAAATCTCGATCCCGGTCTCTTCGAAACGATCAACGCAGTTGGCCAATCTTGATAGTCGGTTATTTAACTATCAATTAATATTCACAAAAAATCATCCAACAATAAATAGTTTCCTAAATTATTTATTAACTTCAAAATATCTTAACAAGATATATTTCTATTTTCAACCCTTTGAAAATAGTTTCAAATCATCTTCCTTTCCAGAATAAACTTTTCCAAATATTTTCTATCTCTACTGAAACACCAAGCACAAAACTAGATTTTCAAAATAATTTAAAACACTTTACTTTGAAATATACTTGAAAACATTTATTTTAAAAAAACTACTCCAATGATTTATTAAAAATACATACTATATGAATATTTTGAAAATAAGGTTACTTAATAAAATATAAAACTAGATTTACACTTTTAAAAACAAATACTAAGTCACTCTTTAAATAATTACTGCGATATAGATTGAAAGAAAATACTTACTTTAGAATTTAAATGTTGGAAATAATATATATTTTTTTCAAAACTTTCTTTTTAAAACAACTTTAAAACCTTTAATATATAATTAAAAATTTACTTTGAAAACGTACTTGGTTATTCAGGGAGAATTTCCAACTTCAATCACTTAAATCAATTTCCCAAATTGATTTCCAATTTACTCCCTTTTGAAATAAATATCTTTACTTTCTAAATTCATTTCAAAGTTCGTTAATTATGGACTTTATTATTATTATTATTATCTTTCGTTTGATTTTAAACCTTTTTAACTGAAATATACGGATTTCAGTTTTTCCCAATTTCTTCTTTATTCTTTTCAATAATTCAAATCTTAAATTTTAAATAAATGTTTTGTTCTTTTAAATAATATCACTGAAGATTAAAATTCATTAACTTTCTGTTTATTCAAATTTCCTTTCAATACACAAGATTTATTTATTATAATCTTTAAAGTCACTTTATTTCCTTTCCAATTCATTCTCAAATTTATTCAAATTTTCTATAATTATTTTACTCACAAATTCACTTCTTTTGTTTTCTTCCCAAAATCCAATTTATATATTTTTGGAAATTCATTTTACTAAATTATATCCAATCGGACCATAGCATTCAACATTTCAATATAATTCATCATAGAATAACAAGTAATCACAACAGAGGGTGTTAAATAATTTAAATAAATGTTGAGGGGTCCAGTTGGATCCCTCCAACCTGTTTTCCCTGCATCCACAGACATTAGCACAATATAAAATGCCAATTCCAAATAGATACCACACTATAGCACATCAATCAATTCAACCATCCAAACAATTATTTAAATTTAATTATTTGAATTTAAATTTAACTGAGTGAGATTAACTCACCTGGAATTTATTTTGCAACCCGATCCAATCCGGCTTGTACCCATTATCTATGACCTTGTATAAACATTTTATAGTTTATTAATACTTGAATAGTTTAGACAAGTCAATTAAACAAAATAAATCTTTATACAACTAGTTAAGTGAAAGTATGAATATATATTTTTTTCCTTCATTTCAAATCTCTTTTATTTGCCAAAATCTTCTATATGTATTAATATTATCGGTTTACTGTCAATCTATTTAAATAGAAATCTTAACCTTTAAAAATAAATTTTCTATTAAGTTGTACTGTCTCAATGTCAATTATTTAAATTAAAATAAAATCAAAATACCTCACTGTAATTCTTATATATATATTTTTCACTTTCTGTATACATATATATTTAGATGGAAAAGTCTGCATACATACATACCTATATAAATTAAATAAAAGAAAATAACCTAGCTTTACCTCGTTACTAGATCCCAAATCGACCGCCATCTCACCACTGCATCTCCACCATATCACCAAAAATCGCGACCCATTCACACTACAAGCGGCCGCCTCAACCTCGCCCTCAATCTCCTGAGCATCGCGGCCATCCCCACTTCACGACGTTGCTGCCTCGAACTCTAACGTCGCGACCGAACCTGACCCAAAACCTGGCTCCAATCCCTAATTCTGTCACACGCAAACCTCCCAATCAATCGCCAGACCCATCGCGAGTCCCTTCGCCCCTCAAACACGGCCAATGCCCACGGCTTCTCAGACAAGCACCCCAGCCTACGATACCATCTCCGGACCTCACGTGCTCCAGCCTCGCGAATCGAAACACGAAACGCGAGCCTATTTGAATTTCGAACCAACGGATTCGAAAAATGGGAACAACCGCTGCGATTCCACTTGATTTCGAATAGGAGAGATCAAATTAAGGAGGAAGACACGATTTTCCATTGAATCGAAAATAAAAGGGAACGCTGCCATTTTTATTTTTTTATTTTTTCCTTTATGAATCTGCCTTTAATTTATGGAGATATGTTTTGCTTCAGGTTTCTATTATAATTACCGAAGGGAAGAGGAGAAAAGATGGTGGCATATTGCAGAAAAGGCTACAGTGTTTGTCGAAAAGAAAGAAAAGTTGTGATGTGAAGTAATTATGGCTGTTGTGTAGGTTTATTACGAAATATTTTTTTATTTAAATTCCAAACGTCCCGATGAATGCAACTTAAAATTTCAAAATCCTATCGAGGCGTGCCGCTAAGCGTTCCGAGGGTTATATACCTATTTTGATCGCAAAGGAAAGGGTTTCGAATCCTAATTCGATCGTATGGAGAAGATAAATCTCTGAATCGATTATTATCAATTAAAATTTTTAGCTCGTTTGTATATCGTACGCTCACTCAACAACTCCAATCACTACGAAAATTGAAATCCGATAATAATACACTATTACGGATCCAATGGAACTTGTTTCGTCGAATTCCGAGACTGTGCCTCGGAAGGCTATTTTTAAATTTAATTTAAAACGATAAAATTTCAAAACTGAATAGGTCACTGTTAAATTCAATACTACCACTTCTACTATCCTCAGTATTATCAATATAAATTTTATAAGCCTTCAAACTATTTCAACAGGCTTAAAACTTCAGATTCAACATTTAGCTCAACTTCAAATTATTTAATTCAAAAATTTAATTATCAAATAAATTGTGATATTGGTAATTCAAATTAAAATTATTATATTGAATATTTAAAATCAATTAAATATTCCGATTTTAAATGCTTGAAAATTCCGGGTCGTCACATTCCTCCCCCCTTAAAAGAATTTCGTCCCCGAAATTACTAATTAGGAAGAAAGGTCCAATACCCGTTACTATTTTTCAAAACCAAACAGTTTAATTAACTTACAATACATATCTTTTATTATAGACCCACTATCATTCTTACTAACTTCCCAAAACCTTCCATAGTTTGCAAACAATCCTATTTGCCCAATCATTCAAGTTTTAATTTTAAAATTAATTTTGAATTATCAAAATTTTCTCAAAAATTTTCTAACTCTCTAAATTTTCGAAAAAATTCGCCAGCGTCTCCTTTGCGCTGCTAGCTCGGTACAACTACAAAAGGCCTCTACGGGCTCCCAAATTCAAAAAGAAAACAAAAGGCCAAGTGGCTAGATCCAAAAACCCAATCAAATTTCACAGAAATTTAAACACATAAAATCAATTCTCTTTTTCTTTATAATACGTGCATATCTTACTTACCACTAATATCCAATCACAACTTACCAAAAATATTTTATCGACTTCCTTACAAAGTGTCAATATTTAGTTATTCAAATATTACTTAGAATATACTTGTAAGATCAATTTCCAATTCAAGAATTCATCATTCCTTTCTTGAGTTTAGTATAAGCATTTAATATGCTTCTTTATTTATTTTCACCTTACCACTTTAGTTTATATCTATTTCTATTCAAATTGATTCTTTCATTTCCATATGAATTCAATTTATCTTTAACTCTGAATATTTAAATTTTATTTTTCATTTATAACTAATTCATGTCATTATTTTAAATTAGTTTTATCCATGAATTTGTTTCAATTTCCAGTTTGAAATCGTTTTGTCGTTAACAAAATTTTCTAACTTCCAAAATTTCTGAAAATTTTTGGCAGAGTCTCCTTTGTACGGAGGGGCTTTTGCAACTTGACAAGAGATATAAATATATATACATCGACCCACACGGTCGGAAAAACCAAAAACAGTTCATATTTCCTATTTTTATTGCGTAGGCGTACCTTATTTAGCAATTAGCGCAACCCAATCCAGCCACATGGCTTCCAGGTACCTGTACTTACTCAATTTTAACATGTAAGTGCCATACATATGAATTTTAAAAGAAATTCACACCAAACACTTTCCGTAAGCAATTTATATAGTTTTCATACTAATTCAACTGTTTCGATTAATTTATAACCATTTTCATTGAATTTGAATGGTTTTCAATCCATTCGTATACAACTTCATCAATTTGAATGGTTTAAAACTCAATCGCTTACATTTAATTTATTTTTAAGCAAACAGAACTCATATTTAATTCAATTGCTCTAAAAATCAATTTATTTTACTCCCATCAATTCATAGAATTTTAACTACTTCCATTTACATCCAATGACAATTTATTCTATGCAATTTGATGAGATCTATGTGAATAAATAAGTATTTATGTTTTATAACCAATTTAAATTGATTTCAACTCAATTTATGCTTAATTCTATTCCATTTTTTAATTTAATCACAATCCATATGTTCTCATTTTCATTGCATTTTAAATTTGAATCCACTCACTTCATTATTCAAACAGGTTCCATTAAAACCATTTGATCTAGCTCGACACATTCTGTTTAAATTTCATTCACAATCCATTCATTTACATTTCATTCCATATTTGTTTATCCCAAACTATTTTATTTAGCTCGAAAACAATCCAGGCTATTTCATTCAATAACCATTTCTCAACTCATTTAAACCACACTTCATTTTGAGTTCGGCTTTTATTCAACACTTACTTAAGTTGTTAACTTAAATTCATTTCCATTTCCTTTTTTATAATAAGTTCTACTTCCATCTTTCATTTGATTCTTATTTATTCCATCCATTTATTTATTCAATATAATTAGTTTATCCACTCAATCCATTATGAATTTTCATTGCCTTAATTATTATCTATAACTCACCGAATTCTATTTCGATTTAAATTTATTTTCACTTGATTTATATCCAACCCAATATTATTAAAGTTAGTTTAAGTTGAATTAAATTCAATTGTCCTCTATCTATTAGCTTAAGTTAATTTACTTAAATTTATTCAAATTTTTATACTTAAGCTCATTTTCATTTTACAAGTAAAATTTCTCTTTTCTATTCAACTTAACTCTATCACAATCAAATCTCATTTTCAAACTACAAATTTATTTGATTAGTTATTATAAAATTTAACTTTTCAGATTCAGCTCATTCAATTGATTACATGGCCATTTCCAACTTATTTCCACTTATTTGGATTTTATTTGCAATTCAAACCATTACTATTTTAATCCAATTTCATTTTTATTTGATACATTTTCAGTTATATTTAATTTGTTAACACTTCAAGTTAAATTTAAATTTATAACTCAAGTTCTGAATCCACTATCCATTTTCAATTTACCACCCAATTTCATGAACTCGCGGTTCAATTACATTTACTTCACCAACAATTTAAGTCGAATTTAATTTATAACTTGAGTTTTATTTTCAAACTTCATCAAAAATATTTATTTTGGGTTTTCTATCCCATTTTCAATTTTATAAGTCACAACTTATTATTTACACAATTCCATTCATTCTAGGCTTGAATATATTCTTCTTTTATTTTTAACTCAAGCCTTATGCTTATTTATAACCCAAGCATATTTTATTTCATGCATTTTTAATTCTTTTATAAGTTATTCTTATTTATTTATTTCAATACAATCCTTATCCAACTTATTTTCCATTTATTCAGGTAAGAATCTAATTCCATTCCAATAATTCAATTGAATTTTTATTCCAATTCAATTCTATTTTAACTCAGATTTATTTCAACCCGGTTAAATTTTATACCCCAATCCAAGTTACTTTCATTTATAACATTCACTTTAAATTTAAATTCCAACATTTAAAGCTTATATTTCCTTTCTGATTTAAAAATCATCTCTATTTAACCTATCTCATCAGGATTTTTAAACACCCGACCTTTGGTTTCAAATTATTTTGGAATCTCCAACTTCTTAAATCACATTTCTCAAAAGTTAAACCAATCCTGGTTTTATCCTCAACAAATTTCCTTTGAAATTTCAAAAATAAACAGGTTTTCCTGAACAAATCAATTTGGCAGCAATCCGTCACTTAGAAGTTCGAAAATGAATACTGATGATGTGGCCGTCATCATTAGAATTATTTCCCAATAATCCAAGTGATTCCAATGCTATATCACTTTCAAAATCCATTCAAAACAAATTTCCTTTCAGGAATACCTCTAAAACAATAAGGCTATTATTTATCTCCAAAACACTTCGACAAACACTTCCAAAATCTCCGGGATTTTATATTTCCAAATCCTGCTTAAATCAAATTTAACTATAATTCATTTGCATAGTTTCTGCTCATACAAATTCTCATTTGATTATATTTCAATTTATAATTTACATTTATAATTCATATGTATAGATTTCATTTTATAATGAATTTATTTCCTTAACATTTGGTTAGGTTTTAAATTTCTAGTTAAATTTTTACACAATGATGATAATAATTTAATATTATCATTTCTAACATCCAAGCAACCATATATTAGCTGAAATAGTTTACAAAAACCCTTCTTTATATCAAAATATATTTTGGGTAAAATTATTTCATTCACCCACATTTAAAACAATACCGTATTAATTTTTCTATTCAAGTGTTTAGAAACCCCTTCGATACAGTTGTCCAGACTGTGCCGACGAAGGTTCATATGCCACTCAATAAACCAATCAACACAATATTAAAATAATTTATATTCACTAAAAAATGAGCACTCATATCTATTAATACGCTCAAACTCATTCTAAAGTACTACGGACTCTAATTTAAATGAGTAATTCCCACCAGAGCCAAGGTTATCACCAACCTAAGCTCTGATACCAACTATAACGACCCGCAAATTCATACCCCTTGAGTCAACAGTATTCTACCTAAATCAACTCAAGTTGTACAGAAATACGAACCATTTGGGTTAAAGAAGAAGAGGTAGGAGAAGGAAATAGAAAACAGCAACAGAATCTAACCATCGCAGCGGAATAAAATATAATAGATAATAAATGATCTTTACTCAAAAATAAAACATCTCTGTTTATATATTACATCATCAGAGTACATCAATCACAGCTCAACATCAATATCATACAAATGGATACACAACCACTCAACACAGCGGAGCGAGAACCCTCTATCAGGCTGTAATATAGCAAACTCGATCTCGGTCTCTCCGAAATGATCAACGCAGTTGGCCAATCTTGATAGTCGGTTATTTAACTATCAATTAATATTCACAAACAATCATCCAACAATAAATAATTTCCCAAATTATTTATTAACTTCAAAATATCTTCACAAGATATATTTATATTTTCAACCCTTTGAAAATAGTTCCAAATCATCTTCCTTTCCAGAATAAACTTTTTCAAATATTTTCTATCCCTACTGAAATCACCAAGCACAAAACTAGATTTTTAAAATAATTTAAAACACTTTACTTTGAAATATACTTGAAAACATTTATTTTAAAAAAACTACTTCAATGATTTATTAAAAATACATACTATGGTAATATTTTGAAAACAAGGTTACTTAATAAAATATAAAACTAGATTTACACTTTTAAAAACAAATACTAAGCCACTCTTTAAATAATTACTGCTATATAGATTAAAAGAAAGTGCTTACTTTAGAATTTAAATGTTAGAAATAATAAAAAAAATTCAAAACTTTCTTTTTAAAACAACTTTAAAACCTTTAATTTATAATCAAAAATTTACTTTGAAAACGTACTTGGTTATTCAGGGAGAATTTCCAACTTCAATCACTTAAATCAATTTCCCAAATTGATTTCCAATTTACTCCCTTTTGAAATAAATATCTTTACTTTCTTAATTCATTTCAAAGTTCGTTAATTATGGACTTTATTATTATTATTATCTTCCGTTTGATTTTAAACCATTTTTAACTGAAATATACGGATTTCAGTTTTTCCCAATTTTTTCTTTATTCTTTTCAATAATTTAAATCTTAAATTTTAAATATGTGTTTTGTTTTTTTAAATAATATCACTGAAGATTAAAATTCATTAACTTTCCGTTTATTCAAATTTCCTTTCTATACTCAAGATTTATTTATTAGAATTTTTAAAGTCACTTTATTTCCTTTCCAATTCATTCTCAAATTTATTCAAATTTTCTATAATTATTTTACTTACAAATTCACTTCTTTTGTTTTCTTCCCAAAATCCAATTTATATATTTTTGGAAATTAATTTTACTAAATTATATCCAATCGGACACATAGCATTCAACATTCCAATATAATTCATCATAGAATATCAAGTAATCACAACAGAAGGTATTAAATAATTTAAATAAATGTTGAGGGGTCGTTGGATCCCTCCAACCTGTTTTTCCTGCATCCACAGACATTAGCACAATATAAAATGCCAATTCCAAATATATACCACACTATAGCACATCAATCAATTCAATCATCCAAACAATTATTTAAATTTAATTATTTGAATTTAAATTTAACTGAGTGAGATTAACTCACCTGGAATTTATTTTGCAACCCGATCCAATCCGGCTTGTACCCATTATCTATTACCTTGTATAAACATTTTATAGTTTATTAACACTTGAATAGTTTAGACAAATCAATTAAACAAATTAAATCTTTATACAACTAGTTAAGTGAAAATATGAATATATATTTTCTTCCTTCATTTGAAATCTCTTTTATTTGCCAAAATCTTCTATATATATTAATATTATTTGTTTACTATCAATCTATTTAAATAGAAATCTTAACCTTTAAAATAAATTTTCTATTAAGTTGTACTGTCTTAATATCAATTATTTAAACTAAAATAAAATCAAAATACCTCACTGTAAATTCTTATATATTTTTTTTCACTTTCTGTATACATATATATTTAGATGGAAAAATCTGCTTATATACATACCTATATAAATTAAATAAAAGAAAATAACCTAGCTTTACCTCGTTGCTAGATCCCAAATCGACCGCCATCTCACCGCTGCATCTCCACCATATCACCAAAACTCGCGACCCATTCCACACTATAAGCGGCCGCCTCGACCTCGCCCTCAATCTCCTGAGCATCCCGGCCATCCCCACTTCACGACGTCGCCGCCTCGAACTCTAACGTCGCGACCGAACCTAACCCAAAACCTAGCTCCAATCCCTAATTCTATCGCACGCGAACCTCCCAATCAATCGCCAGACCCATCGCGAGTCCCTTAGCCCCTCAAACACGGCCAACGCCCACGGCTTCTCAGACAAGCACCCCAGCCTACGACACCATCTCCGGACCTCACGTGCTCCAGCCTCGCGAATCGAAACGTGAAACGCGAGCCTATCTGAATTTCGAACCAACGGATTCGAAAAATGGGAACACCGCCGCGATTCCACTTGATTTCGAAAAGGAGAGATTGAATTGAGGAGGAAGACGCCATTTTACCTTGAATCGAAAATAAAAGGGAACGCTGCTATGTTTATTTTTTTTATTTTTTCCTTTATGAATCTGCCTTTAATTTATGGAGATATGTTTTGCTTCAGGTTTCTATTATAATTACCGAAGGGAAGAGGAGACAAGATGGTGGCGTATTGCAGAAAAGGCTATAGTGTTTGTCGAAAAGAAAGAAAAGTTGTGATGTGAAGTAATTACGGCTGTTGAGTAGGTTTATTACGAAATATTTTTTTATTTAAATTCCAAACGCCCGGATGAATGCAACTTAAAATTTCAAAATCCTATCAAGGCGTGCCGCTAAGCGTTCCTAGGGTTATATACCTATTCCGATCATAAAGGAAAGGGTTTCGAATCCTAATTCGATCGTATGGAGAAGATAACTCTTCGAATCGATTATTATCAGTTAAAATTTTCAGCGCGTTTATATATCGTACGCTCACTCAGCAACTCCAGTCACTACGAAAATTGAAATCCGATAATAATACGCTATTACGGATCCAATGGAACTGGTTTCGTCGAATTCCGAGACTGCGCCTTGGAAGGCTATTTTTAAATTTAATTTAAAACGATAAAATTTCAAAACTGAACAGATCACTGTTAAATTCAATTTTACCACTTCTATTATCCTCAGTATTATCAATATAAATTTTATAAGCCTTCAAACTATTTCAACAGGCTTAAAACTTCAGATTCAACATTTAGCTCAACTTCAAATTAATTAATTCAAAATTTTAATTATCAAATAAATTGTGATATTCGTAATTCAAATTAAAATTATTATATTGAATATTTAAAATCAATTAAATATTTCGATTTTAAATGCTCGAAAATTCTGGGTTGTCACAAAGAAGGAATTTGGAATTTTCTATGTGAGATTTGGTGTTTATTCATGTTTCAACTATGAAGGGTGTTGTGCATTTCAGTCGATCAGGAAAATTAGCACCTCGATATATTGGCTCATTTCCCGTCACAGAATGCGTTGGTTTTGTGGATTATCGCCTTTTATTACCGGCTTAATTTTCTGCTATTCATGACGTATTCCACGTTTCTCAACTACGGAAATGCCTTAAATTTCTGATTCTACTCTTGAGCCCGGTGTTATTGAAGAAATTGAAGTTTCATCTAATTTGACTTATGAGCAACATCCTATTCGTATCATTGCTACGGAGGTTAAACGTCTTCGTAATAAAGATGTCCCATTTGTGAAAGTACAATGGTCCTCAAATCCTAAGGATTGTTCTTGGGAATCCAAAGAATTCATCGAGTGAACACATCCGGACTTACTCTCTCGAGCTCTTTAAGGTGAACTTCTTACTTCAAATTTTCTTTTGCGTTGATATGCTTTTATGGTTGTTACTCTTTGTTTTCTTCTTAAGTATTACGAGGACGCAATATCTTTAAGGAGGGGAGTCTGTAACAACCCGTATATTTTACGATTATATATTTAAGTATAGCATCGTTATTCAGATTAAAGTCTGAATTGCTACCTTTTGGTAAATAATCGAATTAGGACTCGAGACCACTTCCATTGAGTCCAAAACGGCATTTGCAACCTTTTTTAGTATAAACATCGATATGTTTGGAGTTGAGTTGAATTTTTCTATTTTTCTATTGGGCTTTTGGTTTGTGTTTCAGTCCACTAACCCAACAAAATACGTTAACTCCAACCCCTCTTCATTCATTCATTTTATTTTCCTAACACTCTCAAGCTAAAGGAAAATGAGGGAAAGAATAGGAAATCAAAATTCCTAAACCCTAGATTGCTAGAAAATTCAATATTCAAGCTCCAAAATCAAAGAGAAGCATAGGTAAGCATCCTTTTCATCTTCTCCATCTCAATCTCTCTTCGATTTTCAGAAATTCTAAACCCTAACTTAGGAAATTCGTTTCATTTGATAATAGATTGAGGATTCTTGAGGTCTTGCTGAAGAGGAATCGGCCTTGCTTTGTTTTAGAGCTTCTCATTCATTGTTTTTGGGTTTAAAGGTGAGTTTTTGAACTCACATCTATGTCTATAACTTTCATTGTTGTTAAGTATGAATTTCTAACATTTATTTCGTGTTCATTTACTTTTGATTTGAATTGATTTAGTGAATTTTCCAATTTTGGTGTTTCAAAGTCAAAATCTTAAAAAAACCTATTTTGGATGTTTGGACATGATATTTGAGGTGTATCGAAGAGCTTATAAGGCTGGGCTATCGCTTGGCATAAATCCCAAGCCTCCATCGCTCGTCCGATCGCTTTCGAATTGAATTATCCATTAATGGCCTGGGAAAGCTGTTGCCCAGTCCAGCTGACCAGACGTCTGGTTGGTCAGGACCAGACGTCTGGTTATGGTCCTTGGAAAAATTATATAACGAACGCAGAAAATAAAATGGCAGACAAAAGAACTAGACATTTGGTTCAACCAATCAGGCTCTGGTCAGGGAATCTGGAGATTTTGTAGAAAAGGAAAAATATAAAGAAAATGGCAAACCCCAGGTCAGACATCTGGCCAATCCAACCAGACGTCTTCTGTGCAATTCTGCCATTTCACCTATTTTTGTTTTCCAATTTTTATCGATTTTGTATTGATCTGATTAGTTGTTTTCATTTATTATCAACTTTGAAGGCTTCTTTTCTGGATTTTTGGGAATATCCATTTTGATGGATTTGGTATCGATTCTATGGCTTTGATTCACGTCATCGTATGAGTTTTTGGTGATTGATTGTTTTTTTTACAATCATTTTTGTGATTTGTCGTGTTAAAATACAAAGATTTTTATACTAGTAGTAAATACTCAAACTCTTTTACAAAAATGATTTCAACGTTACTTTTAATACAAAGCTCGTTTTTAAAATCATTTTTCAATCTATCAGTATATACAAACTTTTATCTCATTCATATGACAAATCTAATTAAACGACTTAGCAAAACAAGTGGTATGAAACGCTTGCGTTTTCTTCGTCGGTTAATTCTTGGACTTGTTCGATTGAACTCTTGTGACAATTTTCGAGTGGAAATCTACAATTTGTTCGTAAATATTTAAGTTAAACCAGTGGTTATGGGACATGAAGCTAAACTCATTTATTTACTAGCCTAGTGTAATTTACACTTTTTATTGATCAATGATGATCATTTTAAGGTTTAGACAAGCGATATGCGATGTCTCTTTGTCCACGTGGAGGACTGTACCTCGATTTATGGAGCTTCGTCTCGTTTTTATGGGCTAACGACCCATGGTCTATTGACCATTCGTGGAGCAATCGGCTCAATGAGTTGATGCATGGGGCCTATATTTCTAGGTGCATCGATGTTTGGCTCAATAAGTATGTGCATGGGACGTATCTTTTTAGGTGCGTCGATGTTCGGCTGTGCATGAAGCGTATCTTTCTAGGTGCATCGATGTTCGGCTCATTAGTCCTTAAGGTGGGACTGTACCCCGTATTTTTATGGGTTAGCGACCCATGGGATAGTGTCCCGTTTGTGATAGGCCTCCCCTTTATGTTTTTTGGATTTCTAATTATTGATTTCTAGAATTATGTTTCACAATTTTTTTTGTGAATTGTATCGATAAGTTATATCAATATTTGTGGTTTGGTGAATAAGTTAAAGAATATGATATACTTTTTGGTGATTTGAGAAAGTTTGAGATATTGTATGATTTTTGTTGTTATCATATATATTTTTCATATCTCATCCTATCTCATTTTATATGATAATTATAGCTAGATTGATCCGTTTATTATTTTTTCCTTTTAAATAATACTCGGGTCAGACCGAGGTGTTACAAGAGCTCCACTTAACTTCTTAGCAGGGACTAGCTTATGACTTTTGGCTAACTAGTTTAGCTTAGTAGTTCTTGCTTTATACATTCAAGATAAACTCCTTGATGTATACATATTCTTTTGTCTAGCACTTGTACCTGTTATTTTGTGATGTGGTGGATCTTGTATAACCACTACTTTGATGTACACTTCTATGTGTTGTATTCATATCTGTTTTCGCCTTAGTGATATGAATATCCGTGACTGATTTGTGTTATGCTTATCTTATATATTTTTCCGAAGATCACAAAGACACTTGTAGTATTTTTGAGTTTTTAATTAATGTGTAAGATTTCCTCTTAAAACAAAATGCATGTAATACTATCTGACATATCGGTACTCGCACAAAGCAATTACACAGATGGTCGCTCCTCAATGGCCTTATTTTTCATGTTAGTCGACGACATTACTCTATAGTGTCTTTGGCTGGTGTGAGTATAGAGGTGGGGTGTCACATGTAAGCACTAAATTTCAGAAAAGTGGAGTAAACTTGTAATTTAGCACCTAGGGAAAAAGTCCACAAAAAATTAGTGAAATCATCCAAAAATAAAATATAAAACTTGTGACCTGGTGTACTTAAGATAGGTGAATTCCATAAGTCACTATGAAAAATATCAAATGGCAAGCAAGTATGAGAAACAGAATTATCGAAAGGCAATTTAACATGTTTACCAAAAACACAAGACTTATGAGCTAAAGAAAAAGATGTCTTATTATAATCAATAAGCTTATTATTTTTGAGAGAGTTCAGAACTAAATATTCATGATGATCCAAATGATTATGCCACAAAATAGGAGATAAAGCAGTAAAAGTGGAAGGCTGGACTGCTTTATTTTTGGTGAAGTCGGTAGTGAGTGGATGAAGATCGTCTGTGCTATTACATCTCATTAGATGCATCCCCGTCTGAAGGTCCTTCACAGAAAATCCAAGAGGATTAAACTTGTAACGACCCGGAATTTTGGGCAATAAGAATTTAATAATCTGTGTCAATAATTTAATTGCTTTGATAATTTTCTTTATAATTTTAATTTAAAATTGGCTAATTTGATTTTTTTTAAAAGGTTAATGAATTTATAATCTGACAATATTGATAAGAGTTATTTTCCAAAGCTAATGAATTTTTATTCTATTTATAATCTATACATTTGATATATATTGTGAATGAGAATATCTTTTGTTTTAAAGTAAAAATTGAATTTTCAAATTTGTAATATATGTAAGCATATGTTATAATTTGATATTTTTTTGAAATTTAATCTTAATCTATTAATAAACTGTATATTAATGAATATTGTAATTAAAGCCTTGTTTTTAAAACATAATGTTTTTAAAAAAAAAATTAGTTTGATTCAATTATTTCAATTATAAGATTGTTATTTATTTTTAAATAAGATAGTTTTAAAGGACTTTAAACAAGCTTTGTTTGTTTTCTTTTAAAATATTTACATTAGAAATGAATGTTTAAGATTTAAAATAACATGTATAAAATTTTATTTATATTATAATTAGTTTAGGGTATTTTCTTTTATAAAGTAAACTTATTTATATACATATAAGTATTTACCAATTAAGAAAGTAAAAATGTAAGTTTATATTTACATTTAAAATTAAATAGAATTCAATTAAAAAAATACTTAAAGACATGTGTTCACATGTAAATCTCTTTAATAAACAAGTGTAAGATCATTAAATACCTATGAGACAAGTGTCTTCATTTAAAACTAAATTTCTTTAATTTTAACAAAAACATAACATTTTCATTTTTACATTGTTTATCTTCTTTCAAAGTGTTTTAAGGGCAAAACAATAAACCACCTTCTTGAATCTGAAATCTAAATCTAAAGGAAAAATAAAAACCTGATATGGGAAAGCAAAATCAACCTGCATTTCTAATAAAGAGCAACAGCACTTCAACCTACAAAAATTGGAAAATCTGCAACATAAAGTCAAACTTGCAATTACAAAGGAATCAGGATCAAAGTCTCAACCTGCATTTCAAATAATATTCAACCTCCAATCTGTATCTTCAACATGCAAGGGAAATCTACAGCATGCAAAGATTTCTTCAGTAAAGCAAGATCAGGACACAACTTTTTCAATTTTTAGAGCCTGGAAAGAAATTAAAAGTTTCTCTGCTCTGCTTCTCTAATGATCAGGTGAGTAAATGGAATTTAAAAAAAAAACAGATTTGGTTAATCTTTAAGTTAATTAATAATGCATGCAAATAATTCTTGTTTGATAATGATTGATTATGTGAATGCATTGATTATTTATGTCTGCAGCTTAAATATGAACTCTGTTGTTAAGCAGGATCTTGTTTTTCCAACATCCTTCAAAACTATAATTTGTTTGAACCTGTTGTATAAGTGAAAAATGTATGATATAGATTAATAATAATTTTAAAATTAAGTCTCATATTTATTTTAATCTGCAGGTATGTAAATATAAGAAATTTACAGTAAAACCAAATTGTAGCAAAAATCAACTACTCTAATTTTTGTTTAAAAAGGGTATAATTGTGTTTGTTACACGAATTCATGAATTTAGAAGTAGAAATCATAATTTTTAATGGTGTAAATATGGTGAATTTGGGTTTCATTCAAAATTGGGAATTTTGTGAAATTCTGATGATTCAAACATTAATTTGGTTTGAAACTCGGATTGAAGCTTGTGCTTAGACTATTGATTATGGTAAAAATGTAAATTAATTTTTCTAATGTCAGAGGAGTTTGGAATTGAGCAAAATAGGGTTTGTCTGTTCTTAATCTCGGCTTGTCTATTTTGGGATTTTTGACGCATAGAGTGGATCGAGTTCGGTTGTTTTTGGGGAAAATGTAGTATGGAGTTGTGGCACTTCAATGGAGAGGTCGGAGAGGGGAGTTCGTCGTTGTAGCGTCGGCCGTGGAGGAGTATGGGGTCGCGTCTTATGCAGTTTTCGATTCGAATGGCGAAATTTCGAATCGAATGTGTATTGTTTGATCTGGAACTTCGTGGATGCTCGCTAGTAGTGTAGTGACTGATGTTGGAGGTCGCGATGATCGTAGGAGGTCGGCGGTGGGGGTGCAGGTGCACCGTGATTTGGGTCTGTGCACGTATGGGGTTCTGGAAATTTTGGGTGGGGAAGAAGAAGGAATCTCGAAGTAGTACTCGTGTTTTAGGAGGGGGCGACTCGAAGTAGGTGATGTTGGGGTTGACTCGAGGGCAAGCATGAGTTGCTTCGAGATTTGCTTGGGGGTTTAGTGAGTTTTACTCGGGTTTAACCTGAGATTTCCTCACGAGCAAGTATGCATGTTGTTTTAAAGAATTTGTTACAGGTTTACTTATTGATTGAAAAATTGAATCAAGTTTTAAGGGCGATTCTAAAGTAAAGTTTTTAAAACTTAAGTTTCAAAATTTTATTCAAAATAAAGAAGTTTGAATTGGGAAAATTTAAGTGTTTTAGATTTTAAAATTTGATTTCAAAATGCTTTATTTCCAAATAAAGTATAAGTTACAATTTTGCAATCCAAATAAATAATTTGTCTTCGAGTTATTTAGATTTGATTAAATTCAAATAATTTACTTGTGTAGGTAAATATGGTTAAATTATTTTTGATATGAACTTAAGAATTCTTGGTTATATGAATTGATTATAAGTAAAAGAAAGTTTAATTAAGGATAATGTTTTCTTAATTAAGGATTTTTAAATAAAGTAATTAATTAATTGTTTAATTAATTTTAAATAAATAGTTAATTATTTATTTAATTTTAAATAATCACTTAATTATGGATTAATTAAGTATAATTACTTAATGAAGTAATAAATGATTAAATCTTGGATGTAATTAGGATGTTAATTACATAGGGAAGTAATTAGGGAAGTTACTCATTGTAGTAATTAATGAAAGTGATTAATAGGATCACTTAATGTTATCAATTATGAAATTGATTAACTTAATTGTTTTAAAGTTAATTAATTATGAAGTAATTAATTAGTTAAGATTTATTTAATGATGGAATTAATTATGGTTAAGGAAGTAATTAAGATTTGTTAATAGAGATAATTACTTATGTAAATAATTAAGAGTTAATTACTTAATTATTTTAGATAATTAATTAATGTGATTAATTAATTAGTGGAATGTGATTAATTTAAGATTAATTACTAAGTGTAATTAATCAAAAATTGTAATTAATTAATAAAGTAATTAATTAAGGATTTATTTATTAATTTAATTGATTAATAATTACTTAATGAAGTAATTAAGATTTATTAAATGGATTAATTAATCCAGGATTAATATAATTAATTAAGAGGTTAATTAATTAAGATAAGTAATTAGTAATTGTTAATTACTGTTTATGGTTAATGAGATAATTAATTACAAGTTAATTATTTAATTAATTAAAGGATTATTAATTAATAAAGATTATTAATTAATATAATTAATGTAAGTAATTAATTAAAGTAATTAATTTAAGTGTGATTAATTAATTGTAATTAATTAAGGATTAATGTAATTAATTATAGTTAATTAATCAATGAAGGATCATTAATTATTGTAATTAATGATAGTAATTAAAGGATAATTACTGAATATGGTTAGAAATAATTACTTGAATGTAATTAAAGGATAATTAATCTAGAGAGATTAATTAGGAAGGTCATTTGAAGATGATTAATGAATTTGATTTGTGATAAATCAATGAAGTAGGATTAAGATAATCCAAGTGGTTAAAGGATAGTAATTAATTTAATTAAAGGTTAATTAAATCGATTAAGAGTTAATCAATTCTGCTTTGGATGATTGGTTGATATTGAATGATTGATATTGGATGTTGGATGATAATGGATGATTGATATTGGGTGTTTTGTTGATATTGGATGATATGGATGTGTATGAGATATGTGATATGCTGCTTGTAAGATGAATGGTTTATATGACTTATCTGTTGTGATAATGTTATTCATCTATCTGTTTATATCATCCTGAATAAGTTAAACTGTTTAAATCCCTTAAGTACAACTTGGACATTAAAATGGCGTTTGGTTTCGATGAGACCGGGATCGGATTTCCATATTTGGAATCCGAAAACCACATCGATTCCAATTAAACGTTAGGTCGTTAATCCAAGTGGAGCAAGTGAAGACTCGAGGTGTAAGGGCTATACGTCAGTATAACTCTGTGGGTGATTCCGTAATGAGTTTGACGGAATAGTGCTTATAGATTCGAGATGGCGAATCAGAGTGCAAGGGCTATGGTCGTTGACTCTGAGGGTGATTCCAATAATGAGTGCAACGAGATAGTGCCTTCGGTTTCGTTTGAACCCGGAACGAACTTGTATGGATTGAATGCTTTCAGCACATCGTCAGGCGGACGATGAGCATTCTAAGAGATGTGTTCTATAAAGGTAATCGCAGCCTCAAGCCTCATCAACCGGGAATGGCTAAAACAGGGGAGGTGCAGCAAGGCTTCGTGGGTAGCACCCACTGGAGAGCAAGATTTACCCCTGTCTAGAGGTCCCTTTTTATTTCGGCTGTGTGGGGCGGTTGAATTCCGGACAACCGCCGGGGTTGTCTTGTTTGGAACTATCCAGTAAGGGATGGGTCCGGCCTTGTGTTGCAGGGGAGTTAGGGTGGCTCCTCGGTACGGTGATCTAGGCCACGTACTGTGACGGGCGGTACCCCAGTAGCCCTGCCATTGATGGAAACCCATTTTCCCTACGAGACCCTACGGTTTTGATTGTATTACCCACTTTTGTGGCTAGTAGCTGGAATTTAATAGATGTAACAATTTCGGCTATTTCATATTTACTTGAAAACCCTAGACACTATTATAATATCACTGGATTTCCTATCAAATGTTTTGGTTAGCGTAAGGTAAAAACTTTTCCATGTTTATGTGTGGGAAGTCTTACGTGATACCTTTTCTTTTCAAAGGTTTTCTAAAGTTAAGCAATTTTAAACCGTTTACTCACACCAGACCCCCGTCTGACCCGAGTGTTTATTTTCTGTTTTATTAAACTCTTGGGTACTCATATTACGTATGAGTAGTCAAGTGATTCAGGTTAGCTTGACGAATTCTGGAGGAGTAATGGAGCAGGAGGCTTCGACGTGTAGATATGTTATGGTTCCGCTGTGTTTGGTATCTGTTTCTTCTGTTGTACTTGAGTTGTATGAATTAGACAGATGTTTATAACTGTCTAATATGTGTTGTATAGTTGTGTAACTCTGATGTAATCTGATACTATGTAATATTTCATTTGATATATTATATTCTATTCGTTCCGCTGTGAGTTCTCTGATGTTGTTGTGTTCTTCTTTCTCTTTCTTTTCTTCTTCTATCCCTTTCTTTCTTCAAAATGATGCGATTTTCTGGAGATAGGAAGTTGGGTCGTTTCAGTTGGTATCAGAGCAGTAGGTTGAGTGAATACCTAGGCTCTGAAGTGTGTCTTTCTTTAGGGAGCGTTAGGTTGAGCGAATGCCTAAGCTCTGGAGTGTGTCTTTCTTGAGAGAGCGTACTTGTAATTTTTATATATAACTATATTTATATATCTATATCTACCTGATCTGTTGGGTTATCTGTTCGGATTTGCCAACGTAAGTTTTAGAGGTAGATGGAGTAGTAGTGGTGTGTGTGTAACACGATTACCACTGATGGGAGAGGTCCATATGTTTGAGGTTGGAAGTATTTGTCGAGACCGTAGACCTAATACCGTCTCGAGTGAGATTTGTTGTTTAGAGTAAGGAATTCTCTGATATCCGAAGGAAATCTTTTTAAAGATTCGGAGTCTATCTTTGAGGTGTAAGTTTGGATTTTCGCTCGGGTGAGCGAATTTTTCTTGAGTTTGGATTTGATGGAAGTGCAGTAGTAAGTGATGCATGATGAGATGCAGTATCCTTAAATATTTTCTGAAGATGTTTTCTCTTGAAGCAGTTTTAGAGGTAGTTGAGGAGCAGTCTTTACCTGATCAGGGAAGACTCGTCTGTGTAGAAGTTGTCTGGATCTTCAATATGGAGGTTGGCTGTTTTGAAATATGAGACTAAGGTCTATAAGTTGCTTTGCTTCGACATGGTCTCATTTGTCGTATCTTAAGGAAAGTGAGGTGTTTCTTTTGGATTGTCTGCCATCTCAGAGGTTAATTGAGTGGTATGTAGATGGTTTTGGTTTTCGAGAAGCATTTGGATTTAGAGTCTTTGGATAGCGGTGGTAGCAATGCAGCTCGAAGTGTTCGGTGTGCTGTCGAGAAGATCTTTTCCTTTGCAGTATCATCGAGATAGAGTTTGGAAGCTGCAGTGTGTTTTGTTCTCCTTTTGTTCAAGAATCTTTTGTGCTTCTTCTTTTAGCAGTCCGAGCAGATGGTGAATGTTTCTTGAGGGTGAACCTTGTTTGGAAAAGTTTAAGACTGTTCTAATTGGTAAAGAGAGAACAGTTTCTTTGGAATTCGAATTAGGTAGGATCGCAAAAGTGACTTGCGATTAATTTGGAAAATTCATTTGGGAATTTATCTTTTGTTTGAGACTGAGGGTTCTCATGTAGAAGTAGGAGCTACTGAAGTGATTAGAGGTTGTCTGTATCTGGAGTTGAGTTCCATATTGTTTTGATTCCAGAAGCGATTTGGGTAGTTAGTTTGGTAGTAGGATGGCTCTTGAGGAAGAGTTGGGGTAGTAGCTCAGAATTATTTTCTGGGATTGGATTTGGATTGGTCTGATCTAGTTTTTGAATTGGATTCTGTAATAAGGTTGTGTGACCTAGTCGGATGAGTCACTCAGATTTTATGGATTTGATGAACAAAGTTTTCCGGATATATTGGATAAGTTCGTACTCGTGTTCATCAATAGTATTCTCATCTATTTTCAGAATCAGAGTTGCGCAGCGGAACCGAGGTAGCAGCTGTGCAAGGAAGGAAGCAAGTTCTGATTGTTTTTGCTTGAGTAGTAGAGTTTGTGTTCTGGATTCCGACGGATTTTGGAAGAGTTTTCCGTTGGATAGGATCCAGAAGCCAGTTTGCTTTGGTCCGGTTGTTGCTGGAAGCATCAGCATAGATTGAGCTGATCAGGAGAAGATTGGTAGCCCAGGATTGTCTGTTGAGTTATGCAGATATGAGATAAGGAGTTTGGGATTTGAAGTGGAGACTTCATTGTTAAGTTTTCTCTGGTTAAGAGAGCAGTGATAGGATAAGATTGAATTGCCAGTTGAGATAACTGGAATTCATTGTGTATCACGTATCTCTGAGGGAGTACGTGTATGATTCATTGTTGGTTGTTGAATCTGTAGTTCTATTGGATTTGTAAGTTGTACTAGACTTGAGTATAATCTGATATTCTGTTCAGATTGATGGATCTAGAGATGAGAGGAGCTCTGGATGTAGGTGGTGTAGTTAGTTTAGATTTTGTAGAGCGAGTCTCCCGGTAATTTATACTTGGGAAACTCGAGATAGTATTAGAGATTTATTCTGATTTATGTCAGGATAATTAGCTATGTTTGTTTGTTTGATTGGTTGCTATGGTTGTTAGCTACTGGTCGTTAGAAATGCTTTGCTAATTGAAATTAAATTCTGTACTGGGTTATTAAATTACCTTTGTTTTAAATTTCGGGGACGAAATTCTTTTAAGGGGGGAGGATTGTAACGACCCGGAATTTTGGGCAATAAGAATTTAATAATCTGTGTCAATAATTTAATTGGTTTGATAATTTTCTTTATAATTTTAATTTAAAATTGGCTAATTTGATTTTTTTTAAAAGGTTAATGAATTTATAATCTGACAATATTGATAAGAGTTATTTTCCAAAGCTAATGAATTTTTATTCTATTTATAATCTATACATTTGATATATATTGTGAATAAGAATATCTTTTGTTTTAAAGTAAAAATTGAATTTTCAAATTTGTAATATATGTAAGCATATGTTATAATTTGATATTTTTTTGAAATTTAATCTTAATCTATTAATAAACTGTATATTAATGAATATTGTAATTAAAGCCTTGTTTTTAAAACATAATGTTTTTTAAAAAAAAAATTAGTTTGATTCAATTATTTCAATTATAAGATTGTTATTTATTTTTAAATAAGATAGTTTTAAAGGACTTTAAACAAGCTTTGTTTGTTTTCTTTTAAAATATTTACATTAGAAATGAATGTTTAAGATTTAAAATAACATGTATAAAATTTTATTTATATTATAATTAGTTTAGGGTATTTTCTTTTATAAAGTAAACTTATTTATATACATATAAGTATTTACCAATTAAGAAAGTAAAAATGTAAGTTTATATTTACATTTAAAATTAAATAGAATTCAATTAAAAAAATACTTAAAGACATGTGTTCACATGTAAATCTCTTTAATAAACAAGTGTAAGATCATTAAATACCTATGAGACAAGTGTCTTCATTTAAAACTAAATTTCTTTAATTTTAACAAAAACATAACATTTTCATTTTTACATTGTTTATCTTCTTTCAAAGTGTTTTAAGGGCAAAACAATAAACCACCTTCTTGAATCTGAAATCTAAATCTAAAGGAAAAATAAAAACCTGATATGGGAAAGCAAAATCAACCTGCATTTCTAATAAAGAGCAACAGCACTTCAACCTACAAAAATTGGAAAATCTGCAACATAAAGTCAAACTTGCAATTACAAAGGAATCAGGATCAAAGTCTCAACCTGCATTTCAAATAATATTCAACCTCCAATCTGTATCTTCAACATGCAAGGGAAATCTACAGCATGCAAAGATTTCTTCAGTAAAGCAAGATCAGGACACAACTTTTTCAATTTTTAGAGCCTGGAAAGAAATTAAAAGTTTCTCTGCTCTGCTTCTCTAATGATCAGGTGAGTAAATGGAATTTAAAAAAAAAACAGATTTGGTTAATCTTTAAGTTAATTAATAATGCATGCAAATAATTCTTGTTTGATAATGATTGATTATGTGAATGCATTGATTATTTATGTCTGCAGCTTAAATATGAACTCTGTTGTTAAGCAGGATCTTGTTTTTCCAACATCCTTCAAAACTATAATTTGTTTGAACCTGTTGTATAAGTGAAAAATGTATGATATAGATTAATAATAATTTTAAAATTAAGTCTCATATTTATTTTAATCTGCAGGTATGTAAATATAAGAAATTTACAGTAAAACCAAATTGTAGCAAAAATCAACTACTCTAATTTTTGTTTAAAAAGGGTATAATTGTGTTTGTTACACGAATTCATGAATTTAGAAGTAGAAATCATAATTTTTAATGGTGTAAATATGGTGAATTTGGGTTTCATTCAAAATTGGGAATTTTGTGAAATTCTGATGATTCAAACATTAATTTGGTTTGAAACTCGGATTGAAGCTTGTGCTTAGACTATTGATTATGGTAAAAATGTAAATTAATTTTTCTAATGTCAGAGGAGTTTGGAATTGAGCAAAATAGGGTTTGTCTGTTCTTAATCTCGGCTTGTCTATTTTGGGATTTTTGACGCATAGAGTGGATCGAGTTCGGTTGTTTTTGGGGAAAATGTAGTATGGAGTTGTGGCACTTCAATGGAGAGGTCGGAGAGGGGAGTTCGTCGTTGTAGCGTCGGCCGTGGAGGAGTATGGGGTCGCGTCTTATGCAGTTTTCGATTCGAATGGCGAAATTTCGAATCGAATGTGTATTGTTTGATCTGGAACTTCGTGGATGCTCGCTAGTAGTGTAGTGACTGATGTTGGAGGTCGCGATGATCGTAGGAGGTCGGCGGTGGGGGTGCAGGTGCACCGTGATTTGGGTCTGTGCACGTATGGGGTTCTGGAAATTTTGGGTGGGGAAGAAGAAGGAATCTCGAAGTAGTACTCGTGTTTTAGGAGGGGGCGACTCGAAGTAGGTGATGTTGGGGTTGACTCGAGGGCAAGCATGAGTTGCTTCGAGATTTGCTTGGGGGTTTAGTGAGTTTTACTCGGGTTTAACCTGAGATTTCCTCACGAGCAAGTATGCATGTTGTTTTAAAGAATTTGTTACAGGTTTACTTATTGATTGAAAAATTGAATCAAGTTTTAAGGGCGATTCTAAAGTAAAGTTTTTAAAACTTAAGTTTCAAAATTTTATTCAAAATAAAGAAGTTTGAATTGGGAAAATTTAAGTGTTTTAGATTTTAAAATTTGATTTCAAAATGCTTTATTTCCAAATAAAGTATAAGTTACAATTTTGCAATCCAAATAAATAATTTGTCTTCGAGTTATTTAGATTTGATTAAATTCAAATAATTTACTTGTGTAGGTAAATATGGTTAAATTATTTTTGATATGAACTTAAGAATTCTTGGTTATATGAATTGATTATAAGTAAAAGAAAGTTTAATTAAGGATAATGTTTTCTTAATTAAGGATTTTTAAATAAAGTAATTAATTAATTGTTTAATTAATTTTAAATAAATAGTTAATTATTTATTTAATTTTAAATAATCACTTAATTATGGATTAATTAAGTATAATTACTTAATGAAGTAATAAATGATTAAATCTTGGATGTAATTAGGATGTTAATTACATAGGGAAGTAATTAGGGAAGTTACTCATTGTAGTAATTAATGAAAGTGATTAATAGGATCACTTAATGTTATCAATTATGAAATTGATTAACTTAATTGTTTTAAAGTTAATTAATTATGAAGTAATTAATTAGTTAAGATTTATTTAATGATGGAATTAATTATGGTTAAGGAAGTAATTAAGATTTGTTAATAGAGATAATTACTTATGTAAATAATTAAGAGTTAATTACTTAATTATTTTAGATAATTAATTAATGTGATTAATTAATTAGTGGAATGTGATTAATTTAAGATTAATTACTAAGTGTAATTAATCAAAAATTGTAATTAATTAATAAAGTAATTAATTAAGGATTTATTTATTAATTTAATTGATTAATAATTACTTAATGAAGTAATTAAGATTTATTAAATGGATTAATTAATCCAGGATTAATATAATTAATTAAGAGGTTAATTAATTAAGATAAGTAATTAGTAATTGTTAATTACTGTTTATGGTTAATGAGATAATTAATTACAAGTTAATTATTTAATTAATTAAAGGATTATTAATTAATAAAGATTATTAATTAATATAATTAATGTAAGTAATTAATTAAAGTAATTAATTTAAGTGTGATTAATTAATTGTAATTAATTAAGGATTAATGTAATTAATTATAGTTAATTAATCAATGAAGGATCATTAATTATTGTAATTAATGATAGTAATTAAAGGATAATTACTGAATATGGTTAGAAATAATTACTTGAATGTAATTAAAGGATAATTAATCTAGAGAGATTAATTAGGAAGGTCATTTGAAGATGATTAATGAATTTGATTTGTGATAAATCAATGAAGTAGGATTAAGATAATCCAAGTGGTTAAAGGATAGTAATTAATTTAATTAAAGGTTAATTAAATCGATTAAGAGTTAATCAATTCTGCTTTGGATGATTGGTTGATATTGAATGATTGATATTGGATGTTGGATGATAATGGATGATTGATATTGGGTGTTTTGTTGATATTGGATGATATGGATGTGTATGAGATATGTGATATGCTGCTTGTAAGATGAATGGTTTATATGACTTATCTGTTGTGATAATGTTATTCATCTATCTGTTTATATCATCCTGAATAAGTTAAACTGTTTAAATCCCTTAAGTACAACTTGGACATTAAAATGGCGTTTGGTTTCGATGAGACCGGGATCGGATTTCCATATTTGGAATCCGAAAACCACATCGATTCCAATTAAACGTTAGGTCGTTAATCCAAGTGGAGCAAGTGAAGACTCGAGGTGTAAGGGCTATACGTCAGTATAACTCTGTGGGTGATTCCGTAATGAGTTTGACGGAATAGTGCTTATAGATTCGAGATGGCGAATCAGAGTGCAAGGGCTATGGTCGTTGACTCTGAGGGTGATTCCAATAATGAGTGCAACGAGATAGTGCCTTCGGTTTCGTTCGAACCCGGAACGAACTTGTATGGATTGAATGCTTTCAGCACATCGTCAGGCGGACGATGAGCATTCTAAGAGATGTGTTCTATAAAGGTAATCGCAGCCTCAAGCCTCATCAACCGGGAATGGCTAAAACAGGGGAGGTGCAGCAAGGCTTCGTGGGTAGCACCCACTGGAGAGCAAGATTTACCCCTGTCTAGAGGTCCCTTTTTATTTCGGCTGTGTGGGGCGGTTGAATTCCGGACAACCGCCGGGGTTGTCTTGTTTGGAACTATCCAGTAAGGGATGGGTCCGGCCTTGTGTTGCAGGGGAGTTAGGGTGGCTCTTCGGTACGGTGATCTAGGCCACGTACTGTGACGGGCGGTACCCCAGTAGCCCTGCCATTGATGGAAACCCATTTTCCCTACGAGACCCTACGGTTTTGATTGTATTACCCACTTTTGTGGCTAGTAGCTGGAATTTAATAGATGTAACAATTTCGGCTATTTCATATTTACTTGAAAACCCTAGACACTATTATAATATCACTGGATTTCCTATCAAATGTTTTGGTTAGCGTAAGGTAAAAACTTTTTCATGTTTATGTGTGGGAAGTCTTACGTGATACCTTTTCTTTTCAAAGGTTTTCTAAAGTTAAGCAATTTTAAACCGTTTACTCACACCAGACCCCCGTCTGACCCGAGTGTTTATTTTCTGTTTTATTAAACTCTTGGGTACTCATATTACGTATGAGTAGTCAAGTGATTCAGGTTAGCTTGACGAATTCTGGAGGAGTAATGGAGCAGGAGGCTTCGACGTGTAGATATGTTATGGTTCCGCTGTGTTTGGTATCTGTTTCTTCTGTTGTACTTGAGTTGTATGAATTAGACAGATGTTTATAACTGTCTAATATGTGTTGTATAGTTGTGTAACTCTGATGTAATCTGATACTATGTAATATTTCATTTGATATATTATATTCTATTCGTTCCGCTGTGAGTTCTCTGATGTTGTTGTGTTCTTCTTTCTCTTTCTTTTCTTCTTCTATCCCTTTCTTTCTTCAAAATGATGCGATTTCCTGGAGATAGGAAGTTGGGTCGTTTCAAAACTCGGCAGAAACATTATTATAAATAGTAAAACCACAAATCGAAATTTGTTGACCACTACCAACAATTATATTACGATTAATGCATACATTAAAATAAGATGAGAGTTTACCTCCATTGGTCGTCATATGAGACGTAGCGTCGTGTCCACATACCAGTTCTCATATGGTTGACCGAGCGTCATTGTGTGCATAGCAGCCTCAATGTCAGTTGGAGCATAGGTAGATGGAGGTGCTTGAACGTTGTACGCTTGAGGACGCAGACCAAGAATCCCGGGTTGACGAGGAGTCATTCCATGACTCAATTGCATCGGATACTGGCAAGGGGGAACTTCCCAATGCATCCAAGGTTGCTGCCATTGCGTACCCCACTGCCACAGTCCTCACTGCTGAGGATGCTACTTTTGATAGCCAGTGTTGGTGTGGCTGGACCGATGTCCACCATTATTGGTGCTTCCGTTTCCCTTTTTCACTGCCACCTCCTTTATATCTTTTATAAATTAATAGAATAATTTACATATTTTATCAATAACGACAATAAAAAAAAATTAGAACAGTATATGACAATTAATTATAGGAACACATGATAACACATGAGATTGGTAAAGCTAAAAATGAAGAGGCACACAAATTTAAACTTGGCTTTCATATAGATAAGAGATACTAGATGTGTGTATGTACACACACACAACCATACATTCATACACGCACACTATTTATACACATTAAATTATTTTGAGACAGGCAAAACATGTACAAATGACGAATGTATATGTTATGGATATAAATCTCATTATCTATATATGCATACATTTAGAGCACACACATTAACATGAAGCACTTGCACATGTTATGCATGTGAGTATATATTGATATACTCAAAACTATATTAATATTAAATAAATTAAATCTCATTGATTAATTAAATTAGAAAATTGAATAAAATTGAATTTTATTTAAATAAGCTAGATTGGATCTAATACAACCATATAGACTTCATAGACCTATCATGTCCCAAAATAGAATTTTTTTTTTTTTGAAATTAACCAATTTCAATTGCTACTGACCGGTCCGATTCCAACATTGCATGTATATGTTTTCACTACTATCACATCGGTCTACATAGATGAACTGTTGCATGTAATAATTTTTTGAAAATTATTCGCATGTAAGAATTTAAAGAAGCAATTTAGTGTGTTAACCTTGAGAAGCTATCACAAGACCCTGGCGCTTCTCAAGTGTTCTTTAGTAACGTATTACTACAAGCGATGATGCATCCTTATGAGCTACAGTTTCATAGGTCTTGAGTTCTAACTTCCAAAACGTAAAAATAAGTGCTCTTATTCTTGTAAAAAAATAAGAAAAAAAATCAAACCTTTAGGCCTAGACCTGTAAACGGATGCTTTCAGATACGAATAGTGTTAATCCGTATCCGCATCTGAAACCATTTTCGGATATTGGATATCCGCATGCATGGATACGGACGGATAACGAAATTATTATCATATTCGCTAATGATCGATAGATCGAGAAATATAAATAGAAAATTTTGGTTCAGCATAAAAAAATGTTCATTTCTATCGATCATAAAAATTGTGAAAAATAAACAAATATGAAGATAATAAATCATTTTGAGCAACTAATATGCATTAAATTCATATCATGCAAAATATTAACTTAGTAAAAAAATAAGCACATGTTTATCGTTGTATTAAAATGCATAAAATATTAATTATAATCTAAACAAAACCGGACGGATAATTTTCGACTGTGGATGTCTTAGTATCCACGTCCGTATTCGTTATCGTTTTATCTGATGTCGAATATTTAGCTGCTTTTCGAATACGGATGTGGATGGATTTTGAATTTTTTGGGTATTGAAAACTATTTCACTGTGAAAAATAAAGATATTTGCATAATGAACGGAGGATCCATTTTCAAAACCGCTCTGTACGTTGGTGTCTCCTTTTTAATTTCATACGTTTATGTTTAATTTCTTTTACATTTTCTCTCTAGAACTAGTCAATTTCAAGTACCTGGCATGTCTCATGCATTGAAAAATTATTAACCGACCGTATACGAAGGGATAAAACGGAATAAAAAGTGACTGTTAAAAAATATAATAATGGATATAGGCAGTGATGTGAAGTTAAAGTTCACCAAGCAAAGGTATTGAATGGACTAACTCGGTCCATTTAAAGCAGAGCCCCGCTCAAGGAAACCCATTGCCTCAGCGGATTATGATTTTACCATCTACAATCATTCTTAGTCTTTTCGTCGACTCATAAAGTAAGAACTGTTCAACAAATCTTCTAACGGTCTCTTGTTGAATTATCACCAGATCACCGCTTTAATTAGCACTAATAATATTCATTAACTTTAGTATTCATGCATCTGCTTTAGCATAATGTTCTCCTTTTGCTCATTGGTTATATAAAACTTTTATAGATACGATTAATCCAAAATATAAAATTCAACATACCAAGTGGAACTCCTGTTCTGAGAGAATTAATTTAAAGTACAAAAATTCATATATTTTTAACCACAAGGACAAACGTTCTTCTAAAAATTATTTAAAAAGACAAACATTCTTCCAATATTATTCATAAGGACAAACATTCTTCCAAAACTGCTATCGAACTAAAAACTAATACTTATAAACTGCTACCGATAACTACAAACTGATACCTGAAAAATGCTATCAATAAATAAAAACTGATACCTAAAGAAAGTTGTCCTTCATGCTAAAATACTGAAGGTCTGTCTTTGAGGCTAAAATGCTAAAAAAAATTGTCTTTCATAATAACTAGTATGTAACTCATGCATTGCACACGGTAATATTGTAAAAAAAATTGTCAAATATATATTGTAAAATGGTTGGCGTACAATGTAATTTGCTTATTTTAAGCATATACATGTATAAGTCATGTGTTTTAATTATTATGTATATGTTATTCTATAATAAAATGTCAATTCGGATGGAAAAATAACAAACGCTAAACTTGAATGTAGCATAGTTAAATGGAATTAAAGAGAACATTTCAAGTAATTTTTGTAAATTATACTTCAATATAAAGTGGTAAGGAAACATAAAGAGAAGAGAGCCTTCATTATTACGCATGTTTATTATTACAAAATATTATTTTTAGGACAAAAAATACAAACTTGAATGCAAAATAGTTGAAGTTAATTAAACAACGATAGAATTTATACTCGAAACTAAATAGTAGGTTGAAATCAAGGACAGATCTATTAATAATCGTAAGAATCATAAACTATAAAAAACAGTGACTTTTATATGAAATACCAAATCGAAATAATAATAGATTTTAATCCTCAAAATTCATAAGTGACTATTATTTAACAGAATATATATAGTAAATCATTCTATCAATAATTTAAGTTGCATAAGAATAAATAATCAAAAATTATATCCATTATTATTTTAGATTATAAATATATGCGTCTAAATTAAAAATAATTCTAGAAAAATGTTTTTTGAAATTTAAATAAATTATACGTTAAATATAATATTAAATTAATTTATATGTATAGTAAATGAATGTACAAATTTATTAACAGAAAATCTATATTTCTATTTACATATCTTTATGTCAGCATAATATGTTTGTTGTTGTAAAATAATTTAAAATAATATTTCTCAAATTAAGTTAGTTACATTTTAAATACATACTTAAATAATTTATATGTTTAAATAGTTATAAATAGTTATAGATACTGTTATATTCTAATTCTAAATATTCACAATGAAATATATAGTTTTAAGTTAGTTTTAAAATAATGTTATATTTTAAAGTTTTATTACGTTATATTTCATATTATGAAGTATTCAGATTAGAACTAAATGAGCGTATAAAATTAAAATGTGTGTGTAACCAAGGACAATACTTTTTTTTGGTTACCGAACTCGTGAAAAGCTTCATGACTAATCAATAGAGAATATAAAAAAGAAATCATAAAGAAGAAAAAAAGTTAAGGGGAAAAATATATTTTGTATAAGTAACTGTTTTTTTTAGATTTTAAATATCTAAGTTAATATATTTGGATTACAAATTACTTTTGAAATTTTGAATATTAAGTAAATATTTCACCAATTTATATTTGTTAAATAAATATAGACAAATTTATAGAAAATTTATCATTATATTTTCATTTTAAAATGTTATGTTTTTGTAGTAAAATATATTAAAATATTATTTTTGAATAGTTAAAAATAATCATATATTCATTATGTTCATGTTTTAACTATTTAAAATGGTATATTTTGTTTCAAATTAGTTTTACAATAATATTTCTAAAGCTAAAGGAAATTATATGTTAAACATATTATTTTATTAATTTATACGATAAAAAATTGTAAATAAATAGAGATATACTATTGTTATTTCCAAAAAAAATTATTTTAAAATATTTTATCTCATTTTAAATAAAGTTCAATTTATATTTTGAAATTAAGAAATTATACGTTAAATATGACTGATATGCTGATGTAATATTAAGTGAATTGTGCTCTTATGTGTATTTACATAAATGCGCACTCGCACGTGTGTATGATATGAGCTTTAAATGTTAAATTACAAAATCGATATTAATAAGAATTTTTAATGTGATATAAGATAATTAAGGGATTTTTTTTAAAAATTTGCTAAAATTGTGGAGGATAATAATGATAGTAAAGTAACGGATTGTATCGCATGCATCGCACACGTAATGTTGTAAAAACATAGTAATCGTACTTTTAATATTGTTAAACTAAATTCTTTTTTGTGCTATGTTTGATATATCGATCATAAATTAAATATTTCATTATTGTTTATGCTTATAACTTTTGTTAAGTGATTCATATATTTTTATATTTGAAAGAAACATCCGTTTTACTATTTTTTAGTACGAATATGGTATATAAATTAAAATTGACGTTTTTTATGAAATATAAGAGAACTTAATGAGTATTAATTACTTGAATTCATTTACATAGCATGTATTTATAGTGTTTGGTTAATTTAAATCATGTATTTGAATGTAAAATAATAAGAGAGAATTGATGAAAACTTTATAAATGAATGTAGAAATTATAAAATCTCGACATAGGAATGTAAAATCATAGAAAGAATTAATGTACTATTTTCGATAATTATAAAATGATAATTTATATGGATTAAAAAATCAAAGAGGGTTGAGGAGTAGGGGTGACATTTTTATAATTAGTAAAATGGTTTGTAATTTGCAACCCTTTCTATCATTTAATTGATAATTTATTAAAAGAAATAATTATAAATTAAAGTTGTTTTATTGTCTTTTACGTGATCCCACAGCAAGAAACACAGTGTATTCCAACGGCGGCCGGACGTTGGAGGCCGTTGGAAAGCCGTTGGTATACATTTCAACAGCGTCCAACGTCCACCAACGGAACCAACGCGCTTATACCAACGTCTTCCAACGTTCAGGTTGTCCACGTGGAAGAAGATGTTGACCAAATTGGACGTTGGAGAGACGTTGGAAGACGTTGGAAAATCCGATGGAGGACGTTGAAAGACGTTGGAATAATTGTGTCAGTAAGCCGTTGGTGGACGTTGGAAATCTGGGTGTTTTTTTTTACACAACCAACAATGCATGCTTTCAGCCACCTCCAACATCGTATATCTCATAAAAGCTCAATTTCGAGCACATATACAACAGCATACCTCACATATAATCAATCATAATAGTAAATTTAAGTAATAAGCATATATACTAATCAATATATACAATACAAATCAACATAAACCATCCAACATCAACATCCAACAAAACGTCCAATCCAACATCAACATCCAACAAAACATTAACATCCAACAATATCCAAACTACTACGTCAACATCTCAAAAATCACATCCAAACCAACATCCAAAACATCAGAATGTATCAAATCCTCACACTCTCCAAATATACATGTCCATAGCAAAATAAATCAAATCATACCTGAAATCACTCTCCTCCAGAACCACCAGAAGACGGAAACTGGCTGTATTGCTGCATAAACTCCGTAAGACGCCTGTTCAGCTCCTCCGTCTTGGCTGCAGTGTGGATATTGCGTTCCTCGAGCGCGGCGACCTGGGCTCTGAGCTGTGCAATCTCCTCCTTATCTTGAGCCCTCTGATACTCAATCTGAGCCGTCTTAGCCTGTAAATAAAATTTAAATTATCAGTGTTTAATAATTGTAATTCGTGTTTACTATAATCCATCACAATGTGCAACAGTTAGTTCAGAATAATTATTTTAAAATTTAAGTTAAAGTTATTACCGATTGATTTCAAAAACAATAGCGTCTGCCATGTGCCGCTAGATCCATGACAGACTCAAAAATTACGTCCTCCTCCTCGGCGGTCAACTCGTCGTGCCCAGAGCCCTCGAGAATGGAAGTCCGTGCTTGCTGAAACTTATGTTGTTATGCAAAATAAGTTGAATTTAGATAACATTATTTTAATTAACTTATATAAGTGTTAAAGTCATTATGTTACTTACATATGCGGACTGCGCTTTGGCATCGTGATCCCAAGAGTATGAAACGTTGCCTTCTTCGTCGACCTGGCTCAACACATGAGTATGCGCAAAAACATCCCAGTAACTCACAGAAGCACCACCACGCTGTCTCTCCTGAAATATGTCCATATACATATATATTATATATATAAATTGTTACATTATCTAAAACTTAGAACTTAATATCTTTAAATTATTATCGTAATTAATAAATATACCAAGTCCTCTCTGTGATGCTGAAATGACTTGGAACCACCACGATGTGTGACAGGGTTCTTGCTCCTATTGGCCGAGTTCCTCTCCGACTGCCTCTGTAAATTTAATTTAAAAACAAAAATTGTTTAACGTTTCTAGTTAGTATTTGCGTAGAAGAATGTAAATTAAACATGTGATAAATTTACCTGAAACTCCTCGTTTCCCCATCATTTCACAAAATCATCCCACACAGCTGCGCTCATCCACTGAGGCTTCTTTCCCGCTGTTTTTAAGCTGTTTACTGTTTCCCGGTAGTTCTTTGCGACTTTGCTGCACCAGTGGCGATATACGACTGAAATATCAGCATCCTGAAGGTCCACTTCCGCCTGCACGTTTGACAAAATAAGAGTTATACAGCTTTTATAAATAATGTAAACATGAATTGATATATCATGTTCCTAATATATAAAGTAACATACCAAAAAATCCTGTCAAATAGTCTCTTTAACATTATCTGGAATCGATGTCCACTTAGGCCAACATTCGGTCATACGACCCATGTACGCCCATCGAGATATAGATAGAACTACTTGAGTCGGCTCCAAAGAGAAACCACTGTGTTTAAACAGAGAAAAAACAATTAATATTTCATGACTACTATATATTTTCAGAATAGATTGTACGAAAATGAAATTTTATTTTGAAATTTAATACTTACCTTTGATCTGCCTTTGGCTTTAGCCACACCACAGGACGCCGTAGCTCATGTGATGGACCACCGCCATCACCACTATCCGGACGAGCATGCCCTCTCTGTGAGGAAGAGGGAGACCCAGAATGTCCACCGGTACGTCTACGTGACGACATACCTATATAATACATGTTACAAACAAACATTATAACAGAAAATAAAATGACTATATGTAAAACATACGGTATAGCGTAACATAAAAACGAGATGTGATACATATCATATATTAGCATACCATTTCATTTTTAATGAAAACATGATAATGTTTAAAAAAATATAAATTTACCTTCTCAATATGTAGATAGTTGATCAGTCCTCGTCATTTTCGGATTCAGACTCTGTTTCGCACTCTATATTTTGTTCCTATGTACTCTCAAATGCTTCAATTAATGCATTTGATCCATCGTTTAGAGGTCCAAAATCTGTTTGATCGTCGGTTGTTATTATTCCTCTATTTTCCTCGATATCTGCTTGGTAAGCTTGTTCTTCGGGAATATTCCGTCCATCAAATGTAAACCTTGCCTTTGTTTTAAAAACAACCGACCAATCTATTTTATCTCTTCTTAGAGATGGGTAAGAAGCATAATAAACTTGAAGAGCTTGTTTGGCAAGTACAAAAGGAACGTATTTATAATAACGCGAAGTATGTTTTATTTCTATAAGATTATATTTTGGGTGTACGTTGATTCCAGAACCTTAAACGTCGCTGAACCAATTGCATTTAAACAAAAATACTTCTTCTGCGGGTCGTGTGAAATACGTCAATTGCAAAACCTGGGTTAGCACGCCATAAAAATCATGTATATGATCATTTGGATCATCAGTACCTTTAACAAATACACCAGTGTTGTTAGTTAATTTTTCGATACCGTACTCCTTGGTATTAAATTTATATCCATTGACAAAGAATATTGGATAGGTCTTCACTTTCCTTTTTGGTCCCATAGCTAAATGTTTCAATCCTTCGTCTACAACACAATTTGTTGTATCAAAAACGTACTTAGAAAACCAAGAAGCGAATTCTTTACCGATATCGCCGTTAGGATGTTGTGATTCGTAAATACTGCAATTATATAACAAATATTGCATTATGATTAAGATACACGTGTGTGCATATATTTGTGTATACACACGTGTTGATGATATATATATATATATATATATATATATATAAGTAAATTACCTAACAAACGGTGCAACTTCGGTACACTTGAGAAGAACATATGTGTGTGCAACATGATAATGTCTATCATCCAACCATACTTCCACACAAGCACCAGCAGGCTGACCTTGTTTTTTAAAAATTGATAAGGTCATTTGACAATCATCTTGATCAATGCCTTCATCATTACGCGTAGCACTTTCAAATGATATGTTCACATGGTCACTAAAATAACGAGAGAAAAAAAACGAAGCTTCTTTTTCGATGCATGATTTGCAAATCGAACCTTCAACTCGAGCTTTCTGTCTCACTTTTTTTTAGATGATTTAAATACCTTTCTAATGGATACATCCATCCATATTGCACGGGCCCTCGAAGACGTGCTTCTAATGGAAGATGAATAGGTAAATATTCCATAACATTGAAAAAACCTGGAGGAAATAATTTTTCCATTTTGCAGAGCAATATCGGGATTTCTTACTCAAGTTTACGTAGACGATCAACTTTTAATGTAGTAGAACAAATCTCTTTATAAAAAAGACTAAGTTCTGTTACAACAGTCCAAACTTTTACGGGCAACAGTTCTTTAAAAGCGACGGGTAATAAATTTTCCATCATAACATGACAATCATGACTTTTCATCCCGCTAAGTTTATTGTTCTTATAATCGACACATCTACGAATATTAGAAGATATACCATCTGGGAATCTTAGTCCTTCCACCCATTTTAAAAGTACTTTAACTTGATTATTGTCTAGCTCATAGCAAGCTTTTGGCTTTTTTGTGTCATTTGGCTTTATATGAAGCTCGGGACGATTACATATTACTTCGATATCACGTCTTGATTTCAAATCATTTTTCCTCTTCCCCTTGACATTCAAAAGTGTATTAAAAACATTATCAAACACATTTTTCTCATTATGCATCACGTCAATATTATGACGAATCAGGAGATTTTTCCAATAAGGAAACTCCCAAAATATGCTTTGTTTGCACCAGTTATGAATCGATGATTTACCTTGAATTTCAATTTGTTCTCCGGTTTCATGTATCTTTGGATAATCCTTTACAATTTCATAAATATCTTCGCTTGACCAAACCGTAGGTGGTCCCAATGTTTCATGTCTATTAGCTGTAAAGTTTTTCTTATCTCTTCTAAAAGGATGATTAATATGAAGAAAATATCGATGACAGTCAAAGCATGAAATTTTCTTTCCATGAGGTAAAGAAAATGCTCGTGTATCTTCCATGCAATACGGACAAGCTAGACAACCAGTCGTACTCCAACCTGAAAGCATTGCATAAGCAGGAAAATCGCTGATTGTCCACATCAAAGAAGCATACATGCGAAAGTTTTTTTTTTGGAAATATCGTATGTTTCTACTTCTTCGTACCACAGTGTTTTTAATTCTTCAATCAAAGGTTGTAAATAAACATCGATTCCTTGTTTCGGATCATTAGGACCAGGGACAACAACTGTGAGAAACATATATGGAGTTTTCATATACATCCATGGAGGTAAATTATAAGGTGTGACAATTATAGGCCATGACGAATATTTAGAACCAAACTGAGAAAATGGTGAAAATCCATCCGTACATAAACCAAGTCGAACATTAAGACTCTCAGATGCAAAATCAGGATATTTATGGTCAAATTGCTTCCATGCTTCCCCATCAGCTGGGTGTGTTAACTTACCTTCTTCCCGTGTTCTAACACTATGCCATCTCATATGTTGCGCGGTTACAGAAGATGCATATAACCTTTGAAGTCTAGAAGTGATTGGTAAATAATGCATACGTTTATACGGAACTTCCTTTCCTTTTTTCTTTCTTGATTTGTACATTTCCTGATTACATATTTTACAATTTCTAAGGTTGATATCTTCTTTCCAAAATAGCATGCAACTGTTTAGACATGTATTTATTTTATGATAGGGTAAACCAAAAGCTGACATCATATTTTTTACTTCATAATGATTTTCGCACATTAAATTATTGGAAGGCATATGTCGTTTCGCAGCTTGTACAACAGCTGTAAATCCAGCTTCTGTGAAGTTGTATTTAGATTTAATCGCAATATATTCAGCAGTTACTGATAATTGGGTTCCGCATGTGCAGCCTTCCCAAAGGGGTTTCTTTGTGGCATCTAATAAATCATATATATTTTTGCCCCAATATTTGGTTCTTCTTCAGCATTACCATCGTCATCAATTAACTGAGGAACAGAAAACATTGACCGTGCAGCATCTTCAACCATATGTTCTACGAGATTCGTCGTATCAATTTCAGTACACACTACCTCCTCAGCTTGTACATGATTAGATGCTAACGATTCTCCATGACGATCCCAAACCAAATAGTTCAGCACGAAACCGTATTGACGCAAATGAATTCTAACCATTTTTGGTATCAAATGCTCTAACATTTTGCATTTAGTACATGGACAACGGATTTCTTCGTCGTCTCTGTTATTACTTAAAGCGAAATCAATAAATACGCGAACACCGTTATTAAACTGTTCACCTATTGAGCCTCCATTTTCGCCCCTTCTTTTTTTGTACATCCAGCTTCGATCAGTAAAATAATTGTCCATTTACCTACGTATATAATTAAAAAGTACAATATAAATTTAAAAAATTGACATTTTATTAAAACAATATTATTGATGAATTTTATATTAATAGATCATTGACACTTTGTCGATGGGTCATCCTACCTCCCATTACAAATACAATAACGTAATTAAATCGCGTAAATCATTTCAATTTAAACGATTCATCAAAATTTCGGCAGCACTTCGCTTTAGTTCGCTGAACAGTACACATTTGCGTGTACACAGGGAACATAAAGGACGCGCTGTCGAAATTTTATGAATCATTTAAAATGAAATGTTTTACGAGATTTAATTACGCTATTGTGTTCGTAACTTGTCCAATACAGGGACAAATCCAACAAATATTGTATACGATGATATAGATGTTCGTTCTGTTAAAAAACGAATATTCACATAACGATCATATACAATACTTATCAGACGGGGCCGAAAGACACTCTAAGGTAGTATTAATGGTTGGCTTCGGGATTTTTTATGGGCACATGCATCTCAGGTAATTCAGTCTTATGGTTCTTCATTATCTGCATATGGTCTTTTTTTCTTAGGTGCTCATTTTGTTTGGGCTTTTAGTTTAATGTTTCTATTCAGCGGCCGCGGTTATTGGCAAGAACTCATTGAATCCATTGTTTGGGCTCATAAAAAATTAAAAGTTGCTCCTGCTACTCAGCCTAGAGCCTTGAGTTTCATGAATATAAAATATCATTTTCGAAATTTTCTAAAATACATAAACTAATTGTATGCTCACTAACAACTAACGTTTCCAAACAAAGCTAAAAATAATTGTATGCGCACATTATTCTATTGTTAACACAAACTTAAATATATATAATCTTGAATACATAAGTTAATAACATAAATTGTGCCTCAATAAACTAGATTATACATATAATAAGGCAATACAAACATTTAATACACTAATTTAACAAATTTAATTAAATATAGGAATCAGGGTTTATACCTTTTCTTGAGAGATTAGGGAGTTAGAGAGGACAAGAGGGAGGTTTGGAGTCGTCATAGGAGCTGTTGATCGTCGGAGCAGCTTGGGGGGAGGGGGGGCGGAATTGGAGTTAGTTGGGAATTTGGGGGCATAAAATGGGTACAGCCGAATGAAACGAAGAGGAAGAAGGGTTTCAGTTTTGCTCGCGATTTTCGAACGTCTATCAACGGCCGCCAACGTCCACATTCCAACGTCTACCAACGTCCTACAGTTTTTAACTAATAAAATATACGATAAAACACTGGACGTTGGTAGACGTTGAAAGCCGTTGGTCAATGACGTTGTAGGCCGTTGGAATGCTCCGTTGGAATACACTGTGTGTCTTGTAGTGTCCATATTCTTTTATATCTAAATGAAAATTTCGTTTATGTCATTTTGTTATAAGGACCATGATATACTTGTTGACATTGTTATCTGTATTATTTATTAGATAAGTTAATAAATAATGGTTGTTTAATTTTGCTTATAGTTAAATTATTTAATTAATTTAAATATATGGACTTAAATATAAATTGTACATTGAAATTGAGAACTTTGAAAATAACACCATAATGCAGAAAAGTTAGGTTTTTTTAATGTAAAATTATTGTATAAAATTAATAAACTATGGTAAGCAACTAAATGATAATAAATTGTATGGGTCTTAAGTAGATTATCAAAATACCCAGAGAAAGATAAGAAGAGCTAAAAAAAATGCTAGAATTCATGTGAGAGCTGAAATTTTTTCCGCTTTAAACAACCAATAGGAGCAAACAATAAAAGGTTACATACGTCACTTTGGTAAGGCAGGAGAAAATCAAAACGTAAAAGAACAAACCACCTGCCATGTACGTACGAATTTATTTTCTCATCTTCTCCCCGTTTTTCATTTATAGTCAAATCATACTACTAAACCCTATTTCTGAATCTAGACCCCTCTTTCTATGTTTTGCATCTTTGGGTGGCTTTTAATGATCCAATATCAAATCATTCACCTACAAGTATTACTGCAGATATTACGTCAAACAAACAAAGCACAAATAAACTAAATATATATGTGTTAGTTTTTTTCAATCCAAAATGGATCGAAAATAACAACAGCTATGCATGATGCATTAGCTGAAAAAATACAAGAACACTAATCAACTACTATATTAGAGTAATATACTTAACACCACATTGTAAATAATTTACTAACTTTTTGTTGCTATAAATTTACATTCCTCTGTTTTAAATGATATAAAGAATAAAAAAAGAATGCTGCAGAGGATACAACTTCAAATCAGAATATGTCAACATGATTGATGGTATTTGAGAGATGAAGTGGAATCTGAACAGAGACGGTGAAGAATCTTTTGGCAAAAATAAATCCAAAAAAGGCATGTCCGATGCGTTTTCTTGCATGTACAGAAGCGCATTGTAGTATCTGTTGTATTCATAGAGTCAAAGTCCGTAGGTTTCTAAGTAATTAAAAAAAAAATAAAAAAAAATAGGTATTTGAAGTTAATGGAATTTCACAGTGCGATGTATGATAAATTCATTTAGTAAAATAAATTATACTAATATAACCGCACAACGGTGGAGAAACCGACCGTTCGACTGTATAACTTTGATATGAAATATACATTTAAAAAAATTGTTAATATTACTTAAACATTAAGTGATAATATGTTGGAAAAGAATAAATTGAGATTTCAATCTGAAAATATGAATTTCAAATTTAAATATTAGTCAAAACATTCAAAATTATCGATTTGAAATTGAAAAATTTTAATTTTTAAAATCATAATAGATTTAAATTTGAAATCTTTGATGCGCAAAATAAAAGAAGAAAGTTTAAGGAAACCGCGATGAGACAAGATCCACGTTTTTAGAGAAACCGCGACGAGACAAGATCCACGTTTTTTTTGCTTCAGGAAAATTGATTTTGCCTAGTAGAAGTAGGCAAAACTCCCTACGGTCGGTTTGATAATATATTTGTTATTGTTATTAATGTGTACGATTTTTATTTTGTAACTTATACATATTTGCATCTAAATCAACTTGTTTTACCAATTTGTTATGCATCTGTAGTATACATATTAAAAATTTCATTCTTTTAAGATTTATTAATAAATATTAATTAGCTGATTAAGTTTATCAATTAGTTTAAATTTTAGATTATGTAATTAATTTAAATGTGTGGACTATAATGTAAAATTTTGAGAAAGAACCGTGAAATATTTGTAAATAATTGTGAATTCTTTTAATAATTGATATTCAAATGTAAAATAGTGTGAAAAGTTTAGTAGAATAATTATAAAGTAATAATCGTAAAATTTTGAAAATAAAATATCCACTTAGAGAAAATTAAGGAGAACACAGATAACTACTAGAATTAATAAGAAAGCTTCAAATTATTCTGTTTTATTATTATTTAATAGATTTTCTGTTTAAAAAAATTACGTTCCATGTGGCAACTTCCGTTTCAACCCTGAATTTGGTAGTTCTATATTGAAATCTCCTTTATTATTTCAATTATTTTTATTAGCAACTAAAGTAAATCTTACGTAAATTTAATAGCTAAATATATTTATTTTTATTTAATAAAATTTAATGGACGAATGCATATTATAAGTGGAAATGCTTTGGTGGTCAGAACCATTTTATTTCAAGCGGTTTTTGTTGATGATGTTGGTTGTAAATTATAGTGAAATTCCGTTGATAAATGATCAGAAAAGGAATGGTGACAGAGTTTGCAAACCAGTGGTAAGATTTCGTTTATTTGCAGGATATTTTGAATTTTCAAAAAGACACGGCGAGAAATTCATAGAGTTCTCTTTATTAATAGTAAAGATAATAATAAGGTAAAAATATGCTCAAAGAATAATTCAATGGACAAGACATCTATGAAAAAACCATTTGACACAAGTTCGAATTGTAAATTAACTAAAGTATGCGTCGTGGGGTCAATGTATAATTCGTGTTGATGTTGTGTAACATGAATCATCAATGTAGACATGATATATTTGAGTGTTTAAAAAACATAAAATTAAAGATATTATTGATATGATCTCCTTTTAGCATTGACTAATTTATTGGATATGCTTTTTGTTGAAGTGGTTCGAAGCCAAATGCACGCAAATCAGTTTATTTCCGCTTAAACGTGGAAACTTGTTTCTTAATGATGGGCAATTAATAAAGCAACATTGCAATATATTATATATTATCTTAACTCGTCAGAAAAGGCAATATGGGGTTGATCATTTTTGCACTAATACGTCTTTGATTAGATTTGCCATAATGATTTCTTAATCATCTTACACTAAGTGGTTAGATGGTTTTTTATTTACCTCTCTTTAGAATGATATGATTTATAAATCAATAAGTGCGACTCGCGCATAGTGAAATATTAACAAATCTTGGATGCAGTATTACGGAGAACATGAAATTATTGTCAAAGACAATATTTCTCAACGTTTTAGCCTGAATAACAGATCTTCAATATTTTTCAATTTTTTTAGGTATCAGTTTTTAGTTATTAATAGCAGTTTTTAGATATCAGTTTGTAGTTATCGGTAGCGGGTTTTAAGTATCAGTTTTTACTTCGGTAGCAGTTTTAAAAGAATGTTTGTTCTTATGAATAATTTTAAAAGAATGTTTGTACTTGTAGTAAAAATATTGAGGTCGTGTTCTTTAAGACTAAAAATACACAAATGTTTGTACTTTAAATTAATTCCCCCATCAAGAATTGATTGGCACAATAACTTAAAACAAACTTGCTCACGCATGAATTTTTTAACAAATAATAATTTAGGGTGAGTTTGGCAGTTTAGCGTTTTAAGATTCATGCTGTATTTTCTTTTATGGTTAATCGGGAAACAGGGTGCCATTTAGAAACATAAACAAAGTGTACAAAACATCTATTTAACATGCCTTCACGTTTTATCACGGCGGTGTTTCCATATTTTAATTCAGCGGAAATTTGGATCTATCCGAAAATTTCGTTTTTTTACATGGAATACCCTTCTAGAAACCATTTTTTAAATTACATTTTTATTTTTATTTTCGATAAAAAATTATTTAAAAAAATAATAATTTGAACACTAACATTGATCTTACGTTTTTACGATCAAAACTTTTTTAAAAAAAAAATTATACAAATATTTGTAAAAAAAAAAAAATCTGTAAATATTGAAAGTAAAACTCTACAAATATTTATAGAGTTGTTCGCAAACATTTACATTCAGAAACGTCAAATATTTGCCAATTTATATACAAATAATTTAAAACTTAAAATAGAGTTTTCTTTTTAAATAAAAAAAAAACCATCTGAACAGAGAATTTAAATGGACTGACTTTAACATAGGTCTTGGAATAACAACTTCGAGTGGGATTATGGACACTTTACGGCCGTCTTTATACTGCTCAATCATAAATTATGTAAAAACTGAAATTACACACCTCTTCCTACCCACCAGATTTGGTAAAATATGTTATGCAATTAGTGTATAGTAATTTATCTTTTATTTACTTGACGAGTGAAAAAAAAGGAATTCATATATTTTAGAGGGGTGGAAGGTCCAAATTCTATTTTGTTCACACTCATTTCAACCAATGAAAAGTGACGTTTTGTTCATATAGTGTGGTATAATTAATTACTCTCCATTAGATGCTACTTATTTTATTTTTTTGAATTTACACCTTTTCTTTTTCAAGAAAGTTCGATTTGTCAAAATTGAATTTAGATCACAAAGTCAGTATTAGTATATAATTAGGGATATATGATCGTATATGTGGTTTAGAAAGGCCTGATGTGAACTACAGTGTCCATTTACCTCTACAGTACAACTAACACGGTGGTGCAAATTCTTTTAGCTTATATGGCTAACGCGCTTGTTCTGATGCATATTCTTTTAGTTCATATACTATGGTTAAATTATCCACCTTTTTCTTCTACATCTCTTGCATGTATTATCTGTGGTGATCCATTATTGAGGTATATTTTGAAGTGTTATTTAAGTAAATTATATTATATAATCATAGTTTAAAGTTGATGATCTTTTCTACGATCTATCGAACCAAGTTTCGTTTGTAAACTTCAAAAAGCATACATCAAACCAATAATACATGCTCTGACTATATACACAATATCGAGGTGGTAATGGTTGAAATTTAGACCTTAAATATAAGCGTCGTATATCATAGCCAGCTGCTGAAGGTTGTTTGAAGGTGATATTTACTTTCAAAAATTAATTTACAAGGATCAAATGTTTATTTTATCAGTAGACAATTTATATTGTTAACAGAGCCTTACAAAAGTATTACGAAACCGTTACGACTACGTTGCAAAAGTTATTACAACTACAGAACTGCTACAAGTACATAGCTGATGCAATTATGTTGCATAACTGTTACGATTATGTTGTAAAACTGTTACAACTACAAAACTGATACAACTACAGAACTGTTACAACCATTTTGCAAAATTGTTACAATTTGAACTGTGCAGCAAACCGATTATACAATAAATATAATACCGATTATATTGCCGGAGTCCAGCGAAAAATTATTTCCTTGAAATAATATTGCTCATTCTATGGCGTAGAAAGATGAAGAGCAACTGTTCTTCAAGATAAAACAAACCAAACTCTACAATGTTACGCTGCAAATTGCAGAATATCGACGAACTCAAGAGAAATATTTAAGAACAGAGTTTCGAGGGAGAAGAAGAAGAAAAAATCAAAAGTTATATCTAATTTTGTTATGCCGCGCCCTATATATAAGCAGGGAAAGGTACCTATTCGTTTTGAATTGGTTGCGACATTTGGAAATGTTGCAACCCTTTACCAAACAGCGAGACCGTTTATTGCCGTTTGAGTTTGAATGGACAATAATTAAAAACTGTTCGGTCTGAACAACCAAGCCAAGCCAACTGCCAAGTGTTAAGTGCCTCTAATATACCTCAAACGCTCATTCGCTCGCGCCGTGAGTTCGGCTTCGGGGTCGGGCTCGAGCACGGAAGTGGACGCGCGCGTGCTGGATGGTGGGTTACACCACCTGCCAAAATCGCTATGCTTTCATGTCTCTCTTTGTCTCATGATAATTATAATAGTGTCTGCATCTTAGTATATAACACAAAATGTATATTTTATTGTAAGATGTTGGACTATTCATTTCCCAAGGCATTCAGTACCTCATATTTTCCAATATATATTACTCATTCATTTCCAACAACCCCCCACATGAACGAGTAGTTGCATACTTGTTCTTAATTTTACGAACCTTTTATCGTATCGGTTAAAGTAGCACACATGCTTTGAACTTTTCTAGTGTTTTATCTTTTTGACTGACTAACGAATTAATGGATTTAGATTGTCTTTGAACTGTAAGTCTTTTTGTGTAAATCTAAAAAGATAGCACATGATAAATGTTTCTTATCTTCATTGGTTCTCTATTTGTGTTCGTTTTTACCATAAACACCAGCTTGGTCTCATGAGTGCTTGAAGAATTGGGCTTTTCTACTCTCCTTGAAGCGGCGCCTTCGCACTCACGTAGGTGATTATTACCACTTGGTTTCTTTATCTTACCAAAGTATAGACATCATTTAAAGTTTCAAAACTTATCATATTCTCTGATGACTAGTGCACCAATTTATCATAGGAATGGTTTGAATATTTATAGTGCTATTAAGTTTATCTAAACTTAGTTGTCCCTTTGAACCAAGATCTTGAGATCTCCAGTTAGTTAGGTTGAATTTCTGTTTAAAGAAATTTTTAGTTTATGGACCTTAACCTCATTCCCATCAATAAGATATTAACCTTCTCTCTAGGTAAACCTTTTGTTAGTGGATCTGCAATGTTATCATTTGATCTTACAAAATTAATTGTGATAACCCCATTGGAGAGAATTTGTCTAACAGTTTTATGTCTACGAAGAATATATCTATACATACCATTGTAAAGCTTGCTATTGGCCCTTCAAATAGTTGATTGGCTATCGCAATGTATGCTTATTGGAGGTACAGGTTTTTTCCAATTCGAAATACCTTCTAAACCCTTGAAGCCAATTCATTTCTTCTGCGACTTTGTCTAAGACAATAAATTCAGATTCCATGGTTGGTCTTGCTATACAAGTTTGTTTGGAGATCTCCAAGATATTGCCCCACTAGCTAAGGTAAACACATATCCACTAGTGGATTTTGTATTCGATAAATCAGTTATCCAGTTTGCATCACAATAACCTTCTATTATAGATGGGTACCTTTCAAAATGTAGTCCATGACTTTGTATACACCTTAGGTATCATAGTACTCTAACTATAGCCTTCTAGCTATTCTTTCCTGAGTTACTAGCATATCTACCGAGTTTACTTATAGCATATGCTATATCAGGTCTAGTGCAGTTCATTACGTACATAATGCTGCCTAGTATACAAGAGTTCTCAAGTTGGTAAATATTATCACTGCTATTTTTAGCCTAGTTTTGGTTCAAAGCTACGGGTGATTTTGCTGATATTATATTGTGTTGTTTAAACTTTTCACGTATTTTTCCAATATAGTGTTATTGGGATAATATATATCCTTAGTTGGTCTTATGTATTTGTACACCAAGTATTACATCGATTCGTAGATCTTTCATGTCAAATCTGGCGGAGAGCATATCTTTTGTAGATTTTATTATCTCCTTGATGCTTCCAAGTATTAGTATAACATATAAACATACAATGACATATCTCATATTTGTATGTTTAGAATAGACACATTTCTCACATTCATTTGTATGAAATCCATTTAGCATCATATTTTCATCAAATTTTTCATGTCATTGTTTAGGCGCTTGTTCAAGCCCATACAATGATTTTTTTTAATCTACAAACCTTACTTTCATTTCCAGTCTTTAGGAAACCTTCATGTTGTTTGATGTATATTTCTTCTTCTAATTCACCATTTAAAAATGTTGTCTTTACATCCATTTGATGTATTTCTAAATCAAGTGTGGATGCAATTGCTATTAGCTTTCTTATTGATGTTATTCTAGTTACTGGAGAGTATATTCAAAATAGTCCAGGTCTTCTTTTTGTCCGAATCCTTGAACCATAAGACGAGCTTTATACTTGTCTATTGAGCCATCAGGTTTTAATTTCTTCTTAAATATCCATTTATTACCTAAGGTCTTACATCCTGATGTAAATCAACTATCCGATGTATGGTTTGCTATAATGGATTCGAATCTCATTGTTAATGGCCTCCTTCCAGTAAGGGACATCAGCGGAGGACATAGGTATTTGTATGTTACTGGATCATCTTCTAACATAAATGTGCAGAAGTCTGGTCCAAAGGTTTTCGAGGTCCTTGATCTTTTTCTTCTTCTTGGTTCCTCCATTTGTTGATCAGCACTGTTTTGATGATCATTTGTTTAGTATCCTCAAGAGAATTGGAGACTTCAGTTTCCATTGGTCTCTTTTGAATATAATTTTTAGTACCTTGTTTTACAGGGTATACATGTTCGAAAAATCTAGCATTTCTTGACTCAATGATGATATTTACGTGAATATCATCAATTTCGGATTTGTGTACCAAAAACCGATAAGCGGCACATTTTTGTGCATATCCAATGAATACAAAATCAATTGTTTTTGGTCAAATTTTGACTTTCTTTGGTTTAGATACCTCCACTTTTACAAGACAACCCCACACTTTTAAGTATTTGTAGGATGATGGTCTATTTCTTCTATGTTTGTGGGGAGATTTAGATGTTTTCTTTCGTGGTATCTTATTCGAAATATAATTTGTAGAAAGAATAGCTTCAACCCAAAAGTTATCTGGTAAGCCAGAACTAATTAGTAAGGTATTCATCATCTCTTTAAGAGTTCTATTTTTCCGTTCGGCTATAACGTTGGATTGTGGCGCAGCGGATAAATCGAACAAACTTCAATCGATGGATTGTAGCAATCGGTGAGTTGAAGATACCAAAAATGCCCAAGTTCGTTGATCCAAAGATACCGAACTCTAGCTATCTCAAACACGTTGATAGCGCACTATACCGTGTTCAAAGATCTACGATTCTTCGCACGTTGATCTAGCGCACTAGATTCCGTGAATCGGCTTCAACAAACGTGGATTCGAGCGCACTCGAACGACGTAAGTGGAGATAGGAGATTACACTCAACTACCAATTGGTATGAAAGCACAAAGCTAACAAAAGAGAATTTTATTCCAAAATCAACAACCAAAAAATTTACAACACATACGCTATTTATAGAGTTTTCTGACCCTTAGGTCGTGACCGACTCATACCTCACGACTCATATAAGTCGTTGCCGACTCATCTAAGTCGCTGCCGACTCAACAGACAAAGCTACCTACTTCAATTACATCACTTCATACGCAACCGTCTCAACACGGCCGACTCATCACAACACAGTATACAGCGACTCAACATATTACATAAACGACTCAACTTATTTACATACTTGACCGACTCAAGTTATTACCGACTCAACAAATTACAACACTGCACCACCGACTCATCTTCATGTCGACCTACGACTCAAAGATACACTGCTTATTTCCTTGCCGACTTATCTTAGGTCGTAGCTCGTTAGCTCAGCGTAACAGTCCTTTTGGTCTATAATTGACTCGGTTCCGACTCAGCTCTTCCACACTTGATTCCTTAAGTCGGTCCCAACTCATGACCGCCTCAAGCTCCTTCCCAGTGTCTCGTTCCTTTTCTTCCTGTATCTCATTGAGTCGTGGACGACCCATACTAAGTCGTAGACGACTCATACTAAGTCGCGGCCGACTCAACTCCGAAGTCCACTTTATTCGACCTATGTCATCTCCCCCTTGTAATCTCTTAAGCCGGAAACGACTCATCACTTTATTGAGTCGTGGACGACTCATCAAGTTACACCATAGGCTCGTATTTTCTGAAATTAAAGATTGCACACTCTCTTCTCTGGTTTTGGCTGCATCATCCTTCCCTGGTTGAGAAAAATTCGACCTCGAATTTGTAAATTCTTCCTCAACAATCTCACCCCCATGATATGGAACTAAATGCTTGACGTTAAAAACATCAGAAGTATAAACATCATCTGGTAACTTTAATCGATAAGCATTCTCATTGATTTTCTGCAAAACTTCAATTGGACCAATTTTTCGTGCCTTCAACTTGTTATAAGCACCCACCGGAAAACGATCCTTTGTTAATACGGCATAGACCAAATCACCTTCTTTAAATTCAACATTTCGACGTTTTAAATCTGCAGACTTCTTATACTTCTCATTCGATTTCTCCAATCGTCCCTGAACGATTTTATGACATTCAGTCAGCTCATCAACAAAATCAGCAGCTCGTTTAATTGTTCTCTTCGACTGTGGTACAATTGCTAAATCCAACGGTCCCCTGGGTAAATTTGAATAAACAATCTGAAACGGACTGAATCCTGTGCTACGATTCATTGCATGATTATGAGCAAATTCTGCCTGGCATAGCTTCATGTCCCAACTTCTTAAATTATCCTGTACAAGACAACGCAACAAATTTCCCAATGACCTGTTAACAACTTCTGTCTGCCCATCAGTTTGCGGATGATAAGCACTACTAAATTTCAGTTTCGTTCCCACCATCTTCCATAAACTTAACCAAAAGTGACTCAGAAAACGAGTATCTCGGTCAGAAACAATAGATTCTGGTAAACCATGAAGTCGATAAATTTCCTTGAAAAATAACTGTGCTACTCGAACTGCATCTGCTGTCTTCTTGCAAGCAACAAAATGTGCCATCTTCGAAAACCTGTCCACCACAACAAATATCGAATCATTTCCCCTTTGAGTTCTCGGCAAACCCAAAACGAAATCCATGCTAATATCAACCCATGGCTTAGATGGTACTTGTAATGGCATATACAACCCTGCATTCGTCGCTGTTCCTTTTGAAACTTGGCAAATATGACATCTCTCCACGAATCTTTCAACCTCTTTTCTCATTGACGGCCAAAAGTAAGATTGTGAAATCAACTACAAAGTACGATCACGGCCCACATGCCCTTCCTCGTGCAACTCCTTTACAATCTTCATCCTCAAACTACAATCCGGAATACATAAACGATTTCCTTTAAACAGAAAACCATCAACCAACATAAATTCATCGGTACTCCCATCCTTCACTTTCTCAACATATTTCACAAAGTAAGGATCTTCTTCAATCATTTCTGGCAACATTTCAAACCCCGTTACTTCAACCTTCATTGTCGTTAATAAATGACTCCTCCTACTCAAAGCATCAGCTACCCGATTTGTCACCCCTGATTTGTGCTTAACGACAAAAGTAAACTGCTGTAAATAAGCAATCCATGATGCATGTCTCGCTGAGATTTTATCCTGCCCCTGTAAATGTTTCAAAGCTTCATGATCAGTGTAAAGAACAAATTCCTTCTGAAATAGATAGTGTCTCCAATGCTTAACAGCTTGTACAACAACATAGAATTCAACGTCATATGTACTGTATCTCATCTTCGCCCCCGACAACTTCTCACTAAAATAAGCAACTGGCTTCCCATTCTGACTTAGAACTCCTCCAATTCCAACCTTCGAAGCATCAGTATGCAATTCAAACAATAACTGAAAATTAGGTAGAACAAGAATCGGTGCAGACGTCAACAATTCCTTGATTCTCTCAAAAGCAATTCCCGCTTCCTCTGACCATGTAAACTGTTTACCCTTCATGCAATCGGTAACTGGAGCCATCACGCTACTGAAGTGTGGAATGAATCTTCGGTAGAATGACGCTAGCCCATGAAAACTTCGCACTTCTGTAATTGTCTTTGGCTGTGGCCAATTCCTGACTGCTTCAACTTTGCTCTGGTCAACTTGAATACCTTTCCCTGAAACAACATAACCCAGGAATAAAACACTAGGTGTCATAAACACACATTTCTTGGTAGCAGCATAAAATTGTTCTTCACGAAGAATAAGCAACACTTCCCTCAAATGTAGAACATGTTCTTCCGTACTCCTGCTATAAATCAGAATATCATCGAAATAAACCACAACGAACTTCCCAATGAATGTTCGAAAGATTTGATTCATCACCCGCATGAATGTACTGGGTGCATTTGACAAACCAAATGGCATAACCAACCATTCGTACAACCCCTCTCTTGTTTTGAAAGCTGTCTTCCATTCATCTCCAGGTCTGATTCGAATTTGATGGTAACCACTTTTCAAATCAATCTTCGAGAATATAGTTGCCCCACTCAACTGATCCAGCAAATCATCCAACCTCGGCATAGGAAATCTGTAACGAACAGTGATCTTATTCAAAGCTCTACTATCAGTGCACATTCTCCAAGTTCCGTCCTTCTTGGGTACCAACAATGCTGGCACAGCACATGGACTCAAACTTTCCTGAATACGCCCCTGCTCAAGCAATTCTTCCACTTGCCTTCGTAATTCCTCATGTTCCTTCGGACTCATACGGTAATGTGGTCGATGTGGTAACACTGCTCCTGGAACAAGATCAATTTGATGCTGAATGTCTCTAAGTGGTGGTAACTCCTTTGGCAACTCCTCTGGAAAGACATCTTCAAATTCTTTCAAAACTGGTTTTGCTTCTTCTGGGATTTCAACTTCTTCACTACTCTCTCTCCCTATCAACAAAAACACTTCAGGTTCTTCTTCGACTTCCTTGACAAACTCCTTCAAAGTCAACAGAGTTTTTAATTCCTCAATCTCTTCTAGCTTGCTCTCCTTCTGCTGCTGTTTCTTAGGAACCAAAGTGATTTTAGTACCCTCGAACATGAAACTGTAACTATTGGCACGACCGTCATGTTGAACTGCTCTATCAAACTGCCATGGCCTGCCCAATAACAAGTGACAAACATCCATGTCCACAACATCACACCAAATTTCATCTTTGTACTTCTTCCCAATCGAAAAATTCACACAAGCCCTTCGACACACTTTCACTTCACCACCCTTCCTTAACCATGCTAGCTTGTATGGTTTTGGATGCTTCTCGGTCTTCAAGTTCAACTTTCTAACTGCTTCTGTAGAAATAATATTATCACAACTTCCTGCATCAATAACGAACTTGCAGACTTTCCCCAGAATAGTGCATGTCGATTGAAATATGTTACTCCTCAACCAACTACAATCCTCCTCTTGCTTTGGTGTAAGACAACTTCTCCTCATCATAAGATTACAACCTTCATCTCCCGACACTTCTTCTTCCTCCTCAACATAAGGTACATTTGAATACTCTGCCTCCTCACCATCATCTGCCTCAACCTCTGCAACCATGGTTCTCTTCTTCGGCTTCGGACATTCGTTGCTTTTGTGACCCAACTCCTGACAATTATAACATTTGAAAACACTACTAGCCTTCGCTTTCTCTGCCTCCTTCACCACTGGCTTTGTAACAGGTTTAGGAACACTAGAACTTCCGCCAACACCCCTTGCTTGATTATTGAAATTAGTAAACACACCACCTCCACGCCTTCCTTGTTTCTCCCAAGCTAACGCTTTCTGATGTGCCTCTGCTACTGATCTAGGATCAAACATATTAACCATATCCTAGATCTGCATTCTCAAGCCCCCAATGAATCTAGCAGTTAGCTGTTCTTCTGTCTCCATGATATCATTCCTGGCGATGAGTTGGTAAAATTCATCAGCATAATCACTAACAGATTTTGTCCCTTGCCTCAGATTCTGCAACCTTTGGTACATAAGTGACTGGTAGTTGTAAGGTAAGAAAGTAGATCTCATCAACTTTTTCATCTTCTCCCAAGATTCTATCTTTGAATTCCCCATTCGTTCTCGAGTAAGTTTAGTTTGCTGCCACCATGCCAAAGCTCTCCCCCTCAGCCTTGTAGCAACTAACTTCACCCTTCTATTCTCCGGCACCTCCTTGAAATCAAAGATTTCCTCCACATTAGACAACCAATCTAAGAACTCTTCAGCAACCATCCCGCCTTTAAATTCTGGAATTTCCATTTTCAGTCCCGATTCCCAACGTCGATCATCTTCAATATCACGATAAGAATTTCGAACTTGGTCTCGATCTCGATAATGAATACTAGCTCTGTCACCCTCTTCAACAAAATCAAAAGTACGTCTACATCGATCTCGACCATTATCATCCCTTCGTTCATGCATGCTTCTTTGACTATGTCTCTCTTCATCTCTATATGCTTCATGGTCAAATTCACGTTGACTTCTTCTCTCTTCATGTGCATAGTCATGATGATCTCTTCGTGATGAAATTGATGTTTCTCTTCTATCTCTACAAGAATGTGGTGATACCCTCCTCGCTTCCATAACCGATGGCGAAGCTCGGTTTCCTCCATGGTTCGAGTTTGGTGATCTCCTCCTTTGATTCAAATCATTCATCAATTTCTCCAATTTACCAATGCCTTCATCAAATTTATCATTAATACGTTGTTCCATAAGTTCGGCTTCTTCTCTACGATACAAAGCTTCAACGTTTTGATGTCGGTTAGCTCTCCTTGGTGGCATGGTTGTAAACTTCTCCAGACTTCAAAAATTCAACACAAGACTTCAAACTTTCCACTCAACAAAGCACTCTAAGCTCAACAATACACGGCTATGCTTGTCTCGGCTCACACTAACTCGGCCTGGACACTTCACGGCTTGGCTTCACTCTTACTCCAAAACCCTCCAAAAATTGGCGCGCAAACACCAATTAAAAATCCAAACAAAGTCCTACTCCTCGATCCAAAATGAAATGGATCAAACACTCCAAACTTGATGCAACTTTAATATGAACACGATGAACTCCTTCAAACTTCAAAAACTTCAAAAACTTGGCTCCAAGAATCAACTTAGCTATGATTGGCTAAGTATGGCTCTGATACCAATAAATGGCGCAGCGGATAAATCGAACAAACTTCAATCGATGGATTGTAGCAATCGGTGAGTTGAAGATACCAAAAATGCCCAAGTTCGTTGATCCAAAGATACCGAACTCTAGCTATCTCAAACACGTTGATAGCGCACTATACCGTGTTCAAAGATCTACGATTCTTCGCACGTTGATCTAGCGCACTAGATTCCGTGAATCGGCTTCAACAAACGTGGATTCGAGCGCACTCGAACGACGTAAGTGGAGATAGGAGATTACACTCAACTACCAATTGGTATGAAAGCACAAAGCTAACAAAAGAGAATTTTATTCCAAAATCAACAACCAAAAAATTTACAACACATACGCTATTTATAGAGTTTTCTGACCCTTAGGTCGTGACCGACTCATACCTCACGACTCATATAAGTCGTTGCCGACTCATCTAAGTCGCTGCCGACTCAACAGACAAAGCTACCTACTTCAATTACATCACTTCATACGCAACCGTCTCAACACGGCCGACTCATCACAACACAGTATACAGCGACTCAACATATTACATAAACGACTCAACTTATTTACATACTTGACCGACTCAAGTTATTACCGACTCAACAAATTACAACACTGCACCACCGACTCATCTTCATGTCGACCTACGACTCAAAGATACACTGCTTATTTCCTTGCCGACTTATCTTAGGTCGTAGCTCGTTAGCTCAGCGTAACAGTCCTTTTGGTCTATAATTGACTCGGTTCCGACTCAGCTCTTCCACACTTGATTCCTTAAGTCGGTCCCGACTCATGACCGCCTCAAGCTCCTTCCCAGTGTCTCGTTCCTTTTCTTCCTGTATCTCATTGAGTCGTGGACGACCCATACTAAGTCGTAGACGACTCATACTAAGTCGCGGCCGACTCAACTCCGAAGTCCACTTTATTCGACCTATGTCATCTCCCCCTTGTAATCTCTTAAGCCGGAAACGACTCATCACTTTATTGAGTCGTGGACGACTCATCAAGTTACACCATAGGCTCGTATTTTCTGAAATTAAAGATTGCACACTCTCTTCTCTGGTTTTGGCTGCATCAGATTGAGGTGATTACGATGCTATAGTTTGGTGTATAATACCATGCTTGGTGTAGAATTCCACAAAGGGAAATTCATATTCTCTTTCTCTATCACTTCTTACAACTTTTATTTTCTTGTTGAGCTGATTTTCAACTTCCGGTTTATACTGTTTAAAAATGTCTAATGTCTCATCCTTTCTTCTAAGGAGATACACATAACAATACCTTGTATAACCATTAGTGATGGTAATGAAATACCTTTTTCCACCTCTAGTTTGAAACATTTTTAAGTCACATACATGAAAGTCTATGTGGATTGTATATGTATATAGTATATGACAAGTACGTGTATGATAGTATGAATTGCACAGAGTAATAGTGCAGGTAAAATTAAAAGTAATCACACCAGAGTTTTTATACTGGTTTGGACCTCCAATTTTACGACCAGTCCCATAGCCCCCCTTCGAAAATACACTAACCAATTACCCTCGCTTCGCCCAAAGGAATAGGCTTTTATACAAGAGTATTTCTTTGACAAATGTGTGTTCTATACAACACTGATTTTGACCACACGTACAGCTTCTTTCTATAATCTCCTTTGAGTAGTATGTGGTTTACGCTTTGATATAAGGAAGAGATAAAAGTATGTTTTTGAGTACTTTTGGAAATTAGAGAGATCATAGAAATATTAGAAAATAAAGAGAGAAAGTTCGTAAATAGCAAGTTAATTGTAATTCTCAATTTCATGTTTATTTATAGATGGTAAAGAGTTTGTTTGAGAAGTAATGACTTTTGGTTCACTCTATTTCAATCCAAGAGTTGCAATGTTTGAGGAGAAAGAGTTATGATCAGAACAAGTGGATGCAACTTTTCGATTGAAGAAGATGACTTTTGGGGAAAATTGGTCGTTGCCCAAGCCAGATGTCTGGCCAGTTGTGCCAGACGTTTGGTCTATTTAAAAATTTAAAAATAGAACATGTTGCCAGATGTCTGAGCACATACGCCAGACGTCTGACACATGTATTGTGACGACCGCCCATGACTCCCACACCAAAATAAGGAAAAAGTGCGCTGAAGGGCGTGCCAGGCAGCCATGGACAATAGTCAGGGTAAAATAAAACAGCAAACTCTATCGTACAACTCACAGCGCATGAATAAAATACAATAGAGAAATATAATATAGTGAAGCTCCATAGAACAAGACATCATCATATAAGCATCATAATAGTTTTATACAAACATATGAATCATCCATACATCAAAGCCTCACTACATAACACTCAAACAAATACAGCAGCGGAACACACAGTACATATAATATGAAATAATATGCAAAAGCCTCCTGCTCGTCCTCGTCATCATCAGCGTAGACCTCCATGAACAGCACCTGTCACCTGCTACCTAGTCTGCCCATCCCAACATGGATGAACAGCCCAAGGTAATAAGAGGAGACATAAAACCTTGAGTCAGACAAAGTCTTAGTGAGCAGTAAATCAACTATCAAACATACCAAAAGAGCATAAGGGATAAAAGGAATAGGAACCAAACCGTCCCACTCCACCTCTTTCTACAGTGATAGCCCCCAGACACACACTAAGGAGAAGCAAGCATAACATAGCAGACAATTAAGGTAAAGCAATAACCACTCGAGTCAAGGTCGATGTTTTCCAAATACAAACCCCCGAGGCCTAAACCAAGATCAGATAAGCACCCAGAAAACACCGCTCTTGAGACCGAATGATGATACAACCAAACGTCCAAACATCCATGACTCTGGCTATCACTGTTATCATTGCCTTGATTTCACCGTTAGATGAATGACCACCTGTCAAGGGCTAATGGTAACCCCGGTTCTAGACATAGCTCCGCACGTCATCGTGACCCGTGCCTAGGACTTACCTACTCTGCCCAGAGTACTCGACTACCTGCCTGTAGTCTTTTGGGTGTCCCGACTACCTACCTGTAGTCGTTTTGGGCGCCCCATGTACTCTTGCTTTTTAGCATGCTAGAACCTTCAACAACGATGAGATCCAAGCCTCCTCGTCATCCTCCTCGACGACTATTCTCATACTAGCCCAAGCTACCTCTCGAGCAGTCCACTATCAACCAACTCGAACCATCCCTCGAGTTATCAACATGCTTGGAATGATCCCTGCCTGGATTACGCCAAGACTCCCATCATACTTAGCTTCATCGCATCATAGCAAAGTTCCATCTCAACATCATCCAATCCATACAAATGAGCTTCAACATCCGCTACATATGTCTTAAGCAGCTTTCACCATTCAAGGGCCTCTTCCGTAGCTTTTGAATCGTCTTTGACCATACTTGTCCAAATCTATCAACTAGATAACTCATTCACAACAATCAAACAAGGCAAACATTAATCCAAACAAATAAGTAGTCAATCAGGATTTAAATAGACATTTATAACTAAAATGGCAATTTCGTAAATAAATGAGAATAGATCTAACATACATGGATCATGGGTTTTTAACATAGATCTAACAAATATAAATCATGGGTTTTGTCTCTACAACTTGATGAATGAACTTGCAAAAGTAAACATCTTTATAATTAATGGATCTACACTTGAATCTAAGGAAAAATGCATAAAACCACTATCTACAACACTCCAACAAACCACCAAACCAATATACTCCTTTGGGTCCGCGTGAGAGATAACCACCACTCACCAAATCACCCAAACACTTCAAAAACTATCAACTTCAGATCTGGACAGCGAAGATTCAAGCTTGATTCGTCGAAATCCCGCTTGAAACGATGAAATCTAGCTTCGTTGGATGAAGATCTTCAACTTTAGCTCTTGGATCTTCAATCTCGATCTTCGATCTTGTATGGATGTTAGAACTAGATTGGAGTGGAGAAAAGAAGATGAAGAAATGTTGTAGTCGAGCTCTCAAAATGGCAGCACTTCGTCGCTTCAAAAACCGGTGCCAAAAAGTGAACCAAAGCCCTATATTTATAGGCTGAAAATCACTAACCCGTTCGCCCCCTCCTTAAGTCGTTCGCGACTTAGCGACCTAGACTTAAGTCGCTCGCGAGTTAGTGACATCAACGGCTTATCACACGCACGCGGGTTAACTGTGCCGCGACCCAACTAAGACGCTTATGACCTATGCCTAGTACTTCAGCGCCTTCACACGACCTAACTATGCTACGACTTACGACTTAGTAGGGCCACACGACCTAGCTCTTAAGCGACCTAACACTAAGTCGCTCACGCGACCTATCTAAACACTGGGTTTCACGACCTAAAACCCCACTGACTTACCCTCTCCTCTTAAGTCGTTAACCAGCCTAAGTCGCTTGTCTATAGGTCGCTAACTATATCCACTAACCCGCTAACTCCACCAACTCGCTAGCCTCACTAACCCGGTAACTATTAGGTCGGCCAGGTCCTATGAGTCATTAACTCGGTAACTATCTTAAACCGGTCAGTACTTAAGCCGGCTACCTCCTTGAGTCGTCTAAGCCTTAAGTCGGCCAAGCCCAACAAACCGCTAACCCTTAAGTCGTCACCCTATGAGTCGGTCACTATCTCAACTCGGTCTAACACTAAGTCGGCAACACCACTAACTCGCCTACCACCTTAAGTCGGTCCTCTATGAGTCGGCCAACACGAGCTATCCTTCACACGACCTAAGCACTAAGTCGGCCATGACTCATGCCCCACCCACGAGTTAGCTATTGCACGGCCTAACCCCCTTAAGCCGTAAACCCTACCACCTAGGTTCAAAACGACTCAAGCAATACAAACGACTTAATGCAACTATTTTACGATTTATCGACACGTAAAATACGGGTCGTTACATTCTCTCCCCCTTAGAAATTTCGCCCCCGAAATTCCAAGCAAGCAACAGCAATCAAAGCTATTCTGCATGCCTACCATCCATAGTAATCAACAAACCATGCATTCAATTCTAGCCTAGCATGCAGAATTCTAAGACTTAGAACAAGTTACAAATTCATGAGATGTTACGACACTTTAGGGCCATACCTCGAAGAGTTCAGGATGAGCTGCCTTCATCCTCTCTTCCTCCTCCCATGTACAGTCGTCAACATCATCACTCCATTGTACCTTGAGCATCGTAATCGTCTTCCTCCTAAGCTGTTTCGTGTCGGTTTCAACAACACGAAGCGGCTTACGAGGTCTCGTAACAACTGGATCAACTTCTAAATCTTCACAGCTATCAGCAGAAACCACCGTATTTGAGTCATGCACATACTTCCGTAGATAAGATACATGAAAAACATTGTGCACACCCGCCATCTTTTCCGGTAACTCCAATCTATAAGCGAGCTTTCCAATTCGCTCGATAATCGGGAATGGTCCAACAAATCTCGGAGTTAACTTTCCTTTCTTTCCAAATCGAATAACATTCTTCAGAGGAGAAATCTTCACAAAAACCATATCACCTACGTCGAATTCCAAATCCTTACGACGATTATTGGCATAACTTTTCTGACGATCTTGGGCTGCCTTCATTCGTTGCCGAATGATCCCTATACAATCCGAAGTCTGTCGAATCATCTCTGGCCCAAGTACCAGTTTTTCTCCAGTTTCCAACCAACATGTCGGAGAGTTACACGGTCTTCCATACAGTGCTTCATATGGTGCCATACCAATACTTGACTGATAACTGTTATTATATGCAAATTCCACCAAATGAAGGTGATCTTCCCATGATCCTCCGAAATCCAAAACACAGGCTCTGAGAAGATCTTCCAAAACTCGGTTGACTCTCTCAGTCTGACCATCTGTTTGAGGGTGGTAAGCTGTACTCAAACACAACTTAGTTCCCAAAACTTCCTGGAAGCTCTTCCAAAATCCACTAGTGAACAATGGGTCTCGATCGCTCACTATACTCTTCGGAACACCATGGAATCGAACAATCCACTTCACATACAACTCAGCCAACTTCGATGCAGTCCTAGTTGATCGAACGGGAATGAATCTTGCACTCTTGGTCAATCGATCTACTATGACCCAAATCCCTTCATTTCCTGCTCTGGTTCTAGGTAGGCCATCGATAAAATCCATCGACACTTGCTCCCACTTCCATGTAGGAACCTCTAATGGCTGAAGTAATCCACTGGGCTTCTTCTGCTCAGCTTTCACCAACTGGCAGTTCATACACTTGGAAATAAAATTTCCAACATCCTTCTTCATGCCTTCCCAATAATAGGTTCTCTTCATATCCCGATACATCTTATTTCCACCTGGATGAATTGTCAACTTCGAGTGATGATTTTCCCTAAGAACTTCATCTCTCAATCCATCTACATCGGGAACAACTAGTCGTCCTTGCTTTCGAACCCTCTCGATCGACTTCAAATCCTTTATCCTTTTCTGGATTCAATCCAGATTCCAAATCTCGGATAATCTTGACAAGCTTATCGTCTCGCTTTTGGCTCTCGCCAATTCTCTCCACAAGAGTAGGCCTTATCGATAAGTTTGCCAACATCTCAGGTTCCAATTCACATCTAGACCTGAAGTCAAATTCAGCCAAATACTCTAGACTCTTCCATTCCGAAAACATGGCTCCCAATCCTACATGTCTTCGACTTAACGCATCTGCCACTGCGTTTCCTTTTCCCAGAGTATAGGCTATACCAAAATCATACGATGCTAAAAACTCTAGCCATCGTTGCTGCTGAAGATTCAAATCCTTTTGGGAGAAAAGATACTTCAACGACTTATGATCCGTAAACAACTCGAATCGAACTCCCAATAGATAATGTCTCCACATCTTCAGAGCAAAGACAATCGCCGCTAACTCCAAATCATGAGTCGGGTAATTCCTTTCATGCGGCTTCAGTTGTCAACTTGCATACGCAACAACTTTATCCTTTTGCATTAGCACTGCTCCAAGTCCAGTGCCACATGCATCGGTGTAAACCACCATCTCATCATTCCCACTTGGAATAGTCAAAACAGGAGCACTTGTCAGTCGCTCTTTCAGGATTACGAAAGCTTGTTCACACTTATCATCCCATATAAATATCTGATTCTTTTTCGTCAATCCTGTTAATGGTGCAGCTATCTTGGAAAAGTCTTTGATAAACCGACGATAATATCCTGCTAATCCAAGAAAACTTCTTACATCAGATGCATTCTTAGGTTTAATCCAATCCTGGATTGCTGCCACCTTAGCGGGATCAACCGCTACTCCATTTCTAGAGATAACATGGCCTAAGAACCTCACTTCACTCTTCCAGAAGTGACACTTCGAAAACTTAGCCTTCAGCTGATGTTTCCGCAAGATTTCTAAAACAATACGCAAGTGTGTCTTGTGCTCTTCCTCGGTTCTGGAATAAATCAGAATATCATCCACAAACACAAGTACAAACTTGTTCAACTGATCTCTGAACACTCTATTCATAAGATCCACAAAATATGCTGGTGCGTTAGTCAATCCAAACGGCATTACCAGCCACTCATAAAACCGGATGGTGTCCTAAAAGCAGTCTTCGGCACACTATCCTTAGCCACTCTCAACTGGTGAAATCCCGTTGCCAAATCCATCTGAGAAAACACCTTAGCCTCGTGAAGCTGATCAAACAAGTCATCTATTCTTGGCAATGGATACTTGTTCTTTTTAGTCACCTTATTCAGCTCACGATAATCCACACACAACCTCAACGATCCATCCGCTTTGGTTGCGAACACAACTGGTGCACCCCATTCGGACACACTACACCGAATGAATCCTTTCTGCAAAATGTCATCAACTTGCACCTTCAATTCTTGCTGCTCCCTAGGCGCCATCCACCTAAGAGGCATCACCACAGGTCTGGCTCCTTCAACTAGATCGATACGAAACTCGATCTCCCTATACGGCGGTAGTCCTTTGACTTCGTCAAAGACATCCTCAAATTCATTCACAATAGGCACCGATGACAGTACATCCCGTGGAACAACCAGCGAATACATGAAGCTCATGAAGACGCCTTCTTCATGCTTACATCGTATCACAACCTTTCGCCCTTCCACATTCCCGACTGTCACCTAAAGCCTCTCACAATCAATCCTTGCCGCATACTTCCTAAGCCAGTCCATACCCAAAATAATTCCGAACCCCGCAAAGTTCAGAACAAAACAGTCATAAACAAAAGAGCAATCATGACTCGATACTACTAGACCACGGCATACCATGCACAAACATGACGAACCCCCAACTGGATTAGTCACAACCAATGGTCTATCAACAATTTCCGGTTCCAAACCCAACCGGCCTACAAGATCATCACAAACAAACGAATGCGATGCCCCAGTATCAAACAACACTCTAACCGGAACACCATAAATGGAAAGAGTACCTTGAACCACCACACTCTTCCCTCTCTCATCAACAGTAGGAGCTTTCGAAGACGACGGCACAGCTTCCAAAGCATAAGCTTGCACAATCTTCTTATCTTTCCTCGGTTCTGGACAGTCCTTTTTGATATGCCCCAGCTTATCACAGTTGTAACACTTTCCCGGCACCTTGGGATTCCTACAATCTTTGGAGAGATGGCCCTTCTGTTGGCAGTTGTAGCACGTCACTTCGCCCTTCGGCTTCTTCTGGCCATCCTTACCCTTCTGTTGCTGCTGCTTCCTCTTCTTGTTTCCACCCTGTTGTGGCCTAGACCCTTCCTTGGTTACAGCAATAACAGATCCTTCCTTAGGAAACATACTCTCATGCCTGAGAGCTTTCTCCACAAGCTTCTCAAACGGATCGTCCAAATGATCCACCAACTGTCTCCCAAGATAATAGTCCAAGCCTGTCACAAACTTCTCGTTCTTATGGTAGGGAGAATCAATATACGATCTGGCATACTTGGACAAAGCCTCAAACTCAGAAACATACTCAAGAACCGATCTTCCACCTTGCTTGAGCTCTACAAACCTCTTAAACAAAACAGATTTCTGAGCCGTAGAGATGAACTTAGCTTCAAATCTGACTTGGAATTGCTCCCAAGCAATCTCTTCCTCTGGAGTATCAATGGTGATAGAATTCCACCAATCAGCAGCTCTTCCCTGAAGCTGTCTCGATGCAAGCTTCCTCTTAGTTGCATCCTCAATCCCCAAGTCACCAAAAATCCTTCGACAAGCATCAATCCATCTCTGCACCTCAATGGTCGATTCCGTTCCCAGGAAAACTTTTCCTCCAAGAGAAGTATAGTCCTTGCAAAGCTTAGCAAAATCCACCGGTCTTGGAGCTTGAACTTGAACTCCAACATCTACTGACGGTCCTGAAGCTGGTATCCTCCTCATGATCGAAGTCATCATGGCCTCAAACATAGGAGCATAATCAAAAGCTTCCCTAGCAGCACGGCTTTCCCTCGCAGCTTGTCTCTCACTTCGACTCATCCTTAATATCTGTAAAAAGAATGATTAGAACACCTTAAGAAACAACTGCATAAGGAGTTCAAATCCATCTAAGCATGTTCAAACCCCGGTTCTAGACATAGCTCCGCACGTCATCGTGACCCGTGCCTAGGACTTACCTACTCTGCCCAGAGTACTCGACTACCTGCCTGTAGCCTTTTGGGTGTCCCGACTACCTACCTGTAGTCGTTTTGGGCGCCCCATGTACTCTTGCTTTTGAGCATGCTAGAACCTTCAACAACGATGAGATCCAAGCCTCCTAGTCATCCTCCTCGACGACTATTCTCATACTAGCCCAAGCTACCTCTCGAGCAGTCCATTATCAACCAACTCGAACCATCCCTCGAGTTATCAACATGCTTGGAATGATCCCTGCCTGGATTACGCCAAGACTCCCATCATACTTCGCTTCATCGCATCATAGCAAAGTTCCATCTCAACATCATCCAATCCATACATATGAGCTTCAACATCCGCTACATATGTCTTAAGCAGCTTTCACCATTCAAGAGCCTCTTCCGTAGCTTTTGAATCGTCTTTGACCATACTTGTCCAAATCTATCAACTAGATAACTCATTCACAACAATCAAACAAGGCAAACATTAATCCAAACAAATAAGTAGTCAATCAGGATCTAAATAGACATTTATAACTAAAATGGCAATTTCGTAAATAAATGAGAATAGATCTAACATACATGGATCATGGGTTTTTAACATAGATCTAACAAATATAAATCATGGGTTTTGTCTCTACAACTTGATGAATGAACTTGCAAAAGTAAACATCTTTATAATTAATGGATCTACACTTGAATCTAAGGAAAAATGCATAAAACCACTATCTACAACACTCCAACAAACCACCAAACCAATATACTCCTTTGGGTCCGCGTGAGAGATAACCACCACTCACCAAATCACCCAAACACTTCAAAAACTATCAACTTCAGATCTGGACAGCGAAGATTTAAGCTTGATTCGTCGAAATCCCGCTGGAAACGATGAAATCTAGCTTCGTTGGATGAAGATCTTCAACTTTAGCTCTTGGATCTTCAATCTCGATCTTCGATCTTGTATGGATGTTATAACTAGATTGGAGTGGAGAAAAGAAGATGAAGAAATGTTGTAGTCGAGCTCTCAAAATGGCAGCACTTCGTCGCTTCAAAAACCGGTGCCAAAAAGTGAACCAAAGCCCTCTATTTATAGGCTGAAAATCACTAACCCGTTCGCCCCCCCTTAAGTCGTTCGCGACTTAGCGACCTAGACTTAAGTCGCTCGCGAGTTAGTGACATCAACGGCTTTCACACGCACGCGGGTTAACTGTGCCGCGACCCAACTAAGACGCTTATGACCTATGCCTAGTACTTCAGCGCCTTCACACGACCTAACTATGCTACGACTTACGACTTAGTAGGGCCACACGACCTAGCTCTTAAGCGACCTAACACTAAGTCGCTCATGCGACCTATCTAAACACTGGGTTTCACGACCTAAAACCCCACCGACTTACCCTCTCCTCTTAAGTCGTTAAACAGCCTAAGTCGCTTGTCTATAGGTCGCTAACTATATCCACTAACCCGCTAACTCCACCAACTCGCTAGCCTCACTAACCCGGTAACTATTAGGTCGGCCAGGTCCTATGAGTCGTTAACTCGGCAACTATCTTAAACCGGTCAGTACTTAAGCCGGCTACCTCCTTGAGTCGTCTAAGCCTTAAGTCGGCCAATCCCAACAAACCGCTAACCCTTAAGTCGTCACCCTATGAGTCGGTCACTATCTCAACTCGATTTAACACTAAGTCGGCAACACCACTAACTCGCCTACCACCTTAAGTCGGTCCTCTATGAGTTGGCCAACACGAGCTATCCTTCACACGACCTAAGCACTAAGTCGGCCACGACTCATGCCCCACCCACGAGTTAGCTATTGCACGGCCTAACCCCCTTAAGCCGTAAACCCTACCACCTAGGTTCAAAACGACTCAAGCAATACAAACGACTTAATGCAACTATTTTACGATTTATCGACACGTAAAATACCGGTCGTTACATGTATATTCTACTGTCTTCCCTTTTTCAAATAATTTGTATATGTAGATACTTGTAAAGATTACTCAAGGAAATTATACATATCATCTATTTAAGACATTTAAAAGAATGTACTAATATTTCTCTATATAACAATCCTTGTGTCGGTCTTCAAGTCTTGGTTGCGAAAGTCTACCTGCATATGGATGATATATATACCTATGTATATTGCATGCAAGTGCTTATATAGTTGTTGTCATCAATATCAAGGTTCTAACATTCTCCCCCTTTTTGATGATGACAACTATACAATTCATTTTACAAGAAGCTCCCCTTTCTTTTGTAATTTCTCCCCTAGTATGAACCCTCTCCCCTTTTGTCATTATCAAAAAGAGTTTATGAAATAATAGGACAGTAACATAATGGTATTAGTCATAAAGTCAAAGTTCTAAAGAAAATTATCATAGCCAAAGATTTAGGATTTTGAAATAAAAATTTGTAAATAACTTATTGGGAGGAAAAATAACCTCAAAGATTAGACGTAGTGTCATCATAGTCGTTATGTTGCCATTGCGACTGATCATGATATTCTTCATTTTCTTAAATAAAAAGTCTTTGAAAATATTGAAAGTGTTCATGATGTTGGGCTTCTTATGGAGGCCATGAGATATCTTCACTTTCCTCAGTGTTGATAGTGATTGGAGCTTTTCCAGAAGCATGGGTCTGTAAAGGCTCTTTGGCTGTTCGAGTTCTGGATGGATGTGCATGAAGTGCTGGAGGTGGTGTAGGAGACGGAGATGATGAAGATCATGAAGATGATCGTATGCAAACTTTCCACATAACCTTTCCTAGAGTTGAGTTTTATTACAACTTAGAATATAAATATTATATATGTATATTATATATATATATATGATTCTTAGAAGAACAGAGTTATTTTTTCTCCCACGAATTTGGTTTCTCCTTTGTATCCTTTTTTAATGCTCGTATTGGAGACCAAGAAGGAGGTACTGGACTGAATTGGGCTTCAGATATTCCTTCTCCCCATAGTTTACGTGGAGTTAATTGATGAGCACGTGGAGGAGTTTCGATCAGACGAGGAGATCGTACATGAACACAATCCTTTGTAGAAGAATGTCCACATATGGTGAGAATGCATTTCTCCAAAAAATTGAGATGAGCTCCTTGGCATCTTTGTTCATAATACATTTCTCTTTGCATATCCATCATCTCTTTTTGATAGCGGTGAATTTCATCGGCTTTGTCAGAAAGAGAGGATTGTTGAAGATTAACGCTGTACTTGGCTTTCTTTCCTTTTGGAGAATAACCAGTATGATATGTAAGCGAAGGAACAATGTTTAGGGATGGAGATGAGTTAGGACTTTTTTGTAGGAGATATATATGTACTACCCGACGATGGTGATGAAACATCAATGGTAGAGTAAGTGGAGTCATGGTCGGATGACATGTTGAAAAACTTCGATATTTATTTACAAAGGTATGTGTTAATAAATTTTTACTGTGATTTGGTTAAAAAAATTGATATATTTATATATATATATATAAGGGTAGGATTTTCTATTTTAAACATTTGTTTGTTTTATTTGATAAAATATTAGTGGTTTGCAGAAAAACTTAATTGGTATAGAAATTTGATGACCTGTTAGCCATTAATGTTGAGAGGTAAAAAGAATTCCGAATTTTATTCTTGTTTTTCTTAAAGTTTAGATAAGGAGCATATTCCGAGTTCTCTTCTAAGTCTTATAAATGATTTTCCACATAAAGGTTTTGTAAAAATGTCTGCTATCTGGTTGTCGGTGTTAATGAATTCTAAAGATATTACTCCTTTTTCTACGTCATGTCTAAGAAAATGATGTTTGATATCAATGTGTATAGTTCGAGAATGATTTATAGGATTCTTAGATAGATTAATTACACTTGTAGTATCATGATATATCGGAGAACAAGTTATAGTTTTACCAAAATCATGAAGTGTTTGTTGCATATATATTATTTGTGCACAAGCCAGAGCAGCAGAAATTTATTTTGCTTCACAAGTTAAAAGAGAGACACAATTTCTCTTTTTTCTAAACCATGAAACTAAAGATTAACCGATAAAATGGCAGGTACCACTTATGCTTTTTCTATCTGTTTCACAACCTCTAAATTCTGCATCACTAAATGATACAAGTTCAAAAATCGTACCTTTAGGATAGGATAAGTCGTAATCTTTGGTGTTGGATAAGTAAGTAAAATTCGTTTGACTGCTCTATGATATGATTCCTTTGGTTGTGCTTGAAAACATGCGCATAAACAAAAACTCATCATTATATCGGGTCAACTAGCTGTTAAATATAATAAAGAGCCTATCATACTATGATAAGATTTTTGATTAAACTCTTTTCCATTTTCATCTTTTTTTTAAAATATAAGGTTGTACTTATAGGAGTTGGTTTACTAGCAGTGTTTTCCATTCCGAATCATTTAAGTAAATCCTTAAAATACTTTTCTTGATTTACAAAAATGCCATTGTCCAATTGTTTTATTTGTAATCCAAGGAAAAATAATTAATTCACCCATATGTGACATTTCAAACTCATTTTTCATTATTTCAGAAAATTCATTGCATAAACTTTCATTAGTTGACCCAAATATAATGTCATCAACATATATTTGTATAACTAGTATATCGTTATTTTTATGTTTCATAAATAATGTAGTGTCTATTTTTCCAATTTGAAATCCAGAATTTTTTAGATGAGTTTTTAGTCGATCGTAGCAAGCACGTGGTGCTTGTGTTAAACCATATAAAGCCTTTTTTAGTTTAAAACATGATTCGAATATTTTTCATGAATAAATAATGGCGGTTGTTCCACAAAAACTTTTTCTTTGATAAAACCATTTAAGAAGGCACTGTTAACATCCATTAGAAATAATTTAAAGTTATGATGACATGCAAAAGTAAGCAGAGTACGAATTGCTTCGAGACGAGCTATGGGAGCAAATGTCTCTTCGTAATCAATTACCTCTTCTTGATTATATCCTTGAGCCACTAATCTTGCTTTTTTATAAATAATATTTCCATTTTCATTAGCTTTGTTTTTGAAAATCCATTTTGTTCTGATAATAGATTGATCTGATGGTCTAGGAACGAGTTCTCATATGTTATTACGTTCAAATTGATTTAAGTCTTCTTGCATTGCTAAGATCCAAGAGTCATCGTTAGATGCTTCCTTATAATTTTTAGGTTCTGTATTTGAGATAAAAACGACATGACTCATTTGATTTAATTTGTTTTTGGTGACTCGAGAATTTAAGTCTTCAATTACATTATCTAAAGGATGATTTTCTAATATTCGTATGGGTGATTTAAAACGGTTTCATTATTATCAGAAGATAAATTATTCATATTGTTTGTGTTTGCGCCAAAATTGGTCACAAACCCCGATGAATGTGAAAGCACCAGTGTTGGAATATAAATCAGTAATATCCAAACACAAATCACAGATCTTAAGTAGCAAAATAATAAATGTAAACAAGAACACACGATTTATAGTGGTTCGGCTATCTCTGGCCTACGTCCACTTTAAAGGTTTTTCCTTTTATTGATGTTCTTCGCTGATTACAATCGATTACAGCGGATTATAATGAATTGTAGTTCTGAAATTCAAGTACAACGGTGGTTGTTGTGTGCACAGTAGAGCCTTGGTGGAGTCTTGATGCTTCAGAGTCTTGATTTTTGCCAAAGAGAATCCGGTCCCTTTTCTGAATGACCTGGGGCACTATTTATAGGCGTAGGAGGCTGATATTTCTCCTAGAAATCAGGTAGACCACTTCCAGCACGTGAGGGGGCCCATATGGCCGAAACCTGGAGATCCGGGCCCACATTGCGATCGATTCGACCCTTGGTTCGAATCGATCAAAAAATCGTCTAATCGTGGTGAAATTTGGCGCGGACATTCTTCAACACGTAGATGAACTCCTGTAAAAATTTCATGGGATTTGGATCAGTGGATTGGGAGTTATGATCGGTTCGAAATAGCGCTTTTCGGTGTCCTGGGTGGTTCGAACCGATGCTATGAACTCCTTCGAATCGATCAGTTCGAAACGAGTACTTCGAATCGATCTAAGGGATGACGTGGCGCGCCTTCTCCGAGTCGATCCTAACTTGTCGCCGAGTTGAATGGGTCGAGTCCGAGTTCTTTGCCGTGTTCACTGGATGGCTTCGTGCGCTGGGTTCGAAGATTGTCTTCGAATCGTTGGAAGGGTGTTCGTTCGAATCGATCCAAATGCGTCACCTTGGATCGATTCGAAGTTGTCTTAACATGTTGAATTCGAAGACAGCATGGGGCAAGGTGACTTGGATGGATTCGAAGCAAGGCTCAGTCCATGGATTCGAAGTCAGGTCGTGGATGGATTCGGAGCAAGGCTATCTGGGGGTTTACTTGATGGAGTCGAAGCGAGGGCATTTCTCATGGATCCGAGGCAATGGCAACTCCATGGATACGAACTCCATAACCTGGAGGGATTCGAAGAGAGGACATCGTGATGGAGTCGAAGTCAATGGTGTTGAAGCAGGATGGAGTCGTTGGCTGATGGATTCGAACATGATGGGTTCGAACCAGATGGATTCGAACTAGTCAGGGTGATGGGTTCGAACCGAGCAATGCTCATTCCTCTTAACTTGAATCCATCATAACTTGAGCATACGACCTCGGATTGACTTGAAATTTGAAATGCAGACTTCTATGATCTTTCTTGTCGTGTCCTATCAATTGTGGCCCGTTCCGGACTCGGATAATATTCATTGATATCCATGGTTATCCTGCAATGCTTGGTTGATATTCATGAAGAGTAATCATTGACTTTCAGTAAATTTTGGATATCTCAACTTTGCCAAAAGTTGGGATAATATTTTGCCCCCCAAAACATGCCTTTTTGCAAAAGGTATTTTTTGAACGGTCTTATATCAAGTGTAAGGAATTCATGTTTCATTCATAGCAGTGGTATTATCAATCAAGTTTGTGGCTGTTCAAAGCCAAATCAATATTCATTCTTTCCGTAGAAGTTGAGAATGGAGTTTCGTAGTCTCTCCGGACTATTACTGGCTGCTCTGAACCCTTACTAAGTCTGTTCCAGACTTAGTGATTGAATAAAAAGATCCTATCGCTCTCTGGCGTTGCCTTCTATCCCTTGCACTCTGGTCGCAGTTAGGACGTATAGCGATATCATGGTCGTTCTGGACCGATCATAGCCTCTCCGGGTTCTTGCTGGATCCCATCCCGTCACTCTCCGGTGAAGGGGAAACAGCGCTTAAGCGAGTCGATCCTGTCGCTCTCCGGCGAAGCAACTCACTTCTTGCACTCTGGTTCAGTGTATCTGAACATTTAGCGATGTCTTGGTCGTTCGAGATCGATCATAGCCTCTCCGGGCTCTTGCTGGATCCCATCCTGTCACTCTCCGGTGAAGGGGAAACAACGCTTAAGTGAGTCGATCCTGTCGCTCTCCGGCGAAGCAACTCACCTCTTGCACTCCGGACCCCGTCTCTCCGGGTAGGGTCATAAAGCGATCATGCTTATATTGATATTTAATGTTCATCCTTTGACTCTCCGGTCAAAAGGTTTATTGCAAGAAGTTCTAATTTATTTGTTTAATATTCAAGTTCTAGATGTTCAATCTCAAACATCAGAGAAGAAAAAACTAAACATTGCCTCTCCGGGCATATCGGTTTATCTCCATCTCAAAGCATGCCTAGGGATCTCTCCGGTTCCCGTACATGTGTAAGTGGAGTAACCGTTTATTCTGAAAATAAATCTAAATAAAATTATTTGACCGAAGTCCAAATCCTGGACTTGGCCCTTGCCATCTTCAATCAGTTGATGACGAGTCGTGATCCCGATCCAGGATCGTTCCTGTTAGGTGGAGGCGGTAGTTGTTCAAGCCTTGTCGCTGCTGTCCGTTCTCTGACAAATTGCGGCAATCTACCACTCCTGGCATGTTCTTCCACCTCATCCTTTAGGTGACGGCATTCATCTGTAGTGTGCCCATCCAGCTCATGGAATAGGCAATATTTTCCAGTCCTGCGCTCCCGCTCAGTGGGATCTCTTATAGGTGGTTTTCGATAGGGGAGTTGCCCCCTAGTTTCAGTGTAGATTCTTTCTAGGCCTGCAGTCAGATCGGTGTACTGCCTGAATCTTGGTTCTCGGAATTTCTTCCGTTTATCAGGGCCATCGTGTCTGTCATCCTGTTTCCTCTTTCCCTTGTCCGCTCCGGACTGTTCTCTGGAGTTTCCTACGCTTTGTGTGGTATTTATTTCATGACTCTCGGCTCGTGATTCTTCTAACCGAATGAACTTTTCAGCTTTATGAAAGAACTCTCCAAGATCTTGCGGTGGATCTTTAGTTAGAGAATCCTTAAATTTGGTGCCTTCCGCGACTCCTGCCACTGCCGCCATTAAAATCATTGATGGATCCGGGCGATCTACAGAAGTCACTGTCACATTGAATCTTAACAGAAAATCTTTTATGGACTCTCCGGTCCTTTGCTTGATTGAAGCTAAAGTCATCACACTCTTGGGTCGCGTCACATGGACCCTAAACTGTCTCATGAAGCAATCTACAAGCTCGCTCCATGTTCCGATTGATCCAGTCTCTAGTTGTCTGAACCATAATGAAGCTTGTCAAATATAGAGGGAAGCATCGTGCCATCACTTCCTCGGATGCCCCCAGCACTTCCATGTGCCTAATATATCTTGTAATATGCATGGTCGGGTCTGATCTCCCGTCATATGGTTCTAGCACTGGTAGTTTGAACTTTGGAGGGTTCCTTGCGTTTCGGATGTTTAGAGTGAATGGACTCCGACTAACTTCTTCTAGGCCTCCGCTAGGCAATCCTCCTCTCATGATTCGTCGCATTAGGCCTATCATTCTCTCATCTCCGTCTAGGGGTTGGCCCTTCGTCAGATTCCTGTCCTGCCCCCCAAGCCTTGAAGGGAATTCTGGTACGTATTCTTCTGGTGGCTCGTTAGCATATGCATTGGCTCCAACTTGTTGAGCTCCGTCTGTTGGTCTCCTAGTATCGGACCCTGAGGGTCTGCCCCCAAGGCCTTGCTGACCACCTTCAATTCCCGTATTCTGGCCTTGAGCCTGTCCTTCGTTAGCTTCTGCAATCCTGATTCCTTGTCCCGCACTCGTAGCTGTTGTAGTTGGTCCAAGGTTTTGCATGTTTGCTGTCCTCATTTGCTCGAGGAAATTTTGCAACATCTCCTGTTGGGTTTTCATCATGCTCTCGCGTAGTGAATTAGCCATAGCTTCCATCTCGTCTCTGGTGATATAGACGGGAGCTTGTCCTTCTCCTGATCCTGAGGATGCCTCTTGGCTTCCTCCCTGTTGGCTCCTATCAACCCTTTGTCGAGTCATTGTTTCTGGATTGGAGTTCCTGAATTCTGAATTCTGATGTAGCGGGTGCTAGTTGTTCTCAGTGGAAGCACCAAAGTGTTTGCGCCAAAATTGGTCACAAACCCCGATGAATGTGAAAGCACCAGTGTTGGAATATAAATCAGTAATATCCGAACACAAATCACAGATCTTAAGTAGCAAAATAATAAATGTAAACAAGAACACACGATTTATAGTGGTTCGGCTATCTCTGGCCTACGTCCACTTTAAAGGTTTTTCCTTTTATTGATGTTATTCGCTGATTACAATCGATTACAGCGGATTACAATGAATTGTAGTTCTGAAATTCAAGTACAACGGTGGTTGTTGTGTGCAAAGTAGAGCCTTGGTGGAGTCTTGATGCTTCAGAGTCTTGATTTTTGCCAAAGAGAATCCGGTCCCTTTTCTGAATGACCTGGGGTTCTATTTATAGGCGTAGGAGGCTGATATTTCTCCTAGAAATCAGGTAGACCACTTCCAGCACGTAAGGGGGCCCACATGGCCGAAACCTGGAGATCCGGGCCCACATTGCGATCGATTCGACCCTTGGTTCGAATCGATCAAGAAATCGTCCAATCGTGGTGAAATTTGGCGTGGACATTCTTCAACACGTAGATGAACTCCTGTAAAAATTTCATGGGATTTGGATCAGTGGATTGGGAGTTATGATCGGTTCGAAATGGCGCTTTTCGATGTACTAGGTGGTTCGAACCGATGCTATGAACTCCTTCGAATCGATCAGTTCGAAACGAGTACTTCGAATCGATCTAAGGGATGACGTGGCGCGCCTTCTCCGAGTCGATCCTAACTTGTCGCCGAGTTGAATGGGTCGAGTCCGAGTTCTTTGCCGTGTTCACTGGATGGCTTCGTGCGCTGGGTTCGAAGATTGTCTTCGAATCGTTGGAAGGGTGTTCGTTCGAATCGATCCAAATGCGTCACCTTGGATCGATTCGAAGTTGTCTTAACATGTTGAATTCGAAGACAGCATGGGGCAAGGTGACTTGGATGGATTCGAAGCAAGGCTCAGTCCATGGATTCGAAGTCAGGTCGTGGATGGATTCGGAGCAAGGCTATCTGGGGGTTTACTTGATGGAGTCGAAGCGAGGGCATTTCTCATGGATCCGAGGCAATGGCAACTCCATGGATACGAACTCCATAACCTGGAGGGATTCGAAGAGAGGACATCGTGATGGAGTCGAAGTCAATGGTGTTGAAGCAGGATGGAGTCATTGGCTGATGGATTCGAACATGATGGGTTCGAACCAGATGGATTCGAACTAGTCAGGGTGATGGGTTCGAACCGAGCAATGCTCATTCCTCTTAACTTGAATCCATCATAACTTGAGCATACGACCTCGGATTGACTTGAAATTTGAAATGCAGACTTCTATGATCTTTCTTGTCGTGTCCTATCAATTGTGGCCCGTTCCGGACTCGGACAAAATTCATTGATATCCATGGTTATCCTGCAATGCTTGGTTGATATTCATGAATAGTAATCATTGACTTTCAGTAAATTTTGGATATCTCAACTTTGCCAAAAGTTGGGATAACAGTTTGTAATTTCAGTTTGATTTTTAGTTAAAATTTCATCTTCATCTTATTGTAGCTTGTTGGAAATTTTCATCAAAGGATACATGTAAGCTTTCTTCTATATTATTTGTTTGTTTATTATAATTTCTATAAGCTTTACTACGTTCTGAGTAAGCAATAAAAATTCCTTCGTCAGCTTTAGGGTCAAATTTTCCAAGATTGTCTTTAGTATTTAAAATAAAACGTTTGGCCCAAATTTTTTGAAATATGAAACTTTTGGTTTCTTTCCATAAATTATTTCATAACATGTATTCTTAGTCATTGGTCGAAGTGTGACATGATTTAATACATAACAGGCTGTGGAAATAGCTTCAGTCCAAAAATGTTTGGGTAGATTACCTTTATTTAGTAGTGTTCGTGCACATTCCTGTAAAGTTTTATTTTTTCTTTTAACTACACCATTTATTGTGGTGTTCATGGAATCGAAAATTATGATTAATTCCTTTTCTGTTACAAAAATTAGTGAAAATTCATTTCGAATTCTCCTCCATGATCACTACGTATATTTTTAATTTTTAAATCCATTAAGTTAGTTGTTCGTTTGCAAAGATTTTAAACATTCCAAAAGTGTCACTTTTATGTTTTAAAATAATGTCCAATTATATCTCGCAAAATCATCTACAATTACGAACACATATTTGTTATGATTTATTGATCATACTTATGTTGGTCCAAATAAATCTAAATGACAAAGGTTGCTTAATAGATATTTTATTTTTAGATTTGAAAGTACTTGTCTTTAACTTGCCCATTTGACAAGCGTCACATAAATTTTTATTATTATAGTTAATTTTAGGAAGACCTCTAACTAGATCATGTTTTTCTAGTTTGTTAATATATTTAAAATTTAGAGGAAATTAGTTTAAAGGAAAAAGTTTAATAAAATTTAATTCTAATGGACGTTAAAATTAAACTTCCGTCTCAAGGACAAGCGCCAACATTTCTCGAACGTTCCTGCTTTTTTAGTTTCATTTCTTCTATAAACAAAATTTCTTCTTCATCAAACAATGGCAACCCAAACCGAAATCAATTTTCTTCCTCAAACTGATTTCCAAGCGCAATCGACTTCAGATTCTAAGTCGATGAACGTAAATCAAAATATTTCAATAGATCCTAAACATATAAACGATGAACCTACGATTTCAAAAGGTAGGGTTTCGAATACTAGCGTACAACAGTAAAGAGAAGGCGAAAAACTACTTCATCCACGACTGTCGATTCGAATGATATTGATGAAGATACAAAGAGGACGAAAAAATCTAGGGCATGTAAAACTATGGATGAAGACGACACGAAGAAACAACAACTTAGTGATGAAAACGTCAACAGAAAAAGAAAGACAAAGGTATAACAGCTGATTAGTTTTTAAAATAAAAGATAATTTTACAATGATAGTTCAATTTCATTAAATTTGTTATTGAATGATAGATCAATACATCATTTGATTTGTTGCATGTCTAATATTGAAATATGAGATGATGGATGAACATAGCATTCGGTCTTTGGCAGATGATAGACAACAATAGGATGAATATTTATAAAATGATAGAAAAATATAGCATTGAAAAAATGTTAGACAAACATATCATGATAGGATGATAGTTGAATATATTTTTTTATTTACTGTATTTGTTATGATGGTATGACAAATGGTTATATATTGAATGATAGTTCAATATATCATTAGATTTACTGTATTGATAATTATTGAATGATAGTTCAAAATATATCATTAGATTTACTGTATTGATAATTATTGAATGACAGTTCAATATATCATTAGATGTACTGTATTGATAGTTATTGAATGATAGTTCAATATATCATTAGATTTACTGTATTGATAGTTATTGAATGATAGTTCAATATATCATTTGATTTACTGTTTTGATAGTTATTGAATGATAGTTCAATATATCATTTGATTTACTATTTTGATAGTTATTGAATGATAGTTCAATATATCATTTGATTTACTGTATTAGATTTAGTAGTAAATTGCGCAGTCATAGTTGAAAAAATTGATAGATAAAAATAAGAAAGCATTTAAAAAACGAGACATGAAAATAACATTATAGTTTGTTAAATACCAAATTGTTCATTCACAGTTTTTTGTACAGGGATCAAAAGGTAGAACATTAAAGAAAGCAAAAACAACAGAAGGAAAAAAAACCAAAGAAAGTATCTCAGAAAAAATAATGTATAGATGTAGCTTACTTCCAATGATAAAAAAATTCATGAAAATTAAGTAAAAAGGAGGTTATCTTGTAGATCAATTGAATTATTTAAAACAAACACCTTTCGAAAAATTTATACTAGTGTTTTTCAAAGAAATTTTAACCGTAGCTGATTTTACAAAATCATCAAAAACCTTAGATAATATCATAGAAACATTTTCTATCAATGACGAAGCTTTTAAAGTGGGGAATATTTTTTAAACAATCAAACCTGAAGATGTTTCAATTCTCTTTAGATTACCTTTGTCTGGAATAAATATTTTTCCATTACCTAAAATGAGTTTACAAATCCTACCAGACAATTGTAAAGATTTTGTACTGAGAAATTTTGGAACAATAGAGCACATCACAAAGGATCTTACGATTGCAAAGATAAATAATATGCTGGAAACACAACAATTTCAACATGAAAATGATTTTCCAAAACTGCTTATTATTCTTGCAATGATAACCTTCTTCTTTCCTGATAACCAAAGATACTTACCATGGGGATATATTCCCTATATCCTTGATCAAAAAAAAAATGAACTCAGTACCTTAGCCAGTTTCAATTCATCCTTCATTGATTAGAGCTTTGACAGCTTTCAAAACAAAGCCAAGAAACATGCCGGGTTGTTCAATGCTCCCACATGTAAGTACAAACATTCTAACTTTATGTTAATGCATCTATCTCTATAAATTAAATTATACACATTATATGTTTTAACAAGCAATATTTCATTTGTAGTTTTTCCTATGTGAGCATGTGAATTTGATATCTCCATTAGCAGCATACTGTTCTACCTTACCTAGATTTGGGAGATGGAATATCAGAAACTTGAAAAAGGTCATTTCAAGAGAAGCTTTATGAACATGGACAGTAGAATGATATTATTTATCACACTAGTATAAGAAATATATAATGCTAGATAAATATATCATAACATAGTGTATGTCAACAGTTTTCATTTTGTTATTATACAATCATAATTTAAATGATAGTTACATATATTAGTTCTACACAAGTACAATTTTCTGTAGGTGCTACTAAAGAATAATAGTCAGATATACCATCACTTGAAAACTGACAATTATATATAAAATTAGTTCATTAATTGTATGTTACCTCATTCAGTACTATTTATGTAGCGACCCACTGTCCCTAACTCCAGGAAGTCGCATCGTTAATAAGAAAGAAAGGGATAGAGAATAGAAAGAAAGAGAAGAAAGAAGAAACAACACATCAGAATCTAAACAGCGGAACGAATAAATTATATTAATAATCAAAAGTATTTACATAATATACAATATCTATCAGAGATACACAGCATACACATCACATATACTAGACAGTTATAAACACCTGTCTAGTATTTACAACTCAATACAACATCACAATTAACTCAGAGATACAAAACACAGCGGACTATTATATCTACAACGCGGAAGCCTCCTGCTCCATTGCTCCTCCACAATTCGTCAAAGCTAATCCTGAATCCTAACCTGAATCCCTTGGCTACTCGTAAAAATTTGAGTACCCAAGAGTTTATGAAAAACAAAAATAAACTCCGGGTCAGACATGGGTCTGGTGTGAGTAACAGGTTAAAGTTGCTTAACTTTCAAAATCCTTTAAAAAGAAAGGTATCACGTAAGACTTCCCACACATAAACATGGAAAAGTTTTTACCTTACGCTAACCAAAACATTTGATAGGAAATCCGATGATATTATAATAGTGTCTAGGGTTTTCAAACAAAATACAGAAATAGCTGAAATGCTTACATCTCACATTCCAACATAGTTGGGCACAACTAATACGTACGGCACTTATTGGATTTTGGATTCCATACAATGGCAGGGCTACTGGGGTACCGCCCGTCACAGTACGTGGCCTAGATCACCGTACCGAGGAGCCACCCTAACTCCCCTGCAACACAAGGCCGGACCCGTTCCTTACTGAACAGTTCCGAACAAGACAACCCCGGTAGTTGTCGCGAACCAACCACCCCACACAGCCGAATATAAAGGGACTTCTAGACAGGAGTCAATCTTGCTCTCAAGTGGGGGCTACCCACGAAGCCTTGGCGCACCTCCCCTGTTTTAGCCATTCCCGGTTGATGAGGCTTGAGGCTACGATTACCTTTATAGGACATATCACTTAGAATGCTCATCGTCCGCCTGACGATGTGCTGAAAGCATTCAATCCATACAAGTTCGTTCCGGGTTCGAACGAAACCGAAGGCATTATCTCGTTACACTCGTTTTGGAATCACCCTCAGAGTTAACGACAATAACCCTTGCACTCTAATCACCATCTCGAACCTATAAGTACTATTCCGTCAAACTCATTACGGAATCACCCACAGAGTTATACTGACTTATAGTTCTTACACCTCGAGTCTTCACTCGCTCCACTTAGATTCACGACCTAACGTTAATTGGAATCGATGTGGTTTTCGGATATCCAAATACGGAAACCCGATCCCGGTCTCATCGAAATCCAATGCGTGTCTTTTAGGTCCAAGTTGTTTTAAGTTTAAAACAATTCAATTTAAACTATCAATATACACACAGATAGATACTTCACATCATCATAACAGATAATCAACAATATTATCATAAGCAAGTAATCTATATTATCATCATAACTTGATAATCTACATTATCATCATCCATAGATAACTCATATCACCATCACAATGCAACCAATGCATCCATATCACACAATACTAATCTCATATCTGAGATTCAAACCATTCAAGTCAAACCATAACATCTATTCATAAGCAAGGATCCATAATCACATCATCCATAATTAATTTAAAATGAATTAAATTAATTACTTCTATCTCTAATTAATTTAAAATGAATTAAATTAATTAGTCTATCTTTAATTAATTTAAAATAAATTAAATTATTTACCTCCTCATTTAAAACTTGCTTACTTAACCATTAATTGATTTCCAATCAATTAAATCATTATCCTCAATTAATCACCTTAATTAATCACCCCTGATTAATCATCCTTTAATTACATTCAAGTAATTATCCTTAATTAATTTACAAATTAATTACCTTAACCAAAATCAGTAATTAACCTTTAATTACTTCTTTAATTAATTAATTACATTAATTAATTACTTCCTTAATCACTTGCCATTAGATTAATTAATCCCAATTAATAAATCCTTAATTACATCATTAATTATATTAATTAATGATCCTTAATTACATTTAAATTAATTACTTATTTAAATTAATTACATTAAGTAATTAATCTTAATTAAGCCACAATTATTAATCATTCTTGATTAATTACATTTAGTAATTAACTAACCTTAATTACTTTCTTAATCATCCCTAGATTAATTATATTTATTAATCATCCTTGATTAATCTCATTTGTAATTAATTACCTTTAATTAATTACATCACTTAATCATTTCAAAAATGATTTAATCAATTAAAGCTTAAATTAATTGCACAAAGTAATTAATTATTAATCACTACATTAAGAAATTATCTTTACATTAATTACACAAAGTAATTAATCCCAAAATACCATACTTCAATTAATTATCTCAGCTAATTTCTTATCTTAATTACTTCTCTAAGTAATTATTTCTCAATGATTACTTATCAACTTATTTAATGATTATTCTAAATTAATTAAAGTTAATTAATTTAGACTAATCAAATTAATAAATTAATTACAAAGAGTGATTAATATCCTTAATCATTTCCATAAGTAATCATACTTAATTAAATTTCCTAATTGATTATTTAAATTAATTAACCTAATTAATTATTTAAAATTAATTACATTAATTAATTAATAAATAACCATAAGTTAATGACCTTCATTAACTTATTAACAAATTCTTAATTACCTTTCTTAAGTAATTAACTTAAATTAATTACTAATTTAATTAACCTTAATTTATTTCAAACCTTTAATTAATTAAACAAATTAATTAATTAAATTATTTAAATTACCTTACTAATTTAATGAATCAAAAATCATTAAATCTTTGAATTACTTTTAAATAAAACATTTCTTATTAATGATCACATTATCATTAACAAAGTATTTTAGAACAACTTATCTTAAAATTTGGTTTCAAATTACATTTTAAATTTAAAATTTAAAATGAAATCAAAAACTTAACTTATCAAAGTTTTAAAACATCTTAAAACCCTTTTAAAACTTATACTAAAGATTTTCTTATTTTATAAAAGAAGTTAAAAGAAATTTAAACCCAAATTCATTTAAAAATACAAATCATATTTTAAATATGTTTAAACATTCAAAGTTGTATTTAAACAGTTTAAATTTTGAAACTTCCTTTATTTCTAAACAATGATTCAATCCTAAATTTGAATCTAGATTTAAACTTAAATTAAATCTTTACTTTTATTTAAAACTTTACTTTAAACTTAAACCATTCAACCCTTTTTTTAAAATTGTTTAAACATTTTGATTTATAAAATTTAAATTACATTTTACACTGGGATTCAAACTTAGTTTGAATCCATATTTAAAATTTAAGCTTTACAGTTTACTTTAAACTTGATTCAAACTTTGTTTTTAATTTCAGAATTGAAACCTTCAGGTTTCTTTGCAAAACCTGTAACCTCTGAGATACCCGAGTCCACCCATTATTTACTTCGAGTAAACCGAAGAGCTACTTCGAGCAAAAACTCAACTTACTCGAGAAAATCTCGAGTCAAACACAGCAACCCCCAAACAAATTTTCACCTGATACAGTCTCTTCACCGTGCACATGCACGGTGGTCGTAGCCACCTCCGGCCACTTCCCAGCCAACAAACAAGTCGCTGTCCATCACTGCGTCAACACGCGACCATCAAAGATCCACCTCCCATTCGAAATCGCAATCGAGTTTCTCCAACCCAAACAGAAACCTGGCAACAGAAGAGAACAACACCACCATCAACCTGTAAAATCCCCCATCCTCTCTCCTCCGGCCATCGGAGGCTCTGGGACTCCGGCCATCTTCTCTTCAATACCCGAGCTTCCATCACCTCAAAATTTGTTGCACTCGATCACTTGAATCTTCCATACAAAAGAAAATTACTGCAGTACCCTAAAACTAGGTTTACAGACTAAATCTTATCACCACTACCTCCTCGATGAAAAACATCACCATCTAGTATTTTCCCCACATTCCCTGATCACTGCTCTACCATCACCAAGAATCCCAAACACTTAAATCAACAAAGTCATCAGAGATTGGCCAAAACCCAATTTCAGTTTAAATGGGTTCTGCAGTGTCCATCCCAAACTAAACCATTAGATTTTAGTTCCAAAATTCATTCTTTTGTTTAAGTTTCCAGATTATAATACTGTATTTAAAATTTCTAATGTTTGAGTTTCAAATTTATAAATCATACTCTGTTGTTTTACATTTTCCAGAGCATCACCCTACTTATTTTACTTAAATAAATTTCTGAACTATACTGTGTTATAAATTTACACATTTGCTTCAGAACTTAATTCTTAACAAAATTTAAACAAGGACAAGAGGATTTTGTTTTTAATTTATATGTAAAAGAATCTGGAACTTGAATCATATGTGCACAGTCACAAACATTCAACTCAGCAATACCTTTAAAATCATATGCACAGGCAACAAATCAACATAAAATCTAAATATCATACACAACATATATTTAGGCAACCAATTTATTTAAATTTTAAAAAGTGTTACTCACTTGAATTTGAAATGCAGAGCACAGATTCAATTTGTAGAGCCCAGATTTTGAAAATTATGAAATGCAGGCTTCTTGCATGCTGACCTCTGTTCCAAGATGCTTTTTAAAACATGCAAGCTTCTACTTGATGTATGCAGGCCTTTGAAATGCAGAGCCTCTTGTTCCAGATTGAAGATTAATGCATGCAGGCTTCTAATGCTTTTTCTTAAAACTTGAATGTTGTTTCTCAATTGCAAGAACATGCAGGGCTTTTTGAGTTTTAGATCAAAGAAATGCAGTAGTAATTTTGGGAAAGGAGGAGTTGCAGGTTTGTTTTGGAAATGAAACTTTCAGTTTGAAATGCAGGCAGGTTTTCAATTCACTTTTGAATGAAGAAGGGTTTGCATGCTTCTGGAATTAAAAACTGAGTTGCAGGCTTTGATTTTGAAAAAGGAATATAAGATATTGATTTGATCACAGTTTTGATTCTACAGAGGACTACAAGATTGTATTATGAAGATATTTCAAGCTTTTGATTGAGGAGGAGTTTTCAGATTTTTTTGGAAATGAATTACTGATATGGAATTTGTAAAATGATTTGAAGAGGGATTTGAAATGGATTCAAGACATTAATTTGGTTTTGAGAATTTGTTAATGATTTGTTTTCAGCTGAGATTTTCTCTTCTTAGAAAACAAATGAACATTAGAAAAAGAGTGAGTATGAAGAAAAACATGTTTTTATGTAAGATAAAAAAAATGATTTATTTGTAAATTAAAAGAAAAAAATTAAAAAAAAAGGACACTTGTCTCAAACTCATATTAATATGTCAACACATGTCTCATTAGTTACTTAGGATACTTACACTTGTCATTATACACATTTTACTTATTATTTAATTTGTTTTTATTTAATTTAAAAGTAAATGAAACTCTTTCTTTATTTATTAATACTTATGTATATATAATTTATCTTCATATGGATCACTTTTTAAAGAAAATGACATAAAACAATTTATATAAAGATGAAAGCTTACTTATAAGATTTATATATGTTATTCATTTGAATACAAAATAAATTCAAGTTCAAATGTTATTCATACATTAAAAATCTAATTTTAAAACTAATTTATATTAACATATTTATATTTGACAATAATAAATTTGTCTTTTAAAACATATCTACATTTATACATTTATTATTATTATTAGAAAATAATCAATTTAAATCATTTATAAAAGGGATTATAAATTACATATCTTATTTATCTTGATTAAATGAATCAATGTTTATATATAAAGGGAATTTTAAATTTTCTTATATAATTCCAAATTATCAAAATGATTATTAGAATTTAAAACAAGATTTTATTTGTTTATTAACTTTAATTCAAAACTTATCCATTTACAATATATATATAAATATATATACATACATTATAAATAGGAAATCATTTTATTAGCTTTTAAAAGATAAAATTTATCAATTAAACATTTATTTAATTGAATTATTCAATCAAGTTAATTTTATAAACAAAATTTTATCAAATCAATTTAATTTTAATCACAGATTATTAAATTGATATTGCTAAAATTTCCGGGATATCACATTCCTCCCCCCTTAAAAGAATTTCGTCCCCGAAATTTAAAAGCAAAGGTAACTTAATAACCCATTTAAAATTTAAATTTTTAAATCACAAGCATACATCAATCATACGCTAACAACCAAAGCAACCAATTTATCTAATCAATCAAATTTAATTATCCAGATAAAATTATGGATAAATTTTCTCGAGTTTCCCCAAGTATATATATATACCGGGATACTCGCCCTACAGAATCTAAACAATCAAAACTACGAAGCTATAGAGCTTCCACTCATCTAGATCTACAGAACTAAACAACATATCAGACTACGGACGAGTCTGACTCAACCACCAAACCTTCCTGAACAGCTGGTTCCACAACCAGAGCTAACTCATACACGTACTCCCTCAGAGATACGTGAAACTCATTAAATCCAATTATCCAAACGGGCAATTCAATTCCTGAAAACTAAACACCAATCCAACCAAAACACAGAAGAGATCCAAAACAAAATTCCGACTCCGGAATCCAATTTCCTTCGTCTCTTATCTCCAAAACTCTTCGGATGATCCTGGGCTGCTTATATCCAAACTGATCAGCTTAACTCTTGCTGGTTCCTCTAAACAATCTAGACCAAAAACAACACAACGATCTCCTCAAGATCAACCAAGACTGAGATCACCAACTCCACTCTTCAAACATCAGAAGAACAAACTCACTTCTTCTATCCAGTAAAGATAAAACAGAAGCATTCCCAAACTGCTTCCGCTGCACAACTCTGATCTGGCACAGAAGACACTGCTGATGAGCACAAGCTGGACATCCCTTCCCAAAAATATGGCTCAACATACCCAAGAAAACTCAGATGTTTCTCCAATCCTGAGCTGCTTCACCTAACCTATCTTGAGAAACCATCCTTCTACTAGCTGACCCATCGGTAGCACTCCTGGAATCCGGTCGATAAGAAAACTCAATATTCAGAAGTAGAAAAGCCTTCGACTTCTCAAAAGACAACTAAAAATTCTTCAATACCTCAAAAGAAAACTCAAACTATCGCAAGTCACTTTTGCGATCAATAAAGACCGGTTCCCAAATAAAACTGTTCTCTCTTTACCAATCAGAACAGCTTACTCTTAATTAGCCAATCTATAAAGTATTGGGTCCACTCTGCTGCTTCTGAACTCCTCCTTCAAAAACTGCTAAGCCAGAAAACTTCTGCCAACACAGACATTCCGAGCTGCACCGCTGACACCAATGCCAAACTTCCCAATCAAAGCTCTTTGAGAAACTCAGACCTCAAAGCCAAACCCCAACAACTAGCTGAACTCAGCCACAACACCGAAGTAGACACACTTCCTAACTTGTTCCAAAGAAACATCTTCGGACATAATCCATAGTCACTGCATCTCATCACGCAGCTACTACTTCCTTAGATATCAAAAATACCATCACACACTTCTGCCCAAGCGACAGATCCAAACTCAACTCATCCATCTTCAAAGATAGACTCTGAACCTTAATAGGTCTCCTTCAGGGATCGATGAAATCTCTACACACTGCATAACTCACTTGAGACGGTATTAGGTCTACAGTCTCAACAAATACACTTCCAACCTCAAACATTCAAACTCCAACCAATGGTAGTCATCGTGTTACTCACACCACTACCTTATCTACCTTTATAACCTATATTGGAATACCTGAACAGGTAACCCAACAGATAGGTAGAAATAATAAATATATATAGATATATATCAAAACTAAAAATACGCTCTCTCAAGATAGACACCATTACAGAGCCTAGGTATTCACTCAACCTAACGCTCTGATACCACTGTAGCGACCCACTGTCCCTAACTCCAGGAAGTCGCATCGTTAATAAGAAAGAAAGGGATAGAGAATAGAAAGAAAGAGAAGAAAGAAGAAACAACACATCAGAATCTAAACAGCGGAACGAATAAATTATATTAATAATCAAAAGTATTTACATAATATACAATATCTATCAGAGATACACAGCATACACATCACATATACTAGACAGTTATAAACACCTGTCTAGTATTTACAACTCAATACAACATCACAATTAACTCAGAGATACAAAACACAGCGGACTATTATATCTACAACGCGGAAGCCTCCTGCTCCATTGCTCCTCCACAATTCGTCAAAGCTAATCCTGAATCCTAACCTGAATCCCTTGGCTACTCGTAAAAATTTGAGTACCCAAGAGTTTATGAAAAACAAAAATAAACTCCGGGTCAGACATGGGTCTGGTGTGAGTAACAGGTTAAAGTTGCTTAACTTTCAAAATCCTTTAAAAAGAAAGGTATCACGTAAGACTTCCCACACATAAACATGGAAAAGTTTTTACCTTACGCTAACCAAAACATTTGATAGGAAATCCGATGATATTATAATAGTGTCTAGGGTTTTCAAACAAAATACAGAAATAGCTGAAATGCTTACATCTCACATTCCAACATAGTTGGGCACAACTAATACGTACGGCACTTATTGGATTTTGGATTCCATACAATGGCAGGGCTACTGGGGTACCGCCCGTCACAGTACGTGGCCTAGATCACCGTACCGAGGAGCCACCCTAACTCCCCTGCAACACAAGGCCGGACCCGTTCCTTACTGAACAGTTCCGAACAAGACAACCCCGGTAGTTGTCGCGAACCAACCACCCCACACAGCCGAATATAAAGGGACTTCTAGACAGGAGTCAATCTTGCTCTCAAGTGGGGGCTACCCACGAAGCCTTGGCGCACCTCCCCTGTTTTAGCCATTCCCGGTTGATGAGGCTTGAGGCTACGATTACCTTTATAGGACATATCACTTAGAATGCTCATCGTCCGCCTGACGATGTGCTGAAAGCATTCAATCCATACAAGTTCGTTCCGGGTTCGAACGAAACCGAAGGCATTATCTCGTTACACTCGTTTTGGAATCACCCTCAGAGTTAACGACAATAACCCTTGCACTCTAATCACCATCTCGAACCTATAAGTACTATTCCGTCAAACTCATTACGGAATCACCCACAGAGTTATACTGACTTATAGTTCTTACACCTCGAGTCTTCACTCGCTCCACTTAGATTCACGACCTAACGTTAATTGGAATCGATGTGGTTTTCGGATATCCAAATACGGAAACCCGATCCCGGTCTCATCGAAATCCAATGCGTGTCTTTTAGGTCCAAGTTGTTTTAAGTTTAAAACAATTCAATTTAAACTATCAATATACACACAGATAGATACTTCACATCATCATAACAGATAATCAACAATATTATCATAAGCAAGTAATCTATATTATCATCATAACTTGATAATCTACATTATCATCATCCATAGATAACTCATATCACCATCACAATGCAACCAATGCATCCATATCACACAATACTAATCTCATATCTGAGATTCAAACCATTCAAGTCAAACCATAACATCTATTCATAAGCAAGGATCCATAATCACATCATCCATAATTAATTTAAAATGAATTAAATTAATTACTTCTATCTCTAATTAATTTAAAATGAATTAAATTAATTAGTCTATCTTTAATTAATTTAAAATAAATTAAATTATTTACCTCCTCATTTAAAACTTGCTTACTTAACCATTAATTGATTTCCAATCAATTAAATCATTATCCTCAATTAATCACCTTAATTAATCACCCCTGATTAATCATCCTTTAATTACATTCAAGTAATTATCCTTAATTAATTTACAAATTAATTACCTTAACCAAAATCAGTAATTAACCTTTAATTACTTCTTTAATTAATTAATTACATTAATTAATTACTTCCTTAATCACTTGCCATTAGATTAATTAATCCCAATTAATAAATCCTTAATTACATCATTAATTATATTAATTAATGATCCTTAATTACATTTAAATTAATTACTTATTTAAATTAATTACATTAAGTAATTAATCTTAATTAAGCCACAATTATTAATCATTCTTGATTAATTACATTTAGTAATTAACTAACCTTAATTACTTTCTTAATCATCCCTAGATTAATTATATTTATTAATCATCCTTGATTAATCTCATTTGTAATTAATTACCTTTAATTAATTACATCACTTAATCATTTCAAAAATGATTTAATCAATTAAAGCTTAAATTAATTGCACAAAGTAATTAATTATTAATCACTACATTAAGAAATTATCTTTACATTAATTACACAAAGTAATTAATCCCAAAATACCATACTTCAATTAATTATCTCAGCTAATTTCTTATCTTAATTACTTCTCTAAGTAATTATTTCTCAATGATTACTTATCAACTTATTTAATGATTATTCTAAATTAATTAAAGTTAATTAATTTAGACTAATCAAATTAATAAATTAATTACAAAGAGTGATTAATATCCTTAATCATTTCCATAAGTAATCATACTTAATTAAATTTCCTAATTGATTATTTAAATTAATTAACCTAATTAATTATTTAAAATTAATTACATTAATTAATTAATAAATAACCATAAGTTAATGACCTTCATTAACTTATTAACAAATTCTTAATTACCTTTCTTAAGTAATTAACTTAAATTAATTACTAATTTAATTAACCTTAATTTATTTCAAACCTTTAATTAATTAAACAAATTAATTAATTAAATTATTTAAATTACCTTACTAATTTAATGAATCAAAAATCATTAAATCTTTGAATTACTTTTAAATAAAACATTTCTTATTAATGATCACATTATCATTAACAAAGTATTTTAGAACAACTTATCTTAAAATTTGGTTTCAAATTACATTTTAAATTTAAAATTTAAAATGAAATCAAAAACTTAACTTATCAAAGTTTTAAAACATCTTAAAACCCTTTTAAAACTTATACTAAAGATTTTCTTATTTTATAAAAGAAGTTAAAAGAAATTTAAACCCAAATTCATTTAAAAATACAAATCATATTTTAAATATGTTTAAACATTCAAAGTTGTATTTAAACAGTTTAAATTTTGAAACTTCCTTTATTTCTAAACAATGATTCAATCCTAAATTTGAATCTAGATTTAAACTTAAATTAAATCTTTACTTTTATTTAAAACTTTACTTTAAACTTAAACCATTCAACCCTTTTTTTAAAATTGTTTAAACATTTTGATTTATAAAATTTAAATTACATTTTACACTGGGATTCAAACTTAGTTTGAATCCATATTTAAAATTTAAGCTTTACAGTTTACTTTAAACTTGATTCAAACTTTGTTTTTAATTTCAGAATTGAAACCTTCAGGTTTCTTTGCAAAACCTGTAACCTCTGAGATACCCGAGTCCACCCATTATTTACTTCGAGTAAACCGAAGAGCTACTTCGAGCAAAAACTCAACTTACTCGAGAAAATCTCGAGTCAAACACAGCAACCCCCAAACAAATTTTCACCTGATACAGTCTCTTCACCGTGCACATGCACGGTGGTCGTAGCCACCTCCGGCCACTTCCCAGCCAACAAACAAGTCGCTGTCCATCACTGCGTCAACACGCGACCATCAAAGATCCACCTCCCATTCGAAATCGCAATCGAGTTTCTCCAACCCAAACAGAAACCTGGCAACAGAAGAGAACAACACCACCATCAACCTGTAAAATCCCCCATCCTCTCTCCTCCGGCCATCGGAGGCTCTGGGACTCCGGCCATCTTCTCTTCAATACCCGAGCTTCCATCACCTCAAAATTTGTTGCACTCGATCACTTGAATCTTCCATACAAAAGAAAATTACTGCAGTACCCTAAAACTAGGTTTACAGACTAAATCTTATCACCACTACCTCCTCGATGAAAAACATCACCATCTAGTATTTTCCCCACATTCCCTGATCACTGCTCTACCATCACCAAGAATCCCAAACACTTAAATCAACAAAGTCATCAGAGATTGGCCAAAACCCAATTTCAGTTTAAATGGGTTCTGCAGTGTCCATCCCAAACTAAACCATTAGATTTTAGTTCCAAAATTCATTATTTTGTTTAAGTTTCCAGATTATAATACTGTATTTAAAATTTCTAATGTTTGAGTTTCAAATTTATAAATCATACTCTGTTGTTTTACATTTTCCAGAGCATCACCCTACTTATTTTACTTAAATAAATTTCTGAACTATACTGTGTTATAAATTTACACATTTGCTTCAGAACTTAATTCTTAACAAAATTTAAACAAGGACAAGAGGATTTTGTTTTTAATTTATATGTAAAAGAATCTGGAACTTGAATCATATGTGCACAGTCACAAACATTCAACTCAGCAATACCTTTAAAATCATATGCACAGGCAACAAATCAACATAAAATCTAAATATCATACACAACATATATTTAGGCAACCAATTTATTTAAATTTTAAAAAGTGTTACTCACTTGAATTTGAAATGCAGAGCACAGATTCAATTTGTAGAGCCCAGATTTTGAAAATTATGAAATGCAGGCTTCTTGCATGCTGACCTCTGTTCCAAGATGCTTTTTAAAACATGCAAGCTTCTACTTGATGTATGCAGGCCTTTGAAATGCAGAGCCTCTTGTTCCAGATTGAAGATTAATGCATGCAGGCTTCTAATGCTTTTTCTTAAAACTTGAATGTTGTTTCTCAATTGCAAGAACATGCAGGGCTTTTTGAGTTTTAGATCAAAGAAATGCAGTAGTAATTTTGGGAAAGGAGGAGTTGCAGGTTTGTTTTGGAAATGAAACTTTCAGTTTGAAATGCAGGCAGGTTTTCAATTCACTTTTGAATGAAGAAGGGTTTGCATGCTTCTGGAATTAAAAACTGAGTTGCAGGCTTTGATTTTGAAAAAGGAATATAAGATATTGATTTGATCACAGTTTTGATTCTACAGAGGACTACAAGATTGTATTATGAAGATATTTCAAGCTTTTGATTGAGGAGGAGTTTTCAGATTTTTTTGGAAATGAATTACTGATATGGAATTTGTAAAATGATTTGAAGAGGGATTTGAAATGGATTCAAGACATTAATTTGGTTTTGAGAATTTGTTAATGATTTGTTTTCAGCTGAGATTTTCTCTTCTTAGAAAACAAATGAACATTAGAAAAAGAGTGAGTATGAAGAAAAACATGTTTTTATGTAAGATAAAAAAAATGATTTATTTGTAAATTAAAAGAAAAAAATTAAAAAAAAGGACACTTGTCTCAAACTCATATTAATATGTCAACACATGTCTCATTAGTTACTTAGGATACTTACACTTGTCATTATACACATTTTACTTATTATTTAATTTGTTTTTATTTAATTTAAAAGTAAATGAAACTCTTTCTTTATTTATTAATACTTATGTATATATAATTTATCTTCATATGGATCACTTTTTAAAGAAAATGACATAAAACAATTTATATAAAGATGAAAGCTTACTTATAAGATTTATATATGTTATTCATTTGAATACAAAATAAATTCAAGTTCAAATGTTATTCATACATTAAAAATCTAATTTTAAAACTAATTTATATTAACATATTTATATTTGACAATAATAAATTTGTCTTTTAAAACATATCTACATTTATACATTTATTATTATTATTAGAAAATAATCAATTTAAATCATTTATAAAAGGGATTATAAATTACATATCTTATTTATCTTGATTAAATGAATCAATGTTTATATATAAAGGGAATTTTAAATTTTCTTATATAATTCCAAATTATCAAAATGATTATTAGAATTTAAAACAAGATTTTATTTGTTTATTAACTTTAATTCAAAACTTATCCATTTACAATATATATATAAATATATATACATACATTATAAATAGGAAATCATTTTATTAGCTTTTAAAAGATAAAATTTATCAATTAAACATTTATTTAATTGAATTATTCAATCAAGTTAATTTTATAAACAAAATTTTATCAAATCAATTTAATTTTAATCACAGATTATTAAATTGATATTGCTAAAATTTCCGGGATATCACAATTTATGTTATTACATAGATTTTTGTTGAAATAAGAAACCTGACTGAAGATGAAAAAGCACATCTTCAACAAACAAGCCAACAAAAATTTGTCCAGCAGGATGCCAATGAGAATATTGGGATGCACAAAATAGAAAATTTGGAAGAGACATCTAAAAGGCAAGTTGACTCAATGTAGCAGTACATTGAAGATTTTGAAAATAAATTGAAGAAAAGTGAAAAAGAATTAGAAAAGGAGAAACAGAAAAGAATACAAGCAGAAGGCACTATCATGTAGTTGAGAAAAGAAATCAAGATTTTGAGATCAAAATCAAAAGCAGAAATAGAACCACCATCATTTGATCTCAATATAACTCAGGAAATTAAAAAGATGCAGCAAGAGAAAGAACAACAGGATCAAAACAAACCTTCAGAGGCAACAGAAAAATCACCAGCAGTGCATGAAAAAGCACAGAAGAAACCAAGCTCTTTAGTTTTGAGGGTTAAAAAGCGCCAACGAAGGAGTAAAATTGATTCTGATTGCCATTATGAAATTGTTCATAGAAAAACAAAGAAAAATGTGGACAATGAAAACCAAAAGCAGCAACTTGAAACCAAGGAAGGTCAGAAAGAAAATACAAATGAACAGAAACAAGAGGAACAAAATGAAGAATCAGATTATGAACATGAATCTGAAACAGATGAACAAGTCACAACAATCGAAAATGAAGAAATTATTGATGTTGATGGATACTCGCAATCAAGTGAAATCTACAAGAGTAAAGATATCACAAAAAGTAGTATTCTACAATTATTGAATGAAGAACAACAAAACAAAATTCTTACTTTCTTCAAATTTAATGAAAATGAGAAGCAAGAATTTTGATATTTTTTCTTTCATTATATTTGTAATTAAATAAAATTGAAGAAAAATCAACTTGTCAATTATTGATTTTCAATTACAGCACTGTAGCATATGAAAAAGATGAAGGACACAAAGGAGGAATCACAATCGTTAAATCTATGCTGGAAGCTGTTCTGTTTGAGGGGGTTACAGATGGACAGGTATGCATAAAATTAAAATTATGATAGTAAAAAACTATATATAAATATATAAAATGAAAGAAAGATAACTAAACCTAGCATTCAACTTTTCAAAATGCATATGAGTGAATTGAATGAGAGAGTGGCAGCTAAAAGTAGAATTAGTATGTTTAAAATGCAGATAACTGTATAGAATGGGAGAATGATTGATAAAACTGGCATTCATAGTTTTTTTAAGTGCATATAAGTGTATAAGATGAGACAATGATAGTTAAACTAGCATTCAAATTTTCAAACTGCATATAAATGTATTGAATGAAAGAATGGAATTTAAAAATAACAGTGATATTTGTAAAGGGCATATAAATATATAGAATGTCCAAGATGACTGTTTAAACGATCATTTGCATTTTTCACTGCATACAATGCAGTAAACATGTAAATGAAAGTGAATACTACCATTAATATTTCCGATCCAAAAAATAAAAATTATCCCACAAAACTTTCAACCTTCTTTGTTTGGTTTAACAGCTTATTGATTGGTTTTATTACAATCAAGAGATGTATGAACACAGTTACTACTTCACCACAATGATGATTGTAAGTATAAACTTTTCATTATAAATGTTAAAAAATAATATAAAGTATTCTAATACATATGAATGTGCAGAATGCTTTAGTACATGACCAGCAAACTGTTATCAAAGACATAGTCATACCAACAATAGACGTCATTGTCAAAGATGAATTTACAGAGAAAATTTTCTTCCCTCTACATTATGCAAACCATTGGAGCTTGTTGATGCTAAACTATTAAACCATGCAGTGGAGTCATTATGATTCAACCAAACCGAAAAGTAGATCAATAAGGACTTCAAATCCCAGCTATAACCAAGCCATCATTCTTGTAAGAAAAGTATAATTTTGAAATCACTCTAAGATTAATATACAGCACTAATTTTTCTTATTGCAGAAAGACAAAATTGAGATGATGTTCAAGAATAAATGGGCAGAATTAGGAATACTGAACAAAGAATTTCACAAGCCTAAAGTACTGCAGCCTAAAAGCCCACCACAGGATTCTGATTCGTAAGTAACTAATTTATTCATTTCTTCTCTGGTTTAAACTATCATTTCTATTATTAAATTGCAGTAGAATGCAGTAAATATGCAAAATGATAATTAAAACTAGCATTTCTAATGGACATTTATTGATCTGCATTTATTGAACAAAAAGATTATGTATAAAGTGCACATTCCACACGCAGCAATGATGCATCTATGATTGCAATGATTAATATTCTGATCAAAATATAAAGCAATATTTTAGAATTCTAGAGTAAAAATGCAATATTATTTTAGCATTAGGTATTACTGTAATATTGACTAATATTTCTATATTTGAAACAAACTTGATTGTGCGTTCTTTGTCATGGTAAACATGAAAAATCTAGACAAGGATCAGATGCCAGAAAAATATCCATAGGAAATGCTTTGAAACCTAAGAGCTGTAGTGGTGTATAGCATACTCAATGATCCACAATACAGTTGGTCAGTGGAAAACTCTACAAAGATTCTACATAAGAATAGCTGTTGCATTGTAACTTCTTAGAACTTTGAATATATTTCAACTGAACCACTTCTGCTAATTGAACTGAGATGGAGTCTGAAATGGAGTCTGAGGTGGAGTCTGTGATGTAGTTTTATATGTTTTCCAATGCTCGTATTTTTTTCTCAGTGTATAAACTGCTCAGATGAATTTGAACTTCTTGATTTGAATTTGATTCGATTATAGTTGTCTGTTTTTAATGCATGAACTACAATATCACTACACCAGAATCCTCATTTCGCAACGGCTTTGAGCCGTTGCGAAATGGGCAGTAGTAAAAATTTCGCAACGGCTCAAATCCGTTGCGCAATATACTTTTTGCAACGGCTAAGGGCCGTTGCAAAATATACTTTAGCAACGGCTTGTAGTCGTTCCGGATTTTATTTTGCAACGGCTTAAAGCCATTGCTAAATTTAGATGTATAACTGATGTTTTAAATACTAGCAAAGGCTTTAATCTGTTGCTAATTAATATTTTATTTAAAAAAAAATATTCGAAATTTTTCTCTACACCAGCGACAGTCATTTCATTATCATAATTAATACAACAAATTGCAAATTTACAGTATCACAAAAGAAAGATTATTAAACCAAATATTTTTCATAGATTAAACACAAAAACCAAACATAACAAATGTTTGAATTATAATGTTCAACATCAACACATACCACAATATAGTTCAACAAGTATACATAACACACATAGTACAATAACGACATCATTACATAATACTACATGCATAGTACAATACATACGGTACATAACGTCTTCCTCCAATCGTCTAATGCTTATTGGAGACTGGAATATTGACATAAAATACTTATTTCAAGTATCACTGGTATATCTAGCAGCAATATATCCTGCAAACACAAAATCAAATAATGTATTAGAATATCAACTAAGCATAAGAAAATTTATTAGCCAAAAGATAATAATAAGAAATTTAATGACTTCTACAGGTGCAAAACAATTAAATTCACTGCCCATGTGCATGTACACGTGAGTGTGTAAAATACATTGTTGTATATGTTATATGTGTCTATCTTTTGTGCTTGCATGTGTAGTCATAGAGCCAAGGATTTTAATCAAAATTAAGTCAAAGCTAGCATGTACATCGCTTTCTCTGTAACAACTACAACGAAACTCATGACAAGGATTTATTAACCCTTTTGACACACTTCGTTCATTACAGGAAGACAATGTGGATACTACAACTAATGATAAGGAGGAATTCAGTCCTGGAATTTGTAGAAGAGGAAGATTTTATTGAAAATATTGTGCAACACATTCAGGAGTAAGGTGAAGAATAAAGTACAAACATCAACTTTGAAACTTATGTCTCCAACAATCCCTAGTACGAACAACAGATCGAAAAATCTACTAAAAATGCACACAATGAAGTTAAGCCCCCTAAAATAGTTACAAGGGCTAGCAGGACAAGTAAATGACATTTGTCGCATGGAATGTAAGGGGGATAAATACTGATCTTAAACTAAATCAAGTATCATCCCTCCTCGCATCCATTAAACCAAGCATTATTGGTTTTTTGGAAAACAAATTATCTACTCATAATATGTCTAAAGTACTACGGAAATTGGCTAATAATTGGCAATTAGCAATGATTGTGGATATAAGGGGAGAATGCTGCTATTATGGGACAAGTCTGTTTGGTCAGTCAACATCATTAAGGCTACTACTACTCAGCGCATTACTAGTTTAATTACCAATTTGGGAGATTATTCCATGTTTATAACTATTGTATATGTCAGAGAGAGAATCGCATTGGCAAGATTTATCAAACTTTTCAAATGTTGTAGACAAGGCTTGGTTGCACACGAGGGACTTAACAATGTTCTTAACCCTACGGATAAGAAAGGAGACATCCCCGTGCCTTTTTCTCATATCTGAGGGTTCTTAACTGTCTGCTCACATGTGGCCTTGTAAAGGTTAACCTACAGGGTTTTCAATTCACATGGAGACATTGAGGTATTGCTACTCACATCGACAAAGTTCTTATTAACAATACCTGCCTACAGCACTTTCCAGATATGATTGCTATTGCCGCTACCTTTGTTTTGAGCGACCACAACCCTATCATCATCAAACTGCATACACAAATTGATCAACAAAGGTGCAAGCCTTTCAAATATAATAACAGCTGGCATTTGGTTACTAACTATGAAGAACAAGTTATATCAGTTTTATCACAACATACATGGGGCACTCCAATTCATAAGTTCATGATTAAATTAAGAAGAATAAACAAAATCTTAAAAACTGGAACAAAATTCGATCAAAAGATGCTACCGGTCTACCAGCTTTGGAAAAAGAATTCAATGATTAACTTCTAGCAGTAGATAACAATCTAGATAATGTGTTGCTGTATGATGACTTAATACAAGCAAGCAATGTTCTTAAGAAGACAATGCATGGAAAATATATAGAAGCAGTGCAAAAATCTAAAATTTTCTGGCTTACAGAAGGAGACTCAAGCTCAAAGTTCTTCTATCCTAAGATGTCAATGAGAAAATACAAAAACAATATCAAGTCCTTACTTAATGACAAGGGAGAACTGATGTACGATGCAATGCAAATACAATCTCAGGTTACTAATTTCTACACACATTTATTCAATGGAGATCAAAATGACAATTAAATTTTTGAAGACATTCAGTGCAAGAAAGTTGTGAATGACCTCAAATGCAATCATTTACTCCAACCAATTTCTTGCACAGAAGTACACAAGGCAATCTTCTCCATTAAGGATGAGAAATCTCCTGGACCAGATGGAATATCATCTAAATTTTATAAGCTGAAGTGGGCCCTTATCAAAGATGAGTTGACTCAAACAACTAATTCTGTTTATTTCTCCACTGATATACCAGAGGGACTTAACCATGCTTTTCTAACTTTAATCCCCAAAAAAGATAACCCCTCTGATATTTCAGACTATAGACCTATTGGCTGCTGTAATGTGCTTTATAAACTTATATCTAAAGTGATTTGCAACAGGATCAAAGGTTTTCTGCCCCTTTTAATATCTGAATCCCAATGTGCTTATGTTCTAAGGAGAAACGTTACTGATAATATTATTAGCACATGGATCTATTAGAAACTTCAACAAAATGGGCATTAAAAAATTCTGCACTATAGTGGATTTGCAAAAAGCTTATGACAGAATTAATAGAAGATTTATATGCTACATGCTGAACAAAACAGGCTTCCCTTCTCAACTTATTCACACATGTATTACTACTACTTTTTCTGTCTTGATTAATGGAGTTCCACAGGGTCATATATCATCAGATAGAGGGATCAGACAAGGGGATCCCCCTCCCCTTATCTCTTTTGCACTGCTATGGAATATCTATCTCTCAAATTAGTAGATGCACTCCTATTAATAGCAGTCAACCACAAGTATCACATTTTTTATACAGAGACGATGTGATGTTGTTCTCTATAGTATATGCTAAAAGTGCCCAAAATGTTAAATCTATCACACAAAGTTTATAAAGAATGGCAGGACTACACATGAATCAAATGAAGACCAAGATCTATTTTAGTACAAGCTACAACAATAAAAATGAGATACTATATATTTTACAACTGTAGGAGTCCTCTTCACTAGTTAAGTATTTGGGTGTGCCTATTTCAAGCAACTATTTACACTATTCAGACTGTACAAGTCTATTTCAGAGAGTTATGGACACGTTTGGCAATTAGGACAGCAAAATGTTATCAATGGCAGGTAGAGCAGAGTTATTTCACACAGTCATTGATCTAATAGTCCTCCATTGGCTACTAGTTTATAACATGCCTACATCTACTATTATAAAACTAGACGGGCTATGTGCCAATTTCTTTTGGGCTGGAAAACATCACAAAATATCATGGTCTAAACCACGCAGGGCGAAGAAAGAAAATGGTATTGGTTTGAAAAGTTTTAATGAGCTCAAAACCACAGCATGTTTAAAGCTAATCTGGCAGCTACACTTTAAAGACAACATGTGGTCAATTGATGAACAAGTACCGCAATGGCAACTAAAGTACAACAACAATATGTGAAGAACTATGAAAAATAGGACCAAACATAGAGTTGACAGTTTAAAATGCATTAAAAAGGTGATAGTCGGTGGTAATAATACTTTAATATGGACCGATCCCTGGATTGATAATAAAGCTCTAGTTGATGTGCTTGGTTGCGACAGATATTTAATCAGTGATCATAAACATGTACCAGTATCTACTGTTATTCAAGACGAGCAATGGAATGCATCAAGCATATCTAAAATAAAGGAAATAGCACAAACCATCCAACAAGTTCAGATTGGTTCAAATGGAGAGAGTGGTTATTGGGAATGGGGTGGCCAGAATTCATTTTATTTTCCAAACACATGGCAAGTTATTTGGCAAATTCATGAACAATAAGACTGCTGCTCAATCATATGGAACAACATTAACAGTAAAAACATGTCGTGTTGTGCTTATAGGGTTACTATAGGGAGAGTCAATACAACATACAAACTAAGGCAGTGGGGAGTCAATTGCTCAGAGGAATGTGTTCTATGTAATGAGCAACCTGAAACTATTCATCACATTTTCTTTAATTGCCTCTACAGCAGATATTTATGGACACTTATGAAACTAAAATTGGGAATGGATACAAGTAATAAATCCCTGAATTTGGACGATGAAGTTCGACTTCTCAAAACCAAGTTTCAGGAAGAGGACCAGATCAAGCAGCTCGCGGCATAAACCCTTGTCACCACCACCTATCACCTATGGGATGAACGCAACAAACATATATTGCAGAATAAACATTCGAACAATATTGAAAGAGCAAAGCTTATCCAACTAGATATTACTTATCTGATAGGAAAATCCGCAGCCAAAACCTGACGCGGTCGCACACTTTTTCCCTATTACATTAAGTCAAGGGTTCAAAAAAATGAAGGCAACTAAAATGGAAATAAATGCTCGTTGAAAACTAAATCCAATTTCAACAACTCTTGCAACAACCAGAGAAAAGAAAATGACTTAAATTACCAATAGTTGTCTCTTAACCTAAAATATGAGAATCTTCAAACACAATACAGAGAAGGAGTACAAGCTCAATGAGTTAATTCAAATAAAATTGACGCAAAATCTTTAGAAAAACAAATTCAGATGTTTAACTGAAGGAGATAAATAAATAAAAAATCACTCAAGGTTTTCAAAGATCTCACCAGGTATTAAATCTATTCAACTAGTTAATTAAGAAGGTAATGCTTCAGATTCCATTGAAACCATCACTAGTGAATCTATTACCTTCTTCAAGGAATTATTTAATGGTGAATAAATAAATAGCAACTTTTCTATTATTACCTATAGAAAAACAATAATATGGTATTTGAGAACTTACAAGCGCGACTTTGATTTTGATGGTTTAAACACGGCAACAGGCGCGACTTTGATTCCAGCACTAGGGTTTAGTATTGGGGAGGAGGAAGGTAGCGATTAAGAGAAGTGGAAAGAACGTGGAGCTATGGTTTTGAGGGATTTGGGGAAATCGCCTGTTGCGAGAAGAAATTAGGAAGGAGGCGCGGGAGAAAAAAAAATTGAAGGGTACGGGGCGTTGTTTTAAGGGCGTGCTATTATTCGAAGACCACACGTAAAGGGCCCTAACCCGTTCTAATATAGCAACGGCTCAAAGCCGTTGCCAAAGGGTTCGCAACGGATCAAAGCCGTTGGAATATTGCAACGGCCTAAGTCCGTTGTGAATTTGCCGCACATGGTGTTGCAAAATTGCTTATATGGTGTAGTGTATATAAACTATGGATATATTCAAGTGTCATTTTTATGTGTTTTTTTGATACTTTTACTGTATTTCTGATGTGCCAAATAATGTTTTATACTGAAATGCTAGATAGAACTAGCATTACGCGAAAATACATTTCTCAGTGATTGAATTGTGATGAATAATGTGTGAATGTATCCATATAGCATTTTTATATGATTTCCAATGTTCGAACTCCGTTTCAAGTATGATGACTACTGTTTACACTGTAATGCTAGTTATAATTAGCATTTAACTGAAATGGTAAGCAGCAATAGGCGGTTATGGAGATGGTAGGTGCTGGGGTAGAAAGATGGAGATGGTGGTTTTTTTGGAAGTTATGAAGGCAGAGGCAGTAGGTTGTTGTATGGTGATAATGGAAGTGTTGATGTATGAAGAAAATGGGGGAGATGGCAGCAATTTGGTAGTGGTAGTTTGAGTGTGGAATGTATAGCAGCAATAAAGTAAAGATGTAGTTTAAAATGAAGTAGCAAGCAGTAGTGGTAGTTTAAGTAGTAAAGGGTAGTATGATGTTGGGGTGGTGATGAAGTATGCAGGGTGGAAGAAGTGATTGTTACGGGGACGACTGGTATGCACAGTTGTGACTGAAGTAAAGAGATTAGTTTGCACAGTAAGTGAAGTAGTTGTTGAAGGCACTGTTTGCTGTGTACCAGTGTATATTGTTTTCTGTTATTTTTTGAAACAGAGAGATGCAGTCTACATAATGAAGATATCCCATTTACAAATTAGTGTCAATTCTTTTTTCTAACCGCTGTTTCTAACAATAATAAAAGATATTCAATTACAGTATATAAGAAATATGGGAGCAGAAGTTCCCCCATATCATATAAATAGTACATATTCATACTGGCAAATCATTACAAAACTACTTAAATAATCTCATCAGCTAACCATATAAACAGAATATCATCGTCATCAAATCCTTCGTTCTTACTCAACAGCTTACTCAGTTCTATACAATGACAGATGATGGGTTTCAATGACAGAGAGATGCATACATGATTAAAATGAAATGCTAGTTACAACGGGCATTAGACTAAAATGATAAATACATATAGCATTGAATAGAAATTTTAATACCGAAATGCAGAGAAACAACAGATATTAGAAATTAAAACAAATTAACCAAAACAGTTCACAGTTTATTTTCTAATGATTTCCCAAAGTCTGACTTCTTTTTTCTATAAGCTTTAGCAGCTGTACACTCAAAAAACTTCTCAATTACAGTAACAAAACAAATAAATTTTGTTAACTTTTTGAAGAACAAAGACAATTGTTTTTGTTATGGCCAACTTCATTACACTGACTGCATTTGTTTATTTTACTTTGAGAATAACCAAATCCACCACGCCTCTTTGTAGATGGTCTTCCAGCACCACGAATTTCTTCAGGAGGCCTAATCAAAACATCATTTTCAGCAGCAATTGGCTTATCAAAATCTGGAATTGGATTGATAGCGTTAGCATACGAATATATGAAAGCATTAGCAGTAAAATAGTCCTCCACAAAATCATAAACTGATAATCTACACTTGTTAATGCACTTAATTGCATGGGCACATGGAAAACTAGTAACTCTCCATTGACTACAACTGCATAAACGATTTTTAAGGTCAACAACTTATTACTTAGGAGATTTAACTTCAAACACAAATTCTGAAGACTTATAAACATCCCAACCAAAGCCATCATCTACTAACTTTGACAAACGTTCCTCCATAACACGACAAAGATATGTTGTCCACGGACAACATTCCTCTCTTCGTCTCGCCATTTGCTCCATAACTTTCACTCAAATACCATCCAAACAAGAAGTTATAGGCATAACTCTATATTCCAAAATCCATGAGTTGAAACTTTCTGCAACATTTGAAGAATACTCGCCGTAACGCTTTCCTTAAAGAAGAAAAATCTGCCCAATGGTCAAAAGGTTTATCTCTTAAAAAACTTTCTACAGATGTGCCCCCAATTTCTTTAAATTTAGAAAGATAATGCTCAAAATCATACACATTAGAAGCTCTAGCACAAAGTTTGAACAACTCCACAATAGATGAATCACCTTTAGCCGCCTTGACAACAGTACTAATATTCTGTTCCATGTGAAGTAAACAATAGCTATGATGTGAAGAAGGAAATATTTTAGGAACACCTAAAATGAGACCCCATTGACGATCAGACATAAAAACTAAAGACCGATCTTCATTAAGCATTCCTTTCAGATGGGATAAAAACCAAGACCAATTACATTCATTTTCATGTGAAACAATACCCATAGCAAGAGGAAAGAAACCTACAAATTAAATAATTAATGACAGCTCAGTACTAGGGAACATGAATTATATTAAACATCAAAACCTGTATTAAATGTTAATAATTTCTATTATGCACAATTAAAGTAGATTCAAAATGATATATGAGTATAGCATATGTTATTTTAAAGTCTTTTAGTTACTGCTGCATAAAATTTTATTTCTTATTTTTGTAAACATTTCTAGTGTAACCAGGTCAATCATTGAATAAAATAAAGCCAACAATTTTTGTGTAAACATTGTTGCATTATAATATGTATAACTTTGAACAATGATAGCTTAATATATCTGTACTAGAAAAACAAATAACTAAATAAAACAAAACTAAAATGAAACTCATACCTTGGTTACCATTTTTAGATAACAAAACACCCGGTCTTCCCTTCAAAGCAGCTGCATCTAAAAATATTAATGGCCGACAGTGTTTAAATCCAAGTAGACAAGCACCAAAACCAATACAAACTCTCTCAAACTGATTGGTTGAAGCATTAACTTCCATGGCCACATAACTACTAGGATTATACTTTTGCAATGCCTCTAAATACCAATGTAAGTCATTATATGACATAGCATCATCCCCATATATTTCTTTCAAAGCCAACTGTTTTCCGCTATAAGCATAATAATATGAAAGAGTAAAATTGTACTCTCTTCTAAATTCCTTCATAATATCTTTTGGCTTCTTCATAGGAGCATCTCAAATTTGATCAACAATCAAAGATTTAACAAATCTACATGAAATATTAACTCTATTAACATCACTAAGACCGGCTCCACACGAATGATCAAAATTATAAGTTCTAATAAAAAACCGAGAGAGTAGACCAGGATCCGAAGAAGCATTAACATAAAACTTACAACCATCCTTCAACCAAGAGCAATTAACCGAAATTCTATCTGGAGATTTCCTTACAAAAATCAAATCATAACCATTTTTTATTTGATATGCCATTAAAAACTCTCGAAAATCCTCAGCTCCATTAAAACAAAAACCAAGAAAATCCACAATAGTTTTTTGAGAACCTTTCTTCAACATGTCTTTCAAATAATAAGAAGAATCAGCTTGTGAATCGCTATTTGAACCAGAATTACTACCAATTGAAGTGCTTTGAACACTTGCATTGCCTAAACCACACCCACCAATATCAGCGTCCATCGAACAAACATTTTCCTTAACAGTAAACTTAAAATATTGACTCTTCTTGAAAATTAGAAAACACAGAATACTAATCAAATCTGAATCAGTATTAACAATTATATTCTTATTCTCAAGAACATAAGATATCTCAATAGAAAATGGACTAAGATATGGCTAAACTTCACAGATTTCAGTCTTAACACCAAACAAAGAAGAGCCCGTCGTGAGTCGAGTAGAATAACAATTCTCATTATGTTCAAAAATAACTAGCAAACTATTTGCTTCATCATTGTAGATATCAGTACTACAAAAGAAATTAAAAAAACCAATTAACAAACTTAATGTTATGAATACAGCAACAATAGAAAATTGTTAAATTAACATAACATAACAAATCATAATCAAATTAAGAGATAAATGAAAGAAATATAAATTAATTAAAAAGCAAACAATAAATGAACATAGCACAATCAAATTTAAAAAAATATGAATACAACAGCAAAGAATGCTATATAAATATAGCATAACGCAAAAAACTACATATGAAATTCACTAGAATGATAGATCAACACTGAAAAAGTTGAAAAAACCTTAAACTATGATGAAGAAATAGAATGATACACAATAAATTCTTACGTTGCCATTGAAACAAATCCAAAGTAGGAACTCAAATCTGGAAGAAGACAAACTGTGCAACATAGAAAGACAAAAATATACTTAATATTCGAACGATATTATACCAGAGGAAGATAAGAAGAATATCGAAACAAATAAAAGAAATATACCTGAATCTAAGGAAATTGTTTGATAAAGATCCAGAGCACAATCAAGATCGACGATAAAGAAACACGATGTAGATCGATGACAATCGAGAAGATCAAATACAAAACGCGTCCTTGAATCAAGAAGATCGATGAACTAAGATTAGTAATATCAGAATGAAGGTGGAGAAGAAATACAGAGGAAAATTTAAATTTTACATAATTTGACCCTAGAACGAAAAAATAAAGCCCGTGTCCTTCAGACGAAAAAAATTAATCCGCGTCCGTAGGCCTAAAAAGAGAAGCAAGAACTTCCTCCAGCCCATTTTCTTGTAAAATTTATATGACAGAAACATTTGTGCCAAATCCAAGGTCGTCATGATTTGCTGTTAAACATAAATTTGAATTATTTTTAATATTCATATTTAGGATATATATATATATATATTACGATTTATAAATCCTTCTAAGAGTACATTTTTGTTTTGATCGAGAATTTTACATTTACCTTTTTCAAATTTTATTTCAAACCCTTTATCACACAACTCACTTATACTAAGAATATTATGTTTTAGATTTTCTACTAATAAAATAATAGAAATAATTGGAGAGTTAGAGATACCGATATTGATGACTACTCCAATACCAATGATGAACCCTTTTGAATTATCGCCAAAAGTCATAGTGCCACCGTCAATGTATTTTATATTTGAGAGCATGTGAGTATTTCCCGTCATGTGCTTGGAGCTTCCACTATCTAATATCCATTTCTCTTTATTTTTGTATTTGGATACCTGCAAAAAATACAAATATTTAAATTGGTACCCTTTTTTATGGGTCCTAAGTGTTAGTTGGTGAGGGTAACCATACCCAAGGTGGTTTGCTTTATTTAGAAATATAATTATTATTGTGAATCACTTCTTTCATATAATTACTTACATAGTTCTGTTTAATTAAGTTATTATTTGTTTTAGAAACCCATATTTTAATCATTTTTGAGTTTGTGATATATTTCTTATTTTTGGAAGAAGATTTTACCTTAGTATAAATCTTACTATACTTTGTATTTATGGTTTTATTATCAAACCCTATTCCATTTTGATTTTTGAATGGTTTGGAAATGTTAATTAAATTTTCCAAGTCTTGTTTTCCTTTGTTAAATTTTGTAACATTATTTGTAATTTTATCCAACTTGTTTTTAGGAACAGTATTTCCAGATCTTGAAATTTCTAGATTATCTTTTAAGATAATGTGCTCATTACTAATTTTATTATTTTCTTGTTTAACTTTTCCTAATTCACAAGATAAACATTATTTTCAATAGAAAGATTATTACATTTTTCTTGAGCATTTTCTAATTCTTCTTCTAAAATAGATTTTCATCTTTTAATAACCCTATTTCAAGTTCTAATCGATTTATTTTAGCTACATATTCTTTATTTAAATTTTTTATTTCTCTATATTTGTCATCAAGTTCCATACTTACTTCTAAAATTTCATCATAAGTAAGGTCGGGACATACCTCATTAGTATGTTCCATGAAACATACATTTGCTTGCTCCGTATCACTTTCGCTGTCATTATCAGATGAAAAGGAAGAATCAGAGTCATCCCATGTGACTTGGAATGCCTTTCTCTTTTTCTTAAATTTCTCAAACTTATTTTTCTTTTTCTTGTTGTTGATTTTTGGGCAATCCTCCTCCATATGTCCGAATTGATCACATTCAAAGCACTTAATCGATGTTTGATTTGATGAATTTGATTTTCCATTATTTTGGAATCTTGTCATTTTCTTGAATTTCTTAAATTTGTTGTAGTTCTTAGAAATAAATACAATTTCATATTCATCCAATTCAAAATCTTCATTGATTGCTTGAAATGCTATGTTTTTCTTTTCATGTTTTTGTTCCTTTCTGGCCTGCAAATTCATATGACATTAAATTTCCAATCAACTCTTCAACTTTGAGTATAGAGAGATCATTAGCTACTTCGATAGCCAATATTTTTCTTTCCTACTCGATTGTTAAAGAGTTAAGAATTCGAGATACTAAATCAAAATCAGTAAATTTAACTCCTAGTGTCATAAGATCATGTTGTATAGTTTGAAATCTTGAGTACATGTCAACAGTTGACTCATTTTATTTCATTTTGAAAGATGAAAATTGATTTGTAAAATTGATATTTTCGTTTGTTTGACCTTAGTTGTACCTTCGTGTGTAACTTGTAAAGTACACCATATATCATATGCAGTAGTACATAACATAACACGTGAAAATTCATTTTTGTCAAGAGAGCAAAATAGTACATTCATAGCTTTAGCATTATTAGAAGCAGTAGTTTTTTGTGCATCTGTCCATGTGTTAATATTTATTTCAGATGTTACATACTTAATTCGAGTTGCTGACCATATTTCTAAACCATTTGCTTCCATATAAATTATTGACCAATATGCATAATTAGATCCAGTGAATAGTGGAGGACGTTCAGTTAACTGACCTTCTTGAAAGATACTTGCCATATAAACAAGTTTCAAATACGTGTTACTGTGATTTGAACTAACCTTTCTCTGGTACCAATTGAAAGTCTATGTGGATCATATATGTATAAAGTATATGACAAGTACGTGTATGATAGTATGAATTGCACAGAGTAATAATGCAGGTAAAATTAAAAGTAATCACACCAGAGTTTGTATACTCATTCGGACCTCTCATCCTACGTCCAGTACCAAAGCTCCCCTTTGAAAATACACTAACCAATTGCCCTCGCTTCGCCCGGAAGAATAGATATTTATACAAGTGTATTTCTTTGACAAATGTGTGTTCTATACAATACTTACTTTGACTATAAGTACTGTTTCTTCCTATAATCTCCTTTGAGTAGTATGTGGTTTACACTTTGATATAAGGAAGGGATAAAAGTGTGTTTTTGAGTACTTTTGGAAATCAGAGAGATCACATAAATATTGGGAAATAAAGAGAGAAAGTTCAGAAATAGAAAGTTAATTGTAATTATCAATTTCAAGTTTATTTATAGATGGTGAAGAGTTTGTTTGAGAAGTAACGACTTTTGATTCACTCTATTTTAGTCCAAGAGTTGCAATGTTTGAGGAGAAAGAGTTATGACTAGAACAAGTGGATGAAACTCTTCGATTGAAGAAGATGAATTTTGGAGGTAAATGGCCATTACCCAGGTCAGACGTCTGGCCATTTGTGCTAGACGTCTGGTCTGTTTAAAAATTTAAAAACAGAACATGTTGCCAGACGTCTGAGCACATATGACAGACGTTTGACACATGTATATTCTATTATCTTCCTTTTTTTAAATAATTTATATGTGCAGATACTTGTAAAGATTACTCAAGGAGACTGTATATATCATCTATTTAAGTCATTTAACAGAATGTACTAATATTTCTCAATATAACAATCCCTGTGTTGGTCTTCAAGTCTTGGTCGTGAAAGTCTACCTGCATATGGATGATATATATACCTATGTATATTGCATGCAAGTGTTTGTATAGTTATTGTCATCGAAATCGAGGTTCTAACAATACATCTGTGTATATTAAGTCTAGAGGTTCAGTTTCTCATTCAACATGGTGAAACGAGGTTCTTGCCAACTTTGCTTCTGCACAAACTTAACATTTATAGTTGGAATCTATTTTGCATTTTGGTATAAAGTCTAGATTAATCAATTTTCGCAAGGTATGAAAATTTAATTGGCCTAATCTAGAATGCCATATGTTAGAAGAGTCAGACAATATAAGAAGAAATTCAGTTTTTATTCATATTATTGTTTGGTACAATAGTGGTTACATTTGCTTTAAATAAACCATCACACACATATCCACTTCCTACATACACTCCATTTTTTGACAACATAAACTTATCAGATATAAAGGTGAGTTTAAAGCCATGCTTACTAAGCAGCGATCCGAAAATTAGGTTCTTGCGAACCTCTGGAACATGAAGAACATCTGCCAAAGTTAGTTCTTTTTCAAAAGTCATTTTAGTACAATCTTTCCCTTGCCTTCGACCTTTGATGTGAATAAATTACCCATAAAAAGTTGTTCTTCCTTGACAGTAGTTTTGTAGGTTGTAAACATCCACTTATTTGCACATTTGTATCGCGTGGCTCCTGTGTCTATAAATCATTTCTTGGAGTTACCAACAAGGTTGCATTCGAACACTACTGCACATAAGTCCATATCAGACACGCCTTCTGAAATGTCAGCCATGTTTGCTTCTGATTTCTTTTTCTTGGGTGCACAACATTTGGCGGCTTTGTTCCCTTTCTTTCCATAATTATGGCATGACCCTGAATTTTCTTTGAATGCAAAGGAGCATGCTCACGTTTCCTTTTGTTGAGTTTCTATGGATTGACTACATTTTCCTTCGCAATCATGGTATGTGAAGTCTTCTTCTCAGATTTTTTGTTATCTTCCTCAATCTTCAGTCGAACTACAAATTTCTCCATTGCCATCTCCTTGTGCTTGTACTTAAGTGGTTTTTGAAATCTTTCCATGATGGATGAAGTTTTCCAATTGTAGTGGAAGCCTGAAAGGATTCGCTTAAAGTATTCCTTCATCGTGCAATTCGTGGATGATGACTTGTAGCGCTTGAATCTGGTTGATAACAGTGTTCGCATCAATCGTTTTAAAGTCAAGAAATTTTCTGCTATGAATTTCTTCATGTCGCATCCTCGGCTTTTTACTTTTTCTCCAATGTCGTCCAGAGTTATTTGAAAGTTTGAGCAGTACAATATATATTGTATAGGCTGTTGTTGAGTCCATTTAATATGTAGTTCTTGCACATTAAATCAGAACTCTTTCAGACATTCAAGGCTTCAACTTTTGTTGCATCGGGTTCCAGTTTTTCGACTATGGGAGCATCTTCTGTAAGAAACTTTGCAAGGCTTAAAGTCATCAAATAGAACAACATCTTTTGCTGCTAGCGTTTGAAATCCATCCCTGTGAACTTTTTCGGCCTTTCTCCATGAGATAGCGCCATCGTTGGAACCACAGTTGCAGACTGAGTAGTAATCATAGTCTGTGTTGGTGTAGAAGTATTGCCTTCATGAGACATTATCGTCTGCAGAAACAACCAATAATAAATCTGTATTGTTTCAAGATTATTAATAGAATGTTACAAAAGTGTTACGAAATTGTTACGATTACGTTACAAAATTGTTACAACTATAGAACCGGTACAAGTATAGAACTGCTACAATTATGTTGCAAAATTGTTATGATTATGTTGTAAAACCCTTACAACTACAGAATTGTTACAACTATGTTGAAAAATAGTTACAATTTGAATTGTGTAGCAAACAGATTATGCAATAGATATAATACCGATTAGATTGTCCGAGTCCAGCGAAAAACTGTTTCCTTAAAGCAATATTACTCCCTCTATGGCACAGAAGGATGAAGAGAAACTATTCCTCAAGATAAAATAGACCAAACTTTGCAATGCTGCTATACAAATTATAGAGAATCGACGAACTCAAGTGAAATATTTAAGAATGGAGTTTTGAAGGGGAAGAAGAAGAACATAATCAAAAGTTATATCTAATTCTGTTCTGTCGCGTCTTATGTATAGGCATGGGAAGATACCTATTAGTTTTGAATGGTTGTGGCATTTTGGAAAGGTTACGACCATTTACCAAGCGGTGCAACCGTTTTATTACCGTTTGAGTTTGAATAGACAAAAATAAAAAAACTGTTCAGTCTGAACAGCCAAGCCAACTGCCAAGTGCTAAGTGCCTCTAATATGCCTCAAACGCCCATTCGCATGTGCAATGGGATCGGGCACAGACGTGTGCGTACGGGGTGGTGCGTTGTGCCACCTGCTAAGATAGTTATGCTTTCATATCTCTCTTTGTCTCACAGTAACTATAATAATATCCACATCTTAGTATGTAAACACAAAATGTATATTTTATTCTAAGATGTAGGACTATTCATTTTTCAAGGCAATCAATACCTCATATTTTCCAACATATATTACTCATTCATTTCCAACATATACGAAATATTTAAGTTGTTTTAAATGTGACGGTGATTAATTTGATGATCATAGCTTGTGTTTTGATTTGTTTTTCTAGGTTACATTCGAGAGAGAAATGATCATAGTAGCTTCGTAACAAAAAGAAACGTTTTCGCAAATAAAAGTTTATGTTGAGGAATAAATTTGTTTATGCATGTAAGATATAAACTTTTAGGGTGGTGAGTTGTAAATGAAAGGGTTTAATCTATAAAATCCAATACAAATCTAGAAACAGAATTTTTAATAAAAAATGAGAAAATTAATTTTTTGTTATAAAATATGTATCATGTAAAAGGTGGATATGTGAATGCATATATAAGGACTGTATTGTAAAATTATTTTAGTTTGAGCATATAAATAAAGTTCTAGACTAGTGTATTTAGTACATTTATGAGTGAATAAAATCTCTCCTTTATGTTCGTGATGTGTTTTCTTTTTATATTAATGTCTTCTAATCTTCATTATAACACGTCACAATCTCTAACTAGAAAACTATTTTCTTTTCATTATTTTTACATATTCATGAAAGTAATCATTACTCTTAACTTGATTTGTGCTTATTATTGTATTTATTATTTCATATTCTGCAACAATCCGTAAATTTTGGTAATTAAAAATAGTTGATTTAATAATATTTTTGTAATTAAAATATTAAAAGAAATAGAAATTGGTTATTTAATGTGGATGTAATAACTAATTTGAATGGTAAAGAATTTAATTTAAGCTAAATTATTGATAGATTGAAGGAGATTACAATAAATTGAAATAATGTAAATGTTGAATTTATGAATGAGGTATAATATAATGAATGGAAATTGAGTAAGACCATGGTCATGTAAGTAATTGTAACTTTGGTCTGCAGACAATAAACTTATAAATGTAGTTAAAAGTAAACAGTGACAATTATTATGCGTTACATGTTTATTTAGTCTATTAAATTGAAATGAGAAGTCAATTTTTAATAAATATAAACAAAAGTTACATTAATGTGAAATATAATACAATGTTTAGAAGTTGTTAAATTGAAGTATATTAAGGAATGAATGGTTAACTAGGTTTATATAGTATAATGGACTTAATAAAAAGATTTGGAATTGAATCAAATTTATGTATTGAAATTCAATCTCTAATGATTGGATCTATTGTAGTAAATGGAATTAAATATTACATTATTTGAAATTAAGATAAAATAGGAATATTAATGCACTATGGTACAAACCAGGATAATTATACCGTATAATGAAATGGATTGAATAACTAGATGGAGTTAAGAATACGGATTTATTGGGAACTTAAAACTTATACTTTTTAAACTGGATATATTGTAGTGTTTTACACGCAATAAATTTCTGTACTTTTAATATAGACATATTTTATATTTTTCCTATATTCATCTCTATTTTATCCTTTTGTTTTTATTTGTCTAGGCTTTTATTATATTTATTGGAGTTTATTTGTGTATGTTCTTTTATTTAACGGCTTGGAAACAAATTAATTAGACATACGTTACTTTTCTTACTTAGGCATATATTACATTTGCTTTATTTCTTGCGTTTTATTTACTATCTATTTAATTACCTACCATAGCCGTGCATATTTTTTCTCTAGCTGAGAAAGCATTCCACAAATCACGTACAAGAAGATTTATTTCTCATTTCAAACTCCTCATTTTCATTTGCAATTAAGAATAAATTTATACGTTCTTTTCTCCTTAATTATGCATTTTCCGTTTCCTAGCATTTACTTCTTTGCTTTTCTTCCAAACCACTCCATCTATTAGCCATGAGAAACTTTATCAATTCACGTACAAAAATTTATTTCCCACTTATCATATTCATTTGCATTTAAGAATAAAATATTTGCAAGTTTATTTCTCCTTAGCTTATGCCTTTTTGTTTCCTATCATTTACTCCTCCTTAGCCGTTTCTTTTTTTATTCCATCTTTAGCCATGTATTTCTTTTGATAACTCACGCACAAACAATTCTCAAAACACCTCATTATCATTTGCGTGAAGAAAAAACTACACCAAGCTCTAATTATTCCATGGCTTCCTCTTCTTCTTTTTCTATTTTTTTTCTCTTTTCTTTTGCTCTTCTTCAAGCATGGCTTGGTCTCCACTTATTGACGACCACACCACCTCCTCCTCACCACCAAAGCCTAGCCGTGACCACCATGGAACCATACATCACCAAAATTGATAACATACCTTAACCGCTGTTTATATATTTGTTACATCATCTGTTATGATATTATATGCTATATTGTTGTATTTATTTTCTGTTTATCACAGTGCAAGTTTCCTATTACTATGGATTAAAATGATACATACCCGAACAGACTTTAGGATAAGAAAAATCACTATGGGCTGAAATGATAGGCTCGAATGATTTTTTATTGATTTTTTGTATTTATTTTTCTTGGGATTGCGGGTTTGAAATGATAGAATCCGGATTTTTCTTTTTAAATTACGAATTGAAATGATACATACCCGTATTACTTGATCAAGGTTAGAAAATATTATACAGGCCCATGATTAATATTTTAAGTAATATTTTCCTAAAAATTTATTAAGTATTTTGAAATTTTGGAATATATGGAATTTTAACTTAAAATTTGATTTAAAGATTTGAAATATAAAGAGATGTCGGTTTTCATAAGTTAAAATGTTATAAGCTAATGATTGGTTTAAAGTGTAATTTAAAAATCATTATTTGGTTTTAAATAGAAATTTAAAGATTTTTATTTGTGATAAATAATTTAATAATTAAAGTTGATTAACATGAAATTTTAAAATCTAACCTGATAATTGCAATCAATCTTTAGTTTTGAAATGAGTATGGTTGTATAATAAATGATGTATTTTGAATTGAGAAAATGAAATACAGTTTTTAATTAATGCAAGAAACATGTAAAGTCCTAATTAATGAAAGAACATGTAAAGTTTTTAATTAATGCAAGAAACAGGTAAAGTTTCAATTAATGAAAAAAACGCGTAAAGTCCTAATTAATGAGAGAACATGTAAAGTTTTTAATTAATGCAAGAAACATGTAAAGTCCTAATTAATGAAAAAACATGTAAAGTTTTTAATTAATGTAAGAAACATGTAAAGTTTTAATTAATGAAAGAAATGTGTAAAGTCCTAATTAATGAAAGAAACATGTAAAGTTTTAATTAGTATGGTATTGATTAAATTAATAAATGCTATTTACTATAATAGAAATGTAAATTAAAACGTACATTTGATAATGTAAGTTTTAATTAGTGTAATACTGATTAAAATGATAAATGTTTTTTATTGTAATAAATATAAGTTGATATGTAAGTTGTAATTAATGTAAATGGCATATTTTAGATGATTAAATAATAAAGTTTCTTTATTGTAATAATAATGTAAGTTAATAAGGTACTTTTAACTTAACATAAGAATTTCAGCTTTAAATTGTATATTACAGTAACAAAGTTTATTTAACTATAAGGCTATGATAAAATGACCATGTTAAAATTTGTGAGTGTATAAATACTTTGGTTATATAAAATGTTAAAGTGAAAAGTATTACATTCCAAAAATGCTATGATTCCTAAATATTGTGATTTCGGTAGTATGAATTACAAATGATAACATTTCTAGATTGTTAGTATTTCAAAGCATTATGATTTCAAAGTATTTGGTTTCAGAGTTGTTATAACTTGAAAGTAATATGGCTTTGGAAATGAAATTATTGGAAATTGTATTTAATTAAGAATTGTCTACAAATATATAAATTTGAACTTATTGAAATTGAAGATTTAAGAATATGACTTTATAAAGTGGTTTGGTTTAAGATGATTTAAAACAATTCGAGTTTAATAAATTGAAGGAATATTCAATGATTTGGAAACTTGGGTTTTATTTAAATGAGATATTGATTTCGTCTTTGGAATTCAAAGGATATATTATTACTTTGATTTTTGAAATGGGAAATGATATATTGATTTGATTTTGAAAGGAAATAATATAGTATTTAGTTTTGAAATGGATATGATATTTTGGTTTTAAAGTGTAAATGATTTTGAAGGAAATATCCACGGGTTATAATAACGGTTGGTTGTTAAAAAGACCGAGATCGGATATGGACATACTCTCTGTCAATTTCGAAAACCACTTTAACAACCGTGTACGCGGTGGAGATTCCAGAATGATGTAGATAGTGGCAGCGTCCCTTTGAGGTATATACGTGGATCTGACTCCCATGAGTTGGCATATGGTGGCTAAAACAAGAGCGATTGACGGGCTAATGAGGTAGCACCTTTGATCGGACACATCCCTTCGATATTATACTTTGACTTTTGGATTGATTCGGTGACCACTTTTGATTTTTTGGATTTGGGGGTATGGCTCGAGGTGGACGGTAGCTGCGGCTATGCGTTACCACCGGCCCGGTAGCATAATTGTTATATCTACCCTGGCATTGCCTAGTTGTGCCGAGTCACCTACCCTATCACGCCTTGTACGAGTTTGATGTGTCGTACCTATGGAGTACCTCTGATAGCCTCTCGATCAGGAGGTATTACGGTAGTGTATAGACTATTGGCACTATTGCGTGTTAAGGGCTATATGGGTAACCCCTTAACGCTATTTAAAAGTAAGTTTATTTTACTATAGACATTATTATAATATCGAAATATTACTACATAGTAAATAGTTTAACGGATCCTTAGAGGATGGGCGATCCCAAACATCCTTTAAGTTACTTGTAGCTTATATTACAGTTCACTTGAGTTGGTTTACATTGTATAAGTATGTATGTCCTGACTCGAGTTTTTTGTGTTTTGCTTTACGCTCGGGTCAGACTGAGTGATACATCATTAGAGACTCACCTCTGGACTTGGAGCTTCACTTGGAAACCCAGCTATCTATTTCGCTTTCAGTTATCCAGTTGATTCCAATTATTCAGTTGAGTCCATAATGGATTCTGTTTGTACTTGATATCATATTGGGGCTTCTATTGTATCTTGCTTAACTTTGATGTATATTTATATAGTAGCTTCATGAACTACTATTTCTTTACTTACGCTGCATTTTATTACTCTGTGTCTGTGATATGTGACTATTTATTTACTGTTTATGCTGTTTTCGCCAAATTTAAATTACAATTCGGTATTTTGAACAATTCAAGTCCGACATGTGAGGATGCGAGTGGTTGAAATAGCGGGTCATTACATTTGGCATCCGAGCTTTGGCTCTAGGCAAAACTTAACATATATGGTAAATTTATTTACAGAATCACTTTCGTTCAAGCTTGAATCTTTTCTTTTTGACTCGATTTCCTTTCAATTTTGGAATGTTCCCTCGGTTCCAAAATTCATTCTTGTCTCTAACTATTCGTCTTCTTTTGATTTTGGGGTATCACATAACTCCACTTCGAATGGCTTGTAAAGGGGGTGAAACTCCTTTACAATAGGCCTTAATTCACCGAAGATTTCTAAATCCTCGGTTTAGATGTTAGTATCTCTTGTTATCCCGAATTCTATCTCTTGAGATCGAATGTAAATTTGCCTCGGAACTCCACATCGATCTAATTCTTAGAGTCACATTTGACTCGATTAAGGTTGCCCGCGATTTATATAAGCTTATCCATTTCCTTATTCAGTTAGTTAATCATCGTATCTTTTGTTCCAACTTATCTTTTCTTTGATTTGAGGATAACCAAATTTGAATATCTATCCTTGCTTTGAAAAAAATCTATTCCTCTGTAGTGTATTTGTAAATCTATATTTAAAATGTTTTATATATTGTGTTGTTTTAGTTGTTTATGTTGATTTGGGTTTCCGATCGATTCGTCTGATCAACGTTATCGATAGGATCTCCAAAATTCTTGAATAGAGCAAACCGACATAATATAGTTTTCAAATTTAGTAAATGAATAAATTTTGTATAATTATAGTATATATAAATATAACTTTCTGAATTTTGATAGTTAACTGAATTGGATGTTTAGAAATAATATTTGACTTTGTATATATCTTGTAACCATTAGCTTTTGTTTCATATATAAATAATTAAACTATAAAACATGGTTATAAATTAATTTGGAAATTAAAATGAATTTAAATCAAGGATTTGAGATTTAATTTTCGATGATTTCGAACTTTGGTTTTAAAGTTTTAAAAGATATATTATTTGAAGTATTTTTCGAATAGAAATCATTTTCAAATAATTTTAAAATTTTAAGACAGTGCTCTACTCTTTGTCGTTGGAAAATAATTTCGGTGATGACTACAGCATCATCGACATTCATTTTCTAGTTTCGAAGTGAAGAGACTATCCTATAGTTTTGCTTGGAGAATTAAATTGATTTGAAATTCAAAAAATATGACTTGATTTACAACACATATATTGGTATATGATTTCAAAGTTGATTTGATATATATTTAGTATATATATTTATGTACCTCTAAAATAGTTGAAGTTAATCGAAAATTTGATTCTTAAATTTTATCTTAAAGGATGATTTCAGTTGTAAAAGAATCAAAATTTTGAATAAATATTTAAGCTTGAGATAATTGAATTAAAAAGTTTTATTCGTATAATATTCTATTGCATTCTAATATAACTTACCTAAATTATTCAGAAGTTGAATATGTAATTGGATAATATACAATATAAAAAGATTTTATAAATAAAATTCGAGTGGTTATAATAATGTTATACACTTAAATTTTAGTTATAAAAGATTAATAGAGGTGAATCGAATAAAAAAGTTAATTGAATAATATACAGTATAAATGGCGTTAAAGGAATTTTTAAATAAATTGGTATTTTTATTCAAATTAATTAATTTTGTAAATTTATTTATTTATAAAATTAGTGTTTTTGAATAAGATGTATTGTTTACTTAATTTTTTCTTTGCCCTTCTTTTTCCTTTTCAGAGACGAAAAGTTTTGAGTGGGGGAGAGTGTAACAATCCGTAAATTTTGATAATTAAAAATAATTGATTTAATAAAAAAAAAATTAAAATAAATATAAATTGGTTATTTAATGTGGATGTAAAACTAATTTGAATGGTAAATAATGTAATTTAAGCTAAATTATTGATAGATTGAAGGAGATTACAATAAATTGAAATAATGTAAATGTTGGATTTATGAATGAGGTATAATATAATGAATGGAAATTGAGTAAGACCATGGTCATGTAAGTAATTGTAACTTTGGTCTGCAAACAATAAACTTATAAACGTAGTTAAAAGTAAACAGTGACGATTATTATGTGTTACATGTTTATTTAGTCTATTAAATTGAAATGAGAAGTCAATTTTTAATAAATATAAACAAAAGTTACATTAATGTGAAATGTAATACAATGTTTAGATATTGTTAAATTGGAGTATATTAAGGAATGAATGGTTAACTAGGTTTATAGAGTAATAATGGACTTAATAAAAAGATTTGGAATTGAATCAAATTTATGTATTGAAATTCAATCTCTAATAATTGGATTTATTGTAGTAAATGGAATTAAATATTACATTATTCGAAATTAAGATAAAATAGGAATATTAATGCACTATGGTATAAACCATGATAATTATACCGTATAATGAAATGGATTGAATAACTAGATGGAGTTAAGAACATGGATTTATTGGGAATTTAAAACTTATACTTTTTAAACTTGATATATTGTAGTGTTTTACATGCAATAAATTTTTGTACTTTTATTATATACATATTTTATATTTTTCCTATATCTATCTCTATTTTATCTTTCTGTTTTTATTTGTCTAGGCTTTTATTCTATTTATTGGAGTTTATTTGTGTATATTCTTTTATTTAATGGCTTGGAAACAAATTAATTAGACATACGTTACTTTGTTTAATTAGGTATATGTTACATTTGCTTTATTTCTTGCCTTTTATTTACCTATGTATTTAATTACCTACCATAGCCATGTATATTTTTTTTCTAGCTGTGAGAAATCATTCCACAAATCACGTGCAAGAAGATTTATTTCTCATTTCAAACTCCTCATTTTCATTTGCAATTAAGAATAAATATATACATTCCTTTCTCCTTAATTATGCCTTTTTCGTTTCCTAGCATTTACTTCTTTGCTTGCCTTCCAAACGACTCCATCTATTAGCCGTGAGAAACTTTATCCATTCACGTACAAAAATTTATTTCCCACTTCCCATATTCATTTGCATTTAAGAATAAAATATATGCAAGTTTATTTATCCTTAGCTTATGTCTTTTTGTTTCCTATCATTTGCTCCTCCGTAGCCGTTTCTTTTTTTTCTTCCATCTTTAGCCATGTATTTCTTTTGATAACTCACACACAAACAATTCTCAAAACTCCTCATTATCATTTGCGTGAAGAAAAAATACACCAAGCTCTGATTATTCCATGGCTTCCTCTTCTTCTTTTTCTATTTTCTTTTCTCTTTTCTTGTGTTCTTCTTCAAGCATGGCTCGGTCTCCACCTATTGCCGACCACACCACCTCCTCCGCACCACCAAAGCCTAGCCGTGACCGCCATGGAAGCATACATCACCAAAGTTGATAACAAACCTTAACCACTGTTTATATATTTGTTACATCATCTGTTATGATATTTTATGCTATATTGTTATATTTATTTCCTGTTTGTCACACTGCAAGTTTCCTATTGCTATGAGTTGAAATGATACATACCCGAACGAACTTTAGGATAAAGAAAATCACTATGGGCTGAAATGATAGGCTCGAGTGATTTTTTATTGATTTTTTGTTGTATTTATTTTTCTTGGGACTGTGGGTTTGAAATGATAGAATCCGGATTTTCCTTTTTAAATTACGAATTGAAATTATACATATCTGTATCACTTGATATAGGTTAGAAAATATTATACAGGCCCATGATTAATATTTCAAAGTAATATTTTCCTAAAAATTTATTAAGTATTTTGAAATTTTGGAATATATGGAATTTTAACTTAAAATTTGATTTAAAGATTTGAAATATAAAGAGATATCGGTTTTTATAAGTTAAAATGTTATAAGCTAATAATTGGTTTAAAGTGTAATTTAAAAATCTTTATTTGGTTTTAAATAGCAATTTAAAGATTTTCATTTGTGATAAATAATTTAATAACTAAAGTTGATTAATATGGAATTTTAAAATCTAACCTGATAATTGCAATCAATCTTTAGTTTTGAAATGAGTATCGTTGTACAATAAATGATGTATTTTGAATTGAGAAAATGAAATACAATTTTTATTTAATGCAAGAAACATGTAAAGTCCTAATTAATGAAAGAACATGTAAATTTTTAATTAATGCAAGAAACATGTAAAGTTTTAATTAATGAAAGAAACGCGTAAAGTCCTAATTAATGAGAGAACATGTAAAGTTTTTAATTAATGCAAGAAAAATGTAAACTTTTAATTAATGAAAGAAACGTGTAAGTTTTTAATTAATGCATGAAACATGTGAAGTCCTAATTAATGAAAGAACATGTAAAGTTTTTAATTAATGCAAGAGACATGTAAAGTTTTAATTAATGAAAGAAACGTGTAAAGTCCTAAATAACAAAAGAAACATGTAAAGTTTTAATTAGTGTGGTATTGATTAAATTAATAAATGCTATTTACTGTAATAGAAATGTAAATTAAAACGTACATTTGATAATGTAAGTTTTAATTAGTGTAATATTGATTAAAATGATAAATGCTTTTTATTGTAGTAAATATAAGTTAAAACGTACATTTGATATGTAAGTTGTAATCAATGTAAATGGCATATTTTAAATGGTTAAATAATAAAGTTTCTTTATTATAATAATAATGTAAGTTAATAAGGTACTTTTAACTTAACATAAGAATTTCAGCTTTAAATTGTATATTACAGCAACAAAGTTTATTTAATTATAAGGCTATGATAAAATGACCATGTTAAAATTTGTAAGTCTATAAATACTTTGGTTATATAAAATGTTAAAGTGGAAAGTATTACATTCCAAAAATGCTATGATTCTTAAGTATTGTGATTTCAGCAGTATGAATTCCAAATGATAACATTTCTAAATTGTTAGTATTTCAAAGTATTATGATTTCAAAGTGTTTGGTCTATGGCTTTGGAAATGAAATTATTGGAAATTGTATTTAATTAAGAATTGTCTTTAAATATATAAATTTGAGCTTATTGAAATTGAAGATTTAAGAATATGACTTTATAAAGTGGTTTGGTTTATGATGATTTAAAACTATATTTCGAGTTTAATAAATCAAAGGAATATTCAATGATTTGGAAACTTGGGTTTTATTTAAATGGGATATTGATTTGGTCTTTGGAATTTAAAAGATATATTATTACTTTGATTTTGAAATGGAAAATGATATATTGATTTGATTTTGAAAGGAAATAATATAGTATTTAGTTTTAAAATGGATATGATATTTTGGTTTTAAAGTGTAAATGATTTTGAAAGGAATATCCATGGGTTATAATAACCGTTGGTTATTAAAGAGATGGGATCGGATATGGACATACTCTCTGTCGATTCCGAAAACCAGTTTAACAACCGTATATGCGGTGGAGATTCCAAAATGAAGTAGGATGGCGACGGCATTCCTTTGAGGTATATACGTGGACCCGACTCTCATGAGTTTGCATAAGGTGGCTAAAATAAGAGCGATTGACGGACTAATGAGGTAGCACCTTTGATCGGACACATCCCTTCGATATTATACTTTGACTTTTGGATTGATTCGGTGGCCACTTTTGATTTTTTTGATTTGGGGTGTGGCTCAAGGTGGGCGGTAACTGCGGCTATGCGTTACCACCGGCCCGGAAGCGTAATTAGTATATCTATCATGGCATTGCCTAGTTATGTAGAGTCACCTACCCTAGCACGCCTTGTACGAGTTTGATTTGTGTCGTACCTATGGAGTATCCTTTGGTAGCCTCCCGATCAGGAGGTATTACGATACTGTATAGACTATTTGCACTATTACGTGTTAAGGGCTATATGGGTAACCCCTTAACGCTTTTAAAAGTATGTTTATTTTACTATAGACATTATTATAATAGCGAAATATTACTACATAGTAAATAGTTTAACAGATCCTTAAGGGATGGGCGGTCCCAAACATCCTTTAAGTTACATGTATCTTATATTACAGTTCACTTGAGTTGGTTTACATTGTATAAGTATGTATGTCCTGAATCGAGTGTTTTGTGTTTTGCTTTACGCTCGGATCAGACTGAGTGATACAGCATTAGAGACTCACCTCTAGAGTTGGAGCTTCACTTGGAAACCTAGCTTTCTATTTCGCTTTCAATTATCCAGTTGATTCCGGTTATTCAGTTGAGTCCAGTGATGGATTCTGTTTGTACTTGATATCATATTGGGACTCCTGTTGTATCTTGCTTAACTTTGATGTATATTTATATAGTAGCTTCATGAACTACTATTTCTTTACTTCCGCTGTATTTTATTACTCTGTATCTGTGATCTGTTACTATTTATTTACTGTTTATGCTGTGTTTTGCCAAATTTAAATTAGAATTCGGTATTTTGAACAATTCAAGTGCGACATGTGAGGATGCGAATGGTTGAAATACCGGTCGTTACATATTCTATGGATCTAATTATATCTAATCTTATTATTTACATATCCCATTCTACTTTAGATCTTATTTTCTAGATCTATTTTCAATATATCATGCTCAAATGATTTATCTTTGAGACTTACATTTGTTTTAAAAATAAAGCGTTGAGTATGATGATTTTTGAATTTAGATTTGAATAAAGGTTATTTCTTTCCAAATGTTGTTTGGTTATGATTGTAGATCGATGAGATCTTATGTATTCGGTTAAGAAGATGGTTGTTTGTTTGAATTAATTTTTTTAGTAATATTGAAATTGTGTTGGAAGGTTGGGATAGATCTATAAGATCTAGAACCATCCAAGTAAGAAAAATTACATCAATTGATTTTTGTATTAAATTAAAATTATGATTTAAATATTTTTTGATGTAGATTAACAGATCTACATATTTTAGATATCATAGCTTTGGTTTTGTACCATTACAATTGTAGAATCTAAATAAAAGCCAAAAATTGGATTAATTTGGTAATAAAACATAGATCCATGTAATATGGAATGTAACATAAAGAAATTTGTACCATGTTAGCCTAGATTAGACTTAAAGCGAGGGTTTATATTCTATATATAGAAATCGGTGATCTATGCATTCTAGATTCAATATATTATCGAAAGTTCACTTGAATATATTTTTATTTTAAAGTGGATCGGATAAGTAAAAACTAGTTTGCTAATTTAATTATTTCCTGATTCATAAATTTGATTTAATATTCTTGTTTCTATACTAAAAATCTTATTTAATCATTTCTAGGTTCATCAGATTTTCTTTTATATGATTATTTTTTTTATGTATAAATCTAATTTGATTGATTTTGATTCTAATTTAAATGACTATTTCTAGGTTCATTAGAATTGCCATTCATGGTTACCAATTTTCATGGTGGTCTGGTCCAAAGAAGAACATCTAGTCTAGATTGGATAGGGTCTTGTTAGCATAGACTGGATGAGAAGTTTCCCCAGCTTTGCAGCTAGATACTTGCCCTCCAGTTGTAGTGATTACGATCTCATTCTTATCTCGTTAGAAAATCACTAATAGGTCAACGTGAAACCATTTAAATGTATGAATCAGTGGTGCTTGGAAGAAAGCCACCATAAAACAGTAAAGAGATGGTATCAATAGGTGATAGGATAGGACGTTCGTTGTTTTGTTGGGTCAACAAACTTAAGGCAGTTAAGGAATAGCTCAAATAGTGGAGTAGTGATAAAAAAACATTAGAACGAATGTGGAATTTTACAGAATAAGTATGGGGAACTACAACAATCTCTGGAAAGTAATCGCAATGAAAATAATGCAAGATGCTTTCAAAAAATGAAAGAAAAACCGGAGAAAGAAATTCACAAGTAAATCATTGACGCAAGACAAAAGTATAAAGTTGAATGGCTGCTCTTGGAAGATGAAGGTACCTCGTTCTTTTATATTAAAATGTGAGATGCATAAATAACTGGGCTGGTAGTATATCGGTTGAAGGGAAAACTTGTGATAACCATATGGAGTCTGCAGATATGGTGGTCAATTATTTTACTACAATTATTTAATCAATAACATTAATCGTCCATGCCTAAAATCATTTGCAAAAATATCATTATAGAATATGGTCGAAACTTTTCTAAATGATCACATAGATATGAATGAGATAAAGGAAGTCATCTAGGGAGTTAGGGACAACACTACACTAGGTCCAAACGGTTTCAATTCAAAATTCTTTAAAATCCACTAGAAAATGATAAAATATCTTTTTCATCGGGTTATTAATGATATGGTTCAAAGTGGAAAATTACAAAAGGAATGCAACCACCCATTAATACATCTTGTCCCAAAGAGTAATTCAGCAAATGAGATTCAACATTTTAGACCTATCACTTGTTGTAACATGTTGTATGAATTATAGCCAAGGTCTTGTGCAACCAAATGAAGTTGTTCATGGATGGTCTTATATCAAAAACCAATGTGCATTCGTAAAAGAAAGAACAATATGCAGTGATATTTTATGTGCCCATGAAGATATCAGAGGAATGGAAAGAACAATAACAAAAACACACGTTCTTAAGAAAAGCGTATGTTCCGGTCAACAGAAAATTCATTGTTAACATGCTTAGAGAGTTGAAGTTCACTGAAAGGTGGACCAAAATAATCGAAGAGATGATTAATACTCCAAGATTCTATATTATTTCCGAAGGAAGTCTGTTTGGTTGTTTCAAAGATCTTCCAGATTGAGACAAGTGACCCTTTATCGCCTCTTGTTTCATGTTAGTCATGGAATATTTTACTTTATTAATGGAAGAGAAGCAAAAAGAAGGAAAACTTAAGCTAGTAATGTCTGCAGCATTCAAGTTAACTCATATTATGTATGCAGATGATATAGTGATTTTATAAAAGTAGATGTTATGTCAGCTGAAGTAATAAGGGATGTTTTCAAGAAGTTGTTTGAGGTAACAAGTTTGCGGTTGAGCTATCTAAAATCAAATAGATTTTTTGGAAAAGGAGTACGTAACAATAGGAAAATTTCCACTATCTTAGACATCAAACAAAGTGAATTAGACTACGTACTTAGGGATTCTTTTATCAAACTTTAATCTGAAGGACAAATATTATGGTGAACTGATTGAGTAGGTGAAAAGGAAAGTAGAAGATTGGGAAGCAAAACTTCTAAGTCTGACGGGTATACTAGAGTTGATCAATTCGATAATCTACCCAATCATTCAGTACTGGATGCAATGTTTCAAGCTACCGGTTTCCACCATCAAAAAACTAAAACAAATATGTCTCAATTTTCTATGAAAGAGAAGAACGAGTGAAATTCCATGGGACACTTTGTGAAGAGAAAAGGAAGAGGGAGAAATGGGGTTAAGACGGCCAAAAGAAATAAATTTGGCTTCGAGGGTTAAATTGATCTAGAAAGTAGCAATTAAAAGGTATATGGGCTAAAAGCATGAATGAAAAATACGTCAAAGGTCAATCCTTTTGGGAGTTAGGCAGGGATCAGATAATTCTAGGGTTTGGAATTTTATACTTTGTAGGAGAAAGATGGCATTAAAATGCATGACTAAACGAGTAGTTGACGGGAAAACTACCTCTCTTTAACTCGACCCATGGCTACAAAAAGGGGCCTTGATTTACAAACTTGGATCGAACATAGAGGAAAGACTGAGAGGTTAAATTGGATGGTTAATGAAATCGTTCATAACAACTCATGGAACATCAGTAGATTTAGCGTTTTGAGACAAGAGACGAACTGATGGCTATAAAAATTGAAAATGACCAAGAAGAAGACTTTTGGGCATGGACTTGTAGCAAAAATGGGAATTATTGTTGCAAATCAATATGGAACAAGGTATGGAACAAAAGCGAGGGGGCGAATTCATTTATCATAAAATTCACACTCACAAAATGGCAGTACGCTTATATAGAATTATCAATAAATTCTTGCCAACCAAGCATAGACTTATCCAACATCATATTAATTTAGTTCCAACCTCTGTTCTGTGTTATCAAGGCATAAAGGACACATAACATCCTTACTTTCATAGCAAATACAGCGACTTAACATGGAAATGGTGTCATAATAAGCTAAAACGGCCAACGGTACTTTTGAAACTCTAAATATCGATTCAGAAATTGCTGAGATGATAGCTAAATTTGATTAAAAGTGCAAAAAAAGTGACATAGTTAAATGGTAATATCTACTATTGTATGAGAGATTTGGCAAGAGAAAAATAGACAGATTTTTAACAAAAAAGCAATTCAGAATGGATCATTTGCCAACATGCAAGATGAGGAAATATGTAAAGAGCGAGAGAGAGGCTCACCGAACCACTAGGCCGGTGGTTATGATAACACGAGCCAATGGTTCTCTCCTCTTTCGGGTTTGGTGTTTCTCTAGCATGTTCCTATTTTAGTTACAATCATTTTCTTTCTCACAAATAATAATTACATAGTGAAATATTTAAATACCTATTGTAAGACTGCGCATATAACAAATGATTACATTTTGTAAAGTATATCGCATATCATAAGTGATATACAATATTTATGTCAAATCAAAGAAGTAAGCACCTAACTTATTACTTTTTCAGTGGCTTTGATCTTTCATGTTATAAGGTCTTTCATGTTATAAGATCATCTACTGTAATATCTTACAAATCTTGAAGATCATTAGTAGTAGAGAAGGAATGGATTTTGCTGCAATTTTTTTGAATAATTCAATTAAAAATATCCCGGTCCACCATGAGAGTTTGGAAAAGTAAAGAATGAGTTAAACTAAAATGTGCTGTGCAGTGAAAAATCAAGTTTTAGACAATGGAAGCACACCACCCAATGATCTAGTCTATTGAAAATCTCAACAATTCTAATCCAACAAAGAGAATGAAAGAAAAATCAAAGAGCACAAATTATAAATAGACGGCAGAAAAGGAAAGAACACACCGATATAACGAGGTTTGGCTATGCCTACATTCTCGGACCTGACAACCTTTGTTACTTCTTCACTTCAAGAAGGATACAATATCAGAAGAAAATAAATCGCTCAATATAAATTTCTCACTCTACAATAGATACAGAAATATGTATCTTATTGAAGATATTTTGTAGAGAACTCTCATATTGTCTTGTGAAGAAAAAAGATGAGCAAAATGTAGGATCGATTTCACCATAGAGGTGGGGTGAATAGGGTGATACTATTAATTATAAAAATTTATCGTGGAAGTATATAAATAATCGCATCACTGATTACAGAAGAATAATAGCAGCATAGATAATAGCAGAATATAAAAATGCAGAAAAAGAACAACACAGATTTTACCTAGCTTCGGAAAAACCCTGCCTACGTGCTGCACCCAAGGTTTCTACTAGAAATTAAGTAGTTGGACGCTTACACACGTAAACTCATGACACCCGCTATCGACTAACCTATCTCTATGCTCAAAACCCTGCCACAACTCAGCCACTGAGTTGCGAATTCTCGAACTACACCACCGTAGTTCGTCCCCTAGCCACACGACTAGAATTTACACAAGTTTAAAAATAAAATTACAAATTAAAAAAATTTAAGAAAACAAAACCCTAATTAAAATATTAAAGCCTAAGTATATAGGATGGCCCAATAAAAAATAAATGACAAAAATTAAATCCCTTTTTCTTTCTTTTATTCGGTCGGCTTTCTTTTTCGTTAGTTATAATGGGTGCTTCAATTTTCTTTGCTCGTTCGTCTGAAATCAGGGCGTTTGAATTTCGAAGAGGCCGACTTCAGTTGCTCGATCAAATGAATGATTTATCACGTCACTTGCTTTGTCGATCGTAAGTTTCTCTTGATTTGCTCATGGCTCCTTGAAATTCGTAAAGTTCGGTATGAATTTTGTATATGATTTATTCTCTTTGCTTTTCTGATTAGCTTGCTTGAACAAGATGCTTTAGACCGATGATGTTAATCGTTTATATAGGATTCGAATTCCTATTTTTTCGTTCGTTTGATAATTTGTTGAATTCGTCTCGGCCATTTGATTATTCATGAATGATGGTGATTTCTTTAGACTTGTTCAATTCATATATTGTTGCTTGATTATCATTATTTGATTCTGACTTGTTTATTTTCTTGGCCACCACAGCTTGATTTTCTGGCATTCAAACTTGACTTTGTTTTGATAAATTACCGCTTGGATTTTTGACCCACGGCTTCTTCTCAATTTTGATTTTGGCCTCTGTTACTTCGGCACTGTCACTGCTAGTTTGAAACTGTTACATGACTTTATTTGTATTAATTGTTTGCCGGCTTCGATTATGGTGTTTAAACTTGTGGATTGTTGATTGACCTGTTCTGTTCATTTGAGCTATTGTTTCATTTGCAGTTTGTAATTTGTCGAGCACCATTTATATACATATATATGTGTGTGTGTGTGTGTGTGTGTGTTGTACATTGACTTCATGCATGTTTGGTTGCCAGGTCTAGTTGCTGTATTGTACTGGTGCACTTGATATCATTTGATGAGGCTCCTAAACTAATGGATACTGGTGACTGTAGTATCATGTAGTGTCTGGTCTTCGATTTGAGTTGCGGTTTGGTTTTCTGGTCTCATTGTCCATTTGATTGCATTGCATTTGAACTGAGAATTTCGACTTGTATTCAGTTGCATGCGGTCTCATTGTGTTCTGTACTTGTAGTCTTTGGTTGTCACTACTGTGTATTGCTTTCCTCTGATCATATATGCAGACTTCTTCATGTATATTGATTATGTTACATGATTGTTGAGCTGGTCTTCATTCATCTGCTATGTCTTGATCATCTTGAACTGTTTGCATTTCCATGAGTCTGGTTCATGTGTATGCATTGACTGATAAGGCAGTGCCATTGATATTTGAGTCTGCTCTATGGCCATCTCCATTTTTTACTGTTGGTCTGCATTGCATCTGGAGCTTATTCATTTTTGATTTTAGATTGGTCGAGTTGCTTCACATTGACTGTTGCATTGTGGTCATGTACATTTGGTGGAGATGTTGTATGGTTGTTCCTTTGTTATACACTTGACCATTTGTTGTTTGGTTGATGTGTTGTTTCATGGGCTTGTTCCTTCATGTGGTAGCTGGACTTGATACTCTGTTGTTGTTATTTCGTACATGCTTGTTGCATTACTCCATCTATTCATGTAGTCTGGTCTGGTCATCATGTAGTTGTGTATGCATATGTCTCTATTCATGTATAGGACTTGTATACTTGTCTATGATTTGATGTACTTGAGTCTGGTACCTTTTGAAGCTTGCATCTGTAGCATAGCATGTTGAACCGGTCTGGTATAGATTGCTCTGACATGCTAGTTTGAGTTTCTTTGAGTCACTTGTACATTTTCAAATTGCTGTTTCAATTTGAACTGGTCGACAAACATGCGCTTATATGTTTTTGTTTGATGATAATAAACATATATATTCATTTAAATGTATTTGGTAATGTACTATTTTGTTTTTTTTCATAGATTAAATAAATATTTGTTGAATAAAATAAATTACACAGAATTTGAATTTGAATTCAAACAGAACAAGTTACACAGTTTTTGAATTCAAACAGAAATTTTATTCAAACAAATATTTTTTACAATCTTGAATAGTACAATTTCAAGCTCTCACTATACATATACATTTTTGAATACATCACGATTTCAATTTGCATTTATAACCTCACTACATATCACTCACACTCGTAAGTCATCAGAGAACAAGCGTGAGCAAGAGCAACGCAAGTCAGAGCAGCGATCATCAGGAAGCCCCAATTTTGAATCGAAGACAGAAGCCCTAAATTAGTGGCAAAGAGAATCAGCCGACATTATTCTCAGAGAAGAAAGGGACAACAATGGATCGGGTTAATGAAAAACAAGGGGCCGGCCTTGTTAATTATAAAAGGCCTTAAGTTATTTTTTTAGGGTTCAATTATAAAAGGGTTTTTTAGTTTTTATTCTAAGCAAAAATTACGCAGTTGTATTTTAATTTTTGCTCCGGTTTTAATTTTGAAGTTTGTTTTTCTTTTCGAGTCGAAGAATTTGTAAATCACCACCTAGGGATTAGGTAGTGTCAGATTGTCTATTTAGAATTAGTTCAGTGAGCAAGGTGTGCGAGTTTGCAAAGCTCTATAGGCGGGAGCAGTGTTTGCGAGTAAGCGAAACTCTATAGGCGGGAGCAGGGTGTGCGAGTTTAGTAGAGTGTTTGTGAGCGGGAGCAAAAGGGTCTGCGAGTCTAGTAGAGTGTTTGTAAGCGTGATACTGTTTAATTCTAATAGAAATCTGGGAATGCAGCAGTAGGCAGGGGTTGCCGAAGCTGGGTAAATTTTGTGTGTGATTTATTTTTCAGCATATTTATTTCTGCAATTATATTTCTGTGTTTAATTCGAGAAAATTTGCTATAACCCTATTCACCCCCCCTCTAGGGTTAATCTAGATCCTACAAGTGGTATCAGAGCCTGGTATTTCTCTTTAACTCTAGAGTCATGAATTCGTCAAATAATGCTTTTTCTGAGGGGCAATCTATTGTTAGGCCACCCATGTTTAACGGGAATGATTATGCTTATTGGAAAGTTAGGATGAGTATTTATCTTAGTTCCGTTGATTATGATGTTTGGGATATTATTGAAACTGGCTATAAACCTCCCACTATAATCGTTGGTGGTACTGAGATCCCTAAACCTAAGGATAGGTGGGATGCTAACGATAAGAGATTGAAAACGACAAATGCTAAAGCCATGAATGCTTTGATATGTGCTCTTGATAAAAATGAATTTAATAGAATTTCTCATTGTACAACAGCACAGGAAATTTGGCACACTTTGGAGGTGACACACGAAGGAACTTCTCAAGTCAAGGAGTCTCGTCTAGCCCTATTCAGCAATGAATACGAGAACTTTGTGATGGACAAAGGCGAGAGCATAAAGGACATGTTTGGACGCTTTTCAACTTTGGTGTACAACGCTAGAGCACTTGGGAAAGTATTCACTGAGGTAGAGCTTGTGCGGAAGATACTACGAGTCTTACCAATGAACTTTGAGGCAAAAGTCACGGCAATCCAAGAATCGAAAGATCTGAGTAAGCTAAGCATGGAGGAGTTGATTGGAAACTTGATGACATATGAGCTTGAGCTAAAAGCAAAGGAAGAACGCAACAACTCCGAACCAAAGAAAAAGACGATTGCCTTAAAGAGCAAAGAAGAAAGCGATGAAGAAGGAGAAGATCCAATTGAAGAGCTCGCAATGGCTGTCAATAATCTTAGAAAATGGTCGAGATTCAAGCCACGCAAGAAGAAAACAAATCGTAATAGGCCAAAAGATTCTGACAATTCCGATAATGAACCGACGTGCTTTAACTGCAAGAAGCCCGGGCACTTCATACAAAAATGCCCACTTCTCAAAAACAACAAAGGAAAGAAAAAGACGAAGAAGGTATTTGCAGTGACTTGGGATGATGAAGAAGGAGAAGAAGCTTCGGATAGCAGCTCAGAGGAGGCTAACTTGTGTCTTATGGCGAAATCAAATTCAGATTCAAGCTCAGAGGAATCTAGTGAGGAAGGTGAGTATTCCTATAGAGATCTTGTTTTTATGTGTTCTGATCTTACTAAAGTAGTTGATGCTCTTGAATCTAAAATTGAAAAACTGAAAACTGATAGGAGAGAACTTGCTCGTAAAAATTTTAGGTTAGAAACTGAACTTGAAAATATTCAAAACCTAGAATGTAAAAGATGTAAAGTTTTAGATTCAGAATTGACAAGACTTAAGAATAACTCTGAGAATCTTGAAAAAGAAAACTTGAATCTTAAGGAAACCATCGACACTAGGAAAAAGGATTTTATAAATCGATGCACCTCACTTGTCACTGAAAATACAACACTAAAAACCAAAGTCCAAAATCCTGAGAAATCTTTGAATAACTTTTCAAGAGGTGAAAAATCTTTCAACATGCTATTGGGAAATCAAATTTTTGCTAACAACAGAAAAGGACTTGGTTTTGGGAAAACACAAGCCGAGGATAATGCAAAAGGGAAAAGTGTCTTTGATAAATGTGAAATAATTGGACATCATGTTGAAAATTGTAGTCATAGGAACAAGAACACAAAATTTATACAAGTTTGGGTTCCTAAGAATTCTACAAACAAATTTCATGTCTATTGGAACAAGAATAAAAGGACTAAACAAGTTTGGGTTCCAAAGGGTTTGTTTATTCATAATGCTTCTGCCACTAACAATCATGGACCTAGAAATAGGTCACAAAAATCTTTCATCGTGTAGGTGTGGTGGCAGGCTAAGGAACAACAACGGTGGTCTCTGGATTTTGGTTGTTCCAGAAACACAACGGGCAACATAGCAAAGTTCCTTAGCCTAGTATAAAGGTGACGGAATCACAATGGGCAATCACGAGAAATTATCGTAAAGGTAAAACAGGTGAAGATATATTAAATGTGATAATCTGCACCATATTCTGAATTAAATCAGCCAAAATTGCGATAATGATGTGATGTCTTTAATTCTGACTTATTGATATGATTTTTCCTTTGACTTGTTCTTACTTTGATTTGTGCTTAAATGATGACCAATCAGATTTTCAAATGTGAACTAATCCATATAAATTTGTTTGGCCAAATGATGGTTACTCATGCTACACATAGATATAGTTGTTTTGACATTTTGGTCACTACTTGTAAATTTGCACGATTTCATGTGAAAGTTGCTAAAAGGTTTTTTTAAGAAATTGTTGAACTTCAAGAAATTGTTTTTGAATTAATTATGATGTTGACTGACTGTTGATTACTCATGAATATAATTGTTTATCCTATGCTTTCTGAAATTAACACCATGATATTTGTTTGAGTGTGAACATGGCTTCAATTCAAAATCCAAAGAATGTCATTTAAATTGTTGCTAAATTTGAGTTTGAAATTTTTGATGCACACTTCATGTCTGGTTTACCAAATCCAGTTAGTGATATTTTGGATTGAAAAAGAAATTCAGATGCAGTTCATACTGGTAATCTAGTTGATAGAAAACTTACGAGTTGAACGTGATTAATTTTTGAAACATTCATTTGGTGCATCGTTTTTCCAAAGAAAATATCTGCATATTTTTCACTTGAAATAATTTTTCATTTAGCAGAATTTTTTTTCATATACCCCCTTCGAGAAAATAATTGTTTGACCATATTTTCAGATCAGTCATTTTTATTTTATTTTAAATGACAAATTTTGACTGGTCCGACTCCTAATTATCAAAGAGATAAATAGTGATTGAAAAAGTGATGAGTGTTGATATTTAACATACATTACTCAAGAGAGTATATTTGGAAAATTTCTTTAGGAATTAAAACAAGAATTATAAAACTTTTTGTTGGGTAAAGATTCCATGACCATTTCTATATCTATCATTATTTCTATCGACCATGGTTTATCAAATATTCAATATAGTTTGTCGATATGTGGTACTATAATCAGGAATCATTTGTTTTTCATGTCATATTTTTAAAAATAAATAAATAAATAAATATCCAAAGTATTCACTCTCATTTAAAAGTCCTCACGGTTATGCATGGGTGAATTACTTGGATTTTTGATTATGTGCTTCCATGCTCATTTAAAAGTCCTTACGGTTATGCATGTATGGAACGCATATCAAAATTAATTGATTTAATAGACAAGTTGATTCTAATCCCATTTAAAAGTCCTCACGGTCATGCGTGGTTAGAAGATACTTGATTTCATTTTTAAAATTAAATTGGAATACTACTAATCTCATTTAAAAGTCCTAACGGTTATGCATGATTAGCAGATATTCAAATTCCTGATATAAATGTACCACAAATAGATACAACTGTATGATTTTATATGAACATCATATCCATCATTTCTAAAAGTGGAATATGCGCCTAACAAGGGTAGTTATGGTTTTTGTTTGATTCTTATTGAAGTTTAATATTTATATTCAATTTGAGATTAATGTTGGATTAATATCGATCACTTTATCTCTATTTTTCTCTCACACTATTATTCTTTTGCTGATAACAAAGGGGGAAAGAAAAGTTAAGATTTTGTCAAATAGAATCAAGCAAAGGTCAAATGATTTTCCCATATGCATCAAATACATTTGTATATATTTCTATTTATATGCATATATGTAGGGGGAGCATCATGTAGAGAGGAAGCATTTAAATAGGGGGAGCAATTAGAGTATATAATTGGTTAGAGTATATAATTGGTCAAATACATTTTAACACGGTCAAAATCTTAAATATATGTTTGTTATCATCAAAAGGGGGAGATTGTTGAATATGCGCTTATATGTTTTTGTTTGATGATAATAAACATATATATTCATTTAAATGTATTTGGTAATGTACTATTTTGTTTTTTTTCATAGATTAAATAAATATTTGTTGAATAAAATAAATTACACAGAATTTGAATTTGAATTCAAACAGAACAAGTTACACAGTTTTTGAATTCAAACAGAAATTTTATTCAAACAAATATTTTTTACAATCTTGAATAGTACAATTTCAAGCTCTCACTATACATATACATTTTTGAATACATCACGATTTCAATTTACATTTATAACCTCACTACATATCACTCACACTCGTATTTTGTCTTCAACTGCATGCCAGTTTGAATCCAGCATCTGAGAAATCTGCAAAAATATTCACTAACGCAGTAAAATTGAAAAAGAAATATTTTTGCAATATAAAATGAAATACGATTTTTGAAAATATGATTTGCCTCAGTTATTTGGGTTGTTCGTCATCATTCACACTTGAATTCATCACAAAGTCGTGCACATAGATATTACAGGGACAGGTAATCATAAGTGGCTGCAATACACACGTGTACGTTCATACACGTGTGCACTGCCTCGCCAACTCGTGTGCGCAGCCAAAAATAGCAAGCGTGCAAGCACAACTTCAACAAACAAGGCAATGCACTATGCAATGTACAACAAGTCCAGCAGCCCAAATGAACAATACTACAATATCAAGGGCAAGTGCACACATTACAACAGCAACAAGGCAGATCACAAAAAAAAAAATGCATGCCACCAAGTAAACAAACTCAAGATTACAGGGCAGTGGACAGTACAAGCCTGCAGAATGCAAATGGACTCGACCAAGTATACAAGTGCTACAAGCAGCAATATGCAACTGCAGACTGCAGCATAAACTAAAAGACCAATATATATGCACAGAAGCAACTACAATTATGCAATAGTGAAAAGCACAAGTCAAGTGAAGTAAACAACAATGTCGAGCTCACTGCAACTCAAGGAGATAGTCAACCAACAGTGCAACAGATCAAATGGCACAGTGCACCACTGATTTGAAGAACATATGAATCAAAACCAGAAGTACAAGATCAGTTTGAATGGTTGGACAAATGCACAATTAAACCAAAGTGCAATAGAATGAGAAGACCATAATGCAACAGTGTAGCAGTGCAAATCACGATCAATAACCCAAATGAAGATCACAAGTATGAACAGTTAATGATTCAACTGGCCAGGTCATATATACAAATGTCAATGTCAATGCCAGAGACAAAGTACCACAAATATATCAACTCAACAAGAACAGTACAGTCATAAAGTATGCAAAGAGCTCGAGCATGAGATATGCAGTGTACATGAATGAATCAATAAACCAAACTGGAAGACCTCAAGTGACATGGTGAAGCAGTATAAAACCAAAGTTACAAGCATACAAAATCATCAATGCAATGCAACACAAATGGGTTCACATATACCAAGCCACGACCAACAGAAACAAAGCATGTACACAAGTATACAACTACAGGTCTCAATATTAAAGAAACAACTCAGCATTGAATTGAATACAAGTTCGACTAAAAGTGCAGACGACAGCTACTCAATGATACAGTAGCAAGCTACAATGGATGCAGCAATACCAAGTGAAACAAATGTAGAACTGACAAATGTATCAACTCAAATACAGCCAGTACAGAAGTTCTGAATCAAAAATGAAGACCACAAGTGATGTAAACAGTGAACAACGGTGCAATGTTCAAAAGGAGACTAGTGAAGATGGCCAGAGATGAAGACAGGGACAAACACAAGATAGCCGAAGCAGTGTCAAGTCAGAATTTTCGAAAATAGGATGCTAAAGTTCAACAGTACAGAGAATTCGAATTCATGACAGTATCAAATTCGTATCTTTGAAATAATCAGCAAAATTAAAAAGGGAAAGTTTCTTTTTTTTTTATACAAGAAGAATCGAACGTGTAAAAGTTAAAGCCGTGTGTATCAAGATGTCACAAAAAATCAGGAAAGACGTGCGCAACAGGCATTAGAAAATTAGGAAAGTGATGAAGTCGTGAATTCATATAAATTCAACCCGAAGGTATCATCATCGGCAAGTGCTTAAATTCACAATCGAACTATCTATCGCAATCCCAATTTACATCATCGGCTATCGAGTTAAAAATCGAGTTCAATCGAAGCAAGCAATCAAACAAGCAACAAAAGAAACTACATACCGAAATCATCAACAACTCGAACGAGCGAGCAACAAGCGTAAATCATCAGAGAACAAGCGTGAGCAAGAGCAACGCAAGTCAGAGCAGCGATCATCAGAAAGCCCCAATTTTGAATCGAAGACAGAAGCCCTAAATTAGTGGCAAAGAGAATCAGCCGACATTATTCTCAGAGAAGAAAGGGACAACAATGGATCGGGTTAATGAAAAACAAGGGGCCGGCCTTGTTAATTATAAAAGGGCTTAAGTTATTTTTTTAGGGTTCAATTATAAAAGGGTTTTTAGTTTTTATTCTGAGCAAAAATTACGCAGTTGTATTTTAATTTTTGCTCCGGTTTTAATTTTGAAGTTTGTTTTTCTTTTCGAGTCGAAGAATTTGTAAATCACCACCTAGGGATTAGGCAGTGTCAGATTGTCTATTTAGAATTAGTTCAGTGAGCAGGGTGTGCGAGTTTGCAAAGCTCTATAGGCGGGAGCAGTGTTTGCGAGTAAGCGAAACTCTATAGGCGGGAGCAGGGTGTGCGAGTCTATTAGAGTGTTTGTGAGCGGGAGCAAAAGGGTCTGCGAGTCTAGTAGAGTGTTTGTAAGCATGATACTGTTTAATTCTAATAGAAATCTGGGAATGCAGCAGTAGGCAGGGGTTGCCGAAGCTGGGTAAATTTTGTGTGTGATTTATTTTTCAGCATATTTATTTCTGCAATTATATTTCTGTGTTTAATTCGAGAAAATTTGCTATAACCCTATTCACCCCCCCTCTAGGGTTAATCTAGATCCTACAGTTATCACTACATACATCATATATATGTACATACATTTATCTATGTATGCTGTGTACTTCATTTTTGTTGCAGTCAAAAATTTAGGCTGCTTGTTTCATTGGTGCATGTTTTTGCATTCACCACTTTGCATTGGCCACTGTAAATCTATGCTCTGATCCTTTGATTCATTTGAGCTTCATGTATATACTCATGTTATATGTCGCAGTCCGACTGTGAAGTCTGCTTGGAGTCTTGATACATTGATTAGTATTGCATGCACTTGAGTTGAATCCAGCTTATTGCTCAGGTTTGACCTTGTGCTCATATTGTGACTTAATATTTATTTCACTTGAGTAGAACCCGGCTTTTGATTTGTGTTTGACCTTGTGCTCACCTGTCCCTGCAATTTTATCAAGTGTATATCGGTATGCATGGTCTTATGGCATGTACAGTGATACACTGTGCATGTCACAAGTTGTTTGTGTATGATGAATTCAAAATGATGACGAACAACCCAAATAACCGAGGCAAATAATATTTTCAAAGTACATTTTATTTTTCACTGCAAAAATATTTTCTTTTCAATTTTACCATGTTAGTATTATTTTGCAGATTGCTCAGATCTGGATTTAATCTGGAATAAAGTCAAAGATAAATACGAGTGAATAAGCGATATGTAGTGAGGATAGTTGTGTAAATTAAAATGTATTGTAATTGAAATTTTGTATATATAGTGAGAGCACAAATTTGTACCATTTAAAATTATAATAAATATTTATTTGAATAAAATATTCGTTTGAATTTAAATTCTATGTTATTTATTTTATTCAACAAATATTTATGTAATTATGTGATAAATAAAATAGTACATTAAAAAATACATTTAAATGAATATATATATATATATATATGTTTATTATCATCAAATAAAAATCATATACTTGCACATTCAACACAAAAGTCTTCATATTTATAGGAGCAAGAATGAAGATTGCCTTAGAGATAAGGATGAAACATTTCTGGATTCGCTTGATTTGATTCAATACAAATATTTGTGTTAGTTTCCACATATCTTTATTTGATTTATTCCTCAAATCAGTTAATATCTATTGTGATATTAATTGATTCTCTTTCCAATTTGTTTCTCATATTTAACTGATTACAGGAATCAATTAATATATTCTCCTTAATAAATTTGGAATAGATTTAAATCGTTCAAATTTAACACTCCATCTCAATTTAAATATTTTCATCAATCAAAAAAATTGGTTGTTGGGTCAGCGCCCCATGGCGCTAAATATCTCGTACCACACTAATCAAGTTTGAGCAATGCTCAAACTTGTCCTTTGGTACCAACTTTGTCAACATATCAGCTGGATTGTCTTTTGTGTGTATCTTTGATAGCTTTATCTTATTTCTGTCTTCTTCAAGCATGAGAAAGAAACTCCTAGCATCATTGTGCTTTGTCCGTGAGCTGTAGGCTTCATTCTCAACAAGATGAATGACGCTTTGACAATTTGAAAACAAATCCACCGTCTTCTGCATCATTGATAAATCCTCCAAAAGCTGCAATAAATACAATCCTTCCTTGGTCGCTTCCACATTAGAAATAAACTCTGCCTTATTGGTTGATAAAGCTACAACAGACCATAGCTTGGATCTCCAAGAAATCGAGACTATGCCAAGTGTATAAACATAGACCGAAATCGATTTCCTACCATCTCTATCTCAAGCATAATCTGAATAACCCCTTGGAGTTATGTCGCTACCTCCAAACAACAAGCCAATATCAGAAATGTATCTCAAATATCGTAGAATCCACTTTACTGCTTGCCAATGAGTCTTGCTTGGGATAGACATGTATTTGCTAACAACATCAAACGGAGGAGCTAAATTAGGCCTTGTGCATACCATAGCATACATAAGGTTTCCAACTGCACTAGAGTAAGGAATATTAGACATATCCCTTTTATCTTCATCCGATGTGAGACAAAATCTCTATATAGTTGAAATTGAGAGCCTAATGGAGTAGCCACCAGTTTATCTTTCTCCATGCCAAACCGAGATAGGACTTTCTCGATATACTGAGTTTGAGTTTGTCTCAAAACTCTTTGCTTTGTATCCCTTTGAATCTCCATCCCTAGAATTCTTTGTGCATTTACCAAATCTTTCATATCAAACTCCTTGCCGACCTCCATCTTCAACTCTTAAATCCTAGTCATGCTCTTAGAAGTTATCAACATATCATCAACATAAAGCAACAAATAGATGATGTCTTCATTACACTTCTTTAAATAGACACATTGGACCTTAAAGATTCTATAGTAACCATGCGAGATCATGAACTTATCAAATTTCTTATACCACTGTTTAGGAGACCGTTTTAGATCATAAAGAGATTTGTTAAGCTTACAAACATGACTGGGCCTGCTGCTGTCAATGAACCCCTCTGGCCGATGTAGGTAAATGTCCTCCTCGAGGTCACCATGAAAGAATGATGTCTTGACATCTAATTGTTCCAACTCCATGTCAAAGTGGGCAACCAATTCCAAAGGAATGCGAATGGAAACTGGAGAAAAATATATCATGGAACTCCACACCTTTCCTCTGAACATAACCCTTCGCCACTAATCTCACCTTGTACCTCATGTCGCCATTGCCACCATGTTTCACCTTATAGATCCACTTACATCCAATTGCTCTCTTGCCATAAGGAAGTGGCACTAAATCCCAAGTGTGATTTTTGTGCAAAGACTCAATTTCCTCCTCCATGACTACTAACCAACTGGAACTATCAACTGAATTAATGGCGTCTCTATAGTCTCTGGGCTCATCATGAAGTATGCTTAATGTTAGGTTGCTATGTGATCAAATTCAATGTCTTCAATACTTAATCCCACAAAATCATAAATCCATATAGGTCTTCTCCTTTCTCTGATTGGTCGAGTTTGAATTTGAGCTCCACCTTGAGATTGATCCTCTGTCCTCTCCTCATCAACCATGGTGTCATCGAAAATACCATTTTTACTTGTATGGAAGTATGATGATCTACTTTTTGTCTGGTACTCTGAATTTGTCCTCTCAACATCATTATTAAGTGAAGAAGAAGGCTCCACCTCCAACATAGCCTTTTCATCAAATGTGACATGCCTGTTAGTAATAATCTTCTAGGTAGTAGGACACCACAACCTATAACCCTTAACTCCTCTTCTATAGTCAAAAAAAATACACTTGCGCGATCTTGGATCCAACTTTCCTTTGCTCTCATGCACATAAGCTGGACAACCAAATACTTTGAGAAAGGAATATGAAATACGCTCTCACTTTCATACTTCTTCAGGAATCTTCATATCTATGGCGGTAGAAGGTGTACGGTTGATGAGGAAAACCGCCGTAGATAATGCTTCTGTCCAAAATCTCTTCTTTAATCTAGCAGTTAGACGTAAGAAATGAGTTTTATCTAACAAAGTCTGATTCATCCTCTCTGCAACTCCATTTGACTGAGGGTCACCTGGTGTAGTGTAGTGCCTCTTGATTCTCTCGAACTCACAAAATTTGGTGAATTGTCGAGAAGTTAGTTCATCACTATTATATGACTGAGTAAAATTTACTTTCTTTCTAGATTGCTTCTCAACAAGAAATTTTCAGCTTTGAAACCTATTAAAGTTTCACCCTTGAACTTCATAAAGTAAACCCATACCTTTCTAAAATAATCATCAACAAATGAAACAAAATACCTGACGCCTCCAAAAGATAGGCATGGTGCAGGATCCCAAGCATTAATGTGAACATACTCTAAAACATCTTTAAACTTATGCTCTTCAATGCCAAAAGAAACCTTCATCTGCTTTCCAATCGTGCATCCTTCACAAAAGCCAAGTTTTGAATGATGTATACCGTCAATCAAACCTCACTTTCTTAATACTTTCAAACTGTGCTCTCCAATGTGTCTCATACGAAAATGCCACAATCTGGTAGAATCATAATCAACAGAATGAACAACATAAGAAGACTCCGCAACTATAGTGGTACCCTTCAACAAATATAAATTTCCAGCTTTTACTCCTTTCATCACTATCAGTGAGCCATTTGTAGTTTTTAATGAATCCTTTTCTATTACACACTTCAAGCCAAGATTGCACAATGCTCCAATGAAGATCAAATCACGCCTCAAATCAGGAACATGTCTGACATTACACAAAGTATGAACAACACCATCAAACATCCTGATCTTCGCCGTTCCAATACCAATCATGAAACAAGTATCATTATTTCCTATGAGACCTCTCCTTCATCAAACTGATGATAAGTGAAAAAAGAGTGTCTATCAGACGTCATATGATAGGATGCTTCAGAGTCAATAATCCACTTAGTACTCTTTATAGAAGAGAGAGAAGCTGTAAAAATGTCAAGATAACTCTCTGAATCTAATGTTTTCGCTGTAGTAGCTGAAGCCTTTTGGGTAACGGCTTTATTTTTATTCTCCAACTTGGAGCAACTTGGAATATAATGTCCAGGTCTTATACAATAGTGACAAACTCCCTTCAGAGCTCCCCTTGACTGAGATCTTAACTTGGCTCTATATCCACCATATTTGGGTCTACTCTTAACCCTTTGCGTAATAAAGCCTTTAGAATCATTCTCTATGCTCATGTTTGTTAAATTTTCCCTCAACATCTCGTTATGCAAATTTGTCTTCACATCCTCCAAGCAAATAAAAGAGTGCCCATAGATCATAGAGTTAGCAACATTGTTATACTCTGCAGGCAAAGAACATAAAAGAATGACAGTTTGCGCTTCATCCTCAATTTTTACTTCAGCTGCTCGAAGATTAATAACAAGTGTGTTTAGGGAATCCACATGAGTTAATACATAGGTTTCAGGCTTAATCTTGAACGAGTAAAGTTGTTGTAGGATTATGCGGTTGATGGAAGATTTGTCGTAGAACTTTTTCTGAAGAGCATCCCATAATTTCTTATCAGTTTTCATAGGAGAAAACTCCCTAAGTATTTCATCAGAAAGGCTAAGTTGGATGGTAGTAAGAACATCCTCTTCTAATTCCTCAATCTCTTCAGATGCTAATTTCTTCAATTTGTCCGGATCTGAGACAACCTTAAAAGTCCTCTCTTTCTTCAACATCACTTCCATCTTCATCTTTCATATGCCAAAATCTCTCTTTCCATCAAATCTAAAACTCCATAATTGGTAGAGCTTCTACCAGTGCTATTCTTTGTAGGATTAGACATGGCTGAAATAGTCTTTAAACAGAACAATAAGCTCTGATACCGAACTGTAGTGAAAAATCAAAGTTTTGGACAGTGGAAGCAGAACACCTAATGATATAGTATGTCAACAACCTCAATAATTCCAATCCAACAAAGAGAATAAAAGAAAAATCAAAGAGCACAAACTATAGATAGATGACAGAAAATGAAAGAACACACCGATATAACGAGGTTTGGCTATGCCTACGTCCTCCTATCTAACAACCTTTGTTACTTCTTCCACTACAAGGAGAAACAGAATTTCCGACAGCCAGAAGCCGTCGGAAGCCGTCGGCCTCCGTCGGAAAAAGCCGTCGGAAAAGACTGCGTCGGGGAGCAGTACTTCCGACGGCTTCCGACGGATGGCGCCGTATATTATTCCGACTTATTTCGACGGATTCCGACGGGCGCCTGAATCCGTCGGAAATACTGAGTTATAGACCGACTCAATGCGCCGGAAGCCGTCGGAAAATTTGACCGATAAGCCGTCGGAAGCCGTCGGAAATCTGCAAAATTTTTTTTTTATTTGCTGCAATCATAGCCTTCCAACCACATTTCTCTTCCAAGTACTCCGATATCAATATTTCACAACCCGATATACAATAATCCAATCAAAAATCCAAACCTAAACTATAACATATTTAACAAACGCACAAATAAATAAAAATACAATCAAAATAAGATAAAAAACATACATATCCATTCTAACATTAACAATAACTGTTCCACCATATTGTTACATAAATTTATCAATATTCTCATGCGTATGTTCTAATAAAACCAAGTGTATCATACATAATTATACAAATCAATAATTACCTGCACCGTCTATCAAATCATTCTACACAAACAAAACATACCTGAACGACGAACAAGCAAGCAATGAGTCAATCTCCTCCAGATCCAGAGCCAGCCGAGGAAGGAAAGCGGCCACCAAACTGCTGCATGTACTCTAACAACTGTGCGGTCTGCAAGGCCTGTTGACGGTTCTGCTCCTTCAATTGGGACACTCTAGTCCGCAATTCTTCTATACTTGCTAAATCGCTTTGTGGTCTGCTCCGCCGTTCCCTACTATGACTACTAGACTGCAATAATTGAAAAATAAATAAAATCCAAGTTTATTGTTTTGAAAAGGTAAACATATCATATTTTAAGTATTTTAATAAAAAGTAAATTATTTACCGCTAAATTATCAAATCCGTATCGTCGACCATGCTCAGCTGGAGTCATAACGGACTCAAAAATAACGTCCTCCTCATCGGTCGTCAGCTGTTCTCGACCTGTATCAGCAAGGAGTTTCTGCCGCTGCTCCATAAACATCTCCTGCATTAACAAATTAATAATATCATATCTTATTTCATCATAATTTAACAATTAAAACAATTACTAATAGTGAATAAAATGAAATATGCTTACATGGCTTTTGCTGGATTTATCGTCCTGCCATGTGTACGAAACAGTCCCGTCTGGATTAACATGCTCGACAGCATGCATACGGGTGAACACGTCCATATAGCTGACAGGACCCTATGCCTCGGCTTCCTGAATTTGATTGTTACATACAATTATTATACATGTAGAATCATATAGCATAAACTATTTACATTTATTATTTAGTAAATTTACCAACTCCTGCCGATACTGCTGAAACGACTTCGATCCTCCGCGATGAGTGACGGGATTCTTATTTCTATTTGCAGAGTTTCTATCCGACTCTGCCTGTACATTCAAAATTTGATACATTATTTTTCAATCACGTCAAATTAATAATTCAAAAAAAAAAATAGTATACTTGCCTTCGCCTCGTCCGTCTCCCAGTAGCTCAACCAAGCTTGCCACACGCTCTCTCCCATCCACTTTGGTTTCTTACTATATTTCTTAATCTCAGATATCGTGTCCCTGTAGTTCTTGCGCATCTTCCTCATCCAGTATGCTCGTGCCAGCATCATATCATCTGTCTGGATGTCTATCTCAGCCTGTGTGAAAAAAAGATTACACTTTAAACGATAAACAGTAGAAAAACGACAAAAACGAATTAAAAATGGAAAACAGAAAAATTATACATACTAGAACATCCTGCCATATGCACTCTATGATGTGAGGAGGGATGGAATCCCACTTCGGCCAGCACGCACTCATCCTACTGCGATATGCTGCTCTAGAGACGTCCAGCACAACCTTAGAGGGAAGTAGGTCGAACCCCCTGTTTTTAAGTACGATATAGATAAGTACATACATATATCATAGAAAAAATAAGATGCTGAATAAAATTTAATTCTAATTACCCTTCTGCTCTAGGGACCAAAGATACAACAGCACGCTGTGGCTCTTGCGATGGGCCACTACCATCGCCTCCTGAAGATCGGGAAGAGCTCCTACCTCTATACGACATACTGATAAACCTGTGACATATACACATCATTATATAAGAGTATAAAAACATGATAATGAAATATATTTCATATGAAAATGACATCAACGGTACAAATTGCAGCTTAATTAATGACTGAAATGGAAATAGAAATGGAAGTGTGTTATACCTGATTCATAATACATCAAGAATTCAACATGCAATAGTAAACGGATTTGGTTTCATAGTTACATCAATTTAATAATACATCAAGAATTCAACATGCAAACAATAGTAAATGGATTTGGTTTCATAGTTACATCAATTTCATAATACAATAACAATTTAACACGGTTACATCAATTGCAAAAAAACAGATTCAGATTTGTATCAGTCATCATCGTCTTCTGATTCAGATTCGGTCTCGTTTTCGACGATATTTTCCTCTGCACTGTCAAACGCTTCTACCAAAACATTTGATTCATCGATCAAGGGACCAAAATCTGTATGATCGTCTGTAATTATTATTTCGTTATTTTGCTCCAAGATCTGCCTGATAAGCTTGTTCGTCGGGAATATTCTTCCCATCGAATGTGAATCTGGCCTTTGTTTTAAAAACTGCAGACCAATCTGCTTTATCTCTTTTTAGAGACGGATAAGGAGCGTAATAAACTTGCAATGCTTGTTTGGCTAGTACAAAAGGATCATACTTGTGATAGTGCGATGTATGCTTTATTTCGATAAGATTATAATCCTTGTGCACATTAATTCCAGAACCTGAAACATTCCTAAACCAATTGCATCTAAATGGAAACACCTCCTCCGCGGGTCGTGAGAAATATGTCAGTTGCAAAATTTGTGTCAGAACGCCATAAAAATCATTTAAATGATTTTCTGGATCGTCACTACCTTTAACAAATACACCAGTATTATTTGTTAACTTTTCTGCACCGTATTCTTTGGTGTTAAATTTATATCCGTTGACGAAATATATTGGATATGTCTTGACCACTCTTTTTGGTCCCATCGCAAGATTTTTCAACCCTTCGTCAACAACACAATTTCTCGGCTCATAAACGTAATTTGAAAACCAACCGGAAAATTCTTTACTGAGATCTCCGTTCGGATGTTCACGTTCATAAACACTGTTTATATAAACAAATTGTTACATTAGGTTATAAACGCGCATGCATATAAGAAAAGAATAAGACACAAATTATTATTTCAGATTACCTAACAAACGGTGCAACCTCGGCACAATTTAGAAGAATATAAGTGTGTGCTACATGAAGATCTCTATCGTCTAGCCATATTTCTACACATTTTCCAAAAGGCCGACCATGTTGTCTAAAAATAGATAACATTGCTTGAGTGGACTCTTGTTCGTCGCCTTCGTCATTACGAGGAACGCTTTCAAATGAAATATTCACATGGTCACTGAAATAGTGAGAGAAAAAGAACGAAGCTTCTTCTTCGATGCAAGATTTACATATCGAACCTTCAACCCGTGCTTTTTGCCTCACTTTTTTCTTCAGGTGATTCAAATATCTACGCAACATTAATTTATATTAACTTCATCTTTCAAATGCAATTAAATTACGTTATAACATATATATTACATACCTCTCAAATGGATACATCCATCCGTATTGGATAGGACCTCGAAGTCGTGCTTCAGATGGGAGATGAATAGGTAAATGTTCCATCACATTAAAAAAACCAGGCGGAAATATTTTCTCTAATTTGCAAAGCAATATAGGAATGTCCACTTCAAGTTTACGTAAACGTTGCACTTTTAAAGTAGTCGAACAAAGTTCTTTGTAAAACATACTAAGCTCCGTTACTACTTTCCAAACTTTTAACGGCAGTAGTTCTTTGAACATTATGTGGAATAAATTTTCCATCATTATGTGATAGTCGTGACTTTTCATTCCGCTTAATCTACCATTTTTAAAGTCAACACATCTACGAAGATTTGATGATATGCCATCAGGAAATCTTAACCCTTCCACCCATTTTAACACAGCTTTAACTTGATTATTATCTAATACGTAACAAGCTTTGGGTTTTTTATTGTCATTTGGTTTCATATGAAGCTCAGGACGTTTGCATAATTCTTCTATATCACGTCTTGATTTCAAATCATCCTTCGTCTTCCCTTTCACAATCAAAATTGTGTTAAAAACATTATCAAATACATTTTTCTCATTGTGCATCACATCTATGTTATGACGAAGCAGAAGATGTTTCCAATACGGCAACTCCCAATAAATAGTTTGTTTGCACCAGTTATGAACAACTGATTTGCCTTCAATTTCTATTTGCTCGCCAATTTCATATATCTTTGGATAGTCCTTAACAAGTTCATATATGTCTTCGCTTGACCATATCGTCGGTGGTTGTCTGGTTTCTACTATATTAGCTAAAAATTTTTTCTTGTCTCCTCTGAAGTGATGATTTACATGGAGAAAATATCGATGACAGTCAAATCATGAAATTTTTTTACCATGAGGTAAAGAAAACGCTCGTGTTTCATCCATGCAATATGGACATGCTAGACGACCGGCAGTACTCCATCCCGAAAGCATTGCATAGGCAGAAAAATCACTTATAGTCCACAACAAAGAAGCAAACATACGAAAATTTTTCTTCTTGGACACATCGTATGTTTCTACTCCTTCGTTCCACAGTGTTTTTAACTCCTCAATCAACGGTTGTAAATATACATCGATTCCTTGTGTCGGATCGTCGGGGCCAGGAACGACAACAGTAAGAAACATATATTGCGTTTTCATGCACATCCATGAAGGTAAATTATACGGTGTGACGATAATGGGCCATGATGAATATTTAGAACCAAATTGAGAAAATGGAGAAAAACCGTCCGTACATAATCTTAATCTAACATTTCGACTCTCCGCTGCAAAATTTGGATACGTTTTATCGAAATGCTTCCATGCTTCTCCATCGGCCGGATGTGTCAACGTACCCTCTTCCTCTATTCTCACACTATGTCATCTCATATTAGACGCAGTTACAGAAGATGCATATAATCTTTGAAGTCTTGGAGTTATGGGTAAGTAGTGCATACGCTTGTACGGAACTTCCTTCCCCTTCTTTTTTCTTGGTTTGTATCTCTCCTGGTTACAAACTTTACAATTTCTAAGGTTTGCGTCTTCTTTCCAAAACAACATGCATCCTTTTAAACATATATCTATTTTATGATACGGTAAACCAAAAGCCAACATAAGTTTTTTAACTTCGTAGTGATTTTCACACATTAGATTATCGGGCGGCATATGTCTTTTTACAGCTTGTACAACAGCCGTAAACCCAGCTTCAGTGATGTTGTATTTTGACTTCATCGCAATGTATTCTGCGATTACTGACAGCTGAGTGCCACTTTTGCAACCATCCCAAATAGGTTTCTTAGCTGCATCTAGTAAATCGTAAATTTTTTTAGCTTCAATATTTGGTTTTTCAACATTTCCATCATCGTCGTCAACTTGAACCATAGGAAACATTGATCGTGCTGCATCTTCGACCATATTTTCTATACGGGTCGTTGAAACTATTTCGTTAACGACACTTTCAGACTCCACAGAAGTATTTGCTACAACTTCTCCATGCCGATCTCAAACATAATATTCGGGTACGAAACCGTGTTGGCACAAATGAACTTTCACAATATCTGCTAACAAATACTTCAAATGTCTACACCTACTACACGGACAATGAATTTCTGGATCGTTTCCGTTATTACTTAAAGCGAATTGAACAAACACGTTTATACCATTATAAAAATCTTCTTTTATTGAGCCCCTCAGTTCTTTTCTTTGGTACATCCATCTCCTCCGATCAACAAAATAATCAATCATTTTTCCTATTTGACAAAATGAGAAGTTCAAAAATTAATATTTATTTTGAAGAATACAAATTCAAAAAAGATTATTTTCATGGTCCTATAATATTTTGAATTTAAAGAACAACTTCACAAATTTAAAAATATTTTCAAATAGGGCACATTTCATTTTTTAACGTACGTAACGATTAAAAATATATATAATTTTTTTTCATTGGTCAGACATGCTACTTCCCATTACAAACACAGTAAGCATTTACATTTCGTATATTACTTCGTCTCAAACGATTCAATAAAATTTCGGCAGCATTTCCCTTTTGTTCCCTGCATTGTACACAAATGAGTGTACGCAGGAAACAAAAAAGAAAAGTTAGGGCGAAATTTTATGAACCGTTTGGGACGAAATAGTATACAAAATGTAAATTTTTACTGTGTTCATAACTTGTCCAATACAGGGACAAATCCGACAAATATTGTACCAGATGAATATAAATGGTCGTTTTTCGAAAAAAACGACTATTTATACAACGATCATGTACAACACTCGTCAGACGGGGCCAAAAACTCTCTAAGAGACATTTGTCAGTTAACATGCGCGCATTTTACTCAAAAATACAGTTTTACTCACTGTTCACATTTACAAAAATATACATAAATTTAACACAGTTATTCGACGTATTACGCATCAAAAAGGCTGGTTTAACATTTTTGTCTTTTTTTAATACACACAATTATAATTTAGCGTAATGCATTTTTTTGTTTCATAAGTAAATACGTGCACAATATAATACTCCTAGTTCATTCAATTATTTTATCGTATGACAAATAACGTATACAATCGTCGAATCAGGGCATACATAACAATTTACATATACATGAACAACCACAAAGTATACGTGTTTTTCACAATTTCACGATAAAAGATGAAATATGTATGTCATGTGATGCTATAAATCATTATTACGCTAATGCAAACAATTGCAATCGTTAATTCGCCCTAATTTATCAATTTATGCAAATCTAAAATTAGGGTAAAAACTGAAATTTTCAGAAAAATAAGAGATTATACCTGAGATTGAGAGCAAGAGGTGTTGAATCAGCGGCGTGGAAGGAGAAAAAATCACGAAATTGGCGAATGGAAGTGGAAAATGTGGATTTGGGGGTTTTTGGTGAGATGGGGGAAAGCTGGAAAATGAGGAAGAAAGGCTCGGCCGGCTGCAGGTGTTCGCGAATTTCCGACGGCCGCCGACGGCCCGTCGGAAGCCGTCGGAAATTAGCCGACGGAAGCCGTCGCCCCCTCCCGTCGCTATTTCGCTTTTTTCTAGTAGTGTTCACTTCAAGAGGGAGTACAATATGTGAAGAAAACAGATCACTCAATATAAATTTCTCACCTTACAATAGATACAGAAATATGGACCTTATTGAATATATTTTGTGGATAACTCTGTTGTTGTCATGTGATGATAAAAGATGAACAAAAATCTTCATATTTATAGGAGCAAGAATGAAGATTGCCTTGAAGATAAGAATGAAATGTTTCCGGATTCGCTTGATTTGATTTCAACACAAATCTAGCATATTTATGTTTGTTTTCACATATATCTTTATTTGATTGATTCCTCGAATCAATTAATATCTATTAATTGATTCTCTTTCCAATTTGTTTCTCATATTTGACTGATTATGAGAATCAATTAATATCTTCTCCTTAATAAATTTGGAATAGATTTAAATCGTCTAGATTTAACATGCTATCGGTAAATTATTTCTCGAGGAATGAAGAAGTTTCTAAAGGTGGTTCAGGTACAATAGAAGAAGGTCAAACTAGGCTCTATTTTGAAATCTGCTTGTCTATTGTATTTTTTATGTGCATATCCATTTTACCTTTTGTACATGTTTATCTTATTTGAATTAATAAAACCGCTTGAATCATGTTTAGGAAAGAAAAAAAAAACCATGATAAAAACAACCAAACCGTACATACTAGAATGTTGACCATCAAAAATAATAATTGAAAATAGATTGATGTAAGAGAAATGTAAACTTTTAAGGGAATAATCGAAATTATTAGGAAAGATGATGCAAAAAAAAGTGAAAATGAAAGAAAAATTGATTGTAACATTTATAAATGTGAAAAAAGAGAAGAAAAGATTTTGACGATAGACGTACGTCTATCAATGGAATTTTTTTTTGCTAATATAAATGAATACCGTCAAAAATCGGTTGTAACACAACGATGCACTTGGTAGTGGAAGAAATAACGTTTGACAAAATGAGATAGCAAAATTAACATGAGATAAGACACTCAAAATACCCAGAAAAATTTAAAATATTAAAATAGCTTGTGATATGTCCCAAAAAAAAAGTATGTTATATATAAAAATATGAAAATTTACCTGTGGCAAACGCAAATTTGGAATTAAAGATAAAGAACGATGATGATAGTTATGATTTTATTTCAATAAAACAAAATGCTCATTTTTCATCCCAGATTAGATGTTCGACATTTGTGAATATAAAAGTTGTGTAAACATGCGCAACGTTTATCCGAAAATAGTTATTTAAGAGGAATTCTCTTCACCTCAATACAAAATTTATACTTTACACGTTTACTCCATTTCCACCCTATTTCTAATTCTATATAAGCATCCACACAGTTCTCTGCTTCACTTACCTTCTTCCTCTCTCTCTCTCTCTCAAACCAATTCATCCATCAAACTAAACGGAGAGAGAAGAAGAAAGACAGACAGACAAAAGAACATGGTGAAATTTTCAAGGCAACTAGAAGCCCAACTGATACCAGAATGGAAAGATGCATTCGTTAACTATCGTCAACTTAAAAAGCACGTCAAGAAAATCAAGCTAGCTTTCATGCAATCATCACGTCCATTATCTGATGAAGCTTCCTCTCCAAACAGTATTGGAATCTCCATCCTCGAACCTCTTCGGAATCTAGTTCACCGTAGCCTTAACTCCTCGCATGAAGTGAGTTAGTTTGCATATACGTCATCATCTTTACTAAAACAATCATAAAATAAATAAATAAATTAGAAATCATCATATGAGTCTTCCTTACCATAATTCTTCAGTGCACATTTATTTTGCTTCTCATGAAAGTATCATGAAAAGATGAAGCATTTTCGGAAACGGCAAGAAAAAACAAAGTTCTTTTCCAGGTTTTCCTACTACAAACAATATTGAATTTACGTTACTTTGGCTCATGCAGGAAAATGATGATGAAGAGAACTTATATGAAACCGAACTGATTCAGTGCCGAGAAGACGCGGTAAATTTTGCATAAATATTAATGTTAATTTTTTTTACTGTTTGCACATACCAACTGTTACCTCTGTAGGTAAGAGAATTCTTCGAGAAACTGGACGATGAGCTAGCGAAGGTGAACGGCTTTTACAGAACCAAAGAGAGCGAATTCTGTGAAAGAGCAGAGATTTTGAATAAACAGCTTCAAATTCTAATAGATTTGAAGACAATATTAGATGAACATAGGCGACGACGTCGCCTACTTCAGCAACGTGTTGTCAATAGTTCTCGATCTAGCGATCTTTTCAGCCGCTTGAGCCATTCTTCCTCATTTTCAGGTTTGAAATATTCGAACTTCAATGTGTTTTTGATCATTTATAGGAGAGATATTGTTCATGTGAAATAAATAAAATGAGTTAGGTTCGCCTGTTAATGTATACATGTGATGGTGGAACAAGTAACATTCTGGTGACGATAATGGTAAATTTTGAATGTACAGAAAACAGTTGTGATGAAGCACCGACACCAATAGAGGGGACGAATTCACCGATAGCAGAAGAGATCATAGCGGCATTAGAACGAAATGGAGTGAGTTTTGTAGGTTCTGCGCAAAGTAAGGCAAAAAGAGGGCAAAAACCGAGAATGACCACGATGAGGATAGACATTCCAGCTACGGATGCTACGAAGACGATTGCGGCTGTGACTTCGGTTATATGGGAAGATATTGTAAACGGCCAAAGAAAAGAAGGGGCGAATGGCAATAATGGAGATTATATTAACAGGAAAAAGATACAGTGTGCTGAAAAGATGATCAGAGGAGCATTTCTTGAACTTTACAAAGGACTCAACCATTTGAAAAATTACAGCAACCTTAATATGGTGGCTTTTACCAAAATAATGAAGAAATTTCACAAGGTACATTCTGGATATGCTGAAGTTTATATTTTTAATTCATAGAACTGAATAAAGCGTCAACTCAAAATCTTTTATCTGAAATATATGGGGGGTGAAAAGCACATAACTTTATACCAGATATTGATAGTTGGAGACAGAAAGTGGGTTCTAGTAGGCAAATGTGTGATATTTAGCAAGGAATAATTTCATAGCATCAAAAAATCAAGAGGTACTGGAATAACGAGTTAAACACAACAGAATGTACATGACAATATAAATGTTTGATTGTCTTGTTAACAAACTGATGATTCGGAATTGAGTAAATTGTGTTACATTTATTGGATGTGGACCCAACACAAGTGGATTTCTGTCTTCTTCTGAAGCTGTTGTGAACTAAAAAAAATATATAGATGGTTGGTTATATTTCTATCTTTCACATGAGATGTGTGAAAATACGGTGGGATATTTTCTAAAGTATTATGGGACAGTTGCATTTAGACAATAACCAATTTTTGATTAAATTCTGAAATAAACATAATTTTTTGTTTTTGTTTTTTTATTGTCAACGAAAAAAATGAGAAAGAAATGACATAAATACGACCGTCCATGTTCAATTCCTCTGTTCCCATATTACATGTCTCATTTGACACAAAAAATTGCAGGCAACAAAATAATAGATTAACATGATCTATCAGATCATATTAATGAGTGATGATGAAAATTAGCCGAGATGTGTGTGACAAATGAGGACGGGTAATTTAAGAACCAGGGATTTGAGCAACAATCATCCATCCACATGTTAAGTACGTGGAAACGAAATTTAATGTTGTTGTTTACTTCTTGAATACAGAATGTCTTCTAGTAGATAATTAATATATTCCAAAATTTAATGGTATACCATTTAATGTAAAATTAACTGATTTAATCATTTGATACTATTGTGAAGGTATCAAACCAACGAGACCCCGGAATTTTCTTACAGAAAGTGAAAAGATCATACTTTATCAGCTCCGACAAGGTATACAGCATCTTATTCTAGCCTCTTTAATTTATTTTTCTATGTGAAGCTTAAAATGTAATTATATGTATATGTGAGATAAACTACACTAAAAAAAGAATAGTGGCAAGTATTAAAGAGAAAATATTGAGACAAAGAATAACGAACAAAAAACATACTGAACATAAACTGTCTTTGCTAATACGGATATGTTATATAATAATAAAATAACGGAAGACAACCTTTTCTCTTCACTTAAGTTGATTCCAACCTTAAGTTGATTCCAACCTAAAATTTTCTAATCTACAGAAATATTAGGAACTTCAAAATATATACTGCAAAATATTCAAAGGAAAAAAAATAAAATAGGATGATAAAATTACACTATATGGACGATGACAATGAATGTCATCACAAACACTTGTATAGCTTTGCATTAGAGTGGCATGTCTAGGTTTTATGCACTTACTAATTAAATATATAGCTGGGTATGAATTATCATCAAATTATTCAGGTGGTGAGACTAATTGATGATGTGGAATCCGTTTTCACAAAGCAATTTGCAAGCAATGACAGGAAAAAGGCAATGAAGTTTTTAAGGCCACAACAACCTAAAGATTCTCACATGATCACTTTCTTAGTGGGTATGTGGATTGCCTTTTATTTTACATCATTTACTTGTATAAATGAATATCTCATAAAAGTTATTTGAAAAAGAAAAAAGATTACGAACTAATAAATAACACGCAAGTAAACAAAGTTTCCAACTATAATAGGGCTACTTACACCATGCATGCCAACTAAGTAACGTAAATGTTTTTGCAATATCCTGACTTAGTTAGAAACCATCCCAATTAAAGCATGAAAAACAAAATTTTGAAAAACTGACGTGTGTGCATCATGTATTGTTTGTGTATCAAGTACGGTTTGTAATGTGAAAGATGTGATGTTCATGCTATCTTCGGGGCCCCTAATCACTATCTTTCAGTTTCTATTTTAGAAGTTAAAACAGATCAATTAGCGCTAGTATCATGAAAATCATGCAAATACAGCATCAAGTTAATGTGAGATGAGGTGTATAGTATCATGAAAATCATGCAAATATAGCATCAAGTTAATGTGAGATGAGGTGTAAGAAATGGTTGAATTTTATTCAAAAATTGCAAGTTTTATGAAATTACATCAAAGACATTTTACAAGATAAGTTATTCGCATCAAGGAAGAAAAAAAAATAGAGGGAGAGCAAATAATAAAAAGGTGTTTTTGGCAATGCTCACCATCACCTCAAACAAGTGTATGGTGCGCTGATAAAATGGGTAATTAGCTAACAAGAAAGAAATATCAATTTGTTATAGTTGAACTTCACATACAAGATTAAGACACCCACCTGTATGTGCCTGGCCCCACATAATAAATTTTTTGTTGCTTTCAAGTCAGAAACATTTTAAGAACAGCAAAATCAAATTTACACATGTAAGTCATTGCAGGAAGAAATAAATTTAAGTCAATACTGATAGTTGAGAACTTGTGACGTACAGTTTGGTAGTGCCGAATCTTAGATGTAGAACTCCAATGCATACTGCAAAATGCCAAAATATTGAGCATATTTCTCTTTACACAACAAATTTATAGAGGAAATACAAATCAATAGAAAATGCCCATAAAAAGCGTTCAATACATAACTGCCTAATAACAGCTAATTGCCAATTCTGCAGACTTGATGTGTGTTTTGTACTGCAGGTTTGTTCACAGGTAGTTTCATAGCTTTATTTAGTGTGTACGCAATACTGGCACATATTTCTGGTATCTTCTCATCATGGTCATCTCAATCTGGCTACATTGAAATTGTTTATCCTGTTTTCAGGTGAAATTATTTCCATCTTAGTCTTGGACTCTTAAATTTTGCAGCCACCTTTCAGCTTAGTTTCAATGTTTCAGAATAGAAAACTTGATAACCATGTCTGTATATTATACGTTAGTCGTTTCTAAAAAAACATGGGTTACTTGTATAAGTTGTCTTTGATGTGCTAGAAATCCTGAGCCTGAACATCCTTGAAATTCAAACTATAAACGACCACTATAGTATGAGCTGTCATTTTATTTCAATAACGATTTCATATGATTAAAAGCACTAGATCCAACTCAGTAACCACGTTTCACATTAGCACAGTTTTTCTTTTTCTTCTTAACTAAAAGGGATACCTGAAGGAAAGTCTTGTATTTTGGTAACTTAGAAACATAAATGTGATCAAGATTATAGTTGCATAGCACCTATAGATTGTTCTATTCTGCCCTCAAAATTCATAGCATTCTGTTTCTCATATTCATGTACAACATGAATGAAAGGTATAAATAAATCCTAATTGCACCATACACTAAATCTATAACAACAGCATAAATAAATGTACGGCTGATCCTAACAGTAGTAGGTTGTAAGTACTATGCAACATGAATATAAGTTAAGAATGAATTACAAATCTTCCAAGTTGCAAATTCTGCAACATATTTTGTTTCTTTTTTCAATACTAGCTGAGAAAAAAATTCAGTAAAATCAGGAACCTGATCCATGGTGTTTGTTTTGCATATGCAGTATGTTCGCACTTCTAAGTCTGCATATTTTCCTATATGGTTGCAACCTGTTGATGTGGAAAAGCAAGAGGATAAATCAAAATTTTATATTTGACTTCTCACCAAGCACAGCACTAAAACATAGGGATGCTTTTCTCATATGTACCTCTTTCATGACTATTGTTGTCGCTGCAATGGTCACTCAACTTGTGCTTAAATCTTCCAACTTTTTCGCCAGAAATCATGCTGATGCATTACCTGGAACTCTTCTACTGGTAACTACTGTTCACAAAATAATCAAAACAATTTAATGCAACATAACATATTTTTTGCCAAAATTTTAAGTTCAAACTACTGAAGCAAACCCCCAAAGTTAAAAAGAAGTATCTTATTATATATATAACGTAGACATTATCCACTTTTTGACCTTGGTATATATTGTCACGTACTGGAATATGCTAAACCATTGTTTATCTTATAAAAAACATAAAACACAAAGCTGTGAATTCCAACGTTTGCAGACTCAAAAGACTATGTCAGTAACTATTAGCTTGACATATTATGTTTGTATATACTTACCAATCAAGCTATTGTTTCTTTATTTTCAGATGTTTATAGTTGTCCTTATTTGCCCATTTAATGTTCTTTACCGCTCTACCCGTTATTGCTTCTTGCGAGTGATGCGCAATATCATATTCACCCCATTTTACAAAGTAAGGACTCTTGTACCTGTGAACTACAAAATGGTTGACAACTGACCGTTTACAACCATATATTGAGGTTCTAAATTCTAATATGTTTTCAGGTGGTGATGGTGGACTTTTTCATGGCAGATCAACTTACTAGTCAGGTAACCATGTTCATGTTGGTGTGTGTATATACTTTTTCTATTAGTATCCTGAAAATTTATCCCGGATGCAAAACAATTTGATCAATCCAATTTCACTAAATGACATCAATATTCTTGCAGATACCGCTTTTGAAGCATATGGAGTTCACGTCATGCTATTTTGTAGCTAGTTTGATGAAGTCTGATCCATATGAGACTTGCAGTACCAGTAAGCAATACAAACTATTGGCTTATGTTATCTCATTTCTCCCCTATTATTGCCGTGCAATGCAGGTATATTTTGCCTCTACTTTTTTTTCACCATTATCTATAACACTGTATACAAATTGCTATCATGGACACATGACATACGATTAGCAATAACTAAGTAAAAAAGGAGGAGCTGTGAAAACCATATATATCCCAATAGTTTACTGTTAAGATTTGGGACAGTGTCGAATGTACATGCGCTTGCGCACATATGTGTGCACAAACATAACGCAAATTTGTAATAAAATCCTGCTAACGAGTTTCAGTGTGTGAGAAGATACATAGAGGAAGATTATGATCTTAATCACCTTGCAAATGCTGGAAAGTATGTATCTGCTATGCTAGCAGCAGCCGTCAGGTGGAAATATGCTATAGATCCCACACCATTTTGGCTTGTGGTAGTGATTTTTGTATCAGCAGGTGCTACGATCTATCAATTGTACTGGGATTTTGTCAAAGACTGGGGACTCTTCGACCTTAAGTCTAAGAATTTTTGCCTTAGAGATGATCTTGTTATAAAGAACAAGAACATTTACTATGCATCTATGGTAAGTATCATATTATTCAACCAATCGTAAACTGGCATACACCATTTACTACCACTTGATCATTTTATGATATATGAATATAGGTTATCAATTTTGTACTTCGGCTTACATGGATTGAAAACATTTCTCGTATTAACATCGGCCCTATTGAGAATAGAATGATTGATTTTCTTATAGCATCAATGGAAATAACACGAAGAGGACACTGGAATTTTTACAGGTATTTTAATATCCTAACTTGTTAAAAATTTCATATTTTAAAGGGAATTAAAATAATGATAATTTTCATAAATCTGCACAACATAGTCAATTTACCTTTTTGTTATTTATAGCAGTTATAGATCCATCCTTTGGATCAATTATGATGCAACTTAACCTAAACATATTGAACAATCACACAAACTTAAAGATTTACATCAACAAACGAGTTTCGAAGGACAAATATGTATTAAACTAGCTAACACTGAACTAAACTTTGTTTTAATTCACAGGTTGGAAAATGAACACTTGAACAATGTGGGCAAGTTCAGGGCAGTAAAAACTGTACCTTTACCATTTCGTGATATAGAATCAGACGACTGAGAGGATTCTTTGCTCTACTTAATGAAAATAAGTTCGAAGTTCCGATTGGTTTAACTGCAGTTTGAGTGGAAGATGAAGAAGAACTTGGAATAACTGTCACCGAATGGGTAGCTGAACAACTTAATTTTTACGCTTATGCCAGATCAACAATACAAGCAATTAATGCACATTCATAGCCCTCGACAACGAATATTCAAGGTTCAGATGATTTCAGTGCATGAAATTATAGTTAGATTTCAGATTATGCTTGACTCATGTAGAGAAGTTATTGTAGTAAATCATGTTTATTGTTGATAAACAGTATGTTTTTGGCTGAATTGCATAACAGTTGCAATGATAATTAATCATGTTCAGTTCAAATCGCCTATAAGTACTATATGTTAATAATTTCTATTTGAAATATTGTATAGCAATATTAATACTCTTCATTAATATTGGGTAGAACACCAATATACTGACGGCTTATGATGTGTGCGCATGTTCGTGGTTGTTTGTATGTCATTTAACTGAAGCATTTTGTTCTATTATAGGATAAATTATAAAGTTAAAAATGCACCCAAAAAAAAAGTATTTAAAATTATCATTAATTTTTAATAGAATTTCTTTCAGTTCACATGTATAATTTTTATCTAAAATAAGAATTCTATTAATTTATTTTTCTTGAATGTTACTAAGTGTTATGGATAAAAAAGAATTCCTTACTCATATGTACTCTAAGATGATACAAATGAAATGCCATAGATAATTTTAAAAATACCTCAATGAGTTAAGTACAAATAAATCATTCGAAGATTGAAATTTCGAGTTTAATGTAATCAATAGAGATAAAGAGATGCAAAGAGGTAGGAGGAGTTAGATACTGGCATCATAGTTAATTCATCCGGACATGATTGAAATTAAGGATTAGTATATTGGATCGGTGGACTGAGCAAAGCCATTTATGACCAAAAGTAGAGATAAAACTAAAGCAAGTTTATTCATAATCAAAATGTACACTGACGCATAGTGGGGTTGCTTTGGATGGCACCCAAACTCAAATGCATCCTCCACTAGATCCCACTAACATTGACGGAACCAATAAAAATAAAAGTTGAATGAGACGTTTCAAATTGCTATTGGTTCAAGTAAAAACAATCAACTGTGTATTCGAAGATATGCAGCACTCATTAGAAAGCGAAAAGATTATATCATCGTCAGTGACATCAGCTTCATTAATGATTGTTAACTTAAAAAGGTAACCAACAACCTTAGGAAGTCACCGCAAAAACATACTAAAAAAGTAAATTGGTTATTTAATTATCTTCCATAAATGATTTCATGCACCATTTACTGGAATTGTTAAATAAGGTTGAGTTTCTTGCCTCCTTTGATTCTTCAAGCTCATCCATATTCTAAATGAAGGAATACGGTTTATGAATGTTAATGCTTAATCCTTAACTAGCAAAAAATTCAGTTATAGTTATTCACCTCCTTTTATTTCCTTATAAAATCTTCAAAATTCTATTATTACAGTAGTGCATTATGCAAGCTGATAGTAGATATAGTAAACTTTGATGTGCTACAAAACATGCATTCTGATATGACCTTGGATATGAAAATCCTTCACCTAACATGCGAATAAACACATAATGCTATATAGTTATATAATGACAGAGCCCACTTCTCTCCCATATGCTATAAATATTATACAGAAACTTGATATCTTCATATCACATAATCAGTATGGGAACATCAAGTTGCATTACTAGAACCCTCCTCTTTACAGTCTTGGCTATTATATATTATTCGCATTACACTTTTGCTGCAACACATGTAGTTGGAGATTCTCAAGGTTGGGGATTCTTAATTTCCTATGTGGATTGGGCTAACGGCAAGACATTTTCTGCTGGAGACACACTTGGTTATTCTCTCTTTTTACCTCTATCAACTCATCACATGATTTCTTAATTTGGTTAGTTGATATAACATACACACAGTTTGTTCATACCAATGTTTAAGATATGCCCTACATAAACAATGTATAAAAATTAACAGAACCGGTTATTTGCATAAAAAATAAAATACAATTGACGACACAAAAGATATGGAAAATTTGGTCTTTTTGTCCTTATATGAGAGGTGGAAATCAGGAGCCAATTCAATGGTGGAAATCCATTGTGTCCCCAATTGTGTTCATATTTCGTGTTCCAATAGATTTTTCCAAAATTAATTTATAACTATTGGTGGGCTATTAAACCTAAATAAACAGCCTATTTGGTCAATACCATGCACTATATAACAGGGATACTATTTTAAGTGTCATTAATTTGATTGTAAAGAAAACAGCTTTTACCTATATATATCCTAAACATTTTAGGGGTAAGAAACAAGTATTAACACTACCATCTTTAATGACGGCCCCACCGCCGTGACTAATTAAGAAAAATAAAGTTAATGTTTATGTTCTGTATATAAGTTTTATAGAATGTCTGTTGCGGAATAAAAAACGTAAAACGCTTATTATGACAAGTGGTTTGGAGAAATTAATAACTAACAAGTGTTAAGCAGTTTCTTTGTGCTCATTGAGTTTCTTGTAATGTTTATTATTTTATTACTACACTTAGTAAGCACAAAATTTTGATTATAAGCAAAAATTCTAATAAGTGATGAGCAACGAGAATTTAGACATCTTGTTGCAAATAATAGCAATCTAAATTTTATGTGTAATCTATAATTTATCAAATGTGGCAGTGTTTAACTACAACAGTGGAGTACATAATGTTGTACCAGTTAGGGTTACAGAAGGTGCAAAGCAGCAGGATCTGCATCATCATCCGGAAACGATACGTTCACTTTGAAGAAAGGAGCTAATTATTTTATATGCAGTGCTCCTGGTCACTGTTCGTCAGGAATGAAAATTCAAGTGTTGGCTAAATGAATCAAACAGTCAACTATTTATTATGAATATCATGGCTGGGTATATAGCCAACCATGGACAATATGGATTAATGTATGACCAAGCCATAAGAATAATTGGGTTGCACAAAGGTTGTGTCAACCATGTTATGTGAATGGACAATTATCACTATCCAAGAATGTTTTTCTACAGGTTGAATAATGTTGCAAGGTCATTCTTATTAGAGACAGTGAGTATGCGTTGATAATCTGCAGTTTTGAGAAATTTTCTGATGCTGTAGTTAGAGCACTAAAAATATTCTCCTACGACTGAAAAAAAGAAAGGAAAAAAAAACAACGTTTTCTTAAACTTCGCAAACATCCCTTTGAAACTACTAAATGGAGGCTAGTGCAAATTTGTTCAAAAAATGAAGATCTGACAATCATCTAGATATTGAACTATTACCTTATAATGCTCCAAATAAAAGCATGAATATAACTACTTGAAAATTACCTTCGACCATTGATTGGTTTAGATGTAGAACAAAAGACACATTTGACTTTATCCTAGTGACAAAACATCAAATATTGTTCATATCTCATTTCCAATCAATCTCGTTTGACATATTAAAATTTCGATTGAAATTCAGTTTGATATCCCAACTCAAGATCTCTACCAAAGTTATATGTTATTGTTTTAAATAACTTCTTTTACTATTAGATCCAAAAGAAACCATGCAATCCAAATATTCAATTGCTATTTACTAACCCTCTAATCTTATTCGTTTTTATTTTACATTTCATTTGTTGTGCCACAACAAATGACTTTGCCTTTTTACTTCCAATGTGCAAAGCATTGATGAGTAAATTTAACTTGTTATTTTTACAATTTTGACTAATATGTGCCGAAATTGTCAATTTCTACAAGTAAAAAGGTTTTAATAAAAACAAAAACACTTCTACTTTTTATCTCTAAAAGACTTTTAGAGCATCTTCAGTCATGATATCAACTGATCTCTCTTTTTTGCAAATTGGAAAACCAATTGCAATTCATCCCCTAGTCAACATTCCCCAGTTTGCTTGAAATGAAGAGTCAAATGAATGGTAACTATCAATTTTGGTAAATGAAATTCTTGAATGAATATAAATTTTTTGACAAAATGGAAGAAGGTTCAAAAATGTATTTAGCGTAGCTCTTCATTTTGAAAAATCAAGGATTATAATAGATAACCGTTGGAGATGCTCTTAGTAAGCAGAAACATCATCTAATTTAGTAGCCTACCAGTGAAATAACTATGCAAATTAGGGGTCCATAAGCATCTAAGTCAATATCCAATATCAAACACTTACGAACAAGTTCAATGTAGAGGGACAACAGATTTGATCTTCTGCTTAGAGGATCAAATTTCCTCCTTCGAGCTTTAAATTTGAACATGTGACTCTTTTTAGTGCTATTTCTTGATAGACCAATCTATAATAATTATCGTGTTGAGTTTATTTCTACAGACAGACTAATATGAGCAGTTCTCAAATTTTATGGGTGTAGCTATACACATGAAAGTATCTTTTCATAAAACTCACCTCTCAGAGAAACCCTTTTAAGTAATGAAACATTAGTCTCGACACCACCAACACTAGCTAATTATATTTCATAAAATTCCTATTTTTTATTTTAGAAAAAAAAACTGAAAAATCAATTTATTGAGAACCATAGTGGGCAATTAGACTTTCTGATGATCATTTAATACGATGAAAAAATCATTACAAAGAAGAATAACTAAACTATTTGGTTATTGAGCTTTACATGCATAACACCATCCATTATTCTGATTTAACGAATAGTTTACCAACTAATGAAGATAAAAATGGTGACTGAATGTTAATGGTTTGCCAACTTACGGAGGTAAAGACGGTGATCCAATGCTTTTTGGTGATGTTCATTGGAAAACGATTATTGATTTAATTATGTTCTTTAATTTCCTATTTAAAAAGATTATTACTTAGCTACCACTACAAGAACGGCACCAAATAGCGACGCCTTTTAGTCGTCGCCAGCCGTCGCTAGCCGTCGCCCAATAGTATAGCGACGGCTTTGGCGACGGCTCCGTCACACAAATGGCGATGGCCCGCGACTGCAAATGTGTCACTTGGAAATTTTCCAACATCTAAATGTCGTCGCTAGCCGTCGCTAATATGAATCAAATGACCGTCGCTAGCCGTCGCTAATCTGTACGAAATAGCCGTCGCTAGCCTGGGTAAAATTCTATACATCTGCACAGCTCATATACACTTCAAACAATAACTATTAAATACCATCATCACAACCGCTATACACGATATTCATCAACTATAACCATCATATATCCATCATATAACATCACTGTACATTCAAACAATATAAAATCCAACCAAATCCATTAACCAGAATGTGTACATAGTAAACCGAAATATCTACATAATATCCCAAAATATATATACATAATATCCAACCAAATCCATCAACTAGAAGTCATCAAAATATGTACATAATATCCTGAAATATATATACACCAAACCAACCAAAATGTGTTTATACCAAACTATAACATGAGCAAACAAACATACCTACTCCTCACCATCGTTGTCGTCCTCTCCAGGCATCCTCCCATGCTGTTGCAAATAAGCTGTAATCCGCTCATCCAGCTGTTGCTCGAAAAAACTCTTCTTCCAATCATTTATTTCATCCACTGTCGCCTTCAACTGAGCAATCTCCGCTTCTTGCTGCGACCTCCTGTATGCACTCTGCATTCTCATAGTCTGTAAAATAGTTCATAATTATTTATATATTAGTATATATATAATATTATTAAAATTATTTAACTATTCATATGCATGAGTAAATTTATATATTAATACATGTTAAAATTTACCTCCACATTTCCATAACTATACCGTCGACCAGTCCGAGAAGGCGGGTCAATAATAGCATTCCAAATATGGTTCTCCTCCTCTACCGTAAGCTCCTCCCGACCAGTGGACTGTGCTACCGGAGCCCGCTCAGCTTCGTACCTCTCCTGCGATTACAAACAATTGTTTTACACGATAAAAACCGAATTTCAAGTTTTTGAAAATAAAATAAGACAAAATATTGTTATTAACAATAAATTAATTTACCATTACAGATTGTGACTTGTCATCCGTCTACTCGTACGAAACATTGCGCTCTTCGTCAGTCCTCTCCACGGCATGCGTCACCTTGAACAGCTCGGCTATAGTAGGCTCGCGGTTGTATCTCGCGGCCTGAAAATATATAAATATTATTGCTAATCCGATTATAAAATATTTTAATAAAATGTAAACATAGTTTATAAATTTAATTACCAGCTCTCTCTTATGCTCTGAAAGGATTTGGAGCCACCACGGTGCAATGCAGGATTTTTATTCCTGTTTGCCCGGTTCCGCGCAGATAACTCATACAAATTAAGATAAATTATCACGTATATATCTTGCGAGATTTATATTAGATTTAAATAACAAAGCAAAATTATATTGCTTACTTTTGCTGTCGGACTGTCCCAAAGCCGAAGAAAATCATTCCATACACCCTCACTCATCCAGTTCGGCTTTTTCTCTGAATTCTTAGCCTTGGACAATGTATCCCTGTAATTTTTCAGCACCGGGAGATGGGGATGGCGTGCCTGTCAGACTTCGTCTCCTGCCAGACATAACTGCTATAGAAAAACAATATCATCATAGAACAATTATAGAAATTCACTACTACATAGCATGTTTCAATCACTTTCACAGAAACAATTATAAAAATTTACTAGTACAAAACATGGATAAAAGTTATATAAATTGTGACACCTCTATGCTCACAATAATAAAGAGTATTAAAGGAAATACTGTTTGTTATTACGAAGAATTAGGCTGGATAGAAGCGGCCATCCGTAGTTAGGCCTTACACTAATATTAGTTATCTCGATAGGAATGGTATATATTTTTATTTTTCATCTCTTATTTATTTACTCCCATCGAGATAACTAATACTAGTGTAAGGACTAACTACGGATGGCTGCTCCTATGCAGCCTTATTTTTCGTAATAACAGACAGTATTTCCTTTAATACTCTTTGTTATTGTGAGCATAGAGGTGGGGCATCACAGTTGGTATCAAAACTTGGGGTTTATGGACATAATATAAAACATAACTTAGATGAAACATGTGTTACAATTATTTGTCGATGTTTTATTGTGCCTTGAGTCAAAACTAAAGTTTTGAAATTTTGATGAAATTTTTAAATATCTTTATTTAAAAATAAAAGTGAATTTGTGTTTTGGTAATTGATTAATTTGTGTCGGTTAATCAGAGTGCGCAACGGAAACAGTGAGACTGTCTTCGTTGAATACAGCTGATAACCTTTTTGATTTAAGAATCAAAATATGAAATTGAAATAAATTTCATTTGTTGTTCACATAGCTGTGTTTAATTTGTTTTCTTTGAAAATTTCGAATCCGATTTGAGGATCCGAAGCGATTGCAGTTATGTGATTTTGTTGAGATTTTTGCTGTTTTTGAATTATCTTCCTTGAAGATATATTCGAATGATTTCTTTGTTCATTTTGTAGTATACGTGCAAATTTAAGTTGCACGTTACTGCATTAATTTTACGTTGAACCGGTGTTTGGTTTAAACGTATTTTATTGCCGTTATTTTTATAACGGGATTTTCACACTGGTGCTAAGTTTTTGGAAGCACGATGTTTTGTTGACATTTTTAATGAATGAAAATTCACTGGTATTATATTTTGATGAAAGTTATTTTGATGAGATTTTGACATTCAAAATTACTGTCGCTTTGACTTCAGTAACCGTCAAATTTTAAAGTGGATTTTCAAGCGGTTATCCCGCAATGCTAATTTTGTTATCCGTTTTACGGTATTTTGAGAAGTGCAATTTCCTTGTCGAAGTTGCTACTGATATTGCTGTTTAATCACGTGTTTTAAAAATTGTTTCAAAATATTTTTTTTTATAATTTTTTTAAGTTTACGCTTTCAAAAGAATGAGGAAGCGATTTAAACGTTTCAGCAAAATCGAGGACTATGACCGCTTTCTTTTACTGATTCACTTAGTTCCGAACTTGTCCATTTGAGAACGTAAATTATTACTTTTATAAAATAAATGAAATTGTTTTCAAAAGTTTTGCATTTTGCGTTTCAAAAGAATGAGGAAGCGATTTAAACCTTTCAGCAAAATCGAGGACTATGACCCCTTTCTTTTACTGTTTCGCTTAATTCCGGACTTGTCCATTTGAGAATGTGAAATGTTATTTTTGGAATACACAATTTTGCACTTTCAAGGAAACGATGAAGAGAATTGAACGATTTAGTAAAACTCATGGTTATGGGACATGTGCATTTGCTATTTTGGTTAATTCCGGACTCGTTAATTGAAATATTTGTTGTTTTGATGATTTTGATGATTTTCGTGAGCTTTCGAGCCACTATGTTGGACCTTTGGGTCATATGTTGGACCTTCGGGTCAATACCAGTACTAGACCTTCGGGTCACTCTGCGGACCTTCGGGTCATTTGTTGGACGCCAAAATTATGATGATAGTACTTGGTATGCTTCGGCCATTTATTGATGCACGTGCGGCGTAACTTAAAAACTCGCCATCTGATGGGATCGATCCAACCTTTTATGTTGATTTTCTAGATTATCTTAATTGATTTCTAGATATTTGTTGTTCCAATTATCTGCAGGTAATTGGATATTTGTTGATATGAGTTCAAATTATCTTTGTTGATAATTAGATATTTGTTGATTCTGATTATCGTTTTTGATAATTAGATATTTGTTGATTCTGATTATCGTTTTTGATAATCAGATATTTGTTAATTTGAGATTTCTGATTATCGTTTTTGATAATCGGATATTTGTTGTTTCTGATTATCGTTTTTGATAATTGGATATTGGTTGATACGAGTTCTAATTATCTTTGTTGATAATTAGATATTTGTTGATTCTGATTATCGTTTTTGATAATCAGATATTTGTTGATTTGATTATCCCTTCTGATAATTAAATATTTGTTGATTTGAGATTTGATTATCATTTGTGATAATTATATATTTGTTGATTTGAGATTTGATTATCGTTTGTGATAATTAAATATTTGTTGATTTGAGATTTGATTATCGTTTGTGATAATTAAATATTTGCTGATTTGAGATTTGATTATCGTTTTTGATAATTAAATATTTGCTGATTTGAGATTTGATTATCGTTTGTGATAATTAAATATTTGCTGATTTGAGATTTGATTATCGTTTGTGATAATTAAATATTTGCTGATTTGAGATTTGATTATCGTTTGTGATAATTAAATATTTGCTGATTTGAGATTTGATTATCGTTTGTGATAACTAAATATTTGCTGATTTGAGATTTGATTATCGTTTCTGATAACTAAATATTTGCTGATTTGAGATTTGATTATCGTTTCTGATAATTAAATATTTGCTGATTTGAGATTTGATTATCGTTTGTGATAATTAAATATTTGTTGATTTGAGATTTGATTATCGTTTTTGATAATTAAATATTTGCTGATTTGAGATTTAATTATCGTTTGTGATAAATAAATATTTGTTGATTTGAGATTTCTGATTATCGTTTTTGATAATTGGATATTTGTTGTTTTCTAATTATCTGATTAATAACTAGATGATTGCAGTTTTGCGAATTGTGATTTATGTTTTTAATTATCTTTGTTGATAATTAGATTTTGTTGTTTGCTAATTATCGTATTGATAATTAGATATTGCTGTTTTGTGATTTCTGTATTCTAATTATCTAGTTGATAATTGATATTGCTGATAATTGCATTTATTCAGTTTTGTTGTTTTCTGATTATCTATTTGATAGTTAGATTTTGTTGAGAATTTGTGAATTTCTTCTATGAAATTAAAAGATTTCTTTGGTGTTTGTGCTCTTGTTCTTTATTTTTCTAGCACAACCAGTTTATGTTAGAAAAATAATTGTTATTGACGACTTTAATTATGAAAATTGTGGGGACGCAATTTTTATAACGAGGGGAGTCTGTAACAACCCGGGATTTCGTATTGATTTATAATCATCGTTAAACGATTAATGTGCTAGCTAATTGATAGTGGGGGGTTTTAACCAGGTTGAAATTCATTTAATTTTTTTTAAAAGGTTTACGGGCTTTAAAATTTATCTTGGCCCATGTTTTCTTTGTTGATGCCGTGATAAAAACCCAAAACCGGTTCCTCCCTTTATTCTTTTTCATCGCAACCCTGAATAAACGAAAAAAAAACAAGAAATGGCGGCCGTGTTCTTCGTCTTAGAAAATTAGGGCTTTTTAAATTGAAGCCGCTGATTGTCGATCGCCTCTTGAGATGCTCGCGGCTTCATGATTGAGCTCGTCGTTGCTCCGATTCAGGTGAGTAATTTTAATTACTCACATTTAGTCAATCTCAGGTTTGTAGAGTTGGAATATTTGTGATTTTCGTTCGTATAAAATCTTTTAAGTTCGTTGCTTGATTTTTCGGCCGTTCCATGTTGTTTCGATGTTGGTAATTTTTCTAATTTAGTTCGATTTCTGGATTGCCAATGCTCCGCCTTTATTATGACGATGATTTCTTCTTTGGGTTTGTTGACTTGTTGTTCCGCTGTCACCATTACGGTTAGTTGGTAAATTCTTTGATGACCCACGGCTTTGACTATAACCGTAGCATTTTCAATACTCGGCCACTTTGGGATTTTGATAATTTGGTTCTTCCATGTGTCTTCGTCACTGATTTTTTTTGAAACTGTACTCTATGGACTTCGGTCATTTGTTGGCCACGGCTTCGTTTTTTTTGAATTGTTCGATTTTGATAAAACACGATATTGATTTCGAACTTGCGACTTCCTTGGTTATTGACTTGTGACTTGATTTGGCAGCTCCGTGAATTTCTCCTTGTGCTTGTTGACAGTGATAATCTTTGACTTTGGCACTGATTTGTTCATTCACGGCTTCAACTTGTTTTGATATCACCAGATTTTAACTTGATTTTTATCACTGACTTCGAGTTTGGTAATTCAATTGCTTTTAGCTTCGATGAGTCTTTACTGACTTGTTCGACTCCATGTTTCCAGGCTAGTTCATTCATGTTGTATTTGGTATCTTCACTTGATTATGGAACTGTAATGTTCACTAGTACATTTGCCTCGAGTCTAGATTTTTGTTCTTTGTTGTTGTTTGTCGAGTCACTTATACTGGAGTCTGCATCTCTGAGCATGTTGGCACTGGGTTGCTTATTGTTTCGACCTCTGCCTTTGTCATGTGCTCACTGTATTGTGTTTTGGGTCGAACAATATATGTTTTTTTTTGTGGCAGTCCATGCCTTCACTTTAGTTCACTAGCATGATTCATGTTCATGTGCATTTTCATTTAAGTTTGCAATCTCCAGTTTCATGTAGCGTTACTGTTGCCTTCATGTTCATGACATTAGCTTGCATTGCTCACAACCGCATATATGTGGGTGTGGTCATGTCTGTGACCATTCATGTTGTTGCCTTGGGTAGTACTTCACTGTGTTCAATTGGTCTGCACTTCATGTTGATGGTATATATGCACACAAGTGTGCATGTTTATTCTGCACTACTTGTATACCATTAGTTGCCACTGCCTGTTTCAATATCCATATAGTTTTTCCACTGTTGCATCATGTTGTCACGGTATATCCCATCCCCACCAGAGAACACTTTATATAGCATCATATATTCATTCACCTGCTTCGAGTCAGGTTGCATACTCTCTGTGCATTCCAGAAAATGTAATGGGGTCTGATATTTGTGAAGCTTGCACTGACCAGTTGCACTATTGCATACATGTCGTATCTTTTACAGTTTCATGTTGCCACCTCTGGTTGTCCTTGTTGTAGTTTGATTGCTCGGGTTCATGTAATCGTTGAGATGCTCAGGTTGCAAAATGCTTGCTGCCTGGTCACTATTCCGTGTTGACACTACCTTTGTAGTCTGTACCACTTCTTGTTCATGGTGCTATTTACACTACTACACTGTGCCTTGAGGTGTTGTTTGGTTCTAGCCATATCTCTGTTTGCTTCTTTGGATTTGTTTTTCTAATTGCACTTGAGTTGAATCCAGCTTAAACGCTCGGGTTTGACCTTGTGCTCGTGTTAATTGTATTGCATTTGAGTTGAACCTGACTTTTCCTTGGGTTTGACCTTGTGCTCGTTTGTGAATTTCCATTGAGCTTTTGGGTACATCATCACAGTAATGGCAAGGCAGTGCACGCAAGCGTGTACTGCAGCCATACGGTATGACTTTTATTAATATTCTATTTTGTTTTGATTTATTGATCCTTTGCGTGTTCCATATGCTGTAGTGGCGAGGCAGTACACGCGTGCGTGTACTGCAGCCCTACCCGAATTGACATTTTAATTGATATTTCAATTGTTTGAATTATTTCGTGTGTCCAATTCAATATTTTGAATCGTATTTTGATTTGGTTTAATTTAATGATTTTGTTGGTATCTAATTATCTTTTTGATAATTAGATTATGAGTTTCTAATCATTTATTTAATAATTAGATATTGTCGTTTAGGCAATTCTGTTGTTTTCTAAATTATCTTCATTGATAACCCTTTTATTTATCTTCGTTAAAAAAATTGAATTTATTGGTTTATTGTTTAACACTGTTACGTGTTATATTTACCATTATCCGATTTCCTTATATTAAGGATTGGATATGTGAATTTATTTTGACTGTCGTCTAATTGTTATTTAATTATTATTGCTTCTGTGCATTAATAACTGAGTTTGAATTAAACTGACCCGTGTATTATTTTCTTTTGGATTTAATACTCGGGTCAGACCGAGTTATTACAGGTTGTAGATATCTTGCTTTGGTTTGCTGCTTGAGCTATGAAGTCTTTTCATATCTTTTGGAGTAGTCGTCGTCATTTTATAGTAGTCAGTGTAATTGTATAGGATGATATGTATTCATGTATATTATTGTCAATAATGTACTTGTATATATAACTTCCAGAGTCGACAGTTGTAGTTGTATCATATGTATTGTAACTGACATCAGATATATATATATATATATATATATATATATATATATATATATGACTTTTGTTATCTGTGTTCCGCATTAGTTTACCTGTGTTATTATTATATATATTGTCCTAAAATATTATGAACCATCGTAGTTCGTTTTATACTGGAATTGAGTATGTCGATGGGAGTAAATAAATAAGAGATGAAAAACAAAAATATATACCACTCCTATCGAGATAACTAATACTAGTGTAAAGCCTAACTACGGATGGCTGCTCCTATCCAGCCTTATTCTTCGTAATAACAGACAGTATTTCTTTTTAATACTCTTTGTTATTGTGAGCATAGAGGTGGGGCGTTACATAAATAATCATCACAGAACCATAATAGAAATTCACTACTACATAGCATGTTTCAATCACTTCAACAGAACAATTATAAAAATTTACTAGTACAAAACATGGATAAAAATTAACTAAATGATCATCACAGAACAATTACAGAAATTTACTATTACATCGGATGTTTCAATCACTATCACATAACAATTGTATCAATAACGATCAGTCTTCAGATTCTCTTCTCTGTTAGCTATGAAAATTTTCTTATCTCTTCTAAAAGTATGATTGGGATGAAGAAAACACTGATGACAATCAAAGCACAAAACTTTCTTCCCATATCGTAACGAAAATGCTCGTATTTCTTCCATACAATAAGGGCATGCTAGACGACCGGCCGTACTCCAACCAGAAAGCATCCCGTATGCAGGAAAATCAATAATCGTCCATAACAAAGAAGCGAATAACCGAATTTTTTTTTCGTTGATACATCGTAAGTTTTAACTCCTTCATTCCACAGTTTCTTCAACTCTTCGATCAATGGTTGTAAATAAACATCAATTCCTTGGGTTGGATCATGAGGGCCGGGAACGACAGTGGTGAGAAACATATATGGTGTCTTCATACACATCCATGAAGGTAAATTATACGGAGTAACGATAATTGGCCACGATGAATATTTACTACCAAACTGTGAAAATGGTGAAAATCCATCCGTACATAAACCAAGTCTGACATTACGGCTTTCCGCAGCAAATGCGGGATAAGTCTTATCGAAATGTTTCCATGCTTCACCGTCGGATGGATGTATCAAAGTTCTTTCTTCCGCTGTTCTCACACTGTGCCATCGCATATGACAGGCCGTAGTAGAAGATGCATATAATCTTTGAAGTCTGGGAGTGATGGGTAAATAATGCATTCTCTTGTACGAGACTTCTTTCCCTTTCTTCTTTCTTGGTTTGTATCTTTCTTCGTTACATATTTTGCATTTTCTGAGGTCAACGTCGTCTTTCCAATACAACATGCAACCTCTCACACATACATCTATCTTCTCGTACGGTAGACCGAAAGCGGATATCAATTTTTTTACTTTATAATGACTATCGCACATCAGATTATTGGGTGGCATATGTCATTTTGCAGCTTGTACAACTGCTGTAAATGCAGCTTCCGTAAGGTTGAATTTTGATTTCATAGTTATGTATTCGACGGTTACTGAAAGTTCGGTTCCGCTTTTACATCCGTCCCACAATGGCCTCTTAGCAGAATCCAACAAATCGTATATTTTTTTAGCTCCCGTAGTCGGTTCTTCTTCGACATTTTCGTCTTCATCGGCAGCTTCAGTTGTAGAAAACATTGATCGTGCTGCATCATCCACCATATTTTCTATCGGATTCGTCATCATGTTACCGTCCTGTAACACTTCAGTATTAGGTGTAGGTTCAACAAGTTCTCCATGACGATCCCAGAAATAATAATCAGGCACGAAACCATATTGATACAAATGTACTTAAACTATATCCGGTTTTCAATGCTTCAAATGTTGGCACTTACTACACGGGCAACGAATTTCTGTATTGTTTTGGTTATTAGATTTAGCAAATCTAATAAATTCGCGTACACCGTTGTAGAAATGTTGCTTTATTGATCCCTTCTTTCCAGTTTTGACTTCATACATCCAAGTACGGTCGAGAAAATAATTGAATATTTTTCCTGATTTGAAAATGTATGTTAGACAATTTAAATCATTAATTTTCAATCATTCTCCATTGTAAACTGTTCATCGTTGCAGAAAATTCAAAATATAAACTTCACTTTATTTTTTTATTTTTTGGTATTTTGGTTTTCATTTCGGTGGTCAGTCTTCCTACTTACCATTACAAACACAATAATGTAATTACATTTTATATATCATTTCAGATTAAACGGTTCAACAAAATTTCGGCAGCACTTCCCTTATGTTCCCTGTATCGTACACAAATGTGTGTACACAGGGAACGTAAAGAAAGTGCTGTCGAAATTTTGTAAACGTTTAAAATGAAATGATTTATAATATGTAATTACTTTATTGTGTTTGTAACTTGTCCAATACAGGGACAAATTCGACAAATATTGTATCAGATGAATATAAATGTCCGTTCCGTTGCAAAACGAACATCCATATAACGATCATATACAACACTTGCCAGACGGGGCCAAAGCCAATCAAAGGGATAAAAAAATTTCTTTAAATTTTATCAAATATTGTTGTTCTTTTCAAATTTTGACAATGTTTCAACTATTTATATTTTATTTCAAAAATTTGTGTATTTAAATTTTAGTTCAACATTCAATTAACAATTTTAGTTCATTATTCATTTCTTTATTTTTTTTACGACATAGATTTTATGTGACCATTTGTTGTTGTTATATTCATTTCTTAATTTCTTTATAAAATCGATTTTAGTACAATATCAGTTGTTTTTAAAGTCATTTCCTTTTTTTTTAAATTTTTTTTAGATATTTGCAGAATTTTTAATGTTCTCATATTCATTTTTTAATTTTTTGTACAAACTTTATTTTTTTACAATATATACAACCTTTTGCATTTTGGCCGTCGCTAGTCATCGCTAAAATTATTCAAATGGCCGTCGCTAGCCGTCGCTCAATCAACAGGATAAATAGAAGAATTATCAATGAATATAATTAGAAAACAACAAATTCTAATTATCAAATAGATAATTAGAAAACAATAAAAATCTAACTATTAAATAAAAATTTGTCAATTTAAATTCACTTAACAACTTAAATTTGCAATTTATCAATTTCATAAACTATGAAATACTTTCATGTAAATTTATCAATAACCAAGTTAATCATTAATATACACTATTTTTTCACCTAACACAACTAACCATGTTAATCGCCAACACTAATTATCTACATCAACAATTTATTCAACTTCATGATAAACTAATTAATGTAATACCTAATTCAAGTTCATGATAATAAACTAATTAATCTACCAAATCAACATACAACACTACTAATACCTAATACCTAATTTAACAACAAATTCCAATTGAATTAGGGTTTAAACTAAACCTAAAAAACATCAAATTTACATTCAAACGAGAGATTAGGAGCATACCTACACGAATTTGGGTGATTTGGAGGCGTTGAAAGGTGGAGCAGCGGGTGCGGTGACGGAAGACGGCGGATTGGGGGAAGGAGATTGATTTTGGGGGAGGAAGATAATGAATTTGCTGCTCTCGGCTTGGATCTGTATATTGTGTATAGCGACGGCCGTTTTTTTTAGCCGTCGTCAGCCGTCGCTAGGCTGCGTCGCTATACGAAGCCTTTCTAGCAGTGTACTCTCCCGAGCTTCATATATTATGTTCATCGTAAGCTTACAAGATGTTTGTAGATATCAATGGATACATTCAAACCTAGATTGTGCTATATCTATATTCGTATCCGAAATCATTTTTAGATACAAAATATTGGTATCCGCTAATATAGGATAAAGATCGGATTGTTGATTATCCGCTGACTATTGATAGTGATAGACACACATGACTCAATGCAAAATCGTTTCAATGCCAATTTTTACTTGATTTTTGGGTATCGCGTATTCTTTCACTAGTAAGTATGCCAGCGGATTTTATTTTTAGGTATTGCAGTCCTAGGCCAAAAGTCATATGTCTTGGTAAGAATATTATTTACTCGAATTTTTCAAGCAAAATATATCATTAAAATTCATGAGGTGCAGCACTATAATTATCGGGAGTTAAAATTTTAATTTTCTGCTCTTACCCAGCTCCAAGAGCAATGGAAAAATGCAAGAACAAAAGTTAAACCAAGACTTTTGTGGTGTCTGTATAATTTCAACATGGTTTCGTTGTGTCCAAGTAATGTAGACCTTCCATAATATGATCAAGCAAACAATATATATATGTGGCATTAGCAAGCAAATAATATATATCTGGCACAAGGGTTTAATACAGTGATAATCAAGGCACATCCTTTTCAAAATACTGCACTTCCGTCCTCTCTCAAAAATAATTACAAAACACCTTCACAATTATTTTCAGTGAAAATTTAGAATTGCAAGTGCAAATGTTTGCAGTTTTTTCTGTGCAAATACGTGAAATTTTACAATTTTAATTGCAAATATCTGCAGAAAAAACTGTAAGCTTTTCTATTTTATAAAGATGCCCAACAAAGCTTCCCTTTTAAGTTTTAACAAGTTCTTTGGTTCTACTTTGGTTGATTTGGTACATACATTGTGTTACACGCATGGTAGAAAATGGAATAATAATGTAAAAACAATTGATCACCGCATGCAGATTAATAATGAAATACGATGACCATGACTCTGTATGCCCGAAAACATCAGGATTATCAATCGTAAAGAGATCATGCGTACTTACTTCATTTCCAAATCCAAGCAAAAAGGATACGATAATGATATTCACTACATCTATCGCAATCGTTTTGCGATTTCCCTTCTACATACCAATATGTACCACTGGTTTGAATTTCGAAACTCACTGAAAATGATATGAATACTCTCTGTAAATTTTGCAATTTCCAGTAGAAAGGTGCTTACGGAGTCGGCAGTTTAGATTGTTTCCGATCTCAATTGCACTCATTAGTCTTTTGGCAAACTAAAAAGGTGCAGAATATTAGGTTTATCAGCTGAAATGGCAACATACGTGAAGTTGCTCGGGTGGAATACCGCCGTCCATTTTTCTATCAGGCCTTTTAGTCTGAAGGAGGGAAGTTTTAAAATTTAGTCTATTCATATAGCATTGCACATCCATAATGCTATATTCATATATGCTACACAATTTTATAAGTTTCTGCATACACAAACAAGCAGCTGTGTAATGCTATATGAATATAGTATTATGGATGTGTAATGCTATATGAATATATCATTTTTTGTCCTTCGGGCTAAATTTTAAAATTTCTGTCCTTCAGACTAAAAGTGTTCTCAGGTTTTTCCTTCAGCCTAATTCCCTCATTTTTCTATTATATATTTTACAATCTTTGAAACACTGAGTTTCAATATTCAGTTCTGTCCCTTGCTGAAAAGTTTCATCAAACATCTAGTCAATTTTTTCATCGAAAATATACAATTTAAATCGCACATATTTACAACTTCAAATTTTCGTTTTACACAAAATGCACCGTTTTGGCTGAAAATGGAGATGTTATGTGAAACTTGGTTTTAAGAAGGATATTTCAAATATTAATCTTGAAAATAAAAAGCCGATCAGTTATTATTATTATACTAAGACAGCCATATCAATTAGGTGTGGTCGATGGATTTCCACCAATCGTGGTACCCTAAACCCATCGTGCATGCCTTTAGCACCACAATAAAAGAATAGTTTTATTGTTGCTGCTTAAAATAGAAGAAGGTTTCAAGAAGCGAAAGCGCACACACGAGTGCGTTTGCATGTGCATACGGAAAATTAGGTATTGAAAACGACATATGGAAAATATATACTAGAAAACAATGATTGTAAGATTTTTTTTTTTTTTTTGGATCTTACAGCATGACGTTGAAGTATATGTAACGTTTTATTCTTTTATATATATGAAGACGCAAAATTCCTTTTGTTGAAATATGACTGAGACTAAATTAATTTACGAAATAATAAAACATAGCAAAAAATCAATTACCTACTATCTCAATATCTTGAGAAATGCAACAAACATAAAAATTAGCGCTCTTGTGGTTTGAAACCTACAAATTTACGTCATGTCTCTTTAAATAAGTAATCAACTACTATAATGATATCTCAAGAATTATTCTTATTCTTCATAGTGATCACGCTGCCAGTGATACTTTCTTCCTCCCGGTACTTTAAACGGTATAACTAACGGTAATGTGTCATTTTCAAATTTGGCACTATAAAAAATGATCATTTGAATCTATGCAATTAAGAATCTAAATACCAACAATTTCTCCTTTTTTGGTAGTAGCCAAGAAAATATCATGCTAGTTTCTAAGCATGTAGGGCTGCATATAATACAAAAATATTTTCTTTAGATTAACATCATCATAACAATTTATAAGAAGTAAACCATTGTAATAATTATTCTCTCTTTTTTTAAGGTTAAGACCAACATAAATAGCTCATTAGTAATTTGTAAGAAGTAAAGTGCACTTGTAGGAATCATTTTCTCTCCTTCATTTTCCGAGCTTGAGAGCCACATCAATGAACATGGATACTAGATTTATAAACATTGTATACGGGATATTATTATGTATCCACGATACTATGTGGGTAATGAACCTAACAATTTTTTTTATTTACATTAAAAGAAAAGGTGATGTATATTTACGTGCATATAATTTAAAACTGCTTGAGAAATAAAACATTAATTACTATGATAATAAAATTAATTACCATAATAAATGAAAGAGACATCATGTTATCCAGCGTTTGAGCCTAGCAGCTTCTAAACAGATCTAAACGTCAATACGAAGGCAAAATGGATCAAGAGCTTGAAGATATTCTTGGAATAGCTAAGAGAAGCAACTCGGGAAACCTGAAGTCAAAATAGGTCATCCATCGTAGGCGATACCACGTTGATTGTTCAAAGGAGGAACCATCTATGGACCTTGGACTTGTTCTTCCTCCCTGCTTTCTCAAATTTGAAGTTTTACCCGTTCTTTCGTAATCTGGTGACTATCATGAGCAATTCTAGCTATAAATAGAAGCATTAGAGAAACTAAGAGGATACTTTTAGACTTTTTAGCTTTCATACTCTTCATATTTTCTTCTCTCCACTACCTTAGTCACTAAGGGTTGTACCCTTGCTTTTCTAGATTTGAAATCAGTTATAAAGCTCTTGTACTTGTGATGAATGTGAATCCGATAACATTAAAGTGTACGTCGGCATGAATCTTGGCCGAAACTCTATAAAATTCTTTGTGTTCTTACTGTTTTGCTAATATTGATTAGATCCAACTCATTTCTGATTGATGGAGGGTGTTAAGCCATCTTTTGGTTTAACATTTTTGGTGCTTTCATCGAGAATAGAGCTACTCAAAGGTAGATCTAGCTTAGTATCGTGTATTGCAAGCGTTTAATGGTTAGATCCGGAGGGTAATTGCTGTAGATCTGAAGAAATGGCCCTTAGGAAACCTTCTGTGAGAACTAGAGACACTAGTGGAGAAGATTAAGCTTCTCATCATAATGGTGAAGCTGCTCGGCCATTGAATGTTTTCTTGGACCGTTTGCCCTTATATGAGACGGTGCCGGGTTTGAACTCGATAATATGATGTTTGAGATAAACTAGAGGATGTTAAATAGTCAGAAAGCTCTTTTTTATAAGATGGAAGAAAGTTTTTCTTTGCTAGCCAAGCTGACAAAAAGGCATAGGAAGAGCTATAGGAATTCGTCTCCTTCAAGTTCTAAAGAAGATAGCTCGTCTTCATCACATTGGAATAGGAGATACAACAAGCAAAAGATGAAGGGAAAATTTGTTGGGACATTAAAGAAGATTATTGTAGGAAGTGGTCAAAATTTGGTCATGGCCAATATGGTCGGTACCGACCAAAATTTGGTCGGTACTGAGCACATCTTGAATAGCGTCGGAGCGCACTTACCTAAAGTCATTGATTTTTCCGACACCAAAATGATTTACAGGATACTAGCAACGTTGTTGGGCAGAATGATGGTACACAGACCATGGTATTCAAAAAAATGCCATAAAACTAGTAAGGCCTCACAAAAGATCCAGGCATGTGGCTCTCCCAAATACAAGAGAGCCTAGACGTCATTGAACGAACCGAGGGCATTTGCATATTCAAATACTGGGGTATGTTCCTAATAGTCGCCACTTGGATAATCAAGCCAGTCTAGAGTTTATCACTGATTTGGTGAGAAGATTGTTGAATGAGAATTAGTGGATTAAGAATAAGGAATGGGGCTTAACATCTAGCAGGACATCTTTCATTGATGATATCTTAGAAGAGGTGCATCCCAGAAAGTTTGACAGGCCAACGATGTCGTCGTATAATGGGACAACAAACCCCATATAGTGTCCACTGAAATATAAGTGGATATGGATAGTGTCATAGAAACTATTGTAATGTGGCGCATGTGTTTTCCCATATTCTTGGATAAGGTAGCTACGATGTGGTTTACCCGGCTTGCACTGAAATATATATATATATCTTCATTTGATCAATTAAGAAGAAAGTTTATTGAGCAGTTCAAGCTCTGCACCGCTCCACCGAAGGACGTGATGCCCTTGTCGAGTATTCTACAAGGTGTCGGAGAGACCCTAAAGGATTTTCAAAGTTGGTTTAACACTACTATGACTGAGGTGAGCAATCCAAAGAGGATAATGTCTTTATGGTGTTAATTTGGGGATACACCCAAACATGGAATTCGGTAAATGGTTAAAGAAAAAAATAGCCCCCTATTATAGAGGAGTTATATCAAAAAGCATCCCAGTATCTACACTTGGAAGAGACAGACCTGGCTGTTGGAAAGGCTGGTGGTCGATCATCAAATGAAGTTGTGCAAAGCGACATCGCTATTAAGAAAACTGGTAAGAGCACCAATAATGTTGTGATAAATGTGGAAAATAATAAAATAAGAAAAAAAGGAGAAATCAAGGCGTTAGAGGTAAAAGAAATGATACTAAAAAGCATCTGAGGTAATTGAAACTAGAAAATTATACTCCATTGAATGATATAATTGAAAATATATACCTTTTCTATGAAAGTAATAGAAAATCACAAGAATCCATCTTGGAGGGAGGTGATCTAAGATAAATGATAGTCGAGGATGTATTGTCACTTCCATGACACTCATAGGCACAATATCAATGAATGTCGTCGCCTAAGAGATGTGATTGAATATTTGATATGTTTGAAGAAGTTGCAACAGTATGTGAGAGGCCCGCGTGATGGCAGGCATAATGCTAGACCTCAGTGGCAGAAGGCTCAAAGGGATTGACTTGAGGAGCTTATGCAACTGGATGGTAGAATTATGATTAACATAATAACTTGAGGAACTCATCCAACAGTGAAGAGCAGGAATGAGATGGAGCAGTATGGAACTTTGCTAAAGCACATGCCATAGGAGAGTGGGTTTGCCATTGAAGACTTCCGGCAAAATAACCAAAGACAATGAGGGCTAGCATTGTCTTTCAAAGTAGAGATCTGATGGGGTGCAAGGGTCAATTCTTAACCTCAAGGTGAGTACAGTCGTGATAGGGCCAACAACCATGCACCGAGTTCTAATTGACTATGGAAGGTAGGTTATTATTCTGTTCAAGAAGACATCTAACTAGATGAAGATCAGTCCGAAGGAAATAAATCCATGTAAATCTTGAATTCAAGGATTTACTGAAGAGGCAAAAGAACCTATCAAATGTATTGACCTGCCAATGGAGTTTGTGAAGGCAGCCGTAAGGTTATGCAGGTGTAGACCTTCATAATTATTAATGATTTCTCCACTTATAATGCTTTTCTAGGCCAACCGTCCCTTGCCAGCTTCAGAATAGCGTTGATCCCATGGTTCTTGATGATGAAGTTCCCCATTGAAAATAGGGTTGGAGCTACTCAAGGAAACTAAAGCATAACTCATGAAGGCTATGTCGTAGAGCTCAAAGAGGCAAAGCGACATGAGAAAGGAAAAGGTGCAGAGAAGGCTCTCTACATCAATACTGCAAATGCATAACAATTATCGTCCAATCCCAGGCTTGGGTCTATAACAAGTTCACAAGCTAATGGACCTTTGAGAAGAGTCAGAGGATGCAATGGCTACACCATCGGAGCTAACGATCAACATCTTGATAAATGAGGATGATCCGATCAAGGTCCTCAAAATTAAATCTCAGCTCAGCTTAAAGATTTGAAATGGAATATATAAGGTTTCTCCAAGCAAACGTAGATGTGTTTGCCTGGACAGATTCCAATATGTGTGGAATATAGCCGAAGATAGCATGTCGCGCATTAAATATGGACCAAAGATGCCATCCTATAAAGCAAAAAAGATGCATTATAGTCCAGAGCGATCTGTTGCATTGAAAGAGAAAGTGGATAAGCTAAAGGCAAATAGCTTTATCCACCGTGCCCTATACTCTAAATGGGTGTCGAATCTTATTTGGTCAAGGAGCCAAATGAAAAATGGCGAATATGAATCGATTATTTAGACCTGAATAAAGCATGCCCAAAAGACAGCTTCCCACTATCGAAGATAGACCAACTAGAAGACTCGATGGTTGAATAGGAATTGTTATTCTTCATGGATCCATATTATGGCTACAATAAAATAGCAATGCATGTTCCAGATTAGGAGCACACGAGTTCCATCACCGACTTGGGCTTGTACCACTATCAGGTAACACCATTTAGTTTGAAGAACACTAGAGCTACCTCCTAGCGATTGGTAAATAAGATGTTCGAAGATCAAATTAGATGGACGATGGAGGTTTATATGGATGATATCCGAGTGAAATCACAACAATCGACGAATAACATGGATAACCTGCTAAGATGTTTGATTTGCTTTGAAAGTATGGAATGAAGCTTAATCTGCTGAAGTGTTCTATCAAAGTCACATCGGGAATTTTTTGGGTTTCATCATGAATTCAAGGGGAATCAAGGCTAACCCAAACAAAATTCAAGCATTAGAAGATGTCATTTCCTTTTAAGAAGGAAAATGAAAAGCTTGAATGGGAAAGTCACTACGTTGATTTGATTCATCTAAAAAGTGATGGATAAGTGTATACTGTTATTTAATGTCCATAAGAAAGAAAAAGGAAAAGAATTTTAGACAGCGGAATGCTAGGAAGCTGTCTAGAAATTATTAACATATCTGGAGAGACCACCAATCTTGTTGAAGTCATTGAAAGGAAAAGATCTATTCATTTACTTAGCGATATATGCCTATGCAGTAAATGTAGCCTTGGTATGTGAGGAATCAAAGATCCAAAGGCCTATATTTTGCATCAGTAAGTAGTTTGTCTGAAGCACAAAAGAAATTCTTGAGATTGGAGAAGCTAACATACAGCTTGTTGATTGCCTCAAGGAAGCTAGGACATACTTCAAGGCTTATCCGATAAACGTTCTGACGGATCATCCACTACTAGTACTACATCAACCTGAGACGCCAAGGAGATGACTGAAGTGGAATATTAAGCTGAGCCAGAGCCTACCATCATAGAAAGGCAATATGAGGATAGGCATTGGCTGATTTCACCGTTGAGTTCACTATTCGAGGTGGAGAAGAGGAATATGATATGATCTCCATTTCCTAACAAAAGTTATATGTAGATGAAACTTCTAATTAATGAAGTTTCAGGTCAAGAATGATTCTCGTGACCTCGGAAGGATGGATAATATGCTATGCATTAAAGTTTGGGTTCCCAACAATAAAGAACAAAGCCGGATATGAAGCATTGACTACGAGACTCGAGATAGCGAATGGACAAGGGTCTAGACACTATACATATTCAACAATTCATGTTGGTGGTTTGTCAAGGAACTATATGCGAAGAGAGAGACTTTCCCATTACCTAATAAAGATACTGGAACTTTTGAATGATACTAAACCCTACGCAATCATGTACATACCCCGGGAAGTGAATACAAAAGTTAACTCACTAGCCAAATTGGCAAGCTCTAAGGATGCGTAGTTCATGGTACTTGTTTCAGTGGAGGTTTTATCAGCTCAAGGCATTAACAAGATGGATGTAGATTGTATCTTGGAAGCTGAGGAAGAAAAAGAGTCATCGATTACTCTAATTAAAGTTTATTTGTTGATTTGAAAGGAACTCTCGTGAGTGGCAGGAATGAACGTCGAAAACTCCTTCGTAAAGTACAATGATTTATTATACTAGAAGGTGTGTTGTATAGGAGAGGTTTCTTAGCCCCTACTACAACATGTCATGAAGGATGAAGCAAGGAAAATCCTTTTGGATGTACACGAAGGAATCTGTTATGATCATACCGGGGTAGGCTCTGGAAAAGAAGATACTATACTATGGATACTTTTAGCCGACGATGAACTGAGATGCAACTGTCCCAAATGATAGTATAGGTGCCAAAGGTTCGTGAAAGTATCGAGAGTGCCATATATAAATCTTACCCAAATTATTATCCCATCATCGCGTAATGTCCAACTTATATGCCCATACTACTAAAGAGTAATAATAAGGATATTGTCTAGTAATATAGAGAATGGGGCTTGTTAGGAGCGACCACATGTGAATATTCCATTGGGCTAACACCGGTATATATTTCCTAATTTGAAATAAAGTATACATATATGCTCCTGATATCAACACAAAGCAATAAATATGTTGGCTAATAGGAGAGCATAATAGAAAATATAAAATAAGATCACAGATTCACCAATTACCAATCACAATGGAAAATATAATACATCAATAACAAAATAAAATGAGCTACAAATGAGTAACCGACTTACATCCAAAATAACATACCTAGATACACAAGTGATACAACCAAAAGGTACAACACTGGTATTGAAAGTCTATATGAGTGGATCGTGTAGTGTATATATATGCAATTATAAGTGACTAACTATATAATGTATTTAATATAAACTTGAGAGATGATAATAGCAAAGTAAATGGAAATAATCACACTAGGATTTTATACTAGTTTGGACCTCCCGTCTTACGTCCAGTCCCAAAGCTCCTCTTCAGAATTCAACTATCAAACACCCTCACTTCGCCCGAAGGAATAGGCTTGGTTACAAAGACTTGTTCTTATCAAGTGTGTGTTCTATAACACGGATATTGACTATTAAGTACAAATGCTTCCAATCTATATATCTAGAGAGTATTGATTGAAGAGTTCTAAATATATGGAAGATTAAAATACAATTATTCGATTGCTAAAGATCAAGTATAAATCAGAGAATAAGAGTAAAGAGCATAAGTGTGTAAGGTGAAGTCCTCTCTTTGATTCTTGATGCTATTATAGCGGTAGAGAGATTCCTTGAATGGTTGTATCCATTAACAAGTGTTGTATGGTCGCTCCTGATGGTGATGAAGAGTTGCAGCGAAGAGGAGCAAAAGTGTCTTTTCAATTGTGACAGTTGTCCTTTGAATATTCACAGCCGAGTTCAAAATTAGACGTTTGGAAAATGTTTCAGACGTCTGGCTCTTATATATTTTTTGTATATGGTTGCTTTTCAGACGTCTGAGTACATTAACCAGACGTCTGATTTTGTCTAATTTGCAAAGCAGAGGATTCAATCAGATGTCTGGCTAGTGCACCCAGACGTCTGAATTTGTGCATGTTGCTTTCCTTGTGTCTATGTCATTGCTCTTCTGATTCTATCGACTTGTAGCCTCTTGATACTTCTTTTGAGTCTTGTTCTTGTCTCTTTGGTGATGTTACTTTAACAATTACTTGTAAATAGAGATATATATGCATATTCGATTTCCATTGTATAGTTGTTATCATTGAAACCATAGAATTGATTTCCTAACAATCTTCCCCTTTTTTATGTTGACAACTATTCAACATACTTATATATAAATTATAAATCTCCCCCTGAATATGTGCTTATTTTCAATGTTTTATGATTATACTTATATTTCTCCCCTTTTGGCATTATCAAAAAGAATTATAAAATTGAAGCCAATCGTCAAACAAAAAGGAAATTTCATTAATAAGTCGAAATTTGATTACATACATAGATTTTATCATTTGTACAAAAAGTTGATATCCCGAAAAAAATCTATGATTCCCAAAATCTATGATTCCTTTGGAGAAGCTTTATCTTGATCATCGTCCTTTGGTCCTTCTTTTTCAGAAGTGCTAGCCTTTGTAGGAGATGTCAAAGCTTGCTTGAGAGGTTCATCCTCAGAGAGTGTGGAATGTTTTGCAGGAGGAGAAGGTACTGGGGTTGGCCAATCTTCAGAAGGTTGTGTTGGACCGCGAACTCGTTGTAGTACTTCTTTAAGAACCGACAAGACAGTTGAAAGGTATTCTTCAACTGTGGCTAGGCGTGTTGCAAATGATGTTTCGAAGTTATCAATTCGCTTAGCCAAAAGTTTTTGATTTTGAGATAGTATATGTTGGTTTCGAAGGGTGGGATCTCGAACACTTTCGTTTGGATTTGTATCTGTTCGAGTCTCCATAATTTCATCTTGTCCCGGATAATCAAATGGTGCAGGAGGAGGTGTAGTTTCTTCTCGATGTTGTTCCTCCTCTTGAGATGGTTCAATGTGTGGTTGAGGAGGAGGCTCAACTCATCTAGATTGACGATTGTGCGTCCAACCTTCGAAGGATATAAATTATAGGGGAATCTCGGGTAGGTGCATAAGGGAGAGAAATTTGGTGGAAGCATATTTCAGTGGGATTTCTTCGAAGGTTGATAGGTAGGATGGAATGTTATGTGCACGAAGAAGTCTCATAATATAAGTTGGGTAAATAATTGATGGCCTTGATCGAGTCCAAAAACGCTTTTGCTCATCGAAGATGAATTTGGCCCAATTCACCCTTGTTCCACTAAAGAGAGCATATATGGCTTTGTGCTCTAATTCGGTTATTTGCTCATGACTTCCCATACATGGAACAATTGTATTGATTATCATTCGAGTTAGGAGTCGAGCTTTTGGACATAGATATTTGGAGGCAAATTTTGGAATTTCGTCCTCCCAAATTTGATGAGCAATACTATTCCGTGGCTTGAAGCGCATATCGAAAATGTTGTATAAATCTTCCCCTGTGTCAGAGCATCCTAGGGTTCTACCTATTGTGCCCGGAGTTAATCTAATCGTGTTTCCATACACGCTAGACTAGAGCCAGTTATCCTTATCTTCAGTGTTCCATGTTGAAGTGCTATCTAAATTTGCATAGAATAGAAATATCGCTAATTGGTCTATTTGGATGTCATTAGAAGTGAATAAAATTAAGGTTTCCAACCCGGCATTTTCACATAGTTCATCCAAATCATACATAGGAAATTTAAGGAGATTATAGAATGGACCCATGTGGAGTTTTTTCTTTTGAATATCTTCATACCTTTTGATGGAATGTGGCGCTCTATTCATCCACCTTTCGATCTGATCATCGGAACATACTTGAGGATTTGAAGATGAGGTCGGTTGATCTTATTTTCATTTTGATATTTTGGGATTTTTTTTGTTTTAGGAGGCATTGTTATTTGATCTTTGCGTAAAAAGATGAATTTTTAAAGAGAAAAAATCTCCAATAGTGAAATAACAGATGAAAATTTTGGGATGAAAGTGAAAAATGACGTTATCTGGGTTAATTTTAAAGGGTCGATTGGATTTTAGACGTCTGGATTGGAAATCAGACGTCTGGTTTGTCCTAAATTGAGCACAACAGATAAATTCAGACGTCTGGTTTTTGGGTTAGAAGTCTGTTTTGGATCGAATTTGTAAAATTGGATAGGCAGAGAGATTTATCAGACGTCTGGGTATAAAAATCAAACGTCTGGATTATGTTATTTTGAAAAACTTCATGGAAGATAACTAAGTCAGACGTCTGGATTGAGTATCAGACATCTGAAATTCTCTGATTTATTTTTTGAGGAGACAGAGCAAATTTTCATACGTCTGGGGGGTATATTAGATGTCTGACATATGCACAGTGCTTAAAATTTAGATGTATATCATTGTGTCAGACGTCTGAAGTCCTTAGCCAGACGTCTGAAAAAGCAATTTGTCTGAAAATAGCCTAAAACTTGATGGTTTTGGTTATTTCTCGAATTTTTATAACAAATCAAAAATAATACTATTGTTGTGAAATAACAAATAAACATAGATACATACAACAACAAATATAATTTATTTAGAAGGCGATGGAGTTTTAAGATCTCCTGACTTGTTATCCCTTCGTTGTTTAAGTGGAGACCATATATTTCCACGTTCGTGGGTTCTCGGAGGGCCAGAATATCGTCTTGGTGAAGGGTCCGAAGGAGTACGATACGAAGACGAGGGATCCAAAGACTACAAGGTTTTGGTAGCGATTCATGGACATCTTTCTTCCGTGACGAATAGAACTTCTTCGCCGCTTGCTCCATAAAGCTTAGCCGTCACGCTATAATTTTTTGTTCAAAATAAAGTTCTCGTTGTAAGTCTATCTGTTGTTTCTGATAATGATGAATTTCATCAATTTTCTCCTTTGTGTTAGGAGAGACAAACAGAGATCTTTTAGTCTTCTTGTTATAGGGAGTAAAACCCGTATGATATGAGCACCATATACACGATGGTTCTTGCTTCGGTGTAGGTGTAGGAAGCCGTTGTGGCGTGTTAGCCGAGCTATCCGTCGTAGGTGTTGAGATGGAGATGGATATATAAGAGTCCTCAAAAGACATGGTTATATTTTGTTTCTTTAAGGAAGATATGAATTGTGTGTATATAGTTTTGTATAACTCTTTATATATAAGTTGAAAAAATTATTTATAGAAAAACTAACTGTCTAAAAAATTAAAGGTTTAGAAATTATTAATTATAATTTGTGGTAGTAAAATAAATGACTAATCATATCCTTAAACATTGATTAAGGAAAAAGATCTTGAAGTGAGAAAATACCTAAATTTCGTCGAAGTTTAATAAAAGTTTGTTCATTTAGTGGTTTTGTAAAGATGTCTGCTACTTGATTTTCGGTATTTACGTATTCTAATGAAATAGTTCCTTTTTAAACATTGTCTGTAAAAAATGATGGCGTATATCTATATGCTTAGTTCGTGAGTGATTAACAGGGTTTTTTGATAAATTTATAGCACTTGTGTTATCATAATATATTGGAGATTTGTTAATAATTTTGTCGAAATCCGTAAGTGTTTGTTGCATGTATATCACTTATGCACACGCTAGAGCCGTGGAGATATATTCGGCTTCGCAAGTAGATAAAGAAACACAATTTTGCTTTTTGCTAAACTATGAAACTAACGATTGTCCGATGAAGTGACAAGTTCCACTAGTACTCTTACGATCTGTTCTACATCCACCGAAATCCGCATTGCTATATGAAACTAGTTCAAACGATGATCCTTTAGGGTAGAACAAACGATAATCTCTAGTACTAGATAGATACGTAAAATACGCTTAACAGCTCTTAGATGAGATTCTTTTGGTTTTGCTTGAAATCGAGCACAAAGACATACACTCATCATAATATCGATCGACTAGCCGTCAAATAAAGTAAAAAACAATCATGCTACGATATAATTTTTCATCGAAATCTTTTCCATTATCATCCTTTTCTAAGTGAACAGTGGTACTCATTGGTGTTAGTTTGCTCGAAGTTTTATCCATTTCAAAGCGACGTAATAGATCGTTACAATATTTTTCTTGATAAATAAAAATTCCATTTTCAAGTTGTTTTATTTGTAATCCTAAGAAGAAATTTAATTCTCCCATGTGTGACATTTCAAATTCATTTTTCATAATATTTGAAAATTGATTACATAGATTTTCGTTGGTTGAACCAAAGATGATATCATCAACAAAAATTTGTACAACTAAAATATCGTTATTTTCTCTTTTAATAAACAAAGTTGTACTATTTTGCCTATTTGAAAACCAGATGTTATTAAGTGATTTTTAAGACATTCGTACCATGCACGACGGGCATGTTTTAATCCATATAGTGCTTTGTGTAATTTAAAAACATGATCGGGATATTTTTCGTGAACAAATAATGGGGGTTGTTCTACATATACATGTTCTTTAATAAAACCATTCAAAAAAGCACTTTTGATATCCACTTGAAATAGTTTAAAATTGTGATGAGTTGCAAAGGTGAGTAATGTACGAATGGCCTCTAATCTTGCTACTGGAGCAAAGGTTTCATCGTAATCGATACCTTCTTCTTGATTATAGCCTTGAGCAACTAAACGTGCTTTATTTCTAACAGTATTTCCATTCTCGTATGCTTTGTTTTTAAATACCCATTTTGTTCTTATAACCGATTGGTCTTCAGGTCTTGGTACTAATTCTCAAACATTATTACGTTCAAATTGATTTAATTCTTCTTGCATAGCTATTATCCAAAAATTATCATTTGAAGCTTCTTTATAATTATTTAGTTCAAAATCTGATACAAATGCTATATGGCTTATCTGATTAATTGATTTCCAGTTACTCTAGAATTGAGATCTCCAAAAATATTATCTTTTGGACGATTCTTAAGAATTCTAGGGGATGATACCAAAGTGTTATTTTGAACATTTGTTTCACTATTAATAGAATTTATTGAATTTATTAGTGGAATAATTTCTTCTTCATCACTAGTATGATGATTAAAAAAATTTTTGTCAAACGAAACGTGTAAACTTTCTTCAATAGTATTATTTCTTTTATTAAAAATTCTATATGCTTTGCTACGATTCGTATATCCAATAAAGATACCTTCATCGGCCTTCGGGTCAAATTTACCTAAGTTATCTTTTGTATTTAATATAAAGCATTTGAACCGAAAGTTTCAAAGTATGGTACTTTAGGTTTTTTTACCAAAAAATATTTAAAACAAGTTTGTTTAGTCATAGGATGTATTGTTACTCGATTCAATACGTAACAAGCTGTGGCAATAGCTTCAACCCAAAAGTGTTTCGGTAGAGCACTACTATTTAGTAATGTTCGTGCATATTCTCGTAATGTATGATTTTTTCTTTCCACAACACCATTCTGTTGAGGTGTGCGAGGAAAAGAGAAATTATGAGTTATTCCTTTCTTATTACAAAATTAGTATAAGGATCGTTTTCGAATTCTCCTCCGTGATCACTTCGAATGTTTTTAATTTTTAAGTCCATTTGTGTTTAGTTCTTTTAGCAAATATCTTAAACATACCAGAAGTATCGCTTTTATGTTTAAAAAAAAGTCCATGTATATCTTGAATAATCATCAACTATTACAAAAACATATTTGTTGTGATTTATAGATCGTATTTGTGTTGGACCAAATAAATCTAAATGTAATAAATCTAATGGTTGTCTTGTAGAAATATTATTTTTAGATTTAAAAGAGTTTTTCTTTAGTTTTCCAATTTGACAATCGTCGCATAATTTTTTTACTTTGTAATTTATTTTAGGTAAACCTCTAACTAGTTCATATTTTGCCAATTTATTACTATTCTTAAAATTGTTATGACAAAATCGTTTATGCCATAACCATGGATCATCATGTTTGGTAGTTAAGCATAAATTTGAATTTTTATTTATATTCATGTTTAATACATAAATATTTTTGTTTCTAACACCTTCAAGAACAAGTTGTTTGTTATTATCTAAAATATTAAATCTATCTTTTTCAAAATTTATTTGAAAAACTTTATCGCATAATTGACTAATACTTAGTAGGTTGTGTTTTAGATTTTCTACTAATAAAACATTTGTAATAATAAGAGAGTTAGATATACCAGAGTTGATGACTTCTCTAATGCCCATGACATATCCTTTAGAATTATCTCCAAAGGTTACCGTTTCACCATCGATGTATGTTATGTTTTATAACATTTTTGAATTTCCGGTCATATGCTTGGAGCATCCGCTATCTAGTATCCATTTCTCCTTATTTTTTATTTTTGGTACCTGCAAAATAAAAGATGTTTTAATTGGTACCCATATATTTTGTTAGGGTCCTAATTGTTAGGAGAAGGTAGCCATACCCAAGATGGTTTGGTACCTTTATAAATATAATTACTATTATAGACTAATATGCTTTTGTCTAATCAAATTATTATTTGACTTAGGAATCCAAATTTTCATGTTTTCGGAATTCATTTTAGACTTAGGTAAACTTTTTGTTTTTATATAACTAATATTTTTAGCATTATTTCCTTTTTGTTTAGAAGAATTTTTAAATCCTATTCCATTTCTATTGCCTGATGGTTTTGAAGTTTTGATAAGATTTTTCAAATCTTGTTTTCCTTTATTAAATTTTGGCACATTATTTGTAAATTTATCTCATTTTTCTTTTTATTCTATATTTTCAATTTTCAATATTTCAATATTATTTTTTAAGTCAACATCTTCTTTTAACAAATTATCCTTCACTATTTTAGTGTTTTCAAAATCAATAGTAATAGTCTCAGTTTCTATCAAATTATTTTTGATTTTTTCTTAATTCAAGTTCTTCTTTTAAGATAATTTTTTTCATCTTTTAACATTCCTACTTCAAGTTCCAATCTATTTATTTTAACTATATATTCTCTGTTCAATTTTTTAATTTGTCTAAATTTATCATCTAATTCCACGCTAAGTTCTAATAATTCGTCATAGCTAAGTTCCGTACATACCTCATTAGTTTGTGCCATAAAACACACATTAGCTTGTTCTCCGTCACTATCGCTATCATTTTCAGATGATGACGAATCCGTGTCATCCCATGTTACTTTGAAAGCCTTCTTCTTTTTGAATTTTTCAAACATGTTCTTCTTTTTGTCATTATCGAGTTTAAGGAAATCCTTCATCATATGTCCGTATTGATCACATTTATAGCACTTGATTTGAGACAGGCTTGTTGTGTTGGATTTTCCTTCTTTTTGGAATCTGGACATCTTTCTAAATTTCTTGAACCTATTATAGTTCTTGGCAATGAAGACTGTCTCTTCTTCATCTAAATCAGAGTCATCATTTTTTCTTGCTGGGAATGTTATGTTCTTCTTCTCCGAATTTAGTTCTTTTCGTGCCTGCAAATTAGCTTCATAGGACATTAAATTTCCTATCAACTCTTCAACTTTGAGAGTAGATAGATCATTAGCTTCTTCAATAGCTAATACCTTCCTTTCCCAATCAGATGTTAAAGAGTTGAGTATTCAAGAAATTAAATCAAAGTCAGTAAACTTAACTCCTAATGCCATAAGATCATGTTGGATAGATTGAAATCTAGAATACATGTCAACAATAGTTTCATTTTGCTTCATTTTGAATGACGAAAATTGGTTTTGCAAAATTGAAATCTTAGTTTGTTTTATCTTTGTTGTACCTTCGTGTGTAATTTGTAAGGTATGCCAAATGTCAAATGCAGTAGTGCATAACATGACACGTGAAAATTCATTTTTGTCTAGAGAGCAAAATAAAACATTCATAGCTTTAGCATTGTTTGATGCTAAGGTCTTTTGTGCATCAGTCCATGTGTTCATAGCAGTAGTAGGTGCTTCATATTTATCTTGTGTGGCTGACCAAATTTCTAGACCATTCGCTTCCATAAAAATTCTCATACATGTTGACCAATATGCATAGTTAGATCCATTAAAAAGTAGGGGTCGTGGTGTGGATTGTCCTTCTTAAAAAATACTTGCCATATTAAAGTGATTCAAAAACATTTTACTGTTCTTTGATCAAACTTGCTTTGATACCAAATGAAAGTCTATATGAGTGGATCGTGTAGTGTATATATATGCAAGTATAAGTGACTAACTATATAATGTATCTAATATAAACTTGACAGATGATAATAGCAAAGTAAATGGAAATAATCACACCAGGATTTTATACTGGTTCGGACCTCCCGTCCTACGTCCAGTCTCGAAGCTCCTCTTCGGAATTCAACTATCAAACACTCTCACTTCGCCCGGAGGATAGGCTTGGTTACAAAGACTTGTTCTTGTCAAGTATGTGTTCTATAACACGAATATTGACTATTAAGTAAAAATGCTTCCAATCTATATATCTAGAGAGTATTGATTGAAGAGTTCTGAATATATGGAAGATTAAAATACAGGTATTCGATTGCTAGAGATCAAGTATAAATCAGAGAATAAGAGTAAAGAGCATAAGTGTGTAAGGTGAAGTCTTCTCTTTGATTCTTGATGCTATTTATAGCGGTAGAGAGATTCCTTGAGCGGTTGTATCCATTAACAAGTGTTGTATGGTCGCTCCTGATGGTGATGTAGAGTTGCAGCGAAGAGGAGAAAAAGTGTCTTTTCAATTGTGACAGTTGTTCTTTGAATATTCACAACCGAGTTCAAAATCACACGTCTAGAAAATGTTTCAGACGTCTGGCTCTTATATATATTTTTGTATATAGTTGCTTTTCAGACGTCTGAGTACATTAACCAGACGTCTGATTCTGTCTGATTTGTGAACCAGAGGATTCAATCAGACGTCTGGCTAGTACACCCAGAAGTCTGAATTTGTGCATGTTGCTTTCCTTGTGTCTATGTCGTTGCTCTTCTGATTCTATCGACTTGTAGCCTCTTGATACTTCTTTTGAGTCTTGTTCTTGTCTCTTTGGTGATGTTACTTTAACAATTACTTGTAAATATATATATATATATATATATATATGCATATTCGATTTCCATTGTATAGTTGTTATCATCGAAACCATAAAATTAATTTCCTAACAGGTACCATATCATAATATATATACATGGAGACGTCCCAAAATAACTATATACACACAGGTCAACATAAATAGATACTAAGCCACCTCGTAAAACATGCACATCATCCATAAATCTAGTGTCCCTATGCCCGAAAGTCTCGAACCAAACTGAGTATTATATAACATAATAAACGGGTTAGACTATATCTAAATTCAAAGGTAAGTACATAATGGTTAGCATGGTAATATAAAGGCATGGCAAGTGCATGGCATAATATAGTATCTAACATAGCAACATAATATTATACCATACAACACAACCCATGGAATGCATATAGGCTAGTAATGATCTTGATATATATAAATTAGGTGATAAAATCAACTCATCAAAACCATGAAATGCTATGCTCGAGAACATCTCATACCTAGAAACATCGCAGATAGAACTTGAATCTCAATTTAAATAAAATATCCATTTAACCTACGGTCTTCATGGAAAGAAAGATTTTTGACTATAAGTCCAAGAAGATAAGTCAAGAAATGCTAAATCTTTGGTAAATCATCAAAGCATCAATAATAAAGCTTTCAAATCTGGACTTACATTCCTAATGAAGGTAATAGCTTCCAAATGTCAAGCACTTAAAGATATAAAGAGATGTGGAACCAAAACAAAACATAATTCATATCAAACATAAAAATCAATATCTAGCTATACTATCTTGACTTATAGCCTTAATAGAAGGATTACCTTCCAGAAATTAGTCCTTGGAGATATCAAGAAATTCAAACTCAATAAATCAGAATTCATTCAAAACACTAAAAACAATATCCTACATTTACCTCGACCTATCGTCCTAATGGAAAAAGGAACTTCCGACAATTAGGCCTCGAAGATACAAAGAAATCTAAACTCGAATAAATATCAAGGATGATTGGAGAACTCAATGTAAAAAACCACATAACTTGACCCACAATCCTTAGAGAGGCAAAACTCTCGATTAAATGGTTCTAGGAGATAAAAAAACAAATCATACTAAAAGATCTCTCAGTCATACGCTCTTATGAGAATATATGTAAAAATACATATAAAATGACGAATGAGCACAAAAAGAAAGTTCCTTATGTCAAATAGGGCTACGCTAATCAAAATGATAAATGAGAAAAGAGCAAGTCTCTAATGTCATACACTTAATAATAATCAAAAAGATAATAACAGTCTCACTAGTGAGGTTACAAATAAATAAATAATATAATGAAACCCACTTTATATACCAGAAGGGAGACTGATAAACATGAAGTAATTCTCAAGGAAATGCTAATGGTTTTGGACCCATTTCCTATAGTCCTTTAGTTACTCCCAGAGTTGTGACCCCTAATTATCAATTTACATGTCATAAACATGTTCCAAGCCAACATTACGTAATGGTTACTTCTCCTACTCGCTCTTGGTAATGGCCTCTTGCAATTAAGTTGCACCAGTTAAATTGCTCTTATGGCAATAATAACCCTCAGCCTACCAAAACTCCAAAAATTTGATATCATAGGTCTGGGGAATGACCCTGCAATCAAGGCCACTAGGATGGATGCGAGCCAATCTGGTGGCACTATTCATGTGCTTTCTATAATGTCTTGGGCCCAATGACGTAGGTTCTAAATTCAAAATATTTCTCTCTACTTAATGAGACTTAGTAGAGATCAAAACTAACTGAAAGTTATATGCATAATTATTCTCGACTTTTAGTCTATGGGAATAGTAAATCCCATAAGAAAGTCCTTTTGAGAAAACTCTATAAATCATAGAAATAACACAATATGTAGTCCTTGGAGAGGCGAAATTCTCGACTGCAAACTCAAATCAAATAAATAACCTTTTGATGATATCCCCAAAAATCATCGCCATAATATAAATGACATTTGCCTACCATCAGTAATCGAACTAGTACTTGAGCATCCCATACCACTCTATATTCTTCGAATATTTACCAAAAACTTATGGACCACATTCATCATACATCAAATATTCCGTAATACGAGTCAAAAGAATAAATGGAAAATATTTATCGAGCGACCCGTATCGTCCGGCATTGCTAATCTATTTATTCAGTATCCTCACTATATAGAATTTAAAACTTAATATAAATCAAATATTCCATATAAGGAGTCAAGAGAATCATCGAAAAAGTATTTCCAAACGTCCCATACTACTGGTATTGCTGAAATGTTTACTCAAAATTCTCATCATATAGAATTTCACATAAATCTCCATAGAAATATATTTCAGCTATATGTGTAAATAAATGGTAAATAAATTTAAAAGTTCTTAGATAAAACAAAATGATCAAGAATCCCCATTTCAAATACCATTGAATCCATTTCATCAAAATATATTTTGGCAAGAGAAATAATACTTTCGAATTACTTTCATACACTTACACACACACATATATATTAGAGTTCCATACTTTTCAAGAATGCTTATAAGCCTTCTATTTTCGTTTAAAAGGTAGTTTTACAACACAAAGAAATTTTTTGTTTTTCAAAGCAGTTTTATAATAATACAGCCTTCCAACATTGTTAGATAAGTTTCGATTTCAATTAAGATACCGTTTTCAAAAAAAAGTAGAAAATATATAAACTTAAAACCCAATCAATTAAACAAACTTTCAATTTGAATTAAAATTTTATATTAATTATAGGAGTTTTAATTAAATATAAATGATCTCACAAGGTTGTACAAATCAATTTGTACATGTCATGAAATGAAATATAATTTCATAAAAGCAACCATAAAATGATAAAGTATTTTTCAATAACAAAATTGTAGGACAATGGAACCATCAAAAAGGAAATTTCAGATAAAAGAAAACAACTAAAATGATTATTATAAAATTACGCAATTCATACAATATAATCTGGACCTTGACTGCTCCAAAATTGTGCCCACCAGTGGACCAATGGTCCTTCCAACGGTGGTCATGATTCCAGGAGTAATCTAGCTTCAGGTTGCTAACAAATTGGCTGTCGGTATTTTTCTAGCGATCTAAGGCGAACTTCGACAATTTCCAGTCATTTAAGGAACATGAATTTATAATACTATATGTGCATATAAGTCAAAATACAAATAAATAAAGGAGAAAATTAGGGAAATTGACAAACTTTGAAAAAAAAACTAGGTTGAAGGACATGAAGTTTTATGTTTAGGCTAAAAGAAAAACGCTAGTTATATTTAGCATTATATTCAATTTTACACTATACAAAATGCTAGTTATAACTAGCATTATATTCAGTTTTACACTATACAAAATGCTAGTTATAATTAACATTGTCCTTCAGTCGAAAAATAAACTTGCCGTCCTTCAGCCTAAAAAATTTCTAAGTTTGTCCTTGTGCCTATTTTCCTGTAAATAAAGTCTCTAACGCATAGTTTTATAATTTCATTCATCATAGCAATAAACAACAATATCATTCCATTTAAGCAATTCTCATGTAAATAACAATGTGCACTATAAATTTAGGTGTAGACATAAGTATCTAACTAATCTAAGCATCAAAAGTTAATTATTTCTCCTATTATGGCCTTACAATGCATTGCTCTCCTAAACCCTTATTGTTCCCGTAACATCCACTAATTTGAGACCCGAAACTAAGTGCTACAGATGCTGCAGTCATCCATAGTATTAATTTCTGGTAATAAAATATGGCTATGTTAATCACATCAATAATTAGAATCGCATGAGTATGAAAATTTTCAAACACAATTTAATAACAAGTTTTCACATTAGATTTCAGAAATAACTTTTCATATTCATTACATAATCTCATTTGTAATCCCATGTTCAAAAATTAATAATTATTACAAAATATTCCAAAATCAACATATGAAGATGCCCCCTTGGTTGATCAGAGTCTAACATATGGAAATTATATATCTTGCCATAAAAAAAATCAAACACAAAGGATTAGATAAGAACTCCTAAATAGCTAGGTTGCCTCATGTATGTCTTCAGAAGCTTATCAATCTTACTAAAAACCCTTACTCTTGACCTATTCAAATGAGTACCCGAAAGTTTAAGGGAAAAATTGAAACTTCGGGTTAGACAAACAGTTTGGTGCGAATAACAACCTATCATCTTGAACCAAATAGATACTTAGTGAAACCACGCCGTTAAGCAGAATAGATTTTTCCCTTATTGGTATTTTGACCAAAATAAATCAACCACATATTGTGCCCCTACATCCATATTGGTTAAAACATAATAACATAAATTTATGCAAGTCTGCAATGTGGGTAAGTCTGACTCTTTTGTCAACACATGATTATATCTACCCTCAGTTCACCCTTTTACAAAACTGATTATCTGTTTCAATCCATAGTTTTCCTAAGATCACTATGAACCTATTAGTTTTCATGGGCCGACTAATAACCTATCTAAGCTCTTAAGATCTACCAGTCCATAATCATAGTTTCCATGGGATCACTAATAACCAATTGATTTCTACCAATAATAATTTCCAATCATAGTTTTTATGGGATCACTACGAACCTATTGGTTTCTACCACTAATAATTTCCAATTATAGCTTTCTTGGGATCACTATGAACCTATTGGATATCCTCCAATAACACTACTCAAGCCATAGTTTCTATGGGATTGCTATGAATTTATTGAAACCTTCCAATACCATATCTCATATCCTAATCATTTGATAAGTTCTGGGCATCCTATGGACCTATTGGATATCCTCCAATAACACTACTCAAGCCATAGTTTTATGGGATCGCTATGAATCTATTAGACCCTTCCGATACCATATCTCATATTGTAATCTTTTGATTAATTCTGGGCATCCTAACTCTTCTGATCCATCTAATCTCCTGGATGTAATTCTACTTACTTAGGATGTTAAATCTTATTATACTCACTAATGGGTCAACCGACCTGGTCATTCTCCCCTTTTTATATCCTAAAATGCAGTTATGGGTCATGATGATGTGAATATGAAAATAATAATCATGCAAAATAACCGATCAAATAAAATAAGAACGTATAACATCCATTATTCAAATATGTTCATTAATTAACATCTTATAATTACTTAACCTTAAGTAACAACCCTCTTTGGTAATTTCAGATAATAACCTGTGCTAAACAATAATTTATTCCTTGAAAACATTTACCATTATATATGATTAATCCCTTTAATTTACACATAAAAAAGGAAAATATAGCTTATTGCTTTATCTAAAATATTATTCCAAGATATATATGCTTTTACAAAATAGCATTGATGATATTCGAAGTCACTTAGAGGTTGCCGCAGCTCAAAACCATAGGCTATGAAGTCGTATATAGTAAAACCATTGAATTGATGAAATATGGCATTGATATTTCCTATACGGGATTATTGCACCCCTCTGTATCGAAACTATGTTAGAGTATCTGATGTATTAAACACAAGACCATAAGGCCAAACTATTTATGGCACATATCATAAATGCATATAGATCACCAAATATGAGTGGAATAGTTATGTGATGCATAGTATAAACTTTAAAACTTAGAAATACGAGAATGTCGATATTAAGTTAGGCAGCATTATTTCCGTATAAAATCAATGTCGAAAATAGCCTATAACGACATCCTGGCTAAAACAAGGCAGTACAAGAAAATAGCGGCGTCATTACCTCTTTATAATCTACGTCGGAAATAGTTTATAGCGGCACTATGGTCAAACATTGCGGCATGAGAAAATAACATCATTGAATTCATACGGAATTGATATTTAAAACTAGCAGCATTGCTGCCTTGTGGAATTGATGTCGGTATAGAAAATATACGACATTGAACTTGCGGTATAAACCAAGTAGCATAGAACATATGCGGCATAGAAGACTAGCAGCATAGAACACCAGTGGCATCATCAATGGCACACGCATCAATGTTGGCATTGATACCCCGACATTAGTGGTATCATCACATAGCAACAAAGTTTCTATTGTATGCTTCCCTGCAAAAGTTGGCACGCAGCTAGATGGACGTCGGCATTGGTAAATAGTGCAAGGCGACATCGTAATTAACTTAAAAACTGTTTTATTTCTTTAAAAACAATATCTTTTACCAACTCAAATTTTTTGTCAAATTCTTATTGGATAATATCTTTCTTTACTAAATCCTTTTTAGAAAATTCTATAGATTTGATTTCGTTCCCAAAGTAATTTTTTATTTATATTAATATATTAATATAATTATTAAGTTTTTTTAGCCTAATAAATCATAATAATTCGCAAACTCTTGGGAAAAATCCCTAAAAATAAAAAAATAGATTTATCATATTCTTTAAATATAAATATTCCAAGACCAAAAACATTATTTAATTATTTTTAATAATCAAAACCGAAAATAAATCAATTTTTCTACTTAGAAAATTCACAAAATATTCATACTTGCTTGGAAAATTATGAAATTAAAAACCCACGTCTGAAATAATATTAGGTTTTCATAATTTAAAACTATTAACCAATTTCATAAATAAATCCAATAATTCATCACTAAGAATATAATCATCCAAACATTTAGGACATGACATAATAACATCAAAGAATTTAGGTTTAATCGGAAAACCGAACCAATCATAGAAAACTCGAGATGGATAATCATTATTCGCCCTAGATTGGAAAACAAAGCTGAGATTTGATGTAGAATGGTTTCCTTTTTCCCTTTTGATTTCACCTTAGTTTTCCACTTTTAAGTTTAATTAAATGGCTGGCCTCCTTGCATTTCCCTTGATTGTTTTTGTATGAGTAAATCTGAGAATGATATGAGAAAAGGAGGGTTTAAGGCATGAAAGATAGATCTATTCCTATTTTTCTCCTCTCAAATATTCTTTTGACCCTAAAACACTCTTGGCTCGACCTTGTTATTTATCAAATTTCATCCTTCTTATCTTACTACACATCACATTATTCTATTTAATTTATCTAATTAAATATACTGAATAATGTTGATCAAAATTAGGGGTATTACAGCCTCCCTCCTTACATAACTTCATCCTTGAAATTTAGTAAGGACCACATAACAAGCATACCAAACATGCACATAATGCTAATATATCCTACTAGCTACAAAGTCTACATACAACAAATATAGAACGTACCATCATAACAGTTCAAGATAAGTATCCCTAATCATGTCGTCTGTCTTCCAAGTACAATATTTCTCATTGTCACTCCACTGGACTTTCACCAATTTGATTATCTTGTTCCTTTATTTCTTCTCATCTCTTGCTACAACACGAACTAATTTCCTAACAAAAGTCAGATCCGATTCTATTACTAAATCTTCAAATGCAATAGGAAAAATAGTTGTCTCTAGATCATGCACATACTTTCTAAGATGAGAAACATGAAAAACACTATGGACATCTGCCAAAATACTCGGTAGGCGAGTTTCCTGATCCTCTCTATATTAGGGAACGGTCCAACATATCTCGATGCCAGTTTCCTTGGCTTTCCAAGCCATATCACACCCTTCATTGGCGATACTTTAATGAAAACATAATCTCTAATTAAGAAATTTAAGTCCTTATGTCTTTTATCTGCGTAAATTTTCTGCCTAAAAGGAGCTTCCGTTATCCTAACTCGAATTAACCCATCTTCTTTATGGCTATGGCTTCTCTTACCAATAAACTTGTTAAAGGAGTCTCCAATAAACATGCTGGTGATTTGCACGGCTTTCCATACAAAGCTTCTAAAGGCGCTATTCCTATAATAGTCTAGTAACTATTATTATAGGAAAACTAAACTAAGTGAGAACGGTCTTCCCATAACCGGCCAAAATCTAGTACACAAGCTCTCAATAAGCCTTCAAGTACCTTATTGACTCTTTTTGCTTACCCATTCGTCTGTGGATAATAATAAACACTCATCTTTAGCTTGGTACCTAATACTTCCCATAGATTCTTCCTGAATTCACTAATGATCAAAGCATCTCTATCACTGACTATACTATTAGGAATCCTACACGGTCTAACAATATTCTTTATAAACAACTTAGGTAGTACACGTGTCATACTGGTTGACTTAAACAGAATGAAATGTGCACTCTTGTCAGTCTATCCACTATGACCCAAATACTTTTATATCCCCTATTTGGCCTTGGCAACCCATCAACAAAATCTATGGATATGGAATCCTACTTCCAAGCTGGTATATCTAAAGGCTGAAGCAATCCACTTGGCTTTAGTGTTCGACTTTTACTTTCCAAAAATTCAAATATTGCTTTACCCATAAACCTACATCCATATTCATACCTTACCAAAAGAAACTTCATTTCATAGCCTGATTCATATTAGTTCCTCCAGGATGTATAGTAAACTTCGATCGAGGACCTTCCCTAAGAACTTCCTTCCTTAGGCCACCAACATTTGGAATAAAAAACTATCCCTTCTCCCTTAACCATCCCATATGATCAAGACTATAATCTTTTAGACCATCAAACTCAATCCCACTTTCCAATCTTATAATCCATTCAGCAAACAACGGATCATCTCTTTGCTTCATAGCAATCCTCTCGATCAATGCTGGTCGAACTTCTAAGCAAGACAATATGGTAGTACTTCGACGAGGACTAGCCGTCGACCTTAACTTCATACTACAATTAGTCAATGCCTCTAAACCCTTCCATTCTGCTAATATAGCTAATAACATCTTTTGATGTTTTTTGCCAAGTACATCTGCTACTTCATTTCCATTCCCTGGTGTATACTCAATACCAAAATCATAAGCTACTAAAAACTCCACCCATCTCTGCTATCTCATATTCAACTCCTTCTTAGAGAATAAACACTACAATGACTTATGGTCTGTAAACAATTCGAATCTTTTCCCTAAGAGGTAGTGTTTCCACTTTTTTATTGTGAAAATTATTGATGTCGACTCCAAATCATGAGTCGAATATTTGATTTCATGTGGTCTAAGCGGTCGATAAGCTTAGACAATTAATTTACCCCTTTGCATCAACACAGCTCCTAACCCTATTCTGCATGCATCTGTATACATCGCTAAGTCTTGATTACCATCTTGCACAACTAACATAGGTGCATTGGTGAACAAATGCTTTAACTTAAGGAATGCGTCCTCACATATATTAGAACAAATAAACTTTATGTCCTTCCTGGTTAGCTTAGTTAGGGATGCTGCTATCCGAGATAAATCCTTAATAAATCTCTGGTAATTTCTAGCAAATTTAAGAAAACTCCTTATCTTGGTCACCGTCTTGGGTCTCTTCTAATTATTTACAGCTTCAATCTTAGCTGGATCCGTAGGCAACTCTTTTTATGAAACTACATAACCATGAAACTTCACTTCTCTTTTATGGAATCACATTTTGAAAACTTTGCCTTTAGTTAATGTTGCCTCAACATCTTAAGCACTATTCTAAGATGAATCTTATGATCTCTTTCATCCTTAGAATATATTAAAATGTCATCAATGAAAACCAATATGAACCTATCCAAGTGCTATCAGAGAATTTGATTCATTAAGTCTACAAAGTAGGCAGGTGCACTAGTTAACCTAAATGACATTATTAACCACTCGTACAAACCATATCCTGTTCGAAATGCCATCAAAGGAATATTGTCCACCGCCATCCTCAATTGATTGAAACCCATCACCAAATCCAATGGGGAAAATACTTCGGCTCCACTCAATTGATTGAAAAATCATCAATTCTCGGCAAAGGATATCTATTCTTTATTGTCTTCTCATTTAGCTTATGATAACCAATGCATAATCTTAACGAGCCGTCTGGTTTCTTCACGAACACCATGGCCGCTGCCTAAGGCGAACTACTTGGTCTAATAAAATCTTTCCTTCTATGTGCACCAGCTGCACCTTTAAATCCTCCTTCTTGGTAGGTGTCATCTTGCTAGGTGGTATACTATTGGGTTTAGCACTAAGTACAAGATCTATTCGAAACTCAATAGCTTGTTTCAGTGATGGTCCTATAAAAAGCTCAAAAACATCTGTACATTATTTTACAACATAAGCTCGATTTAACTCATCTTCCACTTCTATGGCACCCAATGAAACACAAACATTTGAACTCGAATTCTCAACTAATTATATAATTCAACTGCTAATATCAGGATGTTGCAATGATATTTTTCTATCTTGGCAAAATATCCTAGCATTGAATTTGCTCAACCAATCCATATCCAAAATAGTACCAAAGCCTGTAAAATCAAACACAAACTAACTGCAGGCAAAATTATAACCTAGAAACTCAAATTATAGATGGTCATATCTCATCTCCAAAGTTGCATACCCTCCTATTGGATTAGCTACCCTTAAGGAAGTAACAAGGTATGATGGTTTTAGATCTAACTTTTCTACCAAGGAATAAGAGATAAAACAAAGTGATTCACCCGTATCAAAAGCATACCTTCCATCATAGACTATCCTTTCTCTGCAGCATTCGGTCTTAACGCAGATAGCTTCAAAGCAAACATCTTTCCTTTATTAGCCTTAGCTGCTTCTGGACATTTGTTCTTGTAATGTCCCATTTGGTTGCATTTAAAACACTTCACATTCTGCCTTCCCACAACTGTCTTTCCATCACCAGATCAACACTCATTAGGGAAATGTCATACCTTATCGCACTTAAAGCAAATCAGATCAACTTTCCTTTTCTTGGTAGCTCTACCATTCTGAGCTCCCTTATTCTTGAAGAACTTTCTCTTCTTACTCTAAAAGCCTTGAGCCTCCACTGGCTTCTTTTTCCCAAAAGTCACAAGCATTTCCTTATTCCTTATAGCCATTTCCACCACTACTTACTCAGATCTCAAAGATGTGGCATAATCGCTTTAGCAATCTCCAGTTTTAAACCCCGTATGAACTTCTCATTCCTTTTAGCCACGATGTCGAAGGTAACATATCCATACCTAGATAGCTCATCAAACTTAGTAGCATATTCTAACATCGACATTTCTTGTTGTTCCAATTCCATAAATTTCCTAAGAAAGGCTGACTTTGCTACTTCATATAAGAATCTCTCCTCGAATCACCTTTGAAATTCAGCCCAAGTCAATTAATTTTCTGGCATTTGAACGATCACCCTGTTTCACTAGTACAAAGCAGCTTCATACAATGGCCTCCATGCCAACCTCCTCTTTTGATCATCATTCAGTCCTAGGTCAGCAAAGATTCTTTCATAGTGCAATAGCCAATTCTCCACTTCAATAACATCCTCAATTCCAAGAAACTGCGTTCCTCCAAGACTAATGTAATCCCGATTTGGCTTATTATATTTATTACCAAGTAGAACCATAGGATTAACTCCCTCCCGCATTTGATAAAGAACTGATACATAGTCCCTATATCTGCTAGTGGGGATCTCATACCTCATTAGCATTTGCATTTTAATTAGCATTTGCATTTTAATTAGCATTTTCCTGTCAACTTTTGTTCCTTCTGGTATTGGGTCAAATATTTCTATTAGTTGCAGCGCTTCCTTCACCAAGATTCACTCTTCTGTTCCTACTTCCATATCTTGATTTCTCATAAACTACATACAGGACTTAATAAGATACAGAAGAATGGTCTAAGAGAGGAGAGAATACATACTTATATATAGAAAACACAAGCACGTAACTATAGCGTTGACCCATACCCCAATCTTATTCTCTGGTTAATTACGATTATGTTTTCAGAAATCTTTTATTCTATTAAGTTTCACATAAAACTATGCTTTGATACCAACTTGTAATGTCCCCCACTTTGAGTTTCGAAACTAAGTACTATGGATTCTGCAGTCATACATAGTATTAATTTCCAATGACAAAATGTGGCTATGTTAATCATATCAATAATCAAAAGCATATGAATATGAAAATTTTCAAACATAATTTAATTACAAGTTTTCATATTACACTTCATAAATAACTTTTCATATTCATTACAAAATCTTGTTCATAATCCCACGTTCAGAGACAATATAATTATCACAAAATACTCCAAGGCAACATATGAAGATGCCTCCTTTGTTGCTCAAAGCCTAACACTTGGCAATTATATATATTGCCATTACATTCAAACTGACAATGTCAAACAACATAGTGGATTAGATAAGAACTCCTAAATAGCTAGATTACCTCGTGCACGTCTCCGGAAGCTTATTTGTATTACTGGGAACCTAAAATCCCTTACTTCCGACTTACTCAAAGGAGTACCCGAGAGTTTAGAAGGAAAAATAATAACTTCAGGGCAGACAAACAGTCTAGTGTGAACAATACCCTACCATCTCGAATCAAGTAGATATCTAGTGAGGCCGAGCCACTAAGAGGAATGGGTACTTCTTTTACTAGTATCTTAACCAAAATATTCAACCAAATACTGTGCTCCTGTATCCACAATGGTTAAAATACAATAACGTAATTACATGAAAGTACGCAATGTAGGTAAGCCCGACTCTTCTAACAACATAGGGTTATACCTGCCCTAAGTTGACCCTTTCACAAAGATGACTATCTATCTCATCCATAGTTTCCTAGAGTCATTATGAACCTATTAATTTTCATGGGATGACTAAGGACTAGCTAACCAGAATCATATTTTTATAAGATCACTAAGAACCTATTGGTTTTCCGCCAATAATAATTTTCGATCATAGTTTTCATAGGATCATTATAAACCTACTGGTTCCTACCAATAATAATTTCCAATCGTATTTTTCATGGGATCACTATGAACCTATTGAATATCCTCCAATAAGACTATGCAAGCCATAACGTTTATCGGATCGCTATGAACCTATTGGACCCTTCCAATACCGTTCTCGTATCATAATCTTTTGATCAGTTCTGGTTATCCTAACTCTTTTCATCTATCTGATTTCCTGGTTGTAATTCTACTCACTCAGGATGTTAAATATGATTATACTAACTATTGGATCAACCTAGCTAGTTATTCTGCCTTTTTTATATCCTAAATATAGTTATGTGTCATGATGATGTGTGTATGACAGTAATAACCATACAAAATAATTGATCATATAAAATAAGAATGTATAACATTCATCATTCGAATATGTTCAATCAAATTGGCATCTTATAATTACTTAACCTTAAGTAATAACCCTTTTTGCTAATTTCAAATAAAAACTTGGGCTAAACAATAATTTATTCCTTGAAAATATTTATCATTATATATGCCATTTAATTCAGATTTAAAATAAGGAAATACAACCCCTTACTTTATCCAAAATATTATGCTAAGATATATGTGCTTTTATCAAATAGCATTGATGAATTCCGAAGCCACTCGAAGGTTGTCGCACCTCAAAACCATAGGCTATGAAGCCATATATAATAAAACTATTGAATTGATAAAGTGCAACATTGATATCACCTATATGGGATTATCGCACCCCTCTGTATCGAAACTATGTTAAAGTGTCCGATTTATAAAATACAAGGCCATAAGGCCAAAACCATTTATGGTGCATATTATAAATATATATAGATCATCGAATACAAGTAGCATAGTTATGGGTTGCATAGTATAAAAATTTATGTTTAGAAATATGGGAACGTCGAAATTAAGTATGGCATCACTACCGTATAAAACCAATATTGAAAATAGCTTATAATAGTATCATGGCTAAAACAAAGCAGCTTAAGAAAATAGCAGCATCATTACCTCTTTATAATCTATGTTGGAAATACCCTATAGTGGCACTATGGTCAAACACTACGACATTGAAATCATATGGAGTTGATATTGAAAATTAACGGCATTACTACATTGTAGAGTTGATGTCAGTATAAAAAATATGCAACATTGAATCATGCGGCATAAAATAGGTGATATAGAACATATGTGGCATAGAAGACCAGCGGCATAGATCACCAACGACATCATCAACATCACAGGCATCAATATCGGCATTGATTGCCTAACCTCAGTGGAATCATTTCATACCAAAAAAATTGCTATCATATGCTTCCCTGCAGGTTAGAGACGTCATGCGGCATAGATGGGAATCGACCTTGATTAATAACAAATGACAATACCGTATTAACTTAAAAGCTATTTTATTTCTTTAGAACGAAATATATTTTTACAACCTACAATTCTTTGTCAAATTCTTATTGGATGATATCTTTATTAAAACCTTTTTAGAAAAATTCTATAGATCTAATTTCTCTTTCCCAGAATAATTTGCAACCCGTATAATTTATATTAACATTTAATATATTTATTAAGCTTTTTCAGGCTAATAAATTCATAATAATTCGTAAACACTTGGAAAAAATACCTAAAATTATATAAATTACATTTATCATATTCTTTGGCATATAAAAACTTGGATGCCAAAAACATTATAATTATTTTTAATAATTAAAACCCAAAATAAATAAATTTTCTTACTTAGAAAATTCACAAAAGATTCATACTTTCTTTGAAAATTATGAAATTAACACTTCTAAAATAATAATTATAACATCATATCAAAATTACATGTCTTTGGGCGTCGCATGATAGATTTTCATGCTTAAACCTATTAACCAATTTCATAAATAAATCCAATAGTTCATCAATAAGCATATAAGATCAAAGAATTCAGATTTAATCATAAAATTGAACCAAACATAGAAAATTTGAGATGGATAATCATTATCCACCTTAGATTGGATAATGGAGTTAAGATTTGATTGAAAATGGTTTCTTTAGCTTTTCCCCCTTGATCTGCCCTTAGTTTTCCACTTTTAAGTTTGACTAATGGTCGACCTCCTTGCATTTTCTATTGATTGTTTTTGTGCGAGTAAAAGTGAGAATGATATGAGAGAGGGAAGGTTTAAGGGATGAAAGATAGATCTACTCTTATTTTTCCACTCTCATATATTCTTTTATGTTTTTAAATTCTAAAACACTCTAAGCAATTAATTAGTTAAGGCTCTGCTTTGTTGTTTATCAAACCTCATCCTCCTTATCTTACTACACATCATATTACTCTACTTAATTTATCTAATTAAATATTTTGAAGAATGTTAATTAAAATTAGCGGTGTTATAGTTTTGAACTGGAGATGCCATTAAATTTCCCTAAAATTGAAATTTTCTGCTCCTGGGGATGTAGAATAGGCGAATGGACACTCCTTGATTTTATGAGAATTTTTAGAATTTTGTTGGATTTTTTTTGATGAACGGTTTAGAAAGAAAGCATAATTTTTTTTATTCCTAACGAGAAAATAAACGTACTGGCTAATAAAGAAAGGAAAACATGGTTTTATTTTACTAAGTTTTAGTGGCATTGGTTGGGTATTAAATTAAAACCCAAACCTAATATATTATTCAAAGCTTTTAATTCTTTTAATGTAAATTATACTCATCCCATATAAAATTGTTAAATGCTGATAGAAAATTCATACACTCAACTTCATATTCCAAAATCATTATTTCAACAAATTACAATATTTTTATCGTATATCCTTTTTATTCTTTCGATTTAAAAATAGATTTTCTTTTTGAAAGAAAATTAGCATACTTTTCCTTTCTAAATTAATGAAACTTTGCTTTTAGTTATATTTAATGATATATAGACTTTTAAACTTTCCTTAACATTATCTTCCATTAAAATAATGATTTTCATTTCAAAATATTTACTTCCCTTTATAAAATCTTTACTTAAGAAAATATCCACTTATACATTTCAAAAATATAAAAGAATTCTCATTCTTTTAACATTTTACTGCCAAATATTAAATCATTAACCATTTTAATATTTCCAAAATATTTATTTTATAGTGTTTCAACCATAGTTGTTACAGCCGTTTGCGTTTTATGGAGTTGATGATATTGGTGTGCTACCGATGTCAAATAGCGGATCCAAGCATGATGTTATAGCTGTGGACTACTTCAGAAAGTGGGCTGAAGCGGAATCGCTAGCCATGATCACAACGAAGAAAGTGATCAATTATGTGGTGAAGAACATCATATGTAGATTTCGACTTCCATAGAAAATCATTGTCGGGGGCGAAGTAATAAGGAAGGACTTGCCATTTCCTTTGTTTAGAAAAAACCTAGCTTCTACAACTAATGGAACCGTGTTCTTATAAACTACACCTTATGCTACATGATTAGGAGTACAATTAGGTGCCCAGAGAGAGGTGCTGACTGATTCCTTTGACCCATGATCGAGTTAAGGGAGTATAATTACACTAGGGTCGATCGGATGATTCGCCTTTATCCCTCTGATAATTAACTAATGCCTGAAGATCGGCAAAGTCAACGAGGGATGCCCAAAATTAGGCAACCGAAACATTGGTCCTCGGAGATAGAAACTAGCTTGCGGTTGAAGCTTTCATGACTACATTTATGGTTTGGTAACACATGCTCGAACAAAGATAAATGATGATTGCCGACGAGTAATTTCGATCAATATCTGGAGATAAACGAGGTCGAAAATCAATGCTTACAATCAAGTATCAAAAATACCGATCCTTGGTGATAACGGTTAATGAGTGAATGAACTATCTATAACTATGACCACATATATGGCCTGACGAACCACGCTAGGCCAATGATAAGTGATGAAGGTCAAAGAACAAGTTCGACCAATGCCTAATGATCGGTAAGATTAAAGCTAGATGTTCAGAGATAGACAACTAGAATGTTGTTTTCCAATGATCGAAAATAATATGAAGTTGGATGCTTCTCTAACTACAGCCTTGTTTATGGTAAGACAAAACATGACCTAGAATAAACAAGGCTAGCCACAGGGTTGGCCAAGTGAATAACAAGTTTTGTTTACCTAAGAAAGAAATAATTTGGTTATGATAAACATACCCGAACAATAAAATATCACTAATCAATCGTAAAAATTTATTTATATATTTAGAGCTACAGTAAGTAATGGCATTGCACAATCAAAGGCATGCATAATATAAATGGAATAGCATCATTGGTGATTATATTATATATATTGGCAAGAGTATAAAGGAAGATAAAGTAAAAGTACAAAAATGTAAGTGCGACAATGATTATATAGAAAAATAACCTTTTATTTACATTTGCTTTTTATATAAACATAGCAGGAGCCGCTCCTACACAATGTCAGTCTATATGCAAAATAAAAACAAAATCATTAATGGGCAAAAGAAACTGCTTTCATAAAAACCAAGGCTAAGAACCTATTTTTTCTTCCCTTTTGTGACGACCCGCCCTTCTACTACCAGAAAGACGTATCATCATTAAGAAAGAAAGGGGTGAGAAAATAGAAAAGATAGAGAAGAAAGGACAACAACATCAGAATCTCTCAGCGGAAAGGAACAAAATATAATAATCACATAAGTATTACATAATTTTACATATATCATAGTTACACAGACAATATATCACATACTAGACAGTTATAAACTTCTGTCTAGTTATACTACTCAATACACAAAACAACTCAAACAATACGACTCAGAGATACCAACACAGCGGAACCATATGTATAACTATAACGCTGAAGCCTCCTGCTCCATTGCTCCTCCAGAATTCGACAAAGCTAACCTGAATCCCTTGGCTACCCGTAAAAATTTGGGTACCCGAGAGTTTATGAAAAACAAAAATAAACTCCGGGTCAGACATGAGTCTGGTATGAGTAACAGGTTAAAGTTGCTTAATTTTGAAAATCTTTTGAAAACAAAAGGTATCACGTAAGACTCCCTACACATAAACATGGAAAAGTTTTTACCTTACGCTAACCAAAACATTTGATAGGAAATTCTGTGATATTATAATAGGTCTAGGGTTTTCAAGTAAATAGAAAATAGCCGAAATTGTTACATTCATTAAATTCTAGCTACTAGCCACAAAAGTGGGTAATACAATCAAAACCGTTGGCACTTATTGGATTGTGGATTCCATACAATGACAGGGCTACTGGGGTACCGCCCGTCACAGTACGTGGCCTAGATCACCGTATCGAGGATTACTCCCATCATCCCCTGCAACACAAGGCCGGAACCATTCCTTACTGAACAGTCCCGAACAAGATAACCCCGCAGATAGCCGTCGCTACTGGCCACTAAGCCGAAAATAAAGGGACATCTAGACAGGGGAATATCCTTGTCCTGCTTGGGCATGACCCACCTAACCATGCTGCACCTCCCCTGTTTTAGCCATTCCCGGTTGATGAGGCTTGAGGCTACGATTACCTTTATAGAATACATTTTCTTAGAATGCTCATCGCCCACCTGACGATGTGTTGAAAGCATTCAATCCATACAAGTTCGTTCCGGGTTCGAACGAAACCTAAGGCATTATCTCATTACACTCATTCAGGAATCACCCTCAGAGTTAACGACGATAACCCTTGCATTCTGAATCTTCATCTTCACTTCAGATTCATGACCTATTGTTAATTTGGAATCGATGTGGTTTTCGGATGTTCCTAATGCGGAAACCCGATCCCGGTCTCATCGAAAACCAAAACGTGTCACTTAAGGCCAAGTTGTCTATTTAGTCTTAAAAGTTCAATTCAATATCATCAATATACACACATATGGATAATTCATAATATCACAATAGATAATCACATCATCATAAACAGATAACTCATACTATCATCAAAACAGATAATTAAATATTATCATACTTTAAATCAAGCATCCATATCACATAGATATTATTCAAGTCAGATCTGAATGCACAACCATCAAATGAAATATCACTATCATTCATCCATAAGCAACGATTTATAATCATACCATTTTGTAATTAATTTAAAATGAATTAAATTAACTACTTCTATCTCTAATTAATTTAAAGTAAATTAAATTAATTACTTCATCTATAAATCTTGCTTACACAACTTATTAAATTAATTCTAAACAAATTAATTAATCAATTTCTAGATATTTATCTTGATTAACTTCTTCGATTAATCACCTTCTAATTACAATAAGTAATTAGTCTTTAATTAATTCTACAAATTAATTATTTTAAATTATTTATAGTAATTAACATTTAATTACTTCCTTTATCGATTAATTAAATACAATTAATTACATTATCCTTAATTTATCACCACATTATTAATTATTTCTTAATTAAAGTATTCTTAATTTCATTATTAATTAATGATCTCTAATTTATATTTAAATTAAATTACTTTGTTTAATTTAATTACATTAAGAGATTAATCTTTAATTAAACACAATTATTAATCCCCTTGATTAATATCAACCAGTAATTAACTTCCCTTAATTACTCATATTAATAAATTAATTATTCCATATTTAATTATCTCCATTAATTAATCCTCTGATTAATTACAAAAGTAATTATTCAAATTACTTCTTTAACACATCATCTTCATTAATTACATTCAGTAATTATATTAGTTACTTCCTCAAGTAATTATGCTCCATTGAATACACTAAGTGATTATACAAATCAAATCATCAAATGATTTCTTAAATTAATTAAACTAAATTAATCAACTTAATTAAATCATTTTATCAAATTAATTAAAAATAGTAATTAATTTCTTAATTTCTTTTATCAAGAAATTACATTTAACAATTTATAATGGATTATCTAATAAATTTTGATTAATTATCAAAATTAATCACATTCATGAATTTAATTAATAATCCTTTAGTTAATTACCATGATTACATTTCTACATTTATTTCTTAATTAATTCCTAATTATAAATTAATCTAAATTATTAATTTATAAATTAAATACATAAGTCATTCATTAATTAACATATTCATTAAATATTTTTAACTCCTTAATTATTCCTAAGATAATTTATTTCTTTACTAATGACTTCATTAATATCTATGTGTGTTAGAACTTTACCTTCCAAAATTTTAAATTTGAATTCCATTTGGAATTTAAGATTCAAAAGTATTATTTATTTAAACATTAATCAAGTTTAAATTCAATTTATAATCTTGTGAATAACTTTAATTACATACACATGAAACTTATATAAGAAAGCCTTTAAATTCAATTTGTTTGAATCTTTATTTAAATTTCAACTTCCAAAAATCATTCATATTTTAAAATCTGAATTAACTTACAGATTTGAATTCGAAATAACTTGAATTATCCATTAACCTTTGATTTAAAAACTTTGATTCAAACTTCCCGTCAACAACTTGAATTAAACTTGATTATTCAAAGCCAAATCTATTTTTAAATCCTTAAGATTCAATAATTATTCAAAACCGAGTTTTAACCATAGGATTATAACATTGTTTAAATCAAATATTTCAGGTTTTAGTTTTGTCAGGTTTAAACCTGAAACTTTCAAAATGGATTCAGAAATACAAAATTTTAATTTAAACTTAAATCTGGTTTTGACTTTCATTTAAATCTAACCTTACACTAATTCAACTTTTGGATTATGATTAGCTTACAATGTTAATTTGCTTTTAAATTTTGTTTAAATTAAAAACTGCAGGCAGTTTAAGCTACCTGTACAAATATAACCAACCCAAGACCAAATCAAGAACGCTTCGGGTCGACTATCCAGTTGCTTCGAGTAAGACGCACGAACTACTCGAGTAAACTCGAGTTCCTCTCTGGTCATAAGAAAAAACAACAGACTTCAACACTATATGCACAGTGCACATGCACCGATCTCCCACCTAACTCCGACCACCTATGACGACTGCCACGTGTCATATATCACCACCTCATCCAGTTCCGATCATCAAGACTTCCACGCATCCCTGAAAGACGAATTCGAGCATCAAACTTAACCTGAAACCACCCTTACAACCTGGAAACACCAGACCATTTCCACCTCACGACCTGTCAACGGCTCGCCGCTGCTCCTCCGACCATCAGGGGTCCTGAAACTTCGGTCTTGCCTTCGTCACTCTCCAAACCACACACTCCCAGAGTTCTATACCACTCGGTCAAACATAGGTGACGAAATCACCTCGTCCCAGACCACAAAAAATTCCAGAGCTAAACCCTATATCATTCTCATACTATCATAGTTTGCAACAGAAAAATTCTTCAACATTTTTCCTAGCTACAATGATGTTTAAGCAAGCTTCAGACAAAATTTTACCATTCACAGATTCTTTGATTATCAAAAATTGATCAAGATTTGTTTTCCATAAAATTCCAAAATCTACATTCAATCCAATAGTAAAAATTTGGATTTTTGTTTTAAAAATCATACTTTTCAAAGATCATTCGAGGCATGTACTTAAATCAGTATAATTCGAAATTTGATTTATCCCATTATTTAAGTTTCCACTGTGTTTTCTTGCTTACAGGAAATTATCTAACTTAAGCTTCTTAAACTTGTTCTCAAAAACCTAGATGGTGTTTAAACAATCATGTGTAAAGTTATTTTTTTTTAAAAAAAAAATCTAACAATGATCTGTTAAGGGAAATTTAATTTTCCCTTATTTCTAAATCTCTGCAGTTTGAATACAGTGAAGAGCAAGCAATATACACACAGAAGAATCATTACGAAACCAAGCATTCAAACATACTCATTTACAGGCAACTGATTAGTTAACATTTTTGTTTTAAAATATGAAATTATTTACCTTAAAGTGAAAACAGAGCAGTTTTACTTGCAACTGTTTGTTGTTTGAAAAGCAGTTTAAATTTGAAACTTTAACATTTTAACAGGATATCTTACTGTATATATATATTATGCAGTAATTTCATCACACTAATGCCCAGAGAAAAGAATATATACAAATATTTACACAAATATATTGAGCATCCAAATATTAGCATGCAACAGATTTTAAAACTCAAGTTATTTAAAAGTGTTACTCACCTAGATTTATGAACACAGAGCTTCTGTTTTGATTTTGAAAAAACTTGAGAATAAAGCACAGGCTGTTTGATTTTGTTTAGGTTGATAGTTTATGTGTTTTTGGAACAAACAAGAATAAGTAGAGATGTATATAACAGAAGCTTCGGGGGAAGGTGGCATCTGGTTTAGGCTATTTGCAGGTAAAAATCTTATTATACTTTTTTACAGAGATTATGTTTTGCTTAATCAGGCAAAATTATATTTGTTAGGGAGGCTGAAATGATGTTAACAAAATTCGAAATGACTTTGTTATGTGCTATAGTTTGAAAGCATTAAATGCAATGGTACCTTATGTCTAACATGAACTTAGATATTTTTATTTAGTTTTGTACCATATCTTTTGCATGTCTCTAATAAGCATCCTGCATATTTATTTTACATTGCTTTGTTTTTTTTCTCTCTACAGGCTACATGCCTATTTAACTTACCTGACAGCCCTATTTGATTTTATTTTGTTATTCCTGCCTGCAACACTTACATACAAATCCTACTTGCTTTACATAACAAGCTTCACATACAAGATTCTTTTCATTTATTCTGCCTGATTTTAATTTATACATTATGTGCATACTGAATTTACTTTGCCACTATACTTGCTTTTTATTACCTATGTACATATATACTTCTTTCTTTTACACTTGTTCTTTATTTTACAGGCATATAACAAACAAAGCCTGATTTGTATTATATATATTTTTTTATTTGAAGTTGTTTTCAGTCTTTGTTATAAATTTTAACTTATATATTTATTTACTTATGGGATTACTTTTATTTTAAACTTAAACAGTTAAATGCTTATGTTAAGATTTATAGAGTAATATTTTATTTTAACACTTTTGAAAGACTACAAATCATAGCTTCTTTCAAAAATATACATATGTTAAAATAACAACTTCTATTTATACAGTAAAACCCATTTTCAAAGATATTACAATATTGATATAGTTTAAATATAACTTATTATTAAATTAAAATAATTTATAAAAGAACCATTCTCTAAAATATAAGTCACTTATTTTATCAACCTATAAAACAAAACAAAACTTTTTATTTAAATTTAAACTCTAAGCTAAATTTATTTCTAAACAAATTAAATTTATCTTGAGTATTTTTAAGATCATCTTATTATTTATTCAGTATTAAATAAAAATAAAATTCCTAATTTCCCAAAAATATTAGAGTTAGAAATCATGTCTTTATTTTATTAAGCTTAAAACAAAGGTTATCGATTCACAATATATACAAATATATATATATATATTATAAATAGAAAACAATTTAATTGGCTTTTACAAAGGTAAATTATCAGTTAATCATTTGTTTAAAAGAAGATTATTAAATCAATTCAAATTATTATTAACAAATATTATTAAATCAATTTAATTTTATCATAGATTATTAAATTGATATTGCCTCAAATTTTCGGGATATCACATTCCTCCCCCCTTAAAAGAATTTCGTCCCCGAAATTTAAAACAAAGGTAATTTAATAATCTAATTAAAGATTTAATTTTAAAACCCAAGCATATATCAATCATAAGTTAACAATCATAGCAACCAATTCATCCAATCAAACAAATCTAACTATCTAGACAGAATTCTAGATAGAATTTTCTCGAGTTTTCCCAAGTATAAATACCGGGTTACTCGCTCTATAGAATCCAAACAAACAATACTACTAAGCTACAGAACTTTCACTCATCTAAATCCACAAAACAAGACAGGATATCAAACTACGGACAAGTCTGAATCAACAACTAAAACTCCTTGAACTGCTGGTTCTAAAATCAAGATAGATCTTATACGTACTCCCTCAGAGATACGTAAAACACTCCGAATTCCAGTTATCCATACTGACAATCCAATCTTGAAAACTAAACACTTATCCAAAATCAAATCTCCGACTTCGGAATCCAAATTCGTCCGTCTCTTATCCATAAAACCTTTCGGACGATCCTGGGCTTCCCTCATCCTTACTGATCAGCTCAACTCTTGCTGATATCCTAGAAATAGACTGGTCCAAAAATAATCCAACAAATAATAATTTTTAAGATCAACCCAAAATTCCGAACACAAACTCTATTTCAAATCAGAAGACAGAACTCACTTCTCCCATCAAGAAAAGATTAAACAGGTGCACTCCAATCTGGCCTCAGATTCTGAAAAATTCCCTGTAGAACTCTCCCATCCAAACATTGAAACATCCAATTGCTTCTAAACTAAAACAACTACCACCATGCTTCCTCTGTGCTACTCTGACTGAAAAGATGAAAATGCTGAAGTCTAACATAGACCGGACAACACATTCCAAAAATAAAGTTCAAAGATCAAAAAGAAAATTCCGAAGTTCCTCTAAAATCCGGGTTACTTTACCAAACTCCAAAATCATCCTATTACTGATTGAACCATCGGTACCACTTCTGAAATCCCGTTGATACCAAATTCAATCTTCAGAAGCTGACCAAACTCTAACTTCCTGAAGATATCCAGAAAAATTCACAAGAGAATACTCAAACCATCGCAAGTCACTTTTGCGATTGATCCAGCCTAATTCCAAAGATACCGCTCTCTCTTTACCAATCAGAACAGCTTACACTTATGTGGCCAACCCATCGAAGAAATGGAACTACTCTGCTGCTTCTGAAGTTATCTCAAGAAAAACCCCTAAGCCAAAAGACTTCCTAATCCAAAGCTCTTCGAGAAATTCGGACCTCAAAGCAAACAGAAACATCCAGCCGAACACAACCACAATACCGAGCAGACACTCTTCTTTGACTCGTTCCAAAGAAAACATCTTCGGAGACATCCATAGTCACTGTGTCTCATCACACAGCTACTACACCTTGATATATCAAGATATCATGACTTGCTTCAGTCCAATCAACAGATCCAAACTCTAGCTCATCCAAACTACACTCCAAAATGAACTCTGAACCTTAACAGATTTCCTTCAGAGATCAATGAAATCCTTATACCACTCAAAGCTCACTCGAGACGGTATTAGGTCTACGGTCTCGACAATTATACTTCCAACCTCAAACATTCAAACTCCAACCATCGGTAGTCGTGTTACACACACCACCACCCTATCTACCTTTATAACTCATTGGAAAAACCAAACAGGTAACCCAACAATAGGTAGAAATATATATATATATATATATATATATATATATATATATATTTAAAATTACAAATACGCTCTCTAAGGAAAGAAATCACTCAAGAGCCTAGGTATTCACTCAACCTAGCGCTCTGATACCAACTGAGACGACCCGACTTTCTATGCCCAGAAAGCCGCTTCGTCTTGAAGAAAGAAAGGGGTGAGAAAATAGAAAAGATAGAGAAGAAAGGACAACAACATCAGAATCTCTCAGCGGAAAGGAACAAAATATCATAATCACATAAGTATTACATAATTTTACATATATCATAGTTACACAGACAATAGATCACATACTAGACAGTTATAAACTTCTGTCTAGTTATACAACTCAATACACAAAACAACTCAAACAATACGACTCAGAGATACCAACACAGCGGAACCATATGTATAACTATAACGCTGAAGCCTCCTGCTCCATTGCTCCTCCAGAATTCGACAAAGCTAACCTGAATCCCTTGGCTACCCGTAAAAATTTAGGTACCCGAGAGTTTATGAAAAACAAAAATAAACTCCAGGTCAGACATGGGTCTGGTATGAGTAAAAGGTTAAAGTTGCTTAATTTTGAAAATCTTTTGAAAACAAAAGGTATCACGTAAGACTCCCCACACATAAACATGGAAAAGTTTTTACCTTACGCTAACCAAAACATTTGATAGGAAATTCTGTGATATTATAATAGGTCTAGGGTTTTCAAGTAAATAGAAAATAGCCGAAATTGTTACATTCATTAAATTCCAGCTACTAGCCACAAAAGTGGGTAATACAATCAAAACCGTTGGCACTTATTGGATTGTGGATTCCGTACAATGGCAGGGCTACTGGGGTACCGCCCGTCACAGTACGTGGCCTAGATCACCGTACCGAGGATTACTCCCTTCATCCCCTGCAACACAAGGCCGGAACCATTCCTTACTGAACAGTCCCGAACAAGATAACCCCACAGATAGCCGTCGCGACTGCCCACTAAGCCGAAAATAAAGGGACATCTAGACAGGGGAATATCCTTGTCCTGCTTGGGCATGACCCACCTAACCATGCTGCACCTCCCCTGTTTTAGCCATTCCCGGTTGATGAGGCTTGAGGCTACGATTACCATTATAGAATACATTTTCTTAGAATGCTCATCGCCCACCTGACGATGTGTTGAAAGCATTCAATCCATACAAGTTCGTTCCGGGTTCGAACGAAACCGAAGGCATTATCTCGTTACACTCATTCTGGAATCACCCTCAGAGTTAACGACGATAACCCTTGCATTCTGAATCTTCATCTTCACTTCAGATTCACGACCTATCGTTAATTTGGAATCGATGTGGTTTTCGGATGTTCCTAATGCGGAAACCCGATCCCGGTCTCATCGAAAACCAAAACGTGTCTTTTAAGGCCAAGTTGTCTATTTAGTCTTAACAGTTCAATTCAATATCATCAATATACACACATATGGATAATTCATAATATCACAATAGATAATCACATCATCATAAAAAGATAATTCATATTATCATCAAAACAGATAATTAAATATTATCATACTTTAAATCAAGCATCCATATCACATAGATATTATTCAAGTCAGATCTAAATGCACAACCATCAAATGAAATATCACTATCATTCATCCATAAGCAACGATTTATAATCGTACCATTTTGTAATTAATTTAAAATGAATTAAATTAACTACTTCTATCTCTAATTAATTTAAAGTAAATTAAATTATTTACTTCATCTATAAATCTTGCTTACACAACTTATTAAATTAATTCTAAACAAATTAATTAATCAATTTCTAGATATTTATCTTGATTAACTTCTTCGATTAATCACCTTCTAATTACAATAAGTAATTAGTCTTTAATTAATTCTACAAATTAATTATTCTAAATTATTTATAGTAATTAACATTTAATTACTTCCTTTATGGATTAATTAAATACAATTAATTACATTATCCTTAATTTATCACCACATTATTAATTATTTCTTAATTAAAGTATTCTTAATTTCATTATTAATTAATGATCTCTAATTTATATTTAAATTAAATTACTTTGTTTAATTTAATTACATTAAGAGATTAATCTTTAATTAAATACAATTATTTTTTTTGGCATGGCAATTAAATACAATTATTAATCACCTTGATTAATATCAACCAGTAATTAACTTCCCTTAATTACTCATATTAATAAATTAATTATTCCATATTTAATTATCTCCATTAATTAATCCTCTGATTAATTACAAAAGTAATTATTCAAATTACTTCTTTGACACATCATCTTCACTAATTACATTCAGTAATTATATTAATTACTTCCTCAAGTAATTATGCTCCATTGAATACACTAAGTGATCATACAAATCAAATCATCAAATGATTTCTTAAATTAATTAAACTAAATTAATCAACTTAATTAAATCATTTTATCAAATTAATTACAAGTAGTAATTAATTTCTTAATTTCTTTTATCAAGAAATTACATTTAACAATTTATAATGGATTATCTAATAAATTTTGATTAATTATCAAAATTAATCACATTCATGAATTTAATTAATAATCCTTTAGTTAATTACCATGATTACATTTCTACATTTATTTCTTAATTAATTCCTAATTATAAATTAATCTAAATTATTAATTTATAAATTAAATACATAAGTCATTCATTAATTAACTTATTCATTAAATATTTTTAACTCCTTAATTATTCCTAAGATAATTTATTTCTTTACTAATGACTTCATTAATATCTATGTGTGTTAGAATTTTACCTTCCAAAATTTTAAATTTGAATTCCATTTGGAATTTAAGATTCAAATGTATTATTTATTTAAACATTAATCAAGTTTAAATTCAATTTATAATCTTGTGAATAACTTTAATTACATACACATGAAACTTATATAAGAAAGCCTTTAAATTCAATTTATTTGAATCTTTATTTAAATTTCAATTTCCAAAAGTCATTCATATTTTAAAAACTGAATTAAACTTACAGATTTGAATTCGAAATAACTTGAATTATCCATTAACCTTTGATTTAAAAACTTTGATTCAAACTTCCCGTCAACAACTTGAATTAAACTTGATTATTCAAATCCAAGTCTATTTTTAAATCCTTAAGATTCAATAATTATTCAAAACTGAGTTTTAACCATAGGATTATAACATTGTTTAAATCAAATATTTCAGGTTTTAGTTTTGTCAGGTTTAAACCTGAAACTTTCAAAATGGATTCAGAAATACAAAATTTTAATTTAAACTTAAATCTGGATTTGACTTTCATTTAAATCTAACCTTACACTAATTCAACTTTTGGATTATGATTAGCTTGCAATGTTAATTTGCTTTTAAATTTTGTTTAAATTAAAAACTACAGGCAGTTTAAGCTACCTGTACAAATATAACCAACCCGAGACCAAATCAAGAACGCTTCGGGTTGACTATCCAGTTGCTTCGAGTAAGACGCACGAACTACTCGAGTAAACTCGAGTTCCTCTCTGCTCATAAAAAAAACAACAGACTTCAACACTATATGCACAGTGCACATGCACCGATCTCCCACCTAACTCCGACCACCTTTGACGACTGCTACGTGTCATATGTCACCACCTCGTCCAGTTTCGATCATCAAGACTTCCACGCATCCCTGAAAGACGAATTCGAGCATCAAACTTAACCTGAAACCACCCTTACAACCTGGAAACACCAGACCATTTCCACCTCATGACCTGTCAACGGCTCGCCACTGCTCCTCCGACCATCAGGGGTCCTGAAACTTCAGTCTTGCCTTCGTCACTCTCCAAACCACACACTCCCAGAGTTCTATACCACTCGGTCAAACATAGGTGACGAAATCACCTCGTCCCAGACCACAACAAATTCCAGAGCTAAACCCTATATCATTCTCATACTATCATAGTTTGCAACAGAAAAATTCTTCAACATTTTTCCTAGCTACAATGATGTTTAAGCAAGCTTCAGACAAAATTTTACCATTCACAGATTCTTTGATTATCAAAAATTGATCAAGATTTGTTTTCCATAAAATTCCAAAATCTACATTCAATCCAATAGTAAAAATTTGGATTTTTGTTTTAAAAATCATACTTTTCAAAGATGATTCGAGGCATGTACTTAAATCAGTATAATTCGAAATTTGATTTATCCCATTATTTAAGTTTCCACTGTGTTTTCTTGCTTACAGGAAATTTTCTAACTTAAGCTACTTAAACTTGTTTTCAAAAACCTAGATGGTGTTTAAACAATCATGTGTAAAGTTCTTTTTTTTTTTAAAAAAAAAAATCTAACAATGATCTGTTAAGGGAAATTTAATTTTCCCTTATTTCTAAATCTCTGCAGTTTGAATACAGAGAAGAGCAAGCAATATACACACAGAAGAATCATTACGAAACCAAGCATTCAAACATACTCATTTATAGGAAACTGATTAGTTAACATTTTTGTTTTAAAATATGAAATTATTTACCTTAAAGTGAAAACAGAGAAGTTTTACTTGCAACTGTTTGTTGTTTGAAAAGCAGTTTAAATTTGAAACTTTAACATTTTAACAGGATATCTTACTGTATATATATATTATGCAGTAATTTCATCACACTAATGCCCAGAGAAAAGAATATATACAAATATTTACACAAATATATTGAGCATCCAAATATTAGCATGCAACAGATTTTAAAACTCAAGTTATTTAAAAGTGTTACTCACCTAGATTTATGAACACAGAGCTTCTGTTTTGATTTTGAAAAAACTTGAGAATAAAGCACAGGCTGTTTGATTTTGTTTAGGTTGATAGTTTATGTGTTTTTGGAACAAACAAGAATAAGTAGAGATGTATATAACAGAAGCTTCGGGGGAAGGTGGAATATGGTTTAGGCTATTTGCAGGTAAAGATCTTATTATACTTTTTTACAGAGATTATGTTTTGCTTAATCAGGCAAAATTATATTTGTTAGGGAGGCTGAAATGATGTTAACAAAATTCGAAATGACTTTGTTATGTGCTATAGTTTGAAAGCATTAAATGCAATGGTACCTTATGTCTAACATGCACTTAGATATTTTTATTTAGTTTTGTACCATAACTTTTGCATGTCTCTAATAAGCATCCTGCATATTTATTTTACATTGCTTTGTTTTTTTTTCTCTACAGGCTACATGCCTATTTAACTTACCTGGCAGCCCTATTTGATTTTATTTTGTTATTCCTGTCTGCAACACTTACATACAAATCCTACTTGCTTTACATAACAAGCTTCACATACAAGACTCTTTTCATTTATTCTGCCTGATTTTAATTTATACATTATGTGCATACTGAATTTACTTTGTCACTATACTTGCTTTTTATTACCTATGTACATATATACTTCTTTCTTTTACACTTGTTCTTTATTTTACAGGCATATAACAAACAAAGCCTGATTTGCGTTATATATATATTTTTATTTGAAGTTGTTTTCAGTCTTTGTTATAAATTTTAACTTATATATTTATTTACTTATGGGATTACTTTTATTTTAAACTTAAACAGTTAAATGCTTATGTTAAGATTTATAAAGTAATATTTTATTTTAACACTTTTGAAAGACTACAAATCATAGCTTCTTTCAAAAATATACATATATTAAAATAACAACTTCTATTTATACAATAAAACCCATTTTCAAAGATATTACAATATTGATATAGTTTAAATATAACTTATTATTAAATTAAAATAATTTATAAAAGAACTATTCTCTAAAATATAAGTCACTTATTTTATCAACCTATAAAACAAAACAAAACTTTTTATTTAAATTTAAACTCTAAGCTAAATTTATTTATAAACAAATTAAATTTATCTTGAGTATTTTTAAGATCATCTTATTATTTATTCAATATTAAATAAAAATCAAATTCCTAATTTCCCAAAAATATTAGAGTTAGAAATCATGTCTTTATTTTATTAAGCTTAAAACAAAGGTTATCGATTCACAATATATACAAATATATATATATATATATATATTATAAATAGAAAACAATTTAATTGGCTTTTAAAAAGGTAAATTATCAGTTAATCATTTGTTTAAAAGAAGATTATTAAATCAATTCAAATTATTATTAACAAATATTATTAAATCAATTTAATTTTATCACAGATTATTAAATTGATATTGCCTCAAATTTCCGGGATATCACACCTTTCTTGTTGCTGCTCTTAGTATCATCCTTCGTCTGGCACTTCTTTGAACCCTTTCCATCTACGGCCTTTCCCTTCTCTGGGCTACTTCCCTCGCAAGGTGTAGTTTCTTCTTCAATAGTCAAGTGGATGGGGTCTTCAAGCTTGTCAATGATGGGGTCAGGGGTTTGTGAAGAACTGCCAGCACCATGACTTTTGGAGGCTTGAATTTGAGTGGGAAAGCTTTAGGGTAGGGTTTAGTTTTCCTGAGGCAGTAGGCTTTTCAGTTCCTAGCTCTTTCTTAAGTGTAGTTTTCTCAAAATCAAGCTTTAACCTCTCCTCCATAGTAATGCGATCGCTAGGGTCCTTCGCACCTGTGACTGTAAGGTCTTCCTCATGTGATTGACCGATGTCCTTCAATTCTTCGAATGCCTCTTTTGTTTAACGAATCTTTGTCGAGGATAGAGAAGGAAGGAGGAGTCGGGATAATTAGACCGGAAGTGATAGAGTTGAAGTGGAAAAGACGGTGCCAGGACCCAATCCTTAAGTTACTAGTGGTGGAAAAGGAAACAACGAGTGATCTGTATGTTGATGGAGAGTGAAATAACCATTAGGGACTACCTTAGGTGAGAACTGAAGCTTCTCAAACACTAGGGAGACTAGAGAAACATCTTCACCAGGTGAAGCTCCTTCAGTTGGAGACTTGATGATTTCACCCTCTTCAATATATGACTGAGCAGGCTGAGTGTGAAGAAGAGTAATATAAGATTCATCAATAATTGCTGCAGTAGAGATAAGGATTTCAATGTAGGCGACCTAAGAGGTGGCCACCGTAGGAGTTGAAATTTCTATTACAAGCTCTTTGGATTTTATTGTGGACAATTCAACCCGATTCAATGCCCTAGCATCGACATGAGCCTTGATAGCTGCCTTTTTCGCGGTTGCATCCATTTCAGCCAAGATAGCATGTCCTTTCTCTATGGATATCTTCCTTGTTTAGGATTTTTTCCTTCAATTCTTCCCCATTTAAGCCTTCACTGTCTTTAGTCGCTCGACGAAGAATTTTCTCTTGGGAATCGGCCAATGTGATGGGATAGCTATCCCCAGCCATTTCAGACTCTTGTTTTTGATGAATGTAGCAAATTGCTCGAGGGTAACATTCGTCTGCTCATTATTATTGGTAGGTTAGTCCTTAAGCTCGATGATTTTAGCTTTAGCCACAACGAAGTTGATATAAACTTAGGATACAAAGTCTAATTTTGCTTTTAAATTAGCCATAAGACTATTAACTTTAGCTTGAAGTACCTTTAGCTCTAATTCCTTGGCATTTAACTTCTCCTCTTTAGCCTTGGTTTGCACCGTGAGCTCAACGTTTTCCTATTGGGCCATTTTGATCCGTTATATCATTATGTTAGTGGCTTGAGTATGGACTTTCGACATTTCCTCATTTTTCTCTTTCGCATGCTTGGTGGATTTTAGAGTATCAGCCCTCTCTTTGGTAACATTAGTAGTTCAACTTCGTAGACCCTGACTATCCTATCGTGATCTTTCCTCTCAATCTCGAATGGCGGAATGGTAGCTTGATTGATTCTTTTAATGTTAAAGAGGTCTCTGGTGAGTTTCTTCCACTCGAATAATTGATCTTTTATTTCATTGAATCTATAACCCTATGGTTACCCTCATAGTGAGAAATGTCTGACATTGTAGTCGAACTTAACCACCGTCAGGCAATTATCAAGAAAAGATGTATGCATCCTAGTATTGATGTTGTTATTGAGTCTGGTGGGCAAAGATAGAGCAGTGTGAACTATAGATTCTTTAGATTTACAGAAACTTAAGACAGTGGTAATCAAAGCTAAATTGTTGAAGGTTGCTATTAAGGAATTTGGGTTGAAGTGTGCAATCGAGAAGCACCAGTGGCATGCTTAGAATAATCGTGGGAACCATGTAGTTTTGTCTCCAAAACATGATGCTCTTTCTCTTTTGTTCAACGCCTTTTTCTTTCTTCTTTATTCCAATATTCTTTATCCTTCCTTCTCATTCTCCCTCTTCTGACTCTTGTGTGAGATGAGGTGATGTCTGTAGAGGTCAAGAGTCGTAGAACTATATTGGCAAATGCTAGAGAAAAGATAGTTCATGCGATCGATCTCTTGCCATTGTAAACGAAAAGAAGGAGTATCAGAACTAATGCATTGGATTAAGAATGAATGCATAATGCTAGTGTTAATGGTCCTAAAAGTGTGTGTTGATATTTCCTCAAATATTCTATGGACCGTGTTTGGAGAGTTGGAAGGATGTGGTTTTATCACCCTCGGCAAGGATATCCCAAGAAGGGAAGGTAAATTCAGTAAAGTGTTCATTTAGGATCTCTTCAATGGTAATGCCTCTAGTACCAAAGGCCGAAAGAATGTTGATATCACTTGGTGAGCCGAAGCTTTTCTTTGAATAGCATATATGTAGCGTTACTTGTTATCCCGCCTTTTAGCAAGGCCGTGACATCAAGGACTTGACTGGAAACCAAGGATGATCTGTCGCAAAGATCGGTTATACACATGTTCACTATAGATATCGGCTAATTTGGTCCGAGCACGTATCGAGCTACAATTAACGTGACACAACAAGCAAAGCTATGAAAGCCAACGTTCCAAATTTTGGGGCAATTAAAGTTCGTATGCTCAAGTTATAGATCGATCAAGATTCATATATAAGACGTCATTTCGTATCCATCCCCTCCGTACCCATTCCCTTCGTATTCATCATCTATCGACGGGTACCCATTCGTATCGATCTTCCTCCCTGGGTTTCGTATCAATTAATCAAGCATCAATACGAAACCTACAGCCATCAATCGATACGAAGGGACCAACAACCAGCATCGAGATGAAGCAGTCTCCAACCATCGATATGAAGTAGCATGTGAGCATCGATACAAACAGAGCCACACTTGATCGTTACGCACAGGAGCGATACGAATAACGATACGAAGGTATCAATATGCACAGTTCAGCTAGCCTACAAGTCCAACCTTAGATTGATCATAACTCAAAATCTACAAGTCCAAATGCTACCAAATTTTCATAGGATCTTGCTTACCACCTCAACAATGTCTATGATCGATCTCAGCTCAAAAGGTCATCATGCTGATCGATACGAAATGTGTATGGATCGATCGATGATCGATCCCAAATGACCTTGGATCGATTTGGTGGGCCCACACGCATAAGAGAAGGAGTATTTCGAGATCTAAGTCGGATATTTTCAGCCCAATCCTATAAATAGCAGCCATATGCCTTCAGAAAAAGGCTTTTTACATTTCTGGTTGCACAGAACTCCATTGTTATTCTATCACTTTTGTATTAATGGATCCCTACAGACCAAAAAACTCTTGTAATCTGAATCAAATAGAAGATGAATAAAAATATAAAGTGTACATAGGTCATAATTATCGAGCCACTATAAAAATCCTATGTGTTCATTTACATTCTCTGCTATATTTTTAATTTCATTCATTGTTTCAATCTCTTTGAGATTCTCAAGGGTTTTTGACCATTTTTGGGCCAAACACTTTGGTGCTTTCATTGAGAAGACCCTGCTTTTCTCCTACTCTATGGATCTACTATTGTTGTTGGATTGCAAAAATCTAAGGAGGAGATCCAGTCTTAGATCCAATGGTTCCTTCTATTCTATTTAGATTGCTCCAGATCTAAGAGGAACTACATTTAGCATGATTTTCGTATCCATATTTTCGCATTCAAAAAATGTGATGATTTTCGTATCCATATTTTCGTATCCAGAGAATATGATGATTTTCATATCCATAAAAGTATCGTGATTTTCATATCCATGTCTTCGTATTGATCTACCTATGTGCATTTCGTATCAATCCTCAAATACCAGTCTATATCAATCAAGCTGTGTCCAATTCCTATCGATCCTCAAATACCACTTTGTATCGATCCAGCTGTGTCCAATTCGTATCGATCCTCAGATACACTTCGTATCGATCCAGCTGTGTGCATTTCATATTGATCCTCAGATACACTTCATATCGATCTAGCTGTGTGCATTTCATATCGATCCTCAAATACCACTTCGTATCGATCAAACTATGTGCATTTTATATCGATCTTCAGATACCACTTTGCATCGATCCAGCAGTGTGCCTTTCGTATCGATCCAATTGTCCACTTTTCGGATCGATCAATTTCATCAACATCTGTATTTTTCAAACATCCAACTTCCATTACTGAGAACGATATGAAATTAAAAAAAATGGGTATGATCCAAATTTCTAAAAAAGAGGCTGAATTTTATTTTTGGGTGGAAACGTTTCCAGCTGAACCTTGACCACAATGCAGTGCACCCGCATAGTGAAGTCAAAAGTCAACTTAATGAAGGAACATTCTATCCACTCTCCTGATCGTTCCATGACCGAACGGAACATAGGGGATCAAAACAGCAGATGTTGAATTTCAATCAAGGAATGGGCAAGGAACTACTACACAAAAGGTGCTCCAAGGGGCTGGAGAACCAAGCTAATACGCCAAGAACTATAGTTGGTTAATATATCATGCTTCCAAGATGGATTGCAACTTCCCCCAATTGACCAGCTTTCAAATTCTTGAATTGAAAATTATGGTATGATGGCTAATGTGACAACTGCCAGTCTACTCTACCAACTCAAAGCATAGCTAGTCACCACTGAGCCATTTTCAAATGCCCGCATCTTGATCATGCAATCTCCATATGACTAGAAGCATGGCATACAACCTCCAGAGGACTTCTTACTGCCCTATACGGTTCTCTTGCCTGGATGAGAGTTTGGAACAATCACCAATCATTAGCCTATCTTAACCAACTCACCATCCAATAGGCATTACCAACCACTCAAACATGGGACAATCGTGCATACATCATTCATTGGTATTACAAGACCCCGTAGCCATAAAATGGACCTGATAATGTTGATTGGAGTATCTTTCCCAGTCAAGACCTATTCATTGAAACAATCCTACATGCAAAATTTCCAACGAAAATTCAACATGCTGACTATGTCAGTGTACTACGGAAATACAACCCCGGACACTCCTCATGATGTGAGAATTGCGCATGGATTACACCAAGAGTGATGACTGCCATCAAATGTCGATGTCTTCCACCATTCCTTAAAGAAGACTGTCAATCATGGTTAGACATACCAGTTCTACTTCTCATATTGCTGAAGAGAATAAAGGAGCTGGCAGCCAATGAATTGATCAAAATCCATAGCCTGTATCTGCTAACACTCATAAATGAATTTATCACAAGAGCTTATTTTCAGACTTTGATAAGAGAACTGGTGGATAGCCACGAACAACTATACTAACATATCCAAGCCAATATTGAGTTAATGAACCAGATGAGGGATCAACATGGCGAGATAAGGACGGAACCAAATCCATACTCTAAATTGGAAAGCTCCTCTTCTTTATATGGCTACCATGGACACCGGTTCCATAAGGCTGCTCTGAAAAGGAAAGCTGCGACAATATGTGCAAGCCCCATGAAATGACGGGCAGGGAACACACGACCTCTATCAATCAAGAACTTTGATTAAATTGAACCACCAACATTAGACTTCCAACTGAGAAGGGCTGGACGGAAGTGCAATAGCGAGCATATGACGCTGATTCACTTGTCAATTAGATTTAATCTGATCTCTTTTGAATCATTTCTATTTTTATTTCATTTATGTTGCAAAATATGATCGACTCGAATTAAACTACTTACAAATGGTGCAGGTAACTGAGTACTCAAGGTTGGATGCCAAAAAACCTCTGCGGACTATGATCAAGTCATTGAGGTATCATCATGATGTGCACGATTCAACCACTCATTGGCTACTATATGCTCCTGAATTGGGACCATGGCATCAAAGCGGAAGAGACCGACAAGGTTAGGACTCCAGTACAAAGTGGATGCAACCGACCATCCACTCATCCGCAATTTAATTAGGAGATTCGAGAAAGACTTGGAGTAATATGTCCTAACAATGCACTCTCCATCTCGTTCTTGAAGCTCGTCAAATTAATTATGCTTCTTCTGATGCCCAGTAAAATCGAAATCACACTAAGGGTGAACGTGACGTGACTGTCCATGCATCCAATCCTACATTAGACACTTGGGGTTATTTGAGAACACATGTTTAAAATGCATATGATTTGACAATTCACTCTCCAGCTTGCATCTGTGATTCAGTAAAACAATCATGCCTTAAACTGACTTCGTTAGAGCCCAAGCCTCAATTTAAAGTCATCAATGACTGACTGCCTACTCGCTAACCCTCATGAGCCATCTTTTCAACCATCTTCCTAAATTGATTGGAAGAGAGCAAAAACATAAAGTGGATGTGACTTGACCGTCTTCTCTCCAGCTCTTTCCCCTGATTTAAGGGAAAATACACAACTCAAAGTGGATGTGGTTAGACCATCCCCTCCTCTGCTCCAGCTCAAAGCTTGCCAAAACACTATTCTTACTCCTTAGGCTTGGAAGAAGCGGAATCCAAATGAAAACGGACATGATTCGACCGTCCATCTACCAAATCTCATCCTTTATTGAGGGCGGATAAGTGGAACATGATCGAGATCCGACCGATCACTCACTAAGTGAAACCCGAGCTTAGGGGCTGACACGTTTAAATCAAAAGGGATTAAAACACAACAATTCTCTAACAAACTCTAGTTCCCAGAGTGCGAGCTGGAGTACAAATTCCAAATCCAAGCTCAAGGAGGATGGACCCGTCCATCTATGACTTCACTAGCTAAATCATGGTGAATGTGATCCGACCATCCACAACCTAGATCGACCTCTTGTTCCTATAGTGCGAATGAGATCCAAATGCCTAAACAGAGGTGATTGACCATCTGTCAGCCAACTCCTTATACCCAAAATGCGAATTGGAGTATAAACATAACTGGGTGTGACTTACCACCCATCAACTAACTCCAAATTCCCAGATCACAAACTAGAGTATAAACATCAACTTACTCTAGTCTCGAGAGCATGGACTGGAATACAAACACCAACAGGGTGTGACTGACCACCCATCAACTTACCACCCATCAACTTACTCCAGATTCCCAGAACATGCACTATAGCATAAACATCAACAAACTCTAGTCCCGAGAGCGCGGACTGGAGTATAAACACCAATTAGGTGTGACAGACCACCCATCAACTAACTTTAGATTCCCAGAGCATTGACCGGAGTATAAACATCAACTAACTCTGGTCCCGAGAGCGCGGACTGGAGTATAAACACCAAATGGGCCTGACTGACCACCCATTAGCCAAATCTAATCCTTAAAGCATTGATTGGAATATAAATACCAGAAGGGGTGCTGTTCTACCGTCCATCTATCGACTCTATTTCCTCAACAAGTTCTATGGTATAAAAAGTGGATGTTGTTCGACCGTATGCTTTCCAACTCTTCCCCTGACTTAGAGGCACACTTATCGCACAAAATCGGATGCGATCCAACCATCCAGCACTAAGCGGACGTGACAGGACCATCCATGCATCAACTCTTATCCTCGGAACGGGAGCCATAGCATAAATTTATGGGGATGCACTCCAACCCTACAAGACAAAATTCCTTCCTTGATTAGACAGGGAGACGTACATTCACAAAACATGCCTAGTTGGACATCCTGTTCTGAATGGATGTGACTACCCATCCAACAATGAATGAACATGACATAACTGTTCATCTGCAAACTCCCGCCTATGATTTGACAGTTTATGCATGCAATGTGGACGGTGGTGACCCAACCACCCGCCAATCAATTCCTTCCTACAATTCAGTGGGAGAAACGTCAAATTAAAGTTGTGGCAATGTAACCGACTACACTTCCACTTTTTCCCTTGACTGGGGGTAGAGGCATTAGCTGAGGAAAATGCGGTCTGACCAGTTTCTACAAGAACTCTTTGTCCCTAGAGGGTGGACAGGAGTATAAACATCAAACAAGTGTGATTAATGGCCCATCAATTGACTCCATTCTCCTGAGTGCAATTACGAGCACAGACAAACGAATGAATGTGATTCAACCACTCATTCACTAACTCTGATCTAAGATCGACAAGAGGGGTATAGACTCACTATAGTTGCAATTAGACCGTCCACAAACTAATTCTGCTAACCTAAGACTTGGGGCAGAAGTGAAAATCATTAAAAGAAGAAAAAGGTGACTCACTACTCTCGAGCTTAGCATCCTTTACAACTTAAGGCAGCGACTACAAGGAGGTCTTATTGCCAATCAATCAGAATGACGTTCGAAGTCACGGGCGACCAATTATATCGTAATGCCGGATCGACGAGAAATATCGATCTAGACCTTTCATAGCATAACTTTGATCGATATGCAATGTAATCCAAGCTTATTATATTGTGCCGCTGAATCAACGGTCATATCGATCCTCATCGAACTACAAATCAATGTGACCCAAACATCCATTGAATACCTTTGACCACCAAAGCATGGATAGAAGAATAAACCACAAATGAGAATATGACTTGACCATTCATCCTCTGTCACCTTCCATCGATCCATTAAGAAGAGCATGAGACCAAATGAGCATGACCCAACTGCATTTGAGTTAACTTTATCCCTTGATCTGGAGGGAGAACGTAAATCGAAATGGACATGGTTGATTGCCCAACTCCAAATGAATGCAATGTGACCATTATTTCATTGACTCTTACCATGATCCAGCTAAAAGAGAAATTCAAAACAAGTGCAACCTAAATGTCTACACATCGATTATTGTAATAGATTTGGTAAAGGAAGCATCAATCGATCATCCTGCATTGGATCCGACTGGACGATTCATTCTCTAGTTTCTACCCAGAGTATGGTGACATATGCAGCGAAGTGAATGTGATTGACCTTCTTGAACTTAGCCGATGTTCGAATGTTAGCGAAGCAACGAAGTATTCTACCTAGAGGGAAGAACTAGAACATAATGTAGGATAGATACGACTTAGCCTTCCATCGGTTAACTCGATCCCATTGTCCAACAGGATAGAATACAAAATTGAAGCAGACATGATCTACTTTGCCACTTATCAAGATATTCCCAAGGCTTATGGGCATGTGCGAGAAATAAGATGAATGGGGTTTGATCGCTCATCAAACAACTCTGGCTCTAGCAGCTTGGACAACATCATAAACACAGCAAGGGAAAGACTTGACCATTCACACAATACATCCATCAACCTAAGATAGGGAGCACGAGTGTGATCATCCAAGTGCTGGATACGACTACTCGATCCTATGATTTGCGCCTAGTATTTATAATAACTAGGGGTTACAGTTGAAATAATGCTTGGAGATAGAATCATCGGATCGATGCCCGGCCTTGTGGGCAATTGATCGTCATTTCGACCCTTACAACGAGCAATGGATCGCGAGTACACTAAACGAAAAGCGCATTACTCGAAAACATAAGTAGATTCAAACTCGTAGCTGGAGCCAACTATGCAGCAGCATGCGGTACAAGGCTAAACTTTTCTAAGCCTTTGATTCAACATGCCTATGAGGTTGATCATTAACTATTGCAAATAAGCACATGAAGCGCCTACAACCCATCACAAGTATTAAAGATCAGATTACAACTAGGAATAATGATGATGAAAGAGTTAACTGTTTTGCCCCAAGTGAATCTTGATTTGTTTATTTGGACTCAATCTCATATATATATATATATATATATGTATATGTATATGTGTGTGTGTGTGTATATGTATAGACGCATTAAATATTGACCCAAGGCATGTCTCGGTGAATAAAAATGATGCGACGTGGATCCGGAGAGATCTGCTTCACTTAAAGAGGAGGAAAATCTACTCAAAACCAATGGGTTTGTCGATGATGCCCTATACCCAAAATGAGTATCCAATCCTTTACTTATGAGAAAAATTGCATGAGGCATGACAAAGCCCAGCTTTCCACTACCAAGGATCAACCAACTAGTGGACTCGACCATCGGACATGAATTACTCATTTCCATGGATGCAATCTCTAAGTACAATTCGATACTAAAACTGTCCCAGACCAGGAATACAACAGTTTCATTACTGACCTAGGCCTATAGTGCTATGCTACAATCCCCGGATTCAGACTTGAGAACGCTTATGCTACTTACCAAAGGATGATTAACAGATCATTCAGAAATCGGATCAGTCGATCGATGAAAACATATAGGATTAATATGCTCATGAGATCACAACTATCAAACGACCACATCAATGACTTGGCAGAGATATTCAGTGCTCTCCAAAAAGAATAGAATGAAACTCGATCCTTTGAGATGCTCTTTCAGCGTTGCATCAGAAAAATTCTTTATTTTCATCATCAATTCTCATGGGATGGAGGCTACTTTCAATAAATTTCCGACAATTTGAGAAATCCGTGTACCGAGGACAACCAAGCAGGTATAGAGCCTAAGTCAGAAGATTACCATCCTTAGCTGATTCAACTCTAAGGCCTAAGTGCATTCTCTTCTTTAACCTAACCAAGAGAGGGAAGATAACTTTTGAACGGAATAACAACCATGTTGATGCAATTCCAGCTCTGATAGATCTCTTAGATAGACCTCCTATTACGATAGGTCCTATAGCTACCTTAGATGTCCGGAAGGATACTCAAATGGAATATGCTAAGCCAATTTGATATCACTCATTTCCCTTAAAGAGCTATCCATGGTGAAAAATTAGCATACTTTATATTTGAATTCATTGCATTAGATAACTATTCGAAAAGCGGTGGAGAACCATCCAACCGGTGGAGAACGTACACAGATGGAACTTCCAATAATCGGTTTTCTAGCATCAGAGTTACGTTGATGATTCCTATGGAATGATCGATCTGCTACGCCCTGAAACTCAACTTCTTTATAACAAATAACGAATCTAAGTATGAAGCATTGATCGCCATGCTCAAACTTGCAAGAAAGATTAGGAGTGGAAACTTTGCATATCTTATGTGATTTATGTTTACTGGTATGCTAAGTTAGGGAAGATTATCTGACTAGGGGGCAATGTCTTGCTCCTTATCTCAGTTGGATCCTAGAGCTACTAGCCGACTTCTAGGGATGCACGTCAAATAGAATTTGTCCCAGTTGAAATACTTGTTATTTCAAGCATTGGCAGATGAAGATCGACTGGATCTTAGAGACGGAGCTAGGAAAGTGGTCATGGATGACTCCTATGAAAGACTATCTACAATGGAAAAATTCATCTTGAATAGAGGAATGAGAAATGGCATATACTCCGCGAATAATCACTACATGATTATATCTGGATTGTTCAAATCCATCGATACAAAGCATCAGTTTAGTATCCATCGACTCGAGAACCGATATTACGTATCCATTGATGCGAAGCATGTCTTATGTAAGTCCATTTCATATCGATCATCATCGATACGAAGCCTACCTCCATACATCCCAGATTTATCCAGGAGAGGATCGATATGAAAAAAGGGATCAAAACAACCATCGATCATTGTTGCAGCTTGGATTTCACGTTGATCCAAGAGAGAATCGATGCGAAAGTCGATCCAAAAAAGAAGAAGAGAACTTGACAATGACCCTGAGCGTGCAAACGTGAACAAGAGTCAGGTTAACATATGTGCATGTATGCCAAACTAACATCCGATTTTCAAAGTTAAAAAGAATTGACTGCTTACTTGGTGACGATCAGAACAATGAACAACAAAACACTACATGATCATAAACAACCAACAGTTCAACATCTACATCTCTAAAGATCAATCAAAGGTTACATCTTTTGACGAAAAGACAACAACAACTCAGCGAATCAGATAGAACTTTTTCAGAATGAAGATTGCAGCATTTCAAAGCATGTCATGTTCACACAGGACGTACTTTAGAGGGCAAATGTTATCCCGCCTTTTGGCAAGGCCGTGACACCAAGGACTTGACTGGAAACCAAGGATGATCAGTCCCAAAGATTGATTATACATAGGTTCACTGTAGATATCAACAAACTTGGTCCGAGTCCGGATCGAGCTATAATTAACGTGACACGACATGCAAAGCTATGAAACCAACGTTCCAAATTTTGGGCCAATCGGATTCCGAACGCTCAAGTTATGGATCGATCAAGATTCACATAGAAGACATCATTTTGTATCCATCCCCTCCGTATCCATCCCCTTCGTATCCATCATCCATCGGAGGGTACCCATTTCGTATCGATCTCCCACCCTCCATTTCGTATCGATCAATCAAGCAACGATACGAAACCTGCAGCCATCAATCGATATGAAGGAACCAATAGCCAACATCGATACGAAGCGCTCTTCAGCCATCGGTACGAAGTAGCATGTGAGAATTGATACGAACAAATCCACACTTGATCGATACGCATAGGAGCGATAGGAACAATGATTGATACGAAGGTATCGATACACATAGTTCAGCCAGCCTACAAATCCAAACTTGGATTGATCATAACTCAAAACCTATAAGTCCAAATGCTTCCAAATTTTCACAGAAGCTTGCTTACCACCTCGATGATGTCTATAATCGATCTCAGCCCAACAGGACATTCTCTTGATCGATACGAAATGTACATAGATCGATTAGGGATCGATCCCGAATGACCTTAGATCGATCTGGTAGGCCTATCCACATAAGAGAAGGAGTATTGCGAGATCTAAGTCGTATATTTTCAGCCTAAGCCTATAAACAGCAGCCATACAGAAAAAGAGCTTTTGACACTGCTGGTTCCATAGAACTTCATTGCTATTCCATCACTCTTGTATTAATGGATCCCTGCTGATCAAAACATTCTTGTAATCAGAATCAAATAGAGGATGAATAAAAATATAAAGTGGACGTAGGGCATGATTACCAAACCACTATAAAAATCTTATGTGTTCGTTCACTTTCTCTGCTATATTTTTAATTTCATTCATTGTTTCAATCTCCATGAGATTCTCAAGGGTTTGTAACCAGTTTTGGTGCAAATACTACCTTGCCAATTACTGCTAGACTTGGACCAAGAGCTCATTGATAAGACTTGATAAGAAATCACATCGGGTGAGATGGCACAAGAACTATGTCACATTTAGGGTATGTCTCCCCATAGTCTTCGTTGCTGTTGTCTGCGTCTCCCACATCCTCACCCTCTACTTCTCCTTCTTCTCTCTCTTCCTCTCATTGTTCTTCTTCTCCTTCTCTTTCTTCTCCTCTTCCTTCATCTCCTTCCCATGCCACATTCTCTTCCATTATTCTCTCTTTTACTTCATTGACATTTTATTCACTATTGTGGCCTTCGCCACCTCCTAATCATCATCATTGAAATCATGGACAAGGGTAGAAGGCCCTACAACTTCTTGAGATTTATTAGATGGGAGAAAAAGAGGAATAACGTGTCTGTCAGGCTGTAGAAGGTCGTACTGGCGAAACCTTCCATTAGTAAGAAAGAAGGAGGTTGTGTGAATTGGTATTTAACTTCTTTATAAGCGCAGGAGTATCATCATGTGTATTGTTGTCATCTAAATTGGGAAGGTTTGCAAAGAGCATGGAAAAGAAGTTGAGCATTTGGATAAGGAAAATCTAAGTGAAGGAAAGAGGATAGAAGAAGATACTTACATCTAGGCAACCAAAGGCGATTGAGGCCGTAAGGACAACGAGCAAAGAAGTATTCACTTGAAATAACTGTGCTTGATGTGAAGCGCCTCAATCACTTTGCAATGGTTCCAATCTTTAACGATCAGTAAGGAAGGCGATTCCGCTCTCTTCCTAAAGCTTAGAAGATAAATGAGCTCCCCAAAGTTTGGAGGACGATTCAGTCTCATCATGAAGAGGATGTGCAAGGAATTGAGCAGAGCCTATTCGTTTGGATATACTTCAGTCAGAGCCAGCCCTAGATCGTATAGGAAGAATTTAAAGATTTCATTAATGGGTAGAATGGCTTCACCAAAGCATATATATTTATTGCAAACAATATATCCTTGAGATGGATTATGTGCTTGTTGGACAATCGTCTACAATAGAACATGCTGTTTGGGAGTCCATGATGAAAGCATATGGCTTGGAGCGATTTTGCAATTAGCAAAGACAGTTCTTGTCCAAAGGGTTTTCCAAGACTATTAGGCACGTTGTTCATTCCATGGTGGAGGCTGACATTAAGGAGGAGCCACCAAAATAATTTTACAGTGAAGCTTAGTTATGACTAGACGTTATGATGTGGATGGAGTAGATGTGGAGGCATGGGAAGTAGAAGTACCAGCCTTAGGAGGAGTTGAAGGGCCGAATCCAAACCTAAGGCGAGGAGATCATCGAGTTATTGTAAACTAAAAAGCTTGATTGCAAATGCAGTCATGTATATTTTATTTTGAAATTTACTTATTTAAAACCTATATAGCTAGTGTGTAGAATCCAATGATTGTCATCAAGTGTTGACCACTATGATTTTAGGCATCACCCGAGGAAGTATGAAGTATAAGTCAATGAAGTGTGCATCCCTTGTTGAAAGTACGTTATACGGAACACTTTATGTAGATAGCCCGCTCAATTTGGTAAACAAGCTCCCTTGCACGATGGAACTGGATATCGAATATGTATTATCGTAAAGTGAGAAATATCGAAACCGTTTTCCAAAATGAGACGGGGCCTTTTTTGCAAGAACACAAAAATATGGCATGACTTGAGACATTGATTTGTATAACCATTCGGATGTCGGAGTGTGTTAGATGTAGCCATTCTTCAAATCCATCTCATCCAGCCTTAATCATCGATTTGCGTTCGAGAAAAACTCAACAAAGCTTACTACATCATGTTGCATACATAAAAGCTTAGTGAACTTGAAAAACTAAATTTTACCGTGGGAAAATAAAGCATAAGTGGTCGCAGCTTGAAGCTACATAAGTAGTGAGAAGGCTAAGACAATCCTGAGGTTCTTTGAGGTTTACTTCAGGTTTAACCCTGGGTTTTCCCAAAGCAACTTTAACCTTAAGTTGGTTGAAGCATGGAAGAATAATTGATGATGAATCAATGTCATGACCGCCTCTTGGCCACAGTGGAACAACGACAAGAAAGACACGTTGGCAACATCACCTACGATAGTCATGGTAGCATTACACCCTAAGGACCCTCCTCAATTTAGCATAGATCTAGAAATAGAAATCAAGAAACTTGGGTCTGAATTGATGAAGGTGATGGAGGAAGCTTCTAAGAAGAGGTCATTGTAGGTTATTGGAGTTGTAGGTGCGACATTGATGTAATGATAGGGTCAAAGTGCTCAAGCGATGATTGGAGACTAAGGATGTAAGAGAAGAGAGTTTGGGGCTAATAAGCTATGAATGAAGATAAGAGTCGAAAAAATGCTAAGTCCAAACTCTTTTATATAAGTTAATTTACAATATAAATTATGCTGACACCGATATTATTTGGTCGATACCAACATGATTCGTTTATTGTTTTAAAAAATAAAAGGAGAAAAAAGAAGAGAAAAGGAAGGAGATGACATACCTAATCAATTCGTACTATGATCTCCAAGATGAAAAAAAATCTCCATTTGAGTGCAAGGAAAGAAAAGAGATGGTATGCTGGCTATTTGAATTGATGAATGATTATCTTCAGAATAGATACTGTAACAACCCACCTCTAAACGGGTCTAATTTTTGACCAAATAAAAGCCCATCAAACCTTAGGTCCATTCCAAAACTGGATATTGGTTGGTAAAATTAATATAATAAACAATACACAACACTGTCTGTCTTCCATCCTTCAGGGTTTTAATATTAATTACTAATATTTACTATGTAATTAATATGTTATCTATGTGTATATATGTATGTATGTATATATATACATATATAAACAAATAATTAAATATTCCTAAGCGTGCGAAGATTGCATCGTATACTAATCGTTAAATGTCGAAACTTCCAATTTATACAAGTCTAACGTCATATCATAACATACAAATTAGCTCATATCCTTAGCCCAACAATAGACTTGTATAAAAAATAGAATCAATTAAAGAACTTATATTATATTAAAATAGTAAAATTAACATCAAAAGAATTTACAATTCAAATCCTTTTACACTCTACTCAGCTTTTGCATATAAAATGAAAAGGGATTCATATTTAAATTACGAAAATAGGCGACACAAACTATGAATAGGAGAATCCGTACTTTACACACCCTTTCCTAACTTATTTTCTTTTAAAAACACTTAATCACATCAAACTAGAAAAGTTAGAAGTGTAATAGGATATACAATATTAAAATTGCAATAACTACACAAATTCTGCTATTTTAATATAGAGTAATTGAGAGTCCAAAATTTTAGAATTGACATATTGTGTAAGGGCAGTCTTTTAGCTGATGATGTATTCTGATTAGTAATTTTGAAATGTTATGTACGTTAGAGTTGCTTTGTGTATTATCTTTTGATATTATATATTATCATTACACTATGAGATTTTGATATTTTTGTTCTCCTCTTTCTTGTTTGTTTTCTTTTCTTCTTTTTCTTTACCCTAACATTATGTTTTTCCAGCACTTGGGTGCTCGACACATGAATATCATGGATGTATTACTGTTGAAATTTGGGTATCGAAAAAGCGTTCATTACATTTTGCTTTGAGAGAATTTTGAGGGTTTTAGTTTGATGTTTTACCCAAGGCATAGATCAACTCTAACCTATACAATATAACTATTAAAATAAGAAAAACTACGATTTCCACTCACGGATGATTTCCGTCTTTCTCTTGGATTTGATTACACCTGCTTCCAATCTCTTTTCAAACTTCTTCCCTTTTGAAAATACAGCAATTGGATTGTATATGGATTAGATTCAAAATTTTAGGGATTGGAGAACAATAGAATTAGAAATTGAATATTGAATTTTGGAAATCACTTACTTAAAATTCCTAAGAAATTGTGAATCATATAGAAGAAACTAACAGAGCTCCAAGTTGCATTTTCCAATTTTTTGTGAATAAAAACGAGGGGGCTAGCCTCTTATTTATAGCAGTTAAAAGGCACCAAAACTGTAGGATTTAAGTTGGTTTAAAACAATAAAATCTGGGTTGTTTGCACCTAGCAAAACCCTAGTCACCATCACAACATTGATCGACTGTTCTTTCTTAGGCAGTCGACCGCTAGCGATCGACTGGTCCAAGGAAGGCACTTGACCGTAGCCTATAGATGGGAACATATTTTTTTGTTGTTTTAACCGTTATTTAATTCCTTATTTTTTTTTTACTGCTAACATTTTCTTTAACGTTTATTTAACCCTATATTTCTTACTAATGTTAACTTTTAAATTTTGAATTTGAATTTAAATTCCATTTGAATTATTTTGAATTTGAAAACTTCAAACGTTAATAACTTTTCCGTTTGAGCATGGATTACAAAATTTTATATATGAAATTTGATCAGAAAATCCCCAAAAATACATTGGCATAACTTCCTTGGACAAATTTCTACATTTATCAAAATTTACATTTTTAGCCTTAATAATTAATTAATTTATTATTAATTTTACATTCTCCTCCCCCTTTAAAATGGATTTCACCCCTGAAATCATTAAGGGATAAATGGTGTAATATGAAATTAACCTTCATATTATACACCCAATTTATTTACGTAACCATATACTCAAGTGAAAGTGCAATGTGATTATATATGTAGACATACTATAAGTGAGCTCGGTCCTAGCATGAATGCAAGATTGTGATATATAGGCATGTATGTAAACATCCTAAATATGCATAATATTCTATATAAGCGCAGAAATAATAGTAAAAGGTGAGGCAACCATCCCCTACAATCCAATCTAGCAACAATGATACTACTAAAAATCGAATTTTGCAAAGAAAATTTTACCCGAGAAAAGCTCAAGATGAGAAGCCTTCATCTTCCCTTCAGTTTTACATGTGCTATCCATCGGATTATCTCTCCACTATACTCGGACCAGCCTAACTTCTTTATTATGGACCTTTCTAGTTCCATGCTCCATTATGTGTGCGATGGCATGTGGTGTTATCAGCTCCACCTCAATGTCTACTACCTAATTAGGTTCTACTATTGTGGAGGTGTCGTGTAGGATTTCCTCAAGTGCTAAAAATGAAAAACATCATGAACTCCCACAAACTTTTCCCGTAGATTCACTTGATATGCATGTTTCCTTAGTCTTTCCAAGATCGGGAAAGGCCCAACAAACCTTAGCACCAACTTCCTCGATGAACCAAATCTCATAACCTTCCTAAGAAGGAAAATTTTAACAAACACCATGTCTCCTACCTCAAGATCCAATTCCTTCCTTCGCTTGTCTGCATAGGAGTTCTGACGATCCTGTGCGGCCTTCATTCGCTACCTAGTCATCTTTATCTTTGAAGTCTTAGGAATCAAATCCGATCTAAATAGAATTTTTTTGAAGATTTCCCACCGATAGTTTAATGATTTGCATGGCCTCACGTATAATGCTTTAAATGGCATCATGTCGATCTTTGCTTGGTGACTATTATTGTATGCAAAATCTACTAAAGATAAGTGTTGCTCCTAATGTCTACCAAATTCCACGATGCAAGCTCTCAACAAGTCTTCAAAAATTCTACTTACTCTTTCAGCCTGACCGTTCGTCTATGGGTGGTATGTAGTACTAAGTTTAATTAGGTTCCTAAACCAAACTGAAACTCCTCCAAAATTCACTAGTGAATATAGGGGTCTCTATCACTAACAATTCTAACTGGGTGGTAAGTAGTGCTAAGATTTAATTAGGTTCCTAAACCTGACTGCAAACTCCTCCAAAATTCACTAGTTAATAAATGGTCCCTACAACTTACAATGCTAATTTGCATTCCATGAAGTCGAACCTCCTCTTAATATAAATATGTGCTAAAAATGTCACGGTTCTACAACTTCTAACAGGAAAAAATGGTGCCTTTTGTGAGTCTATCTACTATAACCCAAATAGCTTCATTGCATTTTTGGCTCCTAGAAAACCTATTTATAAATTCCATTGATATATGCTTGCACTTTCAAGTCAGCTCCCCCAACAATAATAATAATCCTTTAGGCTTCCCTTAACCCGCCTTTATCTTTTGGAATGTCATATAATTAGAGATAAATTCCGCTATCATCTTCTTCGTCTACTGCTAATCAAAAATTTGCTTTATATCCCATTATACCTTACCTCCTCCAGAGTGAATGGTCATCTTGGAATGGTGACATTCCACTAGCACTTCCTCCAAAACATCCTAAACCGTAGGAACACGAAGCATCCATCTCTCCCCAAACATCCTCTTTGATCAGTTGTATACCTACCACCATGAGGAAAATAATATCCTCTACTAAGCTTGCCTAAAATATCTACTATCATCGCATCCTTCTTCTGCTCTTGTCCAATGTGATCCATCAATACCCGCCTAACTTCCATTGCCACCAAGTAGCCTAGAGTGGGTTCAGTCAGAAGTTGGAAGTTGAAATTCAAAATGAACTCTAACCGCCTCCACTCATATATAATACCTAGAGTGGCATGCCTCCGGCTAAGGGTGTCGACAACAACATTCCTTTTTTTGGGTTATACTATGCCCAAAAGTCATATGATGCTATAAACTCCATCCACCTCTACTACCTAAGATTCAATTATTTTCAGAAAATAGGTATTTGAGAGATTTATGGTCATTAGACAACTCAAACTTTTCTCCCAAAAGATAGAGCCTCCATATTTTTAAGGCAAAAACAAAGACCGCTAACTCTAAGTCATGAGTTGGGTATCTCTTCTCGTGGTCATTTAACTATCTACTTGTGTAAGCTACCACTCTTCCATCTTGCATAAGGACAACTCCAAATCTTGTACCACATGTATTGATATAAGCGGTGAAAGGCTTCGTCTCATCAAAAAAGGAAAGTATTAGTGCACAAGTCAACAACACCTTTAGCTTCTTGAATGCTTCTATGCATTTTTCATTTCATGCAAAAACTAGATTCCTATTGGTTAAGCGAGTTAGTGGGACTACTATCTTCGTAAAGTCATTAAGGAATTTCCTATATCAACCCACCAACCTAAGAAAACACCTAGCCTTCGTGGTTTTTTTTAAATATTAAATAACTTCCACCTTTGCGGGGTCTATGGACAATCTAACCTCCTTCCAAAAGTGACATTTTGAGAATTTGGCTTTATGTTAGTGCTTCTCAATGTCTTTAGATCTCCCTTGAGTGATTTTCATGTTCATCCTCGCTTTTGGAGAATACTAAGATATCATCAACAAACACTACAACAAATTTATTTGGTTGTCCCCTATAAACTCTACTCATTAAATCAAAAAAATATCCATGAGCATTTTTCAATCAAAAAGGCATTATTTCACATTCAAAAAGTTCGTCTAGGGTGCGAAATATGGTGTTTGGCTTGCTATCCTCAACTATCCTCAATCAATAAAATCTAGTCTCTAAGTCCAGTCCAATTGAGGAAAGATTTTTGCTCCAATAAGCTAATTAAATAAATCATCTATTCTAGGTAAGGGGTATTATAATGCCACACCTTTATACCCATATTAACAAATAATATTACGTTGTAATATTATCTACTAATATAGAGAATAAAGCTGAATAGGAGCGACCACGTATAAACATTCCATTAGGCTAACATCGACATGTTTACTTTTACAGTATAAAATTATAAATGAAGTGTACGGTATTGGAACAAAACAATAAACATGTTGGCCACATATGAACAGAACAATATATAACAGAGAACTCAAAGTCGCAGAACAAGAACGAATATATAATATCAACTAAAAGATACATTCTTAAATGAGTCTACAAAATAGTAGTACTAGACTGACGTAATACATATATAGATGTAGACCACAACATGCTTCAAAAATTTACATAACATAAAAAATCAGTAGCTCATAAAAAGTATACAATATGCATTAAGGTCTAGATTTAAAGGACATACACATATATAAGTTGGCCCAACATCTACGATCAATAAGTCCCAGTGGCTAAATTGTCTTGGCCTGGCCTAAGTATTAATAAATAATAAACGGGCCAGACTTCCCTAATTCAACAAATGTAAAATCATAGATGTAACAAAAGTAAATTTCAACAATATAGTCATAACTATATAATATTCCAACATCTAAATAATAAATGGCTACATCACAATAATTCACCGTGTTACAAAAAATATATCATGCTCGCTACAAGTAATCATCTCAAATATGATGAATTAGAATACCTCACAAATCAGAATCACAAACTAGCACGAAAGCCAATTAAAACCGTAAAATAAGCGTTTAAAGCCATAAGACCAGCATGAAAGCAAGTCAAAAACAAAAGACAAGCATGAAATCAAGTTAAAATCAAAATAACAAGTCTAAAATCTAGTTATCTAAAGATGAGCTAGAAAGCATGACTGTCCCACTTAAAAGAAAGCCACTATTGAAATCATATCAAAATGATCAGTGCTGATCAAAATGTTAAATACTTTCAATTGGTAACTAAACAAGTATCGCCCAGTGTCTCATAACCACTTAGTGATACAAGATATTTACTAAATGATCCTAGATTCCACTAAAGTAAAATATTCTATCAAACGAGACAAAGAATTAATCAATAAAGTGATACAAATGTTCCATATCACGTGTACAACTAAACCGCTTAATTTGACTTCTCATTTTGTAAAAGTAATATTTTAATATAGAATTACTTCTTTTAAAACCTTTAGATATTGGTCTAATGAACGTAAAATTGCTATTTTTATAAAATATGCTACCGTATACATACAGAAATCTAATATACATATATAATTTTATCATTATCTTTTAGAACAATATTATATTAAAAACTATGTAATAATCTTTCTTCATCAATTACTCATAAATATATACTTTATAACCATGTTTTGAAACCCAAATTTAAAGTGTGTATATATATATAATAAACTACAAAAGTGATTTTTAAAAGAACATATTTTGATATGCTAGTTTAAAAATATTTTCTTTTTATATTATATGTATTTAATATGTATATACATTATTTAAATAAATTGGAAAATGAAAATACCCAAAATTATGATGCTTCCAAAATTCCAGAAATCATAGCAATCAAGAAAGTAGAAGGATCAAGAAATCAAAACTGGAAAAGAGAACGAAGTGTAAAACAAAACATAGAAGGACCGCTTGGAGTACACATGCATTAGAATATACAACCGATCGACAAGTTTGTGTGATGACCCAAACTCGATGTCTGAAAAACAATATCAAATTCGTATCGTCGGAGCTTGCAACAACATTAGATGATAACTAGCACAGCGGAAAAAAAAGATGATATCATTGATACAACATGAATACAATATCTGATACATCAATTTGATACAATGATAACCATCAACATCAGAGAATATACAACAAGATACAGCGGAACACGATACAATATGAGATGAGTCTTCACAGAACCCAATACTGCAACTCAACCCAAAACTCCAAAGCTAGAGCTCCAACACTTCAAGCTCGACCCACCATCAAGGTTGCACTAAGCTAAGCAAGTGTAGTCGTGGACTCCAAAGACTCCAAAATGTATCAAACAGAAAGCTTCTATTATTTGAAAACAAATAGTTTTCATGTCGGATAAATCCGATTTCATTTATACAAGTTAAAGTCTTAAGGTTAATTCAAATTCCCAAACAACGCTTTTAGAATGGTATAAATTCATGTAAACTTGTATAGCCTTTCTAAATCATAAATTCTCAACATAGAATTCAATTTCAAATTTTGAATTCAAATTTAAACCAAATCCCAAAACTAAATTAAGTTATTAAAAATGACCTCCACTTTTAAAACACCTTTTCAAAAGCTTTCCATTTTAAATCCGATCCATTTCCAAAACCATTTGGATTTAAAATTCAAATTCAAATTTATTTTGAAAATCTGTGACTTAACCAATTTCCACGTGCAATCCATATTTGTATGTATATAGTGTAGTCCAGGGGGTTTACACAATAGTGAACAATATCATTAGTCATTACAGACATAATCACAACAATATCGATAAGCATTATAATCCTATAACACTTATCTATATACACAGAATCACAGATAGATAATATAAATGCATTATGAATAAATAAATTACATTCATCACTGCCTGAGATAAAACAATTCAAATCACAAAGCATCACACAATAGATATATCAAACAATCTACAGCATTCAATAGAATACAGTCATCCATAAGGAAGATCAATTGATTATCTGATTAATTGAAACTAGATTATCACTAACCCAGGTTAATTAACAATTAATTAATTACAAACCCTAATCATTAATTATCCTTTAATTATTCATTAATTAACCTTCAAAATATATTAATCAACCTTTAATTATTAAATAATTAAACTTTAATTAATTAATTATCCTTTAATTAATTTCCCTTAATTAATTAATTAATAAATTAATTAACCCTTAATTAATTACCATTTAATTAATTATTCTTAATTAATTACAATAAGTGATTATCCCTAATCACTTAATCGATTTAATTAATTACTTTTTAATCAATACTTAATTGACCAAATTATGCAATTAATTAACTTGTCATGAAATTGATTATCCTTAATTATCCAAACACCCATAAGTAATTATCCTTTCATTAATCACTAATCTACCATTAAAAATCTTTAATTAACCATCTTTGTAATTAATTATCATTAACACAAAACTTAAGTCAATTAACGATTCAAAAGCATTTCTTTTGATTAACTCTTTAACTTTATTATTGATTTAAAAATAATTTTAAGAATTAATTTATAAATAGTGATCATATAATTAAATAAAACTTAATTACTTCTTTATTATTTTTAAGATTGAATTAAGACAATTATTTAAAATATGTTAACTTTAAATATATTTTAAACTTGTTCAACATAAATCTTTGCAAAATAATTATTTTCATAACTCTAAAACTTTGTTTTACTTTGTTTTAGACTTAGAAACATTTAAAAACACAAGTTCTTTGATTCAAAACTTGATTTGTCAGTTTTGAAAACTGTTTACTTAAACAAAACATGACCCTAGACAATATTCAAAATCCTCGAGCTACAACCCAGTTTCCCCGAGACCTCCCTCGTGTAAAATCTCAAAACCCCCGAGCCATTTCTTTTTTCGAAACTTGTTACGTTTAAAAATTTAAAACTTGATATAATCACTCTAGAACAACTTGACAACGAACCCAAGCCAAAACTCCTTTTCCCTGAGTACAAACTTGAGTAAGCTTCTTCTATCCTTCCTTTTTCTTTTTAACTTTGTTTATTCATGAATGACTACCGTTTGCAAGCACTCAGTAGACCAGAGCATGGTGAACATAAGTGCAACCAAACATATGCACTCTGGTCAAGCAACAGGACCCTTCATGCACATATACAAGAAACATAGTGACACTCAAACAGGTATTTAAACATGAATCCAAACATCATAACATAAGACAAAAGCAACTGGGTTCAAGTAATGAGCAACAAGAGAAACACACAATGCAAATGAACAGGTACATATACATCAAGAAAATAATGTCTTGTACAATCAGTATGGACACAAGACCTGTCAAGTATAATGACACGCAGTGACCAATTAAACCACAAAAGTACCATTGCACATAACCAGACTTGAGCTAAAAGAAGCTAGCAAGATAATAAAGAGCATGGACAAATTAAAAACAACATGCAAGGACGTTCCAAAACAAGGCACGAGCAACGGGAAATATGAAAACTCAAAAAGGTGCATACAAATTCAAGTCAACAAGGTAGAGACGTGTGAAATCTAGGCAACAGCATGGGTGCATGCCCATTCAAAGCAACATAAAGGCAATATGTACGGCCAATCTTCATAACAACAGGGCGGGGACATACGTAATCAAAGAAAAAGCATGGACGCATGACCAAATTCAAGGCAACATGATAAATATAGGGCGTACAAAGTCAAGGCAGCTAGCAAAATGAGGGCCTTGTTCTTGAAGCATGTGACCAGTAATGAACGATAGGGGGAAAAATGCAAGATTTTTCAAGTCACAGGTGCACGATAAATTTTCAAGGCAAGTGGCATTTCATGACTGAATTCAAGACAATAGGTTAATTTACAGTGAGAACTGGGTGTGTATAAACAACAATAACAATAGAACATCAATAATCACCCATCGCTAAGATTCAACCTACACTTAATATGAGTTCAAGAGGTGAGTTTTACTCATAGGCATTTCAAAATAAAGAAGGTGAAGTTTGCTCACCTAAGGGATGAAAGCAAAGAACAGAGAGACTTTGAACAACAATCTGGAAACTGGAAATGCTAATCACTTTGGTTTTGAGGCTTTGTGTTGATTTGTACAGATCTGAACTTGGTTGTTTATTGTTGAATTAGCTAACTTTGCTTCAAATTCGAATTTGTTTGATATGGATTCATAGCTTCAGGTTGAAGTTAAAGCCTTGCTTGCTTTTAGATCTTGGTCTCTCAGGTTGAAGATTTTGAAAATTATTTCTTTGAACTTGAATTTGCTTCTTAAATTCACTACAGGCTTTCCGATTTGCTCTGAAATGCTTCGGATCCGAATCTCGAAAACTTTGCTTCAGGTTTTGAAACTAAAAGTATTTGATTTCTAGGCTTTGAGTTTGAAGAGTCTGTTTTTAAGTTAAAAACAGGGGGTAGGTTTGGATTTGTAACCTGATTCATTTCGAGTTTGAATTATTTCGATTTCTCTGGTTTTTGAAAATAGCCTGTTTTTTTTTTCTTTTGATATTCACTTACATTTTAAAATAAATAAAAACAACTTTTGCCACTTGTCTTTGTAAATAACACATGCCTACACTTGTTAATTTCATCTATTGAAATACTTATTCTTAAATTTCAAACCAAATTTCTATTTATCTTTAAATTAATATTTAGTCTTTAATCCAATTTTATTTATAAAAGTACTTATCCTTAAATCTAAAAAAATTATTTGTTCTAGAAATTTTCTAATTAATTCATGAATAAATTCACAATTTAATTCCAAAATTAAATCCATTGTCAAATTAAACGTGGTTGATTTTCAGGAATGTTACAGATTCCCACCTTAAAAAAAAATTCGTCCCCGAAATTTGCTAGGGAGACGAGACAGAATAGATGATAGATAAAGAAATGATCGATCAGATCAGATCGAAATATTTATTCTGCATTCGGTTTACCAAATTAGAATATCAACAAATATGAGAATTAACTCAATCAATTACTAAATAATTGGGTTATCTGATCAATGAAGTATACATGGGTATTGGTTAGTTCGAAGGGATAACTAACCGTTCGTAGAATATATCGAAACCTAATGAAACAAACAGAAATAGGTTCTACTATGATCTCAGATTCAATATTTTACTTGTTTATGAATTGTTGAGAAATAAAACTAAGGGTAGTTCTCGTGTCGAACTAACATGAAAATTTAATCGTAAACGAGAAGGTTACCTTATAAAATTTCCTTTCCTTTATCAGCTTTTAAGGTTGAAGAATCATCTCTGATCGCATACACCCTTGCTACTAGAGCTTGCTTATGAGCTGGATAGTCCTTGATCCTATGTCCCGGCTTGCGGCAGTAATAGCATTCTCTATATTCCTGTTCTGGCTTCATAAATGGCTCTCTCATTCCTTGCTTCCACGGGTTCTTACATTTATCCGAGTAGTGGCCTTTCTCCAAGCAATTGAGACAAGTAACATCTTTCACCTTTTTCTTCTTTCCTCGGTTTCTTTCCACCAAACTTCCTTTTCCTCCAATTTAGATTACTTGTTTCTCCATTCTCCTTTGGAACTTCCTGCTTATCCAGAATATCGTATCTTTAACCCATATCAATTAATTCAGAAAAATATTCCTTAACGTGAGTAGTCATCCTCTCCTGGAACTTCTTGTTCATTCCTCGAATAAACTTTTCATTCTTCTTTAACGGTATATTCACTAATTCTGGACCAAATCGAGATAATTCATTAAATTTGTTCAAGTATTCCTGAAAATGATAAGCTTCCTAGCTTCAAATTTGTGAACTCCTTGTATATTTTAGAGATACCAGCAGACGGCATACATCGCTGCTCGAACACTTCCTTGAAACGACTCCATGTAAATTCATCCGCCGGCTCATCCAATGTAACTGTTTCCCACCAAGCTACAGCCTCTTCCTGGAGTTGCCAGGAAGCTATCAATCGCATCTGATCATCTTCTAATTTAGTCCTTTGAAAATCCTTTCGCATGAACGGATCCAGGCTTGTGCTTCAATAACAGATTCTTTGCCTGTCAACGGCTTTCCACCAAGTCTAAAAAAGCTTCGATATAAATCAGCCAAATTTGGTTGAGATTGAATAGGAATATCTGTCGTTGCAGGGCTTTGACCAGTTGAAGTGGTACTTCCCTGTCCCCAATCTCGTCCTCTTCTTCCACTCATTCTTACTATATGTGAACAGTAAGAAGACAGATTTAGGCATTCAGACGAAATATCTTAGAGAATAACAATAGATAAAGAGAATAGACTATGAAATTTGGGTTTTTGGTTTCACTGGTTATACTCATTCTAGGGTATACTTCACCCTATCTCTAATGGTCCATCTAATGTGTTACACTCCGTAGCTAAAGTTCTTACTCAACCTTTAGCTCTGATACCAAATGCGACGACCCGAACTCGATGTCCAACAAACAACATCAAATCCGTATCGCCGGAGCTTGCAACAACATTGGATGATAAATAACACAGCGGAAATAAAAGATGATATCATTGATACAACATGAATACAATATCTGATACATCAATTTGATACAATGATAATCATCAACATCAGAGAATATACAACACAAGATATAGCGGAACATGATACACTATGAGATGAGTCTTCACAGAACCCAATACTGCAACTCCAACCCAAAACTCCAAAGCTAGAGCTCCAACACTTCAAGCTCGACCCACCATCAAGGTTGCGCTAAGCTAAGCAAGTGCAGTCGTGGACTCCAAAGACTCCAAAATGTATCAAACAGAAAGCTTCTATTATTTGAAAACAAATAGTTTTCATCTTGGAAAAATCTGATTTCATTTATACAAGTTTAAGTCTTAAGGTTAATTCAAATTCCCAAACAACGCTTTTAGAATGGTTTAAATTCAAGTAAACTTGTATAGCCTTTTTAAAATCATAAATTCTCAACATAGAATTCAATTTCAAATTTTGAATTCAAATTTAAATCAAATCCCAAAACTAAATTAAGTTATTCAAAATGACTTCCATTTTTAAAACACCTTTTCAAAAGCTTTCCATTTTAAATCCGATCCATTTCCAAAACCATTTGGATTTAAAATTCAAATTCAAAATTATTTTGAAAATCTGTGACTTAACTGATTTCCACGTGCAATCCAAATTTGTATGTGTATAGTGTAGTCCAGGGGTTTTACACAATAGTGCACAATATCATTAGTCATTACAGATATAACCACAACAATATCGATAAGCAGTATAATCCTATAACACTTATCTATATACACAGAATCACAGATAGATAATATAAATGCATTATGAATAAATAAATTACATTCATCACTTCCTAAGATAAAACAATTGAAATCACAAAGCATCACACAGTAGATATATCAAACAATCTACAGCATTCAATAGAATACAGTCATCCATAAGGAAGATCAATTGATTATCTGATTAATTGAAACTAGATTATCACTAACCCAGGTTAATTAACAATTAATTAATTACAAACCCTAATCATTAATTATCCTTTTATTATTCATTAATTAACCTTTAAAATATATTAATCAACCTTTAATTATTAAACAATTAACCTTTAATTAATTAATTATCCTTTAATTAATTTCCCTTAATTAATTAATTAATTAATTAACTAACCCTTAATTAATTACCATTTAATTAATTATGCTTAATTAATTACAATAAGTGATTATCCCTAATCACTTAATTGATTTTAATTAATTAACTACTTTTTAATCAACACTTAATTGACCTAAATTATGTAATTAATTAACTTAATCATGAAATTGATTATCCTTAATTATCCAAACACCATAAGTAATTATCCTTTCATTAATCACTAATCTACCATTAAAAATCTTTAATTAACCATCTTTGTAATTAATTTGATTAACACAAAATTTAAGTCAATTAACGATTCAAAAGCATTTCTTTTGATTAACTCTTTAACTTTATTATTGATTTAAAAATAATTTTAAGAATTAATTATAAATAGTGATCATATAATTAAATAAAACTTAACTACTTCTTTATTATTTTTAAGATTGAATTAAGACAATTATTTAAAATCTATTAACTTTAAATATATTTTAAACTTGTTCAACATTAAATCTTTGCAAACTAATTATTTTCATAACTCTAAAACTTTGTTTTACTTTGTTTTGAACTTAGAAACATTTATAAACACAAGTTCTTTGATTCAAAACTTGAAATACATTTTTTTCAGTTTTGAAAACTGTTTACTTAAACAAAACATGACCCTAGACAATATTCAAAATCCTCTAACTACAACCCAGTTTCCCCGAAACCTCCCTCGTGTAAAATCTCAAAACCCTCGAGCCATTTCTTTTTTTGAAACTTGTTACGTTTAAAAATTTAAAACCTGATATAATCACTCTCGAACAACTCGACAACGAACCCAAGACAAAACTCCTTTTCCCCGAGTATGAACTTGAGTAAGCTTCTTTTATCCTTCCTTTCTCTTTTTAACTTTGTTTATTCATGAATGACTACCGTTTGCAAGCACTCAGTAGGCCAGAGCATGGTGAACATAAGTGCAACCAACAGAGAATATAGATAGCAGTGAGAACTACTCGCCTGAGTATTTGAAATAGCTTGCCAAACCTAATTTCAACCTAGTCTTTGAATTTTAGCAAACCCTAAACAATACTCAATAAAATTGGCACAAAAACCCAATTGGATGTACTATAAAAACTATAATACAAAGTCTTAATAAGATGTATATAGGTTCGAGATTTCCACGTAAGATTATAATCTTTTCAAAATGTTTATAAATTGGAGAAATTGGAAGCTTTGTTTCTAGGTTTTTTTTGAAAACGGTACAATATATACAACATGTCACTAGAACAACGTATCACAAGTCAATAAATGTTCAAACACAAGTTTTTAACTTGTGACCTTTTGCACCAAAGCTGAATCACTTAACCACTCAGATAATGGTGCTTGTCTTGATTCTAGGTTTAGAAAGAGGAAAAAGAGTTATAAATGTCTTTCTTTACTTTAAGTTATGAACGTACAATATATGCTAAAGATAATCTTCTCCTTGGGTAGAATTAGATTGGACTTTGGGTTTTGACTTACAACTCAAAAAATACAAATTACTCTTTTATATTTCTATAAATGGGCTACACTAATATACTAATTCAATGCCCAAAAATCAACAACACAATTTCCTTTTTAATCAAAGAAACACTTGAATTTTATTTATTCTATTTATTACCACATTTGGTTTTATTTTCAGAATAAAAGATTAAGTCAAACTAATATCACTATTTCTTATAATTAACCTATCCAAAGCTTTGAAATATTAATTCCATCTTAATTTTTATTATATAAAAATTTATAAGTTACAATCTTATAAAAGCTCTATTATCTTTCCCAAAATAATACCAAAAACCCCAATTCCTTTTTAATTTGAAAAGTAGTGAATATCTCAAATCACGCTTAAAATCCAAATTAAATTATTGTGAAATTCTAATTAAGGAAATTTCTAACTAAAGTTGTTACAGAACTCCCCACCTTAAAGAAATTGTGTCCTAGCAATTCCATTTCAAAGAAAAATCTATAATGAGTATATAACTATTAGTAGTACATTCATTAAAACAATCTCATAATAAAATTTTCTATAATCATAGCTCAAAGCTCAATATTACCTTCTAGGTTTTGCACGAATCTGCATTAACCCATCAAGTAAAATAGAGCAATCAAAACAATTATTAGACCCTTATAAGATGATTCTGAGAGTCTTAAATATGTCTTTCATGACTATGAGTTTTACACAAACTCACTCAGAAGGTATAATAATTTACACTCAATCAACTATTTTGCAATGTTGAATTTTCAAAAACTTCGAAGCTATTTCTACAGTACAAAGTGTATCCCAAAAATCACATCACTTATAATATAAAATAGATCCAAAACATGCATTCACAAAAACTTTGGTTGTTATCCCAATATTAAATTATACATCTACATGTTATTTTAAAAGATGTAAATGTTCAATGATCTATCAAATTTATTAAAGTAAAAAAAATTCCTCATGGTCTTAAATTTACAAAAAGCACAAGATCATTAAACTCGGATTACAGGTTTGAAACCATAACTAGTTGATGTTTTAGCTCTGGAAATAATTAGTAGGGCTATGTAACAACCCAATATTTTGTGATTATTTTAATTGTTTATTTTAATTATTTTAATTGAAACTTCTGATTTAAAAACTTTGTTATATTTATTAAAATGAATAAATTTTGTTATTTTAAATATAAATTTGATTTTTGTGTGAATTATAATTCCAAAACTGAATAAATAAAATATTTCCAGAAAATGTTGATTTTGGTCAATTTAGTCAAACATTGACTTTTAAATTTAAAATTTGAATTTTTGAATTTTTGAATTTTATCTTCTGTTATGAAAATATATTAAATTTCAAGAATACTACTTTTCATTTTGTTAAAATCCGATTTATATTGTGAAAGTTGTGCTTTTTACAATATAGGGTGTAAATTGATTTATTTAATAAAATCAACTATTTTAATTTATATAAATAATATTTTTATTTGTCAAATCATGTTCTAATATGTGTTATATGACATGTTAGATATATATTTTATTTTAAAAATTTTTGAAGTGATGTTAGAATTTTTCCAAGATTTACTGTAATTATTTCCTATTTTTAAAGGCTATTTCTTAATTTTCTGCTATTTTCTTCATTTAAATTATATTTAATTAAAATTTATTTATTTATGCATTTTTATTTATTGTTATTATCTTTATTTTTTTAATATTTTCCATATACATATAATTTTCCAAAATTTATTCTGTTTATTTTCAAATTTTCTTGACTAGTTTGCATTTTCTGAGCTATTTTCTTATTTTTATCATATATAATTATTATTTATTTATCTATATTTTATATTTTGTTACATTTTCTAATTTTTAACTGAAATTATTATTAATTTCAGTAATTTAAACTTATATAAAGAAATTAAAGGAAATTTGAAATGGTTATGACTTTTGATTTTCCTATGGCTCTTTATCTTCCACCTTTTCACGTTTAACCTAACTTTTCATTCAATTAGCCATAATTTATCACATCTTCAGTCGATCATATCTATTTCCCATTCACGTACTTTATTTTCTTATTCCTAAAAAAAATTCGGCCTTTTCTTTTGGGAATTTTTTTTGGTAATCTTCTCTTTCTTTTTGTTTACTTTTATTGATTTTTTGATAATGTTTGCACCTGTTCTTCACCTCTTTAGGTTCGGCTACCTCCACCACCTGCCGTGCTGCCTCCACCACCACCTGAGAACACCACCATCATTACCTCCTCTCTGGCCAAACCCAAGCCGTGCCTCAAAATGGACTGATCCATCACCAAAATCCAACAAAAACTCCATCATTTTGTCATAGCCGAACCATCATCCACATCCACCACCTTCCACCACCCATGGCCGCCACCAACACCACCTCCACCACCTCCAGCACCACCTGGACACTCTGTCACATCATCCTCTTGGCTGCTACAGTGAATCCGTGACCCTAGTGGCCTTGGCCGAGCTTAGTTTGGCGTTGAATCCATGTATGTTGCCTTGTTAGTGTAGTTTCCATCACCACCACTTTGCATCACCTTCAAACCATGATAGGCCGAACCTTAGGAACCCAAACCTGACCTAAAAACCTTGCTTTATCCTCTTACTACACCTATGGCCGAGCCCAATATATGCTGGAAGCAAGTGCAAAGCAATTCTGCTTTGACTTGTGCAGCCAATTATAGCTCAGTTTATCGTATTTGAATTTGAAAACTTATGTATATTCTATTGTTTTGTGTGACTTGTATTCAAGGGAATTGATACTTAGGCTCTTCCACTCATCTCTATATCGTGTTATCGTGCTTGTCTGGATCTCTTTCGTGCATTCTTTGTTGTGTCTCCAGCTCAAACCAGTGAGTATTCTCACCAGACAATGTGTACCTATATAAGTGGTAAATTGACCACTTCTGAAGCTGTAAAATGCATAACCATATCACATCTGCTATGTTATGATTATATGATGTTCACCCATGCTTAAACACCTGTTTTATCATATGTTACTGTTATATTATGCTATTCTGTTATTTATATTAGTTTATCACACTGCAAGTTCCCTTTAGATTAGAATCACTATGGGTTGAAATGATACATACCCGAACGGACTTTAGAATAAGGGAAAATCGTTATGGGCTGAAATGATAGGCCTGAGCGATTTTCAAATTATTTCATTTACTTGGAACTGTGGGTTTGAATGATAAAACCGGATTTTCTTTGTAAATTACGGGTTGAAATAATATATTACCCGCATCACTTTACCTAGCGTAGAAAATTTTATACAGACCCGTAGTTAAAATATGTTTTTCTAAAAAATTTAAAACATTTTAGAAATGTAAATATTACAATAGTTTGATTTAAACTTAATAAAAAATGATTTTTGTAAAATACTATTGATTTTCTGAATATTTATAAGTGAAATAAATTGATGAAAAAGTTAGAAAATTTGAATGTAAGTTAATTTGGAAACTTAAATTTAGTGATAATTGGAATTTTAAATTAAATATGAAATTTAAATGAACTTAAAATGATTTTATAATATATTAACGATTCTTGAATAAAGTTAAATTGTTAAATGAATGAATATTTAAGTTGGAATTTTGAAATATAACTAAAATTGGAAATTTGGCTTAAAAGTGAATTTTAAGTTAAGTAAATAAAAAATGAAATTAAGTTATATTTGAGAATTTAAACTTAAATGTTAAGTTAAAATTTAATCTAATGAATTTAAATTAAATATTGGAATTTTATAAGTGAATTATTATTACATCTTGATTTTTGAATGGAAATTGAACTTTATAGAATCATGAATTTAAGGAAAATTAAATGATGTTTATAAATGTGAAATTGTATGATTTTATAAGTTAAAAATGTTTTAAATAAAAATATAATTGTTTGTGAAATTATATTGAACATTTGAAGTTAATTAACTGCATTTTTGAAATGCTATTAATTCTAATGTAAATGATAATACAACATTTGTAAATGCTGTAGTTGATAATAATGAACCAAATGGCTTAATTTAATTAAAGGCTATTACAGCATTTTGTAAGTGCTATAATTGTTGAATTTAACTAAGTTTCTTTAAAACTAATGCAAACTTATTACAGCATTCTTAAATGATGTCTTTTGTTAAATTGTACTGTTTTAAGTGTGACTTTCCGTAGCATTTTCTAAATGCTACGAAAGGTGGATTTCACTATTTTGATAAAATTAAGTGAATGGATGAACTTTGAAAAGTTTAAAATTTTGAAAATTTAATAATATAATTATTAAATATAATAACTTCATTTTTTTTTGATTTAAAAATGAAGTAATTTGTTTTGAAATATAAACTATTTTGAAATATGGGTTGAAATGGTATTTTAAATAAATGAATGTGGTTTGGAAGATACAATATTTTGATATTTTGAAATGGATTTTTTTGAATGATATAGAATTGTGAAATGATATTTGATTTTGAAGTATAAAAGACCATTTTGTATTTTAACCACGGGATGTATATAATTTATAGTTTAACTGATTCTTAAAGGATGGGCGATCCCAAGTATCATTTAAGTTATTGTGCATTTCTACTACAGTTCACTGAGTTGGTTTACATTATATAAGTATATATGTCCTGACTCGAGTGTTTTGTGTTTTACTTTACGCTCGAGTCAGCCTGAGTATTCACAGCTTTGGATTCTCTTTCTGGAGCAGGTCTTTGCTGGAGTTTCTGCTTATCCACATTTATATCTATTTCTGTTTCAGCTGTTCTAGTTTATCTCATGTATTAGTGAACTTCTATGTATTTGGGATTTCTATTATGTTGTTTTCAGACTGTATTATGTATTTGGTTTGAGACTCTGTTATAGTAGCTTCATGAACTACTATGTTATTTTTATATTCCGCTGTGAGTTATTCTGATTGTTCTGTGTCCGTGATTCTGTGATTGTATTTCATTTGCTCCAAATTTATTTGCAACGCGGTATTTTGAGCAATTCAAGTCCGGCATGTGTGGATGCGAATGGCTGAAAATATCGGGTTGTTCCAGTTGGTATCAGAGCTTTGGTTTTTGGGCAAACCTTAGCCTGCGGAGCAAAAACTCATTGGAGATAGGGTAGAAATACTCTAGAATGAGTGAAATCAATCTCAGAATCCTTTCTTTGTGAGAGAACGTATTTTCGAAGTATAAAATGAATTCCAAATGATTTTTAAAGTATTTTCAAAGATTATTTTGGTACAAAAATCTTCTTACTTTGAAATGAAGTTTTTCTAAACTTCATTCCTTCGGTATCCACCTTGTTAGAATTCTTTTGGTTAGGATCTTTATCGGTTTGGATTCCTTGAACTTTGGAATGCTTCCAATTGTTCTGAAATCTAGTCTTGTCTTCCCTATTTGTATTCTTTTAATTTTTGGAGCATTCCATAACTCCACTTTGGAATGACCTCTCTAAAGATTGATGATTCCGCAAATCTTTGTATAATTTGTAAAGGGGTGGACTCCTTTACAATCGGCATTGGTTCACCGGAGATTTCTATATCCTCAGTTTACGATGCTATCTATCTCCTGCTCTACCCGAATTCTATCTTCGGCAATCGAATGTCGATTTACTTATATTTCAGTATTGGTTATATTCCTAAAGTCACGGTTGACCAGTTAAGGTTGCCCGCGATTTATATCGGCTTATCCATCTTCTATTATTGAATTATCTAATCTTAGTTCGAGCTTATCTTCGAATCAGAATTCTATTTGATTGGAGTCCTATAAATTTGAATCTCTGTTTGTTTGAAATCTATCCTTGAATCATTCTTTGGGAATTTATGTTTGGTTGTATTTTGGAATTTGTGCATACATCGAAATTATTATTTTGATAAGGATGAACTTATTTTGTATATAAAAGTAAAATGTTTTCGATAAAGATTTTATATCTTTTAAAATTGGAAATTTGAAGTTTTGAAAGGATTTGAAATTTTGAAAATTTATAAGAAATTTGATTTAAACAAAAAATGATTTATAACTGAAGGGTTTGAATTTGAATTTCGAGGAATCGAACTAAGTTGTTTTGAAATATGTTTTAGGATTTTGGAAAATATATAATAATAATAATATGATTTAAAGATATTTTTCCGAATAAGAAATGTTTCAAATGTATTCGAATGAATTCCAATGATTTCGAAGAGATTTCAAAGAAGTTTTAAGAAAATAAAAGTCCGGAACCCACTTATGTCGCTGGAAAATAATTTCGATGATGAATGCATGCATCATCGACATTGATTTTCGAGTTTCTGAGTAGGGGGAGAGGCCACTCTAGTAGCTTTGCTATGCGAATGATTTTGTGAAACCAAATTTTGATTTTAGATTTCGAAGTATGGTTTGATGTTCGAAAGATATATGTGTATATATATATTAAATGATTTAAAATAAGCCGGTGTTTAGTCCTCGAGATTCAGATTTGTTTTGGTATAACCTTATCTATTGGAATTGATTTACTGATTTTTAGTGATTTCCCACTCTTGGATTTAAAATATGATTTCTTCGACTATTTTGAAGGTTCGGGCACTTCCAAATCATGGTTAACTTTTCAAAGCTAAGAAATTTTGTAAGGTATAGGGTATTTGATAAAGAATATAAGTTTAGCTTGGTTTGAATTGAATTAAAGTTGGAAATGTTAGATTTGGGTTTAAATTGAACAAATATGTGAAATGTAAAGAATTAAAGGAATGTTTTATGATTTCAAATGTATGATTTCGAAAAGTTATGATTTTCAAAGTGTAATGATTTCAAGTATTTTGGTTTCGAAAGATTTATAACTTTGAAAGTATTATGATTTTTGAAAGTGAGTATATGTTTGAAATGGAAATGAATTTGTTTGACATAAATTTTGTTGATTTGGAAATTTGGATTATTTTCAAAATCTATTGTTTAAGAAACTTTGAAATTGAATATATGTAATTAGGAAGAAATGATTTGGCGAAATCATATATGATTTTGAAACTTAATTGATATTGAAAAGCAATTGAAATTGAGAACCTTGTTTTACTAAATACTGTGATTTGTGAGTTATCGAACTTATATAAAATGGATTTGTATAATTATGAAGTTGATTTGAAAACTGTTGATTTGAAAAGGTACTCAATTTGTAAAGTGAAAGCTTATACAATCAAAGTCTATATAAGTATGATTTGGTATACTATTGATTTTGGAAAGTATTTGATTTGAAAATGAAATCTTATATATAATTGACTTTATATAAGTATGATATTTGAAAATTATTTGAATGGTACTATATGATACATATTTTCGAAGTAAAGATATGGAAAGTGCCTTCTGCTTAATATCCGCTTTGTGGCCACACTGTGGATTCGTTCTATCGATATTATTCTCTCTTTGATTTAGGTTTTTGGATATGATACTCGAGTGTCCATCGAATTCCATTGTGATCTCCATGGTCTTACGAGCGCAACTGCATAGCGCAACTGCCTGGTTGAGTTGGCCTAGGGGTACGGATTGTTTCCTGGGGAATCCAGGCGTAGCCATTGTGTATCCTGCAATCTATGTAGGTCGCATTAGTAGCGAAACTGCCCGGCTGAGATAGCCTAGGGGTACAGATTGTTTCCTGGGGGATTCAGGGTAACCATTGTGTATCCTGCACTCTACTAGTCATCATGGCGTAACTCGCAGGGCTGAGAAAGATTATGGATGCGGATTGTTTCCTGGGGGATGCAGGTGTAACCATTGTGTATCTGCGATCTATGGTTAGACAAATGTTTTGGTTTGGTTGATTTGTTTGGATTGTACTTTCCATAACTGTTTTTAAAAAGGTTTTCCAGTATTTTCATTGGGTGTTGAAACAAGTCTATTAAGTACTTGGAGAATTCTAGCTTTGCGCCTGATCAACGCATGGTCAGAGTCTGCAGGAACGTAAGTAAACTTGTTAAGACATCGAGTTAGAAAAGTATTTTGATGAAGTATATTATATAAAGGATATTTTGATCACTATTTTACTTATCTAAATAATTTAAAATGTTTTAAATATTGTTTACTTCGAACTATCAAATTTGAATCAAATGACTATTCATCATATTATAAAATGTATATTTTAAAATGTATATTATAAAATGTTTAAAATATTAAATATAAAATTTTAAATTGAAACTTACATAGTTTTAAATATGGTTATCCTTTTCTTTCAACCTATTCTCCCTTCTAGCTATTTGTACCTTCTTCTTCTTTGAGGGTCCTTTCTGCATTGTGGAGAGAGTTGGTTCTTTGGTTTATCGTTTAGATTTGCCCGAGAAACTTTCTGGAGTGCATGATGTATTTCACGGTTCACATCTCCTCTAGTATTTTCTTGACCCATCCCTTTTTTTTCAGCCAACTGCTCTTGATAGTTTGGATATTTAGCCTAATCTGACTGTCGAGAGTAAGCCACTTCATATTGTCAGAAGAGGTATGAAGCAGCTAAGAAGGGAATTTGTTAGTCTGATCGAGGTACGATGGGGTACTGATGATCGAGATTGTACCTGGGAGACGGAGGAGAGAATTCGTGCTTCGAATCTGAAATTGTTTTTTAGGTACTTTTATTGTCTATCTTGCTTTTCCTTATTTTCCTTGTTCGTTCTTTTAGAGGACGAAAAGATTTGAGTGGAGGAGAGTGTAACAACCCACTATTTTGTGATTATTTTAATTGTTTATTTTAATTATTTAAATTGAAACGATCGATTTAAAAACTTTATTATATTTATTAAAATGAATAAATTTTGTTATTTTAAACATAAATTTGATTTTTGTTTGAATTATATTTCCAAACCTGAATAAATAAAATATTTCCAGAAAATGTAGATTTTGGTCAATTTGGTCAAACTTTGACTTTTAAATTTAAATATTTGAATTTTTTAATTTTTTAATTTCATCTTTTATTATGAACATATATTAAATTTCAAAAATACTGCTTTTCGTTTCGTTGAAATCCGATTTATATTGTGAAAGTTGTGCTTTTTACAATATAGGGTGTAAATTGATTTATTTAATAAAATTATCTATTTTAATTTATATAAATAATATTTTTATTTGTCAAATCATGTTCTAATATGTGTTATATGACATGTTAGATATATATTTTATTTCAAACATTTTTGAAGTGATGTTAGAATTTTTCCAAAATTTACTGCAATTATTTCCTATTTTTAAAGGCTATTTACTAATTTTCTGCTATTTTCTTCATTTAAATTATATTTAACTAAAATTTATTTATTTATGCATTTTTATTTTATGTTATTCTCTTTATTTTTTAATATTTTCCATATACATATAATTTTTCCAAAATTTTGTTCTGTTTATTTTCAAATTTTCTTGACTAGTTTGCATTTTCTGAGTTATTTTCTTATTTTTATCATATATAATTATTATTTATTTATCTATATTTTATATTTTTTTGAATTTTAGGATTTTTAACTAAAATTATTATTATTTTCAGTAATTTAAACTTATATAAAGAAATTAAAGGAAATTTGAAAAGGTTATGACTTTTGATTTTCCTATGGCTCTTTATCTTCTACCTTTTCACATTTAACCTAACTTTTCATTCAATTAGCCATAATTTCTCACATCTTCAGCCGATCACATATATTTCCCATTCACCTACTTTCTTTTATTATTCCTGAAAAAAAAAATCGGCCTTTTCTTATGGAAAAAGTTTGGTAATCTTCTCTTTCTTTTTGTTTATTTTTATTGATTTTTTGATAATGTTTGCACTTGTTCTTCACCTCTTAAGGTACGGCCACCTGCCGTGCTGCCTCCACCACCACCTAAGAACACCACCACCATCACCTTCTCTCTGGCCAAATCCCAAGCCGTTCCTCAAAGTGGATTGATCCATCACCAAAATCCAACAAAAACTCCATCATTTTGTTATAGCCGAAACATCATCCACATCCACCACCTTCCACCACTCATGGCCGCCACCAACACCACCTCCACCACCTCCAGCACCACATGGACACTCTGTCACATCATCCTTTTGGCTTCTACAGTGAAGGCCATGACCCTCGTGGCCTTGGCGGAGCTTAGTCTGGCCTTGAATCCATGTATGTTGCCTTGTTAGTGTAGTTTCCATCACCACCACTTTGCATCACCTTCAAACCATGATAGGCCGACCCTTAGGAACCCAAACCTGACCCAAAAACCTTTTTTAGCCCTGTACTACACCTATGGCCAAGTCCAATATGTGCTGGAAGCAAGTGCAAAACATTTCTGCTTTGATTTGTGCAGTCAATTATAGCTCAATTTATCGTATTTGAATTTGAAAACTTATGTATATTCTATTGTTTTGTGTGACTTGTATTCAAGGGAATTGATACTTAGGCTCTTCCACTCATCTCTGTGTCATGTTATCATGCTTTTCTGGGTCTCTTTCGTGCATTCGTCATTGTGTCTCCAGCTCAAACCAGTGAGTTATTCTCACCAGACAATGTGTACCTATATAAGTAGTAAATTGACCACTTTTGAATCTGTAAAATGCATAACCATATCACATCTGCTATGTTAAGATTATATGATGTTCACCCATGCTTAAACACCTATTTTATCATATGTTATTGTTATATTATGTTATTCTGTTATTTATATCAGTTTATCACACTGCAAGTTCCCTTTAGATTAGAATCACTATGGGTTGAAATGATACATACCCGAACGGACTTTAGAATAAGGAAAAATCGTTATGGGCTGAAATGATAGGCCTGAGAGATTTTCAAATTATTTCATTTACTTGGGATTGCGGGTTTGAAATGATAAAACCCGGATTTTCTTTGTAAATTACGGGTTGAAATGATATATTACCCGCATCACTTTACCTAGCGTAGAAAATTTTATACAGACCCATAGTTAAAATATGTTTTTCTAAAAATTTTAAAATATTTTAGAAGTGTAAATATTATAATATTTTGATTTAAACTTAATTAAAAATGATTTTTGTAAAATATTATTGATTTTCTGAATATTTATAAGTGAAATAAATTAATGAAAAAGTTAGATAATTTGAATGTAAGTTATTTTGGAAACTTAAATTTAGTGATAATTGGAATTTAAATTAAATATGAAATTATGATAAATTTATGATATTTTGAAATTTAAATGAATTCAAAATGATTTTATAATATACTAACGATTTTTGAATAAAGTTAATGTTAAATGAATGAATATTTAAGTTGGAATTTTGAAATATAACTAAAACTGGAAATTTGTGAATTTGGCTTAAAAGTGAATTTTAAGTTAAGTAAATAAAAAATAAAATTAAGTTATATTTGAGAATTTAAACTTAAATGTTAAGTTGAAATTTAATTTAATGAATTTAAATTGAATATTGGAATTTAATATGTGAATTATAATTAAATCTTGATTTTTGAATGGAAATTGAACTTTATAGAATCATGAATTTAAGGAAAATTAAATGATGTTTATAAATATGAAATTGTATGATTTTATAAGTTAAAAATGTTTTAAATAAAAATATAACTGTTTGTGAAATTATATTGAACATTTGAAGTTAATTAACTGCATTTTTGAAATGCTATTAATTCTAATGTAAATGATAATACAGCATTTGTAAATGCTATAGTTGATAATAATGAACCAAATGGCTTAATTTAATTAAAGGCTATTATAGCATTTTGTAAGTTCTATAATTGTTGAATTTAACTAAGTTTCTTTAAAACTAATGTAAACTTATTACAGCATTCGTAAATGCTCTTTTTGTTAAATTGAACTGTTTTAAGTGTGACTTTCCGTAGCATTTTCTAAATGCTATGAAAGGTGGATTTCACTGTTTTGATAAAATTAAGTGAATGAATGAACTTTGAAAAGTTTAAATTTTTGGAAATTTAATAATATAATTATTAAATATGAACTATTCTGAAATGTGGGTTGAAATGCTATTTTAAACAAATGAATGTGGTTTGGAAGATACAATATTTTGATATTTTGAAATGGATTTTTTTGAATGATATTGAATTGTGAAATGATATTTGATTTCGAAGTATAAAAGACCATTTTGTATTTTAACCACGGGATGTATATAATTTATAGTTTAACCGATTCTCAAAGGATGGGCGATCCCAAGTATCCTTTAAGTTATTGTGCATTTCTACTACAGTTCACTTAAGTTGTTTACATTATATAAGTATATATGTCCTGACTCGAGTGTTTTGTGTTTTACTTTACGCTCGGGTCAGCCTGAGTATTCATAGCTTTGGCTTCTCTTTCTGGAGCTGATCTTTGCTGGAGTCTCTGCTTATCTACATTTATATCTATTTCTGTTTCAGCCGTTCTAGTTTATCTCATGTATTAGTGAACTTCTATGTATTTGGGATTTCTATTATGTTGTTTTCAGACTGTATTATGTATTTGGTTTGAGACTCTGTTATAGTAGCTTCATGAACTACGATGTTATTTTTATATTCTGCTGCGAGTTATTCTGATTTTTCTGTGTCTGTGATTCTGTGATTGTATTTCGTTTGCTCAAGTTTATTTACAACGCGGTATTTTGAGCAATTCAAGTCCGGCATGTGTGGATGCAAATGGCTGAAAATATCGGGTTGTTACAGGCTAAGTTTTTGATTCAGATTAAAATAGCATTTAGCCATAAAATGCTGTAGAATCTGATAAAATAATATAAAGAAGAGTTGTTTCTTACCGAAATGTCTTTTCAACTCAAAAATAATCACAAAAATTAGATAAGAGAATCAAAAGATATAGTCATTTTACTATATCTATTTTTTAAACAAAATTCCTAACAACAAAGGTTCTCATTTCAAACCAAAGTATTACACCAGGACAATATACTTTTACTAAAATCTTTTAACCAAAGTTTTAGAATAAAAATTCATTTTCCTAGAAAGCTAAGAGTTTTATATTACAAATTCCCATTAGCCAACAAGCATATACATATGAAAATACTTTTCATACCAATACCTATACCTTTCCTTACAAACTAATCTTGCAATGAGTAAAAACTAAAATATTCCTAATTATATTTCCAAGATATACTTTAGATCTAACTTATCTATATTTGTATCTTAAATCTTTCCAATGAAAAGAAAACAAACAAACACATTAGGAGGTAATTTATTTAAGTCAAATACTTACTCTTTTATTGTTATCACAACAAACTATTATTTTCAACTTTGAAAATAACTTAAGTACAATAACATTATTATTACCATAACTTCTTACCTTGATATCTTTATATATATTGAGTAAAAATAAACTCATTCCTATGGTGTTTATTTTCCAACTTTTCTTGAAAAGTAAATACTGTAAAGTTCAAGATTTTAATGGAAAGGACAATTATATGGTTAAATGAATTTCTTTATTTCAAATTTATCATCAAGTTTCATTTGTCGTAACTTCTACTTTTCAATGAACATCAAAACACTTTATAAATTATAAAAATCTAATGTCGGATAAATCATTTTTCCAATAATAATCTTATAAACTTTGCATTTCTATAAATAATATAAATGTTTCATAAGGTATTCATTTCTACAAAATCCAGTCTAATTATTATTTAAAACAATCCGCATTGATGTTATTTATTCTTCAAAATACATATCATCAAAGTGCAAAATTTCTTATGCTTCAACTAATTTCTATTCAGTAATTTCAAATTTTGTTTACACAATTACTTTACATCCATTATAACATATAAATATCTTTTACAATTTTAAAATACTAAAAACTTTAAGATATTCAAGATGTTCGATTCCTTTAATATCCCTTTTTAAAAACAAGGATTTGAATAATTTAAAGATTTCCCTAGAATATTATAATCCTTTATAATTCTAAAATTTTTAACACAACATTTCATTTCTTAACGGGTTATTTTTCTATCCAATTGATAAATCAAGAAAAATTTATCCTTATTCGCCCCTTAATTACTTTCAAATTAAATTTTCACTTTCGAAATTCAAGAATTGTAAAATGCTGATTTACTATAATTAGATTGTATTTATAAAATCATATTCACATAAAATGTTTCCCATTCACAAAATAAATTATCCTAAATTCATTAACTTATAAATAAATGAATTATGGCTTTATTTAAACTTCCTTTAAAAAAGTGTATGTGTTATCATTCATTTAGATCACAAAAAGTTATGCATTACCAACCGAAAGCAACATGCAACATTCTCTTAAGCATACACCCGATAGATGAATATATGTACAAATTTAGAAATACCAAATAATATAATGGCTTTGTCTGGCCATCCATTTATAACGAATTGCCTTGTCAATTGACTACAATGTTGACCATGTGATCAACATTGCCTCCCACTAACCTTAATTATCACTGATACTCAATAGTTGCATTCATTATCTAAAATAAAATCAATATTTATAAGTATTCCAATTGTTTTTATCATACTTACTTTCAACTATCAAAATTTTAAAATACATAAGAGCTATTTTCATACTAGATATATCTTTCCTCTTGAAATATTGACTAAAACATTTTTCCAAATAATACACAATCTCATATCAAATCATTTTATATTATTATCATCAAACTGCATATGATACACTATCTTTGCAAATAAAATATACAGTTCATAACACTTCTAAAATTATTATTTATCTTCAAAACATTTTCTTCCAAAATCACTATATATGTGTGTGTTTCCACAACATTCGTTTCATTCTTAAATATTTTTAACTCACTTCAAAATTTTATTTCCTCTTTGAATGTTATTTATAATTCTTTCATTATCATTTATAATACTTCCAAAAAAATTATAACTCAATGTACCGTGTCTGACTGTCTCATCCTAGTATTTAGAAATCCATATCTACAATGTTGGTCAGATGCCTTAGCCAGAATTATTAAAGTATTAGATTGGAAATTCAATCACAAAACATATTTTGAAATAATTTAAATAGATGCTTGCTTTTATTAAATTCTTTCAATTAATTTCTATATTTTCCTACAATTAATAATTCACTAATAACAGTTCAATGACACATCCAATTTATACATGCATACATCAAGCCACCATCCAATTCTAAATCTACCTTAATATTTAATTCATCATACTTATACATTATATTCATTTTGTACAAAGTAATTTTCAATATCCCTTGTGGTAACTACACTACTGAAGAAACCACAAAGTCTTATGATTAATATTGAGTAGATTTCTAAATTTCAAGTGATGACTCCGACTCAATACTAATTTTTCTCAATCATTTATGATTCTGAAACAATCAAGCATCCATCACAAACCAAACATATATAAAACAAACTTATTAATGTGCTTAGCAGAAGGTAGCTTATGAGCTTTCACTGCCTGACTCTGATCACTAATAGATAAGGACACAACAAATTAGTTCTGATCCATCTTAGGTCTAAACTCTATCCATAACTATAATCTATATATTAATACAAAATATTGCAAATACTTCTAGATAATTATTCCTTAATACTCATTTGTATTTCTATCCTAAATAGGGAATAAATTCTAAATCCTATCCTGCACCTCAAGGGACGGGACTCTAGGTCTGTTTAGGTTAAGATGCATGTCTTAAATATCATATATTTTTTGAACCATCGCTCTGGTACCAAACTATAACAACCTATCTTTATACCCACATTAGCAAAGAATATTACATAGTAGTATTGTTTTCTAATATGGAGAATAAGCTGGATAGGAGTGACCACGCGTGAATATTCCCTTATGCTATATCAATATGTTTAGTTTTCCCTCATAAAATCATAAATGACATGTATGGTATTGGCATAAAGCAATAAACACGTTGGCTATATAAGAACAAAACAATATATAAAATATCATAGATAACATAATATCACATAACATAATAGAATATATAGTATAGATAAGAAGGTTCATACATAAGTGAGTTTACAAAGTAGAAGTACTAGACTCACATAATATAGATATAGACTACAACATGTTTCAAAAATATACATGACATAAAAATTTATCAGCTCATACGAAGTATACGACATGCATTAAGGCCTAGAATCTAGAGGACATACATACATATATATCTCTATAAGCTAGCCCAACATCCACGGTCAATGAGTCCTAGTACCTGAAATATCTTAGGCTGGCCCGAGTATTAATAATAATAAATGGGTCAGACTATCTCTAGGTTAACAAACGTGAGATCATAGGTGTAACATAAGTAAATTTCAACAATATAGTCATAACTATATAATATGCTAACATCCGAATAATAAGTGGCTACATCATAGTAATTCACCATGTTATAAAAATATATCATGCTTATAACAAGCAATCATCTCAAATATAGTGATTCAAAATACCTCATAAATCAGAATCATGAACTAGCATGAAAGCTAGTTAAAACCATAAGATAAGCATGAAAGCGAGTCAAAACCAAAAGACAAGAATTAAAGAAAGTCAAAACCAAAAGACAAGCTTGAAAGCAAGTCAAAGTCAAAATAAGCATGAAAACAAGTCAAAATCAAGAGAACAAGTCTGAAAGCAAGTTATCCAAAGATGAGCCTGAAAGCATGAGGGTCTTTCTTAAACGCATGCCATTATAAGACGAGTCTGGAAACAAGTCGAGAACGTCTAAAAATAAACGACTATAAGATGGGCCTGAAAGCATGTCGGACAAGCGTAAATGAGAGCCATCATAAGACGAGTCTGGAAACACGTCGAAGTGATCACTGCTGATCGAAGTGTTAATTTCATTCAATTCGTAATTAAACAAGTATCACCCAATGTCCCATAACCACCCAGTAGTACTTGAATATTTACCAAGAGATCGAAGATTCCACTCAAATAAAATATTCTATCAAAAGAGTCAAAGAATTGATCGATAAAGTGATACAAGTGTTCCATATCACTTGTACTACTAGACTACTTAATTAGAGTTCTTATATTAAAGAAGTAATATTTTTATATAGAAATTACTTCTTTTATAATCCTTTAGATACTGGTCTAATGACCGTAAAATTGCTATGTTTATAAAATATGCTACCATATACATATAGAAATCTAATACACATATATAGTTTTATTATCATCTTTTAAAACACTATCATTATTGAAAATTCTATAATAATCTTTCTTCTTCAATTACTTATAAATATATGCTTCATAACCATATTTCGAAACCCAAATTTGAAGTTATATATAAACTCCAAAAGCGATTTTTTTAAAGTATAAATTTTAATATGCTAGTTTAAAGATAATTTTCATACTACATGTATTAAATATATATTATTTAAATAAATCTAAATAATGAAATTCCCCTAAATTATGATGCTATTAAAATTCTAGAAATCAAGTAAGTAGAAGGGTCTAGGAATCAATATCAGAAAATAAAACAAAGTATAAAACAAAACACAAAAAGATTGCCTAAAGCACACAGGCTCCAGAACAAACGACCGGTCAACCCATCGATTAACCACTAGCGGTGGACCGGTTTGTACACCTGGAGTCAGAAAACTCTAGGCATCATGCGACCCTTATTTGCATTTCGACAACTAAAACTTGGAATACTGAAGCTAAAAACTGTTACTAAATATGCACACAATCCTCTATACCTCAATAATTCTTAAAAGAGATGTAACGAGGGTTACAGTAAACAATTCATAGGAATTAACAAACAAGTTATACTTTATAGTTCAATAGTCAATTTTCATCAGAATTTCATCCAGACTACTTAGCAACTTCATGAAATTCACTTATCGTAATTAATTGGATAAAACAACAACATGAAATGATAGTGGAGATAGCAGTGAGAATTACTACCTTAGTACTCTGAAATAGCTTGCTAAAAACCTCAATTTCAGCCTAGTGTTTGAATTTCAGCAAATTGTAAAAAGTACCCAATAAAATTGACACAAAACCCAGTTCAATCTACTGTAAAAACTAGAATACAAAGTCTTAATAAGATTTATATAGTTTGAGATCTCTACCTGAGATAATAAGCTTTTCAAGATGTCTAATTTGATATAATTTGGTGAGATTGGAAGCTTTTATCCCAGGTTAAGAAAGAGGAAAAGAGAATTTTGAATGTCTTTCTCTTTACTGTAAATAATGAACATACAACATAAGAGAATTTTCTGCTTAGGTAGAATTAGTTTAGGCTTTGGGTTTTAACTTACAACCCAATAAGAAAATGAAAATTGCTCTTTTAAATTTATTTATAAATAGGCTACACTAATATACTAATTCAATGCCCAAAAGTCAACAACCCAATTACTATTTTAATCAAAGGAACGCTTAAATTTTACTTACTGTATTTCTTACCATATTTGATCTTTACTTTTACAATACAAGATTAAATCTAATTAACATCTCTGTTTCTTATAATTAACTCATCCAAAACTTTGAAATATAAATCAATCTTAATTTCAATTCTATAAAAATCTACAAGTTAATCTTAAAAAAGTTCGTTTATCTTTTCTAAAAGAATACCAAAAATCCCAGTTCCTTATTAATTTGAAAAAGAATGAAATAAAAATCTCAATTCCCATTTAAAATCCAATTTAAATTATTGTGAAATTCTAATCAAGGTAATTTCTAACTATGGTTGTTACAAGTACCTATTCTTCTTGGTCAATTTTTTTGAGTTATCTATAATAAACGCATAGCCTTGAAGAACCATCTGCCTTAGTAGTGAAAAAAACAGGTGCTCCCCATTTAGAAGTGCTTTGATGAATAAATCCTTCTGCAATAGCTTTGAAATTTTCTTACCCAACTCTCGCCTTTTTTGGAGGCCATGTGTCTTAGTGGCAGAGCGACGAGTCTGGCATCTTTCTCCAGATTGATCTTAATCTCAATCTCACTTCTGGGTGTGAGATCAAAGACTTCCTCAAAGATGTTAAGTAATTCTCGAACTACGGTTACATATGAGAGATCATCCTATGATAAGCTCAACAAATATAAATAGCTTAACTCGATTGAGTTTTAGGTTATACAGCAAACATTTATATCTTTCCCTTTACAACTTCTTAACCATACAATCCACCTATTACAATCTAAGACAGCCTCATACTAAGATAAGCAATCCTCCCCTAAAATAAGTTCCCATCTGTCAAAATTAAGAACATACATGTTACATGTAAAATCGACGTTATATATGGCCCACAACTAGTTCTTCGCAAATTAAGGATATATGTATTGACCCCCCAATAGGATTTGATACTACTATTGGGTCAGTGATAACATGGGTTTTTAGACTCAAGGAGTTAACTATATTTTTAGCTATGAATGAAAGTGACGCTTCCGAGTCAAATAAGGTACAAATAGTATGCCTAGAAATAATAGTTTATACCTTCCATTGCGGTCGTACTTGATCTATAAGGGGAGGTCTACTCGAGATAGGAATAGCCTTAATGGCATAGTCTTTCCAACTATGCTCTTTGCAAGCTTTGGGCATCGGTTCTTAAAGTGCCCCTCTCTATAGCAGTGGTAGAACTTCCCCTAAGCTCTTCCCTTATCAAACTTACTTTACAATCCCTAGTGACATGCTTTTACTTTTTACATCTTTGACATGTTATACCTTCCTTGTTGAACTTTCTTTTTACCTTCTTAGTCGTCCAAAATCCTCACTTCTTAGCTCCACCTTGATTTTGAGTCAGTCCTACTTTTTTCTTCTCTTTCTCCTTCTCCTCGAGCTAATCATTTGGAGAAAATCCATCTCAACGAATATCTCATAAGTAGCGCCAATGGGTAGTTGGGTCAAAAGCAGCTCTCTAATAGGGAAATCTGGCCTTTCATAAACTTCGTGGCCTTCTTCACGGGGATGTTGATTAAACTAATTCTAAACTTAGCTAGTTTTGTGAACTTACTAATATATCGCATCAAAGTGGAGTCTCCTTGCCTAAGTTGTATACACCTCAGCCCTAGATATAAATCACAGCTCAAAGCAGTTTCTGAACTTAGACCGAGTGGTAACTCTCCCTGCATTCTCCTTTGACATTATAATCCATCATTCCAAGGCCTATCCTTTAAGATGTCATGCCACCATTCTTCTCTTAATCTGGTCCTCCTACCAAGCTCTCGAAAGATACTCAAAATCGTTTTTGCAAGCCTTTATCTCTAAAAAATCTTCAACTCCTGTATACACTTTTCCGCCTATATTTTGGAAGTCCTTGCACATCTTGGGAAAGTCTATAGGGCATAGTGCTGCTTCAGTAGGTAGGGCAGTGGGTGCTGCTGGTGCAGCTTGTTGAGGAATGGGAACTTTACCTACATGCCACGGGCATTGCTCCCTTAGATATCGGGTTTCTCTTGGATAAAGGGGTTTCCAGCCTTAAAAGAACGATTTTTAGCCATTATAAATTATCCAAAGGTTTAAACTTTTAGTTATAGTTTTAAGATATTATCATTGTTGAAATAAAAGATTTTCCTAATCGTTTGCGCATGTTCAAAATAGTGTATATACATAGTATTTATTTTCAAAAAATATTTTCAAATACTACCACATACGTATATCTATACCCATTGATTCGGAAACCTAAGCTCTGATACCAAATGTATCACCCGCCTTGAGACAGGCCTAATTTTTGATCAGAACTTTAGGTCCATTACAAAGCTGGCTATTGGTTGGTAAAATTGATATAATAAACAATACACAGAATTATCTATCTTCCATCCTATGGGATTTTAATGTTAATTACTAACATATTTACTATGCAATTAATACATTATTAATTATACGTTATTTATATGCTAAAATATATAAACACATAACTAAATATATTCCTAAACGTGCGAAGATTGCATCCTATACTAATCATTAAGTGGCAAAACTTTCAATTTATACACTTTAACTCCATACCATAACATAAAAATTAGCTGTCACCCTTAGCTGAATGAAGACTTGTACAAGAAAATAGAATCAATTACCAAACTTATTTTAAGTTAAAATAGTAGAATCGACATCGATAGAGTTTGCAATTCAAATTCTTTTACACTCTGTTCAACTTCTGCATATAAAATGGAAAGGGGTTCATATTTAAATTATGGAAATAAGCAATGCAATATATGAACATGAGAATTTGCACTTTACATACCATTTTCCGACTTGTTATTTTTTAAAACCCTTAATCACATCAAAATAGAAAAGTGAGATGTGGAATATAATGTAAAACATTGAATTTTCAGTAGCTATACAAAATTTTCTACTTTAATATATAGAATAATTGAGATTCTAAAACATAAGGATTGACATTTTGCTTTGGGGGAATTTTAGGGTTTCAGTTTAGTGTTTTCATGAATAAAATTCCTTAAGGCATATATAAATCCAACCTATACTCTACAATTCTAAAGTGAGAAAAACTAAAAATTTCACTCGCATGTGATTTCCAACTTTCTCTTGATTTGATTAAGTCCGCTCCTAATCTCTTTTCAAACTTCTTTCTTTTTGAAATATACAACAGTTGGATTATATATAGATTCGGTTTAGAATTTTAGGTATTGAAAAAGAATAGGATTAGAAATTAAATATTGGATATCTGAAATACCTTACTTGAAAATCCTAAGAAATTATGAATAGTATAGTAGAAACTGATAGAGCTTCACTTACATTTCTAGATAATTGATGAATAAAAATGAGGGGGCTAGCCTCATATTCATAGTGGTTAAAAGGCGTCAGAACCATCAGATTAAAATTAGTTTAAAATGATAAAATCCGGACTATTTATACCTAGCAAAACCTTAGGCGCCGTCATAACATCGGTCGATTGCTCTTTCCTATGCGGTCGACCGGCCCAAAGGAGGCAATCGACTAATAGCCTATAATGGGAACATATTTCTTTACCATTTTAATTGTTATTTAATTCCTTATTTATTCAATCACCATTAACATTTTTTAAAGTCTACTTAACCGTCGAGTTTCTTTAACATTATCTTTTAAATTTTAAATAGCATTGATTTTAAATTTGAATCTGAATTCCATTTGAATTATTTTGAATTCAAAAACTTGAAATGTTAATAACTTTTCCATTTAAGCTCCGATTACAAAACTTTGTTTGTTAAATTTAACTATAAAATTGCCATAAATGTAATGGTGTACCATGGCCACTAAGGGCTTTTGGGCTTTTCGCCTTCATACTCTTCATATCATCTTCTATCCTCTACGACGGTCACTATGGGTTGTACTCTTTCTTTTCTAGATCTAAAATCAATTATAAAGCTCTTAAACTTTTGATGAATCAGAATCTAATAACATTAATGTGGACGTAGGCATGAATTGGCCGAACCACTATAAAATTATCTATACTCTTATTGTTTTTGCTAATATGTCTTAAATCTATCTCAATCCGGATTAACGGGGGGTTGTGACATCTTTTGGTTCAACACATACATACTTTAAAAAGATAGAAGATAAAAATATATTCATAGAAGGAAATCATTTCTTTAAGAAAAACTATGCTCTCTCTTTATTTGTAAAGAGCAGGGGTTAAATCCAATTTTTTGAATTTGGAAATATTAATATTAACCAGTTACAAATTAATTGTGTAGTTACTAATAAAGAGTAAGATTCTTAATTATTGTGTATATGTGTGTGTGTGTGTGTGTTTGAATGTTAATCCATGATTTCAAATAATAGTTAAGAATACGCACACACACACACATACACACACACATACGCACATATATAAATAATATCGATAAATGATATTGATCAATTTAAATTATAAAAAAGGGTATTGATTTGAATTATAATCAATGAAATTAATTGAAAGAGGATAAATGTTATTTTCTTTAAGATAATAATTGGAAGGGAATTTGTTGTATATGTAGTGATATGAATAACAAAATAATTTCACTAGACCTAGACTTTAGCTAATTCATACCTATAAATACATGCCTAATCCTCACCTGTCTCATTCTAAGCCCTTGCCTCTACTTGGTAAAAGAAAATTCTAACTCTAAACTCCATTCTTTTCTTCTTATTCCATACTTCTTAATTTAAATTCTTTAAAATAAACTCCAGAGAGAATAGAAAATCAAACTAAAGAAAAGAAGAAATCAAATTATCGGTTGACGGTTAAGAAGAGAAGGGGGGAAACACCAAAGCAAATTGGATTAGGGGAGAGGTTTCTTCAAACAACATTCCAATGTGAGTGGAAATTTATTTTCTACTTATGTAATTCTATATATGCTCTTACCTTAATTTTATAGCTTATATTAGATCAAAATGAAGAAATATAGGTTGAATTACAATATTAAATTAATAATTGAGCTAAGATTGAGTCATTGACCATAGAGGATAGATCAAATATCTCTAGTTGTAATTGGACAAGTGATGAAATGTTTGAAGTTGAAGTGATACTCTGCTTGTTAAGAATAAATCATAATTTTATTAAGTTACACCTAAAACACTACAAGAAATAATATCGATATAAATTGAAAGTGATTTGACATAAATATGTTATTAACTGGACCGATGATTGGTTGTTTGGTTTTGAAACGACACTTTGACTATTAATACTAGTCAATTATCTTATTGGAATACAATTTTAAACTAAAGTAGCCCACTTATATATGTGTGTGTGAGTTTGCACATGTGCATGTATGTATAAAAAACTATTTGGAACATATGTGTTTACAATTGATTTAGTAAATCAATATTATAAAGCAAAGCAATAGGATTATAGTTAAATCAAATTGTTTAATAAAATAACTACACCGATAAAAAGGTAAAGGTTGCTATGATAACAAATTAACAATTGAATAGTGTAACACCTAAGAAGTTTAATAGAAATTTTGAATGGGAATTTAATAAGAAATTAAATTAGACAAAACCAAGGACTTAAAAGTAAATTTTCATAGACATTCGAATTTGGCTACGAAACTCATCATTACATTGTTAGCTATTTTTCGAACAATTTTGATATATAACTTATCGAAATCGAAATTATGAGAGAGTTACAAGTAATAGAATGATAAAAGAGAAATTAAAAATAAAATAAAAAAATTTAGCACGGTCAGGTGGACCTAAGTACGACCTAGGTCGACAGAACCCTAGACCTGACATGCTGTTGTTCCGGAGATTATCGATTTGGAACTTGATTACCAAGATTGATTGCTTGGGTATGAACTAGTCGATGGATAGTTGAGATGCTATATGAGTGATGAACATTTAGGGTGTTTTAACATATTGTATGAGTGATATGCATATTTTTATTATCATATTTAATCTAATTTAATTAAATAAATAAGCATATATGGTGTTTTAACATGTTAAAACAAAATTAAAATTATTTTCAAATCATAATTTATTCATCTTCATATGAGGGGAAAATGGTCATTTTTGTCCATATATTAATTTGAGAATATTTATTTCCACGTTTTATTTTTATTTGTAGGAATATTTGATGGAAATTACAATAGATTTTCATGTACTCATACATGCACAAGGATGGAAACAAAGGAATGAAGATAGAAATAATTCAACTCATGCATCATGGAGGACCCCACCTACTCACTTACCTTAATCTACAATTCGAAGCAAATGTACAAGTTAGTGGAGGTTAAATTTACATGCATACTTGATAATGGAATAATTAGATGCTAATGACAATTTGGTGGCCACACTTCCTAGAGGGGTATTTTTGGCAGTCTTCAAAAATATACATAAGGGTTATATTAGGCTTGTATAAATATCTCATATGTTCATGTAATTAAGTTCTTGGCCTCCTCTTTAGTTAGTTTAGTTGTGCGATCAAAAATATTCTCTCTTTCATGACTACTCAGCCATTTTCTTTCATGTATTTCTCTTTGATGCAATTCTAATTCATGCACTTTCCTATTTACATGCTCTCTTGCCCCTTATATCAGTAGCTTAGTTTCATTTCTTATGCAAATAGAATAGCTTTTATTTCATTTTAAATAGCTCTCTCTTTATTTAGCTTGCATTTTCTTCTTGTTTTTATTTCATGTTGAATGCTACATTTGTTGAAATGATAACAAATTTGAAAGCCAAATCTCCTGCAATTTAGGGGTAATGAAGCTCTCCTAATCATGTAGATTCAACAATTTGCTAATTTTTACTCCCTCTTTGTGCTTAATGGAAATGTTTGGATGTGATTAAACTTTGTTATTTTAGCTTTGAATTTAATAGCTTATGTTGTTGACACCAAATAAGCTATGCTTAAATAAAAAAAACACAAATTACCTCTTCATTGACATATGATTATAGTAATGAAGTGAACTTTAAAATCAAAATTTAATGGTCTATTTTTTCAATCAATAGATAATAGATAATGCTTAGAATAGAATTATTTTCAAGTTCATTTTCATTTTCATGAGAGTAAAAAAGTGGTTTAGTGGATATGTTAAAGTTTGATGGTTTATATTATTATGCTAATTAATAGCATAAATAGGCCGCATTTATGATAAACATATCAATTATATTCACTAGTGACCAAAAGAGAGATCACAATTTTATATATGTTGATTTATGTGATCCTGAGAAGGACATTGCCTCTCAATTGCCTTTTACTCTCATATTTTACCACTTTCTTTTATTAGTTATCTAGAATTTTTTAGCTAATCACAACTTCAATTCTTGGTTTAGTTTGGTTGAATAGAGTTTTTAAAATCAATATAATTCTCTATGGATCGACCCGTACTCGCCGCGTACTAGAATTGTACGCCATGCGCTTGCGATTATTTTTAATTTAATTTTTTCGGCTATTTTTCTAATCCGATAGAGATTTAGCCGTCAAAAAAGTTTTTAGTGCCGTTGCCGGGGATTTAGTCTGATTTTATTTTCTATTGTTTGAATTATTTTCGTTTGATTTTTATATGTTTTATTTGTGCCCGTATTACATTTAAAAGAAATTGTATATTTGTTTGATTTTTGTGACATTTTGTTTGTGTGCTTGTTGTTCTAGTTTCTTTTCCATTTGCATTTTCATACTAACAAAACAAAAAATGAAAAAAAATATACACAAGTTCATTTAAAAAATAAAAATATTTTATTGCATTCCATTTACATTTACAATTTTCTTCTTTTGTTTACATTGCTTTCAAAATAAAAATAAAAACACTGTGCGTATCATCTATGCACTTTGCATATCTTATGTGCAGCAACAGATAACACCCATGTCTTCCTTTGTCATCCCCTCTACAACCACATCAAACATCATCTACCAACCATCTTCAAAAAAAATTCCCTCACTGCCACCAAATAGTCACAGCAACATCACAACTGACCCACAACAACAACACAAAACCTTACCAAAACCTGTGCACATATCAAAATCCCTGACATTGCATTCGACCATATCTCAAAACATTGCCTGCTGGCGACTGTGCAACTAAACATACCAAACCTCTTCACTGTGCCAACTAAACACCCACAGCAACTCATGTCATAAACAACAATCATCCAGTCCTTCCATCAGCACATTCTATCCTCCATATACTTCATACAAATTGCCATCTACATAACCATCATCTCGTAACACTTTCACCATATTACACTTTTTCCCGCTGACCAACACATACACAATACTACAACTGCATATCATATCAGCTGCCTACCACTGCTGCTGCTCCTTCAACAACCCTTGCATTCATCTCTGACAACTATGTTTATCCCCCACGCATGTTCACCCTTGCATATTCACCTCTGACAGTACAAGTGTTACCCAGTGGCTTGACCAGGTAAACAAAGACTTGAAGTGGCTGCCTCGTTCGGCAAAAGGGGTCGTTCGACACATCTAGCACCGTTCGACATCCGAGCCTCGTTCGACATATGGGGTCGTTCGGCACATCTAGCACCATTCGGCATCCGAGCCTCCTTCGGTATAGGGAGGTCGTTTGGCAACCAGCCTCGTTCGACATCAGGCCCCGTTCGACATAGTAGGGTCGACCGGCACATGGCCACGTTCGACATTCAGTCTTGAACGGCGCATGGCCTCGTTTGGCATTCAGTCTCGACCGGCGCATAGCCTCGTTCGGCATTCAGTCTCGACCGGCATGAAGCTTCCTTCCGCATTCATGCCTCGTTCGGCATTCCAGCCTCGTTCGGCATTCCAGCCTCGTTCGGCATTCATACCTCGTTCGGCATTCCAGCCTCGCTCGGCATTCATTTCGGCCTCGTTCGGCATTCCAGCCTCGTTCGGCATAAGCATGCCGCTCGGCATCTCCCCTAGGTCGGTGTCGGATCTCGTTCGGCTTACACATTTCACTCAACATACTGCCTCGTTCGGCTTGGAGACATGGCTCGGCACATAGAAGTCACTCATTTTGGGACGAGATATCTTGCTACTAGGCCCATTAGGGAAGTCCAACCCATCTTCGTCTAGAAATAGAGAGGCAGGGGCACAGTGAAATGGACCTTTTTTCGAGAACACTGGAGAGCATCTTCCGCATTTGAGACTCATGCAAGACTTATCTTCTTTTCTTAACAGTTGTATTCAAATAGTTGGTATATGGATTGTATCTGAAATCAATTGTTGCGGAAAGCAATAAAGATTAACTTCAAAGTGGACATAGGCAATTACGCTGAACCACTATAAATCTGATGTTCTTGTTTTCCGCATTTTATTTAGCATACTATTCTCTGTTTAACTTTAATTTCTTTATTAATCTCTCTACACAATCTTTCTTAAGGGTGTTAGTGACCAATTCTAGTGCTAACATTTTGGTGCTTTCACTGAGAATCGAATTCTCAGGCCGATAGGATCTACTTTGTAGCTATTGGATTGAAAAATCCCCCGAAGGAGATCCAACTTATTCATAGGACGCCCGTAGAATCTATTCAGAGTTTCGACCGACAACTCTACTATGGGAAGACCACGTACCCAATCAGCCTCCTACAACGCAGACGTCCACGAGACTACTAGCGTGCAACAAGTTGGATCTAGCAATCAACAAGCAAATTTAGGTGCACGGACTACCCCCCAAACTCAAGCGGAAGTCGTCACCAAGACGGAGTTCAATGATTTGATGTGGGAACTCCGGGAAAGTAGAAGGCAACTCGCAGAGCAGATTCATGCCGACACTAATCTCATGACTCAGTTGACTCAGCAGCAGCATCAGAATGCTGGAGGTAGCCCTGCTCCTTATTCTTCATCTGATAGCTCGACCTCAGCCGATGAACCTCCTAGGCATTGACGCCGTAAAACTGAAGCTGCACAGGCAGGTGCCACTGATTGATCCACCAAGGATCAGGCACGTAAGGAGACCGGATGCCCGGCTCGCCAAGACCCTAATGAAGCTGGCTTTCAGGATGCACGTTTGGCCGATCGCCATTAGAGGGGACATCAACCTGCACGGTCCAGTGAAACGGAACCCAACCTTCCATCCTCCATACAAACTCCAGACTTATCAGCCATGGTCAGGCAGTTAATGAGAGAGAATAAGGGTTTGACCAATGAAGATTGGGGAGTGTCTTGGAGTCATACTCCCTTCATAGATACTATTCTACATGCTGAGTATCCCGGAAAGTTTAGTATGCCGACTAACACAGCCTACGAAGGGAAGACTGACCCTAGGCAACACGTGATGAGGTACGAATGGATGATGGATTCTGCAAGAGCGAATGATGCGACAAAGTGTAGGTGCTTCGCAATTACTTTATCCGGAATCGCCACCATGTGGTTTACTCGACTTCCCCCATGGTCTATATCCAGCTTTGACGAATTGGCAATGAAATTCGTAGAACAATTCAGGACACATGCTACTCGTCCGAAGGATGTGATATCCTTGTCGAGCGTAATCCAGACTCCGGAGGAGTCGTTGAAAGCATACTTGCAGAGATTTCATGTTGCTGCTACCGAAGTTAGTAACCCTAACGACCACATAATTCTGATGGCTGTAATGGGAGTTGTAGATCCAGACTCAGAGTTTGAAGATTGTTTGGCGGGAAAGCCCCCAACTACGTTGGAGCGATTCTACTCGAAAGCTTATCAATTCTTAAGAAGGGAGGAAGCTCGATGGACAAGACGAGATAAGGCACCAGGGCATGTTTAGGAGACTGTGAAAAGTAACATAACGGTGAAGCAATCTGGCGACAATTCGAGAAAAGTTCAAGTCAGCGCCTAGAACAAGCCTGGGCAATCTAAAGGATCCGAAGGTGGAAATCTCGGAAAGAAAAGAGAGACAGGGAGATGGAAGTCGAGGATTCCAACCTACAACAAATACTTCCCCCTGAATACGTCTCTTGAAAATATTTACCTATCTACCTGTAACACCTTTCAATACAGAAAGCCGCGCCCAAAGGAGTCCACAGAGGAACATAAGCGGATGGGGAAGTACTGTCGCTTCCATGAGACCCATGGGAACAATACTGAGGAGTGTAGACACCTCCATGACGCCATAGAAAAGTTGATCAGGCAAAAAAGGCTGCAGGAGTTTGTTAAGAACCCACCAGAGGGTAGGCAAGGAATGTCAAACCCTGGACGCAGGCCGGCTCTACGCCATCCAGAGGAACCTGCCCGAACCATGGGTAGGTTGATCATAAACGCTATAGTCGGAGGACCTCATCCTACAGACAAGAATTGGTAGGAGATGGAGCAATATGCTACCTCCTTGAGGCATGCGGATCATGAATGTTGCTCGAATGTGGAAGATGGAACCCCTGCAAAACAACAATGCATGATGACAGACGATATAGTATTTAGGAGTTAAGATGCAGACAAGGTGGAGGCTCCTACCATCGACCCGATGGTCATATCTGCGATGATTGGGCCAGCTTACGTCAAAAGGATTTTGATTGATTGTGGAAGCTCTGTCAACATCATCTTCAAGAAGGCTTATGACCAAATGAAGATGAAGACAAAAGATTTAAAACCATGTAAAGCCCGTATCCATGGCTTTAATGGTGCATCAACTGATGCAATGGGGTATATCGAGTTACCAGTTGAACTGGGAGAAGGTGAGCGTAGGAGAGTGCGAATCCTACCGTTCACAGTGATGGATGTTGACTCTCCGTACAATATTTTTCTGGATCGTCCGGCCCTGGCGGAGTTTAAGGCAGCCTTAGCGCCATGGTGTCTGACATTAAAATTTCCGACAAATAAAGGAGTCAGCGTAGTGCATGGCGATCAGGCGACCGGTCACGCGTGTTATGTGGCAGAGCTGAGAGAGGCTCAGCGAAGAGAAAAAGGGAAGGTTGCGGGCAGCTCCATCCGCATCCAAAATGCTGACAATTGACAAATAGCGCCCAAGCCCTGGCTCGGGCGACATTCTCGGATCTATAGAGACGTAGATCCGTGGGATGATAATAGGGACCCAGGGAAGCGAATGCATCACCAACTGAGCTGATGATTGACATTCCAGTCAGCCGAAATGACCCGTCACGAGTTCTCAAGATTGGATCGCAACTCGACCTGCAAATGGCTAAGGATCTTACTGATTTCCTTTGAGCGAACCTGGACGTTTTCGCTTGGACACATTCTAATACGTGCGGGATTTCCTCCGCCATTGCAAGTCATATGTAGAACATAGACCCGAAGTACGTCCCAGTAAAACAGAAACAGAGAGGCATTGACCCGGAGAGGTCCGCCGCTCTCAGAGAGGAGGTGGACAAACTCAAAGCCAATGGGTTCGTCCGCGACGCCCTCTAACCTGAATGGGTATCTAACCCTGTGCTGGTAAGAAAAGCAAATGGGAAGTGGAGAACTTGTGTTGATTATTCTGATTTAAACAAAGCATCCCCGAAGGATAGTTTCCCCTTACCTAGGATCGACCAGCTGGTCGATTCAACGGTTGGACACAATGCGTACTCGAGATATAATCAAATCCCGATGCACATCCCAGACAAAGAACACACCAGTTTTGTCACCGATGTTGGGTTGTATTGCTATGTAGTGATGACCTTCGGATTGAAAAATGCTGGAGTGACTTATCAACGTTTGGTGAACCGAATATTTAAAGATCAGATTGGCAGAACAATGGAAGTCTATGTGGATGACATGCTCGTGAAGTCACGACGGTCAAACGACCACATTCGAGACTTAGCAGAGATGTTTGATATACTTAGGCATCATGGGATGAAAACCAACCCTTTGAAGTGTTCTTTTGGCGTTGCATCAGGGAAGTTCTTGGATTTCATTGTGAATGCACGTGGAATTGAAGCTAACCCAGAAAAGATTCAGGCTATTCGGGACATACAAGTGCCCAGAACTATAAAGCAAGTACAAAGCTTGAATGGAAAGGTGGCCACGCTGAGTCGATTCATATCCAGAGCTACGGATAAGTGCATTCCTTTCTTCGATGTGATAAAGAAAGGAAAGAGGAATTTCGAGTGGACATCCGACTGTGAGGAAGCATTCTGCGCTCTGGTAGATATTTAGAAAGTCCCCAGGTGCTATCAAAACCAATTGACCATGAAATGCTGTATGTATACCTGGCTGTATCCCAGCATGCTATCAGTATGGCTTTGGTTCGCGAGGAGGACCGAGTTCAAAAACCAGTGTATTATGTCAGTAAACGCTTGACGAAGGCAGAAAGAAATTATCCCAAGATTGAGAAACTAGCTTACTGCTTGGTGATTGCATCACGCAAGCTTCGCCCATACTTCCAGGCACACTCGATCAGTGTTTACACAGATCAACCCTTGCGATAGGTACTCCAAAGACCAGAAACTTTTAGAAGGATGTTAAAATGGAATATCGAGTTGAGTCAGTTCGATATTACCTACTTGCCACGAAGGGCCATACAGAGGCAAGCGCTAGCAGATTTCATTGCTGAATTCACCATGACAGACGAATCAAATGGCCACCATGTCATACCTCCCGTTCGATGGAAGATGTACACCGATGGGGCATCTAACGACCGTTGTTCGGGTGCTGGCATAGTTCTTGTGACTGTTGGAAACCGATCAGTTTGCTACGCTTTGAAGCTCGAATTCACATCAACGAATAGCGAAGCCGAATATGAAGCATTGATTGTTGGCTTGAGACTTATCAGAGAATTAGGGGTAAGATCGGTTGAAATCTTTTGTGACTCACAACTGGTGGTGTACCAAGTCCGGGGGGACTATCAAGCAAAGGTGCAGAGACTTGCCCCATACCTGACACGGGTTCAAGAGCTGCTAGCGAATCTGGAATATTATGATATTTCACATGTCCCGTATGAGCAAAACAGAGCAGCCGACTCATTGGCAAAATTTGCAAGCACTGGCGATGCGCAACAAATGGGATGTTTCCCATTAAAACCTTACATGCTCCGTGCATAAATATGATGGAGGTAGATTTCATGTTAGAAACAGAAATCGAGAAGGAATCAGGGATGACCCCATTCAAGCAGTACCTGTTACATGGGGTCGTACCCGAAAGAAGGAGCGAAAGACGACAAGTCATTTGTAAGGCTTCGCGTTATGTAATTCAAGATGGGGTAATGTATCGGAGGAGATTGTCGACCCCCTTACTCCGGTGCATTGCCCATGATGAGATAAAACGAGTCCTGAAGGAAGTCCATGAAGGGGAATGTGGTGACTATACTGGGGGCAGATGTTAGCGAAGAAAATCCTCCGCTATGGATATTATTGGCCGACTATAAATCGGGATGCCGCGGACTATGTGAGAAGATGTGACAAATGTCAGAAATATGCAAAAATCCCGAGAGCTCCGCCAACAGAACTCACATAAATGGTTATTCCCTGGCCGTTTGCGATGTGGGGCATCGACATAGTCGGTTCCTTACCCATATCCAAGGGTGGTGCGAAATACGCGATAGTTGCGGTCGATTACTTTACCAAGTGGGCAGAAGCAGAGCCTTTGGCCACTATCACCACCAAAAAGGTCATTAATTTCATTGTATGAAATATTATATGCCGTTTTGGCCTTCCACGAACCATCATTACAGACAACGGAACTCAATTCAAAAGAAAAGAGTTCAAAGAACTTTGCCAAAAATATGGTATTGAGAAGAAGTTTGCAGCAGCTGCTCATCCGAAAGCCAATGGACAAGTGGAAGCCATGAACAAAATAATCAAATTCATATTGAAAAAGCGTTTGGAAAAGGCTAGAGGCAAGTGGGTGGATGAGCTTCCAACAGCGCTTTGGGTTATAGAACCACTCACAAGTCCGCGACTGGCCACACTCCATTCGCATTAGCATATGGCATGGAAGCTGTTATACCAGTAGAACTTGAAGTTCCATCACATTGGGTAACTTATTATGACTCTGAGTCAAATCAAGATCTTTTGTTGGAATCATTGGACTTCATTGACGAAAAGCACGAAGAAGCTAATTTAAGAGCGGCCACATACAAACACCGAGTCGCTTGATATTATAATGAAAAAGTTCGACCAAGAATCTTTGGTGTAGGTGATCTTGTTTTGAAACGAGTTTTCCCTGTTCCATCACATATGAGCCCCGCATGGGAAGGTCCATACGTCATCGAACGGAAGCTTGGAGAAGGAACTTTCAAGCTAGCGATCGTTGATGGTGCGACACTCCCTCGAGCTTGGAATAGCGAGCACTTGTGGCATTTTTATACTTAGTTCATTTCTTTCATATTTTAGTTGCAATTATTTCCAGCAAGTTTTTATTCCTAGTTTACGGCATGTAATAAGACAATTTAGCTTGTTTGCATTAATAAAGGCTTGAAGCCATTTTTCCATGAATTGTCGATGTTTCTGTGTATGATAACTCTGTGACGAATAACTAAGAGAATCATTATTCTGTCTGACGTACGAACGCGCATGAGCACTCAAAATATTCAAGTCCCTAGAGTGCGGGCTGGAGTACTCTGAGTCCCCAGAGTGAGGACTAGAGTATAAACGACTAAAAATCTCTAAGTCCCCAAAATGCGGACCGGTGTACTTTGAGTCCCCATAGTGCGCACCGGAGTATAAACGACTAAAAATCTCCAAGTCCCCAGAGTGTGGACTGGGGTACTCTGAGTCCCCAGAGTGCGGACTAAAGTACAAACGGCTAAAAATCTCCTAGTCCCAGAGTGTAGATTGGAGTACTCTGAGTCCCTAGAGTGCGGACTAGAGTATAAAAGACTAAAAAATCTCTAAGTCCCTAGAGTGCGGATTGGAGTACTCTGAGCCCCTAGAGTGTGAACCGGAGTATAAACGACTAAAAATCTCTAAGTCTCCAGAGTGCGGACTGGAGTACTCTGAGTCTCCAGAGTGCGGACCGGAGTATAAACGACTAAAAACCTACAAGTCTCCAAAGTGTGGATTGGGGTACTCTGAGTTCCCAGAGTGCGGACTAGAGTATAAACGACTAAAAATCTCCAACTCCCCAGAGTGCGGACTAGAATATAAACGACTAAAAATCTCTAAGTTCCCAGAGTGCGGACTGGAGTACTCTAAGTCCCAGAGTGTGGGCCGGAGTATAAACGACTAAAAATCTCGAAGTCCCCAGAGTGCGGACTAGAGTACTCTAAGTCCCCTGAGTGCGGACCGGAGAATAAACGACTCAAAATCTCCAAGTCCTCAAAGTGCGGACTGGAGTATTCTAAGTCCCCTGAGGGCGGACTAGAGTATAAACGGCTTAAAAATCTCTATGTCCCCGGAGTGCGGACCGAAACATGAATGACTTGAAGTCATCAAGTCCCCGGCGTACGAACTAAAAGATATTCTAAATGTTTGAAGCATGGAATACAGGGTGAACAACTCCAAAGAATTTCAGAGGAGATAAATTAGGAAGTTCATGTAACTCACAATAGCTTGGGTTTCAATCGCAATCACACAGAAAGCTGAATAATAAAAGTCTTTTGAAAGACAAAAGAACTAGGCTTTATTTATTCAAAAATAAGTTTCTACTACAACTCCTCCAAAGTTTGGAGTCAAAAGTCTATTCACATGGACTACGAAAATAAATAAAAATAATTACATAATCTAAACTAACTCTCGTTGAACGAGAGTAACGATTACTTCTTCGACTTCTTCGACTTCTTCCCAGACGACTCCTCTCCCATGTGTTTGCCCTTGGTAATTTTCGTGGATGGGGAGGTAACAACTGAAGAAGTACGGGGAACTTCCACTGGCCTGGACCCACTAGGGAGGATGATCTACAATGGCTTGTTCAGAGGATCGTCCAGGTCCACAACTTGAGGCCCGACTTCGGTTTGGACCGTCGTTTTCTTCTCCTTCTCAAGCTTCTCCTTCATGCTCAATTTAGATGTATGTTCAGAGGCGCCTGTAATCTCGATTTCATAACGCCCATCGATGGGAGAGGAAGTTTCGAACTTATCCTCATCAAGTGCTCTGATCACCTGAGCATCTGGACCGGGAGCCTCCCCTGCGTGAGTAGCCTCACTTGTTTTTTCCTTCACCTCCTTGGCGACGTCGCTCCTCGGAGTGGGCTCGGGATCAGGACGGCCTGCAAAAAATCATGAAAAACAAGCATTAGAATGCAATAGACCCTCGTGAAAAACGACAACTTTTGGATGTTAAAGTGAAGGGTTATCTACCAGGTTCTGGCTGGCTCTCAGCCGTACAAGGGGTCTCACCCTCTGGAATAGGAGACAGAATGTGAAAGCCGAGGCCAGGATCCTCCGGGTCGTAACCGATATGCTGCTCAAATGGATCAAGTATCGGGTGATTGAGTAGGCACATGAGCTGGAGACTCGATGCCGGATGGACCGACGGTAACATCTTTCCCTTTCGATGAGGGGGAGCCTTTGCAGTAAAGAGCTTTCGCCGCAGACGGGTCTGAAGGCTCGTTCCTTTTAAGAAATTCCCTAATCAAAGCTTCCTTATCGACCTCCTCGGTGCCAAGTTCAACCTTCCTGTTTTTTACTAAAGTCTCTCACGCCTCAGCTAGGGATTCAAGGTAGCCGTCTCCCAGAAAAGTTAAGTCTCGATGCATGAGGACGCGGGCATTGAATTCTGCAATCAATGGGTCGAGCATGCATTTGACCTCCTCTCTGCCAGCCTCTTTAGCCTCCTCCAAGCGAGAGTCAATCTCCGCAGATGCTATTTTCTTGCCCTCCTCACATGCTTCGTCTTTTAGCATCCCGACTTTAGAAAGTTCATCATCAAGCTTCGCCTTTAGGAGTCTGTAGCAAGATTTCGTCGCAATATCGTTGTGACTTTTCTTGGGCAGCAATCTTCTCTTCTTTTTCTTTACGGAGTTGCTCCTCCAGTTCTTTGACTCGGAGGCCAAAATGCGTCCATCTCATTTTGCACCGAGTCCTTCTCTAAAGCTAGGGCCCCACAGCGTTGGACCGCCTCGTCGATTTCTTTTTTATGTGTTGACTCCAAACAAGTAACGGCCTCGGCGGTGTCTTTAGCGCTCTGCTGGGCGGTTTCAAGATGAGACTTATAAGAAGCAAGCTCTTCGTCCCGAGCTTTTATAATGTCTTTGTCATGGATAGCCTCGAGCTTCAGGCGATCAATCTCATGCTGACGCTCTATGGAGACTTCAGAAACTTTTTCAGCTAAGTGCACGAATGCATCGTGCTGAACATAGACGTCATTGGTGCAGACGATAGCACTTTGCTTGACATGCCCTAGAATCTGGTGAATCGTCGGAAGGAATTTTAAGCCATCGAAGCATATCTTTGGAAACAAGGCTTTAATCTCAGAAAGTCGTTCAGCGACCGTTGGATCAGTTACGGGAGCAAGAGGAGTCTGCTTGGAGACCGCAGGTGTTCTGTGGGGATCTCGAGATTGCCTGGTACTTGATGAACTGGAGTGTTGGTCCCGATATGCCTCAGGCCAAGACCCCTTATGTGCAGGTTTCTCTTTGCTATGCTTTGGTTGGGAAGGAGGATCACGAGGATAGAAGGACTGACTATAAGATTTTCTCCGGTAGGACGATTCCCGGCGGTGGTAGTCTCGATCACTGGAGTCGTCTCTACCTCGACGCTTGCTGGAACCCGAATCCCGGCCAGATTGGTGAAAAATCGATGAGCCGCGGAGGCGGTCAAGTCCATATGTACGCCCCATGTCACATACACAGAGTTTAAATAACGTCGAGATTAGCAAAGAATAGGGTGACAACAGAAACTTAAGTGCAAGGTGAATTGCATGTGTTTGTATGTTTCCTAGTGTTTCTCCTCGACGGACCAGTTTCTTTACTAATAGGAGTTTTTTCTACCTGGCTTTGGGCTTGAACGCTTGTATCGCCTCTCACGGGCAAATGAAGCTTAAGGGTCTCTGGATTGTCAAAACCATAGTTGAGCAGATCATCAGGTATGGTAAGGTTCGACAGGCCCTTCAAAGAACTTTCTAAGTGCTACGAGGAAGCTTCTTTCTTCGTTGGAATAAGGGTAACTTTAGAAGTTCCGCCCACTGTTTTCTTCCTCAGCTTATATGTCAGTTTCTTCTTCCTATTCGAAGGGGAAGGCGACGTTTCAATGTCATGAACTTCAACTATCGGATCCCGAGATGGACTAACATTTTCGTCATGTACTTCGGGTGTTTCGGCTTCTTTAATCTCCCCCTCCTCTAGTGTGTCAGGGGCGTTACGAGCTGAAGACTCGTCCTGATTTTTTCCTTTGCCCGATGGAGGCCTGGGTATGGAAACACCTTGGGGAGGCTTATTCGGTGACCTTCCGCCAGCAACCCAAACTTTGAAAGCGACTCGTTTGAAATGAGTGATCTGATGTCCCGATCTTCCATGGGGATGGCTCGAATAACTTCGACAGCCTCAGAGTACCCGAAGCCTTCGGAACGTGGGTTGATACCTGAAAAAATGGATGAAGAGCCAGAAAAGATGTAAATCTCGTCAAATTCAAGCATCGATCTGGAGAAAGAAATTACTTCCTTCTACCCATCTTCTGACGAAACCAGGAGGACAACGCACATAGAACCACTCTTGCTTGTACTAGGTAAATTTACTCCATGCCCCGGCCAAAATTTGGCATTTGCTATGCGGCTCAAGGAATATAAAGGATGGGCTATCCGACCGTCTCTTGAAGCGATAGATATAACGGATATCGCCTGGATTCGGAAGCCTGAAGAGGACATTCATAAAGAGGATGCAAGTGCCGCATATGAAAGCGTGGCTGTTCGGAGGCCGTTGCGAAGGGGAAATCTTGATTTATTGCAAAAAATCTCGTAGAAATGAATTGAATGGCGGCACGCTGCCGACCCAGCACATGAATCTATTATAGGCTATGTATTCGACTGGGGGGCAAGTGAGGACGATCGTTCCCCGATGGAACTAGCACATCGTCAAAGGGGATTCCATGGACATAGCATATTCGACGAAGCGTACTTTCGTTAATCTTTGAAGCCAAGGAATCGATTGGATCGTCTAAGAAAGTCGCTGCCTCCAGAGCGTCGGGAGCCAGAACGACGGATGCATTCGGGGTTTGGTAAGTCTTGAGCAGGATTAGTTGGCGGATTTGAAGTTCCTATAACTTCTTGTCGAGAGGATGGCCCGGGTCTATTCGAGATCGTAGCAGAGTTAGATTTCCTTGACATCTCTAATGAAGATTGAATCCGACAAGGCACCTCTTTGAACTATACTTGAAAAACAATTGACATTAGACTTAACAACATAAATATTCCTCCCGTGTGGTGTGTGAACTATGCGATCATTCAAATGTAAGTACCTAGCAGTGAAAAGACACCGGTATGATTAAATAAGTCTAAGCTTTGAATTGTCGTCTTCGAAGACCATCATTGTTGACCGTCTACGAAAGCTTATCGTAAGACGGTTTATATTTTGAACTCGACATCGTCACTGCATTTGAAAAGTTATTAACTGTTAAGCAAATTAAGTCCAAGTTTTCAATTATCTAAACACGGGGTTATCAGTCTGGGTTGTCCATATGCTTTGTTGTTCAAGTCTGTCCTTTTTCACTATCATATGTTCAGGCATGAAATGTTTTAAGTCAATTGTGCATTAGGTTCGACTAGTGTTTCTGTTGTGCACAACTCTCCGATCATCCACCATTACCGTTCAGCATGCGACAAGGCATGCCGAGCCGCAATCATGCCGGGCCGCGCCGTTCGGCATTCCACACTTCCATTTGTCCTCTCCATCGTTCGGCATAAGAGAGTCATGCCGAACCATATTCATGCCGAGCCGCATCGCTCGGCATTCTACTCTCAACAACAACGCCCTTCCACTTATCCACTCCATCGTTCGACATGCGGCGAATCCTGCCGAACCACAGTTATGCCGAGCCGCATCGCTCGGCATTCTGTCCTTAACAACAATTTTACTCCTTCCCTCCATCCCTGCCGACCGGCATGGTAGAGTCCTTCGTCAAGTCATACCGAGCCATGTCGATCGACATTCTACCCAATTCCTACTCCTCCTCTGCTTTTACCTGCAGCCTCGTTCGGCATGGGGGAATCATGCCGAGCCACAGTTGTAAATCTTCCAATAACTCCCTCCTTCGAATACCTCTGACCTCTTCTTCTTTCCTCCACACCGCCTAGCCTTAAAACATATCCTAACCGCGATTCGATTCCCTCATCCACGCGATTCCTATTGGCCTCGGCTTTACAGAGATTCACGAACTTGAATCTCGTGCTGAGTTTCTTAGCCAGGGGAAAGCGTTCAAGGGAAGAAGTCGTTAACTGATAAATGGCTTGAAACTCAGAGAGAGTCTGCAATAGAAAGCGTATTTCTATTCAGTATTGGTTTCGAGAAGGGTATGGGGCGGTGTATTAAGTTCGAGAAAGGAGGGGGGAAGGATCAGTTGTTGTCCAAAGTCTATTCGAAGACGAATGTGTAAGTCCTTAAGAGCAGAGGTAAAAGTAAAAGGAAAGAGAAGAAGGGATGTCGCCTTAAATAGAGAGATGGGAAGTTGAATAGACTGTGACCGGTAGAACCGGACAACGCATCGCCCACATTCGGCATTATGTCATTTGGCATTTGAATGTCGCTCGGCATTAGCATGTCGTTCGGCATACAGTGCCTCGTCCGGCATTCAGGAGAAGACACTATTGAGAAGACGAAGCCAGGGCTTGAAGCAAAACATGGAGGACTCGTGGTTCAAAGCGCATCATGTTCATCCACATAATACACTTTGGGGGGCAAGTGTTACCTAGTGGCTTGACCAGGTAAACGGAAACTTGAAGTGGAAGCCTCGTTCGGCATAAGGGGTTGTTCGGCACATCTAGCACCGTTCGGCATCCGGGCCTCGTTTGGCATAGGGAGGTCGTTCGGCAACCAGCCTCGTTCGGCATCAGGCCCCGTTCGGAATAGCAGGGTCAACCAGCACATGGCCTCGTTCGGCATTCAGTCTCGACTGCCGCATAGCCTCATTCGGCATTCAGTCTCGACCAGCGCGTAGTCTCGTTCGACATTCAGTCTCGAACGGCATGAAGCCTCATTCGGCATTCCGGCCTCGCTCGACATTCCGGCATCGTTCGACATTCCAGCCTCGTTCGGCACATAGCCTCGCTCGGCATAAGCATGTCGCTCAGCATCTCCCCTCGGTCGGCGTCGGATCTCGTTCGGCCTACACATTTCACTCAACATACTGCCTCGTTCGGGTTGGAGACATGGCTCGGCATTTGCCGCTCAGTATTTGTGGCTCGGCACACAGAAGTCACTCATTTTGGGCCGAGATATCTTGCTACCAGGCCCATCGGAGAAGTCCAACCCATCTTCGTCTATAAATAGAGAGTCAGGGGCACAGTGAAATGGACCTTTTTTTGAGAACACCGAGGAGACTCTGCTGCATTCGAGACTCATACAAGACTTATCTTCTTTGCTTAACAATTCTATACAAATAGTTGGTGTACGGATTGTATCTGTAATCAATTGTTGAGGAAAGCAATAAAGATTAACTTCAAAGTGGATGTAGACAATTACGCCATGTCACTATAAATCTGGTGTTCTTGTTTTCCGCATTTTATTTAGCTACTGTTCTCTGTTTAACTTTAATTTCTTCATTAATCTCTCTACACAATCTTTTTTAAGGGTGTTAGTGACCAATTCTGGTGCTAACAACAAGACAATCTCATTTGCATTTTCATCTACATTCACCCTTGCATAGCAACTACCTACAAAACCACCTCTACCATACAAACTACCCTGCACACATTCATACAACATACTTCAAACCTACATGAAATACACACTCACAACAACCCACATATTAACAACTCAGAGTGCCAAACTTTCATCACACTTCCATCAACTACATCCTCCATCCCCTCTGCTGCTGTCAATCCGCCACTTCTTAACATAAAACTTCTACAACATACCACCACATATCTCCATCCATAACATTGCACACTGCTGCTAACCACCCTGCTCTAGTAACCCACCCTCTACTGCCAAAACAACTGTCGGCAACTGTCTGATCATCTCTCTCTCTCTCTTCTGCAACCACCAACCACCACTTCACAGCCACAAACATCACCAGTTAGACAAGCAACTGCCATCTGCGTCACAAACTTACCTGCCTTCACCTCCCACAAACATCACACTTCAGTTCAAAAGCATCTTTCTTACCTCTGCACTTCAATAATACTTCTGCAACATCTCCTCATAACATACAACCATCTCCCATTGCTGTCAACCGCCCACCATTCTGTCATCATCAGACCACCATACACATCGGTGCCACCATCTCCAACTGCAAGAAACAAACTCAGCAACCCACCTTCCTCTCAATCACTCACAACTTGCAATTTCAACTTCTGCAGCAAATCCTCCTAAACCACCGCCACTGTAACCTTAGCAACTACATCCAATCGCCGATCAATTGCCTCGAATCGACGACTACGATCATCCCCTTCCCCCGGCCCACCAATCACATAATTCGACATCGCGAACTCGGTTTCCAGCCAAATCAACCACTCGCGGATTTCCAACCAACCGCGATCAAATCGCTAGCCACCACAAATTTCAACGCTAACCTACACTAAAAAAAGGGAAAGGAAGAATTATTTTGATTTGCGATTGTGGTGCTCTGCAGAGTTCTTTTTATTTCATTTTTTTATGGAAGAGTTGCAAGAAATTTGTGAAAGTGAAAATTGGTTTAGCATAAAAAAATTCTTTTAATTGTTTTCTTTTGTTTAATTTGTTTTTAGTTCAATCCTAATTAAAAAAAGAGTTTTTTCTTTTAGTTTAGTTTTGTTTTATCCTTTTAAAAAACTTAATAAATTTAATTTGTTTTGTATTAATTTGTTTGTTTAATTTTTTTTAATTTCTATCTTATATATATATATATATATATGAACGGTATATATCTTTTTTTTTAGTTTTAGGTGGTAGAAGCAGAAACTCAAAGGAAGTACCGCTTGTCAAAATAAATGGCTTGTTAAAAAAATTGCATTAAACTAATTTGTTAATAATTCTACATGCTCTGGTATCGTGCTCCTATCGCTTATTTTTATTTGCATTGCATCGTTGGTTGCTAGCATTAAAAAAAATCAAAAACAAAAATAGATTTCATTCATAGTTGCATTGTTAGTGCACGTTAATTTTTAGTTTGCATTCATCTAATCTTGTTTTTATTTTCTAAGGGTAACACCACAATCCACATAAGATGGGGGATTTCATCACCCCTTCCTGGCCTAAAAATTTCATTTCTCATAGAATTTTGACTAATAATAACGGTTAGACATCGAACTTAAGGGTGTCATGAGCATATCTAGGACTTAATTGTATATTGATAAGTTGTCCACTTTCAATAATTTATTTTCTTGGTGTCCAGGCTATGATAGAGCAATAATCAGTTATAAATATTATGGTGATTCGTAAATATTATACAGATTATTTCTTTGAAGGTACTTAAACCTTCGGCTGCATTGCTACGGTGATTCGTAGTGCACCGATAAATCTTGTCTGGTATCCGGCTGAGAACTATCTTGTTGAATTAAAACAAAGAGTGATTATACAATTTTTGATTGGAAGCTACTTAGGATAGAAAATTTGTAATTAAACTATTGCATTCATTTAGTTGCATTAGCTCATGCATATTTAAAAAAAAATCGAAAGCCAAAACTAAAAAAATTGTAAATATTTCTTATCTTATTTTTTTTCGATCCTTTGAAATTTTTCAATAAAAATAAAAAACGGAAAAAATATTTGAGTTAGTTTTTTTAGGAAAACAAAAATCAAAAAAATATAATCTTTTCAAAAAAATTTTTTTTTGAAAAAACCAAACAAAAATCAAATTTCCCTTTCAAAAATAAATTCCTTTTGGTGAATATTTTTCCTTTATAAAAAATATATTCTTGAAGATGTCCGAACTTTTTACGCGGCGGAGTTTTACAATAGTTGTGAAAATCAATATAATCCATATAATTTCACATCAAATCTTATGAATATTTTAATAACAACTATTGTATAAATAATTTACATTTGAACAACAAAATTTTGAAAATGGTGACAAACCCTCAACTCTTGGAAAAAGCATTGAAACGATTTCGTCTTTACTTGAACTCTCTACACAAGAAAATTAAAAGATAAATAATTTGTGTAATTCATATTTGTGCAATAAATCAAGTCAAAGTTTTCAAAATATTCAAAATTTGAATTCACTTCAAAACTCAAACGATTTCAATTATAACCCACGCCGATTTAATTTCGAACTCCAAAAAGAATTTCAAAATCAAAACGAAAATGGAAACAACCGTTTAAATGATTTTGGCAATGGGAGTTGTTTCAATCATGGCGAAAATTTTTGCTTTCAACAATTTCAGATTGAAAATCCTTAAATTAATAATTATAAATTTGATTTTGTTGAGAAAATAGATGAAATTCAAAAAGATCACACGGATTTTTTTTGAAACCTACACGAAACAACGTGAAAAACAAAATAAAATTCCAACGTATGATGAGTCAAATAATAATCCATCTTTTACCAAAATTGATGATTTTCATATGACGACTTTTGATATTGAAAATGACGATCTTAGGGAAGTTGTTGAAAATACAGTAATTGAGTTGGATTTTAATTCTTTTAAGAGTGTGGAACCAAATTTAAAATTTGATCTTCCTTTTTTCCATTTCGAAGATTTGAATACAACTTTGGATCTTGAAATTGATACCCACAATGAAGTTGTGAATAGCTCAATAAGGGAAGACGAATTTAGTGAACATGTATTTTATGGACTTTTCGTAGATGAGTTGTTAAATTCTGAAGGGAAAGATTTAAATCACCATTTCGATTTTAAAATCAATAATTTTGAAGAATTTGTCGATGATGAGCTTGACTTTCAAATTGGTGAAAATAAACTTGAACTCCAATCAATTGTTTTAACTACCCCAAAAATCATCGAAAATAAAGCAACTCGTACGATTTTTAATAAACGACATTCATTTTTCCAGATCATCATTCAATTTCGAAATCTTTTATGGTTTGGTTTTCTATGCTTAAGTTTTGTCTCTCATACTTGAAGAAATAAATGAATTGGTATTTGGAAGACCGTTTCATTTACTCTTTGACGATATACTTTCTAATGTCATGTAAATAATAAGCGTTTTGATTTCATGTAAATATAGGTCATATATTTATTAAATTTTTCTTCTTTCATTTGGGTTGACTGTGGAGGGAATCTCATCTTCATTTTCAATTTTTTGTGGTTTATTTTTTAGCATTTTCTTTCCAAAACTCAAAAAATTAAAAGAACCACAAAAAAATTAGCATACTATTTTACTTTATTATGAAACACTATAGGATAAATATATGGTTTTGGTTATTAAATTGAAATTTTTGAAAATTTATTTGTCTCAACAAAAATAAAAATTAAGTTTGATTACAAATAATGATGGTTTAACTAGTATATAGGAAGATTCATGGGTGATAATTATGAAGTATACCCTAATTGAAAATTTTTATTTAAAAAAGTGGTGGATTTAAAGTAAAGGCTATAACAATTTTGATCTTCTAAGTTATATGGTGTAAAGATGATTTTGCAACCTCACTCTCTAAAAAAAAGAAAAAAAAAGAAAAAAAAATATATAGCTATATAATATGTGTCTATTTAAAACATTAAAAAAATAGTTTATGTGAAAATAATAAACACCTAGAGTCATGTGTTCACACGCAAGTGTATACACTCGTCATGCTTTGTACCCCTCTCATGTAAGCCCAAAAGGCAGTGCATGATTGGTATATCTAGCCTCAATTTATCCGAGTTAGGTGTATGTATGTACGTACAAATTCTTTTATTAATAATGCCTACAGTTGTTAGGTGTACACAATTGTGTGTTCACTCGCCACGCTCTGTATTCCTCTCACGTAAACCTGAAAGGCAGTGCATGAGTAATATATCTGACCTTAGTTTTTTGAGTTAGATATTGTTATTGTCAGTAAAATTTTCCAATAAGAGAGAGTAAGCAATTTAAATCCAAGCACTATTTTCACTTATTTGATTTAATTTGTTATTCAAAAGAAATAGAAATACCATTTTGCAAACTTTGATAACCAACTAAGGATCCATTTCATGGTTGTTTTATGTTATCAACCGAAACAACTAGTTAAACTAGAGTTTATTTGTTATGATAACTTAATTTTTATTGGAAGTTTTGATGAGTAAATGACTTAAATTTTTTGATAATTACTAGAACGTATATTTAACTTATTCGTGTCAATTTGAAAGTAAATTCTTCATTTGTAAATATTTTCAAAAAAAAACTTGCATTCATGTCATTGTAAATAAATCTTGCATTTAGGATTTTTTTACTTTGCATTTCAATTTTATGGGTAGTATCCACTGAATACCATCACGAGACAACACTCATCCTACTAGGGATACCTAGAGGTTTAACGGCTTATTGCATACACTCAATGCAATCGTGTTTCCTACAAAAAATAAATTTATCTTAGTTTTTCTTTATTCGAGGACAAATAAAAAGATAAGTGTGGGGGTATTTGATGTACACGTAAATGTGCATATTTTTACTGCCAAATTTAATCTAATTAATTAAGTAAATGAGCATATTGGTGTTTTAACATGTTTGAACCAAAATTCAAATTATTTTCAAATCATCATTTATTCATCTTCATATAAGGTAAAAATAGTTATTTTTGTGCATATATTAATTTGAGAATTTTTTTCACATTTTATTTTTATTTGTAGGAAAATTACATGGAAATTACAAGAGGTTTTCATGTATCCATGCATGAACAATGATGGAAACAAAGGAATGAAGATGGAAATAATTCAACTCGTTCATCATAAAGAACCCCACCTACCCACTTAGCTTAATCTACAATTAGAAGCTAATGTATAAGTTAGTGGAGGTTAAAGTTACATGCATACTTGATGATGGATTAACTAGAGGCTAATGATAACTTTGTGGTCACACTTCATAGAAGGGTATTTTGGGTAGTCCCTAAAAATATACATTAGGGTTTTAGGCTTGTATAAATACCTCATATGTTCATGTAACTAAGTTCTTGGCTCCTCTTTAGTTAGTTTACTTTTAGGCTCAAATATAAATATCAGCTCTCTTTCTCTCTTTCATGTCTACTTAGCCATTTTCTTTCATGTATTTCTCTTTTATGCAATTCTAATTCATGCTCTTTCATATTTACATGCTCTCTTTACTCTTATGTTAGTAGCTTAGTTTCATTTATTATCCATGTAGAATAGCTTAATTCATTTTAATTAGCTCTCTTTTTACTTAATTTGCATTTTCTTCTTACTTGTATTTCAAGTTAAATGCTACATTTGTTGAAATAATAACAAATATGACAAGCTGAACCCCTTCAATTTAGGGGTAATGAAGCTCTCTTAATCATGTAGATTTAACATTTTGCTAATTTTTTATCTCTCTTTGTGCTTAATGGAAATGTTTGGATGTGGTTAAATTTTGTTGTTTTAGCTTTGAATTTGCTAGCCTATATTGTTGACACCAAATAGGCTATGTTTAAACAAACAAAAACACAAATTACATCTTCAACTATATATAATTATGGTAATGAAGTGAATTTTAAAATCAAAATTCGATGGTCTATATTTCTAATCAATAGTTAATAGACCATGATTGGAATAGATTTTATTTTCAAGTTCATTGTCATTTTCATTAGAGTTAAAAAGTGGTTTAGTGGGTGTGTTAATGTTCGATGATTTATGTTGGGCTAATTAACATCACAAATATGCCATACTTATGATAAACATATCAACTAAATTCACTAATGACCAAAAGAGAGATCATTATTTCATATATGTTTATTTATGTGATCTTTAGAATGACACTGCCTCTAAATTGCCATCTACTCTCATATTTTTATCCACTTTCTTTTGTTAGTTTTTTAGAAATTTTTAGCTAATCACAACTTGAATCATGGTTTAATTTGATTGAATAGAATTTTTAAAATTCAATACAATTCCCTACAGGTTGACACACTCGCCACATACTAGAATTGTATGTAGTGCGCTTGCGGTTGTTTTTAATTTAATTTTTTAGCTATTTTTCTAATTCGATAGAGATTTAGCCATCAAACGCTGAGAGTAATCCGATGGTCATTAGTTTTAATCTAACCCGATAAATAAGTTGGTAAATCAAACCCATATTTTTTTTCAACGAATAGTAGGGAAAGCCTATCAAAATTTCTACTAAAACCCTAATCTCTCAAACTCTAATACCCAAATCAAAATTAAAATCAAATTAAGGAGCAAGGCAAGCAATCAAGGAGGAGACTAAGGAGATCTAGAGGAGAGCTACCGATTGAAGGCCTATTTTCTTGGATCTTGAACTTAAGCTAACGGTGAGCGAGCATAGATTTAATAATTTGGTTAATACAATGGATTTTAAACTATTTTAAGTGGTTAAAATTGTTGATACCCATAATTAACTTGTTAGTTTGAAATTTAATTGGTTAAACCTTTTAATTTGAAATTGAATTGGTTAAACCCTAAACCTTATAATTTAAATTGAAATTAGATTATGAAATTGGGTAAATTGGACCGTTAATGCTACCTTTTAACCATAATTCACAAACCCTAGAATTGGCTAAAATTGGAAATCTAATTAAACTGGAAATTAGGGTTAATAGTAGTTATTAATCGACTTGAGTTAACGACGTTACTTGAAAACTAGTCGACATTAAAGAAACTGACAAGTCCTAACAAAAATAACATGAAAAGCCGACCTTGGATAGCCATGGCTGACCAGTAGTGGTTGACCAAGGGATGCCTCGGGTCGACCGTCCAAGTTAAAATGCATAAATTTGTTTTTGGGCCAAGGACCAGATTAAACGGATAAAAATTATGTAATTAAGTATGGAATTACATGATTAGTGAACTAGTAAGTGAGCTAATTTATGCTAAATATTTCACGATGCTCGGTATTGGTATAGGCAACGTATATCGCATAAATGGAGTTGATTTGGGCGATCCATTTCGTAATAGGCTCAAGGGTGTTCCATAAGCGTGAGCGCAGCACTATCGGAGATATATTCTGAGAGAGCCCAGTACTAACGACAGATGTAGGTATGCACGTTTTAAGTGCAATGTGGTATGGGTGGACGTCAGTGTTGTATAATAAGTGGCTATAAATATCAATTAAATTGGAGCTCGTACGAATGGGAGTTCTTATGGAGCCTGCGGTGCAGTAGCATCATACTGGTATATTTGCTCTCATTTTGCTTAATCGTTAGAGGTTTAATCATAGATTCAACCCATTGTGCTAGATAAGAATGCCTAGGTGTTGGCCTTAGGAGTTTACGGACACTTGCTACACATCCTATATCACTTTGAGTAGATTTAAATTTAATAGCACTTAATTATCTTATTAAACTTATTCTCATTCACCAAACTTTTATTTGACCCATTTGACCCATTCCTCTTCCATCTTTTTCCCCAGCACAGGTGGACATGGCAGTAGGTGATTTGCATGTTTCAGATAATTGAAAAGAGTCGTGCTTCACTTAGAGTCTGCAATTATCACATCTTCTCTTGATGTATCATTTTATCGTATCAGTACATTTATTTTCTTGTATCAGACTATGAAGGATATATTTTTCTATATACTCTAATTTGGATTTCGCACCGATATCTTTCTGAGACTATGATTTGATATTTTCTAAGACTAGTATTTTCTATGATATTCATAGGTCTTATTTCTTCCGTTGTGGTATGTTTTGGACAGTTAGCTTGTCTTTACAATGTGATACATTTTGAGATTATATATGTTTATCTTAGTCTCTGAGATGTTAAAGCTTTAGAAACCTCAATGATTCGCATTTCTCAGCTCAATGGCTTTAGGAGTGTGTCTGGAGGTGCGAATTGTCACAGTTGATATCATAGCATAAGATTAATGTTCCTTAGGATTAGGACCGTATTGAGAGATGTATTTTGAAAAGTTTATGAAAAAGAAACTGGTTTTAAAATGATTTTAAAAAAGTGGTTTTTAAAATATTTTGAGAAATGGACTTTTAAAAAGTATATATAAAAATAAAGCATTTTAAAAAGCTTTCTAAAATTTTCATATCCAAAATCGCGCACTTTCATGCTTTTGCTATCTTTGAATCATGTCGACGTCATCCCTCTTATTCATGCCCATAACATCTGTGAAAAGTTGCTTATGGAATTTTTAAAATTCACATAGGAGATGACTGATCCCGCAAGTTTTGGCCCTAGCGATCCAGCCGAGATCCCAAGAATTAACATTCCTATGTGGTACTGCCGATACCTTTGGTTAGGTGAAACTCTGAGCTCAATCCCACTAGAGAGTCTATGAAGAGAGCGATGGGTGAGGTCCTGCCCACCCACCCACCCACCGCTCTACATTTTGCTAAACTGTGCAAAGATTTTTCTAGTTTTGGAGGCAAGCCGTATTTGGAGACATAGTCTTATTTGAATTCGAGAGCATGGATCCGAGCTTTTGAGAGGATGTTTGGTCTGATGGGTTTGACTAATGTTAGGAGGAGGCAGCTAGCTACCAAGTAGCTGCAAGGTGATGCATTGAGCTGATGGGAGGTTATCGAGGTTGAGGCTAAGATGGATGATATTTCTTAGGATGAGTTTCATAAGAGGTTTGAGATGATGTTTATTTCTAGTGTAGAGGAAGATGATCAGCTAGAGAAGTTTATCCATCTCAAGAAGGGAGATATGACAGTCAAGAAGTATGTGAACCAATTAAATAAGCTAGCTAGGTTTGGTATGGAGTTGATTTGCACACCACATAAGAAAGCTCTTGAATTTGCTAAGGGATTGAATTGGCAACTTCAGGATATAGCTATGAGTCATGTTCCGGTGACTGCTACTATGAGAGGGTAGTAGAGATGGCCCGACTAAACACCATCCCTAAGAGAAGGAAGAGGCTCATAAGGTTATGGAGAAGGGGTAATAGAAGGGCATGAAGAAGGGAGGATTTGGCTCGAATGGGAATATTTAATAAGTGTGTTTGGAAAGGTCATTTTGCTAAGGACTGTGGGATGGATCTCTCTAAGACAAAATGTTATAACTGTGATCAGCATGGGCATGTGAAACCAACTTGCAAAGCACCATCAAAAGCTCCTACTCAGACTTCTAATTAGGTGGTTTCAGCTTATGCCATAGAGGCAGTCCCTAGCTCGAGTGCACAGCCAGTGGTAAGCGAGGGTAAGACGGTAGTAATCAAAGGTATGCTAATTCTTTCTTGTTTATCTATTCGTGAATTGTTTGACACTAGAGCTTCTCACTCTTTTATCTCTGGTGAACTTGTTAATGACTTACATTTCGACACTACAATTGTCACGGACCCTATAATTATGTCAAATCCTGTAGAAGGACCGGCCAATTTATCTATATTGTGTAGGGGTTTGAGGTTGTTTATCTTAGGGGTCGAGTTTGATTATGATGCCATTGTATTAGGTTTCTCTGGGATTGGGTTGATCTTAGGAATGGACTAGTTGACCATGTATGGCACTATTTTAGACTATGATAGGAAGGTCATTAGGTTGAGCACATGTAGTGGACGTAGCTTAGAGATTTATTACGACCCTCGAGAATTTGTTACGTTGAGCTACTTATATTCATCGGACCTATCACATGACGAGCTTAGTATTGAGACTTTCTTGATATTTTTGATGAGGTTACCGATTTCTTGCCCTAAACAGAGATCAAGTTTAAGATCAATCTAGTTGAGAATGCTTGACCTATCGCCTTACAATTAAGGCAAATAGCTTCGAAGGAGAGGCATGAACCGAATAAGCAAGTTAATGAGTTATGGGAGAAGGGCTTCACTCGTGGGAGCAGTTCAAAGTAGGGGCACCAGTTATCTTTGCCACCAAGGCAAATAGTCCTCTCTGACTCTATGCTGATTATAGGGAGCTTAATAAAGTAACAAAGAAGAATCGTTATCCTTGTCTCTGCATAGACGATCTCTTCGATCAGTTAGTTGGAGCTAGAGTATTTTCTTAGTTGGATTCAGCTATTAGATTCCATTATTTTTGCATGGTTGAGGATAGTATTCAGAAGACAACATTCCTTATACCTGACGGATTGTATGATTGGTTAGTCATGCCCTTTGGACCAACCAACGCACCTACCTACTTTAGGGATTTGATGAGCCGGGTGTTTAGGGAGTTGTTGAATAAGTTTGCACTGGTGTTCGTGGATGATATTTTGGTTTATTCATGGAGTAGAGAGGAGCATGCATTACATAGAGGAGGTACTTAGGACACTCCGGGCACATAGGCTTAAGGTTAAGTTTTTAAAGTGCTACTTTTGGAGAGAAGACTTTTAGGGACACATCATCCCAGAAAGTGTTTTAGCATTTGACCCCAGTAAAGCGGCAGAAGTTAAAGATTGGCATGTTCTGAAGAATACCACGAAGGTGAGAAGTTTCATTGGTTTGGTAGGCTACTATCACAAGTTCATTAAGGACTTTGCAAAGATTTCTGCTCCACTGACCTGTCTTACGAAGAAGAATCTAATCTTTTCATTAGAAGCAAAGTGAGAGGATGCTTTCATTAGATTAAAGGAGGCATTGACTAGTGTATCAATTTGGTGCTATTGGAATGGACGAAGCCATTTATAATTTATATTGATGCTTTTGGAATGGGGTTCGATGCGGTATTGATGCAAGAAGGAAGGTTGGTGAGTAATGTGAGTCAGTAGTTGAAGACCCATGAGAGGAATTATCCTGCACATGGCCATGTGTTAGCAACCATTGTCTTTGTGCTCAAGTCATGGAGGCATAGTCTTTTAGGAGAGCGGTTTGAGTTGTATAGAGATCACAAGTCCTTGAAGTATTTGTTCTTTCAAATGGACTTGAACTTAAGGCAGCAGAGGTGGATGGAATTCTAGACGTCCTATGATTTTGGTATCTCTTATACCCTGGGAAAAGGTAATATAGTAGCAAATGCTTTGAGCAGACAATGAGCGGTGTTGAGTCCCTTGTTCTTAGAGTGTGGACATTTGAAGTATATATCTACCTTTGATTTCCGACCATCATTGGATATTACCCCTAGATTACAAGCAGCTTTAGACGTGCAACCTACTTTGATGTAGAGTATCAGATCTAGGCAGAGGAGGATGAGGAGCCAATTGATAATATAAAGAGGATTGGTAGAGGGGAGTCATTGAGTTACTTAAGGCGCTATGCCATGGACTTGAGAGGATGGTTACGAGGAGATGATAGGCATTGTGTTCCTCGTAGTATAGATTTGATAGATGCAGTATTAACAAAATCTCACCTTTCTAGGATGACCATTCATCCCGGTGGTGACATAATGTATAAGGGCATGAAGATAATTTTCTATTGGCTCGGTATAAAGAAGCAAGTAGTAGAGTATGTAGTTAGGTATATGACATGACAGAGAGTAAAGGCAGAGCAGGAGAAGCTGGGAATATTATTGCAATCATCTGATATTCCTTAGTGGAAGTGGTGGAGTATTTCCATGGATTTTATAGTTGGTCTATCTAGGAGCAGAAGAGGGAATGCGAGCATTTGGTCATAGTAGATCAGTTGACCAGGTGCGCTCATTTCATACCGATGAAGAGTACTAAGATGTTGACATTATTGACAAATTTTATGTGAGAGAGGTTGTTAGGCTAGATGGAGTTCCCTACTAGTAAAGCTAGCAACGAGGCCTTCTTTTCACTAGTGAGTTCTTAAGGAGGCTACAAGAGGCATTGGGGACCAAGTTGAGTTTGAGTACTACATATCATCCGTTGACTGATGGATAGACAAAGAGAGTAAATTAGGTTTTGGAGGATTTTCCATAGATGTGCATCATTGATTTTAGAGGTCCATGGGAGGATCATTTACCGTTGGTGGAGTTTACCTACAACAATAGTTATCAGGCTAGTATTGGAATGGCACCTTTCAAGGCGTCATATGGTAGACCATGTAGATCACTGTTCGCATTGGTAGGATAGAAAGACAGTCATCTGAGAATGTGGATCTAATCTGTAGGAGGATGAAGGTTGCATGGGATAGGCAGAAGTCTTATGCTAATAGAAGGCATATGGAGCAATTGTTCGCAGTGTGAGACATGATAATCATGAAAGTTTCATCCCTTAGGCATGTGATGAGATTTGGTACATCGGGGAAGCTGGCACTGATATTCATAGGGCCTTTCCCGATAGTAGTTAGAATATGGAAGTTGGCATATAGAGTAGAGCTTCTAGAGAAACTAGTGGGGGTACATGATGTTTTCCGTGTCTTGCACTTGTGAAAGTGCTTACACAATACGACTATGGTAGTCGAGCTGAGTCAGTTAGAGGAAGTGGAGGTTGAGAATGAGTTTCTTGTTCGCCATGCACCCACTAGTATTTTAGAGCATGGTACAAAGTGACTTCGCAATAAGGAGATTAGACTTATCAAAGTTTAGTAGGAGACGATCCAACAGAGAGTACATGGGAGCATGAGGAGAAGATCCAAGCTTCCCATCCATAACTCTTTTCTAGTACATCTTCAATTTGCGTCTTTCACTTGTTTAGAGCTTTTTTAATAGGACCTAGGTGGTATACCCTTGAGGTAGAGACCTTTGGATGATAGGTATGGTTACAAATGTGTCAATGGGATGTTAATGGATGAACATGGATGTTATAGATGTATTATTCACATTGTATACCTCTACACTTTAGGATAGTATATCCTTTAGGTACACACACTTGTACAGTGTTGCATGATATTACTTATTGTGAAGTACTAGTGGATGTTACAAATATGGATTGGATGGTTGTGCATTCGTATAGAATTACAAAATACCATTTAGGACGTTGCATACATTTGGATGCATAACACGAGAATTTTGCGTAAACAGGACGTCGACCAGATCAGTAGACCGACTACTTTTGCATTATTATAGATTCATGTGCATCTCATATCGCATATACATGCATACATTGCATTAGAATTTTTGTAGGACTATAGTTGCACGTGGATGATGGATGAGTAGATGGATGATACTATTAGTTAATGCGTATGAGTTACATTGTTCCATCCTTAAAGATTTTGGTAACAAAATCCTTTTAAAGGGGGAGAATGTAACACCCCTCAAAGTTTGACATTTAAATGGAAATTTAATAAGAGATTATTGTTAAATGAAAATAAGGACTTAAAAGTAAATTTTCATAGACATCCGAATTTAGCTAAAAATTTGCACCATTGTGTTCGTTGCGATTGTCCAAACGATTTTCATATATTACTTGTCAAAATATGAGTTAGTATGAGAGAGTTACGAGCAATAGAACGACAACAAGAAATTAAAAATAAAATATAAAATTTAACTTAGCCAATTCGACCCAAGTATTACCTAGTTGACCGGTAGTAGTCGACTGAACCCTAGTAGCGGTCGACCTGACAAGCTGTGGTTTGGGAGATTACCGATTTGGAGCATGGTGAATTAATGGTCAAGATTGATTGCTTAGGTATGAATTAGTTGATGGGTGGTTGAGATGTTAGCTGAGTGTAGTCAAATGGTCATTAGTGTTAATCTAACCCTATAAATAAGTTAGTAAATCGAACCCTAATTCTTTTGTTCAATGTACAAAAGAGAAACTATTAAAACATTAACTCTCAAACCTAAAACCCAATCGAAGCCCAAATCAAACATAAAATCAAATTAAAGAGCAAGGCAAGTAATCAAGGAGGTGATTATAAAGTGCTAGAGCAGAGCTACCGATTGAAGGCTGATATAGAGCGTAGGCTAAAACTGAGAAGGCACAAATGTAATAATTTGGCTAACACAACCGATTTTAAACTGTTTTAAGTGGTTAAAATTGTTAATACCTCTAATTAACTTGTTAGTTTGAATTTGAATTGGCTAAATCCTGTAATTTAAATTGAAATCAGACTATGAAATTTGATTGTTAATGCTAACTTGTAACCCTAATTCACAAACCTTAGAATTGATTGAAATTGGAAAACTAATTAAACTGGAAATTAGTGTTATTAGTAGTTTTAATCAACTTGTGCCGACGACATCAGTTTAAAACTAATCCATATAAAAAAATCGACAAACTTTAACAAAAATAACATGAACAGTCGACCCTGGATAGTCATGGTCCATCGGTAGCAGTCGACCAGGGAATGTCTCGGATTGACTGCCTAAGTTAAAAAATGCACAAATTTGTTTTTGGTCTAAGGCCCAATTTAAATGGACAAAAATTATGTAATTAAATGTGGAATTATGTAATTAGTGAACTGGTTAATGGACTAAGGGTTTCGCATTGCGTCACATTGATATGGGTGATGTATATCGCATAAATGGAGCTGACAAGGGCGATTCATTTTGCAATAGGATCAAGGGTGTTCCGTGTGGGTGAGTATAGCACTATCGGAGACACTTTCCGAAAGAGCCCGATACCAAAAGGAGATTCAAGTACGCACGTGTTTGGTGCAATGTGGTATAGTTGAATGTTGGCGTAGTACAATAAGTGGCTATAAATATTGATTAAATGGAGCCTAGTACTAACGGGAGTTCTAATGGAGCCCCTAGTATAGTACAATAAGTGGCATATTGGTAGTTCGATCAGTAGTTTTAGCCTAATGTGTTAGATAAGAATCCCTAGACGTTGACTTCAGGAGTTTACGGACACTTGCTACACATCTTATATCACTTAGTGTAGTTTTGAAATTAATTGCACTTAGTCATCTTATTAAACTTGTTCTCGTTCACCATACTTTTGTTTGACCCATTGCTCTTCCATTTTCTTCCCCACCACGAACAGATAGGGCAGTAGGTGATATGCTCGTTTCGGATACTTAGAGAGAGTCGTGCTTCAATTAGAGTCTACTTTGACATCTTCTCTTTATGTATCATTTTATCATACCAGTGCAGTTATTTTCTTGTATCAGACTATGAGGGATTTCTTTGTACTCTGAGTTGAATTTCGTATGAATGTTTTTCTGAGACCGTGATTTGATATTTTCTAAGACTGGTATTTCTATGGTATTTCTAAGTCATATTTCTTCCACGGTGATATGTTTTGGATAGTTATTTTATCTTTTCGATGTGATACATTCTAATATTATATATGTTTGTCTTAGTCTTTGAGATCTTAAAGCTTTAAAAAACCTGACACAGATTTGCATTTCTTGATGCGATGGCTTTTGGTGCGTGTCGGGAGGTACGAGTTATCACAGGTAGGAATTGTAAATAATTAAAATAATATAACACAAGATAGTAGAAGTCTAGGATGATTCTAAGGCTAAGATATAGTGTAAACCCATTCAAACACTTATAAATGCAAACCTAGTAAATCATACATTTGAATTAGGAGTTCAGATGTTTGAAATTTTTACATAGATAAACCAATAGAAACACATTATAAATCGACTAGTTCCAGTCTTCCAAAATTCATATTTGGATGTCAGAAATCAAAATCAGATGTCTAAATCAAAATTAGACACCTAAATGTTAGTTCAGATATCTAATTATCTTAAGCAGTTTTGTACAGCAAGTCAGACATCGTAGTGGTTAGGTCAAACGTCTGAATAACAAATACAGGCACAAGTTCAACCTAGACCCATGAGGGCCAATACGAATGGATAGAGGAATTCCTTGCTGTTTGTTCAAGAATGTGATGAAGTAGAATAGGGTGTGTACACCTATTTAATGTATGCATTATAGTGCACTATTTATTATTTGGGAGTGATATATTTGTAATATTTTGTAACGAGATACATAGTGGGAATGATATGTCTACAACATGTTGAATTGAGACAGATAGCGGAAATGATATGTCTGCAACGTGTTAAAACGAGACACGTAATTGGATTAATATATCTATAACGTGTTGAAACGAGACACGGAGAAAGAATGATATGTCTGCAGCGTGTTGAAATGAGACACATATCAAGATTTATACGTATACAAAGTGATGAAGCTAGACACATATCAGGAATGATATGGCAATGAAATGTGTTGAAATTGTACATGTAGCAAAAATAGGGTAAGCTAAAATCTCACATTGTCGGTTCTATGGATGTTTATATAGTGATTCAATCACTAAAAATGATACAATTTAAATGTAATAATAAATAAACAAAAAAATAATGATAAATCGACCCCTTAAACTGACATTGAAGAGTAGTCTATAAAGAGGTTTTATTAGCATGTAATTAAACATCATGTATTTAGAGATATATGTCCACTCACTAGGCTTATATTTGACCCCACCAGATTTCTCTATTTTTGTTTTAAATTGGGTACTTTAGTAAAAGTACATAGTTGTGCTACAAGTCTTAGATAGTATATAGCATACTACAAATTATCATATGCCCGATGGTTCAAATCATGTAATGTGAAATTCAAACTTATGACCTCACAGACCAAAGCCAAAGCGTCTAAATACTGGGACAGTGGTGTTGGACTCCACATTTCTCTATTATTTCTATATAATAAGCTAACATCGTTGGTAAGAGCTATTAGCGATGAATCAAATTTTTCTCTATGAGCTATTTATTTATTTAGTAGTTATGTTTAGTTGAACTTTTAGTCTGAATTGTTACTTTTATTTAAATTATTACTTTTATTTAAACAAATGTAATAACTACAAGATTTATAGACCATTCAAATATTAGTGTTATGTTTCTGCTATATTTTACTTCCGCTTTGGATTCTGAACTATAGTTGATAATAAGTAGCTTTGTATATTTGTTATACCTTATTTTACCTTAATGATCTGCCATTTATTAGCCTAAGGGTCCGAGCATCGATTGGGACGTAGGATCAAGCGATTAGTGAAAGGTGGGTTGTTCCACTTAGTATCAGTGCTTAGGTTAAGCAATTCCTACAAAATTAGGGCATATGGAAGAACGTACTTGTAAATTTCTATTATATTTATTTATTTATATTCCACGTCCTATACATTTTGAATTATAAGTTAGTTGGCTCTTATATAAGCAAACAGGAGTTAAAATAAATGTTAACATTATAACGGTTTAGGGTGAAAATTAAACTGATCACATTTGTTATAATTTACTCCACAAAGAGAAGCTAGTAGAGGTTCTTTAAATCAACTAGTTGTAGTGAGTGATTCACGGGTCTAAGATTGAATAAAAAAAAGTAGCAAATCTATATTATTTTAGACCTAATCTAATAATTTTAAACAAAATCTTTATTTTATTTTATTTGTTTAGATAAAAGTTGATTTTATTTATATAATGTATAATATATGTGCATATCGAATATGCATATATTTGTATTGTGCACATGCAACATATATGAAGTGTACATGGTTTAATGTGCATATATATAGGTGCTAGGATTGACACTACAACATACGAATTTGTCCTTTTATATACGTAGTTATTATCTATAACTAAATTTATTATTAATATATAAAACATTTATATTGATATGGTTTAAATATTAACCAGCTCAAAATGCTTTGAATTAATATCTAAAATATCTTATTATAGTCAGAATTTACAACCTAAATCTGGGTCTAGATAGAAATCTATTTTAAATTTAAATCCAAAATTCAAATTTAGGTATGTATATATACAAACATATTAAATTCGAAATGAACATTTAAAATATTTTAGTTAAAAATATTTATTCATAAACTATTAATTAATAAAAATAATTACACTTGTTGAAAATGTTTATTTATTTATTTAACTTTCGTCCAAAATATTTTCAATTAAATTGATTTTCTGTTTCATTTCAACTCAATTTGTTTTAGAAATTCACACGAAATTTGTATGACTTTTTCAATAATACTTGAAATTAAATTTTTTAGAATGTAAATCTGTACAAAATTACATTAATAATTATCATTTAAAATATGAATTAGTTAAATATTTAAAAGGTTTAAAATATATTTATGTATTATCATTTATGTTTCGGTTATATATATATATAACTTTTTCGAGAATTTTTTTTAATCTAGGTTAATGATTTTATTTCTCACCGGGCTTTGCGGCCCAAGCCCATACAAAAACCCCAAATAAAATAAAGTATAATACAAAATATCGATTTTCTACAAAATCTTTATATTCTTCACTTTAAACTAAAAATACCAAAATTAGGTCAAAAGAGAATATGTAAATATATATATATATATATATATATATATATATATTAATCTACATAGATACATACATACATACATACATATATATAACTGTTAGCACCAGAATTGGTCACTAACACCCTTAAGTAGGATTGTGTAGAGATATTAATGAAGAAAGTAGATTAAAACTGAGGAATAACACGGCAGAATGCAATAAAAACTGTAAGAAACGAGAACACCAAAATTATAGTGGTTTGGCGTAACTACCTACGTCCACTTGGATCTAATCTTTATTAATTCTTCAAATGATTGAATACAGATACAATCCGTACACCAACAAATTGAATACAAGTTTTAACAGAAAAAAAAATGAGTCTTGAAAAGGGCAGAGTCTCCCCAGTGTTCTCGAAAAAAGGTCCCTTTTCACTACGCCCCTGCCCCTCTATTTATAGACGAAGATAGGCTGGATTTCCTCCGCGGGCCTAGGAACAAGGTACTTTGGCCCATAGTAGGTGACTTCTACGAACCGAGCCAGGCATGTCGAACGAGACACGCCGAACAGCAAATGCTGACCGAGAGATGTCGACCCATCATGTCTGGTCGGTGATCGATTATCAAATGACTCGAAGTAAGCCCCAAAGAGACACGGAGCAACTCACGGTGAAAATTGGAACAGAACAATACCGAACCCCTTACTTCGGTGTTGATCTCCACAAAATCCACCATGTTGCTCTGAAACAGCTATACCAAACGCTTGTGCCGAACGAAGTTAGCCGAGCGACGCTTGCCGAACGACGTTTCGAATGAAGTTAGCCGAACGGTATTGGCCGAACGACGTAGCCGAACGAAGTTAGCTGGGAGGTATTGGCTGAACGCCCCACGGCCGAGCCACTTTTGCCAAACGATCCCTCCTAGGAAATACCAACCAAACCACCTCTTGTCTAAACACACCGAGTCTTGAATTAGCCGAATGACGACTCCCTCTTCAAGACGAGTGTCGATCTTCCCTTCAAGGCCGAGCGGTGAGCCACCGAACCACCATGGCCGAACTACCCTAGCCGAGCCACTCTCGACCGGCCCACCACATCCACATTCCATTGTCGGTACAACCTGCATGCTTGTGCCTCACAACCACGTTGGCTAATATCAGACATGGAGAACCAACTTGTATAGTACGAAACAAACCCAAATCACAATTGCCTTTTAAATTTCCAACCCTTCCTTAGTTTAAGTCCCATCCAGGTTCAACCATTGGCTCTGCGACTATCGCCCTATAGCCGGGCCATAGTACCGGATAACATTTGCCCCCCAAAGCACGTCGTGTGAATCAATGTGACGTGCTTTGAACTAACAACCAGTATTGTTAAATCCTGTTTTAACTTTCCCAAAGCTGTATGTATATATAACCTTTCGAAGGCCGATTCACATTAAGTTTCTCAAAACTATGTTTCCCCGTTTACCTAGTGAAATTCAACCTTTCGTTGCACCATTATCTTGACATCATTTTCATTTACTCACTATCTTATTCATTACTAATATACTTTCTATTATATTCCATTTTATCACGGTTCGGTCGACTTAAGAGTATCAAACCAATCAATCATTCTACTTACTATCTCTCGGCATGCTTATCCACCAAACTGCAGAGGCACTCTAACCGAATCCATCGGTTATGGCCTGTTCGCTGCCCTCTCCCCATGAATAAAGCCCACATTATAGTTTTTTCTTTTTTTATTACTTCTGCTTTTTTATTACAAGTCCGCTGACCAGTTATTCTCCTGAGCCACATCCATCATCCGTCCTTTCTTTCTTTCCGAGCCAGAAAATCTATTTTGAAACTTTGTTCGCAAACGAACCTAACCGCACCAACTCTCAAATCCAACAGCTTTCATATGCTTTAATTATCCGCATATAGATATGAGCTTTTCACTCGATTTATTTCCCTAAATGTCGAGCTTCACGGGTTCCCAAGTAGTAGCTAGGCTAGGAATTTAGCTCGATCTAGGTGGAGATAGGGTAAGTTACTAGGAGGAATGACTATAGCTTTATCTTCGAAGTCAGAGACATGGGAGAGAAGAAGGACTGGAACGAGAGAGGTAAAGGAGAGAAGTACTGTAACGGGGTTCGGTATAGGTCCAAGGGAGGTCGTTCAGAATTAAGGATAGAGGCTCGGTAGTGTTCGAGGAAGTTGGTTCTGTGGAGTGGTTTGGTATTTTGAATAAGGGAGTCGCTCGATGTTGAAAGAGATCATAGGACGATATGGAATTAGGAAGGTGGGTTGGTCATAGTTCGAGTGGGGTCGTTTGGTTGTTAGAGAAAGATAGGAAGTGTGTGGGTCGGTCGGTATGGATGGTTTCTGGAGCCATGGATAATGGCCTGGTATCGTTCGATGTGAGGGAGAGAGTGTGGTTTAACCACTTGAGTGTAGTGTTACGGCCCGGTTAGGGACCACGAGGTGGGTTCCGTATACCGAGCAAGTATGGATCGGTATAGCCCCCCGTATGACGTTTGGTGAAGAGAAAGTGTTGGAGAGGAGAGTGAGTGATTCGATGGTGTTAGCCTAATGGGTCATTCGGCTTCGGGTCCTAGGGCCGACGTTAATAATTATGACTGTCTCCACTTAAGAACAGCACATACCAAAACTACATACTTCCATGCCTTACCACAGAACAATGAACAATGACAAGAACTTAAGCACATGAGCATATATAGCCAATTTGGACTAACAAATTCACGGTTTTAACAAAATGTAAATATGTATTTAACTTAGCCAAAGTAAATAACAGCCTTCAACGTATGATGTCAATGCCCAATCCCAGGATCCCTACTACCGATCATAGGACAAGCTCTTAGGGATGGTCAGCGATAACGGTCTTCGAAGTCGATAGTTTAAGGCTCAATCACACTTCACAACTCTTTAAATCTTTAACTCTTTCAGACTTATGCTCGAACGATTGCACAAGTACACACCACACCGGGGGGGGGGGATATTTCTGTCGTTATATCTAATATTGATTTTCTTTCAAGTATAGTTCAAATGGGTGTTTACCCAAATTTGACGCTCGTTGAGGATGTCTAGAAAGTCGAGCTCCACCACAGTTTCAGATAAAACTGAGCCGAGTTCTCAACAGGAAGTAGTGGGAACTTAGAATCCATCGACAACTCCTACATAGGATATCCCAAATCCTTCGACGGCAACTATTGACCGGGCTCCTGATGTGATAGACGGAGCTGTTATTCTAGATAATCCTATTGACTCCCAAGCTTCAAAAATCAATGAAACCGCTCTTCACCGACTATGTTCGATTCACGGAATCCCTTTCGATGATGTATTAGTTCCATCGGGACGAGATCGTCCTCACCTGCCCCATGTTGGATATATAGCTTGCAACAAATTCATGTGCTGGGTCGATAGCGTGCCACCATTCAACTCCTTTCTCCGCGAAGTGCTACAGTATATCGGGATCGCCCCATCACAGCACATCCCAATAGTCATGCGTTCAACCATGGCACTTGTATTCTCTTTATGAGCATTTTATTTAGGCTCCCTACTCTTGGTGACATACGATACATATATCGCTTCAAGAGATGGTCAGATAGCCCATCTTTCATATTCCTCGAGCCTCACTCCAAGTGTCAGATATTGACAGGGGCATAGAGTAAATTCACCCAATATAAGCAGGAATGGTTTTATATGTGCTGCCCTCTGGGATTTGCGAGATGATGGTTGGAAGGAAGTAAGCTTCATTTTCGAACTCGTTATTTACCTAAGGCGTGAAATGTAATTTTTATAAACTTCCTTCGGTCTTTTTGCAGGCAAGCCCACGTCCCAAAGGTACCAGGTATTCTGTGGCCGTCGAGGCCATTCGAGCTGTTACCATAAGAGACCGGGAGATCAAGTCTGTTACCTCTAATGAATCACTTTCAAAGTTTGGATTGTTGACGGAGGGTAGTCAAACAAATCTTTCATCTGATGCCACTATGACCGGATCCGCGTCGAAGAAGGGTAAGGAACAGGCCGGACCTTCGGTGCCTCCTTTAAGTGGTGCCCCTGACACATCCGAGGAGGGTGAGATTAGAGAAACTGGGGTGCCAGAAACGCCAGGTGAGAATATAAGCCTTGTTCCGGAACCGGTGGTTGAGGCACCTGGCATTGAGGAACCACCTCCTCCTTCAAAGGGGAAAAATAAACTGGCTTACAAACTAAGGAAAAAGAGTGGGAGGAACCTCGAAGGTTACAATTGCTCCAATGGAGAAAGAGCTGTCTCCACAACACCTAGAGGGTTCATTAAAAGGCTTATCAGACCTTACTATTCCCGATGACTTGCTCAATTACGGCTTCGATGATCTAGAAGCCCTAAAAATTCATTTTCCCACGAGAGGCAATGAAGGCGTTCAAGCCCATCACCAAGGAGAAAAAACTCCAATAAGTAAAGCTAAAGAAACTGGTCTGTCGGGGGGAAACACTAGGACACACACATAACACTTACACATCACCTCGCACTTAAACTTCAGCCACCATGTTATTCTTGCTAACTTGTCCTCACTTAATTTCCCTACAGGTGACATGGGACGCTCTCATGGATTCGACCGCCTTCGCGGGTCCTCTATTTTCCATCATTTCAGCCGAGACTCGAGGTCCAGTAAACACCGAGATGGAGACGACAATAGCGATAGAGACTATCATCCTCAAGATTCGTCGTCGTCACGAAGGAAAACTTACAACCATTCTTCGAACCCCAATGATCCTCCTCCTCATCCAGAACAAAGCAGGGAGAAATTGGCTCAAAGGGAATCTCAATCTAAATCTCCTCACGACCAATACTCTGGTTCATTAAGCACTAGGCAAACTCGCATGCCTCACAAGAATTCCGTGGTGTCGGCTAAACAAAAATTTTCACCCCCTGCACACTATCCATCGATAGCAGAAAGGCTAGCTGAGCTTAAAGCCACATTCCCAAAAATATGTTTTGATGGATTAAAATTTCTTCCTGCGATCCATCCTATTTCAGGCACGTTAAACAAAGTGCCATTACTTGCAATAAGGACGTATATGTTCAACACGACACGTTCGTTCACTTGGCAGAAAAGTTTCTTAAGTTTCTACAGAGCACAAGCATGAAATCAATCGCCTGAAGCTTGAGGCAATTCATGATAAAGACATCATCAAAGCCCAGGATGATCGTTTAAATCTTAGCTTGAGGCTGCTTAGAAGAATGCTAAGGATACTGCTAAGGCAGTCAATTGCCTGGAGGCTACCCACAAAAAGGAAATTGATGAAGCGGTTCAACGCTGTGGCACCTTAGCCTTAGAAAAAGACTCCGTTCAAAAGGAGAAAATTGCCCTCGCTCAATGAGTTAAAGAATTGGAGGAGCTACTTCTCAAAGAGAAGGAAGAAAAGACTGCCGCTCAAGAGAAGTCACAACGATATTGTGACGAGATTGTTGCTACACGACTCCTAAAAACAAATCTCGATGAGGATCTCTCCAAGGCTGAAGCGCTGAAGGAGGAAGCCCATGAGGAGGGAAAAAGGGTGGCATTTTTCGAAAATCGATTCTCTCCTCGAGGCGTCTGCTGAGGCTAGTAGAGAGGAGATTAAGTGCATGTTTGATCCGCTTATAGTCGAGTATAATGCTCGAGTTCTCATGCATCGCGACCTAACATTTCTTGGCGAGGGTTACCTCTAATGTTTGGCCGAAGCATGGGACACTTTAATAAAAATTAAAAAGGTTGAGTTGGGAACTGAAGTGGTTGATGAGGATTCCCTTATGAAAGAAGTGCTTCGCGAGAATGAACGCACTGACTTATCTACAGCAAAGGCCCTTCACGGAAGGGACTCTTTCTCATCAAAGGGAAAAGATGACACTATCGGTCCATCTGGACCGAGTCCTCAGTTCCTTCTCCTACTCAGCCGACTGGTCGCCCATCACTCGATCCCTTCGAGCAGCATATCGGCTATGACCCAGAGGAGCTTGGACTTGATATTCACACTTTGTCTCCTATTCTTGAGGGTGATACTCCCCGAACAGTTGAGAGTCAGCCAGAAACTGGTACATAATTTTTTCTTCCTAGAGTTCAAAGGGTCATCGTTTTTGGCGAGTAGTAAATGTGTTCTAACATTTGTCTCTTATGATTTCGTGCAGGCCATTCTGATCCCGACCCAACTCCAAGTAGCAATGCTGCCACAGAGAGGGAGGAGAAAACGGGAGAGGCAATTCAAATGGGAGAGACTCTTGGACCTGATGCTCAAGTGATCGAGGCGTTTAACGAAGACAAATCTGAAAATCCACCGCTCGTCGAAGAATATGATGAAGTTGAAATTACAGGTGCCTCTGAACACACTTCAAAAAACTGATCATGGAAGAAAAAGTCATCGAAGAGGGGAAGAAGAAGGTTGATATTATGGTCGAGCCTCAGGTGGTGGAACTTGATGATCCGCTGAACAGGCCCCTAAAGGTTATTCTCCCCAGTGGGACTTCACCACTAGAAGTTCCTCTCCTTTCCCCGGGAACCGCTTCTCTAGCAAGCAAGGCGTCCAAGAAAAAATGCCTAGGGGAGGAGTCTTTAGAGAAATCGAGGAAGGAAAAGAAATCGAAAAAGTAGTTATCATGCCTCATTCAACTCAAATGGGCCTGGATCATGTAATTATTTCTATTTATTTTCATAGCCGTTGTAGATAGAATTTTTGCTCCGAGTTCAGGAGAAGTTGTAGTGGAACTTTATTTTGGATTAATGAATAAAACTTTGTTTCTTTACTTTCGATGTTTTTCGTTGTCCAGCTTATTGTATAACTTGTAGTCGAAATTCAAAATCTTGTGAGCTACATAAGCCTCAGTTCTCTTCCATATGACTCGGAAATTTTTGGAATCGTAGATTCTCTATTCCATGCTTCGGGGACTTAGAATACCTTTAGTCCGCACTCTGGGGACTTAAATTTTTTTGAGTTGTTTATACTCTAGTCCACACTCTAGGGTCTCAGAGTTCTTTAGTCCGCGCTCTGGGGACTTAGAGATTTTGGAGTCGTTTATACTCTAGTCCGCACTCTGGGGACTCAGAGTACTCTAGTCCGCACTCTAGAGACTTAGAGATTTTTAAGTCGTTTATACTCCACTCTACACTTTGGGGAGTCAGAGTACTCTAGTCCGCACTCTGGGGACTTAGAGATTTTTAAGTCACTTATACTCTAGTACGCACTCTGGGGACTCAGAGTACTCTAGCCCGCACTCTGGGGACTTAGAGATTTTGAAGTCATTTATACTCTAGTCCGCACTCTAAGAACTCAGAGTACTCTAGTCTGCACTCTGGGAACTTAGAGATTTTAAAGTCGTTTATACTCTAGTCTGCACTCTAAGGACTCAGAGTACTCTAGTTCGCACTCTAGGGACTTAGATATTTTTAAGTCATTTATACTCTAGTCTACACTATGGGGGCTCAGAGTACTCTAGTCCGCACTCTGGGGACTTAGGGATTTTGAAGTCGTTTATACTCTAGTCTAAACTTTGGGGACTCAGAGTACTCTAGTCTGCACTATGGGGACTTAGAGATTTTTAAGTTTGTGTGCGCGTTCATACGCCAGACAGAATAATGTAACTTAATTTTTTCCATGGAATTACAACATACGGAAACATTAATAGTTCATGGAAAAGATGGCTTCAAGCCTTTACTAATGAAAACAAACTGAATTGCCTTATTACATGCCGAAAACTAATAACAACAAAATAAACTAGAAATAATTGCAACTAAAATGCAAAAGAAATAGACTAAGTGCAATAACGTCGCAGATGCTCGCTATTCCATGCTCGGAGGAGTGTCGCGCTATCAACGGTCGCTAGCTTGAAAGTTCCCTCTCCAAGCTTCCATTCAATGACGTATGGACCTTCCCATGTGGGATTCATATGCGATAGGATTGGAAAAATTCACTTCAAAACGAGGTCTCCCACATCAAAGATTCTTGGTCGGACTTTTTCATTATAATATCGGGCAACTCGGTGCCTATGTGCAGCCGCCCTTAAATCGGTTCCTTTACGTTTTTCGTCAACAAAGTCCAGTGATTCAGCAAGAGATCCCGATTCGTCTTAAGGTCATAATGAGTTGCCCGATGTAAAGGAACTTCAAGTTCCACGGGTATAACAGCTTCCGTGCCATAGCCAATGTGAACGGAATGTGGCCATTCGCTGACTTATGGGTGGTTCTGTAAGCCCAAAGTGCTGTCAAAAGCTCATCCACCCACTTGCCTCTAGCCTTCTCTAAACGTTTTTTCAATATGGATTTGATTATTTTGTTTACGACTTCTACTTGTCCATTGGCTTTCGGATAAGAAACTGCTGCAAACCTTTTCTCAATACTGTACTTTTGACAAAATTCTTTGAAATCCCTACTTTCGAAGTGAGTTCCATTGTCCGTAATGATAGTTCGCGGGAGGCCAAAACGGCATATGATGTTTCGCACAACGAAATTAATGACCTTTTTCATAGTGATCGTGGCTAAGGCTCTGCTTCCGCCCACTTGGTAAAGTAATCGACTGCAACTATTGAGTATTTGGCACCACCTTTGGAGATTGGTGAAGAGCCGATTATATCGATTCCCCATATTGCAAACGGCCAAGGGCTAATCATTTGTGTGAGTTCTATCGGCGGAGCTCTCGGGATTTTCGCATATTTTTGACATTTGTCGCATCTTCGCACATAGTCCGCGGCATCCCGATTCATGGTTGGCCAACAGTATCCACAGCAGAGGATCTTTTTGTAAATGGCTGCCCTCTAGTATGGTCATTACATTCTCCTTCATGAACCTCTTTCAAGATCGCTTTATTTCGTCATTGGCGATGCACTGAAGTAAGGGAACCAAGAATCCTTTTCGGTACATTACTCCGTCCTGCATTATATATCGTGAATCTTTGTGAATGATTTGTCGTCTTTTGTTCTTCCTCTCTGGCAAAACCCCGTATAATAGATATTGCACAAATGGGGTTATCCATGATTCCTTTTCAATTTCTGCTTCTAACACAAAATCTACTTACGTCTCATTTATACTTGGAGCATGTAAGATTTCAACGGGAACCAATCCCATCTGTTGTGCATCACCAATACTCGTGAATTTTGTCAATGTATCAGCTTCCCCATTTTGCTCACGTGGGATGTGTGAAATGTCGTAATATTCGAGGTCTGCCAACTGCTCTTGTACCCGAGCAAGATATAGGGCAAGTCTTTGCCCTTTTGCTTGATAGTCTCCCCGCACCTTGCGAGTCATAAAAGATTTTAACTGATTTTACTCCAAGTTCCCTGATAAGTTTTAAGATAGCAATCAATGCTTCATACTCAGCTCCGTTATTTGTAGCTGAGAAATCGAGCTTCAAAGCATAACAAATTGATCGGTTTTCGGGAGTTACCGGAATAACACCAGCCCTAGAACAACGATCGTTGGATTCCCCATCGGTGTATAGTTTCCATCGAATGGGGGGAATTACATCCTCACTGCTTGGCTCGTCTGATACGGTGAATTCTGCAATGAAGTCCGCTAGCACCTTCCCTTGGACAGTCCTCCATGGCAGGTAGGTGATATCGAATTGACTCAACTCAATGTTCCACTTCAGCAACCGTCCAGAGGTTTCGGGTCATTGGGGCACCTGTCACAGAGGTTGATCGGTATAAAAACTGATCTGGTGTGCTTGGAAGTACGGGAGAATCTTACGTGTTGCAATCACCAAACAGTAGGCTAGCTTCTCAATTTTGGGATAATTTCTTTCTGCCCTCATTAAACATTTACTAACATAGTACACTGGCTTTTGAACTCGGTCCTCCTCACGAACCAAAGCCGTACTGATGGCATGTTGAGATACGGCCAAGTATACATATAACACTTCATGGTCTATAGGCTTCGACATCACCAGGGAACTTTCCAAATGTCTTACTAGGGCTCGGAATGCATCCTCGCAATTGGGCTTGCATTAAAAATTTCTCTTCCCTTTTTTATTACATCGAAGAAGGGAATACACCTGTCTATTGCTCTGGATATGAATCAACTCAGCGCGACCACTTTTCCATTCAGGCTTTGTACTTGCTTTATAGTTCTGGGAACTTATATGTCTCGAATAGCCTGAATCTTTTTTTGGTTAGCTACAATTCCTCATGCGTTAACAATGAAACCAAGAACTTTCCTGACGCAACACCAAAGGAACACTTCAGAGGATTGATTTTCATTCCGTAATACCTGAGTATATCAAACATTTTCGTCAAGCCTTGAATGTGGTCATTTGACTGCATGACTTCTCGAGCATGTCATCCACATAGATTTCCATCGTCCTACTAATTTGGTCTTTAAACATCCGATTCACCAAACGTTGATAAGTCACTTCTGCATTTTTCAATCCAAAAGGCATCACTACATAACAGTACAGTCCAATGTTTGCGACAAAACTAGTGTGCTCCTGATTTGGATTGTGCATCCGGATTTGATTATATCCCGAGTACGCATCCATAAATGATAATAACTCGTATCCCGCTGTCGAATCAACCAATTGATCAATTCAGGGTAAAGGGAAACTATCCTTAGGGCATCTTTGTTAAGATCTGAGTAATCTACGTAGGTCCTCCATTTCCCATTCGCTTTTCTCACTATTACGGAGTTAGAGACCCATTTTGGGTAGAGGGCATCACGGACGAACCCATTGGCTTTGAGTTTGTCCACCTCCTCTCTGAGAGCAGCGGATCTCTCTAGGTCCATGCCTCTCCTTCTTGGCTTCACCGACACGTATTTTGGGTCTATGTTCAACATATGACTCACAATGGTGGGAGAAATCCCACACATATCGAAATGTGTCCAAGAAAAAACATCCAGATTCGCTTGGAGGAAATCAGTAAGATCCTTGGTCATTGAGGGGTTAGGTTATGATCCAATCTTAAGTACCCGCGAGGGATCATCGCGGCTGATTGGAATGTCAACCGTTAGTTCAGCCGGTGCTACTTTTACTTCCTTGGTTTTCTCATCATCGTCCCTCGGATCTATGTCTCTATAGATTCGATCATGTTGCTAGAGCCAAGGCACGAGCATTACTTGTCAATCTTCAGTGACTCGGATGTGGATGGAGTTCTCCACGACTTTTCCTTTCTCTCTTCGTTGGGCCGTTCTCAGCTCAACCACATAACACGCACGACCAGTTGCCTGATCGCCATGCACAACGCCAACTCCTTTATCTGTCGAAAATTTCAAGGTTAAACACCATGGGGCCAAAGCTGCCCTAAACTCTGCCAAGACCGGTCGACCCAGAAACAAATTATATGGAGATCGACATCCAAAACGATGAATGATAAGATCCGCACCCTCCTACATTAAACTTATCCAAGTTTAACCGGTAATTCAACAAAACCCACTGCATCAGTAGCTGCACTATTAAAGCCATGAATATGGTCTTTAGATGGTTTTAGATCCTTTGTCTCCATCTTCGTCTGGTCATATGATTTTTTTGAAGATGATGTTAACGGAACTTCCACAGTCAATCAATATCCTTCTCATGAATACTAGCCCAATCATTGCCAAGATGACCATCGGGTCAATGGTAGGTGCCTCCACCCGATCAGCATCTCTACCTCTAAACACTATATCATCAGTCATCATTCACTGCTGCTTAGTTGGGGTCCCATCTTCCATGTTTGAACAACATTCAAAATCCACGTGCTTTAGGAAATTAGCATACCGCTCCATTTCTTGCCAATTCTTTTCTATAGAGTGAGGCCCACCAACTATCGTGCTTATGACTAGTCTACCTATAGTCCGAGCAGGTTCCTCAGGATGGCCCCGTGATTGGGGTCTGATGTTCCTTGTCTTCCTTCCTGCGGATTTTTGACAAACTCCTGTAACTTTTTCTGTCGAATCAGTTTTTCTATAGCGTTGTGGAGGTGCCTACAATCCTTGGTATTGTGCCGGTAAATCTCGTGGAAGTGGCAATACTTCCCAGTCCGCTTTTGTTCCTCAGTGGACTCTTTTGGGCATGGCTTTCGATATTGAAAAGTATTATAAGTCGATAGGTAAATATTTTCTAGAGATGCATTCAGAGGAGTGTATTCGTTGTAAGTAGGGATCCTTAGTTTGCTTCCCTTTTCTTTTCGGTATTTCCTCCTCCGGATCCTTTAGATTGCTCTGGCTTGTTCTGAACATTGACCTGGACCTTCCCAGAGTTATCACCAGATTGTTTTACAGCAATGTTGCTCTTCACAGTTTTCTTGCCAGGCGCTGGTGCATTGTCTCGCCTCATCCACCTGGCTTCCTCCTTTCTTATAAACTGATGCGCCTTTGAATAAAAACGTTCCTGAGTAGTTGGGAGTTTTCCTGCTAGCCAATCACCAAAATCTGAATCCAGATCTACCCCTCGCATCACGGCCATTAGAATAGCATGGTCATTCGGGTTGCTGACTTCAGTAGCAGCAACGTGAAATCTTTGTAAGTACTCCTTTAACGACTCACCTGGAGCCTGGATCACACTGGACAAGGACATCACGTCCTTGGGACGAGTGGGATGAATCCTGAACTGTTCCATAAATTTCGTCGCTAACTCATCGAAGTTGGATATAGACCGCGGAGGGAGTCGGGTGAACCACATGGTAGCGATTTCAGATAAGGTTATTACGAAGCATCTACACTTAGTTGCATCGTTTTCCCTAGCTGAATCCGTCATCTACTCGTATCTCATTACATGCTATCAGAGATCAGTCTTCCCTTCGTAGGCCGGAATAGTCGGCATGTTAAACTTCTTGGGGTACTCAACCTATAGGATAGCATCTGTGAATAGAGTGTGGCTCCTTGATACACCCCAATCATTATTAGATAAGCCTTGATTTTCCCTCACCAGCTATCTAACCTTAGCTGATAGGTCGGGGGTTTATATGGAGGGTGGCAAGTTGGAATCCGTCCTTCGGGACCATTCCACTTGGTGCCTCCTCGGTTAGCGATCTACCAAATGAATAGCTTTGGGACCTACTTCATTGTTACCTTGGTGAGTCGGTTGTCCAGCTTCCACTCGTGCTTCGGATCCTAAGTTTCCCTTTCCTACTTGAGTACGATTACCTTGGTGTAAGTGAGGGGCCATAGCTCCAGGCAGGGAACTTAGACCATCCCCAGTGGATCGTTCAACTACACCTATTTGCGTTGTTCAAGTTCTACGATGTCTATGCCTGGGTGGTTCATCAAACGAAGTGGAGCTGTCAGACAAGAAGTAGGCAGAGGGACTTCCTCCAACATCCTGATGTTGTCACTGAGCAAGCTGAGTCATGAAGTTGGCGTTCACTTGAATTTTCTCATTAAGCCGTCTCCTACTTTCCATGAGTTCTCTCATCAGCTCGTTGAAGTCCGTTCTAGTGACGACCTCTGTTTGGTTTAGGGCGGTGGTGGTCCCTGCACCTGGAGTAGCTTGTTGGTTGCTAGGTCCTACTTGTTGAACGCTAGCTGTCTCGTTAACGTCCACGTTGTGAGAGGCTGATCTGGTACGAGGTCTTCCCATTGTAGAGTTATTGGTAGGAACTTTGAGTAGAATCAATGGACTTCCTGTGAATGCCTTGGATCTCCTTTGAGGGATTTCTTCAATCCAGTAGCGACAAAGTAAATCCTAATAACCTGAGAATGCTTTTTTTAGTGAAAGCACTAAAATGTTAGCACTATAATTGGTCATTAACACTCTTAAGTAGGATTGTGTAGAGAGATTAATGAAGAATGTAAATTAAAACTGAGGAATAGCATGGTAGAATGTAATAAAAACTATAAGAAACGAGAACACCAAAATTATAATGGTTTGGAGTAACTGCCTACGTCCACTTGGATCTAATCTTTATTACTTCTTCAAATGATTGAATATAGATACAATCCGTATACCAACAACTTGAATAGAAGTTTTAATAGAAAAGAAATGAGTCTTAAAAATGGCAGAGTCTCCCCAGTGTTCTCGAAAAAAGGTCCATTTTCACTACGTCCCTGCCCCTCTATTTATAGACGAAGGTAGGCTGGACTTCCTCCACAGGCGCAGAAACAAGGTACTTCGTTCCATAATAGGCGACTTCTACGCACCGAGCCAGGCATGCCGAACGAGACACGCCGAACGGCAAATGCCGACCGAGAGATGCCGACCCATCATGTCTGGTCGGCGATCGATTATCAAATGACTCGAATTAAGCCCCAAAGAGACTCGGAGCAACTTGCCATGAAACTTGGAATGGAACAAAACCGAACTCCTTACTTTGGTGTTGATCTCCACGAATAAGTCGAATCCCCCATGTTGCTTTGAAATAGCTATATCGAACGCTTGTGCTGAACGAAGTTAGCCGAGCGACGCTTTGCCGAGCGATGCTTGCCGAACGACATTGCCGAACGAAGTTAGCCAAGCGGTATTGGCCGAACGATGTTGCCGAATGAAGTTAGCCGAGCAGTATTGGCCGAACGTCATTGCCGAGCGAAGTTAGCCGGGCGGTATTGGTCGAACGCCCCATGATCGAGAGGCTATTACCAAACAATCCCTCCTAGGAAATACCGACCGAACCACCTCTTGTCCAAATACACCGAGTCTTGAATTGGCCGAATGACGATTCCCTCTTCAAGACCGAGTGTTGATCTTCCCTTTAAGGCCAAGCAGTGAGCGGCCGAACCACCATGCCGAACTACCATAGCCGAGCCACTCTCGACCGGCCCACCACATCCACATTCCAATGTCGGTCCAACCTGCATGCTTGTGCCTCACAACCCTGCTGACTAACATCAGACATGGCGAACCAACTTGTATAGTATGAAACAAACCCAAATTACACTAGCCTCTTAAATTTCCAAACCGTCCTTAGTTTAAGTCCCATCCAGGTTCAACCATTGGCTCTGCAACTGTCGCATTATAGCCGGGCCACAGTACCAGGTAACAATAATTACATAATTTAAATAATTAGTAAAAAAATATTTTTTGTTTCAAAAATAATTTTTTATTTAAAATGGATGAGGTTCATATATGTAATATGTATAAGTTTATTTTATCAATTTAAATGTTTACATATGTGTGCAAATGTAATATCTCCCACTCCAAGACTCAGAAATGGACACTGCGATGCAACATTCAACATCGAAATCATTTTCTAATGACAAAGCGTGTTCGGTATTATTTTGCATAACATAAGTAAACACAGCAGCTAAACGATGATTTTTATCGTCACATTAAATTGTTTTACATAATTCATTACAACAACTTTAACCTAGATCGTTCCATGCAGGGGTAAATACTTATTAAGAAAATCAGAGTAGTGTGTATCCGAGATATGATGATCCAAATACCATGGCTAACTAGTTATAAATCCTAGACTGCACAGCCGAACTTCAAAATACTTTTATTCATATAATAAGCCTCCTACTCTGTCTTTGTAATCCTTTTCGTCCTTCGAAAAGACATGCATGTCTAATCCATAAATTCAACTACTCGAATAAGTATTCGTGAGTTTATCAAAAATAATAAAAATACGGGTTAAACAAAAAGTTTGGTATGAGTATAACCTTTACTATAAGCATCCATATAAGACCATGCCGCTAATGTGGAGTATACATTTGGCTGCCTTCGTGAATTATTTTCATGTCCAAATTTAGTGCCATTGTGTATAGTGAACTATCTTATTTTCATGCCTTCTGAGCTGACCTTCTATGCTGCAACCATTATGTTATACCAGTTTTCGCATTTTTTAACTTATAATATTTTTACCTTAGTTATCGTGACCATTTTAACCTCACATACCTATCCTCAAGTGCTATATATTTTCTTTGCATATCTCTATTTTGTTTTGTGTGTTGGCCCATTAATATGAGCAGACCCACTTGCACTCTGCCTTTATGTTCTTTTAGTTTCTTATTCTTGTTTCACGAGTTATAGCTGGCCTCATTTCCACTTTGATTTCATGTATATATTTAAGTAAGGCCTTCGTAGGTTATATTTTAGGGATAGTTTGGCTCACATCCTTGTTAAGTTTCAAAATAGAGAAAACATTCTCCTCAAAATAAACTTATGTTCTAGTCCTTATTTTCAAATCTACCTGCACAAAAAAACCCAAATACCCTTTACATTTTTAGCATTTCAAACGTGCATAACTTTCTATAGAAAATCGGATCAGCATACCGTTTTCACCAAAAAATCATAAATTTTACAATCTTTAAAATGAGATCCATTATTGATACAAAAAAATCATATTTGCAGTAAAGTTGCAATTGTTCCACATATTTGCAGCGAATTCTGCAATTTTTGAAATACATCAATTTTTCTTCAAATGTCAGCAATCATTCCATATAATTGCATACTTTTATGCAGACTTCTCTGCTATTATTCAATATAGTTGTAGACTTTTTTCGCCATTTTTAGCAATTGTATGAAATAATCATCAATTTTTCATTAAATGTCAGCAGTTATTCTATATAATTACAAACTTTTATTCAATTATATGGAATAACATTAGACTTTTATGCAAATATATGTAATAATTGCAGACTTCCCTGCTATTATTCCATATAATTACCGAATTTTCTGCAATTATTTCATATACTTTCCATTTTCTACAATTGTATGAAATAATCATCAATTAAGTGAAATAGTTGCAGACTTTTCAACTATTATTCCATATAATTGTGGAGTTTTTTGCAATTAAATGGAATAATTGCAGACTTTTCTGCCATTATTCTGGGTAATCATAGAAAAGTGCATCTATACTATATAATCGTAGAATTTTTTGCAATTATTGCATATAATTGCTGAATTGTCTGCAACGTACCATATAATTGCTGATTGTAGAAAATTTGAGAAATATTAAATTGGTATGCCCTTGTTTTTACATATGCACAATGTCACTCCTTAGAAAGATAATAAAATTTGTGATTTAATGGTGAAAATGGTTAGTTAATCCGTCATTTCTACAAAAGGTATTGCATTTTAAAGATTGATAATCAACGGGGTGTAAATTCTAATTATGGATGTGAGAATAACATCCACATATGAAGAACCAAAGTTCAGCCATGGAGCAGAGGGTATTTAGAGAAGATAATTGCTGTATTGAAAATAGAGATGTAATTTATATCTTCTTTTTGGGGAGGATGTTTTTTGTATTAAGTTTGATATAGGGACATGTCCCTTATTTTCACTATATTTTACTTGGCCAACAAGGATTCGATGGCTCTCTTGTAATTAAATTAAAAATTTATTTATTACTTGCTTAAGTAACTACTTATATCTAATACAATTTAGCCTTGAATTCCTATTACCTAATTTCATTCTTTTCGGTTCTCTTTTCAGAAAATGTTAACACCATAATTTAATTTAATTAATTAATTCTCTTCTTAATTAATTAGTGCTTTCTTTCACCAAATAATTCATATAATAAAAAAATTAATAGAAAAATCCCCAAAATTCACAAAAAATAACCTTTATCATATTATATCTCATATAAAAATTTAATATCAAAATAATTATTTTTATTATTTTTAAGAATTAAGTAGATCCAAAATTAATCGTTTTCCAACTTAGAAATTCATAAAATATTCATATTAACTCCAAAAATTATGAAATTAAAAACCAATCTCTATTACATTATTAAACATATCATAATAAAATTTCATGGAATTTGAAGATGATTTAACCATGATTTACTCTAAAATATGAACTGATTCACCTTAATTAAATTTTAAACCATAATTAAAATAATGTTCAATCATCCGAACACACTAAACATCATCCAAACATTCATTTACAATAAAATCTAAATTTAAACATCCAAGGGAGGGTTTTAAAGAGAGATTTTACTCACCTAGCTTAAGAAAAATTGTTTTAGTCTTCTTTCCTTCTTAAATTTGAAAGCTTGGTCTTTTCTAGCTTGAAATTTATTCTTCTTTAGAAAATGTTAGTTGGCCTTGATTTTGAGTTCTAGGGATTTTTTTTGTGTGAATGAAAATGAAATGAAGATGGAATGAGTGGTTAGTGCTAAGGAATATGGGTTAGTATTTTTCGGCTTTACTAACTTGTTCCCTCAACCAAATCATTCCCATTGAAATTCAAATGGTTTGTTTTCAGTAATTAAGGTCAATCAAAATTGCACTAATTGCCTTTGCTCCATCCAATTGACTTTTTAAAGCGACCCTCACTTAATTAATTAAATTTTCCTTAAGCAATTCTTGCAATTAAATCGCTTTATTCATTTAATTTATGATTTATTCATATTATTAGTTTAGTTTAATTTAATTTTCCATATTATAGACCCTCCAAAATATGGGTTGTTATAGCCTCCCTTCCTTAAAAATTTCACCCCAAAATTTCGATAAGAAAAAAAATTACATTAACACCCTAAAAGTGTAAATTCATAATTTTATAAGTACACACAAGTACAAATGTTACACTAACACTAGTACCCTATTAATGTGAATTATCAATCATTAAGCATAAATTATTAGTGCAACTACTAACATACAATCATCATCCAAGAATATAACCCTACTAGTCCATACAATAGACAAATGAAGCACACTGTTTGTCTCACCTCGTAAAATTAACGATAATTAATAAAGGATTAATGTGGCCCCAAAAATATAATTTGAGAAAACCTTGGAATTCGGTTACGAACTTGCACCATCTCGTTCGTGGTGATTTTCTAAGCAACTCTTGTATTTAGATTTTTTTTGATCGGAGCTCAAACGAAAATGTTATTAGCATTTAAAGTTTCAAAAGCAAAAATAATAAAATACGAAAAAAGAAAACAAATAAACATTGAATGTGGAACCCGATCAGTCGACCCCTCATTAGGTTGGTCAACCAACTATAAGGGAGCAATCGATCAACGCGTGGCGGCGACTAGGATTTGAACCTTGGCCAATGGCCTAAATTTAATTATTTTAATCTAACGGTTATGAATGATTTGTGTGCTTATAAATAAAGGCCTAACCCCTCACTTCTCTTCTCATATTTTCTGATTCAAGCAATGAAGCTATGTCATTTCCCTCTTCTCCACTATTTCTCAAAATTATAGAACACTACACACACACATACAAGTAGGAGAAGGGTGGAACATAAAAGAGAATAAGCAAATCAATATTGCGAAAAAATGTAAATTTCAATCTATATTCCCCTTAATGTCCAATCTCTTCTCAGATCTATAATTCTAATAATACGTATATACCTTGTAATACATATTCTTATGGATTAGAATGGAAAAGAGAGTCAAGTAAAAGATTGGATTCAGATTTGGAGATTTGGAAGCTTAAAAGGGTGAGTGGGAAATTATATAATTTATTTGTAACATTGAAATTTATCTCGTTGAATTCTTATTTAATTATTATGTTTAAATAAGATCTAATGAATTGTAGGCTTAAAGCAAACATATAGGTTTATTGCTTACATATTCAATAAAATATATATTGGAATAGAATAGTACAAAAAACCTAATCTGGAAATTTGAATTCAAACCCAAATATTCATTACTGTAGAAGTTTTGTAAAGTTTATTCCAGATTTATAATTGGATTGTAAATCAGGTTGCCCTTAGAATGTGAATTCCTATATTTTGATTTATTTGGAGTTGGTTCCTTGTAATTTCCTTAAGTTATCCAATTCTAAAATATGTATAAAAATGCGTTGTTTGGATTAACAAGGAATATTCCAAAAAGGAAAAGAGATGTATAAGTTATGGATATTCATTTCCATACAATGTGTATTCTAATAAAAGAAAAGAAATAATTCCTTGTAATTTCAAACGAAGCAAAAGAACTCATTTTTTGTTAATTCATGGAAAATTATAGAAGGTTAGCTCTGATAAATTAAAATGTGGAAAGGAATGTTCTAATTTATAAATTAATAAATAAAGTAAAAATATATAGGTATATACATATAACCATGCTTAATGTTTAAAAATAGAAATATATAAATAGCTTAATGTATGAGTGTATACATATTAGTTATTAACAGCATAATAATTAACGGACTAGGATTTATGGACATTAATTACAAATTTAACGAGAAGTAAATTTGTGGTTAATAGAGTATTTAAAATGGAATTAAATGGGGACTGATTAGGTAAATTATTATGGCATTTATGGAAAAATGAATAGACATAATAGGTTGGTTTTGAAAATAGTAAATAAGTGTCATTAGAAAACTTAATATGGAAAATATGGAAAAATGAGCAGCCATAAAAAGTAGATTTTGAAACGGGTAAATAGATTAAAGAAATTAAATGACGATTAATTAGATATTTTTCAATTTTGGCTTTAATGAATAATTGTTATGGGCAATAAACATTATTAGACGTTGCAAGGAAACCAAAGGCTAAGTGTATAAATTAGAAATAATGATGTAGCAAAGAAGTAAGTATTAATACTATTAATTTAACGTTGGAAGCAATATAATTTTCATAGTAGTAATTTATATAGCTTAATTATACATTTAGGAAAAACGTGAATTAATGGGCCTAACTCAACACTTAGGCTTTGGGTGGTAGGTTTGGTTAGTGGGTTAGAATGCGAAGTTAGTACAAAATTACACAACAAAAGTCTGCCCTTCACCTAAAGATTGCCCGCAATTGTGATACTTAGTACTGATGTGGGACATTTCCTGCCATAGGACCCATGAGAAAGGGATATACGTTGCAGATAGGTAAGGGAAAGTATACTGAGGGATCACGTTGAATTTGAAGTGTTAAATGGCCCAATACAGTTTGGGGAATGGAGTCTACTTCATATCTAATAAGAGGTAGTAAGTAACCGAAAGAGTCATTTTCCTCGACTTATTTAGGTTAGTCTAAAAAGAATGTCAACTGTGAAAGGTCGAAGGGCTATGTCATCTACTATTACCTGTATTTAGTAGCAGGTTGGCATATAAGCTTTGATGCCCAATGATCCCAAGCATGCGGTTGCAAAGATTCAGGTTATGCCCTGAGGGATTTTGCTTAATACTGGTGTAGAATCTATATGAGAGACCACAACCTCAAGATAGATGGTTAGCTGAAAAATTGGTTGACTGGAGGTAGTCCAGCTAACCCTTAGATAGGTACATTATCACTACGAAAATTAAATTATATATTATATTATAAAGTCGCATATAGGAGTCATCGGCCTGTAGCTAGAACCGATAGACTAGACATTGCGAAAGGCCCACTTCAGAGACTTGAGGTAGTAATTGGCTAATGAGTCTGCCACCTCCCTATTTAAGAATAAGTGGTCGAGGTTTTGGGTAGTAAAATGTTTAGATAAATATGAATACATACGCACACATAATTACACCTTGAAGAAGGTTAGGTTACACATATCTTACGCGCACGTAGAATTAATGGATTAGCCGTAAACAATAGACATGACACTTAAACTAAAATCAATCGGGATAAATTAATGGGATGGGTAAGTATGCAATTTTCCAATCACCGGAACATTTTTTATGACTCCCCCCTCATAACAAACCATATGTTATACTTTGAAGGACTGGATACTGGAGCAAGACGGGAACTGCAGATGGTAAAGTATTCTTATTCATGCTCAGCATTGACAAGGCAATTTAACGTTTAAGGAATGATATTTTGAGGTAGTAGCCTTAGTCAATACGTATGATATATATATTTTCAATTCCACTAGTTTATATCGATCGCACTCTGATATTCTTGTTTTTATTATAGGTTACCAAGACCAACAATTCATATCTTAATGGACTTAGGTTTCGATTTAGTAGAAATTCAGACCCATTAAGGTACTGTTTGTCGTGTTGTTATGTACATGAATGTCTAAAACAAGTGGGGATAGTTTTTTCTAATCTTTTCCTCCACCTTTAGGATTCTGTAAGGCAGTAATTCTATCCACATAATAAATTTTAGCGTCATTATGCACCAACCAATCCATTTCCAAACTACCCCGTACCCTACGAAGTCAAATACATATGGATTGCAAATAAACAAGTATCCACACAAGTCAAATTCAAGGTCAGTGCACCTAACCCAAGAGTGGCATACCCACCGATCAGATTAATCATATGCAAGGACGTAATCAAATAGTTAGTTTCTAGTTCTAACTTACCAACCAAATATCTTAAAATGAAAAAGTAAGTAGTACCAGTATCAAATAAAACTCTAACTAGTATAATGGAAATCCAAATCCGTTCTTCCAAGCACACCTTTTTCTTTCTCTTTCATAGTTGGCGCAGACGAAGGTCCTTCCGTAGTGTAAATCTTTACCTATTTTTCCTCTGGACAATCCCTCTTCTTATGATCGTGCCTATTACAAATAAAGCACTTTGTTCTATCCTTGTTCTCTGGTTGGACACACTTAGTGGAGTAGTGCCTCTACTGGCCACAATTATGACTAGTAATGTCAGCTAACATTTGACTTTCGAGTTCCCCCTTCAAAAATCTTTCCTCCCTTTCAATTCTTCCCACCTTTCTAATACGTATTGAACCTTTTCTTCTGCCCACCCTTGAGCTTAACATTAGTTTTCTTCTCTCCTTAATACAAATCATCATGCCTCCCCATCATTTTCACCACCATATCAAACAGAGCCAACAAATAAGCCACCACCTTGTGATTCAACCCCCTCTTTAGTACTTGTATAAATTTTTCGTTCTTCTTCAGTGGAGTATTGGTATGCTCGCTTCCATATTTGACAAAGCATTAAAATGCTGGATGTATTCTGCCAAATTCATCTCTCCATGCTTAAAGTCTTTACAAAAAGCACTCTTCTGAGATTCGAGGATAAACTGAGCCCCGAATCACTCCTTAAACTACTCCCAAGTTATCTCCTCCTCTAGGACCTCATCAATTACATCCTCACACCAGCCAATGTATCCTCTTGGAGCTAACGAGAAGCCAACCTCCTTTTCTGAGTATTGTTGTATCCTAAGTCTCTAAAAATACGCTCACATACCTTCAGACAATATAACACTTATAAGGTAGAATCCTTCTTTGTAAACTCCTTTCCTTCCAACTCTTGAAATCTTTGTTCATTTTAGAAAGGTCTCCTTCTCTTACAACCTTCTATTTTGGATCAACAACTCCGGCTAGCTATTGCCTCATCATCTCCATCATAAATTAGCAGAACAAAGCATTTACATCCATTCCCCCTTCGACCGAGGTAGGCACTTGGGTACTAGCTCCAGTACGAACTTCCGGGGCTGTCTCCCTTCCCTCTCCATTAGTTTGTGTACTAACAACTCCTATACTAGTATTCACTCTCATACTTCCTATGGTCTATGGGGTTCGGATAAATCCATTCTAGCCTTCTACATAGGTAAGGTTTGTAAGAAATGGAAGTAAAGAGAGTAGAAACAATCATAGAGGGGTATATATATTCTCATATATATCTATATCAAAATGTAAGTACATTATATATATACACACACACACACACCCCCTTCCCAGAGATGTTCATTTCTTATTTAAGTCATATTTAGCTCTATTTTACTTTGGTGTTTACCTCAACTAAGTTCTGATACTAAGTTGTAACATCACACACTTTAAGACTCAAAAATGGATGCCGATGACGTTACGATCGTTACCGAAATCATTTTACAATGAGAAACGAGTTCGGTATTATTTTTCACAACATAAGTAAATAAAGCAGCTAAATGAAGATTTTTTTTCATTACATCAATTTGGTTTACATAATTCATTACAATAGTTTTAACCCAAATCGTTCCCACATAGGGGTAAATATATAATAAGAAAATCAGAGTAGGTTGTGTCCGCCATATGAAGATGTCAGCACCATACCTAACCAGAGATAAATCCAATATTACATAGTGGAATTAAAAAAACACTTCTATTTAAATAGCAAGCCTCCTACTTCATCTTCGAAATCTTTATTCATCCTTCCAAAAGAGATACATATCTAATCCATAAACTTGGCCTACTCAAATGAGTATGTGTGAGTTTATGGGAAATAATAAAAACATGAATTAGACAAAAAGTATGGTATGAGTAAAACCTTTATCCTAAGCATCCAAAGTGAGACCATGCCGCTAAGGCGGGCTGGGTTTTCTCCTTACTTTATCATCATCAATATGCATCAATATATACGACAACAAACTATATATATACATCTCTCTGTGTGTGTATCACAAAAAAAGCATGTGCATGTATTAAGCTAAGTAGTGTACCCTATACTTATCGTTCAATTGTAAACCAAGTCATTCATTCATCTATTTACCTAGTCTTTTGTTTTAGGCTATCCTCTTTTGTTTCGTTAACTTATTAAGTGATTAACTCCCAAAGGCTTTCTATCGCTAATTTATCTTTTGCTCAAACAATGTTAACTGGTGAAAATGCCGACTTAGTTTTCCATGGGAACCACCCTGGCTAGAGTCACCCAGACTCTTCTAATAGGTTGAGTGTATGCAGCCCGAATACATTCTAGCAAGCGTCCATACCATGCATCAATAGTCCCTCTTAGTCCCTGAACTGCGATCGCTCATGTTGTCAATTTATTTCAATTATAACACCACCCAGATGTTTTTGGCACTCTGCCATGGCACCCTTCAATAACTCCCTTTAGAGTATTTAAATTAACTAGGTATTAAACCTATCGTGGCACCTAACCATATACCATTGAATTTTAGACTGATAGTCATCGCACACTGCCATCCAATAACTCTATGAGTTCGTATGCATTTCGATCATGGCTTAGCCATTTTTTTCATTCATTGATGGAGAACCCTACACATTCTCTATATAAAACATCTTTTCCTTTATTTAAATGATACCCTATCATGTATTAGCTTCTCTAAGCTTGACATTTCAAAAATAAGCCAACATAGTTCTAACTTACAAAATCTTTCCTTTATTTCATTCTTATGAAATAGTTCAACAACATTTGAAAACGGCCCTTCAAATGCCCTAAGTATCCATTATTTACTTAGAAAAGTATAGATTACCAAGCTATTTCAAGTTGTACTTGATTGTTATGTTTCAGTTACCCCGTAGTTGCCGTGATTATGCATGGTTATCACGTACGTTGAATATTTCATAGCCGTCTTGTTTTGTTCAACAAATGTGTCGCTAGCGGTTGCGTGCAATCCCTAACCGTCGTGTGCTGCCTATTTAAGCCTTCGTGTGTTTACCCATTCCTTTTTAATTTTCTTTTGTATGTTGTAATTTAGACTTCTTGTGTTACCCCACTTTCATTTTTTTTATCATCGCTAATTAACATGTGCATGGCTATCCTAAATATCCATCGTGAGTTGTCCAAATTACGACCATCCATGTGTTAGTTCATTTATATTTGGTATAGATTTTGGTGGTGGGTATCGAAATAAAACAAGATGAAACCCATTAAACAAACTGTTCCTATCAATTCCTTCGTAAGTTTGGGTCTTTTCCTTCGTGTGATATATGTATGTATGTATATTGTGATATCCGAATTTTTGGATATCTATTAATTGGTAATTAACTGGATTTAATTTATTAAATTCGGATTTGTGAGTTAAACAAATATAATTCTGATAAATATCTAGATATATATATATATATATATATAGATTGGAAACTATAATAAAAAAGTAAATCTCTAGATAAATGAATAATATATTTCACTATTTAATTCAAGATAGAATATATATATATAAAGATATATATGTGTATATATATATATGCCATGAGAAGCAGAATATTTGGCAGTTATAAAAATGTGGATACATTTATATTTATCAAAATTCACATAAGATATTTTTTATTATAATATATATATATATATATATATATATTGTGATTAGGAAGCTATTGTTTTGAATTCAATATAATAATTTTTTTCAAAAGCTATTTAAGGATTAAATTCTAATTCATATATATATATTATTTATTTATTAAGGTATAATTAGATTTTAATATCATTTTTTTTAAAGTTATTAAAATAACAGAAAATGAATTAACAAAAAATATAAATCATATATATATATATATTAGACTAAAATGGGAAATTATAACAAAAAGTTTAATATACTCTTTTGAAATTTTACATAAATGAACATTTAAAACATATGTTCATATAAATTTGGAAATAATATTAAACATATATATAGATATGTGAAACTAAATTGAGATTATATATAAATACATATTAAAAATCATATTTAGCATGCAAATGACAAGTGTAACCATTTTAAAATGCATTAAAACATTTGTAAGAAAATAATTATATACATTTATATTTGTAAGCTTAGTATTACAAGTGGCAAACTAAATTTTCTTTAGAATTTAATTATGAATAAATGTAGAGAAGCCTGACTATGGATTTTCAGTTCAAAATTTCTCTCATCTTCTTCTATCTTCAAAGTAAAATCAAAAGAGAAAAATTAAAAACTGAACAACAGGCTTAAGTCTAAAAGCAAAGTTTAAAGCAAATCAAAAATTCAACTTAGAAAAATCAAAGCAAGATCAGATCATCTCAAAACTAATTCAAGTTCAAAACTTTTAAAATAAGCAAATCAAACAGTCATCTCAAACATCAACTAAATCAAGCAAGTTCAAAATCAAAGCAAAATTTTCAGTTTTCAAATATCAAGCTACTTCTCTGTTCAAAGGTGAGTAAACAAATCTTGTTTCCTCTGTTCAAATGTCTAAAGGTAAGTGATCATTTGAATGAAAAATTGTTGACTGGATATGTATGAGAATTACTGTGAGTAAACTTCAACTTAAAAGCTAAATCTTCTTTATATTTTGGTTGCATATGATAATCACAGTAGTAATGACTGTGAAATATTTTGCATGTATATAAAAATGTGTTATGAATGATATATATGCTTCTGCATACTGTGTATAGATGTACATGCCTCTGCTTGTTCAAAGGACCATAAACTCATTCAAAATTCGATTCTCTCTACATAAACCTTTATAGGACATGATGTTTAAAGAATATATGTTTGAAATAACTTGATTTATTTTTTAAAAACATTTTTAAGTATAAAAAACAATTAGTTTTACTGGAAGGAAAAGATTTCAGTGGAAACAAATTAAAATCAAAAAATCAATCATTTAAATTTCGTGTTTCGAATTCATAATTTGATTTGCATTTGATGATTTTTGATATAGATTTCAAATTTTTTACTGTTGTAGTTGTCTAGAATTAGCGAGTTGAACGTTATTGGGGATTTCATCTATTCCTAACAACCGGAGGGGAGACGGGCTTCGGGACTGGTGCTAGAGGAAGCTTGGGTGGTGTAATCAATGGAAAAATGGTCGGAGATTTTATTATGCATCCGAGTGACTGATCGAGGCGAGACTAGGGTTTAAACTCTGGTTTAGGTCGTGGTTGGTTTCGAGGCCAATGCGGCGTCGATGACGCGTCGAGTTGAATCGAAGTTATGGGAAAAGGAACGTGGAACTCAGGCGGAGGTCCAGGCACGAGGACATGGTCTCCGGTGGACGGAGGTGGGAGGTACGGGATGTTAGGTGATCGGGTTCTTCCTGTTGGGTTTCGTAATTTGTTCAATTTCGATTCTATGAGGTGGTTCGTGTTTCTGGGTAGTCGGAGTGTTAGAGGGAGTCGACTGTGACTTGTTAGCGAAGGCAAGAATGGCCGAAGCGACAGTGATAATCGGTGCATGTGCACGCGTATCCTTGGTACCTGATGTTGCTGTGTTGTTTCGACATTTGGAGAAGAAGGTTTCTGTCTCGAGTTTGGTTTCGGGAAATTCTGGGTTTGGTTCGAGTTAGTACGTGGTTTATTCACGAGTGAGATTCAAGTTTTAAAGTTTTAAGGTTTTAAAAAAAATTGGGAAATTAAAGTAGATAAACAAGATTCCAAAGTAATATTGACTAAGTTCTTAAGCAAAATGTATAGATTATAAAAAAATTAAATTGTTTTGGTTTGGATAAATTAAATATTAGGTTAATAATCTCTAATTGTTTCCAAATAAAGGGATGTGATTAATGAAAGGGATTAAAAGATAATTACTTAATAAAAGTAATTAAAGGATAATGAATGAATGTAATTAATTAAAGTATTAATTAATTTAAACGATTAATTAATTAAGATAATTAATTAAAGGGTCGGATAATTGATATAAGTAATTAAGGATAATTACTCAATGAGATTAATTAAAGCTTAATTAATTACTAAAGGTTAACCAATTAATGTAAGTGATTAAGAAAAATTAATTACTTAAATGTTAGTTACTTAGTGTAATTAATTAAAGGTTAATTAATTTAAGGATAGTTAATTAATTAATGTAAATTAATCAAGGTGATTAATTAATGTGATTAATTAAGAAATTAAAGGTAATTAATTTAATTTATTTGGAGATTAAATTAAATAAATTAGGAATTGAACAACTAATTAATCTTGCTTATGGATGATTAATGCCTTGGATTATTTGATATCTCTGATATGAGATTTATAATGCTATGTGATATGATATGTTTGGATTGAACTGTGACAATATGGATTATCTATCTGTAATGGAATCGTTATGTGAATATAAATTGAATTATATGATTAAAAGAGGTATTGCATTCAAAGAGACCGGGGTCCGGTATCAGCAAATACCCGAAACCACTTCGATGTGTAATCTACAATAATTATTTATGTATTTGACTTTGGAATCATATAGGCTGGAATGGAATAAATTAAGCCATTTGAATTGAGTAGTAGTTCTTAAATCTTGTTTCGTAATAAGTGATTGACTATAACAAGTTAAGAACTTGTAGTGAAGTATGAGTTACCCCGGGTTTTCAAATATGTTTATATCTTAGTATTTTAAATTGTATGGCATTACCCATGCTGGGTTCCAGCTTGACTCGTGTGTTACTTTAATGTAATGATCGGATCAAACCGAGTATTACAGATTTTCAGGTTATGACGTTCTGGAGCTCAGGAGGCGAGCTGGATGGCAGGAACGTATGGAGTATATTCCGTTGTGTAATAGAGTTTGTATTGATGATAGTCTGGGACAAGTTGTTACAACTGTCCAGTTTATTTGAGCATTGTTGAACTCTGATATATTGTATGTAAACTAACAGATACAGCTTTTCTTTGTATAAATGCTATTGTGTGATATTATATTTTGATCCGCTGCGAATGCAAGATTCGATGCTGTTGTTTTCTGTTCTTCTTCTACCTTCTTATTTTTTCTCTAACAATCTGAAATTTACGGCGTTCGATTGTTCGACATTTGTACCATGAACGTATTAGTGTCGAATTTTCGAGGTCGAAAATTTCGGGTCATTACATTTTTGGTATCAGAGCAAGGTTAAGCGAGAACCTTGGCTCTGGTAGGTTTACTCATTAAGGATAGGGTCAATAGTACCCTAGAATGAGTTGAGTGTATTATTTATGAGGGCGTAATTGTTATTTTCTTATATAAAGATTTTAAAACAGTTTTAAAATTGGTCTTTATATAAACTTATATTTTGAGATAAAGAATAATTTTTCTAGTTATTATATACATTAAAGTAATTGTTGTTGATTATTGGAATTAAAGGTAATAATAAGAATTAAGTGGTAAAAGAAATACAACCATATAGGAATTGGATAATATGAACTATACAGATAAGATAAACTAGAAATGGGTTCAAACTTGAAAATAAAATCCTGAAATCTGTAGAAGTGTTTTTCAAAATGTTAAATTAAGTTACCCTGATTTTATTTTTCTAACAAATTATGAGATAATATAATAGTGAATTGGTTTCCAGATAAGATAATCTTGGTTGTTATCATAAAATGTTTGTTGTGTCTAAATAAAGGGGTGTTTATTTTCTAAAATGAATAATGATAAAGCAAATGAAATATTTTAAGGAACTAACAATTTAGATAAGCATGACTTGTAAATTGGAAGAGATTTAAATTGTGAAGTTTTAAATCTAAGTCCAGAAAACTTAAATTGTTTTAAAAGTGTTAAAAAGATATAATAAATAATATTTTTAAATGTAGAGATCTAATTTTAAAACAATAGTTGATTTAAATTTTTTAAAAGGAATTTGTTTTGAAATTAAAAACCAAGAGTTGTTTAAAATTTAAAGTATGACTTGAAGTGCAAAAGAAATGAATATGTATATATGTGGGATATACATAATAACAAGTTGATTGGAAGTAAACACTAAGTGTTGAGTTTTGAATTTTCCCTAAAATGTAATAAGTTTTTGAACTTATAAGTAGATATTGATAAGAAGTTTAAAATTGAAATGCAGAATTCAAATTGAGTAAAGTTGACTGGATTAAGTAAATTGAATTTAACTTAGGGGAAGTTAAATAAGTTTAACAAGCAACCTGAATTGGAAATTTCATGATGAAATTGAGATTTAACTTAGGGAAGTTAAATGGTTGGTTTGAATGGGAGTTATGTGTTATCTGAAAACAAGTTTGAGATCAGGAAAATAGTAATGGATGCTATTAATGAATGTTTTCAATAATTTGGATGTTTATTTACTTTGACTTAACCTGATATCATCCTATTGTAATTAATAATCTATGAAACTGACAATTGGATTATTTTGATTGAATTAAGAAATATATTAAGATAAAATATTTCCATTACTAAAAATTAAATAGAAATAAAACTTTAATTGAAAATTATTTAAATGATTTTGATTTTTAGAAATACAAATTGGAATTAAGAAATGGAATCACTTTGAACTTAAGATTTAAATGTAAAAAAAAAGAACTTGCAAACTGAAAATTTGTTAAGAACTGGTTTCGAAGATAAAATTGGGTAATAAATTGGATTTCAAAGATTAAAATTGTTTAAAGATTTAGGTTGTTAAATTAAAATTTTAACTTGAATTTATATAATTCGAGATGATTTAAAAATTGAGATTGGAATTGAGATAAATTCAAATGAATTGAATTAATTGGAAGTGAGATTGAAGTTGAATAAGTTTAAATTCAAATGAGAATTGATTTGAATTTGGAAAAGGGATTGAGATTATTTAATTTGAATTGAAATAAAATCAATTTAAATGAAAGTGGAAATTTAAATTGAAGTGACTGGAAAATTGAACAAGTTTGACTCTGAAACTATTTTTGAATAATTTTTTTTAATATAAACTGTTTTAAATCTATTTTCCTAACTATTCACTATACAACCTTTCTTTTTAAAAGCAAACTATCTTATACTTATTTTACAATTATTTTGGAAACTGATTACTATTTTATATCTGTTTTATAAACTAATTACTATTTCATAACTATTCTACAACTATTTAACTATTCTACAACTATTTAACTATTCTACAACTATTTTATAATTACTTAACTATTTCACAACTATTTTACAAATAATAACTATTTTTCGACCACTTATCTATTTTAAACTTGTTCAAGCTATTTTCTAAATTCAAGTGGTCAGAGTGCAAACTGTTTATAATTGAAGTGATAACCCAAATGGAAACTGAAGCAATTGTGAATAAGCAAATAGAATTAAAATGAATATAAAACGTAGGATGTATGTATGTTATTCTATTTGCATTATGATTTGATCTGTATTCGAGCACAGAATTTCAAGATAGTATATCGATACGAGTTGAGATTTTTCACTCGATTTTCGATGGCGAACCATGGATAAGAACTTTTGACTGATTTTGAGAATTCTCTATCATAGTTATGACTATGCAAGAAGAATGACGGTTTTTGATCAAGGAACCAGATCTGAGTCCGCACTTGGAAGTCGGGTGGACGATACTAGTTCAGAAGTGAAATTATGTGATCGAGTGAGCGATCGAATTTGATATTGCGTACGAATGGTATATGTACATCTTACATCCTTGGAATGGATATGGGAGATTTTGATAAGAAGGGTAAAATGATTTTTGAAATGGAAAACTATATTTTGGAAATATATGATGAATAAAAGTAGAAGTTGGATATTTCTATGATTGAAATTCACTTCATGAAGAGTAAGTGATATGGTGAATAAATTTATAGGGGAAATCAAACTTTAATATTTAATTTGGTATAATAAATTTTTATATGTTTATTATATATGATAAATTTCCCTTGTTGAATCTAAAACCAGAAGAAAGATTTTTGAAAATATTAGAAGTGTAATAAGGAAATTTATATAAGTCTAAAGTGATCCAAGATTTTTCAAGATTATATATATATATATATATATATATATGATTTTATGAGAATGATTTTGGGAAGAAGGTTTTGGAACGTATGAATTTTGGAAAGGCTTTTGATTTTTGGAAAAAAAATCAATTTTGGGAATTTGGAAAGTCTAGTTTGGAACTATCGATTTGAGACATCGATTGTTGTGTAAAGGAGATTATTATATGAATCATAAACAGTATGATTTGGAAGATACTATACGTGTATAGTATAAAATGTTTTGAGATTGGCTCTGGGGAAAAAGGCGCTCCCATGAAATGAACTTCACAGGAGATCCATGGGATGGTTCTACCATGAGCCCTAAGGGGGGCTCTAAATTTTATCCTGGAAGGAAGTCCGGGCAAACTGAAGTTCTCAAGGATTGTGTGTGGGTAGCGAAATTCGAGGGCGCTGATGCCTATAGAGACATTTGGGTTATGTTGTGAGGATAGTGTAACTCGATGTCACTGTGATCTACTGCGGACCATAGCGGAAATCGTGTGGCCGTGAGAGCCAACAGTCTAAGTTTGATTTTGCCAGGATGGCAACGTAACATCGGTAGACTGCGATTTATGAAGACATAGCAAAAGTCGTGTGGCAGTGAGTGCCTACCGGCTACATTGGGATTCGACTGATGTAGTCTGCGATCTATGTAGGAGTGGAGAAGTTTCATTTGGCAGCGAAATTCGAGTGCGTTGATGCCTACAGTTACATGGATTTTTTCCGTGATGGCGACGTAACCCTGGGTGTAGCTGTGAACTATGGCGGGTTCCACGGCATAATCGAGGGGCGCGGAGTGCCTACTGTTATCTGTGGTTTTTCTGGGATGGCAACGTAACCATCGGGTTAACTACGACCATGGAGGGGTGATGATTTCCAGAGCATTCACACCAAAAATATTATCTATATTTTTTAAAATGTTTTCTATATTTTCACCAAAATATTTTTCAAGTATTTTCTCTAGGTGTTGAAAACGGGCTTACTAAATACTTATAGATTTTTCAGTCCTACGCCTGATCAACGTATGACCGAATTTCTGTGAGAATAAGGATGGACTTATTGAGACAACGAGTTATAAAAAGTATTTTTATAAGTTATTTTTCGCAATAATATGTAGATTTTGAAGAATTTTAAAAAATTAAAATTAAAAGTGTTTGTTGTTAAAATGTCCAGAGAATAATTTAACTAATAATAAGATTTTAATGAATTCTGGTTTCGTTCCTTTTCGGGGACAAAAAGATTCAAAGGGGGGAGGAATATGATAACCCGAATTTTTGGACATCTGTTAATTGGTAATCAACTGGATTTAATTTATTAAATTCAGATTTATGAGTTAAACAAATATAGTTCTGATAAATATCTGGATATATATATAGAGATTGGAAACTATAATAAAAAAATAAATCTCTGGATAAATAAATAATATATTTCACTATTTAATTCAAGATAATATATATATATATAAAGATATCTGTAACATTCCCGTTTTTAAATCAAATTTAAATTAGTAAGTAATTTAATTTTTGAAATTAAATTGTGAATTAATTTGGTATTTTCCAAATTTAATAGATAATTGTTTGTTTATTAATATAAATGAGTATAAATATGATTTTAAAATAGAATTTCTAATTGGAAATTCAAAAATAAATATTTTGAGATATATATTAATTATAAATTTAATTGTGGATTCATTTGAAAATGGGAATAAAAATATATATAATTTTAAATAAAGGATTTGATTTGGAAATCTAAATATATATTTATAAAAAATATGTTTTGTTATTTTATTTTAAATTGAATCTTGGAATTGAAATTCAAAATAAAAAATCTTATAAATATATTGGGTTTGAAAACATTTTCAATTAATAAAGATTTGTTTTCTAAATTACATTAAATAGACATTTTGATTTGGAAGTTATATTTTGAAATTAAATACAAAAAAATTTGAATTGCTATTTAAAATTTATAAAAGTATAAAATATAAATAATAGAAAATGCATAAGTATAAAAAATATGTTAATATAAAAAAGGAATGTTTTGTAAATACATAAAAGTATAAATAAGAAAAACATAAAATAATTTATAAAATGAAAGGGTTTGAAAACATAAATTTTAAATTAAATTAAACAAGGGTTTAAATACAAATCTTTTACATTTTAACATTTAACATTTAATATATATATATATATATATAATTTACAAGTGCAAAAGTATTATCATACAAATTACCATTTGTAAGCAATTTAAACATGAAGATCAACAAGTGTAAAGATTTTAAAACATGCATTGAACAAATGTCATTTATGTCTCCCTAGTTTTAAAATAATGAATAAAGTGAAAAATCAAAGTTATTTAACCTACAATTTTCTTCTCTTCCCATTTTTGTTCAAAAATTTGATTTGATTCAACCAAAACCAAAAACTAAATCAACATCTGTATCTTAAATTCTTCAACTAAGCAAAAACTCAAACTTGAAAAAAAAAAAAATTAAATCAAAGAAAGAAAAGAAGATCAAGTCAGGAAATTCAAAATAAAGAAAAATGGAAATCAAAGCCTGGGAAAACATGCAAGTTCAGGCAAGTGTAACAACCCGGATTTTTTGTATTGATTAATATCGTCGTTAGACGATTAAATCTGGTTGCTAATTGCTGTTGGGGTTTTTAAATCAGCTGTGAATCCTTTGAAAATTTGTTAAGTATTGTTGATCTTTGCAAATTTGTCTCGGCCCATTTATTCTTGGTGCCAAATTAATTTGAGTTAATACCCGATCCCATCTCTATTTTCATTCACTTCAGAGAAACCCTAAAACAAAACAATCGAACGAAAATGGCGGCTCCATCTCGTTCTTTCGTTCGTTCCTCTAATTCAAATTAGGGTTTTCGTGTAATTAATGGTCGCCGACTTCAAATGCTCGTCCCTTGCTTCGCTCGATCTCGCAGGTGATTCCAGCGGCCGATGGTTGGTCGAGTTAGAGTGGACTAAAAGGTGAACTTCGACTACTTCAAACTGTCGAACGCCTCCACATGAACGAGTTTATCTCCGCTTAGACCAAGGTGAGTAATTTTAAATTACTCACATCTAATTTGATTTCATGCATATGTGATTTTGTGTTTCGGCCTTGAATTTTTGGTACCTGACTTCGGTCATGATTTCTTGGCTTGTTTTGAGTTTTGCTGATGTTGATTCTGTTATTGTTGTCTTTCGATGTTGAATTATTGTGGCTATGCTGATTTCGAGTTGACTTCGACTTGTTTTGTTGTGTGAACTTCTGGCTTCCTGTTGCTCATTCATTCCGGTAGCTTGAACTTGTTGGAATTTTTCTGTGCCTTGTCTGGTTCGTTGGTTCATATATACACCTGACATCGACTTTGCAATTGCTTTGTGTATTGGTATCGGCCATTATGCACTTGTTTTACTTAAGGCCTTGACTTTGTATGCTCTGCATATACTCTCTAATACATGCATATTTGTTTGAACTGTACACTGGGTTTGATTTTCATGTTCACTGCGTGGTTTTGAGTTATGGTAGCACTCGAATCTTTCTTGATTCACTGTTGCTACCTGGTCGTCATTGCGTACATGTTGCAGCTTGATTTTATGTTGTCACTGCTTGCATACATGTTGAACCCATTTTTGGCTGCGTCACTGCATATAATTTCATTTTTGTACAAATGTACATCTCGTCCTTGAACATGATTTTGCAATGTGACTTGTTTGTCTCGTCTTTGACTTGGTTATGATGTTGGTCTCTCGGCTATGAATTTTTGTGATACTTTGTATTGACCGGTAGCTTTGATTTTGTGATGTTGCATCACCTGATGTTGTCATGTTGCCTGACTTTTGTTGCCTCTGTTCATTGAGCTCCACATGTTCACTGGAACATATGTTTTCATTTGAAGTTACATTGATTTCGACCAAAGCCGAGCTGCCTTGGTTATGAGCATGATACACTATAACCTGGTCTGGTTTGCATTTGCATTTGCACTTGCTTGATGTAGAGCATTATTTCTGGTATCAGTTCTCGACCTGTTCACTGTCGAGTTTTGCATTTGACATTGTTCATTTCTGCACCTTGTTGAGTCTGATTCTTGCATTTCCCAGTTTCACAGTTGCATTCCATGTATATATGTTTATAACTGAGCTCACCTGTATTGGTTCTTGTAGTCATGAATAGTACACTCGTCCTTCATGCAAACTTGTTGGGCAATTTTAGTTGAAGTATTTTCGAGTTTAATCATTCAATGTAGCTGTCTCGACCAATTGAGACAGTTTACAAACTTGTTTATAATAATTTGGTCTTTACCATGCTTTATTGAGTTGTTTTGAGGCAATGTACCTCGAGACAGTTTCACTTGCGTATGATCAGGTCCATATTGCATTTGCACTTTGTCACTTGTTAGAAACTGATACATTGCATTATTCATTTGCATTTGGTCTTGATGTATACTTCACTGTGCATTAGTTCACTTGAAGAGTAACCTTTGTGCATTGTTCATGTCAGTTGAGTTTGACTTTGCTTCATTTGGTATAGATATGTGTTGAGACCTGATTGTTGTATGCCTCTGTTGTAGTGTGAGTTGCATCCATGGTGCACTTGTAGCTTTTACTCTAGCCTGGTTTTCTTGAAGATCAGTTCTAGTCATGATCACTTGATATTGTCACAGATTTGTACACTTAAATTGGTCCATTGTGGATTGTTTATTCATATAGTTTGGTATCCCTTTTTAAGGAAATTTGCAAGTATTGTACCTCTTGTGTCTGCACTTTGTTAACCTATCTTGTGCGATGGCATTCTGGCCTTGCTTGTATTATTTATTTCCCTGTTGCATACAAGTTATACCTGATTTGTTGTTGCATGGTACTGAAGCTGCTGTCCTGTATTGTTTAGTTCATGCATCTTGTTGTTCTTGCCTTGCCGTATTGCCATTCTTTTGGTGCAGTTTCATTTTATTTTCAGTTGTGTTGAGTCATGACAGTCGTGACTTGACCATTGCAGTTTCGACTTGCTGTTAATAAGTGGAGTTGTGATGATTTCATCACTGTAGTGGCAAGGCAGTGCACACAAGCGTGTACTGCAGCCACACAGTATTGCTTTTATTAATTTTCTATTTGCTTTTGATTTATTAATCTTTTGGCGTATTCCAGAGGCTGTAGTGGCGAGGCAGTACACGCGTGCATGTACTGCAGCCTTACCCGTGTTGACCTTTTAATTGATGTTTCAATTGTTTGAATTGATTCGTGTTTCCAATTCAATAATTTGAATTTGTTGATTTGTTGTTTAACACCGTTACGTGTTATATTTACCGTTATCCGATTTCCTTATTTAAGAATCGGATAGGTAAATTTATTGTGACTGTCGTCTAATTTTTATTTAATTATTATTGCTTCTGTGCACTAATAACTGAGTTTGAATTAGACTGACCCGTGTATTATTTTCTTTAAATTTAATACTCGAGTCAGACCGAGTATTTACAGGTTGTTGATATCTTACTTTGGGTTGCTGCTTGAGCTATGAAGTCTTTTCATATCATTTGGAGTAGTCATTGTTATAGTATAGGACGTTGTATATTCATGTATATTATTCACGATAATGTACTTGTATGTGTAACTTCCAGTGTCGACAGTTGTAGTTGTATCATATGTACCGTATCACATGTATTGTAACTGACATCAGTTATATATATATACGAGACTTTTTGTTATCCGTGTTCCGCATTTAGATTATCTGTGTTATTATTCTATTAATTGTCCTAAACTATTATGAACCATCGTAGTTCGTTTTATACTGGAATTGGGTATGTCGATGGGAGTAAATAAATAAGAGATGAAAAACAAAAATATATACCACTCCTATCGAGATAACCAATACTAGTGTAAGGCCTAACTACGGATGGCCGCTCCTATCTAGCCTTATTCTTCGTAATAACGGACAGTATTTCTTTTAATACTCTTTGTTATTGTAAGCATAGAGGTGGGGCGTCACAGCAAGCAAATTCAAACATCAAGACATCTTAAAATCTGAAGCATGCAAATGTATCAGAATCGAGCAAACCTGAGCAACAGCAGATCAGGCAAAACAAAATCAAAGGCAAAAAAAATGAGACCAGATCAAAAATTTATTTAACCTGGAAATAAAAAACAATGGCAAAGAAAGGAGAAATCAAATTCAACACTATCAAGCTGAAATTCTTCAATCTGGAATTTGATTCAGAGGGTTCAACTCAAACATGAGATTAAAGAAATTAAGAGACCAGATTGAATTCGACAACAGTTATAGATCAACTGCCATCTCATATCCAATTTTTTTTAGGCTTGCTTCTCCGTTCCTATTTGTTCAGCAAGTCAGGTGAGAAAATTTCTTAAACTATATATATATATATATATATATATATATATGATTTAGTTTACATGTGATTGATATTGAGCATGAATGTGTATGCATATGCATGTATTTATGGCTGTGTACATACAAGTATAGGTCTATGTTTATATATTTACAATATTTAAAACCTGTTCAAAAAGAAGAAAATCAAGCAAAATCATCCTATCAAAATGATTTCAGGTTTCGCCTTCTAAATGAAAAGAGATTGTAATCATGCAAAGACAATTTTAAAATTGGTTTCGAAAATTTATATTGAGTAATTAATTCGAAGATTGGAAAATCAGTAGAAAAAATGGAATATAAGTAAAAATTTGATGATCATGATTATAAGTTTAGATCGTACCACTAGATTTGTAATGGAAAAATAAGAACTTTGATAATAAAATCAAATTTTTAATTGTAATAAAGGTGAATTTTCGAGTTGATCGGAATTTCTATTTTCGTCGATTCTCGACGTTTGGCGAAGAGTGAGGCGTCGAAACTGATGCTGAAGGAAGTTGGAGGAGTGAAGATCATCAGAAAAATAGTCAGTGGACTCACTAACCACCGTGGTGGTCGGTATGTCAACATTTAGGGTTTTTAACCTAGTTTAAGAAGATGTCGGAAAATGGATTCGTACGACGTCCATGGTGGATCGAAATAAATGAGACACGGAGGAATTGAAGCAGTGATGAATGGAGTTGCTCTGGTCAAGGTAGCGTGGTTATGGGAGGACGAGATCGTTGGCGCGAGTCAATTTTGGGGAGTCAATGTTTTGTTCCAGGCGAAGTCAATAGGTTAAATTTCGATTCCAGGTTGAAGTCGACAGCCTGAGTTTTCATGATGATAAGAGAGGTTGTCGACGATGTATCAGAGGGCACGGCGATGGCCAGAGCATCGTCGACCAGTTGTACACATGCACACTTATGTGTGTGTATCTGAATTTAAAAGTGAAATTGGGGAAGAAATGTTAGCCTCGGGTTCGTGCTCGTGTAAGTACAAGATAGGCTCGAAGTAGATGATGTTGCACAAAGTATCTCGGGTAAGATTAGGTTTTTGCTCGGGTATTTTCAAGCCTGGCTCGGGTTGCTTTCGTCTATAAACTATGTTTTCAAAGCAAACAGGAAATGAAGTTTTAAGACAAAGTAAATGTTTAACCAAGTTTTTAAAACAAAGGAAATATTGAACAAGTTTTCAAGAATTAAAATTTTAAAGTTAATTGTTTTAAAATTGTTTTGGGTGTATATAATTATGTATTAAGTTAATTATCTCATTTAATCTCAAATTATTTTCAAAAAAATAATGAAATTAAGAAGTAATTAAGATAAGGATAACTAAACTTAATTAAATAAAGGAGCTTAAGTGTTTTTGAATAAATTAGTTACCTATATTTCTTTTAAATAAGATTTAAAAGATAATTAAGTAATAAATTAAGGTAATGATTTATCTTTAAAGTCTTGGGTAATTAAAGATAGGTTAATTAAGTAATAATTAAAGGGATAATTTCTTAATTACTTAAAGAAAAATTAATTAAGGTGATTGATTAATAAATGTGATTAATTAAAGGTTTACTTACTTAATTACTTTGTGTAATTGATTTAAAAGCTAATTAATTAGTGTAATTTATGAAGGATAATTAATTAAGGTTTACTTACTCCCATCAATGTCACCACCTCTAAGCTACCGGGGAATCGATTTCCCCCAATACACGTAACTCCATTACACTCGAGAAGGAACCCACAATGCCAACTCGTTGAAGTGCTGCATCATCTACATCCATACCCACCTCTCGATCGTAGTGTTGGCCACTTATACATGCGTCAGGATTCTCCATTCGAACTGTATCATGTTGCATCACTATTCATGCATACTACGACTCCTGTTGTGCCGGATCACTCCTATCAGGCATCCTTGTAGATGCTGCGCCACCGTAGAACCTCCATGAGTACCATTTGTGAAAATATATTGCCTCTAGGCCGTTACCCGCTTTCAAATTGGGTCAATAATATTTACCCAACACTCCATCGACCCAGCATTCGCTCCTAGAGAACTAGCTTCCCTACAAGTCCTAAATACACCCAAATGCCCTTAAATAGGTCCTCAAATAATCAATGTTTATATATATTTTTATTAGTAAATTTGTGCTTTTGGCTGAGGTTCACACTATGCATTTTAGACATCCGTCGGTCAACCACTAGCCCTAACTGGTCGATTGCCAAGGTCAGGGTTGACTGGTCTCTATTTGTTAACTGTCGATTGTCTATTATTGATTAATCTATGTCGTTAGTAGTTATTGGTGAACCTTAATTACCAGATGATCAGTCCATATTACAACTTGCAATTCAATTTAGGTTCACTGATTTTGGGTTTGCAAATTTAATAATAAAGCGATGTATAAATCAATACAAGTTTAACAATTTATAGATGTTCAATTCAGTCCAGTTTGCATATTCCAGTTTAGGGTTTTATATAGTTCGAATTAGATTTCTAGCACCCTAAATCAATTACAGTGGACTAAACTAACTGTAAAAATCATCTTGCTAAAATTGTTCCCACTCGCCTTAAAACCAAGCTCTTCTTATCCGCTTTTGCCAGAGAATCTCCCCTCCGTGTGTTACCTCTGCTTGCTTCATCTATCTCCAACTGCTTATATTCTTCTATGTTGATTTTGTTTTGATTTTTAAGAATTTTAAGGTTTAGAGAAGAGGGAAAATATTGACAGAGCTTTGTTAATGTGTTCAATTAAGTGAGTTTTAGGATTAAATTAGGCTAGAATTAATACGGGTTGTAAAATAGTTTAGGCCGCTAGATTTAGTCTAGAGAATCTACACTGCAATCATGTTCACTTATCAAAACATTCGAACCCAAGCAAACAACCATAGCAGTTCAAACACATCATCGGTTTTCGGTAGTTGCTTGATTTTACACAAGCACGGTCGACTGCTTTCCCATTATGGTCGACCGCTACCGGTCGACCGTCGACTCCCTTGGGTCGACCGGTTACCTTGTTAATTTCTGAAGTTTTATTTTTTATTTCTTACTCTATTTATGATTCTTCCAACCCTATAGCTTCTCCATATTAACACCTATTTTGAAGTGTTACATATGAAAATCATTTAGAAAATCACTACAAACGCAATGATGTAAGTTTCGTAACCAAATTCGAAAGTCTATGAAAATTTTCCTTTTAGTCCATTTTTACTTTAATTTAATTATTAAATTTTCTCGTTAAATTTTTGGGGTGTCACATTCTTCCCCTTTAAAAGTATTTCGTCCCCTAAATCTCAAAGGACGGAAAGACGTAAGTCATACACACAACAACTAATATCTATAATCATCCACCCATCCATTATAAATGGTAAATCATTGCCCTTAGAAATTTTATAATGCATTATGTACTTATATATGCAATGTGAAATGCGTGTAAACTTATTCTAATACAAAAGAATAGGCGGTCTGCTGACGCAGTCGATCTTCTATCATGAAATGCTTATATTATATATCCAAATGCATGCAACATCCTAAATAACTATACTTGCAATTCAATATGTATGCGCAACCATACAACTTATATGCAACATCCATATGCATAACATCTACTAGCACAACAATAATCAAGAGATAACATGCTATCAAATGTGGGTGTATGTGTATACCTAGAAGATATACTATCCTAAAAGTGCAAAAGAGAATAATTCAAAATATATATCCATTAGCATTCATCATCCATAACATGTTCTACTGACATGTTTACAACCATTCCTACCATCTAATGGTCTCTACCTAAAGGGTATACCACCTAATTCCTACACACAAGCGGCCTATATTTATAAGAATTAAATAGGACACATACCATAAAAGAGTTATGGGTGAGTAGCATGGATCTTCTCCTAAGGATCCTATATACTCTTCGCCAGTTCGTCTCTCCACTGGACTTTGACAAATCCGATCTCCTTATTGCGGAGTCACTTCGTACCATGCTCTGGAATATTAGTGGGTGCGACACATGAAAAACAAATCATGTACTCGCTGCTAACTTCTCTGAAAGCTCTACCCTATACGCTAACTTCCCAACTCTACCCACTATTGGGAAAGGTCCTACAAATCTCGATGCTAGCTTCCTCGATATAACAAATCTCATAACATGCCTAAGGGTGAAACCTTCACGAACACCATGTCGTCCACTATGAACTCTAATTCCATACTTCTCCTATCAACATATGATTTCTATCTATCCCGAGTAGTCTTCGTTCTTCCATGGATCAAAACCCACCTTTTCCGATGTCTCCTTCACCATATCCAGCCCAAGAGTAATCATGTATGTAGTTTCCCAACAACATGATGATGATCTATATAGTCTACCATATAATGCCTCAAATGTTGCCATCCCAATGCTTGTTTGATAACTATTATTTTAGGTAAACTCTACCAACATCAAGTGATCCTCCTGAGAACATCCAAAGTCCAAAATGCACATCCATAATAAATCCTCCAATACCTTATTAACTCTCTTTGTTTATCCATCCAACTACGGATGATATGCGGTGCTCAAGTTCAACCCAATCCCCAAAGCCTCCAATTGGCTCCTCCAGAACTCACTGATGAAAAGCAGATCTCGGTTGCTAATTATGCTAATAGGAATTCCATATAACCGAAAGACATCTCTCACCTATAGAGTTACCAATAGTGCCTCCATCCTCGTACTCTTCACTGGTGTGAAATGAGCGCATTTGGCCAAACAATCAACTATGACACAGATGCTCTCATTCCCTCTCCTACTCCGTAGTAACCCAACTACGAAATCGATAGAAATACTTTTGTGGATCTGTTGACAAATATCTAATGGCCGCAATAATCCTCCTAGCTACTTTGTTCCGCCTTTACACTCTAACAGGTCATACTTCTAATTACGTACTTTGATATTTACTTCTTCATACTAGGCCAATAGAAGACACTCTACATATCATGCTATATCTAGTCACCACCGAGATGAATAGTCATCCTAGAATGGTGAGACTCAGCTGGTACCTCATCTTCCAAATCCATACTATGAGGAACATAAAGCCTACCATCCCTCTATAACCATCCTCTTGAGTCAATGGAATAACGCCTCAAATGACTCAATGACTCTCCTCTTCCAATTCTCTATGTAATGTCTACTAGCTCCCTGTCCTCCTTCTACCTAGACCAAATATGCTCCATCAATGTAGGTTGCATATCTAAAGTTGCTAGTAATCCCAACGTAATATTCAATGATGGTCGAAAATCAAAGGTAGAAATGTCCTCCAAATGCCTCCATTCCAAAAATAAGCGACTCAATATTGCATGTTATCTAATTAAAGCATCTTCCACTACATTACCCTTGCCTGAGGTGTAAGAGATATTGAAGTCACATGACTCTAAAAACTCCATCCACCTTTGCCACCTAAGATTCAAGTCCTTTTGGGAGAACAAGTACTTCAAGGACTTGTGATCCATATGTGGCTCAAACCATTCTCTTAGAAAGTAATGCCTCTATGACGTGAGCACAAAGAAACTGGCCGCTAACTCAAGATCATGGGTAGGTTAGTCTCCCTCATGGGCCTTTAATTGCTTACTAGCATAACTCACTACCCATCCTTTCAGCATCAAAATAGAGCCTAACTTCATACTATAGGCTTCGGTATAAACTTTGAATGGCTTCGTCCTATCAGGAAATACCAAAACTGATGCATTAGTCAATCCCTCCTTTAACTTGATAAAATCATCTTTCTATTTAGTAACCCATGAGAAAATTAGATTCTTCTTGGTAAGACGGGTCAGAGGGCTAGAGATCTTCTCAAAATCCTTAATGAACTTTTGATAGTAGCCCGCTAAACAAAGAAAACTTCTCACATCCATGGCATTCTTCATCACATGCCAATTCTAAACTGCTTCCACTTTGCCGGGATTAGCCGCCAATCCTCTTTTTGATATAATGTCCCAAAACGCATACCTCCATACTCTAAAGGGGCATTTGAAAACTTTACCTTTAGCTTATATGCATGGAGTTTACTGAGAACTTCCCCTAAATGCAACGCGTTCTCCTCCTTGCTTTTCGAGTATACAAGAATATCATCTACAAATACTATGACAAATTTGTTAAGCAACCCCAAAAATACTCGATTTATCAAATCAACAAAGTAGGTGGGTGTACTGGTCAGTCCAAAGGGCATGACTAACCACTCAAACAATCTGTCAGGTTTATGGAACGCTGTCTTCTAAACATTGTCCTTGGCTACACACAACAGATGGAATCTGGTAGCCAAATCAAGCTGTGAGAACACCGTAGCTCCATCAAACTGATCAAAGAAATCATCTATGCGAGGCAGTGGACAATGATTCTTTTTTGTCAGTTTATTCTCTTCCTATAATGGATGTAAAACGTAGGATCGATTTCGCCCTAGAGGGGAGGTGAATAGAGTGATACTATTAATTATAAAAATTTAATGCGGAAGTATATAAAATAATCGCAACAAAGATAATAGCAGAATAATAGCAGCATAGATAATAGCATAATATAAAAAGCAGAAAATAGAACATATAGATTTACCCAGCTTCGGCAAAACCGTGCCTACGTGCTGCCCCCAAGATTTCTACTAGAAATTAAGTAGTCAGACGCTTACACACATAAACTCATGACACACGATATCGACTAACCTAACTCTATGCTCAAAAGCCAGCCACAACTCAGCCACTGAGTTGCGAATTCTCGAACTACACCACTATAGTTCGTCTTCTAGTCACACGCCTAGAATTTACAAAAGTTTAAAATAAAAATATAAATAAAAACAATAAAAACCCTAATTTGAAAATAGAAGCCCAAAGACTATTAAAAGCCGGCCCAAAATCAAATGATAAAACAATTATTCCCCTTTTTCTTTTATTCCTTCGGCCCGCTTTCTTGCTTGGTGAAAATGGCAGCGATCGATCTTCTTCGTGAAATTAGGATTCTGAAAATTGAGGCGTCGCTTCAATTGATCGTTCGAACATATAATCTCGCATTGCTTGCTTTGTCGAATGATCGTCTCTTCAATTTTGCACACGGCTGCTTTAATTAAGTCGAGTTTGAAAGATGCTCTGAATTGGTACGTTTGACCTTTTTCGATTTATACTATACTAGACTTTGATTCGAGTTGAATGATTAGAAACTATGCTCCTCTATGATGTTGTTTTAACTCGAATAATTTTTAGGCCAATGATGACTTTGGGTTTTGTAGGGTTCGATTCCCTTAATTATTGTTCATATAAATTCATTTGAATTTGCACTTGTCCACTGATCTTCATTTGGATGCTTGTGATGATTTTTGACCTTTTCAATTTGTATATTTTTGTTGCTTGTTTAACACGGCTTTGATTTCTGATTTGTTCGACTTCCTTGACCCCCACGGTTTTGATTCTTTGGTACTTTGAATTTATGTTGACTTCGGTCACTTGATTTTGTGAAAATTGCTTGAACTCGAATACTCATTACTGTATCGCCATATAGTTTGAAGTTACCACTGTTGCCTTTGTTGTTGTGTGATATTGTGTACTTGTTTGAAGTCCTATGTCAAGTAGCTTGTTTCATGTGATGTTCATCATGTTTGCATATGTATACATCCACTGCCTTCATCTTTATGTTGCACGGTCTGTTGGTTCATCACTGTTTGATGATTAGTTTAGTCCGCTTCCATCGTTGCCAGGTCTTGTTTTGGTTGGAGTTCTAGTTCTATGCACTACTTATGTATATTTGCATACTTGTATCATGTTTATGTCTGTGTTCATTTGTCTGGAGTTGTTTGTGTGCTTCATAGTTGATTTGGGTCTGGATGGATGTTGAACTTGATCATTTCATGTTGTATTGAAGTTTGGTATTTTTGTTTCACTAGTGGTCTTGTAATCTGGTTCACTGGATTTAATTCTTGCCTCTGTTGCATTTGTACACAAGTGCACGTGCTCATTCGAGCTGCTGTACTGGTTATCACCACAAATATATGTACATGTACGTATCTATGTATGTCGTGTACTTCATTTTTTTGCAGTCGTAACTTTGAACGGTTATATGTTTGAAGCTTCATTGATGTGGTCTTTTTGACACCGTCTGCATATGCATATGAACTTGTGCGTGCTTTGGTTTAAACTACAGCTTTTACTAGTGCATTCGCGTTTAGGTATATGTTTACTTGAGTTTGCATTAGACCTTGCTTGTTGCACTTGATTCTTTGGTCTTCAAAGAGTCTGAATGTGCATATGTATTGATGCACTTGATGTTTGAACTCATTTATGGTCTGATCATTTTGCTGTTTCATATTTTCTTGAGTCTGAGTATGGTCCACTGGTTCACGATGTATTCATATGGTACTCGAATCTAGTTGGACTGTCTATCCTCTATTTTTGCTGGCTTCATGCGTACACTTTTATCTAGATTTGTTTTTCATATTGCACCTGAGTTGAATTCAGCTTATAGCTCAGTTTTGACCTTATGATCATGTCATGACTTTATTTTTATTGCACTTGAGTTGAACCTAGCTTTTAATTGGGTTTGACCTTGTGCTCATCTGTCCCTGTAGTTTTGTCAAGTGTGTATTGGTGTGCACGGCTTTGTGGCATTACAGTGATACACTGTGCATGTCAAAAGCTGTTTGTGTATGATGAATTCAAAAATGAATATGATGATAAACAACCCAAATAACTGAGGCAAATAATATTTTCAAAATACAAATTTTATTTTACACTACCAAATATTTACTTTTCAATTTTACTACGTTAGTGTGTATTTTGCAGATAACTCAGATGCAGGATTCAATCTATAATAGAGTTGAAGAGTAATATGAGTGAATGAGTGAAATGTAGTAAGGTGAACATTATAAATGGAAAATTGTGATGTAATCGAATTTGTATTGTAATTGAAATTGTTTATATATAGTGAGAGCTCCAATTTGTACTATTCAAAATTGTAATAAATATTTCTTTGAATAAATCATTTGTTTAAATTTAAATTCTATGTCATTTATTTTATTCAGCAAAAATTTATTTAATTATGTGAAAAATAAAAAGTACATTAACAAATACATTTAATTGAATATATATATATATATACATATATGTTTATTATCATCAAACAAAAATCATATACTGGCATATTCAACATAGAGTCTCAAAGAACCATCCAACTTGGTGGCAAAGACAATTGGTGCTCCCGCCACATGATTTCTCCTCTTGATAAAACCCTTCTCGAACAACTCACTAACCTGCTTGTTCAGCTAGCGCCTCTCCTTTGGAGCCATATGCCTTAATGATAAGGCAACATGTCTGGCATTCTAAATAAGATAGATTCTAAACTCGATCTCTCTCTGGGTCGGAAGGCCGCTAACCTCAACAAAAATATTTGGTTAATCTCTAACTACAGGCACCATGTCTAGCTCATCATAGGATAGGTCCAAAGAATATAAGTAGTTCAACATAACCGATCTTCGAGGATCGCAATAAACCTCTAAGTTACGTCCACTACACGTGCTTAATCTAACAACCGTCCTATCATAGCCCAAAACACCCCATACAATGTCATCCACTCCATGCCTAATATCAACCCAAACCTAGAGAATATCAATGCAAAGGCATTACAATCAAACTCAACCCCAAAGATGAATAACTTCAAACCTCTACATAACATAAACAAATAGGTCAATCCCCTATGGGGTTTGGCATAACTACAGGGTCCATGACTATAGTAGTGTTTAACTGTAAGTCATCAACAAGTCTATTAGAAATGAAAGAATGTGAAGCCCTATTATCAAATAAAGTGCAAATAGATAAACGAAAAAGAGTCAACACACCTTCAATCACCACTTTCTTACCCTTGTCCACCAGCAGATGTGCATTCAAGCTTGGAACTGCCTATAATGCATAAGATAGAACCACTTGAGTATAAGTTTGAGTTAGAACTCTTGGTGGTGTTGTGCCAGTCTACTTCAAATGTCCATACTAAACGTAGTTATAGCACTTAACCTTTGAAAGATCTATCCTACAATCCTTCGTGAAATGCCCCTTCCTACCACACTTTCTATAGTGCATATCCTTCTTCTGTACCTTCCCTTTGGGTTCACCTCCACCTTTACGTTGGTTCTGGTGCACTTTCCCAACAGCCTTCTTGGGTTCCTCCCCATTGACTTCCCCTTTGGGGATAGTATATAGGAAGGCCACCTCCTCTACACCCTTATACGTAGCATCCGTAGGAATATGACTCAAGGCTAAATCTCGAAGAGGTTGGTTCGGCCTTTTAGCAAATTTGAGAGCCTTCTTGTGTGGTGTGTCAATCAGTCCTATACCTAATCTAGCTAATTCATTAAACTAGTTAAGGTATTTATTAACTAACACATTTCATTGCTTAGAGTGAATAAACTTCTCCAACTGTGCACCTTCCTTTGCCTTAGAAAGAAATTTCACCTCGAATCGCCTATAAAACTCTTCCTATGTGATCTTCTATCCATCAGTCTCAACCTCAACTACCTTCCACTACCTCAATGCCCATCCCTATAACTATCATGTAGCTAACTGCATTCTTGCCTTGTCAGTCAAACCATCAAACTAAAGATCCTCTTGCAAATGCAAATCTATGACCTCGAATCCACATAACACACTGTTGCCATGTATGTCTTTCCATTAAAACTTGAGAAATCTATGCACAACTTAGCAAAGTATGGAGCAGTGTGTGGGCGGGTAGAACCACATCTGCTGCTTTCTCAATGGGATCTCTATTGGGATTTAGCTCGACTTGTCCCCTAACTTGAAGGTACTGATGGAACCATATCAGGATGTTCACACCGAGGACCTCGGCTGCATTGTCAGAGCCTAAACTTGTGAGATCACTCATCTTCTCTTTGTGAAATTTAAAAATTCCATTAACAACTTTCCACGGATAGCATAAACAGGATTGAAAGATAAGAAATAATATAGGCACAAATGAGAATTAGCATCGGCACGAACAAGAGATTGATATATAAAGAATTTTGAATATTTTATCAATAGTTATATATATACACACACGCCTTTTTTCAAAGTTTATTTTGAAAACTTTTGGAGAATATCTTGAAAATCCTTTTCAAAAATAGTTTCATTTCAAAACTTTCTAAGTATGTTCTCTCGGTATGGTCTTAATCCCTAAGGAACTTTGAATCGAGGCTCTGACACCAACTGTGATAACCTGCACCTCCCGACGCGCCAACCTAATGCCTAGTGTGACTTTTAGACTCGTGCCATGCCGAGAAATATGGATCATCGGGGTTTATAACATTTTATTTTATAGGGACTAACAAAAGCAGATATAATCTAAGTTATACTATACTTTCAGAACTCACGGCGGAAGGAATAAATCATAACACAAAAAAATATCCATCTCAAAAAATATTCAAATCACAATCTTAGAAGATCGATATGTGGTCTAGTATAGAGTACGAAGAGCATATCATTCCAAGTCTAATAAAAGAGATAAACTATACTGCGAAGATGAATAAATACAAAGACAAGTAAATATAGTAAAAAACAGATTCCAAAGATAAGCTCGACTCTCCGAGGGTCAAGAACGGACAGATCACCTACTACCCTGTCCACATGTAGTTGAAAAAAAAGGAAATATAATTGGTCAGACAAAACTAGGGTGAGTTTAATATGTGATGATCATGTAAAGTTACTTCAATACTACCTCAGATGATATAGGGTATGATACAAGTGTCCATGAATTCGTAAGGTTTGTTACCTAAGGTTTCTTATCTAATACATTTCTAATCTATATTTTTATAGGCTACTATAATAGATCGAACTAAGGAACGAATCTTGCATTTAATAATCGACCACTACCCCTAGAGCTACTCAATATGTAAGACACCACCCTCTTTGCCACTAACGGTGGAAAAACCGCCACCGAGCTAATGGGGACCTACTCCCATTAATATCACTACCTCTAAGCTACCGGGGAACTGATTTTCCTTAATTACACGTAACTCCACTATGCAACGAGGGAACCCATAATGCCGACTCGCCAATATGTTGCATCATCTACATCAGTATCCACCTTTTGACCATAGTGTTGGCCTCATATCACATGCATTAGGATCCTTCATTCAAACTGTATTACGTTGCACCAGTATTCGTGCATACTAGGACTCGTGTTGTACCAAACCACCCCCATCAGACATCTTTATTAGTGCTTAACCACCATTGAATCTCCTATGAGTACTATTTGCAAAAATTATATTGCCTTTAGCCCATTACTTGCTTCCAAATTGGGTAAACAATACTTATCCAATATCGCAATGACCTAGCATCCGCTCCTAGGGATCTAGCTTTCGTACAAGTCCTAAAATACATCCAAATGCCCTTAAAGAGGCCCCCAAACAATCAACATTTATATATATTTTTATTTGTAAATTTGAACCTTAGGCTATAGTTCATACTGCGCATTTTAGACGTCCACCGGTCGACCGCTAAGGGTCAAGGTCGATGTTCTGTGTTTATTAACTGTCGATTATTTATCATTGATTAATCCATGTCAGTAATAGTTTGCGGTGAATCTAATTACTAGATGACCAGTCCAGGTTCCAGTTTGCAATTCAAATTTAGGGTTTACTATTTAGGGTTTGTAAATTTAGTAATAAAGGGGAATATAAGTTAGATTTCTAGTAGTTGTTCTTCTAATCTAGTTTGGATATTCCAAGTTAGGGTTGTATATAGTTCAAATTAGATTTCTAATACCCTAAATCAACTACAATAGATTAAACTAATTATAGAAATCATCTTACTAAAATTGTTCCTACTCGCCTCAAGCCTAAACTCTTCCTATTTGTTTTTGCTTAAGAATCGCCCCTCCAAGAGTTATATTCGCTTGCTCCATCTCACCCCAATTTCTTATATTCTTCTAGGTTGATTTTATTTTGATTTTTAAGAATTTCAGGGTCTAGAGAAGAGGGAGTATTTGACAGAGTTACATTATTGTGTTATGTTAGTGGTTTTAGGGTTAGATTAAGTTAGAATTTATAGGGTGTGAAAAATAGTTTAAGTCGTTAGATTTAGGTTGGAGAATCTTTGTTATAATCACATTCCCTTATCAAAACCTTCAGACCCAAGCAAGAAATCATAGTCATTCAAACACGTCACCGATTTCAAGTAATTGCCCGATTTTACACTAGAACAGTCGATTGTTGCCCCCACTATGGTCGACTATCTAGTCCTTTAGGTCAACCGGTCACCTTGTTAATTTGTGAAGGTTTATTTTTTTACTTCTTATTCTATTTTCAACTCTTTCAGTGCCTATAACTTCTTTGTATTTACTCCGATTCCAAAGTGTTATGTATGAAAATTGTCTAAAAAATCACTATGAACGCAATGTTACAAGTTTCATAGCCGAATTCATACGCCCACGAAATTTTTCTTTTTAGTCCATGTTTTACTTTAATTTAATTTTCTCATTAAATTTCTTGTTAAATTTTCAGGGTTTAATATGAGTTTTATATATGCGTAAGCATTCGAAGCAAACAAAGCAACTAAAATATTCTCAATATGTAATAGTTTGTCTTTAAATCCATTGCATATATTTTTTTCCAAATTAACCCCAAATTTGTACCTATGCAGGGTACAAATTACAATAGAAAATAACATAGTAGAGTGTAGAGCCGCCATGATGATGTCGTCTATAACTCTTTAAACAATGCAAACAAACAGTCTTTATTAACTAACAAAGCCTCTTACTTTCTCCTACGTTTTCGTTCTTTGGCTCTTAAGATACCTTCTAGACCATTGACTTGGCCTATTCAAATAAGTACCCATGAGTATATGGGAAAAACACAAGTTATACATAAATTCTAACGTGAGTAATATTTTAACCAAAGTATAAGATATACATATACATGATTTTCCCTCCGCCAAATGCGAAATAGGTTTTCCCTCCGCTAAATTACATATACATAATGCAACATATGAAATGCATAAGTCAAATTTAGAATATCCCTGAGACCCTCGTGTGATTCTGGCCTCGGCTAACCCATATATGAACTCTTCGTAATTTAAAACTACTCATAAACCCAACACCAAAGGTACCACCCCTCTAGTCTGATTGCCTAGTGTACCTTTACGCGGTTAAGTTTTCTCTTTAGTTTATACACAAGGGTTTGCCACATGCAATCTTGGTTTCATTAAATTTACATTACAAAGAACCAGCCACACTTTTTGTCTCATTTTTGTTTAAGTTTATACTATAAAGAACCAACCACATGCAATCTTGGTGTTATTTAAATTTATATGGCAAAGAACCAGCTACATTCAATCTTGATGTTATTTAGTTTACATTATAAAGAACCAACCACATGCAATCTCTTTGTTACTTAAATTTATGCTGCAAAGAACCAACCATATGCCATCTCGTTGTTATTTAATTTACACTACAGAGAATCAACCACGTGCAGTCTCATTGTTATTTAAATTTATATTGCAAAGAACCAGCCTCATGCAGCCTTGCTTTCGTTTAGTTCACACTACAAAGAATCAGCCACATGTTACCAGAGCGTCCGCATGCCCTCCATGCCCCTTCGGAAGTTAAATGCATCTTTTCACCTTTCTTAGGTGTGCATTCAAGTGAGCATCCTCATTTGGTATCAATAGCCCTCCAAACCCGTATTCTTGTGTGAGTTATTCTTTTACTTAATCTTCCTAAGCTCTACGAGCATTACCTAATTATCTTACATTAGGTTTCAATTTCAAGTTCCTTTTGGTACGGTGCAACCCTACCCTCATTTGTATTGCGACGCGGTATGCATTACTCATATTGCGGTTTAGTACATTCTCGTCTACTTTAGTTTCAGCTATGCTTTTGGTGTAAAATTCCTCACCCCTTCGGTGCAGTTTCTTATTGTGCCTATCAGCATCGGCATAGTTCTTATCTCTACCTTCCAACTTCGGTCCTTTGCCTTTCATTTTTAGTGTGGTACTGTCCTATACTGTAACATTCCTAGTTTTTAAGCCAAATTAATTTAGTGATTAATTTGATTTTTGGGTTTAATTAAGAATTAATTGGTAATTTAATTTGAATTTTTCAGGAACAAATGAAATAAAATATGCTTGTTTCCATAAATATGGATATAAAAAGAATTTTGCTTTGAAATTCAAAAATATAAGTATCTTAAATATATATATATATATGTATATATATATAAATAAATAAAATTGATTTAAAAGCTTTACAAACTAATATATATGTTTATATAATTATTTATTATGGATGATTAAATTTTAGAAATCGTTTTCTTTTAAGTGTATAAATTGTTTTTAGTTCATTTTTCCTCAAAAAGTTATATAAGTGTTATTGATAGAAAATGCATAAATATAAATATTCATAATAACTTGAATTTAAATGTAAAACAAGAATTAATAAAAGTTTTAAAATACTTTCTTTTATATGCTTGAAAATAAATATAAAGGCTTTGATATGAATTGATCTTTTGAAAAATATAAGTATAAAAAATTAAAATACATCGCACATTTATAAATAATATACACATAAGTTATAAGAAATTTTTAAACAAGGTTTAAAACATAAAATAGTTTGTATGTAAATTGAGTAATTTATTTAAACATAGGGTTAAAACATAAATTTATAAATAAATTTAAAATCAGGGATTTAAACATAAAAAAATCTTTGTTTGTGACATTTGTAAAGACAAAAGATCATGAAGATAACAAGTGTTAGAACAATTATACAAGTGGCATACGAAGTGCTACTGATCATTTTTTGATCAAAGCATGGCTTTGTGAAAAAGTATAGCTTTGTGGACGAGACTTCATCGAGCCTCACAACCCGGTAATGGTCGATCAGGGTCGTTATATATACAGTATTAACTCCTTCTGGAAGCTAATAACACCTGTGACAGTTCACTACTTTAGACTCTAGATACTTGGTTTATTTTCTTAATGTTTTGCTGCCACTTAAACTTCGTATCAGACATCGCCTAGCCATTCGTTACTATATTTTCTGTCTGCCATCGTTCGGTACATTTAGATTCCAATTTCTATTAGCGGCAATGTCATTTGTTTACTTTTACATCAATCTTATAGGATCTTGTCCATTACTATTAGATCACGTAAATCTCAAGCGCTATTTGACCTCTGTTGCCTCGTATTTAGTTTCGGCATTTCGATTATACCTCCGAAAATGACTATTTACACTTACAAAATACTAATAAATTCCCAAAAATTCATGAATAATTACTTTAACATATTTTTACCCACATTTCTCCATTTAAGACATTTTCCCTTATTTATTTTGTACATGGATTCCTTTTAAAATTCAAAACTAAAATGTTGAGAAAATCCTTCAAAACAAAACCCAATTCTAGAAACGTGTTTTATCCATCTTGTTAAATTTTCATTGTACTTCAAAATCATTAGAGTAGGAAAGTGCATCTAAACATCACGTATTTATCTATTTTCCCTCAGAACATTCATCAGAACCTCATTTACCTTATTTAAAAAATAACTCATACGAATTACATCATATTAAATCAAACACAAATATGGTAAAAAAAAAAAGGTTTAGTATTTTCCACATAAATTTCTTGTTCAGATTTGATCTTTGAAAATTTTAGGTTTCTTTAGCGTTATCTCTTTTCTTTGTTTTTTATCCTTAATAATAGCAGCTGGATATTTTCTTTTATTTTAATTTATAAATAATGAATGCAAAAACAAGAAGGATGGTATGTTTAGTGACACTTATATAATAAGGGTTTTAGGCCTTCTTACCTTATTTTATGAATTGGTTTCCCTCTTTTCAAATTTATCCCATGCATGGCTTCATTTTATTATTTCCCATCTACCCTTGATTATTCATTAATAATTTCCTCATTTCACATATGACTTACTTTTTAATTATTCATAACTATAAATTAATAAAAAAATCTCTTTTATTCAAATGTTTATACCTTTCCTTAATACACATGGTTAAATATAATTATATCTTATTTAATCAGATATCCTAAATTTTCATTTAATAAGTTCCTTCTTTTACTTTAATCTGGCATATGCACAACAAGCAAATAAATGCTCCCTGTATATTTACTTTAATGAATTCATTTGTTTCGTTATTTAGCACCTTAATTAAATCAATTAACCTTTATTCTTATAATTAATTTCCTTAATTAATTATATATTAATTTATGGTTTGTAACGGCCTCCATCCCTTAAGGGAATTTTGCCCATGAAATTCAATTAAGGCACGATAGTGATTACCAATTGTCTAATGCCTATCCTAACACGCCCACATTTGTGTCATAACAAAAAATATACAGGGTAATCTACTAATATGAAAAATCAACCATAATACTTATATATATGGCCTACGACAATACATAGCTAACACATATGCTAAGCCAAAACAAACAACTTTGAACAAGTCCTCTTAATCTTATCCTTAATTTCCTTTGTATAAACCTCCTTATCCTTACTACTTTGGACGTATACTTGCTTTTCTACTTTATTCCGGAACCACTTCGCTTCCCAATCTACTATCCGAATTGGTTTACTTACATAGGTCATGTTTGGTTCTATGACCAAGTGATCCCCTAGTTTCGGGCTAATTACTGCCTTCGGATCCCTAATATACTTCCACAAATATTGTATGTGAAACACATTCTGCATCTCCACAAAATCTCTCGACATCTCCACTCTATACGTTACTTTTTCGACCTTTCCTACGATCGAAAATGGACCTATATATAGTGTTAGTTTCCTAGTATTTACAAAGTATATTACACTTTGCATCATTGAAACCTTTATGAATACATTGGTTTCCTACCATGAACTCTAGTTCTTTTCTCCTCATATCGGTGTAACTCTTTTGCCTAGACTGCACTACCTTCAGTCTATTTTGGATCAGCTCTACTTTTTCAGTGGCATCCTTCACTACAATCGGTCCTAACGTGAGTCTACCCCTACCCCACCTCTAACCAATATGCTAGCGACTTACATGGCCTTTCATACAACCCCTTAAATGGTGTCATCCCAATACTGCTTTGATTGTCGTTATTATATGAAAACTCTATCAAGTTTAAGTGATCTTAATAAGATCCCCCAAAATCTAAAATATAGACCCTTTTGGTCTACCCTTCCATTTATAGATGGTATGCAGTATTCATATGCAATTTTGGTCCCAACGCATTCTGCAAATCGCACTAAATCTCACTAGCGAACAATTGACCTTGATCACTAACAATAGTACCGGGCACTCCATGTAGTCATTCCAGTTCCTTAGTATATATTTCAATTAACTTCGGCATAGTTTTTGTTGCTGATGTGTACGTAAATATGCATATTTTTACCACCACATTTAATCTATTTAAATTGAATAAATGATCATATTGGGTATTTTAACTTGTTTAAACCAAAAATTCAAATTATTCCAAATTGTCACATATTCATCTTCAGATATGGGCAAAACGGTCATTTATGTGCATATATTTCTTTGAGATAAATTAATTGAAAATTTGTATATATTTTTGTAGGAATTTGATCTCAAATAGAAGTGGTTTCATGAAGATATGCATGCACAAAATTAATACAAAGGAATGAAGATGGAAATAATTCAAAGTGAAGAACATGGAGGACCCCACATACCCACCTACCTTAATGTACAAATTAAAGGCTAATGCACATGCTTTTGGAGTTAATGGCTTCATGTACACTTAATGGGGGATTAAGACATGTTAATGATTACTTGGCCTCCACACTTCCTAAGGGGCATTTTGGACACTCCCCAAAAATATGCATTAGGGTTTCTAACTTGTATAAATACCCCTTATGTTTCATGTAGCTCCCTCTTCCTCTTAGTTAGTTAGTTTTAGTTTAGAAAATAAAAGAAAGCTCTCTTTCTCTTTTCATGGCTACTTAACCATTTTTATTTTTCATGTAATTTTCCTTTTTTTTATGTTATTAATACATGCTCTTTCCTTTTACATGCCTCTTTTTTATGTTGTAGTGTAGATCTCTTTTATTTTATGCAAGTTAATTAACTTATCTTTTCATTTTGCTCTCTTTTTCCTCTTCATTTTGCCTTCATGTTGTTAGCTACATTTGTTAATAAAATGATAAATATGAGAAGCTAAACCCCTTCAATTTAGGGGTAATGAAGCTCTCTAATTAATGTAGCTTCAATATTTTGTTAATTCATGCTCTCTTTTTGTGCTTAATGATGATCAATGAAGTGTTTTATTTGTTGTTTTTGTGTTGAATTTGATAGCCTATATTGTTGACACCAAATAGGCTATGCTTAAACAATCACTAACACAAATGCCTCTTCATGAATATATGATTATGGCATAAGAAAGTGATTTGAAATTAAAATTTGATGGCCTATGTTTCTAATCAATAGTTAATAGGCCATACTTAAAATAGATTTCATTTTCATTTTCTTTGTCAAGTTTCATGAAAGTTAGTAAGTGTTTTAAGGGGTGTGTTATAGTTTGATGACTTATGTTGGCTAACTAATAGCTCAAATATGTCATACTTATGATAAACACATCAATTAAAACACTAATGACCATAAAAGAGAGATCATGATTTCATGTGTTGAACTACATGATCTAGAGAGTGGATTTATTCTCTAAATTGTCATTTAACTCTCATATTTGCATTTCTTTTCTTTTTGTTAGTTTCTTACATTTTTAGCTAATCACACTTTCAACTTTGGTTAATTTGATTGAATAGAATTTTGAAATCATCAATTCCCTGTGGATCGACCCGTATTCGTCGCGTGCTACATTCGTACACCGTGCGCTTGCGGTTATTTTTAATTTAAATTCGTTCGACGGTTTTCTAAACCGATAGAATTTCCGTCGACGAACAGTTGCCTTTAGTGGAATTAAAGCGCACACTTAGTTAATCTATCCATTATGACCGAAAACCGATAGAATTTCCGTCGACGAACAGTTGCCTTTAGTGGAATTAAAGCGCACACTTAGTTAATCTATCCATTATGACCCATATACTTCCACCCAATGCTCTAGACCTCGGCAGTCCATCTACTAAATTTATAGACATTGAATCTCACTTCCAAACCGAAACCTTCAAACATTGCAAAGTCCATTCGGCTTCTAATGTTCCATATTAACTTGTTGGCATGTAAGACATCTCCTTACAAGCTCTCTTACATCCTACTTCATTCCTTACCTGAAGAAACTTCTCTTCATGTCCCGATACACCTTAGTACCTCTGGGTAAATGGTAAACTTGAGTGATGGCATATTTTCAATGCTTCCTTTCAAACGACGCCTACATCCGATATATACAGCCTTCCTTTCTTCCATAGTCTGCCTTCTCTATTAACATTAAACTCCTTCAACTCAACTACCTCAGTTCCAAACCCTATTATTCTTACTCTATCGGTGCAGACCTGATCTCCCTTCCGTGGTTCGAAAATCTTATCTACTAGTGCAGGTCAATCTTCCAAGCAAGATAGCATTCTGAAATTGTCATGTGTTTATGCACCAGACTGATTTACACGCAGACAACATCTCTAACATATCCCATGAGATGGCCGAATAGGGGTCTTAAGGCTAAACTAATACGAGAAAGGGGTGAATAATGTTTAATTGATTATATGAATATTATTCAAATTATTTAAGAATTTACTTAGAATGTCACAAAAACAGTCACAGAATCAAAGTAATAATAAAAGTAAATGCAGTAAAAGTAAAAAAGGAAAGAACATGGAGAATTTTATACTGATTCGGACTTACCCAACATCAAGTCCCACACAATTCCCTGTACAGGTTTCTTTTCAACTTATAATGCAAATACAATCTTGATTTCTAGGCTACGAGACACACCCTCCAAAATCTCAACCTTTGGGTAGAGCCACTTGATTTTCGGGCCACAGACACATCATTAGTTTTACGGGCTACTTAGTATAGCCAATTAATTTAATCTAGCTACAATAACATCTATTTGGATTTTAGGTACACCAAGAAAACCAGAAATATAAGAGTATGATTTGATAGGGTTTACGGACTCATATCTTTGATCTTGATTACAATTGACCCTATAACTCTTAAATAGCACTTTGATCTTGAAAGTGATGATGGAAATCAAAGAATATATGAAAGAGAATCAAACTTGTAATGATTGAATTTGATTCTAGTTGAATTTAGGCAAAGTTTCGGTAGAAATTAATTTAGAAGTCAATAGAGTAAAAAGAGGAGAGAGAAATAAGAAAGTGATTAATGGAAGTTCATTTGCAAATTTGGTATATTTAGAAAAACAACGGTCATGTCCATTCACGAAGAGATACGACGAAAAGACACTTCCATCCAAATTTGAATTTTAAAATGTACTCCTATCATGTCGACGTACTTATAGAGGATATGGAGACATATCATGGCGATATATCTCTTTGTATTTTGTAAAATCACTTAATAAAAATTATTTTGAAAATACTAAGTTTTGTAAAATATTTTGAAACTTTGTACAAACAATGAAACATAGTTTATACATATTTTAATCATATTAAAACTTAACTAAATCTTTATAAAATAATTTTGAAAGGTTTAATAAGAATATCCAATATAATGTAAATAATATATATAAAATCAATATGGTTATAAATTATTAAAGAATAAAAAACTTCAATATATATATATATATATATGTGTGTGTGTGTGTGTGTAAACTTAAAAATATTAAAATGATATCTTTATAAGTATAAGAGGTTTGAAAATCATTTTGGAAAATAATTTGGAAAGATTACTTTAAAAATAGAATATTTGAAAAACAATTTTAAAATAAAATTAGAGAAGGTGAGAGAGATCAGGAAAGTGCTATCAAGGTTTCAACATAAATTATACGACTCTATAACTTACTGGAATATCTTGTACCCTTTAATACTCATGAGTCTTCATTCTTGAACTTCTGAAACTTGATATCAGAATCTTGAATCTACCCTTGATATCAGCATCTAGATACTGTACAGTCTTCTTGATTAATACATGTCTACTATCCTAAACTATATACTATATACATCTTGATAAAACATTAGTACCTATATTTTATATAATACCCTATAGTTGTTATCATCAAAACCAATACCTAAGGTACTACTAATCCCACTCTTTGTTCATTGCTAAAACACAATTTTCCTGCTTTTGGCCTAAGACATCAGCTACCTTATTATCCTTGCTTGAGGTATACTCTATCCTAAAATCATTAGATGATAAAAACTCCAACCACCTTTGTTGCCTCATATTCAACACTGTATGAGAGAATAAGTATCTCAAGGACTTATGGTCAGTAAATAGCTTGAAACTCTCTCTTCGGACACAATGTCTCTAAATCTTCAATATAAAGATGATAACTGCTAGTTCTAAGTCATGAGTAGGGTATTGAACTTCAGGGGTTGCAATTTCTTACATGCATCGGCTATTACTTTGCCCTTCTGCATTAGTACTACTCCTATCCCCAAACTTGATTCATCTGCATATTGTTGCATCATTATTCCACCTAGGTATCATTAGTAGAGGGGCATTCATCAATGGATGCTTCAATTCTTGAACTGATGCCTACACTTTCATCCAAACAAACTTCTCGTTGTTTCAAGTTAGTTTTTGTCATTAGTGCAGTTAAAAGTAGAGAAATCCTTAATGAATTTCTTGTAGCAGCCAACCAAGCCTGTGGAACTGTGCACCTCGGACACCATCTCAAGTCTCTTCCATCTATTTACAATGTCAACCTTTGAAGGATCTACTACTAAACCTCTCTCTGAAGCCATATGGCTTAGGAGCTTCATTTCTCTTCTCTAATAAAAGCACTTAAAAATTTTCGCCTTCAGTTTATGTTGTCTTGATGTCTCCAACACAAGCCTTTGGTGAACTTTGTGCTCCTCCTCATCTTTTAAGTATACTAAGATGACATCAATAAACAACAACACATATTTATCAAGTTGGTCTTAGACAATTTACTCATTAAGTCTGCAAAGAACGCATGTGCATTATTCAATCCAAATGCATTACTAACCATTTGTATAAAGCGCACCTCGTCCTAAACATAGTTAATTTAACATTCTCTTCTGTGGCTCACAGTTGATGGAACACAAAGCTAAATCTTGATACAAAAAATAACTTAGCTCCATTAAACTAATCAAACAAGTCAACAATTCTCGGTAAAGGGTATTTGTTCTTCATCATTCTTTCATTTAGTTTCCAATAGTCTATGCATAGCCATAAGGACCCTCCAGACTTCTTTACAAACACTATCATAGATCCCAAAGGTGAGCTACTTGGCCTTTTGAAGCTCTTGCCTTCTAACTCTAAAAATTACTTCTTTAACCCCCTTTAGAGGATTCCGTTACAGTTCATGTAACAACCCGCCTTTTCAACCCTCAAAAATCATTACTTAATTCATCCATGATATTTAAACGTCGAGCATCTAAGTGCTAGAAAGGCAGGTTGTTAGGGTAAAAAGAAAACGAACTAGCAAAACAGAATCTCACAGTAGAATGATCATATATAATATACCAAAGAAAACAAAAGCTTTTACTCCAAGATACATTATATATCATAGTAAAAATAAACCTCATCAGCCTGGATAGTTATAACTTCCTCACCTTATAATTGCTAATGGGTATACATAATAATATAGAGGAAAAAAATACTACTGTAGGTGAACATCCAGCTCTACTCCATGAGCACTATGTCCCACTAATGACAACTTGGAAAAACTCGGTTTGATCAGAGCATTATAATAAAATAACACCCAGATCAGTTTGAAAAAACACTGTGAGAAATTCAAGAAATATGGAGAACTTGTAAAAATCTATAAGACCATGCCATTAAGCGCGAAACGGGTGTTACCTCATAAAAACATCATCCATACACGAGAGTGGAAATAAATTAGAACAAAAATCCAAAAAAGAAAGGATGAACATAGACAAGATCAAAATCCAAACTTAAAAAATGGACAACTAATTAAAATAGAGAGGAGCATGAGAGGTAGTTCTTGATGCAATTAAGAAAGGATTAACTTTAAGGCTCGAATCAAAACAAAGATAATGAAGTCATCCACGGTGACTAGGAGGGTGCACCCCCTACACTGAAAGTATACCTCTAGACAAAGTATACCTAAGAGCACACGCGTCACTATCAGGAACTTTAAAGCTTGACCATCGCCAAATACGAAAATTCAAATATTTCACACAATCCTTGCATGCAACTGAAACCTCTTTAGATAGACGTGAACACAACCTAATGGGTGCAACCCACATGGCTTGGCTTCCATTTTCTTTATGGTTTTAGTTCTCCGATGTTAGATACCAATAGTAAAAATAAGCTATAAATCGTCTTAGATTAAAGAAGCACGAAGAAGGATCTCTAAATCGATAGTTAAGAAATTCACTATCAGAAGAAAAAAACTAGTACTACCTTGGGGAAAACAATAAATCCAAACAAGTTAGGAAGTGTTGCTTCTTGTCTTGACTCGATTATGTCCTTAACTTTAAGAATAGAAAGAGTTTAAGTGCCCCAAACGAGCAACAAAATCATCTTGAATCGACGAATATAAAGAAGATTGTAGGATCGATAGTCAATAAGTCAACTATCGGGAATAACAAAATTATTGTATAATCAAAACTAAATCTCTTGCAGTTATCAACACTTGTTGATCCCAAACTAGTACTATCCCAAGGAAAAGAATGAAGTCGGACAAGTTAGGACAGTGTGACTTCATATCTTGACTCGAACACTCCTAACTTTAAGAATAGGAAGAGTTCCTTCAACGTTTAGTGCTAAGTGTAAGACTTAATATTTTCAATAAATGAATCAAACTTTTAAAACAATTGACTCACACTTATGCTCGATTGTCACATCACTAATAATTGGCAAACACTTTAAAAAATTCCTCTTTAAAAATACTCTTTTTGAAGGGCTAATTATATTTCTAAGTGTATTAAAAAGAAGGGTAAAAAATAATGTCAGTAAAACATTGTTCATTGTAAATCCAAAATAATTTACACTTAGTTTTATTTTTAAGCTTTCCTTTTTAAGGATTTTCTCATCTATAATCTATCATTTATAACTCTAAAACAACATTTATTATTCCAAAATATAATAAATCAATTTAAAATAATTTTATAAATTCAAAACAATGTTATTCATTTTGAAAGATAATTGATATATCTCTTTTATAAATTTCAATCCATATTAATTATCCCGAAAGAAAATTAATCAAATGTACGGTCTTTTTATAAATTTAAAACAATGTCCTAAAGAAAATTAATCAAATTTGTAAAATTTATAAATTTAAAACAACATTAACTATCCCAAAAGATAATTAATCAAATTTATAATCTTTTAATAAATTTAAACAACATTAATTATTCTAAAAGAAAATTAGTCAAATTTCTAATCTTTTTATAAATTTTAAAAAATACTTACGCTTTATTCCAAAATTCTAAAAAAATATTTGAAAATATAGTTTAAACAACTTTCAAAGTGCAAAAATGCAACCAAACATTTATTTTGTAAGAATACAAGCATAAGCTCAATGCACACAAAGATTTAAGGAGATGATGTTTCATAAGTGATGGCATAGTGATAATCTCTACAATGACACTTACCAAATCAAAAGTGTTACAAATATTACAACCAAACATCAATATAAGTAACATAGGAATATAAGTAAATCAATATTGATGAGAAACCCCATAGCGTCTCCCTACAAAAGACTCTTGTAAATCACACATATGTATGTACATTTCGAAGTGTTCCGTGGCGACCTGTTCGCTACATACACTTCGACTTCTCTTCCTTTTAATGATCATTTATGCCATCTCCTTCCAAGCAGGAATTAAATCAAAATAAATAGTCAAACAACAATATATAAAATATCATCCAAACATCCAATAATAATATATAGCAACACGTATATTACATAGTTTACTTACAATTGAGTTAACCCACCAAAATTCAAGTTGATGCTTCGCGTTTCGATCTAAATTCAAATGGAATTTGATTTTAGTTCAAAGTTCTACTGGCTTCAAACTAAATGAATCTATATCCAATTTGTAGATAACATTGATACAAGTCCAATGCAAAGGTTGTATCCAAATCCAACGTCTTATGGAAAAGTTATTAAGTTTATAAGATAGAATTTTCAAAAATACCAATGTTTGCCAAAAAATAAGCCAACCAAAAATTTATATATGTTCCAAATTAAAAATCATAAAAATATCCTATAAATTCATTTAAAAATACGTCAATATAAATCAAGCTTTTATTAACGATTGATTTTCTGGTTATTTATTCGAACTATTTATTATTGTAAATAAATTTACAAATGAGTTCATCATCATTATTTATTAATTAAAAAGAATCATAAGACTATTAAATCCATTTATTTAATATTTAATTCACAATTTAAATATTTAAATGATCCTTAAATTTGAATATAAGTTATTTATATTTTTCCAGGATGTTACATTCTCCCCTCTACGCCCCCTAAAAGAATTTAATCCTTGAAATTCTTAAAAGAAGAAAATGTCCTCTCACCTTAGGCTTTTAAAGTTTCTTATATTATGGAAAATTTCGACAGCACCCCCTTTGCACAACTAGATCTAGAAAAACTACAACTTGCCATTCTTGGCACAAATCGATAAAGAAAACAAAAGTCTAAACGTGGCATCCCATATCTACGGCATAAAATCATAAATTAATAAACTATTTCTAAATCGAATACATACCCCTTTTGCATTTGAGTTTTGGCAAGCAACTTACTATCTCAATATGAATGTAGATGCGCAAGAACTCAAATAGTAATCACTTGCTTCCCTGTACCTATCTTGTACTTGTTTGCACAAAAAATGGGCAAACAACTCCAAGTCGTATGATTTAGTCGATTTTATGTTGTTCTTAATGATTTGGATGATTTATGCAAATATGTAAAAAGCAGGGACTAAACTGTAAAAGACACACAGATTTATAGTGGTTCGGCCAAAATGTGCCTACGTCCACTTTATATGTTATTCTCTTTCACTGTTCAGATTACAAGTGCAAGGCTTTTATTATAAGTGTATGAAAGCTATTTGAAAGTTCTGTCCGTGCTTGAGCCCTCAAACCTTGCCCTCCATTGTTTTACCCCTACCCCTCTATTTATAGAGCGAAGTTGGGGGTAGGGGCCTTAGATGTATATAGCTGCTGGTGGGCCTGGGCTGATGTGATCTGGCCTAGCAATGCTGGTTCGGTAATGCCTTCTTCACTTTGGTTCGGTAGCATTGGTTCGGTGGTGAAAGCATGGATTGGTCCGGTGGTGTTGGAGTTGAGTTATGGTCCGGTGGTTTTGGTCCGGTGGAAATACGCCCAACATTTTCCCCCCAAAGTAGAGCATACGCCTGCATATGTCGTGCTTTGTTTTAGATCATTCAGTTTGGACACTCTCATTCGGCCCAAATGCCGAACCAGTTGGTACGCTCATCCTACGCTTGCCTATAAGTATGGGCTTCATGCCTCTATTATTCCTCACTATTTGAAATAGCCGAATCAACCATATAACCGAACCCGTTTTGTCCGCCGGACCAGGTGAGGCTTTCTTCTGCCGAACGAACTTCATGCTCGAACTAGCGATTGAACTCGGGGAGTACAAGTGCCGAATGGGCTTTGATGTTTTGAATTATGAATGAGATTCCAGACTGTAGGTACTTGTTTGTCTACATTCCTTGCTCTAACGATGTGTTTTCTCGTATTGCAGATAATGTCTCATAAAGTAGAAACTCGTTCTGACAAGAAGAAATCCAAGGACAAATGAGAGTCCTCCATAGTGCCCCCAGTTCGGGCAGAACCAGAACGTCATGGACCAACCCCGAGATCATTAGTAGATGGGTACGGTCCTCAGGAGCTCTTGAACTCACCGCCTGACTACTTTCCCAGCTCCCTCAAAGATGAGCAGCTTGACGTTATATCTCGATCTTTTGGGATTGACAGAGCACATATGATGTTGCCGGGGGAAGGAGTCATGTCGTATAACCCACCAGAAGGGTATTTTGCTTACAGTAGGTATCACTGCATGTGCGGAGCCATCCCTCCGATCAACGCTTGGATAGCCAGCTTCATCACATACTTGAAGGTGGCCCCTTTCCAGCTTCAGCCCAACTCCTATGCCATCTTGGTGAGTCTGTTCATTATCTTCCAGAGAAAATACGGGCGTCCCCCTTCCAACCGGGAGATCCGGTACCTGTATAACTTGAGAGGCTATAAGAAGGGGTCTCCATATATAAGCTTAGAATCGGCCGTGTCTTTCAAGCCAGTCCTGGACTTATATTCAAAATTTAGCATGTTCAAGAAGGAATGGTTCTTTGTCAGGGATGACTCTGTTTCTTTCTACCGCTTCACCTCTGGCGGTAAGTTGAATCTCATTTATAATTTCCGTTCTGACTGCAATGCTCCTCCTTATGTGCTTTATTTCTTGCTAGCGACAGGTGGCTTTGCGGTTGTAGAAAACGATCGTCTGGTTCGGATGGCTGAGGAAATAGAAGCCATTTCAGAAAATGAGAGGGCAGCTTCTTATTTGATCAAGAATGCTACTCTTTTGGGGCTCAACTTGATTCTGCCACGCCAGTCTGTGGCAAGCAAAGAGACACAGCTGAGGAGAAGGCCGCCAAGGCTAAAGGAGGGGCTGTGGCGAAGAGTGGCAAAAGGAAAACCTTCTCGAAACATCCAATTGCTGGGGGGAAGAGACTTAAGAAATCCGATGGACCCTCCCCCAGCACATGTCCAGACATCCCGGAGGAGGAAGATGTGGAGGAGGAATGAGGTGAGGATGAAGGAGGTGAAGTGGAGAGTGGAAGTGGTGGAGAAGGTGAGGGTGATGATCATAGCGATGATGGTGGCGACGGACAGAATGGTGATGGTACTGGGGCTTTGTCTTCTAAGCAAGCAGGTGTGATATAGGAGTGGACAGACGATGCTCTCCGCCTAGCTTTTGAAGGGTTGGAGGAAGGATCGGCTGTAGTGGAGAAGCCTAAGAAAGCTGACAAGGCCGAGACCGGTGCCGATTCATCTTCCAAGAGCGCTTTAGCTGAGGCAATTCCTGCGATTCTAGGTGAATTTTTGACTCCTGCAGACTCCATTTATGATAAGGATTTAGGAACATTTTATGGCCAACTCCCGTCCTGGAATGAGATCCAGGACTTATTGCAGTATCCTACTCCTCCCCGGGGTTTGTATAACAAAGCATCTCTTTACTCTTCTTAACTTGATATATTTCTTGAGTTATAGTTCAATGTATGCCTGTAACACGTTGTTTTTATCCCAAAAGCGGGTAAGGCGGCCAAGACGTCAGATGTTCGGCACCGTCTTGAACAATACAAGCTTCTCAAGGCTTCAACTAAACCAAGGCCTCCGACCAACCACCCTGGAGACGTAGTCGGCTACCGCCCTCTTCTTGGAGTTATCGAAGAGGATGTCCAAAGGAAGAAGAGGAGTCGTTCCTTGTTTGAATCCTCACCTGGTCCTCAGTCCCCAACTCAGCCTCTTCGGGATACCACGGAGGAGGATATTGAATTTATACCTTCTCCGCACCCGTCTGAAAATCCTACCGTTACCCAGATAAATCATCCCGGCTTGGCTCGTAATCCGTTTGCAAGTCATCCGGATCTGGATCCGGGTTCTTGCGATATTACCTTTGATGTGGCTACCAGTGAGCACTTTCTCCCTCGTAATCCTATGGTAAGAGTACTAGATGAAGCTAAGTCCCTGGACCTTGATTTGCTTACCACTCGGGTTGTAACTTTGGGGGACGAAGCTAAGGCGAACATTGACCGGGTTGCTGAGGAAACCAGGAAGCTGATGGGGCATCATGCCCGACTGGTCAAGGCTGGAGAAGAAATTGGGAGTGCTAACATTCGACTGCGGTTAATGGTTTCCGACCAGGCCAAACAACTTGCTGATCATGCTATCCAGATCTCTCAACATGTGGCCGCCTCAAGACAACTGAACAAAACCATGGAAAAGGCCAGCAGAGCAGAGTTACGGAAAATGGAGGCTGCTTGTAAGGAACGGATTGATATGGCTATTGCAACGGTGGATGAGATCCGGAAAGTGGATCTCGAGCGGGTATAGGAGCTATCCGGGAAACTTGAAGCCGCGGAGCTTATTCAAACCAAGCTAAAGGAGAAGATGGAGGCGATGAGGAAATCCTTCCAGGCTGACTACTCGCGATACCAATCGGAGAGGGATGCTGCTACTGTAAAGTTATTGGCTTCTGAGGACCGAATAAGGGAGTTTGAGGAGAATGAAGGGATAATGGATGAGATGCTTCAGGACATATACTTTCGCACTTGGAAACAGGGCAACTTATCTTGGATGGATGATTATCCCCGAGTCGTGGCCAGGATTTATCTCAGGGCCCTAGAGGAGGCTAAGGCCAATGCAGATAAGGAGGGTGGCGTGACCTTTGGAATGGATGCGATCACGGCTCAATTCACCAAGGAGGAGAAAGCGGCGGTGAAAGAGGGTATGCGGCTGCTTACTGCTGAGGAGGTTGGTGTGCAGTTAAAGGATGATGATCAAGGAGCAGATGCTGGTAATTCTTACCTTTTAGCTTCTCGTAACTTGATTGCTTATTGTCTATGACTATTAGTGGATTCTCTGTTGAATTGGACAGGCGGGACCTCTGGAGCACCCATTACCTCTGGTCAACATGCCGAGAGTTCCAATCCGGCAGGATAGAGGTGAATCCCCGACGCAGCCGATTCCTTGACTTGATCTGGATATCTTTCGGCCTGTTTGACATTGTTGTCTATGCTAGTCCCAAAACATTCGTGTATCTTTTAAGTTGTAATCGTGATATTGGTAACGAACGACTTTTCTCTTGGCATGTAATTTTTAACTTAAGCTGATTCTGTCATATTTGAATGCTTTTGTTATTTCGGTGTGTTGCATAAGAAATACAGCCGTGCACATGCCCGTGATTCAATGGTGTTTGATGTCAAGTTCTTGCTTAAGATATAGTATCATATCTTGCAATGTTAGTGTGATGCGTGAATAAATTACAGCTACGTATTCATATACAAAAGAAGAAAGTACCGCCCTTTATGTTTTAGTCGTAGATGGTTGCTTTGAATGTCTTGTATGACTGAGTATGGAATGCAGCTGAGTGACCTGTCATCCAGTTGTGAGTTCCTATTCCCATTAGCGAGCGTCTCCTATTTTGTGTCCTGTACTTTAGGGACCGTTATAGAGGATAGGAGGAAAGTTTTTAAATAAAATAGAAATATAAGAAATAGTAAAACTTCCAATCACGGAAGGCTGGCGATGTGCTTAAGTTTGTGGCAAACGGGTTTTGTAGTCACTTTCCCTAGCTGTGTGTCTTGGAGACATTTGTCACCCATCTTACGCCTCCGCGGGGAGTTTCTCTTTTTTACCACAGCCGTACTTAAGACACTCGAAGTCGATATCGTGCACGGTAACTACCCGAGTCATTATGGCCCGTAATCGTGGGAATTATTCGATTTACCGTGGCCGGCTAGCGTGGGTGTCGATCGTCAACTGTGAACTACCCCTGGTTGGCCACACCTTATGTTGGGGTTTAAAGTAGGTTCACAGTTGCCGACGAGCCGAATGCCGTAATGAGCTTCCCAGGCTATAGTCGACATACTCGGTGGCTTATAATCAGCTCATTACAGTTGGCTTTAAGGGCTGATCGCGAGCAATGAGTTAACCCGCAGCAGAGGGATGCTGGAGCAAAAGTGTCCCATTGGCGAGGGCATAGATTCGTATAGTACATGTTAGGTCTCGTCCAGGTGAAGTCGCGCTGTGATGTATCTTGAATGGAAATGCCATTACACAGGATTTTGTTCAACAGAAAAGGATAAAGTTAACAAGCAGCCAAGATATAAAGAAACAAGTTAAAAAAAGAGACAAGTTTTTAAAGTGGTTCGGCACGAAAATGCCTACGTCCACTGATTCTCTTTGTTAATTCACTTCATATGGGCGGTACAAGTTAAGAAAAGTATCGACGAAGGTGTTGGATGTTCCATGCCCTCTGGAACACTTCTCTGTCCACTATTGACAAAATATAAGCTCCGTTGTGGAGATCTTTATGAATTACATATGGTTCGTCCCAGATTGGATCTAGTGCATCGGGGCACGGGAAGATTCGCTTGAGGACAATATCTCCTTCTTGTAAGCTGAGATGCTTGACTTTGGAGTTGTATTGTGCCGCCACTTTTTTCTTGTGAGCTGCTGCTTTGAGTGTCGCATCGTTTCTTCTCTCTTCAATTAGATCCAAAGACATGTGAAGGAGTTCTTTGTTCCCTTCTGGGTTATAGTGGATCCTATTGTGGGAAGACACTATAGTTTCTACTGGGAGCATGGCCTCCGATCCGTATGCCAAAGAGAAAGGAGTATGCCCCGTTGATGTTCTGAAAGATGTGCGGTAGGCCTAAAGTGCCGTAGGAAGTTCATCCACTCAAGCGCCTTTTGACTTTTTAAGTTTCTTCTTGATTAGAGTTTTGAGAATTTTGTTGACAGCTTCAACTTGTCCGTTTGCCTGGGGATAAGCTACAGACGAGAAGCTCTTGTGAATTCCATGCTCTTGGCACTAGTTGGCGAACTCCTTGCTATCAAACTGAAGTCCATTGTCCGATATGATTTTGAGTGGAACTTCGTACCTGCATAGAACACTTTTGATCAAGAAGTTAATAACTTTTGCCGAAGATATTTTATTTAGAGGTTCTGCTTCCACCCATTTGGTGAAATAGTCGACTGCCACTATAGCATATTTGGCTCTGCCACGGCCCACTGGCAGTTCGCCAATCAAGTCAATTCCCCATACTGCAAAGGGCCAAGGGCTGGTGATTTGAGTAATCTCATTTGTTGGTAGTTCAGGAATCTTAGCGAATTTCTGACATCTGTCACATTTTTTGACGAAGTCTAAGGCGTCTTTGTTTAAGGTGGGCCAGAAATATCCATATCGGAGTATCTTCTTTGCCAGAGTCTGCCCTCCAGTGTGATCTCCGCATCTTCCTTGATGGATGTTGGATAAGATTTCCTTGGCTTCCCTTCCAGCGACACACCTTAATAAGGGGTTAGAGAAGCCACGCCGATAGAGGATGCCTTCTTGTATTGTATAGCGGGAAGCTTTCCTCAAGATTTTCTTGACTTCGTTACGCTCGCTGGGTAGTGTGCCATCTTGTAAGAATTTTCGGATGGGAGTCATCCAAGTTTCTTCTTCGATTGCAGCTATCAGATTCACTTGCTCGAAACTCGAGGTTAGTTGCTTTGAGATGGCTACTGTTCCGGAAATGGTACCGTCTTTCATGCTAGCTTGCTTTGCCAGTTCGTCGGCCTCTTGGTTCTCTTCTCGAGGAATGTATTTGATTAAATCACGATCCAATTGATCGAGTAGCAGTTTGGTCTTCTTTAGATATGCTGTGAGTCGTTCTCCTCGAGTCTGAAATTCTCTTAGTATTTGATTTACAACAAGTTGTGAATCTTTATGAAGACATAAAGAACTGAATCCAATCTCTAAGGCAAGTTCTAATCCAGCTATTACTGCTTCATATTCTGCATCGTTGTTGGTGGCAGCAAATTACAACCTTAAAGCATAGTGTAGCTTCCTTCCCCTGGGAGTGATTATTACAATACCTGCTTCCGAGTCTTGTTCATTTGATGCTCCATCCATAAAGAGATTCCACTTGATGTCTTTTGCTATTTCAGATTGCTCCTTACCTTCGTTGGTAGTGAATTCGGCAATGAAATCGGCCATGGCTTGTCCCTTGATGGCGGTGCAAGGATGGTAGGTGATATCATATTGACTCAGTTCAATGCACCATTTAAGTAGTCGCCCAAAAGTGTCGGGACGATGGAGTACCTGCCTTAGCGGTTGATAGGTTAGAACTCTGATGGAATGAGATTGGAAATAGTGTCGCAGTTTCCGTGATGTGATTAGTAAACAGTATGCCAGCTTCTCAAGTTTAGGATATCTGGCTTCTGCCCCCGTAAACCTCTTGCTTACAAAGTATGCTGGACGCTGCGCGCGGTTGTCTTCTCTCACCAAAGCGGCGCTTAGAGCATGAGATGACACAGCAAGGTATAGGTATAGCTCTTCGCCTTTGTTTGGAGTTGAGAGTACTGGTGGTCCCTGGAGGTGTTCGATTAGGTTAAGGAAGGCTGTTAAGCATTCGTCAGTCCATTCAAAATTTCCTTTGTCTTTCTTTAGAGCTTTGAAGAAAGGGATGCACTTGTCATCGCTTTAGAGATGAATCTGCTTAGGGCGACCACTTTTCCATTTAGTCTTTGCATTTCTCTTCGAGTGGAAGGTATCCTGATATCTTTCAGAGCTCGGACTTGTTCGGGGTTTGCTTCAATTCCTATGGCATGGACGATGAATCCTAAGAACTTTCCTGATGATACTCCGAAGGAGCATTTTAGAGGATTTAGCTTCATTCCAAATTGGCGAAGTACCTGAAACATCTCGCCCAGGTGGCTTACGTGATCGTTGGCTTTCCTCGACTTTACTAGCATGTCATCCACATAAACTTCCATAGTTCGTCCTATTAGTTCCGCGAACATCTTGTTGACGAGGCGCTGATAAGTAGCTCCGGCGTTTTTAAGTCCAAAAGGCATTACTCTGTAGCAGTACAATCCCCAGTCAGTGACGAAACTAGTGTGGTCTTGATCGGGAGCATGCATAGGAATTTGGTTATATCCTGAGTATGCGTCCATAAAAGATAAGAGTTCGTGCCCGGCTGTGCTGTCCACAAGCTGATCGATTCGGAGGAGTGGGAAGCAATCCTTCGGGCAAGTGCCATTTAAGTTGGAGAAGTCACTGCATGTTCGCCACTTCCCATTAGCCTTCTTTACTAGTACCGGGTTAGCGATCCACTATGGGTAGATGGCTTCTCGTATGAAGTTATTGGCAAGTAGGTTCTTTACTTCTTCATCGAGGGCTGCTGATCGTTATGCCCCCATACTTCTCTTTTTCTGCTTTACTGGCACCTTGGTAGGATCGATGTTCAGTACGTGGCATGCTACGTCTGGGGAGATTCTAGTCATATCAGCGTGCGTCCATGCAAATACATCCATGTTGTGGCGGAGAAAATCAATGAGTTGATCCTTCAATTCTGCTTTTAGCTGAGATCCGATTTTCAATAGTCCACTTGAGTCGTATATGTCTACAGATACAAACTCCATAGCCTCTGCAGGCTCGACGGTGGCCTCCTCCTCTTCATCCCTTGGTCTAATTCATTGAAAGGATCACTGGTATATCGAAGAGGAGGGGCTTTTTTTAGTTGCTATGCTTCCAAGTTTTTCGTGCAGAGAGTAGTCTCTGCATTCTTCCCTTTATCCTTCCTGCGGTTATTGCGAAGTTCAATTACATAGCAATCTCGAGCAGCGTCTTGATCTCCCTCTACTTCCCCTATTCCATTGTCTGTCGGAAATTTCATCTTCAGGCACCACGGGGCCAGGACAATTTGGAAGTCAGACAAGGCTGGTCTTCCTAAAAGGCGTTGTAGGCCGAGTGGTTTTCTATTAGCACAAATGTTTGTTTCCGCACAACGGAGCGGGGATGGGTTTCTATTTCAACAAAAAGGTCCAGTTGCCCGAGGGGCATCTTCGCATCTCCAGTGAAACCGTGTAGTGGTTTGTTGCAAGGAGACACATCCTTTATTGACAGCTTCATTCTGTCGAAAGCATGCTTGAATAGGATATTTACTGAGCTTCCGGTGTCTACTAGAATTCGAAAAACTTCGGCTGGACCGAACCAGGCAGAGATGACCATAGGATCCATATGAGGGTATTGCCTTCCCTCTAGGTCACGCCTACTGAATGTGATGTCATCATTCTCTTTCCGCTTCGGGTGGCGTTCTTCTACAACATAATTAACGCAGTCTTCATTGTTTCTAAGTGACTTTCCATATCTTTCCATCTCTGCCCAGCTTCTGTCAGCGATGTGTGGTCCTCCCGATATGGTATGGACCACTATCTTCTCTTGACTGGAGCCGCTGGTGTTGCGATTTCCTCCGCCTATTTCTGGGGGGGTAGCCTTGGGTTCTCATTGGCAGGAGCTGGAGTCCTGTTCTGATATTTTACATAGCGTTCCAGTCTCTTCCTTCTGATATGTTCTTCAATTAAGTCCCGGAGATGATGGCATTCATTGGTATCATGCCCATGAGATTCGTGGAAGCGGCAGAACTTTCCAGACTTAATTGCGTTATCTGATTCCTTCTTGTGTGGGGGGAGTCTGTATTTAACTTCGTCTTGGGTGGCCAGGAAGATGTTTTCGATTGTTTCACTCAAAGGAGTGTAAGTGTCAAATCTCGGTCCTGGCCGATATAGACGCTTTTCTCCCTTCTTGCCCCCAGCACTGTCTCTGAAGTCACTTCTTCGAATGTCCTTCGCTGCAGCGGATATGTCGCCATGAGCTGCCTTAGTTTGTTGCCCTGTCTGCCTTTCAGTGGCAGCGTTTTCAAGTCTCATATACTTTCCGGCTTCATGGAAGAAATCGGGTAAGGTAGTTGGTTTTTCTTTCGTTAATCTTCTAGCAAATTTAGTATCCGGATGCACACCACTACAGAGGGCCATTAAGATAAGTTTCTCATCGGCATCTTGGACTATGGCCGCTGCGGCATCGAATCGGGTTAGATATTGTTGCACTGTCTCTCCAGGCTTCTGTTTGATATTAGATAAGGAATAAGCGTCCTTGGGTTGTTCCACATGAATGCGGAACTGGCTGATGAACTTTTCTTTCAACATTTCCCATGAGCTGATGGATCCTTGGGGCAGATGGCAGAACCGGGAGGTAGCTAGATCTGCCAAGAATAGTGGAAAGCATTTGCACAATACTCCTTCTTTGCTCCGCTCATGAGCATATGCTATGTGTATCTCTGCAAGTGTACAACGGGGTTAGAGGTTCCCCTGTAAGGTTCCATTGTTCGCATTTTCCATTCTCGGGGGGTGATGGCAATTTCGATATTGCGAGCGAAAGGGCTGGTTACTCTAGTGCCTATCCCTCAATCTCTTTGATCCTGTTGGACGCACTCTCTGAGCAATCGTGCCATCCTTTCATCAGAATTTGGAGCAGATAGAAATGAGTTTGGTTCTTCTCTGCGGGATTGATTCCGTCCAGATGACCTGTAGGGATGGTGTCGTCTATCACTCCTAATATTTTCCAGTGGCTGTCTCTGGTCTTCTGGGAGCATGCTAGGGTCAGCTACAGTTGGCCTATGCCTTGATCTTCCCCTGCTGGGTTCTGTTCTAAGCACTTCCTCGAGTCCAACTTCGGGCTGGACCCTAGCTCGGCCCCGTTCATTGGTATTTCCATGGCTAGGTAGCATGACAAGCTCAGCTACAGCCGACCCTCGCCTGGTACCTCCCCCGCTGGGTTCGGTTCCAAGTGTTTCCTCGGGTCGGAGTTCGGGCTCGGCTCCTACCATTGCTGTTTCTGTTGTTACCTTCTTCGAAGAAGAAAGATCTTTGTTGCCTCCGAGATCCTCCAGACTGTGACTCATCCCATGATTCAGTGTTGCGGTTGGATTCTTCAGCATCTCTTAAGCGTGACATGAGCTGGTCCACCAAGGCTTCTTATTGGGATGTGAAGTGGCTAGTCACTTCAGCCATAACCCTGTCTAGATCTGCCTTAGTAATTGCTGCTGGTTGCTCCGTGGCAGGGGCTGTCGGATTTTCCTGATTTCCATTTTGTACTGCTGTTGGAACGGGACGATTCTCTTGATCTGTGACCACTGGATCTGGAATACTGCTAGTTGCGATGTTCTTTCCTTTGTTAACATCTTTCTTCTGCTTGGGAGGCATGTCTTCCAAGCAATATGCGATGTTGTTGGGAAGAAGGTTAAGTGGAAGAAGCTGAAGCTCCGAGCTCCCCGCTCTCGGTGAAAGCACCAAAAAATTTTGCACAAAAAATGGGCAAACAACTCCAAATCATATGATTTAGTCGATTTTATGTTGTTCTTAATGATTTGGATGATTTATGCAAATATGTAAAAAGCAGGGACTAAACTGTAAAAGACACACAGATTTATAGTGGTTCGGCCAGAATGTGCCTACGTCCACTTTATATGTTATTCTCTTTCACTGTTCAGATTACAAGTACAAGGCTTTTATTATAAGTGTATGAAAGCTGTTTGAAAGTTCTGTCCGTGTTTGACCCCTCAAACTTTGTCCTCCATTGCTGTACCCCTACCCCTCTATTTATAGAGTGAAGCTGGGGATAGGGGCCTTGGATGTATATAGCTGCTGGTGGGCCTAAGCTGATGTGATCTGGCCTGGCAATGCTGGTTCGGTAACGCCTTCTTCACTTTGGTTCGGTAGCATTGGTTCGGTGGTGAAAGCATGGATTGGTCCGGTGGTGTTGGAGTTGAGTTCTGGTCCGGTGGTCTTGGTACGGTGGAAATACGCCCAACAGTACTTACGTAATTCAAAAGAGAATTATACCAGCCAAAGAGCAATACACTAGCTATTTCTATCATCAGCATCAGCAACATAAATAATGTAACAACCATATACAGCAAAGCAATATGATGCAACTCCATATATCAAAACAGGCACGATATAAACCTACATGCGACTCTAGTGTGACATAAAGTCACATGCAACCAAAAGCAATATAACAACTATATGCACAAAAGTACAGAGAATACTCTACAATAAAATTATATGCATCTAATCTTTCAAAAGATAAATTTAAAACTAAACGCTTGGGTTTTTATGTATAAAATATATTTTCAAATTCCTCCAAAGAGAAATATATCAAACCCAAAATAAATTATGACAAGGAGGGGGCTTCTTCTACCGAATCAGGTATAACTCTAAAATCAAAACAACACGGAGCATCTAGTGGTATTCGGGTTCCTCCTAAAACAATAACTAGAGTGAACAAATATACCTAGATAGTATTCCAAATTGGGAAACCTCCAATCGTCCAACTTTAGTCAAAACTCAAAATATTTGACTTCACAAAACTCTTTTCAAATATCCTAAAGAATAATACTTCACAAAAGTTTTCAAAATAATAATATTATTATTCCATTCACTAATTCTTTCGAAATCACTTTTCCAAAAGCGCTAGGACTCTGGTCCTGATAAATAATAAATTTAAAATCCTTTGCTTATAATATTATACTTTATAACCATGGTACATAAAATCACACTATCGATCAATTCAAATTCCATAGAGGAATAGACTAACACTTAACATGATTTAAAATGTTAAATGACTAACAAAAAAGATTTAGAATTTTGCTTAGGTTCGCAACTTTCTCAATCTAAGGATATAAATACTTTCCTAAGCGTACTATTGTGCTCATCAGCCTTTTTTATTGCTTAGAAGATTATCTAAGATCTCTCAAACAAAAAACTAAAAGTCACTCCTCGAACATTCCTAAGCCACACATCAAAGCATACAAATTTACTTAAGTCTGTACGATGTACATAAATCATCTGTACGTAGTATCTGATTCGACTACTTACTCGAGTATATAGACTTTACTTCTGAATTAGTATCGCTTACTCGACCTTCCTAGTGTGAACTTCGAGCAGGTTCCTTGATTAGAAACCAATGTTCTCCTTGCATAGCCATACTATGATAAAAGAACTAGGTATTATATCAAGAATCTGAATCAAGTGTTCGCTACCAAGAATTAAGTGAGAAATCTCTTTTTGGACTGGTGTGAATCAACCAGAAGATTTGTACTTGAATCCTAGATCAAGAACTGTGCAAATAAAATGGCCTATGTATAACTTACATGCATGATCTTATTGGTTTCTTAACTATACCAATCTTTTTCTAAATCACTTCTATTTTCATTTACAATATTACATTCAATACTAAAATTATTTGTGAATCATTTCACAAATTTCCACTTAAGTTTATAATCATTTTATAAAGATACATATTTATAAAACATTAAATTAAAAACTTAATCCACTCTTATTTACTTGTATAATACCTATAACGATCCCAATTTTGAATTAAATTTAAACTAATAATTAATGTAAATTTTGGAATAAATTTTGAATTAATATAAATTTGACTTTAGAATTTGACTTTGGATATTGAATTTGTATTCGAATTTAAAATTTGAATAAATGACTTAGAAAAATGATTTGGGTTTAAAGATATTATCTATGCAAATTAATTAATGGGTAATTAGTTTTAATAACATTTTCTTTAAAATAATGTATATATAATAAATGATTAAGAAGATGTATTTATAAAATAAGAAAAATGTGATATAAAATTTATTTAAAAGTTTTTAATTTATGAGAAATACAAGTGTGTACAAATGAAAATATAAGTAGACTTGGAAAACAAATTGGATAAGCATAAAGATATGAAGCAAGAAAATAATAAAAAAACATATCTTCATACAAATAAAAATCTAAGTATATACAAATAGGATAGGCTGTAGGAAAAATAAAATAAAAAATCTAAGAAAATATAAATATCTATGTAAGCTTGCAACGGAAGACAATATTTGCATAAACAAGTATGTGCTCATGAAAAATAAGACAAAGGTAATTAATGCAATATATTATAGCACACAATATAAATTATCTCGGCTGAAATAACTGAAATCATCTCAGCCTCCTTAGCACACAAAATAGGTTTATATTAGCCACCAAAACAAGAAAATTCTCTAACCATTGTACAAAACAAAATGATAATCACCCTGTATAAACATGTAACACCCTGTAAGCTTCTTTTGTTTATATCAACTTCTCATCTCAGTTTCGTTCATTCAAATCTAAGAAATCTGAAGTAATATCATCTCAACCTAAAACAAAAATTCAACTTTAAACAATCCATTCAATTCAACAAAATAGAAAGGAAAAAAGATTAAAGGAAGAAAGGAGAAAAACAACTACTGTTTTCAACAAAGAGCTCTATTCATCTTCTTCAAACAACGGTGAGTAATCATCAACTTAAAAGCTTTAAATTTAAATTAAAACAATAAAGATTATTCACTGATTATGTGGTATTGCATATGCTTTAGCTTGAATATGATACTGTGTTGCTCTGTACTTCACTGTAAATTGTTACAGGTTGCATATTTTGTTCAAAAACTCAAACGATTCTCATCAAATCATTGTTAAGCTTTAAGTTTCAACTGAAACAAGATGTTAAACTTAAGCTGAGATTTTGTAAAGCTGTTTAAACCATCTTTGTAAAAGTATACCATTGTAATATTGTTTTATAGGCAGTCAAGCAAAAATTTGATAAATTGATTTTCATAAGAAGCTAATTCAAGTTTATATCTTGAATGCTTACTGTAATTTATGATTTTTAAAACAAAAACAAAGATTTTTAATTCAGTATTTTGAGAGCAGTTTGTATTTGAACTAAAATTACATTTTTACAAATTCCTGATAATCGAATCAATTTAAAATGTTGAAATTTGTTTTGAAGCTGGTATGAACATCTGTGATGTTGGGAAAATTGTTGAATAATTTTTCAAATGCATGAATTGGTCGAACGAATCTAATTTAGGGTTTATAGTTCGTTTGTGATATGATCAGTAAACGAGGCAAGTGTGTCTTCTATACGTGATTGAGTTGCACGAATCTATGGAGGAAGGTTGCTTAACATGTTGTTGTGGTGTGGATGGAATTCGAGCGTCTCTGGTGGTCGGAGTGATGGTGGCGAGGTGGTAATGTCGATTGTGGTGAGCTACAGGTTTCGAGCAAATGTTTGTTTTTCGACTTCGAATTTTTGGGGTCGAGCTGAAATTGGATTTCGAGTTTATGGATGATTTGCGACTTGCTGATGATGGTGGGGTTCGCCGGAGTTGAGCCGCGTCAACGTGCACGTGTACGGCGAAGTGGCTGGTATCAGTGCCGTTGATGTCTTGGGTCGCGAGTTGTTACTCGAGTAATTGGAGTGGTTGCTTCGGAGTTGTGTTCGAGCACACGAGAGGGTTTTCCTAATGCTTTAATATGTACTTAAGTTTAAATCTTAAACTTACTGGAAATTAAAAAAGATAAATAAAAAGAGGAAGAAGATGCGTACAGAAGAGAGAGTCTCGGGGGAAAGCAGGTGAGAACTCGAAGTATTACTCGAGTTTTAATAGGGGAAGTCTTGGGTTTTTTTTCAAAACTGTAGTATTGTATTATAAAAGTGAAGTCAAGTAAATGGTTTCTCAACAAATTTTAGGCACTGTAAACTTAATAAAGGTTTAATAGTAAGTTAAGATTTTAATTCAAGTTTTAATTATTTTAGTTAATGCTTAACAATGTTTTCTAAAATCTTAGTTAATATTTTGATTTAGTAATTAACCTAAGTTAAGTATTTAATGTAATTAACATTACAGTTTTCAAATTAGTAATAATTTGTTTAGGGAAGTTTTTAAAATGTTACTTAATTATTATTATTATTTAAATATTTTGGAAAGTAATTAAGAATGATTAAATTAAAATGGTAAGCAAAGATGGTTAAATAAGATAAATAATTATTAATTGTTTAAAAAGGGTAATTAAGAAGGGTTACTTAATTTATAATTGTAATTAATTAGAGGTTTATCAATTTGCAATTTAAGATTGGTAAATTAATAATTAAGTGTTTAATTTATTTTTAATTAAGAATTGTTAATGATAATTAATTACAAAGATAGTAATTAAAGATTTTTAATGATAAGTTAGTAAATTAATTAAAGGACAACTGAGTAATTAAAGGATAAATTAATAATTTAAAAGTTGATTTATTTAATAAATGATTAAAGGACAATTAATCAAATGATTTGAAATCAATTAAAGTTAATTAACCATGATGGATGACTCATCTGATTTAAATTAATCAGATGATTGATTGAGTTACTTATGGATGTTTGAATCCTATTTATTGTCGAACTGTTTGATATTCCTGATATGTTATGCTTTGTGCTATGATTTGTTTCAGTGTGATCTGTGATGAATGTAATCTATTTATCTGTGATAAATTTATAGTATTTATCTATGAATCAATGAATGAACGATAAGCGTTATATATTATACCGCTTATCAATATTGATGTGCTTAAATATGTGATGTGATGATTTATGATGTTGCGCTATTGTGTAAAACCCATGGACCACACTCATACACACACAAATATGGATTGCACGAGGAAATCGGCTAAGTCACATATTTTTAACAATTTTAAAGATTGAATCCTCGAATCCAAATTAGTTTTGGAATTGGAATTGAAAGCTTTTGAAAATGAGTTTCAGAAATAAAAGTTATTTTAAATAACTTAATAAAGTTTTGAAATTTAAATAATTTGATTTAAATTTGAATTCAAATTCAATGATTTGGAGATTATGGTCTAAAAAGATTTTACAAGTTATAAAGGTGTTTATATGGGTTTTAACCATTTAAAAACTATGGATTTTGAAATTTAAATTTAAATCCAAGTTTTATACTAGGATGGTTTTAACTTATGTAAATTATAATTAGTTTTCCCAAAATGAAAACTATTTGTTTCAAATAGTTATAGCTTTCATAAAACGAAAGGATTTCCAATGGATATCGAAAGATTCAAGTTTGAAATGAAATTGTAAATAGTTTGGAAAAACTATGAACTAACCTTGTGAAGACGATTAAATTTTGTTTTGAAATCAAAGAGAATTTTAAATGGTGTACCCTTTATATACCAGATTTGAATTGGAATTTGAAAGTTATGAACTAGATCTTTGATTGAAAGATTGAATGAGTTAATCCATTTGAAATGGAAATTGTTTTGAAAGCCGTAAATCTTTGTGAAACTGGGTGAACTGTGTGGAATAAATCTTTTATTTAAAAAGATTTGAAATGGTAATTTGTTTAAACCATTTGAAAGAAAAGTTTTGGGTAACAAGTTGTGACTTAACTGAAATTCCATATCCATATGTTTTTGAATATTACGCTCATTATTCGGTTTAGCCGGGAGAGTACCTTGTGTCATATAACCTATTCCGAATAATGATACGTCGATATGGATAGCATTTGAAGACCGGTGGTGAAGATCGGGTATTTTTGAAAACGAAAGGAAAACCCGTCAATTGTCTCTGCATTGAGTCGCGTCGGTATAGAGATTCCCTAAGTGATGGGAAGTCTGATCGGGATTGTGAATACCCGGATTTGCAAGGGCTTCTTTGAAAGTGCCTTCGGTTCTGTTCGAACCTGGAATAGACTTGTATGGATGTGTGTCTGACATTACACTTTGAGATGTAAAACTGGTTTCTATCAAATACATTTCTGTTGGTGGCGGAGATTTATTCTCTTAGCTTAACACCCTTCTCTGAGACGTACGAGCTTAGATGTTATGTAGTTGATGTTACTAGTGATACATTCTCAATTTGGTAATGTGGCATGCTAAGTGCTAATGTGTGTTGATGATCATTTGTTGATCATTTGTGATCGAAGCATGGCATTGTGAAAAAGCATAGCTTTGTGGACGAGACTTCATCGAGCCTCACAACCCGGTAATGGTCGAAACAGGAATCGTGGCAGCAAGGTTATTTGGGGGTAGCTCCTTTTGAGGATATGGCCATTTCCTTCTGGATAAAAAGTGATATCATGGTATGGAGCCCAAATATTTACTTGCGTTGATTTTTGAAAGTTGGTATCATGGTATGGAGCCCGGATACTTTACTGTATGGTTGTTGGATTGAGGGCCCTCGGATAAAGGTTGGTAACGACCGGGGGATGGCATGCTCGTGTCAGTTGTTACCTAGTTACAGAGGTAACCCGTCCTTGTGTAGCAGAGAGCTGGTTAAGTTCTCGGGGGCGTCCCTCCAGAGGCGTTCCATTTTATTTGGGAAGTTCCTTTGCCTGACCATTTGTTGGAAATCCAAACAAAACAATACGCGCCTTGTACGGTTTTAGTTGTAGAACCTGCCATTTAAAATGGTAGCTATAGCAGACATAATATAATGGTACCTATGCTGGCTAAGATTAATATTATACTTCGAAATGTTTTCCACTATGCACTAATAATAATATCAAAGAGTTTTCTCGTAGTAAGCATGTTTGACTATCATAAGAAGAAATCTCCTCCAAGTTTGCGCTTGCATTGTGTGTGTGGCGGGAGGCCTTATGGTAGTTTCATTTTATAAAATGCATTGCAGATTTAAATCTAAATTCTTTTGTTTGTTTTAAAGATAAACTGTCTTTGTTACTCATATCAGTCCCATGACTGACCTGGAGTTTATTGTTCCTTTCCTAAACTCTTGGTGCCCACAATTTTCCACACGGGCAGTCTAGAGTTGGGTTTTACAGATAGTCGAATAGTAGGAATAGATTCGATAGCTTTCGAAATTCTTGGTTTGGTAGCATTTGGAGATTTTCTTCAGTCTTTGGACGGACTGGCCTTGCTTAGCTTGGTGCAACTTGATGGTGGTTCAAGCTATATTTAGTTTGGAGATGGTGTTGCAGTTGCATTTTGGAGATGTATTCTATTGAAGTCATTATTCTTTTCCGCTGCTATTTCTTGTATCTCTGATAGTATTGATATTCAATTGTATCATTCTATTGTATCATTGTATCTGAATATTGTATCAGATGTTGTATATGATATTATTCATTTTTCTTCCGTTGTGTTGTACTTGATGTGTTATAAGCTCCGGCGAACCAGATTCGACGTTTGGATCTGCGGCATTGGAATATGAGTGTCGTATTCGGTGCCGATTTTCGAGGGTCGGGTCAGGATTGTTTCAATACCCTTCTACATTCTAAGAGTATACACAAAATGTTAATTTTATTTTATTTTATTTATTTTTATCTTTTAATTAAAATGGAGGCCCAAACATAGTTGGGTCTTGAAAGTGAGTTAACTACTTCGACCTCTTTACTATTAGGTTCGATAAATAGCTAAAAAGAGTAGAATGTTGGTATCCAAACTCAATCTCAGAGTATACTTTCCTGAGACACCCATAAGGTAAATATGTTTATTAGTCGGCCTAGTGACATCAAATAGTTAGAGACTTAGATGTTTAAAGAAAAACTATGGCTTTAATAAAAACAACGCTTATTAAAACCTTCTTATACAATTTATCCCATTTAAAAACTAGAGTTAACCTCTCTCTTTTCTATCCAAGAGTTAAAAAAATTATTTACCAAAACATTCTAATACCTTTTATTTTATATCAATTCTCTTTGAAGAAACTTAAGAACTAAATACCCAGTTTTTATTTCATAAACCTTTTTGAAATCATACTACATATATTTCTATATATAAAATAACCTACTAATTTATACACTCACACTCACTTTGGGTTTGCTTAGATTCGAACTCATTTCGATCGCACAATGATAATGAAAACAATTTACTAAGTACACCAAAACATTACCTAAGCAAATATTCGATCGTCACTTAAAAGATTATTTATATTACCATAAAACCTCCCAAACTATGTAATGAAAATGTATATTTTTTAAGAATCCTCTTTGAAATATTTATACTTACAAATACTTCCAAGCAATACCACTATTGCTTTTTCTTTAAAAAAAATTTGAAATCAATCCAAGAAATACTGGGATTTAAATTCTCAAGAACTCTTTTTCTTATAAAATACTCCTCATAAATCATGTAAATCATTTTATATATCATATCATATAAAAATTACCTTTAAAATCTTCTTATATTATAATAACTTTCCTTTATTATGATAAATTTTTTACAAATATTTGTCCTCTAATTATCTTATCTTCTTATTTAGATTATATTAAACGACTTTATTTAAAAGATGAATTTTAACTTAACATTTTCACTTAACACTTATAGTCAAATTTGAAAATTAATTCACAAGGGATTCGTTTTAATGTACTTACAATTATCAAAATAATAAATGCCCTTAAACTGGTCAAGCATAAATCAAGAAACAACAAACCTCCTAAACTATTCGCGCATGACAAATCAAACAACAATGATAATAAAGAAATATTACCATTAACAAACAAACACCCTGAATAACTTTATAAATTTGAAAATTATTTCTTTTTTATATATAAAATATATAATGCTCGGTAAAATATTTCATGTACTAAAGTTTCAAAAATCAATATCGTACCATTTGTCTTGTTCAAGTGTTTAGAAATCTCTATCGACGTTGTGGCATCCCATGTCTTGACCAAAATTCATAAACAACTCAACAGACCAATTAACACAATATGTTTTTTATAGCAAAAAAAAATACGCTCTCGTGTCTATAATACTCACAACTCATTCTAGGGTGTCACTTACCCAATCTCAAATGAGTTCACCCTACCAAAGCCAAGGTTCTCGCTTAACCTTTAGCACTGATACCATTTTGTAACGATCCGACTTTTCAACCCTCAAATGTTTCCACTTAATACATCTGTGATATTCAAATGTCGAGCATCAAAGTGCTAGAAAGGTAGATTGTTAGGGTAAAAAGAAAAGGAATAGGGAAAGCAAAATCACATAGCGAAATGATCACATAAAATATAACAAAGACAATAAAAGTTGTCACCTTAAGATACAAAGCATATCGGAGTTAAAAACAAAATTCATTGGCATGGTCAGTTATTACTTCCCGACCTTGCAATTGTTGATGGATATACATAATAATACAACAACAAAAAAATACTACATCCAGCTCTACTCCATGAGCTCCATATCACATCAACGACAATTTGAAAAAACTGTCTAACCCAAACATTATAATAAAATAACACCTGGATCAGTCTAAAAAACAAGCATGAGAAAACTTAGGAAATATGGTGAACATATAAAAATTTGTAAGGCCACACTGCTAAATGCGGAACAGGTTTTACCTTATAAGCACATCATCCATACACGAGAAGGTGGAAATAAAACATAACAAAAATCCAAAAAAGAATGGATAAACACAAATAAGACCAAAATCCAAACTTAAAGAATGGACAAAAAAATTAAACATAGGGAAGATCACGAGGTATTTCTTGATGCAATTAAGAAATGATTAACTCCATGGCTCGAATCAAAACAAAGCGAATGAATTCATCTAACGTGACTAAGACGGTGCACCCCTTACACTAAAAGTATACTTCTAGATAAAATATACTTGAGAGCATGGACGTCACTCTCAGGAAATTCCAAGTTTCATCCTCGCCAAAACACAGAAATCCGAATATTTCACATCAATTCATGCATGCAACTGAAACCTCTCTTAATAGACACGAACATACCCTAAAAGGTGCGACCCACATGGCTTGGCTTCCACTCTCTTTGGTTTTAGTTCTTCGGCGTTGGATATCAACACTCAAAATGAGCTACAAAACATCTTAGATGACGAAGGATAAAGAAGAATATTGAAATCGATAGTTAAGAAATCCAGTATTAGAAACAAACTAGTACTACCCCGGGGAAATAAATAAAGCCGGACAAGTCAGGGCAGTGTTGCTTCCTATCTTTACTAGACGACATTCTTAATTTTAAGAATAGTAAGAGTTTAAATGCCCTAAATGAGCAACAAAATCGTCTTAAGTCGAAGAATACAAGAAGATAGCAGGATCGATAGTCAAGAAGTCAACTATCGAAAATAACAAAATGATTGTATATGAAAATTAGATCTCTTACATTTATCACTGTTTGTCAATCCAAAACTAGTACTATCCTAGGGAAAACAATAAAGCTAGACAAATTATGGCAGTGTTCCTTCCTATATTGACTCAACGATAGTTTTAACTTTAAGAACAGGAAGAGTTCCTCCAACATTTATTGCAAAGTGTAAGACTGAATATTTTCAATAAACGAATCGAACTTTTAAAACATTTGACTCATACTTCTGCTTGATTGTCACATCACAAATATTTGTAAAATACTTTAAAAAGTTTTCTTTAAAAATATTCTTTTTAAAGGGCTATATTTCTGAATGTATTAAAAAGAAGGGTAAAAAAACAAATGTCATTAAAACATTGTTCACTATAAACCCAAAACAATTTACACTTATCTTTATTCTTAAACATTACCTTTTAAAGATTTTTTCATCTATAAGCTATCATTTATAACTTTTAAATGACAGTTATAATTTAGAAGGATAATCAATCAATTTAATATACTTTTATAAATTCAAAACAACGTTAATCATTCTGAAAGACAAATTGATATAGCTGCTTTATAAATTTAAAACCATAATAATTATCCCGAAAGAAAATTAATAATATTTGCAATCTTGTTATAAATTTAAAAAAACATTAATTATCCTGAAACAAAATTAATCAAATTAATGATATTTTTATAAATTAAAAACAACATTAATTATACCGAAATAAAATAATCAAATTTATAATCTTTTTATAAATTTTAAACAACGCTTATCCTTTATTTCAATATTCTCAAAAATACCTGAAAATATAATTTAAACAACTTTCAAAGTGTAAGAACGCAACCAAACATTCATTTTGTAAAAATACAAGCATAAGTTCAACATACACAAAGATTTAGGAGATGACATTTCATAAGCGACGGTATAACGATAATAGCTATTATGACACTTACACAAAACAAACAGATGTCACAAATATTTCAATCAAATATCAATATATGAAATATAAGAATATAAGTAAATCAATATTGGTGAGAAACCCCTTAAGGACTCTTTATAAAAGCCCCATATAAATCACACCTATGTATGTGTATTTCGAAGTGCTCCATGTCGACCTATTCGTCGTGTACACATCGACTTCCTCTTGCTTTTGTTCCCTATAAAACAATGGTTATTTATGTCACCCACTTCCAAGCGAGAATCAAGTCCAAACAAAACAGTCAAATAACAATATGTAAACTATCATTCAAGCATTCAACAATAATCTATAGTAACACAGATATCATATAGTTTATTTAAAGGCGAGTTAACTCAGCAAAATTCCAGTTGATGCTTTCCCGCTTCGATTCAATCTAAAAAACTGCATACAATTTTAGCTCAAAATTCTATTAGCTCCAAACTCAATGAATTCAACTCAATGCGTATATAACAACGATATGAGTCCAATGCAAAAGATAGCAGCCAAATCTAATCTCATATGAAAAAATTATTGGGTTTACAAGAGTTGAGATTAATTAAATTAATTAATTCACCAGCTAAACTTTAAATACCCTTAAATATCCATCTCCCCAAATCAACTTCCTTCCAAAGTCAAATTTGCTTGTGCATGTAGGAGCAAAATAACACAATCCACTATTTGTGCCCAACCCCTCGTCAGAGCTACGGTTGACGAAAACCAACACTGTCTTCGCCATTGAGCTTCTCACCATGACCTCGATACGTCGGACCCATGGTCGCCAAGCTCAGCCCCACCATTTGAAACGCGACATGTAGGGTTCTTAGGTGAAATGCTTAAAATGCGATTCGACATAGACAATCACACACCAAAAAGCTTGCCTCCTCAAGCAAAGTGCTACGCCACCTTCCTCTCCAACTAATTCCTCCCCAGTCGATGCCATAGTCAAACCCTAGTTTGGCCATTAAAGGTTGTACTCCACCAAACGACGTTGTAGACTTCAACATGCATATGGATTTGAAGCCTATCTCAAAACGATTATAATGAAACTAATCTTATAATTTTTTGTTGCTTAAGTCTCTCGATTTTGATTTTAAAAGGAGGAGGCTCACTTTCATGTTTACTATAAATGGGAGAGAAGTAAAATTGATAAGTAAAAGATGAAGAATTGAAATGAAGAATAGTCCTAGAGTTGATGTTTGTTCATACAAATATTTCTTGCACGATGCTACATAGATTTCATTCGCTAATGAACTATGAATGACGGAAATAAAAATACGATCGCGCACAGTAGTGCAACACGATCGCAAAACAACAATAAAATACACTTACTATCTTATTCTGTTAATTTTCAAAAATAACGACATTTGCCGAAAAATACGTCAAATGAAAATTTAAATATCCAAATTAAAAATTATGGAAAAATCCTATAAATTCATCTAAAAATACGTCAATAAGAATTAAGTCGTTTTATTAATAATTTTAGGTTATTTATTTGAACTATTTATTATTGTAAATATATTTATAAAATAAGTTCACTATTATTATTTACTAATTAAAAAGAGTTAAATAAAATCCATTTAATTAATAATTAATTCATAGTTAAAATATTTAAATAATCTCAATATTTGAATATAAGTTATTTATGTTTTTTGGGATGTTTCTGCTCAACTAAGTGGTTTGACTCTTAGTAGCAACTCAATACGAAACTCTAGTGCTCTCATGGGTGACAACTCTGAAATTGGTTCAAACACATCAGGAAATTCCTTCACTACATGTACTTTACCAAGATCTTCCTCTTTCGAAGCTAAAGTAAGAAAAACATCCTTGTGCATACTTCTAATTCTTCTGGAACTATAAATATTATTTTTTTGGCTTGGGTAACTCAAAGCTATTCTTCTTTCGACGTTGTATATTCTAGTTCAATACTTCTCAAAATAGTTTATCACTAAGATAACTCTGAAGCCTATAAAAGCAAACATATAGGGACCATACAAAAACTTATTGTTGCTCAATTTTATTCCTTGGTCTGTGCATCTCAATCCGAGAGTGGTTATACCCCCATATGATTTATTACACATATGAAAGTGACTAAATAGGTAACACCTAGCCCAATGATATGAACTATGTCTTTATATGAAACAGTAATCTAACTGAAATACCAAAAAGTAAAAGCCACACCTTCCAAAACAACATTCATTCCCCTCTCGACCATAGATGGACTTCCCATATCCCCTCTAAAGCATAAATCCACGCGTTAAGCTCTAGGCAACACTCCCAATATGCCCCCATCTTGTCACACTTGAAGTAATTCACTCTTTCAAGATTCCTCGATGTTGGGAACTTTGTCGCATAGTACCCCTTCTGCCCACAATTAAACAAACAACCTCTGCAGTAGCAACATCTTTCACCTATCCCCTTTGACATGTCCTTCTTGCCTTTGGTATATGAGGGCAAACTTTTTTTTCCACACTGCCTTAGGTTTCATTTCTACACTTCTATGTTCCTTATACATTCCATCATACCTTCGGACCATGTCAACAACAAATTCAAAAGGAGATGTCAAGTGCGCCTTTACCTTGTTGTCAAAGCCCTGCTTCGAACCTCTTATGAACTTACCATTTTTCTTTAATGAGGTATTGATAATCTCTCTACCGTACTTAGCTAAAGAGTTAGACTTTTAGATGTAATATTCTACACTAAGGTCACCTTGGTTTAAGTCTGTGAACTTCCATAGTAGAATGCTTCATTGAGATAGATACGAACTGATTCTCAAACCTCTCCTGGAATTGCACTCAAGTAAGTCCTCCTCAAGTGTCTTGACAATTATTGTCTCCCACTGGTCCAAATCATTTTCATTTAATTGCCTTGATGCCCATCTTCTCCATTGCGCATCATTCAATCCCAAGTCTTAAAATATTCGCTTATAGACTCTAAGCCAATTCAGCACTTCAAAACTATGGGCTCCTTCCCTGTAAACATCTTCCCTCCTAAGTTTTTATAGTATTGGTTCAGCTTTGAGAAGTCCTCCCTTACTTCCATAAACCTTGGCTCCACGGCCTCAAGAGTGTTCTCCCTCATCTGCAACATAAACTGTCTAAATAAGGTATTCACATCCACGCCCTCAACAGCAGATGCAGCTTTAGGCTTAACTGCTCGGCATTTCACCCTCATTCCTTATGTTAGTCTGCGTACTCTTAGTCTCCCTTCTTGCATTTTCTTATCCCATCATAAATCGCCACCTCCTCATTTCTATCTTATGTTTTCTATTAAGTAAATCTTTATTAGAAATGAAAAGATAGAGAGTGAAAAATAATAGAAGTATAGGTATATCCACATATATATCTATGTAGAAAAATACAAGTATGTTATATATAATAGCAAATACTCTACTTCAAAGTTTTCTTTACTCTAAATACTATTGTGACGACCCGCCTTTCTACCCACAGAAAGACGTATCATCAATAAGAAAAGAAAGGGATAGAAATAGAAAAGATAAAAAGAAAGAATAACAACATCAGAATCTCACAGTGCAAACGGAACAAAATATAATACATCACATAACTATTACATAGTTTTACGTATATCAAAGTTACACGACATCATACACATGACAGTCATATATACATCTGCCATTACATATATCCCAAAATACAACATACATTAACTAACACAGCGGAACTAGATAGATAGATACGTTTGGACTCCTGTTCCAAGCTCCTCCAGAAACCAACACTCCAAAACCTATCACTTGGCTACTCATAAGAATTTGAGTACCCAAGAGTTTATGAAAAATAGAAATAAACTCTGGGTCAGACATGGGTCTGGTATGAGTAAACGGTTTAAAGTTGTTTAACTTTAAAAACATTTGAAAATAAAGGTATCACGTAAGACTCCCCACACATAAACACGGGTAAGTTTTTACCTTACGCTAACCAAAACAATTTAATAGGAAATCCAGTGATATTATAATAGTGTCTAGGGTTTTCAAATAAAAACACAGAAATAGCTGAAATGCTTACATCTCACATTTCAACATAGTTGGACACAATCAAAACGTACGGCGCTTATTGGAGATTGGATTCCATACAATGGCAGGGCTACTGGGGTACCGCCCATCACAGTACGGGGCCTAGATCACCATACCGAGGATCACTCCCGACCCCTACAACACAAGGCCGGAACCATTCCTTACCGAATAGTTCCGAACAAGATAACCCCGCGGTTGTAGCTAGCAACCGCCTACACAGCCAAATAAAAAGGGACATCTAGACAGAGGTATATCTCGTCCTGCTTGGGTGCTACCCACCTAACCTTGCTGCACATCCCTTGTTTTAGCCATTCCCGTTGAAGAGGCTTGAGGTACGATTACCTTTATAGAATATATCTCTTAGAATGCTCATCGTCCACCTGACGATGTTCTAAAAGCATTCAATCCATACAAGTTCGTTCCGGATTCGAACGAAACCAAAGGCATTATCTCGTTACACTCATTTTGAAATCACCCTCAGAGTTAACGACAATAATCCTTGCATTCTGAAACACCATCCAAATCTTCACTTGGAATGTCACGACCTAACATTTAATTTGGATCGATGTGGTTTTTGGACAATCATAACTGACACCCGATCTCGGTCTCATCGAAATCCGAATGCCATTTTAAAGGTCAAGTTGTTAAATAGTTTAAACAGTTTAATTCAATACTTTGAATTCACATAGCACTTATCACAGATAAATCATACACAATCATCATAGATATATCAAGGCATAACACAGAGTATCACAGAATATCACCAAATAGATATTACAAAATTCAGATATTCTACTTATACAATCATCCATAAGCAAGTATCTTTAATTCTTATTGTAATTAATTCGATTTAAATCAATTACTTAAGAATTAATCCCTTACTCATGTTTAATTGATCATCAATTAATTATTTATTCCATTTCGTATCATTTAATTAATTAATTACTTCTTAATCAATTTATTAAATCTTAATTACTTAATTAATTACCCTTAATTATTAATTATTAACCTAATTATTAATTAATAAAACTTAATTTCAAATTGATTAATCCTTAATTATTTACTAAATTAACTACTAATTATAAATTAATTGATTTTAATTATCTAATTTACAATTCTTAATTACAAATTAATTAGACACTTAATTATTAATTAACCAGTCTTTAATTACAACTATGAATCCCTAATTACTTAGTTAGTTATAATTATTAATTAATCATTCTCAACTACCCCTTTCAAACAATTAATTAATAATAATTATTTATCTTAATTAACATTTAAAAATCTTCCTTAAACTTTGAAATCAATTTTTTACTAACTTGAAAACTTTAATTAAGTTTTAAACTTGTCTTACGTCAACTACTTAATTAAAGTATTAATTGGATTTTAAAACATTGTTAAGTATTTACTTAATTTATTAAAACTTGAAATAAATTCTTAACTTAAAATAGTCAAACATTAGTTACTTCATTAGTACTAAAATTGTTTAACATCATTAACTTTAAATTTTTAAGGCTTAACCCATTTTCAAAACAACCCATGAATGCCCAGGTTTTTACTCGAGTAATCACTCGAGTTTCCCTACTATCTTTCCCGAGACATTCCTCACATACGCTTCTTCTTCCTCTTCTCCTTATTCTTTTTCAGTTAGGTTGAGTTTAGTTTAAGTTCAAACTTTAATATTAGGTAAACTCTCTCACGCACCCAGGTTCACTCGAAGCAATCCACTATTTTACTCGAGTAACAACTCGAGTTGCTCACCCCTCACCAGCCTTCTGACACCAAATGTAATATCCCAGAATTTCAAGGAGTTTAAAATGTTGATAATCTCCTAATTTAAATTATTTAAAATTGATAAAATTATTATTTTCAAAAATAAATAACCAAGTAATAATAATATGATGCCTTAATTTTGGTTATAGATTGGTTTTAAATAAGAATAAATATTTAGTTTGTGTAAATAAATTCTAAAATTGACTTATTGTTTTCAAAATTAATAAGTATGTTTAAATATATATATCTTTATATCAAACTAAATTTTAAATAGAATAAATTATTTTCAAATAATAATGTGTTTGTTTAAAATTTGATATTATGTTTATTTAAATTGATTTTAGATTTGGATTTTTAAATTGACTTTGAATTTGAATATAAAATTTTGAATTCAAGGGAATATACATACATCTTAAAATAAAAATAATAATATAGTTTGGATTTAAAATATAAAGATAATGTTTTTATTTAAAAAATAAGATTTTTTTATATTTTTCTCTTTAAAGAAATTTATTGATAGAAATTTGGATATGTATTTATTTAATAGGAATAAATACAAGGGCTTTTTGAAATAACATTTAAAAATGAGTTTAAAATATTATATATAATTTTTTATCTAAATTATAATGGGTTTATATTCTATTTTCTTTAAAGATTGTATTTATATAAATTTAGAAAACATTTACAAATTTATAAATGTATTTGTTAATTAGGAATTTAATTAGGAAAACATTTATAAAATTAAGAAAACATACTAGTTAATTAGGAAATTAATTTAAAAAGCCTTGAAAATCATTTATATATAATATAGAAATAAATTAGGACAAGTGTTAAGTTATAAATCTCTTAGATAACAAGTGTTAACATATTAATGTAAGTTAAAGACATGTATCACTTTTATTTGAATTTTCTTTTAATTTTAATAAAATCTAAATTTACTTATATACATTCCTAATCTTCTTTCTCATTTTATTTTTATTATCTTCTTCTCAAAAGCTAAGAAAACCAGACCAAAACCTGAAAAGTTCCTCAAAAATCAATATCATGTAAAACCTCCTCAAGTTCAAATGCAATCTTCACTTTCAAATATGAAATTCCTCAAACCTGTAAAATACTCCTCAGCAATTCATTTTCCAGAATCAAACACAAGTTTGTAATCTCCTCTGGAAAAAATAAATATGTAATGTTCTCAAGCCTGTCATCTATTCCTCAAATTCAAACACAATCCAGAAATGAATTTGAGAGCCCTGTAACTTATTTTCCAAACCAAAATACAAAAGCCTGAAACATTCTTCTCAGATCAAAGCTCAAACCAGTAATTCTCATGATCAAATGCCTGGAACATTTTCAAAGTTTCAAGAGGCAGCAACTTGTATTTCAGTTTCCAGAAAAACAAATCTGAAAGCAAACTCAGTTTAAAAGCTTCCAGTTTTTTTTCAAAGCTCTGCATCTCTTTAATTGGTGAGTAAACATTCAAATTTATAAGCTTAAGTAACAAATATATATGTTGCATGGGAATACTGTTTTGATGATTGCTTTGCTATCTGTACGTATGTGAGCCTATGTGTGTTTTTAGTTCATCATCTCTGTGATTAGTATGCCTCTGTACTGTATACTGTGGCATGAAATATTTCAAAATTTGATTCATATGCAATATATTTAAAGTAAACTCTTGAAGTAAGTGGGAAAATATGAATGCATGTTGTTTTACTTGGAATATATAAATGATTTTAAACCTAGGAACATATGTAATTCATTTGTTTATATTAGCGATTCCCTGTTCATTTGTTACAGAGTGTAAGTGATAATTTGAAAAAGAAAAATTCAAAAATCTTTTTATTTAGTCACTGTTAGTACATGAATTTAAAACAAAATAGTTTTGTTAAATCATAATCTAAGTACCAAAAATAAATTCAAGTATTTTAAAGGTTTGAATTATGTTTGATTTTGTAAAGTACAGTGGTGATGTTAAAAATCATATTATCAAATGTTGTAATTCATTGTTTCAGGATTTATAACTTGAATCTATGTAGCAAATTATGATTTTTAAAAATAAAACCAAAAATTTTAAGATTGCATTGAATATGCAATTTGGGATTAACTGGAATTGGGTGTTTGGTCCACCGTTGGCGATCAAGAAGGAGAGGGGTCTTGGATTTTCTTCTGGAGATAGAAGAAGTAGTGGGGTGTTCAGGAAAAATGCCCGAAGTTGTTCACGATCATCAAGGCGACAAGGGGAAGGGAATTTATGATTTAACCCTAGTTTTGGTCAATCGTGCAAAAGAGGGGACTACGTCATTTCTATTGTATCGAGTCGCTTGGGATTTGGAAGGAGACTGCGTGAATGAGTGACGGAGGTGTGGTCGGAATCTGGGGGTGCTCTAGTGATCGGCGACGTGGATGTGGGTTTTGTTTTCAGGCAGTGGTTTTGGTTCGAGTTCTCTGGTGATGCTCGATTTTGTTTTGGGTTCTGTGGTGACTAAAGGATGGTCGGGATTGATTGCAGTGTGTGTCGCTGACGTGTGAGAGGTGCTGGAGTTGGTCGCGGCGGCGTCGATCGCTGGTGCACATGCACAGGCAGGTGTGTGTCAGTGGGCTGTGTTAGTTTGGGGAAGTGGATTTGTCTCGGGTTGTAACTCGAGATTTTGGCAAGATCGCTCGAGTTTGAACTCGAGTAATGCCGAGTAATTTTTAATCATGTAACAGTTTTCTTTTGTTTACAGGTTTTATAATTTAAAATTTTAACTAAAAACTTAAATTAATTTTTGAAATGGAAGAAGGGGAGAAGAGGAACTCGGGTGTTTCTTAGGTTTTGATCGGGTTAGACCCGAAGTTTGATTTAAGAAAATTTTCAAAAATATTTAAAGGATTTATTTTATAAAATAGGTTTAAATTTTAAATAAAGTATGGTTTGAATTTAGGATATGAATCTTGTATTTAAATTTATTTTTAATGAAATAAATGTTTTCTTTAACATTGTTTTATGAAGTTGAACTTTATTTAATTTAAATTTTGTCAAATCAAGTTAAAGTATTTTAAAACTTTAATTGAAGTGGAATTATAAAGATTTTATAAAAAAAAGTTTATTGGTTTAAATTTAAAACCATTACTTGATGATATTTTGAAGTATTTAAAGGAAGTTGTGATTTGTAAACTTTAAATTATTATGTTGAATAAGTATTTTAAACTTAATTAAAAATTTAATTAAGTAAATTGTTTTAATAAGCATAATTAAGATAAGGTTTTATCTCAAGATAATTATGGTTAAATAATTTGAGATTAATTAAGTTAGTTAGGAAGTTTAATTGTATTAATTAACTTAATTAATTAAATATAAAAGGGTTAATTAAGTAATTAGTTAAGGATAATTATTAATTTAATTAACTAATAATTATGATGATTTAATTAATGACTAATGATTAATTAAATTATAATTATTTATTAATTAAGTAATTAAGGGTTAATTAAACTAGTAATTAAGTAATAATTGGGTTTTCTTGATTAATAATTAAAAGGTTATTAATCTATAATGCAAGTTAATTTAGAATTAATTAACTATTATTAAAGGTTAATTAATTGTAATTAAGGATTGATTAATTGATAATTATGGATTAATTAATTTGTAATTAAGGTTGTTAGTTAATAATTAAGTTTTATTAGTTAACGATTAAGAGATAATTAATTAGTTAATTACGTTTAATTAATTAATTATAAAAGTAATTAGGGATTGATTACTTTGTATTAAAGGATTGATTAATAATTAAGGTTTATTAATTAATAGTTGAAGGATAATTAATCTATAATTAAGGATTAATTTGGTTAAAGAGTAATTAAGGGATGAATTACTCAGTTATGATTTATGAGGTGAATGTGATCAAGTTAAGTTAATTAATTTGTCAATTAATTAAAGATAGTCGCATGGTAATTGATTAAGTATGCTTACTTAATGAGATTTGATAAGAGTAATTACTTAAGATAAGTAACTAATAAATAAATTATAGGAGGTAATTGAGATAGGTGAAATTACTCAGTGGGAAGAAATTTTAAATGGATAATTACTTGGTAAAGTAATCAAGGATTTATTACTTGGCATAATAAATCAAAGGATTCATAAATGTAATTAAAAGTAATTAAGAGTAATTTATTACTATTTATAATTATTAAAGTTAATTTAATTAATTTAAGCATGATTAATTAATATAATTAATTTAAGCAATAATGTAATTAAATAATGGAAGTAAATAATTAAGGTTCATTAATTAATATGATTAATGAGAATAATTAAGGATTAATTACTTAATTAAGAGATAAGTAATCAAGGTTGATTAATTAAGATGATTAATTAATTGGTTTAATCAATATTTATGTAAGCAAGATTTGTTGTGATGAAGGTAATTAATTTATTTTATTTTAAATTAATTAGAGATGAAGTAATTAATTTAATTCATTTTAAATTAATTATTGATGGTGAGATTAATAGATCATTGCTTATGATGGCTGATTTATATTGAATGGCTTGGTTGTTTGATATCCCTGATGAGATATGTGTGATATATGATATGGATGCTTTGGTTGCATTAAGATGATAGTATGAGTTATCTATTTGTGATGATAACATGAATTATCTGTTGCAATGATAATGTAGATTATCTATTGTGATACTGTGAATTATCTATCTGTGTGTATATAGATAATAGCATTGAATTGTTTAACCTTAAACAACTTGGACCTAAAAGATACGTTTTGGATTTTGATGAGACCGGGATCGGGTTTCCATATTTGGATATCCGAAAACCACATCGATCCAAATTAACGATAGGTCGTGAGTCTCAAGTGAAGATGAAGATTTAGAGTGCAAGGGTTATTGTCGTTAATTCTGAGGGTGATTCCAAAATGAGTGTAATAAGATAATGTCTTCGGTTTCGTTCGAACCCAGAACGAACTTGTATGGATTGAATGCTTACAGAACATCGTTAGGAGGACGATGAGCATTCTAAGTGATGTGTTCACTAAAGGTAATCGTAGCTTCAAGCCTCATCAACCGGAAATGGCTAAAACAAGGGAGGTGCAGCAAGGTTAAGTGGGCCATGCCCAAGTAGGACAAGATTTTCCCCTGTCTAGAGGTCCCTTTTTATTCGGCTATGTGGGCGGTTGCTAGCTACGACCGTGGGGTTGTCTTGTTCGTAACTGTTCAGTAAGGAATGGTTTCGGCCTTGTGTTGCAGGGGATTGGGAGTGATCCTCGGTATGGTGATCTAGGCCACATACTGTGACGGGCGGTACCCCGGTAGCCCTACCATTGTATGGAATCCAAAATCCAATAAGCGCCCTCGGATTTGATTGTATTACCTACTTTTGTGGCTAGTAGCTGGAATTTAATAAATATAACAATTTCGGTTATTTCATATTTATTTGAAAACCCTAGACCTATTATAATATCACTGGATTTCCTATCAAATGTTTTGGTTAGCGTAAGGTAAAAACTTTCCCATGTTTATGTGTGGGGAGTCTTACGTGATACCTTTTCTTTCAAAAGGTTTTAAAAGTTAAGCAACTTTAACCGTTGACTCATACCAGACCCATGTCTGACCCGGAGTTTATTCTGTTTTTCTTAAACTCTTGGGTACTCAAATTTTTTACGAGTAGCCAGGGGATTCAGGTTGGCTTGACGAATTATGGAGGAGCAATGGAGCAGGAGGCTTCTGCGTATAGATATATAGTATTCCGCTGTGTGTTCTCTGAGTCGTTTGTCTGTGTTGTATATTGAGTTGTATAACTAGACAGGTGTTTATAACTGTCTAGTGTGTGTTGTATAAGCTGTGTATCTCTGATGTATATGATACTATGTATATATTATGTGATTAATATAATTTATTCATTCCGTTGTTTAGATTCCGATGTTGTTTCTTTCTTTCTTCTTTGTCTTTTCTCTTTTTTATCCCTTTCTTTCTTAAAAATGATGCGTCTTTCTGTGGAGAGAAAGACGGGTCGTTTCACTTGGTATCAGAGCATAGGTTAAGCGTATACCTAGGCTCTGTAGTGTGTCTTTCTTGAGAGAGCGTACTTGTAATATATATATATATATATATATATATATATATATTTCTACCTATCCGTTGGGTTACCTGTTCGGGTTTTCCAACATAAGTTATAAAGGTAGATAGGGTAGTGGTGTGTAGCACGACCACCAATGGTTGGAGTTTGAATGTTTGAGATTGGAAGTGTATTTATCGAGACTGTAGACCTAACACCGTCTCGAGTAATCTTTGCAGTTTGGTGTAAGGATTTCATTGATCTTTGAAGGAAACCTGTTAAGGTTTGGAGTTCATCTTTGAAGTGTAAGTTTGATCGCGCTCGTGTGAGCGGATTTTTGAGAATTTGGATCTGTCGGTTAGGCAGAAGCAAGTGATGGTATCTTGGCAACCTCAGGAAGTAGTAGCTGCGTGATGAGACGCAGTGACTATGGATGTCTCCGAAGATGTTTTCTTTTGGAGCAAGTTTAAGGAAGTGTGTCTGCTACGGGGTTGTAGCTGAGTTCAGCAGGATGTATGTGTTTAGTTGGAGGTCCGAGTTTCTCAAAGAGCTTTGGATAAGAATTCTTTGGCATATGTGTTAGCAGTGTAACTCGAGAGTATTCTGTGTTCCAGCAGGAAGATCTTTTTGGGCTTAGCAGTTTCCTAGAGGTGGAATTCAGAAGCAGCAGAGAGGACCCATTTCTTTGATGGACTAGTTGGTCAAGAATAAGCTGTTCTGATTGGTGAAGAGAGAACAGTATCTTGGATATTGGATTGGTTGATCGCAAAAGTGATTTGCGATAATTTGAGTGATTATCTTAGATAGTCTTTTGCTTGGGTTTGTGGAATTTCTAGAGGGTGTAGGAGTTATGGAGTTGTCAAAGATTTTTCGGATATATCTTCAGGAAAGTTAGAGATTTGCCCGCATTGGAGATTGAGTTCTAAATCGACATGATGACAGGAGTGATACCGGTGATTTAGCTGGGTAGAAGGATGTCTCCTAAGTTGATTGTTTGGTGAAGCAGCTCTGTATTTCTTGGAACGTCTGTTGAACCATATTTCTGGGATGTGTTGTCTAGTCTGTGCTTGTGTTCATCAACTGCATTTTTCATCTGCTCCAGATCAGAGTTGTGCAGCGAAAGCAAGGTGGCAGCTGTTCTAGCGTGGAAGCAAGTGGAAGTTGCCGTGATTGGATTAGAGAGTTTCTACTGGAATTTTTTTCCAAGATCTGAGGCAAGTTGGCGAGTGATCCTGTTCTATCTTTTCCGGATAGGAGAAGTAGGTTGTAATCTTCTAATGATTCTGAAGTGGAGATTGTGATTTTGATTTTGGGTAGATCTTATGAGGATCAGTTTGTTGAGTTGTTTTGATCCAGTTTGTTTGTAGAAGCATCAACGAACATTGAGCTGATCAAAAAGGATCTGTGAATAGGCCAGGATCGTCAGTAGAGTTTTGAGGTTAAGAGATGGAGGAATTTGGAATTTGAAGTTGGAGGCTTTGATGTTGTTGAGGTTTTCTCTGGTAAAGGGAACAATAAGATTTGGTGAGATTATAAGGTGAGCTCCGAGGTATATTGGATTCTTCTGAGTTTTTGTAAGGATAAGTGCTTTGGTTTGGAGAGTTGAATTGCCAATTTGGAAGACTGGAATTCAAAATATATCACGTATCTCTGAGGAAGTACGTGTTTGGTCCATCACCAGTTTTAAGACCAGTAGTTCTGTGAAGGATTTAGTTATTGATCAGACTTGTTTGTGGTCTGGTATCTTGTGTAGATTATAGATCTAGCTGAGTAAGAGCTCAGTAGCTTAGTAGTATAGCTAGTTTGGATTTAATAGAGCGAGTATCCCAGTGTCTATACCTGGGAAACTCGAGATAATTTTAGGAAACTTATCTGGATCTGTGTCCGGATAGTTAGTTTGGTATGTTGAATGAAATTAATTTGTTTTGGTTATGTATGGCTGATATGTATGTTTGAATTGGTTAAAATAAAATAAAACTTTGGATTATCTTTGTTTTAAATTTCGAGGACGGAATTCTTTTAAGGGGGGAGGAATGTAATATCCCGTAATTTTAAGGAGTTTAAAATGTTGATAATCTCCTAATTTAAATTATTTCAAATTGATAAAATTATTATTTTCAAAAATAAATAACCAAGTAATAATAATATGATGCCTTAATTTTGGTTATAGATTGGTTTTAAATAAGAATAAATATTTAGTTTGTGTAAATAAATTCTAAAATTGACTTATTGTTTTCAAAATTAATAAGTATGTTTAAATATATATATCTTTATATCAAACTAAATTTTAAATAGAATAAATTATTTTCAAATAATAATGTGTTTGTTTAAAATTTGATATTATGTTTATTTAAATTGATTTTAGATTTGGATTTTTAAATTGACTTTGAATTTGAATATAAAATTTTGAATTCAAGGGAATATACATACATCTTAAAATAAAAATAATAATATAGTTTGGATTTAAAATATAAAGATAATGTTTTTATTTAAAAAATAAGATTTTTTTATATTTTTCTCTTTAAAGAAATTTATTGATAGAAATTTGGATATGTATTTATTTAATAGGAATAAATACAAGGGCTTTTTGAAATAACATTTAAAAATGAGTTTAAAATATTATATATAATTTTTTATCTAAATTATAATGGGTTTATATTCTATTTTCTTTAAAGATTGTATTTATATAAATTTAGAAAACATTTACAAATTTATAAATGTATTTGTTAATTAGGAATTTAATTAGGAAAACATTTATAAAATTAAGAAAACATACTAGTTAATTAGGAAATTAATTTAAAAAGCCTTGAAAATCATTTATATATAATATAGAAATAAATTAGGACAAGTGTTAAGTTATAAATCTCTTAGATAACAAGTGTTAACATATTAATGTAAGTTAAAGACATGTATCACTTTTATTTGAATTTTCTTTTAATTTTAATAAAATCTAAATTTACTTATATACATTCCTAATCTTCTTTCTCATTTTATTTTTATTATCTTCTTCTCAAAAGCTAAGAAAACCAGACCAAAACCTGAAAAGTTCCTCAAAAATCAATATCATGTAAAACCTCCTCAAGTTCAAATGCAATCTTCACTTTCAAATATGAAATTCCTCAAACCTGTAAAATACTCCTCAGCAATTCATTTTCCAGAATCAAACACAAGTTTGTAATCTCCTCTGGAAAAAATAAATATGTAATGTTCTCAAGCCTGTCATCTATTCCTCAAATTCAAACACAATCCAGAAATGAATTTGAGAGCCCTGTAACTTATTTTCCAAACCAAAATACAAAAGCCTGAAACATTCTTCTCAGATCAAAGCTCAAACCAGTAATTCTCATGATCAAATGCCTGGAACATTTTCAAAGTTTCAAGAGGCAGCAACTTGTATTTCAGTTTCCAGAAAAACAAATCTGAAAGCAAACTCAGTTTAAAAGCTTCCAGTTTTTTTTCAAAGCTCTGCATCTCTTTAATTGGTGAGTAAACATTCAAATTTATAAGCTTAAGTAACAAATATATATGTTGCATGGGAATACTGTTTTGATGATTGCTTTGCTATCTGTACGTATGTGAGCCTATGTGTGTTTTTAGTTCATCATCTCTGTGATTAGTATGCCTCTGTACTGTATACTGTGGCATGAAATATTTCAAAATTTGATTCATATGCAATATATTTAAAGTAAACTCTTGAAGTAAGTGGGAAAATATGAATGCATGTTGTTTTACTTGGAATATATAAATGATTTTAAACCTAGGAACATATGTAATTCATTTGTTTATATTAGCGATTCCCTGTTCATTTGTTACAGAGTGTAAGTGATAATTTGAAAAAGAAAAATTCAAAAATCTTTTTATTTAGTCACTGTTAGTACATGAATTTAAAACAAAATAGTTTTGTTAAATCATAATCTAAGTACCAAAAATAAATTCAAGTATTTTAAAGGTTTGAATTATGTTTGATTTTGTAAAGTACAGTGGTGATGTTAAAAATCATATTATCAAATGTTGTAATTCATTGTTTCAGGATTTATAACTTGAATCTATGTAGCAAATTATGATTTTTAAAAATAAAACCAAAAATTTTAAGATTGCATTGAATATGCAATTTGGGATTAACTGGAATTGGGTGTTTGGTCCACCGTTGGCGATCAAGAAGGAGAGGGGTCTTGGATTTTCTTCTGGAGATAGAAGAAGTAGTGGGGTGTTCAGGAAAAATGCCCGAAGTTGTTCACGATCATCAAGGCGACAAGGGGAAGGGAATTTATGATTTAACCCTAGTTTTGGTCAATCGTGCAAAAGAGGGGACTACGTCATTTCTATTGTATCGAGTCGCTTGGGATTTGGAAGGAGACTGCGTGAATGAGTGACGGAGGTGTGGTCGGAATCTGGGGGTGCTCTAGTGATCGGCGACGTGGATGTGGGTTTTGTTTTCAGGCAGTGGTTTTGGTTCGAGTTCTCTGGTGATGCTCGATTTTGTTTTGGGTTCTGTGGTGACTAAAGGATGGTCGGGATCGATTGCAGTGTGTGTCGCTGACGTGTGAGAGGTGCTGGAGTTGGTCGCGGCGGCGTCGATCGCCGGTGCACATGCACAGGCAGGTGTGTGTCAGTGGGCTGTGTTAGTTTGGGGAAGTGGATTTGTCTTGGGTTGTAACTCAAGATTTTGGCAAGATCGCTCGAGTTTGAACTCGAGTAATGCCGAGTAATTTTTAATCATGTAACAGTTTTCTTTTGTTTACAGGTTTTATAATTTAAAATTTTAACTAAAAACTTAAATTAATTTTTGAAATGGAAGAAGGGGAGAAGAGGAACTCGGGTGTTTCTTAGGTTTTGATCGGGTTAGACCCGAAGTTTGATTTAAGAAAATTTTCAAAAATATTTAAAGGATTTATTTTATAAAATAGGTTTAAATTTTAAATAAAGTATGGTTTGAATTTAGGATATGAATCTTGTATTTAAATTTATTTTTAATGAAATAAATGTTTTCTTTAACATTGTTTTATGAAGTTGAACTTTATTTAATTTAAATTTTGTCAAATCAAGTTAAAGTATTTTAAAACTTTAATTGAAGTGGAATTATAAAGATTTTATAAAAAAAAGTTTATTGGTTTAAATTTAAAACCATTACTTGATGATATTTTGAAGTATTTAAAGGAAGTTGTGATTTGTAAACTTTAAATTATTATGTTGAATAAGTATTTTAAACTTAATTAAAAATTTAATTAAGTAAATTGTTTTAATAAGCATAATTAAGATAAGGTTTTATCTCAAGATAATTATGGTTAAATAATTTGAGATTAATTAAGTTAGTTAGGAAGTTTAAGTGTATTAATTAACTTAATTAATTAAATATAAAAGGGTTAATTAAGTAATTAGTTAAGGATAATTATTAATTTAATTAACTAATAATTATGATGATTTAATTAATGACTAATGATTAATTAAATTATAATTATTTATTAATTAAGTAATTAAGGGTTAATTAAACTAGTAATTAAGTAATAATTGGGTTTTCTTGATTAATAATTAAAAGGTTATTAATCTATAATGCAAGTTAATTTAGAATTAATTAACTATTATTAAAGGTTAATTAATTGTAATTAAGGATTGATTAATTGATAATTATGTATTAATTAATTTGTAATTAAGGTTGTTAGTTAATAATTAAGTTTTATTAGTTAACGATTAAGAGATAATTAATTAGTTAATTACGTTTAATTAATTAATTATAAAAGTAATTAGGGATTGATTACTTTGTATTAAAGGATTGATTAATAATTAAGGTTTATTAATTAATAGTTGAAGGATAATTAATCTATAATTAAGGATTAATTTGGTTAAAGAGTAATTAAGGGATGAATTACTCAGTTATGATTTATGAGGTGAATGTGATCAAGTTAAGTTAATTAATTTGTCAATTAATTAAAGATAGTCGCATGGTAATTGATTAAGTATGCTTACTTAATGAGATTTGATAAGAGTAATTACTTAAGATAAGTAACTGATAAATAAATTATAGGAGGTAATTGAGATAGGTGAAATTACTCAGTGGGAAGAAATTTTAAATGGATAATTACTTGGTAAAGTAATCAAGGATTTATTACTTGGCATAATAAATCAAAGGATTCATAAATGTAATTAAAAGTAATTAAGAGTAATTTATTACTATTTATAATTATTAAAGTTAATTTAATTAATTTAAGCATGATTAATTAATATAATTAATTTAAGCAATAATGTAATTAAATAATGGAAGTAAATAATTAAGGTTCATTAATTAATATGATTAGTGAGAATAATTAAGGATTAATTACTTAATTAAGAGATAAGTAATCAAGGTTGATTAATTAAGATGATTAATTAATTGGTTTAATCAATATTTATGTAAGCAAGATTTGTTGTGATGAAGGTAATTAATTTATTTTATTTTAAATTAATTAGAGATGAAGTAATTAATTTAATTCATTTTAAATTAATTATTGATGGTGAGATTAATAGATCATTGCTTATGATGGCTGATTTATATTGAATGGCTTGGTTGTTTGATATCCCTGATGAGATATGTGTGATATATGATATGGATGCTTTGGTTGCATTAAGATGATAGTATGAGTTATCTATTTGTGATGATAACATGAATTATCTGTTGCGATGATAATGTAGATTATCTATTGTGATACTGTGAATTATCTATCTGTGTGTATATAGATAATAGCATTGAATTGTTTAACCTTAAACAATTTGGACCTAAAAGATACATTTTGGATTTTGATGAGACCGGGATCGGGTTTCCATATTTGGATATCCGAAAACCACATCGATCCAAATTAACGATAGGTCGTGAGTCTTAAGTGAAGATGAAGATTTAGAGTGCAAGGGTTATTGTCGTTAATTCTGAGTGTGATTCCAAAATGAGTGTAATAAGATAATGTCTTCGGTTTCGTTCGAACCCAGAACGAACTTGTATGGATTGAATGCTTACAGAACATCGTTAGGAGGACGATGAGCATTCTAAGTGATGTGTTCACTAAAGGTAATCGTAGCTTCAAGCCTCATCAACCGGAAATGGCTAAAACAGGGGAGGTGCAGTAAGGTTAAGTGGGCCATGCCCAAGTAGGACAAGATTTTCCCCTGTCTAGAGGTCCCTTTTTATTCGGCTATGTGGGCGGTTGCTAGCTACGACCGTGGGGTTGTCTTGTTCGTAACTGTTCAGTAAGTAATGGTTCCGGCCTTGTGTTGCAGGGGATTGGGAGTGATCCTCGGTATGGTGATCTAGGCCACATACTGTGACGGGCGGTACCCCGGTAGCCCTACCATTGTATGGAATCCAAAATCCAATAAGCGCCCTCGGATTTGATTGTATTACCTACTTTTGTGGCTAGTAGCTGGAATTTAATAAATATAACAATTTCGGTTATTTCATATTTATTTGAAAACCCTAGACCTATTATAATATCACTGGATTTCCTATCAAATGTTTTGGTTAGCGTAAGGTAAAAACTTTCCCATGTTTATGTGTGGGGAGTCTTACGTGATACCTTTTCTTTCAAAAGGTTTTAAAAGTTAAGCAACTTTAACCGTTGACTCATACCAGACCCATGTCTGACCCGGAGTTTATTCTGTTTTTCATAAACTCTTGGGTACTCAAATTTTTTACGAGTAGCCAGGTGATTCAGGTTGGCTTGACGAATTCTGGAGGAGCAATGGAGCAGGAAGCTTCTGCGTATAGATATATAGTATTCCGCTGTGTGTTCTCTGAGTCGTTTGTCTGTGTTGTATATTGAGTTGTATAACTAGACAGGTGTTTATAACTGTCTAGTGTGTGTTGTATAAGCTGTGTATCTCTGATGTATATGATACTATGTATATATTATGTGATTAATATAATTTATTCATTCCGTTGTTTAGATTCCGATGTTGTTTCTTTCTTTCTTCTTTGTCTTTTCTCTTTTTTATCCCTTCCTTTCTTAAAAATGATGCGTCTTTCTGTGGAGAGAAAGACGGGTCGTTTCACTTGGTATCAGAGCATAGGTTAAGCGTATACCTAGGCTCTGTAGTGTGTCTTTCTTGAGAGAGCGTACTTGTAATATCTATATATATATATATATATATATATATTTCTACCTATCCGTTGGGTTACCTGTTCGGGTTTTCCAACATAAGTTATAAAGGTAGATAGGGTAGTGGTGTGTAGCACGACCACCAATGGTTGGAGTTTGAATGTTTGAGATTGGAAGTGTATTTATCGAGACTGTAGACCTAACACCGTCTCGAGTAATCTTTGCAGTTTGGTGTAAGGATTTCATTGATCTTTGAAGGAAACCTGTTAAGGTTCGGAGTTCATCTTTGAAGTGTAAGTTTGATCGCGCTCGTGTGAGCGGATTTTTGAGAATTTGGATCTGTCGGTTAGGCAGAAGCAAGTGATGGTATCTTGGCAACCTCAGGAAGTAGTAGCTGCGTGATGAGACGCAGTGACTATGGATGTCTCCGAAGATGTTTTCTTTTGGAGCAAGTTTAAGGAAGTGTGTCTGCTACGGGGTTGTAGCTGAGTTCAGCAGGATGTATGTGTTTAGTTGGAGGTCCGAGTTTCTCAAAGAGCTTTGGATAAGAATTCTTTGGCATCTGTGTTAGCAGTGTAACTCGAGAGTATTCTGTGTTCCAGCAGGAAGATCTTTTTGGGCTTAGCAGTTTCCTAGAGGTGGAATTCAGAAGCAGCAGAGAGGACCCATTTCTTTGATGGACTAGTTGGTCAAGAATAAGCTGTTCTGATTGGTGAAGAGAGAACAGTATCTTGGATATTGGATTGGTTGATCGCAAAAGTGATTTGCGATAATTTGAGTGATTATCTTAGATAGTCTTTTGCTTGGGTTTGTGGAATTTCTAGAGGGTGTAGGAGTTATGGAGTTGTCAAAGATTTTTCGGATATATCTTCAGGAAAGTTAGAGATTTGCCCGCATTGGAGATTGAGTTCTAAATCGACATGATGACAGGAGTGATACCGGTGATTTAGCTGGGTAGAAGGATGTCTCCTAAGTTGATTGTTTGGTGAAGCAGCTCTGTATTTCTTGGAACGTCTGTTGAACCATATTTCTGGGATGTGTTGTCTAGTCTGTGCTTGTGTTCATCAACTGCATTTTTCATCTGCTCCAGATCAGAGTTGTGCAGCGAAAGCAAGGTGGCAGCTGTTCTAGCGTGGAAGCAAGTGGAAGTTGCCGTGATTGGATTAGAGAGTTTCTATTGGAATTTTTTTCCAAGATCTGAGGCAAGTTGGCGAGTGATCCTGTTCTATCTTTTCCGGATAGGAGAAGTAGGTTGTAATCTTCTAATGATTCTGAAGTGGAGATTGTGATTTTGATTTTGGGTAGATCTTATGAGGATCAGTTTGTTGAGTTGTTTTGATCCAGTTTGTTTGTAGAAGCATCAACGAACATTGAGCTGATCAAAAAGGATCTGTGAATAGGCCAGGATCGTCAGTAGAGTTTTGAGGTTAAGAGATGGAGGAATTTGGAATTTGAAGTTGGAGGCTTTGATGTTGTTGAGGTTTTCTCTGGTAAAGGGAACAATAAGATTTGGTGAGATTATAAGGTGAGCTCCGAGGTATATTGGATTCTTCTGAGTTTTTGTAAGGATAAGTGCTTTGGTTTGGAGAGTTGAATTGCCAATTTGGAAGACTGGAATTCAAAATATATCACGTATCTCTGAGGAAGTACGTGTTTGGTCCATCACCGGTTTTAAGACCAGTAGTTCTGTGAAGGATTTAGTTGTTGATCAGACTTGTTTGTGGTCTGGTATCTTGTGTAGATTATAGATCTAGCTGAGTAAGAGCTCAGTAGCTTAGTAGTATAGCTAGTTTGGATTTAATAGAGCGAGTATCCCAGTGTCTATACCTGGGAAACTCGAGATAATTTTAGGAAACTTATCTGGATCTGTGTCCGGATAGTTAGTTTGGTATGTTGAATGAAATTAATTTGTTTTGGTTATGTATGGCTGATATGTATGTTTGAATTGGTTAAAATAAAATAAAACTTTGGATTATCTTTGTTTTAAATTTCGAGGACGGAATTCTTTTAAGGGGGGAGGAATGTAATATCCCGTAATTTTAAGGAGTTTAAAATGTTGATAATCTCCTAATTTAAATTATTTCAAATTGATAAAATTATTATTTTCAAAAATAAATAACCAAGTAATAATAATATGATGCCTTAATTTTGGTTATAGATTGGTTTTAAATAAGAATAAATATTTAGTTTGTGTAAATAAATTCTAAAATTGACTTATTGTTTTCAAAATTAATAAGTATGTTTAAATATATATATCTTTATATCAAACTAAATTTTAAATAGAATAAATTATTTTCAAATAATAATGTGTTTGTTTAAAATTTGATATTATGTTTATTTAAATTGATTTTAGATTTGGATTTCTTTTTTTTTTTGGCAAGGCCGACGGGGTTGGATGGACCCCGACCATTTTATTGCAGCACCAATAAGAATACAACACAAACTACAGAGAGCAAGCTCTAAGAAAACTGAGGAAAACAAAGCGCTACAAACAACATGCACATAAGGAGAAAAAACAGGAACAAAAATAAAAAACAGAAGAACAAGTGAGAGAGCACCCGTTAAAAGGAGTGAAGTATTCCTGGATCAATGTAGAATGATAGCATACTCAGCGCATTCTTGATCTCGTGCATCACCAATAGCTTAAAAGCCGCTTCAGATTTAGCATTGTTTGGCTCAAACACCCTGGTGTTTCGTTCCTTCCAGACCACGGCTGTAAAACTTTTCAAAACATGAAGAAGAACTCTCTTCTCTTTACTTTTGTACCCTGTTCTCGCATGTAGTTTATTCCACTCATTCCAGTTACCATTAAAAGCTTCAACCCAGCAAAGCTTGGCCTTGACAAGCTGCCAAACATTATTAATGACAGAACACTCAAAAAACAAGTGTTCAACAGTTTCTGCTTGATCATTACAGAAGGTGCAGAGAATATTGACATCCAACCCCATGCTCACAAGTTTCGTTTTAGTAAGAATTGCGCGGTTTAGCACTTTCCAGAGAAGAAAGTTGTTTCTCATACTACTATCTTTATACCATGTTCGCTTGGACCATTTCCACATCGGCCGAACTTTGTTCTTCATAAGATGTTCATATACAGAGCCAATTTTGAATTTGGTCTTATTAACATCCCAAACCAGCCTCTCATTTGATGCTAACAGTGTAGTTTTGCTTCTAATCAAGTACCAAATACGCTGAATTCTTTGGTTGGATGAAAAGAAGTTAGTGCTTTGAATGTTGCTAAGAACATCACTTACCTTAACTGCAAGGTGTACGCCAGTTTGTATTATTTCATTGTATGTTAAGTGCCTGCTAAGTATCATCCCTGAAACAAGCCATGGGTCATCCAAAAACTAACGCTGTACATATTGTTGATGCTCATTTGACAGAGAGGAAGGACTTCCTCCTTTATCTTGAAAATACATTGCCAAGTCCAGCTCAGATTCTGGGGTTTATTCATTTTCCAAAAGTTTCTACTCTTAACAACGTTGTTTCGAGACCACTCAGCCCATACACTGTCAGCACTGTTGAAGTAAGTATCCACGTGTCTAGCTATCGCCACTTTGTTCCACTGATTTAAGCTGATAATACCCAGACCCCCCTTATTCAAAGGTAGTTCAACTTTGCTAAAATTAACCGGGGCAATGTATCTGCCATTAGTTCTTCCCGTCCATAGAAATCGCATGAATGCACTAGTAATCATTTTCATAAATTTTAAGGGCAGAACATAGGTTCTAGCCCAATAAACTTGCATGGCAAATATAACAGACTTAACAAGGGTAAGTCTACCGGCTTGACTAAGTTTCACAGTTGTCCAACAGTTAATTCTCGCAGTAATCCTTTCAAATAAAGGAAGACAATGGTTTAAAGTTATTCTAGACGTTGCCAGTGGAAGCCCCAGGTATGAAATAGTATTTGGGTTATGATGCAGACCAGTAACATGATAAATAGCTTCCTCCTGTTCAACGCTGGCACCATCCAAAATGAGCTCAGATTTTTCAATATTAACCTTCAGACCAGTCATATCATGAAACTGATCTAGAGTATACATAAGATTATTCACAGTTGTGATATCAGGCGTACAAAATACAACAAGGTCGTCCGCAAACATTAGCGTTGATATACTCGGTTGACTGCATTTTTGATGGCACTTAAACTTGCCGTGCTCAATTAGCCTGTTGATCATTTTAGTCAGAAGCTCCATCATAATTATGAAGATGTACGCAGAAATAGGATCACCCTGCCTTATGCCCTGCTTACTACGAAAGAAACCAGCAGTTAAGCCATTAACAATGACCGAATAAGTTGGGGTGGATATGCATTCATATATCCAAGCTAGAAAGTGTGTAGGGAAATTCATATACCCCATGATACGAATAATACTATCCCATTGTAACGTATCAAAAGCTTTCATAATATCCAGTTTAAACATAGCCTTTGGCGAACCATTTTTACGATTGTAACCTTTAAGAAGTTCATGTGCGAGAAGAATATTATCAAGGATGTTCCTACCAGGTGGAAACGCCGCTTGATCAGTGGAGATCAAGGTAGATAGATCAAGCTTGAGTCTTGAAGCAATAACTTTGGAGATGCATTTGTAAATGGTATTGCAACAAGAAATAGGGCGGTACTCATTGACATAGTGGGTATTTCGTAACTTGGGGATGAGAGCAATATTAGTGTAGTTGTACGACCTGAACAGCTTATATCTTTTAAAGAACAACTTGATGGCATTGATGACGTCAGAAGACACAATTGTCCAACAAGTAGTAAAGAATTTGGCATTCAGACCATCAGGGCCACCGCATGAGTTACTATTCAGCGAGAACATTGCTATCTCAATTTCTTCATCAGTTACTTCATTGCATAGGAAGCTGTAGTGTTCATCAGTAATTCTAGGAAGTATTTCAGGCGGGATGTCTTCAATGTTAGGTTTGATGTTGCTAGCGTTGCCGTATATGGAGGTGAAGTATTGTACAAAGGCATTCTGTACATCAGGGATTGTATTGTGTAGATGGTTATCCAAGTCTTTGATGGTTGTTATATTCTCTCTACGCTGTTTGTTTCTCAGGCTTGCGTGAAAATACTCACTGTTTCTATCACCTTGTTCATGCCATTTAATCCTGGACTTTTGTCTAATCATGTCACTTTCTGAAGTTAAAGCTTCACTATATTGTCGAGTTAAGTTATACTCAGTTTCGGATAGATTGGGGTTTGTAACGTTGGACATCATCTCCGTTTGCACTTCAGCTAATTTCTCACCAATAGAAGTGCTCAGTTTGTCTCCCTTGCCAAATCTCTTGAACGACCACTGCTTCAGTGCTTCTTTAACTTCTTTTATTTTTTCCTGCAAAATAAATAAGTGGTTACCTTTTTTTTCTTTACTCCAAGCATGTAAGACAGTAGTTTTAAAGTCATTTTCTTTGGTCCAAGTGTTAAAAAATTTAAAATTTGAGTTTCCTCTCTTGTCTGCCCCCACACAGATGGGTTATTTGAGGACAGTGGTCTAATAGAAGAGGAGGGGGAAGAAGGCTGAATAGAAGGGGCCATTTGTTAAGTGCAGCATGGTTGGAAAAAGTATGATCGATCCTGGAGAAAGTCCTACTACCATTCCTTCTTTTATTGTTCCAAGTATATTGCATTCCTATAGATCTAACTGGAATTAACTCGGCTTGATACAGAGTATTTGCTAATGGATGTATTTCATTCAGAGAAAGTGAATTACTACCAACTCTATCAGAGAGCTTATAACAACAGTTGAAGTCTCCCATTATTATCCATGGGTGTGTGCTTTGGCGCAGTGCTGGAATTACATCTAACAAAGAGGCTCTTGCAGCAGCAGAGTTATAGGCATATACAAAGGTTACATAATAGGAGGTATTGTCAAAGAGAGATTGTGCATGGCAATGTATCATCTGAGAGTTGGTGAGGATAGGCGCTATTTGGATTTGGAGGGGATTGTAAAGAACAAGATCCGACCGTACGGTGCGTCATCCAGGTTGTGAACAAAGCACCAGTCAGGTTTAATATGCTTTGCAGCCTTGAGAGTTAATTCACGATTTAATTTAGTCTCAAGCATGGCAATGATGGATAATTTATGAGTAGCTATAAGTTCTTTACATTGGTCTAGTTTGATGACCTGGTAACCCCCACGTATGTTCCATGCTCCAATGTTTGTCATCATTGGAGAGCACGAGCGTTAATCATTTCAATTTTCATTCTCCTCGTAACAGCTTGCGAAGAGGATAAGTAGTTTGGAATTCCTTAGACAGAGGTGTGACTTCATTGGTTGTATTTCCGTCTACTATTGGTGGGGTGAGCTGACCAAAGATTGGTGAGGCTGTAGAAGAGTTTGGTGGTGAGGGGAGTTTAGGGGGGGTTGCTTGAAAGCATCTGGTGGTTTAATATTGTTATAAAATGAGGATGGAGATGCTACTATATCATTACCAGTAGCAGGTAGGGGAAATATTGATGGTGTGCATGCCACAGTGTGCATGCATGTATCAGGAATCAACTCAGTAGGCTTGCTGAGGGGAGATTTCTTATTTCTATTCTTTTTACTTTTTTTGTCACTTGGTTTTTGCTCTTCATTGGTTTTGTTTTCAATGCTTAACTTGCCTGCTATATTACCATTTATTGCTATTGTTTTGTCTTGTGTGCTTTCTACCTTTTCATGCAAGTGCTTGATATGCTCAGTATTTACTTGCATTGATATCTCGTTGCATGTCTCCTTTTGGTCTTCACGTACAGTAGTGCATGTTTTATTTGTTTCTTTGGTATTATCATTTATTGCCTCAGCTATCTCATTCCTGTGTTGCTCTGCCAAACTTCCAATATTTATAATACTTGAATTGTCCTCTTCATCCAGTTCATACAATATATCAAATTTGTTGGATAACAAACAACAGTCCTCAAACTCTACTTCTTCAGTAATTAGTTCAATCTGTTTGTCTAACTCAGTTTCTCTTTCTTGCTCATCACCCATTTCAACAACTCTACCCTGATATCATTATTGTCACTACCCAATTGCTTCTTCACCATAGTGTTCACTATATCAAGGGTGACATTATCACCTTTTGCCAAAACTCTTTCTTCGCTTCCTTCTCTTGTATGTTCCACTTTATTCTCATTAACAGTATTAACTATCTTATTTCTCGTAACTCGCTGCCATTTTTTATTGCTCTGCTTCTTCATTAGTCTGTTGTCTTTAAAAGCTTGAACACTCTCCATTTTTTCATCCCTACCTTCTTCTCTGTCAACTCCACTATTATTTTTTTCACACTTGGTCTTACTACTCTCAATGTTTTCACATTCCATTGTTTTGTGCCCGAAACTCTTACACATAACGCATACATCTGGCCTCCATAAGTACTTTACATAGATTTTCTGCTGTCCTCCCTCAGCTAGTTTAACCATGAAGTCATAAACTAGCTCTTTTTCTGGCCTAACTTCAATTAAGCACTTCGCAAAACTCAACCTATCTTGCTTCTCTGTTATCTCATCCATACATAATAGTTTACCTAAGTGACTACTGAGCCAGTTTATTCCTAATGGGGACCATGCGAATATTGGAAGGTTATACAGATGAACCCATACTGGAACAGCAGTGACTGTACCCGTGACGCTACTCACTGCAGCATCATACGGTTTTATTATGAATAGTTTATTATTCATGATAATAGGGTCACTCGACATAATTGCTTCCCTGTCTTCAGTACAAGTAAATTTGAATAAGAAGATGTTACTATCGGATTTAACTGAAACAACACCTTTATGTTTCCAAATAGTCTTTAACTTCTGTACAACAGTTGTGTACGACAGTGGCTTATCGAGGAAAAAGCCAACTAATGAGTCATTCCAGATAGCAGCACCTGCCTCTACAACTTCATTTGGAGGCACTAAAGCTTCGTCATCATACACTGGGGTCAAGTCAACGGGTATGTACTTACCTGCATTCCTCGGTTTGCGTTTAAACAGAGAAGTCCATTTCCGTTCACTCGTACAAGCAGCGTGGGTGTCACCGGCCATAGTTGGGAGAGAAGGCGATAAGGAATGCGTAGGTAAAGGATCTGGTGGTTCGAGATGGGGGATAGATGGAGGAGGAGGAGAGACTATGACAGGCTTGTTCAAAGGAATATTGGCTAAGTGGGGAGATGGAGCTGAGGGGGTGACAGGAAATACTGACAAGATGGGTGGCGTGGATGTAGGTACAGGGGAATGAATAGGGGGGCAACAGGGGAATGGGAAGGTATGAATGAGATGATAGGAGTTGTAGGAACAGTTGAGTTGATGGGAGGAGAAAGGATGGGTACTATAGGAGCGAACATGAGAGGAGCAAAAAGAAAAGAAAATTTATCAATATTTTAGATTTGGATTTTTAACTAGCTCTTTAGATTTGGATTTTTAAATTGACTTTGAATTTGAATGTAAAATTTGAATTCAAGGGAATATACATACATCTTAAAATTAAAATAATAATATAGTTTGGATTTAAAATATATAGATAATGTTTTTATTTAAAAATAAGATTTGTTTTATATTTTTCTCTTTAAAGAAATTTATTGATAGAAATTTGGATATGTATTTATTTAGTAGGAATAAATACAAGGGCTTTTTGAAATAGCATTTAAAAATGATTTTAAAATATTATATATAATTTTTTATCCAAATTATAATGGGTTCATATTCTATTTTCTTTAAAGATTGTATTTATATAAATTTAGAAAACATTTACAAATTTATAAATGTATTTGTTAATTAGGAATTTAATTAGAAAAGCATTTATAAAATTAAGAAAACATATTAGTTAATTAGGAAATTAATTTAGAAAGCCTTGAAAATCATTTATAAATAATATAGACATAAATTAGGACAAGTGTTAAGTTATAAATCTCTTAGATAATAAGTGTTAACATATTAATGTAAGTTAAAGACATGTGTCACTTTCATTTGAATTTTCTTTTAATTTTAATAAAATATAAATTAACTTATATACATTCCTAATCTTCTTTCTCATTTTCTTTTTATTATCTTCTTCTCAAAAGCTAAGAAAACTAGACCAAAACCTGGAAAGTTCCTCAAAAATCAATATCATGTAAAACCTCCTCAAGTTCAAATGCAATCTTCACTTTCAAATCCGAAATTCCTCAAACCTGTAAAATACTCCTCAGCAATTCATTTTCTAGAATCAAACAGAAGTTTGTAATCTCCTCTAAAATAAATAAATCTGTAATGTTCTCAAGCCTGTCATCTATTCCTCAAATTCAAACACAATCCAGAAATGAATTTGAGAGCCCTGTAACTTATTTTCCAAACCAAAATACAAAAGCCTGAAACATTCTTCTCAGATCAAAGCTCAAACCAGTAATTCTCATGATCAAATTCCTGGAACATTTTCAAAGTTTCCAAAGGCAGCAACCTGTATTTCAGTTTCCAGAAAAACAAATCTGAAAGAAAATTCAGTTTAAAAGCTTCCAGTTTTTTTTTCAAAGCTCCGCGTCTCTTTAATTGGTGAGTAAACATTCAAATTTAAAAGCTTAAGTAACAAATATATATGTTGCATGGGAATACTGTTTTGATAATTGCTTTGCTATCTGTACATATGTGAGCCTGTGTGTGTTTTTAGTTGATCATCTCTGTGATTAGTATGCCTCTGTACTGTATACTGTGGCATGAAATATTTCAAAATTTGATTCATATGCAAAATATTTAAAGTAAACTCTTGAAGTAGGTGGGAAAATATGAATGCATGTTGTTTTACTTTGAATATATAAATGATTTTAAACCTGGGAACATATGTAATTCATTTGTTTATATCAGCGATTCCCTATTCATTTGTTACAGAGTGTAAGTGATAATTTAAAAAAGAAAAATTCAAAAATCTTTTTATTTAGTCACTGTTAGGACCTGAATTTAAAACAAAATAGTTTTGTTAAATCATAATCTAAGTACCAAAAATAAATTCAAGTATTTTAAAGGTTTGAATTATGTTTGATTTTGTAAAGTATAGTGGTGATGTTAAAAATCATATTATCAAATGTTGTAATTCATTGTTTCACGATTTGTAACTTGAATCTATGTAGCAAATTATGATTTTTAAAACTAAAACCAAAATTTTTAAGATTGCATTGAATATGCAATTTGGGTTTAACTGGAATTGGGTGTTTGGTCCACCGTTGGCGATCAAGAAGGAGAGGGGTCTTGGATTTTCTTCTGGAGATAGAGGAAGTAGTGGGGTGTTCTGGAAAAATGCCCGAAGTTGTTCACGATCATCAAGGCGACAAGGGGAAGGGAATTTATGATTTAACCCTAGTTTTGGTCAATCGTGCAAAAGAGGGGACTGCGTCATTTCTATTGCATCGAGTCGCTTGGGATTTGGAAAGAGGCTGCGTGAATGAGTGACAGAGGTATGGCCGGAATCTAGGGGTGCTCTAGTGATCGGCGACGTGGATGTGGGTTTGTTTTCAGGCAGTGGTTTTGGTTCGAGTTCTCTGGTGATGCTCGATTTTGTTTTAGGTTCTGTGGTGACTAAGGGATGGTCGGGATCGATTGCAGTGTGTGTCGCTGACGTGTGAGAGGTGCTGGAGTTGGTCGCGGCGGTGTCGATCGCCGGTGCACTTGCACAGACAGGTGTGTGTCAGTGGGCTGTGTTAGTTTGGGGAAGTGGATTTGTCTCGGGTTGTAACTCGAGATTTTGGCAAGATCGCTCAAGTTTGAACTCGAGTAATGCCGAGTAATTTTTAATCCTGTAGCAGTTTTCTTTTGTTTATAGGTTTTATAATTTAAAATTTTAACTAAAAACTTAAATTAAGTTTTGGAATGGAAGAAGGGGAGAAGAGGAACTCGGGTGTTTCTCAGGTTTTGATCGGGTTAGACCCGAAGTTTGATTTAAGAAAATTTTCAAAAATATTTAAATGATTTATTTTATAAAACAGGTTTAAATATTAAATAAAGTATGGTTTGAATTTAGGGTATGGATCTTGTTTTAAATTTATTTTTAATGAAATAAATGTTTTCTTTAACATTGTTTTATGAAGTTGGACTTTATTTAATTTAAATTTTGTCAAATCAAGTTAAAGTATTTTAAAACTTTAATAGAAGTGGAATTATAAAGATTTTATAAAAAGAAAGTTTATTGGTTTAAATTTAAAACTTGATTTAAAACCATTACTTGATGATATTTTGAAGTATTTAAAGGAAGTTGTGATTTGTAAACTTTAAATTATTATGTTGAATAAGTATTTTAAACTTAATTAATAATTTAATTAAGTAAATTGTTTTAATAAGCATAATTAAGATAATTTTATCTCAAGATAATTATGGTTGAATAATTTGAGATTAATTAAGTTAGTTAAGAAGTTTAAGTGTATTAATTAACTTAATTAATTAAGTATAAAAGGGTTAATTAAGTAATTAATTAAGGATAATTATTAATTTAATTAACTAATAATTATGATGATTTAATTAATGACTAATGATTAATTAAATTATAATTATTTATTAATTAAGTAATTAAGGGTTAATTAAACTAGTAATTAAGTAATAATTGGGTTTTCTTGATTAATAATTAAAAGGTTATTAATCTATAATGCAAGTTAATTTAGAACTAATTAACTATTATTAAGGGTAAATTAATTGTAATTAAGGACTGATTAATTGATAATTATGGATTAATTAATTTGTAATTAAGGTTGTTAATTAATAATTAAGTTTTATTAATTAATGATTAAGAGATAATTAATTAGTTAATTAAGGTTAATTAATTAATTATAAAAGTAATTAGGGATTGATTACTTTGTATTAAAGGATTGATTAATAATTAAGGTTTATTAATTAATAGTTGAAGGATAATTAATCTATAATTAAGGATTAATTTGGTTAAAGAGTAATTAAGGGATGAGTTACTCAGTTATGATTTATGAGGTGAATGTGATCAAGTTAAGTTAATTAATTTGTCAACTAATTAAAGATAGTCACATGGTAATTGATTAAGTATGCTTACTTAATGAGATTTGATAAGAGTAAATACTTAAGATAAGTAATTGATGAATAAATTATAGGAGGTAGCTGAGATAAGTGAAATTACTTAGTGGGAAGAAATTTTAAATGGATAATTACTTGGTAAAGTAATTAAGGATTTATTACTTGGTGTAATAAATCAAAGGATTCATAAATGTAATTAAAAGTAATTAAGAGTAATTTATTACTGTTTATAATTATTAAAGTTAATTTAATTAATTTAAGCATGATTAATTAATATAATTAATTTAAGCAATAATGTAATTAATTATAGTTAATTAAATAATGGAAGTAATTAATTAAGGTTCATTAATTAATATGATTAATGAGAATAATTAAGGATTAATTACTTAATTAAGACATAATTAATCAAGGTTGATTAATTAAGATGATGATTAATTAAGGCTTAATCAATGTTTATGTAAGCAAGATTTATTGTGATGAAGGTAATTAATTTAATTTATTTTAAATTAATTAGAGATGAAGTAATTAATTTAATTCATTTTAAATTAATTATTGATGGTGTGATTAATAGATCATTGCTTATGATGCTGATTTATATTGAATGGCTTGGTTGATTGATATCCCTGATGAGATATGTGTGATATATGATACGGATGCTTTGGTTGCATTGAGATGATGGTATGAGTTATCTATTTGTGATGAAAACATGAATTATCTGTTGCGATGATAATGTAGATTATCGATTGTGATATTGTGAATAATCTATCTGTGTGCATATAGATAATAGCATTGACTTGTTTAACCTTAAACAACTTGGACCTAAAAGATACGTTTTGGATTTCGATGAGATCGGGATCGGGTTTCCATATTTGGATATCCGAAAACCACATCGATCCAAATTAACGATCGGTCGTGAGTCTCAAGTGAAGATGAAGATTCAGAGTGCAAGGGTTATTGTCGTTAACTCTGAGGGCGATTCCAAAATGAGTGTAACAAGATAATGCCTTCGGTTTCGTTCGAACCCAGAACGAACTTGTATGGATTGAATGCTTTCAGTACATCGTCAGGAGGAGATGAGCATTCTAGGTGATGTGTTCACTAAATTTAATCGTAGCCTCAAGCCTCATCAACTGGGAATGGCTAAAACATGGGAGGTGCAGTAAGATTAAGTGTGTCATGCCCAAGTAGGACGAGATTTTCCCCTGTCTAGAGGTCCCTTTTTATTCAGCTGTGTGGGCGGTTGCTAGCTACAACCGCGGGGTTGTCTTGTTTGTAACTGTTCAGTAAGGAATGGTTCCGGCCTTGTGTTGCAGGGGATTGGGAGTGATCCTTGGTACGGTGATCTAGGCCATGTACTATGACGGGGGGTACCCCGGTAGCCCTACCATTGTATGGAATCCAAAATCCAATAAGCGCCCTCGGATTTGATTGTATTACCCACTTTTGTGGCTAGTAGCTGGAATTTAATAAATGTAACAATTTCGGCTATTTCATATTTATTTGAAAACCATAGACCTATTATAATATCACTGGATTTCCTATCAAATGTTTTGGTTAGCGGAAGGTAAAAACTTTTCCATGTTTATGTGTGGGGAGTCTTACGTGATACCTTTTCTTTCATAAGGTTTTAAAAGTTAAGCAACTTTAACCGTTTACTCATACCAGACCCATGTCTGACCCGGAGTTTATTCTGTTTTTCTTAAACTCTTGGGTACTCAAATTTTTTATGAGTAGCCAGGGGATTTAGGTTAGCTTGATGAATTCTCGAGGAGCAATGGAACAGGAGGCTTCTGCGTATAAATATATAGTATTCCGATGTGTGTTCTCTGAGTCGTTTGTCTGTGTTGTATACTGAGTTGTACAACTAGACATGTGTTTATAACTGTATAGTGTGTGTTGTATAAGCTGTGTATCTCTGATGTATATGATACTATGTATATATTATGTGATTAATATAATTTATTCGTTCCGCTGTTTAGATTCTGATATTGTTTCTTTCTTTCTTCTCTGTCTTTTCTCTTTTCAGTCCCTTTCTTTCTTAAAAATGATGCGTCTTTCTGTGGAGAGAAAGATGGGTCGTTTCACCAAATGATAACGTGCACGTGCACTGCGTCGCGCCGCCGTTCCGGCGAACTCCAAAATCTTCAGCAAGTCGCAAAACTCCCCCATACTCGAAATCCAAACTCGATTCGACACCAAAAATTTCAAACCGAAATTAAGCAGTTCGTTCGAAAAACTGCACTCGACCCATCCAACAAAAAAACCTCGTCGCAGTTGCTCATACCACCGGAGACGCTCCAATTCCGTCCACACCACGTAAACACCCCACTCTACCATTCCCCTGAGTTTCGAGAAGCTCGATCAAACAGAGGAGACGAACTCGTCTCATTTTTTGATCACATCAATTTCGAACCGTAAACCCTAAATTGATCTCGACCTATCAATTCGTGCAATAGAAAAATTATTCAACAATTTTCTCAAAATCATAGATGTTCAAACTTGCTTCAAGCAAAATCTTGACATTCAAATTTTGTTTGATCGTCAGAAAATGGTTTAAATGCATAATATGTTCAACAGTGGACTGCTCGTGGCATAAGAAACTAAAAATTTTGTTTTAAAAATCCTATTTTGCAGTGAGGATTCAAGTTATGAACTTGAATTAGTTTTTTGCAAAAATTAAATTTAACAAAATATTGCATGTTTACCTGTAAAACAAGATTCCAATGGTATATTTCACTAACAGGTTTTAAACAGCTTTTCAAAATCTTGATTTAGGTTTAAACTTCTTGTTTGATTGGAAACTCTAAGCTTTACAATAATTAGATGAAAACAATTTGAGTTTGAATAATATTCGACCCTGTAATCAATAAACAGAGAAGTATAGCATACAGAGCAACCTATATATATAAACACAGAATTATATTCAAAAATAAAACACATACAACACCATATTATCAATGAATCTCCTGAACTGTTTTTAATTAAACTTAAAGATTTAAAATTTATGTTTACTCACCTGAAAATATTTCTGAACATAGAGCACTTCCTGTTTTTTGAAAACTGCAGTTTGAATCTGCTTTTGAATCCTTTTTTTTTGTCGAATTGAATGATGTTTACTTATTCTTGTTTTCTTCTAGTTTTGCTAAGTTTTTGATGAACGAACCGGAATAGAGAGATACACATATATATAGAAGAAAGGACTTTGTACAGGGAAGGCTTTAACTGGTTTAGTGTTTTCTTTTGTTTTAATCGGATTTTTTTCTGAAATGAAAAGATTTCTAAATATTTGAAATGACTTTGTTTTTGGCTGAGATGATAGCATTTAATGTAATGGTTTCCTATTTTGTTTACATACTTATTATATATTTTTTATTTTATACGTACATAGACACTTGCAGGCGGATATTCTGTTTTCTTATGTACATAGATATTGTATTTGCCTTGCATTCACATACATACATTTTATTCCCATTTTAACTATCAACATTTAATTTATATTCATGTGTTTTTATAATTATATTTTATACTTATATTTAATATTGATAGGATTTGATTTTATTTCAAACATTATTATCCATATATATATATATATATACCAAATGTAAATAAGGTAGAGCATTTTAATTCAGTTATATAAGATAGATGTTTTATTTTAAATTTTCAAATCAAAGTTTCCTTTCCAAAATTCATACGTATATAAAATAAATGGCAAATATTCCAAAAGTCCTATCTTTTTAAAATGATAATTTTACATTTTATTTAATTGGATTAAATGTTAATTAAAATATTATGGCCAAAATCCTGGGTCGTCACATTCCTCCCCCCTTAGAAGAATTTCGTCCCCGAAATTTAAAACAAAAAATAATTCAAAATCTTTTTATATCAACCATTCAAACATACATATCATTCATACATTAGCAAACAACCAAACAATCTATCCTATCAAACATCATTAGTTATTCGGACACAAATCCAGTAGGCTTTCCTAAAACTATCCACAGTTTCCCAGGTACAATCTCTGGGATCCTCGCTCCACTGTACTTTGACGAGCTTCACTACCTTGCTCCTGAGTTGCCTCTCGTCATGATCAACAATTTGAACTGGATTCCTGACCAGGGTCAAATTTGGCTCGACCTCCAAATCTTCCTAGATTACTGGTTCCACAACTAATGATGGATCATGAACAAATTCCTTAGATGGGATACATGAAATACATTATGAGTTCCAGACATCTGTTCTGGCAATTCAATTCTGTAAGCTACAGCGCCAATTCTTTCCAATACTCGGAATGGACCAATATATCTCGGGGCAAGTTTTCCCGTCCTTCCGAATCTAATAGCTCCTTTGATCGAGGAAACTTTGACAAAGACTAAATCACCAATCTCAAATTCCAATTATCTCCTTCTCTTATCTGCGTACTTCTTTTGACAGTCCTGAGCAGCTCTTATTCTCTTCTTGATAAGCTCAACTTTCGCAGAAGCTTCACGAATCAAATCTGGTCCAAGCATAAGACGATCTTTCGACTCTATCCAACAGGATGGGGATCTACACGGTCTTCCATATAAAGCTTCATAAGGAGCCATCTTAATACTCGCTTGGTAACTTTTATTATAGGAGAATTCCACTAGATGAAGATGGTCTTCCCAAGATCCACCAAAATCCAAAACACAAGCTTGCAGCATATCCTATAGAATTCGATTCAGCCTCTCCGTCTGTCCATCTGTCTGAGGATGATAGGCTGTACTCAACCTCAAACTTGTTCCCATAGCTGATTGTAGAGCCTCCCAGAATTTGCTGGTCAAGATAGGATCACAATCACTTACTATGCTAACAGAAACTATGCTAACAGAAACACCATGCAATCTAACTATCTCCCTTAAGAAAATCTCTGCTAGAGAAGCTGCAGTACGAGTTGCCTTAACGGGTATAAAATGGGTGCTCTTAGTTAAACGATCTACAATCACCCATATTCCTTCATTTCCTTTCTTCTTTCAAGGCAAACCGTCGATGAAATCCATCGAAATCATCTCCCATTTCCATTCTGGAATTTCCAAAGGTTGCAACAATCCGGCTGACTTCTGCTTATCTCCTTTCACTTGTTGACAGATAGCACAACTATTAATGAAAGCAGCTACATCCCTCTTCATGCTCGGCCATCAGAAAACTCTTCTCATATCTTTATACATCATAGAAATTCCTAGGTGGATATTTAGTCTGGAGTAGTGACACTCAGCTAAGACTTCTTGCCTCAATCCATTTATATTAGGTACACACAAACGACCATTAATCCTCAAAACACCTTGATCGTCCACCTTGAAATTTGAATATCGACCATCCTTGGTTCCAAGAATTAGTTACTCAAAAGATCTATCCTCCATTTGCTTGCTTATGATTCTTTCCTGGAGAGATAGAACAACTTCCAAAAGAGATAGAACTACATTCCTGCTAAGAGCGTCAACCACAACTTTCGCCTTTCCCAGGGTATACAGAATATCCAAATCATATAATGCCAGAAACTCAACCCATCGCTGCTGCCTCAAATTAAGATCCTTTTGAAAGAAAAGATATTTCAACGGTTTGTGATCCGTGAATAACTCGAACTTCTCTCCTAAAAGATAGTGTCTCCAAATCTTCAAAGCAAAAACAATGGCTAACAACTCAAGATCGTGCGTAGCGTAGTTCCTTTCATGTGGCTTTAATTGCCGACTCGCATACGCAATTACTCTTCCATTTTGCATCAAAACTGCTCCCAGTCCAACTATATAAGCATCTATATAAACCTCAAATTTGCTCTTCCCATCCGGAATAGCTAGCACTGGTGCACTGGTTAACCTCGTCTTCAACTCCTGGAAAGCTTCTTCACACTGGGGAGTCCACTTAAACTTAGCTCCCTTCCTTGTCAGCTTGGTCAGATGTGAAGAAATCTTGGAATAGTCCTTGATAAACTTCCTGTAGCAGCCAGCTAATCCCAGAAAACTACGAACTTTAGTCGGTGTCTTCGGTTGCTTCCATTCCAGAATAGTTTCAAAACCTTCGCTGGATCTATAGAGATACCTTCACCAGAAACAATATGCCCCAAAAATTTGACTTTCGATTTCCAAAATGGCACTTAGAGAATTTCACCTTCAAAACATGCCTCCTCGGTGTCTCCAACACAATTCTCAAATGTTGCTTGTGCTCTTCTTCAGACTTAGAATAGACCAGAATATCATCAATGAACGCCAAAACAAACTTATTCAATATATCTCGAAAGACTCGGTTCATCAGATCGACAAAGTAAGCAGGAGCGTTGGTTAACCCGAAAGAACCCGAAAGGCATAACCAACCATTCATAGAAACAATTTGGTCCCCTAAATGCAATTAAAGGGATATTGTCCTCGGCTACCCTAAACTGATGGAAACCTGAAGCTAAATCCAGTTAAGAAAAGATAGAAGCCCCATGCAGCTGGTCAAAAAGATCATCAGTACGAGGAAGAGGATATTTATTTCGAATGGTCACTTTTTTCAATTCTCTATAATCTACACAGAACCTTAGCGATCCATCCGACTTAGTGACAAACACCGCAGCAGAACCCCAACAAGAAAAACTAGGCATAATCAATCCCTTCTCCAAAAGATCTTGAGTCTGCCTAACTAACTCCTCCCTCTCCCTAGGAGCCATCCTCCTACTTGGCTGAATAACTGGCACTGCTCCTGGAATCAAATCAATGCGAAACTCTATGTCTCGATGCGGAGGCAAACACTTGACTTCCTCGAATACATCAGGGAAATCTTGGGCCACATCGATATCTTCAACCTTCTCTTGAGAAGTCTCAACTCCATGTAAAAGACTACTCAAGTGAATTCTAGAATTATCACACGCCACTCTAGCAATTCTACCCAGATCGGTTTCCAACGAAACTGTTCTGTCATCACAATTCAGAACAGTCTTATATTTATCGAGCCAATCCATCCCCAATATAAGGTCAAACCCCTTAAAATTCAACACAAAAGGGTCACAAGAAAAACTATGGGACAGATAGGAAATTCTCAAGTCTTTACAGATCATATCTAATTTAGTTACCCTTCTTATAGGATTAGATATAAAGATGGGACAATCCACAGTACTTGGGGTAAGAAAGAACTTCTCTATAGATTCCAGAGAAATAAAATTCAAAGAAGCACCCGAATCAAATAAAACTTTAATATACTTGCCATCCAATACTCCCTTGCCTTTAGATGAAGTAGATGGTGCACCCTCCAAAGCAAATACCTTATTCTACTGAGCTTTATAAAGAAGCGAGCAATCCTTGATCATATGACCTGGTTGGTGGCAATTGAAGCATAGAGTCTCTGAACCATAGCCGAACCCGGCCCACTCTGATGTGACTGCTGCTGCTGTTGCTTAAATCCTTTCCTAGGACACTTATTCGCCAAGCGACCTTCTTGTTGGCATATATAGCATTTGTGAGGCCATTGTTACTTCCAGGCTTCTTCTTGTTCTGCTTCCTCTAATTGGGATTGAAGTTCCTCTTATTTGGATTAGCAAAATTCCCTTCCGATGCTGCTACTAGTGCCACTGATCTCTTATTCATCAAATCCTTATATCTCAGTGCCATATCAATTAACTCCACAAAAGGCCCTTTCATATGCGCCATCATCATTTCATGAAATTCTGGCCTCAATCCTCGCATAAACATTTCGTTCTTTTTGAGGGGAGTGTCTATGACCCCTAGTCCGTAGCAAGAAAGTTCATTAAATTTGGTCTCATACTCCGCTATAGTCATGCTTCCCTGCCTCAAATTCAGAAAATCCTAATACAGACGAGTTTTCCCTGCTGTTGGCATAAATTTCTCCTCAAAAAACTCTTTAAATCTTTCCCAAGAAATGTCGTCCTTGGAAATGTTTGCTATCGCTGCATCCCACCAAGCTGCAGCGCCTTCCTGCAATTTCCATGAAGCCATTTCCCTTTTTCACTCATCAGACAACTTTATACTCTTAAAGATGCGCTCACAAGAGCATAGCCAAGCTTGGACCTCAATTATCGTCTCTGACCCTTTAAACGGTTTACCTACAAGGTTGATGAAGTCCTTGCATAAAGCAGTAAAACTAACCGGAGGCGGTACTGGATCTACAGCCTCACTAGTAGTTTGACTTCGTCCATTATCAGTCGAGGTACTGCCCCTACCTCTGCCTCTTCTTCCAGAACTCATGTTGGCCACCTGGACAGGCAACTTAACAAATTTAGATAGGTATATAATTATATGAAAATACAAATATGCACTCTCAAGATAAATACTATTCCAGAGCCTAGGTATTATCTCAACTTATGCTCTGATACCAACTGTGATGACCTGCCTTTCTACCTACAAAAAGACGTATCATCAATAAGAAAAGAAACGGATAGAAATTGAAAAGAAAGAAAGAAAGAATAACAACATCAGAATCTCACAGCGGAAACGGAATAAAGTATAATACGTCACATAACTATTACATAGTTTTACATATATCTGAGTTACACAACATCATACACATGACAGTCATATACACATCTTCCATTACATATATCCCAAAATACAACATACATTAACTAACACAGCGGAACTAGATAGATAGATACGTCTGGACTCCTGTTCCAAGCTCCTCTAGAAACCAACACTCCGAAACCTATCACTTTGATACTCATAAGAATTTGAGTACCCAAGAGTTTATGAAAAACAGAAATAAACTTCGGGTCAGACATGGGTCTGGTATGAGTAAACGGTTTAAAGTTGTTTAACTTTAAAAACATTTAAAAATAAAGGTATCACGTAAGACTCCCCACACATAAACACGGGTAAGTTTTTACCTTACGCTAACCAAAACAATTTAATAGGAAATCCAGTGATATTATAATAGTGTCTAGGGTTTTCAAGTAAAATACAGAAATAGCTGAAATGCTTATATCTCACATTTCAACATAGTTGGGCACAATCAAAACGTACGGCGCTTATTGTAGATTGCATTCCATACAATGACAGGGCTACTGGGGTACCGTCCGTCACAGTACGGGGCCTAGATCACCGTACTGAGGATCACTCCTGACACCCTACAACACAAGGCCGGAACCATTCCTTACGGAACAGTTCTGAACAAGATAACCCTGCGGTTGTAGCTAGCAACCGCCTACACAGCCGAATAAAAAGGGACATCTAGACAGAGGTATATCTCGTCCTGCTTGGGTGCTACCCACCTAACCATGCTGCACATCCCATGTTTTAGCCATTCCCGGTTGATGAGGCTTGAGGTTACGGTTACCTTTATAGAATATATCTCTTAGAATGCTCATCGTCCACCCGACGATGTTCTGAAAGCATTCAATCCATACAATTTCGTTCCGGGTTCGAACGAAACCAAAGGCATTATCTTGTTACACTCATTTTGGAATCACCCTCAGAGTTAACGACAATAATCCTTGAATTCTAAAACACTATCTCGATCTTCACTTGGAATGTCACGACCTAACGTTTAATTTGGATCGATGTGGTTTTCGGATAATCATAACTGACACCCGATCCCTGTCTCATCGAAATCCAAACGCCATTTTAAAGGTCAAGTTGTTAAATAGTTTAAATAGTTTAATTCAATACTTTGAATTCATATAGCATTTATCACCGATAAATCATACACAATCATCATAGATATATCAAGGCATAACATAGAGTATCACAGAATATCACCAAATAGATATTACAAAATTTAGATATTCTACTTATACAATCGTCCATAAGCATAATTAATTCAATTTAAATCAATTATTTGAGAATTAATCCCTTAATCCTGTTTAATTAATCATCAATTAATTATTTATTCCATTTCGTATCATTTAATTAATTAATTACTTCTTAATCAATTTATTAAATCTTAATTACTTAATTAATTACCCTTAATTATTAATTAATAACCTAATTATTAATTAATAAAACTTAATTTCAAATTGATTAATCCTTAATTATTTACTTAATTAACTACTAATTATAAATTAATTGATTTTAATTATCTAATTTACAATTCTTAATTACAAATTAATTAGACACTTAATTATTAATTAACCAGTCTTTAATTACAACTATGAATCCCTAATTACTTAGTTAATTATAATTATTAATTAATCATTCTCAACTACCCCTTTCAAACAATTAATTAATAATTATTATTTATCTTAATTAACATTTAAAAATCTTCCTTAAACTTTGAAATCAATTTATTACTAACTTGAAAACTTTAATTAAGTTTTAAACTTGTCTTACGTTAACTACTTAATTAAAGTATTAATTGGATTTTAAAACAATGTTAAGTATTTACTTAATTTATTAAAACTTGAAATAAATTCTTAACTTAAAATAGTCAAACATTAGTTACTTCATTAGTACTAAAATTGTTTAACATCATTAACTTTAAATTTTTAAGGCTTAACCCATTTTGAAAACAACCCGTGAATGCCCAGGTTTTTACTCGAGTAATCACTCGAGTTTCCCCACTATCTTTCCCGAGACATTCCTCACGTACGCTTCTTCTTCCTCTTCTCCTTTTTCTTTTTCAGTTAGGTTGAGTTTAGTTTAAGTTCAAACTTTAATATCAGGTAAACTCTCTCACGCACCCAGGTTCACTCGAACAATCCACCGTTTTACCCGAGTAACAACTCGAGTCGCTCACCCCTCACCAGCCTTTTGACACCAGATGATAACGTGCACATGCACGGCGTCGCGCCGCCGTTCCGGCGAACTCAGAAATCTTCGGCAAGTCGCAAAACTCCCCCATACTCAAAATCCAAACTCGATTCGACACTAAAAATTTCAAATCGAAATTAAGCAGTTCGTTCGAAAAACTGCACTCGACCCATCCAACAAAAACACCTCGCCGCAGTTGCTCAGACCACCGGAGACACTCCAATTCCGTCCACACCACGTAAACACCCCACTCTACCATTCCCCTGAGTTTCGAGAAGCTCGGTCAAACATAGGGGACGAACTCGTCTCGTTTTCTGACCACATCAATTTCGAACCGTAAACCCTAAATTGATCTCGACCCATCAATTCGTGCAATAGAAAAATTATTCAACAATTTTCTCTAAATCATAGATGTCCAAACTTGCTTCAAGCAAAATCTTAACATTCAAATTTGGTTTAATCATCAGAAAATGGTTTAAATGCATAATCTGTTCAACTGTGAACCTCTCGTTGTTATCCCGCTTTTTGGCAAAGCCGTGATACCAAAAGATTGATCGAAAACAAAAGACAGTTCGTCTCAGAGATTGGTTATACTTCACTTTGCTATGGATATCGATGAATTTTGTCCGAGTCCGGAACGGGCCAAAATTGATAGGACATGACAAGAAAGGTCGAAGGAGTCGTCATTTCGAATTTCAAGTCAATCCGAGTTCGTATGCTCAAGATATGATGGATTCAATTTGAGAGAGGTAGTCATTGTCTGGTTCGAGACCATCACCTTCGAACCCATCCAATGTCCTTGCCACGAAACCATCACCTTCGAACCCATCCAATACCCCTACCTCGAAACCATCCAGTTCGAACCCATCCACTGTCTTTGCTTCGAACCCATCTAGTTCGAACCCATCTGGTTCGAAACCATCCCAAAGCCTTCCTTCGTACCCGCCAGTCCTTCGAATCCATGACGTCACCCAGCTTCGCATCCATCCAACTAAAGCCCCTTCGTATCCTTGTTTCGAATCCATGCAAGCCCTTACTTCAAATCCATCCTCACCAGTATGTCCGAGTCCATAGAAAACCCTCTAGCTTTGAGTCCATGTCACTTCGAACCGACCCTGTTCGAATCGATCGAGTTCGAACCCATAGGGACTCCCTGATTCGAATCGGTCGCGTTCGAAGCCAGGGATACTCCTTTGTTCGAATCCACCGAGTCAGCTGGTTTGAATGACGTGTCATTCCATCGATACGAAGTCGCCATAGTTCACGGAGTCGAAGCGGTCCATTCGGAGATAAATTAGGATCGATTCGAGAGATACGCGCCACGTCACTGCAGACCCACGTGCACTCATGGATTCGAACTCAAGGGTTCGAGACTATCGGTTCGAACCACACAGCCAACCGAGAATCCTCATTTCGAACCGATCATATCTCCTAAGCCACTGATCCAAATGCAACCAAATTTTAACAGTAGCTTCCATACAAGATAAAGATTGTTCCTGCCAATTTTCAGCTCGATTGGACCATTTCTTGATGGGTTCGAAATGACTTCGAATCGATGTCAGATCGAGACGAAACTTGGTGGGGTCGGTCGTGTGGGCCCACTCACGTGCCAGAAGAGGTCTCCCGAAGTTTCAGCAAGATCTGGGCCTCCAACGCCTATAAATAGCACCCTGAAGCCTTCAGAAAAGAGGATCTTCCGAGAACTTCTGCCATTGAACACCAAGACTCTGCCGGGTTCAATTCTATTCATCAGAATCACTGTTGTATTCAGATTTCAAAGCTATTATCAACTGTAATCCGTTGTAATTGATTTAATCAAGCAAAGCAATAAAGAGAAAACCTTCAAAGTGGACGTAGGCACGAACGTCGAACCACTATAAATCCTGTGTTTGTGATTGTTGTTTGTGAATTACTGTGATTTGTTACTTAGAGCCAAATTCCATATTGATTGTTGCTGAGTTCTGTGTTGATTATTATCGAGTTGAGTACGTAAACGGGTGCTTTCGTGATATTGGGTGTTTGTGACCAATTTTGACGCAAACATTTTGGTGCTTTCACTGAGAAGGCTAACTCGGAAGTTCTACCAATTGATAGCAAATTCAAAGAGAGTTTGAAAGTTCAAATTTGAGAAATTATGACGAGACAATCAAGCCGAAGGCCAAGGCCAGAGAGAAGTGAACAACAAGGAAGTCAGGAGGCTTCCTCAGGAGCGAACCAACCATCGATCTTCATCACTAGAGACGAGATGGAGACTATGATGAAGAAGCAATAGGAGTTGATTCAGAGTTTATTTCAACAGATAGGACAGCTTGGAGCACAGAATAGAGGAGCCAGTGGAGTCCAGAACGAAGCAGGACCATCCAGCATAGCACCCGAGCTAGGGGGCACGCATATGGAAAATGTTGACCCAATCTTGGAAAGAGAGAGAGAAGGATCTGCGCAACCAAGGAGTAGTAGAGGAGTGAACGCTCAGTCAAAGGGGAAGATTCCAGAGTTCCCTCACGAACTCGGGGGGTAGGATGAAAGTAACGAACGAAGGTTACATCTTGGAGACACCGACAAGTTGGCAGAGATGGTTAGGCGAGCAATGAGAGGCGGTTTGGTGAACAAAGACCTAGAGGATGTTAATAGAAGTCCTTTTACTCCGGCAATCAGGCAAGCTAGGAACCCACCGGATTTCAAATTACCATCGCTGGATATGTATGACGGGAGAACGGACCCCACGGTCCATCTGACAAAATATATGAGGCATATGGAAGTGCTGGGGGCATCAGAGGAGGTCATGGCCCGGTGCTTTCCACTGTATTTGGCGGATATTGCGGCATTATGGTTCAGACAATTAGATAGTGGATCCATTGGAACATGGAATGATTTAACTGAGAGATTTATGAGGCAATTCAGGGTTCACATTACAAGACCCAAGAATGTGATGACGTTGGCGACTTTAAAACAGAAGGCTGGAGAAACATTGAGAAGTTTCCTGACACGGTTCAATGCGGCGGCAGCTTCCGTGGATAGACCGGATCAATCCATGGTTATGATGGCGGCTGTGTCCGGAATAGCAGACGGAACGGAGTTCAAAAATTCATTAACTAAGGACCCACCCGTGGATCTGGGAGAATTCTATCATGAGGCGGAAAAGTTTTTACGATTAGAGGATGCGAATGCAGAAAGAGAAGAAGGAGATGGGATAGAAGTTTATGCACTTAAAGACGAAAAGCCTCTTAAAAAGGATTCGGACAAGGATAAAGGTAAAAGAAAGATTGAGAATGACGGAGACAGATCAAAGCGGCAACGGAGGGAGCCGCGATTCACCACCTACACTGAGCTGAACGAGAGCCTGGAATGAATTTATCAGGATACCAAAGAACAGATTCCGTATCGTAGGCCGATGCGAAGGGATCCTACCTCTGACGAAAGGAAATCAGATAAGTTTTGTGTATTCCATGAATTAAACGGTCATAACACTAATGATTGTAGGCACCTGAAGGACGAGGTGGAAGGGCATATCAGGAACGGTATGCTCCTTCAATATGTAAGGAGGCGAGCTCCTGCGGCGGAACCAGAGCGACCACCGTCCACATCAGCTAGAGGGGACCCTGAATCAAGGCACCGTTTCGTTATCAATTGAGTGAAATAACGATGAACAAGTTGTAAGCTTCCACTAACGCAATTAAATCATTTACACATGTGCGAAATCGCGAACGATCTCCAGGCATGCTCTGAATGATTATTGACCGTTTCATAGTGGGAACTTACGCTTCGACATCCATGCTTTGCTTTCGTATCATTTTAATTTGAACATTTAGACTCTGTTTGTTTGGACATTTCTGTTTTAAAAACTCATCCGTTTAATAGATATTTGATTCTGATAACTCTGGAATGGCTAAGCTACTTACACATGTATGGGGTCGCGAACGATCCTTAGGCATGCTCTGAGATGGCGATGAACCGTCCTGACAAACGATCCAGGATCTCACCCGAACGTGCCCCTGGCATCGATAACATCAAGCCCTCCCGGGCACACTTTATCGCCTCGAACGGTACCCGACCTCGAACGGTCACAATTCGCCTCGAACGGCACTCGACTTCGAACAGTCACAACTCACCTCACCTCAAATGGCTTGATCGCGAACGGTCGTCACTTGAGGTCCAACACCCGACCGCGAACGGCCACAAATTCGCCTCGAACGGCACACGATCGCGAACGATCACTTTCTGCCTTGAATGGCACCGACCGCGAACGGTCATGGTTCACTAATTATAAAATCCGACCTCGAACGGTCACCCTTCGCCTTGAACGGCACTTGGTCGCGAACGATCATCATTTGCCACGAACAGCAGTCGACCGCGAACGGTCCCATCTCATCATTTGCCGCGAACGGCATCGACCGCGAACGGTCCTATTCCATCCTATGCCACGAACGGCACGGACCGCGAACGGTCCCGATTCACCTCAAACAGAATACGATCCCGAACGATCGACGCATGGATTTATACGCTCGACCGCGCACGGTCGCACTTCACCTCGAATGACTCGATCACGAACGATCGTCATTTGAAATTGAGCGCTTGACCACGAACGGCCGCGCTTCATCCCAAATAGCTCGATCCCGAACGATCGTCATTTGAGGCCATATGAAACTATCAAGTTCTTTGCAGGTTGATGATCGGATACGAACGTCCAACTCGAAGCATTACAAAACACACCTTCCTACCGCAAGGCATGTTTTGGGGGGCTAAATGTTATCCCGCTTTTTGGCAAAGCCGTGATACCAAAAGATTGATCGAAAACAAAAGACAGTTCGTCTCAGAGATTGGTTATACTTCACTTTGATATGGATATCGATGAATTTTGTCCGAGTCCGGAACGGGCCAAAATTGATAGGACATGACAAGAAAGGTCGAAGGAGTCGTCATTTCGAATTTCAAGTCAATCCGAGTTCGTATGCTCAAGATATGATGGATTCAATTTGAGAGAGGTAGTCATTGTCTGGTTCGAGACCATCACCTTCGAACCCATCCAATGTCCTTGCCACGAAACCATCACCTTCGAACCCATCCAATACCCCTACCTCGAAACCATCCAGTTCGAACCCATCCACTGTCTTTGCTTCGAACCCATCTAGTTCGAACCCATCTGGTTCGAAACCATCCCAAAGCCTTCCTTCGTACCCGCCGGTCCTTCGAATCCATGACGTCACCCAGCTTCGCATCCATCCAACTAAAGCCCCTTCGTATCCTTGTTTCGAATCCATGCAAGCCCTTACTTCAAATCCATCCTCACCAGTATGTCCGAGTCCATAGAAAACCCTCTAGCTTTGAGTCCATGTCACTTCGAACCGACCCTGTTCGAATCGATCGAGTTCGAACCCATAGGGACTCCCTGATTCGAATCGGTCGCGTTCGAAGCCAGGGATACTCCTTTGTTCGAATCCACCGAGTCAGCTGGTTTGAATGACGTGTCATTCCATCGATACGAAGTCGCCATAGTTCACGGAGTCGAAGCGGTCCATTCGGAGATAAATTAGGATCGATTCGAGAGATACGCGCCACGTCACTGCAGACCCACGTGCACTCATGGATTCGAACTCAAGGGTTCGAGACTATCGGTTCGAACCACACAGCCAACCGAGAATCCTCATTTCGAACCGATCATATCTCCTAAGCCACTGATCCAAATGCAACCAAATTTTCACAGTAGCTTCCATACAAGATAAAGATTGTTCCTGCCAAGTTTCAGCTCGATTGGACCATTTCTTGATGGGTTCGAAATGACTTCGAATCGATGTCAGATCGAGACGAAACTTGGTGGGGTCGGTCGCGTGGGCCCACTCACGTGCCAGAAGAGGTCTCCCGAAGTTTCAGCAAGATCTGGGCCTCCAACGCCTATAAATAGCACCCTGAAGCCTTCAAAAAAGAGGATCTTCCGAGAACTTCTGCCATTGAACACCAAGACTCTGCCGGATTCAAATCTATTCATCAGAATCACTGTTGTATTCAGATTTCAAAGCTATTATCAACTGTAATCCGTTGTAATCGATTTAATCAAGCAAAGCAATAAAAAGAAAACCTTCAAAGTGGACGTAGGCACGAACGCCGAACCACTATAAATCCTGTGTTTGTGATTGTTGTTTGTGAATTACTGTGATTTGTTACTTAGAGCCGAATTCCATATTGATTGTTGCTGAGTTCTGTGTTGATTATTATCGAGTTGAGTACGTAAACGGGTGCTTTCGTGATATTGGGTGTTTGTGACCAATTTTGGCTCAAACACTCGTGGCATAAGCAACTAAAAATTTCCATTTTTATTTTAAAAATCCTATTTTGCAGTGAGGATTCAAGTTATGAACTTGAATTAGCTTTTTGAAAAAATGAAATTTAACAAAATATTGCATGTTTACATGTAAAACAAGATTCCAATGGTATATTTCACTAACATGTTTTAAACCGCTTTTAAAAATCTTGATTTAGGTTTAAACTTCTTGCTTGATTGAAAACTCTAAGCTTTAAAATGATTAGATGAAAACAATTTGAGTTTGAATAATATTCAACCCTGTAATCAATAAATAGAGAAGTATAGTATACAGAGCAACCTATAAATATAAACACAGAATTATATTCAAAAATAAAACACATCCAACACCATATTATCAATGAATCTCCTGAACTATATTTAGTTAAACTTAAAGCTTTAAAATTTATGTTTACTCACCTGAAAATATTTCTGAACAGGGAGCACTTCCTGTTTTTTGAAAACTGCAGTTTGAATCTTCCTTTGAATCCTGTTTTGTTTTTGTTGAATTGAATGATGTTTACTTCTTCTTCTTTTCTGGTTTTGTTAAGTTTTTTATGAACAAACTGGAGTAGAGAGATACACATATATATAGAAGAAAGGACTTTGTACAGGGAAGGCTTTAACTGGTTTAGTGTTTTCTTTTGTTTTGATCAGATTTTATATGTACATAGACACTTGCAGGTAGATATTTTGTTTTCTTATGTACATAGATATTGTATTTGCCTTACATTCACATACAAACATTTTATTCCTATTTTAACTATCAACATTTAATTTATATTCATATGTTTTAATAATTATATTTTATACTTATATTTAATATTGATAGGATTTGATTTTATTTCAAACATTATTATCCATATATATATATATATATATATATATATATATATATATATATATATTTATACCAAATGTAAATAAGGTAGAGCATTTTAATTCAATTATATAAGATAGATTTTATTGAAAATATCATTAAGAGATTTTATTTTAAATTTTCAAATCAAAGTTTCCTTTCTAAAATACATATGTATATAAATAAATGGCAAATATTCCAAATGTCCTATCTTTTTAAAATGATAAGTTTACATTTTATTTAATTAGATTAAATATTAATTAAAATATTATGGCCAAAATCCCGGGTCGTCACAACTATTCTTATCCATTGGCTTTGTTTACTTAAGTATACCCTAACCTTTGTTGTGATACCAAAATATAACATCCCCACTTTGTGATTCAAATATGAATGCCGATGATGGCTATAGTTATCAATGGAATTATTTTCAACCGACACAAATGAGCTCAGTATATATGTAAATAGTCCAAGTAAACAATGCTGCTAAAGTATTCTCATTAAATAATAATTTGTCTTTATATCCATTACATACATTCTTTTCCAAATTAATCCTAAATTCGTACCCATGTAGAGATAAAAATTATAACATAAATTAACATAATAGAGTGTAGAACCGACATATGATGATTTCATAAAAATCCTTATGCTTTCATCTTCGGTCTTCTGCCTAAGGCTCTTAATATCCCAGATAAACCATATACTCAGCCTACTCAAAAGAGTACCCATTAGTTTGTAGGGAAAACAATAAAAACACTGGTCATACATAAGTCTTGAGTAAATATTACCTATATTTAAAGCATAACATATAGTGAGACTGCCATCGCTAAATGTAGAACGACTTTTCCCTTTATAAAAATACATATTACATAATGTAACATAAGCAGTATATAAGCCAAATTTAGACCGTTCCCAAGAACCTTGTGTGATCTTAACCTCGTCCAACCCATTACCGAACCCTTCCTTTAAAACTATGCATAAAACCCAACTACCGAAGGTACTTCTTTTTGGTCTAGTTACTTGATGTGCCTTTACAAGTTTGGTTTTCTCTTTAGCTTATACTACAAAGAATCGGACACATGATGCCCCAGTTTCATTACATTTACATTATAAAAAATCAACCACATGTAATCTTGGTTTATTTAATTTTTATACTGCAACGAACCAGCCACAGGCACTCTCATTGTTATTTAAATTTATACTGCAAAGAACCAACCAAATACAGTTTGGGTTTTATTTAATTTACACTGTAAAGAACCAGTCACATGAAGGCTTGTTATTATTTAAATTTATACTATAAAGAACCAGCCACATGCAGTCTCGGTATTATTTAAGTTACACTACAAAGAACCAACCACATGCAATCTCATTGTTATTTAAATTTATGCTACATAGAACTAGCCACATGCAGCTTCATTTTTTCTTAGTTCAGACTACAAAGAATTAGCCACATGCAGATACGAGGGCGTACAATCTTCGGTATAGCTCCCTACTGTGCTTTTTGAAGTTTTTATCCATTCCTTTCAACTTCAACCATTGTAAACGTTTCTTCCTTTTAGCATAGTACCATCCTATATAATATCGACTCTCCCCGAAAGCCAATAATGCATATGGAAATTCACTACCTTCTACTCTAAATACTTTATTTTCTTAACGTTTGGCAGCCCATTCAGCTCCGTAACAAATAAAGTCTGGCATATTTGTTGCTACATTTTCCACATGTCATTGTCTGATATGTTTAGACTCCACTTTCTATTAATGATAGCATCTTCATTTAGTTTTATAGTAAAATTATGAGATCTTATCCCCTTACTATTAAATCACGTAAATGTTATGCATTATTTAGTTGTAAGTTGCCTCATACTTAGTTCCGGCATTTCGACTATGCTTACGGAAATGATTATTAGCATTTAGAAAAATACTTTTGAATTCCTAATAATTTACGAATAATTACTTTAACATAATTTTTATCCCATATTTCTCCATCTAAGCCATTTTCTCTTATTTATACGTAGGTTCCTTTAAAAATTTAAAACTAAATACTATAGTTTTGGGAAAATCCTTCAAAACAAAACCCATGTCCATAAACATATTTTATCCATCATATTAAATCTTCATGGTACTTCAAAATCATTAGAGCAGGGAAATGCATCTAAACATCACATATTTATCTATTTTTCCCCAAAACATTCACTAAAACCTCATTTGCTTTATTTAAACAGTAACTCGTATGAGTTCCATCATATTAAATCGAAATCGAAAAATCAAACTTGATGAATAAGCTAAAAACAATTTTATATTACTCATTAAAATTCCTTGTTTAGCTTTGATCTTTGAAAGTTTTATGTTTCCTTAGCTTTATCTCTTTTCTTCTTTCTTTTCTCCTGGATAATGGTGGCAGGCTATTTTCTTTTGTTTTAATTTATAGAGTGAATATAAAAATGAAAAGGATGATATGTTTAGTGGCACTTATTTAGCAAGGGTTTTTGGTCTTTTTATCCTATTTTATTAACTGGTTTCTGTCTTTCGAGTATCCTCTCTTTTTAAATTTATCTCATACATGATCGCATTTTATTATTTTTTGTTTAACCTTGATATCCATCAATAATTTTCCTTTTTCATATATGACAAATTTTGATTATTTTAATCACTCTTAACTATAAATTGAATGAAAATCTCATTTATTCAAATGTTTATAGCTTTTCCTTACCACGCGTGGTCAAACATAATTTAGCCTATTTAAACAGATACCCAAAATTTTTATTTAATTATATCCTTCTTTTGCCTTGATCTCATATATATACAATAAGTAAATAAATGCTCGTCATATATTTACTTTGCTTAATTCATTTATTTTCTTATTTAATGCCGTAATTAAATCAAATAACCATTATTCTTATAATTAATTTCCCTAATTAATTATCCACTAAATGGACTGTTACACCGGTGGTGTGATATTTTGGCAGAATTTATCACTTATACATTTCTCAGTAAAATCAGTTTTCATTGTTATAAATAGTACTTGATAGTAGCGATTATTTACACTAGTTCTCGCCGTCAAAATTATATTACTTTAGGACCTATGGAATTTAGTTTTGATCAAAATTCCAGTGTCGCCCACATTCAACTTGTTTGATCCAAACACAAAGTCATTGGTTCAATAATAACAATTATTATTAATTGAACTTCTTTGGCCAGAGACTGAGTTAATTTCAGTTTTCCATTATACTGACCTAATATACTTGAGGAGATAGATTCTCTATTGAATAATGTTTCACTTCCAATGCTTCAACTCAGATGCAACTATGATCATTCGATAGACACTGTGCCATGATTTAAATATAATCAAAATGCGGTATATATATTGAAGTTCAACATTCTTAAGTCGGGACATGTAATATCGTCACTTCGAGATTCTATATTTGACCTCACACATATTAACCAAAAGAATACTCTCAAGTAAGTCATCTCATAGTTTTCCAATAACTATCAACATGTAACCCTTAGTGCCCCTAATAGCTATGAGTAATACACTATTAAGATGTCCGCTAAAGGTAGCTAACCTCATTGGTCAGGTATAACTCCCATTTTAGTCATTTCAAATTAACACAAGTGTTGGGATCATCCATCATTGTTATCGTACTTCATTCCAACAAACATTCACTAAATCAACCTCTACATTGCGGAAACATCCTCCGCGTATATGGTTATTAATGTTATTCCAGTAAATGACAGAGAGTATGCTAATATCTGGCCTCGGTCTTTTTTAACAACCAATCATTCATTTTATAAAGGGTGTTGTTTTGTCCAATTTAATTTTTACAGCGATGTAAATAAGGAATTTCAAAATGTTCTAAACATGAAAATTTCTAAATTTTACTTCTGAAATCTACATAAATAGTTTCAAAAATTCTAGAAATATGTAATATTTTTCGTAGTCAAAATACATCACTTTTTACATTAAATAAATTATTAAAGGCCTAAAAATTTGTAGAAAAATCCCAATTAAAATTTCAGAGTTCTTGAAATATTTATAAAGAATTTCCAATAAAATATCATATTTTTCTATTTCTTCCAAATCAATTTAATATTTTTTCCTAGTTTCCAAACTGCTAATTACGAAGGTTAAATCATTAAAATTGTTAGACGGTTGAATTAAATATAGGTCTCTTTATTAAATATTTTCCAAATAATATGCAGGTGATACAAAAAAGTTTTAGATCATTTTAATCTTTTTACAAAATTCTAATAGTCATATTTAAAAAAATAAAATATAGGAATTATTAAATGATAATTGATGTAGGTTTCTTTACAAAATATTTTCCTTTTCTAAGATGAGTTTCATAAAAAATTCAAGTAAAAATGAGACGTTTACAAATCACCTATTTATTCGTATTTAATTAAATATTTTTATTCTGATAAATCTACAAGTAAACTTCCTATCCAATTTTAAACCATCCTATTCAAAATATCATTTATTGTAATATATCAAAAATTTAGAGCTAAACATATTCATTTGTGGAAAAATTTCAATAAGGACAAGACAACGTTCAGTTTAGATTTTCTATTCTAGGACCAAAACGGTTAAATTTCAGTTTCAGATTTTTTTTTATTTCAATATTTAATGTCAAAGGTGTTTCAATTTCACTATTTAGTAATACAATTAACCAACATAACATTCCTAAGCAATCAATGATGATAGTGTATAATAGAGTGTCAATAGGTGCCATAATAATCAATAAATGGGAATGGCATAGAATAATAAACTAAAATCATCACTATACATTTATAGCAATTATTCAACAATACAATCATATCAACCAACAATCAATTCAATTCATTTTAGATCTTAATCAATATAACTTCAGATCTAAATTTTAAATAATTAAATTTCAAGTTATCTTAGTCATATTCATTTCAATTAAATAATCTAATGTCAACATTAAATGCAAATTTAATTCAATTTCCATAATATGTCACAATATCAATTTTAGATTCAATTCAACTAACCAGATTTCAATTTAATTTGAAATGAAAATATAGATCGTGAATTATAAAAACTCACCATTGATTTAGCGTACTAAAATACCAAAGCATTTTTTGAACTCATTAATGAGGCAGCAGATCCACAATGAAAGTTCGATTAAAAGAGTCAGATACTGGATGTTGCTTGCACAATTTCAACAACAATTGTTCGTCATCTCAAGTGAGAAAGGAATAATCATATTTTTAGACAAAAACAGGTAGATAATATATAAAAAAATGTGACAGAGTAGGAGTTTGCTTATCTAAATCATAAAATTTGAAGTTTGGTTATGAAGTTTGGTGAGAGGACGTGGTTGTGGAAGGAGTCTTACTGGGTTGGTAGGGTGGTGATGAGGTGAAGAGCAATGCGGGTATGAAAATGGTGGAAGGGGGTGAGGAAAAATAGAACATGAAAAACTCACATTTCTAAAATGCTACTGGGAAAAAGAGAAAACGGGGGACGGCTGACATAGTGGTGGGGCTTGGTGGTGGAGGTGAGTTTGCAAGCGGAGATCTATAGGATAGGGTAGTTCTAAGCAGAGAGGACGGTGGGTAATGTTGGGTTGATGCGTGGGGAAGGTGGAAATTAAATATGCAAGCACAGAAAATGAGAAAGAAAAGGAAGAAAAGAGGAGAGGGAAAGTAAAATGAGAGACAGAGAGACAGCTGAAAATGTTAGTGCAAAATTAGAGATTTCTAAGGTTTAAATAAGGAGTAAAACCCTAGGATTATAGATAATATGGTCAGCTAATTGCAAAGGTGCAATCAAATCTGTCCACACAACTCAAATTCTAAGGGTCCAGATTTAAAAAGTATAAACACGGCTTCAATTTTCGGAAAAAAAAAAGCAATGTGGGAAATAACAAAGATGCGCACAGGCAACAATTAAACTATTTAAAATGGGCAAAGCTAAGTGACCATAAAACCATAAAAATAAACCTCTATATTTGTCATCGGATGTGCAAACACAGATATAAAAATACTAAAGCGATCAGTGAGAGAAGATGAAAAATATGACAAGCTAAATGCTATGTTTTAATCAATGCATCAAAAATTCGTTGTTTTGGCCAAATACACGATTGCAAAACATATAAACAATACTTAAATCACAGTAAATGGATTTAGAAAGATTGGAATTTGATGAAATGAATTTTGACATTTTATTCGAAAAAATATCTAGAATAATTTTGTGTAAAATATGTACATTCCGAAAACAATTTTTTTCACTTACATATTAATCGGCTTTGAACTAAAATTGAAAACAAAACAGTTTTCCAAAATAAACTAAATAAATTCTTTTTTTAAAACATATTAAACATATTAAAACACATTTTAATCACATTATTTTAATTTATTTTAAATTTTAAGTTTGGCGTTAAAATCACTTCTATACCGCCTACTACTGCTATTTAGCGGCTGTAAAATATTGTTTCAAAATTCAAATATTACCCAGTAACACTCTTTGTTAACGTAGGTCTCGGGGTGCGGCTTCACATCTTGGTATCAGAGCCATACCCAGCCGGAATTATGGTTTGTATATGTTACAGCCATGACGCCTGGGTAATGTTGTGTTCATGAGCCAACGAGGGCGTTGGGCTCTAAAGGGGGGAGATTGTAACACCCCTTCTAAAGGGGGTAATGTTGTGTTCATGGAAAAACACTATGCTTTGGGCGCTAATATATCAAAGCCTTTACCTCATAACAACATCGAGGCCTTTTGAGGAACAAAACCCCACACCTCAGCTTGGCCCAGGAGGCGGAGGTGACTAAGTTGGGGACAATATCTGCGTTAAGTGAGGTGCGAGTTGTTACAGTTATTTCTTTTTATAAAATTATACTTACCTTTAAATGACATGTTTAATTTACTTTTCTCAAAATATTCTTTTATTTTTATTTAAAACATTCATTTTATTTTAATACACACATATGTTTCTTTTATTTAATGGCCTTGATTGCAATTAACTTCTCTTTTTTCAATTGAAATATTCCTCATCAAATTAATTACAGTTAAATTCAATATTAAATTATTAAATGTACCCTAAATATTAGGTCAAGAAAATAATTGTATTTTTTTATAGTAATTCAAACATATTTATATTATTGTATACAAAAACAGTTAGAAATTACTTACTAAATAATTGGTTTCTTATACGTGTATTTAATATTTATGCTAAAATACATTTCAAATAAATAAACCTATTCTTTCTCCTTTAATAAAATCATCCATTCTATTATTTGTTAAAGTTAACATTTATTGTTCCAATCCATGTTATTCGTTACATATAGACCAATATCATTAAATTACATTCTAATATATGTTACCTTCCTGGTGCAAATTGGTATTATAATAAGAATTTAATTTAAGATCACAACCTATATTCTAATATACTTTGCATCAATAAAATCGTAATATTCTAATTTCTAATTATTTTATTCAAATTTTTTTATTTAATTTAATATTTTAAAATGGTTAAAAATACAGGCCGTACCATTCTCCCTCACTCAAAATTTTTCATCCTCGAAAAGGAATGAATCAAGAATCTAGCATTTTGATATATTTTACCAAAATAATCGACTTACAAAACATTTAAACTTACTTGCTTATACATTTAAAATAAAAAAAAATCAAACACCTTTCAAAATACTTTACATATGCTTGATGTATTAACTGGTTTGTTATACATTTCTCATTTCGAGATCCAAAATGAAGATCGATGATGTTGCAGTCCTCACCAGAATTATTTTCAAGTGACAAGAGTAAGACTGCTGATGTTAACAGTCCCTTGAGGGATGTTACATCTATCCTTATTCCTAAAGAAATTTAGTCCATATGTTAGCTACACGCATGCCTAAGAATCTCTAAGTACTTGGTAGACCAGTTTTAACACCAAGTGTAATGCTTGGAAACGTTCTTTCTAAAAATAAATATACAAATATTTTTCAAATATATCATACTATAAATAATAACTTTCTAAATCATTTCTTTCCTATCATAAAATTTCAAAATGGAATTTTTTTAATGTGTAATTCCTTTATAATATCTTTAAATCTTATACTTGAAGAAAACTTACATAAATTTCATTTATGTCAAATAAATAATCTTCAATTTGAATACTTTACAAAAATTCATTTATAAAATTCCTTACATCACATAAGGTAAACATCATTTATAAATACCATTTAAATATTCACGCCGGATATCATTATAAATATATGTAAAACATTTGAAAATAATTATTAATATTATTACTTATATTTAAAACGAGAGCTATTTAAGTCATTAAATCCATTATTTGAAATTTGGGAAAAATCTTTTTAAGAGAGGGGAAAGATATAACGACCTAGAATTTCAAAACAACAGTTTATAAATAAACAAACCAACACTTAACATTATTCAATGTATTTAAATGGCTAATCAAAACTAAATGTTTGTTCAAGCTTAAAACCTTCGGAATTGATCAAAGATAGAGATAAATTCCTAAACATACCATTGCGCTCATCAGTCTTTGGTTATTACTTAGAAGATCACTTAAGCTATCTCAGAACAAAATTTGAAAATTATTCCCTAAACTTCCCTAAGACAACATATCTTAATAATTCCTTGAGCCATACGATATGCATGAATCATATGTTCGCAATATTTACTCCTATCACTGCTCGGATACATACATTTCTTATCCAAACTAGTGTAGATCACTTTAGCTTCTCTAGTGCAGACTTCGATTTGATTCCATGATTCAATACCACTGTTTTTCTTACATAGTTGTAACTAAAATAGAAAACATCTGCATTAACTCAATACAACTTTTACACGCGCACTTTATTAAATACTAATTCAAATAAATCAAATAAAAAGTTAATAATTAATATTTCATGAATATTAATTAAATTAAATAATTAATAACAATTATAATTTAATTAAATCATGTGGTATTTCGGAATATTCAATATTGCAATTGTGTGACTCAAAGGGGTAAATTCATCCTGCAATTAATATCAAACAATTCGAATATTAACGTCCACACGTCACCTAGCCAATGGTGTAATAGTTCGGTCAAATTTATCACTTACGCTTTTTTGGTAAAATCCAATTTCATTATTATAAGCGGTAGCCAGCGGTAACTGTTATTTACACCAGTTCTCTTTGTCAAAGTATATCACTTTAGTACAAATGGAATTTTGTTTTGGTCAAAATTTCAATATCTTTCACATTGAACTTGTTTACTCCAAACACAAAGTCCTTTGTTCAATATAATAACTATTATTAGCCAAACTTCTATGGTCAAAGGTAAAACATTTGAGTTGACTACGGTAGACCATGATACTAACCTCATATAGATGAGAAGATGAATTCTTTATTAAATAGTTTTAACTTCCAATGCTTCAACTTAGACCTAGTACAGTCATTCATGGAAGTATGCCACGGTGTAACTACGATCAAAATGCAATGTCCACTTAAAAGTATTCTTAAGTCAAGAAAACTTTGTAATATTGTCACTTCGAGATTTTCAGTTTGACCTTAGTTATATTAACCAACAAAAAATCTCGAGTGAGTCATTCCATAGTTATCTAATTACTATCCGTATGTAACTTCTTGGTTCCCCTAACATCCATGAGTAATACACAGTCCAACATTTGAATAGTGCAACGTATGCTAGTCTCAATAGATTATCAATGTCCTGTCTCAAAACATCTTAACTACAAATATTTAAAATAATACGTTATTTTTAATGCAATAAATTTCTTGTGATTACAACGCATTGTAATTACTGAAAGGGAGTGCGGATTAAGGATCTTAAGGCTAATTTAACAATAGAGGGGGGTGAATAGTGTTTAATGGATTTTAAGACTTATATGGACTAATTTAAAATTATGACACAAATAAATGTAGAACTTAATCACAGAACAATCACAGAATCAAACACAGATGTAGAAAGTAAATAAAAAGCAGTAAAAGGAAAGAACACACCGGATTTTATACTGGTTCGGAGTTACCCTACATCTAGTCCTGTACCAAGGAAAACCACCTCATATATATTTTTATTATACCAATGTCGAGATTACAATCCTCAATTTCTAAAGGCCTTGAGGTACCCTATTGTCTCATGAGTCTGGGGCAAACTCTCTTGATTTACGGGACTCAGGATCACCCAATTGATTTCCATACACAACCATACCTTATAGAGAGACTCGATAAACATTTAATTACAAATTGATTCTATAACTCTGAATAGCATTTTGATCTTCGAGAGAGGGCGGAGAATCAAACAAGAATGAGACTCTAATTTGATTCACTTGAGAATTTGGTAGAATTTCGGCACGATCTTAAAAATATGAAAATTATAAAATATGGATTTGTGGAGAAGAAGAAGTGAAGAAAATAAGAAATTAGTTGGTTAAAAAATTCATTTGTGAAGGCTATTTATAAAACACCAACGGTCATAACCATTCGTGAAGAGATTTAAAAGAATAGACGCTTCTTTTGAAAATTGAAACTTTTGAATTCAACGGCCACCATGTCGACATGGGGTATCCCATGATGTCGACATCCCTATGTTAAAAACAATGTAAAAAAATTTTGCAAGTGAAGTTTAAAACAAGAGTTTATTTTAAAACAAAAACAAATAATATTTTAAGGCTAAAACATCTTTTTGAAAAATCATTTAAAAGGATAATTTTAAGGCTAAAATATTTTGAAAAGCAGTTTTGAAAATCATTTTGAAAGACCATTTTGAAGTAGTTTTGCAAGCTTCTTCCTATAGAATATCCATCACATTAGGACTCGAGAACTTGTACAAAACCAGGGTGTTCGTGGGTTTGTAAGCCACTTGTCGTAGGTTTGTAAGCTACTTGTCGTGGGTTTGTAAGCCACTAAGAAGGTAGAAATGGGTTCCATCCCGAATGAAATTCGGAATGAAGATTTCCATGCTATTATGATGTTTTAACAAAAACTAGACACATATCTTGACATCTTGATCTTGATACTCATGAGTCTTCAAACTTGATTTCTTCGTTCTTGATCTTTATATTTTACAGTCTTCAATAATCAGTACCTTCCTTATATATATCCTACATAACAACATTCATATATATCTAGACAATAGTGTTAGTATATAAGCTATAATAAAATAAGTTACAAAGGTTGTTGTCATCAAAACCACAATCTCCAGTTCCTAACAATCTCCCCATTTTTGATGATGACAACCTTATAAAATATACTTACCACTTCGATCATACCATAACTCCCCCTTACACCAACAACTCCCCCTTACTCCAACAATTACTCCCCCTTACTCCAAGCTTTTTATTTTATATAAAATCTTCCCATTTGTCATCAACAAAAAATAACCTATAAACCTTGAACTTAATAGAAAATGAGATAAACAAACATATGACATAAGAATAATAACATATGAAATATAGAATCCTAACTGGAATTCATGTTTTTATACATCCAAGATTGTTTTTAGAAGAACATTAATTAAGGTAACACTTATATACAAATTAATAAACTAATATACAATCAAGAAAACGAAAAAATGCATAACGAGAACCTGTAACTATTGGTGATTTATGGACCGAACAATTTGGATAGTGGAGACAAAAGTTCCACGTTATTCAACCAAGTTCCAATTAGCGTCAAAAAGGACCTCTCCAATGCAAATCACGTTATCGTCTTCGTCCATATGAACATCCGGATTCAGCAGAGGTTGTTCTTCTTCTTGATCCTCTTATGGTTCTTCTAGAGGCTCTTCTTCTTCAGAATCCATGGCTTGTGACAATTCTTCGATGACAATGGGATTGGCATGGTTATCCATAAGGAGGTTTTATAAATTCCTAAGGATTCTGCCTTGCCTATTTTGTTCTCTAGCCATTCGCAGTTGACTCACTTGAGTCGCCGTCATCATTTGAAGCAAATCTTTCATCTTCTCTTGTAATTTGATGACTCGTACGTATGTTGTGACGACCCAGAATTTTTAACAATTTAAATTGGAATAATTAATTGATTTTAAATATTTAAAAGTTAATTTTAACTTGAAATTCAAGATATTACTATTTACTTGATAATTAAATCATTGAATTATATAGTTTAAATATTGAATTTAATAACAGAAAATTGGGTAAATTGTTGAATCTGAAATTCTAAGCCTGTTTAAAATAATTTGAAGGCTTATAAAACCTATAATGATGATACTGGAAATAATAGAATGGTTGAAATTTGATTTAAAGGTAATTTGTTCAATTTTAATAATATAACGTTTAAACTGAATTTAAAAATAACATCCCGAGGCATAGTCTCGGAATTCGACGAAACCAGTTCCATTGGATCCGTAATAGTTAGTTATTATCGGATTTCAATTTTCGTAGCAATTGGAGTTGTCATTTGACCATGGCAGCTCAAAACGCTTCGATTTTTTTTAATCGATTTAATTTCAAATTGATCGTTTATTTCCGTAACTCGCGCATATGATCGAATTAGCTTCCGAAAAACGTTCCATTGTGTTCGGAACGCGGGTAAAACCTTTTAAACACCTGTCGGCATGTTTGATTCGGGGTTCGGAATTTCGCGTTATGCTTAACGAGACGTTTGTAAATTTTATAATAAAATTAAAAGTACATTTTTGTCAGAGATATTTTTATAAGCAAATAGGCGTACGCAGGAAGCTATGCTTGACCTTATATTTTTTTTTCTCCGTTCTCCCCTCTCTATTCAAAATGAGATCGAATCTTTAAAAAAAAAATGGTTGTTCGATGCTTCTCCTTTTTATGAATGAGGACCGAAATTTATTTCCACTCTCTATTTTTCCCTTCGCTTCTTCTTGAACGAAATCGATTCGTTCATAAAAAAAAATATGTCGCAACCAAACTCGTGATTTAGGGCAGAGGAAAACGCATCGCCTGGCGTACGCGTGGGCGCCTCAGCTCGCGATGGTAGGGCGCACGAAGGTCGGAGGTGGGGTTTGCTAGCTGTCTGATGTCGCGACTTGTTTTGGACTGCTAAGGTATGTCGGTCGTGACAGGGGACTGCGGTGGTGTGTTGTGCTCACACGATGGTTGGCATTGGAAGGTGGGGCGTCTGGTCGCATGGTGAGTCAAGTGCTAGGCTGGGCAGTGGTTCGATGTCGAGGTGAGTAAATCTCTGACTCGTACAATTGGTTTGTTGTTTGAATTTTGAAGAAAACAAAGTTTAAGTTTGAATGAATTTGAAAGGCACGTTTTAAATGTGTTTGGGAATGATCAGTAATCAGTTACTATTATGAATTGTAATTAAATAAGTTTTAATTGTTAATCGATGAGTAAGAATTGGTTATTCGAGTAATTAAAGATAAATTTAGTTAAGGTCTGTGAATCGATGATGTAATCAGAAGTTAAATAGTTTGTAATTAAGAATTAATTAACAAATTAACTTGTAACTAAGGGATTAAGTTAAGTAGTTAGAGAAGTACTTTAAGGATTGGTTAACGAATATAGCTAATGAAAGATCAATGATTAAGGGTTATTAAATGATTTATTGATGAGATTAATTTAAGGTAATTAATTTTACTAATTAATTAAGAAGGATAAATTATGGAATTTGGTGGATATAACAAATAGTGCATTATAATGGTATACTTGGTGAAGTAATTGGTGATAATTGTTGGTTGTAATTGATTAATGGATGGTTTGATGGAAATTACTTAATGGTATTAATAAAATTTAATTACTTGGTGAAATTAATCAAAAGGTTAATTTAGATGGTTAATAAAGGAATAATTGATTTATTTAATGAAATAAATAAAAGAGTAGTTAATTATAGTTTGGAATTAATCGAAAATGATTAATATTGTGGTTTAATTAAGAAAAATAAATTTTATTAGGATAAATTAAAATTATAATTGAAATCCTCGGGTTTATAATTAAAAGTATAATAAAGATTGATTAATTTAGATTAGAACAAATCAAAACATAATTGGAATTCATTAATTTATATAATCAACGATGTAATTAAAGACTGATTAATTAAGATAAATTAACCAAAGTGACCCATGAGAAATCAATTAATATAAATAATTAAGAATTTGAGTGATTGATTATAGTTAATTAATTTGTAAAGTAATTAAAGACTACTCATTGATTTGGTAAGAATAATTAATATGGTAAAAATTATTAAAGATAATTACTTAAATGGAATTGGAGGATAATTAATCCAGGGTGATTAATTAAGATGAAATAAGGAAGGGTTGATTAATTAATTGATTTGGAATTAATTAATGAAGAGACCTAAGTGATTGAGGATTGAAATTCAATTAGAATCAATTGAATTAATTTGGAAGCTATAAAATTTGCTTATAAATGATTGAGGGGTATTGGATGCTTTGAAATAAGTTGATATCTCTAATATGAAATGTGATTTTCATTTGGATAACTTGAGATATGATGTATGAGTCTCGAAGAGGACGGGATCAGATATTGAGAAATACCCGAAACCCCTTCGAATTTATATAAAATTGATTTGTGAAATCAATACGATGAAATGATACAACTTAAGTGATTGAGATTATTTTATCTAAGTCTGGTACTTAGGAATTTATACGTGAAATAAGTGTTGCCTATAGCAAATTGTGAATTGGTTAAATTGATAAAAGTTACCCGGGTTTTATATAAGCTGTTTGTTTTGGTATTCCATGTTAGTTGGGTTTACTCACGCTGGTTTCCAGCCTGACCCGGGTGTTACTTTGATGTAATGCTCGGGTCAGACCGAGTATTACAGATTTTCAGGTAGGTACGTTCTGGAGCTCCGGAGGCGAGCTGGATGGCAATATCGTATAGAGTATTCCCGCTGCAGCATATTATTATATATTCGAGACGTGATAATTGTATATATTCAGCGACTGTATAAATGCGAAACTCTAATGTATATTAAATGTAATTGACAGATATAGTATTCTGTTGTAAACTGTTATTATTTATTATATTTTATCCGCTGCGAATGTGAGATGTTTGGTGCTTCTGTTCTTCTTCTACCTCTTTCTTCTTTTCATAACTATCTGAGATTTTCGGGTTCGAAAATTTCGGGTCGTTACATTTGGTATCAGAGCTGAAAGGTTAAGCGAGAACCTTGGCTCTGGTGGGGATTACTCATTTAATAGAGTCTGTAGTACTCTAGAATGAGTCGAGTATAAATATATGAGCGTGTACTTGTTATTTTCTTATATAAATTTTTTTAAATGATTTTATATAAAATATATTTTGATATATAAAGACATATTTCCTTCTAATAAATATCAAAGCGATTGGTTGTTAAATTTATTGAGATTAAATTAAGAAGTAATATAATACAACCAAATTGAAGTTTTGAATTGGAATTAAATTTAGTAGAAATAGAAATACAACCAAATTAAAATTTAATGGATTGAAATTAAAGTTTTAAATCTGGTCCCAGAATTTGAAAATTGTTTCAAAGTGCTAAAAGAATAAATAAGTATTATTTGAATAAAAGAGACTTGTTGCAAACAATGGGTTGTTTGAAAATTGATTTGAATTTAAAACCAAAGGTGGTTTAAAATTTTCAAATATGGCTGGGAGGGCCAAGAAATAAATATATATATATATATATATATATATATATATATATATATATATATATATATGTATGTATGGATATACATGATATCTAAGGTAATTTGAAATAAACTCTAAGAGGTTGAGTTTTGATTTTTCCCTGAAGTGATGTAAAAACCCAAAGTGATATAAGTTTTGAGCTTATAAGAGGGAAAGAACTTTGAAGTTTGAAGCGGGAATTCAAATTGAGGAAGGTTGATTGGATTAAGTAAATTGAAATTTAACTTTGGGAAGTTAAATAAGTGTAGAAAAAGCAACCAGAATTGGAAATTTCAAGATGAAATTGGAATTTAACTTGGAAAGTTAAATGGTTGATTTGAATTGGGAATTTGTGTGACCTCAAAACGGGTTTGAGATTTAAAAATTGAGAATGGATGGATGTTTTAGAATAAATTGGATGTTATCATCCTACTGTTGATGAAAATCTTTAAATTGAGAATGGTATTGTATAAATAAAATAAATTTGAATAATTGAATTTGTAAATTAAAATTGTTTAAGAACTGGCTTCAAACTGGAAGATAAAATTGAATAATAAATTAAATTTTGAAAACAAATAAAATTGTATTGAGCTCTTATTTGAATCTGAAAAATATAAGTAGAGATAAATTGAAATGAAGAATTGGACTCAGAAATTTAAGATTTTTTAAAAAATTTAAATAAAAGTTAATTTGGTTTAAAAAGTTAAATCAACCTTTGAGAATTTAACTCGAATTTATATAATTCGAGGTAGTTTAAAATTCAAGATTGAAATTGAATTAGTTCAAAATTTATTTTGGTTTGAAGTAATTGGATTGGTGATTGAAAATGTATAAGTTCAAAATTTTTAAATGGGAAATTGGATTGGATTAAATTGAAGTGATTTGGATTCTGAAATTAAATTGATAATAATTCAAATTGATTGGAATAATATGAACTTATAATTAAAATTGAACAGGATTAAAATCAACTAGAATTTGATTTAAATTTGGGAAGGAATCAAGATTGATTCAACTTGAATTGGGAATTAATCAAGTCCAATGGAAATTGGAGTTTTTTGAATTGGAATTGGGTCAATTTAAATGGAAATTTAAATTGAATTGTTGGGGAAGTGAACAGTTGGCTCTTGACTATTTTCAATATAAATTATTTTGATATAAACTTATTTTTCTAAGCTATTAAATATATACAACCTTTCTTTCTTAAAGCCAAATTATTTTATATACTTGTTTTACGATTATTTTTGAAGCTATTTAACCATTTTTCAACTATTTTCTAAACTAATTACTATTTTTCAACTATGTTATAAATTAATTACTATTTTACAACTATTTTACAATTATCTAAAATTTCTGAAACTATTCAGCTATTTTCAACTATTCTACGGCTAGTTAACTATTTTCTAACTATTTTACAAAACTAGTAATTATTTTCCAACTACTTATTTGTTTTTAAATTTTTCAAACTATTTTCTAAATAAACTGGTCGGAGTTCAAACTGTTATGGATTTAATACCCAACTGAGATAGGAATTGAAGTGATAATCCAAATGGGGATTAATGTAAAGGTGGATAAGTGAATGGAAAAGAAATTGATATTGAAAAGAGTAATCAAATTGGAATATTTGATTTTGAATACACAAGGTTATATATCTTTGTTTTATTTAAGATGAAACCCCTTTGTTGAATTTATTGTTGGAAGAAAAAGGATTTTGGAAGTGTTTGAAGTATAAAAGGAATTTTATACAAGTTTATAGTGGTCCAAAATTTTAAAATTTATATATATCGGTATATATATAAAGGATCTTATGAGGATTTTGAAAAAGGTTTTGGGAACCTTTGGATTTGGAAAGGCTTTTGATTTTGGGTAAAATCAATATTGGAATTTGGAAAGCCTATTTTGAGAATTATCGATTTTGGGATAATCGATTTTGCGTATAGGAGCTTTGTATGAGATCATACTAGGTGTATGATTTGAGAGATACTATATGTGTATAGTATAAAGTGTTTGATGATGTCTCTGGGGAAAAAGACGCTTCCTTGAAATGAACTTCTCAGGAGTGCCACCGGGTGGTGCTGCCTTGAGCCCCAGGGGGGTTCTAAAGTTGATCCTGTGAGGAGTCCGGACAAAACTAGTTCCTGGGGATTATGAGTAGTGTATACCATAACGGAAATCGTGTGTGCCGCTGAGAGCCAACAGTCTACATTTGATTTTATATCGGTAGACTGCGACCTATGGTATAACATAGCGAAAGTGGTGTGTGCCGCTGAGAGCCAACAGTCTGTGTTTGATTTTATAACGGCAGACTGCGACCTATGTAGGAGTGGAGAGGTTTCATTTCGATAGCGAAATCAGAGGCCGCGGAGAGCCTGCAGTTGCATAGACTTTTGCTGCGACGGCAACGTAACCCTAAATGTAACCGTGATCTGTTGTGTGGGTTCCATGGCGTAATCGAGAGGCCGCGGAGAGCCTGCAGTTGTATGGACTTTTGCTGCGACAGCAACGTAACACTGGGATGTAACTGTGACCATGGATGGGGGTGATGATTTCTAGAGCATTTTCACCAAAGATATTTCCTCTGTTTTCAAAAACTGTTTTCTATATTTTCAAAAAAATTATTTTTCAAAAGTATTTTCACTGGGTGTTGAAAACGGGTTTACCAAGTACTTATAGATTTTCAGTCCTATGCCTGATCAACGTATTACTGAATTTCTGTGAGAACAAGGATGGACTGGTTGAGACATCGAGTCATATAAAGAAAAAAGTATTTTTATAAAGAGTTATTTTATTAAGTATGATGTGAATTTAAAAACATTTCTATAAATTTTTAAATAAAGATGTTGGAATTTTGGTAAATCAAAGGAAATCCAAACTGAAATTATAAAATTAAAACTCGGGAAAATTTAATGAAGTGAATCTTTGTAATTAAAAGAAATCGAATATTAAATTAAAAGTGAAAGTAAACTAATCAGCTAAATAAATTATTAAATAGTGTATGTTAATAAATTCAACGTGGGCAAATAAATGGATTGTAAATTAATGATAGAGCTTGGGAATGAATTCGAATCGTAAATAGAATGCGACTTGAATTTGATAATAAATTAAATAAGTGGAGATGTTGTGAAATAAAAATAAAATAGAATTGGATTGAAAAATGTGATGGCTTGAATTAAAAATAAAATCCAAGGGTGATTTGAATAATATTTAATGAAATTTGCAAGTAAATTAGATATAAGAGAAGTGATTATAATAGAAATGGTTTGAGTTGCGAAACAAAACCCATGTGGATAGAAATAAATTGAGAATGGACTTATATTAATAAAATAAATTCAATAACGAATTAAGTAAGTAAATTAAAATTTTAAAATGGGTTGATTGAGTTAAATAATAAATGGATGAAGTCTGATTAAATAAAAACTAAAACAAAGTTGTGATTGGAATTGGATTATCAGACTTAACTTAAGTTCGGTGGCACATTAATTAGAAGTATAAATGAGTTAAGTATGTGGTTGGATATTATTTTGATAAATTGAGAAGGTGAATTTAAATTTAAAATTGATGGGCTAACTAAATTTAATGGAAGTAAACTTAAGTTTGATGTTGGAATAAATCAAAGTAAATTAACTTAAGTTTAAAATTTATGGAAGCTTGGCATTGAATAAGAGTGGAAGCCCATTAAATAAAAACTTGGATTGAATTAATTTGGGAAATGGTTATTAATTAATAAGTATTAAATGTGTCAAGCTTAACAAATTGTTTTGAATGGAACAATTGCGGAAATGAAATGAAATGCAATGAATGGTTGGTGAATAAATTAAAAATGGAGTGGAATTAATTACAGGATGGGTTGAAGAGTAATTTGAAATAGTTATAAACTAAATAAATACTCTATTAAGCGAATATTTACGAATTAGTATAGAATGAATCGTCATATGGCGTAAATAAAAAGTAATTAAAGTGCTATGAGTTAATAGAGATTAAATAAAATTTATTCTGAATCAATTAAAGTGAATATGAGCTTGTTTGGATTAAAAATCAATGAATGTAAGCAATTGAGTTGTAAGCCATTAAAATTGAATGGAATGGCATATAATTTGGTTGAAAACAAATTGAATAAGCTTTAAAATCATACGAATCGCTTATGGGAAGCGTTTGGCACTTGTTGTGTATGTAATATATGAGTTTTGCTATTGAAAGTAAGTGAAATGCAAATAAATTTTCTATATATGGCACTTACATATTTAAATTGAGTAAGTACAAGTACCTGAAGGCCGTTTGGCTGGTTTGGATTGCGCTTATTGCTTAAATTAATAAGCTGCTTGCTTAAAATGCTAAGTAAGGTACGCCTACGTAATAAAAATAGGAAATATGAACTGTTTTTGTTTTTTACGACCGGGTGGGTCGATGTATATATATTTATATCTCTTGTCAAATTGCAAAAGCTCCTCCGTACAAAGGAGACTCTGTCAAAATTTTCCGAAAATTTTGGGAGGTAGAAAATTTTTGAAAATTTTTGGGAAAATTTTTGTTAACGACAAAACAATTTCAAATGGGAAATTAAAGTAAATTAGTAGATGAAACTACTATGAATCAGTTATAAATGAAAGTTAAAATTCAATGCTCAAATTAAAGGTGATTTGAATTCATATGAAAATGGGAAAGTCTAATTTGAAATAGGTATGAAACCTATATAAGAGAATGTATAAATTGATTTGTAAAGTTTCGATTGAATATTGTTGCTAAACAAGATATGCAGGTATTAAAGGGAAAAGAAATTGGATTTGATTCCAAAAGATAAATGTAAATTGCCTGACAAAAAGGGTATGTATTTAAATTTCTGTATGAAATTGGATTGAGTTTTCGATCTAGCCACTTGGCTTTCTGTTTTCTTTTTGGTATTTGGGAGCCCGTTGAGGCCTTTTGTAGTAGTACCGAACTAGCCGCGCAAAGGAGACGCTGGCAAAAAATTTCGAAAATTTAGAGAGTTAGAAAAATTTTTGATAAAATTTTGATAATTCAAAATTTGGTTTTTAAACTGAAATTTAGATGATTGAGCAAAAAGGGGTATTGGTTGAAACTATAGAAGGTTTGGGAAGTTGGATAAGGTAATAATGGGTCTTTAATAAAAGATATTGGTAGGATGTTGAATTGTGAGTTTTGGAAAAAAAAATAATAATAAATAAACGGGTGTTGGACCATTCTTCCTAATTAGTAATTTCGAGGACGAAATTCTTTTAAGGGAGAAGGAATGTGACGACCCGGAATTTTTAACAATTTAAATTGGAATAATTAATTGATTTTAAATATTTAAAAGTTAATTTTAACTTGAAATTCAAGATATTAATATTTACTTGATAATTAAATCATTGAATTATATAGTTTAAATATTGAATTTAATAATAGAAAATTGGGTAAATTGTTGAATCTGAAATTCTAAGCCTGTTTAAAATAATTTGAAGGCTTATAAAACCTATAATGATGATACTGGAAATAATAGAATGGTTGAAATTTAATTTAAAGGTAATTTGTTCAATTTTAATAATATATCGTTTAAATTGAATTTAAAAATAACATCCCGAGGCACAGTCTCGGAATTCGACGAAACCAGTTCCATTGGATCCGTAATAGTTAGTTATTATCGGATTTCAATTTTCGTAGCAATTGGAGTTGTCATTTGACCGTGGCAGCTCAAAACGCTTCGATTTTTTTAATCGATTTAATTTAAAATTGATCGTTTATTTCCGTAACTCGTGCATATGATCGAATTAGCTTCCGAAAAACGTTCCATTGTGTTCGAAACGCGGGTAAAACCTTTTAAACACCTGTCGGCATGTTTGATTCGGGATTCGGAATTTCGCGTTATGCTTAACGAGACGTTTGTAAATTTTATAATAAAATTAAAAGTACATTTTGGTCAGAGATATTTTTATAAGCAAATAGGCGTACGCAGGAAGCCATGCTTGACCTTATATTTTTTTTTTTTCTCCGTTCTCCCCTCTCCATTCAAAACGAGATCGAATCTTAAAAAAAAATGGTTGTTCGATGCTTCTCCTTTTTATGAATGAGGACCGAAATTTATTTCCTCCCTCTATTTTTCCCTTCGCTTCTTCTTGAATGAAATTGATTCGTTCATAAAAAAAAATATGTCGCAACCAAACTCGTGATTTAGGGCAGAGGAAAACGCATCGCCTGGCGTACGCGTGGGCGCCTCAGCTCGCGATGATAGGGCGCACGAAGGTCGGAGGTGCGGTTTGCTAACTGTCTGATGTCGCGACTTGTTTTGGACTGCTAGAGTATGTCGGTCGTGACAGGGGACTGCGGTGGTGTGTTGTGCTCACACGATGGTTGGCATTGGAAGGTGGGGCGTCTGGTCGCATGGTGAGTCAAGTGCTAGGCTAGGCAGTGGTTCGATGTCGAGGTGAGTAAATCTTTGACCCTTACAATTGGTTTGTTGTTTGAATTTGGAAGAAACAAAGTTTAAGTTTGAACGAATTTGAAAGGCACGTTTTAAATGTATTTGGGAATGATCAGTAATCAGTTACTATTATGAATTGTAATTAAATAAGTTTTAATTGTTAATCGATGAGTAAGAATTGGTTATTCGAGTAATTAAAGATAAATTTAGTTAAGGTCTGTGAATCGATGATGTAATCAGAAGTTAAATAGTTTGTAATTAAAAATTAATTAACAAATTAACTTGTAACTAAGTGATTAAGTTAAGTTAAGTACTTAGAGAAGTACTTTAAGGATTGGTTAACGAATATAGCTAATGAAAGATCAATGATTAAGGGTTATTAAATGATTTATTGATGAGATTAATTTAAGGTAATTAATTTTACTAATTAATTAAGAAGGATAAATTGTGGAATTTGGTGGATATAACAACCTAGTGTATTATAATGGTATACTTGGTGAAGTAATTGGTGATAATTGTTGGTTGTAATTGATTAATGGATGGTTTGATGGAAATTACTTAATGGTATTAATAAAATCTAATTACTTGATGAAATTAATCAAAATATTAATTTAGATGGTTAATAAAGGAATAATTGATTTATTTAATGAAATAAATAAAAGAGTAGTTAATTATAGTTTGGAATTAATCGAAAATGATTAATATTGTGGTTTAATTAAGAAAAATAAATTTGATTAGGATAAATTAAAATTATAATTGAAATCCTCGGGTTTATAATTAAAAGTATAATAAAGATTGATTAATTTAGATTAGAACAAATCAAAACATAATTGGAATTCATTAATTTATATAATCAACGATGTAATTAAAGACTGATTAATTAAGATAAATTAATCAAAGTGACCCATGAGAAATCAATTAATATAAGTAATTAAGAATTTGAGTGATTGATTATAGTTAATTAATTTGTAAAGTAATTAAAGACTACTCATTGATTTGGTAAGAATAATTAATATGGTAAAAATTATTAAAGATAATTACTTGAATGAAATTAGAGGATAATTAATCCAGGGTGATTAATTAAGATGAAATAAGGAAGGGTTGATTAATTAATTGATTTGGAATTAATTAATGAAGAGACCTAAGTGATTGAGGATTGAAATTCAATTAGAATCAATTGAATTAATTTGGAAGCTATAAAATTTTCTTATAAATGATTGAGGGGTATTGGATGCTTTGAAATAAGTTGATATCTCTAATATGAAATGTTGTGATTTTCATTTGGATAACTTGAGATATGATGTATGAGTCTCGAAGAGGACAGGATCAGATATTGAGAAATACCCGAAACCCCTTCGAATTTATATAAAATTGATTTGTGAAATCAATACGATGAAATGATACGACTTAAGTGAATGAGATTATCTTATCTAAGTCTGGTACTTAGGAATTTATACGTGAAATAAGTGTTGCCTATAGAAAATTGTGAATTGGTTAAATTGATATAAGTTACCCGGGTTTTATATAAGTTGTTTGTTTTGGTATTCCATGTTAGTTGGGTTTACTCACGCTGGTTTCCAGCCTGACCCGGGTGTTACTTTGATGTAATATTCGGGTCAGACCGAGTATTACAGATTTTCAGGTAGGTACGTTCTGAAGCTCCAGAGGCGAGCTGGATGGCAATATCGTATAGAGTATTCCCGCTGCAGTATATTATTATATATCCGAGACACGATAATTGTATATATTCAGCGACTGTATAAATGTGAAACTCTGATGTATATTAAATGTAATTGACAGATATAGTATTCTGTTGTAAACTGTTATTGTTTATTATATTTTATCCGCTGCGAATGTGAGATGTTTGGTGCTTCTGTTCTTCTTCTTCTTCTACCTCTTTCTTCTTTTCATAACTATCTGAGATTTTCGGGTTCGAAAATTTTGGGTCGTTACATATGTGGATCGTTGAAAAGGATCAAAATAAGGAGAAGTGGGTGAAGAAGGTTCATTATTAGAAGAGGAAGCCATTAATTTACTGTTTTAGAAGTTTGTTACAGAGAATAGAACAGAGAAAAGGAGTGAAAGTCGAAATATATAAATATATAACTTAATAACAAATTTTAGAGGGAAATTTAAATTTAAAAATCACGACTAGTATGTCGACATAGGGGATGGGTCATGTCGACATGCCTAGTTCAAATTTTTTTTAACAAATTTTTATTTGTATTAATTATTAACTATACTTGTGTTATTTATAATTTATATTTCAGTTAATGAACATATACCTAATTCACTTCTAAATTTAGTAAAGTTTTGTTCATTTAATGGTTTGGTTAATATACAAGCAATTTGTTTTTCAGTGTTAATATATTCAAGAGCTATGAGTTCTTTACTGTATTATCTCTCAGAAAATGATGTCTAATATCAATACGTTTTGTTCTAGCATGATGAGTTGGATTCTTAGATAGATTTATTGCACTAGTATTATCACAATAAATTGGTGATTTAGTTATATTTAATCCAAAATCTTTTAAAGTTTGTTGCATATATATAACTTAAGAACAAACCAAAGCAACAGATATATATATTCTGCTTCAGTTGTTGACAAGGATACAGTGTTTTGCTTCTTACTAAACCAGGAAACCAGAGAATGTCCTAGAAAGTGACAAGTTCCACTTGTACTTTTTTGGTCTGATTTACAATCAGCGTAATTAGCATCACAATATGAAATTAAATCAAATATATCGTTTTAAGGGTAAATTACTATCAAAAAGCATTGTTCTGGCACACTCTTGAATCGTTCTATTCTTACGTTCTACCACTCTGTTTTGTTGTGGAGTTCTTGGAAAAGAGAAATTATGAGTAATTCCTTTTTTATTACAGAAATTCCTAAAATTTTCATTTTCAAATTCTTCACCATGATCACTACGAATAGTTTTTATTTTTAAAGAAAGTTGATTTTGAATTCTTTTAGCAAAATTCTTAAATAATTCAAAAGCATCGCTTTTAAGTTTAAGAAAAATTGTCCAAGTATGTCAAGAATAATCATCTACAATTACAAAAACATATTTATTGTGATTAACTTATTGAACTTGAGATGGACCAAATAAATCGAAATGAACTAATTTTAGAGGTTTAGAAGTAGAAATCATATCTTTTAATTTAAATGAACTTTTCTTAAGTTTTCTTAATTGACAAGCATAACATATACTATCTACTTTAAAGTTCAACTTAGGAAGACCTCTAACTAAGTCAAGTTTTGATAACCTAGATAATAATTTGAAATTTAAATGACCAAATCTTTTATGCCAAACCCAAGGGTCATTTGTTTTAGCCAAAAGACATAAGTTATCATTTGAAAATTTCATACTAAGGATGTAAATGTTTTTCTTCTTAACTCCTTCAAAGATAATTATTTGACTTATTATCTTCGATGTGACACTTATCGTTTCCAAATTCAATTTTAAATCCTTTGTCACATAATTGACTTATACTAAGCAAATTATGTTTTAAATTCCTAACTAGCAAAATATCAGAAATAAGAGAAGTTTTAGAATTACTGACATTGCCGATGCCAATCACATATCCTTTTGAGTTATCTCCAAATTTGACCAATCCACCATCTTGATATATAATGTCATTGAGTATCTTGGGATTTCCAGTCATATGCCTTGAATAGCCACTATCAAGAATCCATTTATCTTTCTCAATTTGCACAGTTTTTCCATTAGTTGTTGGTTCTTCAAAAGCCGTGTAACATGTCTGTTTCTGCATAACAAAATCAATTTGGTAAATAGCTTGATTTATCATAAAAACTATATGCAGACTTATAATAATTTGATGAAATGCATAAATTTAAACTACTATTAACAAAATTTCCTAAAAATTCCATTTTTAACTTTTCAAGTTTCAGAATATGAAAACTATGGAAACATATGCTCTGATATCAATTGAAAAGGAGTGCGGATTAAGGATCTTAAGGATAATTTAACACTAGAGGGAGGGTGAATAATGTTTAATGGATTCTAAGACTTATATGGACTAATTTAAAATTATGACACAAACAATGCAGAACTTAATCACAGAACAATCAGAGAATCAAACACAGATGCAGAAATTAAATAAAAAGAAGTAAAAGGAAAGAACACACCGGATTCTATACTGGTTCGGAGTTACCCTACATCCAGTACCGTACCAAGGCAAACCACCTCATACAGATTTTTATTTTACCAATGTCAAGATTACAATCCTCAATTTCTAAAGGCCTTGAGGTACCCTCCCGTCTCACGAGTCCGGGGCAAACTCTCTTGATTTACGGGACTCAAGATCACCCAATTGATTTCCAGGCACAACCACACCTTATAGAGAGACTCGATAAACTTTTGATTACAATTTGATCTTATAACTCTGAATAGCACTTTGATCTTCAAGAGAGGGCGGAGAACCAAACAAGAATGAGATTCTAATTTGGTTCACTTGAGAATTCGGCAAAATTTCGGCCCGATCTTAAAAATAAGAAAATTATATAATATGGATTTGTGGAGAAGAAGTGCAGAAAGTAAGAAATTAGTTGGTTAAAAAATTCGTTTGTGAAGGCTATTTATAAAGCACCAACAATCATAACCATTCGTGAAGAGATTTAAACGAATAGACACTTCTTTTGAAAATTGAAACTTTTGAATTCACCTCCACCATGTCTACATGGGGTATCCCATGATGTCGACATCCCTATGTTAAAAACATTGTAAAATTTGTTTTGAACATGAAGTTTAAAACAAGAGTTTATTTTAAAATGAAAACAAATAATATTTTAAGGCTAAAACATCTTTTTGAAAAATCATTTGAAAAGATAATTTTAAGGCTAAAATATTTTGAAAAGCGGTTTTGAAAATCATTTTGAAAGACCATTTTGAAGTAGTTTTGCAAACTTCTTCCTACAGAATATCTCATCACATCAGGACTCGAGAACTTGTACAAAACCAGGATGTTCGTGGATTTGTAAGCCACTTGTCGTAAGTTTGTAATCTACTTGTCGTGGGTTTATAAGCCACTAAGAAGGTAGAAATGGATTCCACCCCAAATGAAATTCGGAATGAAGATTTCCATGCTATTATGATGTTTTAACAAAAACTAGACACATATCTTGAAATCTTGATCTTGATACTCATGAGTCTTCAAACTAGATTTCTTCATTCTTGAACTTTATACTGTATAGTCTTCAATAATCAGTACCTGCCTTATATATATCCTACATAACAGCAGTCATATATTTCTAGGCAATAGTGTTAGTACATAAGTTATAATAAAATAAGTTACAAAGGTTGTTGGCATCAAAATCATAATCTCCAGTTCCTAACAATTACTATCATATAATATATCGTTTAAGGATTTTCTATTAAGCATGCTTGAATTAAATAATTAATATAACACAGCATGACAAATATATAATATAAAGGAAACACAATCTATTTCGAAAGGGATTTTACCACAGAGTTAATATTTTTCTGATTAATTATAAAATTACCCTTAGGGAATACCCCTAACCCTATCAATCTTCCACTTGCACTTGAGGCCAACTATGGAATCTAAATCTCATCGCTTCGATCAGTTTGCTGAGAAATTAACCAAGCTAAACCCTTTGTGAATGGATCAACATGTTGTACTTGGGATCTGCCCTTGTAATTACGACTTTTTTCTTCTCGATAGATTCTCTAATAAGGTGGAACTTTCAAAGAATGTGTCTTGATTTCATGTGTGCTCTAGGTTCCTTACCTGTAGGGAATCACCTCTACCTCACTAAAAAAAATTCTCAACCAGACCACTTCTTTAGCTGCTTCGTCTGGGGCATTGTATTCGGCTCTCATCATTGAATTAAAAACTATTTTTATTTGAAACTTTTCCAATTGACAACCCCACCATTTAAAGTAAAAACATACCAGATACAGCCTTATTTTCATCGATATCACTTTGAAATCTGGAGTCTGTATATCCTCTTCTAAGGAGGTTTTCATTTCCATACATAAGGAATGAGTCCTTATGTTCCTTATTATTCCAAATTCTTCAAAAAGAAGTTATTGGAAAATCACGCTTTCGCTAATTGTCACAATGCAATGTCATTGCTCAATGTATGAAACTAAGAACGCTGCAACACTTCCTTGTTCTTTTCAATATATGCATGCTTCCTCTTTGTTTCGATAAAAACCAAATTGTTTGATTACACTATGAAAACACTTATTCCAACTTCTCAGAGCTTGTATAAAACCATAAATGAATCTTAACAACTTGCAGCTTTGCCTTTACTCTTATTGACCTCGAAACCCTTGAGTTGCCACATGCAAATGGCCTCTTATGAATAATCATTTCAAAATGTCGTTTTCACGTACATTTTTCATATTTCATAGTCAAAGAAGGCGGTATAGCTAGCATATCCAAATGGACTTAAGTATTGCTACGTGTGAAAATGTTCTTCATAATCAACACCTTGAATTTGACAAAATCCTTTTGCAACAAGTCTTACTTTAAAGTCTTCACTTATCCATCTTTATTTTTTTAAATTCATTTGCAGTTGATGGGTTTTACTCCTTGGGCTATCTCAGCCAAATCTATACTTTATTTGCATACATGGAATCCATTTTGGAATTCATGGCTACAAGCCAAGGTGTAGTGTCTTTACTCTGTAATGTTTATTTGATGAGAAAGGAGTGTCATCTTGTAAAATGCAGTCCATTTTGTTGCCATCCATGAGAAAACCGTAGTATCTCTCTAGAGCAAGAGAATCCATATTAAACCATCTAATAGGTTGTGTGTTTTCGTGTAATGATGAAATTGGTTCTTCCACTAGTTATGCCTCTATGCTAATCTCTCGGATTTCATCCAAAGCCACGACTTCAATGTTAATTTCTTTTGATATAAATTCCTTTTGCAAAAGGCAATATATGGAGAAACAATAACCTTCCTAAACATCGTAGAAAGTCCATCCTATAGAATTATTGGGGTACCCTATAAGTTTACACAGAACTGATCTTGCCTTAAGTTTACCGAGGCAAACATTGTTAACGTAGGCACGACAACCAAATACTTTCAAATATTTATAGTGGGGTTTCTTCCTATGCTACATCTTATATATTGTCTTAAGCATAAATTTGGTAAGCATTATTTTCAAGACTTGTGCTATAATTTCCAGCACATATCCCCAATAAAGAGGAGGTAACTCGGTTTTAATCATAATGGAATGAATAATATCTAATAGGTATGGATTTCTTCTCTCCAAAACATCATTTTGTTGCAGAGTATATGGTGGGATCATTTGTGTAACGACCTGCCTTCTTGGACAGTTTAAATCGATGATAAACCACACTCGTCAAACTCAAACCATTCAAAGGGGCAGATTATTATGGGATAAATAAGAAAAAGAAGAGAAAGAAATAAAACAAATACAGGATCTCGCAGCGGAAGGAAAAAATATTATAATCAAATAACATTTCATGGAGCTGTTTTATATTACATTTGATTATTCTTTTACAACATAAAATTAGAGTTAAATACAACAAGAACAAAAATAATAGATGAATAAATGTAGCGGAACAACATGATGCAGTGGAATAACTATAATAGATAATAATAGTACAACATCTTCGTCTTCATCCTCCACAAAGCAGTCTTCGATAAGCTGAAAAACTCAGACTGACCCGAGCGAATTGAAAAGACAAAACACTCGAATCAGAACTAAAAGATCTTATGTAAGTTAAATCAACAATAAATATGAGTGTAACGGTGTCAGAGACGTTTACTGGGTTTAACATCTCTTATCCAGTTTCTAACGTGGATGCAATAACTTAAGAGATGCTCGGGATTTACGTCTCCAAAGGATCCGTTAAACTATCTACTATGTAGTATAATACGCTATTATAATATGTCTACAGTAAAGTAAAAGTATTAAAATAGCGTTAAGACGTTACCCATAACCCCCTTAACACATTTATATGTTCCCATAGTCTATATAGTACCGTAATTCCTCTGTAAACTGGAGGGCTATCAGAGGGCACTCCATAGGTATGGTACAAACCAAACTCGTAGAAGGCCAGATAAGGCATGCGACAAGGCACTCGAGGCAATGCCCACAGCAGATATACCAATTGCGGATCTGGACTGGTGATAACGCATAGCAGCTACTACCGCCCACCTCGGAACACACTCCCAAATCAAAATCAAGGGTGGCCATCAAATCAATCACAAAGTTAGAATATAGCATCAAAGAAGTGTGCCCGATAGGAGGAATGACCACACTTGGCCTGACATAGCTCTTGATTTTAGCCATATCAAGCTGACTCATGGGAGCGAGGGTCACGTAAATACCTCATACAGAATCGTTCGCCAAGACACCCTACTTCATCTCTGGAATCTTCATCACGTACACAGTTGTTAAAGTGGTTTTCGGTATTGGCAGAGAGTATAACAATATCCTATCTCGATCTCTTTAACAACCAAACGCTTATTTCACACCGGGTGTTTCCTTTAAATTTCAAAAGTCAATTCACAGTTTATATCAAAATATCATATTAAATTTTCAAATCATATCTCTTTTGAATCAAATTCACTTTCAAACTGTATTCACTTTCAAAATCATATTCACTTCCAAATCATATCACTTTCAAAAATCATATTTACTCTCAAAGTCATATTCATTTTTGAATTTGTTGATAAGATAGGTTAATTAAATCCTTGTTCCAAAATCATCATTTTACTCAAATATATCATTTTTCAAAAGGTATCGAATTCCAAATTCCAACTTAGGTTGTGTCATCATCAAGGATTTAGATATAAATACTTCAACTTTACACGGTCTGAAATTTTAAAAATACTTTAGGTAATTATAAATAGTTTATATAGTTTTAAAATAGTTTAAATAGATTTAAAATAGTTTAAATAGTAAAATGGTTTAAATAGATTTAAAATAGTTTAAATAGTAATATAGTTAAATAGATTTAAATTTGATTAAATTGGATTTTATGATTTTAATAGGTTAAATATAGATTTAATAGATTTAAAATAGATTTAATTAGTTTAAAATTGGTAAAATAGATTAATATAAATTAAAATAATTTTAAATCGATTAAAATAATTAATTTAATTAAAATTGTTTAAATTAATTTAAAATAGATTTCAAAGTTATATCCAAACATTTCAATAACTCAATTCCGATAAATTCATTTATATTTGACACTTCAACTTTAAAATTTCAATTTAAATCCTTTGAACAATTCATTAAATCAATTTCAATTTCAGCATTTACACTTGGATTAGCGAAAATAATTCAGTTTATATAAATCAATTTCTATTTCAAAATATCGGTTAACTGAATTCAAAATTTTAAAGACCCAAAAATCATTTACTTTAACCAATCCGGTGTCCATACATAATTTTCTATTATAGGGTCAAGTGATACGGCTATTTATTATTTTAATCCGCAATTTAAAATTTTACGATTATATATCATTCACAAACTGCAGTCCTAAATTAAATAAAATCCATAAAATCGCTCGAGTCTATCATTTCAACCCACAACGATTTTCCCTAATCTATAGATCATTTGGGTATGTAACATTTCAACCCATCGGGAACTTGCAGTGTTACAACAATATAAAAATACAAAATCCAGTCATCCAATATCAACAATCAAACATCTATTGCAATCATCATCCAAATCAATCAATAAATATCAACATATAACTGTTAACCAATAACATGTATTTAAATTTGCCATTTAAATTCAATATTAAACTAAACGATGATTAAATGCAATAAAAAATCAGATTTAACTAGAATGATAATTATAACATACTAATATCGATCAATTAATTTTCTAATCACATCATAAATTAAATTTAACTAACATAAGATAATTTAGTAGTTGTGAATGTGTTAAAACACTCACCTTTGATTTGAAATCCAAATAGGGAACAAATTCAAACAATCTCATAATTCGTCGAATCAAGCATCAAAATGTCTGGAATTTTGATACGATCCCAACGAAACAAACCACGCCTGAATCGGACCTCGTACGTAAAAGTTATGTAAATTAGAATACTGAAAATCACAATTAAAATAAAAAATGTACATCTATACGATGCAGCCACGTCAACAATTCGTTCGCATCTAGTAACCGAAACCTAGCCTTATGAGATCGACTGCCCAACACATCAGCCGCCGCCGCCTTCTGAGTTTTTGCGCCACCTACGACCGTCTATACCATGATCGACCAATGCCATTGACTTCGTCACCTCAGGCCGACCTCGCCCATGCCCATACGATGCCACGCGACCCCCCAGCCCACCACCACCGCCGCCGTGAGCTAGGTCTAAAATTCCTGGCGATTTCATTTGCTTCTGACACAAACGAACCGTATAGATGCGTATGGCTCACCTTTCTCCACAAGCCAGTGCTACCTGATCGTCGCAAAGACGATGATCTACCATCAAATCCAACGACCCAATATGAACGACCGTGGATAAGCGGTCAATTTCTAGTCACACCATGATCCAAAATGAAAAATGAATCATAGATTTGGATTGCGCTCGTCGAGAGCTTCGAATCGTTATATAATTCGATATGTTTTGAGGAGTTTTAATTTTTGATTTTATTTTGATTCGCAATTGAATTTGGAATTTGTTTTGGTTTGTCTGCCATTGGAAAGAGAGAAGCGGATAGAATTGTACGCATAGACAAATGGAATAAGAAATAGTTAGAGTTTATAACAAGCTATTTATAGGCAAATCAGAAGTAGAAATGAATGGGCTAGATCGATTTGAAAGTTGAACGATAAACGACCCGAAAAGCCCGTTTTGTTTCCGAAATGGAAATGGGTCATTCCATATATCAATATAGATGTTTTCGATAATTTTAAAATCGATGGAATAGGTTTCAGGTCCTAATTCCGTCATATAAAGAATTTATATTAATATAATCTTATTTCAAATTGATTTCAATTGAATTCAATTATGTTGATTTCTACGCGTTTCGAATCTGTACGATCAAACGTTAAGTCTAATCGCTACGAAACTTGAAATCCTACAATAATTCACAGTTATGGATCCAATGAAACTAGATTCATCGAAATCCGAGACAGTGGCCAAAACGTCTATAATCACATTAATTAAATAAATTATTATTAAATTAATTAATCACTTTTTAATTCAGTATTTATAAGCTAACAAATTTTCATCATTTTTGATTACTTAGACATTTATAACCACTTAAAGCGAATTCTACATATCAAATTCACTGTTTAATATTTTACTAATTACAATGTTCAATTTCAACTGTAATTAAATCCAATTAATAAAAATTAAATTCCAATAAATTGTTTTAATTTAATTTCAATCTTTTATTCAATCAATTACTACTCTATAAACATAGTTAAATTTATTTACATCCTATTACACAAATATTCTACAATTATCATCTATTACCATATTAGTTGTAGTATTTCAATAATATTGAATCTTTGTTAATTTAAACGTTAATTAAAATTTAAAATCCCCCAACTTCATTTATCTTGGTTTCATTTTTATTATTAATCGGTTTATTTTCTTATGAGTCTAATTGACATTTTCGTACATTTTATTACATTCCCAATTTGCAGTTATTGTATTAACTCACGTTAATGTAACATTTATTTACATTTACTTTTAATTGGTTAATTAGATTGGTAACAAATAACAATTGTCACCATTTCTACATTTAATCAGATCTTATAAGCTTATTATCCACAACAAGTGTTATAATTACTACTACAACACTAAGTTTACTCATTTACAATTTATTACATAGTATTTAATAAATGTAGCGTTTAAATGATCAATTGCTCTTTTAATCCGATTATCAATCAATACATGTTATTATAATAAATTTATTTAAAATCTATACTAATTATAATTCTTTAATCATTTTAATATTTGGGATTACATTTAAATCAGTTACAAATTACTTTAAATTAATACTATTACGTTTAAATCCAATTACATTCTTATTATTAAATCACAAAATTTTATTTCTCATAACATTAAATCACAAAAATTTTGTTAAATTAACTAATTTTAATTATCGAAAATTATGGGTCGTTACAATTTGAGAGATAGTCCCATTATCTTTTAAGTACCGTTGTAGCTCTTGTCTAATTTACTCATCCCCTCAACCAAATTGAAGTATTTTAATCTTATGGTTCATATGATTTCCGACCTCAATCTTATGCTCTTCAAGTTTCTCACAAACATCAGATTTTGTTTACAGAAGATAAACATAACCTAGTTTAGAGAAATCATTAGTTGAAATTGCAAAATAAATCTTTGGTAATTATAAGCATTAAACCACATACATCAGTATATATGAAACCCAATAGTTTATTGACTCTACATTGCCCTCATTAGAAGAGTGCTTTGTCATTTTTTTCTTTAAGATACAACTCATACCTATCAAATGATTTAGAATCAAACGATGGTATAAAACCTTTAGTTTTCATTTTATGTTGTCATTTCTCACTATTATGACTTAGCCTACAATGCCATAGATAATTATTATTAGAAGAATTATTTACATCACATACATTATTAGAATTAAACACATAAATTTCATTAACCATAATACCGTTGCCAAATTTATCTCAATCAAACATAATGTTCGTAACATTATCAACACAATGAGAAACATATATAGTATTACATAAATTATTCCACAATTTTTTTTAATATAATAGTAATTATTTAAAATTGAATTTAATCAATCTGGCAAAATTAAGTAAAAATTCTCCAAATGCGACAAGCACCATTGTCTCAGTGGTTAAGTGATTCGGCTTTGGTGCGAGAGGTCACAAGTTCGAAACTTGCGTAGCGTGATTCGAACATTTATTGACGTGTGATATGTTGTTCCAGTGACATGTTGTATATAAAGTACTATTTCAAAAAAAACAGTCTCCAACAGTGGTTGCATCTATTAGAGATCCATCAACAACTTGATGTCTAGTTTCACCCGTTGTAGCATGTTGCCTTTTCTTAAGTCCCTGTAGCAAATTACATATATGATTTCCAAATCTAATATTTATAACCCAAGATAGTTTATTGATTGCAAAATAGTTCCAAATCATAAATATACTTGCAGGAGCATTAGAACCATTTTCTTTCTTCTCTTTGATGATCTTTAGGTAGTCTTGATAGTTCCATTTCCAATGCCTATTCTCATGATAGTGATGACACCCATCCCTGATATCTGGAGCCCCCTTCATTTTTTTTTAATTACCTCGCTTTGTCTTCTCCAAATCATTCAAAGATGATGCCTTCTTATTTACCATGAGCTCTACCTTGATCCTTGGATGAAGACTCGACCACTCTCAACATATTAAGCAGCTCCATGAGGCTTATATTCAATTAGGTCATGTTATAGTTCAATATGAATAGCTCAAATCATGGAGTAAGAGACCCTAAGATCAAGTCCACTTACAGCTCGTCGACTATCGTATTGGGAAAGTCTATCAGTATAGTGTTTATTAGTAAGACGTACTCGCCCATATGCATGCCCTTTTACATTCCATATTGAACAACTTATTAGTAAATTCGTGCCTTGAGGAACGAGATTGCTCCCTAAACAACAATTTGAGGCTATCAAAGGTTTAATGGACAGACATATTTCCATGCTGTCTTTGCAACTATTTATCTAGAGTAGGCACCATATAAATCTGGGAGATTTCTAGGTCAACAACCCATTTGTCTTAAGAAATTATTAATTTGGGATCTTCACCGCGATATTTTTTTCTCTTGAAGGTTTGGTTATTGACAACTATAAGCATTCGTAGACTAGTGCTATTTTTATTGCCCTTAGCCAATCTATGTAGTTAGGTCCAGTGAACTTGTCATTTTTGAAAAATAACTTTGGTGTGAACTTTTTTTCAAATTTAACTTAGTAGATTAATTCATAGCAAATTTTTTATAATATTAGTAAGATTAAACGTAATATTTTATTTTAATAGTAAGCTCCCACTAGGCTTTTCTGATTCTCAAAACCTTGGAAGAAAACATAGAAAATTTTTCATTTCTCTAGTGGGCGTTAGGACTCACTTACCATTGGATTCCGACCTTGATAAATATCAACAAATCATATACCCATAAGAGATGGATGACACCTTAATGATTGTGTCATATGCAACTCCTAACCCGTGGTTTTTGTCCTGATCTCATTTCAACCTTGAGGAATATCAATAAATCTAAAGAGATTATTCACTAATACCTACCATTTCATGATGGCTTAAGTATAAATGCAAGTACCTTGAGAAATATCAACAACTACATGCATATATCAACATCGTCTGTTCAGTATATTAATATTACTATACATAACATCTTTTGCTTAGGGAATATTAACAAATAAAGAGTATGCATGTAATCTATCAATATATAAAAGATAGAGGATAACATTTATACTAAACATTCATGATATTTAATATATATATATATATATATATATATATATTCAAGCAATATCAATTTATGAAATAATGTATTTCTTATGTAATAACCCCATGATTCAAGTGTGAAGCACATCTTAAATCATAGTATGCGCACTATCCGTAAGCATCTATTCCTTAAATATAATTAGGGTTACTACAATTTCATTCCTTTTTTATCAAACCAAATTTAATATATTTAATTAATTAATTAACATTTTAATTAATTTACTTTTATTCATTGTAAATATTTTGAAATTGAATATGTACACACACACATTCTATAACATTAATAGCAACACACATATATCATAATACATGCATATTATTTGTTTATTTATTTATTAACATATTTAAATAAGTTTAATTAATTTTGAAATTTTAATTACTAATCAGCTTAAACATTTTAAGATAAGTATACATATATCATTATGTATGTTTTAATTTAGTCAATTAACTTTTAATTTATTATTTATTCAATTAATCAAATTAGTTATTACAAAAGTTTAAAAATTAATTGATTGATTGATAAAACATTTTTGAAAACTATTTTATAACATTTATAAACTTCTTAAATATTTTAAACTTAAACTTTTAAAATTAAAATATTAATTTAAAACATATTTTAAAAATTGCCCAAGGCCCAAAATTAATTTGAGTCTTTATACTAGGGATAAACTTTGAACTTCATCCTTCAGACTGGGCCAATTGCCAGGTATGGCACCCAATCCAACCTTAGACTCCCTATGATTTCGAACTAATTTATCTTTGTACTTCCTTTGATTTTTTTTACCTTCATGGATATTTTTTAGTTTGGTTAAGAGGTATTTTTCTTGTTTTTAAAATATTCGTTTTCCATAGTTACACAAATTCTTCTAAAAGAAGGGTGTTACTATATACCTACTTTTTCTCTTACCACCCACCTCTTCTCTCGCCCATCAATATTTTGTAATATAGTTCTCTACACCCACCTCTCATTTTTCGTAATTTTTTTTAAAGAAAACAGTCATTCATATTTTCGTCTTCTTAAAAATTTGACCGTAGTAAGCGTGAACTCAAACCTCGGAAACTCCAATCCTTAAATATAGTTAATTTGTTGTTTTTTGAACCTTAATATATTGGGATATTAGATGATTTCATTTGAAAATCATAAAAATAAAAGATACAACAAGGACAACTTACAACGAAAAAATTACTCAAATAGTAAATAAATTCGTAATGAGTTTCACTGTAAACTTGGCAGAAATATAAATATTTTTCTTAACGGTACGATGAGTATTTAAAGCACTTTTAATTTATTTTAGTACCTCATTTAAGTGATTTACGAATTGTATTTATGGGTGTAGATAGTTTCACCTTAAATAACGAGTGATGTTATCTACACCCACCTAAACACCTTATTTCATCCATTTATCCTCTCGTGCAATCAAATACTCTACTCATCCACACACACACATCATTTCATGAAAAAAAATTCAAAACAGAAAATGGACTTCTCCTCTCTCTTCAAACAAGGGAATCAAAATTTCTCCATATCTAGTCTTTTTCTTTTCATCCAATGTTTCATTAATACATACGAATCTAACAAATTTAGTTGCGACCATGTTGTGATGAGCTTTAATTGTATGTTGACTTTAATATTTTAAAATTGTGTAACCATAATTAGGATTATTGTATTAATAATGATTTGAAGCTCAAATTAATTATATTATACAGTTAAAGTGCTTAGCGGTTCTATAACCATGGAGGTGCAAAAAGTTATAGCGGGGATAAAGCGAGAATATAGCAGAACATAGTGAAGATGCAAAAAGCTTCGTTGGAAATAAAATCAAACACTTATATAACTAGGATATGGTAGAGGTGGGAAAAGTTATAGCTGAGATATAGCAGAAAATAGCGGAGATGCAAAAAAACTTCATTAAATATTAAAACGAGTATTTAAAATTAATTATTTTTATTCTCACATCAATTATGTAATAAAAAGAAAACATTCAATCTTATATAACAAGACCAAACAATATGATGATTTATGTAGCCCATATTTCGTAACGACGATATATTTCCAAAATAAAATAAGCACTTATGTCATAAAATTAGGTCTTTACCCTAACTTTTTTTTATTTGGTTCAAAAGAGAATGAGTCAAATCATACTTTTTATATTAATATTGCTAGAGCGGGTGTTAAAGAGCATTGATTTAGCGGTGTAGCGGAAAATAATGGGACTTAAACCGAATCTACTATTCAATAGTGCTATAATGAAAAAGCATAGTGATCGAAGAGCGTTATGGACTGTAGTGAGGATTTTGAGGGGTTTTAACTACACAGATGCTATGGTATAATATAATAAAGTACCATTATTAGTACTTTGATCAAAAATGTCCAATCATTATTACTTTTATTATTCTTCAACCAAAAGAAAACGAAGGTAAAACCAATTGGAATATAAAACAATATGATATAAAATATAATTAATTATCATTTCAATTCTCTTAAAAAATAAACGAGATTATGAAATATCGATTAATATGCATATTCTATATAATTAAGTTCTATAACTCACCAACTTCAAATTTGAATTTGATAAAATATTTTTAGTTACGTTGTTCATCTCATTTTCTAATTCCATTAACGGCGAATATAGTTGAAAATAATTACATTTGAAGATTAGATTCCAATGTTGTCGATTATGCATAATCATTCACATTTAGTTCCAGATCTACTAATAATAATAAAGTATAAGAATTTATGGTTCTCACATTGATTTTAACATTTTTCTTAACTCTTCTTAATTCTTTCTATATATTTATTGATATTTTATTTTAAAGTCCCAATACAAATTAAATTTTTTATAATTGTTGTAACATATTTTTTATCCCTACACTATCATTTTACATTCAAATACCTACACATTTTCTTCCTACTATTATGTTAAAGTTCTCAATTTTGAAGCATGATTTAAATTAATTTAAATCAATTAAGTAACCTTAAGTAAAAGCTGTTTAAATTAATTTAATTAACAATTACCTATTAATTTGTATAATAAACCTTAAAGAAAACAATGTTAATATCTATACTACACTCAGTAACAAAATGGTAAAAAATAAATTTTCATTCAACTGTAAAAATATATAAATAATGTAAAGTAATAATAACAAATTTAGTGTATAGTTCATCTCTCGGCACCATGTCAAAAAAACCAGACTCAACCACACACATTATCGCAATTTTTGCTCTCGAACTTTTATTGAAAAAATGGTAGAAAACCCTAACCTTAGCCCACCACCCGCTCCTCAACCTCCACTTCCTTCCCCATCCTTTTCACCGGATATTGAATAGAATCCCTCTCAATCCACTCAACAAGACGCAGACTTTGCTCCAGATTTCTCCAAAAGAACACAAAAAAATAATGCGGAACATACAGGCACTACAAGGGGAAGGGGGATTTCCGACGGCTGAAAACCGTCGGCGGCCGTCGGAAGCCGTCGGCGGCCGTCGGAAGCCGTCGGCGGCCGTCGGAAAAAGCCGTCGGAAATGACGGCGTCGGGGAGCAGTGTTTCCGACGGCTACCGACGGGTGCTGCCGTATAGATTACCGACGGCTTCCGACGGCTTCCGGCAGTTTACGACGGCTTCCGTCGCCCGTCGGAAGCCGTCGGAAACCGTCGGAAATCAGGCCGCCGGGAGCCGTCGGTAACCGATGAAAATTTCGACCTATAAGCCGTCGGGAGCCGTCGGAAGCCGTCGGAAATCTGCTGTTTTTTTTTAAAAAAATCTGCTGCAAATAGAGCCTTCCATCCACATTTCTCTTCCAAACACTACAATATCAATACTGCACAATCCAATAAACAATAATCCAACCAAACATGCAAACCAATACTCCAAAATATTCAATAGACACAGAAATAAACAAAATTGGAATAAAAATAAAATACAAAATATACATAACATTCCAACATTAACAATAATACTAACAATAACTGTTCTAATCATGCATATCCTGATACAGCTACAGAACCAAGTGTATTATACATAATTATACATATCAACAATTAATTGTTCCATCTACCAAATCATTGTAAACTAAAACTAAACATACCTGCACGAACGAATCAGAAAGCAATGAATCAATCTGCCCCAGATCCAGAGCCAGCCGATGAAGGGAAGCGGCCACCAAACTGCTGCATGTACTCAAATAACTGTGTCGTCTGCATGGCCTGTTGGCGGTTCTGCTCCTCCAACTGCTGAACTCTAGTCTGCAATTCTTCTATACTTGCTAGCTCGCTCTGAGGTCTACTCCGCCGTCTCCTACTCTGACTACCGGACTGCAATAATTGAAAAATAAATAAAATCAAAGTTTATTGTTTTGAAAAGGTAAGAATATCATATTTTAAGTATTTTAAGAAAAATTAAATTATTTACCGCTAAATTGCCAAATCCGTATCGTCGACCATGCTCTGGTGGACTCATAACGGACTCAAAAATAACGTCCTCTTCATCGGTCGTCAGCTGCTCTCGACCCGTATCAGAAAGGAGTTTCTGTCGCTGCTCCATAAACATCTCCTGCATTGACAAATTAATAATATCATATCTTATTTCATAATAATTTGACAACTAAAACAATTACTAATACTGAATAAAATGAAATATGCTTACATGGCTTTTACTGGATTTATCGTCCTGCCATGTGTACGAAACAGTCCCGTCTGGATTAACATGCTCGACAGCATGCGTACGGGTGAACACGTCCATATAGCTGACAGGACCATGTGCCTCGGCTTCCTGAAGTTGATTGTTACATACAATTATTATACATTTAAAATCATATAGCATAAACTATTTACATTTATTATTCAGTAATTAAATTTACCAACTCCTGCCGATACTGCTGAAACGACTTCGATCCTCCGCGATGAGTAACGGGATTCTTATTTCTATTTGTAGAGTTTCTATCTGACTCTGCCTGTACATTCAAAATTTGATACATTATTTTCCAATCACGTTAAATTAATAATTCAAAAAAAATTAGTATACTTGCCTTCGCCTCGTCCGTCTCCCAGTAGCTCAACCAAGCTTGCCACACGCTCTCCCCCATCCACCGTGGTCTCTTCCCGGATTTCTTAACCTCAGATATCGTGTCTCTGTAGTTCTTTCGCATCTTCCTCATCCAGTATGCTCGTGCCAGCTGCATATCATCTGTCTGGATGTCTATCTCAGCCTGTGTTAAAAAAAATTACACTTTAAACGATAAACGGTAGAAAAACGACAAAAACGAATTAAAAATGGAAAACATAAAAATTACACATACTAGGACATCATGCCATATGCACTCTATGATGTGCGGAGGGATGGTATCCCACTTCGGCCAGCACGCACTCATCCTACTACGATATGCTGCTCTGGAGACGTCCAACACTACCTTAGTGGGTAGTAGCTCGAACCCCCTGTTTTTAAGTACGATACAGATAAGTACGTACGTATAGTATAGAAAAAATAAGATGATGAATAAGATTTAATTTTTACCCATCTGCTTTGGGGACTAACGTAACAACTGGACGGTGTGGCGCTTGCGATGGGCCACTGCCATCGCCTCCTGAAGAACGGGAAGAGCTCCTCCCTCTATGTGACATAATGATAAACCTGTGACGTTTACACATCATTATATAAGAGAATAAAAACATGATAATGAAATATATTTCATATGAACATGACATCAACGGTATAAATTGCTTAATTATAATGACTGAAATGTAAATAGAAATGTAAGTTTGTTATACCTGATTCATAATGGGTGTACTCTTCCTATGATAAGCAGAGTTCATTGCATTTTTAATAAAAATTGCTAAATAAATGACAAATTGAAATAACATAAAACAATAGTAAACGGATTTAGTTTCATAGTTACATCAGTTTCATAATACATCAAGAATTCAACATAGTTACATCAATTGCAAAAAAACAGATTCAAATTTATATCAGTCATCATCGTCTTCTGATTCAGATTCGGTCTCGTTTTCGACGATATTTTCCTCTGCACCGTCAAACGCTTCTACCAAAACATTTGATTCATCGATCAAAGGACCAAAATCTGTATGATCGTCTGTAATTATTATTTCGTTATTTTGCTGAAGATCTGCCTGATAAGCTTGTTCGTCCGGAATATTCTTCCCATCGAATGTGAATCTGGCCTTTGTTTTAAAAACTGCAGACCAATCTGCTTTATCTCTTTTTAGAGACGGATAAGGAGCGTAATAAACTTGCAATGCTTGTTTGGCTAGTACAAAAGGATCATACTTGTGATAGTGCGATGTATGCTTTATTTCGATAAGATTATAATCCTTATGCACATTAATTCCAGAACCTGGAACATTGCTAAACCAATTGCATCTAAATAGAAACACCTCCTCCGCGGGTCTTGAGAAATATGTCAGTTGCAAAATTTGTGTTAGAACGCCATAAAAATCATTTAAATGGTTTTCTGGATCGTCACTACCTTTAACAAATACACCAGTATTATTTGTTAATTTTTCTGCACCGTATTATTTGGTGTTAAATTTGTATCCATTGACGAAATATATTGGATATGTCTTGACCACTCTTTTTGGTCTCATTGCAAGATGTTTCAACCCTTCGTCAACAACACAATTTTTCGGCTCATAAACGTAATTTGAAAACCAACGGGAAAATTCTTTACTGAGATTTCGTTCGGATGTTCCCGTTCATAAACACTGTTTATATAAACAAATTATTACATTAGGTTATACACGCGCATGCATTACAGAAAAGAATAAAACAAAAATTATTATTTCAGAATACCTAACAAACGGTGCAACCTCGGCACAATTTAGAAGAATATAAGTGTGTGCTACACGAAGATCTCTATCGTCTAGCCATATTTCCACACATTTTTCAGAAGGCCGACCATGTTGTCTAAAAATAGATAACATTGCTTGAGAGGACTCTTGTTCGTCGCCTTCATCATTACGAGGAACACTTTGAAATGAAATATTCACATGGTCACTAAAATAGTGAGAGAAAAAGAACGAAGCTTCTTCTTCGATGTAAGATTTACATATCGAACCTTCAACTCGTGCTTTTTGTCTCACTTTTTTCTTCAGATGATTCAAATATCTATGCAACATTAATTTATATTAACTTCATCTTTCAAATGCAATTAAATTACGTTATAACATATTACATACCTCTCAAATGGATACATCCATCCGTATTGGACAGGACCTCGAAGTCGTGCTTCAGATGGAAGATGAACAGGTAAATGCTCCATCACATTAAAAAAAACCTGGCGGAAATATTTTCTCTAATTTGCAAAGCAATATAGGAATGTCCACTTCAAGTTTACGTAAACGTTGCACTTTTAAAGTAGTCGAACAAAGCTCTTTGTAAAACATACTAAGCTCCGTTACTACCTTCCAAACTTTTAACGGCAGTAGTTCTTTAAACATAACGGGAAATAAATTTTCCATCATTATGTGACAGTCGTGACTTTTCATTCCGCTCAATCTACCATTTTTAAAGTCAACACATCTACGAAGATTTGATGATATCCCATCAGGAAATCTTAACCCTTCCACCCATTTTAACACAGCTTTAACTTGATTATTATCTAATTCGTAACAAGCTTTTGGTTTTTTACTGTCATTTGGTTTCATATGAAGCTCGGGACGTTTGCATAATTCTTCTATATCACGTCTTGATTTCAAATCATCATTCGTCTTCCCTTTCACATTCAAAATTGTGTTAAACACATTATCAAATACATTTTTCTCATTGTGCATCACATCTATGTTATGGCGAAGCAGAAGATGTTTCCAATACGGCAACTCCCAAAAAATAGTTTGTTTGCACCAGTTATGAACAACTGATTTGCCTTCAATTTCTATTTGCTCCCCAATTTCATATATCTTTGGATAGTCCTTAACAAGTTCATATATGTCTTCGCTTGACCATATCGTCGGTGGTTGTCTGGTTTCTACTCTATTAGCTAAAAAGTTTTTCTTGTCTCCTCTGAAGGGATGATTTACATGGAGAAAACATCGATGACAGTCAAACCATGAAATTTTCTTACCATGAGGTAAAGAAAACGCTCTTGTTTCATCCATGCAATATGGACATGCTAGACGACCGGCAGTACTCCATCCCGAAAGCATTGCATAGGCAGGAAAATCACTTATAGTCCACAACAAAGAAGCAAACATACGAAAATTTTTCTTCTTTGACACATCGTATGTTTCTACTCCTTCGTTCCACAGTATTTTTAACTCCTCAATCAACGGTTGTAAATATACATCGATTCCTTGTGTCGGATCGTCGGGGCAAGGAACGACAACAGTAAGAAACATATATTGCGTTTTCATGCACATCCATGGAGGTAAATTATACGGTGTGACGATAATGGGCCAGGATGAATATTTAGAACCAAATTGAGAAAATGGAGAAAAACCGTCCGTACATAATCCTAATCTAACATTTCGACTCTCCGCTGCAAAATTTGGATACGTTTTATCGAAATGCTTCCATGCTTCTTCATCGGCCGAATGTGTCAACGTACCCTCTTCCTCCGTTCTCACGCTATGCCACCTCATATTAGACGCAGTTACAGAAGATGCATATAATCTTTGAAGTCTTGGAGTTATGGGTAAGTAGTGCATACGCTTGTACGGAACTTCCTTACCCTTCTTTTTTCTTGGTTTGTATCTCTCCTGGTTACAAACTTTACAATTTCTAAGGTTTGCGTCTTCTTTCCAAAACAACATGCATCCTTTTAAACATGTATCTATTTTCTGATACGGTAAACCAAAAGCCGACATAAGTTTTTTAATTTCGTAGTGATTTTCACACATTAGATTATCGGGCGGCATATGTCTTTTTGCAGCTTGTACAACAGCCGTAAACCCAGCTTCAGTGATGTTGTATTTTGACTTCATCGCAATGTATTCTGCGATTACTGACAGCTGTGTGCCGCTTTTACAACCATCCCAAATAGGTTTCTTAGCTGCATCTAGTAAATCATAAATTTTCTTAGCTTCAATATTTGGTTCTTCAACATTTACATCATCGTCGTCAACTTCAACCATAGGAAACATTGATCGTGCTGCATCTTCGACCATATTTTCTATACGGGTCGTTGAAACTATTTCGTTAACGACACTTTCAGACTCTACAGAAGTATTTGCTACAACTTCTCCATGCCGATCCCAAACATAATATTCGGGTGTGAAACCGTGTTGGCACAAATGAACTTTCACAATATCTGGTAACAAAAACTTCAAATGTCTACACCTACTACACGGACAACGAATTTCTGGATCGTTTCCGTTATTACTTAAGGCGAATTCAACAAACACATTTATACCATTATAAAAATCTTCTTTTATTGAGCCCCTCAGTCCTTTTCTTTGGTACATCCATCTCCTTCGATCAACAAAATAATCAATCATTTTTCCTATTTGACAAAATGAGAAGTTCAAAATTTAATATTTATTTTGAAGAATACATATTCGAAAAAGATTATTTTCATGTTCGTATAATATTTTGAATTTAAAGAACAACTTCACAAATTTAAAAATATTTTCAAATAGGGCACATTTCATTTTTTAACGTACGTAACGATTAAAAATATATATAATTTTTTTTCATTGGTCAGACATCCTACTTCCCATTACAAACACAGTAAGCATTTACATTTCGTATATTACTTCGTCTCAAACGATTCAATAAAATTTCGGCAGCATTTCCCTTTTGTTCCCTGTATTGTACACAAATGCGTGTACGCAGGAAACAAAAAAGAAAAGTTAGGGCGAAATTTTATGAACCGTTTGAGACGAAGTAGTATACAAAATGTAAATTCTTACTGTGTTCATAACTTGTCCAATACAGGGACAAATCCGACAAACATTGTACCAGATGAATATAAATGGTCGTTTTTCGAAAAAAACGACTATTTATACAACGATCATGTACAACACTCGTCAGACGGGGCCAAAAACTCTCTAAGAGACATTTGTCGGTTAACATGCGCGCATTTTACTCAAAAATACAGTTTTACTCACTGTTCACATTTATATATTAATTTCACACATTTATTCGACGTATTACGCATCAACTTAGGGCTGGTTTAACATTTTGTCATTTTTCAATACACACAATTATAATTTAGAGTAATGCATTTTTTTTGTGTCATAAGTAAATACGTGCACAATATAATACTCCTAGTTCATTCAATCATTTTATCGTATGCCAAATAACGTATACAATCGTCGAATCAGGACATACACAACAATTTACATATACATGAACAACCACAAAGTATACGTGTTTTTCACAATTTCACGATAAAAGATGAAATATGTATGTCATGTGATGCTATAAACCATTGTTACGCTAATGCAAACAATTTCAATCGCTAATTCGCCCTAATTTATCAATTTATGCAAATCTAAAATTAGGGTAAAAACTGAAATTTTCAGAAAAATAAGAGATTATACCTGAGATTGAGAGAAAGAGGTGTTGAATCAGCAGTCTGGAAGGAGAAAAAATCACGAAATTGGCGAATGGAGGTGGAAAATGTGAATTTGGGGGTTTTTGGTGAGATTGGGGGAAGCTGGAAAATGAGGAAGAAAGGCTCGGCCGGCTGCAGGTATTCGCGAATTTCCGACGGCTTCCGACGGCCGCCGACGGCCCGTCGGAAGCCGTCGGAAATTCGCCGTCGGAAGCCGTCTCCAGCCGTCGCTATTTCGTTTTTTTCTAGTAGTGAGGCAGCTACCAATAGGACGTGTAGACCAAAAGATTTGCATGGAATTTCGTTGGCACAAAATATAAGGTTGGCAGATTTAGGTAATTACATGGTTTCTCCTATTGGAATTCAACGTACCGTGCTGGTCCAAGCATAGCAGCAAGAGTTTCATTCCATGCAAATAATTTAGGTAATATTTTGGTCCTAAATTACAATTCATAGTCTGAAGCCTCTAATCCTCACAAGACACAAGCGAGAACTTGGACAACAGTGATCACCAAAGAGGAAATTCTGTTGTCCACACTCTCAAGTTTTATAGTGTTGTATATTTTAGCCAAAAATGTTGTGTTTGAATGACCAACTTGCAATTGATGCGGTAAAAAAGTACTAAGACAATTTGATTATTATCTATATAGTCGATTCTCGTCTGTATTATCATTGTATCGGAGCTTATATTAAAAGAGTTTGGAAGCAAGAAGGTGAACTCTTTATTCACACTAATGAAAATGGATTATATGTTACAAAATTTGATAAAAGGGACTGTGAAAGAATATTGGAAGGAGGATCATATTTATATGATAGGCGACTTATGATGAAGAGATGAATACCAGACTTTGAGCTAACCAAGGAGCTATTACAAACTTTTTCAGTTTGGGTATGTTTTCCATGCTTAAAATTAGATTTTTGTTCTTAAGGAGTTAATAGAAGAGCCTCTGTATTAGGAACCTTTGTAAATATGGATTAATTCACAAGAGGTATGATTATAATTAATATCGTTTGCTTATATACTGATTGAAATTAATACCGAATTCAACTTTCCAAGCGAAGAACACATAGTTACTGAAAGTAATGAATTACTTACATAACCAGTTAAGTATGAATGAGGATCGAACATATGTTAAAATTGCAACTGCTTCCGTCAATCAATGAAATTTTACATATTTGAATAAGTTTGGATCCCCAAAACGTAGACAAATTAGGATATGGCAACTGGCCCTATGCACGCAAAATCAATACAGCAGCTTTATAATACATAGCAAAATGAATTCAACAATCTAGCAAATAAACAAAATACTAATGAAGGAATTAATAAAGCAGAAAATCATGCACATGTAGACAACTTTAATGCTTACACACAACCAGAGAGTGGTGAGATTGTAAATGACGTGCTTCAAGCAAATTGTAATTCATACACAGCTATAGAGACATATTTCACTGCTTCTAATTATGAAGATAATATCAAATCACTATAAAAAGATCAGCCTTTGGTTGCAAAAATTCAAGACGTTTAATTGTAAGTGTAAATAATAATATTTTATCCTATATTATACGTAACAAAAAATATTTCACTATCCCGCCTTATAAAAAAAATCCGTCTTAATCTAATAAACATAACTAAACACTTCCCTTCATTATTCCTTATCACTTAGAAAAAATTCTTTCAACACAACTCATAACCTAATAAACGTAACTAACAAAATTTGCCCTTTCGCTTCAATAAAATCCATCTCGCCCTCCATTTTGGATTCTACCATTCCTCCATTTACATCGTCATTGTAGCTCCCCATCCATCTACTCCTCTCCACATCGTCGTAGTAGCTCTCTAGCAAGATTTTCTCCTCATGGTGCCCTAAATAGGTATATTTAGGTATGAATTTTATAAACTGATTTTGTGATTCTATTTGGATTATGGAAACATATAATTAGTAAACATATAATTACTAAATGTATAATTAGTTGCAGAGTTTGTAAAGTTGTAGGGTTTGTAAAGGATGATTAAACTTGTTAAGGAGTTAGTTTAGCATCGTGTACTGTAAACTTAATTATTTTTTGTTCACTGACATGATTCTTTTATTTCTTCTTAAGCAGCAAACTGTACCTATCCTTTTTTTTTATCTTAGACATTAGTGATGGATTGTTATTTTTGTTATTGATTTTTGTTCACTGACAATATTATCGTATCTTAGACATTAGCAAAGTTGTAGGATATGTGGTTCTGTTGTTGATTTTTGTTGTCCACAATGAGCTTTCTGGTTGATACCCTTATTATGAGTGCTGGAGTTCTATTTCTTTCGACTTGCCTAAGTTTTGGATTAGTTTTTGGTATAAGCATGCTCAACATTTGATGTTTTGATCGAAGTCTTGTATATCATTACTTGTTTAGTTCATGTTATATGCTTCTTCTTACCTTTGTGTGATGCATGTAAGTGAGTAGATGTGTAATTTGTATTGGTATAAGCCATTTGATGTATGTCTTTGGTTATGTGAAACGACCCGCAACCGCATCTGATACGATTTGACAATAGACCACTAATCATTAGCCTGAACAGTTATAATAATATATCCTCACAAATGCTAATAAGTTTAAATAACAATGCAGCGGAAAATAAACGTATACGTGGAATACAACCTGAAGACCTCTAGCTCATCTGCTGAAGCTCCAAAGCATCCAAATCTGAATTTGTAAATATACTCGGTCCAACCCGAGTGTTGAAAGGGAAGAACGTCCGGATCAGTCTGATAAACCAGCGTGAGAAAACACATCTCAAATTTATTTTAAAGTTAAAACTTTTGTTTATCAAAACAAAGGTATCTCGTAAGACCACGCTGCACATAAACACAGACGGGTTTTTACCTTACAATAAACAAAACATTTTATATCAAATCATCTGACGTTATACTAGTGTCTAGTATAAAAATAATATTAATCATAGCTGAAATTGTTACATTATTAAATTTCAGCATACTAGCCACAAAGTGTGTTCTACAAACAAAATAGCAGGCATATAGTGGAGAATGGATTTCATACAATGGTAAGGTAAGGGACTACCTTCCGATAGTACACCTCTAGAAAAATATAACTAGGGTCCAGATATTGAATGCCTAAACCAACACAGAACCGGCCTACCCTTGTATGACATTTATACATGCCTGGATAGTACCGAATATGACATCACCTCGGTTGTTTCCGACCTATATGTGGCTATAAAAGACATAACATACTCGACATATATAGAGAGAGCAATGTAGAAAGGTGATGGTCATATCCTAATGGGAGTGACCCACATATCCATGCTGCTTTTACCCTTTTTCTGTCATTTCCGGATGGAGAGGCTCAAGGTAATAATTACCTTTCATATAACACATTTCACTTTGAATGGGACATTTCCATTCCATGGTAACGTAACTGATTTCTACAAATGTATAACTCCTGAGCTCGTATGTCTTAGGAAAGGGTGTGAAGCTAAGAGAAGTTGTCTTCTCTGCCACCAAAGAGATGATATGTTCATAGAGCGTGATTAGAAATGCAACATCAGACATTCGTCCATACAAGTTGTCCAAGAACATGACAAATCAAAGGCACTCTCCTACCACATCCTGTCGGGAATTAATCTAAGGATTAGTAGCAAGAAGTCCTTCATATCGTAGATTTTTATAACAAAGCTCTACTGCCACCATAAATATATGATATAGTAAATTTCACCCCGATGTACTAGTGGCATGTAGCCCTCACTACAACAAAACAGCCATTTTACAACGGGCAATGCCCGTTGTAATATGCATTTCGCAACGGGCATGCATCCGTTGTATTAAGCCTCGTTGTAATAGGTCGACCATATTTTGCAACGAGCATTGCCCGTTGTAAAATGTTGATTTTGCAACGGGCAATGCCCGTTGTAATACATGATATTGCAACGGTTTCTGACCGTTGCAAAATAAATACAAATTTAAAAAAAAATTACGGCAGCATCCATGTTGTACATCCATACCAATAATGAATAATTTAACGAGTAATAAATATTATCATTAAACAACCAAAATCGCATACGAAAAGACAAAAAGCTCGAGTCATAAAATTCCAACACATTCCAAAAAGTTAAATAAGTTTACATGGACATAGTTCTAATATACACATGAATGTTTACATTAACATTTAATAAACCTCCAATTCATCTTTTTCTCCGCTTTTGAAGTACTTGCATACGGTAAAGGATTTTATAAGTAAAATGTTGAACCTCCTCAGCCAGATATTCAGTTTCCACAGAGTCCGCAAGTTGAGGATCGTTAGATCGAGTTGTTGCCTGTTTTCATTCAATTTAGAAATTTATTATAAACACCCAAAAATTAAAACTGACAAAAATACTAAAAGCAATTTGCGGTTGACTTACACTGTGTAGATGAATCGGCTTCTCATTAGTAAGATTTTCCAAAGAGAGTGCAAGTTCCATTCTCTATAGAAATTACTTCTACACTTCCACCATAGTTTTTAATGGCAGGCCTCAATAGATCCAAATGCCTATTCACAGCCTACAATCATATCATGTTTTTTCCATTAGCAATATAGATGATAAAGCTTGTATAGAAAGAAAAGGCAGTCTGTACATTAGCAATGAAGTTCAATAGAAACTTGGAGCCCACCTCCAATGTAATTTGGATATGGGGATAGAGTCTTGACTTTTCTTTCTCATCCATATTTTTAAATGAAAAATTAAGAGACAATCAACTCCAATGTCCTGTGATGTAACTAACAAAATTCAAATCACACCTGGTAGTATTACATCCCTCTCTTGCTAAACTCCAAAAATATTACCTGATAGTTCCTGAACCATATGTGATCATCAACGATTGAAAAAACAAATACATGATCATGAAAGGGTTCCACTTTTCTCTGATCCTTTGGTGTTCCAAATATCTGCAAACAGAGTAAAGTAAATTTTAATTATAGAAGGAAAAACTCAAAGGATTCAATGAGTAATTCAACTAGCAAAGACTGAAGAGAAAATATGTAACACAAAACATTATGCTAATGTTTAAATGGCTAGTGTGCATGCACTATATATAATCACGTATCCATGTTAAAACTGTCCTGCAATTCTAGATTATAAAGCTCTGGTACTTATTTCCAGGTCTTAGCATTACACAACATTTTGATCTCTTATAGTATCTTTGTGGTTAAAGTACAAGCCTAGTGGCCTCCATCTCCATGGGATTATTTTTTTCTCTGAGTATCTCTACAGGGTTAATTATTTACTACCATTGTGGATAAAGTATATCAGACTTTAATTTTTCTTTAGAAATTCGATGCATCTACAGCACATTTAGGTCCTACTAAAATTTCACCAAAAAATAAAAAATCTAGAGAAAAATAGTTTAAGAAACATTTTCTTGTCCTTCTTTCTTTTCTTTCCGACAATACAACAAACCATGTGTTCTGGTTTGACTAATCAAAAAATTAAAACATTATTAATAAATTGCTTAACCTGGACCAGCAAACGTTTAGCTCCTTTATTATAATTATTGAGTTGAAAATATATAATCACTATTGTATAGAATCTAGAGAAGATTCCACTTAAGCGATATTCTGTTCTTAAAAAACTAAATTCAGAAGTATAAACAAACACCATGTCAAAAAAAGTTCTAAAATATAATATAAAATAATGCTTAGCTCACTGGAATGGGAATGGATCACAGAGCACAATCGATACTTCCCCCAATTGCATTTATTTTGCTCGGGAGGATATGCAGTTTAAAAACTTAAATCTCACCGTCAAATATAATTCCCTAAATATTATTAGAAGAAGAGATCCGATTTCCAAAATCATACCAATTATACTTCTGTTACTAACAACATAACACGATGGCAGTTATCGGTTAGATATTCTGATGCATAAATATGAAATAATAAAAGCAATACCATGTATATTAAAACAATCAATTGGATCGACATTTGTAAGAAAAGGATGGTTGGTTACCTTTGATATGGAGTTGAAATTGAGTAACTTCACCCATGCTAGAAAAAGCAAGCTGTGAAATCATTTAACGTCTGATAATCAGTGGAATATCCCATACGCAAGTTGCAACTGAAGTCATAAACTCATAACCTCAAGTGCCACTTTGTTAATTCAACGCAAACGTCATATTAAATGTATTCAACAATTAAACAGCTTGATCCAAAGCTGTATCACAATTTCCAGTTTTGGCATCATAGTGCAAAAAGCATCAGCATATAAACGAAAAGGTAAGAATTCATATTACATGATGAAATGTCATAGGGAAGGCATTTACTTGAGGGGAATTGTCACCAGACTCTTGTCGAACTAAAACCGCCTCCACCTGAAACCATAGAGCATCACCATCTCGCCTCAGACCATCGCGACCCCACAGTTTCAGTAAATCGAAGCCCAACAAAAGCAAAGCCACAGCCCACACCCAATCACACTATCAAACAGAAGCAGCCAGATCTGCACTTGAACCTGCAACCCAAACATTCACCAATCACCGCACTGGATCTACATTCGACTACATCCCATTTTCCATTTTTGGATTCTGGTGGGTGAACAAATTATGTTATCATCAAGTTCACTGTTATATAAAAAGGGATTAATTAGATGGTGAATACTACAAATTTTTGGATTCTGGTGGGTAACCATTTACTGATATTTTCCACGATGCCATAACCGCGCGGGAGAACTAGGATTTGGGATTTGGGATCCGCCTCTTTGCATTCGTTTGATTTGGGATTTAGAGGATTGGAAGAAAGAAATGGGAAATGGAACAAGATTAGACAGTAGGTAAGGAGAAAAAGAACGGGCTGAAGAGGCCAAAATTTCAAGGTTGGAGCCAAAATTTCAGGTTGGAGCCAAAATTAAAAGAATGGAGGCCAAATTTGAGAGATGAGCCAGGATTTTTGCTAGTAAAAATAAAGATAAAAATTATTTTTCAAAGAGGATATCATAAAAAAATTATCTAAATGCATATCTACAACATAATGTTTTTATTTTTCTAATTTTGAAATTATTTTAACTTTTTTGAATTTTTGAAATTTGGATTTATTAAGTTTGAATTTTCACGTTTTATTTTGAATTTTATCAAAATTTCAAATTTTAAATCTTAAATTTTGTGAATATTTATAAATTTATTTTGGAAAATTTCAAAATTAGAATTTTTTTGGAATATCAAATGTTAAATATAACTAGTATTAGAATTATTAAATAACAAATAATAAATATGACTTCTTAATTATTAAAGATTACTTATTAATCATTAACTACTAAAAATAAATTATTAAACAGTAAATATTTATTATTAATTCTTAGGTATTTAATAATAATTATTAATTTTTAGTTATTAAATAATAAATATTAATTATTAAATGATAATTATTAATTATTAATAGTATTTAATATTTATTATTAATTATGTAATAATAATTATTAGTTATTAATTATAATTACAAAATATTAAATATTTGTTAAATATATTTATTAATTATAATTTGAAAATACAAAATACTAATGTTACTTCTTAATTATTAATATTTCTTATTAAATATGAATTATTGGATATTTATCTTAATTATTAATTTTTTAATAACCATTATTAATTAATAAATATTTAAAATTAACTATTAAATACTAAATATCAATTTATAATTATTAAATTTTATTATTAATTATTAAATATTACTCTTAATTATTATATAATTATTAATTATTTAATAGTAATTATTAATAAATAATGATTAAAAATTAATTATTAAGTATTAAATATTGCTTCTTAATTATTTAATATTACTTATTTGTTAATAACTATTAAGTATTAATCCTAAATATTAATCTTAATTATTAATCTTAATTATTAATCATTAAATATTAGTCTTAATTATTAATTATAATTAATTATGAAAATTGATATCTATTACATGTAGAAAATAGTGTAATAGGCATCTAATACCATGGGCAAATAGTTAATAATTAATATGTATATACTATTAATTTTTAATAGTAACTATTAATCATAAATTATTAATATTTATTATTAAGTATAAATTATTATATATATATATATAATATTAATTACTCGATATTACTTACTAATAATTGGAAAGTAAAATTAAGCCTGTTGGAATACTGATTATGTATAACAATTAGTAATTAGTGATTATTTAATAACAATCATTAATTATTATAAGTTATAAATGATTAATATAATATTATTAATGATTAATTATTAAATATTAATAAATAATATAATATTATTAATGGTTAGTAATTAGTAATATAATATTATAATTAGTAATTAGTAACATATGATTAATATAATATTATTAATGAATAATTGTTAAATATTAATAAATAATAAATATTAATTTTAAGAAAGCATTGTAATTATTAATTATTGGTTATCAAAATTTGGCAACAAACATTTATTACAACGGGCATTTTATGGCCGTTGTAAAATTGGTACCTATTACAACGGACATTTTTAGCCCGTTGTAAAATTGGTACCTATTACAACGGGCATTTTTAGCCCGTTGTAAAATTAACATCTATTACAACGGGCTTGAAATGACCGTTGTAATAGCATTCTATTACAACGGGCAGTCATTGCCCATTGTAAAAAGGCATTGTATAGGGCATCTATTACAACGGGCCTGAATGGACCGTTGTAATAGCCTACTATTACAACAGGCAGCTATTGTCCGTTGTAAAAAGGGCGTTGTAATAGAGTATTTTTGTTGTAGTGCCTGCATCATGAAGATGTCCGTCTTCAAAATCACCATCATAAACTTGCACTTTCGAATACATGCATTGGTCCGAAGTAATTCTCGGATAAATCCAACCCCGGTCACTCCGGACCAACAATGATAAAGAGGCCCTTAACTTCATACAAAAACGAAGTCTCATAGACTTATCACTTTCCAACTCTCAACTTGCCATCTTTCGGCCAAGAAGGAAGCCTAATAGATTGGAGTACCATAGTCACTCTACACCACACGAATCAACATTCTTAATCCAAATGATAATCAAGCCTACAAAGTCGGCTTTGTGCTAAGTGCACGACTAATCAATTCCCACATCAAGTCAAGGAACAAAAATGGCCAAATTTGATAGTCGGTTATTTAACTATCAAAGCAACAAATAATATCTAGCACATAAGCAGTCATTCCTATTTAATAAATCTTTTATTAATTAAATCAAGTTCCAAATATTTACTTCAAATTACATTGAAAAAGATATATCCTCAAAACCATTTCAAATTATCGATATTTGAAAACGTTTCCATATACTTATATCAACGGTATAAGTATATTTAATAACATTACCATTTGGAGACATGTCAAATAGATTTCTATAACCGTACAACTTTCGAGTTCATATACCTCAAAACAGGTGTTAAATATAAAAACCAATGCTCGTATACCAACAAGCCTTTAGTACAATTAAAAGAACCGATTCGTGTATTTCATGATGGTAGGTCAAAACATCATTTATTGGGTCAAAATGAATGCTGCATAAAACATTGTTACGACAACCCAAAACACCAGTATAGGGATTCGATTTAGTTATATATATAAATATCATATACTAAATAAAACATTTCCTTTTAGAAACCATTTACTATAAAAACTGTGTTATAGTCCATGCCTTCCATGCTTTCTCGAAAACATCTATTACAACAATAAATGTTAAAAATCTGTATTTTTGATATGTATCACATTTTAAATCATTTTTTAATAACCATTAAATTCCATTTGGAATTATTACTTTCAAATCCTTAATTTTAAAAAGAGAATTTTCTTTTAAAACTATTAACTCCATCAAAAATTTTACTTTAAGAAACATTACTTTAAAGATTATTTAAATCTTAAAATTTGTATGTATTTCCTTTATATAAAAATCCATACTTAAATCTCAACATAAATCATATGCATATGTATAAAAGTATGTTTAATCTCCTTCCGATTTTATAAAACTTCTATTTTATAAAATCTCTTAATTTATAAAATTCTATTTATAAATCACTCTTTTATAAAAACTCATTTTACTATCAAAATCCACTTATAAATCCATTTTCAAAATATTTATGAATCTTGATGATAAACCTATTTCTTTATTTATAAAATATCACTTTTACAAATAATTTTTATAAACTTATTCAAAAATCCTAAATCAAAGTATATCTCAAAACTATACTTTTATAACATCAAAAATCATAATACCTTTTATTTTAAGAACAAACTCATTCTTTTTTATAATTTACAAATTATCCACTTTGAAAATTATTTCAATTCAAAATCACTGTTTTATAGTATTTTCGAAATACTAAAAATATGGCCCAGTGCTACCATATCACTAAATAAGCAAAAATAATACATTTCATCAAATATGGCATCCATCACATAATATATCAAAATATATGAATAGTAAATCATTGGGTCCCTTAAACCTGTCCTCCTACATCATAGACAACAAATAATCAAATAATATAAAAATCAACCGCTTTGAGGCGGGATCTGTATACAAAGGGTCATCTGCTCTTACATGAGAACGTAAAACGGTCTCATCCACTCTAATAGACGAGAATATATCCAAACCAACCAATAAATATATTATATCATCCAAACAAGTAATAAGCAGCATAAATAAAACTATCCCCGCTTATATAGAAATATAAGTGGGCCAGAGAGGTGAGTTTACTTATAAAAATTCTAGAAATCGCCAAAGTGCTCTGGTTTGGATTAAAATTGAATGCTCGTTCAGTTTAACCCAAAATTCCTGCAAGTTCCAAATCCATCTAATCCAACTCCATAGCGTAATACACGTCGATACGATCGCAATGCAACTTGTCATTCTCAAACCGACATCGTATGAAAAGGTTACGAATTAACGAATATATTTAAAATAATTAATTATCATTAACTTAAATAAATTAAAGTTTTAAATATTAAACCTTCTCTCGTCTTTCCCTCTCATTCATCTTCCAAGCCCATGAGTTCTTTGTTTTTTATCATCGTATGCGAATCAACTACCGCCGCCGCCCTCGGCCGCCACGTGCCATCGCCTGCCGCCTCACCCACCCACCATGCTCGCACGCGGCACATAAAATTGAGAAACCCGAAACACTACTATGAATGGAAGCCTCCAACCGTGGCTTCAGTTCGTTGATCGATGATCCACTCAGTAGAAACTTCGTTTGGTCGAGCTCTACATTTTGTTAGTTGAAGTCGTTGGCCAATTCGGCCTTTAGAGGTGAAACGACTCTGACTCGACCTTCGAAAAGCGGCACCAAATACTTTACCTGTATTCGAATGCCGCAGATTCAAACGTCGAATCTGGTTCATCAGAGCTTATAACACATTAAGTACAACAACACAGCGGAAGAAAAAAATGAATATATCATTGATACAACACCATGAATACAACATTCTGATAAAATGAATATCACATAATCAGAGATACAAGATACAATGGAAAGAATAATCTTTGACAAAGGAACACCGACATTAGTTCCAATAGAAAGAGAGAAAGCTTGAGAATCCACTATTGCATCCCCATTTCCAAAGCTTAAAAGATTCCAAGCTCCATATCAAAAGCTCAAACCACCATCAAGTTGACTTAAGCACGATCAGTCACAGATGTGATCACCAAAATTAAAAGACTCCAAAGATTCCCAAATAGAAGGCTAAAGGCTACCGAATCTATATCTACTAGCAGATTATTTGAAAATCTAACTCTAGATTGCCTGTGTGGAAAATTGTTGGCACCTAGAGTTTAAAAAGAGAACAAAAACTCCAGGTCAGTCATGGGCCTGGTGTGAGCAAACGAAAACAATTTTTTTGAACAAAAACAAACAAAAGAATTTAAAAAAGAAATATGCAATGCTTTTTGGAAAATGAAACTACCATAAAGCTCCCGCCACACACACAATGCAAACGCATAATTGGAGGAGATTTCTCCTTATGATAGTCAAACATGCTTAATATGCGAAAATCTGTTTGATATTATTATTAATGCATAGTGCAGAAAACCTTTCGAAAGTATAATATTAATCTTAGCCAGCATACAACCGTTATTATATGCATACTATAGCTACCATGTTCAATAGCAGGTTACCACCACATCCCATGGCAGGTTATACAACTAAAACCTTACAGGGTGTGTATTGTTTCTTTGGATTTCCAACAAATGGTCAGGCTAAGGAACTTCCTGGACCACATGGGTATGCCTCTAGAGGGATGCCCCGAGAACTTAACCAGCTCTCTGCAAACACAAGGCCGGGTTATCTCTGTAACTAGATAACTACTACACGAATATGCCATCCCCCGGTCGTTACCGACCATTATGCCGAGCGCTCAACACCAACAACCACAAAGTAATAAATTTGCAACAACCACATAGGTCAAGTATCTGGGCTCCATACCATGATACCACCATTTTCCAGAAGGGAATGGACATATCCTAAAGGGCGCGACCCTCATAACCTTGCTGCATTCTTCCTGTTTCGACCATTCGGGTTGTGAGGTCCGACGAGGTCACGTCCACAAAGCTACGCTTTACACAAAAGCCATGCTTCGATCAACACATGATCAACCACACTCGTATGCCATATTACCAAATTGGTAATGTATCACTAGTAACCATCAATTACATAACCTTTGAGATCGTACGTCTTAGAGAAGGGTGTTAAGCTAAGAGAATAAATTCTCCGCCACCAAGCAGAAATATATTTGATAGAAACTAGCTTCACATCTCAAAGTGTAACGTCGGACATACATCCATACAAGTCTGTTCTGGGTTCGAACAGAACCGAAGGCACTTCAAAGAAGCCTTTGCAATCCGAATAATCGCTAATCACGTCCGGACTCCCCATCACAAAGGGTGATCAAATCTTTATATCGGGGCCATTCGGTGCAGAGACATTCGACGGGTAATCCTTTCGCTTTTGAAAATACCCGGTCTTCACCACTGGTCTTCGAATGCTATCCATTTCGTCGTATCATTATTCGAAATAGGTTATATGATATAAAGTCCTCTCCTGGCTAAACTGAATAACAAGCGCAATATTTTAAAACCATATGGATATTGGGATCTTAGTTAAGTCAAAACTTAAAGCCCAAAACCTTCTTTCAAATGGTTTAAACAAATTTCCACCTTTAATCTTTTAAACAAAAAGATTCACTTCACTTTGAAAACAAAGTTCACCAATCTTTCGCAAAGATTCATTCGTAGCTTTCAAAACTATTTTCAATTCAAATCACACAGCTTGAAACCCTTTCAACAAAAACTGGAAATCTTTCCATTATATGAAAGCCGTTATTATTATAAACAAATACTTTCCGTTTCGGAAAAATTCGATCAAATATACACAAGCTATAACCTTTAAAGTACAAACTTAGGTTTAAATTCCTAAAATAATACTTTTAAAATACTTTAAAGATGGTTTAGAAATCCATATATATATATATATATATATATATATATATATTATGTAACTTGTATACCCAGTTTTTAAACCATAGTTTTCAAAATAATTTCAAAACTTAAATAAGATATATTTTATTCAAACTAAATTTAGATTTCAAACTTCTTTTTCAAAAGCATTTCATATTTAATTCAATTCCATTTGCAAAATCATTTTAGATTCAAAATTCAATCTTTAAAACCATTTCATAATATTAAATTCAAATATCTGTGACTTAACCAATTTCCTCATGCAAATCCATATTTGTGTGTGTATGGTGTAGTCTAGGGATTTTACACAATAGTGCAACATTATCAATCATTACAATCCAGACACCGCAATATTGTTAAGCGGTATAATCCTATAACGCTTATCTTTATTCACAGATTCATAGATAATAATGTAAATTTATCACAGATAAATAAATTATATTCATCACAGCTCAAATCAAAATAATTTATATCACAAAGTATCACACATCAGGGATATCAAACAATGCAAAGCATTCCATGCAATTCAAACATCATAAGTAAGGTTAGTTAATCATTTGATTAATTGAAACCAGATTAATCACTAACCCAAGTTAATTAACATTAATTAATTACAAATTATTTTAATTAATTCACCCTTAATTATTAATTAATACACCTTAATTATTAATTAGTATTCCTTAATTACAAATTAATTAATCCTTAATTACCAGCTAATCAATCCTTAATTAATTACAATAAATGATTATCCCTAATCACTTATATTAATAAATCACAAACTAATTTCATTGAGTAATTATACTTTTATCACTTAATTAATCAACTTTAATCATCAATTAATTACTTTTATTAATTAATCTTAATTAATTAATCAACCTTTAATTTAATTCCTAACTGATTATCCTTAATTAGTTAATCAGCCTTTAATTAATTACCTTAAGTAATTATCCTTTAATTAATTACATTAATTAAATAACCATAAATTAATTAAGCAATTATTATTTAATTTATTGTTATTTAATTTATTATTAAGGATTCTTTCATCACTTAAGACTTTAACTAATTTAAGATAAACCACTTATCTTCACTAATTACTCAATTACATCCTTTAAATTTTTCTTAACTTTAAATGCTTGAAATTAACATATGATAACATTTGAGATCTTCTTGATCAATCAAAGTAAATCCACATACCTTTATCACTTCTCAGTTACATCTTTAAATCGCAGTTGAAAACCCTTTGAGATTTTAATTAAACAACTTATCTAATTTTAAAACAATTTTAAATTCAAAATGCACTTAACTTAAGAATTTAATCCTTGAACTTGAAAGCTTACTCAACACCTTTATTTTGAAAACAAGTTTAATATTTTACTCTGAAAATAGTATACTTCCTTTGTTTATAAACTCGTTAAAACCTTGGTTAACTTAATTTAACAAAAACCCGAGCCCAAGATAAATTTCCTCAAGCCTAAACCTGAGCTATCCGCGATCATCACGCTGCTTCGAGACAACATACAGCGTCTTCGAGATTCCCCTTTCTTCCTCAAACACTACAAACCCAGACCAGATACAGTGCACACGCGTGCACGTGTACATCGCACCCAACCTACTCCAACCATCACTATGATCTTCGGCAAGTCAACAACAACCTCGAAAATCAACACGATTACCTAGCTCCGATGATAACATCGTAAATCGAAATCGAGCACTATGATAACCACTGGAACCAAAACTGGAACCAAATTCGGTCGAAAAGTCACCCTTCACCGACGATCCTGACCCTGATGAACCTCGCCGACTTCACCAGAGATTCGCCTTGACTTCCAACATCGATTCCCCCTATCGCGATCAGGTATGGTCTCTCCACGGCGACGCATTCGCCACGAACACCACGACGATAAAACCGGGTTTAAAACCCTACTCCATCGATCCCGGATCACCATAGCCAATGATAAATAACTTCGACATTTTTTCCATGATCGACCACCTTCAAGCTATCCCCGACAGTAATCACGATGACGATTATCACGTCGATCGTCTGAATTTGACGATAAACCAAATTTTGGTCAACTCAAATTTCTCATTGAATTCAAACTTAAAAATCTAGATTATTATATCAATATTCATCAATTTCAAATACGATTCTAGATATATAATCAAATCGAGAAAACTTGATATTCGAATTTTGGGATGTGATTGAGTTTTCACTGTTATATATTAATTTTGAAATAAATATTCAACTTAAAAACTTAAAATTATTTTTAATAAAATGTTACATTCTTACAATCATTTCTCATTTAGATATCAAGGCCTAAAAGAGATTGGAGGAGTAGATTTGAATTTTTTTAAATGAATTCCTAAAACCCTGTAACCAAAACAGAAACATGGTATCTTATGTACAGGCATACACATACACTTTCACAAACATGCAGGCACATTTACTCAATCATACAATAAATTTAACACCACAACTTCATAAATTATCACATGCTACTCAGATATAACAAGTTTAAGAGTTTATAAGGTTAGTTTGCTCACCTTAAAAAGGAAGAATAGAGAACCTGGATCATTGCTTAAGAACTGGATCCTGATGTATTTTTTTGATATGAAGCTTGATATTGAATTCGAATTTGATCTGATTGTTTTGAGGTAATCCATAGCTTCAAGTTTGAGTTGAATTTGCCTTATTTTTGATTAGGTTTGAAATGTCTAAGATTTTCCACATTTTGATTTTTTTTTCATTTCCAAATTTTGAAATGTTTTTGATCTGAGGCTCTAAATCCTGCTTGTTTTCAAATCTTTGAAATGCTTCAGGATATTGAACTACTTCCAAATTTTGAAAAGCTAGAAATGATCTAGAGATTTTATTTGAGTTTGAACCAGGCTTGATTAATTTAGATGATATGCTTTGCTTTGATTTCAGTTTTGTATGGTTTGATTTTTATCTGAGTTGGATTTTTTTTCTTTTTAGTTTGAAGAAGAAAGAAGAGAAAGTTTGAACTGAAATGATAACCAGGTTTTCTCAAGTTCATTTGTTATGCATAAAATTAAAATTTTAAAGAGATAAGTATGCCACTTGTTTAATTGGTTAACACATGTAATATGCATGCTTTTAATTCCTATACACTTGTTAATCCCTTTCCTTATTGTTTTACAAATGCCAAAATGAAAAAATTTATGTTTAAATCCTTACTTAATTTAATTTACAAATTATGTTTAAACTCCTAATCTTTAATTAGTTTATAAATTTTGTTTTAACCCTTGATTTATCGATTGTATAAATTATGTAATACATTTTCTATTTATTTTAAATGTATACAAAACTAAATCTTATACAAGTATAAAGAAAATGTTTTAAAGATTAATTATACACTAACTAAATCACATATACATATATATTTACAATTTAGTTTTACAAACCATTTTTATCAAATCTTATTTAAATTGGAACTATTGTACTTTTAGTAAACATGTATACATACATATATTAGAAAAAAACTCTTATTATCTCAAAAATAAAAAAATTAAATCCAATTTATTTTATAAAAGATTTACTTTTTGAATTCCAAAACAAAATTCTATTTACAATCAATTTATATACATATATATAAACAAACAACTATTATTTATTTTGGAAAATTCAAATTCAAATTTCAGATTATAATTTATTTATATAAATATATAGGCACATATCTTACTTAATCTGAAAAATTCAAATTTATTCACAATTTAAATCAAAAAAAATCATATTAACTACCAATTTAAATTTTCTCAAAACCGGGATCATTACAGATTCCGCCCTTAAGAAAATTTCATCCCCGAAATTTTCTAGGCAGGGAGACAACAAAGAATAGATGAAAAATGTTTTACCAGATCAAACTAAATATCCGTTCTGCATTTGGCTTACCAAATCAGAATATCACCAATAACTATGAGAACGAACTCATTCGATATTACACATGAATACTCGAGTCACCAAATCTTACGAAATAAGCAGTGGCATTGGTTAGTTCGAAAGAATAATTAACCATTCATAAAATATATATTTGGACCCAACAAAACAAACAATGGATACTCAATTCAGGTTGGAATATCCAAAGTATACACCAACTGGTCCCTCTATGGACTTGGATCCTCAAAGAATAAACAAACGAATACCATTTAATTCAGTTTCATATCTTGTTATCCGATTTATTTCAATGAAATTTCAAGTTTACTAAAGTTAAAATCGAAAAGATCGATAGGAAACTGATGAAGAAAATACGAATTAGGAACCTTTCCTACAACGATTCGCAGGGACCACTACCACACCAAAGCTTCTTCTGGGAGCTGCCATGAAACCATCAAAGAATTGAAATCAGATAATAGAGAAAGATCGTTCCTTTGTTGTTGCAGGGTATTGACCATTTGTAGTGGTACTCCCTTGTCCCCTACATCGTCCTCTTCTTGCACTCATACTTACTATCAGTGGATAGTAAAAGAATTTACTAAGGCATACAGACGGATATCTAGGGATATACCCATTCTAGGGCATTTTAATCCCTATCTCTAATGAGTCACCTAATGTGTTATACTCTTGAGCTAAAGTTTTTACTCAACCTTCAGCTCTGATACCAAATGAAATGACCCTGACTCGACCTTCGAAAATGGCACCAAATACTTCACCCGTATTCGAATGTCGCAGATTCAAACGTCGAATCTGGTTCGCCGGAGCTTATAACACATTAAGTACAACAACACAGTGGAAGAAACAATGAACATATCATTGATACAACACCATGATTACAACATTCTGATACAATGAATATCACATAATTAGAGATAAAAGATACAGCGGAAAGAATAATCTTTGACAGAGGAACACCAACATTAGCTTCAATAGAAAGAGAGAGAGCTTGAGAATCCACTATTGCACCCCATTTCCAAAGCTCAAAAGACTCCAAACTCCATATCGAAAGCTTGAACGACCATCAAGTTGACTTAAGCAAGATCAGTCATGGATGCAATTACCAAAATCCAAAGCCTCCAAAGATTCCCAAACAGAAGGCTGAAGGCTACCGAATCAATATCTACTAGCTGATTATCGAAAAATCTAACTCTAGGCTGTCCGTATAGAAAATTGTGGGCATCCAGAGTTTAGAAAGGGAACAATAAATTCCAGGTCAGTTATGGGACTAGTGTGAGCAAACAAAAATAGTTTTTTTTGAACAAAAACAAATAAAATAATTTAAAAAATAAACCCGCAATGCTTTTTTGAAAATGAAACTACCATAAGGCCTCCCGCCACACACAATGCAAACGCATAATTGGAGGAGATTTCTCCTTACGATAGTCAAACATGCTTGATACGCGAAAATCCTTTTGATATTATTATTAGTTCATAGTGCATAAAACATTTCGAAAGTATAATATTAATCTTAGCCAGCATACAACCATTATTTTATGCCTACTATAGCTACCATGTTCAATAGCAGGTTACCGCCACATTCCATGGCAGGTTATACAACTAAAACCATACAGGGCGCGTATTGTTTCTGTGGATTTCCAACAAATGGTCAGGCTAAGCAGCTTCCTGGGCCACATTGGGTACGCCTCTGGAGGGACGCCCCAAGAACTTAACCAGCTCTCTACCAACACAAGGTCGGGTTACCTCTGTAACTAGGTAACTACTACACGAATATGCCCCCTCGGTCGTTACCGACCTTTATTCCGAGCGCTCAACACCAACAACCACAAAGTAATAAATTTGCAGCAACCACATAGGTCAAGTATCTGGGCTCCATACCATGATACCATCCTTTTCCAAAAGGGAATGGACATACCCTAAAAGGCGTGACCCTCATAACCTTGCTGCATTCTTCTTGTTTCGACTATTTTCGGGTTGTGAGGTTCGACAAGGTCACGTCCACAAAGCTATGCTTTACACATAAACCATGTTTCGATCAACACATGATCAGCAGCACTTCGTATGCCACATTACCAAATTAAGAATGTATCACTAGTAACCATCAACTATATAACCTCTAAGCTCATACGTCTTAGAGAAGGGTGTTAAGCTAAGAGAATAAATTCTCCGCCACCAAATAGAAATGTATTTGATAGAAACCAGCTTTACATCTCAAAGTGTAACGTCAGATATACATCCTTACAAGTATGTTCCGGGTTCGAACAGAACCGAAGGTAGTTCAAAGAAGCCCTTGCAATCCAGATAATCCCTAATCATGTCCAGACTCCTCATCACAAAGGATGATCAAATCTCTATACCGAGGCCATTTGGTGCAGAAACATTCGACGGGTAATTCTTTCGCTTTCGAAAATACTCGGTCTTCACCACCGGTCTTCAAATGCTATCCATTTCATCGTATCATTATTCAGAATGGGTTATATGACATAAAGTCCTCTCCCGGTGTAACAACCCGCATATTTATCGATTTTATATTTAAATATTTTATTTAAATATTTTATCGTTAGTCGGATTTTAGTCCGAAAAGCTACTTTTTGCATACGGTCGAATTAGGACTCGGGACCACTCCCATTGAGTTTAAAATGCCGTTTGCGACCTTTTTGAGTATAAGCTTCGATATGTTTGGAGAAAGTTGATTTTTGCTACTTTTCACTTTGGGTTTGGTTTGGGCTCAGCCCTATGTTAACTTATGCTCAAATCTGAGCCACTCTTCCCCACTCACCCTCATTCTCTTCTCATTTCAGTCTTCTTAGCATTAATGGTGGGAGAGATTGGAAATTAAAACTCCAAAACCCTAGTTTCTCTTGCAAATCAAATTCCTAGCTCCAAACTCAAGAAGAACCCATTGGTAAGCTTCTCTTCTTCTTCTCCAACTTGTTCTCTTACCAATTTCAGAAATTCCTAAACCTAATTTTGGGAATGTTCTTGTTTTTGAGCATAGATTCAAGCTCATTTGGGTTGTGTTGATGAGAGGTTGATTCTCCATTTGCTTTCAAGCTTCTTCTTGTTTGATTTTGAGAAAAGGTAAGATTTTTATCTCACATCTATGACTATAATTATCTTTGGTTGTTGGGTATGAATTCCTAACACTTATTCATGTACATTTGCTCTTGATTTGGATTGGTTTTGTGAATATTCCAATTTTTGAGTTTTTAAGTCAATTTGTGTGAAAATCCTTTTATGGATGTTTGATCATGATTTTGGTGATGCATCGGGGAGCATATAGGGTCGGGTTGTCGATTGGCATAAACCCTTAGAGCCAATGTTCGTCCGGTTGCATTTTGGAAGAGTTTGCTCTTCATTTGAATAAGGCTGAAAAACAGCCCATGCATGATTCAGTCGACTGAATACTCTGTTCAGTCGACTGAACCTGGAACCCGAAAGTTTCCAGGCATGATTCAGTCGACTGAAAAACTCTGTTCAGTCGACTGAAACTGGAAATAGAAAGTTTCCTGAACCTGGAAAATTTCCAGGCACAGGGTCAGTCGACTGAAAACTCTGTTCAGTCGACTGAACCTGTTGTTTGAGTCCAATTTGCCTTTTTGGATTGAATTTCCAATTTAAATCGATTCGTGATGATCCTATTTATTGTCATCATTTATTATCATCTTTGATGACTTATTTTCTTTGGGAATTTTAGATATATCCACTTCGATGGATCCTTTATCGATTTCATTGGATTTTTATTCACATCTTCGAATGTGATCTTTGTGATTGATTGTTTCTACAATCCCCCTTGTGCTTTGTCACTTTAAAAATATAAAGGTTTTCTATACTAGTAGTAAATATCAAAACTCTTTCCTCAAACGATTTCAATACTATTTTAATACCAAATTCGTCTATAAAACCGTTTTCCAATCTATTAGTAAATATAAACCTTTACCTCACTCGTATGAGAAATCTAATTAAACGACTTAGTAAAACAAGTAGTATGAAACGCTTGCGTTCACTTTGTTGGTTAATTCTTGGACTTGTTCGATTGAAACTCTTGTGACAATTTTCTAGTGGAGATATACAATTTGTTCGTAAATATTTAAGTTAAGCTAGTGGTTATGGGACATGATGCTAAGCTCATATATTTACTAGCTTACTGTAATCGACACTGCTCGTTGGTCATGACGATCATCTTTGTGATTTAGACTAGCAATGTGCGATGTCTCTTTGTCTGCGTGGGAGACTAAACCCCGTTTTGTGGAGTTTCGACTCAATTTGGTGGGGTAGCAACCCATGGTCTTCGGACCGTTTGTGGAGCTTCGGCTCAATTTGTGATGGTTAGCGACCATGGAATTAGCGTTCCGTTTGTGATACACGTGTTGGAGAGCTTTATGCTCCCGTTTGTGATAGGCCTCCCCCCTTTGTGATTTCTGGATTTCTTGAGATGATTTCTAGAATTTTTGTTTCACCAATTTTTGTGATTTCCATTGATAAGTTTTATCAATATTTGTGTATTGGTGAATTTGTGTGTCATTGACTTTTGTGATTTCTGGATTTCGCATATTGAATTCTAGAATTTGTGTGTCATTGACTTTTGTGATTGACATTGATATAATCGTCAATATTTGTGGTTTGATGAACGAAGTAAGGAGTATGGCATTTCTTTTGATTCTTGTGTAGATTTGGTGATATTGATTAATCTCTCGTTGATTTTCAATAACTTATATATATATATATATATATATATATATATATATATATATCACAGCTTGGAATTGTGATTATTATGTGTTTAGTCATATCTCTTATTCTATATCGTTTCATCTGATATCTATAGTTAGACTGATCCGTTTATTATTTTCTTATTAAATAATACTCGGGTCAGACCGAGATGTTACAGGTGCTTCTGCTTGACTTCTCTCTTGGGATTGATTTCTCTGACTTTTGGTTAACTACTTAGATTAGTAGTTTTTGTTGTATACATTTGAGATATAGACTCCATAATGTATACTTATTCTTTTGTGTAGTTCATGTAACTATTCTTTTGTGATATTGTGGATCTTTTTAGACCACTACTCTGATGTACACTTCCTAGTGTAATATTCATATCTATTTCCGCCTTTGTGATATGAATTGTCTGTGACTGATTTGTGTTATGTTTATTTCTATATTTGTTTCCGAAGGCCTTTATAGCCACTGTGTAGTAGCTTTGAGTTTGTGTCGATATGTCGGATTTCCTCTTGAGATGAAAAGTTATATTTTTATCCGGTATATCGGTACTCGCACAAAGCAATTATACATATGGTCGCTCCTCAACAGCCTTATTCTCCGTGCTAGTTGACAGCATTCACTGTAATGTTCTTGTCTAGCGTGGGTATAGAGGTGGGGCGTCACAGCTTGGTATCGGAGCGAAACTTCGGAACAATATGGAATATTATAACAAGGATCATCGTCCTAAGTCCATCTTAGGAGTCGTGCTTTAGGATTTAATTCGTGTCTTCGTACCGTACTATCCTATTTTCTTTTATGATTCCTTGTTTTATATATCAAGATTTCTTGATATTCTTTTGGTGAATAACCTTTTTCTTCTTTCTTTCTTTCTTTCAAAAGGAAGAGAAATGGTTAGACCTGGCCGCCCCAGCGCCGGTCAATCTAGTGCTCCACCCCAAGATGGAGTTTTTATGACCACCCAGCAGCTTCTTGATTTGGTGACAAATGCTCAAGCAGCTGGAACTAACCCGGAACCTACTCACCCAAAGTCGGGATTTGCACGCTTGTGTAGCGATTACACTAATTTGGGTGGGGAGCCGTTCAAAGGTTCCGAAACTGTTATTGAAGTACAGGCTTGGCTAAGGTCATGCGATCGAATCTTTTCTCGCATGAATCTTATTGACCTTCACCGAGTTCAGGTGGCCTCAAGTATGCTCCGAGAAAGAGCATTGGACTGGTACGAGCTTCTTATTTCTGAAACTAATGAAGCGGATCTCACTTGGAAGAAATTCCGAGAACGCTTCGAGTTGAAATTCGTACCGGAAGGTGAGAAAGTGACATTGGCTCGACGATTTATAAACCTTGTTCAAGGTGAGTCCTCCGTGACTGATTACGTCGCCTCCTTCGAGTCGCTTTCCAAATATGGGGTTAAATACATCAACACCCCTCTGAAGAAGAATCAGAGATTCGTCTATGGCTTAAACAGAAGTCTCAAGAAGCCATTACTTCTAAAGTTAGAAGTTTCTTTCGACCAACTCGTTGATATCGCTCTTCGTCTGGAAGAGGCGGATAGGGAGAATGATGTTGAAGTGGTAGGTTCCAAACCAAACTTCAACAACAAGAAGAGGCCAAACAAATTCAAAGACCCCTATCCTAATAAGAAAGGGAAGCAAACATCTTCGGCAGCAAACGCTTCTACCTTTAGCCGTGGGGAATGCTATAATTGTGGTTCGAAGGACCATTATGCGAACAAGTGCCCAAAGTCTCTCTCTTGTCGCTACTGTAAAGTCCCCGGTCATGTTATATCTTCATGCCCCAAGCTTTAGGGCAGGAAGGAGGTAAAGTTAAATGTTGCTCAAGCCCCTGGCAACACATCTCGTGGCCAAGGTATTTCTCATTCTATTTTGGATGGAGTTATTTTATTTCGTGATCATCCTATTCGAGTTCTTTTTGATACGGGTGCGTCCCATTCTTTTATATCAAAAGAACTTGTTGATGCTTTTTCTTTGGATGTTTTGTGTTTAATGACTTCTTTGAGAATTGCGAATCCGGTTGGTGGATCCGCAACAATCAGTTTACTGTGTAAAGATGTCGATATTATTTTGTGTAATTTTTCTTTCCGAGCCGATTTCCATATCATGCGCTATTTAGGCTTTGGAATGATTTTGGGAATGGATTGGCTTAACCGTTATGAAGCTCATATCCTATGTCCTGAGCGGACTATTCATCTTCGACATCCTCAATCTGTTAAGCAGATTTCTATTAATCTTCAAGATTCAGTTTCCATCTTGGTCGCATCTTTATATTCTTTAAACCCTCGTGATGACGATGATGATGATGAGGGTGATATTATTTCTCTTATTCACATCGTTTGTGAATTTTCCGACATATTCGAGCCCGTTTTAGGATTACCACCTAAGCGAGCAATTGAGTTCAGAATTAATTTTATTCCTGAAGCTCAACCTATCACTCGTCCTCCGTATCGTATGTCCAATAAAGAAAACGAGGAGATGCGTAAGCAATTATCCGAATTGGAGATGAAGCAATTTATTCGCTCTAGTTCTTCGCCTTGGGGAGCTTCAGCTATTTTTGTGAAGAAATCCGATGGAACACTTAGGCTTTGCGTTGGCTACCGCAAGCTTAATGATCTTACTATCAAAAATAAATATCCTTTACCTCGGATTGATGATCTATTCGATCAACTTAGTGGTGCTAGAGTCTTTTCACAATTAGACTTAGCTACTGGATTTCATCAGCTTCGTATTGCAGAGGATAGTATTCCATTGACCTCGTTCCGTACTCGTTATGGATCTTATGAATGGCTTGTGATGCCATTTGGGTTAACGAATGCCCCAGCTTATTTCGTTGACTTAATGAATCGAGTTTTTAAAGACTTTCTCGATCGATTTGTTCTCATCTTTATTGATGATATTCTTGTGTATTCTAAAACCGAGGAGGAACATGAAAAACATCTTCGGATTGTGTTGGAAACTCTTAGGAGTAATCAATTAAAGGCAAAATTTTCTAAGTGCCACTTTTGGCAATCTCGTGTGAAGTTTCTCGGTCACATTATTTTCGAATCCGAAATTTCCGTGGATCCTTCAAAGATTAAAGCGATTCAGGATTGGAAGAGACCGGAGAGTGTGACAGAGATTCGTAGTTTTCTCGGATTGGCGGGCTATTACCGTCGTTTTATTACAGACTTTTCTAAGATTGTCGTGCCTCTCACTAGCTTGACGAAGAAAGGTGTTAAATACATTTGGTCGGACAAATGTGAAGCTTCTTTTCAGAAATTAAAAGAACTCCTACCTAATGCTCCTATTCTTGTTATTCCCGAGGGGAATCAAAATTTTGTTGTTTATACCGATGCTAGTCGCGTTGGTTTGGGTGTCGTTCTTATGCAAAGAGAACGTGTTATTGCTTATGCTTCTAGGCAATTGAAGCCGGCCGAGACTGGATATGCCACTCATGGTTTAGAACTCGCGGCTATTGTTTTCGCTCTTCGGATTTGGCGTCATTATCTCTTAGGAGAGAAATTTGTTCTTTATACCGATCATAAGTCCTTGAAGTATTTATTCTCTCAGAAGGAACTTAATTTGCGTCAACAGCATTGGCTCGAGTTTCTTGCACCTTATGATCTTGATATTCTTTATACCCCCGGTAAGGGTAATCGTGTCGCCGATGCTCTTAGCCGTAAGCAACAAGCAGTTGTTTCTATGATGATATCTGAATTGAACGATCTCGAGACCTTATCCACTTGTGAGATTCGAGACCGCGTATTCGATTTATGTTCATCTCTTGTTTTATGTAGCCTTGAGGCTTATCCTTCTCTTTTAGACCGCATTCTTGTAGCTCAAAGGTTAGATCTCGAATTGGCTCTGCTTGGCCAAAATATTAAGGATAAGATTGATATTGAAGGTTTGAAGGACTTTGATAACGATTCTCGTGGCGGCATTCGGAGATTTGGTAGACTTATCGTGCCAAATATTAGTGATCTTCGTAAAGACATTTTAGAAGATTCTCATCATTCTAAATTTACCATTCATCCCGATAGTAGTAAAATGTACGCGGATATGAAGCGACTTTATTATTGGGAGGGAATGAAACTTGACATCGCTAACTTCGTTAAGCGTTGCATGACTTGCCAACTCGTTAAGGCCGAACATCAAAGGCCTGGTGGGTTATTGCAACCTTTAGAAATTCCAATTTGGAAGTGGGACCAAATTTACATGGATTTTATAGATGGCCTTCCCCGTTCTCGTTCGGGTCATGATAGCTTATGGGTGATCGTTGATAGACTTACTAAATCCGCCCATTTTATTCCCGTTCGATCTAATCGAACCGTTCCTCTTTTGGCCAAAATATTTATCAAAGAAATTGTTAAATTGCATGGTGTTCCTGCTTCTATTGTTAGTGATCGTGATCCATTGTTTACTAGTGGATTTTGGAAGAGTCTTCAAAAAGCTTTAGGAACGAAGCTTAATTTTAGCACCGCTTATCACCCCCAGTCCGATGGACAAACTGAGCGTGTGAGTCAAACTCTTGAAGATCTTCTTCGTTCTTGTGTGCTTGATTTTGGTGGAGGTTGGGAAGATCATATTTCACTTGTTGAATTTTCCTATAATAATAGCTTCCAATCTAGTATTGGTATGGCACCTTTTGAGGCACTCTATGGAAGGCCATGCCGATCGCCTTCTTGTTGGCTTGAGGCCGGTGAGAAGCTGGTTTTAGGTCCAGATTTTATTCGTGATACCACAGAAAAGATTGATCTTATTCGTCATAGGATGAAAGAAGCCCAGAGTAGACAAAAATCCTATGCCGATAACCGGAGAAGGAAGTTAGAATTTTCTGTGGGAGATCTTGTGTTCATTCGTGTTTCACCAATGAAGGGTGTTGTGCGTTTCAGTCGCTCGGGAAAGTTAGCGCCTCGATATATTGGGCCATTTCCTATCACTGAACGTATTGGTTCCATGGCTTATCGCCTTTTATTACCGGCTCAATTTTCTGATATTCATGACATGTTTCACGTTTCTCAATTACGGAAGTGCCTTCGAGATTCCGATTCTATTCTTGAGCTCGGTGTTGTGGAAGAGATTGAAGTTTCGCCTAATTTAACTTATGAGCAACATCCTATTCGTATCATTGCTTCGGAAGTCAAACGACTTCGAAATAAAGATGTTCCGCTTGTTAAAGTTCAATGGCCTTCAAATCCTAAGGATTGTTCTTGGGAATCTAGAGAGCACATCGAGCGAACACATCCGGACTTACTTTCTCGTGCTCTTTGAGGTGAACTTCTTATTTCAAGTTTCTTTTGTGTTGAATATGCTTTTATGGTTGTTACTTTATGTTCTCTTCTTTAATATTGCGAGGACGCAATTTCTTTAAGGAGGGGAGTCTGTAACAACCCGCATATTTATCGATTTTATATTTAAATATTTTATTTAAATATTTTATCGTTAGTCGGATTTTAGTCCGAAAAGCTACTTTTGGCATACGGTCGAATTAGGACTCGGGACCACTCCCATTGAGTTTAAAATGCCGTTTGCGACCTTTTTGAGTATAAGCTTCGATATATTTGGAGAAAGTTGATTTTTGCTACTTTTCACTTTGGGTTGGTTTGGGCTCAGCCCTATGTTAACTTATGCTCAAATCTGAGCCACTCTTTCCCACTCACCCTCATTCTCTTCTCATTTCAGTCTTCTTAGCATTAATGGTGGGAGAGATTGGAAATTAAAACTCCAAAACCCTAGTTTCTCTTGCAAATCAAATTCCTAGCTCCAAACTCAAGAAGAACCCATTGGTAAGCTTCTCTTCTTCTTCTCCAACTTGTTCTCTTACCAATTTCAGAAATTCCTAAACCTAATTTTGGGAATGTTCTTGTTTTTTAGCATAGATTCAAGCTCATTTGGGTTGTGTTGATGAGAGGTTGATTCTCCATTTGCTTTCAAGCTTCTTCTTGTTTGATTTTGAGAAAAGGTGAGATTTTTATCTCACATCTATGACTATAATTATCTTTGGTTGTTGGGTATGAATTCCTTACACTTATTCATGTGCATTTGCTCTTGATTTGGATTGGTTTTGTGAATATTCCAATTTTTGAGTTTTTAAGTCAATTTGTGTGAAAATCCTTTTATGGATGTTTGATCATGCTTTTGGTGATGCATCGGGGAGCATATAGGGCCGGGTTGTCGATTGGCATAAACCCTTAGAGCCAATGTTCGTCCGGTTGCATTTTGGAAGAGTTTGCTCTTCATTTGAATAAGGCTGAAAAACAGCCCAGGCATGATTCAGTCGACTGAATACTCTGTTCAGTCGACTGAACCTGTAACCCGAAAGTTTCCAGGCATGATTCAGTCGACTGAAAAACTCTGTTCAGTCGACTGAAACTGGAAACAGAAAGTTTCCTGAACCTGGAAAATTTCCAGGCACAGGGTCAGTCGACTGAAAACTCTGTTCAGTCGACTAAACCTGCTGTTTGAGTCCAATTTGCCTTTTTGGATTGAATTTCCAATTTAAATCGATTCGTGATGATCCTATTTATTGTCATCATTTATTATCATCTTTGATGACTTATTTTCTTTGGGAATTTTAGATATATCCACTTCGATGGATCCTTTATCGATTTCATTGGATTTTTATTCACATCTTCGAATGTGGTCTTTGTGATTGATTGTTTCTACAATCCCCCTTGTGCTTTGTCACTTTAAAAATATAAAGGTTTTCTATACTAGTAATAAATATCAAAACTCTTTCCTCAAACGATTTCAATACTATTTTAATACCGAATTCGTTTATAAAACCGTTTTCCAATCTATTAGTAAATATAAACATTTACCTCACTCGTATGAGAAATCTAATTAAACGACTTAGTAAAGCAAGTGGTATGAAACGCTTGCGTTCACTTTGTTGGTTAATTCTTGGACTTGTTCGATTGAAACTCTTGTGACAATTTTCTAGTGGAGAAATACAATTTGTTCGTAAATATTTAAGTTAAGCTAGTGGTTATGGGACATGATGCTAAGCTCATATATTTACTAGCTTACTGTAATCGACACTGCTCGTTGGTCATGACGATCATCTTTGTGATTTAGACTAGCAATGTGCGATGTCTCTTTGTCTGCGTGGGAGACTAAACCCCGTTTTGTGGAGTTTCGACTCAATTTGGTGGGGTAGCAACCCATGGTCTTCGGACCGTTTGTGGAGCTTCGGCTCAATTTGTGATGGTTAGCGACCATGGAATTAGCGTTCCGTTTGTGATACACGTGTTGGAGAGCTTTATGCTCTCGTTTGTGATAGGCCTCCCCCCTTTGTGATTTCTGGATTTCTTGAGATGATTTCTAGAATTTTTGTTTCACCAATTTTCGTGATTTGCATTGATAAGTTTTATCAATATTTGTGTATTGGTGAATTTGTGTGTCATTGACTTTTGTGATTTCTGGATTTCGCATATTGAATTCTGGAATTTGTGTGTCATTGACTTTTGTGATTGACATTGATTTAATCGTCAATATTTGTGGTTTGATGAACGAAATAAGGAGTATGGCATTTCTTTGATTCTTGTGTAGATTTGGTGATATTGATTAATCTCTCGTTGATTTTCAATAACTTATATATATATATATATATATATCACAGCTTGGAATTGTGATTATTATGTGTTTAGTCATATCTCTTATTCTATATCGTTTCATCTGATATCTATAGTTAGACTGATCCGTTTATTATTTTCTTATTAAATAATACTCGGGTCAGACCGAGATGTTACAGGTGCTTCTGCTTGACTTCTCTCTTGGGATTGATTTCTCTGACTTTTGGTTAACTACTTAGATTAGTAGTTTTTGTTGTATACATTTGAGATATAGACTCCATAATGTATACTTATTCTTTTGTGTAGTTCATGTAACTATTCTTTTGTGATATTGTGGATCTTTTTAGACCACTACTCTGATGTACACTTCCTAGTGTAATATTCATATCTATTTCCGCCTTTGTGATATGAATTGTCTGTGACTGATTTGTGTTATGTTTATTTCTATATTTGTTTCCGAAGGCCTTTATAGCCACTGTGTAGTAGCTTTGAGTTTGTGTCGATATGTCGGATTTCCTCTTGAGATGAAAAGTTATATTTTTATCCGGTATATCGGTACTCGCACAAAGCAATTATACAGATGGTCGCTCCTCAACAGCCTCATTCTCCGTGCTAGTTGACAGCATTCACTGTAATGTTCTTGTCTAGCGTGGGTATAGAGGTGGGGCGTCACACCCGGCCAAACCGAATAATGAGCGTAATATTTTAAAACCATATGGATATTGGGATCTTAGTTAAGTCAAAACTTAAAGCCCAAACCTTCTTTCAAATGGTTTAAACAATTTTCCACCTTTAATCTTTTAAACAAAAAGACTCACTTCACTTTGAAAACAAAGTTCACCAATCTTTCACAAAGATTCATTCATAGCTTTCAAAACCATTTTCAATTCAAATAACATAGCTTGAAATCCTTTCAACAAAAACTGGAAATCTTTCCGTAATATGAAATCCATTATTATTATAAATAATTACTTTCCATTTTGGAAAAATTCGATCAAATATACACAAGTTATAGCCTTTAAAGTATAAACTTGGGTTTAAATTCCCAAAATAATACTTTTAAAATACTTTAAAGATGGTTTAGAAATCCATATATATATTATATAACTCGCATCATTGCTTTTCAAACCATAGTTTTCAAATTAATTTCAAAATTTAAATAAGATATATTCTGTTCAAACTAAATTTCGATTTCAAACTTCCCTTTTAAAAAGCTTTCCATATTTAATTCAATTCCAATTTCAAAATAATTTTAGATTCTTCATAATATTAAATTCAAATATCTGTGACTTAACCAATTTCCTCGTGCAAATTCATATTTGTATGTGTATGGTGTAGTCCAAGGGTTTCACACAATGGTGCAACATTATCAATCATTACAATCCAGACACAGCAATATTGATAAGTGGTATAATCCTATAACGCTTATCTTTATTCACAGATGATAATTTAAATTTATCACAGGTAAATAAATTACATTCACCACAGCTCAAATCAAAATAATTTATATCACAAAGTATCACACATCAGGGATATCGAACAATTCAAAGCATTCCATGCAATTCAAACATCCATAAGTAAGGTTAATTAATCATCTATTTAATTAAAACCAGATTAATCACTAACCCAAGTTAATTAAAATCAATTAATTACAAATTATTTTAATTAATTAACCCTTAATTATTAATTAATACACCTTAATGTCAATTAATATTCCTTAATTGCAAATTAATTAATCCTTAATTACCATTTAATCAATCCTTAATTAATTACAATAAATGATTATCCTTAATCACTTATATTAATAAATCATAAATTAATTTCATTAGGTAATTATACTTTTATCACTTGATTAATCAACTTTAATCATTAATTAATTACTTTTATTAATTAATCTTAATTAATTAATTAACCTTTAATTTAATTCCAAACTAATTATCCTAAATTAGTTAATTAGCCTTTAATTAATTACCTTAAGTAATTATACTTTAATTAATTACATTAATTGATTAACCATAAATTAATTAAGTAATTATTATTTAATTAATTATTCCTTAATTACTTATTAAGGATTCTTTCATCACTTAAGACTTTAATTAATTTAAGATAAACCACTTATCTTCACTAATTACTCAGTTACATCCTTTAAACTTTACTTAACTTTAAATGCCTAAAATTAACATATGAAATCATTTGAGATCCTCTTGATCAATTAAAGTAAGTCCACATACCTTTATCACTTTTCAATTACATCTTTAAACCGCAATTGAAAATCCTTTGAGATTTTAATTAAACAACTTATCTGATTTTAAAACAATTTTAAATTCAAAATGCACTTAACTTAAGAATTTAATCCTTGAACTTGAAAGCTTACTTAACACCTTTATTTTGAAAACAAGTTTAATATTTTGCTCTGAAAATAGTATATTTCCTTTGTTTATAAACTCGTTAAAACCTTGGTTAACTTAACTTAACAAAAACCCGTGCCTAAGATAAATTTCCTTGAGCCAAAACTTGAGCTATTCGCGATCATCACGCTGCTTCGAGACAACATACATCGTCTTCGAGATCGACTTTGAGATTCCCCTTTCTTCCTCAAGCACTACAAACCCAGACCAGATACAGTGCACACGCGTGCACGTGTATGTCGCCCCCAACCTACTCCGACCATCACTACGATATTCGGCAAGTCAACAACAACCTCAAAAATCAACACGTTCACCTAGCTCCGATGATAACATCGTAAATCGAAATCGAGCACTATGATAACCACTAGAACCAGAACTGGAACCAACTCTGATCGAAAAGTCACCCTTCACCGATGATCCTAACCCCGATGTACCTTGCCGACCTCACCAGAGATTCGCCTTGACTTCCAACATCGATTCCCACTATCGCGATCAGGTCCGGTCTCTCCACGGCGACGCATTCACCACGAACACAACGACGATAAAACCGGGTTTAAAACCCTACTCCATCGATCCCTGATCGCCACAGCCAATGATAAATACCTTCAACATTTTTTCCATGATTGACCACCTTCAAGCTATCCCCGACGGCAATCACGACGACAATTATCACGTCGATCGTTTGAATTTGACGATAAACCAAATTCAGGTCAACTCAAACTTCTGATTGAATTCAAACTTAAAATTCTAGATTTTTATATCAAAATTCATCATTTTCGAATACGATTCCAGATATATAATCAAATCGAGAAAACTTGATATTCGAATTTTGGGATGTGATTGAGTTTTCGCTGTTATATATTAATCTTGAAATAAATATCCAACTTAAAAACTTAAAATTATTTTTAAATAAAATTTTACAGTCTTACAATCATTATATCAAGTCCTAAAAGAGATTGCAGGATTATATTTGAATTTTTTCGAATGAATTCCTAAAACCCTGTAACTAGAACAGAAACATGGTTTCTTATGTACAGGCATACATATATACTTTCACAAACATGCAAGCACATTTACTCAATCATACAACAAATTTCACACCACGACTTCATAGATTACCACATGCTACTCTCATATAACAAGTTTAAGAGTTTATAAGGGTTGTTTGCTCACCTAAAAAGGAAGAACAGAGAACCTGGATCATTGCTGAGAACTGGATCCTGATGTATTTTTTTGATATGAAGCTTGATATTGAATTCGAATTTGATCTGATTGTTCTGAGGTGATCCACCGCTTCAAGTTTGAGTTGAATTTTCCTTATTCTTGATTAGGTTTGAAATGTCTGAGATTTTCTAGATTTTGATTTTTGTTTTGATCTTTATTTTGATTTTTCATTTCCATATTTTGAAATATTTTTGATCTGAGGCTCTGAATCTTGCTTGTTTTTAGATCTTTGAAATGCTTCAGGATATTGAACTACTTCCAAGTTTTGAAAAACCGAAAATGATTTGGAGATATTATTTGAGTTTGAACCAGGCTTGATTAATTTAGATGATCTGCTTTGCTTTGATTTCAGTTTTGTATGGTTTGATTTTTATCTGAGTTTGATTTTTTTTTCTTTTTAGTTTAAAGAAGAAAGAAGAGAAAGTTTGAACTGAAATGATAACTAGGTTTTCTCAAGTTCATTTGTTATGCATAAAACTAAAATTTTAAAGAGATAAGTATGCTGCTTGTTTAATTGGTTAACACGTGTAATATGCATGTTTTTAATTCCTATACACTTGTTAATCCCTTTCCTCATTGTTTTACAAATGTCAAAATGAAAAAATTTGTGTTTAAATCCTTACTTAATTTAATTTACAAATTATGTTTAAACCCCTAATCTTTAATTAGTTTATAAATTTTGTTTTACCTTTGATTTATCAATTTACATAAATTATGTAATACATTTTATATTTATTGTAAATGTATACAAAACTAGATTGTATTTCAAGTATAAAGAAAATGTTTTAAAGACTAATTATACACTAACTTAATCACATATACATATATAAAAAAAATTCAATTTAGTTTAACAAACCATTTTTATCAAATCTTATTTAATTGGAACTATTATACTTTTAAATAAACATGTATACATATATATATATATTAGAAAACAAACTCTTATTATCTTAAAAATAAAAAATTTAAACCCAATTTATTTTATAAAATATTTACTTTTTGAATTCCAAAACAAAATTCTATTTACAATCATTCTATATACACATATATAAACAAATAACTATTATTAATTTTGGAAAATTCAAATTCATATTTCAAATTATAATTTATTTATATAAATAAACAGGCACAAATCTTACTTAATTTGAAAAATTCAAATTTATTCACTATTTAAATCAAAAAAATTATATTAACTACCAATTTAAATTTTCTCAAAACCGTGATCGTTACAAGAGGCTCCGACGAACTATGGCCATTGGATGGTTTATATTTAATGGCGGTTGAAAATTAGCTTTAGGGTTAGGGTTTGCAAATGGAAGAAAAGGACGACCTTTTATAGAAAAAATTTCACGGTGCGAATCATCTGTGAAATTTTCGAACTCTAAATCAAGCGTGCCAATTGGCGTTCCATATGTTACACCCCTATTCCAAACACAATAGAACATATATCGGGAGATGATTCTCTATCATATACAGAAGATAGCTTTTCAAAAAATCAAATTTAATTGACTTAAATTCCTATAATTAATTTTTACGCGTTTCGAACTCGCACGACCATACGATTCATTCGATCGCCACGGAGTTCAACAGCATATAATAATTTACTATTACGGATCCAATGAAAATAGTTTCATCAAAATCCAAGACATTGCCCTAGAAAGCTATTTTTGTACGTTAATTAAAACGAGTAATTTCCAAGTCAAGTTAAATCACTTTTAAATTCAATTTAATAGTTAACTATTCTTCCTACTCATTCAAATAGAATTTAAATCAACTTCAATACCATTTTCATTCACATTAAATTCAAGATTCAATTATTTATACAATTTCAAATATTAAATTTAACAATTTAATTATCAAATAAATCACTTTTTTTGAAATATAAGTTATTAAACTTATAAAGTTGACTTTTCTATATTTAAAATCAACTAAATATTCCAAATTCGAATGACTAAAATTATTGGTGGTTACATCATGTAAGGAGTAAACGTATTAGCCATAGTGTTATTTGGATGTAATTTGGGTATGTAAGTGTGGATTGCAAAATATAAGTTGTTGTTATTAAGGTCTATCATCCTCGCACCTGGTATACTTATTTATAAAAATAAAAAAATGGATTATTCACTCTAAAAACTGGCTTGCACTACAAAATAAATGATTTATTGGAAACTTATTATATCTTACTGTTAATTTAGGAATAATTACTAGTAATATGGTTTTGAAATAAGTTAAGGTAAAATAGTATTATTTAGGGCACATATGATAATATTGTATTCTGGAAGTGGATATTCTTAACGTAAACTAGATTTAAATTATGAATTTTCCAACTTCGTTGTTTAATTGGTGCATTACTGATCTTTTTTATTACTTATGTTTAGTTATGTAGATTGAATTAGATAATTATAATGGTTCTACGAGACCACCCACTTATCTGTTTTATTTTGAGAAATTGATATTGTTGCAATAGCGGCTTAAAACTCCTCAATTATTATTTTTATCTAATTTGAAAACAACTGCATAATTTATTTTTCTATTCTGATCAACGTATAATTCCGTTGCATTTCAGTTTTCCGCTACGTCTTGTGGATTAATGCATGTTTTGAAATAGGTAGTACGAGTTATTTATATATCTAGAAATTGATATGTTTATTTTTCTCGTTAATCTTTTTTAATCCCGTTTTTATTTTGTGAGCGTTAAATTCACAGCCTTCTATTGAGCTATTTATCATGTCACTTCTTGTTGGCGAGACTGTCAACAAAGCATGATCATTCACTTGATAGCCGCTTTGGTTTCCTTGGACCAAGGCAAGCCTTAATTATAAAAAACATCAATGCATTTTTTTTTGGTTTGTCATGCCTAGATTAAAATTAGTTGCCCATGTAAAAAAATCGAAGTTTATTTTTAAATGATTCTTCTTAGAAAAATCTTTATAATTAACTTTTTATTTGTTTTATTCAATATTTTGAATGTAAAACAAAAATCAAAAAACGCATAACCTAATCATGTAGTTTAGAAATTTTAGCATATTAGTTATGTCGAAGCTGGTGCAGATTAATCAGTTGAAAAAGAACAAAATGAAAATATGTTAATAAAAATTGAAACGGTGCAATATGTCTCATGAAATTTGAAGCAATGCAACAAAATAAAAAGTAAAAGAAAGACAACCGGGTTCAAGCCTAGATTATTTTATTAAAGCTATAGTACGTTAACCATTACACTTGATACATTGTTGTTATAATTTGATAGTTGTTAAATATCTATACACTATTCAGTAGGGGCACTGGGTGGCTTGATCATTGAGGTCGCCTATATGTTATGCCAGAGCAGGGAAAAACTTAGATGATGATCTACTTATTAGAAAGTTCGATCTTCAGTTAATACATATTTAGCTGCCTTGAAAAACATCCATTGATTTACAGTATAGATCTTTTAATTATTGTAAGGTTAACGATCAGAAACAATTTATGTTTACACTCCCTAACTTAAAGTTGCAGACATATACCCAACATTCTAAAGTTATTTCTCACTTTTCTACGTTATGTTCATCTTATTCAAAAGCAAGCATATAGCTACATACATAAATTGTATTATTCCTGTATTTGAACTCCCAAAAAATATAAGGAGTCGGTTATTTTAATAGCTGAACTAAAGTGATGTTTCGTATAATTTGGGTTGTGCCCTTACATGTGTGTTGTATTTGTTTTTTGTTGAGCTTGTTATGGTTGCATATTCAGTTGTGGCCAATTCTATTTGTTGTAATTTTAATGTAATATGACGTATTATGTGCCTAGATGTAACAAGTTAACACATTACATACCTAAATGAAATATTACATGCCTAAGTGTAATAACTTCGATGTGTATTGTTATTTTTTGATTACAACAGATAACCAATTTCGACGACAAAATTTGGAAACTTTTTTGCCTTTATATGTCAATGATGGAAAAAGATTAGTTTTTATTTAAATAGGTGATTATACAATGCTTAACTCAATATGTAATTTGAAAATTAAAACATGTAATCTGATATTAAAACTCAATTTTTTTATACTTTTAACTTTTCATAGAACTATTATAGAGTACCGACAAGGAGCATTGAATGTCGTGCATGCTGCAAAGAGAAATGTAGAAAAAAATTATGCCCCTACAAAGACTGTCGAAATCTTAGTCGTCCTGATGACCACATCATCGTTAAACATTTAATTATAAAAAGATATGGATCTTATATACAAGAGCATTATATGATACCATGACGAAGAGATAAATATAGAGAAGAAAACAAAGTCGTTTGACATATATGATTTATTTAAAAAGATTCACTATGAAGATTAAGATTTTTTGAATCATGATTTTTATGATGATGTTAAATATAATGCTGATTATCAGAGAAAAGGGGATGTGTTACTCAAGAACTTGGAAGATGCAAAAACTCCATTATATCCTAATTGTGTGTACCACAAAAAATTATTTGTGCTCACCATTTTCTATAATCTTAAATGTGAGACTGGCTTGTTTGATAGTGGGTTTGATAAGCTTTTCAATGTGCAACATTTATATTTTCCAAAGGATAATTTGCTTCCTAAAACTTTATATGAAGTAAAAAAAATTCTTAAAGCATTCGACATGGGTTTTGAAAAAGATATATGCCTATAAGAATGACTGTTGCCTTTTGAGAATTGAATACAAAATTTTAGATACTTGTCCAAAATGTGGTTCTTCAAGATGAAAGAAAAATTAAGATACCGAAGAGATTACCTAGGTGTTCCATTTAAAGTGTTGAGATACTTTCCAATAATTATGATATTTAGAAGAATGTATAGACCTCAAAAGATGGCAAAATATTTAAGATGGAATTTTAATAATAAAAGCAATGATGGAAATATAAGTCATCCTATGGATTCTATGACATGGAAAATGATGGATGAAAAGTATAAATCATTTTTATCTGATCCTTACAATCTTAGAATTTGCCTTCTTACAAGGGATTCAATTCATTTTCCATGTTGAGTTTGAAATGTAATTGATGACCGGTAATGCTTGTGACATACAATGTCTCGCCTATGTTGCATATGTAGAAGTTAACTTTAATTATTCGAGGCCCAAAGCAACCCGGGAATGATATTGATGTATATTTAGTTCCTTTGGTGGTAGACTTGCACCATCTATAGCGTAATGGAGTTAACGCTTATGATGCATTCAGTAAAACATTGTTTAAACTAAATGCAATTTTAATGTGGATGATTAATTATTTTTCGGCTTATAGAAATCTTGCTAGATGTCGTGTGAAGGGGGAAAAGCTTGCCCATTATGTGGTTTTAGTACTCATTCTCATTGGTTGAATCATAGTTCAAAGACTATATGAGTCATAGACGATTTCTACCTATTTCAGATTCATGGAGGAAACAAAAGGCATTGTTTGATAACACCATACGGAAAGGTAGTGCTTCCAGAATTCTAAATGGGAGAAATAATTATGCATTGTTGAAGAATTTTCCAAATGATTTTGGAAAAGAAAACAAAAAGAAAAGTAAGAAGAGGAAGTGTGCTCATGATAAAGAAGACGAATATTATAAGACTATCCTACAAAAAAGGAGCTATCAAGATGAAAAAAAGATCGATTTTCTTCGATTTGGCATACTAGGAAGTTAGGGGTTAGTTTATTTACTTTTCATTATTTTAACAGAAGAAAAATATAGTAAAGGGTTATAGTTTGGGTTTCGTAAAAACATCCATTACGTTACAATAAGATGTAATGCATGTGGAGAAATATTGGTGAAAGCGTATTGGGTACGATATTGCATGGTAATAATTCAAATGATGGAACTAATTGTAGAAAAGATTTAGAGGATTAGGGAATTCGACATGAACTTCATATACAACCTCATGGGAGTAAAACATATTTTCCACTAGCTCTGTATATGTTGTCAAATTTTGAGAGAAAAATATTTTGAAAAATATTTACGATTTCAAAGTGACATATGGCTACTATTCAAATTTGAAGAATCGGATTTCGTTGCAGGATTGCAAAATTAGTGATTGAAGTCACATGATTACCATGTATTAACGCAACACTTATTTCCAGTAGCATTGAGGATTAATGGCAAAGAAGGCAACAAAAACAATAATTCGCTTATATTCTTTTTTTCAACAAATTATGTCGATGTGTTCTTGATAGAGAGAAGTTGGAGCAAATCGACGTTGAGACTATTAAAATTTTATGCGAGCTCAAAAAAATATTTCCACCAAATATAATGGTACATTTGTCAAGTCATCTCACAAAAGAAGCACTAATGTATGGACCAATTCATTTTCGTTGGATGTACCCGTTCGAAAGATATGTTAAGACACTCAAAGATTATATAAGAAACTATGTGTGACCAGAGCAAAATCATATCTTATAGAAGTATCCATGAGGTTTTTCAGTGAATTTTTGAGAAAATCAAGACATATAGAGGAGAAAGTAGTGTAATACTCAAGGGACATCCGATTTCAATGTCTAAGTCAATTACGTTGTCGGTTAATGAGAAAGAAAGTGCTCACTTAGCCGAGTTAACGAATATGGCTATGCTGGAACCATTTATAAAGTAAGTTTATGTTACATTGTTTTAATTATTTTTATGTGTGATGCTAAATATAACTTATAATCACTTGTTCTTGAATAGTTTGAATTTGTTGGAACTAGAAAATTCAGACCAGCACATGTGAAAAAATGGAATGTTACTTTTGGAAACACATACAATTTTTTTGCCAATTAGATTAAAAGGAAGGTTAGATAGATTCTAAGTATATTCTCATTTGACTGATAATATTACTTTAAAGTGTAAATATGCATGCTAAATGGAATTTTTTAATTACGTATTAACTCCAAGGTTCATAATGATATGTTAAGATGGATTGCTTTTGGCCCGAAGAATGATGCAGTGTCTCACAAAAGATATATCATCAATGAGCAACGTTTTCATATAAAAATGTAGTTAGAGAAGCTCAAAATATGACTTTTGATGCAATCACTATGTCTAGAGCAAGTGCAAAAGATATGCCATAAGTGTTGATGTGGTCGCTAATTATGAAATATTAACAGATGTAATTTTATTAGATTATCATTTATTTTATATTTCGGTTTTTAAGTGTTGTTGGGTGTATAAAGGAACTGGAGTAAAATTTGATGGTGATGGGTTCACTTTAGTTAATTAAAATCAAGCATCATTTTCAAGAGATCAATACATACTTGCATCTCAAGCAAGAAAAGTACTTTATTCAAGAGAAAATGATTTTTCTAATTGCTATATTGTAATGAAAACACCATCTAGAAGTTTTGATGATTTAGAGACAAATGATTGCATCGAGAAAGATATCCAAGTCGCGGAGGATTGCAAAATAACCAAAATGGATGATGAAGATGTTAGTATGTTAGGGAGGACCGCGAAGGCATACTTGAGTAGATTATATGTTCTACTTGAACATGATTATTAGTTTTTCAATGGCATTATAATATGAAGGTAAGTTGTCAACTATTAGTTTTGGTTCACTAAAGTCACCTTTCATAAGAAAATTGTGACACGACCTATTTATCCAATGTTTTGGTTCTTCTTGCCTTGCTTGTACTATTGTGATTTGAATTTGCAATCAATGGAAATAATTTACCTTTCCATCATAGTATATATCAATTCTTATATAGCTTCCATTATATAGCTTCCATTCATATCTTCTTCAATCCTTCCTTGCATAAGTGACCTGAGCAAACTAAATAATTACAATGCTTGTTGAAAGCAAAAGAAAATGGTTGAAAACAATTAACCAAACAAAAAGCGTTAATAAACATAAAATTTTCTTCAATTGTTTTGTGGATAAATATGTGCTTTAAAAATTAAAACCAAAATTTTAAACATTTAATCTAAGAAATTAAACATAATGAAGGATTTGATGTTGATAAGGTATAAACAATAAATATTGTTCATCACTTGATAATAGATTCATTATTTATAGAAGATAATAGTTTTATATATCAGCCTAATTACGATGTCTTTACATATAAAGCATTTGTAAAAAAAGAAAAAAGTTAATGCATTTGTAACTTATTTATACCAGCTAATGATATTCATAAATCAATTGACATTAACTTAGTATTCAAAGGATGTACAATTAATATCAAGAATTACTACGTAAAGATAATGCCATCGAGATAAAAGACAAACACAAGTTACCTATACTTCTATCCTTAATTTAAAGTGTGAACCGCATAAAATATCATCAGCTCTTGTAGCTTAAAAAGAAATAATGAGTTCAATTAAATATTAACTAGATAGAATTTTTTTTGCAGTATGCATACTCATTTATTTTTTTCAGACCATAAACTAATCATCCATTTATATCTTATGCAGCTAGCGAAAAGATAAATGTGAATTCAAAAATTAAAATATATTTTAAACTATTTGCATTCAAGGTACCACCATGGTACCGTCCTTATTGTTATTGTCTTCCCATATTGTAATATGAGCAAAGAAGTGTGAGCTTGTAATTTTAGTTACAAATGAGATTTGTGCTTGTTAGGTTCTCTTCTTTAAATTTAGCCAAAGCATTCAAATAAATAGACAAATATTGTTACAAGAATGTTTCTATTATTCTCTGTTTATTTCCATTATTTATGTACACAACGCATGCCTCACGCTGCTTGAAGTAGGCCATATGCTAAAAAAATATTGCCTTTTACGACAGATGTAGCCTTTTTTTATTAACTTTAGTTTTGATTGGTCTACGGTTTTATGGATTTCTTGTTACTTCCTGCTGCATTGGATTCAACTTTTACTTAATAATGGCCTGCAGTTTTTATCCTATATTTCCTTTGTTATCACAAATCCAAACAGTATCGTATTTTGTTTCATTTGCAAAAAAGAGATGTTTTCAAGCTCTGTACATACTTGCAACTAGAGAAAGACTGAAGAGGAATCCTAGAAGTATAATTTAGAGTAGAAGTATAATTCAAATAGCAAGTAAGAAGCTAGCCAATGTTTGCAATGAAGGGTAAGAACAAGTAGTTCATGCTAAAAAGACAGCTAATGCTTGCAATGAAGGCCAAGAACGAGCAGTCAATGCTAAGAAGCCAACAAGTGCTTGCAATGAAGGCCAAGAATGAGCAACCAATGCTAAATAAAGGTGAAGAACAAGCAATACATGATACAGAGCACATGGATTGTGAAGAAAGAGCTTTTTAAGAGAAGAAATACTCTTCTCAGAGAATGAAATCCCTTCTGACCTAAATGAGATGCTAAGATGGAAATTGGAAGAGCAAGTGAAGCTGAAACTACAAGTACATCTCAAAAAAGAGGCAGTGGTCTAACAAAAGGACCCACATTAAATAATCAAAGTCGAATTGAAGTTGAGTTCAATCATGTAGCCATACCAATAAGATGATGGTCTGTATACTTATCTTCTGTTCTTGGGCCGCTTGTGCATGAGCACATTCCATACACACTCAAAGATTGGAGGCGTCTATGTGATGAGTTAAAATTTGTTTTTTTGGAATCGATTCAAGTATGGACAAGCAAATAATTACCTCAGCTATATTGGATATGTGGTAGATTTATTTATTTATGCATTTACTTATATTAATGCCAGTACAAAGTCATATAGTTTGAGAATGCAATTTAGTAATAATCAATATGAAACAAAAAATCAAACTAGATGCATGTAAAATTATAGCAAACACACACACACATGACGGGAAATTAATTCATCAAGTTATATTGAAATGTATACCAACTAGTCAAATTTTTGTTGTATTCATTTTATATGGAGAACAAGAGACCATATTCATGTTTCTAGTGTGATGATCAAGTTAAAACATGTATTATAACAATGAACAAAACCAAATCAGGCTTGATATCATAAAATAGCATAGGTCCTAAGTGCTGCTACTTTAGACAGAACTACCAACAACTAAAGAATAAAAAGCTGGAACTGCTGTTTGGGCTATGCTAAATTTGTTACATTTTAATTCATAGAGATGAACAATGTAAGCTGCAAGAACCGTACTTTGGTACTAAAAATAACCAAGCAGTTTTTCCATTGACCTTTGCTTGATAAACTAGTTATGATGTTCAATATATAGTTTTAACTTTATCTGGTTATATCACAGTTTACCTTAATAATCTCCTGACTACTCCATAATATATTTGGTCTGAGAGCTTCATCTTCATTATCCGATGTCATGTTTTCAAAGCTATTAAGATAAATAAAAGAATAACTAAATAAATTATATAAAATCTAATAATTTCATTTAAGTCTTGAATCAAACACTTATTTGTCATAATACATCAAGTTATGGGGAGAAATCTAGTTCATTGACATAATGCATATTTCTATGTACTACTGTAGATTAGATTTAAATTGGAAGAGGATTGGCAAAGAAAATTCGTACTTCAACAAATAAGAACAATTTGGAGATCCTTAGAAGGCAAATTGGTAAGGTGGAGAACGGAGAGGAAAGACTTAAATTGAAATCTATCAACATAAAAAGCATGAACGAATGGATAAATTTTGTAAAGACGAACACAAGTCTGCAGTTTAAGGTAACATTAGGATATTTTTATAATAAAAATTATTTTATGATATAATTTATTTTAGTTGTGTCCTTGATGTGAAATTTATGGTTATGCTATAGATCTAGTTAAAACTTGTAGTCTTTATTAGTTTACTAATATATAGTTAAAAAACAAAACACTTAAGGCTAAGCTAATATGACATTGCAGACAAAATAAGTATATATAATATTGTGAATGATTTTAGAATATGAAATGTCTAATTATCACTATAATATTGGCTATTGTCCATACCAAATGATCATAATATTTTCATAATATCATTCTCTCTTTTATATATTATTTTCAATTTTGACATTGCATTTACATTTGAAAGAAAATATTATGTACTATTTTTTATAATTGCAAGAAAATCAATTTTCATGAAAAATCATCATGTTATTTACAAATTCATCGTGAGTAATGTTATGTATATTGCATTTGCTTATTTGAGTACACCATTTAAATTCACTTATTTGACTACATCATCTTTTTATACTTCCGGTTACTAAATTCTAACAACTTCTAGTATTTTCAGAAACGAAGTGAGAATATTCGGCCCTTAGGGAAAATAAATTCCACACACATCTGGTCGTAAGGGAATGGCTAGATTGATCGAGGACTTGGTTAGTTAATTAACTACAGCATTATTTAATGGTATTTAATACCTGTTAGTTTATTTATTTAATGTCATTTTAAAATTAGAAAAACCAAAGTTCAGACTCATCATTTTTAACAAGAGTTAATGTTTGGATTAAATCTCATGTTAAAAGAAATGGTGAACCAGTGACCATGGATGCTACAAATACTATTGTAAGAATTTTTTTTTTATTGTTATATTTAAAAATGTCTGAAACTATAATAATTTTACCATCGTACATTTTCTGTATGTATTTATTTATATTAGAGGTGATTAAAAATTTTGACAGCCTACCACATTTCAGCCATCATAAATTGTCAAAGGAGATGCTTTGCACATGTATGGGGACAAGATAAACCAGGACGGTTAAAGGCATTCGGAAGGTGTTGCACCTTAACCAAGCTAACTTTGTCTCAATCAAGATATTAAAAAAGTACCTCTGTGTCAATGAAAAATAGAAGAGTTGAAGAGTATGGTACAGATGCTAATGGACAAGAAGATAAAAATTTAAAAGTAATTTATATGTGTAAAATATAAAATGAGGGATATTTTGGTTTCTTACAAATTTAAGGACAATTAAAATATGTAAAACTATTAGTAAACTAAGTGATGATAAGACTGATGAGTAGAGAAGAAGTTTATTCACATCATAAAAGAAAAGATTTATTTCATTCAAAATTTAATTAACGTAATTATATTATAATTTATCAACCAATAAATAGCACAACTAGAGTGAGAACAAAATTATACTATAATTTATAAACCAATAATTTATATGTAACAACCTGAAATTTTTAGGCATTTAAAATTGGAATATTTAATTGATTTAAATATTTAAAATTTAATTTTTAACTTGAATTTCAAATATCACTAATTCTAGGATAATTAAATTATTGAATTAAATTATTGGAAATTGGGTAAAATGTTAAATCGGGTATTTTAAGCTCAACAAAAATAATTTGAAGGGTTATAAATTTTATATTGATAATACTGAAGGTAATAGAACTTTTATAATTGAATTTAAAAATATATTGTTCAGTTTTGAAAATATATCGTTTAAATTGACGTTTAAAATAGCCTATCGAGGCATAGTCTCGGATTTCGATGAAACCAGTTCCATTAGATCTGTAACAGTGTATTATTATCAAATTTTAATTTTCATAGTGTTTGGAGTTGTCCTGTGATCGTACGGTATATAAACGCGCTGAAATTTATAACGAAAGTTTAATATATAACTGGAGCCAAAAATCTATCTTCTCCATACGATCGAATTAGGACTCGAAACCTTTTCCATTGCGTTCGGAATAAGGGTATAACATTACGAATGCCTAGTGGCATGCCTCGATAGGAGTTCGAAATTTTAAGTTGCGTTTATCGAAACAATTTGAAATTCAATTAAAAATATATATATTTACATTCTCATACAAGCAAACTTCACCAGCTGAAATAAATGTCACGTCAGTGCTTTTTGTCTCCCCTTCAGAATACTATAGCTCATCTGCTACACGCGACCAGCTTTTTAAATTTTGCACACTAAAACATCTTTTCCTGTTCCCCCATTTCTTCTTTAAAAATGCAGACAGATTCACAAGAAATTGAAATGCTTCAGGGAAATCGAATAATCGCCAAACAAAATCGCATATCCCATTCCCCTTTCAAAAACTCATTCACGAATCCAATCGTTCGTGTCAAAATCTTTCTGAGCAAAATCATTCTTTCTCCTATTCCTTTTACTCGAACGAACTCGTTCGTATATAAAAAAAGAAAAAAAATCCCTCATTGAATATCAAATGGCGACTTCGTTTCGATCAATGGAAGGGAGGTGCGACATCTCCGATTCGTTGAATCGAAGAGGAGCAACCTCGTAGGGCGGCCAAGATTTTCATGTGTTCGGTGACTCAGGTGAGCGATGCGACCGAAGCAAAGGTGGAAGGCGCGGTGAGATTTAGCGGTGGCGGCACGAGGTCGCGTGGGCGACGCTAGGGTTTAGGGAGCACAGTGTTAAGCCGAAGCCGCGTGTAGCGAAGCTAGGTCAGGTACGACGCTAGTAGGGAAGGCGTGATGGTCAGGTCGAGGCGGCGATTTCTGGCCGGCGACAGTCAGCGATGGTCGCGGGGTTGTTCGCTGTAAGGTATAAATACTATACTTTTAATTTAATTTAATTTAATAATATATATATATATATATATATATATCAGAAAAAGGAACTACTGTTGAAAATATATATAGAGAGAGAGAGGTAAGATCTTGAAAAATGGAAATTTTAGAATGTTTGAAGAATTTATATGAAATTAGATTTTTGAATCTATATGGATTATTTTAGTATATATGGAGTTTCCAAAAAGAAAGAAGTGAATCTGTATTTTAATTTAAAAAGGAAATGAACTTGTATAAAAAAGAAATAATTGAATATAAACTATTTTAAGAAGAGTGAAAGAAAGGGAAAATTGGTTTAATTAAATTATTAGTTAATTGAATCTATTTAAGGATACTTGATTGTTCGATTATTTAGAATGTTAATAAAACCCCATAATGTTATACAAGGTCAAAATCGTGAAACCAAGCCGAGATGGAAATGGGTTGCAAATAAAATCAAAGGTGAGTAAATCTCGCTCAGATTGGATTATTGATTAGTTTAATCAGTTAAATTAAATTATTGGTTGATGGCTTGAATTGATCATTTATTATTAGTTTGAATGTGATATTATATATAGTAGTAGTGTGTGTGTGTATCGGAGTGATTGATATTCCCACATTAGATAACGGATGAGACCCTATACGACCCGCATAATAGCGGATGACCCTTTATACCGCAATATCCCTCCTCGAAGTGGGATTGGTATTTTTATGTTGTGCTAATATATGTGGATGTAGGAAAACAGGTTGGAGGGATCCAACTGGATTCCTCGAAAATATTGAAATTTATTTTCATAATCTATGATTGTGATTTATATGATAACATGTGATAGAATATGTTGAAAATTGAAGTTGTTGAATGTTTTGGTTTGATTGAATATATTTTGGATATTTTGAGATGTTAAAAGTAAAAAGTACTGGATTTTTGAAAAGAAAGAAAATGAAAAGAAAATGGGTTTCAAAGTAATTAGTTATGGTTATTTAAATTAAGTACTTTAAACCTTAAGTTAACTTAAACCTTAGAATTGGTAATGGCTAGGATAAATAAAATAATTTGAATTTAAAATTAATTAAGTTAAGGTAATTGTATATATGTTAGTTATTTACTTATTTCTAAGGTTTATTAAGGTAAATAAATAGCTGTAATTAGTTAATAGTTAATGATAAAATAAAATGATCTAAACCTTTAATTTATTAAAAGTCGTAAGTTAACAAAACTTGTTAATCCCAGATATTTAATTAGAGTAAAATAAAATGGTTTATAATTAGCTTAATGGTAACTAAATATGATTTCAAAATAACTAATTAATTTTGTTTTAGATAAATAAATGATTTGCGTGACTAGTTAATCTGGTTTAAGAATTGTTTAAATTTGGAATAACCTGAAAAGAACGGTTAAATATAAAATGTGAGATGGTTTACTTGAATAGATATTGTGATGGGATTTTTATGTGAAGGTTGACATCCTGAAATAGAATGGTTTTGTTAAAAACAACTTGGCTTAAAAGATGACGTTTGGATTCGAAGAGACCGAGATCGGATATCAGCGATATCCGGAACCACTTCGATTTAATAACTGCTTCAATCTTTACAGGTTTGGTTTGTAGAATCAAATATGCTAGAATTAAATAAATTCAGTCCGACTATTTTTGAATAATTAATGCGCTCAAATAATATTTTAAATAATGGATTAGCAACAAGTGTTGGTGATAGTAAGATAAGAACTCGTAATGTTGGAAGAGTTACTTAGATTTTTAAAGACATTTTCTATAACTTTTGTATTTCAAATTAAAGAGGTTTACTCATGCTGATTTCCAACCTGACTTGGGAGTTACTTTATTGTAATGCTTGGGTCAGACCGAGTATTATAGATTTTCATGTTAGGACGTTTTTTGGAGCTCAGGAGGCGAGCTGGGTGGCAGAGGCGTATTAATTTCCGCTGCATATTGGAGACTATCTAGATAGTACTCAGGGACAAGTTGTTACAACTGTCCAGATTTATTGTACTCTGATATATTGTATGTATATTGGCAGTTACAGCTTTCCTTTGTATAAATGTTGTTATTTTATATTATATTTTTTCCGCTGCGTTTGTGAGATTCTGATGTTGTTTCTATTTCTTCTTCTACCTCTTTCTACTTTTCCCTTACGGTCTGGTATTTTCGGCATTCGATTGCTCGGCATATAATACAACGGACGTATTGATGTGAACTTTCAGAGGTCGAAAAACCGGGTCGTGACATTTTGGACTCAGAGCTGAAAGGTTAAGTGAGAACCTTGGCTCTGGTGGGGATTACTCATTAGAGATAGGGTCAGTAGTACCCTAGAATGAGTTGAGCGTATTATATGAGAGCGTACTTGTTATTTTATTATATAATGATTTTAAAAACAGTTTTAAAAATGATTTTTATATAAGCTTAAATTTTGATATATAAAGAAGTAGTTTTTCTAATTATTATATGTATTAAAGTAATTGGTTGTTGTTATTAAAATTGAATAAGACTGTAAGATTTAAGTGGTAAAGCACGTATAACCAAATATAAATTTGGGTAAAGATTAACCTTGCAAATAAGCTAAGTAAAGATGGATTCAAACTTGTATTTAAATCCTAGAAATTCAATAGAATTTTCAAAGTGTTTGAAAATAAGTTACCCTAAATTATATTTTTCCAGAAAATTATTATAGAATATATGGATTCTAGTTATGATATTGGTTATTGGGTCTTTCTAAAGGGATGTTTATTTTAGAATAAATAATAATAGAACGTTATAAGCTAAATTTATAAGTGTGACTTAAAAATTAAAATGGAATCAAAAATGGATCTTAAGTGGGAAATTTTAAAATTTAAGTCCCGGAAAAAAAAACTAGTGAGCTTGTCAATTGGAATTGGATAAGAAATCGGGTTTAGAATTTTGAAAGTATGATTAGGAAATAATTAAATTCCACAAATTTATTTGTTTAAAAGATTAAACTCTCACTCGAACCTTGAAATAAGTTTAAGTAAGAATAATTTAAAATGAATATATAAATTTGGACTCAAAATTAAATTGATTAAGGACTTGGGTGTTAAATTAAATATTAAAGGTTAATTTGATTTAAAGGGTTAAATCGGTATTTGAAAACCAAACTCGATTATATATATAAATCGAGATGGTTTAAAATTTGAAAATGGAATTGGAATTAATTCAAAGGTGGAATTGAAATGAATTAATTGGAATTGTAATCGAAGTTGAATAAGTTTAAATTCAAATGAGAGTTGATTTGAATTAAAACGTAAATCGAAGCTAATTCAAATTGAATTGGAATTGAATCAAATTAAATGGAAGTGGAGATTTAAATTGAAAATTAAATTGAGATGGAGATTGGGAGATTGAACAAGTTTGGCTTTGAAACTATTTTCAAACAAATTATTTTAACATAAACCGTCTTAGATCTATTTTTCCAAGCTATTTACTAAACAAATCATTCTTTTAAAGACTCAAACTATCTTATAACAACATTTAACTATTCTACAACTATTTAACTATTTTAAACTATTCAAGCTATTTCTAAATTCAAACTGGTTAGAATGGAAATTCTTCATATTTAAACCATGGATCTAAATACGAATTGAATTGAATTGAAGTTATAACCCAAATGGAAATTGAAGCAATTTTGAAGTTGAACCAGAATCGGATATTGAAGAAAAAATGATTTTTGAAGTAAAAGACTATATTTTCAGAAATATGATGGTTTGAACTAAAGGAATGGATAGTACTATAACTGAAAATGCACTTTATAAAGAGTAAGTAATGTGGCAAATAACTTTATAAAAGAAGTTGAACTTGAATGATGAGTTGGCACAAATAAAGTTATATATATTTGTTATATATTAAAAACTTCCCTTATTGAAATTATAACCAAAAGAGGTGATCCTTGAAAGATAATTGAAATATAAAATGGAAATTATATAAGTATGAAATGATCAAGAAAATTATTCTAGTTGGAAGGATAAACTTATATATATATAAGAATGATTTTACGATAATGGAACTGGAAAAGGGTTTTGGAACTCACTGGTTTTTAAAGGCTTTTGGATTTTAGAAGAAAAATATTTGGATTTTGGAAAGCCAAGTTTGAGAATTATAGATTTTTGAGATATCGATTTTGAAGTTTATATGTGATACACATAAAGAGTATGATTTGAAAGATACTATATGTGTATAGTATAAAATGTTTTGAGAATGCTATGGGGAAAAAGGCACCCCCATTTAGAGTTGGAACTTATAGTAGGAGATCCACTGGGTGGTTCCGCCTTGAGCCCTAAGGGGGGTTCTAAATTTTGATCCCAGAGGATGTCCGGACTAACCTGTAGTTCCTGTGGATTGTGATTAGGGTAGCGAAAGTCGAGGGCGCTGGTCCCTACAGAGACAATGGGGTATGCTGTGATGGCAGAGTAACTCTAGTGTAACTACGATCTACCGCGTTTCAATAGCGTAAGTCAAGGGGCAGCGATTTCCTAAAGTTTACGTTTGATTTTGCTGGGAGAGCGACGTAACATCAGTAGATTGCGATCTATGTGGATAAAGCGAAAGTTGTGTGGCAGTGAGTGCATACAGGCTACATTGGGACTTGACTGATGTAGTCTGCGATCTATGTGGTGAAATTTCATTTAGCAGCGAAATTCGAGGGCGCTGATGCCTATAGTTACATGGTTTTTGCCATGATGGCAACATAACCCTGGGTGTAGCTGCGATCTGTAGTGGTTCCATGGTGAAATCGAGGGGGGCGGATGCTTACAGTTTTCTGTGGATTTCGCCGGGATGGCGACGTAATCATTGGGCTAAATGCGATCCATGGAGAGGGTAATGATTTCCAGAGCATTCTCACAAAAAAAAATTCAAGTATTTTCACTGGGTGTTGAAAACGGGCTTACTAAGTACGTATAGATTTTCAGTCCTGTGCCTGATCAACCTTTGACTAAATTTCTATGAAAACAAGGATGGACTTGTTGAGACACCGAGTTATAAAAAGTATTTTTATAAAGATAGTTTTGTTAATGAATAAAAATGAAACGTAAATCGAACACAAACAGAATTGGAAATTTAAGTTAAATGAAAATAGATATAAAAGCTTAAGTGGTAAAGTGAAAATAAATATAAAGAGTATATAAGATAATTATACTGGACTTAAGAAATGGATGGTGAAATTCTTTAGTAAATTTGGAGTTGAGAAATATACTAAGTTAATATTTGAATGAGGGTTTAATAAAAGTGGTAAAAAGGGATATTGTAAATAAGTGAATAAAAATCAAAATAAATGTGAAAGAAAAGAATTGATATAAATAATAATCAATTGGAAATTAATACATAGGATGTACGTATATTATTTTATCTGCATAGCGATTTGATCGAGATTCGAGCACAGAATTTCGAGACATTCATATCGAACCGAATTGGGATTTTTCACTCGATTTTCGACAGCGAACCCTAGATATGGATTTTTGATTGATCTTGAAATTCTCTATCATAGTATATGGCTATGCAAGTAGTATAACGGTTTTTGATCAAGAAAACAGATCTGAGTCCACACTAGAGAGTCGGGTGAACGATACTAGCTCGGAAGTGACTTTGTGTGATCGAGTGAGCGATCAGATTTGATATTTCGCATGGATGATATGTGTACATCGTATAGCTTAAGTAAGGAAAATATTGATAATTTTGTAAAGAAATGAATAAAATGGTTTGGAATTCTATGATTGGATATTACTGCTAAGCAGGATATACAGGTATTTAAAAGCAAAGGATAAATTGGTGTTTTTGATTTCAGAAGATAAATTGAATTGCACGACAAAAGGTATGTATTTCAAATTATCATATGAAATTTGATGATTTTCTGGTCTAGCCACTTGGTTTTTGTTTTCTTTTGAAAATTTAGGGACCGTAGAACCGTTTTGTAGTTGTGCCGAGCTAGCCGCGTAAAGGAGACGCCGGCGAAATTTTTTGAATTTAAGGAGTTAGAAAAATTTTGAGAAAATTTTGATAAGTTTAAAATTTGGTTTAAATTATAATTTGAATGGTTGAAGAAATAATATTGTTTGGAATCTAAGGATGAGTTTGGAAAGTTAGTAAGGGTCATAGTGTGTCTTTAATAAAAAAATGTTTTGGGAAGTTATTAAAAAAACTATTTGGCTTTAGGAAAATAGTTAATGAGTTGTAGGCCGTCCTTCTTAACTAGCAATTTCGGGGATGAAATTCTCTTAAGAGGGAAGAATGTAATAACCCAGAATTTTTAGGCATTTGAAATCAGAATATTTAATTGATTTAAATATTTAAAAGTTAATTTTTAACTTGAATTTCAAATACCACTAATTTTGGTATAATTAAATTATTAAATTAAATTACTGGAAATTGGGTAAAATGTTAAATCGGGAATTTTAAGATCGCTAAAAATAATTTGAAGGGTTATAAAATCTATATTGATAATATTGAAGGTAATAGAACTTTGAAAATAAAATTTAAAAGTGGTTTGTTCAGTTTTGAAAATATATCGTTTAAATTAAAGTTTAAAATAGCCTTTCGAGGCACAATCTCAGATTTCGACGAAATTGCAGTTCCATTGGATCCGTAGTAGTGTATTATTATCATATTTCAATTTTTATAGTCTCTGGAGTTGTCATGTGATCATACGATATATAAACCCGCCGAAATTTATATCGAAAGTTTAATATATAACCGGGTCCAAAATGCTATCTTCTCCATACGATTGAATTAGAACTCGAAACCTTTTCCATTGCGTTCGGAATAGCGGTATAACGTTATGAACGCCTAGCACCATGCCTTGATAGGAGTTCAAAATTTTAATTTGCGTTTATCGAAATAATTTGAAATTCAATAAAAAAATATATTTACATTCTCATACAAGCAAACTTCACCAACTGAAATAAATGTCACGTCAGTGCTTTTTGTCTCCCCTTCAGAATACTGTAGCTCATCTGCTACACGCGACCAGTTTTTTGAATTTTGCACGCTAAACATCTTTTCCTATTCCCCCGTTTCTTCTTTAAAAATGCAGACAGATTCACAAGAAATTGAAAAGCTTCAAGGAAATCGAATAATGGCTGAACAAAATCGCACCTCCCATTCCCCTTTCAAAAACTCATTCACGAATCCAATCGTTCGTGTTAAAATCTTTCTGAGAAAAATCATTCTTTCTCCTATTCCTTTTACTCGAATAAACTCGTTCATATATAAAAAAAGAAAAAAAAATCCCTCATTCAAAATCAAATGGCAACCTCGTTTCGATCAATGGAAGGCAGGCGCGGCGTCTCCGATTCGTTCAATCGAGGAGGAGCAACCTCGAAGGGCGGCGATGATTTTCGTGTGTTCGGTGACTCAGGTGAGCGGCGCGATCGAAGCAAAGGGGGAAGGCGCAGTGAGGTTTAGTAGCGGTCACACGAGGTCGCATGCGCGATGCTAGGATTTGGGGAGCGCAGTGTTGAGCCGAAGCAGCGTGTGGCGAAGCTGGGTTAGGTACGACGCTGGTAGGGAAGGCGCGGTGGTCAGGTCGAGGTGGCAATTTCTGGCTGGCGACAGTCAACGTTGGCCGAGGGGTTGATCGATGTAAGGTATAAATACTGTACCTTTAGTTTAGTTTAATTTAATATATATATATATATATATATATATTTCAGAGAAAGGAATTACTCTTGAAAATATATATAAATATATATAGAGAGAGGTAAGATCTTAAAAAATGGAAATTTTAAAATGTTTAAAGAATTTATATGAAATTAAATTTTTGAATCTATATGGACTATTTTAGTCTATATGAAGTTTCCAAAAAGAAAGAAGTGGATATGTATTTTAATTTAAAAAGGAAATAAACTTGTATAAGAAAAAGAAATAATTGAATATAAACTGTTTTAAGAAGATGAAAGAAAGGGAAAATTAGTTTAATTAAATTATTAGTTAATTGAATTTATTTAATGATACTTGATTGTTCGATTGTTTAGAATGTAAATTAAACCCCAAATGTTATACAAGGTCAGAATCGTGAAACCAAGCCGAGATGGAAATGAGTTGCAAACAAAATCAAAAGTGAGTAAATCTCACTCAGATTGGATTATTGATTAGTTTAATTAGTTAAATTAAATTATTGGTTGATTGCTTGAATTGATCATTTATTATCAGTCTCGATGTGATATTATATATAGTAGTATATATATATTGGAGTGATTGATATTCCCACATTATATAGCGAATGATACCCCATGCACCTCGCATAATAGCGGATGACTCTTTATACCGCGATATTCCACCTCGAAATGGGATTGGTATTTTTATATTGTGCTAACATCTGTGGATGCAGGAAAACAGGTTAGAGGGATCCAACTAGATTCCTCGAAAATATTGAAATTTATTTTCATAATATGTGATTGTGATTTATTTGTTAACCTATAATAGATTATGTTGAAAATTGAAGCTGTTGAATGTTATGGTTTGACTGAATATATTTTGGATATTTTGAAATGTCAAAAGTAAAAAGTACTGGATTTTTGAAAAGAAAGAAAAGGGAAAGAAAATGAAAAGAAAATGATTTTCAAAGTAATTAATTATGATTATTTAAATTAAGTAATTTAAACCTTAATTTAACTTAAACCTTAGAATTGGTAATGGCTAGGATAAATAAAATAATTTGAATTTAAAATTAATTAATTTAAGGTAATTGTATGTATGTTAATTATTTATTTATTTCTAAGGTTTATTAAGGTAAACAAATAGTTGTAATTAGTTAATAGTTGATGATAAAATAAAATGATCTAAACCTTTAATTTATTAAAAGCTTTAAATTAACAAAACTTGTTAATCCTAGATATTTAGTTAGATTAAAATAAAATGATTTGTAATTAGTTTGATGATAATTAAATATGATTTGAAAATAATTAATTAATTTTGTTTTAGGTAAATAAATGATTTGTGTGACTAGTTAATCTGGTCTAAGAATGGTTTAAATTTGGAATAACCTGAAAAGAACAGTTAAATATAAAATGTGAGACGGTTTACTTGAATAGATATTTTGATGGGTTTTTTATGTGAAGGTTGACATCCTGAAATTGAATGGTTTTGTTAAAAACAATTTGGCATGAAAGATGGCGTTTGGATTCGAAGAAACCGGGATCGGATATCAGCGATATCCGAAACCACTTCGATTTAATAACTACTTCAATCTTTACGAGTTTGGTTTGTAGAATCAAATACACTGGAATTAAATAAATTAAGTCCGACTATTTTTGTGTAAGTAATGCGCTTAAATAATATTTTAAATAATGGATTAGCAACAAGAGCTGGTGATAGTAAAATAAGAACTCGTAATGTTGGACGTTAGATTTTCAAAGACGTTTTTTACAACTTTAGTATTTCAAATTAAAGAGGTTTACTCACGCTAGTTTCCAGCCTGATTCGGGTGTTACTTTATTGTAATGCTCGGGTCAAACCGAGTATTACAGATTTTCAGGTTAGGATGTTTTTGGAGCTCAGGAGGCAAGCTGGGTGGCAGAGGCGTATTGATTTCCGCTGTGTATTAGAAACTGTCTAGATAGTATTCAGAGACAAGTTGTTACAACTGTCTAGATTTATTGTACTCTGATATATTGTATGTATATTGACAATTACACTTTCCTTTGTATAAATGCTGTTATTTTATATTATATTTTGTTCTACTGCGTTTGTGAGATTTGATGTTGTTTCTATTTCTTCTTCTACCTCTTTCTTCTTTTCCCTTACGGTCTGGTATTTCCGGCATTCGATTGTTCGGCATGTAATACAACGGACGTATTGATGTCAACTTTCGGAGGTCGAAAAACCGGGTCATAACATTATTTGTATAATTATATTATAATTATACAACCCTCAAGTTAGGGCAGTGGTTAGGACATGCGATGCTCATCTTAAAGGTCGAGGGCTCAAACCCCACCAACTACATATCCATGTGAATTACCTGAACTATGTGTTGTGGGTTCGGTGCATACTTTCTTAGAGTTTACAAGCAAAGTTTGGTTCTCTAAGTCTTCAAAAAAAACAAAATTTATATAAGACGAAGATACCGTGATCCATATGAGTTGCGCAAGAATATTAGAGGAGACCATCTAAGTTTCTTTATAGATGTTGCCAGTAAATTTTGAGTTGGGTGTATTATTTATCACTGCTGAACAATAATAGATAAACAAATCTTCTCAATGTTACTCATCTCATACATTAATCATTACTCGGTACTTTACTTCTTCCTACCATATTTTAATCAATGCACTGAATCAAGATTCACTTTTAGTAGAGTAAAAACACTAAGCATGGCACTAGATTTAGCTGGTATAAGTTATTGTAATGGCTAATGCTAGGACAACTATATCAGTCTACAATTAAACTGGTTATTCATGGTGGTTCTTTAAGAATACAAACAATGTATGTTTATGGTGGAAATAAAATGCAGCCATCATTCTCCATTGATCTTGAACTAGCAAATCATAATTTGTAGTTTGCATGCCTTGGGTCTGAGAGATTAGTAAGGTCAAGATATAAAATGTTAGCGAAATTATTAGTAAACTAATTGCCAATGTAATTGATAGTTATTTGTGACTTAATTGTGCATATCCACTTAAATGCTCCTAAGATTAAAATATCATAATATTAGTGCTTTAGCGTAGGGTAAAGAAAGTTCGAAATAAGGGAGCACACCTGAATAGGTAAAAACAAAACTATATTATTGAAAAAACAACATTTGGATTTTAGTTTTTGATCCAGTAATTAATATAATTTTTAATTAAATAAATATAGAGTAATGACAGCGTATGTTCACTGTTGAATTGGATGGAGCTTCTGAAGTTGTTGTCAAAGGGAGAGTGTTGGTATTAGACCAAATGCTTATAGCATTGTTATAGATCGCGTGGTTAAACCAAATGTTTATTTCTGGAGGTCTACACCTGACATGTTACTATTAGTAGACGCTGAGAATAAGGTAGTAGTATGGCCAGCTAATTGCATTAACATGGCACTGTGAGGACACTTGAATGAAGTTAGTATGGTAAATTTTATCATTCACAATAATCACGTAGGTCTTCCTCAAATTTAAGTTAGAAATAAGTCATGTACATTACTTTCACTTAATTACTAAACCCTTTATTTACACTTCTTTTTAGAGTAACAGCAGTGCCCAAGACCAAAATGCAAGATTTACGGTTGGAATGAGGGTGAGGGGTACATGCCAACGGAATAATCTGCAGCAGTGATCAAAACATATTGTTAATGCTATTCCGCTAGGTCCGTCCACTATTGTGATTTGGGTGGGCAATGTACAAAGTGAAGATGCTTAGTTGGGACCACAACTGATATGTCGTGGCGACCCACAACTGATATGTCGTGCATTAAAGATGTAGTTGGTAGGAATGTAGCATGGCCAAAATCAAAAGTTGAAGTTGATAAAGAAGATGGAAATGGTGCGACTTCTTTTCCTAGAACCACATCCAAAATCTTGAATAAACCACAACAAGCTGTAAGTAAATATTCAACAGTTTATTTTATGAAGTTTTTTTTTACCATAAATTAGTTTTTGCACCATTGTCTTCTTCTTCATCTCTTTTCTTTTTTGCTTTTTTCCTTTTGTTTGAAATTGAATTTGAACTTGAATAATTTAGGAGAGTTTGACAAGCACCTTTGTCTAAGTGGTTAATTGATTCGGCTTTGGTGCAGAATGTCACAAGTTCGAAACTTGCTTTCGAACATTTATTTGTCCCAATGATTTGTTGTATATAAAGTACCAGTTCAAAAAAAAATTAGGAGAGTTTAATGCACTGTAGTTATAGTTGGGAATAGAGATGTTTGGTTGAGTTGTCTGTATGGAGAGTAGGGAGAAGCAACTGCCAATTTTTAAAAGATACCATTGAGATTTAAGTTGGATCGAAGCTTGAATTTAGAAAATAAGTTTTAATGGTCTTGGTCAGCGATACATGATGAATGAAGAAACGTTGACCGGATCTTCTTTTTCTCATTTATACGATTATGGTTCTTGTGTGTCAATATTGTTACCTTTTTCTATAGGTTTGTTGTATAAACAAATGAATGAAATACCTAAAGTAGCAAATGGGTGTGAATTATATTGTGATTTCGATACAAAATCTCATAGAATGAAAGAATTAATAAAGCATGCTCATTGTAGCACTTTAGCACTTGAATTTCTTAAAACAAGACGAGGTTTAATTTCTTACCATATGCAGTAATGCATGACGGAATCACTTTATTAGATATTTAATGTATCTGTGATTGAGGACAACTGCATTATTTAATAATGCATAGAAAAAATAAAGTTTAATGTATTGCATTAACTTAGACTGTATGAAAATATAAATATTGTATATATATTCGGTATTTATGTATATGTATATATTCTGCACAATAATCCATTTTTTGCCAGTTGATTGTAAAGTCAACAAACTCATTTCTTCCTGTTTTTAATCTAACAGCATTTCGAGCTAATATGGCTACTAAAATCAAATTGTTTGACACAAAATAACGTTAAGACCAAATTACATTTATTATGATCAACCACACACTAACTAATATTCATTTGCAAGTTAGCTTGTATGCATGTTTGACTGCTTTTCCATTTTACATTAAATAGCACAAAATTATTCGATAATAATCATATATATTTAACCATATTGATTCACTTGACAAGAACCTGTGGATAGATGTTTAAGATGAATTATATATTTATTTTGATCATTCAAGTAATATATTTATATATAATGCTAGGATCTTGACTTCTAAAACATTCATGCATAGAATGGGATGATAATTTGGTTCTATCAGGTATGTTGTTGAGTCCCTAAAAAGGTTGGTTCTATTAGGTAATATACTTCGGCATTTGATGGCTTATGTAGAACATTTAACATTAATGCATATATTACTTTGCTAAGTAATTTCATGCCTGAATTTGAGATATTCCTTAAGTTATAACTATCGCATGTTTAGCTGGAGTTGTTCAAACAAATACTACGTATCTGTATAGACAACTCATATATCTTTTAGGTTAAATCTTTCCATTCTTGAATTACCATTACTTGCCTGAATGTACAATTTTGGTCTCAATGTTGTTAAGTTAATTTTGGATGGTATATTGACTAAATTATTTGTCCTATCTACTTTTTGTCGGCTTATCCCATAATAGCATTAGCCTTTTCTTTTGCACGCAAATTTGGTTGTTCGTTTGGACACAATTTAAACTCGGTACTGATATTGGTGGTATATATTGATTTTCTTGTGTTCTTCAAACAAACTGAGTTTAAAATTATAGAAGTAATGCGTGCTCTAATTAATAGTCAGCACATTTGAATTAAGTTTTAATTTTCCCTAAGTTTGATTATTTATTGGCTGCTCTGCAATTATTTGTTCGCCGCTCTGTAATAATTTTTCCTAGGTTTCAATTTTCCCCTGGTTTGAATAAAGTCTTGACGTTGATATAACTTGAGTCTCATTATTGACCATTACTGTGTACAGGTATATCAGCTTTCCAAAGAAACGATCAGCATCGGCATTAGTTATTTATGGTACTCGTTAGGTAGTTCGGTCGTTTATTGTATTTGTTTAGTTCAACTATTTATGGTACTTCAGCTCCAGCACTATTATGGCATTTTGTTTATAGTTGTTCGGTTGTGCAAATTTCTCTATGTATGAATTGTACGTTAACTTCTTGTCTTGAAACAGCTGTATTTATGTATGGTTATATACTACTTGTGTATCTACGTACGGTTATGTACAAGTTGTGTATCTATCTACCTTTACGTACTAGCTGTGTATCTATATACGATTATGTACTGGTTGTGTTTATGTTAGTACAGTTTATGTATTTTGTGGTCGACTGAATGTGATACTCATATAGCTATTTGTTGGTTTCATATCGAACTATCTATTATTACGGTATAATATAAGCTATGAACAAAGTTAATTGGAGAGTGAATGAGCTAGCAGAGCATGTGAAAAACGAATAGAGCATTATTATTTTTAGAGCATTTAGAAAATGCTACAAAAATAATATGCAGTAAAAAAGGCTACCAAAACATATAGTGGCGGAAAAACGCTACAAAAAATATATAATGCCGATGAAACACTACAAAATATATGTGGAAGGGTTTAATAAATGCAGTTGTATGGTTTGAGTTTAAATTGTATCCTCTATTACAGCGTTTAAAAAATGCTATAAATATTTTATAAGTAGAATAATAACTTTTGGGTGCATTTTCCATACGCTACAATAAATATTTATAGCAGCGTGCATCAGACGCTGCAATAAAGTAAACGCAACAGAAGATCATAGATTTCTAGTTGCGTGTTTTTTCGCCGCGTCCTCTAAATCTATGATAAGTTATAGTTGTGTATTTTGTGCTCCATCAAAAATACTTTTTGATACAGTGAATGCGTACAAGTATGCAACAATCTAATGTCGCTTTCTGCATAAACCGATTTACCAGGCTGTTTATCACAAGGAAGAATAATGAAAAAAACTTTAATTTTGTTAAAAATAGGCCATTTATCACATGTCTCAACCCTTAAATCTTCTCAACCTTAACACAACAGGAAATCACAACGACCTACTCAAACACTAACTCGGCTGACGAGGATCTTGCTTCCTTGAACCTGTAGAATAATCATATTGCACAAACACTGATCAACACAATGGATGGAACCGTTGCGGCAAAGACACATGTAGAAATAGACGACATTAGCGATCTCTATGTTAGCACTCCAAATAACAATAGAAACTCCATCCAAAATTATGTCAGAGCCATCAAACACACATAACCACATCAAATTCAGAAACGAGACGAAAAAGGAAAATAAGAGTGATTGATAACACACAAAATATGAACAACCCAAAGGACAATAATGCAATCTCTAATCCTGCATGGGAGCAGTTTGCAGCCTACTTAAAAGTTAAGGATAAAAAGCTTAAAAAGTCAAAAAAGTGCACTATAAGTCCAAGCAGCTCCGATTCTAGGAGTAACGCAACTGATTAATGTCACTATTAGTGTGGAACGTGGGGCGACTCAACTCCCTCGCCAGAAAGCAAGATGTTAAGCAATGTTTCCTATCCTTTAATGTAGATATTTTGGGTTTGGTAGAATATAAGCTATCAAATGATAACCTGTCGCAATTTTTTACATCCGTTAATAATGAGCGAGCAATTATTCATAACAATGAGTGTGATAGAAGAGGCATAACTATGGTGATGTGGAATAGAAGCTCATGGGAAACTACTATGGTCTCAATATCAAATCAACATGTTCGTTGCATATTAATGAATATAGGAGGTTTCAGATGTCTACTTTCAATAATACATGCTAAACGCTTACTAACTGAAAGAGAACAGCTATGAAAAACATATTTGATGATGATGCATAAAATTCTCTGCCATGAATATTTGCTGGAGATTTCAACTGCACACTAAATAATTGTGAGAGAGTAACATCAAATATCTCATTAACCAATGATAATGATTTCTGATCCTTTGTCGACACGATAGGTTTAAAGGAAGTGAAGTTTAATGGTAATTTTTTTTACTTGAAGAGGAAGTATGAAATTTTCTTTATACACTAAAACAGATAACGTTTTGGGAAATCTTGAACTATTTTTGAAAATCCCAAAAATAAATGCTACGTTGTTAAATCACTCATCTAGTGATCACTCCCTTCTCTGCATTATTTTTAATAATCCCATGGAAGAAGGCAAAAATTAAACCTTTTAAATATTATAATGCATAGCCACTTCAAAATGGATACAATAATAGCATTGAAAGTTGCTTTACAATAAGCATTCCAGGTAGCCCAAAATATAGATTCACAAATTCAAATGAATCAAGAACTGCTTAAAGGCTTGGAATAGCAGTCGACAGATCGTGATGATATTAGAGAAATGAATAAATCAATTTACCTTCAGATGATAGAAAACCCTCGCAACGCAGAATTAATACGGACATAGAAGTTAAATTTACAATTGCTACAATCAATGTGTAGAAGCTATGGAAATACAACAAAAGGCAAAGATAATCTAGCTTATTAAGGAGACCAGCCTACAAAAAGTTCTCACTCCAAAATGATTGGCAGGAAAAACAAACCAATATTCAAAATATTATAGGTAAATATGGACAACCAATTATGAACTTTCAAAATTTGAAAGAGGAGGCAACTGCATATTATACAAAGCTATATAATTCTGATGTAGCTGAAAGCCATATAATAGATTAGAACATAAATTGCAAACACATGATATCTGCAAATGCTAATGGAAAACTTCTAATGCCTATTAGTATGGAGGAATCGAGGAGCGCGACATTTTGAATAGACGACAATAGAAGCCCAAGTACCGATGGTTTCAAATGCAAAATTCTACAAGTACCACTGGGAACAACTTAAGGAGGAAGTGCTTCCTACCATGAATTTTATATTTGAAAAATGGAAGTTTACAAAAGAAATAAATCATTTTCATTACTTTAGTTTCAAAGTCTCCAAACATTAGCAATATCAACGACTATAGGCCTATACCCTGTTGCAACGTATTATACAAAATATTAACAAATCTAATCTGTAACAGGATGAAAGACCCGATGAACGATTTCATATCTCCTAACCGAAACACTTTTATTTCAAGTAGAAACATTATAGAGAGTTCATTGCTGGCTTATGAAATGACAAGGAGTGTTAATAGGAAAAATAACAAAAATATGTGCATGAAAATCGACCACCATAAAGTGCGTGACAAGATAAACAGGAAATTTAAAATACAAGCCATAAAAAAAATGGTCTTTCCCCCTCAACTCACATCCCTCATTAAATGATGTACATCTACATCCACTTTTTTCTATCATCATCAATGACACTACTTATGGTTTTATTCAAAGTAATCGAGGAATCAAATAAGGTGATCCTCTTTCCCCGTACTTATTTGCAATTGCGATGGAGTATACATCAACGAGGTTGGAAGGTGAGTAACTGCAATGTAATTTAAGCCCATCTTTCAACACAAATCCAATGCAAACTCACTTGATTTATATAGATGATTTGCTTATGTTTTCAAAAGCAACCATAGAAAGAACTATTTCTTTCAAAAAGGTACTAAATGGCATGGAAAGATACATAGGCCTAACTGTTAACATCTCTAAAGCTGTAATATTTTTCGGGAACAGTGTAACAATTAAGGAGCAAATCACACAAATACTTGGTGCACAAAGTGATAGCTACCCATTAAGTGTCTAGGAATGCCCTTATCATAAAATAAAGTAAAAATAACAGATTTTGGGGCCTTATTAGATGAAATTAATGGTAGAATGGACTCATGGAGTAGCAAAGTTTCTTAATACTGGTGGTAGATTGGATCTTATTAAGACTACAATATGCCCTTTCGTTCAATTAAATGCAAATTTGTCAAATCCCAAAAACCATTCTGGAAAAAATTGATCAACGATGCTCCAATATTTTATGGAATGGAAAACATCATAAAATAAATTGGAAAACCATCTGCAAACCAAAATCAGAAGGTGTATTAAGCTTGAGAAATATGGAGGAACTCCAACAATCGTTTGCTGTAAAATTGGTCTGGTGCTATATTAATCAAAACTCGTCGTGGGCAAAATGGATTCACAACAGATATTGCAAGAACAAAAATTTTATGATAGCCAAACTAGAAAACAATGCTTCATTCACATGGAAATTAATGTTAATAAATAGAGAGCTGTGCATTAAGCTAATGTATAGAAAAATCGCAAATGGCAGAAATTCAAGTTTATGGTTTGACCCCTGGATAAATGTGAAATCTTTAGCAAACACGCTTAGATGGTCATACATGGCACTATTTGACACCCACAACTACACCGTGAATAACATAATCAATCAAAATGAATGAGATTTCACAACTATAAATTTTCCAGGGCGTATTTGTAACTCAATCCAGCAACTTAGTATTCACAATGATGATAACTATGACGAATGAGTATGGAAAGTAAATAAAGGATATTTTTTCGCTCAAATTGGCTTAGGAAGCAACCAGAATTAGGAGGAGCATTTTCAACGGTGTGAAAAGGTATGGAATCAGAACTGCTCTTTGAAATAACTATATATTTCGCAGTTTTAAATAGACTTCCTACAAAAGACCGTCTCCGACAATGGACAAATGTAGAAAATGCAACATGTAACCTACGTGTCAAGTAAGCACCTGTTTTTCAGTTGTAGATATTCAATAATATATGGGGCAAGATGAATTCTAAGCTAAAGATGCAACTTGTAAATATGAATAACCATGACTTGCTATCAGCTAATTGAAAATTATGCCAACTCCAATCAATAACGAAGTATCCAAAAAAATGTAAGAGACATCGTTACAAGTTGAAGAGCTTACCAGAGTAGACCAGATTTAAATTGATTCTGGTGGACATAAAAATCTAACCGTCCAAGTTAAGAGATAATATGGAGGATTAGCCATAATTGACTTTATGTGTCAAGATTAATGATGAGCCAAGAGGTTTTTGTAGCTATAGATAATATAGAATTGGGGTAGTGATGTAACATAATTATGATAAGTGGAGGAGCACAACATCAATTGTTAGGAGAAGAAGGAATCATTTCTTGATCGTCGTAGTAGCTGTTGTAGTTCTAGGGTTCAATGAAGTGCGGTGGAAGTTAATGTAGTAGTCAGTTTATTACTGTGCAGGTCTTGTTGGGTTAGGTAGTGGATAGATTAGCATCCATATAAGGTTTTTTGTAGTAGAATATGGTGTTTTCTTTCTTATTTTGGGTGTTACTGTCTCTTGTAACACACTTATCTTTAGTTTGTTAATAAAGCGCCTATTTCTAAAAAAATTGTAGATTGAATAAAGAAGTGCTTGGAAATTATAAAGCATCTCAATAGTTTTAGAAATCTCCACTCCTTAATTTTCTTCGATTTTTATAGATCCATGTAAATTATCATTTTACGGTTATAAAAAATGTTGCAATATTATTTCCTTGATTTTACATTTACACACCTAGAATTTTTATAATTTCTGCGGTTATTTTACGAAGTTCTCATCATTTTTCTCTTATTATTTTACATTCAGATTCATATATCTAAATCAAATAAACATTATAAATTTACACTATATAAATAAATAAATTCAAGTAACTGTTTTCAATAATTTGTCAAATAATTTCCATAAAACGACAATTTTAAATTTGTATACGCTACAAGAACGACACCTGATAGCGACGGCTTTTAGCCGTCGCCGTCCGTCTCAAGCTGTCGCTAACGACGCTAAATGTCTTCGCTATTTACCTCGTCGTCCAATAGAATCGCGACGGCTTTAGCGACGGCTCCGTCACATAAATAGCGATGGCTCGCGGCTGCAAATATGCCACGTGGAAATTTTCCAACGTCTAATGGCCGTCGCTAGCCGTCGCTAATCTGAACAAAATAGTCGTCGCTAATCTGAACAAAATAGCCGTCGCTAATCTGAACAAAATAGCCATCGCTATACTGAACAAAATTCTGTGCACTTGCACAGCCCATATACACTTCAAACAATAACCATCAAATACCATCATCACAGCCACTATACACTATATTCATCACCTATAACCATCATATATCCATCATATAACATCACTATACATTCAAATAATATAAAATCCAACAAAACCAAAAAAAATCATATACAATCCCAACAACAATACATATCATGTCAACCAATACAAGTCATCAAGATATGTACATAGTTTCCCAACCAAAATGCGTAAATAGTTTTCCAACCACAACTACAAACCGTTAACCCAAACAAACCGTTAACACAACTACAAGTCATCAAAATATGTACATAATATCCCGAAATATATATACGCCAAACCAACCAAAATATGTATATACCAAACTGTAATATGAGCAAATAAGCATACCTACTCCTCACCATCGCTGCCATCCTCTCCAGGCATCCTCCCATGCTGTTGCAAATAACCTGCAATCCGCTCATCCAACTGTTGCTCGAAGAAACTCTTCCTCCAATCATTTATTTCATCCACTGTTTTCTTCAACTGAGCAATCTCATCTTCTTGCTGAGACCTCCTGTATGCACTTTGCAATCTCATCGCCTGTAAAATAGTTCATAATTATTTATATATCAGTATATATATAATATTATTAAAATTATTTAACTATTCATATGCATGTGTAAATTTATATATTAGTACATGTCAAAATTTGCCTCCAGATTTCCATAGCAATACCGCACATTGGTCCGAGAAGGCGGGTCAATAATAGCATCCCAGATATTGTTCGCCTCCTCTAGCGTAAGCTCTTCCCGACCAGTGGACCGTGCTACCCGAGCCCGCTCAGCTTCGTACCTCTCCTGCGATTACAAACAATTGTTTTACACGATAAAAACCGAATTTCAAGTTTTTGAAAATAAAATAAGACAAAATATTGTTATTAACAATAAATTAGTTTACCATTACGGATTAGGATTTGTCATCCGTCCACTCGTACGAAACATTGTCTTCTTCATCAGTCCTCTCCACGGCATGCGTCACTTTGAACAACTCGGCCATAGTGGGCTCGCGGTTATATTACGCGGCCTGAAAATATATAAATATTATTGCTAATCTGATTATAAAATATTTTAATAAAATGTAGACACAATTTATAAATTTAATTACCAGCTCTCTCTTATGCTTCTGGAGGGATTTGGAGCCACCACGGTGTAATGCAGGATTTTTATTCCTATTAGCCCGGTTCCGCGCAGATAATTCCTACAAATTAAGATAAATTATCACGTATATATATTGCGAGATTTATATTAGATTTAAATAACAAAGCAAACATATATTACTTACTTTTGCTGCCGGAGTGTCCCAAAGCCGAAGAAAATCAGTCCATACACCGTCACCCATCCAGTTTGGCTTTTTGCCTGAATTCTTAGCCTTGGACAATGTATCCCTATAATTTTTCCTCATTCTTTTGTTCCAGTGACTTAAGAAAACGTCCATGTCGTCAGGGTCAACGCGGACTGCAACCTGTAAATTAAAATTATTTTAAGTTATATAGATTATATTAATTTACAACTGAAATTCAAACTACTACTTACAAGTAAATCTTCTTGTATTGCGTTCTTGACATGATGGGGGATGTCGTCCCAGTAAGGCCAACAACCATCCATCCAGCTCTGAAAAGCCTTCCTCGAAACCTGTAGAATATAACCTGATGGCTCCACCTCAAAGCACCTGCAAAAGTTATGATATACATGTTTAGTGGATTTTAAAACTTATACTTTAAATATAATTGATACTTATCCGGCACTTTTCAGAACAACTTCTGCCATCGGACGTAAGTCCGATGCAGTGCCACTACCACCTGCATCAGGAGATGGGGATGGCGTGCCTGTCATACTTCGTCTCCTGCCAGACATATCTACTATAGAAAAACAATGTCATCACAGAACAATTATATAAATTCACTACTACATAGCATGTTTCAATCACTTTCACAAAAACAATTATAAAAATTTACTAGTACAAAGCATGGATACAAATTAAATAAATGATCATCACAGAACAATAATAGAAATTCACTACTACATAGCATGTTTCAATCACTTTCACAGAACAATTATAAAAATTTACTAGTACAAAGCATGGATAAAAATTAACTAAATGATCATACAAAACAATTACAGAAATTTACTATTATATAGCATGTTTCAATCACTATCACATAACAATTATATCAATAACGATCAGTCTTCATCGTTTTCTGGTTCAGACTCAGTCTCGTATTCTATCGCATTTTCTTCGGTACTTTCGAATGCATCAAATAAGACGTTCGATTCATCATTCAAAGGCCCTACATCAATATCATCAGTTATTATTATTTCTATATTTGGTTCAAGATCGGCTTGATATGCCGCTTCATCTGGAATATTATTTCCATCAAACGTAAACCTTGGTTTTGTTTTGAAAACAGCAGACCAATCCGCTTTATCTCTTTTCAAAGATGGATACGGAGCAAAATAAACTTGTAACGCTTGTTTGGCTAATACAAAAGGATCGTACTTATAGTAGTGTGATGTATGCCTTATTTCAATAAGTTTATACTCTTTATGCACGTTGATTCCAAAACCAGGAACGTTACAGAACCAATTGCACTTAAATAAAAAAAACATTTTCTAAAGGTTCAACATAATATGTCAACTCTAGAATCTGTGTTAAGACGCCGTAAAAATCTTTTAAATGCTCATCTGGATCATCACTGCCTTTGACAAATACCCCGCTGTTATATGTTAATTTTTCAGCCCCGTAATCTTTTGTGTTGAACTTAAACCCATTGACGAAGAATATTGGATAAGTCTTCACATTTCTTTTCGGTCCAATCGCAAGATGTCTTAAGCCTTCATTAACGACACAATTTCTTGGCTCATAAACATAGTTCAAAAACCATTTGGCAAATTCTTTACTGAGATCGCCAGATGGATACTGTGATTCGTAGATACTGCATATATGTAATATGTGTTATAATTATTATGTACGTACAAGTAAATTACAAGTGAATTAATTATTACCTGACAAATGGTGCGACTTCGACACAATTTAAAAGAACATATGTGTGTGCTGCATGGTGGTCTCTATCGTCCAACCATATTTCCACACATTTTCCACCAGGTCTACCATGTTGTCTAAAAATAGATAACATTGTTTGAGAAGAATTTTGTTTAACGACTTCCTCATTTCGAGGAACAGTTCCAAACGATAAGTTCACATCGTCCTTGAAGTAGTGAGAGAAAAAATGAGGCTTCTTCTTCAAGATACGATTTGCATATCGAACCCTCAACTCGGGCTTTTTGTCGAATCTTCTTCTTCAGATGATTCAAGTACCTATTAAGATATTTATTACATATTTAGATATACAAATTTGAATTTGAAATTGACTTGAACATTGCACATGGTAATTTACCTCTCAAACGGATACATCCATCCATATTGCACAGGACCTCGAAGAAGTGCTTCGGATGGAAGATGAATAGGTAAATGCTCCATTACATTAAAGAAACCAGACGGAAGTATTTTCTCCAGTTTGCGTAGCAATATGGGTATTTCTACTTCAAGTTTACGTATACGATCCACCTTTAATGTTGTCGAACAAAACTGTTTATAAAACAAACATAACTCTGTTATAACGTTCCATACTTTTACGGGCAACAGTTCTTTGAAAGACACGGGTAGTAAATATTCCATCATGATATGATAATCGTGACTTTTCATCCCATTCAGTTTACTATTTTTGAAGTCAACACATCTGCGAAGATTGGAAGAAATCCCATCGGGAAATCTTAATTCTTCCACCCACTTTAGCATGAGTTTTACTTTCTTATTGTCTAGCTCATAGCATGCTTTCGATTTTTTATTGTTATTATGCTTCATATGAAGTTCTGGGCGCTTACAATAGTTTGCTATATCAAGCTTTGAATTCAAATCGTCCTTGGTTTTGCCCTTTACATTCAAAATTGTATTAAACAGATTATCAAACACGTTCTATTCGTTGTGCATCACGTCAATATTATGTCGGAGTAAGAGATTTTTTCAATATGGTAACTCCCAAAATATACTTTGTTTGCACCAATTATGAATGTCTGACTTTCTTGGGATTTCGGTCTGGACTCCAGCTTCATGTATCTTTGGAAAATTCCTTACAATTTCGTATATTTCCTCGCTTGACCAAACCTTAGGTGGTTTCAAATTCTCTTCTTTGTTAGCTATGAAAATTTTCTCATCTCTTCTAAAAGTATGACTGGGATGAAGAAAACGCCGATGACAATCAAACCACGAAACTTTCTTCCCATATCGTAACGAAAATGCTCGTGTTTCTTCCATACAATAAGGGCATGCTAGACGACCGGCCGTACTCCAACCAGAAAGCATCCTGTATGCAGGAAAATCATTAATAGTCCATAACAAAGAAGCGAATAACCGAATTTTTTTTCGTTGATACATCGTAAGTTTCGACTCCTTCATTCCACAGTTTCTTTAACTCTTCGATCAATGGTTGTAAATAAACATCAATTCCTTGGGCTGGATCATGAGGGCCGGGAACGACAATGGTGAGAAACATATATGGTGTCTTCATACACATCCATGGAGGTAAATTATACGGAGTAAAAATAATTGGCCAGGATGAATATTTTCTACCAAACTGTGAAAATGGTGAAAATTCATCCGTACATAAACCAAGTCTGACATTACGGCTTTCCGCAGCAAATGCGGGATAAGTCTTATCAAAATATTTCCATGCTTCTCCGTCGGATGGATGTGTCAAAGTTCCTTCTTCCGCCGTTATCACACTATGCCGTCGCATATGACAGGCCGTAGCAGAAGATTCATATAATCTTTGAAGTCTGGGAGTGATGGGTAAATAATGCATTCTCTTGTATGGGACTTCTTTCCCTTTCTTCTTTCTTGGTTTGTATCTTTCTTCGTTATATATTTTGCATTTTCTGAGGTCAACGTCGCCTTTCCAATACAACATGCAACCTTTCATACATGCATCTATCTTCTCGTACGGTAGACCGAAAGCGGACATCAATTTTTTTATACTTTATAATGACTATCGCACATCAGATTATTGGGTGGCATGTGTCGTTTTGCAGCTTGTACAACTGCTGTAAATCCAGCTTCCGTAAGATTGAATTTTGATTTCATGGTTATGTATTCGGCGGTTACTGAAAGTTCGGTTCCTCTTTTACATCCGTCCCACAACGGCCTCTTAGCAGAATCCAACAAATCGTATATTTTTTTAGCCCCCGCAGTCGGTTCTTCTTCGACATTTTCGTCTTCATCGACAGCTTCAGTTGTAGGAAACATTGATCGTGCTGCATCATCCACCATATTTTCTATCGGATTTGTCATCATATTACCGTCCTCTGACACTTCAGTATTAGGTGTAGGTTCAACAAGTTCTCCATGACGATCTCAGAAATAATAATCAGGCACGAAACCGTATTGATACAAATATACTTCAACTATATTTGGTTTCCAATGCTTCAAATGTTGACACTTACTACACAGGCAACGAATTTCTGTGTTGTTTCAGTTAATAGATTTAGCAAATCTAATAAATTCGTGTACACCGTTGTAGAAATGTTGCTTTATTGATCCCTTCTTTCCAGTTCTGACTTCATACATCCAAGTACGGTCGAGAAAATAATTGAACATTTTTTCTGATTTGAAAATGTATGTTAGACAATTTAAATCATTAATTTTCAACCATTCTCCATTGTAAACAGTTCATCATTGCAAAAAATTCAAAATAAAAACTTCATTATTTTTTTATTTTTTGGTATTTTGGTTTTCACTTCGGTGGCCAGTCATCCTACTTCCCATTACAAACACAATAAAGTAATTACATTTTATAAATCATTTCAGATTAAACGGTTCAATAAAATTTCAGCAGCACTTCCCTTCTGTTCCCTGTATCGTACACAAATGCGTGTACACAGGGAACGTAAAGGAAGTGCTGTCGAAATTTTGCAACCGTTTAAAATGAAATGATTTATAATATGTAATTACTTTATTGTGTTTGTAACTTGTCCAATACAGGGACACATCCGACAAATATTGTATCAAATGAATATAAATGTCTGTTCCGTTACAAAACGAACATCCATATAACGATCATATACAACACTTGCCAGACGGGGCCAAAGCTAATCTAAGGGATAAAAAAATTTCTTTAAATTTTATCAAATATTGCTGTTCTTTTCAAATTTTGACAATGTTTCAACTATTTAAATTTTATTTCTTAAATTTGTGTATTTAAATTTTACTTCAACATTCAATTAACAATTTTAGTTCAATATTTATTTCTTTATTTTTTTACGACATAGATTTTAGCGGAATATTTGTTGTTGTTATATTCATTTCTTAATTTCTTTACAAAATCGATTTTAGTACAATATCAGATGTTTTTAAAGTCATTTCCTAATATTTTTATAAAAAAAAATTAGATATTTGCAGAATTTTTAATGTTCTCATATTCATTTTTTAATTTTTTGTATAAACTATATTTTTGTACAATATATACAACCTTTTGCATTTTGGCCGTCGCTAGCCATCGCTAAAATTATTAAAATGACCATCGCTAGCCGTCGCTAAATCAATAAGATAAATAGAAGAATTATCAATGAAGGTAATTATAAAACAAAAAAATCTAATTATCAAATAGATAATTAGAAAACAATAAAAATCTAATTATTAAATAAAAATTTGTCAATTTAAATTTACTTAACAACTTAAATTTGTAATTTATCAATTTCATAAACTATGAAATACTTTCATGTAAATTTATCAATAACCAAGTTAATCATTAATATACACTAATTTTCACCTAACACAACTAACCATGTTAATCGCCAACACTAATTATCAACATCAACCATTTATTCAACTTCATGATAAACTAATTAATCTAATACCTAATTTAACTTCATTATAATAAACTAATTAATCTACCAAATCAACATACAACACCACTAATACCTAATTTAACAACACTACTAATACCTAATTTAACAACAAATCCTAATTTAACAACAAATCCAATTCAACTAGGGTTTAAACTAAACCTAAAAAACATCAAATTTACATTCAAAATAGATATTAGAAGCATACCTACGCGAATTTGGGTGATTTGGAGGCGGCGGAAGGCGGGGCGACGGGGGGCGACGGATTGGGGGAAGGAGGGTTTAATTTTGGTGGGAAAGTAATGAAAGTTCTACTCGCGGAAAGCAGCTGTATATTTCGTATAGCGACGGCCGCATTTTTTAGCCGTCGCCAACCGTCACAAAAGCCCATCGCTATACGAAACCGTTCTAGCGGTGATACCAAATTCGTATTAACAAAATGGTAAAATGAATTTTTCATTCAAATGTACAAATCACTTGACAAAAGTTATATGCATAAAAAATAATAATAAATTTTAATTTATAATTTATAATTGATATACCGTATATTACATAACAAAATTCTATTTTAACAATATTGAAAGTATGAATGTTAAGTTTATGCAAAATTACCGCATGCAACACATGGCTTATGCATTATCACCTTATTATTATTACCCACAATTTTATCAAATAAACAACAGTTAGCTTTCTCTTTAATTATCTTCTGTTACAGGTTAATTTTTTATCAATATTAATTATGTAATTTAACATCCAAAATCCATTATAATATACACACGCACGGGCGCACATACATAAGTACACAGAAGGTCATGAATTTTACTAATATCATTTCAAAAAAGAAAATTTTAAATCAATATTTATAATTTGAAATTTACTACATAAGTAATAACTTGCAAATATTTCACATATATAAAAGTATATCAATCAAATAAAATATATAGTGTCTTAAAATTTATAAATAACATATCAATCAAATATAATATTTAATATATAGTGTCTTAAAATTTATATATAACATATCAATCAAATATTATATTTAACATATAATTTCTTAAACTTCAAAAATATTATTTAAACTCGTTTAAAATTAGAAACTAATAATTTAAAACATAAAATTTTGGAAATAAATTTAATATATCATTCTAAAATTTATTTACATTCAGTTAAAATGTATAAGTTAACAAAATATTACGTTTAACATTTAATGTTTTGAAATTTTAATTTTTTTATTTTAACACTAATTTTTAATACAGAATATATCGTTCTGAATAGTTAGACTGTAAAAATAATAAAATATACGAGTACTTATAAATTATAATAGTACGTAAATTATTTACTTATGATATATAATTTATTATGTTTCAAAAATATTTTTAACATGTTTTATAATGAAAACATAATATTTTAACATATTTAAAGTCTGAAAGTAATAATGACATTTCTTTTTTACAAATTCATATATACTTATTTAAAAATGAAAAAATTAGCGAAATATTATGCCTAATGTATGTTCAAATTTGAAAATTATTTCATAATCCAAATATATTATTTTAGATATTTAAAATCTGAGAAATAATATCCTTAAAAACAATTTAAGAAAATATGTAAAATCTATTATATTAATATATTAAACTAATTAATTTATATGTTAATCTATATATCGATTAATCCAATAATAGTACAGAAGAAAACACAATTTTCTCTTATTAATTTTTCTTCTTTATTCTCTCTATTATTTTGCATTACGTCTCTCATGATAAATAAAAGAGTATCGTTCTCGGTTATCTTCTATTATATGTGTGTGCGCGCGCGCGCGCGCGTGTAAGAGTGCGTGTGTGTAAGAGTGTATATGTATGTATATTTGATACTCTAGTCTATTTTCTTCCTTTTCTGAACATTTCACACTATTTAAAAAACAACTTATTGAAATGTAAAAATAATAATGTTGTTTCCGAACTAATTTAAAATAAAATATCTTATTTTGAATATTTGGAACTAAAAACTATAGTATATATAAATATTTACTTAATTAAAACCTATAAATTATTTATATGTGATATTTAAAGTATAATTGGCTTAATCTAAAATATATGATTTTAAATTACTTTATCACAACAAAAATATTATTTCGGCACATAAGATGTAATTCTATGTTGGTTATTTATATACTCACTTAATACACATATGTTAGGCCCTGAGAAGATAGTTTTGATGACAACAATCTTAGAATAAGATTAAGATTATAAAATACTAACATTATAGTTTAGATATATATGTATATGCAGCATTTAACCATGCAGGTACCAAGAATGAAGACTGTACAGTATAGAGATTCAAGACTGAAGATATCAAGATCGAAGACTCATGAGTATCAAGATTATCAAGAGTTCAAGATTTCAATAATGAGTAATTTAGTTAGGAATTTTGTTAAAACTTCTAGAAAAGCACCGGCATCCTAAAATCCAATTTATTCGTGAAATAGAATCCACTTCGAGCCTGTTAAAGGGATGGAACCCTAAGTAGGATGGAACCTACGAAAAATCTAGTGTAACATTGTTTTGTATTCACTAACTTTTATTCAAATGTTTTTTACAAAATTATATATTGTTTCCAAAATGATTTCAAAACCTTCCTTTTAGAAGAATTAAAAACATCTATCCTAGTTTTGAAATACTTTTAGCCTCAAAATAATCTTTATCTTTAAAATCAAGTTATCCTTGGTTTTAAATTATCTTTTCATTATAATATATTTAACTTTTAATATTCATACTTAGATTTAAATATATAGTAAAATTTTATATATATATACCAAAATATATGTGAAAGGGTTTAATAAATGCAGTTGTATGGTTTGAGTTTAAATTGTATCCTCTATTGCAGCATTTAAAAAATGCTATAAATATTTTATAGTAGAATAATAAATTTTGGGTGCATTTTCCATACGCTACAATAAAGATTTATAGCAGCGTTCATCAGACGCTGCAGTAAAGTAAACGCAATGGAAAATCATAGATTTCTAGTTGCGTGTTTTTTCGCCGCGTTCTCTAAATCTATCATAAGTTATAGTAGTGTATTTTGTGCTCCATAAAACATACTTTTTGATGCAGTGAATGCGTACAAGTATGCAACAATCTAACGTCGCTTTTTGCATAAACCGATTTACCAGGCTGTTTATCGCAAGGAAGAATAATGAAAAAAACTTTAATTTTGTTAAAAATAGGCCATTTATCACATGTCTCAACCCTTAAATCTTCTCAACCTTAATACAACAGGAAATCATAAGGACCAACTCAAAAACTAACTCGATTGATGAGGATCTTGCTTCCTCGAACCTGTAGAATAATCATGTTGCACAAACATTGATCAACACAACGGATGGAACCGCTGTCGCAGAGACACATGTAGAAATAGACGACATGAACGTTGAAAACAATTCCACCGATCTACTAATCCCCACATTAGCGATCTCTATTTTAGCACCCCAAGTAACAATAGCAACTCCATCCAAAATTATGTAAGAGCCATCAAACACACATAACCACATCAAATTCAAAAACGAGACGAAAAAGGAAAATAAGAGTGATTGATAACACACAAAATATGAACAGCCCAAAGGACAATAATGCGATCTCTAATCCTGCATGGGAGCAGTTTGCAGCCTACTTAAAAGTTAAGGCTAAAAAGCTTAAAAAGTCAAAAAAATAAAAGCAATATTATAAGTCCAAGCAGCTCCGATTCTAGGAGTAACGCAACTGATTAATGTCACTATTAGTGTGGAACGTGTGGGGACTCAACTCCCTCACCAGAAAGCAAGATGTTAAGCAACATTTCCTATCATTTAACGTAGATATTTTGGGTTTGGTAGAATATAAGCTATCAAATGATAACGTGTCACAATTTTTTTCATCCGTTAATAATGAGCGGGTAATTATTCATAACAATGAGTGTGATAGCAATAACTTGCAAATATTACTTCAATATTTATAATTTGAAATTTACTACATAAGTAATAACTTGCAAATATTTCACATATATAAAAGTATATCAGTCAAATATAATATTTAATATATAGTGTCTTAAAGTTTATAAATAACATATCAATCAAATATTATATTTAACATATAATTTCTTAAACTTCAAAAATATTATTTAAACTCGTTTAAAATTAGAAACTAATAATTTAAAACATAAAATTTTGGAAATAAATTTAATATATCATTCTAAAATTTATTTACATTCAGTTAAAAGGTATAAGATAATAAAATGTTACGTTTAACATTTAATGTTTCGAAATTTTTATTTTTTTATTTTAACACTAATTTTTAATACAGAATATATTGTTCTGAATAGTTAGACTGTAAAAATGATAAAATATACGAGTACTTATAAATTATAATAGTACGTAAATTATTTACTTATGATATATAATTTATTATGTTTCAAAAATATTTTTAACATGCTTTATAATGAAAACTAATATTTTAATATATTTAAAGTCTGAAAGTAATAATGACATTTCTTTTTTACAAATTCATATATACTTATTTAGAAATGAAAAAATTAGTGAAATATTATGCCTAATGTATGTTCAAATTTGAAAATTATTTCATAATCCAAATATATTATTTTAGATATTTAAAATCTGAGAAATATCATCCTAAAAAATAATTTAAGAAAATTTGTAAAATCTATTATATTAATATATTAAATTAATTAATTTATATGTTAATCTATGTATTGATTAATCCAATAATAGTACAGAAGAAAACACAATTTTCGCTTATTAATTTTTCTTCTTTATTCTCTCTATTATTTTGCATTACGTCTCTCATGATAAATAAAAAGAGTATCGTTCTCGGTTATCTTCTATTATATATATAATATGTGTGTGTGTGTGTGCGTGTGTGTAAGAGTGCGTGTGTGTAAGAGTGTATATGTATGTATATTTGATACTCTAGTCTATTTTCTTCCTTTTCTGAACATTTCACATTGTTTAAAAAATAACTTATTGAAATGTAAAAATAATAATGTTGTTTTCGAACTAATTTAAAATAAAATATCTTATTTTGAATATTTGGAACTAAAAACTATAGTATATATAAATATTTACTTATTTAAAACCTATAAATTATTTATATGTGATATTTAAAATATAATTGGCTTAATCTAAAATATATGATTTTAAATTACTTTATCACAACAAAAATATTATTTCGGCACATAAGATGTAATTTTATTTTAGTTATTTATATACTCACTTAATACACATATGTTAGGCCCTAAGAAGATGGTTATGATGACAACAATCTTAGAATAAGATTATAAAATAAATACCAACATTAAAGTTTAGATATATATGTATATGCAGGATTTAACCATGCAGGTACCAAGAATGAAGACTGTACAGTATAAAGATTCAAGACTGAAGATATCAAGATTGAAGACTCATGAGTATCAAGATTATCAAGAGTTCGAGATTTCAATAATAAATAATTTAGTTAGGAATTTTGTTAAAACTTCTAGAAAAGCACTGGCATCCTAAAATCCAATTTATTCGTGAAATAGAATCCACTTCGAGCATGTTAAAGGGATGGAACCCTAAGTAGGATGAACCTACGAAAAATCTAGTGGAACATCGTTTGTATTCACTAACTTTTATTCAAATGTTTTTTACAAAATTATATCTTGTTTTCAAAATGATTTCAAAACCTTCCTTTTAGAAGAATCAAAAACATCTATCCTGGTTTTGAAATACTTTTAGCCTCGAAATAATCTTTATCTTTAAAATCAAATTATGCTTGGTTTTAAATTATCTTTTCATTATAATATATTTAACTTTTAATATTCATACTTAGATCTAAATATATAGTAAAATTTTATGTATATACCAAAATATATGTGAAAGGGTTTAATAAATGCAGCTGTATGGTTTGAGTTTAAATTGTATCCTCTATTACAGCGTTTAAAAAATGCTATAAATATTTTATAGTAGAATAATAACTTTTGGGTGCATTTTCCATACGCTACAATAAAGATTTATAGCAGCGTTCGTCAGACGCTGCAACAGAGTAAACGCAACGGAAAATCATAGATTTCTAGCTGCGTGTTTTTTCGCCGCGTTCTCTAAATCTATCATAAGTTATAGTAGTGTATTTTGTGCTCCATCAAAAATACTTTTTGATGCAGTGAATGCATACAAGTATGCAACAATCTAACGTCGCTTTCTGCATAAACCAATTTACCAGGCTGTTTATCACAAGGAAGAATAATGAAAAAAACTTCAATTTTGTTAAAAATAGGCCATTTGTCACATGTCTCAACCCTTAAATCTTCTCAACCTTAACACAACAGGAAATCACAACGACCTACTCAAACACTAACTCGATTGATGAGGATCTTGCTTCCTTGAACCTGTAGAATAATCATATTGCACAAACACTAATCAACACAATGGATGGAACCGTTGCGGCAAAGACACATGTAGAAATAGACGACATGAATGTTGAAAATAGTTCAACTGATTCACTAATCCCTACATTAGCAATCTCTATGTTAGCACTCCATGTAACAATAGCAACTCCATCCAAAATTATGTCAGAGCCATCAAACACACATAACCATATCAAATTCAGAAACTAGACGAAAAAGGAAAATAAGAGTGATTGATAACACACAAAATATGAAAACCCTAAGGACAATAATGCAATCTCTAATCCTTTTTGGGTTTGGTAGAATATAAGCTATCAAATGATAAGGTGTCACAGTTTTTTTCATCCGTTAATAATGAGCGGGCAATTATTCATAACAATGAGTGTGATAGCAGAGGCATAACTATGGCGATGTGGAATAAAAACTCATGGGAAACTACTATGGTCTCACTATCAAATCAACATGTCCGTTGCATATTCATGAATATAGGAGGTTTCAGATGTCTACTTTCAATAATACATGCTAAACACTTGCTAACTAAAAGAGAGCAGCCATGAAAAACCTATCTGATGATGGTGCATAAAACTCTCTGCCACGAATATTTGCTGGAGATTTCAACTGCACACTAACTAATTGTGCGAGAGTAACATCAAATATCTCATTAACCAATGATAATGATTTCCGATCCTTTGTTCACACGATAGGTTTAAAGGAAGTGAAGTTTATTGGTAATTTTTTTTACTTGAAGAGGAAGTATAAAATTTTCTTTATACAATAAAACAGATAAAGTTTTGGGAAATCTTGAACTATTTTTAAAAATCCCAAAAATAAATGCTACGGTGTTAAATCAGTCATCTAGTGATCACTCCCTTCTTTACGTTATTTTTAATAATCCCATGGAAGAAGGCAAAAATTAAACCTTTTAAAAATTGTAATGCATGGCCACTTCAAAACGGCTACAATAATAGCATTGAAAAGTTCTTTGCAATGAGCATTCCAGGTAGCCCAAACTATAGATTCACAAATTCAAATGAATCAAGAACTGCTTAAAGGCTTGGAATAGTAGTGGACAGGTTGTGATGATATTAGAGAAATAAACAAATCAATTTACCTTCGGATGATAGAAAACCCTCACAACGCAGAATTAATATAGACGTATAAGGTAAATTTACAATTACTACAATCAATGTTGAGTGTAGAAGCTATGGAAACACAACAAAATGCAAAGATAATCTAGCTTATATAAGGAGAGCAGCCTACAAAAGTTCTCATTCGAAAATGATTGTCAGGAAAAACAAACTCAATATTCAAAATATTATAGGTGAATATGGACAGCCAATTATGAACTTTCAAAATTTGAAAGAGGAGGCAACTACATAATATACAAAGCTGTGTAATTCTGATGCAGCTGAGAGCCATATAATAGATTAGAACATAAATTGCAAACATATGATATCTGCAAATGCTAATAGGAACTTCTAATGCCTATTAGTATGGAGGAATCGAGGAGCGCAACATTTTGAATAGACGACAATAACAACCCAAGTACTGATGGTTTCAAATGCAAAATTCTACAAATATTTGAAAAATGGAAGTTTACAGAATAAATAAATCATACTTTCATTACTTTAGTTTCAAAGTCTCTAAACATTAGCAATATCAGCGACTATAGGCATATACCCTATTGCAACGTGTTATACAAAATATTAAAAAATCTAATCTGTAATAGGATGTAAGACCTGATGAATGATTTCATATCTCCTAACCGAAACATTTTTATTTCAAGTATAAACATTATAGAGATTTCACTGCTGGCTTATGAAATGGTAAGGAATATTAATAGCAAAAAAAATAACAAAAATATATGAATGAAAATTGACCTTCATAAAGTGCATGATAAGATAAACGAGAAATTTATAATACAAGTCATGAAAAAAATGGTCTTTCCCCCTCAACTCACATCCCTCGTTAAATAGTGTACATCTACACCCACTTTTTTCTATCATCATCATGACACTCCTTATGGTTTTATTCAAAGTAATCGAGGAATCAAATAATTAAGGTGATCCTCTTTCCTCGTGCTTATTTTTGATTACGATGGAGTATAAATCAATGAGGTTGGAAGGTGAGCAAATGTAATGTAATTTAAGCCCATCATACAACACCAATCCAATGCTAACTCACTTGATTTATATAGATGATTTGCTTATGCTTTCAAAAGCAACCATAGAAAGCGCTATTTCTTTCAAAAAAGTGCTAAATGACATGGAGAGATCCGTAGACCTAACTGTTAACGTCTCTAAAATTGTAATATTTTTCAGGAACGGTGTAACAATTAAGGAGCAAATCACACAAATACTTGTGTACAAAGTGGTAGCTACCCATTAAGTGTCTAGGAATGCCCTTTTTATAAAATAAACTAAAAATAATAGATTTTAGGGCCTTATTAGATGAAATTAACGGTAGAATGGACTCATGAAGTAGCAAAGTTTCTTATTACCGGTGATAGATCAGATCTTATTAAGACCACAATATACCCTTTCATTCAATTGGATGCAAATTTGTCAAATCCCAAAAACCATTCTGCAAAAAACTGATCAACAATGCTCCAATATTTTATGGAATGGAAAGCATCATAAAATAAATTGGAAAACCATCTGCAAACCCAATTCAGAAGGTGTGTTAAGCTTGAGAAATATGGAGGAACTCCAACAGTCGTTTGTTGTAAAATTGGTCTGATGCTATATTAATCAAAACTTGCCGTGAGCAAAATGGATTCATAACAGACATTGCAAGAACAAAAATTTTGTGACAGCCAAACTGGAAAACAATGTCTCATTCACTTGGAAATTGATGTTAATAAATAGAGAGTTGTGCATTAAGCTAATTTATAGAAAAATCACAAATGGAAAAAACACAAGTTTATGGCTTGACCCCTGGATAAATGTAAAATCTTTAATAAGTACGCTTAGATGATCATACATGGCACTATTTGACACCTACAACTACACCATGAATAACATAATCAATCAAAATGAATGAGAATTCACAACTATAAATTTCCCAAGGCGTATTTGTAACTCAATCCAGCAATTTAAAATTCACAATGACGATAACTACGACGAATGAGTATGGAAAGTAAATAAAGGAATTTTTTCGCTCAAATTGGCTTAGGAAGCAACCAGAATTAGGAGCATTTTCAAAGGTGTGAAAATGTATGGAATCAAAACTGCTGTTCGAAATAATTACATATTTCGCAGTTCTAAATAGACTTCCTACAAAAGACCGTCTCCAACAATGGACAATGTAGAAAATGCAACATGTAACCTATGTGTCAAGTAAGCAACCGTTTTTCAGTTGTGGATATTTGAATAATATACGGGGCAAGATGAATTCTAAGTTAAAGATGCAACTTGAAAATATGAATAACCGATAATTGAAAATTATGCCAACTCCAATCAACAACGAAATATCCACAAAAAATGTAAGAGACATCGTTATTGCTACAGTAGTTTGGCATCTATTGTAAGAACGAAATCTTAGAATTTTCAAGTTGAAGAGCTTACCAGAGTAGACCTGATATAAACTGATTCTAGTGGACATAAAAATCTTACCGTCTAAGTTAAGAGATAATATTGAGGATTAGCCATAATTAACTTTATGTGTCAAGATTAATGATGAGCCAAGAGGTTTTTGTAGCTGTAGATGATGTAGAATTGGGATAGTGATGTACACGATTATGATAAGTGGAGGAGCACAACATCAATTGTTAGGAGAAGAAGGAATCACTTCCAGATCCTCGTAGTAGCTGCTGTAGTTCTAGGGTTCAATGAAGTGCGGTGGGAGTTAATGTAATAGTCAGTTTATTAATGTGCATGTCTTGTTGGGTAGTGGATAGATTAGCATCCATATGAGGTTTTTTTTTTTTTTTTGCAGTAGAATGCGGTGTTTTCTTTCTTGTTTTGGGTGTTACTGTCTCTTATGCCCAACAACTTTATCTTTAGTTTGTTAATAAAGCGCCTATTTCTAAAAAAATTGTAGTTTGAATAAAGAAGTGCTTGAAAACTATAAAGCATCTCAATAGTTTTAGAAATCTCCACTCCTTAATTTTCTTCGATTTTTATAGATCCATGTAAATTATCATTTTACGGTTATAAAAAATGTTGCATTATATTTCCTTGATTTTACATTTATACACCTAGAATTTTTATAATTTCTGCGGTTATTTTACGAAGTTCTCATCATTTTTCTCTTATTATTTGACATTCAGATTCATATATCTAAATTAAACAAACATTATAAATTTACACTATTTAAATAAATTCAAGTAACTATTTTCAATGATTTGTCAAATAATTTCCACAAAACAACAATTTTAAATTTGTATACCAAATTCATATTAACAAATGGTAAAATGAATTTTTCGTTCAAATATACAAATCACTTGACAAAAGTTATATGCAGAAAAAATAATAAAAAAAGTTTAATTTATAATTGATATACCGTATATTGCATAACAAAATTCTATTTTAACAGTATTGAAAGTATGGATGCTAAGTTTCTGCAACATCACCGCATGCAACGCATGACTTACACATTATCACCTTATTATTATTACCCACAATTTTATCAAATAAACAACAATTAGCTTTCTCTTTAATTATCTTCTATTACTGGTTAATTTTTTTTTCAAAATTAATTATGCAATTTAACATCAAAAATCCATTATAATATACACACGCACAGGCGCACACGCATAAGTACATAGAAGGACATGAATTTCATTAATATCATTTCAAAAAAAATATTACTTCAATATTTATATTACTACATAAGTATTTAACTTGCAAATATTTCACATATACAAAAGTATATCAATCAAATATAGTATTTAATATATAATTTCTTAAAATTTATAAATAACATATCAATCAAATATTATATTTAACATATAATTTCTTAAACTTCAAAAATATTAGTTTAACCCGTTTAAAATTAGAAACGTAAAATTTTGGAAATAAATTTAATATATCATTCTAAAATTTATTTACATTCAGTTAAAATGTATAAGTTAATAAAATATTACGTTTAACATTTAATGTTTTGAAATTTTAACCTTTTTATTTTAACACTAATTTTTAATGCAGAATATATCGTTCTGAATAGTTAGACTCTAAAAATAATAAATATACGAGTACTTATAAATTATAATAGTATGTAAATTATTTACTTATGACATATAATTTATTGTGTTTCAAAAATATTTTTAACATGTTTTATAATGAAAACATAATATTTTAACATATTCAAAGTCTGAAAGTAATAATGACATTTCTTTTTTACAAATTCATATATATTTATTTAAAAATGAAAAAATTAGTGAAATATTATGCCTAATGTATGTTCAAATTTGAAGATTATTTTATAATCCAAATATATTATTTTAGATATTTAAAATCTGAGAAATATTATCCTAAAAAACAATTTAAGAAAATACGTATAATCTATTATATTAATATATTAAATTAATTAATTTACATGTTAATCTACGTATTGATTAATCCAATGATAGTGCAGAAGAAAACACAATTTTCTCTTATTAATTTTTCTTCTTTACTCTCTCTGTTATTTTGCATTACGTCTCTCATGATAAATAAAAACAGTATCGTCCTCGGTTATCTTCTACTATATATATGTATGTATGTATGTGCGTGCGCGCGTGTGTGTGTAAGAGTGCGTATGTGTAAGAATATATATGTATGTATATTTGATACTCTAGTCTATTTTCTTCGTTTTCTGAACATTTCACACTATTTAAAATATAACTTATTGAAATTTTAAAATAATAATGTTGTTTTCGAACTAATTTAAAATAAATTATCTTATTTTGAATATTTGGAACTAAAAATTATAGTATATATAAATATTTACTTATTTAAAACCTATAAATTATTTATATGTGATATTTAAAATATAATTAGCCTAATCTAAAAAATATGATTTTAAATTACTTTATCACAACAAAAGTATTATTTCGGCACATAAGATGTAATTTTCTGTTAGTTATTTATATACTCACTTAATACACATATAGTTTATTTAAATGTAATACCTGATGTATATTTTATTTAAATTTCAAAGACATTTTTAAAAAATTATTTTATATTCAAACATATCATTTTATAAATTTATAATCCAAAACAATATATATATATATATATAATTATTTTATAATTTATTCCGACGTTACTTAATTTAATGGTAGATTAACTTGTTAAATACATTCTATCAAATAATGGTAAGGTAGGATAACTTTTAACTCTCTTATAAGCTATAAGAATTGTAGAATTGCTTATTACCTTACTTTATATATATATATATATATATATATATATATATATCCATGTCGTTTATGATTACTACGATTATTAGTAAGGCTCTACTTAATTCTTACAACCATTTTAGTTTTAAGTATGAGTTCTACCATTGTTTAATCACCTTTAAGCATTTTACGTTTAACTTTGCATTATTATCTTCTTTCTAAAATGATATTCAATAACAAAAAAGTATACACGGTAACCAAGGCTCTCTGTAGTTTTCTTACTATTTTATATTAAGTGTCATTATACATTGTATGGTGGGTTCTCTTTAATTCCGTTTAACTAAGTTACATTCAAGTTTATGTTGTTATTTTTCTTTCGAAATTGATATTTTATTACGAACTTACATATGCATAGTAATTGAAACAAATGACTTACACTAATATATGCTTAACATTACTATATTTATTGCATTGCTCATCAACTATTTAACCATGTATATTTGATAATTTCTTTTACAACATTATCGTGTGCAATGCACGAGTTGCACACTAGTCCTTTTTTAGTCTTAAAGTAGTGCACAATAAATTAGAAAAAACATTCGGTGGTTACACTTTAATTTTATTCAATATTAAATATAGTGTATTACTAAAAACATCAGGAAAAACTCTGCTGCGTACCATAACCAATGATCATCATAGAAACTTTATTATATGTTTACTAATATCATACATTATTTTGTTTTATCAAAAGGGCACTCATATATTGTTTGGTTGTTTACCATTGTACGGTGGTAAACGAAATCAAAGCTGCACGACTGTTTATCGCCAAATGACAGTGAACGGTCGTTGAAAATAAAAAACATGCGGTCGGTTATGACTGAGTGAAAAAATTAATTTCGCGTTAAGTAGCATATAAGAAAATTTTGATATTTACCAAGATTTTTTTGGTAGCCAAAAACATAACTTGGAATGACAATAGCAGCATATTCAAAACGAGATTTTATGGCACGTAAACCGCATATATAGAAAAATAAAAACTTTTATAAAAGTATAAAATTTAAAATTTCTACGTAGTTTTGATAACATGAAATTTATTAGATTTTTTGAAACACGACTTTGAACTTGTAACCTAATTTACTTGTTAGATTTCCATTTGAAAATAGGTATTAATTTTTATCTTTTTATGGAATTGAAACCGATGCATTTGGAGTGGGAACAATTTTTTTTTATTCATTTCTACTTTTAGCAAACATAATTCCGAAGTTCAAAGAATAGTCGCATTTACGTCCTACTATCGTTTTCCTTTGAAACAAAGAAAACTATCCCAAATTTTGAAAACCCTAGTCCAGATCACCAGAGAAATGTCATCAAACCAACCATCGGCATCAAATCAAACACCATCGTCTTCTTCCCAGTATGCATCATACCCGCCACCCAATCCCAATTCTTATTTTCCAACGCCTTTCCATCTCCAGCAACAAAACCCTAGTTCGTACATGCCGCAGCCTCCTCCGTCTGGTATGATGTTACCCCCGCAAGCTTACGGTCAAGTGTATGGTCAAACTCCTCAGTTTCAGCAGGTGAATTACACCTTAGCTGTTAATTGCGTTGTAAACAAGTAACATGTTTTTACGCTTACGAGTAAGGCTAAAGCTGTGTTGTTAAGATAAATTCATTCTAATATTTGAACCTTTACTTGTGCGAAAGCTTGCAACTTGATGCTTGTAATTGCTAAATATTGGAAGTGTAATATTTGCTTTGCCATTCCTTTTTTTTAATGACATCTTTATATTCATTGTTATATGCAATTATATTACTTCAATGTTTTAACATATGTGTTTTTTTAAGAATAAAATTGATTGATTGTGTTTGTTAAAAGGCACAACAATTGTTTCAAAGAGATGCACAGACTATTACGCCAGAAGCATTAGAAGGTGTAAAGGCTGCACTTGCAAGCAGCGAAATTGAACATAAAACTGAAACAAAAAAGAAGGCTGTGCCCCGTAAAGCAGCTGGGCAGTCTTGGGAGGATCCCACGCTGGCAGAGTGGCCTGAGAGTAGGTTTCTTAGCATGTCTTTATTTGTATAATTCCATTGCGTTTATGATATTGTCAGAATAGACAATGTGTCTCACTTGATATGTAGATGCTAATACATACATGGGATAAAAAAATAGTTGAATTTTATGTTTTGCCAATAACATGCAATTCCTTTTGGCTCGTTGCTATATGAGATAAGATTTTTTTTGTTGAATTACATATTTTCCACTGGCACGCGATCCCTTTTGGTGTGACAACCATTGTTGAAGAATGTAAAAGAACCAGTGAGACATAATCCCTTCTTCATTTTTGCCTTATATATTTTTAGTGTATGTTTAGGCTTGGTTCCTATATTTGATAAATTTCGGTCTTTCAAACTATAAAAAATAATGTTCGATTTTGATATTTTGAAGCAAGTTTTGCACCATGGTATCAAAAGCATCACGAAGGCACCGTGGAGCGCCATCTAGGTGCTATTTTACAATTTTTGGCGCATTGCCTTTTTTATTTTGGCGCTTTTATTCAACCTATTGTCCGAAGCATCATCTAAGTGCAAATTTTTCTTCGGATGCTAAGAATATGATGATTTTTGTATAACTTTTATCTACTTTGACTAAATTAAATATACATAACAACACTCAATTACTGTGTTTATTTATTGAAGCTCTTTATCTTTCAATATAATTTCAAATTTAATTACATTTTATATGTTTCATTTTGAAATATATAGACAATCATTCAATAAACGTTCTTTTTTATAATTCAAAATAAACATATAGTTTCAGGCCTAGAAGTTTATTTCTCATTTCTTCAAAATTTGATTTTGATGGTTACTTCATTTATCTTTCTCAGTATATATTTTAAGCATTTTTGAAATGTTAACTTAAATAATCTATCATTAAAAACAAAAAACAAAAATTGTCATTATTGTACTTCATATTATGTAAGGCATGATTATTTGATACACAAATATTTAATTATAGTTTTCACATGAATTTTATTATGTATAAATCTCATTAATTTTGTAAACTATAATACTGTTCGGTTTATTTAATTTTGAAATTTGATAATGATAAATTCTGAAATTGCTTAAATTTGTGTTAGTAATCTATTTATTTATTTCAAAGTGGAAAACTAAATAAATGAAAAATTACATGAAGTGAAGACGTAATCACACATGTTCAAAAATATAAAACAAAAGTAGTTGGATCGTATCAAATTTTATATGATGATAGAAAGATCAATGTTGAAATGATTTTTCATTTAAATAGCAAAGAGATTGCAAAATTACAGATGAATCATATCAACTTCTAAGTTATGTCAATTAGATGACTAGAAGATTGTTACAAAAATAATTTTTTGTTTCAAATATAAAAATAGCAAACAAAAGAAGCAAAAGAACATTTTTTCAAATAAAAAAATGTTATTTTGGTTAAACTGTAAAAGTATGATAAACAAAAAAGAGAAAAGCTATGAACCCTCTTCTTTAGGGAAAGTGTGTCTATACTCTCCTTTTAGGGGGTGGAGAGAATAGTCCCACCGATATTTATGTCTAATATTGCTAATCACTATCGATACTCACCCACCGATGTTGCCAAGGCGAAAGAGACATAAAAAGCCCCAGGCCGGTGCCTAACGTTATTTGCGCCTAGAGCTTTTTTGGACGTCTTAAACATTACTTTTTACGATTTCAGCAAAAGAATTCGCTCTTATGTGCCATTAAAATTAAATTTTGGACTTCTAAAAACTTAAAACTTTAAAATGAAATTTCAATTTAAAATTAAAATTTTAAATTTTAAATTCAATTTGAAAATTTAACTTAAAACCTTAAACTTTAAATTCAAGTTAAAATTAAAACTTGAAGCATAAAATTCAATTTAAAACTGCTACTTAAAACTTCAAATTCAATTTAAAATCTAACTTAACACTTTAAAACTTGAAACTTTAAGATTAAAATTCAATTTGAAATCATAACTTAAAACTTCAAATGTAATTTAAAATTTAAATTTAAATTTAAATTCAATTAAAACTTAAAACTAAACTTTAAATCAATGAACTTAAATTTAAAACTTAAATCAATTAATATTTCATAGAGTTTTAAAATTATAATCAAACTAACTTTAAAACCAATTCAAAAAGATTTAAATGCTATATATAGTTGAACATATAATATTCAGGTCGAAGTTAAAAAAAATTATCCCTCAGATGATCGGTGACAGAGATTAGGATGATGCGAGATGTGACAAGGTGAAGGTGGCAGACGGTACTCGAGTTCGACAACGGCAGTAGATCTGGGTCGTCATTTGATGGCAGACCACTTAGTCGAGATCACGTGTTAGGTTTTTTTTACAAGAGTTGATTTTACTCGAGGCCGAGATCGGAATTGTCAAATATACCTCAAACGAGCTCAATTTAGGCTGAAGCCCTTGTTTTCTCGACAAATAATGAAGTGCGTCTTTTTCGACGCATCGATTTTTTGATGCTTCAGCTCTTTGCCAGTGCCTTGTGCATCATTGGCACCTTGAGGAGGAGAAGAGCCCTAGGTCGCGCCAAAGTTTTGGCATCTAGACGTGCCTAAGCAAGTGCTTTAATAACACCGCTCTCCACTAATTTGGTTTGGATAACATTAGGACTATTGTGGTTGAACCATCAACCGTCCTTAACTATTCATATGGTTATTATCTAATACATAACAATTACGTTCATAGTTACTAATGGCGTACGACGCAAAAAGGCACAAGTTTCAATGGAGTATTGGAGCACGATGCTAAAATATGACGTGCACTTTAATTTACGATGCATGTTTACATTTTTTTTATATATTAATATAAATAACAATTAATCTAAAGAATTTAATGTAATTTATATTTTTTATTATTAAAACATATGTAATAAAGATTGTTGTTAAAGACATTTTGTAAAAAACACCATCAAATATAATATCATACATGGAATTTCAAACATAATTGTCTTTAAAAGCCAAAATTTAAGATAATAGTACATATTACTAATAAGCTAGAAATCTAAATTTGATTTAAGTAATCATATTTTTTAAATCAATATCTACACCATTAGATTCATAAGTTTCAACATCTTTTTCATTTGTCTCATATCAATTAACAATGTTCGGTATGATCGTAACATGGACAGACGGTTCGAAGTTCGTTGAAGATTAATTTGAAAAAAAACATTTAAGATTATTTGTTCGATAGAACAATAATTATAACAGATAGTTCGAAATTCGTTCGAGATTAATCTAGAGAGTGCGACCATTCGAGATTATTTGTTCGGTGCAAGGGTGGTAGTTAGACCCATCGGGTCTCGATTGTAGTCAGATTGGTTTAGTCGAGTCTAACTTGTATATTTTAAAATCTTGACCTGATCCAAGGTTCGATTTGTTTGGATCCGACTGGGTATATCACAATAAAACTGCATATATTTTCTCTTTTTTGTCTAATCTTCTCGATCAGATCGGTTTTCGTGTTATTTTTCATCAAATAGACCCGATCCAAGACCCATGAGGTTCAAGCCGGGTTCAGATCAGTTTGGTTTGGATTCGTGGATCTCGGTTCAAATTGTTCATCGTAGTTTGATGCGATAATAAAAAACAAATAATTTGAAATTTGTTGAAGAGTAGTTTGAAGTGTAATTGTATCATTGTATAAAATCTTTAATAGTTGTAATACCTTTGGTGTCAACATTCTTTTGGTGTTAGTGTGAACTATCAAAAATGCTGCTCTAATGTCACTTTAAAATATGATATAAGAAGTACACTTTCATGACAAATTCAAACGTCTTTCAACGAATATTAACAAATCTTAATATCATTTAAAATTATGATCTAAAAATTACACTTCCTTTACAAATTCATACCATCTTTCAACAGATATTAACAAATCTTAATCACTTAAAATATGATCTAACAAATAAACTTTCATTGCAAAATCGTTCTTTATTAATAATTAATAATACAAATAAATATTAAAACTAATAAAAAAATTAGGTGTTATAACATATAAATAAAAATTCAAACTAACTAAACATGATTTCGACGTAAAAATGTAACTAAATATTCGTGCAAATCATTTTTTTGTTGAATATGTTAAATATATATAGTTTGTAGAAAAACAATTCGCGCGCGAAGCACGTGCCATGATCATGCACGAAACGCTTACCGTAACGTACGTATATATGATACATTCAACCATCGCTGGAGAGTAGCTTGGATTGTGAAAAATAAGTAAAAAGAAAGTAAAAAAAAATAAAATGATGAAAAGACGCATCCATATTTGTGCCGTAAGCATCATTTGCCGCGCCTTTATATGCGCGCCGCGCCATATGGAAAAAAGGCATAAACGCCGTGTCGCGTCTTGTGCCATGGTACGCACCGTAGCGTGTTTTTTTATAGCTATAATAGTTTTAACGACTAAAGATTTTGGTAATCGCGGTAAAACATGCCAACCATTCACGACTTTACATAGTGCATTTTAAAATAAATGCAATTTAGTAATATAATATGGTTCAATTAACTTGTACACTAATAGTATGAGGTCTTCATGCACTAGTAATGTGCATGCATGGTTTATTTTATAAACAAACAAAATAATTTTTGATTTTTCTAAAACTATAATTACATATCAATGATAATGTATATAACTGATAACATATGCATACAAAGTCTCAAATTTAGATACGTAACGGTTAACCATTATAAATGGTAATGGTTAGAAAATTTCATAACTGTCAACAACGATAGCGGTTACAGTTGGAGGTAATAATGAAGGTTAGTGCAACCATAACTCCCTTTAACATTGCTTAACAAAAAAAATTAAATTCTTAAATTATGGAAAACACTCCTAAAAATGTATTTGTTCAAAGTTAAATATTCTGATAAAGAGGAAGTTAAATTATTAACTGAAGGAACTTAAATGGAAATCCAATATTTAATAAAAAAATATTCTAAAATTGTCAAATACAAAATAAAATTAGGTTAGAAACTATTCTTTATTAGTTGCATTACATCCAAAACATAACAGCCTATACATTAATTTAAATATTATATTTTGTTATAGCACATGATCTTGTAATTTTAGGTTATTCATTGTGATTCAAAATATTATTTTAGGCCATGTATAATCAATTTCAAACAAATGCATGGAGACTCCAATAGTACTTACAGCGTGAAATTTGAACTGTATGATGTCTCAATATATTGCAAAACAAATTCTTAAAGCAGGCACTTATGATTGAGAATGAAATGCCATTTCAAAAATATGTACCTAGGGAATTAACTATAAATAATTTAAATACCACTTGCATATTGTTGACCTTATGCTCTTTGTTGTATTGCATTTGCATATTTGGATGTGTTAATGTCCATTTTTCTCATATACATTACGTGTAACTATTTACCAAAATTTATGATTGTGCTCGCTTACTGTGATGTAATCGTATTGCATTTTCATTTATTTCATTGCGTTATATGTTTTTTGACCATGATATTCTTTTCACTAAATTTGTGTTGCTCGTTCTATGCACCTCTTATCTAAAATTACCACAAACCTAGTCTTCATACTATGTGCAGATGATTATCGTTTGTTTTGTGGAGATCTTGGGAATGAAGTTAACGATGATGTTCTTACAAAAGCATTTTCAAGGTTTCCATCCTTCAACATGGCACGAGTAAGTGATATTATATTTTACAGATATTTTGCTCTTTCCAGCCATTTTTGTGTTGTCAAATGTAATGCTTGTAATAATTTCTAGTTGCATATGCTCAACTTTATTATTTAGGTGTTCCACCATCCAATTCCTATTGCTCTGGTGTTGGCAACCCTTGGGAACTGAACAGTTTATCCTCTATGGAGGCTCCCAATGTCATTATGAATTTGTTATCTAACTCTGTGTTTGATTAGATACGCTTTGAAAGATGGGCATACATATTAATACTGTTGTTCCGTTGTAGCTTCTTATTCTTGTTGTACCATCAATGACTCATAATCTGATGGAAAATATGTAATTTAGTGCTTAAGCCAGAGTAGATTCAAATGTGAAAAATAACTGAAAAATAGAAACGGGAAAACGAAAAATTGGAGGTTAAAGCAAAACAGAAAACGGCTTATTTAAAAATAGCATGTTTTTATATTCATTATATTTTTTTTTGAAATATTTGAAAAACTTTGTCCCTTTTAATATTGTTTGAAATTTGAACGGTTTCATTCATTGCCTTTTAATGGGCTTGTCAGTTAAACTTTTTATCTAATTTTCTTTCCAGAAATTTTCTGCTTTAAAAAATATTTGCATGCCCTACCATAATTTTATTTGTTTCTATCTACTTTAAAATGTTGTCTTCTCAAGATCATTTTTGTATTTAGTTCCAAGTAAACCAAAATATTATAATGTATTTGCTTGAAATAATTAATAGTTTTGTGGTTGTATAAATGTATCTGTATTTTGTGCAAATATTATTGTTTTTGATTTTTTATGCATTCATTCTTATGACCTTTGTTGTACTTTGGTCACTAAAAAAACAACTTTCTATTAGTTTTGTTAGATTATTTTGGGATGTAAAATAATACTTTACAAAGGTATCTGCTGTAAGTTATGCTGCCCTCTTGAAATTTTTCCGTGGATCTTTTTTTGCTGTTAATAAAATACGAGACATAAATTAATTATGGCAATATGCAAGTTACTTAACACCCAAACACATGCATGCACAGAAGCACACATGTGAATACACACACAAACAAGTACATGCCTGCGCACAGGAACATACACAGGCTTGCGTGCATGTGTGCACATACATGCACTAACTTGCATGTAAGATATTTGCATTCTCTTGCGTGGCACAATTTTCAGTTTCATCTAAGTGGTATATTATTACAACAATTTATAATCGGGTTGCGTTTTAGGTTGTTAGGGATAAGAGAACTGGAAAATCAAGGGGTTATGGATTTGTTAGTTTTGCAACTCCTGCAGATGCTGCAGCTGCTTCAAAAGAAATGAATGGTATGTCAGATTATTTTCTGTGGTTATAAAGTGAAACTATAATAAACCGGTCAGCTTTGGAAGGGGAATCTTGTTGCCAGACTGTAAGATAAATTTATGTTTTCTTTCGAGTTTTCTATGATTTAACCATAAGTTCAGGGCGGGTCCAAGAAAATATGTAGCCCCAGCCCATTATTTAATTCTATGTAAAGAAAATATAAGCAAACAAATGACATCGAAAAAATATATGCCCAAGACTTGAACTCTATTCTTTATTGAAACATTTTCAATGATCTACCACGGGATACATATCCAATTTTGATAATTGAATTTGAACGAAACATATATAGTCTATAAATATACATCCATACACACACATACATAGGCATGCCCTAGTCCTGAGGGTTGCCCTAGCTCTTGGGCTTGGTTAGATTCCCTTCGGACCAGGGCTATATATTATCTTACTTTTATTATTAATCAGCACATAGGCATGCACTTGTGCACATGTACATTATTTGAATACCCTTTCTCTGAATACGTACAATATATACATACATACATATATATACATACATACATACATATATATACATACATACATACATATATATACATACATACATATATATATACACACATACATACATACATATACATACATATACATACATACATACATATATATATACACACACACACACACACACATATATAGAGTCTGGTCAATGCTGGAACTGACCAGACCAGACCAGCATTGACCAGACCAGAATTTGCTTAAAAATCCATTCCGGTGACAGTAGAAAATAGTTGTATTTACTGTATAAAAATGCAAAATCAAAAATTTATTTCAATGAAGTGGAGTTTCAAGGGCTGGCTTCAGATTGAAAAGAAAATGATATTTAGGGGATGATGTTAAGCTTGTTTTAGATGGCTTGTGTTTTTTCTTTTCGTAAAAGAATTTGTAGTACTTGGTTGATTTAAGGCTACAAAGGGTTTATCACAAATTTGCTGTAAAATATTTAATGCTAAACTATCCCTAACCAATACAAGTTATAGGAGCAAAAAAATTGTTAGTACTATATACACATTTGAAGTACTTACTAATGTAGTCATCTATAAAAAGTACCAAAAGGTAATTAAGTCCAGAACTAAACTGAAATAGAATGTTTGAAATTCTAACAACGAACATGAAATTTCAAAAATTTAGTTTTGTTCATAATGGAACCGTTAATCGAAAATTTGAACCTTGATACACACATGCACATATCATATTGTCATACACATTCATGCATATGTAAAAGAAATGCAATGGTTATGCGGTACGTATTTTGGATGTTTTGATACATGCTAATGGCGATATCATGTTATTCGGTAATGCTTGATGTGGTTTACAAAAGTTATAGCTCTTGGAACAGAAATATATTTAAATATAAAATAAGATAGCAATTTAGGCGAGAAAACTGTTGAGATTATACTTGTAATAAATAAGAGTAAAAAACAAACTTATCAAATTTTACCAAGCAAATTTATAAAATTCATCATCGTACTTCTACTACAAAACCAATAAAAAATTACTTTTAAGCCAAATATGTTACATATGTCATACAATACATTTAAAATGGTAATTTTGCAGAAAAATGGCAAAAAATTGTTATAGATATAAAATGAACCGTTGATTTTTCTGACCAAAAAAATGTAATAGTTTTACAAATAAAAATAATTCGATTTCATAAATATGTTCCAAAAAATCATAATTGGTATTGTATAAAATATGATATTTATTTTTCAAGAATAAATAAATATGGTGACTATATTTAAGACATTTAACAAAAATTCAAAAGCTGTCTTTAGGGAACTATAATTTAGCCTTAATTGAAAAAAACACTAAGATTTGTAGAAATATTCAAATCTATTAATTAATATTTCAATTATAAAAGTCAAATAATATTTTTGATATTTAAGTATTGATAAATTTAATATTCATAACATATATAAATCCTCAAAAATGTATTATTTACAGAATGAGATTAAGGCTTTGTATAAATTATCAAATTTGAGAACAATGTAAATAATATGAATTTAAATTGAGAAAAAGTTGGTTCTACTTTTAATTTTGATCAAAAACCAAAACCATTTACTATTTAAGAATTTGGTTGTCCTAATTAAAATAAAATAAAGTAAAGATATATAAGTTAATTAAATATAAATAAATGTAGCACAAACTTGAAGCAGCTTTACTAAATATTTAAAATATCAAGGTCGTTAAAAATACATGTTCAAAAATAATTTTAAAAATAAGAATTTAAATTATAATAGAAATAATGCTCATGTAATTTAACCAATAAGAATTCTTGTCAAAACTGTTTATTTGCTATGTGATAATCTTCGAATTGTGTTATTATTTTAAAAAAACCTTATCCCATGAGTTCTCAATGTCTATTGTCCTCTTTCCATTATTTTATTTTCATATACCTTTTGCTGCGTTCTTAGAAGTTCTTAATGCAACTGCTTTCACGTTTAAAAAGCTTACGTCTTAAGAAGAATCAGATGTAATGTGTATGCATGCTTTTTAACACCCTATGTTTGAAAGTTGAGAAATGAAGAGTTTGAAGTTGATTTTGGGTCTTAATTAGTCTACTAGGATCCGAAGTAAGGCTGTAAGTTTTGTTTTTAACTATATAATTGATTAGATTAAGTATAATTTGTTATAACTGTATATTTGAATATTATATATTGTTTGATATATATTATATATTATCTAATAAATATTATGAACTATTTAAATATTTTTACTTCCAATCTTTGCTTCTCAACTCAAATTCTATTTAAAGTTTCAAAACCGTAAATTCACTGAACCACTTTTTGCTTAATTCTATATTGGAGAACATTGCTTTTCTGAAAATATTTTGTTTTTCAGAATCTCATCATTAATTTTTTTATGATATCTTATGAATTAAACAATATTTTTCACGATATATTCAGCGATTTAATTTTATGGAAGTTTGTTTGATCTTTAAAGTCATATTTTTACATGATATTTGTGTCTTAGTAATAAATTTTTAAAAGTTATAATCATTGTTATTTAAAATTTGTTAATTTCATCAAGGGTATTTAGAAACATTTTTACACTAAAAATAACGACTTACAACTGTTTACTATGTACATATATTTGTTGTGTAACATATAAAAAGCTAAGTTCATTGACACCCCATAAATTAGCATATCATTTGCACCTCACTCTAATGGATTAAACACATTTGGTCATGGCTTGCACATTTTTGATATGCTACCGTAATTGTTTATTATTATGATTACTTTCATCCAACGGTCATTTGTAACTTGATGAAACAAATGTAATGTTTATAATAGAGTAGAAGTGTCTTTAAAATTTGCTCTATATAAACACACACACACACACATATGAGGAGGGTTCAATGACACCCCAATCATGGAGCACCCCAAATGCCCCCGATTCACTATTATTTAAATCGGAATTAATGGTGGAAATCGGGGGGCATTTGGGGTGTCATCGAACCCTTATATATATAATGTATGTATAATGTATGCTTAAGTATATAAAAATACCAGAATGGGAGTAAGTTGTAGCCAAGGAACTTAAACATTTAAAGAAAGTGAACAAAAAATGCCTTTCGAGAACCATTATAATTTGTATTTTAGTTTAAAATTGAAAGAAAAGTCCAACATCACTGGATTAGTTGTATAACTTTCACATGTGGATGTAGTGGTGTTGTATTCGAAACCTCCAGATATTGATTACCGATATTCGAAAAAAAAAAAAGGATAAGTGGAAAGAGAGCGGTATAGAGAAGATTATTAACAATCTGTTCTGTTTTTATGTCCATTGATTCCTAAACGTGTGAGCCATGTACTAGTATACAACATATCTAAAGTCAGTGTTCCGAAAAAAAAATGCTAATAATTTTTATAGGCATTAGGGCATGGTAATTTACACCTTTAATCTTAAATACGCTATAAATAATAAACGTCGACCATCTTACTATGAACTTTAATTTTTTTTTTTCATTTTATTTCTATTTAATTTTTAATATCAAGACTTTATTAATAACGTTTTATTTTAATTTTTGACGTTTCACATATAATTTGTTAAAAGCTTCAAACGATGCTTAAAAAGCTTGTATTGAGTTATATCAACTTTGAAGTTAAATCTTTAAGTGAAGAGTATTTTCCCATTGGTTTGAACTGACTCACCACTGTATGTTTAGACTCTGCATATCCTCCATTGCTTTGATCCCTAACTTCTTCGTTATCGCTTCTTATCTCGAAGTTTTGAATTAAGCTAAGTTTCTGTTGTATAATCTATATCATGTAGATAATTTATTAAAAAAAAATGTGCTGTTTACAATTTTTAACTCCTTCAAATTCATAAGACAATATGAGATCAAAATATTTTTTCATACCATTTGTTCGATACACATATTTGATTGGCTTAGAAGTGTAAAATTATTATGATATTCTTTATATATTCGTAAGACCTACTGTACCAAAATTTCGTCGTTAAACTCTGAGGAAATATGTATCTAATCCCACAACACATACCCATTTAGATCATAGGGTTTTATATATGTCCATCATTGTTATCAAGGCTCGAACTCAAGATGTTTGGCCACGCGTTCCACACACCACACATTAACTAGGCCACCATGTGGGTTATGAATTAGTTTTGCTTTTTTACTATCGTATGCGAATTGGTCGAGCATATCCTTGTAAACTTAAAGGAAGTGTGTAGTGAATCGACAACACATACTTCAGATCAATCATTGTCTTTGTGTTAAGAAATATAAACATACAGAGGTGTACCTAAATAAAAAACTTCCTAGTAGAAAAGAATCAACGGGTAATAAGCTAGGGATTAATGAAATGAAGAATCCATATATCTCATTATTAATCCTTTATTCATTGAAAAGTTCCAGATTGCGACACGCGCATGCACGATGAAATTATGTAAATCACCATCAATTTTATTGGATTATTTCAAAACAGTTAATCCTTTCGAAACTACATTTCAATTTGACAGCTAATATAAATAATTTGATCAATTTGTACCATTTATAATTCTTATCCCACTAAAATCACATGTTAATACGATTTTGTCAGAATATTTGAATCATTAGAATCAGATTGCACACCTTAGCAAAACTTCCAAGTGCATAAGAATAAACATATAATAAAGTATTGGGGATAAATATCTCATTTAATCCCTTGTTTATCCTTCATATTTTGTACATGTGATCTAATTAGTAAACATCTCTAAACTTATTTTTAGATTATTCAAATGCCTAACCTATTAAAAACATTTAGTCTAAATAAATAATTTAGGCAATACACTCTGATTTATAGTTTAAGCGAAGAGAAGTCCTATAAATTTATAATCATAGAACTTAATATGAAGATCTATATAGTTAGACTTGATTAAATCAATATACATGATGCCTTAATTTGGGACTTAAAAAGACAAAAATAACATATACTAACTTACACACACACACTGTTAATGAAGGATCCACATCCTCTCTGTTTTTAGTCCCTTCATGGTTATATATCAACTATTCGATTTATTCAACGGTCTTAAAAAATGATGATGTAAGTTTTTAGACCATTCATCTTTTATTTCCATGAAATTCCCCCTTGAATTTTTTGGTACCTACATGTTTCATGTTTAGCTAATGTTCTACAGATATCATATTCTCGTCATCTATATCATTTTCAAAATTCTTCGTATTATTTCAAAGTTGATATGCTTTTCAAAACTACAATTTATTGTTAACAGTCGAAATAATTATTTCTGATTAACTAATGGTTTTGAAAGAGGTGGAACCTTGGTGCAACGGTTATGTCACTTGCATGGCGATCTGGACGTCCAGGTTCGAGTCCAAAAATAGCCTCTTCGCAATGCGAGGGAAAAATTGCGTACATTATCGACTTCCTCATAGCCCGCTTTCGTGCGAGAGCCTCGTGCACTAGGTTCCACTTTTTTACTAATGGGTTTGAAGGGGCTAAATATCTCAAATTGATACAAATTTCCGTGAAGACAATTTGAACGGCTGAAATGTCATATCTACTAAAATTTAGCTTAGTTCGAAACATATAAATAAAAAATGACTTGAATTTTAGGAGAAAAAAAATTGGAGACAAAGAGACCGACTATATATACTCGTGTATGACACTTACGGTGTACTCACGTATGCATGTGATGTGGATGTACGATATAATGAAAGAGTATTTATGTAGAGTATTTATGTAACTTTGACAGCAGACGAGCATCGACGAATCATATCCAGTCAATTCCCTTTATCAACGGTGGGGATGTGTGTGAATAGTAAGGATCCATATTCCCTTTAAAGAATCTCCATGATTCCCCTAGTTTTTTGTCTATTCAAATCAAGCAACTTTTTTTGATATGATGCTATGATATTAAAGATTGTCCATAGACAATTTTGGACTAATTTTTAATCTTTTAACATTTCACATGGACGGTTAAAATAATGCTTTTAACTGTTCACATCGACTTATGATTTGCAACAAGTCAAAATGATCATTTTTTTTATATGAATGATCTTGATGATGATACGATAATATTTTCAAAATATAGGCTTAATTCAGAAATTTAGATGTTAAAAAAAAATGAAAGGGGGATCCTTGAGGTATTTTAATTTTCTTGGTGTGGAACCATACCTTATATATAATTTGTACACATATAAGTCTGCACATCTTTATCTTCTTTCTCATTCATATGATTTTTTTGGGTTACTTTGATACTTAAATATTCTGGGTTGGCCTATGCTTTAAAATGGACTTGTTGAAATTATTTATTTTCACATTTGATTTTGGAGGTTTGAAATGGTTAAAAGTTTTAATATTAAAATACTGTATCTATAAGCTATCTGAATACAATTTTTTTTGATATGTGCAAGTCCGCTTGGGCATTTAGGAAGACTAAGAGGTTGGAGATATGAAGACTTTCTCATATACTAACACCTACCCCAACTATACGAAACAAATGATGTTGGGCATAATAGTATAGAATGCAAATTTAGCCAATCTTATGTTTTTGCTACTCGGTGCTATTGCTTTTACGACCTTGTGGCGATGTATAATTTTGATTTGAGGCAACTCAATAGATCGCACGCAACAAATTCAGTTTAACCCTAAGATGGAAACAGCAAACTTCGTACATCAAGTTAAAAAAAATGCTTATATAGTTTACCCATTTTCTTATATCCCATTCGTAACTCCAGGTAAATATGTTGGAAATCGGCCTATTAAATTACGCAAGAGTAACTGGAAGGATAGAACGGATGTTGAGGCTTTAGAAAGGCAGAAGGTTAGCATTTACTACTACCGTGACACTGGGACAGCCAATTTTATTTATCTCGATTGTTACATGAGCTCATTGCTTTATCCATCTGTTGTGCTGTGTTTCAGAACTATGCTCAGAAGAAACCGAAAATGGCAAAGAGAAGTGTCCTGCATAAGTGAAGTTTCTTCTGGATAATGTAACATTCGGTACGTATGTTTGCAACACTGGGGAGTCTGCGAAATTCTTCTTTAAAACATGAACCATGTGTCTATAAAGAGTTATCAAACATTAGAATTGAGGCAAGTTACTTAAAAAGTAGTTTTGACCACGAAAATGCAATTGCTATACATGCAATTTTATTTTGAACCTGTCAAAGAGGTAGACGGTTCATTGTTATGCTATGCTGGAGTGTTATTTTTTTTTTGTTCTCCTTTTCTCATTTCATTCACATTTCTCTTTCTTTTTCCAGCACCAGTTCTTTGCTAATGGAGGAGCTTCTATCAATTAAGCATGTGTCATGTGCAATGGTGCAGACTGGAACCTGATATTTTTCATGAATCAGAGCATGACTTTTCTAAGGAGCATTGCTGTATGCATCTTTTTTTTGTTTACCCTATACCTAGTACTTTATCCAATTATTTTTCTTTCAATGATGCCTTCGTATTTTCACGATGAAACCCAAAATATCGCTCAGGTAAGCCATCGATGATAAAAAATGAATGATAACGGTAAGCATGAGTATTTGGAAGTTTAAAAGAAAAAACCATATATAGTGAAACATAAAAATCCTTGTAATTTATATTTTTTGTTGTGCTGTATTTATTCGGTGTACAGAGGTGATATGCTGTCTCAAATTCAAATTTATTTGTATTTTAAATTCCGAAGTACTTTTGAAAATTTGAATATTTTTCTAGGACTATAATATTTATTACACTTGTTTGAGCAAATGATGGTTAGGTTTGAAATACTGTAGGAATTTTGCATCTCGTACCAAAACCATGTACTTGAACTTCCATTGACAACAGTAATGGATCGACTTGAGAAAATATGTCTTCATTCTTGTTGAATCTAAACTAAGAATCGGGAAGACCCACAATTGCTGTTGTATTAACTGCCTGATAAACTAGATTGCATTCAACATGTAGAACCAAAAAGATTTTACCTGAAGCTGTAAACTTGACTAGAAAAGGAACCAAATAAAACATGAAAATATACCCACATAAATACATAAAAATATCAACATAAAAGGATATGGGTACGATAGACCAAAGATGGCATTCCTAATAGGAGGCAAGTTAGCATATGTGTTAGCCTGCTACTCAATTCCCAAGGTAACGATCAACCAAAGCAGCAATTTGTGTTGCTTGCTTAGTTGGTCTTAAGAAAACTAAATGAGAGCACGATAATAATGCAAAATTTTCCCTGCTTATTTTTCTAATCTTCACAAGGCCGAGCAAGGCCAACGGTGTAATTTATAATTGTTACCTCGTTTTTCTTTGATATTGATTAGTTGATAATAATATAACAGTATGATCCATCTTATAACCCATTCTAACGAGATTCGATTTGAAGGCATAGTGCTATCATAATGATGCATTAGCAAGTAAATAATAATACAAGTCTATTTGTATGTGCTAAAAAAATGAATGAACGCCTCCAAGTCGTTTGTTTTAGAAGTGTGGATACGGGATATATAAAGTGTGGGTACGGGATATATGACGCAGGTGTTATCTTTTATGATTGATTCTCAAAGAGATGTGTCATGGAGAAAGTAAAAAACACAGCAGTTGTTTCGATCATAATGTGCCTACATTAATTGTCCATATTGACTATCCTTTTTATAGACCCTTGGTACAATGCTTGGTATACAATATACAATGTACAGTGATTTGTAGGTCAATAGAAAATAAGATATGGCCACAAGGACGTCCTTTCGGCTACTCATGTTCATCTATCCATGTTTGGCTTTTCCTATTCGTCTATTTATGTTCGTCTATTCTTGTTTGATTATTCGTATTTGTTATTCATGTTAGTCTATTCTTGTTCAACAATCTGTCCATTTTTGTTAGCCTATTCCTGTTCAGCTATTACTAGCTTTTTTTGATTTGTCCGTCATTACTGTTGCAAGCTCTGTTCTCCCTATGAGTGTAGACCAGCTTAGAGCCTATTCCTGTTCGGTTATTACTGGTTTTCTATGACTTGTTCGACATTACTATTGTAAGCTTGGTTCCCCTTTTAATGTAGATCAGCTGGGAGCTTATTCCTGTTCGGTTATTATTGGTTTTCTCTAGGGCTGCACAAAGCATGGGTTAGGTTGGATTTGACCAAATACTTCACCCTATGCGTATAGGTATGGGTTAAAGGTAGTTCAACCCGTATCCGATCCTATATGAGGTTGGATATGAGTTGGGTTGAAGTATGGGTTGGGTCGGATTTAGTAGGGTTGGGTTACATTAATCTAATACAAAAATGAGAATATAAAGAAAAAAATTTAAAATATAATATTAAAATATTCAGCTTAAAATATCAAATTTTAGCTAGCATAAATTAAATATAACTGATTCACTACAACACATATTTATTAGAATTTAATTAGAAAATACATCATACGAAATTAATTCACTACATATTAGAGTAAGAATTTCATTTCAAAATACATTAAAATGCACTTCGAAATCTTTTAGTAAATCCTATGTATTTTGGACTGACATCAAATATGCTTTTTTGGTATACCTATTCGAGAATACATAAATTTTATTCTAGAATTTGATTGTTCTAATTTTACATGGGTTGATATTAAATTAGTTTTTTATATAGGGTTGAGTTGGGTTAAAATAAGGTTGGGTTGGGTTAAAATAAGGTTGGGTTGAACAAAATATTTCATCCGTCCCGTACGTAGTATATGTTACAAGTTGTAACCCATATCCAACCCGAATTAAGATGGTTTGAGTCGGGTTTATGTGGGTTAAGTCGGGTTGGTATGTTGGGTCGAGTTGAGTATGGGTTGTGCGCACCCCTAGTTTTCTCTGACTTGTCCATCATTACTGCAGTAAGCTTGGTTCCCTCCTTGAGTGCAGACTAGCTTGAATATTTATAGGAGTGAAGATATAAGGAGACTTACGCTATAAAGTAGACAATTTCCTTATTTATCCTATTTGGTTCGATTCTTTTCTATATACAGAAGATGTGATCTAGAATCGTCATGTATAAGAGATTGAATCCAAAATTTACATAATTAGCTTGCTCGGCATCCTTGATTTGGTGCACCTTGACCCAATAATGCCTTAGTCTAGCAATACCTTGGCTCGACAGTTGACTACCGACCAAGAATTTTTGTTTGGTAGTCAAATACCGGAGGAGACTAATGGTCCAGTAACAACTACTGAACCGAACAACTAGTTTGCGTGTCTACCGAACCAAGAACTTAAAATCTTTTTCATCTTGTTTTCTTTGTGCTATTCTTTTGGTTTTCTCACCTTCCCATCTTGACACTTTGACCAAATGATGAGCTATGATCTTCGATTGCTATAACACTTGCTGGATCTCTCTGGATTTGTTAAAACAATTGTGGGTTGCTAGATCTGTGATTGACGAATCTCTAATGCTATAAATCTTGAGGTTGGTTGTACATAACTCGATGTTGGATGGTGGAATTGATATTTAAAGGTGATTGGATAAGGATGAGACGATTCGTTGTTGTTTAGAAGTGTTCTAGAGATTCGGTTAGACAAGCTTTTGTTAGGTAGATATTTGGTTCGGTAGTTTCTAGCGCTTCAAGTGTATCTACCTTTTTTGTTCATCTATTCATCCCTCATAGTTGTACTCATACATTAGGAATCTATAAGTGTGAGGTTATGTAGAAATCTATTAGCCACGTTTCTCTTATTCCTTCTTGATCGACCTTCTTTATGCCATAACTCATTCGTTTTAAGTCGGATTCGAGCGAAACTTGGATCAATAACTTCGTATCATCGAGTAGAACATTTCCGTGTATTTGGATGTTCCTTTTGCTTGAAGTAGAGGGAATCTATCCAAGGCGAGACCGAAGTTAGTTACGTGGTGTGAAGTAAGATGATCATATCTTTCAATATATAGATCGGATTGAGATGCGATTTTGACTTACATGCATGTCCTGATCTCAAGCATTTTATAAGCGCTTTGGTTATACTTTTAGACCGTGCCAAATTTGTCTCGAACACTGCGTCTTGAAAGTTGCTCTGCTACCAAATGAAAGTGACCGTGCTATAGGAGCGAGTAATATGGAACATAATAAATAACTAGCGCGGAATAAAAATAAAAGTAAATAGTAAAATGACACCAGAGATTTTTTTACCGGTTCGAACTCCCGTTCTACGTCTAGTCCCAGACTCCTGAAATCATAGAAAGCAACCCTCACTTAGCCGAGGAACATGTATTACACCACCTGAGCAACCAAACATGACTTGACCACCTGAGCAACAGAACTGGACTTGACCGCTTGAGCAACCGACCATGACTTCCTTACAGACTGGATTTAACTTCACTTTGTGCGTTCTGAATAACACGGATTTGTTACTTGTAGTACACCCTTCCTATAATCTTTTCCTCAAGAATGATGTGTATAATTGTGTGTATGAAGATTAGGAAGATCAATTTTGCTTGAAGAATATAGAAGTGAATTGGTAAGCAATGATCGTATGAGAATTTGTGAATAATGAACTCAAGATTGCAAAGCAAGAGAGATTAGAAAATTAGGTGATTTGATCAATGATTCTTGAGTGATCATATAGTGTACGAAGAGATATGGCTTCTGGTAATAGGTATCTGTAACGAACGAGATTTTCGACTTTCGAAAATTGACATTAATATGTCCACTGTATCAACTGCCGAGCAATTGAATGCCGAAAAACCGTACTGTTAGGGTTAAAGAAGAAGAAAAAGATAGAAGAAGTAAGAAAGAAGAAGCAACATAACAATATCAGAATCTCACAATCGCAGCGGAACAACGTATAATAGATAAATGAATAATCTTTAAATCAAAAGAACTGTACATTTTATACATTACATCATCAGAGTCAACTTACAACATAACATAGCTGGACAATTATATGAACTTGTCTTTAAGTGGATACACAACGGAAAAGATAATATCATATACAAGTGATACGCTTCGCCATCCAGCTCGCCTCTTGAGCTCCACAGCACCTCCTGAATTCCAGAATGACCTGATAACCTGACTCTAGACTGCCCGTGTGGAAATTGGTGGGCACATAGAGTGTATGAAGGGAACAATAAACTTAAGGTCAGTCATGAGACTGGTGTGAGAACTTAAAACTGTTTATCTTAAAAAAAACAAAGAAATATTTTAAAATAGATCCGAAATGCTTTTAGAAAATATAACTACCATAAGGCCTCCCGCCACACACACAATGCAAACGCAGAATTGGAGGAGATTTCTCCTTATGATAGTCAAACATGCTTGATACGCAATTTTTTTTTGATATTATTACTATAAGTGCAAAGTGTAGGAAAACATTTCGAAAGTATAATATAAATCTTAGCCAGCATAGACATTCCGCACTTATGCCTACTATAGCTACCATGTTCAATAGCAGGTTACCGTCACATTCCATGGCAGGTTATACAACTAAAACCGTATAGTGCTCGTATTGTTTCTTTGTATTTTCCAACAAATGGTCGGGCCAAGGAACTTCCCATTGCCACATGGGTACGCCTCTGGAAAGACGCCCCGAGAACCTAACCGGATCTCTGCCAACACAAGGCCGGGTTACCTCTGCAAAAGTAGGTAACTACTGACACGAGTATGCTATTCCTCGGTTGTAAACAACCTTTATCCGAGGTCTTCAACCAACAACAATCACAAAGTCATATATATTTGCGACATCCACATATGTTAAGTATCTGAGCTCCATATCATGATACCACTTCTATTCAGAAGGAAATGCACATACCCTAAGGGGCGCTACTCCCTATAACCTTGCTGCATCTTTCCTGTTTTGACCATTACCGGGTTGTGAGGTCCGACGAAGTCTCGTCCACAAAGCTATGCTTTTCACAAAAGCTATGCTTTGATCAACAAATGATCAGCAACACTTCGTATGCCACATTACCAAATTGGGAATGTATCACTAGTAACCATCAACTACATAACATCTGAGCTCGTACGTCTCAGAGAAGGGTGTTAAGCTAAGAGAATAAATTCTCCGCCACCAACAGAAATGTATTTGATAGAAACCTGGTTTACATCTCAAAGTGTAACGTCAGACACACGTCCATACAAGTCCGTTTTGGGATCGAACGGAACCGAAGGCACTTTCAAAGAAGCCCTTGCAATCTGGATATTCACTAATCACGTCCGGAATTCTCATCACAAAGGGTGATAAAATCTCTATATTGGAGATCAGCCGATGCAGAGACATTCGATGGTAATCCTTCCGTTTCCGAAAATATCCGGTCTTCAACACCAGTCTTCAAATGCTATCCATTACGACGTATCACTATTCGGAATGGGATTCATGACCCAAAGGTCTTCTTCCGGCTAAACCGAATAACGAGCGCTTATTTTAAAATAAGTGTATCATTCAAATTCAAGCAAATCACAACAAATACCCATTTAAAGGTAAATATTGATAGTCGGTTATTTAACTATCAATAGATATGCACAACAACACCAAATTCCAAATAATTTCCCAATTATTTATTTTCCAAAAATATCTTTGCAAGACATTTTTTCACACTTCAGCCATTTTAAACAAATTTCAAATCACTTTTGACCTTTACAACTTTTGAAAACAAATTTCAAATCATTTTCCTTACGCGGAAACACTTTCAAATATTTATTCATTTTCACTGGAAATCTGCCGAGTTCAAATACTTTAAAATAATTTATAATACTTATCCAAAATATATCGGGAAAACACTTTGAAATAAAACTATTTTTCTTTAAACACTTTACTTAAAATATTAGTTATAAAAATATATTATACCAATATTACATATAACTTAAGTCCAAACTAATTTTCAAAATAAAATTAGTAGTTAGAGTATAGCTATTTTAAGTAACTATTTTCTAAAACAATTATTGATTAAGTCTTAGAAATAATCATTTCTGTATCAACTTAATAAATCTTTACTTAAAGGATTTAAAACAATTTAAGAAGTAAATTTCTCCAAAGTATCCTTTTCAAAACCAATTCTAAAATTATATATATATATATTTTTCAAAGCTATTCAAAAATTTTATTCGGCTTTCCAAGGGGAATACACTTTCATTTCGAAATGGTTCATATGAACCAATTAAATAAATCCTTACCGATTTACTTTAAATTTACATTCCAAATCCGTAAATTTATTTCTACGCTTCAGAAATAAATCAATGTTTATTTTTTAAACAAATTTTCCTTTTCTTTATAAATTCCATGTGAATTCACATTTCAAAAATATCTATTGATATATGATTTTCAAATCGTTTAAAATATTCACTTTCAACGACAATTCAATTTTTCAATTGATTTTAAAAACAACCAAATCAAATTCCATATTAATTTTTCAAGAAATTTAAACACCAAGTGAATTTCATTCAAATCTCAAATTGAAATTAATTTCTATTAAACCCCAAATCAATTTTCAAATTGATTCCAAATTCTTTTCAAAACCCCAAATAAATTTCCAAATGGATTTTCAAAAGATTTATTTTCAATCACTAAAATCAATTCCCAAATGGATTTCTAAATTTATTTCATTTTAAAAATAAATTCCTTTTAAAGAAACAAATTCTTTTATTTTTTTCAAACTCTTTAAAATCCGTACTTTGAATAAATTCTTCAACTTTTAAATAATATTACCCGAAATCTATTTATTTGAGCTTTTCCCATATTTTGAAATTTTATTCAATAAGATTAAAAATAAAACTTTATTATTTTAGAATTCCTTCTTTTAAATTTACCCCATTTCTCAAAAATAAACTTTAATATAAACTTTCAACTTGAATTTTCAAAAATCAAATTTTTATTTATTTCCGGTATCTGACAATACCAAAATTATATTCGGCTAATTTTTAGCCTTCAACGATTTCAATCACAAAGATAATCACACAAAGATTATAAATAATCAACATACAACATCGAAACAAATTCAATTATTTGAGAATCCAGTTGGATCCCTCCATCCTCTTTCCTTGCATCCACAGATGTTAGCACAATACCAATCCCGTTTCAAGATGGAATATCGCGGTACATGGGTTTATATAAAATATTATCCGCTATTATGCGGCGCAATATGGTCTTATCCGCTATATAATGCGGAAATCAACTCCAAGTACATATATAATACCAATTCCACTTCAAGGTGGAATATCGCGGTATATGTGTTTAATAAAATAATCTCCGCTTAATATGCGGCGTATAGGGTCTATTTCAATACAAAAGATAGCAATTTATCATCCAAGCATACAATCAACATAATCAAGCAATTTTAAATCTAACTATTTAAAATTTAAATCGAAACAAATTCGATTGAGTGATAGGTTCTCACCTTGCTTCCAAGGTTTTAGTGTTTTATTCCGAGTAAAATTAAACGCGCCCGACCTCGTATGACAAAGTTACGCTACTTTAAAGATGATACAAATTATAATATGTTAATTTACAAATTCAATTTTTTATTTCAAACCCTAGTTAAATCTGGCCGTTCGAGTTTTGCTCACGAGATCATGCCGCTCGTTGCTTCTTCTCCCACGCGCGTAACCAGTAGAAACCGAACTCATCTTGCCGCAACTAGGGTTAGACACCGCGACCACCACGACGCACGAGACCCCATCACTCCACCACCAAACCGAAGCTCATCTCGAACAACACCACCGCCCCAAACGCCATGATGCTCGGCCTCATCTATCTCTCGAAATTCGTGCCGAAACGTTTGACTTTTGCATCGAGATTCAGGTCGATCCACTCGACTAAAATCGATCATCACCGTATAGATTTAAAGCTCTCATCGTTCTCTATAATTTGTTAGTAGAACGTTTCTTCTAATTGTTAGTGGATTGAGAGAGATTGAGGGGAAAAGAATTGAATCATTTCGGCCATTGATACTGTTGGTGGCGGCTGAAGAATAGGGTTAGGGTTTGTGTAAAATGAAGATAATGAGGTCATTTTATAGAAAATTTGACGAAACACCATTCACCCGAGATTTTCCGAACTCCAAACGAAGCGTACCGCCTGCCGTTTATAATGTTTTACCCCCATTCCGAACGCAATGGAATATATATCGGAAGCCAATTCGATCAAATTTGGAAGATAGGTTTTTGAATTGATAATTTTAAATTTGAAATTCACTTAAACCAATTTCTACGCGTTTTAGCTTGCCCCGGATAAACCGTAAATCCGATTGACACGAAATTTGAAATCTTACAACAATTTAACATTACGGATCCAATAAAACTGGTTTCGTCGAAATCCGAGACTGTTTGAAAAATGACTATTTTTACTCGTCAATTAAATATTAACATATTCAATTTCTACAATTTAACTTTTAATTCAATTTTAAAAGTTCTATAACATCATTCTAACTCCAACATGATTAAATACAACTTTATAAATCATTTTCAATCACATTAAACTCAATTTCCCATTATTTCTGTAATTTCAAATATTAAATTATCTATTTAATTATCCAATTAAATCTAGATATTCGAAATAAAATTTATTCGACTTACAAATTTTACTTGTTAATATTTAAAATCAATTAAATATACGAATTTCAAATAACAGAAATTCTGGGTCGTTACAGTATCTGTTAATAGCTAAGAGATGCATCCATCCAGGAAGAAGATAACTCTTGATAAAAAAGAAGCGTTATTCAAAAAGTTGACAGTTGCAGTTTTCAGTCGACTAGACATGCTTGATAAATCGAATGAATTCAAAACTTGCATAAAAATTTGCACACTCATTCGACTGACCTGGTGTGTTCATTCGATTGGTCAGTGGTTTTAAAAATATTTTTATACAGCCTCAGTCGATTGTTTACAGTAGGTCAGTCGACTGAGTGCTGTTATTTCTATGCAATAGTTTATTTGTGTGTGTATATGAAATATATAAAACGAATGTAAGTTTTATACGTATTTGTGAGTGATGAACCTTAAGGAAAGATTTTAACAAAACTCTAAACTAGACTCTATTTATACTTATTGACTCTAGCTAAGATATATAACAAGACGAACCAATATTTTGAGTCGCTAAGTCCTGATGTTGTCGTGGTCGTAGATTCGTGAATTATTGTACGTTGTCAGCACTCAAAATCTGTTACCCAACATTCGCCCCCTTTTTGATGATGACAACTCCATTTGCTACGAGCGAATCTTCGACTAGCTTTGTTGATTTATATCTCCTGAATATATGCCTGTAACTTTGGTATAATATTCTCATCTTGAATCCATGCTATATTTTCTGTCAATAATTTATATTTTCTCCCCCTTTGTCATGACAAAAAGGAGAGCACTCAAAGTAGAGAATATTAAAATATGAGCAATATAACACGGAAACACATCTACATAATAAAAAACATAGCATATATAACACAGAAATACATCAAACATATTATAGAAGAACAAGAGTACACAACTACATAGTCATAGGACATAGAGTTTAAAAGTTACATAGTCAAACTAGAAAGATACCACATATAACATGACATCAAACAGATACTATTTGAAAGTAGAATAACATAGAAGTTCAAGATAATAAGAGCATTCAAAAAAAAAAAAATCCTTACTCATCACCGGCTCTTCCTTCATTTGAGCTCTCTTTATCACCTTCAGTTTCCTTGTCGCCGGATTCGTCACCAACTTCTTCGCCTTCTTCCTCTTCTTGTTCTTCATTTGAAGTAGACCACGTGAAGTGCTCCGCTGGTCGTTTCCCATGAAAGGAAGGCACATGAACAGAGGTTGAAGAAGGTTGGGAGCACGTGATCGCTTTCCAAATATTGTTGAGAAATTTTTTAATATGATCGAGCTTTTTGTTGACCTTGGTGACGTTTTTATCAACTCTAAACACACTTGATTCTACCCGAGATATTCGTTGATCAAGGAGTATTTGATTACGAGAGATGATAGATGCAGTTTCTTGTGTCCTTGCTTGAGGATCCACTTCTTGAATCTCATAGACTTCCCGTTTGGGTGGAGGAGGTTGTGGTGATGAGGAGGCTTGAATATGGGGAGTTTGTTGATGAGTGGAGGGTTGAGCTTGACCGGAGGCTTGGTTTTCAACTCAATGTTCGTAAGTGATGATCATGTGGTCAATGTATTGTTTTGGCAGATTCATCAGGAAAGCATCTTGGTGTTTAAGGAGCGTATATTTGAGCATCTGGAGTCGGCAAAAGGAACGTCGAAATGTTTGAGAATGCGCATAATGTATGCGCCATAGTGTATCGTTTGCATCCGACTTTGGTTAAATGTTTGAAATTCATCCAAAATGACTTTAGCCCAATTTACTCGTCTATTTCCCCAAATAACATACAAGGATTGAAAATCTCTTCGATATGCCTTCTCAAAACTTCCGGTCCTAGGGTTAATGGTGTGGGTAAGCGTACGGTGCATGATGCGAGCTTTGGGTCATAGCGCTACCGCCTTTAGTTTCGTTAAATCGTCGGAGAGGAACATATGACTAATACGATCTCGAGTCTCCATATATACGACTATTTCCGCTAATTCTTTGCCTTCATCTGGACATCAGAATTCTTGCAAGCCGTTGAAGTGGAAGGAAATTTTTCTATACCACATACCATAGTCCAAATTGTATCATCCGGGTTTGAAATGATGTGGTGGTCGAGATGCAAGTTGGCATAAAAGAGCTTGACGAGTAGATGGTTGATCTTTTTGTTGTTTGCAGCATAGTTGATGAGAGACTCTATTCCGCTTCGACGAGCTAATTCATGAATCGCATAAGGAGGAAAATTGGGGAACTTGACAAACGATCCTTCGAAAATGCGGGAGTTTTTCATCTTGTCGAAACGTTGTGCCGTTTTTTCATTGTGGAGCCATCCTCTAATTTGAGAATCGGAAGGACCCGCTGATGACTGAGCTCGTTTGGATGCCATTTGTTGAACTAGGATTTGGAGAGGAAATAGAAAGTTGAAAATTTGAAGATGATGGTTTAAAATTTGAATAAGCTGAATGCTTTTTGAACGATCTAGGGATTAATGGCAGAGAGTTGAAAGTGTTGGAGTAAAAAGCGAAAAGGTGAAAGTTTGAATAGTGATTTTGATGTGGCTGTTGGGAAGGAAAACCGGGTTAACCAGTTTCAGTCGACTGAACCTTTATGTCAGTCGACTGACTGGTTATATAAAATTCAATTTTAATGGGTCCGTCGACTATCTACAGAGGTTCAGTCAACTGAACTCTTCTCGAGAGATTTTACTATAAAAGGGCAGATTCTAAACTCTTTTTTGAAAAAAACACAGTTAGTCGACTGGTTTTGAATACTCAGTCGACTGAAACGGGTAACCGAGGTTTTTTGGCCAAAAGTCATTTAAAAACAACTATTCAGTTTCTTCCTTTTCACTTTTTAACTTCTTTGCTTTTGAATTTCTACCATTATTCCTCTCTCCCACTTCAAATTCGTTCAAAAAACTCTCAACGTTTTCAAATTTAAAATCATCCTTCCCCATATCAAACCCTAGCTCAACCAATGGCACCCAAACGAGCTCGACAATCCCAATCTTCTATGGGTCCTTCTGACTCTCAGATTCGAGGGTGGTTGCACAATGAAAAAGCAGCACAACGATTCGTCAAGATGAAAAATTCTCGCTTCTTCCAAGGATCGTTTGTGAAATTTTCCGACTTCACTCCTTATGGAATCCAAGAATTGGCTCGACACAGCAGACTGGAGTCTCTAATCGATTTCACTGTAAATAACAACAAAATCAACCATCTACTTGTAAAACTCTCCTATGCCAACCTAAACCTCGACCACCATAACATCTCAAACCCGGATAATGCCGTTTGGACTATGGTATGTGGTGTGAAAATTTTCCTTCCTCTTCAACGTCTTGCTAGAATTCTTATTTTCCCGGATGAAGAAGAAGAGTTGAGAGAAATAGCCTTTAACATGGAGACTCGAGATTGTGTAAGTCATTTGTCTCTCTCCGACGACTTAACGGAAATAAAAGCGGTTGCACTACTACCCAAGGCTCGCATCTTTCATCGTGCGTTAACCTATACCGTCAACCCGAGGACCGGAAGTTACGAGAAAGTTTACAGGAGGGACTTTCAATCTTTATATGCTATTTGCGGAGGTTGTCGAGTGAATTGGGCTAAAGTCATCTTGGATGAATTTCAAACATTCAACCAAAGTCGCATGAGAACAATTCACTATGGCGCATATATTATGCGTATTCTCAAGCACTTTGTCGTTCCTTTTGCCGACTTGGAATGCTCAACCATTGTCTCATTAAACACCAAGACACTTAGCTTAATGAATCTTCCGAAACAATATATTGACCACACTATCATTACATACGAGCATTGGTTTGAAAACCAATCCTTCGTTCAAGCTCAACCATCGTCTTGCCTACAAACTCCTCATATTCAAGCATCCTCATCATCCCAACCTCCTCCATCCAAACGGGAAGTCTATGAGATTCAAGAAGTGGATCCTCAGGCAAGGCCGCCAAGAAGCCGTATCTATCATTTCTCGTAACCAAAGACCCCTTGATCAACGACTATCTCGGGTAGAATCAAGTGTTTCCAAGTTCATAAAAACATCACCAAAGTCAACAAAAACTCAATCGTATTAAAAGTTTTCTCAACAATATTTGGGAAGCGATCACGTGCTCCCAACCTTCTTCAACCTCTGTTCACGTGCCTCCCTCTCATGGGAAACGAACGGCGGAGCACTTCACGTGGTCTACGTCAAATGAAGTACAAGAGGAAGAAGGCGAAGAAGTTGGTGATGAATCCGACAACAAGGAAACTGAAGGTGATGAAGAGAGATCAAATGAAGGAAGCACCGATGATGAGTAAGGATTTTTTTTTTAAAATGCTCTTGTTATCTTGAACTTCTATGTTATTCTACTTTCAAACAATATCTGTTTGATGCTATGTTATATGTGGTATCTTTCTAGTTTGAATATGTAACTTTTAAACTCTCTGTCCCGTGATTATGTAGTTGTGTACTTTTGTTCTTGTGTAATATGTTTGATGTGTTTCTGTGGTATATATGTTATGTTTTTGATTATGTAGATGTGTTTCCGTGTTATATTGCTCGTTTTAATATTCTCTACTTTGAGTGCTCTCCTTTTTGTCGATGACAAAGGGGAGAGAATATAAATTATTGATAGGAAATATAGCGTAGATTCAGAGGGAGAATATCGTATCAAAGTTGCCCGCATATATTCAACGGGAGAGATAAATCAACAAAGCTTGTCGAAGATTCGCTCGTAGCAAATGGAGTTGTCATCATCAAAAAGGGGGAGAATGTTGGATCATAGATTTTGAGTGCCGACGAGATACAATAATCCACGAATCTACGACTATGACAACATCAGGACTTATCGACTCAAAATATTGGTTGTTATTGTTATATATCTTAGCTAGAGTCAATATGTATATATAGAGTCTAGTTTAGAGCTTTGTTAAAAACTTTTCTCAAGGTTCATCACTCACAAATTCATATAAAACTTGCATTCGTTTTATATATTTCACACACAAATAGTTTTATTGCACAGAAATAACAGCACTCTGTCGACTGATCTACTGTGAACAGTCGACTGAGGCTATATAAAAATGTTTTAAAACCACTGACTAGTCGATTGGACACACCAGGCCAGTCAACTGAGTCTGTGCAAATATTTATGCACGTTTTGAATTCAGTTGACTGACCAAGCATGTCCAGTCGACTGAAAACTGCAACTGTAAACTTTTTGAATAGACGCTTCTTTTTGATCAAGAGTTATCTTCTTCCTAGATAGATGCATCTCTTACCTATTAAAAGATACCTATTACCAGAAGCCATAACTCTTTATACACTATATAAACACTAAAGAATCATTGATTAAATCGCCTAATTTTCTATTCTCTCTTTATCTAACGAGCATTGCATTCTTGATTCTATTATTTACAAATCTCTATGCAATCACTGCTTATGATTCCATTTTCATATTCTTCAAGCAATACTAATCTTCCTATTCTTCACACACACACACACAATTATATACATCATTCTTGAGGAAAAGATTATAGGAAGGGTGTACTACAAATGACAAATCCGTGTTATTTAGAACACACAAAGTTAAGTTAATCCAGTTTGTAAGAAAATCGTGTTCGGTTGCTCAGACGGTGTCGTGTTCGGTTGCTCAGGTTGTCAAGTCGTGTTCGGTTTCTCAGGCGGTGTAATACCTGTTCCTCCGAGTTAAGTGGGAGTTGCTTGCTTTAATTCCAGAAGGAGTCTGGGACTGGACGTAGAACGATAGTTCGAATTAGTATAAAAATCTTTGGTGTCATTTACTTTACTGCTTTATTTTTGAAGACCATTTAGTACCAATGACTGTTTGATCACTTAGTTTAGGAACTAGTTTCCAAACTTCATTCCGTTCGAATTGGTTTAGCTCTTCTTGCATAGCCATAATCCAATGTCATCAGTAGAGGCTTCTTTTGCATTTTTAGGTTCAATATTAGAAAGAAATGCTACACGATCCATTTGATTAAGTTGATTTTTAGTTCTAACATGTGAAATAATTTCTCCTCTGACCTTTTCTATTGGGTGATCTCGTAAAATCGTAGGAGGAGATCTTAATTTATTTTCATTATGAACAATGTTTTCATCTTCTTCAAAATTATGAATAATGTTTTCATCTTCTTCAAAATTATTTTGAATAACCATATTTGTGACTATCTTAGGTATAACTTCATCATCCTCAATTTTTTTTATTAAATTTGAAATTTTCGTCGAACGAAACATGAAGTGTTTCTTCGATTATTTTTGTTCTTTTATTAAAAATTCAATAAGCTTTGCTTCGTTCCAAATATCCTACGAAGATTCCTTCATCGGATTTTGGATCAAATTTTCCAAGTTGTTCTTTTATGTTTAAAATAGAACATTTTGAAGGAAAAGTTTTAAAATAAGAAATGTTCGGTTTTCTTTGATGAAAAAGTTCATATATAGAGTGTGTTTTGTTAAAGGTCGGATGGAAACACGATTCAGAACATAGCAAGCAGTTGCTACAGCTTCTGTTCATAAATATTTTGATAATGTGCTTCCATTTAATAAAGTTCTTGCACATTCTTATGACGTTCTATTTTTTCTTTCAACCACTCCATTTTGTTGTGGTGTTTTGGAAAAAGAAAAATCATGATAAATTCCCTTTTTTTACAAAAATGTTTAAAAGCTTCATTTTCAAATTCACCTCCATGACCACTTCTAACATTTTTAATTTTTTGATATTTTGAAATCTTTTTGCAATGATCTTGAAATTTTCAAAGTATCACTTTTATTTTTTAGAAAAATAGTTCAAGTATATCTTGAGAAATTATCTACTATAACAAACACATTTGTTATGGTTTACAGATTAAACTTGAGTTGGACCAAAGAGATCCAAATGCAATAGTTCTAGTGGTTGTATGGTAGAAATATTTTTCTTTGATTTAAAGGATGATTTTGATAATTTTTCTAATTGACAAGCATCACTAATATTGTTTACTTTAAAATTTATTTTTGGTAAACATTTTGCTAAATCATTTTTAGATAATTTAATTACAATTTTGAAATTAATATGACAAATTCTTTTGTGCCATAACCAATGATCATTTTCTTTGGCTATTAAACACATATTTGTATTGTAATTTACATTCATATTTAAAACATAAATATTTTTATCTCTAAACCTTCAAAAATAAGATTTTTATTTTGATCAAAAACGCTACATTTATTTTCAGAAAAAGAAATATTGAATCCTTTGTTACACAATTGGCTGATACTAAGTAAATTTTGCTTTAAATTTTTAACTAATAATACATTTGTTATAAGAGGTAAATTAGATATACCGTTACTGCTCACATCGCCTTTGCTGTTGACATACCTTTGGAATTATTTTCAAATGTGACAGAACCTCCATCTAAGTAGATAATATTCGTTAACATCCTTTTGTTTCTTGTGATATGTTTTGAGCAACCATTGTCTAGTATCCATTTTTCTCCTTTTTAGGTGATACCTGCAAAATACAGATATAACATTGGTACCCACCATTTTATTTTGGGTCCTAAGAGTTAGATTTTAGGAAGCCAAACCCAAGAGAGCTTAGAATTCCTTTTGAAAATAAAATCTTTGTTTCTATGAACAGTTTTATAAAAGATTTTATATATTTATTTCTAATCAAATAGTTACTTGTTTTAGGAACCCAAATTTTAATTGATTTAGTAGAAAATTTTAAACTCGGTTTCTCAACTTTATTATTCCTTTTATATAAAGAATTCTTTTTCTTTGGAATAATTTTAGAAGATTGCTTATATCCTAGTCCTTTTTCATTCGAAGTAGTTTGAGAATTTTGTATAATTGTGGGAAGATTTTCTCTTCCTTTACTAAAATTAGTGACGTTTTTAGTATATTTTCTATCTTTGTTTTAAGGCTAGAGTTATCTAATTCTAAAACCTTGACATTCTCTTTGAGATCACGAGTTTCAATTAATAGTGCATCATTCTTTTTTTTCTGTGTTTTTATCTCTTGACTTAACATAGAGGGTTGAGATGTCATATTAGAACAAGATTCTTGAGTAACCTCAAGTTCTTCTTAGATATGTTTATCAATCTTAGCATATCTACTTCGATTTCAGTTCTATTCAATTTTTTCAAGAGCTTTATATTTTCTTTTGATGTCTTTTAGCTTATCAAGTAACTCTGAGTTTATTTCTAATAAATCATTAAAAGTTAGATCACCCACCTCATCTTTTGTGGCCATAAAACATACATTGGCTGGTTTTGTATCACTGTCCAAGTCACTATCTGACGATGAAAATGATTCCGAATCGTCCCAAGTGATAGAGAAAGCTTTCTTGTTGAATCTGTCTTTCTTGTGCTTATGTTTATCTTTCTTTTTCTCAGGACGGTCTTTCTTGATGTGACATTTCTTGTGACATTTATAGCATCCTAGAGCAGATGATGATGATTTGTTGGTGTTGTTATTGTTGCTGAAACTGTTCTTGTTATTTTTGAATTTGTTGCTCTTTCTAAATTTCAAAAACATTTCGAAATTTTTAGCAATGAATGCCATATCTTCTTCATCTGAATCTGATTCATCCTTTTCTGCCTGGAATGCTATATTCTTCTTACCTTGAGTCTGTACTCGTTTTGGCTGGAGATTAACTTCATAAGACATTATATTTCCAATCAACTCCTCCGATTTTATGGTCGAAATGTTGTTAACTTCTTTGATTGCTAAGACTTTTCATTCCCACTCTTCAGTTAGTGAGTTGAGGATTTTTGAAACAATATCAAAATCTGTATACGTTTCTCATAATGCTATCAAAAAATGATATATATCTTGAAATCTAAAGTACATTTCATTTATAGTCCCATCTTGCTTCATTTTAAAATTTTGGAACTGATTTTTGAGCATAGAAATTTTACTCTGTTTTACTATGTTAGTACCTTATGTGTAATTTTAAGTGTACGTCAAATTTCATAAGCAGTTTTACACATGCTTATTCTATTAAATTCATTTTTGTCTAATGCATAATATAACGTATTTATAGCTTTAGCATTTACAGTAGCGTCTAATTTTTGTACATTAGAACATGCTGAATATTCAGTAATAGGAGTAGTATATTTGCATAACGTTCTTGGTTTCATAACACTTGCTTGTATATAGATTCTCATTCTAGTAGCCCAATAGTCATTCCATTAAATAGAGGTGGTCGTACAGTAGATTGACCTTTTAGAAAGTTAGTGTTAGTTACAGTGTTGATGTGACTATTCGAAAAATTTGACATTTAAAATTGAAATATTTGAATGAATTTTAATATTTAGAGGTTGAATTAAGCTTGAATTTCAATTTTAACTATGAATTTAGCAATTTAATTATCAAATTTAATTAAAGAAGATTTGGGTAAAATTGGAATCATGATTTTTAAGCTGATTAAAAATATTTTAAAGGCTTAGAAAATTCTTATTGTTAATAGTGAAGAAAATGGAAGCTTCAGAACTGAATTCGAAAGTAATTGAAACGACCCGACTTTCTTACCACAGAAAATCGCATCATTTTTGAGAAAGAAAGGGATAGGAAAGAGAAGAGAAAGAAGAGAAGAAAGAATCAACATCAGAATCTAAACAGCGGAACAAATAAATTATATTAATAACATAAATATTACATAGTTTACAACAATTATCAGAGTTACACAGATAATACAACACATACTAGACAGTTACAAACACCTTTCTAGTTATACAACTCAATACAATACAAGAAACAACTCAGAGAAATCTACACAGCGGAAAACTATATATCTACACGCAGAACCCTCCTGCTCCATTTGCTCCTTCACAATTCGTCAAAGCTAACCTGAATCCCTTGGCTACTCGTAAAAATTTGAGTACCCAAGAGTTTAAGAAAAAAAGAAGATAAACTCTGGGTCAGACATGGGTCTGGTGTGAGTAACAGGTTAAGGTTGCTTAACTTTTTAAAACCTTTTGAAAAGAAAGGTATCACGTAAGACTTTCCACACATAAACATGGAAAAGTTTTTACCTTACGCTAACCAAAACATTTGATAGGAAATCCGATGATATTATAATAGGGTCTAGGGTTTTCAAATAAATAAGAAATAACCGAAATTGTTACATCTATTAAATTCTAGCTACTAGCCACAAAAGTGGATAATACAATCAAAACCGTCATCACTTATTGGATTTTGGATTCCATACAATGGTAGGGCTACTGGGGTACCGCCCGTCACTGTACGTGGCCTAGATCAACGTAACGAGGAGTATGCCCGCTCCCCTGCAACACAAGGCCGGACCCATTCCTTACTGAACAGTTCCGAACAAGACAACCCCGTGGTTGTAGCTAGCAACCACCCACACAGCCGAATATAAAGGGACCTCTAGACGGGTATATCTTGCTCTCCAGTGGGGGATACCCACTAAGCCTTGCTGCACCTCCCATGTTTTAGCCATTCCCGGTTGATGAGGCTTGAGGCTGCGATTACCTTTATAGGACATATAACTTAGAATGCTCATCGTCCACCTGACGATGTTCTGAAAGCATTCAATCCATACAAGTTCGTTTCGGGTTCGAACGAAACCGAAGGCATTATCTCGTTACACTCATTTTGGAATCACCCTCAGAGTTAACGACGATAACCCTTGCACTCTGAACCACCATCTCGAACCTATAAAAACTAATTCCGTCAAACTCATCACGGAATCACCCCCAGAGTTATACTGACGTATAGTTCTTACACCTCGAGTCTTCACAAAGCTCCACTTTGATTCACGACCTAACGTTAATTTGGATTGATGTGGTTTTCAGATATCCAAATATGGAAACCCGATCCCAGTCTCATCGAAATCCAAAGCGTGTCTTTTAGGTCCAATTTGTTTTAAAATTTAAAACAATTCAATACAATATCTATATACACACAGATAGATAACTCATAAATCACAATTGATAATCAACATTATCAAATAACAGGTAATCCACATTATCAATATCAAAATAGACAATCCATATATCACCATCACAATAGATAATCTATGTTATCATCACAATGCAACCAAGCATTCATATTACACAACCATACTTATCTCATTACTGAGATCACAAAACATCCAAGACAATCAATATCATCCATATATATATAAGCAATGACTTACTCATCACAATATAATTAATTTAAAACGAATTAAATTAACTATCTCTATCTCTAATTAATTTAAAGTGAATTAAATTAATTACTTCATCTTTGATTAATTTAAAATAAATTAAATTAATTACTTCACCAATATAAATCTTGCTTACCCAATCATTTAATTGATTACAATCAATTAATCATTTCTTAGTAATCATCTTACTTAGTCACCCTTGATTAATTACCCTTAATTACACTCATGTAATTATCCTTAATTAATTTTACAAATTAATTATTCTCAACCAAACAGTAATTAACATTTAATTACTTCAATTAATTAATTAATCATAATTAATTACATTAATCCTTAATTAATTACCTTTAATTTTTTATCATTGATTAATTAATCATAATTAATCATCATTAATTACATCATTAATTATAATAATTAATGGTCTTTAATTATACTTAATTAATTACTTTATTAAAATTAATTACCTTACGTAATTAACTCATAATTATTAATCATCCCAGATTAATTACATTCAGTAATTAACTAACTTAATTACTTTATTAAACCAAATTAATTATCCCCTAATTAATTTCTTAATTAATCCCATGATTAATTACTAAGTAGTTTAATCCAAATTACTTCATCCTTAAACATCTTTAATAAATTACAACCTGTAATTATTAATCAATTACTTAACGAAGTAATTTCCAAATCATTAATTACATAATGAAATTATCTTTAAAACCAAAGAGTTTAAAATTAATTAAACTTAATTAATTAAATTAATCAATCCCATTTAACTTAATTAATTACCTTAAGTAATTAATTTCTTAATTACTTCATTAAGTAATTATGCACAACAATTCACAAATGATTATTATTAAATTAATTAATCTAATTAATTATAAAAATTAACCATATTAATTATTAAATAATCATGGTTAATGACCTTCATTAACCATTCTTTAATTATTTTTATTAAGTAATTAACTTAGATAATTACAATTTTAATTATCTTTAATTATCCATTAATTAAAGTCTAATTATTTAATTAATTAGCCTTGATTTAAAACTTAATTACATAATTAATAATTCATAAATCATTAATTTAAAAATGCAGTAAATGATCTTAATTTTAAATTGATTAATCATTAATCAATATTTATTAAACCTTAATCAATAATTAATTAAATTAACTAACTATTCCTTAATTACCTTATTAATTAAATAAATTTTCAAAACATTTATCTTAATTAATTTAAGATAAAACATTTCTAAATTTTGTTTTTAAAAACAAAGTTTATTTAAAACAAGTACTTTTGAAAATTACCTTTAAATTCCATTTTAAATACAAGTTTAAAATAAGAACAATTTAAACTTATCAAAGTTTTAGACAATTTAAAACGTTTTAAATTGCAATACAAACAAGTGTTTGTCTTAGAATTTAAATTCATAAGAATTTTGAAAATAAAAACTCATTTCAAAATTTTACTAACTTCAATTTATATTTAGTTTAAAAACTTCCAAATTTAAACCTTCTTTTAAATTTAAAACTAAAATTCAAATTTAACTTTTAAATTTCCAGTTTTAAATAAAACTTCAAATCTTACTCATATCTTAGAAACTTTATTATTAAAAGGTTTAAACTATTTTACCAAAATAAAATAGTTAATTAAGCTTAATTTTCAAAACTTTATTTTTGTTTAAAAACTGAGATTTAAATTTGAATTTAAATTCAAAAGTTCAAACTTGAATTTGAATTTGATTTAAACTTTCCTAATCAATAAACTTCAGAGATTTTGAAAATTTTAAAACAGAAACTACAAGTTTCTGGAAAAACTGGAAAATGCAGAGCATCCCGAGAAACCCCAATATTACTTCGAGTTTCGTGCCTGACTTCCCCGAGTCTTCAATCTACCTGCTTCGAGCAAATCACAGACCTCCCCTGCAGCAAACAAAACCCCAAACGCTTTACCAGTAATTCATCGCCGTGCATATGCACGGCATCCACCACCTCTACTGATCATCAAAGATGATCGAACTACTTCCAGAAACTCATCTATGCCCAAATGAAACCATCAGATTGAACAATTATTTAAAGAATCAAAATCGAACACCCATGAGCAAAACTTGGAACAGAACACCAGGTTTTCTGTCAAAACCTGTCAACGGCGAATATTCGCCACTCCGACCACCTGAGGTTCCCCCATTCCGGCCTTGAACTCAACCACGCACCATCTACCGATCCTCAAAAGATCATAGCACTCGATCCAACCTTCAGATCGAAATGACCCAACTCTTATAACCTATCAAAACTAGGGTTTAACATTGAAATTCAAAACTGCATCCAATCTGATAATTTTAAACCACATCTCTGATTTTTCTGAGCTTCTCCTATACCTTCTTCACCACTCAGAAGAATCCCAAAACTTCTCAATCATGAATCATCATAATTTGCTAAGGATTCAATGTCAGTTCAAAACAAAATTGCAACTTAAACAAACACCTAAAAATCCTAGTGCTTAATTTAAAAATCAAGTTTGAGTTAATGCATTTAGTTTATGAAACTGAATTTCAATATTAATATGATTGGGTTTTGATCAAGATCAACATGCAATGGTGTTACCTGTGTTTACAGAGATAACATCCTGTATTTTAACTCACTTAAATTTTTTTAAACATTAACTTAAGAAAATATAAAACAACATTACTTTATAAATTCCATCATTTCAGAATCTAAATTAAAGATAGGTGTTTAAATGATGTTTGTGCTAGGCAAATCTATGGAACAGAAGAGGAAATTAAGTAAACACATGCACACATATCAACATCACATCAGATTTCAGCAATACACAACCAGTACTATTCCAATTCAATAAAATCATGCAACCTATTTTTAAAATTTAAGATTTAAAGTTACTCACCTTTTTATTTTAAAAGATGCAGAGCCTGTTACCCCTTTGAATTTTGCAGAAAAATGCAGGCAGGATCTTTGTTTTAAAATCTGAGTTGCAATTATGTTGAAATTGGAATGCTCATGATCCCTGACTAGAACCACTTGCATGCAGATGCTTTTAACAAGCTTCACATCTGAGGTTGTGCAGAGAGTAGATGTGGGCTTGATCATTTCCAGGTTTATGCAGAGTTATTACATTTCCAGGTTGCAGAAAATAGAATGCAGGCCCTTTTTTTTAAGTGACATGCAGATTTGTTTACAGATTTTGGTATACAGAGATTGATGCAGACCTTCATGATAAAGAGGAATTGATTTTGAGTATGGTTGAATATGTAGATTTCTGGATTTTGAGGATGTTCAGATTTGCTCTATTTCCAGGTTTATAAAAATGCAGGTATACTTGAATTTGAGGAATTTGTGTATGCAGATTTTTATTGATATGAAGGATTTGAATATGCAGGCTTTTATTATTAATATGAAGATGCGTTTTGATTTTTGAGGAGGTGTTCTTGAAGTTTACTGATTTTTAGACTTGTACATGATTTGAATATGCAGAACTTTGAAGAGGTGTTACTGATTTTAAACTTTGTACAAGAATTGAATATGCAGGGTTTGATTATGGATATGAAAAAATGAGTTTTGATCTTTTCTTTTTGATTTAGGAAATGGAAAAAGTAAGTATAAATGAAGATGCAAGCTTATATAAATGAATTTTCAGATTTAATAAAATAAAAGAAAAATTAAAACAAAATTTACACTTGTAAAAATTATTCAACACTTGTCAATTTGTTATGTTAATTTTTGAACACTTGTTAAATGAATGTATAAAAATGCAACACTTGTCTCTTTAAAATAATTAATACTTGATTTACAGACTAATGTGTGTATTAAGCCTAAATTTTAATTTGTTAGTTTTTATTTGAATATGTATATAAATTTACAAAAGAAATAAAAACCAACCATGTTTATAAATAAAACTTATACATATAAAAATTAAAACAATTAAAATTTATACTTTGGAATTTTAAATTCAAATCAAATTCAAAATCAATTACTTTCAAATCAAGTTATGTATATGAATTCAATTTGAAATAACAAATTGCAAATTTAATTCAAAATCTATTTATAAAGACAATACACTATTAATATTATTTTTATAAATATCTTATTATTAAATTAAAGTCACTTTAAAAGAAATTATATTTTTATCAATAAATCATCTATTTTATTAAGCCATAAAACTTTTGTTAATTTATTCTAAATTTTAAACTCAAGCCAAACCATTTTTTAAACATTTAATATTTTTCTTATCAAATTTAAAATCATATATTTATTTATGAAATAGTTTTAAAAACTCAATACTAATTTAAATTAAAATTTCCAAATTAAAATGTATATATCAGAATTTTTAAAACATGATCCACTTATTAAATTTAAACCAAAATCATTTTATTTAACTTTGGAAAGCTAATATTAAATAAAACAAATTTTCAAATTCCTACAAATATTAGAGTTAGAAGAATATGCTTTATTTATTAAAATTAAAACAATGCTAATCTATTTAAAATATAAACCATATATTTATATTGTAAATAGAAACCAATTTATATTTTTTTAAAAAGATAAATAACAAATTTAAATAATTATTGAAGAAGATTATTAAATCTTTTTGAATAATTATTAACAAAAATATCAATATCAATTTGATTTTTAATATAGATTATTAAATTGATATTGTTAAAAATTCCGGGGTATTACAATTCCCCCTTGAAAGGATTTCGTCCCCGAAATTTAAAACAAAGGTAGTTTAATAATCTCATTAAAGATTTAATTTTAAAACACAAGCATATATCAAACATATGCTAACAACCATAGCAATCAATTCAACCAATCAAACAAATCTAATTATCCAGACAAATCCTGGATAGAATTTCATCGAGTTTCCCCAAGTATATATATACCGGAATACTCGCTCTAGAGAATCCAAACAATCAATACTACGAAGCTACAAAGCTCCTATTCAACTATATTTATAACACTAGACAAGATATCAGACCGCAGACGAGTCTGACTCAACAACCAAAACTCCAGAACTGCTGGTTCCACAACCGGAGATAGATCATACACGTATTCCCTCAAAGGTACGTGAAACTCATCGAATCCCAGTTATCCAAACTGGCAATCCAATCCTGTAGATCAATCACTTATTCTCCAAGATACAGAAAAGATCCAAAACACTTCAGAGCTAACTTCTCAGCCTAACCCAATCTTATAGCTCCTTTATGATCGGAGAAAACTTATCCAAAATCAAATCTCCGACTTCAGAATCCAAATTCCTTCATTTCAAATCCACAAAACTCTTCAGACGATCCTGAGCTGTCTACAACCTTACTGATCAACTCCTCCCTTGCTAATGCCTCTATAAACAACTAGACCAATCAACTCAACAAAATGATCTCCTCAAGATCAACCCTACTCTTCATACATCAGAAGACATCAACCTCTTCTGTCCAGAAAAGAAAAGCAGATGCACTTCCAAACCGCTCTCGCTGCTCAACTCTGATCCGAAGTAGAAGAGAATGCCGAAGAAGAACACGAGCACAACCCAACAACACACCCCAGAGATATGGTTCAACAGATAAACAAGAAAAATTTAGAAGTTCCTCCAAAACTCTGAGTTGCTACACCAACTCAATCTCCTAGGACCATTCTTCTATAAAGCTGAACTGTCGGTACCATTCCTGGAATTCCAGTCGATAAGAAAACTCAATCTTCAGATGCGAACAAAACTCTGGCTTCCTGAAGACATCCAGAGAAAACTCAGATAACCCAAGAAAACACTCAAACAATCGTAAGTCACTTTTGCGATCCTCCCAAACCAAATCCAAGGAAAACTGTTCTCCCTTAACCAAATAGAACAGCTTACTCTTACTAGCCATCCCATCAAAGAAACGGGTCCACTTAACTGCTTCTGAACTCCACTCCAGAAAAACTGCTAAGCCAGAAAATCTTATGCCAATACACAGAACATTCCAAGCTGCACCGCTGCCACAGATGCCAAAAATTTCCAAATCAAAAGCTCTTCGAGAAACTCGGATCTCACACCAACAGAAACACCAGCTGAACACAGCCACAACACTGAAGCAGACTCACCTCCTTAACTTTTTCCAAAGATAACATCTTCGGGAACATCCATAGTCACTGCATTTCATCACGCAGCTACTACTTCCTGAGGCATCAAAATACCATCACTCGCTTCTACCCAATCGACAGGTCCAAACTCTACTCATCCAACTTCAGAAATAGACTCCGAACCTTAACAGGTTACCTTCAGAGATTAATGAATTCCTTCATCACTACAGAACTCACTCGAGACGGTATTAGGTCTACAGTCTCGACAAATACACTTCCAACCTCAAACATTCAAAGTCCAACCAATGGTAGTCGTGTTACACACACTACTACCCCATCTACCTTTATAACTTATATTGGAAAACCTGAATAGGTAACCCAATCAGATATTACAGTAATTTGTTCAGTTTTGAATTCGTATCGTTTAAATCGATATTTAAAAATAGCATGCCGAGGCACAGTCTAGGAATTCGATGAAACCAGTTCCATTGGAAGCGTAATATTGTATTATTATCAGATTACGATTTTCGTAGTGTTTAGAGTGATCGTTTGACCGTACGATAAGAAAACGTGCTGAATATTATATCGAAATTTAATTTAATAACTGAGTTCAAAAAGCTATCTTCTCCATACGATCGAACTTGGACTCGGAACCTTTTCCATTGCGTTTGAAATAGGAGTTTAACATTATAAATGTCTGGCAACACACCTCGATTGGAGATCGAGATTTTGAATTGCGTTTATCGAAGCGATATGAATTTAAATTTAAATTCAAATATAATAAATTGTTTTCACAAGACAAATCTTATACATTTCTTCTCATCCAACATTTGGCAATTTTCTTTTTACACGTGTCCCTTATATTTTAACATGCGTCGTTCATCAGAAATTTTATTTTCTCGTTCAAAAACAAAAAAATGAAGGTGAGAAAAAAATAAAACCCAATTCGTAAGAAAAAATGGCCGTAGCCGCATCTCTTATAAACCCAAATGAAGTCAAAATCATCGCATTCAATAAAAGAAAAAAATCAGAATCAAAATTCAAAATCGAAATTATCGAACACAGCGAGCTCGATAACCCAAAATCGCGAAAACTCAAATCATGTACGAAAAATAATGCTGGCCTCGTTTCTCTTTGAAGCATCGCACTGAGCTGGATCGAAATCAGCTTCGATTCGAAGCAAATTGGGTGTCGCAAGGAGATGGAGGGTTGCGCGAGGTCTCGAGGCACGTGCGACCAGGCGATTGGCCGCGACTTCGAAGTCGTGATGGCGACGTATTCGTTGGCGGTGAGGTAGAAGGCATCGCCGCGGCTTTCAGGCTATGCGGCGGAGTGGTCGAGATCGATAGTTGGGTTGCAACATCGTTCTTCGGTGATCGGCGTGGCCGTTCTCACCTAGGGTTTACGATTTAGGGATTGATGTTGGCATGCGTGAGTAGTCTGGAGGCTCGCGATTGGTTCGAACAGTGAGGTATCTCTTCATAATCTATTTATTAAATTTATATATACATTTTTACAGAGAAAGAATTTTAAAAATCTAGATTTTTACTTTATAAATAAATATGCAGTTTTTTTCTTTTCTTTTTCAATTTTTATACACATATATGCAGCAGAAAATATTCCAGGGTTAAAAACAGAAAAGAAAATGAGAATACAACTATATCTGAAATTATATATATTTTTTTGTTGCAGTGAAAAAACCATTTCTATTTTAATATATATACATATGAAAGAGATTTTATTTTAGAATTTAATGGATATATGTATATGCAGGAAGACAGAGAAATATAGATTACATTTTTAGTATATGGGTTTCAAAAGAAAAGGAAATATTATTTATAATTGGAAAATTTGTTTAATAAAATAATAATTTTAAATCATTAGTAAAATTGAATTGATTTAGTGATGCTTGATTTATTCGATTGTTTAAAATGTTAATAAACCGTATAATATTTATGCACGGTCTAAAACTGTGAAGAAATCAAGCTGGAATAAAAATGGGTTGCATGCATAGGCAAAGGTGAGATCTTCTCACTCAATCATATTTTTACGATTTAATTTTAAATAGTTAGATTTAAAAATTGATTGATTGTATGCTTGGATGATAAATGATTATCAGTTGTATTGGATTAGACCCTATGCGCTGCATAATAGCGGATGATATTATATTAAACCCATATACCGCGATATTTCACCTTGAAGTGGAATTGGTATTATATTTGTATTTGAAGTGATTGATTTCCCGCATTATATAGCGGATGAGACCCTATGCGCCGCATAATAGCGGATGATATTTTATGAATCTCATATACCGCGATATTCCACCTCGAAGTGGAATGAGTATTTAATTATCGTGCTAACGTCTGTGGATGCAGGAAAAACAAGTTGGAGGGATCCAACTGGATTCCTCAAATAATTGAATTTGCTTCAATACTGTGTGTTAATTTATTTATAATATGTGTGTGATTATATTGTGATTGAAATCGTTGAAATCTATAATTTAGCCGAATATATTTTTGGTATCGTAGGATACCAGAAATAAATAAAAAATTGGATTTTTGGAATTCGAGTAGAAAGTTTATAGTAAATTAAATTTTGGGAATGGGACAAATTTAAAAGAAGGAATTTAAAAGTATAAAAGATTAATTTTTATAATCTTATCGAATTAGTTCCAAAATATGGGAAAAGATTTTTATAAATGGATTTTGAGTGATATTGTTTAATAGTCGAAGAATTTATTTAAAATTCGGATTTTAAATAGTTGGAAGGGATAAAAGAATTTATTTTGAAAGAAAATAATTTTAGAAATAAATTCGGAATTCGATTTGGTGTTTAAAAATAAATTTTGGGAAATCAATTCTGAAATCGATTTGGTGTTTGAAATAAATGTTTGGAAAATCAATTTGGGATTTGATTTGGTATTTGAAATAAATTTGGAAATAAATTTGTAAATTGATTTAGTGTTGAAAGTGAATATTTGGAAATCTATTTGAAAATAGTATATCAGTGGATATTTGAAAATTTAAAATTCACAATCGGAATTTTATAAAAGAAAGGGAAAATTTGTTTTAAAAATAAATACTGGTCTATTTATAGAAGTGTAGAATGGAACTTACAGATTTGGAACGTAAATTTAAAATAAATCCAGAAAGATTTACAAATTGATTTGAATGAACCATTTTAGAACGGAAGGTGTACTTTCCCTGAAAAGCCGAGTACGTTTTCAGTATAGTTTATAAATATAAATTGAAGCTGTAAAGATTGTTTTAAGGAAAGAATATTTTGGAGAAATTATTTACTTAGGTTATTTTGAAAATCTTTAATGTAATGATTTATTTTAATTGATTATAGAGGTGATCATTTAAAGTTTAAATTGATATTTGTTTTACAAAATGGATATTTAAATAGTTATATCCTGTCTACTAATTTTATTTTAAAACTTAGTTTGGACTTGAATTTTTATATAAGATATTAGTATAATAATAACTAATATTTAAGTACGTTTTAAAATGATTTTATCTTAAATGTTTCCAAGTATGTTTTGGATATGTATTTGAAGTTATTTTTAAAGTTTTCAAACTCGGCAAAATTTTCAGTGGAATTGAATAAATATTTGAAAATTTATTCCACATGAGGGAAGTGATTTGAAATTTGTTTTCAAAAGTTTGAAAAGTGAAAAGTGATTTGAAACTTGTTTCTAAATTGTTGAAGTGTTAAAATTATATCTTGCGAAGATATTTTGAAAATAATAATTGGGGAAAAATTATTTGAAATCCACTTACTATTGTGAATGTTGATTGATAGTTAAATAACCGGCTATCAATATTGGCCTTCAAATGGCATTTGAATTTCGATGCTACCGGGGGTCGAATTCCAAATGGATATTCGAAAACCACTTCGAACCTTTGTGATTGTGATGGATCTATTTTTTAAAAAGATCAAAGTGGAAATTTGTTGTGATTTGTTTGAAATCTGATTGAATACTTATTTTTAAAAATAAGCGCTCATTATTCGGTTCAGCTGGGAGAGGATTTGCTTCAGTACAGCATGATATGGGGTTCTCTCTTTGCGTTTGGTGGTGAAACGGGAGACTCTTACCCCTACATGTCCCTTTGAGGTAGTATAAGGCCTTGGGTTGGTTGCGAGTCGAGAGGCTGGACGTAAAAGCAAATTCGAGGTACCACTGTTTGCCACGGCGGAGAGTGGCCGCTGTCGATGGTTGAAAAGCCTAGACCGTTACATTATAGTATCAGGTCATTTGTTAAAGAGACAACCTTGGTTCTGGTGGGTGCTACTCATTAGAGATAGAGTCAGTAGTACTCTAGAATGTGTTTTAGTGTAATAATAGATATGAGCGCGTATTTGTTAGTGAATATAAAAATTGTTTTTGCATTATGTTGACTTATCGGTTGATTGTTTATAGATTCTGGTCGGTGTAGTTTGGCCAACTGTATCGATAGGATTTTCTAAACTCTTAAACGAGGTAAACCGACACAGTATTATTTTAAAATAGGGTAAATGGAATAATTTTTACCCAAAACTATTTTCATATATAAAAGGAAATAATCTTTTTAAATTATTATAGTATATGGTTGTTTGGATGATAGGAAGTGATAATATTAAATTATTATCGTTAATTATTGAATAAAATTTTGAAATCATAACTTAAAACTGAGAAATAAAAATCCATATAAAAATAGGATTTGTAAATATAAATTGTAAACGTGATTTATAATTTGAAATAGAATTCTAGAGATGTATTTGAAAGAATTTGAAAGGATTTGAAAAGATTTGAAATTTGGAAAATTTGGGAAATTTAAACGCCTTTTGAATATGAAAATGTTTTTCAAAGGTTTTGGAAAAATATTTTGAAGGGATAAAGAGCTCTAAACGCTTATCGGTCGCTGGAAAATAACTTCGGTGATGACTGCATCATCATCGATGTTCATTTTCATGTTTACAAGAGAGAAATTGCTGCCAAATTATTTTAAAAAAAGGAAGTTGTTTGGAAAACTGGGTTTGTTTTGGAAATTCAAAGTATAATTTGAATTGATTTCAAAAATGATTTTGAAATGATGGAAAGACTTTGGAATCTGATAAAAATAGTTATGGAATCAATTTATTAAGGTGGAAAATAAAAATGTGAATGAATGAATGAATTTACAATTGCAAGTAAATGAAAATGAAATTGAATGTTGAAATTCATTTCGAATATGTAAGAAAATAGAATTGAATTGGAATTGAATTTGATTTGTGATCAACAAAGCGAAGTATTGAAATAAAATTAGTAAGTGAAACGAATAGGTATGACTAAATAAATATGGTCTGAGATGAATTGAATTCATATGGAATTTGAAACCCACTTTAAATATAAGTAGTTATAAACTCCAACGGTGAAGTGAAGAATAAATATAAAAAAGTTATATGAAAAATTTATTGGACTTAAGAGACAAACGGTGAAATTCTCAAGAAAAATTGGGAATTGGAAAAAAAATTGTGAATAAGTGAATGAAAATCAATGTGAATAAAAGAAAAGTAATTGATATAGCTATTAATCAAATGGAATTAATACGTAGGATGTACGTATGTTATTTTATTCGCATAAATGATTTGATCTAGAATTCGAGCACAGAATTTCGAGATAGTTATATCGATCCGAGTTAGGATTTTTCACTTGATTTTCGACGACGAACCTGGATATGGATTTTTGATTGATTCTGGAAATTCTCTATTATAATTTATGGCTATGCAAGGAGAATGACGGTTTCTGATCAAGAAATCAGATCTGAGTCCGCACTGGAAAATTGGGTGGACGATACTAGTTCGGAAGTGAAATTAGGTGATCGAGTGAGCGATCGAATTTGATATTGCACACAAAGGATATAAGTATATCATCGTACGAATTTGAATGAAATAAATATTCAAAATTTTTGTAAACTAATGTGCAAAATAATAAGCATGATATACATGTGATTTAAATTCAAAGGGAATTGGATTTTGATTATGAAGATAAATTTGAATTGCTTGAGAAGGAATGTATTTAAATTTCAGTATGAAATTTGATGATTTTCCTGTCTAGCCGCTTGGCTTTTTGTTTTCTCTTGAAATTTGGGGGCCCGTTGTGGCATTTTGTAGTCGTACCGAGCTAGCCGCGCAAAGGAGACGTTGGCGAAACTTTTCGAAAATTTAAAAAGTTAGAAAAATTTTGTGAAAATTTTGAAAATTTAAAAATTTGAATTTAAATTTGAAGTGTGAAGTAAACAAATGATGTTTGGAAACTATGGAAGATTTTGCAAAGCTAGTTGAAATGATAATGGCTCTATGATAAAAAGATTTGTTTTGGCAAATTGTTAAAACTATTTGGCTTGGGAAAATGATAAACGGGTTAAGGATCATTCTTCTTAACTAGTAATTTGGAACGAAATTCTTTTAAGGGAGGAAGGATGTGACGACCCGGAAAATTTGACCTTTAAAATTAAAATATTTGAATGAATTTTAATATTTAGAGGTTGTATTAAGCTTGAATTTCAATTTTAACTATGAATTTAGCAATTTAATTATCAAATTTAATTATAGAAGATTGGGTAAAATTTGAATCATGATTTTAAGCTAATTAAAAATATTTTAAAGGCTTAGAAAATTCTTATTGATAATACTGAAGATAATGGAAGCTTTAGAACTGAATTCGAAAGTAATTTGTTCAGTTTTGAATTCGTATCGTTTAAATCAATATTTAAAAATAGCATGCCGAGGCACAGTCTCGGAATTCGATGAAACCAGTTCCATTGGATCCATAATATTGTATTATTATCGGATTTCGATTTTCGTAGTGTTTGGAGTGATCGTTTGGCCGTACGATAAGCAAACACGCTGAAAATTATATCGAAATTTAATTTAACAACTGGGTTCGAAAAGCTATCTTCTCCATACGATCGAATTTGGACTCGGAACTTTTTTCATTGCGTTTGAAATAGGGGTTTAACATTATAAATGCCTGGCGGCACACCTCGATTGGAGATCGAGATTTTGAGTTGCGTTTATCAAAGCAATTTGAATTTAAATTTAAATTCAAATATAATTAATATTGTTTTCACAAGACAAATCATATACGTTTCTCCTCATCTAACATTTGGCAATTTTCTTTTTACATGTGTCCCTTATATTTTAACACGCGTCGTTGATCAAAAATTTTATTTTCTCGTTCAAAAACAAAAAAAATGAAGGTGAAAAAAATAAAACCTAATTCGAAAGAAAAAAAGGGCCGTAGCCTCGTCTATTATAAACCCAATGAAATCAAAATCATCGCATTCAATAAAAAATCAGAATCAAAATTTCAAAATCAAAATCATCGAACACAGCGAGCTCGATAACCCAAAATCATGAAAACTCGAATCATGTACGAAAAAGAATGAGGCCTTGTTTCTCTTTGAAGCATTGCACTGAGATGGATCGAAATTAGCTTCGATTCGAAGCAAATTGGGTGTCGCAAGGAGATGGAGGGTTGCACGAGGTCTCGAGGCACGTGCTAGTATGCGTTTGGCGGCGACTTCGAAGTCGTGATGGGAACGTGTCTGTTGGCGGTGATGTAGAAGGCATCGCGGCGGCTTTCAGGCTATGCGGCGAAGTGGTCGAGATCGATAGTAGGGTTGCGGCATCATTCTTCGGTGATCGACGTGGCCGTTCTCACCAAAGGTTTGCGATTTGGGGATTGATGTTGGCATGCGTGAGTAGTCTGGAGGCTCGCGTTTGGTTCGAACAGTGAGGTATCTCTTTATAATCTATTTTTTAAATTTATATGTACAATTTTACAGAGAAAGAATTTTTAAAATCCAGATTTTTACTTTATAAATATATATGCAGTTTTCTTTCTTTTCTTTTTCTATTTTTATACACATATATGCAGCAGAAAATATACAAGGGTTAAAAACAGAAAAGAAAATGAGAATACAAATATATCTGAAATTATATATATATTTTGGTTATAGTAAAAAAACCATTTCTATTTTAATATATATACACATGAAAGAGATTTTATTTTAGAATTTAATGGATATATGTATATGCAGGAAGACAGAAAAATGTAGATTATATTTTTAGTATATGGGTTTTAAAAAAAAAAATATTATTTATAATTGGAAAATTTGTTTAAAAAATAATAATAATTTTAAATCATTTGTGAAATTGAATTTATTTATTGATGCTTGATTTGTTCGATTGTTTAGAATGTTAATAAACCGTATAATATTTATACAAGGTCTAAAACTGTGAAGAAATCAAGCTGGAATAAAAATGGGTTGCACGCATGCATAGGCAAAGGTGAGATCTTCTCACTCAATCAGATGTTTCTGATTTAATTTTTGATAGTTAGATTTAAAAATTGATTGATTGTGTGCTTGGATGATAAATGATTATCAGTTGTATTGGATTAGACCCTATGCGCCGCATAATAGCGGATGATATTATATTAAACCCATATACCACGAAATTCCGCCTTGAAGTGGAATTGGTATTATATATGTATTTGGAGAGATTGATTTCCCGCATTATATAGCGGATGGGACCCTATGCGCCGCATAATAGCGTATGATATTTTATAAATCCCATATACCGCGATATTCCACCTCGAAGTGGAATGAGTATTTAATTGTTGTGCTAATGTCTGTGGATGCGGGAAAACAGGTTGGAGGGATCCAACTGGATTTCTCAAATAATTTAATTTGTTTCAATATTGTGTGTTAATTTATTTATAATCCGTGTGTGATTATATTGTGATTGAAATCCTTGAAGGCTATAATTTAGGTGAATATATTTTTAGTATCGTAGGATACCAGAAATAAATAAAAAATTGGATTTTTGAAATTCGAATAGAAAGTTTATAGTAAATTAAATTTTGGGAATGACACAAATATAGAAGAAGGAATTTCAAAGTATAAAAGATTAATTTTTATAATCTTATCGAATTAGTTCCAAAATATAGGAAAAGATTTGTTGAATATGCGCTTATATGATTTTTGTTTGATGATAATAAACATATATACATTCGTTTAAATGTATCTGTTAATGTGCTATTTTATTTTTCATAGATTAAATAAATATTTGCTGAATAAAATTAAATAACACAGAATTTGAATTCAAACAGAAATTTTATTCAAACAAATATTTATTACAATTTTGAATAGTACAAATTCAAGCTCTCACTATACATATACAATTTTGATTACAAATACATCACAATTTCGTATTTACATTTAACCTCACTACACATCACTCATTCACTCAATTCGTATTTTATCTTCAACTTTATTCCAGTTAGAATCCAGCATCTGAGCAATCTGCAAAAATATTCACTAACGCAGTAAAATTGAAAAAGAAATATTTTTGAAATATAAAATAAAATATGGTTTTTGAAAATATTATCTGCCTCAGTTATTTAGGTTGTTCGTCATGATTTATATTTGAATTCATCACACACGAACAATGTGACATGCACAGTGTATCACTGTACATGCCACAAGGCCGTGCACACCGATATACACTTGATAATGCTACAAGGACAGGTGAGCACAAGGTCAAACCCAAATAAAAAGACGGGTTCAACTCAGGTGCAATATAAATAAAGTCTCGACATCAGCACAAGGTCAAACCCGAGTTTTAAAACTGGATTCAACACAGGTGCACTTAAAAATGTCCAAGTATGCTAAAACAAAATCAGGCCCAAACCAGTTGCAACATCACTAATACTAGTGAAACAGAAAGCAAAACTCAACAGTATGCATATGAAGTACACAAGTGCAACAGTATGGAAGCAGTGTGCAAACAGCAGGTCGGATCAAAGTATGCAAGCTAATCTACAATTACAAGTCATGAACCAGTTAATATGCAAATCCAGACTCGAGCACAAATGTAACATGCTCGAAGTAAGCACAAGTATGAAACTCACAGACTGAATCACAGAGATGCATATGGCAACAACAACACAATGCATGAAAGCTTGAACAAGTGACTCAGGCAAATGATACCAAATGAAACCAAACCGCCGAGGTCTCAAATTCAAGGCATCAAGTCAAAAATGAAGCGTAAACAAGTGTGCAGGTCAGACCAGATAGTACAAGCAACTGAAGGCAACATGACCAAAGGAATAGCGACAATGCACAAAGACTAGAGATAAGCATAGTGCACCGAAGGAATAACAACAATGCACAAAGGCTACAACAATGGAAAAGTAATGAACCAACTACAAAAGCCAATGTCGAAGTCATTCCAGCAAAATGACAATGAACCAAGTGCAACTGGAAATCCAAAATTGCAAGCATACAAAATGCTCAATGCAAACAACAAAAGTGCAAGCTACAACTTCAAATGAACCAGTGACACAACAACAATGAAACTAACACAATGAAACTGACTCGAAGCAAACTCAGTGCACAACAATCAAGTGAACACAGCAAACACTAATATAGATGATACACCAAGTACAAGCCGAAAATTATTAACGTCCAGAAATTCACGTCACAAATCAATTTCAAGTTGAACAAATCAAGACCGAAGTCAGATGACAATTAAACTGTAGTGACCAAGTAATTTGACCAAGTCACGAATCAACAACGTGACCATCAAGCAACGAAAGTATATTCGTTTATGAACAAGTCAATACAATCTCAAACATTCAATCAAAATCATATGGCTGAGCAATATCAGTTGACAAATTCAAGTAAAAAATATATGACGAAAATTTAGGTATTCGACTGCTATAAAAACCCACAAATCATCATCGGCAATGACAAGATTCGAGTTCAAGCAACAGAGAACAATATCAATAACTCGAATCAAAGATCGAGCAAAAATCAACATCGAAAAAGGAAAAATTGCATACCATTTTTGACAATTAACTCGACCAAATTGAGGTAGCTGCGAACAATATAATCAAACGAAGAAAGGAATCGAAGCTTTTGAAATCATTTTGACAGAGCGGCGCTTCAATTTCAGAAAAGCACTAATTTAAGAGCAAAGAGGAATAAGATCGAAGGAGGCCATTATTTTCACAGCAAAGTAGCGCAATGAAATAAAAGAAGAAAAGGGACGGCGCATGTTTTTCTCTCGTGATTATTTGGGCCGGCTAATTATAGAAAGAAGTTTGGGCTAACCTTTTATAAATTAGGGTTTTTTAGTTTAAATTGTTTCAAAATCTGTTTTTTAAATTTAAATTCTCTTTTAAAAGGTTGTATTTACTAGTCGTGTGACTAGGGGACAAGCTACGTGGCGTAGCTTGAGAATTCGCAACTCAGTGGCTGAGTTGTGGCAGGGTTTTGAGCGTAGAGTTAGGTTTAGTCGATAGCGGGTGTCGCGAGTTTACATGTGTAAGCGTCTGACTATCTAATTTCTAGTAGAATCCTTGGGGGCAGCACGTAGGCAAGGTTTCGCCGAAGCTGGGTAAATTCTGTGTCGTTCTATTTCGGCATTTTTTTATTCTGCTATTATCTGTGCTGCTATTATTCTGTGATCTGTGTTGAAATTATTTATAAGCTTCCGCAATTAATTTTTATAATTTAACACTATCACCCTATTCACCCCCCCTCTAGGGTGAAATCGATCCTACAAGTGGTATCAGATCTAGGAACAAAAGCCGTTTTTGTTTTAAAAATTTGATTTTACAAAAACCAATTTTTGTTTTAAAATTTTGGATTTTTAAAATGGCTTCTTTTAATACTGCTTTTGCTGAGGGTCAATCCATAGTTAGACCACCAATGTTCAATGGCGAATATGCTTATTGGAAAAATAGGATGGAAATCTTTCTGAAAACCATTGACGCTTGGAATATTGTTGAGACAGGTTATAGAACACCGACTATAACTGTAGATAATCAAGAAGTAGATAAACCAAAGGAACAATGGACAGAACTAGAAAATAAATTACAAAATACTAATGCTAAAGCTATGAATTCTATTATCTGTTCATTGGATCAATATGAATTTAATCGTGTCTCACATTGTCTAACTGTGCAGGAAATATGGCACACTCCAGAAGTGACTCATGAAGGAAAATCTCAAGTCAAAGAATCTCGCCTTACTATGCTAAGCAGCGAATACGAAAACTTCACAATGACGAAGGAAGAAAATGTCAAAGAGATGCATGGACGACTTTCCAATATCGTATATAAATCAAAAGCTCTTGGAAAATCATATACAGAGTTGGAGATAGTCCGAAAAATCCTCAGAGTCCTTCCACGAAGTTTTGAAGCCAAAGTGACTGCCATTCAAGAATCAAAAGATTTGAAACAAATGAAAGTCGAAGAACTCATCGGAAATCTCACCACTTATGAGCTAGAAATGAAATTCAAGGAAGAGCGTAAAGAAAGTGACATTCGAAAGAAATCAATAGCTCTTAAAGGAACAACAGAAAGTGATGGTGATAATGATGATGATGCAGCAGCAGAATTGGAGCTATTAATAAAGAAATTCAAAAGATGGAATTACAAATATGCAAATTCAGCCCAAATTCAGAAAGCGAAAAGCAGAATAGCCAAAGCACCAGACTACTCTGAAGAAAAGAAGATCATCTGTCACAAGTGCAATCAACCCGGACACATCAAGCCCAATTGTCCTCAAAATCAACGCGACTTTAAAAAGAAATCAAAAAGGAAAAGTTTTGCAGCCACGTGGAATACAAGTGATGAAGATAATCAAAGTACTAGCAGTGGGAGTGAGAAAGCAGATATGTGCCTTCATGGAAATATAACCGATAGCGATGATGACGAACCAAGCGAGGTATCAAAACTTACTCACTCTGAATTACTTATTTATTTCCACGAAGTAAATGGCTGTTTTGAACGACTTAGGGAAAAATACGCTAAACTTGAATCACAAAAAGACACTTTGATAGAATTAAATGAACAACTTGACCGATTAGTTGAAAACTATCAAAGAAGGATCCCTAAGTGTGATAAGTGTCCAACATTCGAATATGAAATTAAAAAAATTAGAAATCAATATAAAATCACTTGAAAATGAAATTCTGATTTTAAAAGAGAATGAAAATACTAGGAGAGAGAATTCTATTAAAAAGTGCACACAATTGTTAAACGAAAATGAATCTCTCAAATCACAAGTCCAACAATTGTCAACGACTTTAGATAAATTTTCAAAAAGTGAAAAATCGTTGAATATGCTATTAGGAAAGCAAACTGTTAATACGGTTAGACAAGGACTTGGATATAATAAATCGAAAATTGTTGAAAGCAATATTAATCGAGTTAATTCTGTGTCCACAATTTGTAGAAAATATGGACACAATCACAATAATTGTTGGTATAGACCCAAACATGTGAAAACTATACCAATTTGGGTTCCAAAAGGCACAAATATAAAAACTCTCAAAGTTAAACAAGTTTGGGTGCCGAAGGGAACAATTATAAATAGTTTTGGGTCTCCACAAAATTATTTTTCAAAATATTCTGCCACTAACAACCATGGACCTATAAAAACAAATAGGTCACAAAAATCTTTCATCGTGTAGGTGTGGTGGCAGGCTAAGGAACAACAATAGTGCTACTTGGATTCTGGCTGTTCCGAGAGCACACCAAGCGACAAAGCAAAGTTCCTTAGCCTGGTATATAGGTGACAGAATCACAATGGACAACGACGAAAAGTATCGTAAAGGTAAAAACAGGTAAAGGTATATTTATTTGAACGATATATTAAATGTGATAATCTGCACCATATTCTGAATGAAAATCAACCAATATTGAGATGATGAAAAGATGATGATTTTGACTCTGACTTATTCAAAATAGTTGGCCAATTATATTCTTATGCCAAAAACACTATAAAATTCTCTAGATTCTTTGAATTACTTCTTATACATCATTTGGATTAAAAATAGTGTTTTGTTGGATGATTATACAATTGCTTATAATAGGGCTAACTCTATATTCACGGTTATTGATTATTTACACGGCTTCAATTCAATTTCAAAAGAATGTCATTTGAATTGCTGTTAAAATTGAGTTTGAAAATTTTTGGTGCACACTTCATGGTTTGGTCAATCGAATTCAATTAATGATAATATTGAGTGAAAGAGAAATTCAGATGCAGATTACACTGGTAATCTAGTTGATAGAAAAATTACTAGTGAAACGTGATTTTTGTTGAGACATTTAGTAACTGCATCGTTTTTCAAAGAAAATATCTGCATATTTTTCATTTCAAATAATTTTCAAATAGAAGAAAATTTTCTTATAAAACCCCCTCGAGAAAATCATTTTTGACCATATTTTCAGATTAGTCATTTTGAAAAATTAATTTCATAATTATTTTTGAATTTGATTTTAAATGACTATTTTGACTAATCTGACTCCCTAATGATTATCGAAAAGAAAATAGTGATTGAAAAAGTGATGAGTGTTGATATTTATCATATATTATGACTCGAGACGGTATAATTAGTAAATTTCTTTAGAAATTTAAACAAGAGTTATAAAACTTTTGTTGGTAAAAATTCCATGACCATCTCTATTTCTATCATATTTCTAACAACCATCACTCATCAAAATTCTATATAGTTTGTCAATATGTGGTACTTTAAACAGGAATCGTTTGTTTTTCATTTTCACATTTTTTTAAAAATAAAAAAATAATTTTTTTTATATATTAATAATAATAATAATAAAAAAAATATACCAAAGTATTCACTCTCATTTAAAAGTCCTCACGGTTATGCATGGGTGAATTACTTGGAATTTGTTATGTGCTTCCATGCTCATTTAAAAGTCCTCACGGTTATGCATGTATGGAACGCATATCAAAAGTTGATTTTTAAATAAATAAGTTGATTCTAATCCCATTTAAAAGTCCTCACGGTTATGCGTGGTTAGAAGATACTTGAATTCATTTCTTTTTGAAATAAAATTGGAATACTACTAATCTCATTTAAAGGTCCTAACGGTTATGCATGGTTAGTAGATATTCAAATTCCTGATATAAATATACCACAAATAGACACAACTGTATGGTTTTATATGATGACATAATTCCCATCATTCTAAAAGTGGAATATGCGCCTAACAAAATATTTATGATTTTTATTTGGTTTTTTATTGAAATTTAATATTTATATTCAATTGAGTTCTAATGTTGAATTAATATCGATCACTTTATCTCTATTTTCTCTAATACTATTATTCTTTTGCTGATAACAAAAGGGGGAGAGAAAAGTTAAGATTTTGTCAAATAAAATCAAGCAAAGGTCAAATAATTTTCTATTTGCATCTAGGCTTATTTGCATATTTTTATTTGCATGAATATATGTAGGGGGAGCTTTGTGTAGAGAGGAAGCATTTAAATAGGGGGAGCAATTAGAGCGTATGAATGATCAAATACATTTAACATTTTCAAAATCTTAAATATATGTTTGTTATCATCAAAAGGGGGAGATTGTTGAATATGCGCTTATATGATTTTTGTTTGATGATAATAAACATATATACATTCGTTTAAATGTATTTGTTAATGTACTATTTTATTTTTCATAGATTAAATAAATATTTGCTGAATAAAATTAAATAACACAGAATTTGAATTCAAACAGAAATTTTATTCAAACAAATATTTATTACAATTTTGAATAGTACAAATTTAAGCTTTCACTATACATATACAATTTTGATTACAAATACATCACAATTTCGTATTTACATTTAACCTCACTACACATCACTCATTCACTCAATTCGTATTTTATCTTCAACTTCATTCCAGTTAGAATCCAGCATCTGAGCAATCTGCAGAAATATTCACTAACGCAGTAAAATTGAAAAAGAAATATTTTTGCAATATAAAATAAAATATGATTTTTGAAAATATTATTTGCCTCAGTTATTTGGGTTGTTCATCATGATTTATATTTGAATTCATCACACACGAACAATGTGACATGCACAGTGTATCACTGTACATGCCACAAGGCCGTGCACACCGATATACACTTGATAATGCTACAAGGACAGGTGAGCACAAGGTCAAACCCAAATAAAAAGACGGGTTCAACTCAGGTGCAATATAAATAAAGTCTCGACATCAGCACAAGGTCAAACCCGAGTTTTAAAACTGGATTCAACACAAGTGCACTTAAAAATGTCCAAGTATGCTAAAACAAAATCAGGCCCAAACCAGTTGCAACATCACTAATACTAGTGAAACAGAAAGCAAAACTCAACAGTATGCATATGAAGTACACAAGTGCAACAGTATGGAAGCAGTGTGCAAACAGCAGGTCGGATCAAAGTATGCAAGCTAATCTACAATTACAAGTCATGAACCAGTTAATATGCAAATCCAGACTCGAGCACAAATGTAACATGCTCGAAGTAAGCACAAGTATGCAACTCACAGACTGAATCGCAGAGATGCACATGGCAACAACAACACAATGCATGAAAGCTTGAACAAGTGACTCAGGCAAATGATACCAAATGAAACCAAACCGCCAAGGTCTCAAATTCAAGGCATCAAGTCAAAAAATGAAGCATAAACAAGTGTGCAGGTCAGACCAGATAGTACAAGCAACTGAAGGCAACATGACCAAAGGAATAGCGACAATGCACAAAGACTAGAGATAAGCATAATGCACCGAAGGAATAACAACAATGCACAAAGGCTACAACAATGGAAAAGTAATGAACCAACTACAAAAGCCAATGTCGAAGTCATTCCAGCAAAATGACAATGAACCAAGTGCAACTGGAAATCCAAAATTGCAAGCATACAAAATGCTCAATGCAAACAACAAAAGTGCAAGCTACAACTTCAAATGAACCAGTGACACAGCAACAATGAAACTAACACAATGAAACTGACTCGAAGCAAACTCAGTGCACAACAATCAAGTGAACACATCAAACACTAATATAGATGATACACCAAGTACAAGCCGAAAATAATCAACGTCCAGAAATTCACGTCACAAATCAATTTCAAGTTGAACAAATCAAGACCGAAGTCAGATGACAATTAGACTGTAGTGACCAAGTAATTTGACCAAGTCATGAATCAACAACGTGACCATCAAGCAACGAAATTATATTCGTTTATGAACAAGTCAATACAATCTCAAACATTCAATCAAAATCATATGGTCGAGCAATATCACCTGACAAATTCAAGTAAAAAATATATGACGAAAATTTAGGTATTCGACTGCTATAAAAACCCACAAATCATCATCGGCAATGGCAAGATTCGAGTTCAAGCAACAGAGAACAATATCAATAACTCGAATCAAAGGTCGAGCAAAAATCAACATCGAAAAAGGAAAAATTGCATACCATTTTTGACAATTAACTCGACCAAATTGAGGTAGCTGCGAACAATATAATCGAACGAAGAAAGGAATCGAAGCGTCTGAAATCATTTTGACAGAGCGACGCTTCAATTTCAGAAAAGCCCTAATTTAAGAGCAAAGAGGAATAAGATCGAAGGAAGCCATTATTTTCACAGCAAAGTAGCGCAATGAAATAAAAGAAGAAAAGGGACGGCGCATGTTTTTCTCTCGTGATTATTTGGGCCGGCTAATTATAGAAAGAAGTTTGGGCCAACCTTTTATAAATTAGGGTTTTTTAGTTTAAATTGTTTTAAAATCTGTTTTTCAAATTTAAATTCTCTTTTAAAAGGTTGTATTTACTAGTCGTGTGATTAGGGGACAAGCTACGTGGTGTAGCATGAGAATTCGCAACTCAGTGGCTGAGTTGTGGCTGGGTTTTGAGCATAGAGTTAGGTTTAGTCGATAGCGGGTGTTGCGAGTTTACGTGTGTAAGCGTCTGACTATCTAATTTCTAGTAGAAACCTTGGGGGCAGCACGTAGGCAGGGTTTTGCCGAAGCTGGGTAAATTCTGTGTCGTTCTATTTCTGCATTTTATTATTCTGCTATTATCTTTGCTGCTATTATTCTATGATCTGTGTTGAAATTATTTATAAGCTTCCGCAATTAATTTTTATAATTTAACACTATCACCCTATTCACCCCCCTTTAGGGTGAAATCGATCCTACAAGATTTTTACTAATGGGTTTTGAGTGATATTGTTTAATAGTTGAAGAATGTATTTAAAATTCGGATTTTAAATAGTTTGGAAGGGATAAAGGATTTTATTTTGAAAGAAAGTAAATTTAGAAATAAATTCGAAAATCGATTTGGTGCTTAAAAATAAATTTTGGGAAATCAATTCTGAAACCGATTTGGTGTTTGAAATGAATGTTTGGAAAATCAATTTGGGATATGATTTGGTATTTGAAATAAATTTGGAATCAATTTGAAAATTGATTTGGTGTTGAAAGTGAATATTTGGAAATCTATTTGAAAATCTTATATCAGTGGATATTTGAAAATTTAAAATTCACAATGGGCATTTTATAAAAGAAAGGAAATTTTGTTTTAAAAATAAACGCTGGTTTATTTGTAAAAGTGTAGAAAGGAATTTACGGATTTGAAACGTAAATTTAAAATAAATCCAGAAAGATTTACAAATTGATTTGGATGAACCATTTTAGAATAGAAGGTGTACTTTTAGCCGAGTATGTTTTCAATATAGTTTATAAATATAAATTGAAGTTGTAAAGATGGTTTTAAGGAAAGAATATTTTGGAGAAATTATGTACTTAGGTTATTTTGAAAATCTTTAAAGTAAAGATTTATTTTAATTGATTATAGAAGTGATTATTTAAAGTTTAAATTGATATTTGTTTTAGAAAATAGATATTTAAATAGTTATATCCTATATACTAATTTTATTTTAAAGATTAGTTTGGACTTGAATTTTTATATGAGATATTAGTATAATGTTTTCATAACTAATATTTAAGTAAGCATTTTAAAATGATTTTATCTTAAATGTTTCCAAGTATGTTTTGGATAAGTATTCGAAGTTATTTTTAAAGTATTCGAACTCGGCAAAATTTTCAGTGGAATTAAATAAATATTTGAAAATTTATTCCACGCGAGAGAAGTGATTTAAAATTTGTTTTCAAAAGATTGATAAGTGAAAAGTGATTTGAATTTTTTTTTCAAATGCTTGAAGTGTTAAAATTATATCTTGCGAAGATATTTTGAAAATAATAATTGGGGAAAAATTATTTGAAATCCAGTGACTGTTGTGAATGTTGGTTGATAGTTAAATAACCGACTATCAATATTGGCCTTCAAATGACATTTGAAAATGCCACCGGGGGTCGAATTCCAAATGGATATTCGAAAACTACATCAAACCTTTGTGGTTGTGATGGATCTTTTATTTAAAAAGATCAAAGTGGAAATTTGTTGTGATTTTTTTGAAATCTGATTGAACTCTTATTTTTAAAAATAAGCGCTCATTATTCGGATTAGCCGGGAGAGGACTTTGTGTCATAAAACCCATTCTGAATATTGATACGACGAAATGGGATTGCATTTGAAGACGGTGTTGAAGATCGGTTACGAAAACGAAAGGATCACCTGTCGAATGTCTCTGCACCAGGTTGCTCCGGTATAGAGATTTTATCACCCTTTGTGATGGGGATTCCGGACGTGATTTGTGAATATCCGGATTTGCAAGGGTTCTTTGAAGTGCCTTCAGTTCCGTTCGATCCTGGAACGGACTTGTATGGATATGTTTCTGACATTACACTTTGAGATATAAAGTTGATTTCTATCAAATACAATCCTGTTGGTGGCGGAGAATTTATTCTCTTGGCTTAACACCCTTCTCTGAGACGTACAAGCTCAAAGGTTATGTAGTTGATGGTTATTAGGGATATACTCCCAATTTGGTAGTGTGACATACGAAGTGCTGCTGATCATTTGTTGATCGAAGCATGACTTTGTGAAAAGTGTAGCTTTGTGGACGAGACTTCGTCGGACCTCACACCCCGGAAATGGTCAAAACAGTAAGAATGCGGCAATATTACGAGGGTCGCATCCTTTAGGGTATGTCATTTCCTTCTAAAAAAGGGTGGTATCATGGTATGTAGCGCAGATATTTAACCTATGTGGTTGCTGCTAATTTATTATACTTTTTGGTTGTTGCTTTGTGGTTGAGGATCCTCGGATAAAGGTCGCAAATGACCGGGGGATGACATACTCGTGTAGTAGTTACATAGTTACAGAGGTAACCAGGCCTTGTGTTGGCAGAGATCCGGTTAGGTTCTCGAGCGTCCCTCCAGAGGCGTACCCATGTGGCAATAGGAAGTTCCCTAGCCTGACCATTTGTTGGAAATCTAATTACCAATACGCGCCCTTTATGATTGTAATTGTATAACCCGCCATTCTTAATGGTAGCTATAGCAGGCATAATATAATGGTACATATGCCGGCTAAGATTAATATTATACTTCCGAAAGGTTTTTTGCACTATGCACTAAAAGTAATATCAAAATGATTTTGCATATCAAGCATGTTTTACTATCATAAGGAGAAATCTCCTCTAATTGTGCGCTTGCATTGTGTGTGTGCGCGGGGAGGCCTTATGGTAGTTTCATTTTTCAAAAGCATAGCGGATTTCTTTTTATTTCTTTGTGAAAATAACCGATTTTAAGATCTCACACCATTGCCATGATTGATCTGGAGTTTGTTGTTCCCTTTCTAAACTCTGGGTGCCATAATTTTCCACACGGGCAGCCTAGAGTCAAGTTATCAGTTGTTCTGGAGCGAAGTCAGAAAAGAGATGCTGTGGAGATCTGGAGTTCAAGCTGGATGGAGAAGCGTATCATTTATATTATGTAGTGTCCGCTGCGTATGGTTGGTGCAAAGTAAAATTTTCATGTGAGTTAAGTTATACCAACTACTAGTGTTGTATTGTGTCGTTGTAAACTCTGATATTGTGATGAATAAGCTGATGTAGTGCTTTTGTTTTAAAGATTATTCATTTATCTATTATATTTTTTCCGCTGCGAATTGTGAGATTCTGTTATTGTTTCTGTTTCTTCTTCTATCTTCTTCTTCTTTAACCCTAACGGTTCGGTTTTCTGACATTCAATTGTGCGGCATTTGATACAGTGGATGTATTGATGTCGACTTTCCGGCGTCGAAAAATCGGGTTGTTACAATTGATGTTGTTTTACATATTAAAAATATATATCAAATAACTATATTATGGTTATAAGATGGTGTTGCTCCGATACCTAATGAAAGTGAACGTGCTTATAGGATCGAATAATATGGAATAGTAACTAAGATGTCTATTAGTGCGGAATAAAAATAAAAGTAAACAAAGCAGTAAAGTAAATGAAGCCAGAGATTTTTATACTAGTTCGAACTCCCGTTCTACGTCCAGTCCCAGACTCCTTCTGGAATTAAAGCTAGCAACCCTCACTTAACCCGGAGGAACATGTATTACACCAGCTGAGCAACCGAATAGGAATTGACCACCTGAGAAACAGAACATGACTTGACTGTCAGAGCAACCAAACAAGACTTTCTTACAAACTGAATTAACTTGACTTTATGTGTTCTGAATAACATGGATTTGTCACTTGTTGTACACCCTTTCTATAATCTTTTCCTCAAGAAAGATGTGTATAATTGTGTGTGTATGAAGAATATGAAGATTAGTATTGCTTGAAGAATATGAAAATAAAATCGTGAGCAATGATTGTATAGAGGTTTGGAAATAATAGAATTAAGAATGCAATGCTCTATATATACTTATTGACTCTAGCTAAGATATATAACATGACGAATCAATATTTTGAGTCGATAAGTCCTGAAGTTGTCGTAGTCGTAGATTCGTGAATCATTGTATCTTATCAGCACTCAAAACCTATGATCCAACATGCCTCACCCTTGTTACATGATGGTACTCTTATTATGTACCTTTCAACCATCTTTATTCTCATTTACATCCTTTTGTATTCACCATGCTGTAGGTAAAATATCTCCTAAGGCAAACTTTCTTAGAATACAAATTATGCTTTGCTTCATCCAAATCGTCTTTCGTTCTCATGCGATGGTTATCTCAAACCTCAAGTATCCATATCCTTAATCCTGTCCTTTAGGTAACTTTTTTGCTGCTAGTATGTTATGGAGCCTTGTTCACTTGGGAGAAAGCTTATTAATCATTCCAATATATATTTTACCAATATGACTATTGCTTGCGCTTTTTTGGTATTATAGGCATATAGTATGATTGCTTATTGATTCTCATCTCTGACCGGTAGGGCTTTGCTCCTTCTAACCCAACCTCCTTAGCTTTAGATCCTAAAGGCAGCGCACTATCTCATGAGCGTTCCGAGAATATCGAGATTCTCTAAAGAAAGAAACATATTGAAGTTCCATACTACGTGGACTCGACGATGTATTTTTGTCAGGTTGACTTCAGTTTGGTTGACTAAGATTGGTATTTGTGATTTACTTGTCCTATATGATCACCAAATTACTGTACTAGCGACTCCTTCAGCACTACCTTGCATACTTTTATAGGATAAATCACCAACAAGCTTAGCTAGGTAAGTGGATTTTATTAATTTTTTGGAAATATGTTGACCTCTACTCTTGTGTAGTGTATCTAATATTATTTTAATATCTATGCATTGGTGCATCTGATATATATTCAGGTCCATATTATCCTTTTCCTGCTTGTAATGATGTTATGTTTGTTCCATATGACTTCTAGCTTTAATCATTCCATTAGCAACCTTTTTGTCGCTGCCATGCATACTTGTATGCGATTAATCACCAAAAAGTACGGTGAGTAAGCGGTTTTCGCTAGTGTCTATGGGGATGGGACACGATGTTTATTACTTTGGTTTGATAGAGCTTTGATGTTAGCATGATCTTTAGGAGGTGTTTCTCCTAGCTCACACTTTATATTTCCTGTATGTACCCTTACGTAAGCGCATATCTACCTCATACAAGTTTACAAATGGGATTATCATACCTGATTAGGATTAATTATTGTATCATGTTCGCATCGCGTCTTTGCTTAACATTAGCTTGTTACCAATTATATCATTGCTGCCTTAGTATTTGTACATGATCGATCATTGACAAGTTTGACAAGGTGGGTGGTTCTTCATTGAAGTGCCTCTTTTGTTCCATTAGCAACTTTTTCACCCCCACCATGCACACTTGATTGAGATCAATCACCAATAATTTTTGCAAGGTAGGCGGTTCTTTGTGACTCGAGACTTGGCCATCTTGTAAACTTTTCCAATAACTCTTCCTTTACCCGTCGATATATTTTCACATGATCAATCACTAGTAAATTTGGCCAAATGAGAAATCTTTGATAGTCATACTCTATTGTTTCATTAGTCCTTTTTTCTAATTTTCCTATCACTACCACGTATACTTGTGTAGGACCAATTGGTGTCAACCTTCATGGGATAAGCGGTCTCTAATGGAATGTCTTTCCATCGCTACCTTACACATTTGCACAGGATCAATCATTTTCATGCTCGACAAGGTGAACCATATTTGGTAGAGTGTCTTTGTAATCTAGTATAATGTGTCCTTGTTGGTTTCTAGTTCCTATATCATGGGTTTGAGCGAGTTCGCCCATAGTGTAAAGCCGGAATGGTTGCTATACCCAGACTAGTCTAAAGGCCGATCGTCAACAACGAGCTACCTACTCAGCTATCATGTCTTGACCGTGGGTAAATTGGTTTGTTATTTCTAGCCAAATTTTTTTGTTTAATTATTAGCATTGAATAATCCAGTCGGTAATCATGTCCTGATCCCAGGTAAACTGGTTCACTGCTATCACCCATAATTTGTGGTTGATTATCAATAGTGAACTACCCATTCCGCGATCATGTCTTGATCATGGGTAAATCTGGTTCATTATTACCGGATAGAATTTGTGATTCGATCGACAACAGTGAACTACTAGTTTTGCTATTGTGTCCTGATCATGGATAAATCCGATTTACTATTTTTGACTAGGATTTGTAGGCTGATCGTCAATAGTGAACTACCTGTTTCACTAGCATGTCCTGATCATGAGTAAATACAGTTCATTATTGCGATCTAAGGTTTTTTGCAAGCTCGTTATCGTGCATCAGAATCGAGTGTCCCACTATGTAGTGGCCTTGCTCGTACAGTCCTACAAATCGAGGACTTTAGTACCTACGGGCTGGTTGTTCTCATAGTGGTTTGGTAGCACTGATCATTTATCATCATTTCACAAACCCTACCCATAGGGTTCAGTAAAACCATGACGATCGACAATACCCTTAGGCATGATCCACCTGTTGCGATAACCGGTGCACAAAAAGAAAAACCTTACACAAACAGATTTTAGAAGGTGCACAATTATTAATCGCTAAAGTAAAATAGCTTTAATTAAACGACGGTAACATTTGAATAAAAGTAATGTAGATAAATACAAATAACAATGGAGGTTTAAAGCATTCGATGTTTTCCTGAATATCACCATGTCAATGGTACCGAGAATGTAACTCCATTCTCTAGATCCTAGCTGACAACATACAGTCCTATCCAGATTTGGCCAAGTTCCCCTCGTCAAGGGAAAATTTGCTCCAACGCTAGGTTTTCTTTCTTAAGTGGGCGATGTTTTTCCTAGTGTCGTATTTCTTCACCGTCTTCTATCAGTGTACCATAGTCGTTAAAGCATCATTGTCTCTCTTTTCGTCGGCTTGATCTAGGGACATGTTTATCAATTCCTCCTTAGACCTAGGGACAATACAATTTCATTTAAACATCATCTTTCAATGATTTTTAACATAGTTTTCCATTCAACTCCTTACCCTTCAACTTCAAAATTAACATCAAAATAAAATATATAAAAGAAAAAAGGAAAGAAAGAAGAAAATGTAGCTGTTTCCTCTTACGCAACATCCAACCCTAGTAGAATCATTTCGGATTCAACAATACTCATTCTCAAAAGCTACATTTTTACAAACAATATCCAAACATGTAAAATTCTCAAAAATATAAAATAAACAAGCATATTCAAAAACATAACTACCTTCAAACATAGATTTTAGTTCTAATTACATGTCCCTGAATGGAAATTATCGGCCTCGATTTCCATCAAACGAAAAACTTAATTATTAACTTGGATAGATGATTCAAACTCGTCGATTGTGGGTTGAACCAAATTTAGTTTGTCATCGAAGAAACCTACAAAGACGATAATGCATGTGCTAAAAGCTCTAGTTGGGATTAGGGAAATGATCTTAACAAAAGAAAGATGAAGCCGGTGGAACAAAAATGAATAACTCGCCAAATCTCAAATACGGTGAATTAATATGGAAAGATATAGGGCAAAGAAGGTAAGAATAAAAAATGATGAACATATGGAACTAGCTTATTACTTGGTCGAGCGCATAAGGAATCCAAATAAAAGTACGAACCAAAGTGAATTTTCATTTTAGGATGCTATATGTAATTTGATCAACAGTTGACAATGTACTAATCCTTTGAAATATGTTGACTCTTGAATACACAATGGAAAAAGATAAACAAATGATGCCAAAGGTAAAAAGTGATCATGCGGTATGACATGAAAGAGAACAAAGTGAGGAAATATCCAACAGATTTGTAACATTTTTGAATTTTCTTTACATTATATGTCCATATTCATTTTTCATAAACAATTCTAAATATTTTACATACTCAAGCTCTTGAAATGTACTTATTTGAGCATAGTGGAGTTTTTTGCCCTCCAATACGACCATAATTCACTTTCAAATTAAAAAAATGAAGCCTTATACAACCAAAGAAATCATAATATGATTCAATCCTAATATATGAAAGCCGGCTTAAGATGCCACACCATTTTACATTTAATTATTATAGCTCTAAGTATAATGATATTGTGAAGTATGGCAATATAATGGCCCTGTTTGAAGATAACAAACATATATTTATGTTTTATATGTCTATTGAGTGTGACATATGTACAAATACATACAGTCATATAATGTGTACAAGTGAGCAACATATGATATAATATGTACAAGTGAGCAACATATTTCCAATCATGAATGGAATTTCCAAACTGAAACATGTGTTAAATTAAAATATAAAAATGATCTTAGTTCGTAATTCCATTCTAGAATTGATTTTCTTTTATATTTTTATCTTTTTATCTTTTTAGCTCTTTAAAAGGGCTCAAAGAAAGAAGATTGCTTTTGAGGAGACCCAAAAGGTAGTTTTGCCTCTTTTCCCTAAAATATTAAAAAACATAAGTTATTTTTTTCCTCTTATTTTGCCTTCGTTCATAACCTTTTTATAGCTAATCATTTATCAATAAAAAAAATGAAAAACTCAAAATTTTGATTTTTTCTGTACTGCACGTTTTCAAATGATATCCACACTATTCACCGTTATTCATTTTTTATCTAATTTTTTTAGCAATTTAATCCATAACAATTTTCACACTAAACCCGTAAGTTTTTTATATATATATCAAAATCATTAGATCTTCCTCTTATATTGTTCCTGTAAAATGGTTTCAAATAAATTGATGATTGTACAAATTGATGACCAATATCTATTCGTTCCACACTCTTCAACGAGGGTCGTGCTATACATCGAGCCCACTACTATGGAAGATCAACTCTTAGCGAGTCAGTAAACTCAGTTCGCTTGCAGCCTGCATATGGGAACTGCCTACTGAGTCACATCTTACTATTCCTATTCCTCTTAATTTCTTAAATTCATTTGAATTCAATCTTCCCGGAGTCCATTCTATTGGAAATTCTATTCTGTTTTCGCTATATGTATGGTATATGTCTTTTTAATCTCTTTTAAAAGTCAATAATTTGAGAAAATAACTATATGAAAAGTATTAACAGTTTTCTTTCTAGAAATGAACAAGTGATTAAGGAATGAAAATATATTTTGAATGCGATCAAAGAAACACAAAACTATCAACTAACCGTGACACAACCATAACTATTTGGAAAATTATTATTAACAAATAAGAGGAAACATTCAAATAGGACATGCATTAATATGGGAATGGGAGTATATAATAATAAAATCAAATTAAATTTCAGAATTAATATTTATTTATTTGATTTCCTTATCCATAGTGCAAGCGAGGATAAAAATTTAAGGATAACTTTCCATATAATGATTTCAAACGTAAGTAAGTTTGAATGTAGTCACATTATATTCCTACTCTCATGTAATGCCATTTCACAACAAACAATCGGGAGTATCAAAGACAAATCAAAAACATGAAACTTTCACCATTATTCCATAATCCACTAATTACCATATCGATTATGTCGAAAGTAAGGAACATCAGTTCCGTCGTCTCTTGAAAGTAAATAACCTTTCCAAATCAACAAAAGTCTCACAAGCATCTCATAAAAGTTTCTTATTCCGCTTGGAAATTCAACCAATATATAACATTTAGATGGTTGAACTTAGATTTAATCCCAACTCGAACGTCATCAATCTCCAAAGCGAACTCAAATTTAACAAGATAATACCATAAATAACCTGCCATATGCCACTTGACTGTTAACACTGTATTAGTAATAAAAGAGTATTCACCAAACAATGATCATAGTCATGACAAATTGGTTGAGTCCAACTCGTGTTGGAAGCGAGTGAAATAGGTAAACTTCAATTTTTTCTCTTGGATCTTAGTGAGCTTATGAAATCTATTAACTATTGTTAAATCCAATCTATCCATTTAAATAGGAGTACTGGCTTGATGGTCCATTAAATGACTACGAGAGCATCCTCAAGTGTTTGACTCTGCAAAAATTCACTCTACGACATCTACGCTCTCCTATCTCTGGGAGAGCCAATCCTCCGGATCTTTTTGATGCTTAGCTTGCCCTGTGGTGGTTATCTAAGCACCAACATCCTACACTCGAGCAATTAGTCCAACATTATTGCTAGTATCCCGCAAATCATCCTTGTTATTTTCTAAATTGATTGGATCAAGTTGTTGCATCCCAAGGTCAACCATATTCCTCTCGGTACCAACTTGATTCCTGTCAATACTGAGTTGTCCAGTTCTGGAAAAAACATGGCCACTTTCTCTAGCTACTCTCCTTGATGTTCCAACAGTCCGCTCCTTTAGCTTTTGCTTCCCATGTTCTGATCGGAGGACAAGGAACTTTCACTTCCTAACTTATCGGCAATGCATCCTTACGACTTTTCTTTGCCTTTTAGACAACAAGATTATGCTAGCATCCATCTTCTTAATAAGTGCCTTCTAGTATCCGCTATTCTCTGATTTAGCTCCTCTATCATCCTAATGAATTCGACTCTCAAAACCATCTCTAGCGGGGTTGATTCCCTTGCGTTGCATTAAATGGCTGTCTAGTTTCTTCCTTATGGTGGGAGGCATCATCTCCTTCACCTGTAACTACTCCAGATCTATCGGATCTCATAAGGGACATTAGTTCACCAGGCAAATATCCAAATCGGTAAGAAGAAGCTCTAGTTCCAAATTTTGAACGCTCTAATCAGAAATAAAAGCATGATGTATTCCTGAGAAGCTCTTTTCTTAGTGAAAGCACCAAAAATGGTGGGCCAAAAAGTGGTACAGTACCCCAATCAAATAGAAGAGAGTAGATCCAAGTAGTAATTACAACAAAAACAGTGAAGAGATGAATTTTTATTGTGGTTCTGAAAATTGGAAGACCTACATCCACTTTAATCTTATTATATATTATTTTGTCACAAGTACAAAGACTTTACAATTTTTTTCAAGTTTAGAAAAGTAGGAGTAAGCCTCTAGGTGACAAGATCCAAGTAGAGATTGAAGATGAAGAAGAGGATGGCCAAAAAGTCATTTCATCGTTTCTCTAAGCTTGCTATTTATAAAAGAATTGCCACCAAAGACGCCAAATCAATAAAGACCAGATAAGGATCCAGATCCATGAGAATAGGGAGGACAAAGAAGTATTCTCGTAGAACAAAACCAGTTGGTTCCGACATGAATCATGTTGGTATTGAAAGATTTTTCCTTGTGCAAGCCATCAACTTTTCTTTCACTTCGTATTGCATCTTCAAGTTTTAGAGCTTCAAGCACTTTTTTGGCTAGGGAGAATCTTTCGGTGGCAAAAGGTTTAGCTTCATCCAATACTCATCCTTTTCTGCATATCTTTAGAGTTGTTCATCTGCGTTTTAGATAAGGGCCATGAGACAACCACTTTATAGTCCTATCACATGATGATAGCGTAATCACCCAAAGTAGCACCTGGAAGACCACTTGGTACCGAGTCCTTTTGTCAACCACTCGGCACCAAGTTATTTACTTCATTACTTCATGACTTCAAAATTTTGGAGTTCCCTCCCAAGGCCATCTTGAGCTTGCCCTGAATTCTTGAACCATTTCGTCTTTATCTTGGCATCCAAATTTGCTTGAGGGCTCTTGGTTTAAATAGTGGATAACACTTGCCTTTCAAAATATGATACTATTGAAAATGAGGTGTGCTTTGGATCGAGACAGGCAGTATATAGTTGTCTACATGAGTCCATTGTTTATCCAATGTCACTTTGGAGAGTCATCTCTATTCAAAAAGCATCCATTCAATCACTTTATGTAGTTGATGAACCTCTTTCCACTCCAAGGTCTGGACCTACATCACTCTGAAGATCGCTCCACACTTTGGCCAGGTGAGACCTCCTTTTCTTTCTCCACCTTCCTCCTTTTTTATCCTTTTTTCGAATCATATTGGCACTGAAAAATTGATATTGGCACTAACATGAATTTCCACCTAATGCAAGCATTGTATATATTATGGACTTAGAAACTTTTACCTTCACTTTCCACCTTTTCTTTTCTATTCTTCTTCGACCACTTGTGTTCATACAGTTTTAGTTCTTAACCACCGCCTCTGATCTCAATTTCAACTCCATGTCGCCGCTGCTGATTCCTTCTTAGCACCCGCCGCCATCAGCTCAAGCAAATTTCATCATCAAAATAGCTCGACCCAGATTATTTAGGGTTTCGATTTCTAGATCTAATCTAATTCATGGTGAGTTCTTGCAAGCTATCATTGCCATAGTTGTAGTGGGAGCATGGACAAAGTTCACTAATGGTCGAGGAGTGTTAGGGCGTCAAGTTGTAATCAGTCATCATTCAAGTTAATCGGCTACGGAAAGACCAATGTTGCTATAGGGTATAACTCGCATCTTACTCAAAGTCAACACCACAAACACGAAAATTTCTCAACGTCCTAATCCTACTCGGTGTTGCTTTGAGTTTCCATCGTCCTTGCATCAGGTCCTTTACACGATGCTTTTTCCTTGCTATAATCTCAAGCCTTTACTCGCCAAAGTGTTTTGACTAGTCCTACCAATTTTTGGTCAATCATGCATTATTGTTTTAAACTTCGATGAGATAGTTCTCGAGAATAATCGTGTCGTATGTATCCACCACTTGACCATGTTATTCAAATTCGCATTTTCATCATTGTACAGTCTCGCGTTCCTACAAGAAAGCTGCGCATCACTTTAGACAGCGGTTTCATCATTATTCTTTCCACAATAATAGGTAAAATCTGACATACAGTTCCATCGTGCAACAGAACTTGTTTTCTAGCACTACTGGGTTATCTACACAGAGTGCTCCATATATTATGCTTTGGACGTAGGATGCATACTGCATGGATTTATACTTCACACTATCACCATCGATGATTAGAATGCGATTGGTCAGCACACATCGACATCCATTGGATTATGTATGCCGACCATACAGAAATTTATTAAAGTAAAATCCAAAAATGAAATATACCTAACCATGTTCACTATCAAGCTTTCTAGTCTAGAATGACTCATCAATCATCATGCTTCAAAGCTACCTCTAAACCTTCAACTCCTCCTAAAGCCAGCTCCTCTATTGCTCAAGTCTCTATGTCTGCTCCATTTGGAGCTAGGCATTTAACTACAGCTAAGCTCAAAGGACAACTTGTTACAAGGCTCCTCTACGGAACCGGCCTCCTCCATTAAACGAACAACTTGGATTTAGAGTAATGGATGACCTTCCAGATCAAACACCATCTTTATTGACTGCAGAGCAACTTCGACCGATCTACTATCGTAATGGAATTATGGAAAATGGTGTTCTTCTTCAAAAGATCGATTAACGGCCTCACCATCCTCCACAAGGGTACACCACTTGTAATGGTTACCTGTGTTTGGGTGGGGCCGTTCCTCCTTTCTATGAATTTCTCGATTTATTTTATAAGGAATCGGTTTGGCTCAAACTTAGGTGCATCCTATTGGATACACCCTCCTAAGTTATTTGTACATCTTACACATGTTGCAACTTCAATGACCATCAACCTCTGTAGAGTTGATGCACCTTCCAAACTATAAGAAGAGAGCTTGTTCTCCTTCTTTCTTAATCGTCGAAGCCTACTGGCACTGCAAGGACATTGAGGCACTCCAAAATAAGTGTATGTACTTCAAGAGTGAATATTTCTTTGTCCACTGCCACTTTGGCTTCAACTCACTTTGGTTGTTCGAATTCAAAGCTTCTCCCCTATCATTTTTCCATACTTAGATTCTATTCATCCAAGCATCTAACTTCATTCCATTCCCTTCATAAATCTTCCCGACTGAGATGGCAAAGATGTACACTCTTAGACCCTAGAGAACCTAAAAAGATTCGACGTCAGACACCTCATCACCACTTATCTCCTCATGAATAAGAGGCTTTATTAGTGCAGCGTTGTACATCCCGGGCGATTCTTCATTCCACTCAAGCTTCCATCAAAAAGGACCAGGCTTCTTTTTCAAACTCTGCCTCTACTTGCAATTCTTGCGATGAAAGTCAAGAAGGAAATGAAGGCCTTGTAGGTGAAGAAAACACCAACGAAGGCCGAGATATAACGATGAATGAGAACATCATTAAGGAAGAACACAAAGAGAGAGGGGAAGAGAGAAGAAGGTTGGACAAAGTGGAAGAAGGGGTAGAAGAAGATAAAGACGGGGAGGAAAGAAAAGATGACAACAACGAAGATTTTGATGTGGAAAGATTATGTGGGGAGACCTCCCACGAAGGCATAAAAATTCGTACTTTGTTATGCTTGAAGAGATTAGTCATCAAATCTTCTTAGCAACCCTCCGATCCGACATAACTACTGAGGTGACCCCATATTCAGGATCTTCAAAAAACATCTTTGGCTCACTAGGTGATCTTTGCATCTAATCGGTGATATTTCCAAAGAATATCTTTTGGATTTCAGTTTTCCATCGGAGGAACTTCTAGCCGAGGGAGATGAAACACTTCTTTGCATCCCTATGAACACAGTCCATGGAGCACTTTAGGTAGTATAAGCACTCCCCACAATTTTAGGTTCACGAACACTCATATCCTACATTTGCCCTTATTTCAATGTTTTGATACCGATACATCCCTTTTTTTCTTCATTTTTGATGCAAAGGAATGAGCCTCTTTCCATATCTCTACTTTGGCGTTAGTGAGCCTCGGGGAACCACCCTAGATTCTTATCCTTGTTGCTTTATTTTGCATCGAGAAATCGAGGAAGAGAGATTAAAATGGAAGAAAATGGAATACCTCAAGGGCAAAGATAAAAAGAAACATCAGGTCGAGGGGAAAGATTATTATGATTAATAGAAGAAGCCTTATGATTCACATGACCATCAAAGGCCTACGTTTGTCTCCTTCCGTGCTCTTAGCTTCATCCTCATTATAAATAGCTTCTGGCGATCTTACCTCCGTTCACCATTATATCAACTTCTAAAAAATCCAAGAAGTTCTAACCCATGCTGCTCCATCTCCACCCCATCGAGCTTATCCACAACTATGACAACTAGAATGCAGGTCGCATTCCCTAGCCTTTTCCTAACAGGTTTGAACTTCGACCATAACATAAAGGATACCCCTCATGAGGTAGCCAACCATAGATTTGGAGGGCTTACCGAACTTTATGATGAACTTTATGAATAGAGGAAACTAGTTTTTGCCCTCTTCGACATTAATAGAATTAACCAGATAAACATTCAGTCATTTCAATCAGAGAGGAAGTATCATGATAGAATGTAGCATGCTACAAAACCAATTTGGCCAGACTAAAAAATCAAAGAGGTGAAGCTTAGACATTGGTCGAGAGCTCTAAAGCATTAATCGAGGAGACATCCATGAAACACACTCAGGTCTTCCATTCATGAATGATCAGCTTAAAAAGGCTCATTGAAAGAGTGGTGAGTTTTAGCCCTAGTCGAGGTCAAGGAAAAGGCACTTCGGGTCAAAGAGTTGGCATTTCAGGGCATGAAGTTGGCACTTCAAGCCAAGGATGCAGAGCTTCAAACACTCCAAACCAAACTTAAGAGACTCAGGGAAAGTCTAAAGGCCAAGACAAAGGCGAATATAGAAGCTCAAGTTGACCTAGGTGGGCCTGTAGCTGAAATCAATGAACTCAAAGACCAAGATGTGAAGGAGAAAGAGGCAATAAACAACACCCTTCAGCAATTTTTTGCTAATGTCATCGAAGTCAAGAATTTGAAGTGGTTGGGAAAAAATTATCCTATCACCTTGGTCCAGAAGCCTGTGAAAAAATCATGCATCGTGCGGCTATGTTTAGCAAAAGCCTAATAAAAGCTACGAAGTTAAAGCCCGCTAAAGCCCCGTAAAATCCCTGCTATAGCACGTAGCGCTCTTTGTCTGTTATGTTTTTTCAGTTTAGCACTATTAAACAGTAGATCTGCTTTAGGCCCCACTATTTTTCACTAGACCTGCTAATCAAGACTTTCTAGCACCCGATTTAGTAACATTACTATAAAAAAGGTTGATTTAACTTGTTCTCTTTTAAAACGAATCAAGAAAGTTAGATTAAAGACCTAATTTTAAGGCATAAGTGCTCAATATAAGTTAGAAATCTATTGTAGTTATCAAATTTGAACTACATAATCAAGATATTCTTTTATTTTATTACATATGATTAAACAATATTTATGTTTCCTAGACATATGATGAGAGAATTAGAAGGTATTAACTTTAAATATTTTGGTTTTATATCTAATAAAACCTTTTGCACCTTCGCTGTTTTTCGTTATATCCTTTCTTTATCCTCACTATAACTTTTTGTACCTCCCAATTATAGAATCACTAAGCTCTTTAACTGCATAGAATAAAAGATCAGTTGAAAGCCAAATTTTTATACGTAGACGAAATTATAGCCTTAAAGAAAGGTAAGGCGATCTTGGCTGAACAGAATGAGACTATAGGAAAGTCGCTCACTGAGGCTCCTACTGATCCTACCGCATCAGATCAAGTAGAACCGTCGGCTCTTGAATCAAAAGAGCTTCAGTTTCTATAGGGGCCCTCTAAGGCCACCATTACTACGACTTTTGCTTCGAAAGTTGCTACCTCCATCGAGTCTTGTATTCCACCTTTCATCATACAATCAATGAAGTCAAATATTTAAGAGGATGAAATTATTAATCCCCCACCAAAGAAACTCCAAGCAATGAGTGTATTATCCTCGCCTCTTTGGTATTCAAGAAGCATCAGTTCTCACTAGAGTTTACCAATGTTCACTTCACTGTTTGTGAACTTATAGGTTATCCATTGCTTACTTCTCTGCCACCAACACCTTAAGGTTTGGGCTCGAGCACCGTTTTCATAGAGTTAACCTATGTAACCATGGAACCTATTTATTCACTTCTTTCCTCCAGTTCCAAACCCATTCGTAGAAGATAGGGTCCATGGAAGGATTGGAGGACACTCTCAGTCCCTAGAGGAGGACAGTACAATTACCAGTGGTGCGGGCCTAACTAGTTCGATTTCCATGGAGAAAAGGCTGAGGATCAACCTAAGTAAGTTAAGTTCAAAAAGGAACCAGGAACCAAAAATACCTTCTAGCTCAAAGAAAACAAGCCCTACTCCAAATTTCCACCACTCAAAATCATACCTTCCGAAAGTAGTGGAGTTGGCGGGTCCTCTAAGTCTTCTGATGGTTCCATTAACAAACCTGAAGATTCCATCATTACAGTCGAGGGAGAAACCGTTCATTCAAAAGACACCACTCTCAAGAAGGGGAAGTCCGAAGGCAAGAAGTTTATAAAAAGGCTGGGCAATGGATCTGGTTTCAAATTTGGGACGTGCTTTTGAAAGAGGAAGTAGATGGTTGTCTTATTTTGATGAACAGTTTCTTTTGATGTATTTTATTCCCTATTTCATACAGGACGAGTTTATGTGGGTCTATCCCCCTGCTCGCTACATTTGTATAAAAAGTGACTATAAATAAAGATTGTTGTTTTTGTATAATCTTTGTTCGTATTTACATTCCTGCACTTTTACTTTACTCTTATATGTCTGTACGATGCTATTAATGAATATAACTCTGTACATATATGGAAAATTTGCAATTGCTTTAGTAATGTTTCATTACTTAGTTTTGTTTACTGTTGCCAAAGTATTCCTCTTTTGGCTAAGCAAAACCTGTTGCTTATATGGTCAACTACCCGACTAGCTTTCTTTAATCTCGGTCGAGTTTCGTTTGACTGTAACCAAGGTTACATGTAAAGAAGCATTTAGCTTTTATCATTTTCTAACTTTGGGAAACAATAACATTGACGTCAGTATCTAAATGTCCAATATCGATTGTGCCTTTCATTAGGTTTCGATTGTTGCAAACATCGATCGTCCTCACTTAACGTTGACTAGGCGTGTCTCGCAAGGTCGCAAGTGTGGGCATACCTACAAAAGATTCAATTATACAGCAGTTCCTATATCTGGATACCAGTGTCCTAGATGCCTATTTTTGAGCATTAGCCCTTGACTTTACCCGGCTTTGGGTATTGGTCAAAGATCGGATGAGCGTGGCGAATCGTTCGATCAGCCTTGGTACGATTATGTTCCTTTAATCCAGTCATGGATCGAAAGATCCCAATGGTACCTACCTTCGGATATCTGTACATCTGGTTTTTCACAGCACAGGATGTCTCTTTCTGCTCCATATCATGAGATACAAAGTTATACTTTATAGGACATGGTTCCAATGGTTCAAAAAGCCAACTTTATTTATACACATAAGATGGCAAATCTTGCATTATTTCATCTCATCCTTTTAATTTGGATGGTATGTAAAGAACCAAATCTAAGTGAAATAGCACCGCAAGATGTTGCTATTCAATGTCTATGGTACTGGGATCCCATTAACAGTCGCTAGCATGAAAGTTCCATCTTTAAGCTTTTGTTTAATCACAAAGGGACCTTTCCTGTTCAGACCAAGTGCACCAGTATTAAGAATGACCCATTTCAAAATGTGGTCCCCCACTTCGAAGGTATGACTCCAGACCTTGGTGTTGAAATGTAGCACTACTTTTTTCATGAGCATCTGCCTTCAATTCATCCTCTTCTCATTTTTCATCAACTAAGTCAAGGGACTTAAGAAAGTGTTCGTCATTTGCATTGCGGACACTGAGAAAGGACTTCTAGTTCTATCGAAATCATCGCCTCAGCCCTGTAGGTCAAAGAAAATGGAGTATGCCTTGTCATGGACTTGTGGATAGTCCTATAAGCCCTTAGTGCAAGTGGAAGCTCATCGAACCAGTTGCCGTTAGGTTTAGTTAATCGTTTCTTCAAGAGGCACTTAATGATTTTATGCCTCCACTTGCTCATTCGTCTATGGGTGTGTTACTACAAAAAAACTTTTCTCAATTTTGTATCGATTGTAGAAATCCTCAAATCGGTACTTGGAATTGAGTTCCATTGTTAGCTATAATCTTATGGGGTACTCCAAATATATGTATATAATATCCTTTATCACAAAGCCAATTACTTTTCTCATTGTGATCGGGGCAAGCAATTCCACTTTAACCCCCGTTTTGAAGTAATTCAATGCAATAGTAGCACATTTAGCTCTTCCTTTTGACATTGGTAGCATATTGATTACGTCAATTACCCAAACCATAAATGTCCATGAGCTAACTATTTGCATAACCTACGTGGAGGGACTCTCGGAAATTTCGCAAACCCTTGACACCTGTCACACCATCTGGTGTAATCAGTAGAATCATGGTTTATCGTCGGCTAGATGTTATCTATAATGAAGGATCAACTTTGCTAAGGTCTGCCTTCCAGTGTGATCACTACAACTATCTCATGAATTTCCATGAGGATTTTGCTAGCCTCATCCTCGGTTACGCACTAAAAAAGGAGGTTGAGAAACCTCTCTTGTATATCACTCCTTTTTGTATTATGGATCACATCACTTTATGAAGGAGTTTCCACCAACGTTTTCCCTTTTGGAAGAGTTTCCTTCAGCAAATAATTCTTTATTAGAGTCACCCATGACTCCATTTTCTCCATGGCTTTTAAGATCGAATCGACATCCATTTGGTCGATGGTTGGAGCCAATAAAACCTCCATTGGGGGCCAATCCTTCACATCTAAGAGCTGGTCAATTTGGCGAGTGAATCGGCTTTTGTATTCTCCTACCTATGGATGTCCGTATTATGTAATGCAATATATCATTTAACAGTACTAGTGTCTTTGTCAGGTTATGGGAAGGTTTTGCACCTTAGCCTGGAATTCCTTTTCTACATGGAAGATCGCCAACTGGGAGTTACTGAATACATGCAATGTCCGTATCCCAAGTTATTTTGCCATCTTGAGTCAAGCTTCCAATTCTTTTGTAATGGCCCACTTTTCTATACAGTCTAAGCTAACAATAAACCACACATGTCAACTAAATTAAACAAAAAGGAAGATTGTTAGGAGTGAAGAAAGAGGAAAGAAGTTAAGAAGAAAACTAAATAACATAGAATCTCACAATCGCAGTGGAGCAATATATAATAGATAATAACATCTCTTTATACAAAAAGAACTACAGCTGTTATTATACATGCCATCATCATAGTACAATAATCAACAAATCAATTTTGGAGAGTTATAATAACTTGTCATCACAAGTACTGAATATACAGCCTACACAGAATGGAAATAACCAAGTATGTGTAATACATCTACGACTCCTCCAGCTCGTCTCCTGTGCTCCATAGTATCCTAACATGAATTTGTAATACTCGGTATGACCCAAATACACTCAATTTGAATTTAATTATTTTCAAAAACCCTTCTGAAAACAAGGGTATCTCAAAAGACCACGAAACACATAAAAATGACCGGTTTTTACCATATGATAAACCAAAACACTTTATGTAAAAATTCTGTGATATTATAATAGTGTCTAAATACAAATACTTATTAGAATAGCCGAAATTGTTACATTAATTAAATTCCAACATACCAGGCTCTACAATCAAAACCATAAAGGCTCGCATTGGAGAATGGATTTCATACAATGACTAGGAATTGGGCTATTACCTATCATAATACACGTCTAGAAAATGTACCGAAGACCTCGTCGGGATCACCTGCCAACAGAAGACCGGCCTACCCATGACCTGGATAGTACCGAATATGTCATCATCCTGATTGCTTCGCAACCTTTTTGATATCTCATGCACAACTAATCAATAAATAGGTAGATGTAGGATATCTAGAAAGGTGACAACATGCCCTAATTGGTGCGACCCACTTAGCCTTGCTGTATCTCCCTTGATTTTCAGTCATTCTCGGTTGATGAGGCTTGAGGCTACGATTACCTTTCAAGAAATTTATACATAGAGTGTTCATTGCCCTCAACTGACAATGCATTGAAAGCATTCATCGATACAAGTTTCTATCAGTCTGAACAAACCGAATCTCAAATCCCTATCTTTATATCTTCACGATATCACAATTCACAATGCTCAAATCGAATCGAAATGGTTTTCGAAAAATTAAATCTGATCCTAATCTTTTCGGAACGATCAACGAAATCGGCCAAATTCAATAGTCGGTTGTTTAACTATTAAATACACACATAAGAAATCACTAGGCCCATATTACAAATTTTCCAAAACATTTATTTCAAAATATCTTTACAAAGATATATATTCAAATCTCTTCAACATTTCAATATTTGAAGATAATTTCAAATTCTTATATCCATAACAGGATATTTATAACACTCAGAAATGTTTCCCTTTCAATTTGTAATCCATTACTTAGAAAAATATTTCTATAAAATCATTTCGTACTTAAAATATTTCCAAAACCATTGATTTCAATACTTAGGAAAATCTATTTCCCAAAATCATTTCTAATATTCATACTTAGGAAATGTTCCGTACTTACTTCTAAATCTCTGGAATTTTTGTTAATTCCCTTTACAATTTCCAAAAAATTAATGATTATACTTATTTATAATCCAACTAACCATTTATGACTTCAATAATGAATTTAGATTCATTTTCAAAGTTCCCGTATATAAACAATTTGGAAATTTCCTTTTCTCAAATCTCTTAAGTTCCCGAATTTTCATTATAAGATTTCTCTTATAAAAATCACGTCTATTAAATAAAATCCCTTTTACAAATATCGAGAGCATTTATAAATAAATTGCAATCAGTTACTTTTAAACTATATATATAATAATAAATTTTGAATATATGATTACATGGTTATTTAAAATATCTAAGCACTTTTAAAATAAACGTCAACAACTAATTCTAATTTATTTATAAAATTTATAATTTATTTACAAAACTTGTTTATAAAACATAGAATTCATTTCAATAAATTTTAAATATTTAAATAACTAACTTTCTAAAAACTTTCAATCTAATTAATAGTTTTTAAAACCACATAGTTTAATAAACAAAAATCCTTTACTTTAAAAGAACAAACTTCACTTCTTGATAAAAATATATTTCTAAATTAAAATATAATTTTTTTCATATTTATAAATCTCTCTCTTGATTTATCACAAATCGATTTACGTTCCCAATTTCATAACCCTTTTCTCAAATTCCATTATTCTATCTAAATCGATTTCCATATCTCATTAGAAATTCTCGCTGTGAACTTATATTTCCAATTTATCAAATGATAGTCATTCCACTTTATTTATGAACATTATTTATAAATTTCATAAAGTTATTCCAAGTTTATACAGGGTTATATTACTAAAACCTATTCATAAATAAATTCTAATTTAAATTCTACTTATAAATCTATTTCTTAAAAAATCCAAACTATATTTCAGAACCAATCAAGCCTCGATTTCGACTTCCATTTCATATTCTAAAATTCATATTTAAAATCCAAAAAATCCTAAATTTAAAATCCAAAAAATCCTAAATTTAAAACTCTCTATTTGAAATCATTTTACGAAACAGATACATAAATATCCAAATCCAATCATTTATTTTATTCAAATTAATCCCCTTTTTAATAATCCCAAAATTCAATATAAATAATTTCATTTCCAAGATAGCCTTCTAATTCCCTTTTAAATTCAAAAATATTATTTAGAATAATTAAAACAGAAAAATTAAGGCCAGTGCTATTAAAGCATCCAATAAATCTAAATCACATCGTAATCTATCACGATAATTTAAATACATCATATATCACTATATATGAAATTAAATTCAACATTTTTGAGGAATTCAGTTGGATACCTCCAACCCGTTTCCCTACATCCACAGATGTTATATAATATAAAATACTAATCCCGCTTTGCGGTGCGATATCGCGGTAGTATAGGGTCATCCGCTATTATGCGGGGCGCATAGTGTCTCATCCGCTCCAACGACGGAAATATATCCAACTACTAATACAATATAACATCCAACTGATAATAATTTATCAATTCATCCAATCATCCAATAAATAAATTTAACTATTTGAAATAAAACTAGTAATCCAATCGAGTAGGATTACTCACTTTGATTCCAGTTGCCACTTTGGTGTAATGGTTCCGATTAAATTCGAACGGCGTTCGAATCTAGCTGAAAATTCTGCATGCTCTAAATTCAACAATTCCAATTCCATGTTGAAGATTTCATCAATATGAATCCAATGCAACTTGTTTCGTTTGATTTGGACCTCGTATTATAATGTTACAAGATTTATAAAGTTACATGAAAATATAATTAGCTTAATTTAATTAAAATTTTAAACTAAATCAACCTATACAAATCCAGCCCTGCCCACTATGCTTCTTCTTCTTCCTAGATTCTTACTACCTCCTCCCATGCACGCACGAAACTATCATGCACAACATGCACTAATTCGAAGTGTCACTTCCTGCATCGAACTTCTCTTCGACCACTCACCACGACCATCCATCACGACTACCACCAAGACTCCACCTCCGAGACCTTCGATTGAAACGGGGCTCTTGGCTTCCCCCACTGTGCGCGACCATTGCACCTACCAAACTATGACCGATCTTTGCGAATTTTTGGCCCCAAGTGTGGCTCGACCTCACAAACCCATTACGCTCCTCGTTTCAACAATCGAGGCTCCAATCCTCCATAAAGTAGAACCCTCGTTCAAACTTGTTCACGATAGTCCACTATCGAATATCATGAGCGAAGCCACAACCCTGAAATAGCATATCAGTGGATAGAGCTCGACAAAAGAAGATTTTTAAAACTAGTTTTAGTTTTTTCCATTGAGTAGATTTTGAAAAATTGATTTTTGAAGTTCTATCCTTTTTTTTGTTTGTTCAAAAATGAAGAGAGGATGATCGTGTTATAAAGGAAAGAGTGGTCATGACCATAAGGCGGTTGTTTCAGGAGATAGGGTGGGCTAAAGAGATAGAAAACCGCTGATGGTTGAATTTTAAATTTTTAAATATTATTTAATTCCAAATATCTCGTTTAAAGTAACTTAAAATCCCGAACCCTTATCAGGGAGTGCAGTCTGGCATTTCTAATGTTATACCCTTATTCCGTACGCAATGAAACAAGTTTTGGGACCTAATTCGATCGTATGGAGAAGATAGTTTTTTGAACCTAATTATTATATTAAAGTTTCTATATTAATTTCAACGTGTTTATATCCTGTACGATCAAACGATAACCTCAAATGTTTAGAAATTTGAAATCCGATAATAATACACTATTACGAATCTAATAGAGTTAGTTTCATTAAACTCTGAGCCTGTGCTCCGGAAGGCTATTTTTTATATGTTAATTTAAACAAGTTATTTTTAAAATCGAGCAAATCTCTTTTAAATTCAACTTAAAACTTTTATTTCCTTATTTTTGTTAACAGAGATTTAATAAGCCTTTAAATCATTTTTATCCAAAAAAAATCTAAGATTTAAATTATTCAAACAATGTTTAATTATTAAATTCAACAATTAAATTACCCAATAAATCGTTATATTTAAAATAATGTTATTATATTTATAAAATTAGCTTTTAAATGTTTAAAATCAATTAAATATTCCAATTTCAAATAACCAAAATTCCGGGTCGTTAAATTCTTCCTTCCTAAAAAGAATTTCATCCTCGAAATTTTCAAGGTAAGGAAAAATGCTCAAACGCATTCTTTTTGTAAAACAAATTAGTTGAAATAACTTCCCAAAATCAATTTTTCGAAACCTTGTTATTACTTTTAAATTTCCAAATTCATCCATAGGTTCCAAATAATTTTATCCATTCAATCATTTCAAATTATAACTCAAAACCAAATTTTAATTATCATAAATTCCTCAAAATTTCTAACCCTTTAAATTTTCGAAAATTTACGCCCGCGTCTCTTTTGCGCTGCTAGATCCAAAAAACTTCAAATAGCCACTACGGGCCCAAACCAATAAAAAAAAAGCCAAGTGACTCAATCATAAAACCATTTTCAAATAACAATATAAAAAAGTATCTTTTTGTCGAGCAATTCAATTCTCTTATGAAATCAAAATCATCAAATTAGCTCTTGCTTTTAAATACCTGCATCTTATTTACCAATGATATCCAATCATATAGTTCATAACCATATTATTTTGCATTTTGAATTTCCAACGTTTGCTTTATTTAAGCCCGTACGATGTACATATATCATCCGTATAAAATATCCGATATGATCACTTGCTCGATCACACAATTTCACTTCCAAACTAGTATCATTCACATGGCAATTCTAGTGCGGATTCAGATCCGCTTCCTTGATCAAAAACCATCATTCTCCTTGCATAGCCATATACTATGATAGAGAACCCTTGAATCAATCAAAAATCCATATCCAGCATTCACTGTCGAGAATCGAGTGAAAAATCTTAACTCGGATTGATATAATTTATGTCGAAATTCTATGCTTGAATCTGGATCAAACTATTATGCGAATAAAATAATATACGTCCAATTTCCGTATTCATTTCAATTGATTCTTAGTTACATCGGATTATTCACATTCATATCACTTACACTTATTTTGAATTACTATTCACATTGCTTAATTCACATTCCCTTATTTATTTAGTATATTCCTTTCAATACTAATTATCTCTTAAGAATTATTCCATCAAACTTTTTTTTAAGTCTATTATAAACTTTTTGTACAAAAGTTTTTAGGTTAATTACCACTTCATAACTTAATTTTGTATCTATCTTCAATCAAATTCAAACTCAATTCCATTTTCAACATTTGATTTTATCAATCAACTCCCCAAACCATATCCAATTCACTAGTTAACTTAATTAGTTCATCATTAATTTATTTCAAATCTCTATCAACTTCATTTCCAAAAATAATTTTATTTAACTTATCTTAAGTGAAATTCCAAAACTTGCTTTTCCTAACATTTTTCAAACATCGTTTTAACTTATTAATCCTCAAATTTTATAAGTTATCAAACTTATTTATCATATTTTCAGTAGCACTTCATTGAAAATTCCCAGAGTTCAAACACCTTATTTTTATTTATTTCAAATCATTTTGAAATATTATCTGTATAAAAAACTTACTTGGTGTATCAAATCATTCTTTTGAATTTCGAAACCAAAACCAGTTTTACGGAACAAAACTCGAATGGTAGCAATTCCTCTCTTGGAAACTCGAAAATGAACGGCGATGATGCTGCAGTCATCATCGAAATTATTTTTCAGTGACCGAAGTGAGTTCAGTGATTTTATTTCCTTTAAAGACCCTTTAAAAATATTTCGAAAAAAATTTCCGATTAATATCTCTATCATTTTCCCAAAACCCTTTGAAAACAAATTTTAAAACAAACATGATTTAAATTTCCAAATTTCTAGTTTTTGGATCCTTTATAAATCATTTTTATGAACCATATTTATGTAATATACTTCGGGAATTTCATTTAGTTTCTATTTATAAATCACATTTACCAATTCTATTTACCCAATTCCATTTTATTATATGAAATTATTTCTTTGTTGCGTACCTTATTTACATTAGAATATCAACCACTCTATCAGAATACAACAACAACAAATGATAATCAAATATTACCATTCTCTAACATCCAAGCACACCATGTACCATAATTTTTTTGAAAAATTATTCCTTTATATATAAATATAATCAAGGTAAAATTGTTCCATTTACCCAGTTTCAAAACAATACCATGTCGAATTACTCTTTCAAATGTTTAGAGATCCCTATCAATAACGTCAATTACTCGTATTGGCTAGAATCCATAAGCCACTCAATAGATCAATCAACACAATATAAAACATTTTGTTATATCATTAACAAATACACACTCATATATATATATATATATTATATATAGACACACACACACTCAAACTCATTCTAGGGTGCTATGACCCTACCTCTAATGAGTTACCCCGCCAATGCCAAGGTTCTTGCTTAACCTTCAGCTATGATACCATGTTGTAACGACCCACTTTTCTGTACAGTTTAAGCTAACAATAAACCACATATCTCAACTCTAATTAAATAAAAAGGCAGATTGTTAAGGGTGAAGAAAGAAGTTAAGAAGTAAACTAAACAACATACAATCACACAATCTCAGCGGAACAATATATAATAGATAATAACATCTTTTTATACAAAAAGAATTATAACTATTATTATAATTACCATCATCAGAGTACAATAATCAACAAATCAATTCTGGATAGTTATAATAACTTGTCCTCACAAGTGCTTATTATACAGCATACACACAACGGAAACAAACAAGTTCGTGAAAAATATTTGAGACTCCTCCAGCTCGTCTCCTATGCTCCATAGCATCCTAACCTGAATATGTAATACTCTGTCTGACCCGAGCATTATAATAAAATAACACCCGAGTCGGTTTGGAAAACCAGCATAGAAATCACACTCAATTTGAATTTAATTATTTTCAAAAATTCTTTTGGAAACAAAAGTATCTCGTAAGACCACGCCACACATAAAAATGGTGGGTTTTTACCTTACGATAACCAAAATACTTTTATAGAAAAATCCCGTGATATTATAATAGTGTCTAATCACAAATACTTATTAAAATAGTCGAAATTGTTTTATTAATTAAATTCCAGCATACTAGGCTCTACAATCAAAACCGTAAAGGCTCATATTGGAGAATGGATTCCATACAATAACTAGGCACTAGAGTACCATCTATCATAATACATATCTAGAAAAAGTACCGAGGACATCGCCGGATCCCTTGCCAACACAAGACTGGCCTACCCCTGATCTTGATAGTACCGAATATGTCATCACCCTGGTTTCTTTGCAACCCTTTTGAGATCTCATGCACAATCTATCCATAAATATGTAGATGTAAGATATCTCGAAAGGTTATAACATACCCTAATGGATGCGACCCACTTAGCCTTGCTTCATCTCCCTTGATTTTCAATCATTCCCGGTTGATGAGGCTTGAGGATATGATTACCTTTCAAGTAACTTATATTTAGAATGCTCGTTGCCCTCCGATGACAATGTGCTGATAGCATTCATCCATACAAGTTGTTTTGGGTTTGAAAAAACCAAATCTCCAAATCACCATCTTCGTTTTCTTCATGATATCACAATTCGCATCACTCAAATTGAAGTGGTTTTTGAAAGATCAAATCTGACCCGATCTCTTTGAAACGATCAACGAAATCGACCAGATTTGATAATCGATTATTTAACTATCAACTATCAAATTACACACATAAGCAGTCAATAGGCCCACATTATTCCAAAAAATTTATTTCAAAATATCTTTACAAAGATATATATTCAAATCTCTTCAATATTTCAATATTTGAAAACAATTTCAAATTCTTATATCCATATCATGATATTTCTAACGTTTAGGAATATTTCCTGTTTCAATTTGTAATCCATTACTTGAAAAATATTTCTATAAAATCATTTCTTAGTTAAAATATTTCCAAAACCATTGATTTCAATACTTAGGAAAATATTTGTAGCGACCCGTAGATTTCATGGATTTAATTTGGTTAAATTAAGTTGTAATTAAATTTAGAAGAAAAATAAATTAAAAACCTACTTATAGTAATTCGAAGTTAATTCAAATGATTTTAAGTAGTGAAAAGAATTTTACCAGTATATGAGTTGAATATGAGGAATTTGAGGAAATTATTAAACTAATATAATGTAATAAACATTGTTAACAGTAAATGGAATATGATAATAAGAAAAATTGCAGGTTTGTATTTATGGGCAAAATAATATTGATAGGTAATAATTGTTGTAGAGAATAAATTACAAATGTATAAATTGTATAATGGTAACAACTATTGTTCGTTACCAATGCATTTAATTTATAGCGATTAAATAAGAAATAACTGAAAATTTTGAAGGAAAAATCAATAGGAAGGTTAACTACATGCATAAGATGGAAAGTTGAATAGAATTCTAATAAATGATAATAATGGAAAATATATATACAATCAATGTAGGTAATTTGAAATTACAAATGATTAAACGTTTCTTGTGATAATGAATAAATAACGAAAGGAGTAAGCATATTTATTTAGAGTATTAATTACTATTGGGTAGAGATTTAAGTAACAACGTTTAATGCAATGTAAGTAATGACATTTTAAGTCAATAATAAGGAATTGGGAATCATATCTATGAATTGATAACGAGAATACAAGATGATAAATGCCAATTAAGGGTAATAATTAAGAAACTTAATGAAATCCCAATTTTATACAAAATAATTTAAAGGTCAGGTTTGGTTATAATTTGAACATAAGTAAATTGAATTTGTAGTATGAAAATATATGCAGAAATTGATTTTTGTAATAAAGGATTTTGTATGTGACAAAAAGGTAACGGTAGTGTTTATGGTAGGTTGCCTATTCATTTATTTAGATTGTTAGTTGGAACTGGAAATAAGTTTGTAATAAATGTAAATAAATGATACATTTATGTAACCAATGTAAATTTTACTTATAATATAGCAAAAGGTGGATTTAAGAAGTAAAATTGTAGAATTTGAAGCTAATTAATAATAGACATAGTAAAGATGGCAATCCAATCAAATGCTTAGGAATCAGATTTATTGGAAGGTAACCTAATTTATAAATAAATGGTAAGTATTAAGATATAATTCTATATAAATTAAAACTGATTGTAGATTTAGTGTAGTAACGTTAAGGCTAACTGAATTTGATTTATAGATGGAATTAAAATCAAGATGGATAGGTAACGAACTTAAAAATTTAATAAGTGAATTTATTTCAATCAGTGCAATAAAAGGATACGTAAATAAATGGTAAGATGAAATGGTAAATTTTTGATGTTAATAAAATGATTTTTTTTTTTGAATTGAAATAAGTATTATAATGGGCAAATTTAGTTACTTTAAAGGGAAACGGAAATTTTAACGCAATAGTTTGAATGCAATATTAAATTCATCTAATTTATAATAAAGATTCGTTAGATTTATTTAATAGAAATTTTGGGACTTTTAATAGATAATTGCTGATGTTGAATGGAACAAAGGAATTGAATTTAACATGAATAGCATGAATAGCATGAATATTAATAAAAGAAATTATGTAATAATTGATTTATTTTAGCATTTATGAATGAAATAGGAATTTATGTTTAAGCAAGTGATGAATAAGATGTTGTGCAATCCAAATTAATATAGTAATTGTGAGTAATAAGAGCTTATTTGAGATTCTAATTTTTTTATATATGTTTTACAATTTCAATATAAATGGAAATAGTAGCAATACAAAGAAAGGCAGAATTTTTGAATATAGTAGTTAAGAAAAGGCAAACAAATCCTTCCATCTAAATCCAATTTAAAATAAAGCTTAATTATTGCAGTGGTTAGAATTAAATATTATGCTAGTCGAATACTAACTAATTCATTGAAATACCTATTCATGAAAAACAATTGAAAGGTTTTATTTGGTTATAATTGGTAGATTTGAAATAAACGTAAAGTTATATTAATTGACGTAATAATACGCAGTAAACTATAAGGTCATAGTCAAAGTTAAATTTAAGTAAATTCTTGGAATTTACAATATCTGAATTTACCGTAATTGAATTCAAACACTGAAATTTATAAATTTATTTACTTGACATTGATATCTGGGTTTGTTTAATTTGTTGTAACTAAAGTGAAATTATAAAAATGATCAAATTTTCAATTTTAAAGTCAAAAATTTTAAAGATTGAATTTAATTAATTTATTTGCCTATTTATTTAATTAATATTAAAAATAGCCATTTTGGGCACGGACTCGGATTTCGACGAAACCAGTTTCATCGGATCCGTAACGGTGAATTATAATAATGTTTCAAGTTTCGTAGTGATCGGACTTGTCGTTTGATCGTACGGACTCGAAACGCCTTGAAATTTACGCATTTTGAAATCAATTTGAAATTTTGTTTTTTTTAGCATAACTTCTTCATACGATCGAATTTGGTCACGAAACTTTTTCCATCGCGTTCAGAATATTTTAAAACACCTATTTAGATATATAGTTTTAACAAATTCGACTCCGGAGGCATAGCGGGCTTTTTGGACCATGGTTTGTCACGCACGTTCGCGTATCCAGTCTAGCTACCCTACCTCTAGCCTATCTATAAATATACATCTATAAACCCTAGCTCCTTTCTTTTTCATTTGCTGTACGTTCATTTCTTCACTCTTTTCTCTTCCCCAAATGTATACATCCCAGATCCAATTCCAGATCCATCCACAGTTCAAAATCAAAAGTCAAAACTCAAAAATTTCAGAAAATTCCAGAAAAAATATATGTTGAAGTATTCGATACGCGTAATATACTGGTGAAATTCGTTTTTCAATTGGAGCTGTCTTTCATCCAGAATAAATTCAAACAGCCCCAAAACCGTTCATCATCGTCGCGCGAAACTTCGTCGGATCGGAAAACGGTTTCTGGGTTTTGGAGAGGGAACCGAGGGGAGCGCATCTATGTAATTTGTTTGGCAGTTCAACGGTTAGATCGTCGTAGATCTTCGATTTGGGTTCGAATGTGAGTTGTGCGCGTTTCTGGTGCAGGGTCTCGTGCGCACGTTCAGGGGGTGAAGGAGAAGATGCAGTGACGTGGCTATGCATATTGAGGTGTGTAAATATGGACCATTCTTTGCTATTTTTAATTTTGAATTCGAGTGCAATTTTCGACATAACTCTCGCACACGATATCCGATTTACGTACGGTTTCTTTTGTTAGGATCGTAATTTAATTCCGGACTCGATGACGCTGGTTTGGACGAATTCCGAGACGGGCGAATTTTTGGGTTTAAATTGAATTTAAATTCGATTTAAATTCAAAAGGTGAGTGTTTTAACCCACTCACAATTACTAGAAGCTTTTATGTTTGTTAAATAAATTTTAGAAATGAATAGAAATTTATTTATGAGCTTTTGGCATGTTATTTCATCCATATCTGTTGAATTGCATTTATTGAATTTAGCTGTTAATTAAATTGATTAATTGCGTATTAATTTGCTGTTAGGAATTTTGTTTGCATATGAAATGCTAGTTAACAGTTATATAAATTATCTCTAAATATAAATGGTTAGATTAATAGTTGAAATTTAATTTGAATAAACTGACAGTTATTACCCGTTGCATATTATCGAACTAATTATTGTTATTGATTGATATGGGTTGATAGTGATTGATATTGATTGATGGTTGAAATTGGGTGATGGATGTGTTGTTGAATGGATGATTTATGTGGATATCATTAACTGCCAGTTAGCATGCATTTTACATTTTCGGGATTGTGGTTTGAAATGATAAAACCGCAAAGTTTTATTTTAAATTGCGGATTGAAATGATAAATATCCGTATCACTTGACCATAGGATAGAAAATTATATACAGGCACCGCGGTCTATATATAACTATTTTAATGTGATTTCTATGGTTTGGATTGAATACGGTTTATAAATCTTAAATTTTATATTGTATAAATATTTTATTCCATATTTATATACCTATGAAGTTAAAATTTAGGAATTTAAAAGGTGGATAAATTTCTTTATTGAAATGGAAGAAATTTAGAAAATGGAGTTGGTAAATTTATATCCTATGTTTAAATGTAAAGTTGGAAATTTTAAGATATGATATTTGAAATTGGATTTTCCCAAAATAAATAGAAATGGATATTCTAGTAAAAATTTGAATTGGAAAATTTATATATATATTTTACTAGAAATTGAAGTTTTATTAATTATGGATTTTATGTGAATGGTCAAGATTAATTAATAGAATATTGATTTTGAAAGGATAAAAATCCAACTTTAGTTGAAATATTAATGCTAAAAAATGGATATAAATATATATAAAATTGAAATGGTTGTGGGACTTGAAGTAATATTTTGGACTTTGGTTTAACTTTAAAACAAGAAATATTTGGAAAGCCATGTAATTTATTCTTTATAAAGCAACAGTAAAGTTAAACCTTTTTAATTCGCATACCGTTGAATATCCAAACCATTTAGTTTTGAAAATAATGGTTTTAAAATACTATGGATTTTCGAAGAATTATGTTGAAAGTTACAAACAAAATATTGGTTACATGGGATATTAAATAATAAAAAGTGACATAATTTTTGGAAAGGAAAATTTTATTTGGGAAACGATATCATGGATTTGGGTTTTTATAAAATAACATGAAGATAAATTATTTGTGTTTTAAAGAAAAATGATATCGTAATATTATGGTTTTGAAATGGATTATATTCTGGTTTTAAAATATAAACAATTTTTAAATGACCGCGGTGTTATAATAACGATTGGTTGGCAAAGAGACCGGGATCGGATATGGACATACTCTCTGTCGATACCGAAAACCACTTTGACTAACCGTGTACGCGGTGGAGATTCCAGAATGAAGTAGGTGGTGGCGACGTTTCCTGTAAGGTAAATACGTGGACCCAACTCCCATGAGTTGGCATAAGGTGGCTAAAACAGGAGCGATTCTCAGGCCAATGAGGTCATTCCTCTGATCGGACGCTCCTCTTCGATATTATACTTTGACTTGGATTGATTCAGTGGCCACTTCTATATTTTTGATTTTTGGGGAGTTAGTTCGAGGTGAGCGGCAGCTGCGCGCTGCGCGTTACCATCAGCCTGGATAGCAATTGGTATATCTACCCTGGCATTGCCTAGTTGTGCCGTGTCACCTACCCTATCGCGCCTTGTACGAGTTTGGTTTTCTCCCGTAGCCCGTGTGGTATCCTCTAGTGGCTTCCCGATCAGGAGGGACTATGATATTGGATGGACTACTGGGACTATTACGTGTTAAGGGCTATATGGGTAACCCCTTAACGCTATTAAAAAGTAAGTTTATTTTATAAATAGACACTATTATAATAGCGCAATATACTACATAGTAAATAGTTTAACGGATCCTTAGGAGATGTAAATCCCGAACATCTCTTGAGTTACTGTACTCATATTTATATTCTGTTTATTTAACTCACATAAGATATTCTAGTCTGACTCGGGTGTTTTGTCTTTTCAAATTCGCTCGGGTCAGTCCGAGCGTTTCAGGATAGTAGATTTTAGCTTTGGAGGACGAAGACGAAGAATCAGTATTATTTTATATATAGTATTACACCACACTCTTTCTATTCCGCTGCATTGCTTGTATTGGTATGTGTAACTCTGATATTTATTGTAAAAGAAGAATCAAGCTTTTGTAAACTGTTTATGAACTGTATATTTGTTATTATATTTTATCCTTCCGCTGTGAGATTCTGTTTTTGTTTTTATTTCTTCTCTGTTTTTCTTATTTACCCCATAACAATCCGCCCTTGCGTATGCTTTGAATTGGCACGTGTGTCGGTTTAAAGTGTGCAAAAAGGCGGGATGTTACAGTTGGTATCAGAGCTTTGGTTTAGCGATAAACCTTGGCTTTGTGGGGTTTGACTCTTTGTTAATAGGGTAGTAATATCCTATGGGAGTCGCTGAGTGTATATATATGAGAGAGCGTACTTGTTAGTATTGATAAAAAGATTTTAATATTGTGTTAATCTGTTCCGCTTTGTATTTATGAATTCTGGTTGATGCATAGGACGCTATGCCATCAATAGGGATTTTTAAACACTTAATAGGACAGACCGACATAATATTTGTTTTTAATATAGGTGAATGAAATAATTTCGCCTATTATATTTTCTATATATAAAAATTATTTTATAAACATATATATATATATTTGGTTGCTATAGATTGGATGTTAGGCAATAAGAATATTTGTAATAAATTGAAGCTAAGTGAAATTATAATAAACCAAATTTGGAGATTTTAGAACTTAAGTCCGGGATTTTTCTGAATTCGTTTTCAAAGAATTTATGAGATATAATGATTCGGTTTACAAGTATTTTCTTATGTAAATATTTAGCATAATTCGAAAAAAAAAAAAAAACTGTTTAAAGAAGATTTTGGAAAATTTTTATTTTGTACTTTCTTCTCTGTCGCTGGAAAATAAATTCGGTGATGACGGCCGCATCATCGACTTTCATTTTCGAGTTTCGAAGAGGAAAGGCCACTGTAGTAAATTCTACTACAGATTTATTGTAGAACTTTCTAAAAATTTTCTTTTATTGTTCTAACTATAATTAGAGATATTGAGTAGTAAGAACTTATTTATCTATTATTTTGAAATAAATGGAAATTCAACTTGGTATTTAATTCTAAAATTTTCCGTTAACTAATTGAAAATTTTAGTGAAATAAAAGTTAGGTAATAAATGAATTGAAACCCCTAATTGAAATAAGAGAATTAATGCTAAGGATAAAGGAAGATAAATATTTTAACTTATGAATATTGGTAAAGACTTAGTGAATAATCAATGAATTAAAAGAATGGAGATTTAACTTGTATAAGTTCAATTGCAATTTCCTTAACATAAATAACTTACCCAAATATAAAAGTTGAAGTGTTAAATGAGGAACTGGAATTGAATATTTTACAAGTAGGAATTTAGGAAAAATGAAGTATTCAATAAATTACTGTTATAATAAGAATTTATTGGTATAAACTTAAGTGATAATTGAAATTTTACCCAAATTAAAGGTGAGTATTATTAATAGGTGATTTTAACTTAAGTAAATAAAATGAAATTCTTTAATAAATAAAGATTGATGTGTAGGGTTATAAACTTAAGTATGTTTTAAAATGCTACTAGTAATATAATAAAAAGTAGGTAATATAAATAAATGTCTGTAAACCCTAGATAATGAATTAATAAGATCCTTTATTTATAAAAATGGAGGTTTTAAGGTTAATAATTTAAGTGTAAGTAGAGGGTTACTGTAATTAAATATAATAAAACGTAAACATTAAATAAAGGAATGAAATTAAGGGTAAGTTGAAATTGTAATTTATAAAACGAATATATATTTATTGAACCATTAATAAATAAAAAAGGAATTGAGAAGAAACTTGTAAATTTTCACTTGCATTCTTAAACATACATAACTTACCATATAATAAAATTTGCAATGTTAGTAAGAAAATGTAAAGGGAAATCTTACAAGTGAAGATATTCAAAATATTTGTTGTTATTAATGAGAATTTATTTTATAGACTTAAGTAATAAAAGGAAACTTAAGTAATAAAAAGGAAATACAAATATAATGAATTTGGTGATAATTGGAAAATAAACTTGTAAGAAACAAAGAAATCCCTCATAAATGAAGGAAAGAAAAATCAAAACACTGAATTATGAAATAAATGTATAATAAGCTATTTTGGTGTTGATTTGAATTGTTTGGTTGATGTATGGTTGTTGGGTAAGGAATTTTGAAGTTGTGGGATGGAGAAATAATCTATCTTTGTTCCATCTAAGACTGTTGAGTAAAGGATGCACTTGATAGTTATTTTACATTTCGTATAATTTCGGAATTTGAACCTAACAACTAATTGTTTGTTTGATTGAATGATTGTCTGTTGGTGGCATGTGCTGTTTGTTAAAATTTATGGTTGTTGCATTTGATTGGATATAAATGATTGAATCTACCCAAACATTTCACTGTAAAATAAATATTTAACCTTTTAGATTATATAAGTGAATACAGGGGTTGGAAGCAACTGCTACTGCTTTTGGTTCCAAAATAATAAGCGTTTTGCCCGACAAATAGGTACGTTTTCGGATTACGATTAAAGCGCTATTTATATATTTCCCCGTTTGGGATATTTTATTTTGGATATATGTAATATATTTGTATATTTGGATATTATATTTTCTCCAGAGTCCCTCCGTACAAAGGAGACTCTGCCAAAATTTTTCGTAAATTTTGGACTTAGAATTTTGTTACAGATATTTTTCCAACTTTAATAATTTAAGTATTAAAAGACATAATGATTATAAAACAAGTGTAATTCATTAAAGGAAATTAATTTAGTAAATTATTGTTATAAGTTAATATTTGAAACTAGATATACTGTTTTATTCTTCTTTCTCCCTTCCTTTTCCTTTTCGGGGACGAAAAGTTTTGAGTGGGGGAGAGTGTAGCGACCCGTAGATTTCATGGATTTAATTTGGTTAAATTAAGTTGTAATTAAATTTAGAAGAAAAATAAATTAAAAACCTACTTATAGTAATTCGAAGTTAATTCAAATGATTTTAAGTAGTGAAAAGAATTTTACCAGTATATGAGTTGAATATGAGGAATTTGAGGAAATTATTAAACTAATATAATGTAATAAACATTGTTAACAGTAAATGGAATATGATAATAAGAAAAATTGCAGGTTTGTATTTATGGGCAAAATAATATTGATAGGTAATAATTGTTGTAGAGAATAAATTACAAATGTATAAATTGTATAATGGTAACAACTATTGTTCGTTACCAATGCATTTAATTTATAGCGATTAAATAAGAAATAACTGAAAATTTTGAAGGAAAAATCAATAGGAAGGTTAACTACATGCATAAGATGGAAAGTTGAATAGAATTCTAATAAATGATAATAATGGAAAATATATATACAATCAATGTAGGTAATTTGAAATTACAAATGATTAAACGTTTCTTGTGATAATGAATAAATAACGAAAGGAGTAAGCATATTTATTTAGAGTATTAATTACTATTGGGTAGAGATTTAAGTAACAACGTTTAATGCAATGTAAGTAATGACATTTTAAGTCAATAATAAGGAATTGGGAATCATATCTATGAATTGATAACGAGAATACAAGATGATAAATGCCAATTAAGGGTAATAATTAAGAAACTTAATGAAATCCCAATTTTATACAAAATAATTTAAAGGTCAGGTTTGGTTATAATTTGAACATAAGTAAATTGAATTTGTAGTATGAAAATATATGCAGAAATTGATTTTTGTAATAAAGGATTTTGTATGTGACAAAAAGGTAACGGTAGTGTTTATGGTAGGTTGCCTATTCATTTATTTAGATTGTTAGTTGGAACTGGAAATAAGTTTGTAATAAATGTAAATAAATGATACATTTATGTAACCAATGTAAATTTTACTTATAATATAGCAAAAGGTGGATTTAAGAAGTAAAATTGTAGAATTTGAAGCTAATTAATAATAGACATAGTAAAGATGGCAATCCAATCAAATGCTTAGGAATCAGATTTATTGGAAGGTAACCTAATTTATAAATAAATGGTAAGTATTAAGATATAATTCTATATAAATTAAAACTGATTGTAGATTTAGTGTAGTAACGTTAAGGCTAACTGAATTTGATTTATAGATGGAATTAAAATCAAGATGGATAGGTAACGAACTTAAAAATTTAATAAGTGAATTTATTTCAATCAGTGCAATAAAAGGATACGTAAATAAATGGTAAGATGAAATGGTAAATTTTTGATGTTAATAAAATGATTTTTTTTTTTTTGAATTGAAATAAGTATTATAATGGGCAAATTTAGTTACTTTAAAGGGAAACGGAAATTTTAACGCAATAGTTTGAATGCAATATTAAATTCATCTAATTTATAATAAAGATTCGTTAGATTTATTTAATAGAAATTTTGGGACTTTTAATAGATAATTGCTGATGTTGAATGGAACAAAGGAATTGAATTTAACATGAATAGCATGAATAGCATGAATATTAATAAAAGAAATTATGTAATAATTGATTTATTTTAGCATTTATGAATGAAATAGGAATTTATGTTTAAGCAAGTGATGAATAAGATGTTGTGCAATCCAAATTAATATAGTAATTGTGAGTAATAAGAGCTTATTTGAGATTCTAATTTTTTTATATATGTTTTACAATTTCAATATAAATGGAAATAGTAGCAATACAAAGAAAGGCAGAATTTTTGAATATAGTAGTTAAGAAAAGGCAAACAAATCCTTCCATCTAAATCCAATTTAAAATAAAGCTTAATTATTGCAGTGGTTAGAATTAAATATTATGCTAGTCGAATACTAACTAATTCATTGAAATACCTATTCATGAAAAACAATTGAAAGGTTTTATTTGGTTATAATTGGTAGATTTGAAATAAACGTAAAGTTATATTAATTGACGTAATAATACGCAGTAAACTATAAGGTCATAGTCAAAGTTAAATTTAAGTAAATTCTTGGAATTTACAATATCTGAATTTACCGTAATTGAATTCAAACACTGAAATTTATAAATTTATTTACTTGACATTGATATCTGGGTTTGTTTAATTTGTTGTAACTAAAGTGAAATTATAAAAATGATCAAATTTTCAATTTTAAAGTCAAAAATTTTAAAGATTGAATTTAATTAATTTATTTGCCTATTTATTTAATTAATATTAAAAATAGCCATTTTGGGCACGGACTCGGATTTCGACGAAACCAGTTTCATCGGATCCGTAACGGTGAATTATAATAATGTTTCAAGTTTCGTAGTGATCGGACTTGTCGTTTGATCGTACGGACTCGAAACGCTTGAAATTTACGCATTTTGAAATCAATTTGAAATTTTGTTTTTTTTAGCATAACTTCTTCATACGATCGAATTTGGTCACGAAACTTTTTCCATCGCGTTCAGAATATTTTAAAACACCTATTTAGATATATAGTTTTAACAAATTCGACTCCGGAGGCATAGCGGGCTTTTTGGACCATGGTTTGTCACGCACGTTCGCGTATCCAGTCTAGCTACCCTACCTCTAGCCTATCTATAAATATACATCTATAAACCCTAGCTCCTTTCTTTTTCATTTGCTGTACGTTCATTTCTTCACTCTTTTCTCTTCCCCAAATGTATACATCCCAGATCCAATTCCAGATCCATCCACAGTTCAAAATCAAAAGTCAAAACTCAAAAATTTCAGAAAATTCCAGAAAAAATATATGTTGAAGTATTCGATACGCGTAATATACTGGTGAAATTCGTTTTTCAATTGGAGCTGTCTTTCATCCAGAATAAATTCAAACAGCCCCAAAACCGTTCATCATCGTCGCGCGAAACTTCGTCGGATCGGAAAACGGTTTCTGGGTTTTGGAGAGGGAACCGAGGGGAGCGCATCTATGTAATTTGTTTGGCAGTTCAACGGTTAGATCGTCGTAGATCTTCGATTTGGGTTCGAATGTGAGTTGTGCGCGTTTCTGGTGCAGGGTCTCGTGCGCACGTTCAGGGGGTGAAGGAGAAGATGCAGTGACGTGGCTATGCATATTGAGGTGTGTAAATATGGACCATTCTTTGATATTTTTAATTTTGAATTCGAGTGCAATTTTCGACATAACTCTCGCACACGATATCCGATTTACGTACGGTTTCTTTTGTTAGGATCGTAATTTAATTCCGGACTCGATGACGCTGGTTTGGACGAATTCCGAGACGGGCGAATTTTTGGGTTTAAATTGAATTTAAATTCGATTTAAATTCAAAAGGTGAGTGTTTTAACCCACTCACAATTACTAGAAGCTTTTATGTTTGTTAAATAAATTTTAGAAATGAATAGAAATTTATTTATGAGCTTTTGGCATGTTATTTCATCCATATCTGTTGAATTGCATTTATTGAATTTAGCTGTTAATTAAATTGATTAATTGCGTATTAATTTGCTGTTAGGAATTTTGTTTGCATATGAAATGCTAGTTAACAGTTATATAAATTATCTCTAAATATAAATGGTTAGATTAATAGTTGAAATTTAATTTGAATAAACTGACAGTTATTACCCGTTGCATATTATCGAACTAATTATTGTTATTGATTGATATGGGTTGATAGTGATTGATATTGATTGATGGTTGAAATTGGGTGATGGATGTGTTGTTGAATGGATGATTTATGTGGATATCATTAACTGCCAGTTAGCATGCATTTTACATTTTCGGGATTGTGGTTTGAAATGATAAAACCGCAAAGTTTTATTTTAAATTGCGGATTGAAATGATAAATATCCGTATCACTTGACCATAGGATAGAAAATTATATACAGGCACCGCGGTCTATATATAACTATTTTAATGTGATTTCTATGGTTTGGATTGAATACGGTTTATAAATCTTAAATTTTATATTGTATAAATATTTTATTCCATATTTATATACCTATGAAGTTAAAATTTAGGAATTTAAAAGGTGGATAAATTTCTTTATTGAAATGGAAGAAATTTAGAAAATGGAGTTGGTAAATTTATATCCTATGTTTAAATGTAAAGTTGGAAATTTTAAGATATGATATTTGAAATTGGATTTTCCCAAAATAAATAGAAATGGATATTCTAGTAAAAATTTGAATTGGAAAATTTATATATATATTTTACTAGAAATTGAAGTTTTATTAATTATGGATTTTATGTGAATGGTCAAGATTAATTAATAGAATATTGATTTTGAAAGGATAAAAATCCAACTTTAGTTGAAATATTAATGCTCAAAAATGGATATAAATATATATAAAATTGAAATGGTTGTGGGACTTGAAGTAATATTTTGGACTTTGGTTTAACTTTAAAACAAGAAATATTTGGAAAGCCATGTAATTTATTCTTTATAAAGCAACAGTAAAGTTAAACCTTTTTAATTCGCATACCGTTGAATATCCAAACCATTTAGTTTTGAAAATAATGGTTTTAAAATACTATGGATTTTCGAAGAATTATGTTGAAAGTTACAAACAAAATATTGGTTACATGGGATATTAAATAATAAAAAGTGACATAATTTTTGGAAAGGAAAATTTTATTTGGGAAACGATATCATGGATTTGGGTTTTTATAAAATAACATGAAGATAAATTATTTGTGTTTTAAAGAAAAATGATATCGTAATATTATGGTTTTGAAATGGATTATATTCTGGTTTTAAAATATAAACAATTTTTAAATGACCGCGGTGTTATAATAACGATTGGTTGGCAAAGAGACCGGGATCGGATATGGACATACTCTCTGTCGATACCGAAAACCACTTTGACTAACCGTGTACGCGGTGGAGATTCCAGAATGAAGTAGGTGGTGGCGACGTTTCCTGTAAGGTAAATACGTGGACCCAACTCCCATGAGTTGGCATAAGGTGGCTAAAACAGGAGCGATTCTCAGGCCAATGAGGTCATTCCTCTGATCGGACGCTCCTCTTCGATATTATACTTTGACTTGGATTGATTCAGTGGCCACTTCTATATTTTTGATTTTTGGGGAGTTAGTTCGAGGTGGGCGGCAGCTGCGCGCTGCGCGTTACCATCAGCCTGGATAGCAATTGGTACATCTACCCTGGCATTGCCTAGTTGTGCCGTGTCACCTACCCTATCGCGCCTTGTACGAGTTTGGTTTTCTCCCGTAGCCCGTGTGGTATCCTCTAGTGGCTTCCCGATCAGGAGGGACTATGATATTGGATGGACTACTGGGACTATTACGTGTTAAGGGCTATATGGGTAACCCCTTAACGCTATTAAAAAGTAAGTTTATTTTATAAATAGACATTATTATAATAGCGCAATATACTACATAGTAAATAGTTTAACGGATCCTTAGGAGATGTAAATCCCGAACATCTCTTGAGTTACTGTACTCATATTTATATTCTGTTTATTTAACTCACATAAGATATTCTAGTCTGACTCGGGTGTTTTGTCTTTTCAAATTCGCTCGGGTCAGTCCGAGCGTTTCAGGATAGCAGATTTTAGCTTTGGAGGACGAAGACGAAGAATCAGTATTATTTTATATACAGTATTACACCACACTCTTTCTATTCCGCTGCATTGCTTGTATTGGTATGTGTAACTCTGATATTTATTGTAAAAGAAGAATCAAGCTTTTGTAAACTGTTTATGAACTGTATATTTGTTATTATATTTTATCCTTCCGCTGTGAGATTCTGTTTTTGTTTTTATTTCTTCTCTGTTTTTCTTATTTACCCCATAACAATCCGCCCTTGCGTATGCTTTGAATTGGCACGTGTGTCGGTTTAAAGTGTGCAAAAAGGCGGGATGTTACAATATTATAAGTATATTTCCCAAAATCATTTCTAATATCCATACTTAGGAAATGTACCGTACTTACTTCTTAAATCTCCGGAATTTCTGTTAATTCCCTTTACAATTCCCAAAAAATTAACAATCATACTTCTGTATAATCCAACTAACTATTTATAACTTCTGTAATGAATTCAGATTCATTTTCGAAGTTCCCATATCTAAACAATTTGGAAATTTTCTTTTCTCAAGTCTCTTAAATTCTCGAATTTCCATTATAAGATTTCTCTTATAAAAATCACATCCAATAAATAAAATACCGTTTACAAATCTCGAGAGCATTTATAAATAAATTGCAATCACTTACTTTTAAACTATATATACATATATATTATAATAAATTTTGAAAATATGATTAAATAGTTGTTTAAAATATCTAAGCACTTTCAAAATTAACGTTAATAACTAATTTGAATTTATTTGTAAAATTGCTAATCGATTTACAAAATTTGTTTATAAATCTAAGAATTCATTTCAAAAAAATTTAAATATTTAAATAACTAACTTTCTAAAAAAATTAAATCCAATTAATAAGTTTTAGACTATGTAATTTAATAAATAAAAATCCTTTTCTTTAAAAAAACAAACTTCACTTCTTGATAAAAATATATTTCTAAATTCAAATATAACAAATTTTATATTTATAAATCTCCCTCTCGATCTATCACAAATCGATCTACGTTCCCAATTTCTTAACCCTTTTTTCAAATTCCATTATTCCTTTTAAATTGATTTCCATATCTCGTTATAAATTCTCACCGTGGGTTTATATTTCCAATTTATCAAATGATAATCATTCCACTTTATTTATAAACGTTGTTTATATATTTCATAAATTCATTCCAAGTTTATACAAGGTTATATTACAAAAATCCATTCATAAATTTTAATTTAAAATTCTACCTATAAATCTTTTTCTTAAATAATCCAAAGTATATTCGAGAACCAATCAAATCTCGATTTCGACTTCCATTTCATATTTTAAAAATCTTATTTAAAAAATCCTAAATATAAAATTCTTTATTTGAAATTATTTTACAAAATAGCTACATAAATATCCAAATCCAATCATTTATTTTATTCAACTTAATCCCCTTTTAAATCCCAAAATTCAATATAAATAATTTCATTTCGAAAATCGCATTTTAATTCCTTTTTTAAATTCAAAAATATTATTTAGGGTATTTAAAATACCAAAATTAAGGCCAGTGCTATTATAGCATCCAATAAATTCAAATCATATCATAATCCATCATATATCATTCAAGCACGTCATATATCACTATATATGAAATTAAATTCAACATTTTGATAAATCCAGTTGGATTCCTACTTCCTATTTCCCTGCATCCATAGATGTTATATAACATAAAATATCAATCCCATTTTGAGGCGGGATATCGCGGTAATATAATGTCATCCGCTATTATATGGGGCGCATAGCGTCTCATCCGCTCCAACGGTGGGAATATACCCAACTACTAATACACACACACACACAACACACACTAATATATATAATATAACATCCAACTGATTATAATAATTTATCAATTCATCCAATCAACCAATAAATAATTTTGACTATTTAAAATTAAACCAGTAATCCAAATGAGTGAAATTTACTCACGTTGTTTCTAGTTATCGCTTTTGCGTTCTGGTTCCAATTAAATTTGAAGAGCGTTCGAATTTAACTGAAAATTCTACAAGCTCTAAATTCAACCTGTAACGACCCGCTATTTTGGACCATTCAAATCGACAATAAAACCACATGTATCGGACTTGAATAATTCAAAATACCAGTTTGTTAATTTAAATTTGGCAAAACTTATCAATACAGTAAATAAAATAATCACAGAATCACAGACACCGAGTAATATAACAATAATGCAGCGGAAACAAGAGAATAGTAGTTCATGAAGCTACTATATATATTTATATATATAACAGAGTCAAATAAGATACAACAGAAGTCTCGAATACCATAGTCAAATACAAGATCAGAATACATCACTAGAATCAATTGGATATCTGAAAGATGGATAGATAGCTGGATCTCCAAGCGAAGCTCCAACTCCAAAGGCGAGTCTCAAAAGCTGTATCACTCAGTCTGACTCGAGCGTAAAGCAAAACACAAAACACTCGAGTCAGGATTAACATTCTTATATCAATAAGTCCAACTCAAGTGAAATAACAACAGAAATACAAGTAACTCAAAGGATGTTTGGGATAACCATCCTCTAAGGATCCGTTAAACTATTTACTATGTAGTAATATACACTATTATAATGATGTCTAAAGTAAAGTAAACTTACTTAAAAATAGTGTTAAGGCTTTACATTTTCTACCTTAACACATACATAGTCCCAGTAGTCTATCCAGTACCATAGTTCCTCCTGATCGGGAAGCCACCAGAGGATACTCCATAGGCTACGACACAAAACAAAATCGTACAAGGCGTTCTAGGGTAGGTGACACGGTACAACAAGGCAATGCCAGGGTAGATATACCAATTACGCATCTAGACTGGTGGTAACGCGTAGCAGCCACTACAGCCCACCTCGAGCCACACTCCCAAATCAAAAGTGCATCCAATCAATCAAAGTAATAGAATTGTATCGAAGAAGTGTGTCCGATAAAAGGAGCTACCTTATTGGCCCGGAATCGCTCCTGTTTTAGCCACCTTATGCCAATTCACGGGAGTCGGGTCCACGTATATACCTCAATAGAACGTCACTACCATCCTACTTCATTCTGGAATCTCCACCGCATACACGGTTGTTAAAGTGGTTTTCGGAGTTGGCAGAGATTATGACAACTTCCGATCCCAGTCTCTTTAACAACCAAACATTATTATAACACCGCGGTCATTTTCAAAATGGTTTATATTTCAAAACCAAAAAACCATTGCCATTTCAAAACCATATCAATACGATATCATTTTAATTTCAAATATCCTTTTCCAAATCATAGCACTTTAAAAATTATAACACTTCGAAACTAAACCTTTGAAATTATAACACTTTCAAATCATAATACTTTGAAACTCATAACTTTGAAACATAACTTCCACCACTTAAATTGCATAGATATTAATAATACTTTATATAATAAAATAGCTTCTTCAATTTCACAAATCTATTCCAAAACAACTCGAATAAATTCAAATCAAATCTCAACTCGTAAATTTCAATTCAATTCAGTTTCCAAATAGACTATTCCAAATTATATCGATTTCAAAATAGATTTGATCCACAAAATAAACCATTTCAAATTCAATATATTTCAAACCTTTAGTATTCAACAATTTCAAAACTAAGTTTGATAATTTCAAAAATATATCCAATTCAATTTTCTATTATTTAATTTTGAATCATTTACTTAATAAATTCATTATCATTTAAATAAAATCCAAATTACAAATAACTAAATATTTCCTTCAAGTTATTTATACTTGAAATATTCATTTAATTCACCTTAAAGCAAAATCATGTTTAAAACTCATATCTTTTAAAATATCAAATTCAATAAGTTTCAAATCAATTTTAACCAAATAAAATTCTTAATTAAATACAATTTCAAATAAATTTCAAATCCATCTTCCCAACCTTAATTACTAAAAATCATTATAAACTCTACATTAAAATATAATTTAAATAAATACTTAACCATATTATATTTCAATAAAATCAAACTTTATTGTTAAACTTATTTTATATTAAACAAATTTATACATAGCTTAAAAATCAAGAATTTAACTATATATAAAATAGCGTTATATAATATCTAAATTCAATATTTATATAAAACTATATATTTCTTTCCAAAACCATAGAAAACATTTTCAAATATTTATATATAGACCAACGGTGCTTGTTTATAATTTTCTATCCTATGGTATTGTGATACGGATATTTATCATTTCAATCCGCAATTTAAATATATACGGGTATATATAATTTGAACCCGTAATCCCAAATTCAATTCAATTGAAAATCGCTTGGGTCTATCATTTCAACCCATAACGATTTTCTCATATTCTACAGATCGTTCGGGTATGTATCATTTCAACCCATAGTGAATTTTATACTAACAGAAAACTTGCAGAGTGATAACACATATGATAATAATATAACAGGCATATATCATCAATATAAATAATAGATAATAGTGCCAGATGTGACGCGTGAATAGATTCAGATAATAGCATATAAATAAAAATGCAAATAACTAACATCAACATATATCAATTTTCGTTTCAATTGAAATCAAATCTAATAAATATAAGAACGTTAATCGTGAGTGATTGCTCACCTTTCGAGGCTAGAAAGATTCAGTGATGACAGTAATTGCGACCAAAACACGAATTCCAAAACGAAGCACGATTGAACGCGAATTTGACGACAAAGCTGATAAAAAGGAATCGGCGAAATAAATCAGACTGGATTGATGAAGATAATTAATATAAGTGAACTTATATATAACTCTCTCTCTCTATATATATAGAATCATATATATTTACTCAAACGTATGTTAAAATAATATGTACAAATTTATTTTCAAATCCAAAAGTAACTTTAATAACAAAAATAATATATACACACACACACACACAAAAATCCAAATCCACATATACACTAAAACCAGATCATATGTATATATATACTTCAAAATAGGTCATCAAATTTTCATATACAATTTATATACAAACTATATATATATATATATATATATATATATATATATATATATATATATAAACTAAACCCAATCAACATATATAACTAATATATATAAAACTTATATTTTACATATATATATGTCAATACCAAAATCTATCTTACTACAACATATCATATTATGTAAACATTGAAACATAGAATATTGTATAATTATATACTTTGTAAACAGCTTTAAGAAAACCAAACATGTGTGTAACATTCAATATTTAATAACAATATATACCATTCAATGCGTTAAAAAAACGAAAACGATATTTATAAGAGACACATATATATAAATGTACACATTACACAATATATCTAGAGTCAACATGAAAAATAATCACCGCAACTTGCTTTATAAGTATATATGTATACTAACATATATACAAACGACTTGTCATCAATAACATATATAAACTATATGTGTAACAGCAAAATCCACTAGCCAATCCACTTTATAAACTTAATTTAGTACTAATACAAAATCAGATATTCAACAGAATATAAATATATCTATATATTTCTAATATAACTTACAAATTTTTTTTATAAACAAATAAATTTATTCCCTATATAAACATAGATTTAAAAACGTATATACATATGTATACAACGTATAATAGCAACCTAGATACTATATGTATATATATCCTGTACAACTCAAACTCATGCATATATACATATGCACTGATATCACTTTACGCGCAAATAGAAAACGCCAGAATATATATATATATATATAAACTAGAATATACAAACAAATAAAATAGAATATTTATACACACGCTATATATATATATATGATATATATATATATATATGATATATATATATATATATATATATATATATATATATATATTATATAAGATCTAGATATATAAAACAGTTATAAGGAAAAAACTTATACAATTCACATTAAAGCAACAGGGAGGAAGGTTTTGAGGGCTTCAAAATCGGATCTGGAGGGGTTACTGCCTGCGTGCGCTGTGGAGGAGAGAGTTTGGAGAGGGGAGCAGCCGAAAAATGGTAGAGGCGGGTTTCAGAGAAAGGGAAGAGGATGGTTGTTGAATCTTGGTGCTTGCATGCTTTAGGTATCGAGTGGTGGTAGGTGTGGCACCGCCGTTCGAAAGAGAGTGGAACAGATAGGGTGCGAGGCCAGGCGGGAAGGCTCGGTTTTGGAAGGGCCTGATGTGGCGCAGATAGTTTCATTGGTGAGTGGATGGATTGAAGAGGAAGGAGGACGAGTGTTCGCTGATGCTTCGGCTATAGGAAAAAAAAATTAAAAGAAGGGGACAATGTAAAAGGCTGAGAGGTAAATAAACAATGATTTTATTTCTTTTGCAAATGAACAACGCAATTATGAATCAACCTAAGGTTATGTGGAAAAGTGGAGATATTAAAGTTACGGCTATTACTTGAATGCTAAAATTTTTGACCATTCAAATTCAACCGGAGGAAAATGAATGGTCATGCAACCCAAAAGACGTACCAATATGGTTAACTGTTTTACGGGTTTTACCACAAACCGGATATCAAAACATAGAATTGAATATGCCATAGAAATCAGTCCGACTCGCTATTTTGGACCGTTCAAATCGACAATAGAACCACACGTATCGGACTTGAATAATTCAAAATACCAGGTTGTTAATTTAAATTTGGCAAACTCAGCACGACGAGACAATCAAAATGGTATATGGATACCAGTGGTACGATTATTCGATCAAAAATCAATATCGGTACCGATATACGTTGCTATTCCGTACGGAAAAATCCAAACGATGCTAGAAACGTCTGAATTTCGCAGTCTGTTTCAAAGTGTTCTAAATAAATTTTCTCATGCTGACATATTTAGGTTTCGGAATGCCTTTAAATTCAACTATTATTAACTGATTTAAACTGAATTTCTAGCGACTGATGAAACATCTATATTATTTGACGAAAATTTGCCATTTGCTATGTCTAGATGGACGCATAGCAAATATCAAATTCCCGTCATGAAATTCTACTGCTGTTTAAAATGGTAGATTTCAGTTTATTATATTCAAAAGAAATTCACCTTTATTTAATTCCAAATAAACTATATTTCAAATTACACAAGAATATAAACTTTCATATTATCTGATGAAAATTTACCTGTTGCTATGTTTAAGAGGACGTATTTCAAATATCAAATTTTTATTTCAAATTTTTATTCTTTACAATTTCTCAAAATTTCAATTAAATATATTAATAAAACAAATAAAATTATTAAAAATTTTCGGGTCGTTACACAACCAGCACAATTCCATTTCGAAGATCTCATCAATACGAGTCGAATGCAACTTGTTTCATTTGATTTGAACCTCGTATGACAATGTTACACGAGTTATAAAGTTACATGAAAAATATAATTAGCTTAGTTTAATTGAAATTTTAATCTAAATCAACCTATTCAAATCCAACCCGACCCACTAAGCTTCTTGTTCTTCCCAAATTCATGCTTCCCCCTCCTGTGCACGCACGAAACCGTCGTACACGACATTCACTGATTTGAAGCATCGCTTCCTCCATTGAACTTCTCTTCGACCACTCATCGCGACCACCACCAAGACACCACCTCTGAGACCTCCGATCGAAACGCAACTCCATGCTTCCCCTATGTACGCGACCATCGCACCTACCAAACTATGACCGAGCTTCGTGAATTTTTGTCCCCAGGAGTGGTTCGACCTCGCAAACCGATTACGCCTCTTCGTTTCAACAATCGAGGCTCCAATCCTCTATAAAGTAGAACCCTAGTTCAAACTTGTTCACGACAACCCACTGTCAACCACTACAAGCGAAGACGCAACCATCAAGTAGCGTATCAGTGGATAGTGTAACGACCCAGAATTTCTGTCATTTGAAATTCGTATATTTAATTGATTTTAAATATGCACAAGTAACTTTTATAAGTCGAATAAATTTTATTTCGAATATCTAGATTTAATTGGATAATTAAATCGATAATTTAATATTTGAAAATTACAGAAATAATTAGAAATTGGGTTTAATATGATTAAAATTGATTTGTAAAGTTGTATTAAATCATATTGGAGTTAGAATGATGTTATAGAACTTTTAAAATTGAATTTAAAGTTAATTCGCAGAAATTGAATATTTTAATATTTAATTGACGAGTAAAAATAGTCATCTTTCAAACAGTCTCGAATTTCGACGAAACCAGTTTCATCAGATCCGTAATGTTATGTTATTGTAAGATTTCAAATTTCGTATCAATCAGATTTACGGGGGCAAGCCAAAACGCATAGAAATTAGTTTAACCGATTTAATTTAATTTTGATTGTTTATTTCCGTAATTCGCACAAATAACCGAATTGGCTCACGATACCTTTTCCATTTGTGTCCAGAACGCGGGTTAAACCCTAGGAACGTCAGCCGGCACGCTTCGTTTGGAGTTCGGAAAATTTCGAGTGAATAGTGTTTCGTCAAATTTTCTATATAAGGCCCTCTATTTTCACATTTTCAACCAAACCCTAGTTTCTAAACCCTAGCCACCAGCAAACTTTTTAATGGCCAGAAATGCTCGATTTTCTTCCCTCGATTCCTCCAAATCCGTCGACCAATAGCTAAAACTTCCAACTAGAGAAATGTTAAGCATCTTGAGTTCTATGATTCCAACGGGTATGATCGCGAATGGAGCACCGTTGTCAGAAGGGCCGCGTTCACCATCAGTTCATGCACGAATTTCCATGTCTATACTCGATCGAGCTCGATCGCTCTTTGGCCGTGGGCACGGCATGGCTAGGCACATCTTTGGGTGGGTTCTGATCATCGTCTCATCGACGAATGGGGGTTCGACAATTAAGGCAACATGACGGCTGATGGGTTCTTCGTTCATGTGAAAGAACGATAGGGGAAGATGATACAGCCCATGACCCAGACCTGCTATGCACGAAATCGACGGTCCAGAGCAAAGTAGGGTTTAAAATTAAAATAAAAGTTGTAAATTTATATATATATATAAAATCGTATAAACTTTGTAACGCGATAACTTTTTGATACGAGGTCGGAAACTGATGAAACGACTTGCGTTGGGATCGTATTGTCGAATACTACACGATGGAGTTGGATTGGAGTTGATTGGAGCTAGTGTGAATTTTGGGTAAAATTAAACGATTGTTTAATTTTATTCGGAATAAAACGCTGAAACTGTATTGGAAGCAAGGTGAGAACTTCTCACTCAATCGAACCGCGTTTCGATTTAAATTTTAAATAATTAAATTTTAAATTGCTAGATTGTGTTGATTGTATGCTTGGATGATAAATTGCTATCTGTTGTTTTGAAATAGACGCTATACGCCGCATATTAAGCGGAGGTTATTATATCAAACACATATACCACGATATTCCATATTGAAGTGAAATTGGTATTATATATGTACTTGGAGTTGATTTTCCCGTATTATATAGCGGATGAGACCCTATTGCGCCGCATAATGGCGGATAATATTTTATAAAACCCATGTACCGCGATATTTCGTCTTGAAACAGGATTGATATTGTGCTAACATCTGTGGATGTAGGGAAACAGGTTGGAGGGATCCAACTGGATTCCTCAACAGTATTGATTTATTTACAGATATTTGCGATATATTCTGTTCTCATATTGATATATGATGTTTGGATGCCGTGGTTGATGTATTGGTGCTGTTGCAGCATTGGGCCTATTTTTGGAATTTTAAAAATGTTAAAGTAACGATTTTGAATTTAAAAGGATTTTCAAGTGATTTGTGAAAGTATACATTTTATTGAATTTTGGAATTGATTCATTTTAAATAAATAAACGTTATAATTTTTATGTTATAAAAATTATGATTTTTGTGAAATATAAACGAAATGTGATTTTTGAAAATAAGTAGTTGATTAATTTATAAACTGGTTTAAATTGGGATTTTTGAATTATTATAAACGATTTATATAAAAGATTTATAAAATTGATATTTATAAATTAAAATATTGGAATTATAAAACGAGTTTTTCTATAAGTGTTAAAAAGAAATATAAATGGATTTCATAAGTGAATGAAATTTATAGATTTATAAATTGTGAATTTATAAAATGAATAGATTTTGTAAAATAAAAGATTTATAAGTAATTAACTTATAAATTGGATTTTTGCATTTAAATGAGATATAAATAGAATTTGTTAATTAAGGGATTTTATAAGTTGAAGTTTTTATAAAATATATAAATGTGAATTTATAAACATTGTTTTATAAATCCGAAATCAATTGACTTTGGTAAACGATTTATATTCACGATTTTGGACGGTGAATAACATATTAAAGAAATGTTTTAAGAAGTGATCTTTTAAATAGAATTAAAACGATTTGAAGTTGTTTTAAAATGTATTAAGGACCGAAACCATAGATTTCAACATTCATTGTTGAAATAGACGTTTTCGAGAAATAAGGAAAAGATGGACTATAACACTGTTGTTATAGTAAATGATTTTCGAAAGGAAATGTTTTTGTATTGTATTGGGATTTATATATCTATCTAAATTTCGAATCCCTACACAAGTGATTTTGGGTTGTCGTAATGATATTTTACGCAACATTCATTTTGACTCAAATGAATGTGTTTAAGAGAATGTTTTCCTTAAAGAATAAAATATATACTTATTTGTGATTTAAGTATATTGAATATTTTCCAAATGTTGAAAATAAATATGTTTGTGAATTACGTATTATTAAATAAGTATTTGGAAATGTTTTCCAATGTAGAAATTTAAATGGTTTAGAGAATATATCTTTTTAAAGATAAATTGAAGTGAATATTTGGCAAGTTATTTAATTTATGGAAGATTAATAAAAGGGCCTAGTGATTGTTACGGTGCTGTATATTTGTTGGTTTGCTTTGATAGTTAAATAACCGACTATCAATATTTACCTTTAAATGGGTATTTGTTGTGATTTGCTTGAATTTGAATGCTACACTTATTTTAAAATAAGCGCTCGTTATTCGGTTTAGCCGGGAGAGGACCTTTGGGTCATAAATCCCATTCCGAATAGTGATACGTCGTAATGGATAGCATTTGAAGACCGGTGTTGAAGACTGGATATTTTCGAAAACGGAAGGATTACCGTCGAATGTATCTGCATCAGCTGATCACCGATATGGAGATTTTATCACCCGTTGTGATGGGAATTCCGGACGTGATTAGTGAATATTCGGATTTGCAAGGGCTTCTTTGGAAGTGCCTTCGGTTTCATTCAATCCCGGAACAGACTTGTATGGATGTGTGTCAGACATTACAATTTGAGATTTAAAGCTGGTTTCTATGAAATACATTTCTGTTGGTGGCGGAGAATTTATTCCCTTAGCTTAACACCCTTCTCTGAGCCGTACGAGCTCAGAGGTTATGTAGTTGATGGTTACTAGTGATATATTCCCAATTTGGTAACGTGGCATGCTAAGTACTGCTGATCATTTGTTGATCAAAGCATGGCTTTTGTGAAAACCGTAGCTTTGTGGACGAGACTTCGTCGGACCTCACACCCCGAAAATGGTCAAAACAGGAAGAATGCAGCAAGGTTATTTAGGGATAGCGCCCCCATAGGGTATGTTCATTTCCTTCTAGATAGAGGTGGTATTATGGTATGGAGCCCTGATACTTAACCTATGGTTGCTGCAAATTTATTTCTTTGTGGTTGTTGGTGAATCCCGGGATTTAGGTCGGTTACGACCGGGGGATGGCATACTCGTGTCAGTAGTTACCTAGCTAGAGGTAACCCGGCCTTGTGTTGACAGAGATCCGGTTAGGTTCTCGTGGTGTCTTTCTAGAGGCGTACCCATGTGGCAATGAGAAGTTCCTTGGCCTGACCATTTGTGGGAAATCCAAAGAACCAATACGAGCCTATATGGTTTTAGTTGTATAACCTGCCATGGAATGTGGCGGTAACTTGCTATTGAACATGGTAGCTATAGTAGGCATACGATAATGGTCGTATGTTGGCTAAGATTTATATTATACTTTCGAAATGTTTTCCTACACTTTGCACTTATAGTAATAATATCAAAGAAATTTGCGTATCAAGCATGTTTGACTATCATAAGGAGAAATCTCATCCGATTCTGCGTTTGCATTTTGTGTGTGTGTGTGCGGGAGGCCTTATGGTAGTCACATTTTCTAGCATTGCGGATCAATTTTAAAATATTTCTTTGTTTATTTTTAAAGATAAACTATTTTAAGTTCTCACACCAGTCCCATGACTGACCTGGAGTTTATTGTTTCCTTCCTAAACTCTGGGTGCCCAATATTTTCCATATGGGCAGCCTAGAGTCAGGTTATCAGGTCATTTTGGAATTCAAGAGTTGCTGTAGAGATCTGGAGGCAAGATGGATGGCGAAACGTATCACCTTTATATAGTATTTCTTTCCTCTGTTTGTTGTTGTAAACTCTGATAATGTAATGTAATGTGATGTAATGTAATAACAGATATGATTCTTTGTTTTAAAGATTATTCATTGATATATTATATGTTGTTTCGCTGAGAAATGTGAGATTCTGTTATTGTTTCTGTTTTCTTCTTTCTTTCTTTCTTTCTTTCTTTCTTTCTTTTTCTACCTCTTCTTCTTTAAACCCTAACGGTTGTTTTTTCCGACCTTCGATTGCTCGACAGTTGATACAGTGGATGTATTAATGTCGATTTTCGAAAGTAGAAAATTCCAAACGTTAAAATGTGGTATCGGAGCATTTGGTTAAGCGAAAACCTTGGCTCTATTGAGTTTTGATTCATGACACAAGCTTCAGAGATCATACGACGAGAATACTATACGAAAGCGACAAAAAGAGAATAAGTGTATATTATGCACTACAAAGGAGATAAGACTACAACCCAGAGGTTAGTAAGAATATTTTAATGTATTAAGTCTTAGAATATTGTTAAAATCATTCCTCAAGTAGTCACACACATACACAAATTGATTTATATTAAGTTATACATAAAATAGTGTGTACTGTGCAATTGACAACAGGTCGGTTGACCGACCGGAAACCTCGGTCGACCGACTCTGTGTCAAGTGCACAGATATACATTATTTTGTATACAGTTTTAAACCTCAGCTGACCGGCCAGTTTTCTTGGTCGACCGACCTGAACATAACGGCTAGTTTTCTAAAGAGTTGCGATTGTTCATGAAGAATGTCCCACAATCCAAGAGATACGGACACAACTTTTGATTGAAACTTTTCATGAAAGATTATAACTATTCTACAACTATATAAACATGTTCAAATCACTTCTACAATCATCGATTCTGGTTTATATTTCTTAAATCTATTCTCTATTTATTTCTGCAAATTAAAGCATTCATTCTCACTCAATATCTCTAGAATCTCTGAATTAATTTATATACTTCGATTCTATGAGATTATCTTCCTTCTAAATCTTCACATACACTACATATTCTTGAGGATTTGATTATAGTAAATTGTACTATCAAAAGACAATCCGTGTTATTCAGAACACACTCGTCAACAAAGTATTTGTATTAAGTTGAAGTCCTCTTCGGCTGTTGAGGCAGAAAAATTCCTGTTCGGTTGTTCAGGTGTGATATACCTATTCCTCCAGGTTATGTGAAGGGTTTTAGTCAAAATCCAGAGGATATTCTGGGACTGGACGTAGAACGGGAAGTTCGAACCAGTATAAAAATTCCTGGTGTGATTACTTTAATTTTTATTTTACTGCTATTATCTGTTTCCGCATTTATATATCATATTACACGATCCTTAGTACTGCATGTACACTTTCATTTGGTATCAGAGCCTGGTATTCTAGAGATTGTAACAACATCCTAGAATAAATGGCTACAAAGAGATCAAGTCAAGGCAATAAGAAGACGAAGAGCACTAAAGAAAAACCAAAGGAGCAAACAAACAAATGCTTCATGGCAAAAGATAATGAGGTTAGTGATATATGATAGAAATAAATTCAGAACTTCTAGACACTTTAAGAAGTCTCAAAAGAAAATATAAGGAAGCTCTAGAAAATCAGAAGAAAGCAGAATTCGAAAGAGATATGCTTAAAGACGAGAAGAGAATATTAGAAGAAGAACTTGAGAAAATTCAAGATTCATTCTTTGAAAATTCTCAACTCGCTCTATTAAGTCAAGAAATAGAAACTCAAAAAGAATAGAATAATGCTCTAGCTTTCGAGAATCTTGAGTTAAAAACAAAAATTAAAATTGTTGAGTTAGATAACACTAGTCTCAAAACTAAGCTTGATGACATTACTAAAAATATTTCCAATTTTAATAAAGGGAGAGAAAATTTATCCAGGATTATTGAAAATTCTCAACCTGCTTCAAATAAGAAGGGATTAGGTTATGTTAAGAATTCAAATGCTCACAATGATAAAAGTGGTTTAGGATATAATAAAACCGATCGTAGAAATAGCACTAGATATGCTTTCATGTATAATAAAAATGATAGTGCTACTACTAAATTTCGAGTAAAGCCTAAATCCAATTTTTATAGAAATTCAAATACTACTATGACCTATAATGTTGATAATTTCTTTAGAAGTACAAAATCATTAACAGGAAATATGAATAAAAATTATCTAAGTATATGGGTACCTTTTAATTGGAAAAATAGAGAAAAATACATTGATGATTATTTTGACATGGTAGTTAATAATGCAAATTATATTTATAAAGGTTCAACCACACCCAAATGGGTATGGTTTCCTAAAAATTAGGAAATTATAAGAAGCCTGGGTATCGCATGCTTTAAATGTTAATTTTTCTGATACCTTACATTATAAGTAGTAGTTATTTTGTTTTATATTGTTCCATGTTAACACTATGTGAAATATAATTTATATCATCAGTTAAACTCTCCTTTTTGTCGATGACAAAGGGGGAGAAATATATAAAAGCCAACAATTTTTTGCAGAAAAGTCGCCATATATTCAGGGGGAGAATTACAATATATACTACTTCGTCACATAAGTATTGTCATCAATAAAAAAGGGGGAGAATGTTGATTCATGAGTTTTGATTCATGACACAAGCTTCAGAGATCATACAACGAGAATACTATACGAAAGCGACAAAAAGAGAATAAGTGTATATTATGCACTACAAAGGAGACAAGACTACAATCCAGAGATTAGTATGAATATTTTAATGTATCGAGTCTTAGAATATTGTTAAAATCATTCCTCAAGTAGTCACACACATACACAAATTGATTTATATTAACTTATACATAAATTAGTGTGTACTATGCAATTGACAACAGGTCGGCTGATCGACCAGAAACCTCGGTCGACCGACTCTGTGTCAAGTGCACAGATATACATTGTTTTGTATACAGTTTTAAACCTCAGCTGACCGGCCAGTTTTCTCGGTCGACCGACCTGAACATAACGGCTAGTTTTCTGAAGAGTTGCGATTGTTCATGAAGAGGAATGTCCCTCAATCCAAGAGATACGGACACAACTTTTGACTGAAAGTCTTCATTAAAGATTATAACTATTCTACAACTATATAAACATGTTCAAATCACTTCTACAATCATCGATTCTGGTTTATATTTCTTAAATCTATTCTCTATTTATTTCTGCAAATTAAAACATTCATTCTCACTCAATATCTCTAGAATCTCTGAATTAATTTATATACTTCGATTCTATGAGATTATCTTCCTTCTAAATCTTCACATACACTACATATTCTTGAGGATTTGATTATAGGAAATTGTATTATCAAAAGACAATCCGTGTTATTCAGAACACACTCGTCAACAAAGTATTTGTATTAAGTTGAAGTCCTCTTCGGCTGTTGAGGCGGAAAAATTCCTGTTCGGCTGTTCAGGTGTGATATACCTATTCCTCCGGGTTAAGTGAGGGGTTTTAGTTAAAATCCAGAGGATATTCTGGGACTGGACGTAGAACGGGAAGTTCGAACCAGTATAAAAATTCCTGGTGTGATTACTTTAATTTTTATTTTACTGCTATTATCAGTTTCCGCATTTATATATCATATTACACGATCCTTAGTACTGCACGTACACTTTCAAGTAGTACTCTAGAATGAGTGTGAGTATAATAATAGATACGAGCGCGTATTTGTTAGTGAATATGAAATTGTTTTGTATTGTGTTGACTTATCGGTTGATTGTTTATAAATTCTGGTCGGTGCAGTCTAGCTAATTGTATCGATAGGGGTTTCTAAACTCTTAAACGAGATAAACCGACATAGTATCATTTTAAATGGGTAAATGAAATAATTTTACCTTGATTATATTTTATATATAAAGGAATAATTTTTCAGAAATTATTAAAGTGTATATAAATTGATTGTTTGGTTGTTGAAAATGTAAGAATATATATATAAGTTAATTAAAAGAATAATTGTATAAGCAAATGAATTATTAAGTATGGAATTATAATTAATGTGATTTACAATTGTGAAATAATCTTATATATAAGAAGTGAAACTATATGAATATATTTATAAATATAAGTTGTAAATAAAAATGAATGTGGACTATGAATTTGAAAGTTTTGAATCCCGTCTATTTTGAAAGTTGTTTTTCAAAGTTAAAGATGTTATTAAGTAAGATAAATCAATTTGAAATAATCTTATGTAAGTGAAGTGGAATAGTGAAATTCTATAAGAAAAAGACTTATAAATGTGAGTATAAGTAAAAGGATTTTTTTGAAAGAATATTAAGCACTGAATTCACTACTTTTACTGGGAAATAATAAGCGTGATGACTGCAGCATCATCAGTATCATTTTCGAGTTTCTGTGTGGTGGATTTGCTACCATAGTAAATTGGAAATTGAAGTTTTTTTGTGCCTTTTTTTTTGAAAATTTAACTAAAGGAAGTTAAATAAATTAAATCAGATTTGAACTAGTTTGGATAAGTTAATGATTTGGAAGTTTAAATATATAAGTTGTATAACTTATTAAATGTCAAAATGTAAGTGAAACCAAATGATAAAATGGTTAAAAAAATTTTGTTAAGCAAAACGAGATATGAATTTGAATAAGTGATGAAATTTGACTTTGGTAAAAGTTAAATAGAATTTACTTTAGAATTGGAATCTGAATTGGATTTATAAGTAGAAATTTAAATTAAGTTAAAAAAATGATGTTTGAAATGGAATATAACTTAAGTAAAGCTGAATGACGTTGATTTTGGTATCGAAGTAAATTAATAGTGAAGTGATGAATATGAACTTGAGTCATGTAATGAAATTCAACTTTATATTGTAAAATGAATTAGCAATTGAATGTGAATAAATTGATATAAAATGATGGATGTAAGTGTTAATTCATTAAAGCTAATTAAAAGTGTTAAAGCAAATTGAATGTGAATTTAATAATTTGGCTATGTTGGTTATGATTTGGTTGTTATATGATTGTTAGTTGATTGTATATAATTCATTAAGTGTTAATGAAATTGAATTGATAAATGGAAAGCTATGTAATTGAATTTGAATTGAAAGTGAACTAATATGAATTGGTTGTAAGCAATTAAAATTTGTATCGAAACCTTATAAAATGCTTATGGGAATTATTTTGATTGCATTGCTTATGAAAACTATATGTTTTCTATTGAAAATTGGTGAAATGTAAATGAATTTCCCATATATGGTCACTTACATGTTTAAATGGAGTAAGTACAGGTACCGGGGCTGTAGTTGGCTGGATTTGGTCACGCTAAAATGCTAATAAATAACTTCTTTGCTTAAAAATGCTAAAAAGGTACGCCTACGCAATAAAAATAGGAAATATGAACCGTTTTTCTGTTTTTCGACCGTGTGGGTCGATGTATATATATTTATATCTATTGTGATATTGCAAAAGCTCCTCCGTACAAAAGAGACCCTGCCAAAATTTTCCGTAAATTTTGGGAGTTAGAAAATTTTTGGAAAATTTTTGGTAACGAAAAGTCAATTTCTAAATTGAAATGAAAATGTAGAAATTGAACTAGAAAAGTGTAACCATCGGATTTTGGAAAAGTTAAGGAACTAAAATGAATCTGAAATCTAGTTGGAACGGTTTGTTTTTGAAAAAAAAAATTAATGGATTCTGTAACTTTTTCTTACTTGGCAATTTCGAGGACGAAATTCTTTTAAGGGGGGAAGTTCGTAACGACCCAGAATTTCTATCATTTGAAATTCGTATATTTAATTGATTTTAAATATGCACAAGTGAATTTTATAAGCCGAATAAATTTTATTTCGAATATCTAGGTTTAATTGGATAATTAAATCGATAATTTAATATTTGAAAATTACAGAAATAATTGGAAATTGGGTTTAATGTGATTAAATTGATTTTTAAAGTTGTATTAAATCATATTGGAGTTAGAATGATGTTATAGAACTTTTAAAATTGAGTTTAAAGTTAATTCGCAAAAAATGAATATTTTAATATTTAATTGATGAGTAAAAATAGTCATTTTTCAAACAGTCTCGGATTTCAACGAAACCAGTTTCATCGGGTCCGTAATGTTATGTTATTGTAGGATTTCAAATTTCGTGTCAATCGGATTTACGGTTTGTCCGGGGCAAGCCAAAATGCATAGAAATTAGTTTGACAGATTTAATTTAAATTTGATCGTTTATTTCCGTAACTCGCACATATGACCGAATTGGCTCTCGATACCTATTCCATTATGTCCGGAACGCAGGTTAAACCCTAGGAACGTCAGCCGGCATGCTTCGTTTGGAGTTCGGAAAATTTCGAGTGAATAGTGTTCGTCAAATTTTCTATATAAGGCCCTCTATTTTCACATTTTCAACCAAACCCTAGTTTCTAAACCTTAGCCGCCAGCAAACATTGTAATGGCCAGAAATGCTCGATTTTCTTCCCTCGATTCCTCCAAATCTGTCGACCAATAGCTAAAACTTCCAACTAGAGAAATGTTAAGCATCATGAGTTCTACGATTCCAACGGGTATGATCGCGAATGGAGCACCACGACGTCATCAGGAGGGCCGCGTTCACCATCAGCTTGTGCACGAATTTCCACGTCTATACTCGACCGAGCTCGACCGCTCTCTGGCCGTGGGCACGGCATGGCTAGGCGAATCTTTGGGTGGGTTCTGATCATCTTCTCGTCGACGTATGGGGGTTCGACAATTAAGGCAACACGGCGGCTGATGGGTTCTTCGTTCACGTGAAAGAACGATAGGGAAAGATGATAAACCCATGGCCCAGATTTGCTATGCACGAAATCGATGGTCCAAAGTAAAGTAGGGTTTAAAATTAAAATAAAAGTTGTAAATTTATATATATATTAAATCGTATAAACTTTGTAACACGATAACTTTTTGATACGAGGTCGGAAACTGATGAAACGACTTGCGTTGGGATCGTATTATCGAATACTATGCGATGGAGCTAGATTGGAGTAGATTTGAGCTAGTGTGAATTTTGGGTAAAATTAAGCGATTGTTTAATTTTATTCGGAATAAAACGCTGAAACTGTATTGGAAGCAAGGTGAGAACTTCTCACTCAATCGAACTTTGTTTCGATTTAAATTTTAAATAGTTAAATTTAAAATTGCTAGATTGTGTTGATTATATGCTTGGATGATAAATTGCTATCTGTTGTATTGAAATAGACCCTATACGCCGCATATTAAGCGGAAGTTATTATATTAAACACATAAACAGGGATATTCCACCTTGAAGTGAAATTGGTATTATATATGTACTTGGAGTTGATTTTCCCGCGTTATATAGCGGATGAGACCCTATTGCGCCGCATAATAGCGGATAATATTTTATAAAATCCATGTACCGCGATATTCCGTCTTGAAACGGGATTGGTATTGTGCTAACATTTGTGGATGAAGGGAAACAGGTTGGAGGGATCCAACGGGATTCCTCAACAGTATTGATTTATTTACAGATATTTGCGATATATTCTGTTATCATATTGATATATGGTGTTTGGATGCCGTGGTTGATGTATTGGTGCTGTTGCAGCATTGGGCCTATTTTTGGAGTTATTAAAATGTTAAAGTAACGATTTCGAATTTAAAAGGATTTTCAAGTGATTTTTGAAAGTATACATTTTACTGAATTTTGGAATGATTCATTTTAAATAAATAAATGTTATAATTTTTATGTTATAAAAATTATGATTTTTGTGAAACATAACCGAAATGTGATTTTTGAAAATAAGTAGTTGATTAATTTATAAAATGGTTTAAATTGGGATTTTTGAATTATTATAAACGATTTCTATAAAAGATTTATAAAATTGATATTTATAAATTAAAATATTGGAATTATAAAATGAGTTTTTTTATAAGTGTTAAAAAGAAATATAAATGGATTTCATAAGTGAATGAAATTTATAGATTTATAAATTGTGAAGTTATAAAATGAATAGATTTTGTAAAATAAAAGATTTATAAGTAATTAACTTATAAATTGGATTTTTGCATTTAAATGAGATATAAATATAATTTATTAATTAAGGGATTTTATAAGTTAAAGTTTTTATAAAATATATAAATGTGAATTTATAAACATTGTTTTATAAATCCGAAATCAATTGAATTTGGTAAATGATTTATATTCACGATTTTGGACGGTGAATAATATATTAAAGAAATGTTTTAGGAAGTGATCTTTTAAATAGAATTAAAATGATTTGAAGTTGTTTTAAATGTGTTAAGGATCGAAACCATAGATTTCAACATTCATTGTTGAAATAGACGTTTTCGAGAGATAAGGAAAAGATGGACTATAACACTGTTGTTATAGTAAATGATTTTCGAATGGAAATGTTTTTGTATAGTATTGGGATTTATATATCTATCTAAATTTCAAAACCCTATACTAGTGATTTTGGGTTGTCGTAATGATGTTTTACGCAACATTCGTTTTGACTCAAATGAATGTGTTTAATAGAATGTTTTCCTTAAAGAACAAAATATATACTTATTTGTGATTTAAGTATATTGAATATTTTTCAAATTTTGAAAATAAATAGGTTTGTGTATTGCTTATTGTTAAATAAGTATTTGGAAATGTTTTCCAATGTAGAAATTGAAATGGTTTAGAGAATATATCTTTTTAAAGATAAATTGAAGTGAATATTTGGCAATTTATTTAATTTATGGAAGATTAATAAAAAGGCCTAGTGATTGTTATGGTGCTGAATATTTGTTGGTTTGCTTTGATAGTTAAATAACCGACCATCAATATTTACCTTTAAATGGGTATTTGTTGTGATTTGCTTGAATTTGAATGCTACACTTATTTTAAAATAAGCGCTCGTTATTCGGTTTAGCCGGGAGAGGACCTTTGGGTCATAAATCCCATTCCGAATAGTGATACGTCGTAATGGATAGCATTTGAAGACCGGTGTTGAAGACCGGATATTTTCGAAAATGGAAGGATTACCGTCGAATGTCTCTGCATCTGCTGATCTCCGATATAGAGATTTTATCACCCGTTGTGATGGGAATTCCGGCCGTGATTAGTGAATATCCGGATTTGCAAGGGCTTCTTTGGAAGTGCCTTCGGTTCCGTTCGATCCTGGAACGGACTTGTATGGATGTGTGTCTGACATTACATTTTGAGATGTAAAGCTGGTTTCTATCAAATACATTTCCGTGGAGAATTTATTATGTTAGCTTAACACCCTTCTCTGAGACGTACGAGCTCAGAGGTTATGTAGTTGATGGTTACTAGTGATATATTCCCAATTTGGTAACGTGGCATGCTGAGTGCTGCTGATCATTTGTTGATCAAAGCGTGGCTTTTATGAAAAGCGTAGCTTTGTGGGCGAGACTTCGTCGGACCTCACACCCCGGAAATGGTCAAAACAGGAAGAATGAAGCAAGGTTATTTGGGGATAGCGCCCCCATAGGGTATGTTCATTTCCTTCTGGATAGAGGTGGTATTATGGTATGGAGCCCTGATACTTAACCTATGTGGTTGCTGCAAATTTATTTCTTTGTGGTTGTTGGTAAATCCTGGGATTTAGGTCGGTTACGACCGGGGGATGGCATACTCGTGTTAGTAGTTACCTAGCTAGAGGTAACCCGACCTTGTGTTGGCAGAGATCCGGTTAGGTTCTCGGGGCGTCTTTCCAGAGGGGTACCCATGTGGCAATGGGAAGTTCCTTGGCCTGACCATTTGTTAGAAATCCAAAGAAACAATACGAGTTCTGTACGATTTTAGTTGTATAACCTGCATGGAATGTGACGGTAACCTGCTATTGAACATGGTAGCTATAATAGGCATACGATAATGGTCGTATGTTGGCTAAGATTTATATTATACTTTCGAAATGTTTTCCTACGCTTTGAGCTTATAGTAATATTATTAAAAAAAATTGCGTATCAAGCATGTTTGACTATCATAAGGAGAAATCTCCTCCGATTCTGCGTTTGCATTGTGTGTGCGTGTGCGGGAGGCCTTATTTTAAAATAATTATTTGTTTATTTTTAAAGATAAACTGTTTTAAGTTCTCAAACCAGTCCCATGACTGACCTGGAGTTTATTGTTCCTTTCCTAAACTCTGGATGCCCATTATTTTCAACATGGGCAGCCTAGAGTCAGGTTATCAGGTCATTCTGGAATTCAGGAGTTGCTGTAGAGATCTGGAGGCAAGCTGGATGGCGAAACGTATCACTTGTATATAGTATTTATTTCCACTATTTGTTGTTGTAAACTCTGATAATGTAATGTAATATGATGTAATGTAATAACAGATATGATTCTTTGTTTTAAAGATTATTCATTGATATATTATATGTTGTTCCGCTGCGAAATGTGAGATTCTATTATTGTTTCTGTTTTCTTCTTTCTTTCTTTCTTCTTCTACCTCTTCTTCTTTAAACCCAAACGGTTGGGTTTTCCGGCCTTTGATTGCTCAGCAGTTGATACAGTGGACGTATTAATATCGATTTTCGAAAGTCGAAAATTCCAAACGTTGCAGATAGAGCTTGAAAAAAGAAGATTTAAAATTGGTTTTCGATTTTTCCATTGAGTAGATTTTGAAAAATTGTTTTTTGAAGTTTCTATCCCTTTTTTCTATCTGTTTGAAAATGAAGAAAGGATTATCGCGTTATAACGGAAAGAGTGGATATCATCGTAGTGTGGTTGTTTCAGGGGATATGGTAGGCTAAAGAGATAGAAAACGGTTGATGGGTGACTTTTAAAATTTAAAATATCATTTAATTCCAAATATCTTGTTTAAAGTAACTTAAAATCTCGAACCCCTATTGAGGCATGCCGCCTGGCATTCCTGATATTGTAACTATATTTCGAACGCAATAGAAAGTGTCCCGTGACCTAATTCAATCATATGGAGAAGATAGTTTTGAACCTAATTATTATACTAACATTTCAATATTAATTTCAACGCATTTCTATCCATTATACGACCAAACGGTAACTCCAAATGTTATGAAATTTGAAATCCAATAATACACTATTATGGATCCAATGGAACTATTTTCGTCGAATTCCGAGACTATCCTTGGAATGCTATTTTTATATGTTAATTTAAACGTGTTATTTTTAAAACCAAGAAAATCTCTTTTAGATTCAGTTTAAAACTTTTGTTATCTTTATTCTTGTTAATAGAAATTAATAAGCCTTTAAATCATATTTGTCCTAACAAAACCCAAGATTTAAATTATTTAAATGATCAAATATTAAATTCAACAATTAAATCACCAAATAAATCGTTATATTTAAAATTCAGGTTAATATATATATATAAAATTATCTTTTAGATGTTTAAAACTAATTAAATATTCCAATCTCAAATAACCAAAATTCTAGGCCTTTACAGCTTTATACTCAGCCTTTTTATTCGTTGTGGGGAACTTCAGCTTTAATGCGTAGTAAAACATCTGTCCTTTTAGGGTTACGAGTACCACTCCTACCCTGGATTTATGTTAATTGGATTCTACATACAATTTCCACTGGGAAAGTAGGACAATATCCTATTCCTCTCCACCTCGGATTGTAAACTCTGGGATGAAGTCCATTAATTCTTATCCTCTTATCTCCCTTCTTGGATGGCAAGTGATACGTACTATCTTAGCTTGATGTTCTATTTTAATAACCTTCCCCAAGTCTTTGGTCGATGCAGTACTTACTTTAAGGGCTAATCCATTGGCGCCTTTGTTGGGTGAGCCTGAAAGTGTGGTTGTAGCTTCCTAAAAGCTATAACCAAGACATAGGCGAGCTTTTTCAGTTTTGGATAGTTCTTTTCTTCTCAGGTAAACTGCTTGCTCATATAGTATATTAGCCTTTGGATCCTTGCCTCCTCATATACCAATGCTGCACTTAGTGTGTGAGCAGACATCGATACATAGACAGACATGTCTTCTTCATTCAAAGGCTTGGATAGGATTGGTGGTTTTCCTATGTGCTTTCGTAATTCTTGGAAAACAACCAACATTCCTTTATCTAGATAAATTTTCCTTTCCCCTTTTTAAGGGCATTGAAGAATGGTTTGCCTTTATCAGTTTCCTTCAAGATAAATCAGCTCAGTGTAGCAACTTTCCTATTCAAGCTTTGTATTTCCCTCTTTGTCCTCTAATGGTAACATACTTCAAGGCATTAATCTGCTTCGAGGTAGCCTCAATGCCCCTTGAATTCATAATAAATCGAAGAATTTGCCTGATGCAACTCTAAAGGAGCACTTCAATGGACTTAGTTCCATCCCATACCTCTGTAGCACATAGAACATCTCTTAAAGATCTTCGCCTGATTCGTTAATAGCCATGACTTCACAAGCATATCGTCTATATATACTTTCGTTTTCCATGCGATCAGGTCCTTGAACATGGAATCCACTAATCTCTGGTGGGTAGCTCTTTCGTTCTTTAGACCGAGTGACATCACTTGAAAGTAGTGCAATCCCAAATCCATTATAAAATTTGTGTTCTCTTTGTCTGGAACTGGTATCTATCCTTTTAAATAGGCCTTATGCGGAAAACCCAAAAAATTAAACGTCGAAGTTTTCAAAGCAAGATGCTCAGAAAGATGACCATGAGCCAAAATCCATGTATAACCAAGAAAGGTAAATATGTGCTCACTGCAAGAATCTAAGGACCGAGAACCACCAAAGTTAGGGGTCAGCACCGACCCCTCCCCATGGATCGGTATTGACATGTATTACTTGTCCTAGTGGGCCCCACATTTTTGCTATGATACCTCCTTAATGCTAGAACCTATTTCTAGTGTTTATTTGCTGATTCCATGCAACTCTCTGGCAATCTCCACGAACTCCTGAATTGTCAACTTTGTTCTTCCACAAATCCATCATTTGGACTTTGAAACAAGCTATTATTGATCCAAACAACTATGAAAGCATGAATGTAGCGATCCCGATTTTTAAATAAATTTAAATTGACAATTAAAATGAATTTTTGAAAATAAAATTGTAGATTTATTTGAATTTTTCAAATTTTGATAGGATATTTGTTTATTGGGTATTGATTTTAGAATTTAGTTGGGGTTTTGAATTTGTATATTTAAAATCCTATAAATAAAAAGAAATAATAACATCCTAAAATTTATCACCATAGATTAATAATATATTTTAAACTTTTGAAATAATGAGTGTTTTAAAAAGTCAACTAAATTTAAAAAAAAATTATACATATATGAGTAAGATTGAATTTAAATTTATTCAAGTGAATTGGAATTTGAATTTAAATTTAAAATGAATGTTTTTAAAATAAATATTTGGCTTTTAAAAGCCATTAAGGTGAAATTTATATAGTGTAAATATTGGGTAAAACAATTCTTTCAACATTGTATATGCACATACAAATGAAATAAAAGGTGTATTCATGTACAAAGCAAATATGACATAAAATTTATTTAAAAAAAAAATTTCCTTTTGTCTTTAAAAATTTAAAAGCAAACATATGCATACATGCACATGGGTTTGGAGTAAAGAGATTAACAAAATCTAGAGTTTATGATGATTTCTTACAAATGGCATTCAATGTAATTGTTTAAATAAAATATTAAAATTTAAAAATTACAGCAACTCTTCATTTTCCCATATGCAATCATATTAAACATCTCAACAAATCTGAACAAATAAGTAATAAGAGATTTTGCATTTCAAATCTCAACAAAGAAAGAAAAACCAGAAAGAAAAAAAAAAGAAGAAGAAAATAGCAACCTGGAAAAGCAAATCTGGGTTCAAAGCCATAAACCCGAGCAAATTTAAGTTCAGGCAAGCAAAAAGAAACAATACAATTCAGTTTTAAAACCAAAAGAAAGAAAAACTGTCAACTCTTTTTCTCTTCAGTTCAATCTTCAAAACAGCAATTAACAAAAGCTAAAGCCTGAAACAATCAAAGTTTCAAGACTTCAACCTGGAAACCAAATGCAAAGCTCCCTGGAAATAATTGCAGGCAAGTAAAATTCTTTTTCTTTAAAATTGAATTGATGTTAGTAATCAGAAAATGAAACAAAGATTTAAACAACTTTATCAATCTAAGTTGCAGGAGTAAATCAAGTTTTAACACAAACAAAAAAAAAAAAAATTCAAACTGCAGATTTGTGGGAAAGAAAAAAAAACAGTGAAGATTCAGGTTTTTTCTAATGCTAGTTTCTGGGAATAGATTTCAAGGCAAGTGGATTTTCCTTTTTAAGATCTTAAGTTAAAATTGTTAAACATGAATGAAAACAGGAATTTAACCAATTGAATCAATCAATTTATTTGCAGGAAACCAAATCAAGTTCAAAGCAAATTTGATTCTGTTTTCAAGTTGCAGAGAAAAAAAAAGGGGGAAAACTTCTCTGTCATTTGAAATGTAAGTAATTTAATTTTTTTTTCTTTCTTTTGTATTGAATGAATTAAGAACAATAAAGAGTAAATGAAAATCTGTATTTACAATTTACAGATCTAAAACTCCATGATCTAAAGAAGTAGAAGAAAAAAAAGATTCAGGTTTCCTTCTTTGAAACTGTCAAACATGCCTCTGCCTTTCTCTGTTCTTTCTAAACTCCAAGGTGAGCAAACCTTAATTTTTCAACCTTAGTATGGTTATATTTTGATTGATGAGATGAATGGTTGAAGCATGAATGTTGTGTGAATGTGCTTGTATGAATATTGACTGTGATTACAAGTTGAAACCATTTAATGCTTGAGGATATATGAGTCTCTGTAGATACATATCCTCTCTGTAACAACAATATATGACAGGACCCAAAATTTTAAATGAATTTCTATCTTTTAAACAAATCAATCTTAGGCCTTGATCCTTAAAGAAGAAAGGATGATAACAATGTGTCATCATTGGTAAAAATGATTTCCAGTAAAAATATTTGGTCATTATTTTTTTTTAAAAAAAAATTTGAAAAACAACAGTAAAATTCAAAGTATGACCAAATTTGATTTGAATAAATTGTTGATTCATTTACATAGCCTGTTTTGTAATCAAAAACTATGATTTTTAAAAATAGTTTCAAGATTTTTAGTCTTGATTTAAGGGGTAATTTGCGAGTTGAACAGAAAACCCATTTTTGTCAATTTCTGGTGATCACTGCAATTTTGGACCTCTGGGTTGTGGTCAAAGGAAGGTAGTGGATCAGGGATCTCGTGAGAAATGTTCTCACATTTTTCTAGGCATCGGTGGCTGTGGTACGATAGGATTTAGGGTTTAGAACTCGTGCAAATAGTTATTGCTATCGCGACAGTAACTTCGGCATAGTGGCATCGAGTGTGACTGGGGTAGGTGGAGTAGGGAGGTAATCGAGTAGAGAGGGTATGGACGTGCTGGCATGGCTTCAGGTGGCCGAAGGTCGTGGGGCGAGGAAGACAATGCCGATCAGGTTGGTTCAGTAGTCACCGCTATGACTCGATTTCAATTTCAGTGGTAAATGATGGTGATGGATGGTCATTTGGGTCGAGGTGATGAACGTCGACATGTTGGAAACGACGAGGTCAGCTGGAGTTCGTCAAGGCATTGGTGCACGTGCACAACGGCGATTCGTATCAGTGGATTCTGTTGTAGATCGACGCGAGTCGTCACTCGAGAAAATAAGGGGAGGCTTCGGGTTATACCCTAGTGCTTAAGCGTGGGTTGTACGACAGTTTAACTAAGCTAAAGAGAAAAAAAAGGGGAAGAGTAGAAGAAGAAGAAGCGTGTGAGTAAGAGAGGGAGACTCGGGGAAAAGGTTAGGGGAACTCGAGTTTTACTCGAGTAAACACAGGGTTTTCCTCGGGTCAATGTTTGTACGACTTTTAAAAACCAACCTTTTCCTGAATTTAAAAACTGAATTTAAAAATTCAAAGCAAAGTTTAAAATAAGTTTTTAAATCATAGTTTGATAGTGAATTCAAGTCAGTTTGAATCTTGGTTGGGAAGAAAGGAAAATAAAGTTTTAAATTCAAATTGTTTTTAATAAAGGTGTTTAGGTAAGTAAATGAAAAAAAAAAATTTGGATTTAAAATGGGTTTTGAAATTGTAAGAAGCAAGTTAAATCAAAAATTTGTAACCTGGACTTAAGTTTAAAAATTTGAATTCTAGATTTTGAAATGAAAGAAAGTTTATAAATTTAAATGGTTTTAAATAAGTTTAAATATTTTGAATTCAAAGGGAATTTGATTTCAAACTCTTTTCAGTTTCCTTTATAACAAAAGTATAACTTGTAATTACGGGGTTTTAAAGGTTAGTTTAAAAACTGATTTAAAGATCAATGGGTATTCATTTTAAAATTGGAAGATTTAAAATGAAGCTTTAAGGGTAAACTTAAAATAAATGTTTTCAAACATATTTGTGAGTGATAAATGAAATTATTAATAAGTTTTCTTTAAAGTTAATGAAACCTTTTGATTTGTAGTTCATGAATTATTAGGTTAATTAGAATGGCTAACTAATGTTGTAATAATTAAATTAGTAATTACAAGTTTAAATTTGTTAATCAAAGTTGAGCTTAATTTATTTAAGGGTAATTAATTAAGATTTAATTAAATTAGGGGTTTATTAATTAAAGTAATTAATAAAAGTAATTAAGAGCTAATTGATTAACAATTTAGGATTTATTAATTAAGAAAAGTAATTAAAGAAATGATTGATTTATGAAGGTGATTAAGACTTAATCAGTTGAAATTTATGATAATTATTCATTGATTAAAAATTACCTAGGAACGTAATTATGGGGACAATAAATTTAGAACCACACAAATTTATTCACCTTAATTAAAGATGTTGATTGTTATTGGATGCTGCGTGATGGATTGATATATTTGATATGTGATGTGATGCTATGTGATACTGAGCTGCTATATTTGTGATGAATATACTGTCGTATGAATATGAAAACCCCTTGACCCGTAGAACGACATTTGAATTTCGATGCGACAGGGAGTCGGATTCCAATTGGTTATCCGAAACCCACATCGAATCATATTAGTGAATCTTTGTGATTGATAATTTACTTTATCTATGAATCTGTGGATATAGATAAGCGTTACGGGTTATACCGCTTATCGATATTGATATATCTGTGATGATTGATGTTATGCACTATTGTGTTGAACCCCTGGACCACACTTATACACACACAAATATGGATTGCACATGGAAATGGGTTAAGTCACAGATTTTTGAAATTGTTTTAAAGATTCAGTCCAAAACAGTTTTGGAATTAGAATTGGAACTTTGAAAATGAATTTCAAAAATAAAAGTTATTTTGAATAACTAGATTGATTTTTGAAATTTAAACGATTTGGTTTAAATTTGAATTCAATATTTGAAATTGAATTCTATGATTTGGGAACTAGGGTTTAAAGAGGTTATTCAACCTATAAATGGGTTTATATGGGTTTTTAAACCATTTTAAAAGCGTTGATTGAGAATTTAAATCCTAAACCCAAAGATGTTAACTTGTATAAACATAATTGAATTTTTCTGAAACGGAAACTATATGTTTTCAAGTAATAAAGGCTTCCACATAAGAAATGAACGTCCAGTTTGTGTTAAAAGGATTTCAAGTCTAAAATGGAAATAGTTTCCCAAGTCATAGATAAATCTTTGGAAACGTGTTTTGAAAGCTATAAATTAAATCTTTAGTTAAAGATTTAATGAATAAATCCAATTGAAATGGAAATTGTTTTGAAATCTATGGATGGTCTTTGTGAAACTAGGTGAAACTTTGTGAGGTAAACCTTTTTGTTTAAAGATTTAAATGGTAATTTATTTAACCATTTGAAAGAAAAAAACTTTGGATTATCAAGTTGTGACTTAACTGAAATCCCATATCTATATGTTTTTAAATATTGCACTCGCTATTCGGTTTAGCCGGGAGAGGACCTTGTGTCATATAGCCCATTCCGAATAGTGACACGACGTTATGGATTGTAATTGAAGACCGGTGTTGAAGACCGGTTGTCTTCGAGAACGATAGGATAACCTGTCGATTGACTCTGCACTGAGTTGCTCCGGTATAGAGTTCTCCTAAGTGATGGGAAGTCCGATCGGGATTGTGGATACCCGGATTTGCAAGGGCTTCTTCGGAAGTGCCTTCGTTTCTGTTCGAACCCGGACCAGACTTGCTCTCTTAGTGAATGTGATAGGGGGTTCTCGCTTCGCGGTTTGGTGGCGAATGGGAGACTCTTACCCCTACACGTCCTCTCTTAGTGAATAGGGGTTGGTTAGGCGTAAGCCGAGACAGTCGAAAGGCTGGCCGTAAAAGCAAGGTCTGGGGTACCATTGTATGCCACGGTGGGTCTGGGATGGTTGCAAAGCCTACCGGTCGCCATTGCCTCGTGCCGTTACATTTGGTATCAGAGCTGAGGATTAAAACTTTAGCTCAGGAGTATTACACATTAAGTAGCTCATTAGAGATAGGGTGAAGTATACCCTAGAATGAGTATATCCCTAAGATATCCGTTCGAATGCCTCAGTAAATTCTCTTACTATCCACTGATAATAAGTATGAGTGTGAGTAGAGGACGGGATAGGGGACAGGGGAATACCACCATAAATGGTCAATACCCTGCAACAGTGGAAATAACTTTCTCTATCAATCTCCTTTGATTCGATTCCCAAAATTCTTTGATTGCTTCGTGATAGCTCCAGAAGAAGTTTCGGTGGATGGTGGCCCTACGAATCGTCGTAGAAGATTCTTATTTCGTATCTTCATCGGTTTCTTATCAGCTTTTCGTTCTAAACTCTAATGAATTTGAAGATTTAAATTAAATAAATTGAAAATTTTAAATTACGTAAATTGGTTAACTAATATGAAGCTAAATTTGAATTGTATTAATAAAACGATATCGGTTAAAACCAAATCGTAATTTCTTGTGTATATCAAGGTCCTAAGAGGGACAAATTGATATATACTTTGGGATATTATGACTTGAAGTTGGAATCCATACCTAGTGTTTGAGAGATCGTAAAAGATTAAATCCATCTATCTATTCTCTGGGATCCGATATATTCTACGAACGATTAGTTATCCCTTCGAACTAATCAATGTCCTTGCATATTCGTAGGCCGCTGGACCCAAATATATCTTGTGAAATAATTGTATGAGTTTGTTCTCATATTGTTGATATTCTTATTTGGTAAGCCAAATACAGAATTAATATTCAATTTGATTTGGAAAAATATTTCTCCATCTTTCATCTTTTCTTTTTGTCTCCCTAGCAAATTTCGGGGACGAAATTTCTTAAGGGGGGGAATCTGTAACGATCTCGATTTTTAAATAAATTTAAATTGACAATTAAAATGAATTTTTGAAAATAAAATTGTAGATTTATTTGAATTTTTCAAATTTTGATAGGATATTTGTTTATTGGGTATTGATTTTAGAATTTAGTTGGGGTTTTGAATTTGTATATTTAAAATCCTATAAATAAAAAGAAATAATAACATCCTAAAATTTATCAACATAGATTAATAATATATTTTAAACTTTTGAAATAATGAGTGTTTTAAAAAGTCAACTAAATTTAAAAAAATAAATTATACATATATGAGTAAGATTGAATTTAAATTTATTCAAGTGAATTGGAATTTGAATTTAAATTTAAAATGAATGTTTTTAAAATAAATATTTGGCTTTTAAAAACCATTAAGGTGAAATTTATATAGTGTAAATATTGGGTAAAACAATTCTTTCAACATTGTATATGCACATACAAATGAAATAAAAGGTGTATTCATGTACAAAGCAAATATGACATAAAATTTATTTTAAAAAAAAATTTCCTTTTGTCTTTAAAAATTTAAAAGCAAACATATGCATACATGCACATGGGTTTGGAGTAAAGAGATTAACAAAATCTAGAGTTTATGATGATTTCTTACAAATGGCATTCAATGTAATTATTTAAATAAAATATTAAAATTAAAAAATTACAGCAACTCTTCATTTTCCCATATGCAATCATATTAAACATCTCAACAAATCTGAACAAATAAGTAATAAGAGATTTTGCATTTCAAATCTCAACAAAGAAAGAAAAATCAGAAAGAAAAAAAAAGAAGAAGAAAATAGCAACCTGGAAAAGCAAATCTGGGTTCAAAGCCATAAACCCGAGCAAATTTAAGTTCAGGCAAGCAAAAAGAAACAAAACAATTCAGTTTTAAAACCAAAAGAAAGAAAAACTGTCAACTCTTTTTCTCTTCAGTTCAATCTTCAAAACAGCAATTAACAAAAGCTAAAGCCTGAAACAATCAAAGTTTCAAGGCTTCAACCTGGAAACCAAATGCAAAGCTCCCTGGAAATAATTGCAGGCAAGTAAAATTCTTTTTCTTTAAAATTGAATTGATGTTAGTAATCAGAAAATGAAACAAAGATTTAAACAACTTTATCAATCTAAGTTGCAGGAGTAAATCAAGTTTTAACACAAAAAAAAAAAAAAAAATTTTCAAACTGCAGATTTGTGGGAAAGAAAAAAAAACAGTGAAGATTCAGGTTTTTTCTAATGCTAGTTTCTGGGAATAGATTTCAAGGCAAGTGGATTTTCCTTTTTAAGATCTTAAGTTAAAATTGTTAAACATGAATGAAAACAGGAATTTAACCAATTGAATCAATCAATTTATTTGCAGGAAACCAAATCAAGTTCAAAGCAAATTTGATTCTGTTTTCAAGTTGCAGAGAAAAAAAAAGGGGGAAAACTTCTCTGTCATTTGAAATGTAAGTAATTTTTTTTTTCTTTCTTTTGTATTGAATGAATTAAGAACAATAAAGAGTAAATGAAAATCTGTATTTACAATTTACAGATCTAAAACTCCATGATCTAAAGAAGAAGAAGAAAAAAAAAGATTCAGGTTTCCTTCTTTGAAACTGTCAAACATGCCTCTGCCTTTCTCTGTTCTTTCTAAACTCCAAGGTGAGCAAACCTTAATTTTTCAACCTTAGTATGGCTATATTTTGATTGATGATATGAATGGTTGAAGCATGAATGTTGTGTGAATGTGCTTGTATGAATATTGACTGTGATTACAAGTTGAAACCATTTAATGCTTGAGGATATATGAGTCTCTATAGATACATATCCTCTCTGTAACAACAATATATGACAGGACCCAAAATTTTAAATGAATTTCTATCTTTTAAACAAATCAATCTTAGGCCTTGATCCTTAAAGAAGAAAGGATGATAACAATGTGTCATCACTGGTAAAAATGATTTCCAGTAAAAATATTTGGTCATCATTTTTTTTTAAAAAAAATTTGAAACACAACAGTAAAATTCAAAGTATGACCAAATTTGATTTGAATAAATTGCTGATTCATTTACATAGCCTGTTTTGTAATCAAAAACTATGATTTTTAAAAATAGTTTCAAGATTTTTAGTCTTGATTTAAGGGGTAATTTGCGAGTTGAACAGAAAACCCATTTTTGTCAATTTCTGGTGATCACTGCAATTTTGGACCTCTGGGTTGTGGTCAAAGGAAGGTAGTGGATCAAGGATCTCTTGAAAAATGTTCTCACATTTTTCTAGGCATCGGTGGCTGTGGTACGATAGGATTTAGGGTTTAGAACTCGTGCAAATCGTTATCGCTATCGCGACAGTTACTTCGGCATAGTGGCATCGAGTGTGACTGGGGTAGGTGGAGTAGGGAGGTAATCGAGTAGAGAGGGTATGGATGTGCTGGCATGGCTTCAGGTGGCCGAAGGTCGTGGGGCGAGGAAGACAATGCCGATCAGGTTGGTTCAGTAGTCACCGCTATGGCTCGATTTCAATTTCAGTGGTAAATGATGGTGATGGATGGTCGTTTGGGTCGAGGTGATCAACGTTGACATGTTGGAAACGGCGAGGTCAGCTGGAGTTCGTCAAGGCATTGGTGCACGTGCACAACGGCGATTCGTATCAGTGGATTCTGTTGTAGATCGACGCGAGTTGTCACTCGAGAAACTAAGGGGAGGCTTCGGGTTATACCCTAGTGCTTGAGCATGGGTTGTACGACAGTTTTAACTTAGCTAAAGAGAAAAAAAAGGGGGAAGAGTAGAAGAAGAAGAAGCGTGCGAGTAAGAGAGGGAGACTCGGGGAAAAGGTTAGGGGAACTCGAGTTTTACTCGAGTAAACACAGGGTTTTCCTCGGGTCAATGTTTGTACGACTTTTAAAAACCAACCTTTTCCTGAATTTAAAAACTGAATTTAAAAATTCAAAGCAAAGTTTAAAATAAGTTTTTAAATCATAGTTTGATAGTGAATTCAAGTCAGTTTGAATCTTGGTTGGGAACAAAGGAAAATAAAGTTTTAAATTCAAATTGTTTTTAATAAAGGTGTTTAGGTAAGTAAGTGGAAAAAAAAATTTGGATTTAAAATGGGTTTTGAAATTGTAAGAAGCAAGTTAAATCAAAAATTTGTAATCTGGACTTAAGTTTAAAAATTTGAATTCTAGATTTTGAAATGAAAGAAAGTTTATAAATTTAAATGGTTTTAAATAAGTTTAAATATTTTGAATTCAAAGGGAATTTGATTTCGAACTCTTTTCAGTTTCCTTTATAACAAAAGTATAACTTGTAATTACGAGGTTTTAAAGGTTAGTTTAAAAACTGATTTAAAGATCAATGGGTATTCATTTTAAAATTGGAAGATTTAAAATGAAGCTTCAAGGGTAAACTTAAAATAAATGTTTTCAAACATATTTGTGAGTGATAAATGAAATTATTAATAAGTTTTCTTTAAAGTTAATGAAACTTTTTGATTTGTAGTTCATGAATTATTAGGTTAATTAGAATGGCTAACTAATGTTGTAATAATTAAATTAGTAATTACAAGTTTAAATTTGTTAATCAAAGTTGAGCTTAATTTATTTAAGGGTAATTAATTAAGATTTAATTAAATTAGGGGTTTATTAATTAAAGTAATTAATAAAAGTAATTAAGAGCTAATTGATTAACAATTTAGGATTTATTAATTAAGAAAAGTAATTAAAGAAAGGATTGATTTATGAAGGTGATTAAGACTTAATCAGTTGAAATTTATGATAATTATTCATTGATTAAAAATTACCTAGGAACGTAATTATGGGGACAATAAATTTAGAACCACACAAATTTATTCACCTTAATTAAAGATGTTGATTGTTATTGGATGCTGTGTGATGGATTGATATATTTGATATGCGATGTGATGCTATGTGATACTGAGCTGCTATATTTGTGATGAATATACTGTCGTATGAATATGAAAACCCCTTGACCCGTAGAACGACATTTGAATTTCGATGCGACAGGGAGTCGGATTCCAATTGGTTATCCGAAACCCACATCGAATCATATTAGTGAATCTTTGTGATTGATAATTTACTTTATCTATGAATCTGTGGATATAGATAAGCGTTACGGGTTATACCGCTTATCGATATTGATATATCTGTGATGATTGATGTTGTGCACTATTGTGTTGAACCCCTGGACCACACTTATACACACACAAATATGGATTGCACATGGAAATGGGTTAAGTCACAGATTTTTGAAATTGTTTTAAAGATTCAGTCCAAAACAGTTTTGGAATTAGAATTGGAACTTTGAAAATGAATTTCAAAAATAAAAGTTATTTTGAATAACTAGATTGATTTTTGAAATTTAAACGATTTGATTTAAATTTGAATTCAATATTTGAAATTGAATTCTATGATTTGGGAACTAGGGTTTAAAGAGGTTATTCAACCTATAAATGGGTTTATATGGGTTTTTAAACCATTTTAAAAGCGTTGATTGAGAATTTAAATTCTAAACCCAAAGATGTTAACTTGTATAAACATAATTGAATTTTTCTGAAACGGAAACTATATGTTTTCAAGTAATAAAGGCTTCCACATAAGAAATGAACGTCCAATTTGTGTTAAAAGGATTTCAAGTCTAAAATGGAAATAGTTTCCCAAGTTATAGATAAATCTTTGGAAACGTGTTTTGAAAGCTATAAATTAAATCTTTAGTTAAAGATTTAATGAATAAATCCAATTGAAATGGAAATTGTTTTGAAATCTATGGATGGTCTTTGTGAAACTAGGTGAAACTTTGTGAGGTAAACCTTTTTGTTTAAAGATTTAAATGGTAATTTATTTAACCATTTGAAAGAAAAAAACTTTGGATTATCAAGTTGTGACTTAACTAAAACCCCATATCCATATGTTTTTAAATATTGCGCTCGCTATTCGGTTTAGCCGGGAGAGGACCTTGTGTCATATAGCCCATTCCGAATAGTGACACGACGTTATGGATTGCAATTGAAGACCGGTGTTGAAGACCAGGTGTCTTCGAGAACGATAGGATAACCTGTCGATTGACTCTGCACTGAGTTGCTCCGGTATAGAGTTCTCCTAAGTGATGGGAAGTCCGATCGGGATTGTGGATACCCGGATTTGCAAGGGCTTCTTCGGAAGAGCCTTCGGTTCTGTTCGAACCCGGAACAGACTTGTATGGTTGTATGTCCGACATTACACTTTGAGATATTAAACTGATCTCTATCAAATACATTTCTGCTTGGTGGCGGAGAATTTATTCTCTTAGCTTAACACCCTTCTCTGAGACGTACGAGCTCAGAGGTTATGTAGTTGATATTTATCAGTGATATATTCCCAATTTGGTAGTGTGGCATGCTAAGTGCTGCTGTGTGTTGATGATCATTTGTTGATCATTTGTGATCAAAGCATGGCTTTTGTATAAAGCGTAGCTTTGTGGACGAGACTGCATCAGGACCTCACACCCCGGAAATGGTCGAAACAGGAAAGATGCGGCAAGGTTATGAGGGTCGCGCCCTTTAGGGTGTGTCATTCCCTTCTGGTAAAGGGTGGTATCATGGTATGGAGCCCAGATACTTACTCATGTGGTTGCTCCAATCTCATTTACTGTGTGGTTGTTGCTTTGAGGCGCCTCGGATAAAGGTCCCAAAGGACCGGTGGATGGCATATTCGTGTAGTAGTTACCTAGTTACAGAGGTAACCCGGCCTTGTGTTAGCAGAGATCTAACCGTAACGTTAGTTCTCGGGACGTCCCGCCAGAGGCGATCCCATTGACAGTAGGAAGTTCCTTAGCCTGACCATTTGTTGGAAATCCAATCAAAACAATACGCGCCCTGTACGGTTTTAGTTGTATAACCTGCCATGGAATGTGGTGGTAACCTGCTATTGAACATGGTAGCTATAGTAGGCATAGTGCGAAATGCCTATGCTGGCTAGGATTTATATTGTACTTTCGAAATGGTTTTCTACACTATGCACTAATAATAATATCAAATAAATTTTCTCGTATTAAGCATATTTGATTATCATAAGGAGAAATCTCCTCCAAGTCTGCGTTTGCATTGTGTGTGTGGCGGGAGGCATTATGGTAGTTTCATTTTCTAAAAAAGCATTGCGGATTTTCAAATTTAAATTCTTTGCTTGTTTAAAAGACCAAATGTTTTTTTTTGCTCATACCAATCCCATGACTGACCTGGAGTTTATTGTTCCTTTTCTAAACTCTGGGTGCCCACTATTTTCCCACACGGGCAGTCTAGAGTTGGGCTTTTCAGATAGTCAGGTCTTGTAGATTATCTGGAGCTAGTTCATTCTTTGGATCACGACTGTATTTGCTTATCTTTGTGCATCATTATTAGGAGTTCGAGCTATTTCTGGATTGGTACCTTGGAGATGGAGATTATTGATGCTGAGTTCATTCTTGAAGACCATATTGGAGTTTTGTTCCGCTGCTAGTGTTATCTTTTCTTTCCGCTGCTATTGTCTTGTATCATATCTCTGATGTATATTGATATTCATTATATCATCTGTTGTATCATATTGTATCTGATATTGTATCAATGTTGTATATTGATTTATGCTATTCTGTTTCTTCCGCTGTGTTGTACTTAATGGTGTTATAATCTCCGGCGAACCAGATTCGACGTTTGGATCTGCGGCATTTGAATACGAGTGTCGTATTCGATGCCGATTTTCGAAGGTCGAGTCAGGATCGTTACAATGAACCTAACCACAAGATGAGCCAAATCAGAGAATTAGAGGTAGCCAATTTTTCTAACTTAGGTGATGACATCGATCCCTACCTATGGACTCATACCGACCCATAACATTTGATGATGTGGCACCCATATTTTCTAGAGAACTGGTCTATAATAAGAAGAATGTCTAGAGATCTTTTGTTCGAGATTAGGCTCGTAGAACTCATTTTAGGATCTTATTTCTATGATTCCACTCCAGTCTATATTTTGCAATTCTAAAAATCTAACAGTTGGAGTTGTACCTACCCTTTAGAATTTCCGCCCCAAATTAGAAGATAAGCAATAAAATCATTAAGTGGCCGTAGATCGGAGTTTTTTGAACCACTATAAATCTCTATGTGTTCATCTGCTACTCATTTTAATTTGTTTTCATTACTTTTTATTCTCTTCTACTTTTTATTAGGTGTTTGTGCCCTTTTAGGTTCAAACATTTTGATGCTTTCACCGTGAGATGCTTGAACTCATTGATGGAAACTTGGGAAGATTCAGAATGACTATACAATCAATTAGGAAGGCCATAACTGAAGGAAATTAAGTAAGGGGTAGCCAAAGTCGTCCTCATGTGCAAAATCCCCATTAATCTACATAATAAGGGATGAGATGGAAACTATGATTAATGGATTACAGGAAAGTATAATGGCATACCGGGAAGAGATGTTGAAGAATTTCTTTAGAGGATGGGCAAATGGGAACAACCAGAGTTGGTACAAATTAGAATAAAAATCGAAAATCGGCGAGCAGGTAGAAGCAGGGCAGGACGACCCATGATGAACCCCAAGCAAATATACTGGTCGATACCGATCCCCAAGCATGGATGGATATGAACCCTAAAAGCTCAAGGGAATGGGTCATTCTTGCCTTGGAAGGAATGATGTACATTTTGGAGCCGAGGCAAAGCATTTGAACATGATTGGAGTGTAGAAGCACAGCTGGAGGAGTATGTATCAGGATTCTCTCATAGAGTCGGGGGCGGGCTGAGAATGATAACCTTATAGTTCCTTTGAATGCCCACGATAGACATACTGAGTTGGTGAGCCGAAATGTGAGGGGTGGATTACCTAACCAGAGCTTGAAAGATGTAAATATGAGTCCATTCACTTTGAATGTTCGATATGTTAGGAATCCGCATGATTCCAAGTTACCAATGTTGGAAACGTATGATGGAAAGTTGGATCTAATAATTCATGTAACGAGGTACGTCCGGTATATGGAAGTGTTGGGGGTATCTGAAGAGGTAACGAGATGGCGTTTCCCTTTATATCTAACAGGTTTAATGGCATAATGGTTTAAACAGTTGGAGAATGGCTCCATTAGCACATGTGCCGAGTTAGTAAATAAATTTGTGAAGTATTTATGGGTCCATATTTCATGACCCAAAAACGTAATGACATTACGTAGTATGAAGTAGAGGGTCGGAGAGACCATCAGGAGCTTTGTAACAAGATTTAATGTGATGGCTGCCGTGGTCAATAGCCCAGGCCCTTCAATGGTCTTGATGGCGGCAGTTTTAGGGACAACTGCTAAGACAGGTTTCTAGGTGGCTTTGGAACGAGATCCTCTAATGGTTCTTTCATAATTTTATCATGAGGCTGAGAGATTCCTATGTCAGGAGGACATTGAGGCTGATCAAGAAGAAATCAATACTATAGATGGAGGAAGATAGCTCGGAGAAGGATCCAGCAAAGGAAAAGGAAAAAGGAAGATGGATGGCGGCTTTGATTGATCAAATCGATAAAGGAGGAAACCAAAATTATCTTCTTAATGGGATTTAATGATATCCCAAAGCATATTTGTCTAGATTTACGAGGGAAAATCCCTGATCAAAAACTGACAAGGAGAGAGCCAATTGATCATGAAAGGACTCTCGAAAAATATTTCTTATTCCATAAGCTAGATAGGCATAACATAAATGACTGCAGACATCTATGGGATCTAATCGAGGAACAGATCGGAGGGAACCGGTTATAGCAGCACGCGAGAAATTGAGCTATAATGGTAGAACAAGAGCAGCCATCGACCATGGCAAATGGAAGCAGCTCTAGATCAAGGTCAAAGATAGTCATCTCTTGATCGGGATGGCAGGGGGTTAGGTTTGGTCCTCACACTCCATTTTTCCCTTTTAATTAATAAAGCAATGACACAGTCTAGACACTTACTCATGTATGGGATCTCGAACGGTTCTTAGGCACACTCTGAGCTAGATGCTAGACTGTAAAGCATAGAGAGGCATGTACCATAATGTTTAACTTTTAGTTTCATAATGTTTGAAATTGATGCATTAGACAAACACTTGATTTTTGAAACCCACTTGAACGTGATGATCCATATTAATCGCTTTAAAGTCTCGTTTTGAAAGATGGGACTGAATTGCAAGGGTGCAAGTACTCTCGTCGAAGAGGGAATGGATGGACTTGTACAATAATAATCGCATTAAATTTCCTTCTAAGAAAGCAGGACCAGAGTGCAAGGTGCAAGTCCCCTCGTCAGGGAGCGAGCTGTTAGACTTGTACAATTGCTTTAAGTCCCGAAAGGCAGGACCAGAGTGCAAGAAGTAAGTCATCTCGCTGGAGCATGAGCGGATGAGCTTACTTGTCATTGAGTCCCCTCGCCAGAGAGCGAGTGGATTGGGCTCAACAAGGGTCCGGAGAGAACATATATTTGATTATCAGCCCTGAACGACCACGGATTTAATTATCGATCCCAAACGAACATGGAATTTAATAATGGTACGAAAGACCACTTATTTAATTATTGCTCCCGAGTGACAATGGATTTGATGAACCATCCAGAGAGACTATGGATTTGATTACCGGTCTCAAACGACCATGACCTCAATTAATGATTCAGAGGGGTTGTAGATTTAACTGTCGGCCCTAAACGACCACGAACTTAATTAACGATTTGGAGAGATCATCTCCTTAACTTGAATAGAAAACGGTCCGAAGGGATTGCACATTAAATTAATTATAAAACGATTGGGAGAGATCACACTTTGAAAACTGAATATTAAACAATATGTAGAGACCATGCATTAAACTGAATCTTAAATGATCTGGAGAGATCAAACCTTCAAATATATATTGATTTTGATAAAAGGATTTGAACACCTTGAAATTAAAACGAAGTAGGTAAATATCAGATGAACATGGGATGATTTTGATACGAAATAACTCTAAATCAAATCCAAATGATAATGATATGCATCCGGATGAACGCGGGATGGTTTTGATATGTGATGTAATAGCTTCGAATGAAATCATAACGGTCATGATGTATATGCAACCCTAAAGAAGAGTCTTAGAGTATGAAAGGTCTGGAATAACCCACAATTGACAAGAGAATCCGAAGGAACTAGATGATTCACCAGAGTTGAAGAGCCAGAGAGCTCAACTATCTAAGATTGACGTCACGTTTGTTCCTGAGCACAACACACCTTCCACTCATAATATGTGCTTTAGGGGCAAGTATTATCCCTCCTTTTGACCAGGGAGTATACCGATGAACCCAACGAGTTATAATTCGAAATTATAGAGGCAAGATGCCCGAAGAGATGACCACAAAGCCAAATGTCCATGTATAACCAAGACCGCAAGGTAATTGTGTGCTCACTCAAAGAATCTAAGGACCGGAAGCACCAAAGTTAGAGGTCGGTAGCGACCCCACCCCTTGGGTCCACATCGACTCATATTCCTTGGCTCGATAGGGACCATCTTATGCCTATATTCCCTCCTTGAGGCTAGAACCATATTTCCAGTGTTGTTTTGTTAATTCCATGCAATTCTCTATCAATCTCCATGAACTCTTGAATCAACAACTTTGTTCTTCCACAACTCCATTATTTGGACTCAGAAATAAGCTATTATTGATGCAAACAACTATGGAATCATGAAGCTAACCACAAGATGCGCCAAAAATGAGACTTGGATGCAACCAATTTGGTCAACTTAGGGGTTGGTTCCGACCCTTACCCATGGAATCATACCAACCCATAACATTTAATGACAAGGCACCCGTATTTTCTAAAGAACTGGTTTATAGCAAAGAGAATAGCCCGAAGATCTTTTGTGTGAGATATTAGGCTCCCGACCTATATAATAGAGGGGTAAGACTCATTTTTAGGATTTTTGGCTCTAGTTTCACTCTACTTTATATTATAAAATTTTAAATGTCCGAGTTGTACCGACCCCTAAGAACTTCTTCCTCCAAGTTAGAAGATAAGCAATAAAATCATTAAGTGGACATAAGCCAGAGTTTGCTGAATCACTATAAATCTCTCTGGGTTCATCTCTTACTCATTTGAATTTGTTTTCTTCACCTTTTATTCTCTTCTACTTTCTAATGGGTGTTTATGGCATTTTTGGTTCAAACAAGAATGTGCATTATTGTTTGGTTATAGCTGGAGAAAGCATCCCTAAAAGATAATGTCATATGTCTGGTGGTTTTATCTACCAACTGGTCGATTCTAGGCAGCGGAAGATGTCCTTCGGCCTTGCTTTATTCAACTATGAGTAATAAATTAATGTTTGCCAACTAGCGCGATAATCGATGCCCATTTTAGGTATAGTGCATCGTGGATAAAACCATTTGCCTTCAGCTTATATACTTCCTTGTTCAATGCAGCAGATCGCCCTAGACCCAGGCTACGTCCCTTTTCCTTTATAGAGGCTATTTCGAGTTCATATTCATCATGTGACAAACTATCTTCGGTGATATTGCATGCATATCCGAGTGCATCCTAGCAATTTGAACGCATCCAAGCAATCATATCTTGGTTTTCTCCAAAAAAACCAACTCCTTTCTTAATTTAGCGCTAGCTAAGATTTGACCTTAAGGACCCGAGTATGATTATTTACATTGATTGGATGTCGACCGTCGGTTTTGGCTGCACAACCTTTGGCTCCTTTTTAGGATATATAGAATTGAAGAATTTGTTCTAGTTCCCGAGCCAAAGCTTAGGAATTAATTGTTATGCATCGGAGGTCTTGATGTAGAGAGGTTTCTCCACCCTTCCCTTTCTCCCGTTGCTTTGCCTCTCTGAGCCTAGCAATGTAACATTCTTGACCAATCTGTTGGTTGCCTTGAATAGATCTGAACCCCTTCTCCATAGAGTACTTCATTATCAAGAAACAAGAAGCCATGTCTATTCTAAAACAAGCTAGGGCCAGTCGGCCCAAAAAGGCATTATGCATTGAGAATTCATCAATAATTACAAACTTTTGAAACCACAATATCTTGCGACCTCCGTCTCCCAAATCTATGGACAAGTCGATAGTCCTGTGGGCTTTTTTGCCTCTTTGGTAAGTCCCTAAATCCTGGATTTATAAGGTTTGATGTCCTTGAAACTAATTTTCGTCGGATCAAAAGTCTTTTTGAAAAGAATATTTATCGAGCTTCCACAATCCATTAAGACTCAGTGCATAGTAGTTAGGCCCATAATGATCGTTATTACCCTAGGATCAAAGGTTGGCGCTTCAACCTCATTAGAATCCATTATTATGAAATATTATATCATCGATCTTCAATCTCTGTTGCTTAGCCGGAGCTCCTTCTTTAATGGAAAAGTAGCTCTCTTTTAACTCATGCTTCAAAGAATTCACATACTGTTCCAATTCGTTCTAGCTTGTCTCTATTGGATGAAGCCCACCCATTATTGTGTTTATCACAATTCTTCCACTAGAATACATAGACCTCTCTTCATTGGGGCTGGTCTGACAACCTTGAGCATTCAGCCCTTGGGTTTCAACATTCCGTCTGCCATTATTTTGGATCTCTATCATATTGCTATGACATTTTCTTATAGATCAACATTTTAATTATATCCTTGAAATGACAACATTCATTGATGTTGTGCCCACATGTCTTATAGAAGCGACAATACTTCCCTGAGCACTTCTCAGCCACCGTCATCTCTCTTCGAGGCGGCTTCCTATATTTCTCCATCCCTTTCATGGAAAGGTGTATATTTTCGATCGTACCATTCAGAGTCATGTATTCCTCCAGTCTTATGTTTCTTAGACTCTTCTTGGCATCATTCCTCCTGCCCCTAATGCCCTCTTTTCTTTTCATTTTGTTGTCTGTATTACCCACATTCATAGCAACATTACTGATGCTCCCACCCATTTGTTTTATAATAACCTTAGTTTGAACTACTTCTCTCGGCTGTTCACCACTGGCCTTTCCAAAAACTAGGCCTACCTTTTCCAAACACAAGAATTGGCCATCCTTGACCATTTTCCAAAATCTGTATCCATAGGTATCCCATGGATCAAATCCATCAAAACTGAATCCTCCATTGGGTAATTCACTTTTTGTGACGACCCAAAATTTCTAACAATTTAAATTGGAATATTTAATTGATTTTAAATATTTAAAAAGTTAATTTTAACTTGAATTCAAATATTATTATTAATAGCAATTAAGTTATTAGATTTAATAAACTGAAATTGGGTAAATTATTGAATCTTCAGTTTTAAGCCGGTTAAAAATAATTTGAAGTATTGTAAAATTTATATTGATAATAATGAAAGTAGTAAAGGTGTTAAAATTGAATTTGGAAGTGTTTTGTTCAGTTTTGAATTTATATCGTTTAAATCGATATTTAAAAATAGCCTTCCGAGGCACAGTCTCGGAATTCGACGAAACTAGTTCCAATGGATCCGTCATATTATATGATTATCGGATTTCAATTTTCGTAGTGATCGGAGTCGTTATGTGGCCGTACGATATATAAACGCGCTGAAATGTTTATCGAAATTTAATATAATAACTGAGTCCAAAAGCTATCTTCTCCATACGATCGAATTAGGGCTTGAACCCTTTTCCATTGTGTTCGGAATTGGGGTATAAAATTATAGACGCCTGGCGGCACGCCTTGATAGGAATTCAAAATTTTAAGTGGTAATTTCGAGACGATTCAAATTTAAATTTAAAAACTATTGTATATATTGTTGATTGGTCAAAAATGCTATTCACATCAGCACTTTTTGTTCTTTCCTATCGAAGTCACCGTAGTAAAGCTTTTTATGCACGCCACCTCCTTTCAAAACATCATGTCCTCTTTCTTTTATTTTTATGAGCCGAGGCATTGAAATCAAGAAAAGAAAAAAAGAAGAAAATGGCCGTAATTAAGAAAAGAGAAAAAAAAACCCCAAATTGATTTGCCGTATCCTAATTCAAAATTCGAAATAAAAAAAAGGGAGAGAGCGAAAGGTTTCGCGTATCGGCTAAGCTTGGACGACGATCACTTCGTCATCGCGATGAATGTGAACTCGACGAAGACGAATCGTGGGAAGCTAAGTGTTCGAATGGAGGAAAGTCGTGATTTGGGCTCACGATCGTGCGAAGAGGGCGGCGTAGAGAGGCGCGATGTTGGAGAATTGCAGGCATAATTCGAGGCTAGGGTTTCATGTTCTTGGCTATGCATACGTGACCACTGGAGGGAAGCTTGTACCCTGGCGGTGGTTCTGAGTGGTGTTCGGCAAGTGTTTTAGAAAAAAGAAGAAGATGGGTCGCTGTTGTTCATTTGGGAGGAAGAGACGTTGTGCGCGTGCGTGGGTTCTCGGCTTCAGGTAAGCGAAGGAGGGATGGGTCGACTGAAAGCCATAGGCTGGATTGTACTTAAATTGATCGAGTCAGTAAGGTATAACAGTTTATTTTAATTTAATAAATATATTTGTTCTCATACATGTTTTAATATATGGAAGTTAATAGGAATTATTTCATATAATTAAGGTTTGAAAATAATAGGGGTTTAAAAATGTTGAAGTTTATATAAATTAGATTTTGAAATCTATAAATTATTATCTTTATAGGTATACATGTAATTTAAGAGTGAATAAATATACATATATATTTAGTTTCATTTACTAGTTAATTTTTAAATAATAAAGATGTATTGGTTTAATTAGATTTAAATTATTTTAGTTATTAAGAAATTTTTTGATGGAAAATAAGTTCAAATTTAATTCATTAACCAATTGAATTATTAAATAGTACTTAATGGTTCGATTTCTATTTCGAATATTAATAAATCGTATAAATGTTATACAAGGTTTGAAATTATGGAGAGACAAGCCGGTATGGATCGGATTGCAAATAATACAAAGGTGAGTTAATCTTACTCCTTTGGATTTTTAATATAAATTTAAATGGTTAAATTTAAGTATTTGGTTGCATGATTGAATTGATTTGATGTGCATTGTGAACTGATGATCGGGTAACTTTGATTTTGGTTGGTTCTCGTGTTAATTGTGGTTTGACTTGAAGTATTCGAGTTTTAAATGGTTCTAGACTTAAGTCATAAATAAGAAAATGTTTTCATTTTAATGTTAATAAGGGCTTAATGATTTGCGATTCATCAAATTAGAAGGGTAATAAAAATGGACAATTAATTATTTCAATTAATTAATGATTTGGGTTGATTAATTTAGTAATTAAGGGTTTGAATTAATTAATTAAGGTTTAAGTTAATTTATTAAGTTTAATTAATTTAGAATAATCAATGGATGGTTTGATAGGTAATTACTTAATGTAATTAATAAAATATAATTACTTTGTGAAATTAATCAAGAGATTAATTAAGATAGTTAATTAAGGAGTAATTAATTTATTTAATGAAGAAAATAAAAAGGTAGATGATTATGGGATGAGATAAATCAAGAGTGATTAATATTTATGGTTAATTAATGATTAATTATTTAATGTAATTAAATTTGATTAGGATGAATTGAAATGTAAATGGGAAATCATTAATTTATATAATCAACGACATAATTAAAAATTGAATAATTAAGATGTTAATCAATACTAAGTGATTTATGAGGGATTGATTAATACAAGTAGTTAAGGATTAATGTAATTAATATAGTTAACTAATTTGTGAAGAATTATTGATTTTGGTTAAGAATAATAAATTGGTGAAATTAATTAAAGATTATTACTTGAAGTTAATTAAAGAATAATAAATTAAGGGTGATTAATTAAGATGGATAATTAAGGGATGATCAATTAATTGATTTGAAATTAATTAATGTTGAATGAAGGAATCCAAGTGATCGAGGTTAGAAATTCAAATTGAATTAATTAAATAAATTTGGAAGTGATCAAGTTTGCTTATGGATGATTGAGTGATATTGGATGCCTGGAATGAGACTCGAAGAGATCGGGTCGGGTATTAGGAAATACCCGAAACCACTTCGAATTTTTATAGATTGATATGTGAAATCTATAGGCTGGAATGAAGTGATTTAAATGAATTGGACTATTTAAATCTAAATTTTGGTACTTAAAAAATGGATGTGTGGAATAAGTGATGTCTATAATAAATTATGACTTTGTAAATTGATACGAGTTACCCCGGGTTTTAAATAAGTTGTATGCTTTGTATTCCATGTTGGCTGGGTTTACTCACGCTGGTTTCCAGCCTGACCCGGGAGTTACTTTGATCTAATGCTCAGGTCAGACCGAGTATTACAGATTTACAGGTAAGGACGTTCTGGAGCTCAAGAGGCGAGGTGGATGGCAAGAACGTATGGAGTGTTCCCGCTGTATTTTATTGCTGTATATCTATGACATGATAATTGTGTATATTCAGTGACTGTATATATGTGTAACTCTGATGTATTATAAATGTAATTGACAGATACATAATGCTTTGTAAACTGTTATTATTTATTATTATTTTTTATCTGCTGCGAATGTGAGATGTTGATGTTTCTGATCTTCTTCTTCTTCTTCTTCTATCTCTTTCTTCTTTTCATAACTATCTAGAATTTTCGGGATTTCAAATTCTAGGTCGTTACTTTTTTGTTACTATGGTATTAAATCTATTCCAAAATGTGATAAGCCGGAATTCTAGACATTAGTAATTCATAAAATAATTGGGTTAATTAATAGAAATACTGAATTGTAAATTTAACAAATGAATCTAATCGTAAATATTTATGTTTGGATAAATATTTATTTGATCATGTCTTAATATAATCACTTAAAATTGACAAAGTATTATTTTAAAAATAAGTAATGATGATTGTTTATATAAGTAAATTATTTAATTAGACAAATTTGTTAATTTTCAAACCAATAATATTTATGTGTTATCTTAAGATAAATAGAGTTAGAAAGAAAAAGAAAATAATATATCTTAAATATATGTTATATTGATTTGATCAAAAACATAAGTTATGTATAAATAAACTTTTATATAAATTCGTATGTAGATTTACAAAAATCTAAAGCTTATTTATATAAAATAAATACACAATATATTCATGTGAATATTACATAATTACTTACTCATAGCTTAAATAAATTTGTAAATAAGAAAATAACATTTGTAAATTATTAATTAAACATTAAAAACACTTGTAAACTTACTAATATATGTTAATGACAATTGTAAACAAGAGTGTATATGTGTAAGATAATTAAAACTTAAGGGGACAAGTGTCATTTTCTTGAAAAATTTAATTTAAGAATTAATTGCAAAATAAAGACATGAGTTTAATCTTCAGCTAAACTCTTTCTTCATCTCAATCAAAATGTAATACAAAACAAAAGATAAAAAGGAAATAAAAAACTGTAAACAACAAAGGATTCAAACATCAAGCTTATGCAATCTGAAATCGGAGCTCATCACAATTCAAATCCAAACTCAGATCAAGGGAAGATCTTCAGATTTTCTAATTCAATCAAGCAAAAATAGAGTCAACAACAATTCAGAAAAATTCAACATGTAGGAAGAAAATTTCAAAAGCTAATTAAAATTACAGAACTTGGAAAAAAGTTCTGTCCTTTGCTTTAATAAGGTGAGTAAATTTTAAAAATCAGAAATTTAAGTAAGAATGTTGCATGTGAATGTTAGTCCTGATAATGTTTGCATGTACCTATTTTTTTTTTTAAATCTTTGTTTCAGGTAATTAATTAACTGTGCATGTTTACATACTACTGAGGCTTCTCTGTATCTTCAAGTTCAGAGTAATTTTTTAACAAAAACTTCAAATTTGCATGCAACAAATCATTGTTGTGTTAGTATCTTCAATGCAGTAGTTCCATTCAAACATGAATTAAGGATTAAGTTGATATTCAAAAAGAAATTGTTTAAATTTTCCTGAATCAGGATAATAAAGAAAACAAATTTTATATCATGATAATCATGCATTGGAATTTGTTGAATCGAAATCACATCTTAAAACTTCTTCGTATAACATGATTTTCAAAACAAATTTTTGGATTTTTAAATCGAAATTGGGTTAGAAATTCCGTGTTGACTAAATTTGGGATTTTGGACAAATTCTTATGATTGGGTCAATTTTAGGGATTAGGTTTTGGATTGAAGCTGTATTGATGGATGTTAAACACATGAAAAATAAAGGAAGTAATAATTATTTAGCAAAGAGTTTGGATTTTGTGAAACTAGGGTTTTGGGTATGTGATTGATCGAGCTCGAGAATTTCGTGACTGTGGGTTTTTGGATTGATCGAGTTGCGAATGGTTTTAGGTGAAGCTGCGTTAGGGCCTTGCGAGGTTATGGCCAGAATTTCTCGGCGTTGGGGGTAGAGGGAATTTTTTTGATGAGGATTTTGCTGGCTGATGGGTTCGAGTAATCATATTTTGATTGCGCTCGTGTAAGTGAGGATGGAGGGCCGGAGTGGGGTCGTTGGTCGAAGTGGAGCTTGCGCACGGTGTCGTGGATGGCGGCGGCGGCGTCGGAGCAACGTGCACGTGCACGAGGCGGTGGCCGTGTCAGTGGAGTTGGGTTCGAGTGCGTGTGAGTTTTTTCTCAAAGCAGCGTTCGAGTTGTGTTGGGTGTGGCTTGTGTGTGTGCTCGAGATTTTTGCGCTGTAGCTCGTGTAGGGGTTTGAGAAGAAGTGTGCTTTCCAGTGTTTTGTTTTTGGGTTAGCTGAAGTTTAACCAAGAAGAAAGGTAAGGGAGGAGATGGGGGTTTGGGTATTGTGTTGTTTTGAGTTTTGGTCGGGACAAACAAGAAGGAAAATGATGTTGAAATTTTTTCTAACCTGTTTAAATTTCAAATTGTTTAAGTTTAAACTTTAAAATAATTTATTTCGACTACTTTATGAAAATGTTAAAATATTTTTAATTCAAAGTATTTCATATTTTGTTAATTGAAGTTCAAATGATTTTACATCTTTTAAATTTAACTTTTAAAAAGGGTAATTAGCTTTTAACAAATTGAAAATGTTTTAAATATGTAATAGTTTTTATTAACTAATGAAATTGTTTGGTTTTGAAAATTTATTAAGTTTTGAAATTAAAGTTTACTTTAATTAATAAATTAATTAAGGTTAAAATTAATTAATAATTTTAGACTAATTAATTTATTAAGATTTAATTAATTAATTATGGTTTAATAATTTGATATTAAGGATTAATTGCTTAGTGTAATTAAATAATGTGATTAGTTTAGGTTAATTAATTGGATTAATTAATTTAAATAATCACTTGATGTCGGGATTGAGTATAATTACTCAATGAGATTTATAAAGTGAAATTACTAGTGAAGTAATTAGTAATGGTAATTACAGGGTGGAATTAATTGAAGATTGAAAGTAGTTTTGGATTAATTGTATGGTATAATTAGTTTGAGGAATAATTACTTAGCTGAAGTAATGAATAATTAATTACTTAGTGTAATTAATTTAAGAATTGACTTATAGAGTTATGGGAAGTTAATTAAGTGATGTAATTAATTAGGAGTAATTAATTGCAGTATGAGATTAATCAAGGCGATTAATAAATATAATTAATTAAAGATTAGGTATAATTACTTAAGGTAATTAATGAGGTATAATTACTTAGTGAAGTAATCAGTGGATAATTACCGGATGTAGTTAATTTAATGAAATTACTTGAGAAATAGAAATTAAAGGATAATTACTTGATGGAAGAAATTAAGTAATGATTACTCAGTGTAATTGAAGGATTAATTGATATTATTAATCAAGGAGTTGGTTTAATTAATGAAGTAATTAAGGAAAGTTAATTTTTGATTGTGATTAATCAAGATTGATCAATAAATGTAATTAAGTTAAAGGTTAATTATTATTTGAGATTTAAGAATAATTAACTAATGAAGGTAATTAGGGGATCATTAATTAATTTAATTAATTGGAGTGATCAATCTTGCTTATTAATGATTGAGTGATGATGGATGTCTTGAATTGGGAGATATCTATGATATGAATTGTTTGTGGTATGATTATGTTGAATGGACGATGATAATGTGGTTATCAATCTATTATGAATTGCTGTGTAAAGGTGTTATCTGACAATTAAAGTTGAATTGTATTAAATCGGATAACTTGGGTTTAGATGGCATTGGATTCGAAGAGACCGAAGTCGGGTATTTAGTTAATACCCGAAGCCACTTCGATTCTTTATAAATTTATATGTGGAAATCAATGTGCTGGTTTGGAATAATTTAAGTGTATTGGACCATTTAATCTAAGTTTTGACACTTAGAAATTGATGTGTGATATGAGTAATGTATTTAACGACTTGTGAACTTGTAAATTGACATAAGTTACCCCGAGTTCATATCAGTTATATGCTTTAGTATTCATGTTAGATGGGTTTATTCACGCTGGTTTCCAGCCTAACCCGGGTGTTACTTTGATGTAATGCTCGGGTCAGATCGAGTATTACAGATTTTTAGGTAAGGACGTTCTGGAGCTTAGGAGGCGAGCTGGATGGCAGTGATGTATGGAGTGTTTCCTCCCGTGTATATTATTGTTCTTTATCTAGGACATGTTGTTTAAAACTGTCCAGTGTTGTGAAATTGTTGTAACTCTGATGTATAAATGTATAAGTGAATTGATACAGTTCTTCTTTGTAGAATTATTATTTAGGTGATATTATATTTTATCCGCTGCGAATGTGAGATTCTGAGTTCGATTTTTCTGTTTCTTCTTCTTTCTCTTTCTTCTTTTCACTAACCATCTGGAATTTTCGAGATCAGAATTTCCGGGTCGTTACACAAAAACATTTCAGCAGGTCTTTAGGTCCTTTAGAACTACCCTAAAAGGACATCACATCCTTGGGACGAGTAGCATGGAGCTCGAACTACTCCAAAAAAATTCTTAGCTAATTCATCAAAAGTTGAAATGGACTTCAATAGGATCCAAATGAACCACAATAATGCAACTCCATCCAAAAAAAATGGAGAAATGCCTACATTAGACCACATCCATCGCCCTGGCACATCCATGTGCCATCCTTCCTATTGTACGATGACATAGAGGGCATTTTAAACCTCTGGGATATTCTTCCTTTAAGATATTCTCTGTCAATAGAGTTTTGCTAGGCACCGAATCCCACTCTTTATTTTTCCTCCATAAATTTTCATTAACCAGTCACCTTATCATAGCACCAATATACTCCACACTAGCTTGATGATCAAAAAATGACTACCGAGAGAATCTTAAGTGTTTGACTCTGTAAATGATCTTGATTTGCTCGATGACATCTAGGATCTCCTGCCTTTGAGAAATCTAGTCCTCCAGATCCTTTTTATGCTTAGCTGACACTATGGCGGTCATTTGAGCACCAAAATCCTACACTCCAGCAATCAATCTAGCATCGTTGCTAGTGTCTTGCAAATCATCTTCGCTATTCCAAATTGACCATATCAAGTTGTTGCATCCGACGATCGACCACATTCCTATCGATACCAACCTAATTCCCGTCGATACCAATATATCCAACTCTGGCCAAAATATGGCCACTTACTCTAACCAGTCTCCATGATGTTCCAATAATCTTCATTTTCATCTTTCGATTCCCGTCTCTCCTATGTTGATTAGAGAAAGAGGAACTCTCATCTTTAGAACTTACCAGTAATGCATGCTTGTGGATTTTTCTTTGCCTTTGAGATAGCAAGGTGATGCTAGCATCTATCTTCTTAAGAATTGCCTTCTGGCTGTCTCCCAGTCTCTAATTTAGCTCTACCATTATTTTATTGAACTTGATTCTCGACAACATCTCTGGCACAGCTGAGTGCTTTTATGCCCCATTTAGTGGTTGAATAGTTTCTTTGTTTTGGAGGAAGGTATCATCTCTGTCACCTGCAACTGCTGCAGATCTACATGATCTCATAGGGGCCATTAGTTCAACAATTAACAACAAGAAACTCAAGATCTAACTTCTGGACACTCTAATCCTAAATAAATGCAAGGTCTACCTAAAGCACCAAAAATGTAGGGCCAAAAAGTGACACAACACCCCAATAGAAGAGAGTAGATCTAAATAGTAATAACAGTAAAGACATGAATTTTTATGGTAGTTTGGAAAATTCTATGACCTATGTCCACTTTAGTCTTATTGTAGATAGTTTTATCACAAGTACAAAGGCTATACAATTCGTTTTCAAGTTTTGAAAAGTAAGAGTAAGCCTCTAGATGACAAGATCCGAGTAGAGATAGAAGATGAAGAAGAGAATGACCAAAAGTCATTTCAGTATTGGTATAGGCTTGCTATTTATTGGAGAATAGCCTACCAGAGTTGCTAGATTGCTGAAGGCCAGGTAGGATCCATATCCATGAGAATATGGCGAAAGATAAAGTCTTACCATAGCACAAAACCAATCGGTACCAACATGAATCATGCCAGTACTAAGAGATTTTTCTTTGTGCAACCCTTCACTTCATCTTACATATTCAATCTTCGAGCTTCAATGGCTTTTGGACATGGAGAATCTTTAAGTGTCGAAAGGTTTGGCTTCATCCAATACTCATCCTTTTTTGCATAGCTTTGGAGTTACTCTCCTACTTCTTTAGATAAGGGCCTTGAGACAACCACTTTATAGTCCTACCACCTTATGAGAACTTAATTTCCCAAAGTAGCACAATGAAAACCGCTCAGTACGAAGTCCTTTTTTCAACTACTCGATACCAAGTTCTTTGCTTAGTTACTTTAGGATTTCAAACTTTTGAAGTTTCGTTCTAAGGCCATCTTGAGCTCACCCCTAAGTTCTTGAACCATTTCGTCCTCATTCCGACATCCAATATTGCTTGAAGGTTGCTTAATTTAGATGCTGGATGGCAATGATAATGCATAAACATGTGCATAACTATACACATATAGATATTGGGATTTATATCTATTCGGTATACATATATAAATCATACTTACATATGCATATTGTAATTTCATATTAATATCAAGAATATAAATATCTCAATGTGTGCATGTAACATCCTGGAATTTTTATCAATATCAATTTAATAATCTGTATTAAAATTAAATTGATATTAGTATTTTTGTTAATAATAATTCAATTTGATTTAATAATCTTCTTCAATAATTATTTAATTGGTTTTTTTATCTTTTAAAAGTAATAAATTGGTTTCTATTTATAATATAAATATATATTTCATATTTTAAATAGATTAGCATTGTTTTAAATTTAATAAATAAAGTATATTTTCTTATTCCAATATTTTTTAGTAATTTGGAAAATTAGTTTTTATTTAATATATTAGCTTTTCAAAGTTATAAAATAAATGATCTTGGTCTAAATTAATAAATGAATCATCATTTAAAATTCTAATATATATATATATATATATTAATAATTTGGAGATTTTGATTTTAATTTAATATTAAGTTTTCAAAGCTATTTAATAAATAAATATATGATTTTAAAATTGATAAGAAAAAATATATTTAAATGTTTAAAATAATTTTGGCTTGAGTTTTAAATTTAAAATGAATAAACAAAAAGTTTTATAGCTTAATAAAATAAGTAATTTATTAATTAAGGCATAATTTCTTTTATCATTATTTTAATTTAATAATGGGATATTTTTTTAAAAATAATATTAATAGTATATGGCTTTAGAAATAGATTCTTAATAAAATAGCATTTGTATTTCAAATTTAATTTATATCTATAACTTGATTTTTAAATATTAGATTTTGAATTTGATTTGTATTTAAAATCCAGATTATAGATTTTTGATTATTTTAATTTTTATATGTATAAGCTTTATTTTAAGTATAGTTTGTTTTTATTCCTTTTGTAAATTTATATACATATTTAAATTCTAACTAATTAATCAATTAAGCTTAATATATATATACATACATACATATATATATATATATATATATATATTAACTTATGAATTAAATACTAATCACTTTAAAGGGACAAGTGTTGATCTCTTAAGGCCCAATTAAACAAATGTTCAAAGATTAACCATTCAATTTGACAAATGTACAAGTGGCACATTTTGTTTCAAATTTTCTTTTATTTAATAAATCTGAAAATAACCTATATAAGAATACATTCATTCATTCCCATTCGTTTTTTCTCATTTCCTAAATCAAAAGAAAAACTTCAAACACCTCTTCAAAAATCAAAACTGCATATTCAAAAATCCCTGTTCAAATCAAATTTGCATCTTCAAAACCCTGCATGTTCAAACCCAGAAATCATGTTCGATAATCAAAACTCCTCATTTCTTTCCAAATCAGTAACTCCTCTTTAAAAATCTATGGCCAGTATTCTCAAAACCCTGCACAAACCTTCACAAATTCCTCATTATCAAAAAGGCCTGCATTCTTTTTATAAAATCTGGAAAAGATGGATTCTGCATGCCACCTGCAATCAAAAAGCAGTTTTTTTAGATCAAGCAAAAAGTATCTGCATTCTTATTTCTGCAATATGGTATTTGGCTCTACATGCCACATGAAAGCAAAAGCAAACTTGCATTTTTAATCTACAAATTCAATAGCAACTGCATTCCTTCCTCTGGAATCATGCATGCATTTTTAATCTGCAAATTCAAAAAGCATAGCAGGGGCTCTGCTTCTTTTAAAAAAAGGGTGAGTAATTATTTTTTAAATTTAAAAATAGGTTGCATGCTAGTATTTTAAAGTGGAATAGTATTGCTTGTATTATAGGTGAATGTTGATTGTGTGCATGCTGTTTTTTTTGTATGGTCTGTTTGATTTTCCAGGCACAGTATTTTATCAAAATACTTATCTCTTAATTAAGTTTCTGATATAATGAAATTTATTAAGTAAAGTGGTTTGGTTATCTTAAGTTAATAATTAAAACTTAAGTAAGTAAAAAAAACATGATGTTGTTTGTGTAAACACAGTAAAACATTAGTGCATGTGATTTTTACCAAACATCCAAATATGTAAATTTTGCAATTCAGTTTCATAAACCTAAAGCATTAACTATAACTTGATTTTCAAATCAAGAATTAGGACTTTTAGGTATTAGATGAAGTTGCATTTGGGTTTTGAACTGATATTGAATTTCAAGAACATTCTAGTGATTTTTGAATTGGGAGGTCTTGGGTTTCTTTTGCGTGATAGGCTAGTGTTAGGTGATGCTAAGAAAAATCATTAATGGTGTTAGAATTTATCAAAGAAGGTGCAGTTTTGAAATTTATTTTTAAACCCTAGTTTGTAATTGTTTTAAGGAATCGGTCATTTTGACTTGTACAATTGACTGAGTGATATGATGTTTTAGGAATCGGTAGTTGGTGTATGGTTGAAGTTGAGGCCGGAGGGGTTGATCATCAGGTCATCAGAGCGGCGAAGACTTTTCGTTGACAGGTTTGAAGCAGAAACCTGATGGTGGTTTCCAAGTTTGAATTGGGTGGTCATTTTTAGTTTTCGCAAATGATTGTTTGATCTGATGATCGCTTTTGGTTGTTGGGTTAGTGGCTGGAGTATGGCGTTCATCGGCGATGACTGATTGTGGCCGGAGTCGCCGTGCATGTGCACGGTGATGGGAGTTACTGATGATGTTTTGGGTTGTTTGGTTGCAAGGTTAATTGTTTGTGTTGCTCGAAGTAATAGGGCGAATTACTCGGGGAAGATGGGTTCCAGACTCGAAGCATTTTGTAATGTTCTCGGGTTGTTCTGTAAACTTCAGGTTTTACAGATACCCGTGCTTCAGGTTTTTTTAATTTTTTTTTAAAAACAACCTGAAGCTTTTGAATGTTTAGGAAATTTTAAACCTGGTTACAAATTCAAGTTTGAATTTTAGAATCCAGGGTTAAATTCAAAATCTCAGTTTTAAATAAATAAATAAAAATAAAGGTAATAAGGTTTTAAACTTAAACTTGTTTAACTACTTTATTTTGGAGAGTAATTTAAACCTTTTAAATTGAAGTTTGTAAAATGCGAGCAAGATTTAAAATAAAATTTAAATCTGGAAATCTTAAATCAAATATGAACTTTAGTTTTTAAATTAGAAGAAGATTTAAATTTGAAGATTTAAACTAAATATAAATTGAAGTTATTGAAATTTTGAAATGAATTTAGTTTCAAATTTCTTATGAAATTCATTTCTAAGACAAACACTTGTTTGTCTTGAAATTTTAAAAAAGTTTTAAATTGATAAAACTTTGATTAAGTTTAAATTAATTTCATTTTAAATCTTGTATTTGAAATGAAATGTAAAAGTAATTTCAAAAGGACTTGGTTTCAAATAAATTTGTTTTTAAACCATAATTAAGAAATGTTTTATCTTAAAATTAAGTTAAGATTTATGTTTTGGAATTAATTTAATTAATAAGGTAATCAAGGAATAATTAATTAATTAATTGATTAAGGTTTAATAAATATTGATTAAGGATTATTCAATTTATAATTAAGATCATTAATTAGATTTTTAAATTAATGATTAATGAATTATTAATTAAGTAATTAAGTTTTAATCAAGGGTAATAAATTAAATAATTAAGGATTAATTAAGTGACAGTTAACTCTTAATTAATTAAATAATTAGACTTTAATTAATGGATAATTAAAGATAATTTAACTTGTGATTAATCTAAGTTAATTACTTAATAAAAATAATTAGAGAATGGTTAATGAAGGTCATTAACCAAGATTATTTAATAATTAATTAATGGGGTTAATTTTTATAATTAATTAGATTAATTAATTTAATAATAATCATTTGTGAATTGTTGAGTGCAATTACTTAATGTAGCAATTAAGAAATTAATTACTTAAGGTAATTAATTGTGTTAAATGTGATTGTTTAATTTAACTAATTAAGTTTAATTAATTTTAAACACTTAATGTTTTAATGATAATTACTTAATGTAATTGATGGATTGGAAATTACTTAGTAAAGTAATTGATTGATAATTACAGGTTGTAATTAATTGAAGATGTTTAAGAATGAAGTAATTTGGAGTATTATTACTTGAGAATTAATCAAGGGATTAATTAAGAAATTAATTAAGGAATAATTAATTTGTTTTAATAAAGTAATTAAGTTAGTTAATTACTGAATATGGTTAATCAAGAAGGATTAATAATTATGGGTCAATTACTTAAGGTAATTAAATTAGGAAGATAAATAATTAAATATAATTAAGGATCATTAATTAATACAATTAATGATGTAATTAAAGATGATTAGTTATGATTAATTAATCAATGATAAGTAATTAATGGTAATTAATTAATTAATGTAATTAATTAAGGATTTATGTAATTAATTACAATTAATTAATTGAAGTAATTAAATGTTAATTACTGTTTTTGGTTGAGAATAATTAATTTGTGAAATTGAATAAAGATAATTACTTGAATGTAATTAAAGGATAATTAATCGAGGGTGATTAATTAAGGTGATTAATTTTGAATGATTAATTAATTGATTGTAATCAATTAAATGATTGAGTAAGCAAGATTTATATTGGTGAAGTAATTAATTTAAATTATTTTAAATTAATTAAAGATGAAGTAATTAATTCAATCCACTTTAAATTAATTGGAGATGATTAATTTAATTCATTTTAAATTAATTATATTGTGATGAAATAAATCATTGCTTATATATGAATGGATGACATTGATTGTCTTGGATGCTTTATGATCTCAGAAATGAGATAAGTAATGTTGTGTGGTATGAATTCTTGGTTGCATTGTGATGATAACATAGATCATCTATTGTGATGGTGATATATGGATTATCTATTTTGATATTGATAATGTGGATTACCTGTTATTTGATAATGTTGATTATCAATTGTGATTTATGAGTTATCTATCTGTGTGTATATAGATAATTGAATTGTTTTAGACTTTAAAACAACTTGGACCTAAAAGACACGCTTTGGATTTCGATGTGATCGGGATCGGCTTTCCATATTTGGATATCCGAAAACCACATCGATTCAAATTTACGATAGGTCGTGAATCTTATGTGAAGAGTGAAGAATCGAGGTGTAAGGACTATTCGTTAGTATAACTCTAGGGGTGATTCCGTGATGAGTTTGACGGAAATAGTACTTACAGGCTCGAGATGGTGATTCAGAGTGCAAGGGTTATCGTCGTTAACTCTGAGGGTGATTCCAAAATGAGTGTAACGAGATAATGCCTTCGGTTTCGTTCGAACCCGGAACGAACTTGTATGGATTGAATGCTTTCAGAACATCGTCAGGTGGACGATGAGCATTCTAAGTGATTTGTTCACTAAAGGTAATCGTAGCCTCAAGCCTCATCAACCGGGAATGGCTAAAATAGGGGAGGTGCAGCAAGGCTAAGTGGGTCACGCCCAAGTAGGACGAGATTTTCCCTTGTCTAGAGGTCCCATTTATTTCGGCTGTATGGACGGTTGTGAGCTCCAACTGTCGGGGTTGACTTGTTCGGGACTGTCCAGTAAGGGATGGTTCCGGCCTTGTGTTGCAGGAGCTGGCGTACTCCTCGGTACGGTGATTTAGGCCACGTACTGTGACGGGCGGTACCCCAGTTGCCCTGCCATTGTATGGAATCCAAAATCCAATAAGTACCAACGGTTTTGATTGTATTACCCACTTTTGTGGCTAGTAGCTGGAATTTAATAGATGTAACAATTTCGATTATTTCATATTTACTTGAAAACCCTAGACCTATTATAATATCACCGGATTTCCTATCAAATGTTTTGGTTAGCGTAAGGTAAAAACTTTTCCATGTTTATGTGTGGGAAGTCTTACGTGATACCTTTTTTTCAAAAGGTTTTTAAAAGTTAAGCAACCTTAACCTGTTACTCACACCAGACCCATGTCTGACCCGGAGTTTATCTTCTGTTTTCTTAAACTCTTGGGTACTCAAATTTTTACGAGCAGCTAAGGGATTTAGGTTAGCTTTGACGATTTGTGGAGGGGCAATGGAGCATGAGGCTTCTACGTGTAGATATATAGTATTCCGCTGTGTAGATTTCTCTGAGTAGATTCTTGTACCGTATTGAGTTGTATAACTAGACAGGTGACTATAACTGTCTAGTATGTGATGAATGATCTATGTAACTCCGATAATGGTTGTAAAACTATGTAATATTTATGTTATTAATATAATTTATTCATTCCGCTGTTTAGATTATGATGTTGTTTCTTCTTTCTTTTCTTTCTTTTCTCTTTTCTATCCCTTTCTTTCTTATTAATGATGCGTCATTCAGCGGAGATGGATGGTGGGTTATTATAGTGGTATCGTAGCATTAGGTTGTGTGAATACCTAGGCTCTGTAGTGGTGTCTATCTTGAGAGAGCATATTTGTAATATTTATACATACATATATATATATATATATTTATTTATTTCTACCTATCTGTCAGGTTACCCGTTTAGGTTTTCCAATATAAGTTATAAAGGTAGATGGGATAGTGGTGTGTGTAACACAACTATCCTTGGTTGGAGTTTAATGTTTGAGGTTGGAAGTGTATTTGTCGAGACTGTAGACCTAATACCGTCTTGAGTAAATTTTGTAGTGATGAAGGATTTCATCGATCTCTAAAGGAAACCTGTTGAGGTTCGGAGTCTATCTTTGAGGTTGGATGAGTAGAGTTTGGATCTGTTAATTGGCAGAAGAAGTTGGGAAGTGTATCTGCTTTTCTTTTCCGGATAGGAGAAGTTGTTGTCTTCTGATGTTTAAGGAGTAGGGTTTGATTTTGTTTGACCTTGAGGAGATCATTCTGTTAAGTTGATTTGTCTAGTTTGTTCTAGAAGCATCGGCGAAGGATGAGCTGATCAGTAAGGTTGTAGGCAGCCCAGGATCGTCTGGAGAGTTTTGTGGATTTGAAACAGAGGAATTTGTATTCCGGAATCGGAGATTTGACTTTGGATAAGTTTTCTCCGATCGTAAAGGAGCTATAAGATTGAGTAAGGCCAGAAAGCTAGCTCTGAAGAGTTTTGTATCTTTTCTGTGTTCTTGTGAGAATAAGTGATTGATCTACAGGATGGAACTGCCAGTTTGGATAACTGGGATTCGATGAGTTTTACGTATCTCTGAGGGAGTACGTGTATGATCTATCTCTGGTGGTGCAACAAGCAGTTCTGGAGTTTTGGTTATTGAGTCAGACTCGTCTGTAGTCTGATATCTTGTCTAGTGTTATAGATATAGATGAATAGAAGCTTTGTAGCTTCATAGTATTGATTGTTTGATTTCTATAGAGCGAGTATCCCAGTATATATACATACACCTAGGGAAACTCAAAGAAATTCTATCCAGAATTTTGTCTGGCTAGTGAGATTTGTTTGATTGGATAAATTGGTTGTTTTGGTAGTTAGCATATGTTTGATATATGCTTGTGTTTTAAAATTAAATCTTTAGTGAGATTATTAAATTACCTTTGTTTTAAATTTCGGGGACGAAATTCTTTTAAGGGGGGAGGATTGTAACATCCCAGAATTTTTAACAATATCAATTTAATAATCTGTATTAAAATTAAATTGATATTGATATTTTTGTTAATAATAATTCAATTCGATTTAATAATCTTCTTCAATAATTATTTAATTGGTTATTTTATCTTTTAAAAATAATAAATTGGTTTCTATTTATAATATAAATATATATTTCATATTTTAAATAGATTAGCATTGTTTAAATTTAATAAATAAAGTATATTTTCTTATTCCAATATTTTTTGGTAATTTGGAAAATTAGTTTTTATTTAATATATTAGCTTTTTAAAGTTATAAAATAAATGATCTTGGTTTAAATCAATAAATGAATCATGATTTAAAATTCTAATATATATATTAATAATTTGGAGATTTTGATTTTAATTTAATATTAAGTTTTCAAAGCTATTTAATAAATAAATATATGATTTTAAAATTGATAAGAAAAAATATTTAAATGTTTAAAATAATTTTGGCTTGAGTTTTAAATTTAAAATGAATAAACAAAAAGGTTTATAGCTTAATAAAATAAGTAATTTATTAATTAAGACATAATTTCTTTTCTCATTATTTTAATTTGATAATGAGATATTTTTTTTAAAATAATATTGATAGTATATTGTTTTACAAATAGATTCTTAATAAAAATAGCATTTGTATTACAAATTTAATTTATATCTATAACTTGATGTTTAAATATTAGATTTTGAATTTGATTTGAATTTAAAATCCAAATTATAGATTTTTGATTGTTTTAATTTTTATATGTAAAAGCTTTATTTTAAATATAGTTTGTTTTTATTTCATTTGTAAATTTATATACATATTTAAATTCTAATTAATTAGTCAATTAAGCTTAATATATATATTAACTTATGAATTAAATACTAATCACTTTAAAGGGACAAGTGTTGATCTCTTAAGCCTAATTAAATAAATGTTCAAAGGTTAACCATTCAATTTGACAAATGTAGAATTTTTTTTACAAATGGCACATTTTGTTTTAAATTTTCTTTTATATAATAAATCTGAAAATAACCTATATAAGAATACATTCATTCATTCCCATTCTTTTTTTCTCATTTCCTAAATCAAAAGAAAAACTTCAAAACACCTCTTCAAAAATCAAAACTGCATATTCAAAAATCCCTGTTCAAGTCAAATTTGCATCTTCAAAACCCTGCATGTTCAAACCCAGAAATCATGTTTAATAATCAAAACTCCTCATTTCTTTCCAAATCAGTAACTCCTCTTTAGAAATCTATGGCCTGTATTCTCAAAACCCTGCACAAACCTTCACATATTCCTCATTATCAAAAAGGCCTGCATTCTTTTTATAAAATCTGGAAATGATGGATTCTGCATGCCACCTGCAACCAAAAAGCAGTTTTTTTTAGATCAAGCAAAAAGCATCTGCATTCTTATTTCTGCAATATGGTATTTGGCTTTGCATGCCACCTGAAAGCAAAAGCAAACTTGCGTTTTTAATCTGCAAATTCAATAGCAACTGCATTCCTTCCTCTGGAATCATGCTTGCATTTTTAATCTCCAAATTCAACAAGCATAACAGGGGCTCTGCTTCTTTTAAAAAAAAGGGTGAGTAACTTTTTTTTAAATTTAAAAATAGGTTGCATGCTAGTATTTTAAAGTGGAATAGTATTGCTTGTATTATAGGTGAATGTTGATTGTGTGCATGCTGTTTTTTTGTATGGTATGTTATGTTTTGATTTTCCAGGAACAGTATTTTATCAAAATACTTATCTCTTAATTAAGTTTCTGATATGATGAAATTTATTAAGTAAAGTGGTTTGGTTATCTTAAGTTAATAATTAAAACTTAAGTAAGTAAAAAAACAAGATGTTGTCTGTGTAAACACAGTAAAACATCAGTGCATGTGATTTTTACCAAAAATCCAAATATGTAAATTTTGTAATTCAGTTTCATAAATCTAAAGCATTAACTATAACTTGATTTTTAAATCAAGAATTAGGACTTTTAGGTATTAGATGAAGTTGCATTTGGGTTTTGAACTGATATTGAATTTCAAGCAAATTCTAGTGATTTTTGAATTGGGAGGTCTTAGGTTTCTTCTGGGTGATAGGGTAGTGTTAGGTGATGCTAAGAAAAATCATTAATGGTGTTAGAATTTATCAGAGAAGGTGCAGTTTTGAAATTTATTTTTAGACCCTAGTTTGTAATTTTTTTAAGGAATCGGTCATTTTGACTTGTACAATTGACCGAGTGATATGATGTTTTGGGAATCGATAGTTGGTGTGTGGTTGAAGTTGAGGCCGGAGGGGTTGAACATCAGGTGATCAGAGCGGCGAAGACTTGCCGTTGACAGGTTTGAAGCAGAAACCTGATGGTGGTTTCTAGGTTTGAATTGGATGGTCGTTTTTAGTTTTCGCAAATGATTGTTTGATCTGATGATCGCTTTTGGTTGTTGGGTTAGTGGCTAGAGTATGGCGTTCATCGGCAATGACTGATTGTGGTCGGAGTCGCCGTGCATGTGCACGGTGATGGGAGTTACTGATGATGTTTTGGGTTGTTTGGTTGCAGGGGTAATTGTTTGTGTTGCTCAAAGTAATAGGGCGAATGGCTCGGGGAAGAGGGGTTCCAGACTTGAAGCATTTTGTAATGTTCTCGGGTTGTTCTGTAAACTTCAGGTTTTACAGAAACCCGTGTTTCAGGTTTTTTAAATTTTTTTTTTAAAAACAACCTGAAGCTTTTGAATGTTTAGGAAATTTTAAACCTGGTTACAAATTCAAGTTTGAATTTTAGAATCCAAGGTTAAATTCAAAATCCCAGTTTTAAATAAATAAATAAAAATAAAGGTAATAAGGTTTTAAACTTAAACTTGTTTAACTACTTTATTTTGGGAAGTAATTTAAACCTTTTAAATTGAAGTTTGTAAAATGTGAGCAAGATTTAAAATAAAATTTAAATCTGGAAATCTTAAATCAAATATGAACTTCAGTTTTTAAATTAGAAGAAGATTTAAATTTGAAGATTTAAACTAAATATAAATTGAAGTTATTGAAATTTTGAAGTGAATTTAGTTTCAAATTTCTTATGAAATTCATTTCTAAGACAAACACTTGTTTGTCTTGAAATTTTAAAAAATTTCTAAATTGGTTAAACTTTGATTAATTTTAAATTAATTTCATTTTAAACCTTGTATTTGAAATGAAATTTAAAAGTAATTTCAAAAGTACTTTGTTTCAAATAAATTTGTTTTTAAACCATAATTAAGAAATGTTTTATCTTAAAATTAAGTTAAGATTTATGTTTTGAAATTAATTTAATTAATAAGGTAATTAAGGAATAATTAATTAATTTATATAATTAATTGATTAAGGTTTAATAAATATTGATTAAGGATTAATCAATTAATAATTAAGATCATTAGTTAGATTTTTAAATTAATGATTAATGAACTATTAATTAAGTAATTAAGTTTTAATCAAGGTTAATAAATTAAATAATTAAGGATTAATTAAGTTACAGTTAACTCTTAATTAATTAAATAATTAGACTTTAATTAATGGATAATTAAAGATAATTTAATTTGTGATTAATCTAAGTTAATTACTTAATAAAAATAATTAAAGAATGGTTAATGAAGGTCATTAACCAAGATTATTCAATAATTAATTAATGGGGTTAATTTTTATAATTAATTAGATTAGTTAATTTAATAATAATCATTTGTAAATTGTTGAGTGTAATTACTTAATGAAGTAATTAAGAAATTAATTACTTAAGGTAATTAATTGTGCTAAATGTGATTGTTTAATTTAATTAATTAAGTTTAATTAATTTTAAACAGTTGATGTTTTAATGATAATTACTTAATGTAATTGATGGATTGGAAATTACTTAGTAAAGTAATTGATTGATAATTACAGGTTGTAATTAATTGAAGATGTTTAAGAATGAAGTAATTTGGAGTATTATTACTTAAGAATTAATCAAGGGATTAATTAAGGAATTAATTAAGGAATAATTAATTTGTTTTAATAAAGTAATTAAGTTAGTTAATCACTGAATATGGTTAATCAAGAAGGATTAATAATTATGGGTCAATTACTTAAGGTAATTAAATTAGGAAGATAAATAATTAAATATAATTAAGGATCATTAATTAATACAATTAATGATGTAATTAAAGATGATTAGTTATGATTAATTAATCAATGATAAGTAATTAATGGTAATTAATTAATTAATGTAATTAATTAAGGATTTATGTAATTAATTACAATTAATTAATTGAAGTAATTAAATGTTAATTACTATTTTTGGTTGAGAATAATTAATTTGTGAAATTGATTAAAGATAATTACTTGAATGTAATTAAAGGATAATTAATCGAGGGTGATTAATTAAGGTGATTAATTTTGAATGATTAATTAATTGACTGTAATCAATTAAATGATTGAGTAAGCAAGATTTATATTGGTGAAGTAATTAATTTAACTTATTTTGAATTAATTAAAGATGAAGTAATTAATTTAATCCACTTTAAATTAATTGGAGATAATTAATTTAATTCAATTTAAATTAATTATATTGTGATGAAATAAATCATTGCTTATATATGAATGGATGACATTGATTGTCTTGGATGCTTTGTGATCTCAGAAATGAGATAAGTAATGTTGTGTGGTATGGATGCTTGGTTGCATTGTGATGATAACATAGATTATCTATTGTGATGGTGATATATGGATTATCTATTTTGATATTGATAATGTGGATTACCTGTTATTTGATAATGTTGATTATCAATTGTGATTTGTGAGTTATCTATCTTTGTGTACATAGATAATTGAATTGTTTTAAACTTTAAAACAACTTGGACCTAAAAGACACGCTTTGGATTTCGATGAGACCGGGGTGGCTTTTCATATTTGGATATCCGAAAACCACATTGATCCAAATTTACGATAGGTCGTGAATCTTATGTGAAGAGTGAAGACTCGAGGTGTAAGGACTATTCGTCAGTATAACTCTGGGGTGATTCCGTGATGAGTTTGACGGAAATAATACTTATAGGGTCGAGATGGTGATTTAGAGTGCAAGGGTTATCGTCGTCAACTCTGAGGGTGATTCCAAAATGAGTGTAACGAGATAATGCCTTCGGTTTCGTTCGAACCCGGAACGAACTTGTATGGATTGAATGCTTTAAGAACATCGTCAGGTGGACGATGAGCATTCTAAGTGATGTGTTCACTAAAGGTAATCGTAGCCTCAAGCCTCGTCAACCGGGAATGGCTAAAACAAGGGAGGTGCAGCAAGGCTAAGTGGGTCATGCCCAAGTAGGACGAGATTTCCCCCTGTCTAGAGGTCCCTTTTATTTCGGCTGTGTGGACGGTTGTGAGCTCCAACCGTCGGGGTTGTCTTGTTCGGAACTGTCCAGTAAGGGATGGTTCCGGCCTTGTGTTGCAGGGGAGCGGGCGTACTCCTCGGTACAGTGATCTAGGCTACGTACTGTGACGGACAGTACCCCAGTAGCCCTGCCATTGTATGGAATCCAAAATCCAACAAGTGCCAACGGTTTTGATTGTATTACCCACTTTTGTGGCTAGTAGATGGAATTTAATAGATGTAACAATTCCGGCTATTTCATATTTACTTGAAAACCCTATTCCTATTATAATATCATCGAATTTCCTATCAAATGTTTTGGTTAGCGTAAGGTAAAAACTTTTGCATGTTTATGTGTTGGAAGTCTTACGTGATACCTTTCTTTTCAGAAGGTTTTTAAAAGTTAAGAAACCTTAACCTGTTACTCACACCATACCCATGTCTGACCCGAAGTTTATCTTCTGTTTTCTTAAACTCTTGGGTACTCAAATTTTTACGAGTAGCCAAGGGATTCAGGTTAGCTTTGACGATTTGTGGAGGAGCAATGGAGCAGGAGGCTTCTGCGTGTAGATATATAGTATTCCGCTGGGTAGATTTCTCTCAATAGATTCTTGTACTGTATTGAGTTGTATAACTAGACAGGTGATTATAACTGTCTAGTATGTGATGAATGATCTGTGTAACTCCGATAATGGTTGTAAAACTATGTAATATTTATGTTATTAATATAATTTATTTGTTCCGTTGTTTAGATTCTGATGTTGTTTCTTCTTTCTCTTCTTTCTTTTCTCTTTTCTATCCCTTTCTTTCTTATTAATGATGTGTCATTCAGTGGAGATGGATGGCGGGTCATTATAGTGTATGTGTGTTTATATATATAGTTTAGACATATTTATGTGTATATTATGTATTGCCATATATTTATTTGTATAATTTTGAAAATAAATCTATGTATTACATTAGATGTGAAGGTTTAGTAATTAAATAGAGATGGAAAGCATTGGCTACCTTCTGCATTTACAATCTCCTAATTAAAACAAGATCTAAATTCTAAGAGAAAATAGAAATATGATTCCTTAAATATCCATATGCAAAATTGTTTGACATTTGAAAATATTGCATACAATTCAAAAACCAAATCACTTTCAAATAATATTATAATTAACATAATTTCAACTATTAAGAATTTCATGTTGATCTGTATCAAACATTAAATAAATTCTAAATAGAACAAGGTATTGAATTAGGCATCAAATATTTCAAATCATATATTATATATATATATATATAACAATAACAACAATAATAATAATTATAGCACAACTTAACATGACATTTATATTAAATTTGTATAAATGTTTGTATGTCTTAAATATATGTATAAAATTCTTTTGACTAAAATAAAACCTTTTTAATTTTAATTTTAAAACTAGGTCTAAATAAATCTGAATCTAATCTTACAAAGTATAATGTTCAAATCTAAACATCAATATTATACATGTATATTCTTTTTTTATTTGTAATTATTGCATATTCAATTTAAAATATGTCAATACCTACAATCAAGTTTAAACATTTGGAAAATTACACAAATAAGTGTTTTATAATACTAATTTTTTTGGGGTAGGTAACAAATTAAATTTAAGAGATGAATGATTACTTCACTTGATCTAGCCCATTATAACACCTTTATTCGTGGATTGCTTCCTAGACTTCTTGAATCAACACTCAATCTTGCAAGAATCTAATAAATCACATTGCTTTTATTTGGTTTGATGTTCCTTTTGTTTTGGTATATTTAATTTCTATCTGGGGATAATATTAGAATGCGAAGGCCATGGATGGAGCAAGAAGGCAAAAGATAAAATTGAAATGAGAGAGAATAATGGTTTATGAAAAGAATAAAAACCTTTCTCATTATCTTTTTATAAAATCCTTTTCTAATTTCCAACTAATTCTCGATTAAGCTTAGCCGTATCCATGCCCCATTCTCTCCTTGTATGGCTGACCGACACTTGCTTCAGCACGTATAACGACCCGAAATTTTCGATCCCGAAAATTCCAGATAGTTAGGGAAAGAAGAAAGAGATAGAAGAAAAAGAAGAAACAGAAACACCAAAATTTCACATTCGTAACGGATAAAATATAATAACAAATAATAACAGTTATACAAATGAAAACTATACTTATCAGATTACACTTTAATACATCAGAGCTACACAAATACACAAACACTGGACAGATACAGCATGTCCCAAATAACTACAATATATCTTAGCGGATACACTCCATACGTTTCTGCCATCTTAGCTCGCCTCCTGAGCTCTTGAACATCCTTATCTAAAAATCTGTAATACTCGGTCTGACCTGAGCATTACATCAAAGTAACACCCGGGTCAGGCTGAAAACCAGCATGAGTAAACCCATCTAACAAGAAATACAACAACATAAAGTTATTTAAGACCTGGGTAACTCATACCTTACTACGAGTTCTTAACTTACCATAGTCAATGCATATTATATAATCATATCTAAGTATTATTACTTAGATTAAATGACCAAGCTTACATTATAATTCCATTCCAGCCTAATTATTACATGTCGAATCCATAAAGAATTATTGCATATTACAAATCGAAGTGGTTTCGAGTATTTACTGATACCCGACCCCGGTCTCTTCGAATCCAATATCATCTTAGAAACAAAACTCTTAAGTTTTAGCAATTCCATTTATACCAGGATTACATACTTACATTGCCATTCGTCACAGATAGACAAACCATATTATCTCAGTTCAACCCAAACATAACATATCACCTATCATCACAAATCACTTATCAGAAATAACAAATAATCCAATGCATACCATATCATTCAATCATTCAAAAGCAAGAATAATTTGTCACACCATTTCTAATTAATTAAATTAATTTCTTCGATCACTTTATTTTCTACAATCCTGCTCACTGAATCATTAATTAATTACAACCCATTAATTAATCATCCTTTAGTTATCCATTAATTATCCATAATTACTTCCATTAAGTAATTATCCATTGGTTAATTATCCTCGACTAATTAACCTTTAATTATTAATTAATTTATTCTTTAATTACAAGTAAAATTAATTAATCCATAGCAAATTTATCCTTTAATTACTTATATTAAGTAATTATCGTTTAATTAATTAATTCCTAATTAATTAATTGGTAATTCTCAATCATAGATTAATTAATCGCTTAATTATAAATAAATTAATCCTTCATCGGTAATTAATTGATCTCCTTTTATTAATTACTTCATTAATTCAATTAATCTATAACTTCCCAAAATCTTAATTAAATTCCAGATAAACTATTAACCTTAATAATTACTTAATTAACACCTAAATTTTAAACGCTTTATCTTTTAATCAAATATAAAAACATTTGTTATATAAAGAATTAGATTTGAAAGATAGTTATCATTTTAAGTCTTTAAAACTTGCTTGGAAATCTTTGTCTTAAAATTTTTCTTTGCATTGCTTTAAAAACTTGTTTTAAAACATTTAATAAAATACCTGGGACCAAGTCCAGTCATTAATAATATAACTCGAGCCAGAACCCATCCCTTCCGATCTATCTCTTAATTACTAAAAACTTAATTCCTTAATCTGTGAAGCAGACCCGAGCTGATCCCTGAAACAACTTCGAGTCAATCACTACCCAACTCGATGCCAAACAAACTTCTACCCGAGCTCCACCATCACAGTAACCCCCCTGATAACTCTGATATCTCGTGCACATTCACGGTGCCTCGCCGCTTTTCGATCAACTTTACCATCGCCTAAAAGTCGACGATGACCTATTCAACCCTTCCGACCACCCAACTCGATGCGCCGACAATCAAATTGAGGTATGGAGCTCTTTTTGGAACTCAAAACCCCTCTGGAAAAATCCCCAGCACCGTCGCTTCCTATCCCAGATGCCTTATGATCACGTCCATCGCTTCGCCACTCATCTGTGCTTCGTTTCCCATGACTGCGATCGAGTCCGGCACAATGACGACACCTTTCTGACCACGAACCCAACATCGACCCAATACCCAGCTAAAACCCTACCTCGTTGATCTACCACCGCCGCGGCGAATGATAACCACCTTTAGCATTTTTGTCGTGATCTCCACCCTCCCTGCTTGCTTCAGTTCTGACCTTGAGACCCTTAACCTCGCCGATCACTAGAGAATGATTGAAATCCGATATGCGTTCATCTCTCGTTATCTCTTAATTTAAACACCTAAAAATCATGATTATTTTTCTAAAAATCCTAGTTTTCGAAATCGAAACTGATTATACACCTGAATCAACATTTATTATGTTGGGATTCTGACATGTATTCGAGTTCTACCGTTCTTCTTCCATTTTTTTTAAAACTAGCTTCAGACTTAATCTTGGAAATATTTTTAAACTTGATCTTGATGTAACAAACATATTTTGTTTATATATTAAAGTGTAAAGAATATTAGATGAAGGCAGTTAAATTTTGAATCCTATTGCAACCTGGAAGATGAAGAACAGAACAAAATGCTGAAGCACATACATAAACACAATCCTATTTCAAGAATTTCCACATGCATCTAATTTTAAACTGTTTCAAACTTTAGTTTACTCACTTCTTTTGTTTGAACAGAGAGAGTCTGGAAATTCTTTTTTTTTCTTTTTATTCTCTGGGAGTAAAGAACAGAGCAAATTCACTGATGCTCATACATGCTCTCAGATATATTCATATATATGCACAAGGAATCATATAAAACACTCAAGCTAAAAAAAAAATTCTTTTTACAATTTGCATAAATTTTTACTACATGCAGCAAAATCCTAAACACACGCAGAACCCCTTTTTCTTTTTAAACAAAATTTGTTTATTCTCCTGGCTATACTATGATTTGATAGAAAATTCTAAAATTTTGCTTAAACTTTTTAAAAATTTAGTTTACTCATAGAAATATCATTTATATACCCAGGCAACACATCCATTCACTCATGTAAGTAATAATCAAAACATTTCTGTAATCAAATCTTGCATGCATCTAGTTATAAAGTAGAATTTGGTTTTCAGGAGGGTAGATATACTCACCTATTTTGTTTGAACAGAGCAGGTTTTGAAGCAGTTCAAACTTTGAAAACTTGGACTCTTAAACTTTTTTTTATCTGGCACTTTGATTTGCTACTGATCTAAGATGCTTGAAACTGTAACTTGATGATATTACTTGAAAACTTGTAAACTGAATGCTTTAGATCTGAACTGGAACTTGTTGAGTTGCTCCTGCTTCTAATCTGAAGCTTGAAATGATTTGCTTGATTTAATTTCTGGTTTGAAATGTTTATAGGCTTCAGTTTAGTTTTTGTTGTTTTGAAAGATTAATGAATTTTTTTTCATGTTTGAAGTTTACAGATTTTTATTTTCCTTTATTTTGTAGACTTTTGTTTTTTTGAAGATATGTGATAGAAGTAAATGAAAGAGAAGGAGTATATATATAATCTAATTTTATCATCTTTCTAAAATAAAAGAGAAATGGAATAAAACTTGACACTTGTAAAAATTTTACATTACAAATGTTACATTTGTTAATTCCTATGTTAAATGATTTGCATTTGTTAATTTATATGCATATTTATTATTTTTATTATTTTTTAACACTTGTGATTTTATTTTATTAAGACGTTTTTAATATATACTTATACTATTTAATATTACATTTCAATTTAATTTTGTATTAAAAATAAGTATCTTAAGTGTATGAATATTTAAACTATCTCTTTATTAATCCATATTATTTTTTCTAAAAAAGAAAAAGATATAATATCCCAGTTATACACTTAAAAGTAATTATACAAGCTTAATATATCCTTTATAAAATCCTTTAAACACAATGATATAAAACCAATCTTATACTGATACAAATCATATATACATATTATATACCTTTTTTATCCAATTTTTTAAAGATTATTTACATTTGAATTTCAAATCCCAATTCTCTTTAAAATCTACCTATATACATATCCAAATATATTCTAATTATAAAAGTTTTATTTATTTAGTCAAACTAAATCAGTATTTTAATAAAGGTAAAAATAGCTAATTACAAATTTCAGGTGACAAAAATCTGGGTTATCACATTCCTTCCCCCTTTGAATCTTTTCATCCTCAAAAAGGAACGGAGCCAGAATTATTAAAATACTTATTATTAGAAAAATTATTCTTTTTGAATATTTTTAAAACACTTTAAAATCTATATAATATTGCCAAAATAGTTTTATAAAAATATCATTTCATAACTCCATGTTTTAACAAGTCCATCCTCGTTCTCATAGAAATTCGGTCATACGTTGACTAGGTATAGGATTGAAAATCCATAAGTACTTGGTAAACTCCATTTCGACACCCAGTGAAAATATTTGGAAAATAATTTTATTGAAAATATAGAAAACATTTTTGGAAAAAGAGGAATATCTTTGGTGAGAATGCTTTGGAAATCATCACCCCCATCCATGGTCGCAGTTACATCCTGTGTTACGTTGCCATCGCAGCAAAAGTCCATGTAACTGTAGGCACTCCACGCCCTTCGATTACGCTATGGAACCCGCCATAGATCTCAGTTACATTTCAGGGTTACGTTGCCATCACAGTAAAAGTCCATGTCACTGTAGGCATCAGCGCCCTTGATTTTCGCTGATAAAAATGAAACTTCTCCACTCCCACATAGGTCGTAGTCTATCAATGTAAAATCAAACGTAGACTGTTGGCTCTCAGCGGCACACATGACTTTCGCTATGTCACTATAGGTCGCAGTCTACCGATATAAAATCAAACGTAGACTGTTGGCTCTCAGCGGCACACACGACTTTCGCTATGGTCTGCAGTAGATCGTAGTGACATCGAGTCAAACTATCGTTATAACATAATTCAAATGCCTTTGTAGGCATCAGTGCCCTCGACTTTCACTACACACTACTCATAATCCTTAGGAACTAGTTTTGTCCGAACTACTCACAGGATCAACTTTAGAACCCTCCCTTTAGGGTTCAAGGCAGTACCACCATGTGGCACTCCTGAGAAGTTCATTTCAAGGGAGCGCCTTTTTCTCCAGAGCTATTTTCAAAACAATTTATACTATACACATATCTTCCAAATCATACACCTAGTATGAATCCTACATAAATCTCTATTCTCAAAATCGATTATCCCAAAATCGATAATTCTCAAATTAGGCTTCCCAAATTTCAATATTGATTTTTCCCAAAAATAAAAAGCCTTTCCAAAGTCCATAGGTTCTAAAAACCTTTCCCAAAATCCTCATAAGATCCTTTATATATTATATATATGTATGTATATGTATGTATATAATTTTTTTTAAAAACTTTGGATCATTTCAAACTTGTATAAAACTCCTTTTATACTTCAAATATTTTCAAAACCCTCTCTTCTGGCTATAGATTCAACAAGGGAAGTTTTATCATATATATAATAAAGATACATAACTTTGTTTATTCCAAATCAAATATTCAAATTTGATTACTCTTTTATAAAGATATTAACCATATTACTTCCATTTCAAAAACCATTTTACAATTGTTATCCACAAATTTTCAATATCAATTTCATTCAAATTCGTATGATGTACACATATCATCCGTATGCTATACCAATCTGATCGCTCACTCGATCACACAATTTCACTTCCAAACCAGTATCGTCCACCCGACTTCCTAGTGCGGACTCAGATCTGGTTACTTGATCAGAAACCGTCATGCTCCTTACATAGCCTAACTATGGTAGAGAATATCCAGAATCAATCAACAATCCATATCCAGGTCAGCCGTCAAAAATCGAGTGAAAAATCCCAACTCGAATCGACATACTATCTCGAAATGTGCTCGAATCTGGATCAAATCACTATGCGAATAGAATAACATATGTACACCCTATGTATTTATCATTATTGGTTATTAGCCAAATCAATCTCCTTTTTTATTCACATTTCCTTTAATTCCTATTCACTTATTCACATTTTCTCCCAATATCCCTTTTGATTAACACTTCAACTCTTATCTCAAATGGGTATTTACTCATAAACAGTTTGCACTCTGACCAGCTTATATTTAGAAAATAGCTTGAAAAGTTAAAAATAGATAAGTAGTTGAAAAATAATTATTAATTTGTAAAATAACTGTAAAATAGTTAAGTAACTATAAAATAGTTGGAAAATAGTCAAATAGTTATAGAAATTTTCAATAATTGCAAAATGGTTGTAAAATAGTAATTAGTTATAAAGTAGTTGAAAAACAGTAATTAATTTATAAAACAGTTGAAAAATTGTTAAATAGTTCCAGAAATAATTGTAAAATAAGTAGAAGATGGTTTGGTTTTAAAAAGAAAGATTGTATAGTAAGTAGCTTGGAAAAAATAGATTTATAATAAAATAATTTATTTTGAAAATAGTCCAGAGCCAAACTGTTCAATTGCCAATCTCCATCCCCATCAATTCAATTTAAATTTCCACTTCCATTTAAATTGACTCAATTTCGATTTAAATGGCTTCAATTTCCATTGAAATTGATTTAACCCCAATTTAAGTTGAATTAACCTCAGTTTCTTTCCAAATTCAAATCGAATTCCATTTGAATTTTAAACCTGTTCAACTTTAATCACATTTCCAAATTATTCAAATCAATTTAGACTAATTTCAAATTGGACCCACCTCAAATTTCACATCATTTCAAATCAATCCAATTCAAATTTTCCATTTGAGTTTTTAAATATACATCCTCAATCACAATTCCAGTTAATTCAAATCAAATTCAATTTGAACCAATTCAATTCAAATTTCAAATTTAAACCATACCGAATTATATAAATTCGAGTTAGATTTTAAATGTTGATTTAATCCTTTAAATCAAATCAACCTATATCTTTAAATTATTTAATTCTGAATCCAAATTCCATTTCATCTTAATAACGGATATATTACCACAGCCCATTTCTTCATTCATTTAAACAAATCTAATTTCAACTTCAAGATTATTAATAACAACAGGATGGTATCATTCGAATTATTTTAAAACATCCTTCCATTTCCAATTTCCAGATCTCAAACCCATTTTGAGATCACACAAACTCCTAATTCAAATGAACCATTTAACTTCCAAGTTAAATCCCAATTTTCATCTTGAATTTCCAAATCAGGTTGTTCATTCAAACTTATTTAACTTCTTCTAAGTTAAATTCAATTTAATCCCATTAATCCCACTCTAAATTTGAATTCTCCATTTCAAATTCCAAATTTCTATCACTTAAAAGTTCAAAAACTTATTTAACTTCACATTTCTGGAAAAAAGACAAAAATCATCACTTAAGAGTTTATTTTCAAATCATCTTTGATATTATGTATATCCACACATATACTTATTTACTTCTTGGCCCACCAAGCAAAATCTTAAAATTTAAATCACCTTTGGTTTTAATTCAAAACAAATTTATTTTAAAGCTTTCAAACAACTTCTTATCTTAAAATAAGATTATATTCAAAATAGTCTGAATAATATTATTTATTATTTCCTTTATCACTTTGAAACAATTTTCAAATTCTGGAAGCAGATTTAAAACTTCACAATTTAGATCATCTTCAATTCCAATTTATAAGTCATACTTCCCTAAATGTTTTATTTCCCTAAAACATTTCATTTTTGCTTAATCATTAACAAACATTTCATCATTTTAGGATAATAACCAAGGTTATTACAACTGGAAACCAGTTCACTATTATCTTATTCTGAAAACTCTTCCCCAAATTCAGGATTTTAATTCCAATTTGGTTGTATTTCTATTACCACTTAATTCTCATTATTCAATTTCAAATAATTTAACAACCAATTACCTTAATATTTATTTAGAAAGAAATATTGCTTTATATGTCAAAATATATTCTTATATAAAATCATTTTCCTTTAAAATCATTTAAAATCTTTATATAAGAAAATACCAAGTACGCTCTCATATATATACACTCAACTCAATTCTAGGGTACAATTGATCCTATCCTTAATGAGTAACCCACCAGAGCCAAGATTCTCGTTTAACCTTCTGCTCTAATACCAAATGTAACGACCCGGAATTTTCGATCCCGAAAATTTCGTATAGTTCGGGAAAGAAGAAAGAGATAGAAGAAAAAGAAGAAACAGAAACACCAACATTTCACATTCGCAGCGGATAAAATATAATAACAAATAATAACAGTTATACAAAGGAAAACCGTACTTATCAGTTTACACTTTAATACATCAGAGTTACACAAATAAACAAACACTGGACAGATACAATATGTCCCAGATAACTACCACATATCTTAGCGGATACGCTCCATACGTTTCTGCCATCCAGCTCGCCTCCTGAGCTCTCGAACGTCCTTACCTGAAAATCCGTAATACTAGGTTTGACCCGAGCATTACATCAAAGTAACACCCCGGTCAGGCTGGAAACCAGCGTGAGTAAACCCATCTAATAAGAAATACAACATCATAAAATTATTTAAGACCTGGGTAACTCGCACCTTACTACGAGTTCTTAACTTACTGTAGTCAATGCACATCATATAATCATATCTAAGTATTATTACTTAAATTAAATGAACAAGTTTACATTATAATTCCTTTCCAGCCTAATAATTACATGGCCGAATCCATAAAGAATTATTGCATATTACAAATCGAAGTGGTTTTGGGTATTTACTGATACCCGACCAGTGACGACCCGGAATTTTCGAGCATTTAAAATCGGAATATTTAATTGATTTTAAATATTCTATAGAGTAATTTTAACTTGAATTACGAATATCAATTTATCTGCTGATTTAATTATTGAATTTAAATAATTTGAAATTGGATAAAATATGAAATCTGAGATTTTAAGCCTACTAAAAATAATTTGAAGGCTTATAAAATTTGTATTGATAATACCGAGGATAATAGAAGTTGTAAAATTAAATTTAACAGTGATTTGTTCAGTTTTGAAATTTATATCGTTTAAATTGAATTTAAAAATAATCTTTCGAGGCACAGTCTCGGAATTTGACGAAATCAGTTCCTTTGAATCCATAATATTATATTATTATCGATTTTAATTTTCGTAGCGTTCGGAGTTACCATTTGATCGTACAACCAGTAAATGCATAGAAAAATTAATTAACTTTAATTTACATGGTCAAACCTTTTCATAGAAGTCACACTCCTCTAGCTTCTAGCGCAAGCTTCTTTCCCCCTCTTCAGATTCATTTCCACTTAAGTAAATTGGTCGAAGCCTCATCTTCAAAATCGTAATCAAAACGCTCAGTTTAAAAATGGCCGAGCCTTTCAAAATTGTTTTCGCATCTTCAAAAAAAAATGGCCGAATCGTGGAAGCCTCCTCAGATCATCGTGCCGACATCTTCTCGTTCGAATCGCGGCGTGTGCTCTGCCGTAGCGCCTAGGGTTTTGGGAGGATCAAACTCAAGTTCGATCGAGAGGCGGTCGTTGGCAAAAGGGGAAAAGTTGTTCAACCTCACTGCTGTTCTTTGTCGATCGAGGCGATGTATGGGGGTTCGCGAGCTCGCCGATGCGTGGGAGGGTTGCTTTTGTCTTTGTGTGGACGTCGCGACTTCGATCTGGGATTCGGAGGCGATTTTGTGGCGTCGCGATTTGCGATGGTCGGTGTTTGGGATTTGGGCTGTAGGCCGTAGCTTCGTGCAGTCAAGGCGAAAGAGGTCACGTGCGTGAATGGCATATCGACTCGCGATTTAGGGTTTCGATTGTATGAGCTTTGGTTGCGGTTGATGATCGTGACGGTTGGAGTCACGATGGTCAACAATGAGGTATAATTTCTTATTCGATTTAAATATCGAAAGTTTGTGAGTGAAAATAAAATAAAATAAAATAAAATAGTATTTGATTTTTGATTCACACATATTTTTCACCTCCAGGTTTAAGACAAAGGCTTCTAATAATCTGTGGGTGTTAATTGCAATAGGATTTTAAATGTTTGAAGATTTTATAAATTATATAGTATATGTAGTTTGAAAACAGGAAATAATAATAAAATAAGATCTATTTAAGTTTTTAAATTATATATATATATATAGTTTATGTATTTTAAATAATAATAGGAATAAATAAATCTGCATAGGTCTATAGTAACAAGATAGTTTTGGTTTAATATATATGTTAAAAGGGAATTGTATATTTTATTAAACTTTATAAATGCATATATGTGGACGTATATAATTTCAAAGCAGAATATATATAGATAAAGATTTTAAGGGAATTTTTAGTTTAAAATTAAATCATCTGTAAATTAAATAAATTGTTCAATTTATTTGGATATTAATAAATTATATAAATTGTTTATTTAAGGTCAAACATCAGAGAATCCAAGGCAATATTGAAATGGACTGCAAAACGATTAAGGTGAGTTAATCTCACTCGGTTGAATTTAAATTTAAATGATCAAAGTTAAATAATTGGTTGAATGGATGAATTGATTGAGGTGCTATAGTTTGGTATATTTTGGAATTGGTAGTTTATATTGTGCTAACGTCTGTGGATGCAGGAAAAACAGGTTGGAGGGATCCAAGTAGACCCCTCAACATTTATTTAAATTATTTAATATTCTCTGCTGTGAATATTGAATTCTATGATGAGTTATATTGGAATATTGAATGTTATGGTTGATTGGATATATTTGGGTATAATGAATTACCAAAAATATATAAATTGGATTTAGGAAAGAAAATAAAAGAAATGAATTTGTAAGTAAAATAATTATAGGAAACTTGAATAAAATTAATAATTGAATTGAAAAGAAATAGAAGTAATATGAAATAATAATAAATAAATTCGAGTATGAAAGGAATTTTGAATAAACCGAATTTAATGAATTGTAAACTTAAGTTATATAAATTAAAGGAATAAAGAATTATTTTAAAATTCAAAGTTTATATTTATTTAAAAGGATTAAGAAGTAATTTGAGAAATCAAAAATTGGTATTCTCAGTTAAAAATATTTTATATCATAATTAAGAAATAAAATTTGAAATTAATAGATTTTGAAGTAAAAGGGAGTAAATTGGAAATCAATTTGGAAATTGATTCAAGTGTTTGAAATTGAAAATTTAAAGAAGATTGTAAAGAGAAGTATATTTCTTTGGATAGCCAAGTACGTTCAAAGTTAATTTTTAAATATAAGTAAAAGCTTTAAAGTTGTTTTTAAAAAGCATGTTTTAGAAAATTTATTATTCTAATCTTTTAAATTCTAAAGTAAATGTTTTCAAATCTATTATTGTAGTAATTATTTAAAATGGTAACTTAGTGTTTTGTTTTAAAGAGTGAGAACCTAGTTTATATTTTATAAGGTAACCTTATTTTTAACTATTCATATAGTATGTATTTTTAGCCAATTACTGAAGTAGTCTTAACTTAAATGTTTTAATGTAAATTCCAAAGTAAATGTTTTGTTTAATCTATTCTCGTCATAATTATTTAAAGGATGATTTGGTATTTTGTTTAAGGAAGAAAATCTAGTTATATTTATAAGGTAAACTTATTTTAATTATTTCTAAAGCATTATTTTAAATTAAGTACTAAAGTAAAATTTTCTAAATTAAACGTTAAAAATATTTTACAATAAAGTGATTTAAAATTATTTTAAAAATCTAAAATCTTATGCTTGGTGATTCCGGTGGAAATAGAAAATACTTGGAATTTATTCTGAGAAAGGAAGACAGTTTGAAAAATGTTTTAAAAAAGGGGTTTGAAAAGTGAAAATATATCTTGCAAATCTATTTTGAGATAAATAAATAATTTGGAAAATTATTTATTGTTGGATGGTTGTTTGTGAATTTAAATTGATAGTTAAATCACCGACTATCAATATTGGCCAAATACGTTGATCGTTTCGAAGAGACCGGGATCGAGATTTATTTCTCGAAAAACCACTTCGATCATGTTTGTACGTTTCATGGAAACGAGTTGGATTCGAAGATGGAGCAGTGAAGTGCAAGGGCTAGTCGCTACTAATCCTGAGGATATTTCCAAAATGGATGTAGTAGGAATAGTGCCTTCGGTTCCGTTCGAACCCGGGACAGACTTGTATGGATGAATGCTTTCGTAAACATTGTCAGGTGGACGATGGGCATTCTAAGGGATATGTCCTAAAAAGGTAACGCTTAGCCTTAAGCCTCATCAAATGGGAATGACTGAAAATCAGGGGTTATGCAGCAAGGCTAGGTGGGTAGCACCCAAGCAGGGTGAGGTCGTCCCTGCCTAAATGTCCCTTTTTATTTCGGCTTAGTGGGCGGTTGATGATCCCAACCGTGGGGTGATCTCACTGGGATTATCCAGTAAGGGGTAGTCCCGGTCTTGTATTGCAGGGGAGCGGGCGTACTCCTCGGTACCCCAGTGCCTAGTCATTAGTTGGAAATCCATTCTCCCTACGAGCCTTGTACGAGTTTTGTTTGTATTACCCACTCTGTGGCTAGTAGCTGGAATTTAATGAATGTAACAATTTCGGCTATTTTATAAGTATTTGTAAAGAGACCCTATTATAATATCATAGGATTTCTATAAAAAGTTGTTTTAGCTATCGTAAGGTAAAAACCCGACATGTTTATTTGTGGCGTGGTCTTACGAGATGCTTTTGTTTTTCAAAGGATTTTGAAACTTTAATAATCAATTGGGTGTGATTTTATCACGCTGGTATTCCAGACTGAATCGGGTGTTATTTAACTATAATGCTCGGGTCAGACCAAGTGTTATGAGATACATGATTTGATGCTATGGAGCTCAGGAGACGAGCTAGATGACGATACGTATATCCGTACTTGTTTTGTATATATATTCCGCGTGTTGATTAGCTGTATATCCAGATGTATGATATTGATGTTGAGCTATGATTGATGTACTCTGATGATGTAATATATAAACAGAGATATTTGACTTTTGAGTAAAGATCATTTATTATCTATTATATTTTATTCCGCTGCGATGGTTAGATTCTATTGTTGTTTTCTATTTTCTTCTTCTGCCTCTTCTTCTTTAACCCAAATGATTCGTATTTCTGTACAACTTGAGTTGATTTAAGTAGAATAGTGTTGATTCAAGGCGTACGGATTTGCGGGTCGTTACATTTGGTATCAGAGCATAGGTTGGTGATAACCTTGGCTCTGGTGGGAACTACTCATTTCAAATAGAGCCCGTCGTACTCTAAACTGAGTTTGAGCGTATTAATAGATATGAGCATGTATTTTTTAGTGAATATAAATTGTTTTAATATTGTGTTGATTTGTTTGTTGATTGGCCTATGAACCTTCGTCGGCACAGTCTATACAACTGTATCGAAGGGGTTTCTAAACACTTGAATAGAACAATCGACACGGTATTGTTTTAAATGTGGGTAAATGAAATAATTTTACCCAAAAATATATTTTGATATAAAGAAAAGTTTTTGTAAATTATTTTAGCTAATATATGGTTGCGCGGATGTTAGGAAGAATAATATTAAAGTATTATCATTGTTAAGTGAAAATTTAACTAGAAATTGAAAATATAACCAAAGTTTAAGGAAATAAATTCATTATAAAATAAAATTTATAAATATGAATTATAAATGTATTTTATCAATTGAAATATAATCAAATAAGAATTTGTATGAGCATAAGCCATGCAAATGAATTATAGTAAAATTGATTTAAGCAGGATTTGGAATCTAAATCCCGGAAATTTGGAAGTATTTGAAGATAAATAATAGCACAATTGTTTTGGAGATATTTCTGAAAGCAAATTGTTTTAAAGGGATTTTGGAAGTGATATAGCATTGAAATCACTGGATTATTGGGAAATAATTCTGATGATGATGGCCACATCATCAATATTTATTTTTTAATTTCTAAGTGATGGATTGCTGCCAAAAAATTGATTTGTTAAGAAAAGCTAGTTGTTTTTGAAAATCTCAAAGGAATTTGTTGAGAATAAAACCAGGATTGGTTTGACTTTTGAGAAATGTTATTTGAGAAGTTGGAGATTCCAAAATAATTTGAAACCAAAAGACGGGTGTTTAAAAATCCTGATGAGATAGGTTGTAAGCTTATAAATTGAGATGATTTTTAAAACAGGAAGGAAATATAAGCTTTGAATGTTGGAATTTAAATTTAAAGGGAAAAGTTAAAAATGAAATTAATTTGGATTGGGGGAAATAAAAATTTAACTGGATTGAAATAAATTAGATAGGCTGAAAATAATATCCAGTTGTATTCAAATTAGGTTGAAATCGAATTGGGTTAAATAAGTCCGAGTTAAAACAAAATTGAATTGGAATAAGAATTCAATTGACTTATTAAATGGAATTAGATTCTTACCTGAATAAATGGAAAATAAGTGGGATAAGGATTGGAATTGGAATAAATAAACCAGAATAACTTATAAAAGAATCAAAATTAAAAATCCATAGAATACATTATGCTTGGGCTATAAATAAGCATAAGGCTTGAGTTAAAAATAAAGGAAGAATATATTCAAGCCTAGAATGAATGGAAATGTGTAAAATAATAAGTTGTGACTTATAAAATTGAAAGTGGAATACAAAATCCAAAATAATATTGTTTGATGAATTGAAAAATAAAACAAAAATCCAAACTTGAATTATAAAATAAATTGAACGTAAGAAATTTAAATGCAGTGATATTTGGAATTAAAAATTAAGTATTGAACTATAAATAGGGAGAACTAATTTGTTAATAAGTTGGTTAATGAAATGTATAAATGGAACCTATTGTAGTTTAGTAAAGCTGAATTATGAGTTAATAATGAAGTTTGAAAATAAAACTCAAGTTATAAAATTAAATTCGATTTAAATTGTTGGTGAAGTAAATGAAATTGAATTGTGAGTTCATAAAATTGGATGGTAAATTAAAAGAGAATGGTGGAATCAGAACTTGAGTTATAAATAAAAATTTAACTTGAAGTGTTAACAAATTAAATATAATTGGGAATGTATCGAATAAAAATGAAATTGTATTAAAAGAGTAATAGTTTGAATTGCAAATAAAATCCAATTATGTGGAAATAAATTGGATACGGCCTTGTAGTCAATTGAATAAGTTGAATCTGAAAGTTAAATTTTATAATAACTAATCAAATGAAATTGCAGATTTAAAATGAGATTTGATTGAGATAGAATTAAGTTGAATAGAAAAGAAAATTTTACTCGTAAGATGAAATGAGCTTAAGTATAAATTGAAGTAAATTAACTTAAGCTAATAGATGGAGGATAATTGAATTTAATTCAACTTAAACTAAGTTTAATGATATTGGATTGGTCTTAAATCAAGTGAAAATAAATTTGAAAATAAAATTTGGTAAGTTATAGATAATATTTAATGGAATGAAAATTCTTAAATAAATAATTGTAAAACATTTAAATTGTTAAAGAATTGAAATAACTTGGAGACAATATGAACAATTGAATGCTTTCAAGTTTAATAGAATGGTTTTAAATGAAATGCAAATGAATGGGTTGTGAATAAAATTGAAATGGAATGTGTCGAGCTAAATAAATGGTTGTGTATGAATTAAAATAAAAAGGAAATTTAATTGGTAATAACGATGAACCTAAGTTGTTAATGGTTTTGAATGAACTAGTTTGGTTAGTAAAATGAAATGCAAGTGAATGGATTCGAATTTAAAATGTAATGAAAATGAGAATATATGGATTGTGAATAATTAAAAAATATAATAATAATAATAATGATGAAATTCAAATATTTGGAGTTGAAAATAAATTGAATTCATATGGAAATGAAAGAATCAATTTGAATAGAAATAGAATAAACTAAAGTGGTAAAGTAGGAATAAATATAAGAAGCATATAAAATGCTTTTACTAATTTAAAAGGGAATAGTGAATCCTTAAATGAAAAATTGATGCTACTAATATAATCTAAGTCAATATTTGAATGAATAGATATTGGCATTTTTTGAGAAAGTCGATAAAGTGTTGTGGAATGTTGTGAATAGGTATTAGTGCCAAGCAGGATATGCAGGTAATATAAAGGGAAAAGAGAATTGATTTTGATTTCAGAAGATAAATTGGAATTGCTCGACAAAAAGGTATGTGTTTAAATTTTAGTATGAAATTTGATTGAGTTTTTGATATAGCCACTTGGCCTTTTGTTTTCTTTTGGGATTTGGGAGCCCGTAGAGGCCTTTTGTAGTTCTACCGAGCTAGCCGCGCAAAGGAGACGCTGGCAAAAAGTTTCGAAAATTTAGGGAGTTAGAAAAATTTTGAGAAAATTTTGATAATTCAAAATTTGGATTTAAATTAAATTTGAATATTTGAATAAGTAAAGTTATTTGGAAACTAAAGAAAAGTTTGGGAAGTTAGTAAGAAAGATGGTGGGTCTTTAATATAAAAAGATAGTTGATAAGATGTTGAATTGTTAGAAACTGTTTGGATTTGAGGAAAATAATAAACGGGTATTGGACCATTCTTCCTAACTAGTAATTTCGAGGACGAAATTCTTTTAAGGGGGGAGGAATGTGACGACTCGGAATTTTCGAGCATTTAAATCAGAATATTAATTGATTTTAAATATTCTATAGAGTAATTTTAACTTGAATTACGAATATCAATTTATTTGCTGATTTAATTATTGAATTTAAATAATTTGAAATTGGATAAAATATGAAATCTGATATTTTATGCCTATTAAAAATAATTTGAAGCTTATAAAATTTGTATTGATAATACTGAGGATAATAGAAGTTGTAAAATTAAATTTAACAGTGATTTGTTCAGTTTTGAAATTTATATCTTTTAAATTGAATTTCAAAATAATATTTCGAGGCACAGTCTCGAAATTCGACGAAATCTGTTCCATTGAATCCGTAATATTATATTATTATCGGATTTCAATTTTCGCAGCGTTCGGAGTTACCGTTTGATCGTACAACCAGTAAATGCATAGAAAAATTAATTAACTTTAATTTACATGGTCAAACCTTTTCATAGAAGCCACACTCCTCTAGCTTCTAGCGCAAGCTTCTTTCCCCCTCTTCAGAATCATTTCCACTTAAGTAAATTGGCCGAAGCCTCATCTTCAAAATCGTAATCGAAACCCTCAGTTTAAAAATGGCCGAGCCTTTCAAAATTGTTTTCGCATCTTCTAAAAAAATGGCTGAATCATGGAAGCCTCCTCGGATCATCGTGCCGACATCTTCTCGTTCGAATCGCGGCGTGTGCTCGGCCGTAGCGCCTAGGATTTTAGGAGGATCGAACTCAAGTTCGATCGAGAGGCGATCGTTGTCAAAAGGGGCGAAGTTGTTCAACCTCACCGCTGTTCGTTGTCGATCGAGGCGATGTATAGGGTGTTCACGAGCTCGCCAATGCGTGGGAGGGTTGCGGTTGTCTTCGCGTGGACGTCGCGACTTCGATCTGGGATTCGGAGGCGATTTTGTGGCGTCGCGATTTGCGATGGTCGGTGTTTGGGATTTGGGCTGTAGGCCGTAGCGTTGCGTAGTCAAGGCGAAAGAGGTCGTGTGCGTGAATGGCATATCGGCTCGCGATTTAGGGTTTCGATCGTATGAGCTTTGGTCGCGGCTGGTGATCGCGAAGGTTGGAGTCGCGATGGTCAATGATGAGGTATAATTTCTTATTCGATTTAAATATCAGAAGTTTGTGAGTGAAAATAAAATAAAATAAAATAGTATTTGATTTTTGATTTACACATATTTTTCACCTACGGGTTTAAGACAGAGGCTTTTAATAATCTATGGGTGTTAATTACAAATAAGGTTGGGAAGAAATAGGATTTTAAATGTTTGAAGATTTTATAAATTATATAGTATATGTAGTTTGAAAACAGGAAATAATAATAAAATAAGATCTATTTAAGTTTTTAAATTATATATATAGTTTATGTATTTTAAATAATAATAGGAATAAATAAATCTGCATAGATCTATAGTAACAAGATAGTTTTGGTTTAATATATATGTTAAAAGGGAATTGTACATTTTATTAAACTTTATAAATGCATATATGTGGACGTATATAAGTTCAAAGCAGAATATATATAGATAAAGATTTTAAGGGAATTTTTAGTTTAAAATTAAATCATCTGTAAATTAAATAAATTGTTCAATTTATTTCAAATATCAATAAATTATATAAATTGTTTATTTAAGGTCAAGCATTAGAGAATCCAAGGCAATATTGAAATGGACTGAAAATGATTAAGGTGAGTTAATCTCACTCAGTTGAATTTAAATTTAAATTTAAATGATCAAAGTTAAATAATTGGTTGAATGGATGAATTGATTGAGGTGCTACAGTTTGGTATATTTTGGAATTGGTATTTTTTATTGAGCTAACGTCTGTGGATGCAGAGAAAATAGGTTGGAGTGATCCAAATGGACCCCTCAACATTTATTTAAATTATTTAATATTCTCTGCTGTGAATATTGATATTCTATGATGAGTTATATTGGAATATTGAATGTTATGGTTGATTGGATATATTTGGGTATAATGAATTGCCAAAAATATATAAATTGGATTTTGGAAAGAAAATAAAAGAAATGAATTTGTAAGTAAAATAATTATAGGAAATTTAAATAAAATTAAGAATTGAATTGAAAAGAAATAGAAGTAATATGAAAATAATAATAAATAAATTCGAGTATGAAAGGAATTTTGAATAAACCGAATTCAATGAATTGTAAACTTAAGTTATATAAATTAAAGGAATAAAGAATTATTTTAAAATTCAAAGTTTAAATTTATTATAACAACCCGCATATTTATCGATTTTATATTTAAATATTTTATCGTTAATCGGATATTGGTCCGAAAAGCTACTTTTTGCAAACGGTCAAATTAGGACTCGAGACCACTTCCATTGAGTTCGAAATGCCGTTTACAACTTTTTTAAGTATAAACATTGATAGGTTTGGAGTTAGTGGAATTTCACTAACTTTTCCCGTTTTGTACTTTGGGTTAGTTTAGCCTATTAAGCCCAAGTTCCAACCCCCTTCTCCTCGCTCTTCATAAATTCCTAACTAACTTGAAATTTGCATTAATGGTGAAGAAAATGGGAAATTAAAACTCTAAGCTCAAATTTAATTGCTAATCCAACATTCAACTCTAAATTCAAGTAGAAGATATTGGATTCAAGCTTTGGATTGCTTCTCCATTGGCTTCAAGCTTCATCTTCATCCATTTTAGTGAAAATGTGAGATTTTTATCTCACATTCTTGTCTATAACTATCACGGATGTTTGGGAATGATTTCCTACCAACTTTAGCATGTACATTTGCATTTGGTTTGGATTGGATTGGCGAAAAATTCCAACTTTTAGTGTTTTTGGTGAAAATCTGCCCTTAGGTCGCTCTGCCTTTGCTAGGTCGTTCGCGTGGAAAAGTCTGGGTCTTCAAATAGCTCGTTTCCGACCTAAAATGGCCTATAACGTTAGGTCGCTCGGCGCTTCGGAATTAGGTCGTGGGTCGTTGGGCTTTAGGTCGTGGGTCGCAAGCTCCTTAGGTCGTAGGTCGTTCGGTTCTAGGTCGCTGGACTCTTTATATTTTAGGTCGCTCGGTCCCTTCCTTCTTTTAGGTCGTCCGAATGTTAGGTCGCTCTGCCCTTATCCCTTTAGGTCGTGTGGCTTCGAATTCCTTAGGTCGCTAGGTCGCGACGTTTTAGGTCGCTGCACGCTATGCCTCTATAGGTCGCTCGACCTCGTTTATGACCAAAGGTCGCTCACCTCCTCTTCGTTAAGTCGCTTGGTTTAGGTCGTAGGACCCTTAGGTCGTAACACCGATAGGTCGCGTGCCTCTTTACTTCGATAGGTCGCTCGGCCTTGCCTTCCATTTTTAGGTCGCAACACTGTTAGGTCGCCTGACCTATATACCGTTAGGTCGTTGGACCTATAACCCGTAGGTCGTTAGACCGTTAACCCGTAGGTCGTTAGAAGTATTCTAACCCGTAGGTCGAACCCCGTAGCAGGGGCGTTGCCCCCGCACACCTCCTGGACCCCCCCTCCGTAGGGGATCTTATCTGAAAAACATTCAACAGAACTTGTTGAGCCGATTTCCTTGGATTTTTATCACATCTTCGTATGTGATCTTTGTGATTGATTGTTTCTACAATCGCTTCTGTGATTTGTCACTTTAAAATATAAAGGTTTCAATACTAGTAGTAAATATCAAAACTCTTTCAACAAAATGATTTCAAATCTATTTTTAATAACAAAGCTCTTTTCTTAACCCGTTTTCCAATCTATTAGTATATACAAACCTTTACCTCACTCGGATGAGAAATCTAATTAAACGGCTTAGTAAAACAAGTGGTATGAAATGCTTGCGTTTGCTTCGTCGGTTAATTCTTGGACTTGTTCGATTGAACCTCTAGTGACAATTTTATTAGTGAAGATTTACAGTATGTTCGTAAATACTTAAGTTAAGCTAGTGGTTATGGGACATGAAACTAAACTTTTATATTTACTAACTTAGTGTAATTGACACTTCTCGTTGATCATGATGATCATTTTATGATTTAGACTAGCAATTGTGCGATATCTCTTTGTTTGCAAGGTTAGACTAGACCTCATTGGTGTGATTCCGACTCACACATATCTCTTTGTCCGCAAGGTTAGTCTAGACACCATTTGTGTGATTCCACTCACACATACCTTTTTGTTGCGAGGTTAGGCTAGACACCATTTGTGTGATTCCACTCACACATACCTTTATGCTTTTTGGTTAGCCTATACCTCATCTGGGTGATTCCAACTCACCCATATGGGGTAGCTCCCTGTGGTCTTCGGACCGTCATGTGATAGGCCTCTTTCCCTTTTTCTGTGATTTCTGGATTTCTTGTATTGATTTCTGGAATTTATGTCATTGACTTGTTATGAGTACAAGTTTAGGGTATGATGCCCTCTTTGGATCTTTGAGAAGATTCATGTGATATCGATTTATCTCTTATTGATTGATCTTCTGTTGATCATCATTTGCATACTTATAGTAGTATGTCAGTATGGATATTTTATGTTTATGCCATATTTTTTATTTTATACCATGTCATCTGATATTTATAGCTAGACTGATCCGTTTATTATTTTCTTAAATAATACTCGGGTCAGACCGAGATGTTACAGGTGCTTCTGCTTGACTTCTTCCCGGGACTTGCTACTCTGACTTTTGGCTAACTATTTAGATTAGCAGTTTTTGTTGTATACACTTGAGATATAGACTCATATTTGTATTCTTTTGTATAGCACGTGTTGCTATTCTTTTGTATTATTGTGGATCTTTTTGACCACTATCTGATGTACACTTTCATGTGTTAGTTATATATTCATATCTTCTTCCGCCTTTGTGATATGGATGTCTGTGACTGATTCGTGTTATGCTTATTTCTATGTTTGTTTCCGAAGATTATTTATAGCCACCGTGTGATAAGCAATTACATGGATGGTCGCTCCTCAACAGCCTTATTCTCCGTGCTAGTTGACAGCACTACACCGTAGTGTTCTTGGCTAGCGTGGGTATAGAGGTGGGGCGTCACGTTTATTTAAAAGGAATAAGAAGTAATTTGAGAAATCAAAAATTGGTATTCTCAGTTAAAAATATTTTATATCATAACTAAGAAATAAAATCTGAAATTAATAGATTTTGAAGTAAAAGGGAGTAAATTGGAAATCAATTTGGAAATTTATTCAAGTGTTTGAAATTGAAATTTTAAAGAAGATTGTGAAGAGAAGTGTATTTCTCTGGATAGCCAAGTACGTTCAAAGTTAATTTTTAAATATAAGTAAAAGCTTTAAAGTTGTTTTTAAAAAGCATGTTTTAGAAAATTTATTATTTCTAATCTTTTACATTCTAAAGTAAATATTTTCAAATCTATTATCGTAGTAATTATTTAAAATGGTAACTTAGTGTTTTGTTTAAAGAGTGAGAACCTAGTTTATATTTTATAAAGTTTATTTTTTAACTATTCATATAGTATGTATTTTTAGCCAATTGTTGAAGTAGTCTTAACTTAAATGTTTTAAAGTAAATTCCAAAGTAAGTGTTTTGTTTAATATATTATCGTCATAATTATTTAAAGGATGATTTGGTATTTTGTTTAAGGAAAAAAATCTAGTTATATTTATAAGGTAAACTTATTTTAATTATTTCTAAAGCATTATTTTAAATTAAGTACTAACGTAAAAATTTCTAAATTAAATGTTAAACATATTTTACAATAAAGTGATTTAAAATTATTTTAAAAATCTAAAATCCTGTGCTTGGTGATTCCAGTGGAAATAGAAAATACTTGGAATTTATTCTGAGAATGGAAGACAGTTTGAAAACTGTTTTCAAAAAGGGGTTTGAAAAGTGAAAATATATCTTGCAAACCTATTTTGAGATAAATAAATAATTTGGAAAATTATTTATTGTTGGATGGTTGTTTGTGAATTTAAATTGATAGTTAAATTACCGACTATCAATATTAGCCAAATACGTTGATCGTTTCGAAGAGACCGGGATTGAGATTTATTTATTGAAAAACCACTTCGATCTGGTTTGTAAGTTTCGTGGAAACGAGTTGAATTTGAAGATGGAGCAGTGAAGTGCAAGGGCGAGTCGCTACTAATCCTGAGGATATTTCCAAAATGGATGTAGTAGGAATAGTGCCTTCGGTTCCGTTCGAACCCGGGACAGACTTGTATGGATGAATGCTTTCGTAAACATCGTCAGGTGGACGATGGGCATTCTAATGGTTATGTTCTAAAAAGGTAACGCTTAGCCTTAAGCCTCATCAAATGGGAATGACTGAAAATCAGGGGTTATGCAGCAAGGCTAGGTGGGTAGCACCCAAGCTGGGTGAGTTCATCCCTGCCTAGATGTCCCTTTTTATTTCGGCTTAGTGGACGGTTGCTGATCCCAACCGCGGGGTGATCTCACTCGGGATTATCCAGTAAGGGGTAGTCCCGGTCTTGTGTTACAGGGGAGCGGGCGTACTCCTCGGTACTGTGATCTAGGCCACGTACGGTGACAGGTGGTACCCTAGTGCCTAGTCATTAGTTGGAAATCCATTCTCCCTACGAGCCTTGTACGAGTTTTGTTTGTATTACCCACTCTGTGGCTAGTAGCTGGAATTTAATGAATGTAACAATTTCGGCTATTTTATAAGTATTTGTAAAGAGACCCTATTATAATATCATAGGATTTCTATAAAAAGTTGTTTTAGCTATCGTAAGGTAAAAACCCGACATGTTTATTTGTGGCGTGGTCTTCTGAGATGCTTTTGTTTTTCAAAGGATTTTGAAACTTTAATAATCAATTGGGTGTGATTTTCTCATGCTGGTATTCCAGACTGACTCGGGTGTTATTTAACTGTAATGCTCGGGACAGACCGAGTGTTATAGGATACAGGATTTGATGCTGTGGAGCTCAGAAGACGAGCTGGATGACGATACATATATCCGTACTTGTTATATATATATATTCCACTGTGTTGATTAGCTGTATATCCAGATGTATGGTATTCATGTTGAGCTGTGATTGATGTACTCTGATGATGTAATATATAAACAGAGATATTTGACTTTTGAGTAAAGATCATTTATTATCTATTATATTTTATTCCGCTGCGATGGTTAGATTCTGTTGTTGTTTTCTATTTTCTTCTTCTGCCTCTTCTTCTTTAACCTAAATGGTTCGTATTTCTGTACAACTTGAGTTGATTTAAGTAGAATAGTATTGATTCAAGGAGTACGGATTTGCGGGTCGTTACACGACCCGGTCTCTTCGAATCTAATATCATCTTAAAAACAAAACTGCTTAAGTTTAACAATTCCATTTATTCCCAGGATAACATACTTACATTGCCATTCGTCACAGATAGACAAACCATAATATCTCAGTTCAACCCAAACATAACATATCACCTATCATCACAAATGACTCATCAGAAATATCAAATAATCCAATGCATACCATATCATTCAATCATTCAGAAGCAAGATTAATTTATCACACCATTTCTAATTAATTAAATTAATTTCTTTGATCACTTTATTTTTTACTATCCTGCTCACTGAATCATTAATTAATTACAGCCCATTAATTAATTATCCTTTAGTTATCCATTAATTATCCATAATTACTTCCATTAAGTAATTATCCATTGGTTAGTTATCCTCAATTAGTTAACCTTTAATTATTAATTAATTCATCCATTAATTACAAGTTAAATTAGTTAATCCTTAACAAATTTATCCTTTAATTACTTATATTAAGTAATTATCATTTATGTAATTAATTCCTAATTAATTAATTGGTAATTTTCAATCATAGATTAATTAATCGCTCAATTATAAATAAATTAATCCTTCATAATTAATTAATTGATCTCCTTTTATTAATTACTTCATTAATTTACTTAATCTATAATTTCCCAAACGCTTTATCTTTTAATCAAATGTAAAAACATCTGTTATATAAAGAATTAGATTTGAGAGATAGTTAAACTAGATTCATTTTAAGTCTTTAAAACTTGCTTGGAAACTTTTGTTTTAAAATTTTGCTTCGTATTGCTTTAAAAACTTGTTTTAAAACATTTAATAAAATACCCGGAACTAAGTCTAGTCATTACTGATGTTACTCGAGCTAGTACCCATCCCTTCCGATCTATCTCTTAATTACTAAAAACTTAATTCCTTAATCTATGAAGCAGTCCCGAGCTGATCCCTGAAGCAACCTCTGAGTCAATCACTACCCAACTCGATGCTAAACAAACTTCTACTTGAGCTCCACCGTCACAGTGAACCCCCTGACACCCCTAATATCTCATGCACGTGCACGGTACCTCGCCGCTGTTCCGATCAACTTTACCATTGCCTAAAAGTTGACGATGACCTATTCAACCCTTTTGACCACCCAACTCAATGGATTATGCCAACAATCAAAATCAAGGCATGGAGCTCTTCCTGGAACTCAAAACCACTCTGGCAAAATCATCACGTCGTCGCTTCCTATCGCCAGAGGCCTTACGATCACGTCCATTGCTTCGCCACTCATCTGTGCTTTGTTTCCCATGATTGCGGTCGAGTCCGGCACGATGACGACACCTTTCTGACCACGGACCCAACATCGACCCACTACCCAGCTAAAACCCTACCACGCCGATCTACCGCTGCCACCGCGAATGATAACCACCTCTACCATTTTTACCATGATCTCCACCCTCCTTGCTTGCTTCAGTTCTGACCTTGAGACCCTTAACCTCGCCGATCACCATAGAATGTTCGAAATCCAATATACGTTCATCTCTCGTTATCTCTTAATTTAGACAACTAAAAATCATGATTAGTTTTCTAAAAATCCTAGTTTTCGAAATTGAAACTGATTATACACCTGAATCAACATTTATTATGTTAGGATTCTGACATTTATTCGAGTTCTACTATTCTTCTTTCATTTTTTTTAAAACTAGCTTCAGACTTAATCCTGGAAATATTTTTAAACTTGATACCTTGATGTAACAAACATATTTTGTTTACATATTTAGGTCTAAAGAATATTAGATGAAGGGCAATTAAATTTTGAATCCTATTACAACCTGGAAGATGAAGAACAGAACAAAATGCTGAAGCACAAACTTAAACACATATATCTATATATCGATATTCGTGTATTTATCATAAAATCATCATGCAATCATTTCTGGAAGCATTTACCACAGCCCTACTTCAAGAATTTCCATATGCATCAAATTTTAAACTGTTTAAAACTTTAGTTTACTCACTTCTTTTGTTTGAACAGAGCGAGTCTGGAAATTCTTTTTTTTTCTGGGAGTAAATAACAGAGAAAATTCACTGATGCTCATACATGCTCTCGGATATATTCATATATATATGCACAAGAAATCATATAAAACACTCAAGCAAATTTTTTCTTTTTACAATTTCCTTAAAATTTTACTGCATGCAGCAAAATCTTAAACACACTTAGAAACTCTTTTTCTTTTTAAACAAAAATTGTTTATTCTCCTGGCTATACTCTGATTTGACAGAAAATTTTGAAATTTTGCTTAAACTGTTTAATTTTTTTAGTTTACTCATAGAAGTATCATTTATATACCCAGGCATCACATCCATTCACTCATGCAAGTAATAATCGAGACATTTCTGTAATCAAATCTTGCATGCATCTAGTTATAAAGTAGAATTTGGTTTTACGGAGGGTAGATTTACTCACCTATTTTGTTTGAACAGAGCAGGTTTCGAAGCAGTTTAAACTTTGAAAACTTGGACTCTGAAACTTTTTTTATCTAGCACTTTGATTTGCTACTGATCTAAGATGCTTGAAACTGTAACTTGATATTACTTGAAAACTTGTAAACTGAATGCTTTAGATCTGAGCTGGAACTTGTTGAGTTGCTCCTGCTTCTAATTTGAAGCTTGAAATGATTTGCTTAGTTTAATTTTTGGTTGAAATATTTATAGGCTTCAGGTTGAGTTTTTGTTGTTTTGAAAGATTGATGATTTTTTTCAGGTTAGAAGTTTACAGATTTTATTTTCCTTTGTTTTGTAGACTTTTTTTTTGAAGATATGTGATAAAAGTAAATGAAAGAGAAGACGGAGTACATAATCTAATTTTACCATCTTTCTAAAATAAAAGAGAAACGGAATAAAACTTGACAGTTGTAAAAATTTTACATTACAAAGGTTACACTTGTTAATTCCTAAGTTAAATGATTTGCATTTGTTAATTTGTATGCATATTTATTATTTTTTAACACTTGTGATTTTATTTTATTAATAGGCTTTGAATATATACTTATACTATTTCAATATTACATTTCAATTTAGTTTTGTATTAAAAATAAGTATCTTAAGTGTATGAATATTTAAACTATCTATTTATTAATCCATATTATTTTTTTAAAAAAGAAAAAGATATAATATCCCAATTAAACACTTAAAGTAATTATACAAGCTTAATGTATTCTTTATAAAATCCTTTAAAGACAATGATATAAAACCAATATTATACTAATAAATCATATATACATATTATATACCTTTTTTATCCAATTTATTTTTTAAGATTATTTACATTTGAATTTCAAATTCTAATTCTCTTTAAAATTTACCTATATACATATCCAAATATTTTCTAATTATCAAATTTTTATTTATTTAATCAAACTAAATCAGTATTTTAATAGAGGAAAAAACAACTAATTACAAATTTCAGATGACAAAAATCCGGGTTATCACAATACGGGTCAACATTTCCAAAAAACCCATTAAGCCATTAACCATGTTTATAGCCCGCTTAAATACAACCTTCATTGTGCATCAATTCATTTATATATAACTTTTATATATATACCAAATAATTACTAATAACATCCAAAATTTAATAATACTAAATCTTTCTCAAACTTTAACTAATTTGATTAATCTATAACAATTTATAAGCTAATCAAATCATGTAGCTTTTTCTGGAGAATTTGCAAATGCGGTTGTGAAATTCAAAGGTATGAATTTAGTCAGTGATTAATACTGAACAATTCAATTATTAACATTCACATGCCACCTTAACTAGTGGCATGACAGTTTGGCCAAGTTTATCGCTTAGAATTCTTTTCGATAAAATCATGTTTATATTGTCTTAAGCGGCACGAATGGTGACAATAATTGACACATATTCTCTTCACCAGCACTACATCACTTTAGCATGTTGGAAATTTGGTATTGGTCGAAACTCCAGTATTATCCATATTCAATTTGATCAGTTCACTAAATTTGTTATCAACTTTTCTACTCCAGCCAGAGATTTTTTACTTTGCTTTCACTACAGGTGACCGTGATAACAAACTCATTCAACTAAGAAGATGCATTTTCTACTAAATAGTGCTTCACTTCCAATGCTTCAACTCAGACCAAACTATAGTCACTCGGTGATCACAATTCCATGACTTAACTAAAATTAAAGTGAAGTATTCACAATGAAATTCCGCAATGTTCTAAAATTGTGAGGACTATGTAACATCGCCGCACTAAGATTTTCTATTTGACTTAATTGTCATCAACTGATAGGAAAAACTAGGGCGAGTCATTCCACATTATCCAATAATTAGGAGTACTTTGCCCCTTGTGCCCTCCATATCCATGATTAATATATTACCCAACATTTATAGAGCATTACATACTCTGGTCTTAATGGATGTATTGATATCCTTTCTCGATATATTTTGATCAAGAATGTTTAAAATTAAAATGTTATTTTATTTCATGAGTAATTATTCATGATTGCAGCTATTTTCCACTACAATCACATAACATTTTATTTATGAATTTTCTTAATTAGTATAACTTAAATTAACCACTTAATTAATTATGTCCCAATATAACAAAATATGTACAGGAAAACAAACACCTTTGTTACGAACAAGATTGAATACTGATTCAGATATATGTAACAAATTATATAATTGCACATAGAGCATACCACTAACTCTTTCAACCTACTACTTGCACTTGGATCAATCATGGAATTTCATTCCTATACCTTTGATCAGTTCAGGTTGATAGAGTTAGTCCTTTAATGAATAGATCAACTACACTGTATTACTATCTGCTCTATCAGCCAATGTCTCTCCATCATTGATAAATTGCCTTTATCATATGGAACTTTCGAAGTATGTGTCTAGACGTCTTGTGAGACCCTTGTACTTTTGTGATATATATTGCTTCATTTTCCCTACAAAATAATGTTATAGGAATCTTAACATTAGGAATCACCCCTAGCCCATTTATAAAATTGTTTATATGTACTGCTATGATTGCGGTGCTATTGAAGGGACATGCTTAGCCTTTAGGCTGAATCAGCCATCTCCTCTCGTTTGGAGCGTTTCCAACTTAAAGCACTTTAATTAAGGTTTAATATGATTTAGAAATGACATCTATATTCTATAACACATATGAAGTTCGGGTTAGAATACTTCTTTTGTAACGAGTTCATTGTTACCATAAACAAGCTTTTAGCATTTCATAAATACTTGAGGCTAATTACAACTACCATTTAGCGATCTTACAAATTTGATACCTACTTAATGAATCAATTACATAAGCGAATAGGTGATATAGAAGACAACATAGCATATATGATAATACTTATTGCTGATTGAGAAAGAATCCATCTCTAATGCTCCATTTTAAACATTTTAACATAGTGCCTGTGTATGTCATCTGGAAAAATCCCAACATCCTTGCTTATATTTATAAAAATATTTTAGTACCTCTTAATGTATTCTTTCTTACAAACATACGCTTCCTTTGTATTTTGACTGATAATCAAATTATTTTATTTCTTTGTTAAAATATTTGCTCAATTCTTATGCACGTCGAGCGATATTATTGTATTAGTTCTTGAATCTTATCCAACACTTACACATACACACAATATATGTAAATATTAATAATTATATATCGGTTAGAAATGTACTCTATACCCAATTCCTTAAAGTACACCTTGAAATAAGGAGATCTGCTCTTTGAACTGATTTGCAATCCAATAGATTGTTAGTCTTTGAATCGATGATCACTGGCTATCGAATAGAACTGAATTTAATTTTATTTGAACTTGAATTAATGGAGGATGGAGGATGGAGGCGGTAGGGTTTGGCCTAATGTAGGTGTGTTTGGAGGCTTCAATGGTCTTTCAAACGGTGACAATAAAGATGTATATATAAAGGCGAATTTAGAGACAAATTAGGATCGAGATCCTCCTTTATCTCTTATCATTTCCCTTTCATCTTGCCATCCAAATCAAAGCCCTCTTGTAACATCCTGGAAAAATAAAAATAAATTATATTCAAATGTAGGAATTGGTTAAATATTTGAATTATGAATTAAATTGATTCAGTAGCCTTATTTAAGTCCTTTTAATTAATAAATAATAACGGTGAATTCATTTGTAAATTTATTTACAATAATACGTGGTTCAAATAAATGACAAGAAAATCAATTGTTAATACAACAAATTGATTTTCGGTGATGTAATTTAAAATGGACTTATAGGATTTTTCCATAATTTTTAGTTTGGAGAATATTTAAATTTTACAGCAAACGATGGTATTTTTGAAATTTCACAGAATAAGATAACTAGTATATTATTATTGTTTTGGAATCGTATCGCATTGTTGTGCACGATCGTACTTTAGTTCATGTTGTTCGTGGTTAGTATGCGAATAGAATTCTATATAGCAACGAGCCGAAAATCGCTATGTAAACCAAATCCCTACTCAAAGGCTTCTCTTTATTCTTTGATTTTTCCCTCTTCTCTCCCTTGTTCATTTTCTACTTCCTATAAATTAACATAATCAACCCATCATATTTAGAAATCAAAATCAAATAATCTACCTAACTAAAATTTGCCAAACCAGATTCTTTGAACTCAATGAGTATGTACTTCAAATCCATGTGTGTGCTGAAGTGTGTAGTAATGTTTGGCGATGATTGATGGTTAGCCAGTTTTGGAGCCGCGGAGATTTAGGCAACGGTTGGTCGATCAAAGCTTGGTGTTTGAAAATAGGTTCAAAGAGATGAAATTTGGCATCGGTAGTAGCACATTTGGCCGTGGGAAGCAATATGCGACAATAGGGTTTGGCATAGGGCTGTTTCAGTTGCTTTTCATTGTGTTGGGTTGAGTGTTCAATTTTTGGGTGAAGCTTTAACAAAGTGGAGTTGTTAGGAAGTGCTGGATCCGATTTCGTCGTTCGTAGCTTGATTTAGGGGTGAGGGAAGGTTGCATGAAAATGGGTTCATGCACGGCCTGTGCACTATGCATATCATTTGGGAAGAAGTGATTACTAGGGTAGGTGATTACATTAGTGATTAATTGGTTAATTAATTAATTAATTAATCAATCAATCTCAAATCTTGTAAACTCAATAACTTTTCCATATGAGGTTGGACTTTGACAAGGTCTTTTATGTTTAAATTATATCGATGTTATCTGCGCATTGGAGTTGGATTCATCGAATTTGAAGCTAGTTGAATTTTGAGCTAAAACCAAACATCGTTCGATTTTAGATCAACCGTAATGAGAAAGTATCAACTGGAATTTTGATGAATTAACTCAGCTCTAAATAAACTATATGATATCCATGTTGATATAGACTATTATTGAATGCTTGGATGATAATTTACATATTATTGTTTGATAGTTAGTTTGGATTTGGTCCCGCTTGGAAGCGGATGGTATAAAAAAATCATTGTTTTATGGAAACAAAAGAAAGAGGAAGTTGAAGTGTATACATAGTGAATAAATCGCTATGGAACACTTTAAAATACACATACATATATGTGATTTACAAAGGACTTTCACAGAGAGACACCAAGTGGTTTATCGCCAATATTGTTTATTTGTGTTCTTATATTGTTTGTATTGATGTTTGTTTGAAATATTTGTTACATATGGTTTGATTTGTGTAAGTGTGGTTATAACATTTATTGCTACATCGACACTTATGAGACATCATCTTCATAAATCTATGTGCTGAACTTGTGCTTGTATTTTTATGAAATAAATGTTTGGTTGCGTGTTTGGCATTTGAAAGTTGTTTAAAATATACTTGCATGTATTTTTAAGAATTTTGAAATAAAGGGTAATTTTTGTTTAAAATTTATAAAAGGAGTTATAAATTTGATTAATCATCTTCTGAGATAATTAACGTCTTTTAAATTTATAAATTATAAATTTATTTTCCTTTGAGATAATTAATGTTGTTTTAAATTTACAAAAAGATTATAAATTTGATTAATTATCTTTTGGGATAATTAATGTTGTTTTAAATTTATAAAAAGATTACAAATTTGATTGATTATCCTTGGGATAATTAATGTTGTTTTAAATATATAAAAAGATTGTACATGATATTTAATGTGGTTTTAAATTTATAAAAGAGTTATATTAATTATCTTTTGGGGTGATTAACATTGTTTATATTTATAAAAGTATTTTAAATAGATTTATTATCTTTTGGGATAATATATGTTGTTATATAGTTATTAATGATAGTTTATAAATAAGAAAATATTTAAAAAGGAATATTTAAAAATAAGGCTAAGTGTAAATTATTTGGGTTTATAGTAAACAATATTTTAATGAAATTTGTTTTTACCCCTTCTTTTTAGTACACCTAGTCACTTTAGTAAGAATATTTTAAAGTGTTTTATATGTACTTGTGATGTGACAATAAAGCACAAGTGTGAGTAAAATGTTTTAAAAAGTTTGATTCGTTTATTGAAAATATTTAGTTCAACACTTAGCACTAAACATTAAAGGAACTCTTGCTATTCTTAAAGTTAAGAATATTATCATGACAAGGTGGGAAGCAACACTGCCCTTACTTGTTCAGCTTCGGGATCGACGAATTATGATAAGAGTAGGAGATTTAATTTTCATATACGAGCATTTTTTTATTCCTGATTGTTCACTTATTGATGATCTATCTTGCTATCTTCTTTGTATTTGTTACTTCTTGATGATTTTGTTACTCATTTGGGGCATTTAAACTCTTGCAATTCTAAAAGTTGAGGATGCTGTCGAGTCAAGATAGGAAGCAATACTGCCCTAACTTGTTTAGCTTCATTGTTTACCATGGGATAGTATTAGTTTGTTTTTCGATAGTTGATTCATCGACTATCAATTTTGGTGTCCTTTTTTGTGCTTCATCAATATGACATGATTTATAGCTCGTTTTGAGCATTGGTATCCAACACCGAAGAAATAAAACCAAAGTGCGAATAGAAGCCAAGCCATATGGGTAGCACCCATCAGGGTATATTCACATCTATTTAGAGAAGTTTCGGCATGCATGCATTGATGTGAAATATTCAGATGCTCGCAAAAGTTTAACGGGCTCCAGCTTGGAAGTTCCAAAGTGTTACGCATGTGCTCTCAAGAATATTTTTTCTGGAGGTATACTTTCAGTATAGAGAGTGCACCCTCCTAGTCACGTTGGACAAATTCATTCTCCTTATTTGATTCGAACCTTGGAGTTAATACTTTCTTAATTGCATCGAGAGATGCCTTGAGCTCTTCTCTATGGTCAATTAATATTGTCCTTCCTTTAAGTTTGTATTTTGATCTTGTTCTTGTTCAACCTTTCCTTTTAGGATTTTTTTTTTCAGATTTTTTTTCTATTTCTTCATGTATGGATATTGTTCTTGTAAGGTAAGAACCCATTTCGTGTCTAGTGGCATGGTTTCGCAGAATTATTACATTTTCCCCATATTTCTTCAGTTTTCTCACGCTGGTTTTCCAAACCAATCCGGGTGTTATTTTACTGTAATGCTTAGCTTAGACTGATTTTTTCTAGGTTGTCATTAGTGGCACATGGAGCTTATGGAGTAGATGTAACACCACTAATTTTTTTTAACATTATTCAAGAGATTTAATTTAGTAAATCAAATAGAATAGTGTAAATATTAGAGGGATAATGAGATTGAGATTTGAAAAAATAATCAAAGGGCGTGCTTAATTATATAATGGACTTATAAATGGCTTATAATTAAACAAGGGTATTATGTTAATTGCTGCCTACATTTCTGTTACCCTTATATTTACGTTTTGTTTCCCATTCCCATCCATTTTTCGTTTCCACAAAAACATAAATAAGAAAGAGAATAGCCGGCCATTACTAAGGTGTAAAAAAAAGGGAAAATCAATCAAAAGCTAAGAATTAAAGCAAGGGGTTTAATCTCAATCAAATCTCAATGTCATTATCCTATTCAAGGTAAATAATAATCTAAATCATCTCTATTTTATATTACGGTCATTTGATTCTTGAATTTAAGAATAAATCCATTATAATGATGATTTTATTGATGATATGCTTAGATTTTATAACATGTTTGATTTGAACGAGATTGTTTGAATATAGTTTTATATGGTTTTACCCTTAAAACCGATTATAATGGATTTCTAATGCCATGCGAAAATTATATGTTATGTAAAACACGATTTTAGAGATGGGTTTTAATTTTTATAATTTTTCAAGCTATGAAAAACTTATTATGAATTTTCAAAGAAAAATATGAATAATTGAGTTTTGTAATTAATTTCGATTATTTTATGAAGAAGTTGGGTCTGAAATTTTTATATGTTAGATAATATACTGAAAGCGAATTTCTGTAATTTTTGGGGATTTTTCCTAAGTAATTTACTATGGAAAATAAATTATTTTAGAAGAAGGATTTTTTTAGTGGTTTTGCATAATGGAAGGGCTTAGTTGTGAGAATTATTCTTTGTTTAGATATGAAATTATTCGGCAGTTATTTTTGTCAATAGTTTGAAAAGTTATGGCAATCAATTAAATGTTTACAAATGGGTAATTTAATTATAAAGTATTTACTTTAAATAGCATTAAATTAGTCTTTACCTAGAAAAGTAGGTTCCATCTCTTTTAGAAGCACCTTTCGACCCTATGCTTCTGCCTTCAATCAGGTCGAAGCCAGCTAAGCCGAAACTAGCTAAGTTGAAACCGATACATAAGGTATCACATTGTTGGTATGTAGTGGATTGAAGAAGGGCGAAAAGCATGATATCGAAACATAGCTTTCGATGGGGTTGATACCTTCATTTTACTTCCTAAAGAAGTGATCTTGCCTGTTTTCACTAGATGCTTTAAAAGGAGTCGAAACAAATGCTTTCAAATGGGTCTTTCCAAATTTCTTTCGATAGAGGTTGCCGCTTCTTTTTTAATTAGTAGCTTTCGAATGAGTCACTTAGTTTAAAAATCAACGCTTTCATAAAGAGTAGTTTCAACCGAGTCGAAGCATTCTGCCATTCATATGCCTTTCTAAGGGATTGAAGTCATTAATGCTTTTGAAAGATAGCTTTGTTTTATACTTGTGCTAAGCCACTTCCTAAAAGCTTTCAGAAGGATTCAACGGTTTCAAAGGAAATTTCTTCAAAAGGGGTTTCAAAGCTATCTTTCAAATGTTTTACTTAAATGTTTTGATCTTTTGAAAGGATGGTGCCTAAGCCGTCTATTTTTCCCCATGTCTTTTTAATGGTTTCCAAAGAGGTACTTTCACCTGTACTCAGTTAGACCCAATAAGACATGTTTTAAATTAAACCAAATGCTTATGAAAGGGGTAAATGGTTTCGAAGATTTGCTTTTATAACTGAATAGTATTATGTTAATACATTCGAAAGGTTTCAAAAGAAAGGTTTAAAAGTGATTCAAAAGGCAGGTGCCTAGTGTTTTGAAAAGAAGATTTGAATGCTTTCGAAAAGAAGTCATCCAATGGTTTCGAAAGTAAGATTAAAGGTTTCGAAAGCCTTCATTTTCAAAGCAAAGAACCCAATCTCAATTTTTAAAGGTAAAATCCATGGCATTATAAAAGAGCTTTTAAAATGGAGTTTTTGAAGAAGTATTCCTTGTTAAAATAATAGTTTAAAGGGATTAACCATGTTTTATATGAAAATGATTTTAAGGATATTAAACCACAAATGTTGGTGATTATTATGTTAATATGTTTGCTTCTTCTCGTTTACATATTCACTTTAATATGGAGCCATAACTATAATTAGGGAAAATGGAAGAATGACTAGCTCGGTTGATCCAGTAGTGAATATAAATCGAGTTAACTCCTATATGAGTAGAATTACATCTAGGAGGTCAGATAGACCAGAAAATAGGATGCCTAACACTGATTAAAGAAGTTTTCGGATAGACAGATTCATAGTAAACCCATGAAAACTATGTTTAGAAAAATTTACTGGCAGAGGCCAATAGTTTCATAGTAAACCCATGAAAACTATGATTCGAAAGAGTATTAGTAGGGGGCAATAGGTTTGTAGTGAACCTTTGAAAATTATATTTGGATTAAGTTATTGGAAGATGTCAATAAGTTCTTAGTCAACCTATGAAAATTAGCATAAGAGGGAAGTTATTGGAGATATCAATAGGTTGCAGGGGAACCCATTAAAAAATGAAGTTATTGGCAGAGACCATAGGTCTTGGTGATCCCATGAAAACTATGATATCGGATAGGGAGTGCATAAGCATTAAATAGGTTATTAGTCAGTCCATGTAAGCTATAAGTTTAATAAAGACCCTAGAAATTAAGACGGAAATGGATAGTCAAAAATGAATGGAGATAGGTAATCCATAATTGATTTACTTGTTTGCATATCACCATATTATTTTGAATTGCTACGTATTTACTATTTTGGATGTAGGAGCACAATATATGGTTTTATAAAGTTTTGGATAAGATACTATGAGGGGGGAAACCTGTTCCACTAAGTGGCATGGTCTCACTAGATATCTAAATGGTTTGAGATGATGGATTATTATTCATACCAGGCATTATATTTGACTTGAAGTTTATGTTTCACCTTAAACTCTCGGGTGCTCAATTGGTTTTGAGTAGTTTGGGAGTTGAGGTTTTCAGGTACCCTTTTAGATAGAATAAGCTTCCGGAGACATGCATGAGGCATGATAGCTATTTAGATTTCATTTCTATTTTGATTCCGCTATGTTTAGCTGTAAAGGCAAAGTCGTTTAAATTTCTTAGTTATATACTCTGATCATTCAAGGGGGCATCTTCATAGCTTGCTCTTGGCGTGTGTTGTAATAATTATGTTTTCTCTGAATGTGGTTCTCATATTGGGATTACATAATGATTTGAAATGGAATGTGAAAGTTTTTATGATTAAATTGTTTTTCCTGTCCATGAGTTCATGTTGTATCAATGTATCTAACATTACCATATTTGGTCGCCGAAGATTAACAACTATGGATGACTGCATCATCCGTATCCATTAGTTTTGGTCCTCCAAGTGGGGGATGTTACAGTAGAGCCGGATGTTCATATGCTATAGTAATTTTATTTTCAGTTGTATTATTATGTATACCTATCAGCAATTGTAAGGTTGGGAAGTTGTAACTGTCCAGGATGATAATGTTTGTTTTCAACTCTTAATACCTTTTATCTTAGAGTGACAGCATTTAATGTCCTTTTATATTATATTCGATCGTTTCACTGTAAGGTTTTATTTACTCCTTTTTCTTTTATTTTTCTTTTTTATTTATCCTAACAATATGCCTTTCCGATACTTAGATGCTTGGCATTTGAATATCGTGGATTATAGAGTACCGACTTTCAAAGGTCGAAAAGGCGGGTCGTTACACCTCTAACAAGCCATCATATGGCTGCATATATCCCTATCATAGCCAAATTTAACTAGCCCCTACATGGGCCTCAAACCCAATTAAGGACCAAAAAATATTTTACATTTAAATCCAATTTAAACATTTATTGATATCGTTTATCGATTAATATATTTATAACTTTCATAAGTACATTTAACAATATCTGTTTATTAAATCAAAATCAAATTTTATAATTAATATTTCATAAATAATAATTAATTTAATTAATTTGTAATAATTACAAATTAATTAAATCAATTTAGTCGAAGGAGTATTCATTGTTTTGGTTGTGTGACTTGTTAGGTGTAAAATTGGAAAGAAATTAATGTTAAACATCCAAATATTAACGTTCGCACGTCCCTTAGCTGGTGGTGTGATATTTTCGCCAAATTTATTACTTTGTTTCGAAAGAATCCAATTTTACTTTGTTAAGCATTACCTGTTTATGACTTTTATTTACACCAATTCTCTTCATCAAAATCCTATCACTTTGGACTTATGGAATTTGTTAATGGTCAAAATGCCAATATCGTCCATTCTAACTTTATAGTCCAAACACAAAGTCCTTGATTCAATAATAACAATTGTTATTAACCGATCTTCTATAGCCAGAGATTTTGGCTATGAGTTGACCGTAACACTAACCGGATATAACCGAGAAGACGTATCCTCTCTTAAATAGTGTTTCACTTCAAATATTTCACTCGACCCATCTACAGTCACTCGATGGACATCGTGCCATATTGTCTATAATCAAAGCCGACGGTTCATATTGAAGATCAACTGTATTTTTACGTCAAGAGAATTGTGTAAATCAGTCACATTAATATTTTCTATTTGACCTTAGTTATATTACCAACAAAAAATAAATCAAGTGAGTCATTCCATAGTTATTCAATCACTGTCAATACGTAATCCTTAGGTGCCCTCGGCAATCGTGCCTAATACGCTACCCAACATTTGAAGAGCGTTACACACTCTAGTCTCAACCGATACATCGATATTCAATCTCGATGTATGTTGACTAGGAATATTTAAAGTGATATGTATATCATATTGTGATACAGTACTTATGATTACAACTATTTGAAATTACTATCACAAACATACCATTTATGGACTTTCTGTTAAATATATTTTAAGTTAAATATTTAATTATTATAACACATTATAACAAATATATAATAGAAAGAAAAAGAACCTTAATTACAAACAAAAACTGATTAAAAAGTTAACTAATTGACAATAAATTACAGAACAACCCCTAAGGCATATCCCTAACTCCCATATCTCCCACTTGCATTTGGAGCTAATTATGGAATTTCAATCCCATCTCTTTAATTAGCTTCTCGAGAGTAAATCGAGCTGGACCGTTAATGAATGGATTTTCTATATCTTCTTTGGTATCTACCCTTTGTATTAAGACCTCTTTCTTCTCAACGAATACCATACAAAGGTGGAACTTCCAAAGAATATGCCATGACTTATTGTGTTCTATAGGCTTCTTTGCAATCTGAATCGTCGCATTAGTATCAGAGGACAACACTGTAGAATTTTCTATATCAGGAATTACTCCGAGCTAACCCAAAAACTTGCACATCCAGAATGCCTCTTTAGCCGCTTCATTGAGAGCATGTACTTAGCCTTCATTATCAAAACAACTACTATTTTTTCTTGAAGTTTATCAAACTAATAGCTCCACCAATGAGAAGACTTGACCAAACACGGACTTATTATTATCTATATCACTTTGAAAGCTATAATCCATACACCTCTTCATAAGGAGGTACCCATTACTGTGAATAGAATAAGTCCTTAGCATTTCTTAAATACTTTAGTATATATTTTACAACTATCCAATGTTTCTCTCCAAGATTAGACTGGTATCGACATGCACATCAGAATGCATATTCCATATCCGATCTCGTGCATAGCATTGCGTACATTATGGATCCTATGACTGAAGCATATGAGATCCTCTTCTTATGCTCTTTCTCCTAATCGGTATGAGGAGCATCATTATTAGAAAGGACAATTCTTGACTACGTTGGAGCGTTTCCTCTCTTGGAATTCTCCATACCGTACATTTTCAAAATGATGTCAATATAAAAGGATTGATATAATCCCAATAGCCTCTTAGATCTATTTCTATAGATATTTGTACCAAGTATATACACCTATTCTCCTAAATCCTCTATGGAGAAGTTCTTGAAAAGCCAAGTTTCACTGATTGCGACAATGAAATATCATTGCCAATCAATAATAATTCATCGCCATTGAAAACTAAGAATATGATAGCATTGAAATATTCCTTTTTGTATATACACACTTCCTCTACGTTTTAATAAAAACCAAACTTTTCAATTACCTTCTCAAAACACTTGTTCCAACTCCTTAAAGCTTGTTTAAGTCCATAAATGTACTTTAACAACTTGCAAGTCTTGCCCTCACTCCATTGACCATAAAACTTTTGGTCTATGACAAATAAATAGTTTATTCTAAATAACCATTTAGAAAAGATGTCTTTACGTCTGTTTTCCATATCTTGTATCCATAAAATGCAACGGCATAATATGAATGGACTTAAGCATGGCTATGGGTGAAAAGGTCCTGTCATAATCAACATCTTGAATTTGACGAAATCCTTTTGCAACAAGCCTTTCTTTACAAGTCTCTAGTTCTCCATTCATGTTTAACCTTTTCTTAAAATCCATTTGCAGCTGATTGGATTTATCCCTTCAGGTTCGTCCAACAAAGCCCAAAATTTGATTTCGTATATGGAATCCATCTCAGATTTCATTACTTCAAGCCAGATTATGGAATCTTTAGTCTGCAATGCTTGTTGGAGAGATAAGGAGCGTCGTCATCAAAGATGAAATCCTTCTTATGGCCATCCATGAGAAAACTATAGTATCTTTTTGGGATGCAAGATTCCATGCTAGACCTTTTAATATGTGTGAGGATGAACTCGGTTCGCTCACCGGTTCTCCCTCAATGTTTGACTTCTTGATTCATCAAAGTCTACAACCTCACTATTAATCACCTTTGATAGAAATTCCTTTTTCTAAAAAGACAACATGTCAAGAATAATATCCTTTTGTTTCCTAAGCATTATAAATTTATATACTCTATTGAGTTCTCAGGATACATTAATTTACACATACTGATCTTGCCTCTAATTTATTTAGACCAATGTTCTTGACATATGCTGGATAAACCCACATATTCAAATACTTGTGTTGGGGTTTCTTAGCATACCACATCTCTTGTGGAGTTTTAGACATAGATTTAGTGGGAAACAAGTTCAACATATGCGCTGCGGTTTCTAACGCATATCCTCAATAGGATAGAAGTAACTTAGCCTTATCTAATGAGGTTTGCTAACTTCACTCTGACACACCGGTGTGTTGTAGAGTGTATAGTGGAGTAGCGGGAGAGAGGATGGTTTTGTCTTTTAAGTATTATTGGAAATTCTGTCCAACATACCTCCTTAATCTGAGCAAAGAATCTTAAGCTTATGGCCTGTTTGGTTTTCTACTACATTTTTATGCTCAAATAGTTTCTTATAGACATTGGACTTATTCTTCATAAATACATATATCCTGGTCTTGAAAAGTCATCTGTGAAGGTAACAAAATAAGCACCATTATCTTGGGTAATTATAGGCATCGGGCCTCGTACATCACTACGTACTAACCCTAAGAGTTTATTAACTCTTTCATTTCTCCTGTTGATGGGGTGCTTGGTCATTTTACCTTTGAGACACAACTCATACATGTCAAATGATTAAGAATCGGTAGATGGTAGAAAACCTTCGGTTTTCAGTTTATGTAGTCGTATCTCACTATTATGACCCAGCTTTCAATGCTAAAGATAACTATCATTTATATTGTTATAGAATTATAAACAGAACATGCATAATTAATATTAACTAGATAAATTCTATTTTCAAGAATACGACCGAAGACTTTATTTCCATCCAAACTAACGTTCATAACATTATTTACCTAATGAATTATATATCCAGTCTCAAACAATCTAGAAATAGAAATAATCCCGCAAACAAAAGTATTTTACAAAATAGAAATTATTTAATACTAATACTAATACACTAGGCAAACATAAATGATAATCTCCAATTGTCGTTGCATTTACCATCGATCCATTAGCAACTTGGTGCTAAATTCTCCTTTTTCATGCGTTTCCAGTTCCTAAGCCCCTATAGCGAATTACGAACATGAGTTCCAGATCTAATATCCACGACCCAAGATATTTTATTGATTACAAAACAATTTTGAACCATGAACGTGCCCAATAGTGCTGCAGAACCATTACGCTTCTTTTCTTTAATAATCTTCAAGTAGTCAGGACAATTCCTTTTTCAGTGACCTTTCTTGTGGCAATGGTGACATTCATCCTTGTCATCAATCTTTTTACTTTTTTTTACCTTCTCTTTTTTGCTTCTTTGAACTCTTCAAAGATAATGCACTACCCTTAATGGCGAGTATAACCCCTTAATCCTTAATGTAGACTCAACTGACTTTAACATATTAAGAAGCTCTACGAGGTTTATATTTAATTGGTTAATATTGTAATTCAGAATGAATGGTTCATACTGAGGAGTAGGAGAACCAAGGACCAAATCAACTTGCAATTCATTGCTATTCCTTACGCCCAACTGCGAAAGCCAATCAATATAGCACTTTATCATTAGTACATAATCGTCCACTTTCTATCCTTTGGTCATTTTGGTATCGAACAGCTTCTTCGTAACCTCATAGCTTGTGGAACGTAATTGTCCCTAATAAAAGGCCTTCAGACTATCAAATATCCCACAGACATACATATTTTCATGCTGCCTGTACAACAGCTTGTCAAACGTAGAAAACATGAAAACTTGAGAGATCTCTAGGTCTCACATTCATTTTTCATAACAAGTCATAGTTCAAGGTCCGCATCATCAGTGCGTTATTCTTAAGTTAACGCTATTTTAATTGCTCTCAACCAGTCAATATAGTTTGTTTCAGTAAGTTTGTCATTTTCAAAAATAGTTTTGGTGTTGTTATTTTTTTGCAAGATTAAGTGATAGATTATTAGGACAAATCATTGTATATGTTCTTATAATATCAGTAAGGTTAAAATTTTGTGTTTCATTTTACTAATAAACTCCCCCTCGTCTTTTATGTTTCGCCAAAACCTAAGTCGAAACATAGAGATCTTTCGATTTCATTAGTAGGTGTTAGGACTTCTCCATCTTGGATCAGACCTTAAGTTTGCTCATAAGTCATAGTTCCACGAACGATGGATAAATCATTATTGGTTGCATCATATACAACTCCTATCCCTTGGTACCTTGTCCTAAGTTCACTTCGACCTTGAGTTTGCTCAATAAATCAAAATAAAATTATTCACTCATACCTATATGTACTTTGAGTTTACTTAACAAATACATATAGTTATCTTACTTTGTCTATTCAATAAATTAATAATATTACATATAACAACCCTAGCTTTAGTTTGCTCAACAATTAAGGAGTACGCAAGAAAAATTAGAAAAAAGAAAGGTAACTAGTATAAATTTGTGTGGTAATTATTTACTCACAATTGCTCTTTTCTTGTTCTATATTATGTTTTATATTTACCATATTTATGTATATAACAGAGGACAACATTTTATTGAGGATTCATAATCTTTAATATATTATATTGAGTGATGTTGACTTATGGAATTATATCATGCTTATGAATTACACTCATTATTCAAGTGTCAGACACATCAGAAATTATGATATGCACACATTTACATATGTATTTATTCCTTATGTTAAGTCAAAGATTCTTAATGTTCCGCCTTTAGTTATACATTCATATTATATAAGCTTTATTATTGTATAACTTTTATATTTCATGTTATTAATACAATAATCTTATAATATTATATTATTTAAATCTTATTAATTAATTTTAATTAATTATCATTTTATTAATTTTATATTATCCTAATATAAGATTTATATTAAATATTTATTGTCTACTATAACTTTTATAGTGTAACACGTATATCATATACATATGTATATAATTTAATTAATTAGCCTTCTTATTAATTTATTCAATTAAATAGTTTTAATTAAATCATATTAATTACAAAATTCATTTCATATACATGCATGCATGCTTATGTTATTTTAAACATTTTAAAATAATATAACATATGTCATAATATATAATACATGTTTACATTTATTAATTAATTAGCTTGTTTAATTATTTTATTTTATTAGTCTTAAATTTTTTTAAAAAAATTGAAATTAATTTATAATATTTTTCAACCATTTTGAAAAATCTCATTAAATTATAACTTTTGTAATATGTATGCATCTTATTTTAAATTTAACTTCTAAATTTAACATTTTAAAATTTTATTTTTTAAACAATTTTGAAAATAAGTTTGATGCCCAATTGGAATTGGGCCTTTTTTATTAGAAGCAACCTTTAGGCTCATATATCTATTCGTGCTAGCTTAGTAGCCAAGTAGGGTAGAGTATTTGATTACGCTAACATAATCCTAGACAACGCCTTTATACTATTTAGCTTGCGAGCTTAATAATTAACCCTACATAACTAATTTAGACCGCATATGATGTTATGCTACGGTATCACTGTGGGAATTTGGCCAGCCCATAGTAAAAGTAATGGGTGAATTTCGATTTTTTACCATCTTGGATCTTTATTGGGCCCATAAAGTCTAATTTACTTAGAACATTTCTAAATTAATGTTAAATAAATCTTTATTTTATTTAAATTTATAAAATGATTTTGTATAATTTTATTTATATTATATAATATATATACGTCTATTATATATATATCCGTGTGTGTGGGCATGTGTGACATATAAATCTATGTAAGGTATAACACAATCATGTATGAATCTTGGGGTTTACACCGCAATGGACACGTGGCTAATCTGATATACAAATGTATTGCTAAAATGATTTTTAAATACTTTACTTGTATATATAATATAACAAATATATGTATGTATGTATATATATGTGTGTGTGTGTGTGTGTCTATGTATAAACTATATTTTACTTAATTTTTTTGTATAAATATGTTTGTGTGCACGCATATATATATATATATATATATATATATATATATATATATATGTATGTATGTATGTATGTATGTATGTATGTATGTATGAAATATTTTCTTATATATATTTATACCATATGAATATGTTTAAATCATTATAAAATATTAAACTAAATATAATATTTTTACAAAGCCGAAAACAACATAAAGCAATATAATTTATTTATATATACATTTATATATTAAATACTTCTATATAGATGTATAATAACATTATATACATATAGATTAATATTAGATACAAAAAAATATTTTTACAAAAAATTTATTGATCTGGTCATGCACAGGCTTATAACTATATTTTATTTATTTTCATGTATTTTAATTTTAAAATATTAATAAAAAGTAATTTTGAAACTTATTTTTGAATTTAAAATTTTAATAATTTTCTAAATGATATTTTTTACTTTGAATATTTGTTGCATAATTTTATAGATTAAAATAATTTTTAAAAAAACTAATAATTTTTTGTTTTTATTTAAAATATTTTTGAATCAGAGTCATGCCTGCTCCTGTTATCCCGCTCCTTTCCCCTCTCGTCACCTCATCTGTTCCTTCCATACCTTATGTCAACTCTGCCGTATCACCCCTTATCTCCGTAAACAACCCTGTCCTTTTTTCTACTGAGCTTTCGCCCCCTCCTGCCACCTCAGCAGTTCCTTCTGTCTCCTCCTCGGTGCCCTCTCCCCTCACATCAAATGTTCCTTCGACCGCTCATGTTCTTGTCTCTATTCCTCCGGTTATCCCCCATCTCGACCCTCCTGATCCGCCACCTTTTCATCTTGCAGGCATACGCCCTCCATCTCAGGCCGTCATCCCCCTCCCCTCTGATCTAGGTGAACGGAAATGGACTTCTCTGTTTAAGCGAAAACTGAGGAACGTTGGGAAGTACATCCCCGTTGACCTAACTCCAGTGTATGAAGATGAAGCATTAGTGCCACCACTGGATGTTATTGAAGCTGGTGCTGCTATCTGGAATGATACTATAGTTGGGTTTTTCCTTGACAAACCACTATCGTATACAGCAGTCGTTCAGAAGCTGAAGAATATATGGAAACTAAAAGGCTCTGTCACAGTTAAATCGGATGGTGTCATCTTCTTATTCAACTTCTCTTGTAGTGAAGACAGGAAAATAATATTGCAGAGTGATCCCATTATTATGAATAATAAATTATTCATAATTAAACCATATGATGCTGCTGTGAGTAATGTTACAGGATCTGTCACTGCTGTTCCAGTTTGGGTACACTTATATAATCTCCCTATATTTGCATGGTCGCCCCTAGGAATTAACTGGCTCGGTAGTCATTTGGGTAAACTATTATGTATGGATGAAATGATAGAGAAGCAAGATAGGTTGAGCTTTGCGAAGTGCTTGATTGAGGTCAGGCCGGACAAGGAGCTAGTTGATGAATTTTCAGTTAAACTGGTTGAAGGAGGTCATCAGAAAATTTATGTTGAGTACTTATGGAGGCCTGATGTTTGCGTAAAGTGCAAGAAGTTCGGTCACAAAACTGAAGGTTGTGATAATAATGATAAATGTAAAACAAAGAATGATAAAGAAAATAGAAAAATTGATAGAGAGGAAGACAAAGCAGAAAACGCTGAGAACGTCCGAGTCCATAAAAATGTCAGACTAATCCACAAGCAGAGCATTAGAAAATGGCAACGTGTTAAGAAAAAGAAAATAGTTAATACTGTGCTGGAAGTTCACGTCGAACAAGCAGGAGGAATGAGTTGTGAAAAGGTGAATGAGAAAGTTAGCGTTGATTTTCATGTAAAAAAAGGCTAACGAGATGGAGAGAGTAGGGAAAGAAACTGTGCAACGTAGTTCTGATGAACTGGGTGATGAAGAAAAGAGCGAAACGGTGACAGTCAACCCTCAAGATATTGATACTAATATGGATGAGGAGAAATCAAAAACGAAAGAAGTGAATAATGGAGTTGACGAATTAGTTGATAATATAATGATATCTAATAAATTTGATGTTCTCCGTGAACTGGTTGAGGTGGATAATTTAAGTGACATGTATAATGAAAGACTGAAAGTGGATGAAAAGAGTGAAGCAATAAATGATAATTCTGAGGAAGTAATAAAAATAACTGCTGTAGAGCAAGAGATACAAAAGAATATGAGCAACAAAAATCCAAAGCAAGATAGGCCTGTTCACTCAATACAACTGAATAATAAGGTAGACAATCTAGAAGGCATTACAACAACTGAAACTGGAAATAAAGACAGTGAGTCAAACACGGAAAGTACAAGTGAGGAGGAACAAAAGGCAAGAGCTAAGAAAAATAAAAAGAGTAAAAAAAGAATGTATATCTCAGGAAGGCTGCTGACTCAAGTGAGGATACACACATGCACGATGATATATGCACACCTTGTTCTATCAACAATCAAACATTGAATAATACCCACCAAGTTGCTGTTAGTTCTCACGAACCAACTCCTCTTCATGTATACTCCAACATCAAACCTCCATCTGCGTACAAATTACCACCACCATTGTCACCCTCTCCCCCAATTCCTATTCTCTCCAGTCAAGACACCCCCCCAACAAAAGAAGGTACTACAAACAGTGAAGTGACTCCACTACCTGCTGCAATTCCTAACTACTTGTATTCTACTCTAGGAGTGACTAGGAGAATGAAAATTGAAATGATCAATGCCCGTGCTCATCAATGATGTCACATCTTAGAGCATGGAGTTTACGTGGGGGTCATCATGTTATCAAACTTGACCAATGTAAACAACTAATCAGTTCTCATAAGTTATCTATCTTAGCGATACTTGAGACTAAATTAAATCAAGCTTTAACTGTCAAGGCAGCCAATTACATACAACCAGATTGGAACTTTATTCACAATCTGAATGAAGCACTATATGGTAGGATTTTGATTCTTTTCAATCCCCTTCATGTCCAAATAACTCCTATCCTATCCAATTCCCAGATGATACATTGCCATGCTCATTCTTCCTCTGATAATACTTCCTTCTATGTTACCTTTGTCTATGCCTCTAACTCAACTTCATCCAGAGCAACATTGTTTGATGTTATTCCAGCATTGAGGCAGTCCTCTCACCTGTGGATAATGCTTGGTGACTTCAACTGTTGTTATTCGCTCTCTGATAGAGCTGGTGGAAACCCCCTTTCCCTTAATGAAATTCAACCTCTTGCTGATACCCTCAACCAAGCCGAGCTAATACCTGTTAGATCAGTAGGAATGCAGTATTCATGGAACAATAAAAGAAGGCATGGTAGTAGGACCTTTTCTAGGATCGATCACACTTTCTCAAACCAATCTGCTCTTACCAAATGGCCTCTCCTCTTCAGCCTTCTACCTCCTCCTCTCCTTTCTGACCACTCTCCACAAATAATCCATCTTCGTGGAGCAAACAAGAGAGGAAAAACAAATTTTCAAATTTTTAACTCTTGGGTTAATGAACCAGATTTTAGGACTACTGCATTTAATGCTTGGAGTAAAACTAAGAATGGTAATCACTTATTTGTTTTGCAGGAAAAAATCAAAGAAGTAAAGGAAGTCTTGAAGTTGTGGTCGTATAAGAGATTTGGCAAGGGAGACAAATTGAGCACTTCGATTGGAGAAAAGCTTGCTGAGGTTCAAATGGACATGATGTCTAATGTTACTAATACAAACCTGTCATCAACTGAGTATAACTTGGCCCAACAATACTACGAAGCATTAAATATAGAAAGTGATATGATAAGGCAAAAGTCAAGAATAAAATGGCGTGAAAAAGGAGACAGAAATAGTGCGTACTTTCATGCTAGCCTCAGGAACAAACATCGTAGAGAAAATATTACAACTATCAAAGATAAGAATGGTGTCCTTCAATCATATGTCGTAGATGTTCAGGATGCCTTCGTTCAATATTTCTCTTCCTTATATGGCAATACGAACGACTTTATTCCTAGTATTGACGAGATCCCATCTGACATCCTTCCTAGAGTAACAGCTGATGACTATATCTTCCTTTGCACTGAAGTTTCCTCTGAAGAAATTGAGAGGGCGGTGTTTTCTCTTAACAGTAGCTCATGCGGTGGCCCTGATGGGTTGAACGCTAAATTCTATACTTCATGTTGGTCCTTTGTTTCAACTGATGTCACCAATGCAATAAAGCTTTTCTTCAAAAAGTCCAAGCTTTTCAAGTCGTACAACTACACTAATATAGCTCTTATCCCTAAGAATAAAAATGCTCATCAAGTTACTGAATTTCATCCTATATCATGCTGTAATACCATTTATAAATGCATCTCAAAAGTTATTGCTACAAGATTTAAGTTTGTGCTTCCTGGACTTTTATCCAAAAATCAAGCTGCATTCCTCCCTGGTAGGAACATTCTTGATCATATCCTTCTCTCTCATGAACTCCTTAAAGGTTATAACTGTAAGAATGAAACCCCGAAAGCTATGTTAAAACTTGATATCATGAAAGCTTTTGATATGTTACAATGGGATAGCATTATTCGAATCATGGGTTATATGAATTTCCCGCCCCATTTTACTGCTTGGATATATGAATGTATCTCTACTCCAACATATTCAGTCATTGTCAACAGTATAGCTACTGGTTTTTTTGGTAGTAGGCAAGGTGTTAGGCAGGGTGACCCGATATCTGCTTATGTCTTCATTATGGTCATGGAACTACTAACGAGTATGATCAACAATCTAATAAACCAAGGAAAGTTCAAACTCCATCATGCGTGCAGTGATCCTCAAATCTCTACATTGATGTTTGCAGATGATCTAGTTGTGTTTTGTACTCCTGACTTCGCAACTGTTAACAATTTAATGATTACCCTAGATCAGTTTTATGCAATGACTAGATTAAAGGTTAATATTCAGAAATCTGAAATTATATTGGCTGGTGTTAACATGGAACAGGAGGCTGAAATTACTCTAGCTACTGGCCTATCTCCTATCCAAACCACTGTATCCTACTTCGGGCTTCCGCTTGCAACATCAAAAATGACTACTAATCAATGTCTACCACTTTATGAGAGGATTACAGCGAGATTAAACTGTTGGACCACGGGAAAGCTAAGCCAAGCTGGTAGACTTACTTTAGTTAAATCTGTTATTTTTGCGATGCAAGTATACTGGGCTAGAACATCCGTTCTACCCTTTAAGTTAATAAAAATGATTAGAAGTGCATTTATGCGATTTTTATGGACGGGTAGAACAACAGGAAGATACATTGCCCCAATTAAATTTAACAGAGTTGAGCGACCTTGAATAAGGGGGGTCTTGGTATCAGCAACATAAAGCAATGGAATAAGGCGGCTTTTGCGAAGCATGTGGACACCTACTTCAACAGTACTGATAGCTTATGGGCATAATGGTCTCGTCATAATGTTGTCAGACGAAGGAGTTTTTGGAATATGATTAAGCCTCAAAACCTGAGTTGGACATGGTAGAGTATTTTCAAGATTAAGGAGGAGATTCTCCCTCTCAGTCAAATGAACATTAACCCTATATACAGTGTAAGTTTCTGGGATGATCCATGGCTCGACAAGGGGCTGATTCTAGGAAGACAACTAACGTACAATGAAATTTTGCAAACTGGCATTCACCAAGCGGCTAAGGTAAGGGATGTTCTCTATAACATTCAGAGTACTAATGCCTTTTCTTCCAATCAGAGAATTCAAAATATCTGGAATATGATCAGTAGGTATATGCCGCTGTCTTCTACCTCTGATAAGCTTGTATGGGGTGATAAAAAGACTAGGTTTAAAATAGGCAATGTATATGAATACATGATGAAGAACGCTTTTCAGCCAAAATGGAAATGGTGGAAGCGAACATGGCATAATGACAGTAGTGTGCGAGAAAACCTGCTACTGTGGAAGGTGCTTAATCGTGCAATCCTAACTAAAGCTAAACTTGCGTGCTTGGGAATGAATGTTAACGTACTGTGTTCATTCTGCTATGAACAGGTTGAGACTATTGAACATTTGTTCTTCGAATGTTCTGAGATTATGCAAGTTTGGACAACGATAATGGCTAAACTCTGTAGATTTGATATTTCTCTTGACAATCAGGTGGAGTGGAATATTATTCACGCAAAAACTGGGCACATGCAAAAAGATAAGCGAATTTTTCTTGCTGTGTTGAAGAGTTTCATCTCTGCGGTATGGAGAGAACGAAACACAAGATTATTTGACGTCAACAATGCAAAATCTGAATCTATATTCAAGATTTGGATAAAGCATGAGATCAAATATTCTCTTGGAATGCTTACATTCTCCTTTGATTCAGGAATTTATCAATCCTTCTAAGTGTCTTTATTGTGTTTTGTTATTTTTTTTTCTTTTCATCTTTTAGTTTCCAGTTTCTTGTAGCACTTTGTTTTCCTTAGTTCTCTCTGAGCTTTGTACTTTGTTGTATGTGTTGTTTTCCTTTGGTGCTGTAATAAAATGGTCGGGGACCATCCAACCCCATCAGCCTTGCCAAAAAAAATAATATTTTGAATAAAAAATGTTTTCAATTTTTCTACCGAGCATGTATTTTGTGTTAGTTTTATAAAATATACGACATAATTTATATATAATATAAATTGATATAATTAATTTATGTAATTAAAAATTTAAATAATATATATATATATTTTATTTTATTTATGTCGAATATAGTATACCTATAATACTTTATGATAAAATTTATATAACCATATTTGTATAAAATTTGATGTAGTACTAAAATTATAAACTATATATTTATATGTTTAATTAATATAAATATTATTCAAATTAAAAAAAATGTTTTTATTATTAAGCTGTACCATTATAGCTATGTATGTAAAATCATTTTTTGTAATATACAAGTATATGAAAACATACAAACAATCCAATTGTGATAATATATTTGTATATTAGAATAATCGTATATTAGTTAAAAATGCAAGGCCCAATTCTTGAAAGTACACCTTGAAATGACAAGATTTGCTCCTTGAACTTATTTCCAATCCAGTAGATTGTTCATCTCTAAATCTATGACCGTTTTCTATCGAATAGAATTGAATTTGATTTGAACTTGAATTAATGGAGGTTGGAGTCGCAAGTTTCGACCTACTGTAGATGTGCTTGGAGGCTTCAACTGTCTTCCAAAAGGTGAGGGTAGAGATGCTTATATAAAGAAGAATATAGAGATAAATTAGGTTCTAGATACTCCTTCATCACTTACCAATTCTCTACCATCCTAGTCATCTAAATCAAAGCCCTCTTACAAGCCCTCATATCACCGCATATAATCCCGTAAGGACTGAATATAACTAGCCCTTATATAGGCTTTAAACCCATTTAAAACCTGAACAAAATATTTTACATTTAAACGTTTATCAATATCTTATTGATTAGTATATTTATAACTTTTATGATTAATGTTAATTAAATATTAATTAATTAAATCGTTTTGGTCAAAGGAGTATTCATTGTTTCATTTGTGTGACTCATTAGGTGTAAATTTGATCAACGATTAATATCAAACTATTAGGATATTGATGTTCATACCTCACTTAGGAGGTAGTGTGACATTTTGGTAAAATTTATCACTTACTTGATTTTGGTAAAATCCAAATTTACTTTATCATATATTACCCGGTTATGACTTTTATTTACACTATTTCTCTTATCACTTTGGACTTGTGGAATTTGATAATGGTTAGAGATTTTGACTTTGAGTTGACTTGAATTGACTGTGTACTAATCCCACATAACCAAGAAGATGAATTCTTTCTTGAATACCCTTTCACTTCTAGTACTTCCACTCGACCTGACTATATCCACTCGATGGACATCATGCCATGATTTGATTATAATCAAAGCAAAATTTTCATATTAAAGGTCAATGGTATTCTCAAACCGAGAGAACTATGTTAATCAATCACATCAATACTTTCTATTTGACCTTAGTTATATTAACCAATAGAAAATATTGAGTGAGTGTGACGCCCCACCTCTATACTCACTAACCAAGAACACTACAGGGCAATGCCGTCAACTAGTATGAAGAATAAGGTCGTTGAGGAGCGACCATTTGTATAATTGATTTGAGTGAGTACCGATATGTCAGACAGTATGTCACGCATTTCATTTCAAGAGGAAATATGACATATCCAATCCAAATCCAAATCTACTACACATTGGCTAAGTGACCTTCCGAAACAATATAAAATAATCATAACATAGAACCAGGCACAAATATTCATATCACTAAGGCTGAAAAAGATATGAATATAATACATAGAAGTAAACATCATAGTAGTGGTCATACAAGATCCCCTACATCAAAAAAGAATGGGTACATGTACTACACAAAGGATACATATACATCAAAGAGTCTCTATCTCGGATATATGAAAGACAAAAACTACTAAGCAAAAGTAGTTAGCCAAAAGTCAGAAGCTAGTCTGTACTAAGAAGTCAAGTGGGAGCATTTGAAACACCTCGGTATGACCCGAGTATTATTTAAGAAGAAAAAATAATAATGTTTAGTATAGCTATAATTATCATGTAAGATGAGATAGGATAAGAGATATGATAAATATATATATGATAACAATAAAAATATATAATATCTCAAGTTTTATCCATCACTAAAAAGAATATCATATTCTGTTAGCGCCAAAATTGGTCACTAACACCCTTAGAGAGTTTGTGTAGAGAGATTAATGAAGAAGATAAATTAAAATAGAGAAGATAATATAAATTAAAATGCAGGAGACAAGAACACAGAATTTATAGTGGTTCGGCGTTGTAGCCTACGTCCACTTTGAAGTTGATCCTTTATTTCTTTACTTTAAACTTGATTACAGATACAATCCGTCTTTAAGTATTCGAATACAATTGTGAAATAAACAGTGAAGTTTTTGTCTGAGGGTTGAAAGTGGCAGAGTCTCCCCGGTGCTCTCTAAAATTTGATCCCTTTTTCTGTGCCCCTGCCTCCCTATTTATAGACGATAGTGGGTTGGACTTCCCTGGTGGGCCAGGTGGCTGAATAGCTCGGTCCAAGTAGCGTAAGTACTATGCGCCGAACCAGAGAGGCCGAACGAGGCATGCCGAGCCTTCCTTTTCGTGCCGAACGAGGTATGCTGAGCCTTCCTCTTTGTGTCGAACAAGGTATGCTGAGCCTTCCTCTTTGTGTCGAACAAGGTATGCTGTTGAGTGAGGGATGTAGGTTGAATGAGGCTGGGATACCGAGCAACTTGTTGGCCGAACGTTCGGGGATGCCGAACGTTCCTATGCCGTACGTACGTGGAAGGCCGAACAAACTTTGATGGCCAAACAATCTTCTTTGGCCGAACGGCATTCAATGCCGAACAACTTGTTGGCCGAACGTTCGGGGATGCCGAACGTTCCTATGCCGAACGTACGTGGGAGGCCAGACAAACTTTGATGGCCAAACGATCTTCTTTGGCCGAACGGCATTCAATGCCGAACAACTTTCTTTGGCCGAACTGCACTCAGTGCCGAACGACCTCTTGATGCCGGACGCTCCTAGATGTCGAACGCGTTCTGGTTGCCGAACGATATCTTTGTCCGAACTGATTTGGGATGTCGAACAATCTAGGTTCTCCGAGCGCTCTTCTGATGCCGAGCATTCCTATGATGCCGAGTGTTCCTATGAATGCCGAACACACTTTACACCGAGTACTCCTTAGAGGCCGAACGTTCACTTTGGCCGAACGTTCCTGGGTAGCCGAGTACCCTTTGGATGCCGAACCTTCCTGGGAGGCCGAGCAGTGGTCAAGCCGAGTATTAAGTTGCCTGGTCAATCCCTTGGGAAACACTTGCCCCCCAAAGTGTGTTACGTGACCGAACGTGATACGCTTTGATCAAACCTTGGTCATCATCCTTGTTTTAAAGCTCTCTTGGCCGAACGCAGTAGGGAAGGCCGGGCGTAGTAGGTAAAAGCCGAACGATATACATTACCCTGTGTGACTTTGTATGCCGATCAATCGAGCCGAACGAGATAGTGCTGGAAGATCCAAGTTGGCCCAAGCCGAACGAACTGAGGTGGACGGTTGATATTTTTTTGACCGGTAGAGCCGGTCAGAACCTCTTCGACTTCCTCTTCCCCCTATAAAACCCGCCTCCTTCTTCTTCCTCCTCTTTTCTTTACTTTACTTCCACCACTGCAATCTCGAAATACCCCTGCCAATTGACTCTTCGTACTTCTCAGCCCTTTCTAACATTCGATCCACGAATTAGGTAAAATCCCTTCATCTAACTTCTTTCCCAGATAAGTTTCGAACAATTGGCTTAGGCTAAAATGGAGGTTGTACGGGCTATGCGGGTGGATGATCCAAACCTTGATTTGGATATTCCCATGGCCGAGCAACTTGAGGCAGGGAGGAGTGGTGAGGGATGATCACCTCATAGGGTTTGTGTTGTTTGGGAGAGACGTTGTAGTTCGACATAATTTTCCTGTGCCGAACCAGGTGGAAGAAGGAATATGGGAGGAGTGCCAAGCATTGGAGGATGTTGAATGTTGTTTCGGCCGTATGGGAGTTTGGCCGAACGATTGCTTTGTCGAACGTCAATTTGGCCGAACGGACAGTACCGAACCATGGCAATGTCGGACAACCATAAATGTCGAACCAATCGTGCCGAGCGATATTAGCCGAACAAAACATAAGTGCCGAACATACCCTACCGACCGAACATGACTTAAACCGAACAAACATAGATGCCAAACTGACCATGCCGAACCAAACATAACTGCCGAACATAACTTAGGCTGGACAAACATAGATGCCGAGCCAAAAATAACTACCGAACATAGCTTAGGCCGGACAAACAAAGATGCCGAACCAAACATAAATGCTGAACATGGCTTAGGCCGGACAAGCATAGATGCCGAACCAAACATAAATGCCGAACATGGCTTAGGCCGGACAAACATAGATGCCGAACCAAACATAAATGCCGAATATACTCTCCTTGCCCAATTTCATAACTGGTCTTTACTTGGCATAATCAGACAGTTGCCTCTAGTGTCTTACTGCAGTCGTTATCCAGAAGGCTTTCGGAGACGGTCAGCGATGACGGTTTTCGGAAGCGATGTTTTTAGGCTTGACGTTATATTAAATGCTTATGCACGATTGATTGCACTAGTTCACACACCACACGGGGGGGTTATCTGCGTTGTTAATTCTAGCGTCGATTATTTTTCGAGTATAGTTCACACAGGCGCTTGGTTGGGTCTGCTATTTATTCAAGATGTCCAAAAGATCCAGTTCTGCTACACTTTCCGACAAACCTGGGCCGTCTTCTAAGCGAACGGCCCCCAACACAACTGACCCATCAGTTTCTCCCGCTCATGACTGGGCTCCCGATACTTTGGAATCGTCGATTTTACTGGATGACCCAGTTGACTCACAGGCTTCGAGAGTCACTGAGGCCGCTCTTAAGCGGATATGTTCTACTCATGGCATTCCGTTTGCTGACGTGCTCGTTCCGTCGGGGCATGACCGCCCACATCTGCCCCCAGTGGGATATACGGCGTGTAGCAAGTTCATGTGCTGGGTTGGTAGCGTGCCACCTTTCAATCTATTCCTTCGCGACGTGCTGCAGTATCTGGACGTCGCCTCGTCTCAACTTCATCCAAATGGTCACGCTTTCATTTATGGCACGTACATGCTTTTCATGGCCGCCTTCTCTAGGCCTCCAACTCCCGGCGATATAAGGTACATCTATATGACCAAGAAACAGGGAGAAAGCCCCTCTTACATGTTTCTCGAGCCACATCGGAAGTGCCAACTTTTCACTAGCGCGTGGAGTAGCAAATTCGCCCTGTACAATCAGGAGTGGTTTTACGTGCGCTGCCCCCAAGGCTTTGCGAGGCGGTGGGTTGAAGGAAGTAAGTCTATTCTCTGAGTTGATGTCCGTTACCGATTGAGGTTGAACTTCTCCTAACTCAATGTTCTATTTTTTCAGATCTCGTCCCCCGTCCCGAGGGCCGGGGGTACTCCGATGCTGTCGACGCCATTAGAGCTCTTCCTGCTGAAGAGTGAGATATCCGAGCCCTCATTTCCAATGAGTCACTATCAAAGTTCGGTTTGCTAGCCCCTGGCCGCCGGGTTAGTCTTCCAGAGGGCGCCTCGCTTCCCAAGCCTGTACACGTCAGAGGGAAAAAACTGCCTAAATCATCCGTTCGCCCTTCTCTTGAAGCTCCAGAAGAAGGGGAAATTCCAGGCGAGTCACCTGAAAAGCAAGGTGAGGAATTAGGCTCTGCAGCCGAAGTTCATGATATTGAAACGTCGTCTTCCCCTTGGAAGGGGAAAGGAAGCTGGCATGCAAGTCAAGGAAGGAGAAAGTTGGTGGGACTTCCAAAGTTACGCCTATTCAGCCAGAGAAAGTGGCTTCTTCATAGCGCGTTGAAAGTTCTCTTAAGGGCTTATCGAACCTCTCCATTCCCGACGACTTGCTCAACTATGATTTCAACGACCCGGAGCTGTTTAAGTTTCGCTCGCCCGTCAGGGGCGATGCGGGCGTCCCGGCCCCGATCCAAGGGGAAAGACTCCCGTTAGCAAAGCCACTGGTCCGTCGGGGGGTAGCACTATGACACACACGGACACATGCATTTCACTTTGCACCTACTTTTTCTTTCGTCATTCTGCTCTTACGCTGATTCGCTATTGTTTGATTACAGGTGACATGGGGCGCTCTCACGGATACGACCGCCTTCGCGGTTCGTCGACTTTACGCCAGTCTGGCCGGGACTCGGGCCTCGGGAAGCGCCGAGATAGAGACAACGACAGCGAACGAGATTATCATGCCCGGGACTCGTCATCCCGGAAGAAAACTTATTATCAGCCCGAACACCGCCAGGAGACCTCTTCTTATCAGGAGCGAAGCAAAGACAAACGTGGCCATAAGAGGTCGCATTCTGATGCTTCCCGGGACCAACACTCTGACTCTTCTTCTACCCGGCACTCCCGAGATTCTCATAGGAAGGGCGAACTTTCAAAGCCGTCTCCTCCCGCTCCCGTAACAGACCCAACAGCGTCGGAGAGATTGAACGAACTTAAGGCTAAGTTTATGAAGATTTGTTTTGATGGGTTAAAGTTCCTCCCGGCGATTCATCCTATTCCCGGAGATGTCAAACAAAATGCTATCGCCTGTACCAATGACGTCTACGTGCAACATGACGTATTCGTCCATCTGGCTGAGAAACTTTCTGAAGTCTCTATGGAGCGCCAGCACGAAATTGACCGCCTAAAGCTTGAAGCTATTCATGACAGGGATATCATTAAGGCCCAGGACGAAGAGCTGGCTACTTACAAGTCCAAGCTTGATGCTGCTCGTCTGAATGCTAAAGATACCGCCGAGGCAGTCTCTCGGCTTGAATTGACTCATAAGAAAGAGCTCGATGAAGCGGTTCAACGGTGTGGGGCATTAGCTTTGGAGAAAGACTCCGTTCAGAAGGAGCGAGATGTGCTTAATAGGCGAGTTAAGGAGCTCGAGGAGCAACTTAATAAGGAGAAGGAAGAGAAAGTGGCCGCCCATGTTGAGGCACAGCACTATTGTGATGAGATCGTCGCCACCCGGCTCTTAAAGGGAAAACTTGAAGACGATCTCTCCAAAATCGAGGCATTGAGGAATAAGGCCCATAGGGAAGGTAAAAGGGCAGCAACTGTCGACATCGACTCTCGCCTCGAGGAGGCCAGGGAAGAAGGCAGGGAGGAGATAAAGACCGAATTCGACCCGCTCATCGCAGAGTTCAATGCCCGAGTTCTCATGCATCAAGATCTAACTTTTCTGGGCGACGGCTACCTTGAGTCATTGGTCGAGGCATGGGAGACCCTGATTCAAATCAGGAAGGTTGAGAGCGGCGCCGATGAGGTTGACGAAGAAGCATTGATAAAAGAATTCCTGAGGGGGAAGGAGCCTTCAGATTTATCAGCGGCTAAAGCCCTCTACAGCAAAGGCTCTCCCTCTAGGAAAGGGAAAGAGGTGGCTACCGATTCTTCCAGCGTCGTGCCCCTAGTTCGCATGCCTACTCAATCGGCCAGTCGGCCAATACTTGACCCCTTCGAGCAGCACGTTAGCTATGACCCGAAAGCTCCCGGGCTTGGCATTCATGCTTTATCTCCCATCCCGGAGGGTGAGACCCCCCTGATGACTGAGAACCTACCGGCGTCTGGTGAGTAACCTCTGTGCTTCACAAAGATCTTTCTCGTTCCCCCCGAAGTTGTTGTGTTCTAACACTTGTTCTTCTTTTTTCGTGATTTCTGCGCAGGCTGTTCTGACCCCGAGCCCACTCCGAGGAGCGATGCCGCCAAGGAGGTGGAGAAAAAGGCGAGTGACACTACTCAAGCTGGCGGGGATCCTGGTCCAGATGCTCAAGTAATCGGGGCGCTTGATGAAGGCAAATCCGAATCTTCCTTGGAGAGTTTTGAAATAGAAACCATAGGCGCCTCTGAGCACACATCCGAGTTGAGCATGAAGGAACGGCTCGAGAAAGAGCAAAGAGATACGACCTCGGTCAAGGTCGAGCCGCGTGGAGTGGACCTGGACGATTCTCTGAACAAACCATTGAAGGTCATTCTTCCTGGCAAGTCCCAGCCCATGGATGTTCCCCCTACGTCTTCGGTCGTCACCCCTCCGTCAGGGAAGGATTCCAAGAGTAAGCGCTCAGGGAAGGAACCATCCGGGAAGAGGTCAAAGAAACACAAGAAATGTCCGTCGCCCCCGTTCAACGAGAACTAGTTTAAGTCATGTACTAATTTTTGTAGACTGTGTAAATGGGCTGCTGGCTCCGGACTTCGGAGCGTTTTTGTAACGGGAAGCTTTTTTGTGAATAAAATTTGATCTTCACTTTTGTCTTCTCAAAAGACTTTTATTACTCAGTTTCTTTTATGGTTGTGATTGAAATCTGAATTGTTATGGGTAACTTAGACTTCTTGGTTCGTCTTTACATGGCTTGGGAGCTTCCCTGGATTTGATCAATCTCCACTTGGTGCTTCAAGCACTTAGAATATTTCATAGCCCGTACGTTGGGGACTTGACATCTCCAAGTCATTTGCGTCGTAGTTCCTATTCAAGGAACTCGGAGGTCTGAACTGCTTGTAATTAAGTCTATATACTGGACTTCGAGTACTGCAGTCCGTGCTCTGGGGATTTGGAGGTTTCAAATCGTTTATACTCGAGTCCGCACTCTGGGGACTCAGAGTACTCCAGTCCGCGCTCCGGGGAATTGGAGATTTTTTGTCGTTTATACTCGAGTCCGCACTCCGGGGACTTAGAGTACTCCAGTCCGCACTCCAGGGACATGGAGATTTTGAATCGTTTATACTCGAGTCCGCACTCTGGGGACTTAGAGTACTCCAGTCCGCACTCCGGGGACTTGGAGATTTTTTGTCGTTTATACTCGAGTCCGCACTCCGGGGACTTAGAGTACTCCAGTCCGCACTCCGGGGACTTGGAGATTTTGAATCGTTTATACTCGAGTCCGCACTCCGGGGACTTAGAGTACTCCAGTCCGCACTCCGGGGACTCGGAGATTTTTTGTCGTTTATACTCGAGTCCGCACTCCGGGGACTTAGAGTACTCCAGTCCGCACTCCGGGGACTTGAAGATTTTGAATCGTTTATACTCGAGTCCGCACTCCGGGGACTTAGAGTACTCCAGTCCGCACTCCGAGGACTCGGAGATTTTTTTTCGTTTATACTCGAGTCCGCACTCCGGAGACTTAGAGTACTCCAGTCCGCACTCCGGGGACTTGGAGATTTTGAATCGTTTATACTCGAGTCCGCACTCCGGGGACTTAGAGTACTCCAGTCCGCACTCTGGGGACTTGGAGATTTTTTGTCGTTTATACTCGAGTCCGCATTCCAGGGATTTAGAGTACTCCAGTCCGCACTCTGGGGACTTGGAGATTTTTTGTCATTTATTATAAGCGTTCGTACGCTAGCCAGGATATCATAATCTTTAATTGCGCGTCATAGGAATATCGTACGAAGAGACATTGGTCATTCATAGAAAAGATGGCTTCAAGCCTTTATTGATGAAAACAAGCTAGATTATCTTATTACATGCCAAGAAGAAAGCATACTGGAAATAAATGCAACTATCGCATAAAGGAAATAGACTAAGTGTAATAACGCCGCAAATGCTCGCTGTCCCATGCTCAAGGGAGTGTCGCACCATCGACGGTCGTTAGCTTGAAAGTTCCTTCTCCAAGCCTCTGTTCGATGACGTATGGACCTTCCCATGCGGGATTCATGTGTGAAGGGGTTGGAAAGACTCGTTTCAAAATGAGATCTCCCACACTAAAGGTTCTTGGCTGGACTTTTCCATTATAATATTTAGCGACTCGGTGTCTATATGAGGCTGCCCTCAAATCAGCTTCTTCGCGTTTCTCATCAATGAAGTCTAATGATTCCAATAGGAGATCCTGGTTTGACGCAGGATCGTAATAGGTTACCCGGTGTGACGGAACTTCAAGTTCTATGGGTATGACGGCTTTCATGCCGTACGCAAGTGCGAATGGTGTGTGGCCAGTCGCGGTCTTGTGGGTAGTTCTATAGGCCCAAAGAGCTATTGGGAGTTCATCCACCCACTTGTCTCTAGCCTTTTCCAAACGCTTCTTCAATATGGACTTGATGATTTTATTGACGGCTTCTACCTGCCCATTCGCCTTCGGGTGATCAACTGCTGCGAACCTTTTCTCAATGCCATACTTCTGACAGAACTCTTTGAATTCCTTACTTTCGAATTGAGTTCCGTTATCCGTTATGATGGTCCGTGGGAGGCCAAAACAGCATATGATATTTCGTACAACGAAATTAATGACTTTCTTGGTGGTGATTGTGGCCATTGGCTCTGCTTCCGCCCACTTGGTGAAATAATCGATTGCCACTATTGCATATTTTGCGCCTCCTTTGGCTATGGGCAGAGATTCAATTAGGTCGATTCCCCACATTGCAAATGGCCAGGGACTAACCATTTGTGTGAAACCCATTGGTGGAGCTCTTGGAATCTTTGCATATATCTGGCATTTGTCGCATCTTCTCGCATAGTCTGCAGCATCCCGATTTACAGTTGGCCAATAATATCCATAGCGGAGGATTTTCCTCGCCAAAGTTTGCCCCCCGGTATGATCACCACATTCTCCCTCATGGACTTCTTCCAATACCCGTTTTACCTCGTCATGGGCCACGCACCGGAGTAAGGGGGTCGAGAATCCCCTCCGATACATTATCCCGTCTTGCATTACATAACGCGAAGCCTTACGAAGGACTTGGCGTCTTTCGCTTCTTTTCTCAGGTAAGTCCCCGTATAGCAAGTATTGTTTGATCGGGGTCAGCCATGATCCCCTTTCGAGTTCGGTTTCCAAGACGAGATCTATCTCCATCATGTCTATACTTGAAGCAAGCAGAGTCTCGACAGGGAACAATCCCATCTGCTGTGCATCGCCAGTACTCGCGAATTTAGCCAACGAGTCGGCCTCCCTGTTCTGTTCGCGCGGGACATGCGAAATGTCATAATATTCCAGGTTTACTAGTAGCTCCCGGACCCGAGCAAGGTAAGGAGCCAGTCTCTGTCCTTTCGCTTGGTAGTCTCCCCGTACCTGATAAACCACCAGCTGTGAGTCGCAGAAGATTTCGATGGACTTTACCCTCAGTTCATTGGCAAGTCTTAAGCCAGCAATCAGTGCTTCGTATTCGGCTTCGTTATTTGTCGCTGTAAATTCGAGCTTCAAAGCGTAGCAAATCGATCGGTTTTCGGGAGTTACCAGAACTATCCCAGCTCCCGACCAACGGTCGTTAGATGCCCCGTCAGTGAACATCTTCCATTGGACAGGAGGGATTACTTTGTGATTTTCACTCGGTTCATCCGGATTGGTGAACTCAGCAACGAAGTCAGCTAATGCTTGCCCTTGGATGGTCCTTCGCGGCAGGTAGGTGATATCAAACTGGCTTAACTCGATGTTCCACTTTAGCATCCTACCGGAAGTTTCCGGTCGTTGGAGTACTTGTCGCAAGGGTTGGTCAGTGTAAACACTGATTGAGTGCGCCTGAAAGTAGGGACGAAGCTTGCGTGATGCAATCACCAGGCAATAGGCAAGTTTCTCGATCTTTGGATAATTCTTTTCTGCCCCCGTCAGTCGTTTACTAACATAGTACACCGGCCTTTGAACCTTGTCTTCTTCGCGAACTAGGGCTGTACTGATAGCGTGTTGAGACACAGCCAAATATACGTACAACGTCTCGTGGTCTACTGGTTTTGACAACACTGGAGGACTTTCCAAGTGTCTTATCAGGCCTCAGAATGCTTCCTCGCAGTCATTCGTCCATTCGAAGTTTCTCTTTCCTTTCTTTATGACATCGAAGAAAGGAACGCACTTATCTGTGGCTCTGGATATGAATTGACTGAGCGCAGCTACTTTTCCGTTCAAGCTCTGTACCTGTCTTATGGTTCTAGGTGCCTGCATATCTCGGATGGCCTGGATCTTTTCCGGGTTAGCTTCAATTCCTCGTGCATTCACAATGAATCCCAAGAACTTCCCTGATGCCACGCCGAATGAACACTTTGAAGGATTGATCTTCATCCCATAGTGCCTTAGTATATCAAACATTTCCGCCAAGTCTCGAATGTGGTCGTTTGACTGCCGTGACTTCACAAGCATGTCATCCACATAGACTTCCATTGTTCTACCAATCTGATCTTTGAACATTCGATTTACCAGACGCTGGTAAGTTGCTCCGGCGTTCTTCAGTCCGAAGGGCATCACTACATAGCAGTATAACCCAACATTTGTGACAAAGCTGGTGTGTTCTTGGTCTGGGATGTGCATCGGAATTTGGTTGTATCCAGAATATGCATCCATAAATGACAATAACTCGTGCCCTGCCGTTGAATCGACCAGTTGATCAATTCGTGGTAGCGGGAAGCTATCTTTTAGGCATGCTTTGTTTAAATCAGAATAGTCAACGCAGGTTCTCCATTTCCCGTTTGCTTTCTTTACCAACATAGGGTTGGACACCCATTTCGGGTAGAGGGCTTTGCGGACAAACCCATTGGCTTTGAGTTTATCCACCTCCTCTTTGAGAGCTGTAGACCTCTCTGGGTCCATGCCTCTCCTTTTTTGCTTCACAGGTACGTGTTTCGGGTCTATATTCAACATATGGCTCGCAATTGCAGGGGAAATCCCACGCATATCAGAGTGTGTCCAGGCGAAGACATCAAGATTCGCTCGGAGGAAATCAGATAAATTCTCTGCCATTAGGGGATCGAGCTGTGACCCAATTTTAAGAACTCGTGTCGGGTCGCTGTGGCTAACTGGAATATCAATTGTTAGTTCGGCCAGTTCTGCGTCTGGTTCCCTGGGTTCCCCTTTGTCATCTCTCGGATCTATGTCTCCAACGATCCAAGAATGTCGCCCGAGCCAGGGCTCGGGCGCTAATTGTCAATCATCAGAATTCGGGATGCGGACGATGCTGTCCGCAGTCTTCCCCTTTTCTCTGCGCTGTGCCTCTCTCAGCTCAGCCACGTAACATGCACGTCCGGTTTCTTGGTCGCCATGCACTACGCCAACTCCTTTGTCTGTCGGGAATTTCAGTGTGAGACACCACAGGGCCAAGGCTGCCGTGAAATCTGCGAGGGCTGGTCGTCCCAAAAACACGTTGTATGGTGAATCAACATCCAGCACTATGAATGGTAGGATTCGCACTCTCCTGCGTTCACCTTGTCCCAGTTCAACTGGTAACTCCACATATCCTACTGCATCCGTGGTTGCGCCGTTAAAGCCATGGATTCGGGCTTTAGATGGCTTCAAATCCTTAGTCTCCAGCTTCATTTGGTCATATGCCTTCTTGAAGATGATGTTAACGGAACTTCCGCAATCAATTAGGATTCTCCTTACGAATGCCGGTCCTATGGTTGCGGATATGACCAATGGATCGATGGTGGGAGCTTCCACCTTATCCGCGTCTCTATTCCTGAATACAATATCGTCGTGCATCGTGCGCTGCTGCTTTGCGGGAGTTCCATCCTCCACATTTGAACAACACTCATGCTCTGTATGTCTCAAGGAATTAGCATATCGCTCCATTTCCTGCCAATTTTTGTCCGCATGATGAGGTCCACCAGCAATTGTGTTAATAATCAACCTTCCCACAGTTCGAGTAGGTTGCTCCGGTTGGTGTAGAGCTGGGCCACGTCCGGGGTCTGAAGTCTCTTGTCTTCCTTCTGGCGTATCTTTAACGAATTCCTGCAGCTTCTTCTGCCTAATCAATTTCTCAATGGCGTCATGGAGATGCTTGCATTCGTCTGTGTTGTGCCCATAAGACTCGTGAAAGCGGCAATGCTTTCCAGTCCGCTTCTGCTCCTCTGTTGATTCCTTAGGGCATGGTTTTCTGTATTGAAAAGTGTTGCAGGTCGATAAGTAGATGTTTTCAAGAGACGCATTCAGTGGAGTGTATTCGTTGTAGGTTGGGATCCGTGACTTCCATCTCCCCGTTTCCTTCTTCTTTCCAGGTTTTCCACTTCCATTTCCCTTAGACTGCCCGGGCTTATTTTGGACGCTGGCCTGGGTTTTTCCAGGGTTATCGTCGGTTGCTTTCATGGCGATGCTGCCCTTTACAGACTCCCGAACGGACCCTGGTGCCTTGTCTTTCCTTATCCACCGAGCTTCCTCCCTCCTTATGAACTGGTGGGCTTTCGAATAGAAACGTTCCAACGTAGCTGGTGGCTTTCCCGCCAACCAATCCCCAAATTCAGAGTCTGGATCCACTCCACGCATTACTGCCATCAAAATCGCGTGGTCATTTGGATTTCTCACTTCAGTAGCGGCAACATGAAACTCTGCAAGTATGCTTTCAGTGATTCTCCAGGAGCTTGGGTCACGCTTGATAAGGACATCACATCCTTGGGTCGAGTGGCGTGTATCCTGAATTGTTCTATGAATTTCCTTGCTAATTCGTCGAAGTTTGAGATTGACCGTGGAGGAAGTCGAGTGAACCACATGGTGGCAATTCCGGACAGAGTTATTGGAAAGCACCTGCACTTAGTTGCGTCGTTGGCCCTTGCTGAATCCATCATCCATCCATACCTCATTACATGTTGTCTAGGGTCAGTTTTTCCTTCATAGGCGGGTATGGTGGGCATGTTAAACTTCCTTGGGTATTCAGCCTGTAGAATGGTATCTGTGAAGGGAGTATGACTCTTAGACATTCCCCAATCTTCATTAGTCAAACCTTGATTCTCTCTCATCAACTGCATGACCATAGCTGTCAAATCCGGGGTTTGTATGGTAGGAGGAAGGTTGGGTTCCGCTCCATGGGCTTGATTTCTAGTAGAGCGATCAGTGGCACCTGCTTGGTCATCTTCATCCTTTCGGCGTCTACGCTTGGGAGGTTCATCAGCTGAAGTTGAGCTATCATCTTCAGAGTAGGGGACAGGGCTACCTCCAACATTCCGATTCTGCTGTTGAGCAAGTCGGGCCATGAGGTCAGCATTAACTTGCATTTGCTTAGCGAGTTGCCTTCTGCTTTCATAAGCTCTTTTATCAAGTCATTCAATTTTGCTCGTGAAACAGCTTCCACTTGGTTTTGGCTGGAGGGCCCCATGCCTCGAATTGCTTGTTGATCGTTAGGTCCAATTTGTTGAACACTAGCGGTTTCACGGGCATCTACATTTTGGGAGGTCAATCTTATTCGTGGTCTTCCCATGGTAGAGTCGTTGGTTGTAACTCTGAGTAGAATCAACGGATGCCTTACGAATAAGTACGGATCTTCTTCGGGGGATTTATGCAATCCAGTAGCTACAAAGTAGATCCTCACAACCTGAGTTCAATTCTCAGTGAAAGCACCAAAATGTTAGCGCCAAAATTGGTCACTAACACCCTTAGAGAGTTTGTGTAGAGAGATTAATGAAGAAGATAAATTAAATAGAGAAGATAATATAAATTAAAATGCGGGAGACGAGAACACAGAATTTATAGTGGTTCGGCGTTGTAGCCTACGTCCACTTTGAAGTTGATCCTTTATTTCTTTACTTTAAACTTGATTACAGATACAATCCGTCTTTAAGTATTCGAATACAATTGTGAAATAAACAGTGAAGTTTTTGTCTGAGGGTTGAAAGTGGCAGAGTCTCCCCAGTGCTCTCTAAAATCTGATCCCTTTTTCTGTGCCCCTGCCTCCCTATTTATAGACGATAGTGGGTTGGACTTCCCTGGTGGGCCAGGTGGCTGAATAGCTCGGTCCAAGTAGCGTAAGTACTATGCGCCGAACCAGAGAGGCCGAACGAGGCATGCCGAGCCTTCCTTTTCGTGCCGAACGAGGTATGCTGAGCCTTCCTCTTAGTGTCGAACAAGGTATGCTGAGCCTTCCTCTTTGTGTCGAACAAGGTATGTTGTTGAGTGAGGGATGTAGGTTGAATGAGGCTGGGATGTCGAGCAACTTGTTGGCCAAACGTTCGGGGATGCCGAACGTTCCTATGCCGAACGTACGTGGAAGGCCGAACAAACTTTGATGGTCGAACGATCTTCTTTGGCCGAACGGCATTCAATGCCGAACAACTTGTTGGTCGAACGTTCGGGGATGCCGAACGTTCCTATGCCGAACGTACGTGGGAGGCCGAACAAACTTTGATGGCCGAACGATCTTCTTTGGCCGAACGGCATTCAATGCCGAGCAACTTTCTTTGGCCGAACTGCACTCAGTGCCGAACGACCTCTTGATGTCGAACGCTCCTAGATGCCGAACGCGTTCTGGTTGCTGAACGATATCTTTGTCCGAACTGATGTGGGATGTCAAACAATCTAGGTTCGCCGAGCGCTCTTCTGATGCCAAGCGTTCCTATGATGCCGAGTGTTCCTATGAATGCTGAACACACTTTACACCGAGTACTCCTTAGAGGCCGAACGTTCACTTTGGCCGAACGTTCCTGGGTAGCCGAGTACACTTTGGATGCCGAACCTTCCTGGGAGGCCGAGCAGTGGTCAAGCCGAGTACTAAGTTGCCTGGTCAATCCCTTGGGAAACATATTCTTTAATTTTATTCACCAAATCACAAATATTGATAAAGTTTATCAATGCAAATCACAAAATTACTGAAACATAAATATAGAAATCAATAATTAGAAATCCAGAAAACACAAAAGGGAGAGGCCCATTACAAACGGAAGCATGAATACTCATCAACACGTGTATCACAAATGAGACACTATCCCATGGTTGCTAACCCATAAAAATGAGCCGAAGCTCCATAGAACAGGGTATAGTCCCCCACGCGGACAAAGAGACATTACACATCACAAGTCTAAATCACAAAATGGTCATCATTGATCAATAAGTGTAATTACACTAAGCTAGTAAATAAGTGAGTTTAGTTATATGTCCCATAACCAACGGCTTAACTTAAATATTTACAAATAAATTGTAGATTTCCACTCGAAAACTGTCACCAGATCTCAATCAAACAATTCCAAGAATTAACCGATGAAGTAAATGCAAGCGTTTCATACCACTTGTTTTGCCAAGTTGTTTAATTGGATTTCTCATCCGAATGAGGTAAAGGTTTGTATATACTAATAGATTGAAAAACAGTTTTAAAAGGAGCTTTGTATTAAAAGTAGTGATAAAAATCATTATTGTGAAAGAGTTTAGTATTTAGTACTAGTATAAAACCTTTGTATTTAAAGTGACATATCACAGAAACGACTGTAAATACAATCTATCATTAAAAAAATCCATATTTCAATAATGTGAATCAAAACCATGTAAATCAATATTGAATCCATCAAATGGAAATACCCAAAAATCCATTAAAGAAATCATCAAAGTTGACATTGAATGACAATAACTATTTGGATCATCAAAAATCAATAAATCAAAAATCCACATAAGAAATAACCCAATTTCCAGAAATCAATAGCCGCAGACGTCTATGTTGAGTTCTGGAAATTCGTTCCAGAATCATACAGACGTCTGTGGATAAATTCTAGATGTTTGTACCCTGCTTTTGGATTTTTTTACCTAAAGCCACAAACGTCTGTGGATTATCCTTAAACGTCTGTCACCTATAGCAGGATAGAATTGCAAAGCCCAAAGTGGAGCAAACTAAATCGAAAACGATTGAATGAGCAACTGCGATTAGGGATTCATGTCTAGCGATAACCCAGCCCTAACGGCTCTTCAATTCACCCAAAACAACAAGTCCAAACACCCATACTACGGTTTTTATAAATTTTGACTTCAAAATACCAAATTAGAAAAATTCACCAAACCAATTCAATTCAAAAGCAATTGAATAAGAATTAGATATTAGGAATTCATGCCTAACAACAATCAAAGATATAGACGTACATGTGAGTTCAAGAACTCACCTTTAACCCAAAAATAGAAAAGACAAGCTCTAATACAAGCTAAGATCAATTTCTCTTCAACTACACCTCTAGAATCTCCAATCTAGTATCACATGCAAAAATTTCCTAAGTTAGGTTATAGAAATTTCTAAAAATTGGAGAGAGATTAAGATGGAGAAAAAGAAGAGGATGCTTACCTAAGCTTCTCTTCGATTTATTACTTAAATTGAGTTCTTAAGAAAATCTAGGGCTTAGGAATTTTAATTTCCTCTTCCCATCATTTTTCCTTTAGCTTGAGATTATTAGGAAATAGAGAATGGAACAAATGAGGAGAGGAGTAAGGGTATTTGGTAGAAGAATTTGGGTTATCTTATTGGGTTAATGTGCTAAAACACAACCTAAAGACCAAACGAATATACCAAAATCCTAATCAACTTCAAACACAACAATGTTTATACTTAAATAAGTTGTAAACGTCAATTTGAATTCAATGAAAGTGGTCTCGAATCAGGATTCGACTATATACAAAAAGTCAGATTTTGGATTTTAATTCAACTAATGATGCTATATTTAAATATACAATCGTAAAATGTGCGGGTTGTTGCCGACTCCGCTCCATAAATAAATTGCATGCTCATAATATTTAAGAAGATAATAAAGAGTAACAACCATTTAGTGACATAATAATGCAAAAGAATAAATTGAAATGAGAAGTTCACCTTAAGGGACATGATAGAGTAATTCAGGATGTGTTTGCTCGATGAATTCTATGGTTTCCCAAGAACAATCCTTAGGATTTGTGGACCACTGAACTTTCACAAGCGAAACATCTTGATTACGAAGGAGTTTAGCCTCTATAGAAATGATGTGAATAGGATGTTGCTCATAAGTCAAATTAGACTATACCTTAATTTCTTCAATAATACTAGGCTCAAGAATAGAATCGGAATCTCTAAGGCATTTCCGTAGTTGAGAAACGTGAAATACGTCATGAACAGTGGAAAATTGAGCCGGTAAAGGCATTAAGCCATGGAACAAATGCATTTGGTGGTGGGAAATGGGTCAATATATCAAGGTGCTAATTTTTTCGATCGACTGAAATACACAACGCCCTTAATAGGTGAAACACGAATGAATACCAAATCACCCATAGAAAATTCCGAATTCCTTCTTCGGTTATCGGCATGGGATTTTTGTCTACTCTAAGCTTCTTTCATCCTATGACGAACAAGGTCAATCTTTTCTGTGGCGTCACGAATAAAATCTGGACCTAAAACTAGCTTCTCGCCTGTTCCAAGCCAACATGAAGGAGATCAGCATGGCCTTCCATAGAGTGCCTCGAAAGGTGCTATACCAATACTAGATTGGAAGCTGTTATTGTAAAGAAAACTCAACAAGGAAAATATGATCTTCTCAACTTTCACCAAAATCAAGCACACATGCACAAAGGAGATCTTTAAGAGTTTGATTCACAAGCTCCATTTGTCCATCGGACTGAGGATGATAAGCGGTGCTAAAATTAATCTTCGTTCCCAAAGCTTTTTGTAGACCTTTCCAAAATCCACCGGTAAATAATGGATCACGATCCACAATAGAAGTAGGAACTCCATGCAACTTAACAATTTCTTTAATATAGAGTTTAGCCAAAAGAGGTACGGTTCGGTTGGACCGAGTGGGAAGAAAATGGACAGATTTTGTAAGTCTATCTACAATCACTATAAACTGTCATGATCCAAACGAGAACAGGGAAGACCGTCAACAAAGTTCATGGAAACTTGATCCACTTCCAAATGGGAATGTCTAAAGGTTGCAATAACCCACCGGACCACTGATGCTTGGCCTATACAGTTGGCAAGTTATGCAATGCTTGATAAAGTTAGCAATATTAGATTTCATTCCATCCCAATAATAAAGTCGCTTCATGCCCGCATACATTTTACTATTACTGGGATGAATCGTAAATTTAGAACGATGACAATCTTCTAAAATGTCTTTACGATGATCACTAATATTTGACACAATAAGTCTACCAGATTTTCGAATGCCTCCACGAGCATCGATTTCCAAGTCCTTCAAACCGTCAATGTTATTTTTATTCCTGCAACTTTGGCTAAGATGAGCCAATTCAGGGTCGTGCTTTTGGGCTTCAAGGATGCGGTCTAAAAGAGAAGGACGAGACTCAAGGCTACATTAAACAAGAGAGAACACAAATCGGATTCACGATATTGAATCTCACAAGTGGACAAAGTCTCAAGATCATTCCATTCAGATACCATCATGGAAATAACCGCTTGTTGCTTACGACTAAGGGCATCCGCAACACGATTTCCCTTTCCGAGAGTATAAAGATCATAAGATGCAAGGAATTCGACCCAGCGTTTTCGATGCAAATTAAGTTCCTTTTAGAGAATGAATTGTAACGACCCACTATTTTGGACTACTCGCATCCGCACATGTCGGACTTGCATAATTCAAAATACCGAATTGTTAATTTTAAATTTGGCAAAACTCAGATATACAGTAAATAAATAATCACAGAATCACAGACACAGAGTAGTAATATGCAGCGGAAGTAAAAGAGATAGTAGTTCATGAAGCTACTATATAAATATATAAGATACATCAAAGTTAAATAAGTTACAACAGATGTCTCGAATACAACAGTCAAATATAAGAATCAGAATACATCACTGGAATCATCGAATATCTAAAAGCTGGATAGATAGCTGGATCTCCAGGCGAAGCTCCAACTCCAAAGATAAGCCTCGAAAGCTGGTACTCTCAGTCTGACCCGAGCGTAAAGCAAAACACAAAACACTCGAGTCAGGATTAATATTCTTATGTCAATAAATCCAACTCAAGTGAAATAGCAATCGAAATACAAGTAACTCAAAGGATGTTGGAATCACCATCCTCTAAGGATCCGTTAAACTATCTACTATGTAGTAGTGTACGCTAAATAGATAATGTCTATCAGTAATATAAAGTATAAAAATAGTGTTAAGGCGTTACCATTATCCCCCTTAACACATTTTATATAAATGTCATAGTCTATACAACACTGTAAACTCCACCGTAAACTAGTGGGATATCAGGGAGTACTCCATAGGTATAACACAAAACAAATTCGTAGTGGTCGCGTATATAGGGATACAAGTATGACAAGGCACATGAGGCAATACCCAAGGTAGTGAAACTACCGTTTGCCTGATCCGGACTGGTGAGAACGCATCGCCGCAACGATCGCAACACCGCGAAACAACACTCCCAAAAGTACGAGGGTGCACCAATCAATAACAAGTAATGAGTAGTATTCGAAGAAGTGTGTTCGCTCGAGGTGGCTAACCCCATTTGGCCCGGCACGGCTCCTGATTTTAGTCATTTCCAATTTGACACAAGTGTCAAGGCTATCCATTATCGTTCACTTTCTTCAGTCATCGCGTACGTCATTTCAACCACTTCATTCTGGATCATCACTCCACGTATAGTTATTAAAGTGGTTTTCGGTTTAGACAGAGAGTATGTCCATAACCGATTCCGGTCTCTTTAATAACTTTTGTAATTATTACACCGATTGGTCATTTAATAAATTTCAAAAACAAATCAATTTCAATTTCCATTAAAATTCGCAAACCATCATTTCCTTTGTCCTTCTAAATCATTTTCCAAAATCTTTGTTTCAAAACTTCCAAATTACAATTTCAAAATCTTATAATTCGATTTCAACTTTTATTTAAACAATTCAAATACTGATTCAAATTCATATATATATTTCTTTCTGAATCATTTAAATAAATTAATTTAACACTTAATCAACTTCAAATTCATTTATCGATTTCATTCAATATTCATTAATTAAATTTGCCATTCAATACAATTTCCATTTAAATTCCAATTCATCGAATCAATTACTTAGGTTCAATTCCATTATCTCAAAACTTACAAATTGAATTGAATTAAATTCGTCAAATCAAATTCTTTAAAATTCCAAGTCTTTCATTAATTTCAATAAATCACAATTTATTTCTTATTAAAGAAATTCAATTCCAGTTATTTATTTACTTAGTTCCAAATTTCAAAACTCAATTAAATAGAGAAACTCAATTTCACTTATTCAAGAAGTTCAATTTTACTTATTAACTTACTTAAATAATTTCCCAAAACTTAATAAATAAAGAAACCCAATTTCATTTATTAACGAAGTTCAAATTCACTTAATCAAAAGTTCAATTTCTCTTAGCAAAGAATTCGATTTTTGTTCAATTATCAAATAATTCAACCTTATTCAATTATTCAATAATTTCAACTTAATTATTAATAATTTCAACTTAATAATTTCAACTTAATTATAAATTCAAACTTAATTCATTTCAAACTTAATAATTTCAACTTATTTTAAACTTTAATTATTAAATCATTTCGAACTTAATAATTTCAACTTAATTTAAATGAATAATTCCAAATTTTTATTTTCAAATCACTTATTTTAAAACAACGTTCTTTCAATAATATTTTCATTTCAGATTTTTAAACATTAACATTTACCGTTCATTAAAATTCAAATTCCAACTTCATTTCAAACTTTATTCTTTATTCAAATAAAAATCATTATTTTATTTTAAATCAATTTTTTTTTTTTTTTTGACCAATTGGTTTATTTAATTCTCTATCCTAGGTCAAATTCATTTGGGTATTTATCATTTCAACCCGATTCCATTTCAATTCCCAAAACAAAGCATAGCAAAGGGAACTTGCAGTGTGATAACTGGGATGGTGTCAAAGTAAATAAACAAGCAATAACAACAACAATAATCAATTCAAATAATCCTGAATTAATCGTATTAATTCGCATTGTTATTTGTGCAAATTAATATAATTATTTCTAGAATCTACACTATCATTTCATGTAGATTAAAGATTATTACACCAATCTTTATGCGGTTCTTCAATTTACATCAATTATTCAATTTCATACTTAAATCAATTAATACAACATAAATTTAAATGGTTCAAGGGTAATTAACTATTTTCCTACGTGTCAAATAATTAAACATTTAAGGGCTCATATTTTCAAATTTAACTAATCAAAATTCAACGCATATGTCGATTCTAATTTTTTTACTATCCTACGTCAAATTTCAATTTCAATATTATCACTTTATACATTAAAATTTAACATCCAATATAAACAACAATCAATCAATCAATTATCAACCAAACTGGATTATCGTCGCATAAATAATTAACAGATAATGGTGTCAGATGTCAAAGGTGAACTGATACATAAATAACAGTGTAATAAATAACAGCAGTATATTTCAATTGTCGTTTCAATTGAAATCAAATTTAATAAATAAAAGAATATTAATCGTGAGTGATTGCTCACCTTTCGAGGCTAGAGAGAACAGAAGATGGCACAGATACACACGCTGATACGGACACTGAAATTGAATTACGAATCCAAGCACGAATGTCGAAGCAAAGCACGATGGTCCGAATTCGACGAACACTCTGATAAATAGAAATTTGACGAAATCAAATCAGAACTAGATTGCTGAAGATAATTGGTACAAGTGCGCTATATTTATAAACAATATTCAAAATTTAAACACATACTAAATTAAAACATACATATTTAGTTTCAAATCAATAATTTAAGTTCAATATAAAATAACATCTATATATTACCTATATGAACGAAGTATATTTGTGTCAAAAATCAAAAATAAATAAATGTGTATACATACTATATGTAAATCATAAGCAATGTTATATAGAAATCTTTGTATATTGAACAAACGCAACACAGAACAGACTATATAAATTATACTATAAAACTGGATCTAGTTAAATATATACCAAAAACTATTATAAACTATAGCCCAATAGTACATATATATATTAGTATATAGCTGCAACAACAAGCATGCTAAAAAAAATCTAGAAAAATATAAAACTAATAGCGTATATTATACATATCAATATATAGATACACACACACATAAAACATTGTATATATAAACATCAAACTATTCGAAATATACTACAAAGTTTCATAATAAATGAGTTACAGGCAACTCTATATGTGAGTAGAGATCATAAAATAATCGTTTCACAAAGCAGCTATATAATAATATATTTACTAATGTATGTAAACTATATACAAATATACATAATACTATAAAAATTAAAAATGCATGCAGACCCATCAACTTTATATATTACAAAACCAATGTGCATTAAATTTAAGTATAGACAAAATAACGTGTTACCCATATACACAGACTTATGCAAGCCAATACAACTACATATACTAATATAAAAATCTGTGAACTTGTATGACTATCAGAACGTAAAACATAGCTTATAAATCACATGCAACATGAATACTTATACAAGTAACATACCACGGTAATATATAAACAAAGAAAAATGCAGACTAAAAAAAAACAGGACACCCTAACAATATAAATACAATTTATGTACTACATGTATACAAAACAAATTTATACAATATGTCGACCAACTTATAACTTCTTTAACATAGTGTATGTGTATAGAAATCAGTTAACAACAATACAAACTAATATATATAAGCTTATATTCAACTTACCAAATTAACAGGAAAACTCATACCTCACAATTATATGCATGCGTTTTAACATATAGGCATAGTCATAGACATATGGAAGAGAACATAGGCATTAACTAATATGTATACACCTCACAACATATCATATCCAATATATAAAGCAAGACTCATACACTTTTTTTTTTTTTTTTTTTATACTTACGTAAGTAACCTATATAGCCTAACATTTATATATATAAAAAAATTATATACACGTTAAAAAAAAAATCAATACATAACAAAACATATTTATTTATATATATATATATATATATATATACCTCAAAACACCTGCACAGCTAGATCTAGGTGGAGGCGTGATTCTCGGTTTCAAGGAGGAGAAGAGGAAGACTAGCGGCTGCGAAGGCGGAAGTGACGCATGCGGAGGTTGTGTGCGTGGATGGCAAGCTCGGTGCTTTGGATGAAGAACAGAGAGGAGGGGCGAGCTAGTGGGTAGGCGGGTCTCGGCGAGCATGGAGGTGGCTGTACTGTTTGACGTGTGGCAGTGAAGGTGGATGCTTGCAGGAGCGGAGGCTGGTTCGAGTGGAGTCGGTGACGAGGTGGGACATGTTGGAAGAAACGAGGCAAGTGGAAGGGAAAGGTGGCAGCGGTGATGGGCTCACGGTCGTGAGGTGGAGGTCAGGCGAGACTGTTGGCGTGGAGATGTCTTGGGGGAGGTGAGGGAAGGTCTGTTGTCGGCTACGTGGAGGCGGCCAGGGTCTCGATGCTCGGGTAGTAAGGAGGAGCGGCACTTGAGTGGGGTGTTTGGATGTAAGATACAGGAAAATAAAGAAGGGGAAGGGATGAATTGGATAAATGTGTGGTGGCTTATGATGCAAGATGGGAGACGCATGGAAGATAGAAAAAATTATGAAGGCAGAGAAAAATTGACTGTTGGAAATTGGGAATGATAAAAGTTATAGAAACGCGAAAAGTTGCATACGTGAATTTGATAGGAATTAAATGTCAATCCGTAGCTGAACGAACAGTCACAGGGAAATGAAGGCTAAAAACACAAACGAATTGAAGGCTAAAAACGGTAGCGATGCGACTATCGTTCCACAGATTTCGCTATTTTCCAAATTTCGAAACACACAAACGAATATACCGTCAAAGTCAGCATGACGAGATGGTCAAAACGGTATACAAATATCAGTGGTTCAATCGAATTATAAAAATTCGAATTTTTATATACTAGCGGAAAATGCATGAAAAACACAGAAAAATAAGATCGACGGAGCCAAAGATGTCCGAATTTGGAAAAACGACAAACTGACAACTTGCTCAAAAGATGTTTTAAAATTTTTCTATGTAAAAATATTTTGGTTTTGAAAATGTTTTATTTTCATCGCTTTTTAACTGATTAAATTGAAGTAAATTTACGCGCGAAATAAACTTTCATATTTTCGGATGAAAATTTACCAATTGCTATGTTTAACTAGACACATTCCAAATATCAAATTTATATTTCAAAATTTTATATTTATTTTTGTTAAATTCACACAAATTCAGTTAATTAAATTAATTAAAACCGTTAAAATACCCGGATTGTTACAATCTCCCCCACTCAAAACTTTTCGTCCTCGAAAAGAAAGGAGGTAGGAAAAAAGAACAACTAAAAAGATAATAGACTTGAATTACATAATAAAAAATTAATTTAAACCATATAAATTTCAATTTAAATAACTTATATTCAACAATTTGTTTTTACATTCACGGTTTCCATTAAATTGATTTGATTTCTCATATATTAATGTTAGGTACAAAAGATTCCTTTGAAATGAAATTCAATTTAAATTCAATTAATTCGAGATATCTCATTAAGTTGATTTGATTTTAATTTATTAACTTCCAAAACAAAATCTTTATTTCATTAATCACATCTATTGTTCAATTAACTCATTATTCTATTTATCTCTATTTACCATTTTATAATCAAAATTTACGTGAATAACATTTATTATACGCACTCACATTTTATTTATAAAAACAATTTATATTATATATTATCCAATTTTCTCAAATTAATAATTTCAAAGATCATAAATTTTGAATAGTCATTTATTATAATTATACTTTATTCGACAAATTTAATTCTCCTTTATTCCAATTGTTATTAAATTTATTTTACTTAATATATCTTATCACATATATATTAAGTATATTTACATTTATTATAGCTACTCAAATTATTCAAAAATTCCTTTGCTATCATTTATATTGTATAATATTCAATTACATAATTAACTTTTGAAAATTTTAGGTAAGTTATATATAATGCAAGTGATTACTATCCAAATAGAATTTTCTAGTTCAATTATTCAAACTTTAAATATTTATTCAAAATTTATGCTTTATTTATAAATAAAATCATTCTTTAACATAAATTCAAGAATTTGATTTCCGATTCACTTTAAACCATTTAGAGATAATTATGTATATACAATTTATCAAATCCAATTAAATTTGGAATAATATACATATATATATAAATCAAAACTTACTTAAGAAATTTAAATCGATTTAATTTCCAAAACAAAACTATAGCAAAGTTACGAATTGGTTTCTCCACTTCGAAACTCGAAAATGAATGTCGATGATGCGGCCGTCATCACCGAAATTATTTTCCAGCGACAAAGAGAAGAGCACTGATTTAAACATCTAAAATTCTTTAAAATGATTCTTTTTGAAAATATTTAAATACTATACACTCTAAAACTTTCAAATCAAAGTTTGAAATCACCAGCAATTAAATTCTTAAATTCTAATTTAAATCCATTTGAATTCCAAATCAAATTATAAACAAGTTTTATAAATTCATTTATTTATTTTATGAAGTAGTCAATGATTTATAAACAATAAATGAAAATTAATTTGTTTCACATTTGGGACAATAGATTCATTAACATTTTAATTTCAGAAAAATTTATACTTATATATAATAAAATCATTCGATATTATTTTATTTACTAAATTTGAAAACAATATTTTGTCAGTTTGCTCTGTTAAAGTGTTTTGGAAATCCTATCGATAGCGTTGATCAGACGAATCGATCGAAAACCCAAATCAACATCAACAACCCAAACAACACAATATATAAAACATATAAAACATTTTTAATATGAATACAAATACACTTCCTCGCTCAACGATACAAGGATGGATTTCAAAATAAGTATAGAGATTCAAATTTGATGGAAATCAAATCAAAGAGAATTTTGATTCGATGATAAGTTCGAAACAGAAGATAAGATAATTAAATTTACAGAATCGGGAGATGGACAAGCTTATTTAATTCACGGGCAACCTCTCGGATCAACCGTAACTTCAAGAATAAGATCGATGCTGAATTTTGAGGCAAAATCGACATCAGATCTCAAGGATAGAATTCAGGTATAGCAGGAGATAGATAGCATCATAAACCGAGAATACAGAAATCTCCGATAAATCGATGTTTATTGTAAAGGAGTTACACCCATTTACAAATAATTTTAGCATTGGCGAGACCGCCGATTCAATATAAAGGTCATTCGAAGTGGAGTTATGGAAAACTCCGGAATTCAGAAGAATACGAATAGTGAGGGACAAGAATGAATTTCGGAACCAAGGGAACGTTCTAAAATTCAAAGGAATTGAGTAAAAAGGAAAAGATTGAAACTCGAATGAGAGTGATTCTGTAAATACATTTACCCTATATGCTGAATATTGCCTAGAGCTACCAAAAGCTCTGATACCAAGTGTAACGACCCACTATTTTGGACTACTCGCATCCGCACATGTCGGACTTGCATAATTCAAAATACCGAATTGTTAATTTTAAATTTGGCAAAACTCAGATATACAGTAAATAAATAATCACAGAATCACAGACACAGAGTAGTAATATGCAGCGGAAGTAAAAGAGATAGTAGTTCATGAAGCTACTATATAAATATATAAGATACATCAAAGTTAAATAAGTTACAACAGATGTCTCGAATACAACAGTCAAATATAAGAATCAGAATACATCACTGGAATCATCGAATATCTAAAAGCTGGATAGATAGCTGGATCTCCAGGCGAAGCTCCAACTCCAAAGATAAGCCTCGAAAGCTGGTACTCTCAGTCTGACCCGAGCGTAAAGCAAAACACAAAACACTCGAGTCAGGATTAATATTCTTATGTCAATAAATCCAACTCAAGTGAAATAGCAATCGAAATACAAGTAACTCAAAGGATGTTGGAATCACCATCCTCTAAGGATCCGTTAAACTATCTACTATGTAGTAGTGTACGCTAAATAGATAATGTCTATCAGTAATATAAAGTATCAAAATAGTGTTAAGGCGTTACCATTATCCCCCTTAACACATTTTATATAAATGTCATAGTCTATACAACACTGTAAACTCCACCGTAAACTAGTGGGATATCAGGGAGTACTCCATAGGTATAACACAAAACAAATTCGTAGTGGTCGCGTATATAGGGATACAAGTATGACAAGGCACATGAGGCAATACCCAAGGTAGTGAAACTACCGTTTGCCTGATCCGGACTGGTGAGAACGCATCGCCGCAACGATCGCAACACCGCGAAACAACACTCCCAAAAGTACGAGGGTGCACCAATCAATAACAAGTAATGAGTAGTATTCGAAGAAGTGTGTTCGCTCGAGGTGGCTAACCCCATTTGGCCCGGCACGGCTCCTGATTTTAGTCATTTCCAATTTGACACAAGTGTCAAGGCTATCCATTATCGTTCACTTTCTTCAGTCATCGCGTACGTCATTTCAACCACTTCATTCTGGATCATCACTCCACGTATAGTTATTAAAGTGGTTTTCGGTTTAGACAGAGAGTATGTCCATAACCGATTCCGGTCTCTTTAATAACTTTTGTAATTATTACACCGATTGGTCATTTAATAAATTTCAAAAACAAATCAATTTCAATTTCCATTAAAATTCGCAAACCATCATTTCCTTTGTCCTTCTAAATCATTTTCCAAAATCTTTGTTTCAAAACTTCCAAATTACAATTTCAAAATCTTATAATTCGATTTCAACTTTTATTTAAACAATTCAAATACTGATTCAAATTCATATATATATTTCTTTCTGAATCATTTAAATAAATTAATTTAACACTTAATCAACTTCAAATTCATTTATCGATTTCATTCAATATTCATTAATTAAATTTGCCATTCAATACAATTTCCATTTAAATTCCAATTCATCGAATCAATTACTTAGGTTCAATTCCATTATCTCAAAACTTACAAATTGAATTGAATTAAATTCGTCAAATCAAATTCTTTAAAATTCCAAGTCTTTCATTAATTTCAATAAATCACAATTTATTTCTTATTAAAGAAATTCAATTCCAGTTATTTATTTACTTAGTTCCAAATTTCAAAACTCAATTAAATAGAGAAACTCAATTTCACTTATTCAAGAAGTTCAATTTTACTTATTAACTTACTTAAATAATTTCCCAAAACTTAATAAATAAAGAAACCCAATTTCATTTATTAACGAAGTTCAAATTCACTTAATCAAAAGTTCAATTTCTCTTAGCAAAGAATTCGATTTTTGTTCAATTATCAAATAATTCAACCTTATTCAATTATTCAATAATTTCAACTTAATTATTAATAATTTCAACTTAATAATTTCAACTTAATTATAAATTCAAACTTAATTCATTTCAAACTTAATAATTTCAACTTATTTTAAACTTTAATTATTAAATCATTTCGAACTTAATAATTTCAACTTAATTTAAATGAATAATTCCAAATTTTTATTTTCAAATCACTTATTTTAAAACAACGTTCTTTCAATAATATTTTCATTTCAGATTTTTAAACATTAACATTTACCGTTCATTAAAATTCAAATTCCAACTTCATTTCAAACTTTATTCTTTATTCAAATAAAAATCATTATTTTATTTTAAATCAATTTTTTTTTTTTTTTTGACCAATTGGTTTATTTAATTCTCTATCCTAGGTCAAATTCATTTGGGTATTTATCATTTCAACCCGATTCCATTTCAATTCCCAAAACAAAGCATAGCAAAGGGAACTTGCAGTGTGATAACTGGGATGGTGTCAAAGTAAATAAACAAGCAATAACAACAACAATAATCAATTCAAATAATCCTGAATTAATCGTATTAATTCGCATTGTTATTTGTGCGAATTAATATAATTATTTCTAGAATCTACACTATCATTTCATGTAGATTAAAGATTATTACACCAATCTTTATGCGGTTCTTCAATTTACATCAATTATTCAATTTCATACTTAAATCAATTAATACAACATAAATTTAAATGGTTCAAGGGTAATTAACTATTTTCCTACGTGTCAAATAATTAAACATTTAAGGGCTCATATTTTCAAATTTAACTAATCAAAATTCAACGCATATGTCGATTCTAATTTTTTTACTATCCTACGTCAAATTTCAATTTCAATATTATCACTTTATACATTAAAATTTAACATCCAATATAAACAACAATCAATCAATCAATTATCAACCAAACTGGATTATCGTCGCATAAATAATTAACAGATAATGGTGTCAGATGTCAAAGGTGAACTGATACATAAATAACAGTGTAATAAATAACAGCAGTATATTTCAATTGTCGTTTCAATTGAAATCAAATTTAATAAATAAAAGAATATTAATCGTGAGTGATTGCTCACCTTTCGAGGCTAGAGAGAACAGAAGATGGCACAGATACACACGCTGATACGGACACTGAAATTGAATTACGAATCCAAGCACGAATGTCGAAGCAAAGCACGATGGTCCGAATTCGACGAACACTCTGATAAATAGAAATTTGACGAAATCAAATCAGAACTAGATTGCTGAAGATAATTGGTACAAGTGCGCTATATTTATAAACAATATTCAAAATTTAAACACATACTAAATTAAAACATACATATTTAGTTTCAAATCAATAATTTAAGTTCAATATAAAATAACATCTATATATTACCTATATGAACGAAGTATATTTGTGTCAAAAATCAAAAATAAATAAATGTGTATACATACTATATGTAAATCATAAGCAATGTTATATAGAAATCTTTGTATATTGAACAAACGCAACACAGAACAGACTATATAAATTATACTATAAAACTGGATCTAGTTAAATATATACCAAAAACTATTATAAACTATAGCCCAATAGTACATATATATATTAGTATATAGCTGCAACAACAAGCATGCTAAAAAAAATCTAGAAAAATATAAAACTAATAGCGTATATTATACATATCAATATATAGATACACACACACATAAAACATTGTATATATAAACATCAAACTATTCGAAATATACTACAAAGTTTCATAATAAATGAGTTACAGGCAACTCTATATGTGAGTAGAGATCATAAAATAATCGTTTCACAAAGCAGCTATATAATAATATATTTACTAATGTATGTAAACTATATACAAATATACATAATACTATAAAAATTAAAAATGCATGCAGACCCATCAACTTTATATATTACAAAACCAATGTGCATTAAATTTAAGTATAGACAAAATAACGTGTTACCCATATACACAGACTTATGCAAGCCAATACAACTACATATACTAATATAAAAATCTGTGAACTTGTATGACTATCAGAACGTAAAACATAGCTTATAAATCACATGCAACATGAATACTTATACAAGTAACATACCACGGTAATATATAAACAAAGAAAAATGCAGACTAAAAAAAAACAGGACACCCTAACAATATAAATACAATTTATGTACTACATGTATACAAAACAAATTTATACAATATGTCGACCAACTTATAACTTCTTTAACATAGTGTATGTGTATAGAAATCAGTTAACAACAATACAAACTAATATATATAAGCTTATATTCAACTTACCAAATTAACAGGAAAACTCATACCTCACAATTATATGCATGCGTTTTAACATATAGGCATAGTCATAGACATATGGAAGAGAACATAGGCATTAACTAATATGTATACACCTCACAACATATCATATCCAATATATAAAGCAAGACTCATACACTTTTTTTTTATTTTTTTTTTATACTTACGTAAGTAACCTATATAGCCTAACATTTATATATATAAAAAAATTATATACACGTTAAAAAAAAAAATCAATACATAACAAAACATATTTATTTATATATATATATATATATACCTCAAAACACCTGCACAGCTAGATCTAGGTGGAGGCGTGATTCTCGGTTTCAAGGAGGAGAAGAGGAAGACTAGCGGCTGCGAAGGCGGAAGTGACGCATGCGGAGGTTGTGTGCGTGGATGGCAAGCTCGGTGCTTTGGATGAAGAACAGAGAGGAGGGGCGAGCTAGTGGGTAGGCGGGTCTCGGCGAGCATGGAGGTGGCTGTACTGTTTGACGTGTGGCAGTGAAGGTGGATGCTTGCAGGAGCGGAGGCTGGTTCGAGTGGAGTCGGTGACGAGGTGGGACATGTTGGAAGAAACGAGGCAAGTGGAAGGGAAAGGTGGCAGCGGTGATGGGCTCACGGTCGTGAGGTGGAGGTCAGGCGAGACTGTTGGCGTGGAGATGTCTTGGGGGAGGTGAGGGAAGGTCTGTTGTCGGCTACGTGGAGGCGGCCAGGGTCTCGATGCTCGGGTAGTAAGGAGGAGCGGCACTTGAGTGGGGTGTTTGGATGTAAGATACAGGAAAATAAAGAAGGGGAAGGGATGAATTGGATAAATGTGTGGTGGCTTATGATGCAAGATGGGAGACGCATGGAAGATAGAAAAAATTATGAAGGCAGAGAAAAATTGACTGTTGGAAATTGGGAATGATAAAAGTTATAGAAACGCGAAAAGTTGCATACGTGAATTTGATAGGAATTAAATGTCAATCCGTAGCTGAACGAACAGTCACAGGGAAATGAAGGCTAAAAACACAAACGAATTGAAGGCTAAAAACGGTAGCGATGCGACTATCGTTCCACAGATTTCGCTATTTTCCAAATTTCGAAACACACAAACGAATATACCGTCAAAGTCAGCATGACGAGATGGTCAAAACGGTATACAAATATCAGTGGTTCAATCGAATTATAAAAATTCGAATTTTTATATACTAGCGGAAAATGCATGAAAAACACAGAAAAATAAGATCGACGGAGCCAAAGATGTCCGAATTTGGAAAAACGACAAACTGACAACTTGCTCAAAAGATGTTTTAAAATTTTTCTATGTAAAAATATTTTGGTTTTGAAAATGTTTTATTTTCATCGCTTTTTAACTGATTAAATTGAAGTAAATTTACGCGCGAAATAAACTTTCATATTTTCGGATGAAAATTTACCAATTGCTATGTTTAACTAGACACATTCCAAATATCAAATTTATATTTCAAAATTTTATATTTATTTTTGTTAAATTCACACAAATTCAGTTAATTAAATTAATTAAAACCGTTAAAATACCCGGATTGTTACATGAATACTTTAAGATTTATGATCGGTGTAGAGAACAAATTTCTTTCCAAAAGATAATGATGCCAAATTCTAAGGGCGAAAACAACGACCAAGAGCTCTAAATCATAAGTGGCATATCTAGACTTGGTAGGCTTTGACTGCCTAGAAGCATAGGCAATAACATGTTCCCTTTGCATGAGAATGGCTCCCAAACTAATACAACTAGCATCTCTATAAACAATCAAGTTTTGGTTCCCTTCGGGAATCACAAGAACAGGAGCATCGAAAAAGGGTTCTTTTAATTTCTAAAAAGCAGCTTCACATTTGTCTGACCAAATGTACTTGACTCCCTTCTTGTTAAACTAGTAAGAGGTAAGGAAATTTTAGAAAGTCTTTTATGAAGCGACGGTAATAGCTCGCCAATCTAAGTAAACTACGAATTTCCGTTACACTCTCCGGTCTCTTCCAGTTTTGAATCACCTCAATTTTTCAAGGATCCATTCTAGATTCAGAAATAATATTTCCTAAAATTTTCAAGTGAGATTGCCAAAAATGGCACTTAGAAAATTTTGCTTTCAATTAATTTCTCCTAAGAATTTCCAACACAATTCTAAGATGTTTTTCATGCTTTTCCTCGGTTTTAGAATAAACAAGAATATCATCGATAAAGATAAGAACAAATCGATCGAGGAAGTCTTTGAAAATTCGATTCATAAGGTCAACGAAATAAGCAGGAGCATTCGTTAAACCAAATGGCAAAACAAGCCATTCATAAGATCCATAACAAGTATGGAATGATGTCAAATGAATACTATCCTCTGCAATTCGAAGCTGATGAAAACCAGTTGCTAAGTCTAACTGTGAAAAGACTCTAGTACCGTAAAGTTGATCGAATATATCATCAATCCAAGGTAAGAGATATTTATTCTTAATGGTAAGATCATTAAGCTTGCGGTAGTCGACACAAAGCCTAAGTGTACCATCAGATTTCTTTACAAATATAGTTGAAGCTCCCCATGGAGAGGAACTAGGTCGAATAAGCTGATTTTCCTCCAATTTGGATAATTGTTTACGCTTCTCCACATTTTCCTTATTAGACATACGATAAGGAGGACGAGTGATAGGAAAGCTCCAAGGATTAGATTAATTCTGAACTCAATTGCTCACTTAGGTGGTAATCCCAAAACAGGCTCAAAAATGTCGAAAAAATCACGAACAATGTGAATGAGGGAAATAACAACTTCCTCATCATCATTGTCGTCATCATGCGAGGTTAGAGAATATAAGGATGCCAATTGGAATCGGAATCATTAAGAACAATAGAAATCTGCTTAATAGATTGGGGATATCGAAGATGGATGGTCCTCTCAGGACATAGCATATGGGCTTCATAACGATTAAGCCAATTCATTCCCAAAATCATTCTAAAACCTAAGTAACCTATAACATGCAAATCAGCATGGAAAGCACAATCACATAAAATAATCTCAACATCCTTACAAAATAAACTGAGTGTTGTGAATCCACCAACTGGATTCGTAATTCTTAGTGAAGTCATTAAGCTCATAACATTTAAAACAATGTATCCACAAGTTCTTTTGATATAGAAGAGTGAAATGCACCCGTATCAAAAAGAATTCGAATAGGATGATCATGAAACATAATAACGCCATCAAAGACAAAATGAGAAAAACCTTGACCAAGAGAAGTGTTACTAGGGGCTTGCAAAACATTCATTTTCCCTCTTTCGTTTTTTGAAGTTTGGGACATGAAGATATAGGATGACCCAAACTTTTGCAATAGTGACAAGTAAGGGACCTTGGACACTTATTTGCATAGTGGTCCTTAGAGCCACAATTGTAGCATTCTCCATGACTAGGGGTAGGAGTCTTTGTTATCGAAGTTGCATGCTTCCTTTTCTTGTTAGGATTAGGGCCTTTGAACTTATTATCGGGATACCTTTTCTTATTGTTGTTGTTGAAGTTCTTCTTAGCACCTCCAATATCAACATCACTTTCTTTATTGGCCTTTTCAAGTCGAAGAGCGATATCCACAAGCTGATCAAAAGGCACTTCTAGTTTCAGAAGTAAAGCCTTTTTAAGATTCTTATTCAAACCATAGATAAAATTTTGATTCAACTTCCAAGGGGTATTAATATACTTGACCCCATATTTAGAGAGGGATTCATAAGATGTGACCTAATCTGTCATAGAAGAACCACCTTGAATAAGATCAATGAAGCATCAAGCTAAAGTTACCTTTTCTGCTTCAGGTACAAACTTTAACTCGAACCTTTCCTAGAATTTCTCTCAAGTAAGATCCGCTTCAATAATTTTCGAAATCAAAAGCTTGTACCAATCTAATGCTCTCTCTTGAAGCATGTAGAAGCCACTTGGACTCGACATAAATTCAAAAGATTCATGCGAGAGAAGATGCGATCGCATGTTCTAAGCTAAGCCTGAACTTCTATAACGCTTTTCGGAACCTTTGAATGGCTTTCCACCAAATTGGTGTGATCATTGCACAAGCATGAAAAACCAGATTTAGGATGAGTAGGCTCAGGAATGGGACCGGTAGCTTGGGAATTCTTTACAAGATCCAAAAGCTGTTGAGCAGACATGAATATGCCATCCTGAGGAGGACCACTGGATTGACAGTGCTAGGACGGCCAGGTATAACCATCTCTTCTTCTTTAAGAAAGAAACAAAGAAAGAAGAGGAAAATGTTACTCTCAGAATGAATTCAAATAAGCTAGATTGTTAAAACAAGGCATCATAAAATAAGATAGGATATGATGGGTCTTAAGACTCGAATTAAACCCTAAGGTACGATTCCTAAGAGAGATATAGGACAATAATCCTCGTCATAATATCCTAAATTGTTCTGAAGTTTGGCTCTAATACCATGTTGTGACGCCCCACCTCTATACTCACACTAACCAAGGACACTACAGGGTAATGCCGCGGACTAGTACGAAGAATAAGTCTGTTGAGGAGAAACCATCTCTATAATTAATTTGAGTGTGTACCGATATGTCAGATAATATGTCACACATTTCATTTCAAGAGGAAATAAGACATATCCAATCCAAAACCCATATCTACTACACAGTGGCTAAGTGACCTTCAAAAACAAATAAAATAATCATAACATAAAATCAGTCATAGATATTCATACCACTAAGGCGGAAACAGATATGAATATAATACATAGAAGTGAACATCATAGTAGTGGTCATACAAGATCCACTACATCACAAAAGAATACGTACACGTACTACACAAAAGAATATGTATACATCGAAGAGTCTATATCTCGGATATATGAAAGACAAAAACTACTAAGCTAAAGTAGTTAGCCAAAATCAGAAGCTAGTCCGTACTAAGAAGTCAGGGAGCACTTTAAACACCTCGGTCTGACCCGAGTATTATTTAAGAATAAAAATAATAAACAGATCGGTCTAGCGATAATTATCATGTAAGATTAGATAGGATAAGAGATATGACAAATATATATGATAACAATAAAAATCATAAAATATCTCAAGTTTTCTTTAACATCCAAAAAGAATATCATATTCTTTAATTTTATTCACCAAATCATAATTATCGATAAAGCTTATGAATGCAAATCAAAAAATTGGTGAGACACAAATTCCAGAAATCAATAATTGAAAATCCAAAAAACACAAAAGGTGGAGGCCTATCACAAACGGGAGCATGAAAACTCACCAACACATGCATCACAAACGGAACACTATCCCATGGGTCGCTAATCCATAAAAATGAGTCGAAGCTCCACAGAACAGGGTGTAGTACTCCATGTAGACAAAGAGACATTGCATATCGCAAGTCTAAATCACAAAGTGATCATCATTGATCAATAAGTGTAAATTAAACTAAGCTAGTAAATAAATGAATTTAGCTTCACGTCCCATAACTGCTGGCTTAACTCAAATATTTATGAACAAATTATAGATTTCGACTAGAAAATTATCACGAGATTTCAATCGAACAAGTCCAAGAATTAACTGACAAAGTAAACGCAAGTGTTTTATACTACTTATTTTGCTAAGTCGTTTAATTGGATTTCTCATCTAAATGAGGTAAAGGTTCGTATATACTAATAGATTGAAAAACAGTTTTAAAATGAGCTTTATATTAAAAGTAGTGTAAAAAATCATTTTTGACAAAGAGTTTTAGTATTTACTACTAGAATAAAACCTTTGTATTTAAAGTGACATATCATAGAAACGATTGTAAAGACAATCTATCATAAAAAATCCACATCTCAATAACGTGTATCAAAACCATGGAAATCGATATCAAATCCATCAAGTGAAAAGACCCAAAAATCCAAAATAGAAATCATCAAATTTGATATTGAATGACAATAACTACTCGGATCATCAAAGATCGATAGATCGAAAATCCACATAAGAAATAGCCTAATTCCCAAAAATCAACAGCCATAGACATCTGTGCTGAGTCTTTGGAAATTCGTTCTAGAATCACATAGACGTCTATGATAAATCCCAGATGTATGTCCCCTACTTCTGGAATTTTTTTTACCTGAAGCCATAGACATTTGTGGATAAACCTAAAACGTTTGTCACCTGTAGCGGGACAGAATTTGCAAAGCCCAAAGAGGGGCAAACCAAATCCGAAGCGATTGAATGAGCAATTGCGGCTAGGGATTCATGTCTAGCGACAACCCAGCCCTAAAGGCTCTTCAATTCACCCAAAACAAGTCCAAACACCCATACCATGGTTTTCATAAAATTTGACTTCAAAATACCAAAATTAGAAAAATTCACCAAACCAATTCAATTCAAAAGCAATTGAATAAGAAATAGATATTAGGAATTCATGCCTAATAACAATCAAAGCTATAGACATAGATATGAGTTCAAGAACTCACCTTTAACCCAAAAATAGAAAAGACAAGCTCTAAAACAAGATAATATCAATTCCTCTTCAAATACACCTCTACAATCTCCAATCTAGTATCACATACAAAGATTTCCTAAGTTAGGTTATAGGAATTTCTAAAAATTGGAGAGAGATTGGGATGGGGAAGTAGAAGAGGATGCTTACCTAAGCTTCTCTTTAATTTATAACTTGAATTTGAATTCCTGAGAAAAGCTAGGGCCTAGGAATTTTAATTTCCTCTTCCCACCATTTTTCCTTTAGCTTGAGAGTGTTAGGAAATAGAGAATGGGATGAATGAAGAGGAGTGGAGTTAGAGTATTGGTAGAAGACTTTGGGTTATCATATGGGGTTAATAGGCTAAAACACAACCAAAGCCCAAATGAATATACCAAAATCCTAATCAACTCCAAACACAATAATGTTTATGCTTAAACAAGTTGTAAACGTTGATTTGAACTCAATGAAAGTGGCCTCGAGTCCGGATTCGACTATATACTAAAAGTCACATTTCGGATTTTAATTCAACTAACAATGCTATATTTAAATAAAACATTTAAATATATGATCGTAAAATATGTGGGTTGTTACAATGAGTCATTCCATAGTTATCCAATAACTCTCAATGCCTAACCCTTACGTGCCTCCAATAGTCTTGAGTAATACACTATCTATTATTTGAAGAGCATTACATACTCTAATCACAATGAATACATCAACATTTGGTCACATGTATCTTGACTAGGAATATTTAAAATGAAGTGTTTATTATATTATGATGCATACTGATGATTTCAACCATTTATAATTACTATCTCAAGCACATCATTTATGGATTTTCTATAAAATATGTTTTAATTAAATATTTAATTATTTACAACACATTATAACCGATATTAAATAGAAAGAAATCATCTTTATTACAAACGAGAATTGATTAAAGAGTTAATTAATTTCAAAAAACTACTGAATTGCCCCTAAGGCATAGGCTTAACTCTATCAGTCCAAAATATCATACATAACCCTATTCTGAAATATGAACCCATATTAACCAGTCCCTGTTGGGTCCAGGTTCAATTGAGGCTTAACAGGTTACCACCGATCGATCAGTGGTTGGCCTAGCTTGACCTCCTATACAAATTTTCTTATCCAATCTTTCTTCTTATTTTTGTTTGACTATTTCTTTGATTGATTATGATTTCCTTACTACATTAACTAAGGGTTCAATACCATAGTTTGATCATATTTTAACATTATAATTTCATAAACTAATCATACTTTTTGATTATATCATATATATTAGTTTCTAACAATTCTCATCTTTCATTTAAGTTCAAAATATAAATCATTTAATATACATTTAACTTAATTAAAAAATATTTTTTCCTTGAATACTCATACTACATTTATGAACGTTATTAATTATAATTTATAACCATTTTATTTCTCCCCACATGCATAGAGATATATAAAGTATATATTGTGTTATTTCATGAGTAGCCAGTTTACAACACCTTTAAAAAATACGTCATATTTATAACTAAAAATATATCTTAAAAATCATTTTGGATACTAATTTTATTCATATGAAGCTCGTAAAACATCTATATAACTTTAAATCAATATTAATGCATATATTTAAGACTCAAACGAATGTCTTTATTTCACTATACTTCATACTAGGCTTTCGGATACCGAATTAAACTTTATAATTCATAATTGATCATTTTATATCAATTATATCATTCAAACTTTATCATAAATTTTGAAACTTAACCTTAGCTATAGTCATATCATAATATTAAATAAGTCAAATCAAGTATATATCAGAATGGAAAGTTTCTGCTCATCAACAATTGATTCAAATCCCAAACAATGTAGAAAATCCCTTAAATCCTCCACTGTCCGAATTAGGTGCACCTCAAAACTTCACTATTCTAATCGAGATAAGTATCAACGCGTATCTCTTCTTATGCTGATCGATCGTTATATTATTTGTTGACTTTGGTTAAGATTTAAGTGAGATTTGTTGACTTTAAGTTTGTTTGAGTTCTGGGTTCGTGAGAGAAGAAGTAAAAAGAACATACAAATTTATCAAAAATAAATTCAAATTTCAAATGCTTCTATATATAAATTTCTGAAATGCTCATTCAAATTTTTTGGCCATGTCCATTTAAACTGTTTGAAACCCGTTTATGAAAAAGCCTATATCTCTCTCGTCCTAACTCTGATTCGGACAAAATTACAATCAGAATTGATTAGAAAAATTAGCTCATCGCAGTGGCATAACTCTCTTTGTAAGATTCATTCATTTGTAAAATTACCATTGTATCCCTAATGTTAAAATACCAACATTCCTTTATTAAAGTTAGTTATCAAAATTATAGGGTATTACATGTCATTCACATTGATTACAAATATGACAAATCTACCCTTTCTTACAAAGAGGAACTTAGGGGATAAAATGTTACTCAATTTTCTTGTAAATTTTTAAATGGGCTGATCAAGTCAAAACTCAATGGCATAGGCCTACATAGCACGTGTCGACCAATATCATCTTTAACCCAATAGCATGTCCAACTTCAACATCCTAACTTGTAAATTCCAATTCGCCTTGCCATGCTCTTCCGAGACCTTGCCCACTATTTCCCCAAAGAACTTCGAACCTTGCGAACAACATCCTTCTCTCCCCGTCACTCAATGATCAAGTCACAACAAGAAAATACCAACTCTTAAGACCATTAGACCATCATGATTCCTATCCTTGCATCTCCCTGATCACCAAAGACTCCTGGATGACAAGCCTCTCTACACACTTTATTTCGTCAAGACTCAACAAAATTCTAAAAAGCTCTAGTTACCCCTTCAAAAAGAGATGTAACCTGTACCACTCCTTTGACAAAAGCGATGTAACAACACTAGTCATTCGACAAAACTGTCATTGTGCAACAACCACTCAATAATTCGCTGCTTGCCTAACAAAAGTGCCACTGTACAACAACCACTCCGTATGTCATGGTGTCTTCCTAACATAGGATGTCATGGCACAACCCTTCAATTAGCATGCATCTGAGCCTTTCCATGCAAAATTCGAGTTGGTCATCATCTTAACCGTGGATCTCAATCAACGGTCATGAAAAAACTCAACACTCAAGTCACAAATCTAAGCCTTCCAGTGTGTGTTCTCTTCAGCTATGAATAAGGGATCTCATGTACTTCTACAAGGATTGAATTTTCTACTCTCATAAAGTATACTTGCTAGCTCAAAGCGTTTGTAATGACCATTAAAATTATCTCTTGCAATTGAAACCATGGTGGAGTAGATCTTTGCTAAGATCGAAACACTTTACATAGTTGTCATTTACTTTAATTGCATTACTTATTACTTACTTATTTCTCATTTCACATTTTGAACTATTGTTTGGAGATATATAATAGAAGACTTTACATCGTATATCCAAAAAATTCAGATTTTATATCGAATGTCTAAAAAGTTTGGAGACATGGCACGCATCATAGGCCATTTAATTTTTACCCTACACCAATTTTAATTTATTACAGAATCATATTTGATGGACATTTATTTTAATAAAAAAGATCAGTTCCAGCCCAAGGTGAATTTGGGCTATGGTTGAGAGGTTAAATTAGTCCCCAAAGGTAGCTATCAAAATGAGACAAAAATCAAGGTTGCCATGACTTGAACCTTGGTCAATTCAGTTTCGAATAGATTGCTTTTTCATACACGACAACACCTTTTATTATCAGCGTTTGTACTATTTTTTCCTAATATGAACTATGAAAAATAGGCCCTACCCCAGGCCCAGGGCCGATCTTAAATTAGATTTGGAAGCAGCCTCCATTGTAGACGTGCATGCATCTTGTCCACATCATACCTTATTTAATATAGAGTAGTGCTCGACGTAGAAAACGATGATGCTATTTGATGATTGAGGACTAGTAAATATATGTGCAAAATTATTGAAATACATAAAATCTTGATCGATTACTAAATGAAGCATAGGATGAAAATCATATGTTGAGACAAGAGCAAGAATTTTCCATGGAAAAATACTTTCTTATCTGGAGTACATTATGAAAAATGACATGCTAATTATGTAGAGTAATCTAAAGCTTTACATCCTTACCTTGTGGATTTAGATGTCAAATCTGTGTTAATCCGTTATATATGCGTGTTTAGTAAAAATAGCAAAAAAGTGGAGACCTCTTGATTTCTTCCAGCAAAAATAAACTCCTCCACCTATTTTCATAAGATAATCATATTATTATGTCCATCGTTTATCATACTATCCTTCTCAAAGCTAGATCTGTCACAAAATCATTGGTAGTAACTCCAGATCTCCTTAAAGTTGTGCGATCTATGTTTGAACTTTGTAAATGTACGTAGATTTGGAGGAATAAAAGGCATGTTGTTCATTTTCATTGACTCTAGAAACATTAGCTTAAGTAAAATGGTTCAACTTGTTCGATGGCTTCTATTCTGAATCTCCAAACTTGAGTTTGCTCGGCCTTTTCCTTGAACTGCCTCACGTAACTATTCTTTAGTGCACTAATTATCTCCTTCAAGAATATCGCTAACCATGATTCATGCACGCCTAGTTCTTTCCAATGTTTCACATCTGAATCTGTTGATAATTCTGCCACCTTGCAATCATGAGTCAAATCATAACGAGGATGTCTTACCATCTACCGTTCGTCTGTCCATACATCTGATAGCTTTCGCCCAGTTTCAAAATGTATTTCCTGATGCCTAAATCATCTTATCTAACAATTAATTTTCCAAAAGGTTTGTTCCTATATATATATATATATATATATATATATATATAACTAGAGGGGGTAGGGTAATTCTGCTTCAGGTAACACAGTAGTTTTTGCAGCATTTAAGAAAACGTTGTTGAGAGTATTTTTTTTCTTTTTTTAAACTAGAGAGGGGTATTCCACATCTCTATTAAATATTCTGTAAAGATTTTTATATAAAATCCAAAGCATAACATGCTACGAATATTATTGTGTAATTTATTATTTCGTACCATATATACAATGATTGCTATTGTTTTTTCATGTTTTAACCACCTTACTGGCAACTTGTAAGTATAATATCCAAGGGTGTAGTAAGTAGAATGTCGAACTAGGAATTAGGAACCTTGTTCTTTTTTATTCAAAGACTTCTAATTTTCTATTCAAATTCTTGTAGTTTTCCTCATTAGTAAAATTCATTGTATGTATTTATTTCATCGTCATATAATTCAAACCAGTTTACTCTGTTTTCATTATCTTCTCGCATCTGTTTTGATAGCATTTTGTAATATTCATCACATACTAAGTTTATCATTCTGTCTGTAAGTTATGTTTCTATTTTACTTTCTACTGGATAAAAGGTATGTTCTACATTTTTTTAGTACCTTTTCTTTATCTAGTTTAGGATCATTTGTTAAGTCTAAAAATTTCTTTGAATAATTTTCTTCAAAATTCTTTGCTATATTATATCGTTGATTTTTGTATAGCTTTGTTTGCTTTAATATGATTAAAAGTTTTATCATGAAATTTTGCTCAAAATAATTTTGTAATGTTTCTATGTTTTCAATTTTTGGAAATTTGCTCATCTTAGTTTTCCCAATCATTTTTTCTATTATTTTATATCCTATTTTATTTTTTGTATTTATATATTTTTTCCATTCATTGTAAAAATCTCTTGCAAATCTAGGTGTTATAATAAGATTTCCAGGTTCTATCCATACACCGAAATTGTTGAATATTTTTATAAGATTTGTTTCACAATTAAAAAAATTAATTAATTCTGTGGTATATTTTTGTTTGAAAATACTTATTATCTGGTGCTTTTGATCTTCTGTAATGTTTGTATTATTCTTCATAATGTTTATTATATTTAACATGAATTTGTCTTCTAAATATTTTTGCATTTTTTCCCATAATTCTATTTCTTTTTATCTTTGAATGAAAGTCTTTATGCTAAGCATTCAGGCATAAGCAAAAGATACTTAGTGGAATATCATAGGTAAAAAAATTTCTTCTTATTCTTCTTCATCACTCACTCTTGCCGTGTTTGGTTCTGAAGTTATATATTAAATTTCGTCATAAGTTTTTACTCACCTTGTTGCTCTGGATCTAACTTTTCCCTAATGACCTCATGTCTTGGCGGTACTTGTTCGATCTTTAACAAGCTTACGTCTTTTGGATTAACTTAAAACATAATTTATCATAGTGGCTTCATATTATAAACACAACATTATCAAGCCATCATCATACTGAGAAGATAAAGAATAATTGAAAGAAATTACATACCTAAGTCGCTTCACCTTTCTCTTTGCTTATGTTTGAAGAAATTTTAGTTCTGCATACTGTTGCTGAAGAGGTAGGAAGGAAGAAGGCAACCATTAAAGGAGAAATCAAAGCTATTATTTTATATCGATATGCCTAATGCTTGGTTCTACAAACTAAAAGACATGAATAAAACAATCTCCACAACCAAAACCAACCAAAACCAACTACAAAAACCTTTTATACTTCCTAATAGACCTTCTTACTACTTTCCTTCCAACTCTTCCATTCACCCCAAAGCACTGGACTATCCCTTCCCACTTGAATCACCCCGAACTTCAAATCGATTATCCAATTTTTACAATTCCAATAGCGAGATCATCTTCGATGTCACTTCTAACACCAAACTCGCTCAGATCATCACCAAACTTCCAAAAAACAAAGAAATTCACAATGTATCGTCGAGGTTAGTTAGCAAGAGAGCTAATCTCCTTCCTCGTATCCTTCATAAGCTTTGCCCAACTCCCTTTATTATTAACAATCTTCCAAATCAATATAATACAAAATAATTTTTTCATGTCTTCAAGGTTCCTTAAACCTATACATCCTTTACTCTTTTCTTTGTACAAAATTTGGTATGCCATTAAAATGCCATCTCCAAAATAGTGGTTTTGAATGAAAGCACACTAATTTTCCAAAATGAGCTCCTCTATGGATAGATTCATCCTATTATATAACACTTCGGCCAAATCTTTTTGCACAATGTTATAACAAGATATATGCCTATAGTGTTGAATTTCTTTAGCATCTATGTTTTTTGTAATAAGATGAATAAAAATGTGGTTGATTTCCTCAATCATCCCTCCATTAGTGAATACATCATTGGTGGCTCCCATGGCTAAGTCTATCATTTGATTCAATTGTATTTTATGGAATTTAGAATTATAAACATTCAAAACCTGGAGTAGTACAATGCCAAATATTGAAAACTGCTTCTCTAGTCTCCTCTATGTCAATTTAATCATTTAATTTTTTTTCCTATATTCTAAAATGAAGTTCTTACGTACCAGTTTAGGCCTACTTCGGATTACTTGTTTGTCAAATAAACCTGAATAGTATGATATGACCTTCTTTACAAATTCTTAATGGCTATTGCATGCCGTGCCATCCTTCAAAATGTTATTGTTCCGGTTGTTGGCATTTCTCCTTGTAGCCATCTTTGCATAAAAATACGTTGTAGCTTCATCACTCAGGAGCAGCTAGTTACATTTGGACTTTTATTTGATATCTAATTAATCTTGACGTTGGACCCTTTCACGTTTTGAAAACCAAGATATCATCCTCCTCTAGAGTCCTCCAAATGGCATTCTTAAACAATAAAATTATGTGCATGACATATAACTATGTTCACATTGCCGAACCGGGGTTGTAGGCGGTGCCATGGATGTAGGCCGCTATTTACCACATGAGGTCCATAGACAAATACTACATCACATGATGTTGCAACCCGACTAGTATTTATGAGGATTCTTTCTCAAACAATGTCACTAGTTCAAAAACAATTTCCATTTCACTAGGTTCCTTTAGCGGGCCTGCATTTTTCTCCTCCAATGAATCACTTCCTCTTCCTTCCTCTATTTCGTTAGCAAATTCAACTCCCTCATCTTTTTGTAATATGACATTTCTTTCTCGATGATATACTTCCTCTTTTCCCTGTCCCTTAATCATTAGAACCTCTTTCACCTAATTAAAATGCCCAATCGTCACTTCAACTTTCTTAAAGGGATCTCTTCAGATTATTATCCTTAGGGCTTGGCGTCACCTTCTATTCCATATCATCTTTCAATTTGACATCATACTCCTTAACACCCTTTACAAGTTTTTGGTCTTCTTTCTCCTTTATCCATCCCTCCCGCTTCTTAATCCTCGTCTCATCCTGATTCAAAATACTGTTTGTCTACGAGCTTTCTTCGAATTTATGTTTTTCTACCATGTTTTCTTGTTGTTCCTTAGGATTCCACACCGTACTCACTAGGAAGTGTCTACTTCAGTGATCGATGTAACATAAATTATCACATCTAATTGGTGGGTTTTGAGATTTTACTTCTTACACAAAATCTTTGCCATTTTCACTCACCATCTTTAGAAAGTTAAGGAAACCAAATTTTGCTTTGATATCAACCTACGCTCTAGCAGAAGAAATCCTCACCCTTTTCTCCATGGCTTCTTCCATTTTGATAGATATCTCTATGGTATTAACAGGTGCGCTAATAGCCTTAGGTCTCCAAAGATGAAAGTTCGGTCCTAGAAGGCGAATCCATACCAGCATACTAGTAAAGAGGTCTTTACTAATTTTCATATCTGGGTTTAATTTTTCATTATAATTAATTTTTGTCAAACAACCAAGGTACCTCATCTAGTATCCTTTTATAGTCCCTCCCTTTTTTAAACCAAGCAATGGAAAACCCATTTCCCTTAGTTTGAGTGGTGACATTTCCCTTAGTTTTCCAAACCCTTTTAGTGATAGCCTCTAGTGCTTTAAAGTATGTTCCCAGGCCAACCACATAAGACATAAGACAAAGCTTCCAACCATTTTCAACTTCAGCAATTAACTGCAGTCATCAAACACTTCCTCCTTCCCTCCACAACTCTAGGTTCCATAAATTACAATTTAGTCGACGGTCCCCCTTTGACTCCCCTACACTCTCATAGCATCTGATTATGAAACTTTTGTTGCACCATTGAAAATTGAAAATTTTATGCCTAATCCCTTGTGTCCTTCCTCCATTGTGCCATATCTGGGCTAAATAGCTTGGCCCTGTAGTTCTTTCCCTACTTCTATGACTTTCTTCTTCTTATGAATAACCTCCTCCCAATCCCTATCATGCCCTTCCACTAGTTTCTACTGCTTCGGCAGTGATTGTATGAAGACTAATAGAAAAGAGAGAAAAAAGAGAAACTACTATAATATGAGAGGGTCTAATGTAAGAATTCAATATTTTTAATTTTAGAAGAAGAAGATTCTAAAGAACTAAAATTAGGAAAAGTTCGAGTTAAAAATCATAGATCTGTTAGCAGCCAATATTAGTCTATGGCTTTTGTTATATGTACTTATTATGCCCATGGTTAGGAGGTGAATTCCCATATAATCCATTTTTTTATGATTAATATTTTTATGATAGCGTAGCCCTAATTATTGATCAACACAATGAAATTTAATAGTTTATAGCCAACGTGTATACCGATACTTTTGGATGTGGATAATGTTGGAATCGGACTAGCTCGCGCTAAATAATTGGGAAAATTTCAATTTTTTACCTTTTTAGATCTTTATTGGGCATATGTGGTTTAAGTTTATTTAGAACTTTTCTAATTCTTCATTGTAAATAAAATAACTATCTTATTTAATTCATGAATATAGATTTTTTATATAATTTATATTATGTAGTATATATGTGTATCATATACAGATACGTGTCTATATGCAAATGCAACATAGACAGGATATATATGGTTTAACATGCCCGTATATAAATGTTAGGATTTACACCGCAATAGACATGATAGTCCTCTATGTGCTAATGTGTTGTCTATATATATGTGTGTGTGTGTATGTATGCATATATCTGTGTGTGTGCACACGCATCTGAAATAATATAAATAAAAACATGTGTATACATACAATTACACACACACACATACACTATGACATACTAATTAATAATAAACTTATATAAAATACTTATAAAGTGTATATATATACATATATATTAAACTAGAATACAAAATTATTTTGAATATCATTTTAAAAATATTTTAAATAAATACTAAAAATATTATATGTAATCCATGAAGAACTTTTATCTAAATAAATTCAGTTAAATAATTTTTGAGAAAAATGTGTTATCGTCTAGAAAAGAGGAGAGCATACATGTAAATATGTATATATCAAATAAGCCAAGGTGATGCCAACGTGCCTGGCAGGTAGATAATTATAGTACAAAAACAAAGAAAATAACTCAAGTACCACTAGAATGAGCTCCAGCAAGGCCACCGTCCATTACACCCCAATATCGAACTCCGGCAAGGCCACCACCCGATATTGAGATGTTAGAAGTACCTAAAAATCTATGGAGTGTTTGAGCCAAAATTGGTCACAAACACCCAATTGTCGATGAAAGCACCAGTTCTCAATCACAGATCACAGATAACAAGTATATAGAGAATTATGAATGAAGAATACTCAGAAAATTAAGAAGAAAACAGTAAAAAAACACAGGATTTATAGTAATTCGGCCTACGTCCACTTTGAAATTGATGACTTTGTTGCTATTCACTCGCCAATTACAGAGGATTATATAGGATTACAGTGATAAAACTCGAGTACAACAATTATGGATTGCAAAGTTGAATCCGACAGAGTCTGGACGTCCGAAAGCCCAAAGATCCTTTTCTACAGGCCCTGTGGTGCTATTTATAGGTGTAGGCTGCAAATATCTTGCTCAAATCTTGGGAGACTTCTTCAAGCATGTGAGTGGGCCCTTGCGATCGATCCTAGGCGATTTCGACTCGATCTGTGATCGATACGAACGTAATTCGTATCGGTCAATATTTTGTCCAATGGAGTCAAAATTTGGCGTGGAACTTCTTTAGCTTGTACGTAAGCTCCTGTGAAAATTTCATAGCATATGGACTTGTGGATTACAAGTTATGATCGATGCAAACTTGTGTTTTCTTTAGGCTGTGGCGTTCGTATCGATCCCCTTCGTATCGCTCTTATTCGCATCGGTCCGAGCACGTGTCTGCAGGTTGACGTGGCGCTAAACTCTTGGATCGATCCACTTTTCGTGCCAAGTGATCGAGTCTTTTCTATGGATGCGCCTAACTTTTATCGATACAGCTTGACCCTGTTCGTATCGATCAACTGTCGTACGTTCGTATCGACCACTTAGTGGTTATTTCGCATCGATAGATGGACGACTTCTTCGTACCGATCACAAAGTAACCGCTTTCGTATCAATGGGTGATTTCACATCGACTTATGACCGATCGATACGAACTATGTGAAACTAGATCGATACGAAATAGACTTCTACACTACTTACCGATGGATAAGAAGTAGACAGTCACAGATGGATACGAATTAGATCTTGATCGATCGATACAAACAAGTTGGAGATGATTGAACGGTACGAAACTACGTTCGCTTGATGGATACGAAGAAGGTCGATACGAAGGAGGCTTTCTCTGGATGGATACGAAGAGTTTAGTTCTGGATGGATGCGAATGGAACCGATGCGAAGAGGGTGAAACAACGGATACGAACAAATCGATTTTCTCTAATTTTCATCGATCATATCTTGAGCATGCGAACCTGGATTATCTTGAAATTTGGAATCATGGTTTCTACGCTTTGCTCGTCATGTCGTACCAATTGTGGCCCGATCCAGACCTGAATAAAGTTCGTCGATATACATAGTGAACTTGAGTATAACTGGCAATCGAGGAGGACTATCTTTGATTTCCAGTCAATCTTTTTATATCATGGCCTTGTTAAACGGTGGGATAATACTTGCCCCCCCAAAACGTGCCTTGCGGTAGGAAGGTGTGTTTTTTAGTTCGATAGGTTGGATGTTCGTATCTTGTCAATAACCTGCAAAGATATTGATAATCTTGTCTGACTGCGAATGGCGATCGTTCGGGATCGTATTTCGTTCGGGATAGTATGTGACCGTTCGAGGTAGGATGCCATTCACGGTGAATGGTGACCGTTCGCGATCGGAATGCCGTTCGAGGCGATTTGTGATCGTTCATGATCAGGTGCCATTCGCGGTGAATTGTGACCGTTTGCAATCGGCTGCTGTTCGAGGCGAGTTGTGATCATTCCCGATCAGGTGCCGTTCAAGCGAATTGTGACCGTTTGAGGTCGGGTGCCGTTCGTGGCGAGTTGTTTATGCTTGGGGGGACTTAGTATCATTAATGTCAGATTACATGTTCGAGTGAGTTTCTGAACTGTTTGTTATGTAGGTTTTTGGCCATCTCAGAGCATGACTAAGGACCGTTCGCGACCCCGTACATGTGTAAGTGGCTTAGCCATTATGGAATCACAAATAGAAGATTTATATTCAAAACGAGTCATTCAGTAGAAAGGTCTAACGAAATCAAGTACAAACATAAGAAACAAAAAAAACTATACAAAGACGTCAAAGTGCAAACACCTACACCAATTCGATTAGTAGTCGTATCAGAGCATGCCTGAGGATCGTTCGTGGTCCCGTACATGTGTAAATGACTTAATCATGTCGGTGTGTGATTTTTCACTCATTCATCATTATTTCAATCAACTGATGACAAGCTGATGCTTTGATCTCGAGCTGTTTCCAGTGGGTGCAGGTGGTGGTCGCTCTCGTTCCACCGTGGTTGTTCCCATTCTCACATACTGCGATAACAAACCATCCCGGATATGTCCCTTAACCTCATCCTTCAAGTGCCTGCAGTCAATCGTGCTATGACCATTCGGTTCGTGGAATAAGCTATTCTTTTCTAACCTTCTCTCATTGTTGGTCGGATCCCTCCTCATTAGCTATCGATAAGGAATCTGCCCCTTGGTATCCTAGTAGATTTGCTTCAAAGTCTCAATCAGCTCCATATATGAAGTGAATCTTGGTTCCTTTCGTGGTCGCGTTGATCCATCGACGTTATCCTTAGCCTTTCGTTTCCCTTTACCAGTTCTTGCACCTTTTTTAGGAGGATTTTCGCCCTTGACAGCATAAACACCAATTCCTTTTCCTTCCTCTCTTTCAGCATTTGCATCCTCTAATCGTAAAAATCCTTCGGCCTCATGATAAAAATTATCCTAGATCCATAAGGGAATCTCTCATCAATGAATTCTTGAATTCTGTACCATTAGCTATTCCAAATACAGCTACCATCAAAACCATGGATGGATCTGGTCGATCCACCAATGTTGCCGCTGCATTGAATCGCGCGAGAAAGCTCCTCAAAGATTCCCTGGTTCTTTGCTTCAATGCTGCCAAACTCATCAAATCCTTGGGCATCGAAATGTGAACTCTGAATTGTCTCATAAACCTTTCAGTCAAATCGGTCCATGTTCTAATGGAGCCACTCTCCAGTTGTCTAAACTATAGCGCTGCAATGTCTGCCAAGTAGAATGAGAAGCAACGGGCCATGACCTCCTCTGATGCCCCCAGCACCTCCATATGCCTCGTATACATTGTCAGATGAACCACAAGATTCATTGTGATGTCCCGGAAATTTGGCAATGTTTATTTAATAATTTCCATTAATAATTATTTTAAAATGTGAAATATTGATTTAATAATCAAATTTAAACAGAAATTATCTTTTGAAAACTAATAATTATTTAGTTTGACAAATGTTATCTTTTCAAAATTTATAATAATGATAATAATAATTTAAATTTGGGAATCTTATTCTTTTTCAAAAGTTAAAAACATTCAAATGATAAAATTATCTTTCTAAGCTAATTTAAAGGATATTTTATTTATAATGTATATATGTGTATACATTGTAAATAGAGAGTTTGATTTTAATTTAAATATAAATTTAATAAGAATATTTTCAAATTTATAATATATATGTGTATAACTTGTGAATTACAAAATTTGATTTGAAATTAGTATAGAAACTTTTCAAAAGTTTGTTTAAAAATCTATCTAATACTTGCAAAAGAAATTAAAATAAATATTTTTTTAAAAAATATAATAGTTTAAATTGTATATTATAATAAAAATTTTGTTTGTTTTCTTTTAAAAATTGTTTTTTGAAATAGACTTAGTTCTTATATATTAACGTACAATATCTTAGTTTGAAATTTTGAAATAAGATTTAATTCAATATTATTTTCTTTTTAAAATTTTCTCTCTTGAAAATTTATCTTTAAAAATATTATTTTAAAAAGTTACAGATAAACGTCAAAATATGTAATTGTGTAAAGGTAATTTACATGTAAACATTTAAAGGCTAAATGTAATAAAACATTTAAAAACATGTTAAATTAAATAAGAAATTGATTTAGAAGAATTTTTTAAACATTCATAAATTAAGAAATTTATTTTTATATTAAAATGAACATGTGTTAGACATTTAACTCATAAGGAAGACACTTGTAAATTTATCTACATCTCTATTCACAAGTGGCATGGTTTTATTTATTTTTAAAAAACATTTTATTGAAAATATATTTAGTAGAAAACTTAGAAATTCTTTTAGTTCAAACCATTATCTTCAAACGAAAATCTGAAATCAGATTTAGAAGAAAATCCAAAACCAAATACAATATAAAAATCTGCAAAAACAATCTGCTCAATTTGCAAATCTGTAATCTATATGAAGATCAACTCCAAATCTAAGCAAATGAAAATACATGCGAGCTGCAGTTTTAAAATCAACTACTACAGCAAGTAATTCAACTTTAGTAATCAAATTGGGAAGCAACTTCACTAGGTTCTATAGGAAATTCAAAATGCTGTTTGTAATTCAACTACAGCAAGCAAATGCAAATCTGTTTCAGGAAAACGATAATGCATCTGAGTTTGTCCTCTGTTTCTTCAATAATTGGTGAGTAAACTTCTATTTTTAAAAAACAGTTCTTTCTTTAAAATCAATGCTAAAGCAAATTTCCAGTACTCAAGTTTCAAGTTGCAAACTGCTTTCAAAAAATCAAACTGCTGTAAATAACTGCTCTGTCTTCATTTTTAAAAATGAATAACTTCATAATTTAAAAGGCTTAATTATATCTGTTGCATGTGGATTGATAGAAATAAGCATGTTTGTAAGATTGTATTGTGACGATATTTTGTGTATATATATGTATAAATATACATATGTGTGTTGCCAGGTTTCTGTATACATGTTCCTGTTTTTTTTAAAAACCAAGATTTTAATAGAAATCCTTTATCACTTGATTGATTTCAGTTAGAAATTGATATGTAAACAAAAATTGTTTTCTTAGTATAGATTTGAGTTTATAAATTATAATTAAGTTAAATTAAAAATCTGTTGTCTCTGAAAACAGTAATAACAATCATTATTGAAAATAAGCCAAATATCAAACTTCTTAAATTATTAAAATAGGTTTATAACTTGAATGCACACATGAAACCATGATTTTTAAAACAAAAATCACATTTTTTAATTAACTATGGAGTGAGCAATTCTGGGTTGAACAGATATTGGATTTTGGGGTTTATCTGATTATCTAGTGGTTTTGGAATGTTCTGGTTCTTCCTGGAGGTGGAGGAATGATTGGTGAGTGGGGGGAAATTGTCAGGTGGATGGTTAGAGGTTGGTGGCGACCGTGGTTGCCTATTCCAGTTTCTAACCCTAGTTTTCTGGTGGTAGGAATTTTGTTGCTTCTTGATTTCTATGGTGCACCGAGGGTTGCAAGGCTTTGGGAATTGGAAGAGAGGACGTAGGTGAAGGGATTGCCGGAGTCGCGGTAATTCTGATGGTCGGAGATGAGATTGTGCGATGCTGACAGGTTTGGCTTTTATGGCAGTGTCGAGTTCCAGGATGGGTTTAGCTATCTCGATTTTGATTTCGAGCTTCGTTGGGGATTCTAGTGGTCGTGATCATGTTTGGGGATGGTCGGCGACGTGATGAAGTTGGTTATGTTGACCGGAGGTTCCCTGAACGACGGAGCATATGCAACGTGCATATTTTGTTCTGATGAACTATTTTGGGTTTGTGTAGAGAGTTGTGATTCGAGTTTTACTCGAGTAGATTGACTATTTTACTTGAAAAAATTAGGGTGTTGTCGAAGCACTTGTGAGTGGTCTCGGCTTTGTTTGGTTCCAGGTTATATAACCTGACAGCATTCTATCTTTTTTAAAATTTGAGTGAAATTTAAAATTTAAAGCAGGATTTTAAAATAGGGTTTTAAATTCAAGTTTAAGTTGATGAAATTTTGAATCCTAAGTTTTTAAAATGAAATTTTAAATTTAAATCAAGATTTAAGTCAAGTTTTTAAATCAAGTTTAAATATGAGTTCAAGTCTACTATGAACCTAGATTTTGAATTTACCAGTTTTGTAAATTTTAAATGTTGAACATATTTAAATGTTTTCAAGTAGATTTTAGAAAATGAATTTGATTTCAAATAAATGTTTAAAATTGACAAAATTCTTTACTTTAATATTTGAATAAAAGTTATGATGTGTTTAACTTTAATTTGGAAGTTAAAATAATCTATTTGTTTTCAAGCTTGATTTCTTTTAATAAAATTAATTACTTTAGTTTTAAACTTTTTCTTATATAAGTATCTTATATAAGTAATGAATGTTCTTTACTTTTATTTTAAGGTTTATAAATTTATATAAATTTGGATAAATGTTTCAATAGTTAAACATTTTGAATCTTAAATTTTAAAATGGAATTTGAATTTAAGTTTAGAAATGTAATGTTTTAAATACACTTGAATGTTAATGAAGTCATTATTAAAGTGAATGAATTATCTTAGAAATAATTAAGATAATAAAAAGAATTTAATTTATAAGTGAATTAAAGTACTTATTTATTTGATTTTAAATAATGATTAGATTAATTTATAATTAGAGATGATTAATAATGATTAATCAAAGATAAATTTCTTAAGAAAGTAATTAAAGAAAATGTTATTAGTTAATAAAGTTAATTATCTAAGGATTATTAAGTAATTAAGTAATGTGATTAATTTTGATAATTAATTAGATTAATTAATTGAAGATAATCAATTGTAAATGGTTAAGCATAATTACTTGGCAAAAGTAATTAAAGGATTAATTACTTACCGTAATTAATTATGATGATGTGATTAGTTTTAGTTAATTAATTTAGTTTAATTAATTTGAGATAATCATCTGATGATTTAATAAGAATAATTACTTAATGTAATTAATGGAGCATTATTACTTAGGGAAGTAATAAATGATAATTACTAGAATGTAATTAGTGAGAGATGATTTATAATGCAGTAATTTGGGTAATTACTTTTGTAATTAATCAAAGGATTAATTAATGAAGATAATTAATTATGGGATAATTAATTTGTTATGAGTAATTAAGGGTAGTTAATTATTGGATTAATATTAACCAAGGGTGATTAATAATTGTATTTTAAATTTTAGATTTATTACTAAATGTAATTAAATTTAAATAAAGTAATTAATTTAAATGTAAATTAGAGATCATTGATTAATATAATTAATGATGTAATTAAGAATTGTTTAATTAAGGATAATTAATAATAAAGTGATTAATTAATATAATTAATTAAGGATAATTAATTATAGTTAATTAATAAATGAGGTAATTAAATGCTAATTACAAATGATTAAGGTATCCTTGAGGTGGAGTCCGGAAGCAGTAGAGTGGCCTGTTTCTTCGTTGATTCAGAAATCTCTGTGATTCTTTTGTCAGTAGGCCGAGCAGATAGTGAAGTTTGTCCATTTCTTCTGAAAGCTCAGCTGGATGTGATGTTTGTGGTTGAAGGTGGACCACTAGTTTCTTCTTTGGATTAGAAGGCTTAAGCTATTTTGATTGGTGAAGAGAGAACGGTTCTTGGAATCTGAGCTGAGTAGAATCGCAAAAGTGACTTGCGATGGTTCGGAAGTTCTCTTAGTAATCTTTATTTGGATTGAAGCATCTCTTGAGGATGTTTGAGTTATCGAAGTGGTTTGGTATTTTTCTGGATATCTTCAAAGAAGTTAAGGTTTGCATCCACATCAGAAGATTGAGTTCTGTATCGAATTGGTTCTTGGAGCTTTACCGGTGGTTCAGCCTCGTAGGAGGGTTCTTTGAGAGAGAGGTCTGTTTAAGCTGGCAGGATTGATCGGATCTAGATTTCTGGTTGAATTTTTGCTGTGGTGTTTGTGACCGAATCGGATAGGTCATTGAGATTTTATAGAATTTGATGGACAATGTTTTCGGGATAAGTTGATCAAGTTTGTGCTTGTGTTCATCAACAGCATTCTCAAATCAGAGTTGCGCAGTGGAAGCATGGTGGCAGCTATTCCAGAATAGAAGCAACACCTGATTCATTGGAAATTTGTGTTTTGTCTTGGATTAGAGGATTTCTATAGGGAATTTATTTTGGATCTGGAGGCTTGATTGTCTTGTGCATCTGTTCTGTTTCCGAATAGAAGTAGAATGTTGGAAGTCTTCTGATATTTGTGTAGTAGAGTTTGTGTGGTGGATTTTGATGGATCTTGGGAGAACCATTTTGTTGAGTAGGATCTGGAGATCGTTTATTTCTTTGTCCAGATTTGTTCCATGAAGCAGCTGCGAAGATTGGATTGATCAAGTAGGTTGAAAGCAGCCCAGGATCGATATGAGAGATTTGTGGATAAGAGTATTGGATCTTTCTGTTTTCTCTTAAGGGTTAAGTGTTTGGTCTATAGGATTGAATTTCCAGTTCGGATGTTTCGAATTCATTATGTTTTTCACGTATCTCTGAGGGAGTACGTGTATGGTCTATCACTGGTTTTAGAACCGGTAGTTCTGGGAGATTTAGAAGTTGATTAGGACTTGTTTGTGGTCTAGTATCCTGTTTAGATTTGTAGATCTAGATACATAGGAGCTCTAAATCTGAGTGGTGTAGCTAGTTTAGATTCTGTAGAGCGAGTATTCCGGTGTTTGTACTTGGAAAACTCTAGGGAATCCTATCTAGAATTTTGTTTGGGTAGTTAGAATTGTTTGTTTGAATTGGTTGCTATGGTTGCTAGTATTTGGTTGATAGCATATGGTTGCTATTTTAAATTAAAATCTGTATGGGATTATTAAATTACCTTTGCTTTTAGATTTCGGGGATGAAATTCTTTTAAGGGAGAGGAATGTGATGTCCCGGAAATTTGGGCAATATTTATTTAATAATTTTCATTAATAATTATTTTAAAATGTGAAATATTGATTTAATAATCTAATTCAAATAGAAATTATCTTTTGAAAACTAATAATTATTTAGTTTGACAAATGTTATCTTTTCAAAATTTATAATAATGATAATAATAATTTAATATTTAGGAATCTTATTCTTTTTCAAAAGTTAAAAACATTTAAATGATAAAATTATCTTTCTAAGCTAATTTAAAGGATATTTTATTTATAATGTATATATGTGTATAAATTGTAAATAGAGAGTTTGATTTTAGTTTAAATATAAATTTAATAAGAATATTTTCAAATTTATAATATATATATATATACACGTGCGTATAATTCGTGAATTACGAAATTTGATTCGAAATTAGTATAGAAACTTTTCAAAAGTTTGTTTAAAAATCTATCTGATACTTCCAAAAGAAATTAAAATTTATTTTGTTTAAAAATATAATAGTTTAAATTGTATATTATAATAAAAATTTAGTTTGTTTTCTTTTAAAAATTGTTTTTTTGAAATAGACTTAGTTCTTATATATTAAAGTACAATATTTTAGTTTGAAATTTTGAAATAAGATTTAATTCAATATTCTTTTCTTTTTAAAATTTTCTCTCTTGAAAATTTATCTTTAAAAATATTATTTTAAAACGTTACAAATAAACATCAAAATATGTAATTGTGTAAAGGTTATTTACATGTAAACATTTAAAGGCTAAATGCAATAAAACATTTAAAAACATGTTAAAGTAAATAATAAATTGATTTAGAAGAATTTTTTAAACATTCATAAATTAAGAAATTTATTTTCATATTAAAATGAACATGTATTAGACATGTAACTCATAAGGAAGACATTTGAAAATTTATCTACATCATAATGTAACAAGTGGCATGGTTTTATTTATTTTTAAAAAACATTTTATGGAAATATATTTAGTTGAAAACTTAGCAATTCTTTTAGTTCAAAACATTATTTTCAAATGAAAATCTGAAATCAGATTTTAGAAGAAAATTCAAAACCAAATACAATATAAAAATCTGCAAAAACAGTCTGTTCAATTTGCAAATCTGTAATCTATATGAAGATCAACCCCAAATCTAAGCAAATGAAAATAGAGGTGAGCTGTAGTTTTAAAATCGACTACTACAGCAAGTAATTCAACTTCAGTAATCAAATTGTGAAGCAAATTCACCAAGTTCTACAGGAAATTCAAAATGCAGTTTTTAATTCAACTACAGCAAGCAAATGCAAATCTATTTCAGGAAAATGATAATGCATCTGAGTTTGTCCTCTGCTTCTTCAATAATTGGTGAGTAAACTTCTATTTGTTAAAAACAATGCTTTCTTTAAAATCAATGCTAAAGCAAATTTCCAGTACTCAAGTTTCAAGTTGCAAACTGCTTTCAAAAAAAAAATCAAACTGCTGTGAATAACTTCTCTGTCTTCATTTTTAAAAATGAGTAACTTCACAATTTAAAAAGCTTAATTATATCTGTTGCATGTGGATTGATAGAAATAAGCATGTTTGTAAGATTGTATTGTGATGATACTCTATGTGTGTATATGTAAATATACATATGTGTGTTGCCAGGTTTCTGTATACCTGTTCCTGTTTTTTTTTAAACCAAGATTTTAGTAGAAATCATTTATCGCTTGATTTGATTTCAGTTAGAAATTGATATGTAAAGAAAAATTGTTTGTTTAGTATAGATTTAAGTTTATAAATTATAATTAAGTTAAACTAAAAATCTGTTGTCTTTGAAAATAATAATAACAGTCATTATTGAAAATAAGCCAAATATCAAACTTCTTAAATTATTAAAACAGGTTCATAACTTGAATGCACATACGAAACCATGATTTTTAAAACAAAAATCACATTTTTTTTAATTAACTATGGAGTTAGCAATTCTGGGTTGAACAGATATTGGATTTTGGGGTTTATCTGATTATCTAGTGGTTTTGGAATGTTGTGGTTCTTCCTGGAGGTGGAGGAATGATTGGTGAGTGGGGGAAAATTGTCAGGTGGATGGTCAGAGGTTGATGGCGACCATGGTTGCCTATTCCAGTTTCTAACCCTAGTTTTCTAGTGGTAGGAATTTTGTTGCTTCTTGATTTTTATGGTGCACCGAGTGTTGCAAGGCTTCGGGAATTGGAAGAGGGGACGTAGGTGAAGGGATTGCCGGAGTCGCAGTAATTCTGATGGTCGGAGATGAGATTGCGCGGTGTTGACAGGTTTGGCTTTTGTGGCAGTGTCGAGTTCCAGGATGGGTTTGGCTATCTCGATTTTGATTTCGAGCTTCGGTGGGAATTCTGGTGGTCGTGATCATGTTTGGGGATGGTTGGCGACGTGGTGAAGTTGGTTATGGTGGCTGGAGGTTGCCTGAACGCCGGTGTATATGCATCGTGCATATGTTGTTCCGATGAACTATTTTGGGTTTGTGCAGAGAGTTGTGACTCGAGTTTTACTCGAGTAGATCGAGTATTTTACTCGAAGAAATTAGGCTGTTGACTCGAAGCACTTGTGAGTGGTCTCGGGTATGTTTGGTTCCAAGTTATATAACCTGACAGCATTTTGTTTTTTTTTAAATTTGAATGAAATTTAAAATTTAAAGCAGGATTTTAAAATAGGGTTTTAAATTCAAGTTTAAGTTTGATGAATTTTTGAATCCTAAGTTTTTAAAATGAATTTTAAATTTAAAGCAAGACTTAAGTCTAGTTTTTAAATCAAGTTTAAATATGAGTTCAAGTCTACTATGAGCCCAGATTTTGAATTTAAACAGTTTTGTAAATTTTAAATGTTGAACATGTTTAAATGTTTTAAAGTAGATTTTAGAAAATGAATTTGATTTCAAATAAATGTTTGAACTTGACAAAATTCTTTACTTTAATATTTGAATAAAAGTTATGATGTGTTTAACTTTAATTTGGAAGTTAAAATAATCAATTTATTTTTAAGCTTGATTTCTTTTAATAAAATTAATTAATTTAGTTTTAAACTTTTTCTTATATAGGTAATGAATGTTCTTTACTTTTATTTTAAGGTTTATAAATTTATATAAATTTGGATAAATGTTTAAATAGTTAAACATTTTGAATCTTAAATTTTAAAATGTAATTTGAATTTAAATTTAGAAATGTAATATTTTAAATACACTTGAATGTTAATGAAGTCATTAATAAAGTGAATGAATTATTTTAGAAATAATTAAGATAATAAAAAGAATTTAATTTATAAGAGAATTAATGAATTTACTTATTTATTTGATTTAAAATAATGATTTAGATTAATTTATAACTAGAGATGATTAATAATAATTAATCTAAGATAAATTTCTTAAGAAAGTAATTAAAGAAAATGTTATTAGTTAATAAAGTTAATTATCTAAGGATTATTAAGTAATTAATTAATGTGATTAATTTTGATAATTAATTAGATCAATTAATTGAAGATAATCAATTGTAAATGGTTAAGCATAATTACTTGATAAAAGTAATTAAGGGATTAATTACTTATTGTAATTAATTATGATAATATGATTAGTTTAAGTTAATTAATTTAGTTTAATTAATTTAAGATAATCATTTGATGATTTAATAAGAGTAATTACATAATGTAATTAATGGAGCATTATTACTTAGGGAAGTAATAAATGATAATTACTGGAATGTAATTAGTGAGAGATGATTTATAATGAAGTAATTTGGGTAATTACTTTTGTAATTAATCAAGGGATTAATTAATGAAGATAATTAATTATGGGATAATTAATTTGTTATGAGTAATTAAGGGTAGTTAATTACTGGATTAATATTAATCAAGGGTGACTAATAATTGTATTTTAAATTTTAGATTAATTACTAAATGTAATTAAATTTAAATAAAGTAATTAATTTAAATATAAATTAGAGATCATTAATTAATATAATTAATGATGTAATTAAGAATTTTTTAATTAAGGAATAATTAATAATTAAGTGATTAATTAATATAATTAATTAAGGATAAATGTAATTAATTACAGTTAATTAATAAATGAGGTAATTAAATGTTTACTAATAATTAAGGTTAATTAATTTTGTGAAATTGATTAAAGACTAATTACTTATTGTAATTAGAATGATTAATCAAAGGTGTTTAATCAAGATGAATACTTAGAGAATGATTAATTAACTATGTTAATTAATTAATGGATATATAAGCAGGATTTATAGATGTGGTAATTAATTTAATTTAATTTAAATTAATTAGAGATTGAAGTAATTAATTTATTTCATTTTAAATTAATTATAGATGGTGGTTAATAAATCTGTGCTTATGGATGATATTGATATTTCATTGAATGGTTGTGAACTCTATAATGAGATATGTAATATCTATATGATATGAATGCTTAGTTAAAGTATGATAATATGGATTATCTGTTTGTGATGATTATCTGTTTGTGATGATAATACAGATTATCTGTTTATGATGAAATTTGATTATCTATTGTGATATGTGAATTATCTATTTGTGTGTAAATAGATAATGATGAATTGAATTAATTGTTCGAACTAAAATCACTTGGACATTAAGATGGCGTTTGGATTTCAATGAGACCGGGATCGGGTTTCCAAATTTGGAATTCCGAAAACCACATCGATCCAAATTAAACGTTAGGTCGTGAATCTCAAGTGAAGAGTGAAGACTCGAGGTGTAAGGACTATTCATGTTAATACTCTGAGGGTGATTCCAATACGAGTTTAACGGGGTTAGTACTTTCAGGTTCAAGATGAAGATTCAGAGTGCAAGGGCTATTGTCGTTAACTCTGAGGGTGATTCTCAAACGAGGGTAGCGAGATAGTGCCTTCGGTTTCGTTCAAATCCGGAATGAACTTGTATGGATTGAATGATTTCAGAACATCGTCAGGTGGACGATGAGCATTCTAAGATTGATGTGTCCTATAAAGGTAATCGTAGCCTCAAGCCTCATCAACCAGGAATGGCTAAAACAGGGGAGGTGCAGCAAGACTAAGTCGGTCATGCCCAAGTAGGACGAGATTTACCACTGTCTAGAGGTCCCTTTTATTTCGGCTATGTAGGCAGTTGGCGACGGCCATCTGCGGGGTTGTCTTGTTCGGGACTGTCTAGTAAGGGATGGTTCCGACTTTGTGTTAAAGGGGATTGGGAGTGATCCTCGGTACGGTGATCTAGGCCACGTACTGTGACGAGCGGTACCCTGGTAGATGGAATCTAAAATCCAATAAGTGCATGTACGGTTTTGATTGTGCCCAACTATGTTGGAACGTGAGATGTAAGCATTCCAGCTATTTCTATATTTTATTTTGAAAACCCTAGACACTATTATAATATCACTGGATTTCCTATAAAATATTTTGGTTAGTGTAAGGTAAAAACTTTTCCATGTTTATGTGTGGGAAGTCTTACGTGATACTCTTTGTTTTCAAAGGATTTTCTAAAGTTAAACAACTTTAAACCTGTTTACTCACACCAGACTTATGTCTGACCCGAGTGTTTATTTTCTGTTTTATTAAACTCTTGGGTACTCATATTATGTATGAGTAGTCAAATGATTCAGGATTGCTTTGATGAGTTCTGGAGGAGAAATGGAGCATGAGGCTTCAACGTGTAGATATATATAGTGGTTCCACTGTGTTTGAGTTGTATATGTTTTCTCTTATGTACTTGAATTGTAATAACTAGAAAGATGTTTATTACTGTCTAGTTTGTGTTATATCAGCTGTATAACTGTGATGTATATGATACTATGTAATATTTTATGTGATATAATATAATTTATTCGTTCCGCTGTGAGATTCTGATGTTATTTGTTTCTTTCTTCTCTATCTTTTCTCTTTACCATCCCTTTCTTTCTCCTTAATGATGCATCTTTCTATGGAATGAAAGGTGGGTCGTTACATCCGTCCTCCCATATTATACATTTCCAGTGCTGGTAACTTGAATTCTGGTGGATTCCTGGCTTGCCTGATCGTAGGAGCAAAGGGACTCCTATTCACATCCTCCAGATCTCTATTCACTAGTCCGCCTCTCATGGCTCGTCTGACCATCTCTGCCAATCTATCACTGTCGTCAAGCTGTAGCCCTTGTCTGTTGCTTCTGCTTTGCCCCCGAGTTCACAAGGGATCCTTGGGATCTGCCCTCCTGAATGAGCATTCATTTCTCTTTCAATGCCATGTTGCACATCTCCTCTTGGTATTCTGCTTGGGATTGGGTCTACATGTTCCGAGTAAGTGCCCCTAGTTCGGGGGATGTGCCAGATGGTCCTGCCCTATTCTGAATTTTGGTTGCTCCGAGCTCCCGATACATATCTCCAACATCTCATGTGGTCGCGTTATCTTGATTCTGCACACTTATTTGTCCAGTTCCTCGAAGTAAATTCTGTATCATCTCTTCCTATCTCTTCAGAAGTTCTTCATGCATAGCTCCCATCATCATCTCCATCTCATCTCTGGTGATGAAGACCGTCGCTTGGTTCGCGCCTAAGGAAGCCTCTAGACTCCCCTCATGCTGACTCCTTTCTGCTCTTTGCCTTCTACTTGACTGCCTTGTCATAGCTCTTCGGATCTGAATCCTGAAGCCTTCAAATTCAACTTCCAAGCAATAGAATTCCTGAATTAGCCTTCTCAGTGAAATCACCCAAATGTTTGAGCCAAAATTGGTCACAAACACCCAATTGTCGACGAAAGCACCAGTTCTTAATCACAGATCACATATAACAAGTATGTAGAGAATTATGAATGAAGAATACTCAGAAAATTAAGAAGAAAATAGTTAAAAACACGGTATTTATAGTGGTTCGGCAATTCGGCCTACGTCCACTTGAAGTTGATGACTTTATTGCTATTCACTCGTTGATTACAAAGGATTACAACGGATTACAGTGATAAAATTCGAGTACAACAGCAGTTATGGAGTGCAAAGTTGAACCCGGTAGAGTCTGGACGTCCGAAAGCCCAATGATCCTTTTTGGTAGGCCCTGTGGTGCAATTTATAGGTGTAGGCTTCAAATATCTTGCTCAAATCTCGGAAGACTTCTTCTGGCACGTGAGTGGGCCCATCGATCGGTCCTAGGCGATTTTGACTTGATCCATGATCGATACGAATGTAATTCGTATCGATCAAGATTTTGTCCAATGGAGTCGAAATTTGGCGTGGACCTTCTTTAGCTTGTATGTAAGCTCCTGTAAAAAATTTATAGCATTTGGGCTTATGTATTGCAAGTTATGATCGATGAAAACTTGTGTTTTCTTTAGGCTGCGGCATTCTATGATCCCCTTCGTATCACTCTTAATCGCATCGGTCCGAGCACGTGTCAGCAGGTTGACGTGGCGCTAAACTCTTGGATCGATCCATTTTTCCTCCCGAGTAATCGAGTCTTTTCTATGGATGCGCCACGTTTGTATCGATACAGCTTGGTCCTGTTCGTATCGATCAACTGCCGTACGTTCGTATCGATCACATAGTGTTTATTTTGCATCGATAGATGGATGACTTCTTTGTATCGATCACAATGTAGCCATTTTCGTATCGATGGGTGATTTTGCATTGACTTGTGACCGATCGATACGAACTATGTGAAACTAGTCGATATGAAATAGACTTCTGCACTACTTATCGATTGATATGAAGTAGACAGTCACAGATGGATACGAATTGGATCTTGATCAACTAATATGAACAAGTTGGAGATGATTGAACGGTACGAAACCACGTACACCTGATGGATACGAACAAGATCGATATGAAGGAGGCTGCCTCTGGATGGATATGAAGAGTGTAGTTCTGGATGGATGCAAACAGAACCGATGCCAAGAGGGTGAAACAATGGATAAGAACGAATCAATTTTCTTTAATTTGCATCGAACATATCTTGAGCATACGAACCCGAATTGTCTTGAAATTTGGAACACTGGTTTCTACAGCTTTGCTTGTCATGTCATACCAATTGTGGCCCAATCCGGACCTTGGCAAAATTCGTCAATATCCATAGTGAACCTGAGTATAACTGGCAATTAAGGAAGACCATCTTTGATTTCCAGTCAATCTTTTGTATCATGGCCTTGTTAAAAAGGCGGGATAACATGGAGCATCTTAGCGCCAAAGATACTATATGCCAGCTCCATCTGAGAAAGAAGCGTCATGGTGTAGACTCGAAAGAATTGGTAAAGCGAAAGATCTGGGCTGGAAAGCTCTTCTCTATGGACTCGGTAGAACTAGAGAGAGCGCCTCACTAAAAAGTGGATCATCTAGAAAGTAAAAGCCATATTGAATATGTAGAAGAACTGAGAAGAACTCCTCACTGCAAGCCAAAATCCTACCATCAATAATCCTTTGTACCCGCAAAAAGAATCTAACATCACTTTTGGCCAAAACCTGTATCGATAATAAAGAACTAAAAGATTATAAGAATAAGACACATAAGTGTATAAAAATGAAATTTATATACATATATACGTATTAATAAAATAAAGTAAAGATACAAAAGCTAAGATAATAGGCGAATATACAAAAAGATAGGAAAATAGGCAATAAAAAATACACGATCAAAAGAAGCTAAAGATCTATAAACTATAACCAAAACAAAATAAAAATAAAATGAAAATTAGAATAAAAAAATTAAAACTTATTCTTATAGACCTCCGACCAAAAGGATATTATGCTAAATAGTGAAATCAACATTTAAGTCTGAAAACATGTTAATCCTACAATTATTAATACCAAAAATATATTTTTATGTTTAAATAACTTTATATTATTACTAATCTTATTATGATATTCTTTAAAATGATTATTTTTAAATAATTTATAATTAGGATTTGAGATCCAATTAAGACAAAATAAAGAAATTATATAAATCATTTTATCAAAATGACTATTATTATCATTAAAAATTATCTAATTTCTCTCAAACCAAATATACCAACAAGTTATAATGAATAAAGTGTCAAGTAAAAATATACTTTCCATTTTAAACTTAAATCTAAAATTATCCTAACAGTAATCACAATCAGAAATTTTAGCTGTAAGACTAAAGTTAAAAAAATTGAGAGCATTATTCAGAATGTAGTAAGTATGCATGTTTAATATCTTCAAAATGCAGATTATAAGAATAACATTTATCATTAATTTGAATATCTTTTCCTTTATTGCAATTTCTATATTATTTAGTTTTCCATGCATGATTAACAACATATGAATTTCATTTGTTCTTCAAATAAATTTAAAAGAGTTATAAGCTACACATGAGAAGTTAAGAAACCTATGAAAAGAATTAGAAGTATATTTCTTAATCTTATCCCATTCCGAACTTATTTTATCATTTTCATTATCAATACTACACAAATTAAATCGAGCATAAAGCAAAGAAAGTTGCTTAAGAGTAGAACCTACTAAAATTCTATTAAAACTAAAACTCCAAGAATGTCATTTTCAGGAGAGAAAACTTGTATGATTAAAGCATTCTTAAAATTACAGATTTCGTAAAGCTCTTCAAACTCTGTACTAAGAGGGATAATAGAAATCCAATGGTCATGCCAAAAAGAAGTACTATTTCCTCAATGAACTATTGTATTGGTACCTAGGTTAGAAATCTCATGACATTTTAAAACTGGTTTCCAAAAATTAGACGGTTTACATATAACCGTTGGAGTAATTTGATGTAAATTATTACTACCATTATAGTAATATTTAGAAATAATTTCTTTCCAAATAGGATTATCATTAATATCCTTAAATTTCCATAACCATTTACCTAACAAAGACATTCATGTTGTGCAAATTAATGATTCCTAAAGCACCTTCCTTCTTAAATTTACAAATAGTTTCCTAGTTTAAACATTTAATACTACTGTTAGAGTTTTCCCCACTCCATAAGAAGTCCCTTCTTATTTTATCAATTTTGAAAATCACCCATTTTGGAAAACGATGCATAGGCATCCAATAGGTCGGAAGAGCTGATAAAACAGAGTTTATAAGAACTAGTCTGCCCACTCTCGATAAAAATCACCCATTCCAATCAGAAATCCTATTTTTAATTTGATCAACAGTAATAAACCAATCATCATGTTTAAGTTTAGTTGGTCTAATAAAAAAACCAAGACAATCAAATGGAAAATTCATAGTTTTACAACTAAGCGTATTAGCAACTAAATTTATATATGATACATGTATAAATATAATTACTTATATATATTAGTTTGAATACTAATAATAAAATTATATATCCATGTATATTTGCTACATTATTCGCTGCCTAAGTATTTCTTTCAGTTTTATATGTATTTTAACAATTACTTAATTTCAAAACCGTACAGAAATTTTAAAAAAATACCTTCCTTTGAACAATATTTTATGCTAAAATTTTTACATTGTTTTAAACACATATGTACACATTTTATTTGCATAATCATTTTTAAATAAATAAATAAATAATTACTTATATATTTAATATTCAAAAATAAAATAATTTTCTTATTGCTGAAAGCATTGTGCGTTAAGAGAAAACGTATATTATATTATGGTATTCTTTTAGTTTATATTTTTAAATTAAAATCATCTTTAATATTATTTGATTTACAACTTTTTTATGTTTTCCTCTTGACCACTTGCAAATATACGTGTATAATTATATATATATATATGTATGTATGTATGTATGTATGTATGTATGTATGTATGTATGTATGTATGTATGTATGTATGTACATACAACCATTAATATATGACAATACATCAATATACAAATTTGTTACAATTTCTAACTAACTAGCATATTATACAATAATTAAATAAGCATTCATATATGTAAATAAAAAGAAATGTACCTTTCACCGAAGCCTAGAATTCACACCTTAAAATGATGAACAAAATTCCTTGAATCCAATTCCAATTCCAGAAGTTACTAGCTCTCGAACAGCTTTACCACCGATGTTAGCATTAAATTTGACTTGTATTCAAAATTCTTGAAATTTTGAGGAGAAGATAGGGTTTATTTCGGCTAGCAAGGGAGGAAGCGAAGGCTTTGATTTTTTTTCTTTTAGATGCATGTGTTAGAGATAATTAAATAAGGAGATCCTAAAGAGTAAATCAAGCATCTAGATTCTTGTTTCTCTCACACCAATTCTCCTCTTTTTAATTCAAATTACAATCCACCTTAGACATCAAAATGGCCTACCTACTCTTTCCTATCCCAGTTGAAAATAACAAGCCCCTCACAGGCCATAAAACCACTTCAAGTCGGAACATTTATTACATTTAAATTAATTTAAATGCATATCGATTAATGTTTATATAACTATTATACACACTATTTATATTGTTCAATACACATTAAATAAAATTTTATAATTAACATTTCATAAATTATTAATTAATTTAATTAATTTATGATAATTATAATTTAATTCAATCGGGTGGTAAAAGAAGTATTCAACATTTCAGCTAAATAACCTCAGGGATAAACTTGATTAGCAATTAATAACAAACAATAAGAATATTAACATTCATACTTCATTTAGTAGGTCGTGTGATATTATGGATAAGGTTATTGCTTACTTTGTAAAATTAAAATCCAATTTTACTTTATTAAGTATTACTCGATAGTGACAATTATTTATGGTAATTTTCTTCGTCAAAACTATACCACTTTGGACTTATGTAATTTGGTAATGTTCAAAATTTCATTATTGTCCATATTCAACTCTATAATCCAAATAAAAGTACCTGTTTTAATAATAACAATTATTACTAACCGAGTTACTTTGATAGTGATTTTGACTTTAATTTGACTTCAGTTGACCGTGACACTAACCTTATATAACTAAGGAGATGATTACTCTTTTCAAATTGTGTTTCACTTCCTATACTTCTACTCGACCCAACTATAGTCATTTGATGGACGCTACGTCACGATTCAATTATAATCAAAGTGGAGCTTTCATATTGAAGATCAACAGTATTCTCAAGTCTAAAGAACTGTGTAAATTAGTCATGTCGATGTTTTCTGTTTGATTTTTGTTGTATTAACTAATAGAAAACCATCAAGTAAGTAATTATATAATTTTCTAATAACTACTAGTACATAACCCCACTGTTCCCTCAGCGGTCATGACTAATACAATCCCAATATTTGAAGGGTATTATGTACTCTAGTCTCAACTAATGCATCAATATCCACTCTTGATACATTTTGACTTGGAATATTCAAAATGATGTGTTTCATTCATTGTGACACGATACTCATGATTACAACTATTTGTCATTATTATCACAAACACACTATTTATGGATTTTCTATTACATATACTTTAATTAAAATTTTAATTATTTATAATATATTATAAAAAGTATATAGCAAAAATAAAACACCTTTTATTGCGAACAAGAATTGATTACAAAATTAATAATTTATAATAAATTACAAAATTGTCCCTAGGGCATACCCCTAACTATAATAATCTTCCACTTACACTTTAGGCCATGGAATCTCGTTCTCATCCCCTCGATCAATCAATTGACTTAGACCTTTAGTGAATGGATTTTCTTTGTTTTCCTTGATATCTACCCTCTGTACCATGATCTTTCGTCTCAACGAATTCTCTGATGAGGTGGAACTTGTAAAGAATATGTCATGACTTCTTGTGTGCTCTAGACTCTTTATGACCTGCATCATTACATTATTGTCACAGAATGATGCCATCAGGTTCTTAGTACCATAAATCATTCTGAGCTTACTTAAAAAGTAACGCATCATATTACCTCCATAGTTGCTTCATTGAGGGTGATGTATTCAATCTCAATCATCGAATTAATTATTGTTTCTTGCTTGAAGCTTTCTACCTAATAGCTCCGCCATTAAGCATTGAAAGATAACTACGCACTGATTTACTATCGTCAACATGACTTTGAAAGCTAGAGTCAATATACCCCTTTATAAGGAGGTTTCCATTCCCTTATATGAGCAGTAAGTCTTGAGTGTATTTTAAATACTTTAGTGTACATTTTACATCTATCCAATAGCTTTCTTCAGGATTAAACCGGCATCGGCTTACATATCCTAAGGTGTATACCACATCCATTTTTGTACATAGCATAATGTATATATTGGATCCTATGGCTGAAGCAAAGCGGATCCTCCTCATACACTCTTTTTCCTCATTAGTATGAGAAATATTCTTAGAAAGGATAATTCCAAATTAAATTAAGACATTTCCATTCTTAGAATTCTCCATACTGAAACTTTTCAGTATGGTGTCTATGTGTAGGGATTTGGACAATCCTAATAGCCTCTTGGATCTATCTCTATAGATTTTTATACCTATTATATATGTGCTTCTTATGAATCCTTCATGAATAAGTTTTTATAAAACCAAGCTTTCACTGATTGCAATAACAAAGTGTCATTGTCAGTCAATAGAAAGTCATCGTCATATAGCACTAAGAATACGACAGCGTTGCCCTGTTCTTTCTTTATACACACACTTCCTTCATTTTCTAAGAAAAGCCAAACTATTTGATTACTTTATCAAAACACTTGTTCAAACTTCTTGAAGCTAGTTTGAGTCCATAAATAGACTCTAACAACTTGCCATCCTTGCCTCATTCCCACAAGCTACAAAACCGGCTACGACATTATAGATAGTCTCTTCTAAATTACCATTAAGAAATGTCATCTTTGCATTCACTTGCCATGTTTAATAGTTATAGAATTCAACAATGGCTAACATAATCTGGATGGACTCAATCATGGCTACAGGCGAAAAGATTTCATCATAACCAAAAACTTGAATTTGATGAAATCCTATCGCAGCTAGCTTAACATTAGAAGTCTCTGCTTCCCTTTCTGCAACTTTTTCTTAAAATTGAATTTGCAACCGATTTGTTTTATGTCTTCAGGTTCGTCCGAAAAAGTCCATATTTTTTTTCATACATGGAATCCATCTCCGATTTCATTGCTCTAAGCTAGAATGTTGGTCTTGACTCAATTGTACTTGTTGGAAAGATGAATAAGCATCGTTGTTTAAGACACGATCCTCCTTTTCACCATCCACAAGGAAACCGTGGTATCTCTTTAGTGCATGAGATTGCTTACTAGAGCTCCTACTAGGTTATGTGTTTTTGTATATGTAACTCGGATCTCACACTAGTTCGGTTCTTTCACTCTAATAACCGTCATGCTGCAAAGTATAAGTTGGAGTAACCTAAGAGATACTCCCATTACCTTTTGAGTACCATTGGAGTTCTTATCCAACATAGTCACCTTCGTAATCAGATCGACAAATTTTTATCTTTTGGTTCATCATATTTTCAACTACAATCTTATTCTCAAAAAATTTCTCATAAATATTGGATTTATCCTTCACAAGATACACATATCGTAGGCTGGAGAAATTATCGAAGGTAACAAAGTAAGAATTATTGTCCTTGGTGATTACCGGCATCAGGCAACATACATCACGGTGTACTAACCTTAAGAGTTCATCAACTCTTCCAGTGCTTCGACTAAAAGGGTTCTAAGTCATTTTACCTTTGAGACAAGATTCAAATATGTCGAATGATTCAATATAGAGTGATGGGTGAAAACATGCGGTTTTCAATTTGTACGGTCATTTCTCAGTAATATGGCCTAGTATACAATGCCAAAGATAACTATCTTTTATATTGTTAGAAAAACTAGTCATAGGATCCTCACAATTTGTAATGATAACATAAATGACATTTTCAAGAACACCATCGCAAATTTTATTTTCACCCAAACTGATGTTCATAACATTATTCACGCAAAAATATACATATCTAGTCTCAGATATCTAGAAATAAATGTACAATTCCATAAATAAAGTCTTTTACAAAGTAATACTTATTTAATATCAATGTTACACCATTATACGAAAATAAATGATAAACCCCATTGTTATTACATCTATGATAGATCCATCAACAACCTGGAACCTTATCTCTCCACCTTCCATGTAGAGCCAGTTCCTAAGACCCTGTCATGAATTATATGTACGAGTTTCAAATCCAGTATCTACAACCTAAGCTATTTTATCGATTGCAAAACAATTTCAAACCATAATTGTACCTGATGGAGCTATAGAAATGTTCTTCATTCTTTCTTTAACAATCTTTAGGTACTAAAGAAAAGAATTTCCAGTGGCCTTTCTTATGAAAATGGTGACACACTCTTGTCACTGGTCTTTTTACTCTTCTTATTCTTCTTACCTTCTCTTTTTTGCTTCTTTGAACAGTTCAAAGATAATGCTCCACCCTTAACAGTAAGCACATCCCCTTGGTCCTTTGATTGTGATTTGCCGACTTTAACATATTGAGAACTCCACGAATTCATATTTAGTTGGTTCATATTATAATTCAGCATTAAGATTCATATTGAGGGGTAAGTGTACCAAGGATCAAGTCATCTACAACTCATTTCTTATCGCTTTGTCTAATTGTGAAATTTCACCTGTAATACCTTAAAAATTTAATAGAAATTAAAACGGAAATTTAATAAGAAAACTAAATTGAAATAAAGCAAGAACTTAAAAAAATTCATAGATATCGAAATTTGGCTATGAAACTTGCTCCATTTTGTTCGTAGTGTTTTTCTAGATGACTTTCAGATATACACTTTGAAATCTGAGTTAGTATGGAAAGTTATAGGTGTTAGATTTAATAAAAAAAATTAATTCAAAATTTTAAATTTGTAGGCCACCTGTTGACCTATAAGGGTCCAAGGTTGACTGGTAGCGAGCGACCCAAGCATAAGGGCTTTGACCCGAACACGAGTAAAATTATATGTTACTAATTTTACATAGACGAAATGAATGACTTGCAAGTAAATGCTACGATGAAGGGACCGGATTCTCTAAAAATATTTCCTAAGCTAATCCAATTGCCCAAATTAAACCCTGCTCCTATAAATAACATATTAATGAAATCCTAATTCTCAATTAAAAGTATACTATAACTAAAATTGGCTAAAATTTTCCCTAATGCTAAACCCTAATAATTTTTAAAAATCAAATCAACCCAGAAGACTAGAAGAAACTAAATCAAGGCGGGTCAAGGTGGAGCAATCGATCTGAAGGGACGATTCTCAAGCATAAGTATAAGGAAGAGCTAAGGCTTTGAGGTAAGTGGGCATAATTTTAATAAGTTGATTGTTATAGTTAGGTGAAACAATTTTAATCGATTAGAATGCTAAAACCCCTAAATTAAATATGCTAAATCAAAAATAGATATGCTAAATTCTAGATTTGGATCTAGAGATTGATGTACATACCCCTTCTCTTTTAAAATTGGGAACCCCAAATCAACAAACCTAAAACTTAATTGCAAATAGCTATAATTAGGGTTGTAGGAAATGTGGATTACATATCTTAAAGCAGAATTAACACTAGAGGGGGTGTGAATAGTGTTTAGTTCATTTTATGAATCCTTTTGAAATCTTTTCAAACTAAACCCAAATAGATGCAATTCACAAACACAGAGACAATCACAAAACCAGAAACAGAAGCAAACAGCAAATAAAAGTAGTAAAGGAAAGAACATGCCGAAATTTTGTACTGATTCGAAGTTACCCTACATCCAGTCCCCCATAATTTCTTATGCGGATTTCTTTTCAAATATAATGTCGATATTACAACCTTGATTTCAAGGCCACGAGATACACCCTTCCATCTCCGAGTCCAGGGTAAACTCTCTTGATTTAACCTGACTATGAGATCACCTAATTGATTTGTGGGATACAATCACACCCAATTCATTTACGAGCGACAATCACATGGTTTCCAATCACACTTTGACAGAGAGACTCGATACACTTTGATCATTCGACCTTTGATAACAGATGATCCTATAACACTGAATAGCACCGAGATCTTTGAGAGAGAGTGACAGTGATATCCAAGAAGTTTCAGGCAATTAAAATGTGATAATCTCTTTTATAAATTGACAAAATTGCTCTGTTAAAAACAAATAACCGCGGATTGTTTAAATGTGTGCATATATATGAGTTGATTTTAAATTGGATTTTTAATTTGAATTTGAATTTGAATTGGAAATTCAAAAGATAAATATTTTAAGTTTATTTTGGATTTAAAAGTGTATATATATATGTATGATTTTATTAGTATATAATTTGTTTTATATTATTTTCTTTAAACGATTTTATTTATGTAAAATTAAGAAATGCAATAACTAAACAGAAAATTAAATACAAATGCTTTATAAAAACATTTAAAAATAATTACATAATTACACATGTAAGTTAATTGTATATATTTTAACAAATGTAAATTGATTAATATATGCAAATGACAAATGTTAGATGAATAAACAAGTGTCGCCAATTTATTTATTTATTTATTTTAAATCATAATTAAGTCTATATATGCATCTATCTCTTCTCTTCCATTTCTTTTTCCTATCTTCATTTCAAAACTCAAAGAACAAAGTTTGTAACTTGTAAATAATTTTCTAAACAGAGAATTAAAACAACAACCACCATTTCAACAAACCTGTAGCAAAATCAAAGCCTGTAAATATTTCAAACCAGAAAATATCAAGCAATCAACTATATTCAACCTGAAAATCAAGACAAGATCATCAAGCAATCAAAGCAACCTCATTTCTGTTTAAAAAGCAAGATCAACTCAACTAGGCAGCAAAATCAAGTTTTCAAAGATCAAGTGATTTTCAGATTCAAAAATCAAGCATCTCAGTTTTTAAGTCTCTGTTCAGTTTTTAACAGGCGAATAAACATCCTTCTTAAAGCTTAGGTAAATGATAATATGTTGCATGTGAATTCCTGGAATGTATTATGCTTTGCATGTATATATAAGTGTGATTTATGTACATAAGAATGTGTTAGAAGTGTGCATGTCTTGATATATATGTATTCATCTCTGTTTCAAGTTGTAGAGTTTTAAAATAAGTCAAAATTCAAATTCTCTTTAACTAATCTCTGATAGGCTTTGGTTATCAAACAAAATATGTTTGTTTAAACATAAATTAAGATTTAAAAATTTATTTAAGTAAAACAAGTTTGTATATCTATGGAAATCAAGAACATACAGCAGAAACTTAAAACATATTGGAATTAAAGCATCATAATTCTTTGATTTACTTATAAAATCTTAATCACCATCAAGATTCATGATTTTTAAGAGTTGAATCACAATTTTTGGATTGGGACCGAGAGAGTAATTCGAAGTTGACCAAAAAATGGATTTTGAGTTATTTTTGGTGAACGATGAACTAGGGGTGGTCGGGGTCTCTGTTGGATGTAGAGGGAAGTTGGGTGGTCTCGATAAAAATGGTAGGAAGATGTTTAAGCCACCTTGGCAGCGGCGTTTGGTGGGAGTAGGGTTTTAACCCAAATCTGGTCGAGGTCGGAAAATTGGCTGTTGTGTCGTCTCTAGGGCATCGGGTTTCATCGTAGGCTGGGGGATGGAAACGTTGGGCTTCGATGAAGTTGTGGCCAGAAATTCATGATCTTTGGTGGTCGGAGTTGCCGTGGCGAGGAGGATTTGGGTCGATCGGTTTTGCTCCAGTGTTGCCTGATAGCTCAATTTCATTTTCAAGTTAAAATCGATGTTTCGGGTGGTCAGTCGTTGTGTGGAGATGGTCGCCGACATGTGGGAGTATCGACGATGATCAGAATCATCTCGATGACCGGTGCACGTGCACGACAAGGCCTGGTTGTCAAAGTCTTGGACAGGTGGTTGTCTCGAAGAGGAACTCGGGGAAAGGGCAGGTTTGCTCGGGATCGTTATCGAGTAAGAACGTGAGAGTTAACGTGTAATCGGTTTAAGTTTTAAACTATGTTTAAAAGAAGAAGAAGAAAGTGGATTTTTCTTGGGTCAGGGCTCAAGTGTTTTCTGGGTTGAACCCGAATCAAGATTTAAACAGTTTATAAAAGTTTTTTTAAAAAAAAGCAAGTTTTAAATTTAAAATGAATCTAGTTTAAACTATTATATGATAAATGTTTTAAAATTATTTGATTTAAGGAAGTTATATGATTTGTTTAACTTAAATTTGTTAAGTTAAATTATAAGTTATTTTAAAACTTAATTTAGAAATGTAATTAAGTAGTTAATTAAAAAGTAAAATGTTTTAAATTCATATGTTAATGATAATTAAGTAATTAATAAGATAAATGATTTATCTTAAATTTAATTAAGGTTTTGATAATTAAAGACTAATTAAATTAATAATGTAATTAAAAAGCAATTAATTAATTTAATTGATAAATGATTAAGGATTAATTAATTAATAATTAAGGGTTATAAGTTAATTAATTAGAGATTAACTAATTTGTAATTTAGAGATTAATTAATTAGTAATTAGAATTAATTAATTTCTAATTAGGATTGATTAATTATTTAATTAATATTAATTAAATTATAGTTAGAGATTAATTAATTAAGTAATTAGAAATTAATTAATTTGTAATTAAGAATTAATTTAGTAATTAGGGATTAAGTAATTGATAATTAAGGATTGATTAACTGGTAATTAAGGATTAATAAATTTGTTATTAAGGATTAATAATTAATAATTAAGGTTTATTAATAGATAATTAAAGGATAATTAATCAGTAATTAAAGTTAACTAATTATTTTGTAAGTAATTAAAGAATGATTAATCAATTTCAATGGGTTGTAATTAAATAATGATTAATTAAGCTGGGTTAGGTGATTAACTCTTAAGTAATTAATTTAATTTAAGTTAATTAAATTAATTATTGTATGGATTAGTAAGTCCTGCTTATGGATGACTGACTGTGTAGAATGTCTGGATTGATTGTTATTTATAGTATGATAATCTGTGATTTTCTCTGATGTGATATGCCTTGGATATAATCTGTGATAGATGTGTGATATTTATCTGTAATGAATGTTGTGTGAATTCAAAATATTGAATTGACTTAGATTGTTTAAACCTTAAACAGCTTGACCTTTAAGGCGGCGTTTGGATTTCGATGAGACCGGGATCGGATATCAAACTTGATTATCCTAAAACAACATCGATCCAAGTTAAACGATAGGTCGTGAAATCTCAAGTGAAGATTGAGATGAAGATTCAGAGTGCAAGGGTTATTGTCGTTAACTCTGAGGGTGATTCCAAAATGAGTGCAACGAGATAATGCCTTCGGTTTCGTTCGAACCCAGAATGAACTTGTATGAATGAATGCTATCAGACCATCGTCAATGGAGGACGATGAGCATTCCAGTTTAAGTGTTCTAAAAAGGTAATCATAGCCTCAGGCCTCATCAACGGGGAATGGCTAAAACAGGGGAGGTGCACGCAAGGCAAAGTGGGTAGTACCCAAGTAGGATAAGATTTTCCCCTGTCTAAAGGTCCCTTTTATTCGGCAGTGTGGGCGGTTTTTGGTCACAACCGCGGGGTTGTCTTATTCGATTATCCAATAAGGGGTAGCTCCAGCTTTGTGATGCAGGGGATCAGCGTGGATCCTCAGTACAGTGATCTAGGCCATATACTGTAACGACCGATACCCTAGTAGCCCTGCCATTTTATGGAATCCATTCTCCCTAAGTGCCTTTTACGGTTTTGATTGTAGAATCCACTTTGTGGCTAGTATGCTGGAATTTAATAATGTAACAATTTCATCTATGTAAATATTTATTTGAAAACCCTAGAAACTATTATAATATAACTGGATTACCTATCAAATATTTTGGTTATCGTAAGGAAAAAACTTGTTCGTGTTTATTTACGAAGAGTCTTACGAGATACCTTTTTATTTCAAAGGTTTTTCAAGTTAAACAACTTAACTATTTACTCACACCAGACCCATGTCTGACCTGGAGTTTATTCTTTTTTTCTTAAACTCTTGGGTACTCAAATTTTTATTAGTAGCCAAGTGATCAGGTTTGGCTTGACGAATTTTGGGAAACTTGGAGCAGGAGTCCTAACGTATTTATCTATCTTTTTCCGCCATGTTGTATCTTTTGTCTATTGTATTTTGAAATGTAACGGATAGATAGGTCTTTAAGACTGTCTAATGTGATGTTGTTATAACTGTGTAACTCTGATGTAATGACTATGTAATATCTACGTGAAATATTATATTTTGCTCCGTTTCCGCTGTGAAATTCTGATATTATTGTTCTTTCTTTCCATTTATTCTTTTTCTACCTATTTCTTTCTTATTGATGATACGCCTTTTTATGGAATGAAAGGCGGGTCATCACAGTTGGTATCAGAGCGCTCGGTTGAGATAATACCTAGGCTTGGGAGTGGTGTCTTTCTTGAGAGCTCGTATTTGTAATTTTTATATAACTATATACCTATCTAATTTTGTTGGGTTACTTGTCCAGGTTTCCAACATGGGTTCAAGAGGAAGGAGAGGCAGAGTAGTGGGCACCACAACGACCAATAATGGAAGAGGTCGGATTGCTAGCGAGGTTGTGAATCCAACACTGCCTCAAGTAGGTTTTGCTGCTTTGTGCAAGGATTTCACTAATCAGGAAGGAAGACCTGTTAAAGGATCAGAATTCATCATTGAAGTTCAGGCTTGGTTACACTCATGCGAGCGCATTTTTAAGAGTTTGGATCTATCTGACGAGCAAAAGAGAGTCATGGCATCGTGGCAACTTCAAGAAGAAGCTGTAGCTTGGTGGGATGTAGTAACAGTAAATATCTCAGAGGACGATATTTCGTGGAGTAAGTTTAAGGAACTATTTGAGGAATAATTCATGCATACAGCTGCGGGGACTCGTCCGTATAGAGATTTTCTGGATCCGAAGCAAGGGAGTATGTCGGTTTCTGAATATGAGAACAAGTTCAATGTATTGTCTCGCTACGGACCTGGTTTGATAGACACGCCCTTCAAGAAGAATGAGATGTTTGTGCAAGGAATGAGGCCTGAGTTCCACGAGAATATGATGGCACACTTTAAGGGACCTTTCGTGGAGTTGATCGACATGGCATTAAGGTATGAGGAGCTTATGAACAAGAAACCTTTGGCATCCACAGCAGCACCAAGTGGAACTTCTTCCAATTCAAATAAAAGGAAATTCAACCCAAATTGGAAGAAGCAAGGAAAAGGGAAGCAGGGAGGCAACAATGGACCTCGTAAGTGCTATGTGTGTCAGCAAGAGGGACATTTGGCTAAGTAGTGTCCTAGAGGTAGATCTCAGCAGCAGCAGCAACAGCGTCAGAGTGGACCTGGTTCAGCATTGGTTCAGAAATCTTTGTGTTTCAACTATCATCAGCCGGGGCACATGGTGAAGGATTGTCCGCTTCTTCAGAAGGACCAGTAGAACAAGGTGTTTTCTCTTGAAGGTGGTCCATCAACTTCAACTTCTTCTAAGGGCAACGACGTTTTGGAGGATACTTTGCTTTTAGATGGAAATTTTATTAGAGTTCTATTTGATTATAGTGCATCTCTTAGTTTTGTTTCTTTGGATGCGGTAGAGAAGTTTCATCTTTTCCCCTAGTTTGGTAGATCGTCCTATTTTTATATCTAATCCTATAGGCGGGGTGACCAAGTTAGATAAGATCTGTAGAGGGCTAAGGATTTCTTATCTGTCTCATAGTTTCTCTTGCGATCCATTTGTATTGTATTTCAAAGGGTTTGACTTATGGGAATGGATTGGTTGGATAAGTATAAGGCTGTTTTGATTTGTGAAGAGAGAACTGTGACTTTGGAAACTGAGCTGGAAAGGATCGCAAAAGTGACTTGTGATAATTCTAGAGTTCATTTGAGTACTCTTTTGCATGGAATCGAGGCATCTCCAGAAGGCGTAAAATCCATCGAGGTGGTCAAAGATTTTCCGAATGTCTTCGAGGAAGTTAAAGATTTGCCCCCACATTGGGAGATAGAGTTTCGGATCGACTTAGTTTTGGGAGAATACCTATTGTTCAGTCCAGTAGAAGGATGACGCTGAGAGAGAGAGAAGAGCTGGTGAAGAAGACCCAAGATCTCTTAGAGAAAAGTTTGATCCGGCCTAGTTTTTCCAGTTGGGGTTCTAACGTAGTCTTTGTGACCAATTCGGATAGGTCATTGAGACTCTGTATGGATTACCGAGAGTTGAATAAGGTTACTATTAGGAATAAGTATCCATTGCCCTGTATAGATGATCTTTCTGATCAACTCCATGGAGCTTCTGTTTTCTCTCAGTTAGATTTAGCTTCGGGTTTCCACCAGTTAAGGGTAGCTGAGGACAGTATACCCTTGACTGCGTTCAAGGAACCCAATTGTTTTTATGAGTGGCTGGATATGCCTTTTGGGCTAACCAACCTCCTGCTTATTTTGTGGATTTGATGAACCGAGTTTTCCGGGATGTGCTGAATAAGTTCGTACTCGTGTTCATCGATGACATCCTGATCTACTTTGAGTCTTAAGAGAAGCATAAGCGACATTTGGGGATAGTGTTGGAGACCTTGAGGAGGCATGTTTTGAGGGCTAAGTTTTCGAAGTGCCATTTTTCGAAATCGAAAGTCAGATTTTTGGGGCATATTATTTCTAGAGAGGGTGTTTCTGTAGATCCAGCCAAGGTAGCAACTACAACCGTAGACTCCGACTGAAGTCCATAGTATTCTGGGTTTGGCGGGGCACTACATGAAATTTATCAGGGACTACTCTAAGATTTCTTCACACTTAACCAAGTTAACTCGGAAAGGAGCAAATTTAAAGTGGACCCCCAAGTGTGAAGAAGCTTTCCTGGATTTGAAGGCAAGGCTGACCAGTGCACCTGTACTAGCTATACCTGATTGTAAGAGTAAGTTTGAGGTCTACACGGATGCTTGTGGAGTTGGGCTGGGTGCAGTGCTAATGCAGAATGGGAAAGTGATTGCGTATGCGAGCAGGCAGTTGAAGCCTCATGAAAAGAATTACGCTACGCACGATCTGGAATTATTGGCTACGTCTTTGCTTTGAAGATCTGGAGGCACTATCTGTTGGGACAGAAGTTCGAGCTTTTCACGGATCACAAACCTTTGAAGTACCTTTTCTCCTAGAAGGATCTGAATTTGAGGCGATAGAGGCGGGTAAAATTTTTGGCATCTTATGATTTGGATATCCCCTATACTCCAGTGAAAGCGAATGTAGTGGTGGATGATCTGAGTCGGAATGCAGTTTTGGCTATATTAGAAGTTGTTCCGTCTCTTCTGGAAAGGATTTCGAGTAAACAAGGATCAGATAGAAGATTAAGATGAATCATCAGGAGATTCAAGAATGGTCAATGTTCTAGTTTTGAGATTGACCACAAGGGGACTTTGAGGATCAACGGAAGGATATGCGTTCCGAATTCCAAGGATTTGTAGTAAGAATTTTTGTCGGAGAGTCATCGCTCCAGGCTGAGTATACACCCCTGGATTACAAAAATGTATAAGGATATGAAGAGAGTCTTTTGGGTGGCCAGACATGAAGAAGGATATTGCTGCTTTCGTCAATGGATGTGTGATCTATCAGCGGATGAAAGGTGATCAACAGAAGATTGCAGGTTTGTTGTAGCCTCTAGAAGGTCCTAAGTGGAAGTGGGAGATGATATCTATGGATTTCGTCAATGGTTTGCCAAGGACCAGAAAGGGAAAAGAAGGAATATGGGTAATCGTAGACCGGCTAACCAAGAGCGCCCATTTTGTTCCGGTTAAGGCGATTAGGACTGCAGCGTCTTTGGCAAAGATTTTCTTGGGGAAGATTGTTAGATTGCATGATGTTCCAGTCAGCACCGTGATCCTATCTTTACCAGTAAATTTTGGGAGGCTTTGTACACAGCTTTGGGTACGAGATTGAGTTTGAGTACAGCCTATCATCCCCAGACCGATGGACAAACAGAAAAGCTGAATCGAATTTTCAAGGATATGCTAAGGGCTTGTGTTTTGGATTTTGGTGGATCTTGGGAGGACCTTCTACATTTAGTGGAATTCACATACAATAATAGTTATCAGGCAAGTATCAAGATGGCACCCTATGAAGCTTTTTATGGAAGACCTTGTAGATCACTATCCTATTGGGTAGAGTCGGGAGATCGTCTTGTTCTTGGTCCAGATTTGATCTGTGAGGCATCTGCAAAGGTGGAGCACATCAAGAAGAGAATGAAAGCAGCACAGGATCGTTAGAAAAGTTACGTGGACAAGAGACGAAGGCAATTGGAATTTGAAGTCGCAGATTTGGTCTTTGTCAAGGTTTCCCCGATTAAAGGAGCGATCAGATTTTGAAAGACGAGAAAACTTGCCCCAAGGTATATTGGTCCGTTCCGAGTGCTCGAGAGAATTGGTGCTATGGCCTACGGGATTGAACTGCCAGTCCAAATGGCTGGAATTCACAATGTTTTTCACGTATCTCATGTAAGGAATTACGTGCACGATCCATCTCTTGTTGTGGAGCCAGAAGTGAAAGAAGATTTAGAGATCGAACCGGACTTATCTGTAGTTAGGCATCCAATCCAGATAGTTGATCAAGACGAGGAGCAGCTCAGAAACAAGGTGGTAAAGCTGGTCAAGGTGCAGTGGATCGAGGATCCCACAGACTATACCTGAGAAACTCTGGATAGTTTTAGGAAGGCCTATCCGGATAGCTAAGAATGTTAGTTTGAATAAATTATTTGTTTGGTTGTTAGTATATAGTTGATATGTATGCTTGGATTATTTGAAATAAAAGTTTTTTTATTATCTTTTTCTTTTAAATTTTGGGGACGAAATTATTTTAAGGGGGGTGGAACGTGACCGGAAATTCCAAGCAATTAAAATGTGATAATCTCTTTTATAAATTGGCAAAATTGTTCTTTTAAAAACAAATAATACTGGATTGTTTAAATGTGTGTGTGTATATATATGAGTTGATTTTAAATTGGATTTTTAATTTGAATTTGAATTGGAAATTCAAAAGATAAATATTTTAAGTTTATTTTGGATTTAAAAATATATATGTATATGATTTTATTAGTACATGATTTGTTTTATATTATTTTCTTTAAAATATTTTATTTATATAAAATTAAGAAGTGTGATAACCAAATAGAAAATTAAATACAAAAGCATTGTAAAAACATTTACAAATAATTACCACATGCATAATTACACATGTAAGTTAATTGTATATATTTTAATACATGTAAGTTGATTAATATATGTAAATGACAAATGTTAGATGAATAAACAAGTGTCACCAATTTATTTTATTTTATTTTATTTTTTCAAAAATCATGATTAAGTCTATATATGCATCTATCTCTTCACTTACATTTCTTTTTCCTATCTTTATTTCAAAATTTAAAGAACAAAGTCTGTAACCTGTATACAATTTTCTAACCAGAGAATTAAACAACAACCACCTTTTCAACAAACCTGTATCAAAATCAAAGCCTATAAATATTTCAAACCAGAAATATAAAGCAATCAACTATATTCAACCTGAAAATCAAGACAAGATCATCAACCAATCAAAGCAACCTCATTCCAGTTTAAAAATCAAGATCAACTCAATTAGGAAAAATAAACAAGTTTTCAAAGATCAAGTGATTTCCAGATTCAAAATCAAGCATCTCAATTTTTATGTCTCTGTTCAATATTTTAACAGGTCAGTAAACATCCTTCTTAGAGCTTAAGTAATTGATAATATGTTGCATGTGAATTCCTGGAATGTATTATGCTTTGCATGATATGTAAGTGTGATTCATGTATATATGAATGTGTTAGAAGTGTGCATGTCTGTATATATATGTATTCATCTCTGTTTCAAGTTAAAGAGTTTTAAAATAAGTCAAAATTCAAATTCTCTTTAACCAACCTATGAAAGGCTTTGGTTATCAAACAAAATATGTTTGTTTAAACATAAATTAAAATTTAAAAATGTACTTAAGTAAAACAAGTTTGTATATCTCTAGAAATCAAGAACATACAGTAGAAACTTAAAACATGTTGGAATTCAAGCATCATAATTCATTGATTTACTTATAAAAAATTAATCACCATCAAGATTCATGATTTATAAGAGTTGAATCACAATTTTTAGATTAGGATCAAGAGAGTAATTCGAAGTTGACCAGAAAATGGATTTTGATTGATTTCTGGTGATCGATGAACTCGGGGTGATCGAGGTCTCTGTTGGAGGTAGAGGGAAGTTGGGTGGTCTCGGCAAAAATGGTAGGAGGATGTTTAAGGCACCATGGTGGCATCGTTTGGTCGGAGTAGGGTTTTAACCAAAATTTGGTCGAGGTCAGAAAATTGGCTGCCGTGTCGTATCTATGGCATCGGGTTTCATCTTAGGTTAGGGGATGGAAACGAGGGGCTTCGACGAAGTTGTGGCTAGAGATTCATGATCTCTGGTGGTCAGAGTTCCCATGGCGGGGAGGATTTGGTTCGATCATTTTTGCTCCAGTGGTGCCTGATAGCTCGATTTCATTTTCAAGTTAGAATCGATGTTTCGAGTGGTCAGTCATTGTGCGGAGATGGTCGTCGACATGTGGGGAGTATCGGTGATGATCGAAATCACCTCAATGACCGGTGCACGTGCACGGTGAGGCATGGGTGTCAGAGTCTTAGAGAGGTAGTTGTATCGAAGAGGAACTCGGGGAAAGGGCAGGTTTGCTCGAGGATCGTTATTGAGTAGGAACGTGAGAGTTAACGTGTAATCTATTTAAGTTTTAAACTAAGTTTTTTTATAAAAAGAATAAGAAAGTGGATTTTTCTCGGGTCAGGGCTTGAGTGTTTTTTGGGTTGATCCCAAAGCAAGATTTAAACAGTTTTTAAAAGTTTTTAAAAAAAAAGCAAGTTTTAAATTTAAAATGAATCTAATTTAAACTATTATATGATAAATGTTTTTAAATTATTTGGTTTAAGGAAGTTATATGATTTGTTTAACTTAAATTTGTTAAGCTAAAATTTTAAGTTATTTTAAAACGTAATTTAGAGATGTAATTAAGTAGTTAATTAAAAAGTAAAATGTTTTAAATTCATATGATAATGATAATCAAGTAATTAATAAGATAAATGGTTTATCTTAAATTTAATTAAGGCTTTGATGATTAAAGATTAATTAAATTAGTAAAGTAATTAAAGAGTAATTCATTAATTTAATTGATAAATGATTAAGGATTAATTAATTAATAATTAAGGGTTATAAGTTAATTAAATAGAGATTAACTAATTTGTAATTAAGAGATTAATTAATTAGTAATTAGAATTAATTAATTTCTAATTAGGATTGATTAATTAATTAAGATTAATTAATTTATAATTAGAGATTAGTTAATTAAGTAATTAAGAATTAATTAAGTAATTAGAGATTAATTGATAATTAAGGATTGATTAGCTGGTAATTAAGGATTAATAATTTTGTTATTAAAGGTTATTAATTAATAATTAAGGTTTATTAATTGATAATTAAAGGATAATTAATCAGTAATTAAAGGTTAACTAATTTTTTTTAAACTAATTAAAGAATAATTAATTTAAATGGGTTGTAATTAATTAATGATTAATTAAGCAGGGTTAGGTGATTAATTCTTAAGTAATTAGTTTAATTTAAGTTAATTAAATTAATTATTGTATGGATTAATAAGTTCTGCTTATGGATGATTGATTGTGTAGAATGTTTGGATTGATTGATATTTATAGTATGATAATCTGTGATATTCTGTGATGTGATAAGCCTTGGATATATCTGTGATAGATGTGTGATATTTGTCTATGATGAATGCTGTGTGAATTCAAAGTATTGAATTGAATTAGATTTTTTAAACCTTAAACAGCTTGACCTGTAAGACGGCGTTTAGATTTTGATGAGACTGGGATCGGATTCAAACTTGATTATCCTAAAACCACATCGATCCAAGTTAAACGATAGGTCGTGAAATTTCAAGTGAAGATCGAGATGAAGATTCAGAGTGCAAGGGTTATTGTCATTAACTCTGAGGGTGATTCCAAAATGAGTGTAATGAGATAATGCCTTTTGTTTCGTTCGAACCCGGAACGAACTTGTATGGATGAATTCTATCAGACCATCGTCAATGGAGGACGTTGAGCATTCCAAGTTAAGTGTTCTAAAAAGGTAATAGTAGGATCCAGCCTCATCAACTGGGAATGGCTAAAATATGGGAGGTGCATGCAAGGCTAAGTGGGTAGCACCCAAGTAGGATAAGATTTTTCCCCTGTCTAGATGTCCCTTTTATTCGGCTGTTTGGGCGGTTGTTGGCCACAACCACAGGGTTGTCTTATTCGGACTATCCAGTAAGAGGTAGCTCCGGCTTTGTGATGCAGGGGATCAGGGTGGATCCTCGGTACGATGATCTAGGCCACGTATTGTGATGGGCGGTATCCTAGTAGCCCTACCATTGTATGGAATCCATTCTCCTTACGTGCCATTTACGGTTTTGATTGTTGAATCCACTTTATGGCTAGTATGATGGAATTTAATAATGTAACAATTTCAGCTATGTGAATATTTATTTGAAAACCCTAGAGACTATTATAATATAACTGGATTTCCTATCAAACGTTTTGGTTATCGTAAGGGAAAAACTTGTCCGCGTTTATTTGTGGAGAGTCTTATGAGATACCTTTTTATTTCAAAGGTTTTTCAAGTTAAACAACTTAACCGTTTACTCACACCAGACCCATGTCTGACCCGGATTTTATTCTATTTTCCTTAAATTCTTGGGTACTCAAATTTTTATGAGTAGCCAAGTGATCAGGTTTGGCTTGATGAATTCTGAGAAGCTTGGAGCAGGAGTCTTGGCGTATATATCTATCTTTTTCCACTTTGTTGTATCTTTTGTCTGTTTCATTTTGAAATGTAATGGATAGACAGGTCTTTAAGACAGTCTAATGTGATGTTGTTATAACTGTGTAACTCTGATGTAATGACTATGTAATATCTATGTGAAATATTATATTTTGTTCCGTTTTCGCTGTGAGATTCTGATATTGTTGTTCTTTCTTTCCATCTATTCTTTCTCTACCTATTTCTTTCTTATTGATGATACATCTTTCTGTGGAATGAAAGGCGGGTTGTCATAATGACAGATAATCAAACTAGAGATGATCGAGTTTGATTCACTTTGGATTTCGGTATTGTTTTTTTTAAGAATGTTTGAAAATAAGAATGGAAGTGAAAGAGAAGAGAAAACAAAGAATTCTTAAGTGAAAGTTCATTGAAAGTTACTAGTATATATAATAGAATAACGGTCACGTCCAATCATGAAAGGTTATGACAAATAGACACTTCTTTTGAAAATTCGAATTTTAAAACCTAGGCTACCATGTTGATATGGGTGGTATAGGCATGTCGACGTTCCCTAGTATTTTTTGAAAATTGATTTTTTTTAAAAGAGGTTTTCTTTCTAAAGTTTGTCGAAACAATCTAAGAACTTTGTAAACTATTTTGAATATACTTTATGATTATAAAAACCTTTGGAAAGTGATTTTACAAAATATAAAAGTAATAAAAACTAAATATATAAATATTTTGAAATTAAAGCTAAAACATAAAAACTAGGAGATGGTTTCAAAGCAAGAAATGAATTTGAAATTAATATGAATAAAAATTGTTTTTGAATTAAGGCTAAAATATTTAAACTGAGAGAGTGATCTCTTTTTAAAAAGATAATTTTGAAAAGAAAAAAATCTAAAACTAAGTCATTTTGAAAATTTCATGCATTCCATTCTACTAAATTAGGTCGTAGGTTCCATTCCACTAAAGAGGTCGTGGGTTCCTTCCCACTATTAAACCAAAAAGGTGGATTCCATTCCACAATTAAAATTTGAATAAAGATTTAGTACTACTATGAAGTTTTAACATAAATCTAGATTCTATTACTTATCTTGATATCTTGAACTCTTGATAATCTTGATACTCATAAGTCTTCAGTCTGGATTTCTACAATATTGAATTCGTCAATTTTGAACCTCTACACTATACAGTCTTCATTCTCAGAACCTGCACACACACACATATATATATATTTCGAGCATATACATATGTATCTAGAAAAATATATTAGTATTTACATTTTATAACAAGTCTTAAGGTTGTGGTCATCAAAACCATCATCTGAAGAACTAACAATCTCCCCTGTTTTGAAGATTACAACCTATGTTTATAAAATATACTCCACCAAACTCTAATTCTACTCCGATTACCCCTTATTCCAACAACTCCCCCTTAATCTACAAAATCACCCTTAATTTAAGCCTAACTAACAGTCTAACTATCCTATTTTATAATTCTCCCCATTTGTCATCAACAAAAACTAAGCCTAAACTACATAACTCCCCTTTAAAGTAATATTATGGAGCTAAATCTAATAACGAAGTATAATAAGCAAAACATAAATCTAATTTTATTATATACGATGTTAAATTATACATATAGAAACATAGACACAAATATATACAAGTACACAAAATATAAAAACATTAATATAATAAAAATCTAATGAGAGTCCATGACAATTGGTGACTTGTGAATCGAACAATTTGGGTAATGGAGACAAAAGTTTCCATGTTGTTCGATCAAATTACCATTTTTTTTGAAAACAAATTTCTCTAATGCAAGCAACATTATCATCTTCGTCCATTTGCACTTCTTCCTCTTCTTCTTCTTCTTTGCCCTCTAACGGATTATGAATACGTATGTTAGAAGAATCATCTTCAATCACAATAGGGTCTGCATGATTATCCATTAGAATTTTTTGCAAATTTCTAAGAACCTTGCCTCGTTTCTCTTGTTCCTTTGCCATCCTTATTTGCATGACTTGTAATTCAGTCAGCATTTTCAAAGAATCCTTCATAATTTCCTCGATCTTTATTACTCAAGCCAATGTAGTACGTTGGAATGGACCAGAATTAGGAAAAGGGAAGGAGATGGCTGCATTTTGGTTTGATTTAGAATAGCAGGCCATTACTTTGTATTTTTCAGAATTTTATTACAGAGAAAATTAAGTGAGAAGATAGATGAATTCGAAATATTATGGTTATATAACCAACAAACTAATTCTAGAGGGAAAATCAAAATTTCAAATCTGACCATCGTATGTTGACATGGGAGGTAGGGGCATGTCGATGTCCCTTTGAAAATTTCGACAATTTTGTTTTTCTCTATTTATTTAAATATATATGTTACTATATCTATATTCTATATCTCAGTTATAGAACAAATACCTAGTTCTCTTCTTAATGTAGTAAAGGTTAATTGATTTAAGGGTTTGGTCAGAATATCAACTATTTGATTCTCAGTGTTGATAAATTCAAGAGAAATAATCTGTTTACTTATATTATCTCTGAAAAAATGCTATCTAATATCAATATCTTTGGTTTTAGCATGATGGGTAGGATTTTTGGATAAATTTATTGCACTTGTATTATCATAATAAATTGGCGATTTTTAAATATTTAATCCAAAATCCTTTAGGGACTGTTGAATATATATAACTCGAGAACAAGCCAAAGCAGCAGAGATATATTCTGCTTCAGTTGTTGATAGTGAGACAGTATTTTGCTTTTTACCAAACCAGAAAACCAGAGAATGTCCTAGAAAATGATAAGTTCCACTTGTACTTTTTCTGTCTGATTCACAATCAGCATAATCAGCATCATAATATGGATTAAATCAAATAAATCACTTTTAGGGTAAAATAGGCCATAGTCTAAAGTGTATTTAACATATGTTAGGATACGTTTAACAGCTTTTAAATGGGTTTATTTGGGTTGAGATTAGTATTTGCACAGAAAAAAACACTATGCATGATATCAGGCCTAATCGCAGTTATATAGAGTAGCTATCCAATCATTCCCCTGTTTATTTTTTGATCAACATCTTTTGACATGTTTTTTTATTAAAGGCTTCATTGGTTGCCACAGGAGTGGGTTTTCCACTTGTAGTGGTCATACCGGACTTAATAACTAGATCCCTAGCATACTTTTCTTGACTAATGAAAATACCACTATCTAATTATTTTATTTGCAATCCTAAAAAGAAAGTAAGTTCACCCATGTGACTCATCTCAAACTCTTTTGTCATTATTTTAAAAAACTCTTTATTCATTTCATTATTTGTTGATCCAAAAATGACATCATCTACATAAATATGTACTAACTGCATATCATTTTTGTTTCTTTTAATAAAAAGAGTATTATCTACTCTACCAATTTCAAAATTTGATTGTAATAGGTAAAATCTTAGTCTGTCATACCTGGCTCTAGGAGCTTGTTTCAGACTATATTAAGCTTTCTCTAATTTATAAACATGGTTTGGAAACTTTTCTTCTTCAAAAAGTGGAGGTTGTTCAACATAAACATTCTCTTTAAAAAAACCATTTAAAAAGGTACTTTTGACATCCATTTGAAATTGTTGTGGTTTGCGAAAGAAAGTAGAATTCTAATGGGTGCAAAGGTTTCATCGAAGTCTATTCCTTCTTGATAATAACCATGTGCGACTAACCGAGCTTTATTTCTAACGACCTCACCTTGTTCATTAATTTTATTTTTATAAACCCATTTAGTTCCTATTATAGTTTTGTGCTCAGGTCTATGAACAAGTTCCCATACATCATTTTTGGTGAATTGGTTCAGTTCTACTTGCATAGCAAGAATCCATGAATCATCAGATGATGCTTCCTTTGGATTTTGGGTTCAATAATTGATATAAAAGCTACGTTACTCATCTTGTTTAGTTATAGTTCTAATAACAGATTTAATATTTCCTAGTATATTTTCTATAGAATGATCTTCTAAAAGCCCAATCCTTTTATTAGGATTAACAGTTTCACAATTTGTTATATTTGGACAAAATCATCTTCATCATTTATTTGGACAAAATCTTTGAAATTTTCATCAAAAGGTGCATGCATTGTTTCTTTGATGGTGTTAGTTTTTAAATTGAAAACTTTATATGCTTTACTTCTATTAGAATATTCGATAAAGATTCCTTTATCATATGTAGTATCAAATTTATCCAAACTGTCCTTTGTATTTAGAATAAAGCATTTACTTCCAAAAACTTTAAAATAAGATACTTTTGGTTTCTTATTGAAAAGAAGTTCATATGGTGTCTTATTGGTTAGAGGTCTAACTAAAATCCTATTCAAAATGTAAGATGCTGTAGCGACTACTTCAACCCAAAAGTTTCTTTGTAATTTACTATCTGAAAGCATAGTTCTTGGACACTCGTCAACCATCCTATTTTTACACTCTACTACTCCGTTTTATTGTGGAGTTCTTGGAAAATAAAAATTATGAGTTATTCATTTTTGATTAGAAATTCTTAAAATTTTCATTTTCAAATTCTCCAGTGTGATCACTACGAATAGTTTTGATTTTTAAAGAAAGCTGATTTTGAATTCTTTTTGCAAAAATTTTAAATAAATCAAAAGCATCACTTTTATGTTTTAGAAAAATTATCCACGTAAATCTAGAATAATTATCTGCAATTACAAAACATATTTACTGTGATTTATTGACTGAATTTGAGATGGACCAAACAGATCTAAATGAAGTAACTCAAGAGGTATTGAAGTTGAAATCATATCTTTCAATTTGAATGAACTCTTCCTAAGTTTTCCTAATTGACAAGCATCACATATACTATCTACTTTAAAATCCATTTTAAGAAGACCTCTTACTGGATTAACTTTTGAAAGTCTAGATAAGAGTTTGAAATTCAAATGCCTAAATCTTTTATGTTAAATCCAAGGGTCACTTGTATTAGCCAAAAGACATAGGATATCATCTGAGATTTTCATACTTAGAATATAAATATATTTTTCCTAATTCCTTCAAATATAATATTTGATTTATTATCTTCGATCTGACACTTATCCTTTTCAAAATTAATTTTGTAGCCCTTGTCACATAGTTGACTTATGTTAAGTAAGTTGTGTTTTAGATTCCTAACTAACAGAACATCAGAAATAGTAGGAGTTTTAGAGTTACCAACATTGCCGATGCCAATCACACATCCTTTTGAATTGTCTCCAAAGTTGACCAGTCCTCCATCTTCATAAATTATGTCATTCAGTATCTCTGGATTACCACTGATGTGTCTTGAACATCCACTATCAAGTATCCATTTGTTTTTCTTGATTTGCACCATTTGGCATGAGTGTTGATTCTTCAGAAACCATATAATACATCTGTTCCTGCACAACACACCAATTCGGTGGATAACTTGATTTTCTATAATAACAATATGCAGACTTATAAGACAATGATGATTTGGACGGTTTTGAACTAGTGTTAACAGAATTTCAAAAAATTACCGTTTAAACTTTTTCAAAATTCAGATTATGATAACTTTGAAAACCCCAATGCTTTGATTCTAAATATAGGAAATGCGGATTACAGATCTTAAGGTAGAATTAACACTAAAGGAGGTTGAATAGTGTTTAATTAATTTTATGAATCTTTTTGAAATCTTTTCAAATTAAACCCAAACAGATGCAATTCACAAACACAGAGACAATAACAGAACCATACACAGAAGCAAAGTGTAAATAAAAGTATTAAAGGAAAGAATACACCAGAATTTTATACTAGCTCGGAGTTACCTTACATCCAGTCCTACACAATTTCTTGTGTAGATTTCTTTTCAAATATAATGTCGATTTTACAACCTTAATTTCAAGGCCACAAGATATACACTCCTGTCTCCGAGTGCAGGGCAAACTCTCTTAATTTAAGCAGACTACAATCACACCCAATTGATTTACGGGCTACAATCACACCCAATTGATTTACGGGCCATAATCACACCATTTCCACTCACATTTTGACATAGAGAGACTCGATACACTTCGATCTTTCGAACTTTGATTACAAATGATCTTATTATCCTGAATAGCACTGAGATCTTTGAGAGTGACAGAGAATCAAACTAGAGACGAGCAAGTTCGATTCACTTAGGATTTCGGCAGAGTTTTGTTAAGAATGTTTGAAAATAAGAATGGGAGAGAAAATAAAGAAATCTTAAGTGAAAATTCTTTGATAACCACTGGTATATATAGGAGAATAATGGTCACGTCTATTCATGAAAGGTTATGACAAATAGACGCTTCTTTTGAAAATTCGAATTTTAAAATCTACGGCTATCATGTCGACATAGGGGGTATAGGCATGTGACATCCCTAGTATTTTTTGAAAATTGATTTTTGTTTTAAAAGAGATTTTCTTTCTAAGTTTTTCGAAATTATATTAGAACTTTGTAAACTATTTTGAATATACTTTTTGATTATAAAAACCTGTGAAAAATGATCTTACAAAATATAAAAGTATTAAAAACTAGATATATAAATATTTTGAGATTAAAGCTAAAACATTAAAACTAGAAGATAGTTTCAAAACAAGAGATGATTTTGAAATTAATATGATTAAAAAGAATTATGGCTAAATTATTAAAATCGAGAGAGAGATGTATATTTAAAAAGATAGTTTTGAAAAAAAAATCTAAAAATATGTCATTTTGGAAAATTCGTGGATTCCATTCCACTAGAGAAGGTCGTAGGTTCCATCCCACTAAAGAGATCATGGGTTCCATCCCACTATTAAAGCGAAAAGACGGATTCTATTCCACAATTAAAATCCGAATAAAGATTTTAGTGCTATTATGAAGTTTTAATATAAATCAAGATTGTATTACTTATCTTGATATCTTAATCTCTTGATAATCTTGATACTCATGAGTCTTTAGTCTTGATTTGTACAAGCTTGAATTCGTCAGCCTTGAATCTCTATTCTATATGGTCTTCATTCTTAGTACCTGCATATATATATCGTGCATATACATATATATCTAGACAAAGATATTAGTATTTATATTTTGTAACAAGTCCTAAGGTTATTGTCATGAAACCATTATCTTAGGAACTAACAAGGGTTAGTAAACATTATTAATGACCTGAATTAAGCAAGATAAACACTTGACAATCGAAATTGAAATGGACCCTAATTTTTAGTCGCGATCGGTTAACCTAGAAACTCAAGTAGTCGACCGGTAGCATTTGACCGTGGGTTATAAGTATCAATAGTTCGTATTGAAAAATGCATAATTGAACCTCAGCCTAAAACCTAAATATATAAATAAAAATATACGAAAAGTGGATTTTAATGGACGTACTTAAGAGCAATCAGATGCATATTAGGACTTGTAGGAAGCTAGTTCTCTAGGAACGGATGCTAGGCTATGGTGGTGTTGGGTAAATATTGTTTACCCAATTTAAAATACTAATCGATAAGAGGCGATGTATTTTCACAAATGACACTCACATAGGGTTCCAACGTTGGGCGTGCAAATAGCGCAGATGGATGATGGCGGTACAATAGGAGGTTCAAGTATGCATGATTCCCGATGCACGCGTACAATTAGAAAGGAGAACATAGGCATGCAATAAGAAGCTAATACTACAATCAAAAATTGGAAGCGAATGCATACAATGAGACAATCCAACGGGTCGGCATTTTAGGTTCTTCCTTCCAGGCATAGTGAGGGAGAATCATTCCTAGTAGCCTAATGTCTATGATAGTAGCGGGAATTGATTTCCAAAGTAGCCTAGGCGGTTTCTTCCATTGTTACTATCCAAGAGGGCGGTGACTTACAGATTTAGTAGCTCTAAATGCGGTGATCGGTCATCAGATATGAAATTCGATGCTTAGTTTGATCCATTGCATTAGCTTACACAAATTGTAGCGTGGGAATTTCCTAGACAATGACCTTTAGGTAACAGACCTTACGAATTCATGGATATTTGTTTCACACCATATATATTTCAGAGTAGTCTTAAAGTAACTGCATATGATCATCATATTAAATTGTGCTCATTCATCAGACTTTATGTCTGACCCACTCTCTTTCCATCTTTTTCCCCACTACGATTGGACAAAGCAGTAGGTGACTGGTCCATTCTTGATACTTGGAGAGTTAAGCTTATCTTTAGAGATTGCTTTTACCATATATTTTTTTCATGTATTTGTCTATAATATGGGTATAGTTTATCTCTTTTGTCAAATATGGAGTGATATTTATATGTACTATGTATTGGATATGTACTACTTTTCTAGGAATGTGATTTGGATAATTTCTGTGATGGATAGTTTTTTGTGTTATATGTTTTAGTAGTCCTTCCACTTTGAGTTCTCAAAATGCAGTATATTTTAGATTATATCTGCTTGTATTAGTCTCTATGTTGTGAAATGTTATAAACCTTGATGATCCGCATTTTTATCATGGCATCGAAAGTCGCACTAGGCTTTGGACAAGTGTGTCAAGAGGTGCAGGTTGTCACATTGGTATCAGAGCCAGATTTAAGGTTCCTTAGAAATTAGGAACATTGTGAACCTACCTTGTGGCAAGGAATTACATATGCGAATTTAACCCAATAGACTTCATGATCATCAAGACAGAAAGCCTGGAGAGATGGTTATCAGGATTGGAGATTGATTATGGACAAGATTATTGATGATGCTCATATGAATTCATGCAAATAACATTCTGGAATTGATTAAGTATGAATTTCACACTTTGATTGAAAAACCAATTAAGTATGGTTGTTTTTCATAATGAATTGGCTATGATCCTGCTATGATCCTTCTCCAATATGGATCAGAAATGATCCATCTTCATTGTGGATTGGCTATGATCCATGTCCAAAATGTATCAGCTATGGTACATCCCCAATATGGATAGGATATGGAACATCTTTATTATGGATTGACATGAATGAATATGGATACGGATCACTGGACTGACAATACAAATCAACGATAATCAATCAATAACCAAAAATACAAAAGTCAACTATGCATAAAAACTTTGGGAATTGCAAGATAGTACATGGTGCGACCCACCATATCGATCACACATGAAATGAGCAAGAAAAATGATCAGCACCGATCATTATTTTGATGGAAGTGGGCCCACGGTCGATAGGGTGACCTTTCTGGATCTGGAGACTCCGTAACTGAACTTTCAAGAAGATATTTCGCCATCTTCCCCTATAAATACACACTTTATGGTTCATTTAAAGGATCTTTTTCCGTCTGGCTCTTCTTTTTCACTATCTTCATTTCCTCCGTTACCCTTCTAAGTCAAAAAAACAACTGTACTTGTAATCCTATAGTATAAATGAATGAGTATTGGATTGGACATAGGTTAGAGTTTGCCAAATCACAATGAAACTTGCTTGTTCATTTACTTTTTTGCAATTTATTCTTTGATTTTTTTTCTCTTATCTCTATTTGGAAATTATTACTGGATATTGGTGCTTTCACAGTTAGGTGTTGGTGGCCATGATGCTAACAACCACATTAGGAGGATGTATTTGAAAAGTTTTTGAAAAAATGAATTTCCAAAAGATTTTCGAAAGTTTATCAAAACAAACATTTAAAGTATATATGTATAAACGTGAAGATTTTTCAAAGGGCTTTTCCCAAAGATTTTATACAAACCACAATCTTCTTTTTGTTCCTATGCAATCTTTGATTCATGCTTATGCTATCTCTATTATTTGTGCCTATAATATTTGTCACGGGTTGCTAATAGAATTTTTAATAATTCACAGATAGAAGATGAGCGATCCCACAATTTCAGCCTTAGGCGATTCAACCAAGATTCCAGGCATGAACATTCCGATTTGGTTTCATCGATATCTCCAGATGAGGGGATAAGCCTAGCTTAATCCCAGTAGAGGACCCCCGGAAGGAGTGATAGATGCAGCTTTTGCACACCCACCTACCACTATGGACTTTGCTAAGCAATGCAAACATTTCTAAAATCTCGGAGAAAGCCATACATGAGAATAGTCTTATATGGATTTAAGGTCATGGATCTGCAATTGCGAGAGGATCCTTGGTTTGATGGGTTTGACTGATAAAGAGAAGATGTAGTTGGCTACCTAGACATTACAGTGTGAGGCTTTGAGATGGTGGGACATAGTTAAGGCTGAGAATGATGGAGAGGAGATTACTTAGGATGAGTTCCATAGGCTATTTGAGGTGAAGTTTCTTTCTAGAATGGAGGAAGGTATGCAGTTAGAGAAATTCGTTCACTTGAAGCCAGGAAATCTTCCTGTTAAGGAGTATGTCAACCAGTTCAAGAGCTAGCTAGATTTGGTATGGGACTGATTGACACACTAAATAAAAAGCTCTCAATTTTGCTAAAGGGCTGAGCCAACCCTTTTAGGACTTAGCTCCGAGTCAAATTCCTGTCGGTGCTACAAATGAGGGTCTAGTGGAGATGGCTTTGCTAAACACCGTCTCTAAATGTGAAACAAGGGAGAGGAACCTAAGAAAGTGGAGGAAAAATGTAGAAGAACCAGTAAAAAGGTGGAGGTGGTCCCAAGGAAAAGTTAAAGAAGAAGGATATGCACTGTAGGAAGTATGGTAGCAAGGGACATTTTATGAAGGAGTGCAAGGCAGATCTTTCAAAGGTTAGGTGCTATAATTATGATCAGTTTGGACATCTGAAGAAAGTTTGCACAACACCATCGAGAGCTTCTACTCGGACTTCTACTCAAGTGGTTCTGGCTTTTGCATTAGAGGCAATGCCTAGCCCAAGTGCGTAGCCAGTGGCAAGCAAGAATAAGAAAGTAGCAACCGCAGGTATGTTGACTCGTTTTGGTTTATCCATTCATATTTGTTTGATACTGGGGTTTCACATTCTTTTATTTCCAGTAAACGTATTGATGTCTTACACTTACACACCAGTATAGTCATGGACCCTATAGTTGAGTCACAGAAAGATCAGCCTATTTGTGTATGTTATGTAGGGGTTTGAAATTGTTTATCTTAGTGGTCAAGTTTGATTGTGATGCCTTTGTATTAGGTTTCTTTGGTTTGGGTTTGTATTAGGCATGGATTGGATGACTATATATGGGGCTGTTTTAGACTTTGATAAGAAGGTCGTTAGATTGAGCACGTGTAGTGGACGTAGCTTGGAGGTTTATTGTGATCCTTGAGGATATATTTTTTGAAGAAAACCGAGGATATGTTATATTGAGCTACTTATATTTATTGGACCTATCGCATGACGAGCTTAGTGTAACGCCTGTAGTTAGTGATTTCTTAGACATTTTTGCTGAGGTTACCAATCTCCCTCCCAGAGAGAGAGAGAGATTGAATTTAGGATCTACCTTGTTGAGAATGCCAGACCCATTGCCATACCACTAAAGCATATTACTCTGAAGGAAATACACAAGTTGAACAAGCAAGTTAGTGAGTTGCTAAAGAAGGGTTTTATCAGGAGAAGCATTTCTAAGTGGGAACACCTATCATCTTTTCCTACTAAGGAGGATGGTTCTTTGAGACACTACATAAATTATAAGGATATGAATAAACTGATAAAGAAGAATTGTTATCCACTGTGCTGCAAAGACGATCTCTTTGATCAGTTGGTTGGAGCTAGAGTATCCTCACAACTTGACTTGGCTACCAGATACCATCAGTCTTATGTAGCTAAGGACAGTATCAAGATGAGGGTGGTACATACACCCGACGGATTGTATGAGTGGATAGTCATGCCCTTCAAAGGAACTAATGCATCTGCCTACTTTGTTGATATGATGAGCCGAGTGGGGGTTTCTTCACAAATTCAATGTAACGATCCGAAAATTTTCGTTGCCGAAAAACCGAATAGTTATGGGTTTTAAAAAGAATTTAAGAAAAGAGAAGAGAAAAGATAGAAGAAGGAGAGGAAAGAAAATAGAAAATAGAGGGAAAAGAAAAATAGAAAGGAAAGAACATAGAAGAGGAAAGAGAAAATAGAACAGAACGGGATAGAAAACAACAGAACAACAACAGAATCTCACAATTCGCAGCGGAACAACATATAATAATAAATGAATAATCTTTAAACAAAGAACTATATCAGTTATTACATTTTATACATTACATTTCATTACATCATTACATCAGAGTGTACAACATCATACAACAACAAACAGCGGAAAAAGAAATACTATATAACTAGTAATACGCCATGCCATCCATCTTGCTCCAGCAACTCCAGAATATCCAGAAAATCCTGATAAACCTAACTCTTAACTGCCCGTGTGGAAATTGGTGGGCACCCAGAGTTTAGGAAGGAAAACAATAAACTCCGAGTCAGTCATGTGACTGGTGTGAGAACTCAAAACAGTTTATTTATCTTTAAAATCAAAATAGAGGAATATTTTTAAGTCAATTCGCAATGCTTTTAAAAATGAGACTACCATAAGGCCTCCCGCACACACACACAATGCAAACGCAGAATCGGAGGAGATTTCTCCTTATGATAGTCAAAGATGCTTGATACGTATTTAAAAGATCATTTTATATTATTACTAGTGCATAGTGTAGGAAAAATTCATTTCGAAAGTAGAATATAAATCTTAGCCAGCATAGACATTCCGAACTATGCCTACTATAGCTACCATCCAAACAGTGGGGCGCCACCATAAGTGAATGATAGGTTCTACAACTAATACCGTACAAGTCACGTATTGTTTCTTTGGATTTCCAACGAATGATCAGGTCAAGGAACTTCCCATTGCCACATGAGAATGCCTCTGGATGGACATCCCCGAGAACCAAACCGGATCTCTACCAACACAAAGCCGGGTTACCCCTAACTGAGTAACAACTGACCGAATATGCCATCCCCCGGTCCTTTGGGACCTTTCACCGAGCGCTCGCAATCAATTCACACAATCATTACAAAGTGTTTTCAACATGAGTAAGTATCTGGGCTCCATACCATGATACCACCCTTTTCCAGAAGGAAATGCACACATCCTAAAGGGCGCTACCCCTCATAACCTTGCCGCATCTTTCCTGTTTTGACCATTCACGGGGTGTGAGGCTCGACGAAGTCACGTCCACAAAAACATACTTTATACAAAAGCCATGCTTTGGGTCAACAAATGATCATAGAAATGATCACCAGGATAGACGATCAAATAAATGATCCTATCACAAATAATCAACACAATGATCATTTCACAGCAACACTCAGCATGTCACATTACCAAATTGGGAATATATCGCTGATAACATTCAACTACATAACCTCTGAGCTCGTACGTCTCAGAGAAGGGTGTTAAGCTAAAAGAATAAATTCTTCGCCACCAACAGAAATATATTTGAATGAAATCAGCTTTATATCTCAATTTGTAATGTCAGACATACAATCCATACAAGTCTGTTCCGGGCTCGAACAAAACCGAAGGCACTTACAAAGAAGTCCTTGCAATCCGGATATTCACCATCCTGATCGGATTCACCATCACATATGGAGAACTCAATACCGTAGCTACTCGGTGCAGAGTCAATCGACAGGTCATCCTATCGCTCTCGCAAATACCGGGTCTTCAACACCGATCTTCAATGCTATCCATTACGTCGTATCACTATTCGGAATGGGTAATCCGAATAACGAGCGCAAAAATTTAAAAACAAGTGTGGCATTCAAATTCAGCAAATCACAACAAATACCCATTCAAAGGTAAATATTGATAGTCGGTTATTGAACTATCAATGGATATGCACTACATCACCAGATTCCAAATAATTTTCCAAATTATTTATTTTCCAAAATATCTTTACAAGATATATAATTTCACACTTCAAAAATAAATCAATATTTATTTTTAAACAGATTCTCCTTTTCATTCATAAATTCCATAGTGAATTTATATTCCAAAATATCCATGCATATACGATTTCAATTATTCATTTCAATTTTATCTTCAAAAAGATAAATTCTCAAAATATTCACTTTATATTGGAAAAACATTTCCATACTTATTTATTCATAAGTAATTCACAAATTTTATTTATTTTCAACACTTGGAAAATATTCAATATACTTAAATCGAGATTAAGTATATATTTCATTCTTTAAGGAAATCATTCTCTTAACCATATTTATTTGGGCCAAAACGAATGTTACGTAAAACATCGTTACGACAACCCAAAGTCACTAGTCTAGGGATTCGAGATTAAAATAGATATATAAATCCCAATACTATACAAAACATTTCCTTTCGGAAATCATTTACTATAACAACAGTGTTATAGTCCACCATTTCCTTCTATTTCTCGAAAACGTCTATTTCAACAATGAATGTTGAAATCTATGGTTTCGAATCTCAACATATTTAAAACATCGTTAGATCGTTTTAATTCAATTTAAAATATCACATTCTAAACAAATTCTTTAACATATTATTCACTATTCAAAAACGTGAATATACTTCATTATCCAATTTCATCATTTCTATACCTTTTATTTTAAAGGATTATTCACAGTCAAAAACGTGAATATAACTCCATTAATAGGTTTCAACAATTTACTTATTAAAATAAGTCGTTTGCGAATTTATAGAACAACGTTTATAAATTCCATTTCTATTTATTTTATAACTACTTCCTTTATAAATTCCTTTATTAACCTATCTCAATTCATATCTCAATGATATACTAAAGATTCATATTATAAGTGAAATACTTATAATTTATTTGCTTGCAAAAATCGTTTCTTTGAACTTCATACTTATAAATCTTATAACTTATAAGCTTCAATTATTTATCCAAAACCCTTCTTTTAATAACTTTATGAATTTTATAAACCTACTGCTTATAAAATCCCATTTATAACTTCACCGTTTATAATTCTATGAATTTCATTCATTTATGAAATTCATTCACAATTCATTCTAACACTTACAAAAACTCGTTTTATAATTCAAATGTTTTAATTTATAAATATCAATTTATAAATCCTTTATAAAATCAATTTATACTATTATTTTAAAACATCTTTAATCTCCTTTATAATTTCACCATTTTGATTTATAAAATAATCAAATTTTGTAAATCCTATATTTAAACTTTTATAATAAATTCTAAAATCCCGATTAAACTATTTTATAAAATCATTAGCATCATATTCTCAAAAATCAACCTTTAACTATATTTCTCAAAAATAAAATTTTTATAACTTTAAAATTATAACGTTTATTTATTTAAAATGGATAAATTCCCAAAAATATTTTATAACATATACTTTCAAAAATCACTTTAAAAACATTTTAAAATTCCAAAACTTGGTCCAATGATGCTACACACCAAATAGTCAATCACGACAACAACGATATCATATATCGATATGATAATCCATCAAATATCAAAATATCTGAAATCAAATAAAAACTGTTGAGGAATCCAGTTGGATCCCTCCAACCTGTTTTCCTGCATCCACAAACATTAGCACAATACCAATTTCGCTCCAGTACGAAATTATCGCGGTATATGGGATTTAAAATATTATCCGCTTAATAGACGGCGCAATAGGGTCTCATCCGCTAAACAAAAAATGCGGGAAATCAATAACTCCAATATATACATATGCCAATACATATATATTGCTACTATATATAATACCAATTTCACTGTTTATGAAATATTCGCGGTATATGTTTTTATTAAATAACATCCGCTTACTAACGGCGTATAATGTCTATTTTAACAATCAATAGATAACAATCATCATTCAAACTTGCATTCAAATATTTTAAATCTAACTATTTAAAATAAAATCGAAACTGATTCGATTGAGTGAGAAGTTCTCACCTTGATTTATTTCGTTTTAGCGATTTATTTCGAATAAAATTAAACGGACGTTTAATTTTACCCAAAATTTTCACTAACTCCAAACGACTCCAATCCAATTTCATCGCGTAGTGCTCGTCCATACGATTCCAACGCAACTGGTTTCGCGCGTTTTCGACCTCGTATGAAAAAGATATCAATTTATGAACATTTACGAATTTATATTTATATAATTTACAACTTTTCTTTATAATTTTTACCATTCCCTCATCATAACCGTCCACACCAGATCCAACGCCCCCCCCCCCTTCATCTTCTCATGCGCACGAAGGAGCTCCAGTAGCCAAACACGCAATGCCGAACCCATATCCAATACTAGGGTTTCAATTTGCAACTTCCTCGCTTGATAAAAAATCGATCAGGTGACGCCATTAGAAAGCTCGTCCCTCACTCCACCACCGCCCAGAGGCTTGCGAAGCTCGGCTGCACCCTTACCCTCGATTTGCATGCGCAAGTCGCAGCTGTCGGCCCCCCTAGCTCCCTCCACACGACACCATATTCGATCATAGCCGTATAGAATTAAAGCCCTTGATACGCTCTACGATCTTCTAGTTGAAAGTTTCACCTAATTACTCACGGATTGGAAGAGATTAAGGGTTGAAAATTGGAGCTTTCTGGCCATTCAATTATAAAGTGGCGGCTAGGTTTATGGATTAGGGTTTAGTGTTTTTATTTTTTTTAATTTATGAAGGGTGGGGCTATTTATAAGAAAATCGATCGACACTATTCATCCCGAAAATTCCGAACTCCGATTCACGCGCCGTAACCAGCGTTTCTAGGGTTTACCCCGCGTTCCGGACACAATGGAACAGGTTTCGAAAGCTAATTCGGACATCTGTGCGAGTTATGGCAATAAACGTTCAATTTAAATTAAACCGATTTAAACGATTTTCTAGGCGTTTTAATTTGTACCGGACAAACGGTAAATTCAATTGACACGAAATTTGAAACCTTACAATAATATCACATTACGGATCCGATGAAACTGGTTTCGTCGAAATCCGAGACTTTTTGAAAAATGGCTATTTTAACTCGCCAAATTAAAATTAAAAATAAATCGATGCGTTTCGAGCTGCTACGATCAAACGGTAACTCCGATTGACACGAAAATTGAAATCCGGTAATAACTAACTATTACGGATCCAATGAAACTAGTTTCGTCCAATTCTGAGACTGTTCAAAAATTGACTATTTTCACTAGTCGATTTTAAATATTAAAATATTCAATTTTCACAAATTAACTTTTAATTAAATTTTAAAAGTTCTAAAATATCATTCTAACTTCAATATGATAAAATAAAATTTTACAAATCATTTTCAATCATATTTAACTCAATTTTCCAATTATTTCCATAATTTAACATATTAAATTATCGATTTAATTATCCAGTTAAATTCAATAATTCAAAATAAAAATTTATTTGACTTATAATTTGACTTATTAATATTTAAAATTAATTAAATACTCAAATTTTAATTAAATAAAATTCTGGATCGTTACATTCATCATGGTATTTGTTGATGATATTCTAGTATACTAGAGGATCAAGGAGGAGCATGAATCACATTCAGGAGAAGTGCCCAATACACTCCATGTGCGTAAGCTTAAGGTGAAGTTTTTAAAGTGTCACTTTTGGACAGAGGAGGTATGCTATTTAGACACATCGTCTAAAAAATGGTTTAGCAGTTGACCCTGGTAAAGTGGAAATAGTTTAGGATTGGCATGTTTCGAAGAATGCCATGGAGATAAGAAGTTTTCTTAGTTTCGCGGGATACTAACGCCTACTCATTAATGACTTCGTAAAGATCTCTGCCCCATTAACCCGTCTTACTAAGAAGAATCTAGTTTTCTCATGGAATGCGAAATGCGCATATGATTTTATCAAATGAAGGAGGCATTAGTTAGTGTACCAGTTTTAGTTTTACCAAATAGGACTAAGCCATTTATAGTTTATACCGATGCTTGTGGTATGAGTTAGGCATGGTATTGATGTAAGAAGGATAGGTGGTGAGTTACGCGAGTAGGCATCTGAAGACCCATGAGAGAAACTACCCTACACATATTCATGAGTTGGTAGCCATTTTATTTGCACTCAAGCCATGGAGATATTATCTATTAAGGGAGCGGTTTGAGCTATTTACATAGTATAAGTCCTTAAAGTATGTGTTCTCCCAAAAAGACTTAAATTTGAGCCAGCTGAGGTGGATGGATTTTTTGGCATCATATGACTTTGATATCTCTTATACCCTTGACAAGGGTAATGTATTTGACAGACACTTTGAGTAAAAAAAGTGTAATGTTGAATCCTTTGTTCTTGGAGTAGAGACTTTTGGAGTATATTTCTACCTTTGATTTCTGGCCATCATCAGATATTACCCCAGGACTACTAGCAGCTTTGGATGTTAAGTCTATATTGATGGAGTGCATTGGGTCAAGGCAGAATGAGAATAAGAGCTAGTAGATATTATAGAGATGATTACTAGAGGAGAATTATCAAATCATTTGAGGAATTATGCCATCGAATCAATAGGATGGTTATGAAGATATGATGGACTTTGTATTCCCTTAAGTATGGATTTAGCAGATGCTATATTAGAAAAATATCACCATTCTTGGATGACCATTTATCCCAGTGGCGATAAGCTGTATCGTGACTGAAGCGAGTCTTCTATTGGCCCAATATGAAGAAACAAGTAGCGGAATATGTAGCTAAATGTAAGATTTTCAGAAGTTGAAGGTAGATCGGAATAAGCCAGGATGTTTTTTGCAACTATTGGATGATCCTCAATGAAAGCAGGAGAGTATTTCCATGGATTTTGTAGATTGCCTACCTAGGAGTAGGAGAGGGAATGAGTGCATTTAGGTCATAATTGTTTGGTTGGCCAAGTGCGCTCATTTCGTACTAGTGAGGAGTACTAGGATGGCGGTGTCATTGGGGGCTCTATACGGGAGAGAGGTCATTAGGTTACATGGAGTTCTTATTAGCATAGTTAGCGATGGAGATCCACTTTTCACTGGTGAGTTCTGGAGGAGTTTACACAAGGCTTTGGGCACTGAGTTGAGCTTGAATACTGCATATCATCCTCAGACGGACGGATGGACGGAGAGAGTGAATTGGGTTCGGAGGACTTGCAATGAATCTACATTATAGACTTTGGTTACCTACAACAACAGTTATCTGGCTAGAATTAAGATGGAACCTTTTGAGGCGTTGTATATTAGACTTTGTAGATCATTATCGTGTCGGTCTGATATGACAGATATGATTATTTTTTTGCTGAATATGGCAAGGGAGACATTAGAGAAGGTGGATTTGATCCATATGATAATGAAGAACACTTAGTATAGGCAAAAATCTTATTCTGACAGGCGACGTATGGAGCTAGGGTTACTGTGGGAGATATGGTATTTGTGAAGATTTCACCCCTTAGGTGTGTGATCAAACTTGGTAATTTGGGGAAGCCAGCACCAAGATTTGTAGGGCCCTTCCTAATAGTGGAAAAGTAGGAAAGTTGACATATAGAGTAGGGCTTCCAAAGAAGTTAGCATGGGTACATGATGTTTTCCATGTATCGCACTTGCGAAAGTGCTTATATAATACAACTACCGTAGTCGAGCCGAGTCAGTTGGAGGAGGCTAAGATAGAGCGAGAGTCACTCGTTTTCTATGCACCCATTTGTATTCTAGAGCATGGTACAAAGCAACTCCGTAGATCAGACTTCTAAAAGTCCAATGAGGAGACGACCCAATAAAGGGTACATGGGAGCCCGATGAGAAAATATGCACTAGTCACCCACAATCTTTTCCGGTACATTTCCATTTTAATTCTTACAAGTATAAATTGCTTATGTGTAGAAGTTAGACAGTATACCGTTTAGGTAGAGGCCATTGGATGGTTGGAATGATTGTAGACATGTCGATAGGGTGAGTTACGGACGATGGATGCTAATGGATGTATTGATCATATTGTACTCTTTTACACGTTAGGACGGTATATCCTCTAGGAATATACTTACACACGTATATCTAGTTGCATGTCATGTCTTGATCATTATGGTACTAGTGGAGTTATGCATGTGTATGCTGCATATGAATTGTATGAGTGCGCATAAATATAAATTGCAAGTGAATACTTACTTAGGATGTTGCATATATTTGGATGCATGACTTGTGCATTTGAGTGGCAAAAGGTCGACTGGATCTGTAGAACGCCTACTTTTTCATTAATATAGATTCACGTGTACTATATGTTGCATATATATGTACATGATGGATGAGTAGATGATTGTAGCTTTGGTTGCTGAGAATTACATTTTTCTAACTATTGAGATTTCAAAAACGAAATCCTTTTTATGGGGAAAGAATGTAACACTCCGGAAAATTAAAATAAACATAGGTAGAAATTTAATAAGGAAATTGATTTGAAATAAAAAAGGTCTTAAAAGCAAATTTTCGCAAATGTTTGAATTAGGTTACAAAACTTGATCAATAGTGTTTATAACAATTTTCTGGATGATTTTTATATATAACACTTTGAAATCCGAGTTAGTATAGAGAAGTTATTGGTGTTAGATTGAATTAGAATTTTAAATCAAAAATTAAAAAAGGCCACTAGCCGATCTATAAGGGTCCTAGGTCGATTGGTAACAGTCGACACAAGCATGGAAGCGGTCAACCCGAACGTGAGTAAAATCGTGTGTGATCGATTTTACAGTGACGAGATGAATGAACCGGGTTTTTTCTTGCAATTGAAGACTATGATGAGGGGATCAAATTCTCTAAAAATATTTCCTAAGCTAATTTAATTTTCCAAATTAAACCCTGGCCCTATAAATATGGAAGTAATGAAACCCTAATTCTCAATTAAAATTTTATTGTTACTAAAATCTGAAAAAAAATCCTTTAACCTAAAACCTAAAATTTTAAAATCAAATCAGTTCGATCTAAGGAGACTAGAAGTAACTAAATCAAGGTCGATCAAGGCAGAGTTATCGATCTAGGGGATGATTCTCAAGCGCAAGTGTTAGGAAGAGCTTAGGCTTAAGGTGAGTGGGTACAATTTTGACAAGTTAACTATTGTATTTAGTGTAAACTATTTTATTTTATTAGGATGTTAGAAAACCCTATATTGAATATGCTAAATCCAAAATTAATACGCTAATCCCTAAATTTGGATCTAAAACCCTAGTTTTAAATTGTCAGTGAACCGTTAATTTGGGATCAACGTATATTCTCCTTTTTTCTTGAAATTTGGATCTCTAAATCAACAAACCCCAGAATCTAATTGCAAATTGATGCTTAGATTGTAACTAGGGTTAGTTAAATACAGCCAATGACATAAATTAAGCAGATAAACAATTGACAAACGAAACTGGAACGAACCCTAATTTTTAGTCGTGATCGATCGACCTGGTAACCCTAGCGGTTGACCGTTGGTATAAGCGGTCACCATTTGTATTGAAAAGCACAGAATTGAACCTTGGTCTAAGGCCTAAATATATTAATAAGAATATATAAATCATGAATTATCATGAGCCTATTTAAGGACAATAGGATGCATGTTAGGACTGTAAGGAAGCTAGCTCTCTAGGAGCAGAAGCTAGGTCGTGTCGGTGTAGGGTAAATATTGTTTACCTAATTTTGAATAGTAATCGACAAGAGGTGATGTTTGTTTGTACACGGCACTGATAGGAGGTTCAAACGGTGGACTTGCAAAATGCGCAGATGCTTGATGGAGTGGGACCGACAAAACATGAGGTCCTAGTATGCACGATTCCTGACACACATGATATATTTAGAAAAGAGGACCCAGAGCGTGCAATAGTAGGCCAATAATACAATTGAGAGGTGGAAGCAAATGTAGACGATGAGTCATTCTAGTGGGTTGGCATTTCGGGTTCCTCTCCCGGCATAATGAGGAGTAATTGTTCCCAGTAGCCATCGAACTTCTTGAATCCAATTCCAAGTTTAGAAGTTGCTAGCTCCCGAACAGCTTTACCATCAAAGTTCTTATTTGATTTGGTTTGAAATTGAAATGCTTTAAATTTTAAGGAGAAGAGGGGGCTTATTTCGGCTAGCAAGGGAAGAGATTGAGGCTGTAAATTATTTTTTCAAATGCGAGGGTTAGATATAATTAAATAAGGAAATACTAAGGAGTAAAACAATTCTCACACCAATTCCCTTTTTTTAATTCAAATTCCAATCCATCTTAGCCATCAAAATGCCCGAACTACGCTTGCATATCCCAGCCAAAATAACAAGCCCCTCATGGGCCTCATAACCACTTCAAGCATGGACAATATATATTGCATTTAAATTCAATTTAAATGCATATGGATATTTTATATCGATTAGTGTTCATATAACTATTATATACACATCATTTAGTATTGTTCAACATACAAAAAATAAAATTTTATAATATTTTAGTATCTCATAAATATTAATTAATTTAGTTAATTTATAATTTATAGTTTAATTAAATTAGTTTCAACATGATTATTCAATGTTTCAGTTGTACGACTCTTACGTGTAAATTATTTGTTCAGCGCTTAGTAACAATTTAAATATTAACATTCAAACTTCACTTAGCTGGTGCTATGGCATTATAGCCAAATTTATCGTCTACTTTTATTGGTAAAATCTAATCTTACTTTATTAAACATTGCCGTTAGTGATAATTATTTACATCAATTCTTTTACTCAAAAGTATATCACTTTGGACGTATGGAATTCGGTAATGGTCGAAATTTCAATATCGTTCATATCCAACTTTATAGTCCAAAAACAAAGTTCTTAGATGCAGCCCAACTACTTTGGCCAAATACTTTTATCATAAGAGTTGACCATGATACCAACCTCATATAACCGAGGAGATGAATCCTCTCTTAAATAGTGTTTCACTTCCTATACTTCCACTCGATTCAATTACAGTCATTTGATGGACGCCACACCATGGTTCAAGTATACTCAAAGTGGAACTTTAATATTGAAGTTTAATAGTATTTCATGTTAAGAGAACAGTGTAAATTAGCCACATCGATATTTTCTGTTTGACCTTAGTTATAATTAACCAACAGAAAACAGTCGGGTGAGTCATTCCATTGTTATCCAATAACTGTCAACATGTAACCTCTTGGTACCTCTAGCGGTCATAACTAATACGCTGCATAATACCTCGAGAGCATTGCATACTTAGTCTTAACGGACGCATCGATATTTAGTCTTGATGCATCTTGACCAGGAATATTTTAAACGATGTGTTTCATTCATTGTGATACAATACTCATGATTACAACTATTTACAGTTACTATCACAAATACACCATTTATGGATTTCTGTTAAATTTACTTCAATTAAGCATTTAATTATTTATAACATATTATAACAAGTATATAACAGAAAGAAAATACATTTTATTACAAACAAGAATTGAAAACTAAGTTAATAATTTACAATAAATTACAAAATTGCCAATAGAGCATCCCCTAACTCTATCAGATAGTATCATATCCGCATCTGGAATCAATTGCAGTTATATAATATCCACTTTCGCAGTTATAAAAGGATATCAATTAATTATCTTATCAGCTAACTATCGATAAATCAAAGATCATAAACAGAAATTTTTGGTTCGACTTTTTTTTCTTTCAGTTCTACTTGTTATAAAAGCACGTAAAGTCAACAAATACGATGATAATAAATAGTTTTGAACAGTTCATATTCATTAGATGCATATAATATAACCATTAACCTAATAAAACAATAAACACATTCTTTATATTTTACTAAAATCATGCATAATAAAAACTTTAATCTTAAGCTGGACAGATAAATTTTAGATGTGAATGCTTTCATATCCATATCCATTTTTTCCAATACCGGATATTTATTTGTTTTTTTGGATACGAATACAGATGCCGATATATGTGGTTTCGAATTTTTCACATCCTTCACAACTGAAATGGTATTTTATTAGGTGGGCACATAGGAACAAAGAAATGGTGACCGAGGATATCTAACACACAGTCATCCTCTGTTGATCTCTTTAGCCTCCGTTTGAGAGTTTTGTAGCACCGGTTATGAGAGATTTTGAAAATATCAGTTTTGATCGTTAATGATCACAACGGTTTTGATTCGTTTACTTAAAGTGTTGTTATAGACGATCGAAACATGACTGAGATTAACATACACCGATTTTAAGAGTTTTTCACTAAAGTAACATTATATTTATACATTTGTATTTTTTCTCTAGTTTTATTGAAGATTAATCTTTCAATATAATTAGCATGGGTGTAATTGGAAAAAAAGAAGTTAGAACATCCTTAAAAAAACTCAATTTGATGAGTTGAGAATTACCTTCAAACTTATATTACATCGGTTGTCTTCAGTTTTATAACCAACCCGATATTAAATAAAACTTACAAACAAAGATTGTGACAGCACATAAAATACAAAACTGTCTAACGTTAATCAAAGCCAGTAAAAATTAAATTCTCAAGTGGAGCTTTGAAGGCACAAGGGAGCTTACACAACTTTGAAAAAGAAAAAAAATCTCACTTTAATTTTTAGGGTGGTGTTTGGTTTTTATTTTTATTTTGGGTTTTCGTCCATACACAAATGCACACATCACATGTATATTGTCGAAAACGATTAATTTAGAAAACCAGGTTAACACGCAAAATAGAAAACAATTATTTTTCATTTACCATGTTTTGAAAATAATACAATCACAAGAAACAATATATTCTTTGGTTGTCCCTTTATTTCCTTCGTTTTTTTTTTTTTCATTCCCTCCTTAATCTCTCCGCTGATCTCATATTTTGTGTAATATTAAAAATTGAAAATACAAAATCCGTTAACACTACATATTATTTTAGATCCTTCACGACTAGAATGGTTTAAACGCCGCTGATGATCAAATATTACACATGCATTGAATTTCCGCATCTAAATCAACAGTCTGTACAAGAAGAAGAACAACGTACACCATCAGCCTTCATTGTCATCTTCTCTCATTGGTTTCGAACCCCGCGTTCTCGCTTTCTCAACATCCTTCAGCTTACTTTTAGACTTCGATGTTGTACCTCCATTAGAAGAGGATGAAGTCGTTGAAGAAGAAGAACTCTTCCCCTTTCTTGGCTTTTGCTTGGGTTTATGTTTATCCTCAGCACAGATCTTATCCTCAGCGCTCTTATCCTGAAGAGGAGATGATGGAGCAGTGTAATAAGTCATTTCACTGCTGCCTCCACTAGTCGCATTACGTTCTTTTCTACTTCTTCTGGAACCCCTATTCGCCTTCTCCCGATCTGGTGAATCTGTTGTTGCTGAAGCTGATTGGTTGCGCCTAGAATGTCTTGTTTCACGATCTGGTGAATTATCTGCTGTTGCTGACTGATTGCGTCTAGAATGCCTTGATTCTCGACGCCGTCCATCACGTGGTGAGCTCGTGCTGGCTTCTGCTGTTGCTGACGAGTGGTTCCTTCTTGAAGGTTTTGGTACTGGCACTACTGATGCTGTATCACGGGCACTCGACATGCCTGCTCCTGCATTCTTATACCATCAATTTTTTTCACTAGTTTTACCATGCATGTATGTATATGAGAAATTTTACTGCATACAAGTTGGTGACACGGTAAATTTTAACCATCGGATTGTTTATATATATGTGTGTGTGATTTCTGTCTCTGAATGACTTCTAGTGTGATCAAGGCACCAAGAGACAATATAAGAGTAAGGATCAATCTTTGTGAAAAGAAACTAGCTTTTTAAAAAAAAAAATCATAGTTACTTATCAGCAATTATGGATGTATAATTGATGACGTATATATATGAAAAGTTTCAAATATAAACATATGTTTTTGGCCATCATAAACAGTTTATTAACTGCCAGCAACAATTGTGGTTAAGATTCAAGATAATTACAGTGGCAACTACAACCATAACACTCCTAGATTGTTTAATTGAACCGCATCCTCTTAATTTTAATCACTGAATTTTTGATGCAGTTATCGAAGTTTAAAAAATCTGCACCTCCATTATGGATCAAATTTGCCTATTCTAAATTGTACGTGTAGGTGATCACTGAATTTCAGTTGAATTACAAACACAAGTGCATTTAACAACATTTGTGCGTAGCTTGACATCTATAACATGTTGACATTACAAACCTTGAGAAGTGGATAAGGAGGAAGGATGAACCATGTTTCTTTCTCCTGTAGTGCTCCCAGAGAGTTGTTCCGATGATGCTGACTTGAACTCGTCCATCTGCATAATCAAGTAACTAAATTTAATTTTGTATTTCTTTTCTAAATGAAAAATTAGCATTCTAATTTACCAAAAGAGAAATGATACCCAGTTAGGCGTATTAGTGGGAGGACCGTCCCAACCGATATGCGCAACATGTTTGACATCCGTTGGAAGACCAATTTGCATCTCTGGCTCCTTGTTATCCGACTCTGCATTGCGAAGCTTTTGTACATGGTTAGAAAAATTGGAGGCAAACTAAGAAAGCTGAGTATATGCAAATTTGTTCAATATATTTTGAATAACTTACCAAATATATTAGAAATGTATTTCAGACCTTTTAACAGGCCCTTCACCTTCGTTCCCATGATGAGCACAAAAAATGTTTGTCTATTGAAAAATTATTAGAAAATATCATTATAATTTCAAAATAAATCATAGATTAATATTGATTAAAGATCGTCAGAATAACAAACGATTACCTTTCAAGGAAATTATTATCTGCAATCTCAGACTTGGAGGTGATGCCTGCAATGTTTCTCTTTATCATGCATGTTGAGTTGATTCGATGAACAAAATCGTTGATTTTAAATTTTCCATAGAATTGATAATGCCACAAATTAGCTTTGATGATCACAATGTTTTGATGACCTAGAATGTTATGACCGTTCTGGTGGCTCTACCTGTGGCTTTGAAAGATCAAAAAATTATTGTATCCGCAAGTAAGGATTGTTATTTTTTATTTTTTGTTTTTATTTTCAATCAGGGTTGTTTTATTAACCTGTGCGTACAAAAATTCAAGTTGTTTTTGTCGTAGTTTTTTTTTATGTATATTCTGTTATATCACCGGCTGTCTAATTTTAGTAGAAGTTGGTTTTTCAGAAAACCAAAATGAAAGCCAAAATGAAAGCCTGAGAAATGTTGTTGGAACTGGGAAGAATGAAGGTGAATTTGTAAGTTTTAGCTGTGTTTAAAATATCGCGGTTCCGTTCCGGTGTATCTTCTAAAGTTCGGTTTCATTTCTAAAGTTTCAGAAATTCCGCTTCAATTCCGATTTTGGATTTCATTACAATTGCCTTTTTATTTATTTGTAAATATATTTTCCAAACAGCAGAAAAGGCAATCCAACTATTGTAAAAGAAAATGCACAGAATGGAATCTGATTACCATAGAAAGAGCCCAAAACCAATATCCTTCCGCATACAAGTAGCTTTTTTGAAGGAAAATCTTGGGACAACCCATTTATTTATTTTTTGTCGCAAGGACAAAGTTGACACAGTAAAATAATCACTATCAAATATACTATCTAGTATTTTATGTTTTGAAGATGATGCAGTGATGGTGATTAAGGAATAGCTTCAAATGGAAGAAAAAGGAGTAGCTTCAAATTGAAGAAAAAGAAGATAACAACAATAAATGTACTATCTACTATTTTATTTTTGTCTTTAAAACAAGAATTTATTTAAATTTATGCGTAATGTTATATTGTAGTAGTATTATGCTAATTGTGATAGCATTTGCAGATAAAACTTGTATAATTTAGCTCATAATCTTTTCTTTTTTTTTAGTAGTTTATGAACCGTAGTACTAGATTATGAATTATAGTTACAGTTTTTAACAGTAGTGGCAGTTTATAATGATAGTAACTTTTTTAGATGAAGGGTTTATTTTAGCTCACAATGCTACTTTATAGGAGCATTTATTATATGCAGTAACTGTTTTTTATTTGTAGTAGTATTTTATGAATTGTAATACCATTTTGTAAATGAAGTGTGCAATCTTATGTTACAATGTATTTTGTGGAAGCATATTATGTTTAAATGCAATGACGTAGCAGCAATTTGTGTTTGCTTATTTTTTTACAAGATTTTTTCATATAAAGATACTGTTTAGTTCATTTTATAAGTATTTAAATGATACTACATGGTATTACTCTGTATTATCATAAGTATTACGTAACATTTTTTTTATTTACCGAATCAAAAAATTTGGTGTTCATTTTTTTATTATATAGTAGTATTTCATGTCACTACAACAAAAGGATCCTATTACAACTATATGTTTACAACTGTCAAAAAAGGGCAGTCGTAATAAAGGTTTATTACAACTCTTTTTTTTTAGAAAATTCTAATAAACTTATTTTCAATAACTCTTTTATTTTGCCAGTTGTAATAGATGCCTATTACAACGTTTCTTTTTTACCAGTTGTAATAGATGCATACTATTAACAACTTTTCTATTTTGCCTGTTGTAATAGATGCCTATTACAACTGTTTCATTTGCCAGTTGTAATAGGTGTCTGTTTTTAACAACTCTCATTTTTTGTCAGTTGTAATAGATGCCTATTACAACCTTTTTCGTTTGCCTATTGTAACAATTAATAATAATAATTAATAATTAACAATTTATAAAAAAACTGTTAATGATTAAAAATTACTATTAAATAATTATAATTACTAAATATAATAATCACTATCAAATATAATACTTAATAATTAAATAACTAACAAAAAATATTAATATTTAATAGTTATTGTTAAAATTAATAAACAATAATTAATTTGAAAATATGAAATAATTAATATTAGAAATTACTATTCAATAACTTATAATCTATAATTAATATAATAATTAATAATTTCTACTAAATAATTGATAATTCATACTTAATTAATAAGAATTAATTTTTAATAACGAATAATTAATAATTAATAAGTGATAATTAATGTTAATTAAAATAATAATTAAGAAGTAAAGTTTAATATTTGGTAACTAACTTTTAATAATTCATAAAAAAATTAATAATATTTTTAATAATAATTAATAAATACTATTTTAATAAATAATACTTAAATAATAATGATAATTAAATATCAATTTATAATAATTAATAACCACTAATGAAATATAATAATATATGATTAATTTGAAATACGAAATAATTCCATTTAATAATTAGTAATTAATAATTAATTAATTATTAATAAGTAATATTTGAAAATTAATAAATTATTAATTAATAAATAAATGATAAATATTTAATTAATAGTTTATAAATCGTAATTACTATTAAATAATAATTAATAGTTAATATATAATTTTTTTAATAAAAAATAATTTATTAAATAATTAAAAGTTAAAAATGATATTAAATAATAATAATTAATTAAAATAATAATTATTAATAATCAATAAAAAAATTAACATTAAATAAATGATACTTAAATAGTAATAACTAAATATTAATATAGAATAATTTTTAACTACTATTAAATAATGATAATTAATATCTAATTTGAACTATGATATAATCCTATTAATAATTGGTAATTAAAAATTAATAATAATTAATTAAAAATTAACATTAAATAAATAATACTTAAATAGTAATAACTAAATATTAATGTAAAATAATTTTTAACTACTATTAAATAATGATAATTAATAGCTAATTTGAACTGTGAAATAATTCCTATTAATAATTGGTAATTAAAAATTAATAAATTAATAATCAGTGATCAATATATAAATCTTAGTATTAAATATTTATTTAATAATTAATAATTTATAAATAATTCACTATTAAATACTAGTAATTTACAATTAATAAAAAAAAGTTATAGTATGTAATAATTAGTCAAATAATAATAATTTAAAGTTAAAAATTAATATTAAATAAATATAGTAATAGTCTAAACAAATACATAGAAATTTCTGATTCATTATAATCAATTTTAGTACTAAAAATATAAAGAATAATAAATATGCTAATAAAATAATTTTTAAGCAACAAATATTGACTTTTATACACATATTAAATTTTTTACTTATATAAAATAATAGATGATAATCATTTTATCTACTAAAATACACAAAAAATTAACTATAATTTGATTGAAACTAGACAGATAATTATTGGACGCAGATATGATTGTATCCATATTTGCATTTATTTTTCGAATACCAAATAATTTTTTTCTTTTTTTGCAAGGCAAGCTAGTTTTATAGTAGGCCGTCCACTTTTTATTACGAACGTAATAAAAATTTGAAGTACAGAAGAAAGGTAAAAGCACCTTAACTACTAAGAAAAAGAAAGAAGACAGCACGGGAGTGTGATAAACATATCACAACTACTATATGAAAATCAAAATCAACTACTCCTCCGAAGAGGAAGCATCACCATCATCCACAAAATCCTGGGAAGACTCCATAGGGACACTCCCCAACAGACCAGCATAGGGGCGGAAATGGAAAGCAAGACAATGATCATAAGCCACAAAATCAGAAGAGTACAAAAAGGAACGATCCCAGGATGTATCAGCAAGCAAGATAGAATTCGATCTCGCAAAATAACCATTTAAAATAAGAGCTAATGAGTCACCAGACAGTCTGTAATAAAGGCATCTAAGGTCTAGATGATCATCAGAAAAAAATCTAAAGAAAGAATCATCCAAAGGGATAAATCTCATGTCAGAAATGTGATCAACCCAACACCTCTCAGCATCATCCCAAAAAATAGAGGGACAAGGCAGATCAGGAACAGGGGCAGCAACAGGAGTAGCAGAAACATCACCAGCGGCCAATGACAAACTTGGCGGAACAGGAACCTGAATAGGAACCGCTGAAACATCAAAAAGCGCCCACAGAAGATGGAGGGGAAGCAGGCTGAGCAATATAGGGAGCCAGATCCGGGACAGATAAGAAAGCCACAAGAGGAGGAGCAAATTTGAATTTTTTGGATACTCATTGACTGTACTAATTTGGACCTTTTTTACATAGGTTACATGTTGAAGGCATATAAATTTCCTTGGCTTAAAAACAAAATCTCCCTTTGGCTCCAAAACCAAATTTTGGGCTCTAAACCTCAAATTTCACGTATAATCACTACTCCCTTTATCCTCTCCCCTTTTAACTTTAATCTCCACTAATCGTTCTTCCTCCAAGCCCAAACCCAACAAGAAGCCTCCTAACATCCCTCCTACTATGTCCAGCTCGGAGTCAATTTTCGTTGTTCCTAAATTCCATCGATTCGCCACCAATATCCCCACCCTGTCTTCCATTTCACTCTCATCGATTTCTTTTGCCTAGTTTACTCCTTATCGGATTCAAACCCGTTATGCCACCTTTATTCGAGCTGCTTTGCTAGTAACTTCAAATTTAGAGTTTTTTCACTTTGTTATCTCCTTATTTAGTATTATAGTGTTGTTTTACTCATAAGAATATCATAAGAATGGCCTAAGAATTAAAGGTTTAATGGCGTACTTTGTTAGCCACGAAAACATTTTATTAAACATTTGGAGCCTGCATTTCTTCTTCTATAGGCAGGTAGATGCGTTAGCATTTACCGTCTTCCTACTTTGGCACTAATTACGTTAATTGAGTCAATGGGAGAGGGAAGATTATTAACGGATGACTGGTCAGATGTTAAAGAATCCCTCCTTCCTAGTAAAGGTTTGTAAACAGATCTACCACTAAGAATAACTCTGTATATAAGCTGAATTTATGCTCAGTCTATATAAACCGAGCTTATGCTTTTTTTATATAAACAAAGCATAACTCAATTTAGAAACTGAGTTGTGCTAAGTTTATATGAACTAAGTATATAAACTGAGGTATGTCAATTTATATAAACTGAGTATAACTCGACTTATATACTCAGTTCATATATACTGCGCTTATGCTCAGTGTTTATATAAACTGACATACATAAACGTCAATGAATTTCATTTGTATAATAAAAAAAACAATGATTTTCATTTACGTAAACTTTGTTGTCAAATACTTACTATGAAATAGTGGTCAAGTTTTCATAATATGAAGTTGATACTATGGTGCCATAAAGTTTGGACAAAGACAGAGCAGGTTGGCAAGAGAACATATAAGGTTGAAATTGCTGAACAAAATTGAAGCATAGTGAAACATTTGAAGATGGCTAATAGAGTGGAACAGAATTTTATTTGAATTCCTAGTACCAATTGCTTACATAGCCTATATAATGGTATTAAAGATATTGGGCTGATGTTATTATTTTCAATCATCTGTTCGTAAGTAAACAATGGTCTAAAGAAAAAGTAAGATTAATCCTTATAGAACTTTTTACGACATTGCGTCCATGTTGGTGGGTACGTTATATTTAATTAGCCATTCGCTTGCCTGCTAAGATTAGCTACCATAAAGAAAACAAAGTATATGTTTATCAATGTGTATGTTTATTCATATCCAAAAATAAGAAAACACGTTCGAAAATTAGTTGTTGGGGAAAAACTCTATAATATACAATGTTTGTAATGTATTTTTATGTTTAGATTCTGTGGATTTCGGATTGCTAATCAGTGAAGAAGCAGAGCAATAGTTGAAGGTACTTCTGAAGCAATCACACTTGCAAAAGATGAAATAGACCTAGTGAAACATGTGGCACAATTGAAAGGACGCGATTCTTTTGTCAGGACATATTGTTCTTAACGCTTTGTTGTTATTAGCTCCTTTTGAGCTTAGAAGCCAAGAGTCGGATGGTTCGTTGCTCTATGTCTCACCTTCCGTGAGCATTATGCAGTTAAAGAAAAAAAATTAGTGTTAAACACTCTACTCTGTTGTAGGTTGTAAGTGATGATGAAGGCTATTATATATGTATACCAAAGTGTTCATTATTGATTTGAGGCATTTTTTACTAGGATACTACATCGCACTTACAAATAATTTGTAAATTATATATTTTTATCCGTTTCGTGCTGCAGTTGCAAAATGTGTTTGAATTTTTTTTTTAATTTTGCATTATTTATACCACAACTATCAATGTAAGTCCATTACAACTGCCAATCGTATTTGTAAAAAATCTTTTACAACTGCCATTGGTAGTTGTAAAAAAATTTGCAACCGCCAAAAGCAGTTCTAGAAGATTTTTTACAACTCTAATAGGCAGTTGTAAAAAATTATTTGACAACTATCGAAGACCGTTGTAAAAAAACAACTCTATTACAACTCCGGAGAGCACGACGGACGGTCGTCCATTGTAATAGACCTATTATAACTATTTTTGACAGTTATAAAAAGATGTTTTTGTTGTATTGTGTTTAAATGTTAATGCATAGTAGCATATTATATTTACTAAATTAAAAAAACATTATTTTTTCATCTTACAAGTAAGTACTATTTCATATTCAAATGCTAAGGCTTAGTTGGAGATCCGAATAGGCGAAAGCGGTTTAAACGAGTGAATTAAAAAAATTTCATTATGGATCTTGGTTGGGCCTATGAGGTCAAATTGATTTTAGATTCAATCTAAAATTTATTTTAACTAAAATATTATTTTATTTAATTTGTTTAAAAGGAAGTTTGAATCTAGTTTAGTTTAATTAAAATATATTATAATGAGCGTATCAAATACTCATATGTGCATAGTGCAAGTGCAACACATAAACAATGTATATTGTCAATGTGTACGTTTATAAGTGCTGAGATTTATACCATAATGGACACATTCGCTATTTTATATACGCTTTTTTGCCCATGATTTTATATTCAAATAATAATAATAAAATATATAAATATACAAAGTTTTCTTTACGCGCACACACACACATAGAGTATGCTATTAACTTATTTTTGACCGATTGACAATAGTTTACTTATTTCTGTAATTTTATAGTTAATGAGGTTAAGTAGGCATTTCTAAAGAGCAAAAGATGGAGGACTTTTCTCCTTTCCTTACTCATTCATTCAGTGTCATTTCAAATCAATATTTGAATACTTAAACCTTTATACATATTAAAATTAGTTATGATAAGTTTTATGTGTTAATATTAGTTGCGGCAAGTTTTATACGTTATAAATCGACATTTTGAAATCTAGTTTTAACTTAGCAAGCATTCGACGTTAAATTTATGCTTTAAACAGAAGTTCTTTAAAAAAATTGAATTGAAATAATATATATATGTATGTATGTGTATGTATATGTATGTATGTATACACATGTATGTATATATAAATAATAAAAAACAACAATCTAAATTTAGAATAACAAACATACATACATACATATATGTATGTATGTATAACTTATAACTTTATATGTTTTCAAAAATTAATTATTTGAAAACTAGCTTTGATTTAGGAAGAATCCAATGTTAGATTTATAATTTTTCACAAAAGTCCTCTTATAAATTTTGAGTTGAAATAATACACACGCACATACATAAACATATGTGTATAATAACCAAATGCGTTTATATTTTGAAAATATATACATGAAACTTATATTCAGTTTCATTAAATTATTTCAAGTAATGAATATGTAATTCATTTATATTTGTATATGCAATATCTTACAAAATTATTTTAACTAATTAAAGTTAGTTTAAATTCGCTTTTTTTAATTACTGAACATTAATTTAAAAATAATAGATTGGATAACTTAGACACGCATAAATTCGTTGTACAAGATATGAAATCTAAACTATATAAACAAGATGTAATATAATCAATAGGGATGCATAAGATATTGGATTTAAAATACGTTCACATGGCATAACATATAATCAAAATGAGACTGAATAATTGTCATATGATGTAGCATGAAATCCACACCTTGAATGAAAAAAAATCTTATCGGATCTCTAAGATCTGCACTCATTCCTTGCAAGAGATGGATGAATCATTTATGTTTCATTTTATTTGATGCTTGTTTTTGATTTGGAGTTAATAAAATTTTGGGAATCTTCATTTTGTTTTCTACCATAGAAGGTTGGTGATAGAGAAAAGAAAAGTGAATGAAAAATAAAAAAATGTCATTATGAAATGAATTAGTGGATTTATTTTAATTAAAAGAATGAAATATTTCTCATTCTTTTAATTAGAACTTTCATAATCAATTCTCTTAATTTTCTCTCTCTTCACTCTTCTTTTTTCATATGGTATGGCTGAAATTACTTGCCTCTCGAGCATAAAATTTTCATAAAACACTTCATGCAATTATGTTTTATTCAAACTCATTTAAAAAATGCACCAATATGATATATTGTTGTCATATGTCGTTCCATGCATGCATTCAAATAATTTCAAATAACTCCCAAACGTCAAATGACTTAAATAATAATTTATATTTCCTAAATATAAATTAATTTACAACATTTTATAAATCAATTAAATCATGTGGTTTTTAAGACAGTTCATCGTTAAGGCCCTGTGACTCAAAGGTGTAAAATCAATCAATGGCCGATATCGAACAATTCAAATATTAATGTAAACACGTCACCTTAGCTCATGGTGTGACATTTTGGCACTTCCTCAAAACAATATCACTTTAGGACTTTTGAATTTGGTTTTGGTCAAAATTCCAATATGTATGATCGTTTTCACCCTGGAGGGGGGTGAATAGGGTGATACTAGATATTAATGCGGAAATAAAAATAAAAACAGAAAGTAAGCTGTAGAGATCACACACAGTTTTACCCAACTTCTTCTGTAATAATCTGCCTACGTGCTTCCTCCAAGGTTTCTATTAGAAATTAGGTAGTAAGACGCTTACAAAAACACGTAAACTCGCAACACCCCAACTCTAAGCTCAAAACCCTACCGCAACTCAGCCACTGAGTTGCGAATTATCAAACTACACCCTGTAGTTTATAACATAGTTAAAACTAGAGTTTGACTCAAATAAAAAATTACAAACAAAACACAAGTACTAAAATAAACAAATAAAACCCTGAACAACTTGTTTGGCCCAATTTAAATTAAACAGTGTCGCCTTAAAACAAATGAATGAAGATCCCTTTTTTATTTTATGGCCGCTTGTTTCTTTTGCAATCTGAATTAAGGTTTTTTTTTATATGGAGGCGCCGCTTGGAAATTGATCGATTGAAATATGCTTTCACTTGATTGGCTTCGTCAACCGATTCCCTGGCTATAGAATGCACGCGATCACTTCAATTTAGTCAAACTCTTCTTTAGTTTTGGCTAAGGTATGTTATTGAATTTGCTGTTTGAATTAACTTGATTTTGCTCGACTTCGATTCAAGTTTTGGATTTGTTTTGATTTGTTCCAAGTATGCTCTCTATTTTGCTTGAACTTGAACTCCAATCTCTGCCAATGATGATAATAGGGTTTAAATAGGGATCAATACCCTATTATTTTGTTCGTATTTTGGTTTGAATTTGTCAATGACTTTGCTCAGCCATTCAATTCTTGCTTGAATGATTGTGATGATTCTGACTTGTTCATTACTTGACATATTCGAGCTTAAATCTGTTCTGTTATATTTCCTCCTTTGACTTGTTCATCATTCGCTTCCTTATGACTTCTGATTGAAGTACAGATAATTTTCATTTGTCAATTTTCGACCTTGTTCAAACCGCTACCTTTTCTACTCCTTGACTGGTTCATGACCCACGACTATGATTTTATTCAAACTGCTTCCTGAATAATTTTAATTTTCTTTTGTCGTATGCATGTGCTTTTCTTGTGTACCTTGCTCTAATCATATGAGCATATGTATTTCCATATTCAGCTTTACCATATGAGCATATACGCATTACCATATGAGCATATGCTTTTATTTTTCGACTTTATTCAGACTTTATTCAATCTAAACCTAGTATGTTGGTTGAGTCTTCATGAATCTGTTTGTATGTTTGGTTGAGCTGGTGTAATTTCGAGTGCTTGATTTCTGATGAACTTGCATTCTCCGGCATCAATTCTGTCCTTGTGCACTTGTTCTCATGTGTTCATGTCTGAATGCATGCATATCCATGTTCACATTGACTTGTTTGGTTGTCACTGCATATAACTTGTACATGTTGAAATGTTTGGTTGGACTCTGGTTGCATTGTGTTCACCACTGCTTATGCCCATGTGCACTTTGGTATTGTGGTCTTGTTAGCCTAAATATCTGATCTGATTCTATTTTAAATGTCTTTTCTTGAGTTCCATGTCCAGTTGTTATTGTGTTGAGTACATTTCTGGTGGTTTGGTTACATGAACAAATTGTTGTCCTTGTTTGTATTCAAACTAAACAATTTGACCTTGTGAGCATGTTCTTGCCTTTGTTATTGTCTGGTTCACTTTGAATGAAGTCCGGTTGCATGTTTTCTTGTTTTCTTCGAGTCATACTTGCTTTATCCTTATGCACCTCTGGTTCTAGTTTCTTTGAGATTCTGTGTTTGGTGCACTTGTATTTAGTCATGTTGAACTGCTTGCTCATACTTTCATTGCATGTTCCTCATGTTGTACATGTTGAAACCTCATGGTTTGCATAGCTTGATGCTTTTACTTGACTTTCCGCTACATTCTGATTTTGTTTTGTTTTGAAGTCTGGTTCGGTTTCATGTTGATTGCTTTGCATTTTGGTCCATGGTTTGCTTGTGTACTTCATGTTGTTATCATCTCTGTACTTGTGCTTGAAATTTGATTTTGCTTGAGCATTTTGAAGTCTTGTTGCATTGGTTTGTCGAGTTGCATGCTCTAATGTTCATATTAACCCATCTGAGATTATGATCATGTCTGAAATGTTGTATGTGTGTTGTTTTTCATTGCACTTAGGTTGAATCCAGTCTAGGCTTGGTTTTGACCTTGTGCTCATCTGTCCCGGCAATTTTAACAAATGTATATCGGTGTGCATGACCTTGTGGCATGTACAAAGATACACTATGCATGTCACAAGTTGTTTGTGTAAGACGAATTAGAATAAAAATAATGACAAAGAACCCAAATAACTGAGGCAAATAATATTTTCAAGCACACGCTTCATTGTGCACTGCAAAAATTTCTTTTTTCAATTTTACCGCATTGGTGTTTATTTTGCAGATTGTTCAGATGCCGGATTAGAGGTGAACCGAGTTGAAGATCAAATATGAGTGTTGAGTGAATTATGTAGTGAGGTAAAATTATAAAGTAAAAATTGCGTTGTAATTGAAATTGTATTGTAAATGAAAATGTGTAAATGTAATGAGAGCTCAAATTTTTACTATTTGAATATGTAATAAAATATTTGTTTGAATAAGATATTTGTTTAAAATGAATTCCGATTTATTTATTTTATTCAACAAATATTTATTTAATTTTGTGGAAAAATAAAATAGTACAATAACAAATACATTTAAACAAATATATATATATATATATATATATATTATCATCAAACAAAAGCATAGGCTATTGTATTCTACACAACATCATCCACATTCAACTTGTCTAGTCGAAGCATAAAATCTTTGGTTTAATAATAACATTGATTATTAACCATATTGCTCTGGCTAGAGACTTTGACTTTGAGTTAACTATAGTTGATCATGATAATAACATTTTGTAACTATAAAGATGAATTCTCTATTGAACAGTGTTTCACTTATAATGCTCCAGCTCAGACCCAACTATAGTCGCTCGATAGATCGTCATGTCATAAATAATTATAATCAAAGTGGAGTATCCATATTGAAGTTTCACGGCATTCTCAGGTTGGGGTAACTATGTAACATCATCAATTTGAGATCTCCTATCTAACCTTATTTATAATTAATAAACAGAAAAATCTCGAGTGCGTCATCCATAGTTATCCAATAACTATTAGTAAAAAACCTCTTAGTGCCCCCAACATCCATAAGTAATACACTGCTCAATATTTAGAGATCGTTATAATCTAGTCCTAACTGATGAATCGATATTGTAAGAAATCGCACTTTTATTTATCCAAATTTCGATAAAAATCGAAGCCCAAGTCAATCGAAGCATGGATCGTTGGATTTGATACATGTAAATAAGTATGAGCATTATCAAAGATGGCTAATAATCTAAACTCATAGCAGAAAAAATAATAGAATATAAATACTGATTATGACTACTACCTTGGAATTAATGGTATTCCTTGGGTATGAGATTGCCACATCAGCATCGAGCATAAGAGAAAAGAAGACTTTTCCAATAGCCAATCGCTTCCATCTCTAGCGATCTATTCCTCTTAATCTATCCTATGGACTGTATTGATAAGGGAGGGTCAGAACAATGTTCTGGTGACTGAAAAATTTGTACAGTGTCCACAACATAAATTTATGCCAATTGGTTTCATTTAATTGTTGTGTCTACTATTCTAAGTTTAACCAAATTAACATAATATTGCACATAAAATATTCCTACCTAGCATAATTCATCTACCCACTCTTCCCAATGTACAAAATACCGACATAAGTCTATCAGCCACTTAATACTTTCAAATATAAAGCAGGCTCCTAGCATCGTCATCGTTGGTCTAATGGTCATAGCTATAGAGACCTTTGACCATTATTTATGGCTTTATAATACATAATAGTCGTACTACTAACACATCTATTGTCATGGAAGTCTTAACCATGTAAGAGACAGTACCCAAGCCAATTAATACCTTATTAATAAAGACTAGGCAGACCCTCGACCATTTAATACATATATTCTAGGCAGGCCTTTGTCATTTGATACCTGACCCCAAGGAGAACTCCTCACAAGTACTATCTAGCTAACATTTCTTGGAATCTCACTGGGACACTTGGTACTTCTTTATAGGGAGAGTCAGACCCTATATCAGTCAATTAATATCTCAAACCTAAAGCGGACCATTCCCGAGACTTCCACTCCTAACCGATAATTCCGACCAGTTAATACTTTTTAGTTAGGAAAGAGGTGGTCCTTTAAACAACCACTTGATACTTCTAATCCTTAAGTAGATCCTATCGCTCCCATAATTGTTTCCTACGGGTCCGATGATTGGTGATGTCCCACTTCAGTAATAAGTGTACACAACTACTGGTAGCCTTTGAGTGATGGGCTGATTTCTATTATGTCACTTTACTGACCTGACATCCCAATCTTCTAAGCCCAATCAATATTCTATGGGTCATATGGTTAAAGATCTCTCACATCATTAGGAAGTGTAAACAACTACTGGTAGCCTCAAGGTGAAAGGCAGATTTTGTAATGTAACCCTACCGACCTCTCATCCTAACCTACTAAGTCCAGTTAATTTTCTAAGCTTTACAAATTTAAGCCATCTTATCCAAAGCTTTATTATTACTAAGCTTTATCATTCTAAATCGAATATTGGACTTAGCTTACTAATCTCCTTTTTGTAGGATCGATTTCACCCTAGAGGGGGGTGAATAGAGTGATACTATCAATTATAAAAATTATTGCGGAAGTTTGTATAAAATAATTTCAACGCAGATATATCAGAATAATAGCATCATAGATAATAGCAGAATAATAAATACAGAAATAGAACGATACAAAATTTACCCAGCTTCAACAAAACCCTGCCTACGTACTGCCTCTAAGGTTTCTACTAGAAATTAAGTAGTCTGATGCTTACACACGTAAACTTGCGACACCTGCTATCGACTAACCTTAACTCTATGCTAAAACCCTCCACAACTCGGCCACTGAGTTGCGAATTCTCGAACTACACCATCGTAGCTCGTCCCCTAGTCACACGACTAGAAAATACAATCATTTAAAATCAAAATACAAGTTAAAAACAATTAAAAAATCAAAACCCTAATTTTTAAATATTAAGCCCAATAAAAATGTAAAGAAGCCGGCCCATAAATGTGAATCTCCTTTATACTATCTTGTTTAATTCTTCGGCCCGTTCTTCTCCTTTGTGAAAAATGTTAGCTGCTCGTTCGTTCCTAAAAAATTAGGGCTTTCTGAAAAATTGAAGTTGTCGTCTTCAATTGCTCGATCGAATGAAGATTCCACGTTGCTTGCTCTGTCGATCGACCTTCTCTTGATATGCTTTCGGCTTCTTCAAAATTGTCGAGCTTGATTGTTCAAAAAATGGTATGTGATTTTTTCTTTTCCAATATGCTTATGCTCGACTTTGATTCAAGTTGAATGATTATTGTTCTATGTTGCTTGAACTCGAATGCCTTTTACGGCCGGTGATGATTAGGGTTAAATAGGATTTGAATTCCTATATTTTCGTTCGTTTGAATTTACTTGAATTCGTTTATAGATTTATCTCGGCCACTTGATTTTGAATGAATGCTGTGATTTGCTTCTGACTTGTTCAATTCGTATAATTTTGTTGCTTGTTTAACACGGCTTCGATTTTGAACTGTTCGAACTCCTTGGTCATTACGGCTCTGACTTTAAACTATTCGATCTCATTCTCATTGACTTCGGCTTTGACTTGATGATGTTGATTTTGTTCTCTGATTTCGTGAATATCACGACTTTGAATTTCTGGCATTTGAACTCGACCTGGTTCTATTCTTTATGCTTGTTGACTTCGGCTTCTCTGTCTTTGGTTGTGAATTGAGTTGACTTGACTTGATATTGTCACTGCTCTGACTTGATACACTTGACTTTGTTACAACTGTTAAATGCTTTGACTATGTTTCACTTGGATTTGTACTTGGTTATGTACACGGCTTGGTCTTGTAGTCTACCATGTATTCATTGTTGAGGCTACTATTGGCTGGTCTTTGCTTGTGTATAGCATATTGAGTTGGTACATGTTGATTACTTTGTAGTTGTATATATGTCTTTGTGTTCGTACTGTGTATTTTATCTGCATATCTGTGCATATTGTGATCTGGTTCACTGGCCTCGAGTTGCTTTGAGCATTTGTGTTGTGCTGTAACTTATTGTATTGAGTTGCACCCTCTGTTGTATTGTGTCCATATATATTGGGGTCTAGTTTAAACTGTTGTGTTTCACTGGTGCATATGTTTTCATTTGAAGCTACATTGTCATCTTGAAATCTGGTCTGGACATTTCGTTACTCTGATGCTTGTATCCCATATTTCCACTGAAAATGTAGCATGCTTCTTCATGTTGTTTACTGCATATGGCTTTGAGTCTTCTTTATGTTGCATAGTTTGTTCATTTGTGTTGGGCATTGTTTTGGTTAGTCTGCACTTCCCTATCTACTGCTTGACTCAAAGTCTGGTCCTCATGTAGCTTGTCTGCACCTATATTTGCAGTGGGTTGCATTGTTCTCTTGTTCATTTGTATCTAATGTTGGTCTGACCTGAACTGATCATTGAAGTGCATTTCCTTGCCTTTGTACTTGGATGGTTTGAAATCGATGGTTGGACCTGTTGTATTCTTTTTTTTACACTCTCTGTTTTGTGCTGAATTTGTTTACTGGTTTGCGACCTATCTTGCATACTGCTCCATTTGGCAGACCCTTGTGTACCTGTATTTGCATTCACCACTTTGCACTGTGGTTTCTCTGACCAGTTAGGGTTGTACATTATGATTCGCTGTCTTGAATCAAACTATTCTGGTTCATGTGTACACTTTGACTGGCTTGCTCCTGACTATTTATTAAGCTTGTATATTCGGACCGCACCTATGTTGAATCAAGCTTTAAAGCTCGGGTTTGACCTTGTGCTTGTGTCATGATTTTATTTGTATTGCACTTGAGTTGAACCCGGCTTTTGATTTGGGTTTGACCTTGTGCTCACCTGTCCCTGTAATTTTATCAAGTGTATATATCGTTGTGCATGGCCTTATGTCATATACAGTGATACACTATGCATGTCATAAGCTATTCATGTATGATGAATTCAAAATTAAATGATGACGAACAACCCAAGTAACATGTACAGTGATACACTATGCATGTCACAAGCTGTTCGTATATGATGAATTCAAAATTAAATGATGACCAACAACCCAAATAACTGAGGCAAATAATATTTTCAAAATTACATTTTATTTTATACTGCAAAAATATTTCCATTTCAATTTTACTGCGTTAGTGTTTATTTTGCAGATTGCTCAGATGCCGGATTCAATCTGGAATAAAGTTGAAGATAAATACGAGTGAATGAGCAATATGTAGTGAGGTGCATTTGTAAATTAGAAATTGTGATGTAATAGAAATTATATTGTCATTGAATTTGTGTGTGTGTGTATATATAGTGAGAGTTCAAATTTGTACTGTTCAAAATTGTAATAAATATTTGTTTGAATAAAATATCTGTTTGAATTTAAATACTGTGTTATTTATTTTATTCAGCAAATATTTATTAAATTATGTGAAAAATAAAATAGTACATTAACAAATAAATTTAAATGAATATATATATATATATATGTTTATTATCATCAAAAAAAATCATATACTCACATATTCAACAATCTCCCCCTTTTGACAATAACAAACATATATTTAAGATTTTGAATTTGTTAAATGTATTTGATCATTCAATTTGCTCCCCCTATTTGAATGCTTCCTCTCTATACAAAGCTCCCCTTTCATACATGCATGTAAATAAAAATATGCAAATAAGCCTAGTTGCAAATAGAAAATATTTGACCTTTATTTGTCAAATTCTTAACTTTTCTTCCCCGTTTTTGTTATCAACAAAAGAGTAATAGTGTTATAAAAATATAGATAAACTGATAGACATTAATACAACATTAAAAATCAATCAAATATAAATAATAAATTTCAATAAAAATTCAAACAAAAATCATAAATACTCTGTTAGGCGCATATTCCACTTTAGAATGATAGGAACAATGTCATCATATAAAACCATATAGTTATGTCTATTCGTGGTATATTTATGTCAGGAATTTGAATATCTACTAACCATGCATAACCGTTAGGACTTTTAAATAAGATTAGTAGTATTCCAATTTTATTTTAAAAAATGAATTCAAGTATCTTCTAACCACGCATAACCGTGAGGACTTTTAAATGGGATTAGAATCAACTTGTCTATTTAATTAATCAATTTTGATTTGTGTTCCATACATGCATAACCGTGAGGACTTTTAAATGAGCATGGAAGCGCATAATCAAAAATTCCAAGTAATTCACGCATTCATAACCGTGAGGACTTTTAAATGAGAGTGAATACTTTGGATCTTTTAAAAAATATATATATATAAAATGAAAAACATGTGATTTCCTGTTTAAAATACCACATATTGACAAACTATATTGAATTTTGATGAATGATGGCCATTACAAATATGATAGAAATATAGATGGTCATGGAATTTTTACCAATAAAAAGTTTATATAACTCTTGTTCAAATTTATAAAGAAATTTACTAAATATACTGTCTCAAGTTATAATATATGATTAATATCAACACTCTTCACTTTTTCAATCACTATTTATCATTTCGATAATCATTAGGGAGTCAGATTAGTCAATGTAGTCATTTAAAATCAAATCCAAAAATAATTATAAAATCGATTTTTCTAAAAAATGACTAATCTGAAAACAAGGTCAACTATTCTTTGACGGGGTTTTATGAGAAAAATGTCTGTTATTTGAAAATTATTTGAAATGAGAAACATGTATGTGAGAAATGCGGAATACGGATCTTAAGGCTAGGATTAACACTAGAGGGGGGTGAATAGTGTTTTAAGGAATCACTAAATCTTTTTGAGTTTTTGTTGATATGAAAACAAATGTATGCAATATTCAGACATAGATATGATCACAGAAATAAACACAAATGCAGAAATAAAGTAAAATCAATAAAGGAAAGAACACACCGGATTTTATACTCGTTCAGAGTTACCCTACATCCAGTCCCGGATAGAAGTACGGATTTCCTTTCAAAAGCAATTGTACAATTACACTCTCGATTTCAAGGCCACAAGGTACACCACTCCAGATTCACAATCCTCTGGGTAGAGATACTTGATTTCACGGGCAACAAGTTCACCCAATTGATTTCCAAGGCTACAATCACACCTTTTCTCACTTGATTGATTTCACAGGCTGCAATCACACCTTTTCTCGCTTAGTTTATTACAAAGAAGTATATAACTCTGAATAGCACTGAGATCTTGTTGAGATAGTGATAGAGAATCTAAGCAGAAATGATCTAGTTAGATTCAATGTTGATTTCGGCAGAGTATTGGTAAAAATGTGTATAAAGAAATGTGAAAGAAGAAGAGGAGTGAAATCAGCGAAAATTACTTCTATCCTAATAACTCCCCCTAAAACTAATAACTCCCCCTTAATCTATGCCTAACTATCATATTTTATACTTCTCCCCCTTTGTCATCAACAAAAACTAACTCCAAATTATAGAAATCCCTCTTATTCTTGTACTAAAATACCTACAATAATATTATATTTAATGGAGTATATAATAGATAGATTAAGAGATAATTATACTGATAACTAATCAAAGATCATATAAATATCAATGCGTTTTTATACATGTTTTGCACACCAAACATCAATCCACACCAAATATTAATCCATACCAAATATCAATCTATACCAAACCAAATCAAAACAAATCAAATCAAATCAAATCAATCCAAGCAATCAATTAAAATCAAACAAAGCAATCAAATAAAATCAAACATTACGAGGAACTTCCACCCATCCTTCTTCTCCAAATATAAGGTCTGCTTTAATGGCATCCCAATTTTCATTATCATTGGTGAGAGAGACATAAGGATGTGCTTCATTATCATCTTTGTACAGGGAGGAAATCATCCATTGTATCGCATCAAAATGCTTTTCTTGCTCCTTGATCATCTGCATTTGACTCAACTCTAAGTGTCAGATGTTATGAAGAATGAAAGAGAGAATATTCTTGAAAGAATTAAGGGTTTCTTCAAGATTCTCGATTAAATTATGAATTGGATTGGCCATTTTTGAGTTTGTGATAAGAAATGTAGATAAAATAGATAAGAAATGATTTTGAGTGGTGAATTCTAGAAGAAATAGGTATTTATAGGTGTAGAAATCCGTTTGAAATGAACAGGCATAAGGTTGTTATTTAAATTTCAAATTTAAAATGAAAAGTCATTTTTGACCAGTACATGTCGACATGGTCAAGGGGGTTGTCGACATGGTTCAGTGAATTTTGAGGACTTACTTTGATTTCGTGAATAATTGTGTGTGTGTATATATATATTTATATAATATAAATAATTGTGTGTATATATATATATAATATACTAACATTTATTCTGGAGATAAGATAAGTTAGATAACAGAAAAGTAATTCAATTTCATTTCATAATAGAACGATACAATGATTAAACATTAAAAACTACACGAACATTCAAATCAAAATAAACTAAAACAAATACAACAAGACATGAAAAGGTAGAACTAGTTAGAGGATGACGAAGATGAAGATAATCGAAGCTTCTTGCTGACTTTGGAGAAAAACTTGTTCATCTTCGATGACATTTTATCCAATTTCTAACTAATGGACCGTTTAAGAATCTGTTGATTCTCGACAATAGTCTTTTAATTTTTGAGTAAGGTTTTGTTGGTTGGATTAGGAGGATAGTCAATGCTTTCCAAAGAGGTTTCACCTTCTTCTTCTTCTATTTCCATTTCATTCCCTTCTTCTTCCTCTTCCTCCTCTTCCATCTCCTCATGAGCCAAACGCTCTTCCTTTTCGGCAAGAGTCTCATAAGGTTGAAAAACAAATGGAATTTTCATAAGAGAAATGTTTGAGTGATTAAAAACCTTTCTTGAAACAAATTCTTCACCTTTGAAATCTACTCCAAAATAGTTAAAAATCCGAGTGAGATAGATTCCATGATACAAAGTGTTTTCACCAATTTCAAGATACTTGGGACGAATTAATCCAAAATGACTTGCGCCCATTTAATATCATAATTTTCAAAAATAGCAAAAAGTGCTTTGCAAACTTTTGAAGTTGGATTGTTAAAATTCCTTGATCTTGGGGTCAAAGTATGTTGTAAAAGAAGATTAACAATTCTAGCTTTTGGTCGAAAGTTTCGTTTTTTGAATTCAAAATTATCATTTCCTTCGAAAATGCGATGAAATGTTTCATGATCATTTTCATCGATATTAAAACTAGAAAGATCCATTCTCGTGCTTTTGCAATTAAGAATGGTACCCAAAAGATCACAATTTAAAACGATTCTAGTGCCTTTGTCACTACTCCAAATTTCATCATCATTTCCATTATAAAATCCGCAGTTAAGATTTGCATAGAAAATTTTAACAAGCCTTGGATAACAAACAAAATCATTTTGAGAAGCATCAAAAAGACTAAGAACTTGGTTACTTGCAAAAAGAGAATCGATTTCATAAGTAGAGAAATCATGAAATAAAGCAAACTTCCCGGGATGGACTTTTCCATAGTAGCATAGTTGATATATACTTTTATAGCCTCCGATCATTGTAGAGTTGCTCTTTTATCTTTCTGGAAATTCTCATTATGGAAGAGTTTCTTGAAGAAGCCATTAGAGCAGAGAGTAGAGAGCTTGAAGTTTTTAGATAAGAGTTTGAATTTGAAAATGAGAGTGAAAAGTTGTGATAAGAGATAGTGAATAAATAGATTCTCAAAAGAAATATTCTCTGGTCAAAAGGTGATTTTTCAGAGAATTGAATGAAGTAAAAATATGGAGGGAAATTCGATATTTGAATTCTAATTTTGAATTTCAAATTTCTGTACCCATGTCGACATCATGGCGGGGACCATGTCGACATGTGTCTTTGAATTTGCATGATTATTTTTCTTAAGTATTCTAATATGTATATATATATATATTATTTTTAATGCCTATATATATCTGGAATATTACTAGAATTATAGTATATTCCATAAATATTATGATACTATTAAAAATAAAATAAATATAATAATAAATATAATAATAGTAAAAAATAAAAATTTTAAAATTCAAACAACACACCAATTCAAAATCAATCAATCAAGCATCCAATACTAAGCATGCAATTTCAACCAACTGTATCGTAAATGTGTACCTTTTTCTGAGTCTGTTTCTCTGAATTCGTCGGAGTCGTAAACTACCGTGAAACATATATTTGAATTATCTATCTTCTGATCATCATCGCTTGAGGACGAGTCTGAGTCATCTAGAGTAGCAGTAAATGCACGTTTTCGTTTCTTTACGGAATCATTGTTATAGGAAGATTTTGCCTATCTAGATACGGACAGTCTCTTTTGATATGACCTGGTTCGTCACAATTGAAACATTTGATATTGTTTGGCACTACATTCTGATTTCCAGAGTTTTTATAGTTGTTTTTCTTGAGAATGTTCGTCTTTCTGTATTAAAGGAATTTTCGAAAATTCTTAGTCGTAAGGGCTATCTCTTCATCATTATCGCTGTTTGAGTCTGATCCATCAGTCAATGCATTGAATGCCATTGATTTCTTTTCAGATGCTTTGCTTTCTCCTCTCTCAATCATTTAGACTTCAAACGACATTAGATTTCTAATTAATTCTTCTATCTTTAAGGTACCGATGTCATTTGCCTCTTCAATCGCAAGTGTCTTTTGATCCCATTCTGAAGTAAGAGAATTTAAGATTTTTCTGACTTGATCTTCTTCCGAAAATTCCTTTCCCAAGGATATTAGAGAATGCACAATGTTCTGAAATCTACTATACATATCTTAAATAGACTCATATTCATTTTAAATAATTGAAACTGGCTCGTGAGTATGGAAATTTTGGTCTGTTTAACTTTGCTTGTTCCTTCGTGAGTAACTTGCAAAGTTTTCCATATTTCATATGCAGACTTACAAACTGACACTCTATTAATTTCATTTCTATCGTGTGAACAAAACAGAATATTCACAGCTTTAGAGTTATTTTGTGCGAAAGTCTTTTGCTCAGCAGTCCACTGTGCAAAATCAGTTGTGGATTCAGAATATTCAGTCTGTGTGACATTCCAAGTGTCTAGTCCTATAGATTGTAAATGTATTTTCATCCTACATGCCCAATATACATACTTGCTGCCATTAAAAAGTGGCGGTCTGACAGTAGACTGACCTTCTACAAATGAACTAGTGATAGGGATAATAGAACCAGTGTTGGTAGTGTTAACAGTACCGGTGTTGGTAGCCATTTTGAAAATTTTTCAAAATTCAGATTATGAAAACTTTGAAAACCTTGCTCTGATACCAAATGTGAGAAATTCGAAATACAGATCTTAAGGTTAGGATTAACACTAAAGGGGGTGAATAGTGTTTTAAGGAATTACCGAATCTTTTTGAGTTTTTGTTAATTTGAACACAAATGTATGCAATATTCAGACACAGACATGATCACAGAAATAAACACAGGTGCAGAAATAAAGTAAAAGCAATAAAGGAAAGAACACACCGGATTTTATACTGGTTCGGAGTTACCCTGCATCCAGTTAGGGATTTCCTTTCAAAAGCAATTGTACAATTACACTCTCTATTTCAAGGCCACGAGGTACACCACTCTAGATTCATAATCCTCTGGGTAGAGATACTTGATTTCACGGGTAATAAGTTCACCCAATTGATTTCCAAGGCTACAATCACACCTTTTCTCACTTGATTTATTTCACAGGCTACAATCACACTTTTCTCTCTTAGTTTATTACAAAGAAGCCTATAACTCTAAATAGCACTGAGATCTTGTTGAGATAGTGATAGAGAATCAAACCAGAAATGATCTAGTTAGATTCAATGTTGATTTCGGCAGAGTAATGGTAAAAATGTGTATAAAGAAATGTGGAAGAAGAAGAGGAGTGAAATCAAAGAAAATATGATTACAAATTCGTTCAAACCCTATTTATAGTAGAACAACAGCCAATTTCATTCGTGAAAGGATATGACGAATATACACTTCCTTTGAAATTCAAATTTTTGAAATAAACTGCTACCATGTCGACAAGGGGTTCTTGAGGATGTCGACATGCCTTAGGTATTTTTGGTAATTTGCTTTTCTTTGAAAATAACTTCTATTTTGTATTAAAACTATTTTAACTTTATAAGTATACTTAACTATAGTTAAACTACATAAGTAAATATAGAGAATAATATTTTGATATATATATATATATATAATTTTATTATAATTTTATATTTAAATCTAAGTAAAAATATAAAAAGTTAAATATATTATTATTAAAAGATAGTTTAAAACCAAGGATAATTTGATTTTGAAAATAAAGATTATTTTGAGGCTAAAAATATTTAAAATCAGGATAGATGTTTTTGATTCTTTTAAAAGGAAGGTTTTGAAATCATTTTGAAAACAAGTTATAATTTTGTAAAAAACATTTGAGTAAAAGTTAGTGGATACAAGACAATGTTCCATTGGATTTTTCGTAGATTCCATCCTACTTAGGGTTCCATCCCTTTAACAGGCTCGAAGTGGATTCCATTCCATGAATAAATTGGATTTTAAGATGTCAGTTCTTTTTTAGGAGTTTTAACAAAATTCCTAAAAATTACTTATTATTAAAATCTTGAACTCTTGATAATCTTGATACTCATGAGTCTTCGATCTCGATATCTTCAATCTCTATACTGTACAGTCTTCATTCTTGGTACCTACATGGTTAAATCCTACATATACATATATATATATATATCTAAACTATAATGTTAGTATTTATATTTTATAATCTTATTCTAAGGTTGTTGTCATCAAAACCATCATCTTAAGGACTAATAATGCAGATGTTTTCTTTGAAAATGATGCAGTTACTGAATGTCTCAACATATATCGCGTTCCACTAGTAATTTTTCTATCAACTAGATTACCAGTGTAACCTGCATCTGAATTTTCTTTCACTTAAGATTATCATTAATTATAGACTAGATCATGAAGTTGCAAAAAATTCCTTAAAATCATTTTTTTAGCTTTTAAATGAAATTCTTGAATTTGAATTTGACTTGAAACCGTGTAAACGAAACCGTGAATCTAGAGTCAGCCAAATATATTATCATCAATCAAATCTATATGAAGTAGTTCAAAGACTTTAGAGATTTTTTAAAGTGTGCTCGACATAAAAGAATATTTTGGCCAACAATTTTGAAAAAAGTCAGAATCATTATCAATATTCATATCATTATCACATTTCTGGCTGATTTAATTCAGATTACGGTGCAGATTATCACATTTAATATATCGTTCAAAATAAACTGTTAACTTTTTACCTCTACGATAATTTTTCGTTATCGTGATCCTGTCACCTTTGTTGGAACTTTGCTTTGTCGCCTGTTGTGTTTCTGGAATAGCCAAAATCCAGATAACACTGTTGTTGTTCATTAGCCTGCCACCACACCTACACGATAAAAGATTTTTATGACCTATTTGTTTTCATAGGTCCATGGTTGTTAGCGGTAAAATATTTTGAAAAACATGTTTGTGAAGACCAAAACTATTTACATATATTGCTTTCGGCACCCAAATTGGTTTAACTTTGAGGGATTTTATATTTGTGCCTTTTGGAATCTAAATTGGTATAGTTTTCACGTGTTTGGGTCTATACGAGCAATTATTTTGATTGTGTCCAAATTTTCTACAAATTGTGCACATTGGATTGACTTTATTAATTTCATTTCTAACATTTTCATATTGATTATATCCAAGTCTGTGTCTAACTGTATTAACAGTTTGTTTCCCTAATAGCACATTCAGCGATCTTTCACTTTTGTAAAATTTTCCTAAAGTCGTTGACAGTTGTTGGACTTATGTTTTGAGAGATTTATTTTCATTTAATAATTGTGTGTACTTTTTAATAGAATTTTCTCTTCTAGTATTTTTGCTTTTTTTCAAAATCAGAATTTCATTTTCAAGAAAATTATTTTTAATTTCTGATTTTTTAATTTGTTCTTCAAATGTTGGACACTTATCACACTTAGGGATCCTACTTTGATAGTTTTTAACTAATTGGTCAAGTTGTTTATTTGATTCTATCGAAATATCTCATTGTGATTCAATTTAGCATATTTCTCTCTAAGTCTTTCAAAACAGCTATTTACTTCATGGAAATATATAAGTAATTCTGAGTGAGTGAGTTTTGATACCTCGCTTGGCCCTCATCGTCACTATCAGTTATAGCACCACGAAGGCACATATCTGCTTTCTCACTCTCACTGCTAGTACTTTTATTATCTTCATCACTTGTATTCCACGTGGCTGCATAATTTCTCCTTTTTGATTTCTTTTCTAAGCCGTGTCGATTTTGAGGACAATTTGGCTTGATGTGTCCAGGTTTATTGCACTTATGACAGATGATTTCTTGCTGTTATGGGTTATCTAGAACTTTGATTATTCTGCTTTTTAATTTTGATTTAGAACTGGATTTACGTATTTGAGGTTTCACTTTTTGAATCTCTTTATTACCAGTGCCAGCTCTACTGCTCTATCATCATCGTCATCACTTTCAGTTGTTCCTTTGAGAGCTATTGATTTCTTTTGAGTATCTCCTCCTTCACGCTCTTCCTTGAATTTCATTTCTATCTCATAAGTGGTGAGATTTCCGATGAGTTCTTCAACTTTGATTTGTTTTAAATCTTTTGATTCTTGAATGCCAATCACTTTTGCTTCAAAACTTTGTGGAAGGACTTTGAGGATTTTTCGGACTATTTCCAATTCCGTATATGATTTTCCGAGAGATTTTGATTTGTATACGATGTTGGAAAGCCGTCCGTGCATCTCTTTAACATTATCGTCCTTGGCCATTGTAAAATTCTCATATTCGCTACTCAGCATGGCAAGGCGAGATTCCTTTACTTGAGATTTTCCTTCGTGAGTCACTTCTAATGTGTGCCATATTTCATGCACAGTTAGACAATGTGAGACACGACTAAATTCAAATTGATCTAATAAACAAATAATAGAATTCATAGCTTTGGCATTAGCATTTTGTAACTTATTTGCTAGATCTATCCATTGATCGTATGGTTTTTCAATTTCTTGATTATTTACAACTATAATGGATGATCTATAACATATCTCAACTATATTCTAAGCATCAATGGTTTTCAGAAAAAATTTCATTCTATTTTTCCAGTAAGCATATTCAACATTGAAGATTGGTGGTCTAACTATGTACTGACCCTCAGCAAAAGCAGTATTAAAAGAAGCCATTTTAAAAATTCAAATTTTTAAAACCAAAATTGGTTTTTGAAAACACAAATTTTTAAAACAAAATGTCTTTTGTACTTCGCTTTGATACCACTTGTAGGATCGATTTCACCCTAGAGGGGAGATGGATAGGGTGATACTATCAATTATAAAAATCATTGTGGAAGTTTGTATAAAATAATTTCAACACACATATATCAGAATAATAGCAGCACAGATAATAGTAGAATAATAAATGCAGAAACATAGAATTTACCCAGCTTTGGCAAAACCCTGCCTATGTGTTTCCCTTAAGGTTACTACTAGAAATTAAGTAGTCCAACGCTTACACACGGAAACTTGCGACACCTGCTATCGACTAATCTTAACTCTACGCTCAAAACCCTATCACAACTCAGCCATTGAGTTGCGAATTCTCGAACTACGCCACCGTAGCTCGTCCCCTGGTCACATGACTAGAAAATACAATCGTTTAAAAACAAAATACATGTTAAAAACAATTAAAAACTCAAAACCCAAATTTTTAAATGTTAAGCCCAATAAAAATGTAAGGAAGCCGGCCCATAAATGTGAATCCCCTTTATACTATCTTGTTTAATTCTTCGACCCGTCCTTCTCCTTTGTGAAAAATGTTAGCTGCTCATTCGTTTCTTAAAAAATAGGGCTTTTTAAAAAATTAGAATATTCTTTTCCATATATAGTTTGCTGAAATTACATTTCTTAAGGAGATTCTCCATTATGATTTCCATAAATTAGTTTAAAAAAAGTCAAGAATAAAAGGAAATGTTTGTCTCATTTGAAATTACAAGGAATGATTTTTTTTATTGGAATAGACAGTGTAAACTATGAAGAATAAATTTATACCTTACACATATATTCCTTTTCATTTGCATATATTCCTTGTTAAATCAAGCATTGCACTTTCTATGCAATTTGTAAACGCAAACAAATTCACAAAAATCAAAAGGACGTTCTTCCACAAATACTACGGGAAATTCCCAATTTAACATAATTTGGGTAATAAATAAAATCATAGCAATAATCTACAACCCAGTTTCGGATCTGAAATAAATTTCATATTTAATCAATATTCGTATTTATAACTTTTAGGACTGATTTCCAAGTCGAGGTATAACAACAATTCTATCAGATCTCCTAAGAATACGTTTGCGATGTTTATTAAATTCAAATTTTAGCCTACAATATACATTTGTTTATTCGTTTAGGCATAAAAAATCAAACGTATGCCAACGGAATAGATTCAAAACCATAAACAATATATAAATTTCTTGCTCACCTTCTAAAAGCATTCTAAGTCTCCAGATCTGAAGTAAAACCTAAGATTCAACTCCATTTCCTCTTTTTTCAAGAAATATGTATAAAAGGGTATATTCATATATTAGAATTATATATCCGAGAAGAGATTTGATGTTGAAGGGGAATATAAATATATAAATACAAATGTCGATATATTTATTACCTCGTTATCATGTAGTGTCGATTCACTTCTCTTCTTCTCTTATTTTATTTTTATTCTTCTCCAATTTGTATATATACAAATATAAATATTATATTTTACAATTTAGAAAATAGTGGAGAAGAGAAAACGGTAGAGCTTTGCTACAGTTTCTAGAAAAATATGAGAAGGGAAGAGAGGGTTAAGTCTATATTTATAGGCACTCGAATCAACCGCAGCCATTAGATTAAAATATACAAAATTCGGGCCGCTGGCCAAGGCAAACCCTAGCTGCTAACTGGTCGACTGCTCCATGGCCCCATTCGATCGTTACATTTCGATTGATTGCAATGAACGTGTCGACCTGGGGGTCTCGGGAATTACTATATATACATTAATTTTCTAATCTAATTATTTTCGTTTCAAATTTGTTTTTCGTCCGTGACTTCTTCGTTTGGACTCCGGTCACAAAATTCCATATATGAAAGTTGCTTAAAATTTCATCGCGAATGCAATGGAGCAAGTTTCATAGTCAAATTCCATCGTTTATACAAATTCCATATTTGGAGGCTAATTAACTAATTAACTAATTAAATAACTAATGCTAAATTTACGGAGTGTTACAGACATCCTTTCCCAAAACACTTGATTCAGAATATTTAAAATAATACGTTATTTTAACGTGATAAATTTCACATGATTATAACTTATGATTATTATCACATAACATATCATTTAAGGATTTTCTATTTAATATACTTTAAATTAATTACTTAGTAAATTAATTGCTTAATAAGCTGAATTACTTAATTATGCACAATATGATGAAGTTTACTACAGTAATCAACCATCTTTATTATGAACAAGATTGATTTTCAAGCTAGATATATGTAACAAATTATATAATTTCTCCTAGAGCATAAATCTAAATCTATCATTAGTTGCATTTTATACTTGCTGAGTCAACAAATATGAGATTTTGTATTTGCTAAATTAAAAATATATTATTTTTGATCATACATTGTAGAAGCATTTTTTGTTTAATAGCTATTACATAGCAGCATTTTGTACCTAATTATTTTTACATAATTTTTTTCAAGTAATGGTACTATATAGTACCGTTTTGTACCTTCTGCTATTTTTCTATAATTCACAATTAATGAGTAAGATGAGATGGAAAATTATATCATGGTGTGCTGAAGGCATGATAGGTGGTGAGAAGAGGCACGAGTTTGTTTCCTAGGGTTAGGGTTGGAAAAGGTAAGGCAGGGTGATTATAAATGGTTAAGGAAGTGGTTAGAGTGGTGATGGTGTTAGGGCAAACCGACCACAGCTGGGGTGTTGACTGTTGGCATGCGATTATAGTTGTAAGTACCGACATTTTGATAAACGTGATTTGGGCAAAGGAAGATTCATATTCTTTGTTTCGTTCTTATGCTAAATTCGGAAGGTGGTGGCATATGGATTAAATTTGGGTATATTTATCCTTCAAACAATATGCCTCATTTATATAACCCTATATTCCAAATTTACTCACATACCCGGCCTTCATCGCCTTCCATAAACCCTAAATTGATAAGAAAATTCCATCGCCTGCACGACTCGATAGATCTTTATCGTTAGAAAATTCTAATGTCTAGTTTCCAAGTACCTAACTTTTGTAGCTCTTAACTCATCTACTAAAAGCTTCCATTCTAAATTTCTAATTTCCTTCATGTTTATTTTTTTTAAATCATGGATTTTCCTTTTCTTTATAGGAATTCCTTCCTGATTTCTTGATTTTTTTTAACAGTATTACACTTTGATTTGTTATCTTCGCCCAGAACTAGGTTTCGAAGTGACTTCCGGCATGGTTAATGTCGAGACTTGATCAAGATAGCCATAATTTGGGCTTATTAGTTGGAATCTCGAACTATGGTTTGAAGTGGTTTCCAGAAGATTGCTTTTCAATTTCTTATACGGTTTTCAACACTCTAATTCAATAGGATTCTTTTACAAAAACAACATTACACCTATTTGTTGGATCAGGCGCATTGGTGAGCAACTTACATGGGAGAAATATCATAAAATTTCCTTTTTAATTCACTGCGTACTATATCTTTTATAGTGTTATTAAAAATAAATGTTTTTTAAATTATATGATATTTAATGTTTGATGTTTGAAAATGAGAGTTTGAATTTTGATTAGTTAAATTCATTTTATTTAATTTAAATTAATCAATAATAATAGTAATATTACCTTAACTAATATAATCATGTCATGAATATCAAATTTTAAATGAATAACAAAGGATGAGTTTGATCATGATGTTGAGTTCTATTGTATCATCGTTATATTTATATTATTAAGATGATTACAATGTTATTATTTATTCAAAATATTTAATATGGTAATATACTATCATATTAAGTTATATTTACCTTTCGTAAAAATACGATAAATTTAATAATAAACTATCTTTCGGCGCAATCATGTATATATAATTTTTAATTTTTGACTAAGTAATATCCGATGATAATGACTAATGAAATAGTTCTAATACATATTCAAATTGCTTTATTCATATCATAATGGATTATGATTTTATGTAATAAATTTAAATGATTATATTTATCTCGGTTTAAATATTATATATTCAAACCAAATTAATAATGTTATTATAATTAGTGAAATATAAAAGTATATATTCAAATCAAACGAATAATAACTAAAGTTGTTGAGTGGTAGAAGGGACTTGGAGCAACGGGGTGTGATGCTAACTGAAGTGGGTGTATTAATAATGTGGTTGTTTTACATCTTCATTGGACAATGATGTAAGATTGGGTATTGGCTGTTTGACCATGGCTGATAGGAATGATGCATGTAGTAATGAGGTTTCTTATATGAGGGGATATAATGTTGTGATGGTGGTCAAATGCTGTAGGTTTGATTTAGTGAGTGAGGGGGATCAGATTGGAGTAGCCAATGAGGGGGTTGAAATTTTAAAATAAGATATTTTTTGGATATGAGAGTTTCTGATATTGTAGATGGTGATTTGGTTTTGGGTGTGGTTTATGTAGATAGTGATAGGGTTGTGGGTATAGAGGGTGTAGGAATTATAGTCGATGTTGTGGTTTTAGAAGAGGAAGTTGCGGCTAGTATAACAGATGTTGAAATCGAAGAGGGTGATCGTGTTGGTAGTTCGCACATGAGAGGGGTGAGTGTGGGTTTGGACGGTTGGTTAGATCAGAGCCATACTTAAATGTGGCCATTTAGGATGTCTTATTCTACAATCTACTTGCTTTGATTGATGTAAGAGAGGATAGGCTGGAGTCCTCTATTTCAAGTAAGGCCGGGGGATCAAAAAATGTGTCTAGGCAAAAGTCTCTATAGTTTGGCAGAGTAATAGGAAGGAGTGCACACGTTAATGGTGAATCATCAAGTGCAGTAACTAGAGCTTCTAGCTCTAGCTTAAGTTCGATCATTCATTTAGGTAGCATATATTGTTCTATAATATTGAATGTTTACCTACTAGTTCTATGCTTGATTTAGAAAGGAACACGAGATTTGTTTCTAATGTATACAAATCTGGTGTAAAATATATTAGAAACAGGTTTCCACTAGAGAGGGTCTGATCATTCCGATCATGAGATACTTCAGTTGGAACGTTAGGGGTTTGCACGATTTAAATAAATGCAATAAAATTATATCCTTTTTGAAAGATAATAACATCGACATGGCTCTTTTGCAAGAAACTAAAATTGAGCGTCCTGACTACATATTCTGTTGATGCATGCGGGTTTTATCTTAGGATATTGCTTAAGGATATGATAGTGGGTCGTCACCTAATGAAATATACAATTCCAATCATATTAATGATAAAACATATAAATTAATTAATTAGATAATTAACTTAGGATTTTGTCTATAGATCACACCTTGAACGATGAATTAAAAGCTCCTAATTAAGAAATCAACCTTCAGATATTGCAAAGATCGGGAGGAAAACTACCCTTTTTGTTTTGATTTTATTTTATTTTTGATTTTGGATTTTTTTTTGTCCTTTTCCCATGAATATTTTTGTCCATGACTTGACTGGGAGGAAGAAGGAAAAGACTAAATGAAAGAATAACATAAATGAGGCAATAAAGATCATTAAAGATATAATAACTTTTTCTTTCCTTAATTCCTTCTTTGTTTCTTCATTTCAGCATTGAAAAATCCTTCTCTCTCCTATTTTCGCTAGCCATATCAATGTGGGAATGGGCTTTCCAAACTCGTTGAATATTTAATCCATTTAAATCTAATTTAAATTTATACCAATATCGTATATCAATACGTGCATTAATAACTTTTATTTACTCACTTTATTAAATACTAATTGTATTCAGAAAATTCAAACAAAATTTTAAAAATTAATATTTCATAAATATTAATTAATTTAAAAACACACTTGGTATTTATTCTATTCAAATCCAATTTAAATATTCTACCGACATCGTATATCTATAACTTTTATATACCCATTTTATTAAATATTATTAGGATTTAAAAAAATCAAATAAAATTTAATAATTAACATTTTATAAATATTAATTAATTTAAAATAATTATAAATTAATTAATCATGTGTTTCAATCGGAGTATTCATCATTTCGGTTGCGCGACTCGTAAATTCAATCACCGATTAATTATTGAATAATTTGAATATTAACGTTCACATATTACCTTAGCTAGTGGTATAACATTACCAGTCTTTCGATAAAATCTAATTTTATTTGTAATAAGCTATATCTAGTAGTAACGATTATTTATACCAATTCTCTTCGTCAACATTATATCATCTTTGGACTTTTGAAGTTTGGTTTAGTCAAAGTTCCAACATCGTCCACGTTCAACTTTGTAGTTCCAAACACAAAATCCTTGGTTCAATAATAACAATTATTATTAACCATACTGCTCTTTCCAAAGACTTTGAGGTTGAGTTAGCTATAGTTGACTATGAAATTAACCTTATATAACCGAGGAGAAGAATTTTCCATTGAATAGTATTTCACTTCCAGTGCTTTAACTCAGACAAAACCATAGTCGTTTGGTGGACAACATGCCACGATTTAACTATAATAAAAGTAAAGTATCCACATTGAAGTTCCATGGTATTCTCAAGTCAAGGTAATTTTTTAACATTGTCACTTCGAGATTCTCTATTTAAACATAGTTATATTATCCCATAGGACATTCTCGAGTGAGTCATTCCATAGGTATGCAATAACTATCAATACATAACCCTTAGATTCACCCAGCAGCCATGAGTAATACATTTTCTATCATTTGGGGAGTGTTACACATTCTTGTCTCAACGGATGTATCAATATCCCATCTCAAAACATCTTGATAAGGAATGATTAAAATAATATTTCATTTTAATGTGATAAATTTCTCATGGTTACAACACATTGTAATTACTATCACATAATATATCATTTACGGATTTTCTATTTAATATACTTTAAATTAATTACTTAATTAATTATATCATAATATAACAAGTATAAAACAGAAATGAAACACCTTTTGTTTTGAACAAGATTTGTTATCTACTTAGACATACATAACAAATTACATAACTACCCTTAAGATATACCCCGAACTATATCAGGATGCCCTATCTATAGATGAGGAGAGGCAACACATGAAGAATATTCCCTAGGTTTTAACCATAGGTTTTATTGCATATGCTATACTATATACGAGTATGGATATTGCCTTTGCACATGGTGCAGTCAGTCGATAGTCAAATCACAAAGAAAATTGGAAAGTTGCAAAGTGCATCCGTAAGTACTTATGAAGCATTTGGATTTGTTTTTAATCTTCGAAAATGACATACTCCATATGAAAGAGTATGTGGACTCAAGCTTGTTAGAATAGTAGGTATTGGTTTTGATGATAACAACCATATAAATACTAGTACTGATGATTTTTCAAACTTATGTATGATATAATACAGGAGTTTCAGGATTATTAACAGGATAAATTGTAGGATGATTAAGTGAAGATGCAGTATGCACATTAAGGAAGATCAATACAAGAACTCAAGTGCAAGACCCAGTAGATCAAGAGGAATCAAGACTAAGAAGATAAGAACAATATTAGGAGAAAAAAGGAGATTCATAGGCAAGGCAAGGAGAACACAAGAGACTTAAGAAACAAAAGCTGGAAGAGTGCAAGATAACAGTCAGTCGATTTTAAAGAATATCAAGTCATGGATTTAATTGCTAGAGATCTCGTAGCAAATATTTGAAATTTCTATTCTAAAACTCTTTACTCTTTTTTCCTTAATCATTTTATGGAAATTATGTTCTAGTTTTACAAGTTAAATGAGTTAAAATAATTTTTATAAATAAAATGTCGGTTTACAGTAGGATCGTCGACATATCCAATAATCTATGTCGACATACTGGTCGTTAGTTGTTACTTTTCAATTTAAAGTGAAGGATGCTTCCTTTCACCCCTTTGTGAAAGTCACTTTCCATCATCTTCTATTTAAAGGCTTTGAGCAATGAATTTTTCAAGTAATTCTCTCTCATTTCTCTCACTCTCTGCATTCTCACATTTTGCAAAAAAAGTGTTATAACTCACATATACTTAAAAATCCGCTCTCTCTTTCTCTTTGTTTCTTCATGGATTTGCAATCCACAAAGTGTTAGAGAAACCACATACAAATTCTTTATCGTTTACCCACCGATCTTATCATATTCCTTAAAGAGATTAAAGATATATTATTATCGAACGTCTATAAGAAGTTGTATTACTAGAAACTGTGATTGAAAGATTCAATTTTTCATAAATAATACTTAATTATTTTTTTGTATAGGTGAGCGTAAGCTTCCATGGAAAGTGAAGAGGTTGGGTATTCTCGTCACCCGTGGAAGTGCAAGAGGTTAGGTGTGTACTACCACCTGCGGAAAGTCATGATATGTATTGTTTGCCGACTGATTCAAAATTAAGTTGTAAAGATGTACTTGCTACCTATGGAATTGCAAGTTTGTTATGGTGGAAATTCTATACGGAGTACAAGAATGGATGTAAGATTAGGAAACCGAACCGGTATAAAAAATTTGGTGTCTTCTCTTTACATTTATTGATTTTACTCTCTCGTTTACTCTATTACTACCTTTAAATCCGACTCTATTTTGATAAATTTAACAATCACAATATAATTTAGTAATAAGTTTAAAAACATTATTTATCCCCCTTATAGTGTTACATTAGCTTTAAGATAAGATCCATACTGCACAGTACTACGGTAGCAGGCCATAACCCTATAAATCTTTTTAAGTGATGTAGATGGTATAAAGTCAATTTCAGGTTTTATGTTCACCTTAAATGGTGGGGACATGACCTAAATTTTTCCTAAGCAAGAAGTCGTAGCAGATTCAATGGTGGAGGCTGAATATGTCTCCCTAAATGAAGTAGCTAAAGGAGGATGCACAAATTTATCAAAGAGTTGGGAGTCGTCCCAAACATAGATAGTTTGATGTTTGTGTATTGTGGTAAATGCGTGACAATATTGATTGTCAAAGAACCCAGAGCTCATAAGAGATCGAAAACATTATCCATAAGTACTATTTTATAAAAGATTTTATCGTTGATAAAAATAGTGCTCAAGCAGGTGAAACATAGCAAATCCATTCAAAATGGAAATTTATCAGTACGTTCTAGGGTAACTGATCCAAGGAATGAGAATGACGTGCTATAATTAAACCCAAGTTGGAATACTAAGAGAGTTAAGGATATACTCTAAGGGAAATTATGTGATTTTTAGGTAGTTTTAACTTTGTAATGAACTTTGTTCGAAATAAAAGTGTGCTTTTTGGTTATATTATGTGTGTTTGTTATGATATAAATAATGATTGCAAGCATTAAAGATATACATAAACAGAAAGTCCCTAAGTAGAGTATTATAATGATTATAGTTATGAATTGTTAATAATAAGTATTGAATAAATCTAGTAATAATACTGAACTTTAAATGTTCTTACTCAAGATGTATTGAAAAAGAGATATTGATACATTCATTGAGACTAATACAAGTGTTATCCACATAATTTCTCGAAAGAATATGGGTTTTGATTTGAATCTCTAAGGAGATGATGTCGAAACCCATCACAAGAAGATGTGTCTAAGCCTTTATAATGGCAAGAGTTGACTCCGAAGAAGTACAATACAAGATATGGGGGTAATGTTGGCTCTCATGGTGGAAAACCATTCCTTGACTATGTCGCCTTCTATTGTTACCCTCGAAGACATATAACCAACAATATAATTATAGCGCTAATAGTTAACATCAAGAACATAAAGATAGAACAACATCGAATACACATATAGAAGTAACCAAAGGAGCAAGGGAATCAAGCTTAATCAATATCATAAGCCATCAATAAGTGCCGAAGAGACCTACAACACGTTTCATTACGGCTAAGCTTTGATGACACCATTGTTTTCCTATTGTAACTAAGACTAGCTCGTCTTCGACAACCATAGAAAATGCTAGCAGCACTACAATCCACAGCTCTCCAAAGATATTGCACCACAATCCTGCCACATGAACACTTCTTTTCAACCAATATTGTACTTTTCCATTTTAGCATCACGTTTATTCAACATTTGGAGTACGCTATGTGTCAACGCAATGCAGCATTGATGGTGAACACCATCAATATCCACAAAGACCTTAATATTGCTTTGTGGTGATCATTGTCAAAGTCATCACCCACTCTTAAATGCCGCCAACCATCATGAATAAATCCAATAAGGTCGTTGCCACATAAATTGTTGCCGCATATCTCCAAAAGAATAAATTCAAAGTCCTACACTGTCTTCACTAATGATGCTGCACGAAGTCACCAACGTTGTCGCTAATGTCATTACCTTTCCTGCCCATATGTGTTGACATTTCACTTCGTCAATTATTCAATAGCGCCAAGAATCATCATTGACGACGTCATACAAGTTGCATCGATAATACTGCTATCAGCCGCCAAAAACTCATGGAGAGATCCTTAGCGCAAGGAATCCTTGATGTCGAAGTTTTTTCTGAAGTGCATCGAAACCAAGCTTGCTGAAGATGTTGAAGGCGAAGTGGAACTGCTTCACCCCTATAAATATGACCCTAGGGGTGCTGTTTTAGGGGATGATTTTTCTTTCCTCCCTCTTTTTATATTTTCAACTTTGTAAACCCTAAATCAATATGAGGATTTTTCCGATTGTAATAGTTGAGCCTTCTACACATAAAGAGTTGGAAATCAAACATCTACATAGCATATTTGACTTCGAATTTAGTCTTGCATAACATATATGACTTTGAACTTTGAACTTGCATGGCCTAATGGATGCGATTTGAATTTATAACTTATGAATGAATCTAACTTGAGATTGTAACTTGCATACTGATTTGTATATCGACTTGTGCTTCCATTCTTATATTGACTTGAACATCGAAGTGCTTATTATTTCATATTTCAACTCGCATATTGACTTGTTCTTAAATCTGCACATTGCCTTGCATATTGGATTTGATCAAACATGACTTACGAAGTGAATTCAATGATTATGCACATAACAGATATGAATTTAAAGCCATGCATGCCTCAGTTTATGACTTCGACCAGCTTCAATGAAGTTCTTTATTGATAAACTTCTTTTTTTCTTACACACTGTTGGGGTGTTGACGAATTTATTCGTTAACATTTTTGACGCTAGAAGGAGGGCTCTAACCTCCGATCCCTTATAATTCTCTCCATAAAATGATTGCATAAAGTTCTTTTGTTTCAAGAAAAGGAATATGGTGAGAGCCAGGGAAAATACTAACATCCCAAAATTCAATTTAGAGAATATGGATATTGGGCAATCTTCAACCTTAACAAAACTCGCGAGCAATGAAGCCAAAGTTCAAGATTTAATACATAGATTGGTAATTATGCGAGAATTTCTTGAGCAAGCCCCATCTTAAGAATTTTATAATATGATAAACCTTATGAAATAAGGAAATAAAAAGGAATCTCCAAGAAAAACCTAACATGAAGCGCATTCTCCAAAATTACAAATAAAAGAAAACAGTAAAGCTAAAATGAGTCCACAAAATGAGAATCGAAAAAGCCAAGCGGGAAGGTCACTTGAACAATTGGATTGCCCAATCTCATGTAAAGAGCATAGGCTCTATGAAAGAAACTGCTATGATGATGAAACTGACCAAAAGGACATTCTCAACCAAATAACAAAGATATGCTTCAGGAGGAAGGAACCCTTGACCTAAGAAAAATAGCTTTCAAAAAACTCCTCTTTCAGAAGAAATATTTGCTGTTAGAATTGCATCTCACGTCAAAATTCCTCCATTAAAGTATGATAAAACTACTGATCCAAGTAATCACCTTTTAACTTTTGAAAGCACATGGATTTGTATAAGAATTATGTGGAAGTTCGTTGCAAGCTTTTTTCCATAACTTTTTATGAAGCAGTTGTTAAATGGTACAGGCACTATCAGAAAAGGACCATCTGTTGTTGGAAACAATTCTCTTATGAATTTGTGGCGCAGTTTTACGTATAAAAAGACCCAACCACGGATTCTAGTATGTCGGCTAATATAAAGAAAAGGCCCAGGGAATTATTTGGCAAGTACCTAAAATGATTTAGTAAAGAGCATTAAAAACAGAAAATGCAACCGATATAGTAAAACTTAGGGCAATTCACTTAGGGCTAATCGAAAAAACTCCTTTTTGGAATAATCTTTACATTCATGGATGTAAAGATAAAAAATACTTCCATTTCTGAGCAGAAAAATTCATCCGCACGGATAAGATGTACCAAGCCGAGAAAAAATCCCAATAAGACACACAAGAAGAAAAATTCGGTTTCCGTCATTCCAACAAAAAGCCAAGATGGAGTGAAAGCAAAGGAAAAGATCAAATGGGGACATATAAATCTAATCATGTAGACTTAAACAAACCCCTTTCCTATATTTTTGTCATGGAAAAAGTGATGGAAGTTTTTCCACTTCCTTTAAAATAAGGAGACCCCTAAACCTAAGAAGGGAAGAGATTATTGTGCCTACCACAAAGTAAATGGAAATAAGATTGATGAATGCCATGTCTTGTCAGGAGTAATTTAGAATATGGTCAAGTCGGTACTTTTAAAAGAGTTCATTAAGGAGGCCTAAAGGATTTCCCACTTTGGAGAGAATGGTCTAAGCAACTAAAACTTAACTTTTTCTAAGAAAAATGGTTTTGCTACTTTAGATTCAGATTCTAGTTAAACTGTGAAGTTTTATGGTGGTTTCCCATCACAGATTATATTTTCTCATAAAAGTTTCTAGTTTGATTTGTACTTAGCCATGTATTGACATAAAATTCGAGATTCTTTACAGGTTAAAACAAACCAATTTGTTACATCCAAATGGTCTTGGATTTCCATGTTAAAGCATAACAAGTCTCCAGCTTTCATTAGAAGATAGTTCAAACTAGTTTTCGGAGGTAGGTAAATATTCAAAACCTTCTCAAAAGAAGGGATTCTTAAAGAGAAACCTATTCTTATCCGTAAATGTTTATTAGCTCATGAATCATGACTCTTCAGACTTATAAACAAGATATTTCTTATCATTAAGCAAATCCTGAAATGATACGATTATGTATATTATTCAAAGATGGAGTAATATTATAACAACATTATTTTTAACAAGTAGTTTGATTCAAAAGTTTTACCAAACACACCTTCGAGGAAGATATTTCCAAACATTAATAGGAGATATTTACCAATTACCCTGTCAATCATGGAAGCCTATACTTTTCTATTTCAAAGAAAATTTATAAAATTGTCTGGGAAAATTTCTTAGCACTAGAAAAAGTTTCAATCTAGAACATGCTAACAAAAGCATTTTCAAAGCTTTCAGAAACCAATGAAAAAGAGAAACCTATACTTATTTTCCAAAGAAAGTTCTTGAAACTATCAAGGCGCATTAGTGCCGCTAAAACTCTAATTAGGAAAGCCTATTCCCGATTAAATGACTATTGGTTCATGAATCATGACCACTCAGTCTCTTATTTAAGATTTGCATTTCTATTGTGAGATTGGCTCAAAAATTTTCTTGGTAGCAATGCTAAGAAGCGGCTTCTTTATCAAAGAACTCCAATATCCAAAATCTTTTCAAAAGGAACCAATATTAAGGAAAAATTCTCAGTTTATCAAAAAGGTTATTTTTTGAAAATCCTTTCTTCCAAAGAGAAATTTCATATCAGAAAATTAGGAGTTTTAGTATCCAAAAAGGTTTTGTCAAATTTATTAAAAAAATCAATGAAGCCATAAAATTATTTTGACAAACATGTTTTAAGCCTACGGTCAATCCGAAGTGCATTTTATAGGGAGGAGGGTCCAACGCCCACCAAAAAGCGTTTGGCTAGTCCAGAGCACCTCCTAGAGGGAGGAGGGTCAAGCACCCACCAAAAAGCCTTTGGCTAGTCCAGAGCGCCCCCATATGGGAGGAGGGTCCAACATCCACCAAAAAGCCATCGGCCAGTCAGAGCGCCTCCTAGAGGAAGGAGGGTCCAACAACCACCCAAAAAGCGTTTGGACAGTCTAGAGCGCCTCTCAGAGGGAGAAGGTTCTAACACCCAAAAAAGCCTTTGATGAATTCCCCGAGCACTTTCAACAAGTAAAAGGACGAAGATGGACACAACCCAAAGCAGAGGCGAAGCCCAAGAAGGGGAAAAGAGTAAAAGAACAAAGATGTCTACAGCTCAAAGCAGAGGCGAAGCCCAAGAAGGGACAAAAATTAAAAGGAAGAAGATGTCTATAGTCCAAAGCAGAGGCGAAGCCCAAGAAGGGGAAAAAGTAAAAAGATGAAGATATCTACCGCTCAAAGTAGAGGCAAAGCCTAAGAAGGGCCAAAGAGAAAAGGAATTGATATTGCCAAAATCCAAAAAGGTGCGAAGGTAAAAAGATATGAAGGAATCTAAAGACCAATAAAGAGACAACGAGATTTAAGCAAAGAGCAAATCCTTGCTAGAAGGACAAGAATAGTTTCATTTGAAGAATAGACCAAAATAGATTTTTGATAGGTCCGGGCCAGACCTAAAAATATGGAAAGCTTCAAAGGAAGGTCTATATAATAAGTATCAGTAAATTAATTGGGCCCACTGAACAATAAAGCAGTCGAATGGAACCACCTGCTGAATGACTAAAAAATTGAATTGAACTACCCGTTGAACGGCCAAATCACAGAACGAAAATACTTTGCTGAACGGCTGAAAAGCTGAAAGGCTGAACGAAACTACTTTGTTGAACGGCTGAAAACTGAAAGCCTGAACGGAACTGCTCTGCTGAATGGTTAAAAGGTTGAATTGAACTACTTTGCTAAATGGTTAAATAGCTAAACAAATCTACTTTACTGAATGACTGAATGGTTGAACGGAACTACTTGGATCCACTATAATACATAAATAAATAAACATCTTAACAACTACATATGTCCTAAGAAGAGACACTCCTTTGAATAACGGGAATCTCCATTGCTATTTGAAGTATTAGTCCACCGTAAAAGTTTCCAATATAGCATTTCAGGTAGGGATACAAAATTAGTGTTAGATGAAATTATGAATCTTTTGCTTTAAGTCCACTCAAAATTACTATTACAAGATGATTTTCTGATTTTCTATTTCTTTGGATGGGTTTATAAGTTTCTTATTATCAGATGAAGTTCTAACAAGCTTTTGATTGAATTTCTAATTTCTTTATAAGTGAATTCTTGGTTTTCTTAGTTGTTTTTGGACTTCCTATTGAATTTCTAGTTTTCTTGTGGAATTCAAGTTTCATATTATCATCATATTGGATCTATAGCCTTATATTATCACCAGATATGGATTTCTGGTATTCTCTTATTATTAGATGTAATTCTAGATTTCTTACTATTAAATGATATTTTGGATTCTTATTACCATATGGTTTTCTGATCTACGTATTATCAGATGAGATTCTGGATTTATTGTTATCAGAGAATATTATAGATTTCTTATTATCTGATGAGATTTTGAATTCCTTATTATCAGAGGATATTCTGGATTTCTTATTAGAAAATGGTATTTTGGATTTCTTATTGTCAAAAGATGGTGTTTTGGATTTCTTATTATCAGATGATATACAAAATACTCGGCTTCATAATTATCAAAGGGTTTTCTAGCCTTTTCTTCAAAATTAGTACCATATTTTAATTAACTAAAAGTGCTAAAAATATATATATAACTTTATAACTAAAACATGCATTTAAATTGTGTCAGACTACTTTAGTAATCATGGTCGAAGATTAGTTTAATTAGTATATGCCAGCCCCGTTTATGAAAATATATATTGCTTATGGTGAAATGAATTTGATTTAACCCATCCAAACAGGCCGTAACAACCCAGAATTCTAGTCATTAGATTTTGAATGTTTGATTAATTTTAAATATTTAAATAATTGGATTTTGGTATTTAATACCTGGAATTCAATAACAGTAATCGCTTCAATGTTTGAATTGAGAATTAAATATTTGAATGGTGAACTAAATATGAATTAAATATTAATTGAATGGATTTTCTAATTTTATTTAACTCCATTTAGATTAATAAATAGTAATGGTGAATCATTGGCAAATATATTTACAATAAAAAATGGTTCGAATATAATAAATAATAAGAAAAATCAAATTGTAATAAAACAAATTAATTTTTTGTAACGTATTTCTAATTTAATTTATATGACTTTTCTCTAATTTTTAATTTGGGAAAATATTGAAATTATTCATTTGACAATTTATCGGCAAACGATGAAATAAAATTAAATAATCTGTGTATTCATTGATGACGTATGATCATGTCGTATATTAGTGCACGATTATATTTTTATTTCTATCACCCGTGGTTCGTATGTGAATGAAATATTGTGTAGCGAGTAACCATAAATATTTCATTTTAAAACGTTGAAAAATCAAATCGTTAATTCAAATGTCAACAGCAATTTGATGGCGTGGACATTTTGGCGGCTATAGAAGTCCTTTTGGTTGTGAGAAAGGGACCATAATCATTTTATTTGTAGAAAATTTTATTGTAAAATCACACTTTGACAATTTGCCATGTCTTTTCCATCTTCGTTCGCTCCTTTCTTCTTGCCTATTTTTTGTACCTTAGAAATATAGCCGATTATTTCAAAATTACAAATCAAACGAATTAATCCACTGAAGTCCTTAAATAATATTCGTTTAAATCTTTTGAGTGCTATATTCCATTTCATATGAGTCTCATAGCATGAATCAGTACTTGGATGTGAGGTTGGCCGAACTAGGATTAGCAAATTTGTAGGTCATGGGAGGAGCTTGGAGTCGAGACTTGGACGGATACTTTGTGGTGGTAAGTCGCTCGCGCAAACATGATTTGGTGGTGTACGGCGATGTTTTAGGGGCCTTTATCTAATGGGATGGCATGGTATAGGGTAAGTGCTGTGTTATGATTTGATGATTGAAGCTCCAATGTTTGGGTATGGACGCGTGGAGATTTCGAAGAGGAGTGGTTGGCGAAGTGCGTTAGTGTTTTCATCGAGGAGTCGTGGCATTTTATCCACGCGTGTACATTTGGTGGTGACATTGATATGCACGGTCAAGGAATTTGGAGAAGAAGATTAGATGGGTAGGATGGTAATTTATATAAAGTTTTTTTAATTTTAAATATAAAATATCCGATAACTTGTAATTTGTATAACTTTTGCATAGGAGGTCGGATTCGAATGTCGTTTTTTATATTGGGTTCATGTCGGCGAGATCTTAGCAATGGAATTCGTTTGGATGGATTAATAGCAAGTGAGAATTTAAGCTAAAAACGAACGTACGTTCAGTTTTAGTCCAAAATCGGGTCGTTTCGGCAGAAAACAAAATTTAATGTGAGTTCAACTCACGTAAAATTTTAGTATATCATATTAACGATGTTATAAATGTTATTGATTGTTTGGATTTTAGTTAAAATGGTTTGATTGCTTGTTAGGTTGAATTTTCATTTGTAAAATGTCTGACATATTAATTTGATCATTATAAACCCATCTGATCATCTATTTATTATCCATAACCATTGTTTATGTAGAGAAAAAGGTAGAGGGACCCAAAGGGGGTTTCTTGCCTATAAATTGTGTATTTACATTCATATGCCATTATTGATGGTTTATTGAGATTAATTTACAATACCCCATTTAATAGTTTTAATGTCGTTATATCGATTTTTGCTACATCGTCGTTTATTGAATTTTATCCCTAAAATCCTATCGTATAAACTTGAGCTTGTATTACTGCTAAAAAGAATATTGAAAATTTATTAATTGATTTGATTAATGATAATTTAAATTAATTAATCTTTTAAATTAATTAATTTGAGATTAATTAACCAATTTAATAAATGATGATGATTAAAATTGGTTTGTCTTTAGATTGAATTAATCATTTTTGTTAATGCTGTTTTATACTTAGTTAGTTTTTCTAACTAATGATTATTTGAGACTAATAAATTAATTTAATTAATGATAATGGAGTTTAATTTATTTATTCATTTATTTATGATAATTGAAATTAATAATCATTCTATTAAAAGCAATAAAGCATTTTAAATAATGACATTTGAATTTTATTAATCATTTTAATTAATGATTGTTTTGAATTTAATATATTGTTTTAACTAACGATATTTGGATTTTAGTTCAATCATTAGCATTAATGATGTTTTTTAATTGAATAAATAATTTTAACAAATGACGTTTTAATTAATCGGTTTGACTAAGGAAGTTTAGATTTAATTAATCTGAATTATTTTAAACCTAATTAATTGTTTTAATTAATAGAATTTAGAATTACTTATCATTTTAATTAGTGATGTTTGAGATTAATTAATTATTTAATTAATGGCTATTTGAATTTTATAAATCTTTTTACTTAATTGATTTAATAAAGGTGATTAAAGTAAATTAACTAATATAATAAAAAAATTGCTCTAACAAACTAATTTAAAGTTAATAAACTGATTTAATGAAGGTTTTAAAGTTAGTTTACCAATGTTTTAAAAGTGTTTGAAAATAATTATCTATTTTATTATAATAAATTGTTTATTTAAAGGAATTTTAAATGTGATTAATTATTTTTTGGGATAATTAATATTGTTTTTCTAAATTTATAAAAAGGAATTGGAACTCGATTATTGGGATATTAAGTTGGATAATCTTCTAGGTCTTCGGTCGGAGGTTGGTTTAGGCCTTCGGGGTCATGCACTTGGGAAAATTATCCTATTAAGTTTTAACAATCAGGAACTAATTCTAAAAGTGTTTTACCAATATGGAAATTAAGCAAAAGTTAGGTTCATTTATAAAAGTAAAAGTTTGATTCATTTTTGGAAATAAATTATTTCCGCAAAACGAATCACTTATATGGAAACATTTACTTATATAATTAGCACTAAACATCGAAGAAGTAGACTTGTCGCTATTTCAAAATTTAAAAGTGATCTTTGGATATGACTTTGAGGTAACACTACGTTGACTTGTCGGGTATTACTGTTAACTAAGAAAATTACAAGTTTTAATTCAATGAGTGCTTATAGGTATACAAGACTTAATTTCCGTATATGATCGTTTTATACCCACAATAGCTGGTATCTCAACTATCGGTTACTTTAGCTACTTTATGAATGTCATTCTAAGACAATTTGTTACTCAATTGAGCTTTGTATCTTTTGTCAAAAATGACTAAACCAAAAGCGTGAAAGGGTGCCAAGCTATGTGGGGTTGCTATTTGGGTATTTACACATCTCATCTAGTTTGGATTCGGTTGTGCACTTAAATGTGGAAATATTCAGATTCTCGGTAAGGTTTGGCAGGGTCCGGCTTGGAGGGTCCCGAGAAGTGTCAAAGAGTAAATGAGCTTCTCAGGAGTATATTGCTAGAGGTATATTCCAAGGGGAGTGCACATTTCTAGTCATTTGTTGTAAAATTTCCTTTCCTTACTTTATTCGAAAACCCTGAATCTGTTTTAGCTTTAAATTGCCATGAGTAGAGCCAACTCCTTATCACGGCATTTAAGAATTTATTTAATTCATTCTATCGAGTTTGGATTGTTACTTTATTTAGTCCATTCCATAGAACTTGGACTGTTACTTTATTTAGACCATTCTATCGAGTTTGAGTTGTTACCTTATTTAGTCCATTCTATTAAGTTGGACTATTTTCCTTGATCTATCCCGTCTGTCCAGTTTGAATTTTACTCGGTTTATTTCCATTCTTTCAAGTCTGGTTTAATATTAGTTATGCTCATTCATATTTGGATTTATTTCCTGATATTTATTTCTGCTCTTACATGTATGGATGTTATTTTTGTGAGGTAAAAACCCATTCGGCGTTAGTTGTGTGGTCTCATAGAAGTTTTATATATATTCCACATTATTCGAGTTATCTCACGCTAGTATTTTCAGAGTGATCCAGGTGTTATTTATTTACAATGCTCTAGTCAGACTGAATTTTTTTCCTAGGTTGGCTTTGGTGTTATGGCATTCATGGAAAGGAGATGAAGATTCACCTGTCGTAGTATTTTATTTTACTCTATATTATATAGTATACCTATCGGCATTTATAAGGCCAGGATTTTATAATTGTCTAGCTGATAAAGTTTGTTTTTTAGCTCTGATATACTCTATATGTTTGGAGTGACAGTTTCTACTGTCCTTGTTATATTATATATTGTCGATTTTGTTGTGAGATTCTATTTTTCTTTGTTTTTTACCCTAACAATCTGTCCTTTTGTCGATTGGATGCGCGACATTTAAACACCGTGGTAGTTTATGATGTCGACTTTTGATGGTCAAAAAGGCAGGTTGTTACATTTTGTATTAGAGCGCAAGGTCAAGCGAAAACCTTGGCTTTGGTAGGGTTTAGCTCATTAGAGATGTGGTAAGCGACACCCTAGAATGAGTTTGAGAGTATTATATGTATACGAGAGCATATTTGTTAATAAACATATTATGGTAATTGGTTTATTGAGTTTTTATGAATTCTGATCAAGACGTAGAACGCATGTTATCGATATGGGTTTCTAAACACTCGATCAAGGCCAATGGACATGGTATTGAAATTTTGGCAAATTATATATTTTGCCTAGTCTTATATTTCACACATATAAAGAAATAATATTCAAAACCTTATATAGTTATAAATTAAGTTGGTTTTAATGTGATAATATTTATTATCACTATTGTTTGCATGGTTATGCTTAATTTAAATAAGAAGCATTAACTGTTGTATGTTGATTGCTGAATGGTGCTCTGTTTATCTTGGAGCATTTAAACAAACCCTGTGAATTAATTTTCACAATTTGACTATAAAGGTGTTCGAAAAAAATGTTAGCTTGAAATTTCACATTTTAAATAATGATGGGTTAAGAACTAAATTTTGTAAAAAGTTGTAAATATGGTCTAAATGGTAAGATAAAACATTTAAATAATAAACATTTGAGAAAATTTGATTATAGTAAAGAAAAATTATTATAATATGAAATGATATTTATATAAAGGAAATTTTACATAAAATTTGTTTGGGAAAAGTATTTAAAAAGAATTTTGAATCTAAATCCTGGAAATTTTTGGAAAAAATATTTTCAAATGAATTTTTGAGAAATGAAATAGCTATACTTTTGAAAATATGTAAAAATAGAATATAGATTGGGAAGTAAAATTTGAAATGGAATGCATTTTCTTTGGGATAATTAGGAGTAAATTGTTTCGATTAGTTTTGTGGTAATCTGAATAATCTTCTAAGTAACGATCAGATGTTTGCTTAGGCGAATATTGCGGAATACTTTGTAAATTATCTTATTATCATTGTGCGAGCAAAATGAGTTCAAAATTTGAATAAACTTAAAGTCATGTTTTGATAACTAAATTGTTCTAAGTTATTATATTTAAAAATATATGAAGTATGTTTTCGAAGGTAGGTTTTAAAATTAAAACCAGGTATGTAACTTTTAAGTGCCCTAAAGGGAAATTGGTTTTAAGATAAAAAGTGGTTCTAGTAAGAGATTGTCTGGATAAATAATTTTTTTCCCTTAGATAAGATAATGGATAAATTAGAAACAAGTAAACTGGGTTAAATTAATAAAGAAGGTTTTGATAAACATTGTTTTATTAAAACCATATAATTATTTGAAACATCTAAGTGGTATGAACTACTTTTTGATTAGGTCAACCCATAAATATTATTCGTTATAACACTATATGTTAAAAGGGTTAATAGGTTGACTATATTTTAAGAAATCGTAAATTATTTGATCTTCATCTGGAACTTTTCTAAAAGTTAAAAATAAAATTCATATGTACTCTAAGGAAATAAAAGAATATGATAAGAAGTAAATAATGGGAAATAAGTTATGATTTGATGTTTTATAAAGAAATAACTTTGTAATGTATTTTTTTTGAAAAAGTTGGGTAAGAACTTATGCAACAGTTCATAAAATAATTTTAGTGTTGAATAAAATACTAAGTGAAAATATAAGTGAATTAAAAGTAATATAATTAAGAAATTAACAAAATATAGAGTATGACTTTCCATTTTGCTTGAGTTAGTTTGGATAATCTTTTGAGCAATAACCAAAGGCTAACGAGCAAAATAGTACGCTTAGATAGTTATATATAATTTGGACAATCAATAAAGTTTTGAACTTAAGTTAAGAATTTTTTGATAGTCATTTGGCATTTTAAAACAATGTTAAGTAAAAAAAATTCCCTTATGGAATTTGATCGACTATTAGAGTTAGTTTATTTCTTCATGGAATTTGATTGATTAGGTTTGATTGAATTGAATTGATTGGCTATATGATTTCATATACCATTGTTTATAAAGTTTAAATTTATAGACAAAGGATTTTTAATTGTTTTTATTAAGACCTGAATCCTGGTGATTTTGAAAAAGGAGATTTTTGAATATTTTATGAAAGGAATGGTATTTATTCACTCTATCTGATGTTTTTGGAGGGGCCATAATACCACTGGATGCTCCATGTTGTTTTGATTCTAGAGTTTCACCATCATTTATTTGGAGGGATCCCCTCCTTGTCATTTTGATTTTTGAGCTTTGATTTTTCTCGTCTGAGAAATTTGGAAAGTATAATTTTGAATTGAAAAACTCAGGTATTTAGATCTAACTTTGGCAAAATTATTGGATGCATAACATCTACTGTAGAATATCTGCTTGTTTGTTGCATATGATTGAGATGTGGTTATTAGTTACATGTAGATTTATGTCATGCTAGTTCTTACGTATAGAATTACACCATATTGCTTTTGTCAACATGATTTTCTTTTAGATTTTTATAAGTACAGGCATGCAATTGGGCCATTTGATTCTTGTGCATCTGCATTTACATAGAAGATAATAAATTTTCTGCCAAAATATAAATCAAACACAAAAAGGTGCATAATAAATTTAGAAAATTTGGTTTGGTTGATGATTTTATACCCCAGATATGGGAGGCCGCTTGCCTTTTGTTTTTTTGATTTGATTTAGGGCCCATAGAGGCCATTTGTAGTTGTACCAATCGAGCCGCGCAAAGGAGACACCGACAAAATTTTTCAAAAATTTAAAAGCTAGAATTTATTAAAGAATTTTGAAAAATTTTGTTAACTTAAATTTGACTTTCAAGTTATATCTTGGAATGAATGTAAGGGGATTAGTTGTTATATATGAATGGATTTAAAAAACTTAGAAACTTTGGAATCTATTCCAGCTAATGTGTTTTGAAGATAAGTTTAATAACTCATTAATTAATAAGTTTTAAACTTAAGGGTTCGAAAATATTTTCTTCCTTAGGAATTTCGGGGACATAATTCATTTAAGTGTGGGAGAATGTAGCAAGCTAGAATTATGGTCATTTGATTTTGAATGTTTTATTAATTTTAAATATTTAAATAATTGGATTTTGGAATTTAATACCTTGAATTTGATAATAATGATCGTTTAAATATTTGAATTGAGAATTAAATATTTGAATGGTGAACTAAATATGAATTAAATATTAATTAAATGGATTTACTAATTTTATTTAACTCCATTTAAATTAATATATAATAATGGTGAATCATTTGGCAAATTTATTTACAATAACAAATGGTTCGATTATAATAAATAATAAGAAAAATCAAATTGTAATAAAACGACTTAGTTTTTTATAACATATATTTAATTTAATTTATATGACTTTTCTCTAATTTTCAATTTGAAAAAATATTGAAATTATTCGTTTGATGATTTATCTGCAAACGATGATATAAAATTAAATGATCTGTGTAATTCACTGATGATGTATGATCGTGTCATATATTAGTGCATGATTATATTTTTATTTCAGTCGTTCGCGGTTCATATGTGAATGAAATATTGCGTAATGGGTTACCATAAATATTTTATTTTAAAAACTGTTGAAAAATCAAATCGTTAATTCAAATGTCAACGACAATTTAATGACGTGGACATTTTGGTGGCTCAAGAAGTCCTTTTGGTTGTGAGAAAGGAACATAATCATTTTGTTTGTAGAAAATTTATTATAAAATCACAATTCAACAATTTGCCATGTTTTTTTCATCTTTGTTCACTCCTCTCTTCTCCTCTATTTACTGTACCTTGGAAATATATCCGATTATTTCAAAATTCCAAATCAAATGAACCGCTAAAAATCCCTAAATAATATGCGTTTAAATCATTTGAGTGCTATCTTCCATTTCATATGAGTCTCATAGCATGAGACAGTACTTGGGCGCGAGGATGGCTGAACTAGGGTTAGCAAATTCGTCGGCCATAGGAGGAGCTTGGAGTCGAGGCTTGGATGAATGTTTGTGGTGTTGAGGCGCTCACGTGGATGTGATTCGGTAGTGTGCGGCGATGTTTTGGGGGTCATGATCTGATGGGTCGATGTGGTCTAGGGTGAGTGTCGTGTTTGGATTTGATCATGGAAGCTCGAATGTTTGGGTATGGACGTGTAGAGATTTCGAAGGAGGAGTGTTGGCGAAGTCCATTGGTGTTTTCATCAAGGAGTGGAGGCGCTTTGGCCTTGCGTGTATGTTTGGTGGTGACATCGCTGTGCACGGTCAAGGAATTTGGGGAAGAAGGTTAGAGGGGTAGGATGATAATTTTTATAAGTTGTTTTAATTTTAAATTTAAAATAACCAATAACTTGTAATTTGTATAACTTTTGCATACGAGGTCGGATTCTAACACTTTTTTTTGAGTTGGCTTCGTGTCATCGAGATCTTTGCAATGGAATTAGTTTATATGTATTTGGAGTAAGTGAGAATTTAAGCTAAAACGAAAGTCCGTTTGGTTTTAGTGCGAAATTAGGCTGTTTCGGTGGAAAACGAAATTCAATGTGAGTTTAACTCACATAAATTTTTATTATGTCATACTAATGATGTTATAAATGTTTATTTATTATTTGAATGTTAGTTAAAATTGTTTGATTGCTTGTTTGGTTGAATTTCCATTTGGAAAATGTCCAATATATTAATTTGATCGCTATAAACCCATTTTTTTAACCATCTATTTATTATGCATAACCATTGTTTATACAGAAAAATCTGTAGAGAGACCTAAAGGGGTTTTCTCACCCATAAATATGTATTTACATTTATATGCTATTATTGATGGTTTATTGAGATTAATTTCCGATATCTCATTTAATAGTTTAAATGTCCTTATAGCGATTTTTGCTACACCATCGTTTATTAAATTTCATCTCCAAAACTCTTTCATATGAACTTGAGCTTGTATTGGCGCTAAAAAGAATATTGAAAATTTATTAATCGTTTTTATTAATGATAATTTAAATTAATTAATCTTTTAAATTAATTAATTTGAGATTAATTAACCAATTTAATAAGTGATGATTAAAATTGGTTTATCTTTAGATTGAATTAATCCTTTTTGTTAATGATGTTTATACTTAGTTAATCGTTCTAACTAACATTATTTGAGTTTAATTAATTAATTGATTTAATTAATGATAATGGATTTTAATTAATTAATTAATGATAATTGAAATTAATAATAATCAATGATATTTAAAACTAATAAATCATTTTAAATAATGATATTTGAATTATATTAGTCATTTTAATTAATGATTGTTTTGAATTTAAATTGTTTTAACTAACGATATTTGGATTTTAGTTAAATCATTAGCATTGGTGATGTTTTATGATTAAATAAATCATTTTAACAAATGATGTTTTAATTAATCGGTTTGACTAAGAAAGTTTGGATTCAGCTAATCCGATTAATTTATGATTATTTTGAACTTAATTGGTTGTTTTAATTAATGGAATTCAGCGTTACTTATCATTTTACTTAGTGGTGTTTGAGATTAATAATTTATTTAATTACTGGCTACTTGAATTTAATGAATCTTTTTAGTTAATTGATTTAATAAAAATGATCAAAGTAAATTAAATAATATAATAAAAAATTACTTTAATAAACTAATTTAAAGTTAATAAATTGATTTAACGAAGATTTTAAAGTTAATTTACCAATGTTATAAAAGTGTTTGGAAATAATTATCTATTTTATTATATATAATGAATTGTTATTTAAAGGGATTTTAAATGTGATTAATTATTTTTTGGGATAATTAATATTGTTTTTTTAATGTTATAAAAGGAATTAGAACTCGATTATTGGGATGCTAAGTTGGATAACCTTTTGGGTGTTCGGTCTGATGTTGGTTTAGGCCTTTGGGGTTGCGCACTTGGAAAAATTATCCTCTTAAGTTTTAACAATCAGGAACTAATTCTAAAAGTGTTTTACCAATATGGAAATCAAGCAAAAGTTCAGTTCATTTCTAAAAGTAAAAGTTTGATTCGTTTATGGAAATAAATTATTTTCATAAAATGAATCACTTATATGGAAACGACTTACTTGTATAATTAGCGTTAAACAGCGAAGAAGTAAACTTATCGCTATTTCAAAAGTTAAGAGTGATCGTTGGACATGACTTTAACATAATACTACCTTGACTTGTCCGGTATTACTGTTAACGAAGAAAAAAAATACAAGTTTGAATTCAATGAGTGGCGATAAGTATACAAGACTTAATTTTCATATACGATCGTTTTACATCCTCGATGGTTGGTATCTCAACTATCGGTTACTTTAGCTACTTTATGAATGTTATTCTAAGATGATTTGTTGCTCAATCGAGCTTTGCTATCCATTGTCGAAAATAACTAAACCAAAAGCACGAGAGATGGGTAAGCAATGTAGAGTTGCTCCCATTAGGGTATTTTCACATCTCATCTAGTTTGGATTCGGTTATGCACTTAGATGTAGAAATATTGGAATTCCCGGTAAGGTCTGGCAGGGCCCGACTTGGAGGGTCTCAAGAAGTGTCATAGAGTAAATGATCTTTTTAGGAGTATATAACTAAATGTATATTCCAAGGGGGTGCACTTTCCTAGTCGTTTGTTGGAAATTTCCTTTCGTTATTTGATTCGAAAACCCTGAATCTATTTTAGCTTTAAATTGCCATGAGTAGATCCAACTCCTTATCACGACATATAAGAGTTTATTTAGTCCATTCTATCGAGTTTGGACCGTTACTTTTATTTAGTCCATTCTATCAAGTTTGGACTATTACTTTATTTAGCTCATTCTATCAAGTTTGGACTATTACCTTATTCAGTCTATTTTATTAAGTTGGACTGATTTTCTTGTTCTATCCTTTCTGCCCAGTTTGGATTTTACTCAGTTTATTTCCACTCTTTCAAGTCTGGTTTAATATTTATGCCCATTCATATTTGGATTTATTTTTTGATATTTATTTCTGCTCTTGCATGTGTGAATGTTATTCTTGTGAGGTAAAAACCCATTTCGCATTAGCGGCATGTTCTCACAGAAGTTTTATATATGTTCCACATTATTTGAGTTGTCTCATGCTGGTATTTCCAGACTGATCCGGGTGTTATTTATTTTTAATGCTCGGGTCAGACCGAGTTTATTTCACAGGTTGGCTTTGGCATTATGGCATTCATGGAGGGGAGATAAAGATTCACCTATTGTAGTATTTTATTTTCCGTTGTATTATATAGTATACCTATCGGCATTTGCAAGGCCAGAATTTTATAGCTGTCCGGTTGATAAGGTTTGTTTTTAGCTCTGATATACTCTACAGAGTGACAGTTTCTACTGTCCTTGTTATATTATATGTTGTCGATTCCATTATGAGATTCTATTTTTCATTATTCTCTATTTCTTTTTTATACCATAACAATCTGCCCTTTTGTTGATTGGATGCGCGACATTTGAACACAGTGGTAGTGTTTGGTGTCGACTTTCGATGGTCAAAAAGGCGGGTCGTTACATTGGCTCTTCACTATTACATAAATACACACACACACACATACACACATGCGAGCATTATGGAATGAGCTTCACGCATGAGTTATGTAACAGCCCGCAAATCCGTACCCCTTGAATCAACACTATTCTACCTCTGTCAACTCAAGTGGCACAGAAATACGGACCATTTGGAATTTAAGAAGAAGAGATAGAAGAAGAAGAAACTAAACAATATTAGAATCTCACAGTCGCAACGGAATAAAATATAATAGTAAATATAGAACTTTACACAAAATGAAATCTATACCAGTTTTATACATCACATCATCAGAGTATCTCATACATCAAATTTCCAATCAGACAAATCCATACAATCATAGCAGCGGAATATATATAAGTACAGATAATACGTCACGGACTCCAGCTCCTCTCCTGCTCCATAGCATCCTGTCCTGAACATATAATACTCGGTCTGACCCGAGCATTATAATAAAATAACACCCGAGTCAGTCTGGAATACCAGCTGATAATAATGCATCCAAATTGATTATTAAAGTTTAAAAAATCCTTTGAAAACAAAAGCATCTCGTAAGACCACGCCACAAATAAACATGTCGGGTTTTTACCTTACGATAGCTAAAACACTTTTTATAGAAATCCTCTGATATTATAATAGGGTCTATTTACAAATACTTATAAAATAGCCGAAATTGTTACATCTATTAAATTCCAGCTACTAGCCACAAAAGTGGGTAATACAAACAAAACTCGTACAAGGCTCGTAGGGAGAATGGATTTCCAACAATGACTAGGCACTGGGGTACCACCTGTCACAGTACGGGGCCTAGATCACCGTACCGAGGACCACTCCCGATCCCCTGCAACACAAGGCCGGACCCATCCCTTACTGGACAGTTCCGAATAAGATCACCCCGTGGTTGGGATCAGCAACCGCCCACTAAGCTGAAATAAAAAGGGACATCTAGACAGGGATGACCTTACTCTCCAGTGGGGGCTACCCACGAAGCCTTGCTGCATATCCCCTGATTTTCAGTCATTCACATTTGATGAGGCTTGAGGCTAAGCATTACCTTTAGAATGTTTCACTTAGAATGCTCATCGCCCACCTGACGATGTTCCAAAAGCATTCGTCCATACAAGTCCGTCCCGGGTTCGAACGGAACCGAAGGCACTATTCCTACTACATCCATTTTGGAAATATCCTCAGGATTTGTAGCGACTAGCCCTTGTACTTCACTGCTCCATCTTCGACTTCGAACACGTTTTTCAAACGAAACATACAAACCGGGTCGAAGTGGTTTTCGAGAAATAAATCTCGATCCCGGTCTCTTCGAAACGATCAACGCATTTGTCCAATATAGATAGTCGGTGATTTAACTATCAATTAACATTCACAAACATCAATCACACAATAAATAATTTCCACGTTATTTATTTGACTCAAATATCTCTTACAAGATATATTTTCAAATTTTCAAAGCTCATTTGAAAACAATTTCCCAAAATTCTTCCTTTTCACGGTAAATCCCATTACCATTTATTCCCATTGGAAAGACCAAGCTTAAACATTTTGCTTTAAAAACAGTTAAAATACTTTATACTGAAATATACGTTAAAATATGAAAATTTCTTCTATTTATTTACTCAAAATATAATTTCAAAACAATTTTAAAACGGCATTATTTTATAAGATATAAACTGGATTTAAATAAGGGTTTGGTTTACTAAATTTAAAAATGGAGTTTAAAAGAATAATACTAGCCTTTACCAATAACTTAAAACAAATGATTATAAAACAAAGTTTATTAATTTCTTCTTTAAAATAACCATTTTAAAAAAATACTCTTTAAACAATTTAAACTTTAAGTTTTAATTAAATAAATCTTTTAAAACACTAACTTGGTTTTTCCCGGGAAAACACTTTCCCGTTCAAACATCCCAAAGTATCCTTCATATAAATCCAACCGATTTAGTTCAATTCAATTTATGTTTACAACCTAAACTCCCAATTCCATACTTATCTATATCTTCATTCGAAGTTCAATCTCAATTTCCCATATCCGGAAATTCATTTTGAAATATAGGTGTTAAATCATTCTTAAATAAAATAAATTTGGAGAATTTTTCAATGAAAACCATATTTAAATTTTACTTAAATAAAATCCCAATGAAAAACGGCATTTCAAAATATTCTATTTACATTTAAAACTGTTAATTTAAAGTCGGAAGCTTCATTTTAACATACTTTAATTTTCCCGGATAACACTATTCATTATTAAAATAACCCATCGTTATTCTAAACCAAATTGTAATTTCCATAGAATTCATTTCTAGAAAAATAACACTTCACATTTGTCAATTGGTAAATTTCCACTGTATTTCAAATCCCAATTTTACCAATTTTACACTTTCCATCCAAATCAGATTTCACATTTTATTCTTTGAAATTCTATTATTAACAATTCATTTTATTTCGTAAAAACCCAATTTAATCCATTCATAATTAAATTCTGTAATTATAATTTATACAACAATTTCACAGTACAATTTAATTTCAGATTTGTCAATCACAACACATAATCAGGCATCATTATCAATTATAAAATAATTGTTACATTGTGAGGAATCCAGTTGGATTCCTCTAACCTGTTTTCCCTGCATGCACAAATATTAGCACATCACATATATAAATATCAATCCAGACTGATAGCAACAATTATATTCAACCAATCACACAGATATTCAAATATTAACTATTTAAATTAGCTAGCATACAGATGTGAGTGAGAATAACTCACCTTGAGTTTCGAAACGCCGAGCATTCAAATTTGGCCGAACAGAAATAAGGCCGAACAGAAATTTGGCCGAACATAAATTTGGCCGAACAGAAAGAAGGCCGAACAGAAATTTGGCCGAACATAAATTTGGCCGAATAGAAATTTGGCCGAACAGAAATTTGGCCGAACAGAAATTTGGCCGAGTAGAAATTTGGCCGAACAGAAAGAAGGCCGAATAGAAATTTAGGCCGAAGAGAACCAATGCCGAACGCTCCTGAATGCCGAGCGCTCTCTAATGCCGAACGCTCCTGAATGCCGAGCGCTCTCTAATACCGAACGTTCCTAAATGCCGAGCGCTCTCTAAGGCCGAACGCTCTTTAAATGCCGAGCGCTCTCTAATGCCGAATGACCCCTATTTTCAAAAAAAAAAAAATATTTTCGGGTACGACCAATTTAATCCATTCATAATTAAATTCTGTAATTATAATTTATACAACAATTTCACAGTACAATTTAATTTCAGATTTGTCAATCACAACACATAATCAGGCATCATTATCAATTATAAAATAATTGTTATATTGTGAGGAATCCAGTTGGATTCCTCCAACCTGTTTTCCCTGCATCCACAAATATTAGCACATCACATATATAAATATCAATGCAGACTGATAGCAACCATTATATTCAACCAATCACACAGATATTCAAATATTAACTATTTAAATTAGCTAGCATCCAGATGTGAGTGAGAATAACTCACCTTGAGTTTCGAAACGCCAAGCATTCAAATTTTACATTAAATCGACCACGTTCGATTTAATGCAAAATTTTCACCTGCTCAGAAAAATTTCGGAACTGCTCCATTGCGTAGATCGCGTCTCTGCGATTCCGGCGCTGCAAATTTCGTTAAATTCTGACAACGTATGAATTAGTTAGGATTTTATAAAGTTTTGGATCGAATTTTAATACAATTTCCTTTTTAATTAAATTTGCAATTACCCAACAACAGGCAGTCATCACGAAACCAAGCCCGCCCTCCTTCTTCCCGCTCTAGCACGCGACCCACCCAGACTTGAACAAACCCATTGCCAATCCTAGGGTTCGAAATCGCACCCCCCCCCGACTCCACGATAAATCGATCGGCTACCACCAAACGGAACTCCTCAACCCCCTCGACGCTCGAGCCAAGTGCGGTGCCTCCACGTGTTGTCGTTCTCTCGAGATTTGCACCCAAACGCGTCACCTACTTGAGCAGATTCTGGCCTCCACGGCGCTTGATGGCGATCTCCACCGTTCAATACGTGGTGCTTACAAAACTCTTTGATTCTGTAGTTGAACGTCCTCGAAATCGTGGCGTGGATGTGGAGATTTTGAGGAAAAAAAATGATCGTTTCCGGCCATTAAAATGGTATAAGCGGCGGCAGTAACAAATTGCTAGGGTTAGGGCTAAAACGTGATCTTATAAATGTTAATTAATATTATTTTAATATTATTCTCACATTTATCGAACTTTTACAAACGAACTCCAAATCTCACGTACCAACAGACGTTCCTAAGGTTCTTTCCACGTTCCGGACACAATACAATAGGTTTCGTAAGCTAATTCGATCGTACGTGCGAGTTACGAAATTAAACGATCAATTTAAAATTAAATCGGTTAAATCGATTTCCATGCATTTTGAGCTGCCACGGTCAAACGACAACTCAGATTGCTACGAAAATTGAAATTCGATAATAAATAAATATTACGGATCCAATGGAACTGGTTTCGTCGAATTCCGAGACTGTGCCCCGGAAGGCTATTTTAACTCGTCGATTAAATCGGACGATTTTCGAAATTGTCGAAATCACTCACAATCTCACTTTTAAAACTTTTTTAACCTAATTATAATTCATATAGAATTCATACCCACATTAGAAATCATACTGATTCAGTTTAAATCAAAATCTGAATATTTGCATTTTTATATTATTAAATTCCATTATTAAATTAAGATAAAATTCCAAATTCAACATATCGACTTTTAATTTCATCCAACAGCCCAATATCGTAATTTAAATCCAATTAGACCTAAAATAAATTTTAGAATCTAATTTTTATATCTATTTACACTCAGAATCACCAATTATTCCAATTCTAATATTAAATTATTATTATTCAAATTTCAATTTAATTCCCGTATTTGAAATTTTACTAATCCTATTAACTTAACCAAAATCTTTTTATTTCAAAATTCAAATTTATAATCCATATTCAACATTTAAAATGAATTATATGTTCAAATTTGGCGACCCAAAATTCCGGGTCGTTACAAGTTAATTTTTTACAAATTGTTTATATGTATAACTCGTTCAAGAAAATATGATTTGCATAAATATTTAGCCATATTTTTGAGTTGAAATGGTATGCAATTAGTTTTAATTTTTCTTCCTAAATTGCAACATCTAATTTTTTGTTAGTTTAAATATTTATTTATATTTTTAATTAACAAGAAATGAATTTAATTTGTTGTTAGTTTGAATTTTTATTTCTATTATTAATTAATAAAGAATGACTTTTTAAAGAATGCTTATTTATTAGATCCTATTTTTAAGTGATATTAAGCTTTCAATAAGATTTGTGGAGGTGTCTTTTGAATTGGCAAAGGAAACTTATCTGTTACATCATATTTTTAAGTGATATCAATCTTTTTTAATAGTTGGCTTTGAAGCGCAAACTTTTGGTCAGACCGTGAACTTCCAGCCCTTATATTTATTTCTTTTTTAAAGGTTGTAATACATTTGGTGGCACACTCTTTTGATATCAGCATGAGATAACAAAAAAGTCTCTCTACAGATATTATCAAAATTTAGTATAACTCAAAAATAGGATCTGTCAACTAAGATTCCTTTACAAATTCAAAATTTCCACTATAGATATTTACCAAGTTTTCATATTAGATAAAAATAGGATCAAACAAATAAACTACTTTACAAATTTGTTTTTTTATAAATCAACAATATAAATAAAATTTTAAACTAATAAAAAAATTATATATTGCAACATAGAAATAAAAATTCAAATTAACTACGTATGATTCAGCACAAACATATCGCTAAATATTTGTGGAAAATATTTTCTTTTAAACGTATCAAACAAATACAATTTGTACAAAAATAATTCAGGTGCCTTCATTGTGCACGAAATGCGTGCCATAATGCTTGTATTTTAATAAAGTTTATTGAGGAACGCTTTTGGTAGTTCATATTGACACCAAAAAAGTGTGACACCAAAGGCATTACAACTATTATTAAAGATTTTTACATTGAAATGATGTGCAATTAGTTTTAATTTTTCTTTCTAAATTGCAATATCTAATTTTTTTTGTTGAGTTGAATATTTATTTATGTTATTAATTACTAAGGAAAGAATTTAATTTCTTGTTAGTTTGAATTTTTATTTTTACTAATAATTAAAAAAGAATGACATTGTGAAGAATGTTTATTTACTACATCCTATTTTTAAGTGATAATAAGCTTTCAATAAGATTTGTACAGGTGCAGTTTGAATTAGTAAAGGAAACTTACTTGTTAGATCCTATTTTCAAGTGATATTAATATTTAGCAAAGTCCGTCGTGGGATGTTTTTGGCAGTTCACGCCGACACTAAGAAAGTTTGGCACAAAGTATGGCAACTATATATAAGTGTAATGGCACGCGCTTCGCGCATGAGTTGTTTTTCTTATAAATTATATATGTTTAAATCAGACAAAAAAAAAAAAATTATTTTCAAATGATATTTTGTAAAGAAGTATTTTGAATCTGTAAAGAAGGTTTAATTTTAGATCCTATTTTTAGAAGAATTTGAATTTTAAAGCATGTTTAGTTATTAGATCCTACTTTTATGGGCATTTGAATTTGTAAAAGAAATTTAGTATTAGATCCTATTTTTAAGTAATTAAGATTGGATAATATGTAGAGGGGCATTTTTGACTGTTCACGTTGATACCAAAAAAGTGTGACACCAAAGCTATTACAACTATTATTTTGTATATGTTTAAATCAGACAAAAAAATAATTTTTTATTTTCAAGTGATATTTTGTAAAGAAGTCTTTTGAATCTGTAAAGAATGTTTAATTTTAGATCCTATTTTTAGAAGCGTTTGAATTTTAAAGCATATTTAGTTACTAGATCCTACTTTTATAGGCATTTGAATTTGTAAAAGAAACTTAGTATTAGATCCTATTTTTAAGTAATTAAGATTGGATAATATATAGAGGGGCATTTTTGGCTGTTCACGTTGATACCAAAAAATGTGACACTAAAGCTATTACAACTATTATTACGAGTGTTATGACACGCGCTTCGCACGTAATGATGGATCGCATTTTGTGCGTGAATTGTTTTTTTATAAACTGTATAAGTTTAACTCGTTCGAAAAAAATAAAATTTGCACAAATATTTAATCATGTTTTTGCGTTGAAATGATATGCAGCTAGTTTTAATTTTTCTTTCTAAATTATACTATCTAATTATTTGTTGGTTTGAATTTTTATTTCTGTTATTAATTGCTGAAGAATGAATTTAATTTTTTATTGGTTAATTTTTTTATTTCTGTTATCAATTAGTAAAAAACGACTTTGAAAAAAAGTTTATTCGTAGATCCTATTTTGAAGCGATAATAAGATAAGTGTGTTTTGAATTGGTAAAAAAATTAACCGTCAAATTCTATTTTTAAGTAATATTAATATTTAATATATTTGTAGAGGGCATTTTTGGTAGTTCACGTTGATACAAAAAAAGTGTGACACTAAAGGTAGTACAATTATGTACCAAGTGTTATGGCACGCGCTTCGCACGTGCTTCGCGCATGATGGTGGATCGCATTTCGTGCGTGAATTGTTTTTTTATAAACTGTATAAGTTTAACTCGTTCGAAAAAAATAAAATTTGCATAAATATTTAATCATATTTTTGCATCGAAATGATATGCAAGCCCAAGTCCTATCGAACCACTATATTAATTAGGGTCGTCTTAGTCTCTTTTTACTTTTTAGGATCAACCTCTTTTGGACATGGAAGAACCAGCCCCTGACAGACGAAGAGAGCATAAGTAAGGTTCTCCCTTATCTACAGAAAAAGTTTTAATTTTTCTTTCTAAAGTGTACTATCTAATTTTTTGTTATTTTGAATTTTTATTTCTATTATTAATTACTAAGGAATGAATTTAATTTTTATTGGTTTAAAATTTTATTTCTGTTATTAATTAGTAAAAAACGACTTTGAAAAAAGTTTATTTATAAGATCCTATTTTTAAGTGATATTAAGATAAGTGGTTTTGAATTGGTAAAAAAATTAACTATTAGATCCTATTTTTAAGTACTGTTAATATTTAATAATATTTGTAGAGGGGCATTTTTGGTAGTTCGCATTGATACCCAAAAAGTGTGACACCAAAGGTATTACAACTATTATTAAAGATTATTACTACGGCACGCGCTTCGCGCGTGGTTTATTTTCCTTATAAATCGTATATGTTTGAATTATGCAAAAAATGATTTTTTATTTTCAAGTGATATTAAGATTTGTATATTTGTAAAGAAATATTTTGAAATTGTAAAGAAAGTTTAATTTTAGATCCAATTTTTACTTACGCTTTGAATTTATAAAACATGTTTAATTGTTAGATCTTACTTTTAGGGTCATTTGAATTTGTAAAAGAAGTTAATATTAGATCCTATTTAAGTGGTTAAGATTTAATAACATATGGAGGGGCGTTTTTGGTAGTTCACGTTGGTACAAAAAAATGTGACACCAAAACTATTACAACTATTATTAAAGAAAAGATATTATATATATATATATATATATATGTAGTGTCTTCGTGACACCCTAGCTAAAATAGTCATTTATCTCTCTCTAAAACTAAGGCCTCCGTTAGGGTTTTCTAGCCAAGAAGAAAAGCATGCAACTTTTCTTCAAGGAATGAGAATTCTCCAAGAAGGAAAAGTAATCAAGTTCGAGGTGTTAATGAATGACAAAAAGCTAGGCAATTTTTTTTTAATCAAATAATATATACTCTTCAATATTACTTTATAATTTTGGTATTATAACAATGAATCAAATACATACATATAATTTGTATAACATTAATTATACTTATGAGTGGTACGGCATGCGCTTTGCGCATGATAATGACACAAAGTTTGCATGTGAATTGTTTTTCTATGAATTTTATATGTTTAACTCGTTTGAAAAAATATGATTTGTACAAATATTTAACCGTATTTTTGCGTTAAAATGATATGTAGCTAGTTTTAGTTTTACTTTCTAAACTGAAACATCTAATTTTTTGTTAGTTTGAATTTTTATTTCTATTATTAATTAATAAAGAATGAATTTAGTTTTTCTACTAGTTTGAATTTTTATTTCTGTTATTAATTAATAAAAAACGGCTTTGAAAAAATTTATTTTTTAGATCCTACTTTTAAATGATATTAATATTTTGATAATATCCATAGAGGGGCATTTTGAATTGGTAAAGGAAACTTATGTGTTAGACCCTATTTTTAAGTGATATTAATATTTAATAATATTTGTAGAGGGGTATTTTTGGTAGTTCACGTTAATGCCATGTTTAGCACATTCAAGAGAAAATTATTTATAGAAATATTTAACCATGTTTTTGCATTGAAATCATTTTTGTTAGTTTAAATTTTATTTCTAGGTTGCACCATTTAATTTTTTTTAAATTTAAATTTTTATTTATCCTGTTAATTAATAATTTATTTGTTAGATCATATTTTAATGATATGCAGAAATACTTAACCATGTTTTTTGCGTTGAAATCATTTTTGTTAGTTTAAATTTTATTTCTAAGTTGCAAAATCTAATTTTATTAAAATTTGAATTTTTATTTCTATTATTGGTCAATAATTTATTTGTTAGATTCTATTTTTAGGTGATATTAATATTTGATGGTGTTTGTAGATGGACGTTTTGAATTTATGAAAGAACGTTATTTGTTAGATCCTAGTTTTAAGTAATATTAAGATTTGGTAATGTTTGTTGATGGACATTTTGAATTTGTAAAGAAATTTAATTGTTAGATCATATTTTCAAGTAATATTAAGATTTGATATTTGTGGCGTTTTTGATAGTTTACGCTGACACCAAAAAAGTGTGACACCAAATATATCACAACTATTATTAAAGATTTATTTATTTTTAATATGGAATAAAAGATTAATTTTGTTTATTAAGTAAGGCTTGACTATTATCAAAGTTATCAATTATTTTATATTTACATTTTGGAACTACGTATATTAGAGTTATAATATGTGTATGTTTTATATTCAATATTAATATTATCAGCTATATTTAATTTTTAATTAAAAAAGAATTTTTTATTAAGGTAGAAATTATGAATCAAGTCAAAATGATTTCAAAACTAAATTGCAAAAGCATGGGTGTGATAATAGGACCAAAAATTTAATTATAAATTTAATATACCTTTTTTATCCAGAATATACAATTAAAATCATTTTTTATTTTAAGATATATTAATAAAATTTAAATTTCAGTTATAATATACATACATACATATATATGATTTTACTTGTAACAAATTTTGAAATAGTCAAAGTATTAGTTTAAATTTTAAAATTTGAAATTAAACATACTAGTACCTAATATAACTAATAATTTACATTATATATATGATGATGATACGGTGAAGTATATATTTAAATTAATATATATTATTAACAAATGTATTTATACTAGTATACAAGGCCGAAATATAAAGGATAAATTAAGCAATATATTATTTTGTATTGTATATATTACATATAATATAAACATAAATGTATATAAGATTTTACATGTAATAAGTTTCGAATTAGTCAAACCATTAGTTTACAATTTAAATTTTGAAATTAAACATGCATGTACTTAATATAATTAATAATTACATTATATGTATACGATGATGCTGATGATGAAGTATATGTCCGAACTAAAATATATTATTAACAAATATATTTATATTAACATACAAGGCCGAACAATAAAGGATATATTAAGCAATATATATTTCATATTATATACATATACATATTATAATAATATAATTATATTACACACACATATGTATGTATGCATATCCAAAACCCTCTGTGTGTGTTCATGCATTGCAAGTTCAAGCATTATATTATATATTTATACATGCGTAGGTACATACATACATACATACATGTGTGTGTAATATAATTATAAATCCCAATAACTATGTTTGTATATATACATATATTTTATGTTGATACACATACATCACACAGATATGAAATATCTTGATGCGCAAGTTTCTCGATGCATGTACACATACCTGTAGATTATATGCTCACATGTACATGTACAAACATATATACATGCATACACACACACATATATGAAATATCTTGTTGCACAAGTTTCTCAATGCATGTACCCGTACCTGAAGATGATATGCTCGCATGCACATGCGCGCTCGCAAACGAACACACATTAGCCTACGAAAATTTTAAGATATGATGACCCTAACTATAACCTTCTAATATGTAAATATAATTTGATTCACCAATTTATTTACACTAACCATTTTAAGATTCAGTGCATCAAATTAATTAGATTTTTTTTCTAAAATTTGACTCAAATTGTCCTTTGGCCAATGCACTTGATCGAACAAGTAAAGGAAACTACATTATATAAAATCGTGCCAAACATGAGAAAAACATGAATTTACATTCTTAAAGATTTTTTAATGTGCAAAAGAGTTGTAAAAAAAAAAAGAACGACACTGTTAAATTAAGAAATTTAGGCTTTCGCTTAGAAGAGTTTTTCTACACGTTTTGAGTGGTTGTGGATAACTTTATATATCAGGCGTTGTCCTAATTATTACTTGTAAGTTTATTTTTTTATCAGTTCTTAAGATTATAAAATCGGTGAAACCGTTGAGGTGTAATTTTGATGGTAATTCTCCACCCACCAAATTGGAAAGTTTCGAGAGGTTCTATTTTTTTTCAATTATTATACTCCTAGTAATCATATTGGAAAATCAATATTCACATTCAAAACTAAATTTAAGAATAAATACAAAAACATAAACACACACATATGTGTGTATGTATGTATATATCTTTAATAATAGTGGTAATACGTTTGGTTTCACACTTTTTTGGCATCAGCGTGAACTACCAAAATGCCCTTTTATAGTATTAATAAATCTTAATATTTCTTACGAATAGGATTTAATAGTTAAACTCACCCAATATTAACAAATCTTATTATTCCCTAGAAGCAGTATCTAACAGTTAAACTTCTTTACAAATTTAAAATGTTCATCTAAGCTTAAAAATGAGATCTAACGAATAAACGTTTTTTCTTTAGTTAACTACAAATTCGTTGTTTATTAATTAGTAATACAAATAAAATTCAAGCTAACAAAAAAAAAAAAGATGTTGTAGCTTAGAAGTAAATGTTTAATTTAACTACATATTATTTCAACATAAAAACATGACTAAATATTTATGCAAAACATTTTTTCTTGAATATGTTAATCCTATATAATATGTAGAAAAATAATTCATGTGCGAGATACATGCCATTATCACTTTTGTGAAGATTTTTTAAAACATATGTATATTAAACTTTTAAACATGTATTGGTGGTTATAACAACACTTCGCATAAAGCAATTAAAATCGATATGATTATTAGCAATAAAAACTTATACTCTCAAAGCCATGCCTAAATGTTGCTACAAAACTCTCAAGCAGAGACTTAACTTTTTTGGTATTTATCCTTGAAACTAAGAAAACGTATAAAATGGATCATCAAAAACAAAACTAAGAAAATGGATTTGAATCCAGAAAAAGTAATAATAATAAAGTTAAATGAGTAACATTATCAAATCTATTTTACCCAAATCGGCAACATTATGCTGATTGGGAATAAGACGGAAAAAAAATCACATTGCGATCTACAACATACTTTAAAAGCTTTTCTGAAGTAGTCAATAATACACTACTGATTGAAAAAATAAGGTGTATTTATTATTGCTTTAAAATCAAATTATGAATACTAAACATATAAGGCAATGGGTTCCACCTAAATGAACGAGCTAAATAAGTTTGACTCGATAAAAGGAAATGGGTCTCAGCCAAGCAACGTAAATTATGGGCAATTTGGAATGGCTGAGATGATAACATCTGTATGCTCGTTCGATTTACAAATGGCTCCGAGTGACCGAGTGAGTTTCGTGTGAGATGGGGCATTTCAAAGATCTTTATGAGAGTGCGAAAGATTAAGGACCACATGCAGCTAGAGATCGCCATCGCCGAAAACGGAAGAATTTGAATATTTTGAACTACTCCTATCTAATTCCACGCAAAAACGATGAGAACTCGGCATGATAATTTTCAACTGAAAAAAAAACCTTTTCTTTTCTAATATTCATTGCTCATTAATTACCAAAGAAGACATTTATACTGCCCTTTAGTTCTCCTGTTTCAGAATTAGGTCTTTTTTCATTTGCACAAGCGGCGAATTATAATCAACAATGGCCTTTAAGATTATTCTGAAAAAATTGAAGGTTTCGTTTTTATGCTTGAAATTTGAATATGTTCTCACTTGCGAATTCTATTGTCACAATTCCTAAGTGATCGATGTCATATGTTATTGTTTAAATAAGTTGATATTTTGATTTAGTCGTTTATTTTTTATGGATTGTTACCATATTTGTGCATCTGTCACGGATTTCATTTCATATCCTCAGATCATCACTGTAATATGGCTAGCACTTACCCTTAAAAAAAAAAAATCATATAATTTGTCAGAATTTTGATTATATCTTATTTATTCTCAAAATGGTTAGTTTGAATTGAATTTTTCTGATCTCTATAATCAGGCAATAAAGACGAACAAGTGTAGAGTGAAGGAAAATCATAAAATAGAAACAGAGAAAATATGGACGGGAATTTCTCATGGACAGCACAATGTCGAGAGAGATGCAAAAACAGACGGATGTATACATGTGCATAGCGAGTTAGTCGGAGCTCAAGAGTTTTGGTTATTCGGAGTGTATGATAATCAGATGGCAAAAGGAATTACAGAGTATCTTGATTCTCACCTTCTGAATAAGGATCTTCTTGGGGTATGATATCATAATGAAGTTTGCACTAATATTGATTTTAAAATTTTGGTTTTAACATCTCGAGCTTCACAGTGATTTTGGGAATTATTTAAACAGTTTGATATTTGCATGGCCGTGCCTTGGTTGTCTGTAATGAGCTTAACAATCATTGTTAGCTGTTACTTGTTTGAGCAAGGTGTATAATATAGTATAACATGCATATCATTTCAAAAATTATGTTAGTTTGGTTAAGTGAATTGCTTATAGCCTTATTATTGGAAGAAGCACAAAATGAGGTGATTGATGAAGTTGTGAGTTTGGAAGAGGGGGATTTCTACCCTTATCTGATGTATAGTTCTTTTACCAATCGTTCAAAATGAAACCATGGGATCATAAAAATGAGAGTTGTTTAACTTAAACAAGGATTGTAATGGTGTAAGCATACAAATAGGACCTTCATATATCTGAAATTAAGCCTAACTAGTGATAATAAAAAATAATAAAAATTTTAGAAACTCAAATTATCATATTAATGCAAGCATGCACAGTCATTTGCACTAGATGTTTAAGGTGTAAAAGGGAACTTTCAACTTAAAGCAAGTAATTCTATATATAAATAAATGCTTCTAACAAAGGGAACTTTCAACTTAAAGCAAGTAATTCTATATATAAATAAATGCTTCTAACTTCAACAATTTTGCACTATAACGGGAAATTCGTTGACCATTTTGTCTTTTTTCCCCCTCTATGTAAATTTTCATCAGTTACTAATTTTGCTGTTTTTTATTTTTGTTCTAGCACCAAAACAGTCACGGAGCTAAAAAGACGATAAAGAAAGCCTATAAATATTCAAAACCAAATATACAAGATCCACACATGGCTAAATTGTTTAGAGGTTCCTCTAGTCTTTTTGTCATGAATCGCAAGAAGTTTGTAGCTGCTTCAATCGGCGAATATAAAGCTGTATTGTGTAGAAATGGGAAGGCATTACAACTGGGGGTGAAGAACAAGTGTAAATCAAAGAGGATATGGTCTATACCATGTATGTATGGTACAGTTGGCTCGAAATGAACCAAAAATTTATTCTGTGTTAATAGAGTGTGACAACATTACACTTTTAAAATTTATGAATATTTGAGGTCTAGCTAACAACTATGTCAAATCCCCTTAGTTGTTACCCTTAGGTCTATGAATCATTTGATTCTACTTTTTTGAATAAACATACATCAAATCTTCTACTATGGTTTTGTTCCAATTTTTTCTTCCAGATATGTGAAACACCCTTGAATTTAGGTATATTCTAGTGCCACTTGTATCATATCAGTGCATCCAATTATGATGTGAAATGAATGATTATTTAGTATTTGCACATTCATTATAAAATAAATTTAGCACAACCATTTTTGATCTAATCAGCTTAATTATATTCTTCATTTCATCCTTATTATAATACTTATAAAATTGCTTTAGACATTTGGAATATGAAATGCCTTTCCATCAACGAAGATGACAATCATTATAAAAGAAGTGCCAGAGTCATGCTGAAAAAGGTGGACACAAAGACAGAGTTCATCATATTAGCAAGCAATGGAGTCTGGGAGGTAACTATCATAATATTCAATCTATATTCTGAAGTATTTATACTTAAAGCCCCCCTCTGACAAAGCATTGTTTTCTTAATTTTTTAGGTGATGGGTATTTCAGAAGCTGTGGATTTAGTATATCACATTGAAGATCCTCAAAAGGCAGCAGAGCTTCTAGCTGAGGAGGCAATCAATAGAATGAGTAAATTGCCTATCTCATGTATTGTTGTTAGGTTTCACTGAGAAAGTTATCACCCAGTTATATCAGTTGTGCATATGGTATTTATATATCAAAACAGCGTTTTGTTTTCTTAAACAAGTTAGCTCTGGATGTTTTTTGTTTAGATTTAAGGTTTATTCATGTAGTTTTTTCCTGACAAAATTCAAATTTTTGTTAACCAAGCTCCATTTTGTCAAATTCAGAGTTATAAGAGACAACATAATCATCATACAACAGTAGAGTATTTATTTTCAGTTTATTAATTGAAAGCCTGAAGTTACAAGATTTACTAACAGGTTTATAAATTCTCATTCATATGAATTCACCTCTCATATTATACCTTAATACAAAAATACACCAAAAATGTTTCAATCAAGGGATCAAAATCCCAAGGATAACTGCCTACCAATCTTCCTTTTAGTATCTTTTCCCATATCTGAAAGACTTCGTATCACCGTTGCTTTATTCTCCGTGCTTTGATTACTTTTACCGAAAAACCTTGTATAAATTCCAGAAGACCAACTCCTTGGTGAATTTTCCTTTATAGTGTTTGCATTTACGTTCTCTTTCGCTTTCTCATTCTTGCTATCGAGCAAGGAACCGTCCTCTTGTATAGGACTGTCCCAAATGTGTAACTTCAGCTTTTGTTTATCGATGAAGATCGGAGTCGTTGGTACTTGATCTTGTTTAGTCCATGAAGGGCTTTCACAACTGTTTGAACTGAAAGAAGAAGTTCTTGAATTTTTCGAAGAGGATGAAGAGGGAGTGGATGCAGAGGGAGATACAATTAAATTTCCGAATCCTTGAATTTCTTTTGATATTTTAAGAGCTTTCGTTCTTTCTTCTTGTAGAAGAGCTTCATCGGATAGGAGGTTCAGCAGTTTCTTTGATTTTTGCTTCATGCATGCACCCCAATTAAACCTATCAATTTTATAATCACTTTTATATGTTGTTTCATATAGCTTAAATATATAAAAACCGTTGCTCAAATTACTCAATACCCTCTTTCGTCGATATAGTTCATCTTTCCGAGTTCTCCAATGACTCTGGCATCGCAGTGGAATTCTTCAAACATGTGCTCTGGACCATGTGTTAACAAGAACTCAAGCAAAACTAAGGTTTTGTATGACCTCCTCCATTCTTGATAATTCACATACCGCAGCCTTAAGAAAAATATATGTATTTTTAAAAAAGTATAACAGATAACGACATATTCTATTAGAACCCCAGAATATGCTGAGTAACCCCGTAAAATTTTTAACTCCGACTGGACTAAAAATACCCTTAGTTGAATTTGATCATATTTTTTGTTTTGTTTTTAACTACCTCGTAGGTCTACTACAAGGTAAGCCATTGAATCTCCTAAGAACAATAGGGGTAAGCCTTTTTAGCCTTGTAGTTAACCTATGAGATACGTCTTTTAACCTTGTAGGCCTAGTGCATGGTATGTATTTAAACCGCACATTTGCTCTATGTGTTTGTTTCGTAGGCATAGTGCGTCGTATGTACTTAAACTGCACATTTGCTCTATGTGTTTGTTTCGTAGGCCTACTGTGTCGCATGTACTTAAACCACACATTTGCTCTATGTGTTTATTTTAGAAGTCGAAAACATTTTTTTTTTTTTTTAAATACGGGCTGGCAATTTAGTCCAATTAGTTTTATTTATTTATTTATTTATTTTTATGGGTCTACTCTGCATATACAGGAGTCCTAATAGAATTCGCCGAATATAATTTAGGAAAAACCAGTATACGTAAGTTAATGAATAAAAATATTACCTTCTGTGTATGACATCTACAATTCTCCAATAATCATCCATGTCATAAGCAGCCTCTGAGATTCTTGTCATGGTTTTAGCATCAGGTCCCCAAGGATCACTACTTGTTGCCTCTTCAGTCAGTCTACAAAAATTGGTGTAAAAATCTGAAAATTAATATATTATCACAGTGATCCTTATGGAAGTTTATTTTTGCTGCAGTGAAGCTAATTAAATTTAGCTAAAACAATAAGACAGAGTACAGAAAAGTATTGTTTTGACAAATCTCAATCCTTTCATTAAATATCTTCTTAGATCTCTACTTGAATTTTCCAAACCAACTTCTTTATAGTTTTTTTTAAACAAATAAACAGGGATAAAATTCAAATATTCTTACATTTCAGCTTGCGTAGAATCAGTGAGGGCTAATTTAGCAGTCTTGCATTTCTCTTGTATGAAAGTAGAAGCTTGCTTCTTAATATCGCTCAGGTTGATGCCTTTTTTAGGACTACTACATTCAAGGCCTTGCATTTTTTCTTTTTATATTATCTCCTGCCACTAAAAGCAGAAAAACCTTTTTACATCAAAATTATGATTCGAACATGGTTTGAAGTTACTTAAAAGCAATGATGGTTTAATTTTGAGTGGATAACCATTTTTGTTGAGCTAATATGAAACCAAATTATGGACAGAATAAATTTCAAACCTCCTACAAATTAGCCTATTTTTTGCTGTCCGAAAAGTGCTTCTGGCCTCACTTATTTTTAACCATCTGCCCTTCTTTTTTGTGGCATGGAGTTATTATATGCCTCATATGATATTATGACTTCTAGAATTCATGGTTTTTCTTTGTAAGTTTATAACAAGTTTACTTGTGGTAGCATTTAACAAATAATGCTAATAATGAAATGGAGAGTAGTACACTACTGCAATATATCATTCTTTTATTCACATATATACAAAAATAAAGAAGAAGAAAAAAATTGTTGAAGCTATGTGCTGCAAACACTGAAAAGAACGGATTCACCATATAATGGTTAAAAGGATGAGAAAAATTAGAAATAGGTAACTATGGCTGTAACTTTTCAAAACTAACCACATTTTGCAACAAATTAAAAACTAATTACAAGAACAATTCACATTTTTACGGTAGATTAAAAAGCATTTACGATTGTACATCACTTTATATTGGCTCGACAGATATATCTAAAAAAAATACACTATTTAGATTTGATTTCATGTCAGGATTTGAATTTGTATCAATTTTTTTCTTTTTAAGAAATGTTTACGCTAGCGATAGTTCGGGTAACATTTGGATTTTCTTTTGTTGAAAATCCTTGAGGAAGAACCGGTTTTTTCTAACGTTCAAGATATTCTATCTAGGATAAGGACAACAATGAGCGTATCTTCGATTAAAACCTGATAAACTGCAATAGAAATAGACTTATATTAAAATAATTATGAGAATCTTTATACTTTATTCAACGTATAACCTCATTATGCTATGACTAATAGAACTTGAGAATTTGGAAAGTGAATTGTGATAGATATCTTGAATATACTAATTAATTCCAATAATGGTAAATTCTTTCAAAACCTTTGATGAAATACAAAGTATGATCATACCCAGTATATCTTATTCTCAAATCATTAGTTCAACTTTGTCCATCCAAGCAAAAAATAATGGAATCTTTTGGTCTGGAAACGAGTTTTGTATTTTCAATAAGTATTTCAAATACAAAGGAGAGAAGAAAGGATGGAAACAGATATTTTGAAAAATATAAAATTAAAAATGATTTTGTAACATCTAGCTATTTGATTTATAATAATAAAATGTATTTTTGGAATTTCAATTGACAATTTTAATGAATAAATAAAATTTTGAAATTTGAATTTGAACTTCATAGAAACTTGAATTATGAAAATTATTTTTAATTTGATAAGAAGGTTGAAATAATCAATTAATGTATTTTGAATTTTTTTGGAATTTTATTAAATTAAATTCAATAAAATGTGATTTTTGGAATTTATTTGAAAAATAATAATTTACAATTTAAATTAGAAAATTGAATTATGTTTGAAAAATTCAAAAGTAGTTTGGAAATTTATTTTAGTAAAATAAATATTGTTTAAGAAATTCTGGAATTATTTTAAAAGTAAAACAATTATTTTATAATTGTTAAAAGTTGAAAAATAATATATTTTTTAAAAGAAAAACCGTTATAAATATAAACAAAAATTTAGATAAAAACGTCTCGAGTGGAATTTTAATCGGATATTGAATACCAATTTGATAGTAAGGTGGTTAAGGGTGCAGAATTATTTAAAATAAAAGACAATAAAGCTGAAAATATCTATTTGACCATACTTTTTAATCCTCATCTTTTTAATTGTTAGATTACTTATTAGGTTACTAAACCTTCAAAGATTCACACTTCAAACATTGTCTCTGCTTGGTTTCTTCTTCCTTATTTGTTATGCTTCATTTTGATGATTTTGTGATTGACAAGTACTTCATAAACAAACTATAATACACTAGAATTAAGACTTAAAGCAATTAGAGTGATGTTTGAAGAAGTTTTTGGACTATTGTATCCCGAAAAGACATTTTGCAACGTATAAAAAACTAATTACAAGAACAGTTCACATTTTTACGATAGATTGAAATTTTTTTACGATTGTACATCACTTTATATTGGCGTGATAAATATAGCTAAAAAATACACTATTGAGATTCGAATTCATGTCAGGATTTGAATGTGCTTTGTTTTTTTCTTTTTAAGAAATGTTTACACTAGCGGTAGTCCGGGTAGCACTTGGATTTTCTTTTGTTTAAAATCCTTGAGGAACAACCGATTATTTCTAATGTTCAATATATTCTATTCAGGTTAAGGACGACTATGAGCATATCTTAGCTTAAAACTTAATAAACTACAGTAGAAGTATACATATATTAAAATAATTATGAATATCTTTATACTTTATTCAAAGTATACGTCACTATGCTATGACTAAGAGAACTTGAGATTTTGGAAGGTGAACTGTGATAGATATCTTGAATATACTAATTAATTCCAATATTGGTAAATATTTCAAAACCTTTGATGAAATTCAAAGTATGATCATACCCAATATATCTTATCCTCAAACCATTAGTTCAACTGATCCATCCAAGCAAAAAACATAGGACTCTTTTGGTCTGGAAACGAGTTTTGTATTTTCAACATTTATTCCAAAATACAAAGGAGAGAAGAAAGGATGAAAGATGGATAATTTGAAAAATATTTTAACACATAAAACTAAAAAATGATTTTGTAACATCCTGTTATTCGATTAAAAATAATAAAAATGTATTTTTAGAATTTTAATTGAGAATTTTGGTGAATAAAAAAAATTGAAAGTTAAACTTGAATTTCAAATAAATTTGAATTATGAAAAATTATTTTTAATTTGATAAAAAGGTTGTAATAATCCATTAATGTATTTCGAAAATAATTTTGTAATTTTATTGAATTTAATTCAGTGAAATGTGATTTTTGGTATTTATTTGAAAAATAATAATTTGAAATTCAAATTTGAAAATTGAATTAGGTTTGAAAAATCCAAATGGCGTTTGGAAATTTATTTCAGTAAAACAAACATTGTTTAAAAAATTGTGGAACTATTTTAAAAATAAAAAAAATTATTTTACAATTTTTAAAAACTGAAAAATAATATTTTTTAAAAAGGAAAATCATTATAACTATAAACAAAAATTTGGATAAAAATGCCTCGAGCAGAATTTTAACCGGATACCAAATAGCAATAAGGAAGTAAGGCGGTTAAGGGTACAAAATTATTTAAGAGGAAAGAAAATAAATTGGAAAATATCTATCTAACCACACTTTTTAACCCTTATCTTTTTAATCGTTAAAATTTAACTTATTAAGTTACTAGACCTTAAAGAATCCTACCTCAAACCTTGTCTCCGCTTGATTTATTCTTCTTCCTTATTTGTTATGCTTCATTATGATGATTTTGTGATTGATAAATACTTCATAAACAAACTATAATACACTAGAATTAAGATCTGAAGCAAACGGAGTGATGTTTAAAGAAGTTTTTGAACTATTATACTGAAACATATTAAAAACTAATCACAAGAACAATTCACATTTCTATGGTAGATTAAAAACCATTTACGACTGTACATCACTTTATATTGGCATGACAGGTATATCTAAAAATACACCATTGAGATTAGAATTCATGTCAGAATTTGAATGTGCATCAATTTTTTTCTTTTGAAGAAAAATGTTCACACTAGCAATTGTTCGGGTAACATTTGGATTTTCTTTTGTTTAAAATCCTTGCGAAAGAACCAATTATTTTTTATATTTAGAATATTCTATCTAGGTCAAGGACGATAATGAGCATATCTTAGATTAAAACCTGATAAAATGAAGTAGAAGTAGACATATATTAAAATAATTATGCTAATCATTATACTTTATTCAACATATAACGTGATTATGCTATGACTAAGAGAAATTGATAATTTGGAAAGTGAATTGTGATAGATATCCTGAATATACTAATTAATTTCAATAATGGTAAATTCTTTCAAAACCTTTAATGAAATTCAAAGAAAGTACCCTATATATCATATTCTCAATTCATTAGTTCAACTTTCTCAATCTAAGCAAAAAACACAGGACTCTTTGGACTGGAAACGAGTTTTGTATTTTCAATGTGTATTCCAAAATATAAAGGATAAAAGAAAGGATGGAAAGCATATAATTTAAAACATATTTTTAATACGTAAAATTGAAAATGTCTTTGTTACATGGCGCTAGTCGAATAATAATAATAAAATGTATTTTTGGAATTTTAATTGAGAATTTTGATGAGTTGAAATTTGAGTTTGAATTTCAAATGAATTTAAATTATGAAAAATTATTTCTAATATGATAAAAAAGTTCAAATTATCGATTAATGTATTTTAGAAACAATTTTGGAATTTTATTGAATTTAATCCATTAAAATGTATTTTTGGAATTTATTTGAAAAATAATAATTTAAAATTCAAATTTGAAAATCGAATTAGGTTTGAAAAATCGAAAGTTGTTTGAAATTTATTTTAGTAAAATAAATATTGTTTGAGAAATTTTGAGATTATTTTAAAAATAAAACAATAATTTATAATTGTTAAAAATCGATAAATAATATATTTTTTAAAAGAAAAATCGTTATAAATATAAACAATTTGGAGAAAAAGTCTCGAGCGGAATTTTAATCGGATACCAAATAACAATTAGGTAGTAAGGTGGTTAAGGGTACAGAATTATTTAAAAGATAAGAAAATAAGTTCGAAAATATCTATTTGACCACACTTTTTATATTTATCTTTATTTTATCAAGTTACTGAACCTTAAATACTCCCACCCCAAATCTTGTCTCTCCCGTTTTCTTCTTCTTCCTTATTTGTTATGCTTCATTATGATGATTTTATGATCTATAAATACTTCATAAACAAACTATAATACACTAGAAGTAAGATTTGAAGCAAATAAAGTCATTTTTGAAGATTTAGGCTAATGTATACTGAAAAACTATTTTCAAGTTTCATCAAATTCATTCCATTCCCTTGTTTCTCCTCACATTTTTTGATTTTCGCTTTGTGATATATTTAAAAATGTTAAATCTTTGACCTACACTTGATATTGTAAGTAAGGATGGATTGAAGGCATCAACCTGTGTTGAAAATATCTTTAAAGCCACTGATTTTGAAAAGGAGATATATATCAAATACACCAAGTTTTCAAAAATCCATATCTAATTCAGAATATTGACTTTTGGATTCCAGTACAAGTATTATTGACATATGTATGATATTTTTAAAATATCAAACTTGGAAATTTTAAATATTTTAACTCATTTTCAATTTAAATTCAAAAAGGGGGAATTCTCCAAGTTTAATTATTTTATAAATGAAAATTTAGAGAAAATGCAAGTTTATTGTTTTGAAAAATCCCAAAATAATATTGGTAGATATTAGAATAAAATTCTTAATTTTAAAGATTAAATTTGAAATATTTGACATTATTTTGAATTTAAGTTTGAATTAAAAGATTTAAATATTTTTTAATGATGGGAAAATGAATAAAATTCAAATATGTTCTTTTGAAAATTCCTAGACATTTTTGAAGTAATTTGAGATGAAATTCATTATATTTGAATTTGTATTATTTCATTAATTATATTTTGAATTTTAATTGGGACTAAAAAAATATTTTCTTATTAATTTAAATTCACTTTGGTAGAATAATATGAATATTTTTGTGGATATTAAAGTAGAAAAGCATTTATATATTGAATTTATTTTTGAAATAATTTGAATTTGGATTATTTCAAATTGGAAATATAGGATCTAAATTAAGATTGAATTTAAAATCCTATATGGTATATATGACATGAATATTTTTATTTGGTTTTGTAGTATAAAAACTTTTGTGGAATAAAGTTGATTTATTTAAAAATAATGTGAATTCGAATTTGAACCATAAAGGAAAAATGGTTTAATCACACAAGCTTTACGATAAAAAGGAATTTTAGAAAATTATTCAAAATAATATTGATATTATTTGATAAATGAATTTGAAATTCATTTATACATGTATATGATTTTGATTTGAATGCCAAATGGTATTAAATAATACTTAGTTGAATTTTAAAAGGCTGTTGCATGAATGAAAGGAAGATAAAACCAAAAGTGTGCGTGTGTATTTTTAAAAGCATGAGTATATACTTAACGAAATATAAGATATAAGTTTCCATAGTCTGGTGAATAAAATATTTGTTTGATTTTGACATTAAATGTTGATATTTCACTCGTGCTACGCTAAAATACTCATTATAACATAAATGATTGAAAACTTGCTTTATTTGAACTTGAATTGATGAATCGGTTGATATGACTGAATTTGGTTTTTTTTTAATGTAAACCCCACCCCTCCCCGGGGGCAAAATTTATGTCGGAACCGGACTTGCCCGTAGCGGAAGTTATGAGTGAATTTCAAATTTTTTACCCTATTGGATCTTTTATTAGGCCTATGAAGTCTAACTGAATTAATATATATATATATATATATATATATTTCACATAAATAAAATCATATATTTTATTTAAATTCAAATATATTAAGATATGAAATTAATTTTATTTGATTTAGTTTATACATGAACTTATCATATACATATATATGTGAGTGCATGTGTAACATAATAATCCGTGAAAGGTATAATATACCCATATGTAGATGTTGGATTTACATCACAATAGACATATTAGCTTATTTTGTATGTCATGTACGTTGTCCAAATATGTGCATTATATGTGTTATAGTATATAGATACACACACACATGTATGTGTAAATATATTATATATAATATATGAACATAAAAATTATATATATATATATATATACATACATACATACATATATATATATATATATATATATATAAAGAGAGAACAATTATTAAAAATTATTTATAATTCAAAATCAACTTAGTTTTGCTAACATAATAATTTTAGTATTTTAATTTATATATATTATGAATAAAATAATTTTTTCATCCATAAATAATTAACATAAAATAATCTAATGATGAAAATTGAAATTATATTTTTTTTGAAAAATATAGGATCATAAAATAGAGCTTAGGAAAAATCTAGAGGTTTTTCAAAGTTGAAATATTATTTTTAAAAACAAATACGCTGATTTCGAAAATAATTATTTAATATAAAATGATATATTAGTAAATATTAAAATTTTAGAAATTCTTGGATCATAAATGAAACGTCACAAATTTTTTTGAAGAATTTTCAATTAAATTATTATTTTTAACAAATCATAAATTGTTTTTTCAAAATAATATTAATTATTAAAAATAATAAACTTTATTGAAAAATTCTTAAATTTTTTCTATATCTTTATGAAATGATATAATATATTTTTTAAATATAAAATTGAATTTTTAATGTAATAATTACTTTAATGTAATCAACAATTAAAAAAGTCAATAAATGTTAATTTAAAAATATGAATATATGCATGATAATTAATTTTTGAATTTGTAAATTCATATTATATATAAGCAAGTTTACTAAATATTTTAAATCATATATATATCTTATATATGCATATATGCTATTACGAGAAAGAAATATACACTAATATATATATATATATATATATATATATGAATTTATTAATAAATATAATAAAACAATTATTAATGAGAAAATTGATTTTTTTTACAGTAAACAACATTTTTCTATCCACGTTGAAGCAATGACTTCCCCTCCTTTTACTGTTCTTGATTCGTCAGATTGCAAGTCCGGAATCACCGATCTCTAACAATTTAATGCGCCTCTAATCTATGTTGAAGCAATGACTTCCCTTCCCTTTACTGTTCTTGATTCATCAAATTGCAAGTTCAGAATCAGACTCCTAACTATTGAATAGTATTATTTTAATTTGAAATATATTTAAGAATTTTGGAGAAGAATGAGAAATATGTTTTTACCAGCAATGTAGAAGGTAATGTCAGCCAAAAAGGTTAGTAATTGTTTATATATGTTTATATATAGGTTTGTATTAGAGAGAAACGAGGAAAACCTTTTTACCCATTTTTTTACTTTATCTCAACCCATTCTCCAAATTAATTCCCTATGTTTTAGCCCCCTAGACCTTCCCAAAACCAAAATTTTATAGCCGTAATGGTAGGCCTTAAAGTCATCTATGCCCAAGCCAAAATACAATGCAATTAAATCTAATTTAATCGCTTGTCGATATTGTATTGTTGAGTCACAAGTTTTATGAAGATTTTGATTTCTGACAAATAACTAAAGGCGATCGACAAAACAAGGTCATTATGGCTATAAAGAGCTACATATGGTACTCTAGATTGTAGATTGATTATTTGATATTATATTAGTGATAAACTTGTTAAAATCTATCCTCAAATAATCATGCATTTTCAAGAAAATTAATATGTATACGATTAGAATGTAGTTGCACATTCAGTGTGCAACTTTACAGGGACCGGTCGACCGGTCACAATATAGGCGGTCGACCGTTCCTGCATAATTTGCACACTGAACGTGCACACATGCACATAACGTATATATATTTAAATTCCTGTCTATTGGTCACTTTTTAACCTGTCGACCGTTTTTAAACAGAAAGCAATTTTTCCAAAAGACACTTCTCTTCTCCAAAGGTTGCATCTCTTACCTTTCACCAAAGATCATATCTCTTAATGGCAACTGCTCACAAAGAGTTACAATCATTCTTATCTATATAAACTCATCTAATTCGTTGATTAACACAACATTATTATATATGCTTTTTAATCTAATCTCTGAACTTACTTTCTACATACTCTTGCATTCTAAAAGCTCTCGATTATTTATTGAATCATTGAAACTATTTCATATCTTTTGATTCAATAAGTAATATACTTTCCTTAATCTTTTCAAAACATCATTCGCATACTTTGAGGATAAGATTATAGGAAGGGTGTACTACTAGTGACAAATCCATGTTTTCAAGAACACAAGTTGTCAACAACAATTGTATTTGTTCTTGTTTTGAAGTCCTCTGTGTTGTAAGAGGCAAGTGTTGAAGTCCTCAGTGTATTAGAGGCGTGAAATCCCGTTCGGTTGTTCGGGTGTTGTAAACCTGTTCCTCCGGGTGAAGCGAGGTAGTTAATAGTGAAAATCCAGATAGAAGTCTGGGACTGGACGTAGGACGGTGCTTCGAACCAGTATAAAAATCTCTGGTGTGATTTTTCTATTTCTTTATTTACTATGCTATTATCATCTATTTCCGCATTTATATTGTAGTCCATATTACACGATCCGTGTGTACTATATTAGCACATATAATTGTATACACACCGCACTTTCATTTGGTATCAGAGCCCGGTCATCATATAACCGTAACACAGTTATGTGATATATTATAGTAATATGGCAAATAACGTAAGTACTAGCACTCAAAACACCACTTACACGGAGGGTCAATCGACACAAAGACCTCCATTTTTCGATGGTCTTAACTATAGTTATTGGGCAACACGTATGTCATTCTTTATGCAATCAAATAGCTATGATGCTTGGAATGCCACTCAAAGAGAAATAGTGAATCCAACAACTGATTATTCAGAATGGACTGCAGCTGAGAAAACGACAGCAGCCGTAAATGCAAGAGCAATAAATATGTTGTTCTGTGCATTAGACCAAAATGAATATAACCGTGTTAGTATCTGCACTACTGCATATCAAATTTGGCAAACACTAAAAATCACTCATGAAGGTACTAACAAGGTTAAACAAGCCAAAATAGCCATGCTGAAAAGTCAATTTCAAAATTTCAAAATGAAACCAAATGAGACAATAAATGACATGTATTCACGGTTTCAAACTATTCACCATGCACTTATTGGCTTAGGACAAAAGTATTCTGATTTCGATGTTGTTTCAACAGTCCTACATTCTCTGACTAGTGAATGAGAAGGAAAGTATTAGCAATTGAAGAAGCTAATGACCTTTCCGTCATGAAGCCAGATGAATTGATAGGAAATTTAATGTCCTATGAAGCAAATTTGCAGGCTAGAAAGGAACAGAAAGAAGAAAAGAAAAATGTAGCATTTCATGTTGAGAAAGATGAAAATGAATCAGATTCTGAAGACGAAGATTTGGCATTCATTGCGAAAGGATTTAAAAAATTCCTAAAATATCGAAAAGCCAGTCGTTACAATAAAAGGAAACCTGGATCAAACAAACCATCTTCATCTGCTATAGAATGTTTCAACTGCCACAAAAAGGGACACATGAAGAAAGATTGTCCAGAACAAAAGAAGAAGTCAGAAAATGACAAATTCAAATATAAGAAGGACAAATCTAAGAAACGAGCTTTCTCAGTAACATGGGATGATTCAGAGTCATCTTCATCAGAAAGTGAAAGTGATTCAGAGAATGAACAAGCTAATGTTTGTTTTATGGCAACAGAAGATGAGGTACAAGTTCCTACATTTGATGAATTACTTGATATTAATGCTGAATTAATAGTCAAATATAAAGACATAAAACGTCAATTAAAAGTAGTCAAAGCAGATTTAAGTAGAGCAGAGTTTGAACGAGATATGTTAAAAGATAAGAAGAAAATATTAGAAGAGGAACTTGAAAATATTCAAGAATCATCATCTAATGTTGACTCTCAAATATCTCTTTTGAGTCAAGAAATAGAAGCTCAAAAAGAGAAAAATAATGCTCTCACTACTGAAAATCATGAGCTTAAAGCAAAAGTCAAAATTCTAGACCTAGAAAAAGCTAGCTTACAAACAAAGTTTGATGACATTACTCAAAATGTTTCTAACTTTAACAAAGGTCGAGAAAATTTGACAAAAATAATTGAAAGTTCACAATCTATTTCAGACAAACAATGATTGGGATATAACAAACAAGAAACCAAGAAACATCTTGGAAATAAACGGAAGAAGAAAGTACAAAAAACTGAAGCTAAGAAAAATCTTAGTTTATTATATTCCAAACCAAAACCAGTTGTGAAATTTCAAAAGGAAAATGTCAAGACTATCAAAATATGGGTTCCTAAAACAAATAACAATTTGATTAGGAACAAATACATTCAGCAATTCATGAATACTGTGCATTTTAATAAAAATTATATATATAAAGGGGATACCAGACCCATATGGGTTTGGACTCCTAAGACCTAACTCTTAGGACCCTATAAAAAGTGGGTACCATGGACTTAATTCTATTTTTTGCAAGTCCCACTTAAGAAAAGAGGAAAGTGGATATTGGATAGTGGTTGCTCAAAGCACATGACAGGAGACAAGAGTCTATTAACAAATATTACATATTCAGATGGTGGCTCCGTCACTTTTGGAGACAATTCAAAAGGCTATATCATCGGCAAAGGCGATGTGAGCAATTGCGGTACATCTAACTTACCTCTTATTACTAATGTCATGCTAGTTAGAAATTTAAAACACAATTTGCTTAGTATTAATCAGTTATGTGACAAGGGATTTATAATTTCATTTTCAAATAATAAGTGTAGTATTTTAGATAAAGACCATAATTTGGTTTTCGAAGGTTATAGAGACAGAAATATATATATTCTGAATATGAATATTAATCATAATTCAGATATGTGTCTTGTGGCTAATGACAATGATCCATGGCTATGGCACAAACGCTTCTGTCATATAAACTTCAGAACTATTGACAAGCTAGCCAAAAACAATCTAGTTAGAGGACTACCCAAAATGAGTTTTAAAGTTAACAACATTTGTGATGCATGTCAATTAGGAAAATTGACCAAATCATCTTTTAAATCCAAGAAAGTCATATCAACATTACAACCACTTGAGTTACTACACATGGATTTAGTTGGACCTACTAGGGTTCAATCAATAAATCACAGTCAATATGTGCTTGTAATTGTTGATGATTTCTCTCGTTATACATGGACAATTTTCTTAAAAAAAAAAGTGACACTTTCGATCATTTCAAATCTTTCGTCAAAAGAATTCAAAAATCAAAAGGGATTAAAGCTAAAAATATTAGAAGTGATCATGGCGGAGAGTTTGAAAATATTGAATTTGAACATTTTTGTACAAAGAAAGGTATATATCATAATTTTTCGTTTCCCAGAACTCCACAACAGAACAGTTGTAGAACGGAAGAACCGAACTTTACAAGAATGTGCAAGAACATTATTGAATGGAACCACCTTACCAAAACATTTTTGGGCGGAAGCTGTGGCAACTGCCTGTTATGTTTTAAATCGTGTATCCATAAGACCTCTTACCAAGAATACTCCTTATGAATTATTTAACAAAAGGAAGCCTAAAATCTCATACTTCAAAGTTTTTGGTTCCAAGTGCTTTATTTTAAATACGAAAGACCAGCTTGGCAAATTCGATCCAAAAGCCGATGAAGGAATATTTGTCGGTTATTCGGAACGAAGTAAGGCCTATCGGATATTTAATAAACAAACCAAAACTATTGAAGAATCACTTCATGTCTCTTTTGATGAAATCTATCAGCACCCTCACACTATATCAGATGATGACGAATCAATAGTCACTGACAATCAAATCATCACAAATATTGATTCTGACTCAGAAATAATTATTGAGAATATTCCTCAAACATGTGAGTTACAATCACCACCAAGAATATTAAGAGACCATCCGGCTCAAAATATAATCGGTGAAATAACATCACATGTCAGAACAAGAAGTCAACTCAATCAAATGGGTCATGTCGCTTTTCTCTCAAATATCGAACCTAAGAATCCAAAAGAAGCTGCTACAGATGATTACTGGATCATTGCCATGCAGGAAGAACTAAATCAGTTTGAGCGCAATGACGTTTGGGAACTTGTTCCACGACCAACTGATCAGTCAGTAATTGGTACTAAATGGGTCTATAAAAATAAGGCCGACGAACAAGGAAATATCACCAAAAATAAAGCAAGATTAGTAGCACAAGGATATAATCAGGAAGAAGGTATCGATTATGAAGAAACTTTTGCACCAGTTGCTCGACTAGAAGCTATTAGAATCCTATTATCTTTTGCTTGTCACCATAATTTCAAACTTTATCAGATGGATGTCAAAAGTGCTTTTCTCAATGGATTTATCAAAGAGAATGTCTATGTCGAACAACCTCCTTTGTTCGTACATGAAAAATATCCTGACCATGTGTTCAAACTTAAGAAAGCTTTGTATGGTTTAAAACAAGCACCTCGTGCTTGGTATGAACGACTACGTAGCTATCTTATTAACTCAGGATTTCAAATAGGCAAAGTCGATCAAACTTTGTTTATTAAACATTCTCGAAAAGATATTCTAGTTATCCAGATATATGTAGACGATATCATCTTTGGTTCAACAAACGATAAACTTTGCAAAGAATTTGCAAGTATTATGACCAAAGAATTCGAAATGTCTCATATGGGAGAACTATCTTATTTTCTTGGACTTCAAATAAAGCAACTTTCAAATGGTATTTTTATCAATCAAGAAAAATACTGTGAAAACCTTATCAAACGCTTCGGATTAGAAAATACATCTGGTAAACCAACTCCTATGAGTACAACTACACATCTTGAAAAAGATGTAAGTGGTAAGAATGTTGACCAGAAATTATATCGAAGCATGATTGGTTCTCTTCTTTATCTTACAGCTAGTCGTCCGGATATAATAATGAGTGTTTGTTTATGTGCTCGTTTTCAAGCCGATCCAAAGGAATCACATCTACGAGCAGTGAAACGTATAATTCGTTATCTTAATAATACCAAAGATTTCGGTCTTTTTTATCCAAAAGAATGTCCATTTGAATTAGTATCATATAGTGATGCTGATTTCGGTGGCTCACGAACGGATAGAAAAAGTACAAGTGGTACGTGCCATTTTATTGGAAAATCACTTGTCTCCTGGTTCAGTAAGAAACAGAATTGTGTTTCACTATCAACATGTGAAGCTGAATATATATCAGCAGCTCTCGCTTGTACTCAAGTACTATATATGCAACAAACACTTCAAGATTTTGATATTCATTTATCAAATTCTATTATATACTGTGATAACACCAGTGCTATAAATCTCTCTAAAAATCCAGTAAATCACTCTAGAACCAAACACATTGATATCCGTCATCATTTCCTTCGAGATAATATTGACAAAGGAAATATATGTCTTGAATATGTCCATACTGACAATCAATTAGCGGACATTTTTACTAAGCCTCTGCTCGAATCTAATTTTATTAGATTACGAAGAGAGCTTGTTTAATTTCAAGGAAAAATCTTGACTAAGTAATTTCTAAAGAACGTCTTCTTTTTAGTTATTCTTTAACCATAACTTTTGCATAAACTTTTTTTTTATTATTACATTAAATATAAGCCACTGCTTGATTTAATGGTTAATTCTCTTTACTCATTTTTTTTCATTCTTTTCTTTTAGTGATCGTCCTTTCCTTTCTTAATTTATAATTTCAGTTTTAAAAGGAAAGCTATTTTTAGAGTTAAAATAAAAATTTCTGCTTATGTTTTCTTGGTTAAAATTTTCCATTAACTTACATCCATAGGTTTATACATAAGAAACTTGTATATAAGCTTGCAAAAAATTACATATTTTGTTCATTTTTTTTATCTAACCATAATATTCTATACAACATTCCCTATGGCTCACATTTGTGATAAATGTGCTCAAGAATCATACATTTCTATTACGAGTTCTGAGTCGGAGGAATATTATTCTCCTACTACACCAAAACAAAAACCAAGTTGTCATCATCAATGCTCTTGTATGTCTGATAAAACTCCAAATTCAAAACGAGTGAAGATGACACTGTTCTATTCTCCTCGTACCAAAGCGCAAATCGATGAAATACACCACTACCAGAAACATCAGATAGACCTTCAGAGACAGCTCCATTATGGGCAAAGTCAACTTTATCACGAGCAACAACGGACATCGGCACGATTATCCGTTTTAGAAAAGTTGGCAACATTTTTCTGCGGTTCCAACAAGCATGACGTGCATGAACCAATGCCGTCTAGGCCATCAATATCTAAAAGTCCTAACTCGTGGGATCGGAACTATGAGAAGAATGAAGGAGCTCAGAAACAATGGAGTCCATGGTCAAAACGTATTGAAGGAAACAACGATAATTCTAATGACGAACCTTCTCATTAGATTTATATATAGTTATTATATCTTTATCTATCACTTGTGTAATAACGGTTATATTTTGTATTAAGAATGAAATATAATATATATAGGTTGATATATGATAAAAACTTGCAAAATAACATATTATTCTCAGCAGACCAGAACCGGTCGACCGCCCCATATATAGCCGGTCGACCGTTTGCTCCCTGGTTGAAAACGGTCGACCGGTCATATTTCATAGGTCGACCGGTTGACGTATTTTCAGTTTTTATATATACCTATGCATCATTTTTCCTTCTACCCTCTTTCTCTTTTGACTCAAGCTGTTCTTTTTCCCAAAATCACAAACCCTAGTTTCCTATTTTCAATTCCCAAATCTCAAATCTTCCAACAATGGCTCCTCCTCAAAAGAAATCTAAGAAAGGAACAACCTCTGAAACTTCATCTCTAAGCATCTCCGCCAAAAAGTGGCTTCAAAGTCCAATTGCTGTAACAAGATGGAATCAGATGACAAATTACAAGTTTCATCCAGGCTCTTTCATCAAATTTGATGATTTCACGGCTTATGGAGTTCGGAGGTTAGCCAACAATGCCAACATTACTCCATTGATAGATTTTTCAGAAAATAATGTGGAGATAATTCATTTGATGATCAAATTGTTTTACGCCAACATGAATCTCGATGAATATCAACCTGATAATCCAAACGGAGTCATCTGGTCTGTGGTCTGTGGTAAGCAAATTTTTCTTACTCATGCTAGAATTGCCTCTATACTTGGTATACCAAATCGAGGCGATGAGTTTTCATCTACCTTCTGCGAAGTCTTCACTCGAAATAGTACTAGTCATCAGTTTATAGAAGACAATAGTGATGGCACAAAGTCTATTGGACTTCGACCGACAGCCAGACTACTTCATCGTGTTTTGATGCATTCTCTTTTTCCTAGACTTGGAAATTATGATGCAGTATATAAAGAAAACTTCAAAGCACTCTATGCTATTTATGGTGAAATCCAAATCAATTGGGTACACATGCTTTTTGATGAAATTCTCAAGGTAAATAACTCTACACGGCCTCATTTCTTCTACAATGAATATATCATGCGACTTTTGTTAGCTTGTGGGGTAAATCCTCCTGATTCTGCAACCTCAAAACCAAAATGCATTGATTCAATAACCATCAAACGAATGAAGCTTCCTCCACCTTATCTTCAGATTATGTCTTTTGAAGAATGGCAACAAAGAGGACCAAGAAAACAAAGAGCAACTTCCTCTCGTCCTCGTTCCGATGAAGTGAAACTATTAAAATCAAAATCATCAACAAAAGAATCACTTGAAACAATTGCGCGTAACCAATTTTTGCTTGAATCACGTCTCAAGCGAATGGACTCTAAAATTGATAAGCGCTTCAATAAGGTCAAGTCATTCTTTGGTATGCTATGGGATGCTATATCATGTTCCACATCCACCTCTGTTCAAGCACAAGACCCAGGAAAACGTCCTGCTGCTCCTGTTTTCACCTGGACATCATCTGACGAGTCTACTGGTATGAGTGGTCATGGACATGGAGAATCATCTTGAGGGAACAATGATGAGGAAGAAGAAGAAGATGATGATGATGACGACGACGACGATGATGATGAAGAGGAGATACGATCTGCTTCATCTTAGATTCTATTATGGTTTAGCACTTTAAAAACATTCATCGACACTTGTACTAAATAGTGTCCTTATTCTTATTTTTCGTTTGACATTATGATCTGTAGAATACTCTGTTATGTTTTGGCTGTTTTAATGATTTATTTTGCTATGCATATCATATTCCTTCTACTATTCTAGTGTCTGTTACTCCTTTTTGTCGATGACAAAGGGGGAGAAAGGGCTAACAATTGTTTGCAGGAACGTACATATATAAGAATTCAAAGAGACAGATCACATATTCAGGGGGAGATTCAGATTTGCAGATATATATTGTCATCAATCAAAAAGGGGGAGAATGTTGAGTCACAAGTTTTATGAAGGTTTTGATTTCTGACAAATAACTAAAGGCGATCGACAAAACAAGGTCATTATGGCTATAAAGAGCTACATATGGTACTCTAGATTGTAGATTGATTATTTGATATTATATTAGTGATAAACTTGTTAAAATCTATCCTAAAATAATCATGCATTTTCAAGAAAATTAATATATATACGATTAGAATGTAGTTGCACATTCAGTGTGCAACTTTACAGGGACCGGTCGACCGGTCACAATATAGGCGGTCGACCGTTCCTGCATAATTTGCACACTGGACGTGCACACATGCACATAACGTATATATATTTAAATTCCTGTCTATTGGTCACTTTTTAACCTGTCGACCGTTTTTAAACAGAAAGCAATTTTTCCAAAAGACACTTCTCTTCTCCAAAGGTTGCATCTCTTACCTTTCACCAAAGATCATATCTCTTAATGGCAACTGCTCACAAAGAGTTACAATCATTCTTATCTATATAAACTCATCTAATTCGTTGATTAACACAACATTATTATATATGCTTTTTAATCTAATCTCTGAACTTACTTTCTACATACTCCTGCATTCTAAAAGCTCTCGATTATTTATTGAATCATTGGAACTATTTCATATCTTTTGATTCAATAAGTAATATACTTTCCTTAATCTTTTCAAAACATCATTCGCATACTTTGAGGATAAGATTATAGGAAGGGTGTACTACTAGTGACAAATCCGTGTTTTCAAGAACACAAGTTGTCAACAACAATTGTATTTGTTCTTGTGTTGAAGTCCTCTGTGTTGTAAGAGGCAAGTGTTGAAGTCCTCAGTGTATTAGAGGCGTGAAATCCTGTTCGGTTGTTCGGGTGTTGTAAACCTGTTCCTCCGGGTGAAGCGAGGTAGTTAATAGTGAAAATCCAGATAGAAGTCTGGGACTGGACGTAGGACGGTGCTCCGAACCAGTATAAAAATCTCTGGTGTGATTTTTCTATTTCTTTATTTACTATGCTATTATCATCTATTTCCGCATTTATATTGTAGTCCATATTACACGATCCGTGTGTACTATATTAGCACATATAATTGTATACACACCGCACTTTCATGTATATCGATTCATATATTTATAACTGCTATAAATGTATATGACATTGTTTATTTCTCAAATGATATTCAAATTTTATAATTAATATTTCATAAACATTAATTAATTTAACTAATTTATAACGATTATAAACTAATTAAATCATTCAGTCTTAAGGGAATTCATCATTTCGGCTGTGTAACTTTTAGGTGTAAATTTGGTCAGCGATTAACATCGAACTATTCTAATGTTAACGTTCACATGTCACTTAGCAGGTGGTATGACATTATGGCCAAATTTATCGCTTACTCATTTTCGGTAAAATCCAATTTTAGTTTAATACGCGTTACCCGATTGTGGCATTTGTTTACACCAATTCTCTTCGTTAAAACTATATCACTTTGGACTAATGGAATTTGGTAATGGTCAAAATTCCAACATCCACATTCAACTTTATAGTCTAAAACAAAGTCCTTGGTTGAATAATAACAATTATTATTAACCGAAATGCTCTGGCCAAAGACTTTGACTTTGAGTTGACTGTGATACTAACCGCATATAACTGAGAAGGTAAATCCTCTCTTGAAAAGTGCTTTATTCCAATACTTCCACTCAACCTAACTATAGTCACTCTATGGACGCCATGTCATGGTTTGGCCATAATCAAAGCAAAGCTTTCATATTGAAGATCCACAGTATTCTTAGGTCGAGAGAATTATGTAAATTAGTCACATCGATATTTTCTGTTTGTCCTTAGTTATATTAACCAATGGAAAACTATCGAGTGAGTCATCCCATAGTTATCCAATAACTATTAGTACGTAACCCCTAGGTGCCCCCAGTAGTCATGAGTAATACACTACCCAACATTTGGAGAGCATTACGTACTTTATTCTCAACGGATACATTGATATCCAATCTCGATGCATCTTGACTAGGAATATTTAAAATGGTATATTTGTTTTGTTGTGATAAATTACTCACGGTTATAACACTTTGCAACTACTATCACAAAATATACATGGATTTTTCTATTAGATATACTTTTAATTTAGTTAATTAATTAATATAATCACATTATATCAAGTATATAACAGGAAGAAAATACCTTTTATTTCAAAAAAGATTGGTCAACTAGTTAGATATATGCAACAAATTACATAATTGTCCCATACCCCTAACTCTATCGATCTCCCACTTGCACTTGGGGTCAATTATGGAATCTAGTTCCAACTTCTCCAATCAGTTTTCTCATAACCAATCAGGTCAGTCCTCGGTGAATAGGTATGCTATTATGTTTAAATTATCCACTTTTTCTATTAACTCTCTCTCTCACACTTAAATTTCCTTTATCATGTCGAATGATTCGAAGTACGTCTTACTTCTAGTGAGCTTTAAGTTCTATCATGACCGATTTCATGACATTGTTATCTTATAAAAATATTATGGGGTTCTCAATATTTTGAGTCACCTTTGGCTCAATTATAAATTTGTGCATTTACATCTATATACATTGGTTTATTATAGTGCTATTCAAGTTAATGTTCTTGACATTTCGTTGAATCGACCACAATCATTTTTACTTTGAAACATTTTCAAATTAAAGATTTTAATTTGAGTTTTATCATTGACATGTTATACTCAATATCACTTATAAAAGTTTGTGTCCAAACATTGCATCATAACGAGTTCGTTGTTTCTATAAACAATTCTCTAGTAGTTCATAAATATGAGAGAACACCTCAAACAATCATTTAGTGATATCAATTTGGATTTTATATTTGCTCCATGTATTGAATATATAAACAAAACAAAATATCATACACAACATAACATGTATGATAATTCCTACAGCTAATGCATAAGGAATCCAACTTACATGTTCTTCTTTTAATAGGGTGCTCTTGTATATCGTTTTGGGACAATCCCCATATCTTTTATACTCACCCTAAAAGACATCATTTACAATCCAAAATTGAGTATTAAAACAACTAAAATTGGTTTTAATACAAGCATATTGTTAAAATCAACAATGTGTTGTTTACTTATAGTTTAGAAATGTCAATGCACCTTTTAACATTCTTTCGTATGAACACAGGCTTCCTCTGCACTTTGATTGAAAACTAGACTATTTGATATTTCTATCAAAATACATATTCAATCTTGATGCTTATAAAATGATATATTCGTATCATTTCTTGGATCATGTCCAAAGACTCAAAAACTCAATATCGCTCCCACTAACTTCGAGGCATTTTTGATTAATATGTGTAAACGGCTTACTCTAAATCATTATTTAGAATTTTCTGTTTCAATACATAAGTATTAAACACTAAGTCTTATCGAGCGATAATTTTGTGAGTAAACCTGATTTTACTTGAGCATGTTGAACACTGAATCTGTTATGCAAATTTCAACAATTGAATTTTGCGATATTATTCTTATCAACATTACTTATTTAATTCCAACCATGTTAGTCTTTCCAATAAAGACACAATCTCAGCCGATTGATCACATCTCTTTGGTTATGACTACTAAAATCATATTTTGATAGCGTACTTATAATTCTTTTAGATCTGCGCATCGTACCATATAGAATCAACAGTCTTAATGGTTTAACTGAACCACTTATGTATATTTTCGACATTAATAAGAAACTCATAGTTTCTCTTCAATGCACGAGAATACTTATTAGACATTTTAATGCTATGTTTTCATTTAGGTTAGTTAATTTAACTTCATCTCATATAACTGGTTCTGTTTATGGATCGGATTTAATTCCATTTAACTACCAAAAATTTCTCAAAGAAATTCCTTCACAATGAAGTTAATATATCTTGAAACATTAATTGTTTCTTAGTGGAAATAGAATATGGATTCATAAATGCTTTATGAACCTTTTTATTTATAAAATTGATTTTAGTTTACAATAATTATGTTCAAAACATAAATATGTCATTTGATGACGAACCTTTCCAATAAAAACTTTTTGGAGATTCATACAAGATCCTTTATGAAAATTATCACGTGCAATCTTTCGACTCACACAACCTGCCAACTCATTGGCCAAGGATATATTTGGATTTCTTACAAACCCTTATCTTGTATGATTTTGTAAACTGTTGTTTAGATGAAATAATATCAACCTTATATACTAATCTTAAGTACATGACCTTAAAGAAAGAATTTAACTCAACTTCGCTCATAATTAATCGTAAATTGTCGAACAATGTCTACTTACTCCTTATCAATGCATCGTTATGTATCACATGGAGGAGTGATTTCAAGATTGAATCTACATTCATTTTTAGATACATTTGAAACTCTTTCCAATATACTCACTTATTCGACCAAATCAAATTATTTTATTCTATTACATGTTATTTTATTTACTTTTCTTTTATATTCTATGATTTAATCATAGACTTATTACATGTGTATCTAATACACATGTTCATGTTGGTAAAATCATCGATGGATAAAACAAATTATGTGGAACCATTTTGGTATTAATAGACTTGTGATTGCATACATCAGTATTTATTAATTCAAAGAATTCATCAACTCTTATGATGCTCCCACTGAATGGGTGCATAGCCATTAATAATTTGAGATATAATTAACCTACATCATATTATTCATAATCATATAGTAAAATAATTTATCAAAACTACGGCTTAGTCTATAATTCCAAAACATCTGTAAATAATATTAACTACATACGTATTTTTGTCGCGTCACTTTTACTATGAAAACAAATTCCATAATATAGTTCTATTTCATAATGAATATTCATAATCCTCATATTAAATTTAATTATATCTAATTTTCAGTCAATACCAAAAAATAAACATTATTTCACAAATAATGTTCGATACATTTTACGAAAACAATTTTCATAATTTGATGCAATCATTAGGTGATATACGGCATGCTCCCACTATTTCTGCCATTAGTATAATAGCGTGCTAAATTTAGAGGTCCACCATTCGCTTAATATTGTTAATATCTTTTACTTATTTCATATGCTACAACTAGTTTACAGAAGAGAGTTCTTTGATCAAATATCTTGAACACAAAGAAATAAATGTTATAGAAAATAATTTTCTATATGAAAATACATTTCGTAATAAAAATAATATTTCATATTCCAATATTAAGTATCAGTTATTATTACAATTCTTGTTTCTAATGTTTCTCTATGAAGAAGAAGTGACTATTCATTCTCTTCATTCCAACTTTACCTTAAATTACATCTATTCTTATACGATTTTCTTTCAAATGGTTAAGCTATTCAAAAGAAAACCTTAATACAATAACATATTATACCTTTTACAAAAGCGCGTTCAATTATTCTTAACATTTAAGACATTAAATATGTTGCGCTTTATGTAAACCGATCAAGATGACATTTCAACGATCGAGTTCTTAGATGTATCTCGTAGTTCATGGTCTTGTGTTACATTATCACAATATAATCCCTTTGAAATCATTCAAGTTGAATACATGCTCTTAAAATAATGTTTATTGGCTTACTTTGAATGAACTAACTTTTTCGAAATATCATACCCTATAAACTATGACTGTTCATCATATAACATTTATATGGGAAAGTACATGGATCAAATATCCATAGTCTTGAATTGCATTTAGAGTTCAAAAAACTCATAAAATGCACTACAAGGTCTAAACCAAATAAACATATAAGCGACCAACTTACGAATATATTAAGTAGTTGAAAATGGGCACTTGTATGGGTATAGAAACATTATATGACATGCAATTAGAAATATTAGTAAGTATATATTATATTTCTATCTGTCAACTTTCAATTCAACTTGCTTATATATGTTAATTAACAAACGTTTTATCAATTATATTAAATGCACAAATTTATCATTGTAGATAATTATAACATTATATAGCATATGTTCTTACAATATTAGAAAGGTTAAATGTTACCATTTCATTTTTTTAATAAGGCTCCCACTAGTCTTTTAAATTTCTTCAAACCCTAAGATGAAACAATAGAAGTCTTACAACTTCACTAGTGGGAATTAGGACTCATTTGTTATGATATGCTGACCTTGAGTTTGCTCAACAAATCATAGCCCCACAAACGATGGAAAACTCCTTATCAATTGCATCATATACAACTCCTAACCCATTTTTCATTGTTCTAATCTCATTTCGTCCTTGAGTTTGGTCAACAAATCGAAAGAGATTATTCAGTCGTATATACCATATCGTGATGGCCTAAGTATAGTATATCTACCTTAAGTTTGCTCAATAAATACGTATAGTTATCTTGCCTCATCTGTTCAATATATTAATAATACTACACATAACATCCCTAGCTTGAGTTTGCTCAACAACTCATAAGTATGTAAGTAATTTATTAATATATATATGGTACAGGACTATATTATATTGAAGATTCATAATATGCAATATATATATATTGAGTGATATCGTATTATAGAATAATATATTTCTTAAGAAATACCCTAGCGATTCAAGTGTCAAACACATCAGAAATCACGATATTTGTATATTTGCAATGTATTTATTTCTCAAGTCTATTTGGGTTTCTTTAATGTTCCTCATTTAATTACACATATATCATATAAGTTTTATTGTTATATAACTTTTATGTTTCATATTACTTATATGATGATCATACGTATAATATATCATTAATTAGATTTTATCTAATTAATTATAATCAATTAACACTTTAATTAATTTCAAATTAGTATTCCAATATAACTTTAAAATTGGACATATCTACTATAACATTTATAGCGTATGCTATGACATTTATAGCGTAACACACATATATCATAAATATGTGTATTTTGTTTAATTAATTAACCTTTAATTAATTTATTCAATTAAACAATTTTTATTAAAATTTACTAATTTCAAAATTTATCTTGCATACATACGCGTATACTTATGTTATATTGAACATTTTAAAATAACATAACATATATCAACATATATAATACATGCATATATGCATTAATTAATTAACATATTTAATTTATTTATTTTATTAATCTTATTAATAAATTAAAAATTGAAATTATTATATACTTTCAAACATTTTGAATATATCATTATCATTTCAAACATTTTGAAAACTTATGTATTATTATAATTTTTATTATAAACATGTTTTATTTTAAATTTAACTATTAAATTAAAAAAATTTAACATTAATTTTCAAAACAATTTTGAAAATTAGTCCAAGGCCAACTTTGGGCTTTTTCTATTAGGAGCAATCTTTGACTCACTTCACATTTCGGGCTAGGCGGTAACGAGGTAGGACAGGGTACTTGATACTAATTTCAATCTTAGACATTACGTTTCTAAACACCGTACTAAGTGGGAAAGCTTAATTAGTTAGCCGTAATATGACTAATTTAGACCATATAGGCTATTGGGCTCTGATCCTGTTGTTGGAACTGAAACTGGACTAACCCGCAGCGGAAGTTATGGGTGAATTTCAAAAAATTTATCCTAATAGATTTTTTATTGGGCCATGAAGTCTAATTGAATTAGAACATTTCTATATTTAATTTAAATAAAATCATTTATTTATTTATATTCAAAAATATTAAAATATGAAATTAATTTTATTTGATTTAGTATATACATAAATGTACCATATACATATATGTGTGAGTGCATTTATAACATAATAATTCATGAAAGGTATAATATGCACATATGTAGATGTTGAGATTTACATCGCAACGGACATATTGGCTTGTTTTGTATGTCATGTATGTTGTTCAAGTATGTGCATGTATATGTGTTACAATACACAAACACTTATGTATATTTAAGTATATTATATATAATATATGAACAAAAAACATAAAAACACACACACACACACATATATATAATATGAACAAAACACACACACACACACATATATATAGAAAGAGAGAGAACAATTATTAAAAATTATTTATAATTCAAAATTAACTTAGTTTTGCAAACATAATAATTTTAGTATTTTAATTTGTATATATTATGAATAAAATAATGTTTTCATCCATAAATAATTAATTTAACATAATATATTAATGAAAATTTAAATTTTATAATTTTTGAAAATCTAGGATCATAAAATAGAGCTTAGGAAAAATCTAGAAATTTTTCAAAGTTAAAATATTATTTTTAAAAATAAATACATTGATTTCGGCAATAATTATTTAATATAAAATGATATATTAGTAAAAATTCAAATTTTAAATTTTAATTTTTTTATGATCATGAATAAAAGGTTACGAAAATTTTTGAAATTTTTTTCAAATAAATTATTATTTTTAATAAATCATAAAAAAATTCGAAATAATATTAATTATTAAAAATAATAAAATTTATTGAAAAATTCATAAAATTTTTCTATATTTTTTAAAAATGATATATATTTAAAAATATATAAAATTGAATTTTTAACGTAATAATTTTTTTATATATAATAAACAATTCAAAAAATCGATAAATGTTAATTTAAAAATATGAATATATGTATGATAATTAATTTTTGAATTTGTAAATTCATAATATATAAATAAGTGTACTAAATTTTTTAATATATATATATCTTATATATGCATATATGCTATTATGAGAAAGAAATATGCACCAATACACACACACACACACACACACACACGCACACACACACACAAACACACACGAATTTATTAATAAATATTTATAAAACCATTATTAATGACAAAAATTTATTTTTTATAGTAAACAACATTTGTTTGTACATAAATCAAATAGTATAATAAACAGATTATGCACATAACCAAACTGATTTGTGACAACCACATCTACTTACAAAATTTCACCTAACTGAACATAAAGTAGTAATATATTTAAATAGATATGAAATTTCTCATTATAGGATCATAGAATATATTAATTACTGTAATGTGAATTAAAATTACCAATTTAATGATGCCTTTGAATCCACGTGGAAGCAATGACTTCTCTTCCTTTTACTGTTCTTGATTCGTCAGATTGCAAGTCCAGAATCACCGACCTCTAACAATTTAATGATGCCCTTGAATCCACGTTGAAGCAATGGCTTCCCTTCCTTTTACTGTTCTTAATTCGCCAGATTGCAAGTCCGGAATCACTGACCTCCAACTATCGAATAGTATTATTTTAGTTTGAAATATATTTAAGAATTTTGGAGTGGATTGAGAGCTATGTTTTAACTAGCAATGTAGAAGGTAATGGCGTCCAAAAAGGTTAGTAATTGTTTATAGAGATACACATGCACGCGAGGGTGCACACACACAGAGGGTTGTATTAGAGAGAAACGAGGAAAACCTTTTTACTCATTCTCACTTTATCTCTACCCATTATCTCCAAGTCAATTCCTTATGTGTAACAATCCGCATTTTGGGAAGGTTTAGGTCGACGATAAGCCACACACATCAAACTAAAACCATTTAAAAAGGAGGATTGTTATGGGGTAAATAAGAAAAAGCAGAGAAGGAAAGAAAAAAAAATGGAATCTCGCAGCGGAATGACAAAATATAATAATCAAACAAACAGTTTATAAAGCTGTTTACAAATAACATTGATTATACCTTTATAATACAGATCAGAGTTACATACAACAAGAATAAATAAATAAATGCAGCGGAACAACATGATGCAGTGGAATAAATATAATAAATAATCAACAGTACAAAATCTTCGTCTTCATCCTCTAGAAAAACAGTCTTCGATAAACTTAAAAGCTCAGGCTGACTCGAGCGAATTGAAAAGACAAAACACTCAAGTAAGAACTAAAAGATCTTATGTAAGTTAAATCAACAGTAAATAAATATGAGTGTAACAGCTTCATAGATGTTTATGGGGTTTGACATCCCCTATCCCGTGTCTAACGTGAGTGCAATGACTTAAGAGATGTTCGGGATTTCCATCTCCTAAGGTCCATTAAACTATCTACTATGTAGTTCAATATGCTATTATAATAGTGTCTACAGTAAATAAAGCATTAAAATAGCGTTAAGGCGCTACCCATATCCCCATTAATACATTTTATATATTTCCATAGTCTTTACAGTACTGTACGCTCCTCCATGAGATTTATCCAGAGGGCACTCCATAGGTATGGTACAAAAAAAATTTGTAGAAGGCGCGATAGGGCATGTGAACACGACACTTGAGACAATGCCAAGGTAGATATACCGATTGTGGATCCAGACTGGTGGTAGTGTATAACAGCTACTACCACCCACCTCGGAACACACTCCCATAATCAAAATCGAGGGGTGGCCATCAAATCATCATAGAGTCAAAATATGGTATCGAAGAAATGTGTCCGATCGAAAGAATGACCTCACTTGGCCCGGCATGGCTCTTGTTTTAGTCACATCTAAGCTGACTCATGGGAGTCGGGGTCACTTAAATACCTCATACAGTTCGCCAAACCATCCTACTTCATTTCTGAATTCTCTACCACGTGCACAGTTGTTAAAGTTGTTTTCAGTATTGGCAGAGAGTATGACAATATCCGATCCAAGTCTCTTTAACAACCAAATGCTTATTACACACCGAATGGTTCTTTTACATTTCCAAAACTTATTTATTACTTATATCAATATATCATATTCTCAAAACCATATCATTTTTGAAATCATATTTACTTTCGAAATTATATCACTATTGAAATAATATCACTTTCGAATTCATATTTCCAAAAATAGATTAAATCCTCATTTAAAATCATCGTACTCCACAAATATGTCGTTTAAATCCCTACCAATGTTATAACATCATTTAGTCGTATTCTACTTAAAAATCAAGGATTTAAATGTAAAACTTCCACTTTACAAAACCTGAAATTCAAAAAATAGTTTAGGTAGTTTAAAATAGTTTATGATAATTTAAAATAGATTAAAACTGATTGATATAGTTTAAAATAGATTAAAACGAATTAATATAGTTTAAATAGATTAAAATAGATTAATATAATTTAAAATAGATTAAAATAGTTTAATATAGTTTAAAATAGATTAAAATAGATTAAAATAGATTAATACAATTTAAAATAGATTAAAATGATTTAATATAGTTTAAAAAGATTAAAATAGATTAAATAGATTTTATATAGATTTAAATGTATTAAAATATTTTAAAAAAACTTAAAATAGATTAAAATACTTTAGAATTTCGATTTAAACCAATTTCTAATTCCAACCTTCGAACTTGGATTTTCAAAGTAATTCAATTTATGTAAATCAATTTCCTTCAAAATATCATTTAATCCAATTCAAGCTTTAAGGGTTTTAAAATCATATAATTTAACAAATCCGATGTCCTTTTATAAATTTCTACCCTATGATCAAGTGATACAGATATTTATCATTTCAATCCGCAAAAATTTAATTTTACAGGCATATATTATTTCAACCCATAATCCCAAATTCCAAATCAATGAAAATTGCGTGGGTTTATCATTTCAACTCGTAACGATTTTCTCTTATTCTGTATGATCGTTCGAGTATGTATCATTTCAACACACAGGGATTTTCTAACAATAACTAAGAGAATTTTCAGTGTTATAACAATATAAATATAACATCAAATCATACAATATCAACAATTAAACATACATCACAATCATCACCCAAATCAACCAATAAATATCAACAGATAACTGATTATCATTTACAGGTATTAAATTGATAGTTAAATTCAATATTAAATTAAACGATGATTAAATGCAAAATTTAACTAGAATGACAATCTAAATATACCAAATATCAACCAATCAATTTCAAATCATATCGTAAATTCAATTTAACTAACATAAGATAATTTATCAACTGCGAGTGGGTTAAGACGTCCACCTTTGATTTTACCCCATAAAAATCCAAACAGAAGCGCAAAAACTCAACAGTCTCCAAATTCAACTTAATCGATTTCATGTTATCCAGAACTTAAATATGAATCCAATAGAAGAAATCGTACATGAATCAAAGTTTATATGAAAAAGATATTTATGTTACAAGAAATATTATCAAAATAAAAATTAGCACACATAATTTTTTTTAATACTTACGTTTTTCTCAAGACGAGGCTTGAGGAAAAGATTGAAGAATAAATAAGATGAGGACAAGATATGTACGAAAAATTAAAAAACATATTTCATAAAAGAAAGCTTTTGGATTTGCAAGACTAAGAGCTTTTGAATATGAGGTGTCAGGAGAAATAAAAACGCAAATGAAGAAATAAGCTGCAGGTTATTTATAATTAGGAAATGATGGTGGAGGGACAAAAATAAATGTCACATTTTATTTTGAAAGCTCCAGGCATTAATAATGCATAAGGAAATGTACATAGGAATGGAAAAGTTCGCAAACCAAAGGAAAGTTAAATTTTGTATACGTAAAAATGAGGTGGCGAGAATTAAATACAATCTAAAGTCTATGCTCAGGTATTAAATAGAAAGAGAAATGGACTAAATGAAAATTTTCAATTACATTAATTTTAGTTGATTAAGTTTCGTAATGGACTAAATGAAATGAGAAGTAGAATAATTATTTCCTCTCTAATAGTGATTTAAACATATTTATACATTATTGGATACAAACAGTAATTACACCTATTAATTTACAATTTAGTATTCTCTTTCTTATTAATTGAAAATTTTCAATTACATTAATTTCAGTTGATTAAGTTTCAAAATGGACTAAATGAATGTAATGAGAAGCAGAACGATTATTTCCTATCTAATAGCGATTTAAACATATTTATACATTACTGGATACAAACAGTAATTATATATTTCTTACTAAATAATAGTTTCTCGTATCTACAATCAATCTTTCAGCCACTAAGCATTTCAAATAAATAAACATATGTTTACTCCTTTACTATGCTAATTCATTTTTATTCTTTTATTTTGATTTACACTCCTACTATTAAATCAACCAATAGTTTATGAAATTATTGACATAGGTTTCTATCTTGTTATCCTCATTTTCTACAATTGACGCCTTTTCTTACATTAACCGCAATATTTAATTACATTTAATTCCAACTAATTATATTCTAATTCAAATAAATTGATTTAATTAGATTTCAATCTTTTTATTCAATCAAACATTACTGTATGGACATAGTTAACACTTATTTACATCTTATTGCATTAATATTCTACAATTATCATCTTTTAGTATATTAGTTGCAACATTTCAATTATATTGAATTTTTGTCGATTTTCACATTAATTATAATTTAAAATCCCAATAAATTCATTTATCTTAGTTTCGCTCTTTTTATTAATTAACTTATTGCCTTAAGAATATAATTGAAATTTCTGTACATTTTATTACCTTCACATTTTGCAGTTATCGTCTTAACCCATATTAACGTAATATTTAACTACATTTAATTGCAATTGATTTACAACTTAATTCATCATATTAAATAAATTGGTAACAAATAACACTTGTTTCCTTTTCTAAATTTAATCACATTTATAAGTTTGTTATCTATACAAAAATGTTACAACTACTAACTAAATAATTTTTTTATCCAATTTCAGTTTATTACATATTATTTCATCAATTAATATAACATTTCAAATTTATTTCCTTATTTTAAATTTATAACCAATTATTACTTACAATTATTACAATTACTTGAGATTACATTCAAATAGTCATCTATTACATTAATTTACATTATTAGACTTCATTCTAGTCAGTTTTCTCGTTCCTACATCATAAATTTTATTTTCTTCCAACATTAAATTGCAAAATCTTATTTAATTCAATATTTTAATTAACGGAAAAAATGCGGGTCGTTACACTTTCTCCCACTCAAAGCTTTTCATCCTCGAAAAGGGAAATGAAGGGATAAAGAATTAATATATCTTATTTGAAATATTAAATTTATAAACAATAATTTTACATAATTAAATAATTTAAATAAAATATATCAATTTAAGATAATTCCTTTTATAATCAAGTTAACATAAGTTTGGAAAAAATTTCAAATTTTTTTTCTAAGTCCAAAACTCATAGAAAATTTCGACAGAGTCTCCTTTATACGGAGAGGTCTAGAAGAAATAATAGTATCAATAATAACAATATATATCATATGTTTCAAATGAAATATCCCAAAGAAAGGGAAGACAATATAATATCGTTATACAACCGTAAGGCGGAAACGTACCTATTTGTCGGGCAAACAACGCTTATTTATGAAACAAAAAGCAGTAGCTATTGCTTTCATAAACTTGTATTTTACTTATATGATCCAAAGTGGTTATAATTAAGTAAAAGATAATATTTATGTTGTTTCAACTTATAACAACAAATCAGCACAATATAACAATAGAACTTGCAAACAAAACCATACAATCATCACATGCAAATCTAAGAAATCGAACATCCATCCATAGCAACAAAAACTAATGGTATGTCCGAGTTTAGAACTTTTAACATATAGAATGATAAATGAACTACTAAGTATACCATACACTCAATAGTCTTAGATAACTTAATAGATTATTTATACATTTTAACAATTTAAAGTACCACTTCCCAATGCCCCATAAGCCAAAACAAATAATGAATTCAATACATATTTTAAGTTTATTCTATTAATCTTTTTTCACATCATTTATTGTTTATTTATTCCTTTTTTTTTCCATACAATGATTTTTCTTTAATTCGTGTTCATTACTTACAAATTTTTTTATTCTCATTTATTCATAAAAGGCTTATTTCATTAATTTACATTCTTTACTTACATAAGTTATATCCATTTCAATTGTTTGAATCATAAATGAATTCATTATTGAAGTATTGTACACATTTTATTTCAATTTACTTCACATTTACTATTTAGTTTGATTTCCCTTTTTATATAAATATTCATTTGTGAACAACTCATACTTATAAAAGATTTTCACCTTTCACTTTTATTTCTTTCACCTATAGTACCCACTTTTACTATTTACTCTAATTATAATTAGCTTCAAACGTTACCTAAGTTTATAATCATCTACTTACAGTATTCCTCCTTTTTATTAAACTATAACTGCTAGCATTTTCAAATTATTAACTTAAGTTTATAACATTTTTATACACCTTAATTCTTCACTTATCTCAACTACTAATAAGGAAAATTCGTTGAACTAATTTACTCGGTATCTTTTTGAAATTCCAAAAATGCCCTTACTTTTCGTTTACATATTTACGTTCAAGCAAAATATCAACATATACAATAACACAAACAGCCCGTGTGCGAAACACAGGCCCATACTAGTAAGCATAATTCCAAAGAACACTTCATTTCCTAACTTTACTTGTATAATATTCTATAACATATTCTTATTAAACATTTCAACTTTTAATATTTGGTAAGTGTAAGTTATACATTATGTCTTTTAGAATATAATTGAATGTTACACAAGTTTCTCTTATTTATTTAAACTAATAAAATGTTTAATATTTACATTTCTCAATTTCCCATCCTTTGATTACATATCACAATTTCCCATCTCATATATATTTCATTAATTATTTAGCTTCTAATTTCTTATTTTCCTCATTTCAGAAGTTTCCAATTATTAATATAGTGAATATTTCATTCATTGCAATAACTGAAAGCTGTTAATTATTGAAAGTTCTAAGAACTAAATCCCGGATTCATTTCAGCCATTTAGAAAATAATATATATATTTATATCCTTAATAGATCAAATCATATTTAGGGATTCAAAATCAAGATTTATTTATCAAAACAAATGCGCAGTAAAACTACTACGACGTTCTTTCCATTTTAAAACATGAAAATGAATGTCGGTGATGCGTGCACTCATCACCGAATCTAGCGATAGAGGGGAGAGTACAGAACTTATTTCCTTTAAAAAATTCTTTTAAAACATTTATTTCTAATCATCTAGAAATATTTATATCATAAAATACTTCCAAAACCACTAATATTATATTCCAAAAATTTTCGAAAGATATTTTCAAAATCTCAGAACTTTAGTCCTCAACTTTCAATTTATATTTACTTTATTTGTAAATCCTAATTTTCAACCAATATTTATAAAATTTCTCTACCTAACAGACAGCATATTACATTTTTATATAGTTTATTAGTATATGCAAAATATAAAATAGGAAAAATTATTTCATTTACCTATATTTCAAAACAATATTGTGTCGGTCTATCCTATTAAGTGTTTAGAAATTCCTATCGATGTCATAGCGTTCTATGTACCGACCAAAATTTATAAATACTAAAAAAACAAACTAACACAATACAAAACCTTTTATAACACTAACAAATATGCTCTCTCACATATATACATTCAGTGACTCATTCTAGGGCATTACTACCCCATTCTACATCAGTCTGACCCCACAAAGCTAAGATTAACGCTAAACCAAAGCTCTGATAGCAAATGTAACGACCCGCTATTTTGGACGGTTTAGGTCGACGATAAGCCGCATACATCAAACTCAACCATTCAAAAAGGAGTATTGTTATGGGGTAAATAAGAAAAAGCAGAAAAAGAAAGAAAAAACAAGTATGGAATCTCGCAGTGGAATGACAAAAATATAATAATCAAATAAACAGTTCACGAAGCTGTTTACAAATAACATTGATTATACCTTTATAATACAGATCAGAGTTACACGCAACAAGAATAAATAAATAAATGCAGCGGAATAACATGATGCAGTGGAATAAATATAATAAATAATTAATAGTACAAAATCTTTATCTTCATCCTCCGAAAAAACAGTCTTCGATAATCTGAAAAGTTCTGGCCGACCCAAGCAAATTGAAAAGACAAGACACTCGAGTCAGAGCTAAAAGATCTTATGTAAGTCAAATCAACAGTAAATAAATATAGTGTAATAGTATCAGAGATGTTTATGGGTTTGACATCTCCTATCTAGTGTCTAAAGTGAGTGTAATAACATAAGAGTTGTTCAGGATTTTTATCTCCTAAGAATCCGTTAAGCTATCTACTATGTAGTATAATACACTATCATAATAGTTTCTATAGTAAAGTATTAAAATAGCGTTAAGGCGTTAATTATATCCCTCTTAACACATTTTATATATTTCCATAGTCTTTATAGTACTGTATGCTCATTCGTGAGGTTTACCCAGAGGGCACTCCATAGGTATAGTATAAAACAAAATCGTAGAAGACACGATAGGGCATGTGAACACGGCACTCGAGGCAATGCAAGGGTAGATATACTAGTTACGGATCCAGACTAGTGATAATGCATAACAGCTACTACCGCCCACCTCGGAACACACTCCCATAATCAAAATCAAGCGGTAACCACCAAATCGTCACAAAGTCAAAACACGGATCGAAGAAGTGTGTCCGATCGTAGGAATGACCTCACTTGGCCCAACGTGGCTCCTGTTTTAGTAACATCTAAGCTTACTCACGGGAGTCGGGTCACGTAAATACGTCATACAAAATCGTTTTCCAAACCGTCCTACTTCATTTCTGGAATCTCCACCACGTGCACAGTTGTTAAAGTGGTTCTCGGTATTGGCAGAGAGTATGACAATATCCGATCCCGGTCATGTTAATAACCAAACACTTATTTCACACTGGATGGTTCTTTTACATTTCCAAAACTGATTTATAATTTATATTAAAATATCATATTCTCTAAATCATATCATTTTCGAAATCATATTTACTTTCGAAATTATATCACATTTGAAATCATATCACTTTTGAATTCATATTTCCAAAAATAGATTAAATCCTCATTTAAAATCATCATATTCCTCAAATATGTCATTTAAATCCCTACTTATGTTATAACATCATTTGTAACAACCCGTAAATTTTAATGGTTTTATTTATATATTTTATTGAATTTTTGTGAAATTTAAAATAATAATATTTTTAAATATAATTTTTAAATTTGAAATACATCTATTTAAACACAACAAATGGTAAATTTTCATCTGATTATATGGAAGTTTATTTTCTTGTGTAATTCTATTCCAATTTAAATCAGCTAATATTTGATGATAATGAAATATTCCAAACCTAATTTTTTTTTATAGAAAATCTGTAAATCATCTTCTAAGTGAGACGTCATATTTCGCTTACTCAAATTTTGACTACTGCTGCTCCGTTTATCTTATTTTCGAAGGATTAACAACATTTACGATACCGATTATCGACTGTTGATAGGATGATCGCACCACTGATATTTATATACTGTTTTGATCGTCTCGTCCTGTTGATCTCCATAGTATATTCATTTATGGGTTTCAACGCTCGATGCGAGGAAAAAAATCGGTGTATCTATTGTCGTATCGTTACCCATTCAAAACTTTGGCTTTTTTGTTTCATGTGTCTTTATGTTCCACTGAGTAAACCAAATAGTCAATCGTTTTAATAATTTCTGAATTGAACAAATGTCCTTTCATTTCCATTGTGTAAACCAAGAGTCATCTGCTATTATGATTTCAGCTTTTGCCTTTCAGTATTCCCTGTTTGAATATAATTTGCGATGATTCATTTCCTTATTTTTCTCTCCTATTCTTCTTTATTGAGCATGTGGCAGCCTCACTCATCAAAACTCTACCTCCAACCCTGTTTACTCTCTTTCACTTCTATTTTTCTCTTTCTCTAGTGAAATTACAGTATATATACTACAAGATAAGTATATACAAAATACTACTCAAAAGTTTTCGCATGCCTTTTTTCCCCACTCATCACCTAGCATACCTTCCACCCATCAGACTCGCCAAACCCGAGTGTAAACCCCATCACTTCTTTCCACCGAGCTCTACCAGCAACCGAACCCATGCTCCCCTCCCCTCTAGCCACAGCCGAGAACCAACAGAACTGATCACCTATCGGCCCGCCCTTTGACTTCATTCGCAAGTTGCCAAACCATCCCAGCAACCGAAGCTTCAAATCCTAACCCACACCACCACGGTAGTGCTCCGCCTAGCTCAACCCACGCACTCAGGCCTCAGTCATAGCAGTGCCTGACCGTGCCCGTAGCCTTACACTCAACCATCTGTAGCTTAACGTGTATGTATGTATTATATATAATATATGTCATATTCTTATGAGTTGCCATCTTACGGGTTTTGTTTTATACACATCTTTTCCTTATCGTTTATAAATGTATAGTTATACGATAATAACTTTGTTTTCTTTTGCTGCGAAAAATAATAATAGAGATATACATTTTATTATAAAGAATATGTGTTTGGATACATATAAATCTATTAGTTAAACGAGTTTTGAACAAGTCAGTACATATATGTATAAAAGCCTTCTCCTTGTATATATATTCAATTCCTAGTTATAAATATATACGTATATATATTATATTTATATAAGGTCGCTGTTATACAAATGGTGTTAAAGTGTATAAATTTATATATGTTATATATATATATATATTATTTGTTTATGGCATATATGTTTTTCACTTCATATATATATACTTACAGTGATATATATGTTGTTCAAAGATTTTTACATATCAGTACATATATTTATTTTGTTTAGAGTTGTTATTTTATGTTGTGTACAATCTGCTGTCAGTTATATTATTTTACATAGATCGTATATAGCAGGTTGCGTGTGTATATATATTAGTTTATGTCATGCATATTGTCTAATTGGGTAAGTAAATGTATATTTTTATAAAGCAAGTTATAGTGAAAAAATATATAACAAGTATTGATTTCTAATCATATTATATATATTTATTCCATTCGAATATGTCATATAATATGATTGCAATATATGCATTTTATGGACTTATATTTATGCATTGTAAGGTAAGTTTATGATGGGTCAGTTTATATATAGTTGTCATTTTTAACATATCAGTATGCACGAATATGCATTTACTTCTAAAAATTATAGATAAATAAATTTAGTGTATATATATAAGGAAGTTGATATATATTAGCTTATATTTGTATTGTTGATTTCAAAGTATCTGTGTATATAAGTTTATAATAATATTGATTTGAAATATATATATATATATATATGTATATATTAACTATATGTTTGATTTTAATATATATGTTTTAATTTAAAACAATGATTTTGAAATACATATATACTTAATTTAATATGTGTTTGAATTTAGAATATTGTTTTAAATAAATAGTTATATATATGAGTTTACTTGTATCAATTTTCTTCATCGATTTAGTTCTGATTTGATTTCGTTAATTCCTTATCTATTAGCTTGTCCGTCGGATCCGTATCCATCTAGCTTTGGTTTGGAATTCGTGTTTGGATGAGTAACTCATCTCTAGCCTCGAAAGGTGAGCAATCACTCACGATTACATTCTTATATTCATTACAATTATTTTTAATTGAAACGATAATTGAAATATGGTGCTGTTAATTATTTACATTGCTATATATATGCTATCTGTTCACCTCTGACATCTGACACCATTATCTGTTATTTATATTTATGATATATGCCTGTTATATTATTATCATATCTGTTATCACTCTGCAAGTTCCCTGTTAGTATAGAATTCACTATGGGTTAAAATGAAACATACCTGAACAGATTTTAGAATAGGAGAAAATCCTTATAGGTTGAAATGATAAACCCAAGCGATTTTCATTGAATTGAATATGGGATTACGGGTTGAAATGATATATACCTGTATATATTTAAATTACGAATTGAAATGATAAATATCCGTATCACTTGACCATAGGATAGAAAATTATATACAGACACCGCTGGTCTATATATAAATATTTTAAAAAGGGTTTCTATAGTTTTGGAAAGAAATATATGGTTTAATAAATATTTATTTTTGATATTATATAAATATTATTTTATATATAGTTAAATTATTAAATTTATGCTATATATAATTTTTTAATATAAAATAAGTTTAATAATAAAGTTTGATTTTATTAAAATATAATATGGTTAAGTAATTATTTGAATTATATTTTAATATAGAGTTTATAATAATTTTAATAAATTAAGGCTGAGATGATGGATTTGAAATTGATTTGAAATTGTATTTAATTAAGAATTATATTTAATTTAAATCGATTTGGAACTTATTGAATTTGAGACTTTAGAGGATATGGTTTTATAACTTGATGTTGGTTTAAAGTGATTAATAAATATTTCAAGTTTGAGTTTTATTTAATTGATATTGAATTTATTAAGTAAATATTTCAAAACTAAATAACAGTAAATTGAATTAAGATATATATAAAATTATCACATTTAGTTTTGAAATTATAGAATACTTAAAGCTTTGAAATATATACCTTGAATTGGTTTATTTGTGGTTCAAATCTGTACTTAAAATCAATATAATTTTGAATGGTTATTTAGAAGCTAAAAGCTGGAATTAACGATTTGAGATTTGATTAAATTTGAATTTTGGAATTCGAGTTGATTTGGAATTAATTTGTGAAATTTGAGAAAATAATTTTATTATATATACTGTTTTAATATTTAAATCGATTAAGTAGGAAGTATTATGATTTCAAAGTATTATGTCTCGGAAGTGTATTAGTTTCAAGTGTTTAGTTTCGAAAGTGTTATAACTTTGAAAAATGCTATGATTTTGGTAAAAGGATATATTTGAAATGGAAATTATATCGTATCTGGTTTTGAAATGGAAATTATATCGTATGGATATGTTTTTGAAATGGCAATGATATTTTGATTTTGAAGTATAAACTATTTTGAAATGACCGCAGCGTTATAACAACGCTTGGTTGTTAAAGAGACCGGGATCGGAAGTTTTCATACTCTCTGCCAACTCCGAAAACCATTTTAACAACAGTGTACGCGGTGGAGATTCCAGAATGAAGTAGGATGGTAGCGATGTCCTATTAAGGTATATACGTGGACCCGACTCTCATGAGTTGGCATAAGGTGGCTAAAACATGAGCAATTGATGGGCTGATGAGGTAGCTCCTCTGATTGGACATACTCCTTCGATACCATTCTATTACTTTGTAATTGATTGGGTGTACCTTTTGATTTTTTGGGAGTGTGGCTCGGGGTGGGCGGTAGTGGCTGCTATGCATTACCATCATCCGTAAGTGTAATTGGTATCTACCATGGAATTTCCTAGTTGTGCCGTGTCACCTACCATAGCATGCTTTACTACGAGTTTGATTTGTGTCATACCTATGAAGTATTTATGCTAGCCTTCCGATCTGGAGGTACGATGGTACTGTATAGACTATTGGCACTATATATGTGCTAAGGTGGAAAATGTAAAGTCTTAATGCTATTTTTAAGTAAGTTTACTTTACTTTAGACATTATTATAATAGCGTATATTACTACGTAGTAGATAGTTTAACAGATCCTTAGAGGATAGTTATCCCAAACATCCTTTGAGTTGCTTGTATTTCAGTTGTTATTTCACTTGAGTTGGATTTATTGATATAAGAATGTTAATCCTGACTCGAGTGTTTTGCGTTTTGCTTTACGCTCGGGTTAGACTAAGTGTATCAGTATTCGAGACTCACCTTTGGAGTTGGATGTTCGCCTCAAGATCCAGCTATCTATCCAGCTTTCAGATATTCAGCTGATTCTAGTGATGTATTCTGATCTTGTATTTGACTATTGTATTCGAGACTTCTGTTGATCTTATTTGACTCTGTTATATATATATATATATATATATATATAATAGCTTCATGAACTACTATTCTCTTGTTTCTACTGCATTATTGTTATATTACTCTGTGTCTGTGATTCTGTGATTTTTTTTACTGTATATGTTGAGTTTTTCCGAATTATAAATTAACAATCTGGTATTTTGAGTTAATTCAAATCTACCATGTGTGGATGCGAATGGTTGAAAATATCTGGATGTTACATCATTTAATCGTATTCTACTTATAAATCAAGGATTTAAATGTAAAAATTTCACTTTACAAAATTTGAAAATTCAGAAAATAGTTTAGATAGTTTAGAAAAGTTTAAAAAATGGTTTAAGATAGTTTAAAGTTGATTAAAACAGATTAATATAGTTTAAAATACATTAAAACGGATTAATATAGTTTAGATAGATTAAAATAGATTAATATAATTTAAAATAGATTAAAATAGTTTAATAATGTTTAAAATAGATTAAAATAGATTAATATAACTTAAAATAGATTAAAATAGTTTAATATAGTTTAAAAATATTAAAATAGATTAAAGATTTAAAATAGATTAAAATGGGTTAAAATACTTCAAATAGACTTAAAATTGATTATAGTACTTTAGAATTTCGAATTTAAACCAATTTCCAATTTCCAATTCCAACCTTCAGACTACGATTTTCAAAGTAGTTCAATTTATATAAATCAATTTCCTTCAAAATATCATTTAATCCAATTCAAGATTTAAGGGTTTTTAAATCATTTAATTTAACCAATTCGGTGTCCATATATAATTTTCTATCCTATGGTCAAGTGATACAAATATTTATCATTTCAATCCGCAAAAATCTAAATTTACGAGTATATATTATTTTAACCCGCAATCCCAAATTCCAATTAATGAAAATTGCTTGGGTTTATCATTTCAACCCATAACAATTTTCCTCTATTCTATATGGTCATTTCGGTATGTATAATTTCGACCTATAGGGATTTTCTAACAATAACTAAAGGAATTTGCAGTGTTATAACCATATAAATATAACATCAAATCATCCAATATCTACAATTAAACATACATCACAATCATCACCAAAATCAACCAATAAACATCAATAGACAATTGATTATCATTTACAGGTATTAAATTGACAATTAAGTTCAATCATAAATTAAACGATGATTAAATGCAGTAAAAGTTAAATTCAACTAGAATGACAATTTAAATATACAACCAACCACTTCCAAATAAGATCGTAAATTCAATTTAACAAACATAAGATAATTTAGTAGTAACGAGTGGGTTAAAACACTCACCTTTGATTTTAGCCCATACAAATCCAAACAGATTTTCAAAAACTCAACAATCTTCAAATTCAAATCCAACTGAAGAAATCACGCGTGAATCAATATTTATATGCAAAAGATATTCATGTTATAAGAAATATTATAAAAATAAAAATTAGTACATATAATTTTTTTTAATACCTACGTTTTTCTCAAGGAGGCTCAAGGAAAGATTGAAGAACAACTGATGTAATGTCCTGCCTTTTCGCACGTTTTAAATCGACACACGTGCCAATTCAAACCGTACGGAAAGGCGGATTGTTATGGGGTAAATAAGAAAAACAAGAAAGAAGTAAAACAAAACATAATCTTACAGCAGAAGGATAAAATATAATAATCAAATATACAGTTTATAAAGTTGTTTTAAATTATTCGATTATACTTATACAACACATATCAGAGTTACACATACCATATAACCATGCAGCGGAACAATATGAGTGTAGTGGAATATAATAAATAATAATAATAGAAATCTCCATCTTCGTCCTCCAGAGCTAAAGTCTTCGATCCTGAAACGCTCGGAATGAGCCGAGTGAATTTGAAAAGACAAAAACACTCGAGTCAGAAATAAAAGATCTTATGTAAGTTAAATCAACAGAAATAAATATGAGTGCAGTAACTTAACAAATGCTCGGGATTTACATCTCCTGAGGATCCGTTAAACTATTTACTATGTAGTATATTTCGCTATTATAATAGTGTCTATAGTAAAATAAACATACTTTTAAATAGCGTTAAGGCTTTACATTTTCCACCTTAACACGTAATAGTCCCAGTAGTCCATCCAATATCATAGTCCCTCTTGATCGGGAAGCCACCAGAGGATACCACACGGGCTACGGGAGAAATCCAAACTCGTACAAGGCGGGATAGGGTAGGTGACACAGCACAACTAGGCAATGCCAGGGTAGATATACCAATTACGCTTCGGGGTCGGTGGTAACGTGTAGCGCGCAGCTACCGCCCACCTCGGACAAACTCCCCCAAATCAAAGAAATCAAAAGTGAAGGTGGCCACTGAATCAATCCAAAGTCAGAGTATAGTATCGAAGGGAAGTGTCCGATCAGAGGTGCTACCTCATTAACCCATCGATCGCTCCTATTTTAGCCACCTTATGCCTACTCACGGGAGTTGTGTCCACGTATTTACATTACAGGAAACGCCACCACCAACCTACTTCATTTTGGAATCTCCACCGCGTACACGGTTGTTAAAGGGGTTTTCGGAGTTGGCAGAGAGTATGACAACTTCCAATCCCGGTATCTTCAACAACCAAACGTTATTATAACACCGCGGTCTCTCTTTTTTAAAATATTTTATACTTTAAAACCATAATATAATTATCCATTTCAAAACCTATAAATACGATATCATTTCCATTTCCAAAACAACTCATTTTGATATTATTTTTATAAAATCCAAATCAATAATATCATTTTTATTTCAAATATATTTCTTTTCCAAAATCATACTGCTTTAAAATTTATAATATCTGAAAACCAAACATTTGAATTATAGCTTTCAAAACATAACATTTCGAAAATTCATAGCTCTAAAACCATAACTTCTAAAACTTGAATGGTTTGGATATTCAAACAGTATATAGAATAAAATAGTTTGAATTTAAAATTACTTTATGAAATAATTTCCGCGACTTCACAATTTTATTTATTTAAAATTTTAGGTCTAAACCCCATAAATTTAGATTCACTTTTAGTTTCAATAAAACACTTCGATTTCAATATATTCAAACTTTGAGTATTTAACAATTTCAAAACTAAGGTTGGGAATTTCTATTCAACAATTCATTGTCCTATTATTTAGTTTTGAAATGTTTACTTAATAGATCCACAACCATTTAAATAAAACTCAATACTAAATAATTCCTTCCAGTTATTTATATTAAAATTATTCATTTAATTTATCTTGAATAAAATCCAGATATAAATATCATACCTTTAAAATTTCAAGTTTAATAAGTTTTACATCAACTTATGGAGTTTAATTTTTAAATAAGATCAATTCCAAATAAATTTCTAATTTACCTTCCAATCTTAATTGGTTTAAATCATTAAAACTCTCTATATATACAATATCTTAAACCTGTACTTGACCATATAATATAAATTATCAAACTCCATTATTTAACTTATTTGTTTTATTTAACAGATTTATACATAGCTTAAATTCAACAATTTAACTATATATGTATATATAAAATAATATTTATATAATATCAAAATTTAATATTTATTAAACCGTATCCTATCCTAACCATAGACATCATTTCAAAAATAATTTTATATATATACCGCGGTACCCGTATATAATTTTCTATCCTATGGTCAAGTGATACGGATATTTATCATTTCAATCCGCAACTTAAAAATAAAAATGCGGTTATGTATCATTTCAAACCGCAATCCCGAGTGAAATGAAAATGCATAATAACTTGCAGTTTATACAATATAAATATAGCATCCATTCATCGACCATATCAATCATCAACATTTATCAATTTATCATCCAATTCAAACAATCACATCAATAAATAATAATTAATTACTGACAGTTAATTTTTTAATAATAAATTAAATAAATGTTTAACTATAGTTTATATGCAATAATAAATAAATATAACTAGCAGTTTATATGCAATAATAAATTTAACTAAAATTTTAATGGCAGTTTATATGCAAAAATGAATTAAATAACATGTAAATTATATGAATGCAATTTAACTGAGATAATGATGAAACATATGCCAAACAGCTATAAATAAATTTCTAAACACATCATAAATCAATTTAACAAACATAAGAAATTTTAGAAGTTGTTAGTGGGTTAAAACACTCACGTTTTGAATTTAAATTGAATTTAAATCCAATTTAAACCCAAAACTCAAACAGTCTCCAAATCCGTCCAAACCAGTGCCAAAATGTCCGAAAACCCAATACGAACCTAGCGGAGAAAACCACACGTGAATTGGATATCGTACGTAAAAGTTATATCGTTAAGAACATTTGAAATCAAAATAAAATAAAATAGAAAGAAATAAATAAAAAAAACATACGTGGGGCCACATCACCTTTCTTGCGGTACGCGATTTCCGGAACCAGGGTTTCGTTCGAAACCTCCTACAGGCCGCCAACGATGGTTCCCTTTTTTCGCCGCCACTGGCCATCGCAACCATCCTAACGCGTCGACGACCTCTCCAAGCCTCCGAGCCACCCCCCACCATCACCAACAACGATCGAACGTCCCCTTTTAACCCCAGCGCCACCGCCTAAAATCAACACAAATCGAATTAACGGCGACGATCAAACCGTTATCTCGGCAAACGACCAGCATGGATGAGCTACGCACGATCATCTCCCTCCATCTATGCCGTCAATTTGACGATCCATCATCGTTTATCATGCCGCGATGAACGGCCGAAAAAAAGGCGAAATTCCTGGTCAAACCACAACCCAAATCGAAAAACGAATTACACCATTGAATTCCGCTCGTCGAGGGCTTCAAGGTATATTTTTGAGATTTTTCTGAGGACTTTGAATTTTTGACTTTTGATTTTGAATTGAAATTGGATCTAGGGTTTGCATCCATTGAGGAAGAGGAGGAGCTGATGAAATTTACGCGTAGACGAATGAGAATAGGCGGAGGCTAGGGTTTAGCAGGGTATTTATAGATGAAGTTGAAATAGACAGATGGATCCGAATTATAAACGTGCTCAACGATAATTGGCCCAAAAAGCACGTTCTGACTCCGGAACGACATTGGGTGAACCCATATATCAAATTAGGTGTTTTAAAATATTTTAAGCGCAATGGAACATGTTTCACGTCCAAAATCCATCGTATGCAGAAGTTATGCTGAAATCAATATTTTCAAATTGATTTCAAACTGATTTCAATTTATCGATTTCAAGGCGTTTCGAGTCCGTACGATCAATCGACAAGTCCGATTGCTACGAAACTTGAAATCCTACAATAATTAACCATTACGGATCCGATGAACTTGTTTCATCGAAATCCGAGTCAGTGGCCAAAATGACTATTTTTATATTAATTAAATAAAAAAGTAAATAAAATCAATTTTACCAATTAAACTTTAATTATTTACAAATATTATCAGTTTGGATTACTTGGTAAATTTAGAATCCTTTAAACAAATTTCTTCATCAATTTAATTGAAAATTTCCAATTTACAATATTAAGTTTTAAATTTCAATTTATTCAGTAATTAAACTTAATTACCAATGAAATTTATTTATTTGGTTTTTAAATTCTTTTATTCACTCCACTAACGTAATATTTAACCCTTAATCCCAATTTGTTGCAATTACCAAATATTCCTAATTTAAATGCAATTAGACCTTTTATTAAATTTTAAAATTCAAATAATTTAATAAAGCTTTATTCCCGCTCCTTATAACTTAATAAATTTGTCAAATATGAATAACCTTAACAATACTTACAAATATTATCTTACTTACATTAATGTAGTATTAAATGTTGAATTTCATTTATTTACAATCAATTAAATTTATCATTAAATAAATAAATCTTTTAAATCTTTACGTTAACCAATAGTCATATGGAATTTACGTTATCTCCAATTTTTAATTACCATCAGTTAAAATCTTTCATTAGTTCCATAAATTTATATGCACTACATCATTTACTGCATTTATCGAATTCCAATTTCGCAATCACTTCCAATCCGTTAATTGGTATTGCATTGACATTTTAAACTTCTTAGCTTATACCAACACTATTATCATTAATTGAAAAATGGATTACCAATTTTGAATTCATTACTATTTATTATTATTGCTTAATGATTAATTCAATATTTGCATTGGTTTTGCTTATATTAAATTAATTACCCATATTAATTAAGGTTTCAAAACAATTAATACATTCCCTTAGTCCAAGCCCTTTTTACCAATTATTTCCCTTCAAATAAATTCATGTTTCTATTAATACTTACATTTACACTTTATCATTATTTTAATATACCCATTCTAACAATTCTTAACCCTTATCTTTACGTTTGACACACTTGTAATATTTAATTACATTTATTAAAATTCAATGTTGGCATTTATTCCTATTAATTAATTCAATATTTACGGCCACATATTTACAATTTCTTCAATTTTATACAGTTGCGATTCACTATTCAACAATTACTTTTATATAGTCCTTTCCTATTTTAAACCAAATATAACAAATTTCACTATTCATTATTATATTTATGAATTCCATTTTAGTTAATATTTTTATTAAAAATTCACAAATTCAACATTTCTATTGGTTTCTCATATTAAACTTATAACCAGGTATGCCAAATTTACATTATTTCGATTTATTGCCATATAAATAATAAATCGTTAACATTTAAGTACAATTGCTTCATCTAAGTTCTACATTTGCTTCAATATAAATTATAAGATTTTCATTTTCTTTCTTCACTAAATTACAAAAATCAATTTAAATTAAAAAATTAAATTGTCGAAATTTACGGGTCGTTACACTCTCCCACACTCAAAACTTTTTGTCCCCGAAAAGGAAAAGAAGGGAGAAGAAAGAATTGAATAAACAATACGTCTAATATTAACTTTCTAAACGAATAATTTACAAAATTTATTACTTTCAATAAAATATATCTATATTATAACCCTAAAATCTTTTTATACTTATATAAATAAAGTTTGGAAATCATCTTCAAAAATTTTCTAAGACCAAAATTTACGAATTTTTTGGCAGAGTCTCCTTTGTATGGAGAGGCTCGGGAGAAAATATAATATCAAATATAACAAAATATCACATATAATATCCAAAATATTATATCCCAACATGGGAAAATATATATAAAATAGCGCTATAAACTGTAATCCGAAAACGTACCTATTTGTCGTGCAATTAACGCTAAATTTTATGGAATCAAAAGCAGTAGCAATTGCTTCCATAACCTGCATTTCACTTATATAATCCAAAAGGGTTAACAATTATATAAAATGAAATATTTAAGTGGTTTCAATCACTAACAACAAATCAATACAACAACCATCAATCATTGCAACCACAACATACATTCATCACATAAAATCAACACAAATCAACCAATCATACATATCAAACACAAATAGTTGTTCGGGTTCAAAACTTTAAATTGCACAGAATGGAAAATAATTACTTAGTGCATCATTCACTCAACAGTCCTTGATGGAACCCAAATAGATTATTTATTCATCCTAACAATTTTAAAGTATCCTTACCCAGACAACCATAAACCAAAACAACCAACAACCAATTTGAACAACAAATTTTGTTTATCCTTATTAATTTCATTCATACATTTGTTGTTTAATTTCTCTTATTTATACAATGATTTTCCCTTTTAATTTACATTTATTTCTAACAAACCCTTAATTTCATTTACTCTTTCAATGTTTGTTTCATTTATTTTCACTTATTTCTTACAATTTTTCATTCATTTATTGCATGCCCTCATTTATTTACATTTATTTATCAATAGTATTCATGTCCCATTCAATTTCTTAGCATTTCCATTTATTTACTTAAGTTTATAATCATCTATTTGTAATACTTACCTTTAATTATATTTACTTATAGTAAAATTTCAATTATAACTTAAGTTCATAACATTAAATACTCATTTAGAATAGCAAATACATTGAATACTTCATTACCTACTTTTACTTGTACAATTTCCATTGCTTTTCTTATTAAACATTTCAACTTTTTATATTTGGTAAGCTATATATGTTAAAGAAACTGCAAATGAACTTATACAAGTTTTATCTCATCCTTTAATTAAATTTAATGTTCAATAATATTTCTCTTTGTTTCATATGTTACAAATTTCAAATTCCTTTAATACCATTAATAACCTAGCATTAAATCTCTTATTTTATTTAGGGTTCCAATTATTAGTTAAATTATTTTTCACTACATTAATTAAACTATTAATAAATGGAAACTTAAGAATTAAATACCGGGTTTAATTTTAAATTATTTTAAAATAATAGATAAATATACTTACAACTCATCTATATCAAAGTATATTTAAAACAAATTAAAAATTTACTTCTGTTTATCAAAAATAAATCTGTAGTAAAACTACTACAGTGGCCTTCCCACTTCGAAACTTGAAAATGAAAGTCGATGATGCATGCACTTATCACCGAAATTATTTTCCAGCGACAGAGAGGGGAATACAACTAATTTCTTTCCAGAATTTCTTTAAAACCATACTTTAAAATTATATTGAAATATTTATATTAGAAAATATTTCTAAATACTATTATTATATTTTCAAAATCCTTTGAAAGCAATTTTTCAAAATCCCGGGATTCTGTTCTAAAATTTCCAAATTTCATTGATTTTATTTTCAATCTTATTTTACCTATTATTTATAAATTTTATTCCTAACAACCAATATATTGCAACCAAATATAATCTTTATAAAAATTTATTTTATATATATAGAAAATATAATAGGCAAAATTATTTCATTCACTTATATTAAAAACAAATATTATGTCGGTCTGTCCTATTAAGTGTTTAGAAATCCCTATTGATGTCACAGCGTCCCATGCATCAACCAGAATTTGTAAATAAAAAACGGAACAAATTAACACAATATTAAAATCTTTTTATAACACTAACAAATACGCTCTCTCATATATATACACTCAGCGACTCCCATAGGGTATTACAACCCTATTAATAAAGAGTCAAACCCCATAAAGCTAAGGTTTATCGCTAAACCAAAGCTCTGATAGCAGATGTAACGTCCCACCTTTTCGCATGCTTTAAATCGACACACGTGTCAATTCAAACCATACGAAAGGCGGATTGTTATGGGGTAAATAAGAAAAACAAGAAAGAAATAAAACAAAATAGAATCTCACAGCAGAAAGATAAAATATAATAATCATATACAGTTTATATAGTTGTTTTAAATTATTCGATTATACTTATACAACACATATCAGAGTTACACATACCATATAACCATGCAGCGGAACAATATGAGTGTAGTGGAATATAATAAATAATAATAATAGAAATCTCCGTCTTCGTCCTCCAGAGCTAAAGTCTTCTATCCTGAAACGCTCGGACTGACCCGAGCGAATTTGAAAAGACAAAAACACTCGAATCAGAACTAAAAGATCTTATGTAAGTTAAATCAACAGAAATAAATACGAGTGCAGTAACTCAAGAGATGCTCGGGATTTACATCTCCCGAGGATCCGTTAAACTATTTATTATGTAGTATATTTCGCTATTATAATAGTTTCTGTAGTAAAATTAACATGCATTTAAATAGCGTTAAGGCTTTACATTTTCCACCTTAACGCGTAATAGTCACAGTAGTCCATCCAATATCATAGTCCCTCCTGATCGAGAAGCCACCAGAGGATACCACATGGGCTACGGGAGAAATCCAAACTCGTACAAGGCGCGATAGGGTAGGTGACACAGCACAACTAGACAATGCCATTATAGATATACCAATTACGCTTCCGGGTCGGTGGTAACGCGTAGCGCGCAGCTACCGCCCACCTCGGACAAACTCCCCCAAATCAAAGAAATCAAAAGTGAAGGTGGCCACGAATCAATCCAAAGTCAGAGTATAGTATTGAAGGGAAGTGTCCGATCAGAGGTGCTACCTCATTAACCCGTCGATCGCTCCTGTTTTAGCCACCTTATGCCAACTCACGGGAGTTGGGTCCACGTATTTACCTTACAGGAAACGCCACCACCAACCTACTTCATTCTAGAATCTCCATCGCGTACACGGTTGCTAAAGTGGTTTTCGGAGTTGGCAGAGAGTATGAAAACTTCCGATCCCGGTCTCTTCAACAACCAAACGTTATTATAACACCGCGGTCTCTTTTTTTAAAAATAGTTTATACTTTAAAACCAGAATATAATTATCCATTTCAAAACCCATAAATACGATATCATTTCCATTTCCAAAACAACTCATTTTGATATTATTTTTATAAAACTCAAATCAATAATATCATTTTTATTTCAAATATATTTCTTTTCCAAAATCATACTGCTTTAAAATTTATAATATCTGGAAACCAAAAATTTGAATTATAATTTACAAAACATAACACTTCGAAAATTCATAGCTTTAAAACCTTAACTTCTAAAACTTGAATGGTTTGATATTCAAACAGTATATAGAATAAAATAGCTTGAATTTAAAATTACTTTATGAAATAATTTCCGCGACTTCACAATTTTATTCATTTAAAATTTTAGGTCTGAACCCCATAAATTTAGATTCACTTTTAGTTTTAATAAAACACTTCGGTTTCAATATATCCAAACTTTGAGCATTTAACAATTTCAAAACTAAGGTTGAGAATTTCTATTCAACAATTCATTGTCCTATTATTTAGTTTTGAAATGTTTACATAATAGATCCATAACCATTTAAAATAAAACTCAATACTAAATACTTCCTTCCAATTAGTTATACTAGAATTATTCATTTAATTTATCTTGAATAAAATCCAGATATAAATATCATACCTTTAAAATTTCAAGTTTAATAAGTTTTACATCAACTTATGGAGTTTAGTTTTTAAATAAGCTCAAGTCCAAATAAATTTCTAATTTACCTTCCAATCTTAATTGGTTTAAATCATTAAAACTCTACATATATACAATATCTTAAACCTGTACTTGACCATATAATATAAATTATCAAACTCCATTATTCAACTTATTTATTTTATTTAACAGATTTATACATAGCTTAAATTCAACAATTTAACTATATATGTATATATAAAATAATATTTATATAATATCAAAATTTAATATTTATTAAACCGTATCCTATCCTAACCATAGACATCATTTCAAAAATAATTTTATATATATACCGCAGTACCCGTATATAATTTTTTATCCTATGGTCAAGTGATACGGATATTTATCATTTCAATCCGCAATTTAAAAATAAAAATGCGGTTGTGTATCATTTCAAACCGCAATCCTGAATGAAATGAAAATGCATAATAACATGCAGTTCATACAATATAAATATACCATCCATTCATCCATCATATCAATCATCAACATTTATCAATTTATCATCCAATTCAAACAATCACATCAATAAATAATAATTAATTACTGACAGTTAATTTTTCAATAATAAATTAAATAACTATTTAGCTGTAGTTTATATGCAATACTAAATAAATATAACTAGTAGTTTATATGCAATAATAAATTTAACTAAAATTTTAACTGGCAGTTTATATGCAAAAATGAATTAAATAACAAGTAAATTATATGAATGCAATTTAACTGAGATAATGATGAAACATATGCCAAACAGCTATAAATAAATTTCTAAACACATCATAAATCAATTTAACAAACATAAGAAATTTTAGAAGTTGTGAGTGGGTTAAAAAACTCACCTTTTGAATTTAAATTGAATTTAAATCCAATTTAAACCCAAATTTCAAACAGTCTCCAAATCCGTCCAAACCAGTGCCAAAATGTCTGGAATTCCAATACGAACCTAGCGGAGAAAACCCTGCGTTAATTGGATATCGTACGTAAAAGTTATATCGTTAAGAACATTCGAAATCAACATAAAATAAAATAGAAAGAAATAAATTAAAAAAACACACGTGGGGCCACGTCACCTTTCTTGCGGCACGCGATTTCCAGAACCAGGGTTTCGTTCGAAACCTCCTACAGGCCGCCAACGATGCTTCCCCTTTTTCGCCACCACTGGCCATCGCAGCCATCCTAACGCGTCGACGACCTCTCCAGGCCTCCGAGCCACCCCCCACCATCACCAACGACGATCAAACGTCCCCTTTTAACCCCAGCGCTGCTGCCTAAAATCAACACAAATCGAATTGACGGCGACGATCAAACCGTTATTTCGGCAAACGGCCAGCATGGATGAGCTACGCACGATCATCTCCCTCCATCTATGCCGTCAATTTGACGATCCATCATCGTTGATCATGCCGTGATGAACGGCCGAAACAAAAGGCAAAATTCCTGGTCAAACCACAACCCAAATTGAAAAATGAATTATACCATTGAATTCCGCTCGTTGAGGGCTTCAAGATAAATTTTTTGAGATTTTTCTGAGGACTTTTAATTTTTGACTTTTGATTTTGAATTGAAATTGGATCTAGGGTTTGCATCCATTGAGGAAGAGGAGCTGATGAAATTCATGCGTAGACAAATGAGAATAGGCGGAGGCTAGGGTTTAGCAGGGTATTTATAGATGAAGTTGGAATAGACAGATGGATCCGAATTATAAACGTGCTAAACGATAATTGGCCCAAAAAGCCCGTTCTGACTCCGAACGAAATTGGGTAAACCCATATATCAAAATAGGCGTTTTAAAATATTTTAAACGCAATAAAACAGGTTTCACGTCCAAACTCCATCGTATGCAGAAGTTGTGCTGAAATTAATATTTTCAAATTGAATTCAATTTATCGATTTCAAGGCTTTTCGAGTCCGTACGATCAAACGACAAGTCCGATTGCTACGAAACTTGAAATCCTACAATAATTCACCGTTACGGATCCGATGAAACTTGTTTCATTGAAATCCGAGTCTGTGGCCAAAATGGCTATTTTTATATTAATTAAATAAAAAAAAGTAAATAAAATCAAATTTTACCAATTCAACTTTAATTATTTACAAATGTTATCAGTTTGGATTACTTGGTAAATTTAGAAGGGGGGATTAATTTAAAGGACAAAAATTTCTATATTTTTTGCCTCAAGGACACGACCTCAATATTTTTACCACAAGGACAAACATTCTTCTAAAAATTATTCACAAGGACAAACATTTTTCAAAATTATTCATAAGGACAACAAAACTGATACCGAGCTAAAAACTGAAACCTAACAACTGCTACCGATAACTACAAACTGATACCTAAAAACTGCTATCAATAACTAAAAACTGATACCTACAGAAAGTTGTCCTTCAGGATAAAATATTGAAGGTCTGTCCTTGAGGCTAAAAAGCTGTGAAATTTTGTCCTTGACAATAATTTCCTGAATTTAGAATCCTTTAAACAAACTTCTTCATCAGTTTCATTGAAAATTTTCAATTTACAATATTAAGTTTTAAATTTCAATTTATTCAGTAATTAAACTTAATTACCCATGAAATTTATTTATTTGGTTTTTAAATTCTTTTATTCACTCCATTAATGTAATATTTAACCCTTAATCCCAATTAGTTGCAATGACCAAATTTTCCTAATTTAAATGCAATTAGACCTTTTATTAAATTTTAAAATTCCAATAATTTAATAAAGCTTTATTCCCGCTCCTTATAACTCTATAAATTTGTCAAATATGAATAATCTTAACAATACTTACAAATATTATCTTACTTACATTAATGTAATATTAAATGTTGAATTTCATTTATTTACAATCAATTAAATTTATTATTAAATAAATAAATCTTTTAAATCTTTACGTTAACCAATAGTCATACGGAATTTACGTCATTTCCAATTTTTAATTACCATCAGTTAAAATCTTACATTAGTTCCTTAAATTTATATGCACTATATCAGTTACTGCATTTATCGAATTCCCATTTCGCAATCACTTCCAATCCATTAATTGGTATTGCATTGACATTTTAAACTTATTAGCTTATACCAACACTATTATCATTACTTGAAAAATGGATTACCAATTTTGAATTGATTACTGTTTATTATTATTGCTTAATGATTAATTCAATATTTGCATTGATTTTGCTTATATTAAATTAATTACCCATATTAATTAAAGTTTCAAAACAATTAATACATTCCCGTAGTCCAAGCCCTTTTTACTAAATATTTCCCTTCAAATAAATTCATGTTTCTATTAATACTTACATTTACACTTTATCATTATTTTAATATACCCATTCTAACAACTCTTAACCCTTATCTTTACCTTTCACACACTTGTAATATTTAATTACATTTATTACAATTCAATGTTGGCATTTATTCCTATTAATTAATTCAATATTTACAGCCACTTATTTACAATTTCTTTAATTTAATATAGTTGCGATTCACTATTCAACAGTTACTTTTATATACTCCTTTCCTATTTTAAACCAAATATAACAAATTTCACTATTCATTATTATATTAATGAATTCCATTTTAGTTAATATTTTTATTAAAAATTCATAAATTCAACATTTCTTTTGGTTTCTCATATTAAACTTATAACCAAATATGCCAAATTTACATTATTATTATTTATTACCATATAAATATTGAATTGTTAACATTTAAGTACAATTGCTTCATCTATGTTCTACATTCGCTTCAATATAAATTATAAGATTTTCATTTTCTTTCTTCATTAAATTACAAAAATCAATTTAAATTAACAAATTAAATGGTCGAAATTTACGGGTCGTTACAACTGAGATAAGGACAGAATGTGTACGAAAAATGAAAAACCATGTTTTATAAAAGAAAGCTTTCGGATTTGCAAGAATAAGAGCTTTTGAATATGAGGTGTCAAGAGTAACAAAATGCAAATGAAGAAATAAGCTGCAGGTTATTTATAATTAGGAAGTGAAGGTGGAGGGACAAAAATAAATGTCACATTTTATTTTGAAAGCTCCAATCATTAATAATTTATAAGGAAATATACGTAGGAATGGAAAAGTTTGGAAACCAAAGGAAAGTAAAATTTTGTATACGTGAAAATGAGGTGGCAAGAATTAAATACAACCTAAAAGTCTACGCTCAAGTATTAAATAGAAGGAGAAATGAATGGATCAATTATTAATAATAAGGTAACTATTTTAAAACGTTCATGCAACAATTAATAACAAAAAAAATGAAGGGACCATGTACATCGCACAACCTTTTGAAACTCAATTTTTTGCAAACGTAACCAAAATTAACTTCATTAACTCAAATAATATTCAAATTTGTATTGATTTAGATTTTTATCTACGCATAATAAATTTTATATACTTAACGTATAAATGAAAACGCTCAATTTGGTTTTCCAAAAATGATCTTTTATTTCCATTAAAACACCCTTTTTGTTTATGTAACATCCCTCCTTTCCACACGCTTTAAATTGACACAAGTGCCAATTCAAACCATACGGAAGAGAGGATTGTTATGGGGTAAATAAGAAAAATCAGAGAATGAAAAAAACAAAATAGAATCTTGCAGCGGAACGATAAAATATAATAATCAAATATACAGATCATGAAGCTGTTTTACAAAACATTCGATTAGATTTATACAATACATATCAGAATACATATACCAGAGAATAATGATTAATGCAGCAGAATACAGTGTGAAGTGCACTAATATATAATATATAATAGTAATAAAATCTTCGCCTTCATCCTCCATAAGTAAGGCCTTCAAGTCCTGAAATCTCAGGCTGACCCGAGCGAATTGAAAAGACAAAAACTCGAGTCAGAACTAAAAGATCCTATGTAAGTTAAATCAACTAAAATAAATATGAGTGTAACAGCATCAGAGATGTTTACGGGTTTGACATTTCCTATCCACTGTCTAACGTGAGTGCAGTAACTTAAGAGATGCTCGGGATTCCCATCTCCTAAGGATCCGTTAAACTATTAACTATGCAGTAATATTTTGCTATTATAATAGTGTCTAAATAGTAAAATAAACTTACATTATTCATAGCATTAAAGGGCTACCCATATAGCCCTTAACACGTAATAGTACCAGTAGTCCATCCAGTATCAGCGCATCTCCAGATCGGGAGACTACCCTAAATACTCCACGGGCTACGGGAGAAAACCAAACTCGTACAAGGTGCGATAGGATAGGTGACACGGCACAACTAGGCAATGCCAGGGTAGATATACCAATTACGCTTCCGAGTCGGTGGTAACGCGTAGCGCGCGGCTACCGCCCACCTCGAACAACACCCCCAAATCAAAAAAATCAAAAGTGGCCACCGAATCAATCCAAAAGTCAAAGTATAATATCGAAGGGATATGTCCGATCAAAGGTGCTACCTCATTAACCCGTTAATCGCTCCTATTTTAGCCACCTTATGCCAACTCACGGGAGTTGGGTCCACGTATTTACCTCAAAGGAAACGCCTACACCATCCTACTTCATTCCGGAATCTCCACCGCGTACACGGTTGTTAAAGTGGTTTTCGGAGTTGGCAGAGAGTATGACACCTTCCGATCCCAGTCTCTTCAACAACCAAACGTTATTATAACACCGCGGTCTTTTAAAAATAGTTTATACTTTAAAACCAGGATATAATATCCATTCCAAAACCATATAAATATGATATCATTTCTCTTTTAAAACCAAATCGGTAATGATATCATTTTCAAAAGTATTCTTTTCTAAAACCATAACAATTTCAAGTTATAATATTTCGAAACCAACTCTTGAAATGTAGCCTTTCAAAACATAAAACTTGGAATTTCATATCTTTGAAATATAACTACACCACTTAAATGTTTTAAGTATTTAATTACTTCATAAAAAATAATAGTTTCTTCACCTTCACAAATCAATTCCAATATAGATTTAAATTCCAAATAAACCATTTCAATTTCCATATATTTCAAGCTTTAAGTATTCCACCATTTCAAAATTAAATCTTTGAAAATTTCATATATACCAAATTCAATTACTATTATTTAGATTTGAAATTGTTTACTTAATAAATTCAATATAATTTAAGTAAAACCTTTAACTTCACATAATTAGACATTCTTTCAATTTATTTAACTTGATTTATTCATTTAAATCAACCTGATATTCATTTAAATCACTTTAAACCAAAATCAAGTTATAAAAATCAAACCTTTTGAAAATCTCAATTTTTATTTAAATTTCACATCCATTCTTTTTCAAGTCAAAATCTTAAATCCTTCAATTCAAACCAATTTCATATTTATCTTCCTTCTATTTTTCTTAAGCCTTCAAAATTTATATATCCAAAATCTTAAAAAGGTACTTAACCATATAATAATAAAACAATCAAACTCCGTTATTCAACTTATTTTTATTCAACTAATTTATACATAGCTTAAATTCAAGAATTTAACTATGTATATATAAATAATATTTATATAATATCAAAATTAATATTAATCCGTATATTTCTTTCCAAACCATAGAAAATCATTTAAAAATATTTTCATATATAGACCACGGTGTCTGTATATAATTTTCTACCCTATGGTCAAGTGATACAGATATTTATCATTTCAATCCGCAATTTAAAATAAAAATTACGATTATATATTCCAAACCGCAATCCCGAATGAAATAAAAATGCATAATGACTTGCAATTTATAACAAATATAAAATACAACATCCATTCACCCAATATCAATCACCAACCATTTATTACAATCATCATCCAATTTAAACAATAACATCTATATAGAGCATATAATCAATAACAGATAATTAGTGACAGTTTATTCCGATAATGAATTAAAAAAATTATATAACTGGCAGTTTATATGCAATACTAAATTAAATAACAATTTAATTGGCAGTTTATATGCAATGCATAATTAAATAACAATTTAATTAAATAAATTTAATTTAACTGGGATGGTGATAAAAACATGCCAAACAGTCATAAATAAATTTCTAAACACATCACACATCAATTTAACAAACATAAGAAATTTTTTAGAAATCGTGAGTAGGTTAAAATACCACCTTTCGAATTTAAATTTAATTTAAATCCAATTTAAACCCAAAAATTGAACAGTCTCCAAATCCTTCTAAAGCAGGGTCAAAAAGTCCGAAATTTTGTTATGATCCTAACAAAAAAATCAAATAAAATAAAAAATACCAGACCTCACGAACACGTTAGCAGAAGACACATCACCTCCCCCTTCGTCACTCAGCAACCCTAGCGCATGCACGAGACAAAAATCACAGCCGCTGCCCTAACACACGCGCCACCTCATGAACGTGGCACCACCCACCGCTCGCCGCAACCACCTCGCGACAACAACAGCACCCCCTCGCGACCCCATCACGTCGCTATCACGGCCAAAAGAGCCGAAAGCCACCTAAAAACTTTAACCAAATCGAAATTTTTCGCACGATCTAACCATAAAATCGACAAACAAACTATGCCAATGGAATCCACTCAGTAATCTCAAGAAAACCCAAAAATCAATTTGGCGATTGGTTGCAGTCGATCGCGATGAGAAGAACGACCGAGAATAAATGAGCCAATTCCGGCTACCTAGAAACCCAGATCCAAAAACGAACTGCAGATCTGAGTTGCGTACATCGAGAGCTTCGATATATATTTTTATTGAATTTTTTTGAGAAGTTTGATATTTTAGCTTCGGATTTGATTTTGGATTGCAATTGGAATTAGGGTTAGCAGCCATTGAAGTGAGGAGATGAATAGAATGTATAGAAATGAGGAACAGAGGCTGATAAGGTTTATAGCAGGATATATATAGGAAGGGTTGACATTTGAATGGATGGATAAGATAGATTTATGCGCTAACACCAAAGTGACCCAAAAAGCCCGTTCTGCCTCCAGAACGAAATTGGGTCCGCTCGCATATCTAAATAGATGTTTTAAAATATTTTAAACATAACGGAAAAGGTTTCAATTCCAAATTCTATCGTATGAAGAAGTTATGCTAAAATCTATATTTTTCAAATTGATTTCAATTGATTTCAATTTCATTAATTTCAAGGCGTTTCGAGTCCGTACGATCAAACGACATGTCCGATCGCTACGAAACTTGAAACCCTATAATAATTCACTGTTACGGATCCGATGAAACTAGTTTTGTCGGAATCCGAGTTAGTGGCCAAAATGGCTATTTTTACAGTTAATTAAATAAATTAAAATTAATTAATTAAATCAACCTTCAATTTCAATCCTATAATCGACAATTCTTGTCATTTTTAATTTCTTAAACATTTATACTAATTTATACAATTTTAACTGTTGATTTGAAATTGATAAATTCCTCAATTTCCTTGAATTCAACAATTATAAATTAAATTTCCAAAATTCTATTTAAATAAACCCATCAATAATTATTCCATTCATTATTGCTAAATAGATGACTTAAATATTGGATTTAAAACTATTACATTAATTTTTCTCATATTATCTTTATTTCAAATTGCATAACCTTTATTTTCAATTGCTACAAAAATTACACTTAATATAATTTGGATTTCAATGGAGTGATTTGTATCATTCCAAAACTTTTGTTAAGTTCATTATTATTCTATAAACTGAGTTACCTTGTTTTCTTTTCATCCATTACCTTTAAATTTATTTCCTACAAACCAGTATTATAATTACTTACAGAACATTGGTTATATTCAATGACCATTTATTATAATTTAAATTCATTAATTTAATTCAAGGTTTACATTTGTTTTCATATATTCAATTTGTAGCTAAGTATATATTTACATTATTTCCATTGAACTGAAATTCATTCAATTTATTAATAATTACCTTAGTTTACCAAATTTGACAACCCCTAACCATTTGTATTACATTTCACATTAATGTAAAATTTATTAAAATTTATTTCCAATTAACATACTACTTAATTTCCCTCAATTGAAATCTGATTTCCAAATTTTATTTAACATACTAAATGAATAAATAACATATATAAATGGTCACCTATTTACTTTTCTATCATCTATAAGTTTATTACTTACAAACCCAGGTTATAATTCCATATATAGCACTAATTAATTACCATTAACATTGCATTATTACGATTATAGACAGATTATAATATTTCCACTCTCTTACCTTATATTGAATTCATAAGCAAGTTGTAACATATAAAATTTCCAATAAATCGTGGGAATCCATTCAACTTGTTACCAATTTACTTATATTAACACTATTTCACTTATTTCGGTCATTATTCCAAACATAGGTCACAAGTTTTCATTTCTTTATATTATCCTATGGAAACAATATACATTCCGAATACTTTATTACATTTACTGAAATTTATTTTCCAAATTTACTGAATACACCAAATTATGACCTTACAGTTATTTCAGTTAATTAAGGTTGCGCTAAATTAATTATTCATTAGCTTACATCCAATTACAATTAATATCCTCAATGAATTTGCCTATTTGGTCTCATGCTTTCTACTACATCAATTTATACCTTATAATAAATCTACGGTTCTATTTAAATTTACATTCACACACATAAATACAATAATTCCATTATAACTTTACAAATTTAAATAAATTCATTAATTGTCATTTCATTCAACCTATTAATTATTAACCATAATTAGCATTGTTACGTTTTAATTCACTTATTATTTCATTAATAAGTTACCCAAATTTTATTTCTCCAAATATTAAATCACAAAGTCAAGAAAATTTCGGTAGAGTCTCCTTTATACTGAGAGTCTCGAGAGAAAATATAATATTAAATATAACAATATACAACAAATATTTTCCAAAATAATACATCCCATCACAGGAATAATATAATTGCGCTATAAAACCGTAATCCCAAAACGTACCTATTTGTCGGGCAATTAACGCTTAATTATGAAACCAAAAGCAGTAGCAATTGTAACGAACCAGAATTTTTATTAATTAAAATTTGAATATTTAATTAATTTTAAATATTAGTTAGTGAATTTATAAGTCGAATAAATTTTTATTCGAATAATTGGATTTAATTGAATAATTAAATCGATAATTTAATATGTGAAAATACAGAAAAAATTGAAAATCGGGTTAAATATGATTGAAAATGATTTGTAAAATTTTATTATATCATATTGGAGTTAGAATGATGTTATAGAACTTTTAAAATCGAATTAAAAGTTAATTTGTGAAAATTGAATATTTTAATATTTAATCGACTAGTGAAATAAGCCATTTTTCGAACAGTCTCAGAATTGGACAAACTAGTTCCATTGGATCCGTAATAGTTTGTTATAACTGTATTTCAATTTTCGTAGCAATCGGAGTTATCGTTTGATCGTGGTAGCTCGAAATGCATCGAAATTGTTTTAATATTAATTTGGCGAGTTAAAATAGCCATTTTTTCAAAAAGTCTCGGATTTCGACAAAACCAGTTTCATCGGATCCGTAATGTGATATTATTATATGATTTCAAATTTCGTGTCAATTGGATTTACCGTTTGTCCGGTGCAAGCTAAAACGCCTAGAAAATCGTTTAAATCGGTTTGATTTAAATTGAACGTTTATTGCCATAACTCGCACAGATGACCGAATTAGCTCCCGAAACACATTCCATTGTGTTCGGAACATGGGGTAAACCTTAGAAACGCCAACCGGCACGCTTCATTTGGAGTTCGGAAAATCCGGGATGAATAGTGTCGCGCGAATTTTCTATATAAGCCCTTCACTCTTCATAATTTGCAAAAATTAGAAACCCTAGGGTTAAACCTGCAGGCCACCACCTTCAAGCAACCAATGGCCGAAAAATAATGTCCTTCTCCCTCAATTATCTTCAAATCTATCAATAATTAGCAGAAAGCTTCAACTACAAAGTTGGAGAGCTCGTCGAGAGTTACGTATTCAACGGTGGAGATCGAAATTGGAGCTTTGGATCAATGGGAATTTGGGCTAAAAGGCCAGCTGTTGCGCACGAAATTCAAGGATGTATACAAGGCCGAGCTTCACCCCATGGCAGCCGAGCATGGAGTTCGAGACGCTCTTCAACATGGTGCTTGCTGATCAAGTTCATGTCGCTTGTAGTGGTAGTATAATTAAACCCTAATTATATGAATGGGTTCGGTTTCTCTACTGGGAACACGCATACGTGAAAGAGGAAGGAGAAGGGGGGGGGAGGGGGAGCGCACGGATCTGATGGTGGGGGTGAGATCCTACGGCCAGAAAAATTTGGGTTAATTATAAAAGAAAATGTTGTAAATTATGAGTATATAATTCGTGTAACTTCAAATATTGATATCTTTTTCATACGAGGTCGAAAACGCGCCAAACCAGTTGCTTTGGAATCGTATGGACGAGCACTACGCCATGGAATTGGATTGGAGTCATTTGGAGTCAGTGAGAATTTTGGGTAAAATTAAACGTCCGTTTAATTTTATTCGAAATAAATCGCTAAAACGAAATTGAAATCAAGGTGAGAACTTCTCAATCAATCGAATCAGTTTCGATTTTAATTTTAAATAGTTAGATTTAAAATTATTGAATGTATGTTTGAATGATGATTGTTATCTATTGATTGTTCAAATAGACATTATGCGCCGTTAGTAAGCGGATGTTATTTATTAAAAACATATACCACGAATATTTCATAAACAGTGAAATTGGTATTATATATAATAGCAATATATACATATATATATATATATATATATATTGGCATATGTATATATTGCAGTTATTGATTTCCCGCATTGTATAGCGGATGAGACCCTATTGCTCCGTCTATTAAGCGGATAATATTTTAAATCCCATATACCGCGATAATTTCGTACTGGAACGGAATTGGTATTGTGCTAACATCTTTGGATGCAGGAAAACAGGTTGGAGGGATCCAACTGGATTCCTCAAAGTATTTATTTGATTTCAGATATTTTGATATTTGATGGATTATCATATCGATATATGATGTCGTTGTTGTCGTGATTGACTATTTGGTGTGTAGCATCATTGGACCAATTTTGGAATTTTAAAATGATTTTTAAAGTGATTTTGTAGAGTATACGTTTATAAAATATTTTTAGAATTGATCCATTTTAAATAAATAACGTTATAATTTTTAATGTTATAAAAATTATGATTTTTGATAAAAATAGTTAAAGGTTGATTTTTGAAAATATGAGGCTAATGATTTTATAAAATAGTTTAATCGGGATTTTTGAATTTATTATAAAAGTCGAAAATATAGGATTTATAAAATTTGATTATTTTATAAATCAAAACTGGTGAAATTATAAAGGACTTTAAAGACGTTTTGAAATAATAATATAAATTGATTTATATAAAAGATTGTAAATTTAAAATATTGGGATTATAAAACGAGTTTTTATAAGTGTTAGAATGAATTGTGAATGAATTTCATAAATGAATGAAATTTATAGAATTTTAAACGGTGAAGTTATAAATGGAATTTTATAAGCAGTAGGTTTATAAAATTTGTAAAGTTATTTGAAGAATAGATATGGGTAAATAAATGAATCTTATAATTTATAAGATTTATAATTTGGAAGTTAAAGGAACGATTCTGCAAAGAAATAAATTATAAGTGTTTAACTTATAATATGAACTTTTGTTATATAATTGAGTTATAAATTGAATAGGTTAATAAAGGAGATTTAAAAAAGGAAGTAGTTATAAAATAAATAGAAATGGAATTTATAAACGTTGTTTTATAAATTCGCAAGCGACTTATTTTGATAAGTAAATTGTTGTAACTTATTAATGGAGTTATATTCACGTTTTATACAGTGAATAATCCTTGAAAATAAAACGTATAGAAATGATGAAATTGTTAACGTAGTATATTCACGTTTTTGAATAGTGAATAATATGTTAAAGAAATTGTTTTGAATGTGATGTTTTAAATAGAATTAAAACGATCTAACGATGTTTTAAAACGCGTACATTCATTGTTGAAATAGACGTTTTTGAGAAATAGAAGGAAATTGTGGACTATAACACTGTTGTTATAGTAAATGATTTCCGAAAGGAAATGTTTTGTATAGTATTGGGATTTATATATCTATTTTAATTTCGAATCCCTATACTAGTGATTTTGGGTTGTCGTAACGATGTTTTACGCAACATTCGTTTTGGCCCAAATAAATATGTTTAAGAGAATGATTTCCTTAAAGAATGAAATATATACTTAATCTCGATTTAAGTACATTGAATATTTTCCAAGTGTTGAAAATAAATGGATTTGAGAATTACTTAATAAATAAGTATGGAAATGTTTTTCCAATGTGAAATGAAACGTTTTGAGGATTTATCTTTTTGAAGATAAATTGAAATGAATAATTGAAATCGTATATGCATGGATATTTTGGAATATAAATTCACTATGGAATTTATAAAAGAAAGTTTAAAAATAAATATTGATTTATTTTTGAAGTATGAAAATTATATATCTTGTAAAGATATTTTTGGGAAATAAATAATTTGGAAAATTATTTGGAATCTGGTGATGTTGTGCATATCCATTGATAGTTCAATAACCGACTATCAATATTTACCTTTGAAAGGTATTTGTTGTGATTTGCTTGGATTTGAATGCCACACTTATTTTTAAATTATTGCGCTCGTTATTCGGATTACCCATTCCGAATAGTGATACGACGTAATGGATAGCATTGATGACCGGTGTTGAAGACCGGATATTTTTGAAAGCAAAAGGACAACTCGTCGATTGTCTTTGCACCGAGTAGCTACGGTATAGAGACTCCCTATGTGATGGGAAGTCCGGACGTGATTAGAGATTATCCGGATTGCAAGGACTTCTTTGTAAGTGCCTTCGGTTCTGTTCGAGCCCGGAACAGACTTGTATGGATTGTATGTCTGACATTACAAATTGAGATATAAAGCTGATTTCTTTCAAATATATTTCTGTTGGTGGCAGAGAATTTATTCTCTTAGCTTAACACCCTTCTCTGAGACGTACGAGCTCAGAGGTTATGTAGTTGATGGTTATCAGCGATATATTCCCAATTTGGTAATGTGACATGCTGAGTGTTGCTGTGAAATGATCATTGTGTTGATCATTTGTGATAGGATCATTTGTTTGATCGTTTATCTTGGTGATCATTTCTATGATCATTTGTTGACCCAAAGCATGACTTTGTATAAAGCGTGGCTTTGTGGACGAGACTTCGTCGAGCGTCACACCTCGGAATGGTCAAAACAGGAAAGATGCAGCAAGGTTATGAGGGGTAGCTCCCTTTAGGGTATGTGCATTTCCTTCTGGAAAAGGGTGGTATCATGGTATGGAGCCCAGATACTTACTCATGTTGAAACACTTATTATTATGGTGTGATGTTGATTACGAGCGCTCGGTTAAAGGTCCCAAAGGACCGGGGGATGGCATACTCGTGTCAGTTGTTACCCAGTTAGGGGTAACCCGACCTTGTGTTGGCAGAGATCCGGTTTGGTTCTCGGGGACGTCCTTCCAGAGGCGTTCTCATGTGGCAATGGGAAGTTCCTTGGCCTGACCATTCGTTGGAAATCCAAAGAAACAATACGATCTTGTACGGTTTTAGTTGTATAACCTGCCATGGAATGTGGCGGTAACCTGCTATTGAACATGGTAGCTATAGTAGGCATAAGTGCAGAATGTCTATGCTGGCTAAGATTTATATCTTTATTTTCAAAATGAATTTTTCCTACACTATGCACTAATAATAATATCAAATGTTTCTTTTTAATGCGTATCAAGCATCTTTGACTATCATAAAGAGAAATCTCCTCCGATTCTGCGTTTGCATGTGTGTGTGTGCGGGAGGCCTTATGTTAGTCTCATTTTTAAAAGCATTGCGAATTGACTTTAAAAATATTCCTCTATTTTGATTTTAAAGATAAATAAACTGTTTTGAGTTCTCACACCAGTCACATGACTGACTCGGAGTTTATTGTTTTCCTTCCTAAACTCTGGGTGCCCACCAATTTCCACACGGGCAGTCAAGAGTTAAGGTTTATCAAGATATTCTGGAATTCAGGAGTTGCAGGAGGCAAGCTGGATGGCATGGCGTATTACTAGTATATAGTATTTCTTTTTCCGCTGCATTGTTTGTTGTTGTTTGTTATTGTACACTCTGATGATAATGTAATGTAATGTGATGCAATGTAATAACTGATATAGTTCTTTGTTTAAAGATTATTCATTTATTATTATATGTTGTTCCGCTGCGATTGTGAGATTGTGTTATTGTTCTGTTGTTTTCTTTCTGTTTCGTTCTATTTTCTTTTCTCTCTATTTTCTATCTTTTTGTCTCTTCTTCTGTCTTTTTCTTTTTCTTAAACAACGAGAATTCGTATTTCTGTTCATCTTGAGTTAATCTATGGAGATTAGTGTATATTCAAGGAGTACGGATTTGCGGGTCTTCACAGGTGGTATCAAAGCATATGGTTAAGCGACAAGCATGGCTCTGTTGGGTATTACTCATTAGAGATAGAGTCAGTAGTACTCTAGAATGAGTTTGAGTGTAATAATAACTATGAGAGCGTATTTGTTAGTGAATATATAAAATTGTTTTATATTGTGATGATTGGTTTATTGAGTGGCATATGAACCTTCGTCAGCATGGTCTCGACAACTATGCCGAAGGGGTTCATAAACATTTGAATAGAACAATTCGACACAGTATTGTTTTAAATTGGGTAAATGAAATAATTTTACCTTGAGTATATTTTATATATGAAGAAATAATTTTTCAGAATTATTAAAGTGTATATAAGATGATTGTTAAGTTGTTTGAATAATCTAAATTAAAGAATAATTGTATAAGCAAAAGAATTATAAGAATTGAATTATAATTAAAGTGATTTACAGTTGTGAAATAAACTTATATATATAAGAAGTGAAACTATATGAATATATTTATGAATATGAGTTGTAAATAAAAAAATGAATTTAAAGTTAAATGGAAAATTTACTTTAGAATGGGAATCTGAATTGGATTTATAAGTGGGAATTTAAGTTAAGTAAAACCAAGTGATGTTTGTAAAATGAAGTATAACTTAAGTGATGTTGAATGAAGTTGATATTGGTATCAAAGTAAATTAATAAAGTTAGGTGATAAATGTGAACTTAAGTTATGTAAATGAAATTCAACTTGAAATGGTTAAATGAATTGTAATTGAATTGGATTAATGAATTAAATGTTAATCAAATGAATGTAAATGAAGTTGATATTAAATAATGAATATAAGTGTTAATTCATTAAAAATCTAATGTTATTGAAAGTTGAATAATTGAATGAAAATCAATTTAATTAAACCGATTGAAAGTAAAGGAATTTGGTTGTAATTAATATACATTGGTTGCTATAAGGTTGTTAGTTGATTGTATATAATTCATTAAGTATTAATAAAAATTGGAAGTTGAAGTAATTGAAATCAAATTAGAAGTTAAGTGAATCTTAAATAGAATTGAATTTGACTGGAAGTGAACCAACTTGAATATGAATTAGTGAATATAAACTAATTGAAAATGAATGCTAGTTGGATGTTAGTTGGTTGATGGTTGAATTTATTGCTTTTATTGCATTTGCTATGTTGGCATATATAGTTATTATGTTGCTATATTTTGTATATCGATACTATTGTCTATATACATGTTTCTCATCTGTTTGTTGAGTGTTTAGTAGGTGCGGATCGCGTTTGCTTCGCATTTGGAGCTCGCTTTCGCGCTATATTAGCCGTATATGCTCGCTAATAAAATATAAGGTACATATCTCGGATTAAATATCGTACCTTTACACTTTTTTCCCTACGGGATGCCTCATTACTTGATGAGATGTATATTTGTGATATATATACTGTCATTTTTTTTGGATCGAGCCGCGCAAAGGAGACTATGGCGAATTTTTCCGGAAATTTAAGGCGTTAGAATATTTTTGAGAAAATTGTAAAAGTTGTGAAAACTATAACTTTGATTTAGAATTGAAAGTTAAACAATAGTAGTTGTTTTTGAAAAGATACTAAGCATGATTTGAAAACTTAGTAAAGATTTATAAGAAGTTTAACCATGAATTTTGGGAAAGTTAATAGATTCTGTAACTTTTCTTACTTGGTAATTTCGAGGACGAAATTCTTTTAAGGGGGGAAGTATGTAACGACCCAGAATTTTTATTAATTAAAATTTGAATATTTAATTAATTTTAAATATTAATTAGTGAATTTATAAGTCAAATAAATTTTTATTCGAATAATTGGATTTAATTGAATAATTAAATCGATAATTTAATATGTGAAAATACATAAAAAATTGAAAATTGGGTTAAATATGATTGAAAATGATTTGTAAAATTTTATTATATCATATTGGAGTTAGAATGATGTTATAGAACTTTTAAAATCGAATTAAAAGTTAATTTGTGAAAATTGAATATTTTAATATTTAATCGACTAGTGAAATTAGCCATTTTTCGAACAGTCTCAGAATTGGACGAAACTAGTTCCATTGAATCCGTAATAGTTTGTTATTACCGGATTTCAATTTTCGTAGCAATCAGAGTTATCGTTTGATCGTGGCAGCTCGAAACGCATCGAAATTGTTTTAATATTAATTTGGCGAGTTAAAATAGTCATTTTTCAAAAAGTCTCGGATTTCGACGAAACCAGTTTCATCGGATCCGTAATGTGATATTATTGTATGGTTTCAAATTTCGTGTTAATTGGATTTACCGTTTGTCCGGTGCAAGCTAAAACGCCTAGAAAATCGTTTAAATCAGTTTGATTTAAATTGAACGTTTATTGCCATAACTCGCACAGATGACCGAATTAGCTCCCGAAACACATTCCATTGTGTTCGGAACGCGGGGTAAACCTTAGAAACGCCAACCGGCACGCTTCGTTTGGAGTTCGGAAAATCCGGGATGAATAGTGTCGCACAAATTTTCTATATAAGCCCTTCACTCTTCATTATTTGCAAAAATTAGAAACCCTAGGGTTAAAACTGCAGGCCGCCGCCTTCAAGCAACCAATGGCCGAAAAATAATGTCCTTGTCCCTCAATTATCTTCAAATCTATCAACAATTAGCAGAAAGCTTCAACTACAAAGTTGGAGAGCTCGTCGAGAGCTACGTATTCAACGGTGGAGATCGAAATTGGAGCTTTGGATCAACGGGAATTTGGGCTAAAAGGCCAGCTATTGCACACGACATTCAAGGATGTATACAAGGCCGAGCTTCACCCCATGGCAGCCGAGCATGGAGTTCGAGACGCTCTTCAACATGGTGCTTGCTGATCGAGTTCATGTCTCTTGTAGTGGTAGTATAATTAAACCCTAATTATATGAAAGGGTTCGGTTTCTCTACTGGGAACACGCATATGTGAAAGAGGAAGGAGAAAGGGAGGGGGGGGGGGGGGAGCGCACGGATCTGATGGTGGGGGTGAGATCCTACGGCCAGAAAATTTTGGGTTAATTATAAAAGAAAATGTTGTAAATTATGAGTATATAATTCGTGTAACTTCAAATATTGATATCTTTTTCATACGAGGTCGAAAACGCGCGAAACCAGTTGCGTTGGAATCGTATGGACGAGCACTACGCTATGGAATTTGATTGGAGTCATTTGGAGTTAGTGATAATTTTGGGTAAAATTAAACGTCCGTTTAATTTTATTCGAAATAAATCGCTAAAACGAAATTGAAATCAAGGTGAGAACTTCTCACTCAATCGAATCAGTTTCGATTTTAATTTTAAATAGTTAGATTTAAAATTCTTGAATGTATGTTTGAATGATGATTGTTATCTATTGATTTTTAAAATAGACATTATGCGCCGTTAGTAAGCGGATGTTATTTATTAAAAACATATACCGCGAATATTTCATAAACAGTGAAATTGGTATGATATATAATAGCAATATATATATATATTGGCATATGTATATATTGCAGTTATTGATTTCCCGCATTGTATAGCGGATGAGACCCTATTGCGCCGTCTATTAAGAGGATAATATTTTAAATCCCATAAACCGCGATAATTTCGTACTGGAACGGAATTGGTATTGTGCTAACATCTTTGGATGCAGGAAAACAGGTTGGAGGGATCCAATTGGATTCCTCAACAGTATTTATTTGATTTCAGATATTTTGATATTTGATGGATTATCATATCGATATATGATGTCGTTGTTGTCGTGATTGACTATTTGGTGTGTAGCATCATTGGACCAATTTTGGAATTTTAAAATTATTTTTAAAGTGATTTTTGAAAGTATACGTTTATAAAATATTTTTGGAATTGATCCATTTTAAATAAATAACGTTATAATTTTTAATGTTATAAAAATTATGATTTTTGAGAAAAATAGTTAATGTTGATTTTTGAAAATATGAGGCTAATGATTTTATAAAATAGTTTAATCGGGATTTTTGAATTTATTATAAAAGTTGAAAATATAGGATTTATAAAATTTGATTATTTTATAAATCAAAAATGGTGAAATTATAAAGGACTTTAAAGACGTTTTGAAATAATAATATAAATTGATTTATATAAAAGATTGTAAATGGATATTTGTAAATTTAAAATATTGGGATTATAAAACGAGTTTTTATAAGTGTTAGAATGAATTGTGAATGAATTTCATAAATGAATGAAATTTATAGAATTTTAAACGGTGGAGTTATAAATGGAATTTTATAAGCAGTAGGTTTATAAAATTTGTAAAGTTATTTGAAGAATAAATATGGGTAAATAAATGAATCTTATAAGTTATAAGATTTATAATTTGGAAGTTAAAGGAACAATTCTGCAAAGAAATAAATTATAAGTGTTTAACTTATAATATGAACTTTTGTTATATAATTGAGTTATAAATTGAATAGGTTAATAAATGAGATTTTAAAAAGGAAGTAGTTATAAAATAAATAGAAATGGAATTTATAAACGTTGTTTTATAAATTCGCAAGCGACTTATTTTGATAAGTAAATTGTTGTAACTTATTAATTGTGTTATATTCACGTTTTATACAGTGAATAATCCTTTAAAATAAAACGTATAGAAATGATGAAATTGTTAACGTAGTATATTCACGTTTTTGAATAGTGAATAATATGTTAAAGAAATTGTTTTGAATGTGATGTTTTAAATAGAATTAAAACGATCCGACGATGTTTTAAAATGTGTTGAGATTCGAAACCATAGATTTCAACATTCATTGTTGAAATAGACGTTTTCGAGAAATAGAAGGAAATAGTGGACTATAACACTGTTGTTATAGTAAATGATTTTCGAAAGGAAATGTTTTGTATAGTATTGGGATTTATATATCTATTTTAATTTCGAATCCCTATACTAGTGATTTTGGGTTGTCGTAACGATGTTTTACGCAACATTCGTTTTGGCCCAAATAAATATGTTTAAGAGAATGATTTCCTTAAAGAATGAAATATATACTTAATCTTGATTTAAGTATATTGAATATTTTCCAAGTGTTGAAAATAAATGGATTTGAGAATTACTTAATAAATAAGTATGGAAATGTTTTTCCAATGTGAAATGAAACGTTTTGAGGATTTATTTTTTTGAAGATAAATTGAAATGAATAATTGAAATCGTATATGCATGGATATTTTGGAATATAAATTCACTATGGAATTTATAAAAGAAAGTGGAATTCGTTTAAAAATAAATATTGATTTATTTTTGAAGTATGAAAATTATATATCTTGTAAAGATATTTTTGGGAAATAAATAATTTGGAAAATTATTTGGAATCTGGTGATGTTGTGCATATCCATTGATAGTTCAATAACCGACTATCAATATTTACCTTTGAAAGGTAATTGTTGTTATTTTCTTGGATTTGAATGCCACACTTATTTTTAAATTATTGCGCTCGTTATTCGGATTACCCATTCCGAATAGTGATACGACGTAATAGATAGCATTGATGACCGGTGTTGAAGACCGGATATTTTTGAAAGCGAAAGGACAACTCGTCGATTGTCTTTGCACCGAGTAGCTACGGTATAGAGACTCCTTATGTGATGGGAAGTCCGGACGTGATTAGAGATTATCTAGATTGCAAGGACTTCTTTGTAAGTACCTTCGCTTCTGTTCGAGCCCGGAACAGACTTGTATTGATTGTATGTCTGACATTACAAATTGAGATATAAAGCTGATTTCTTTCAAATATATTTCTGTTGGTGGCGGAGAATTTATTCTCTTAGCTTAACACCCTTCTCTGAGACGTACGAGCTCAGAGGTTATGTAGTTGATGGTTATCAGCGATATATTCCCAATTTGGTAATGTGACATGCTGAGTGTTGCTGTGAAATGATCATTGTGTTGATCATTTGTGATAGGATCATTTGTTTGATCGTTTATCTTGGTGATCATTTCTATGATCATTTGTTGACCCAAAGCATGACTTTGTATAAAGCGTAGCTTTGTGGACGAGACTTCGTCGAGCCTCACACCTCAGAATGGTCAAAACAGGAAAGATGCAGCAAGGTTATGAGGGGTAGCTCCCTTTAGGGTATGTGCATTTCCTTCTGGAAAAGGTTGGTATCATGGTATGGAGCCCAGATACTTACTCATGTTGAAACACTTATTATTATGGTGTGATGTTGATTACGAGCGCTCGGTTAAAGGTCCAAAAGGACCGGGGGATGGCATACTCGTGTCAGTTGTTACCCAGTTAGGGGTAACCCGGCCTTTGTTGGTAGAGATCCAGTTTGGTTCTCGGGGACGTCCTTCTAGAGGCGTTCTCATGTGGCAATGGGAAGTTCCTTGGCCTGACCATTCGTTGGAAATCCAAAGAAACAATACGATCTTGTACGGTTTTAGTTGTATACCCTGCCATGGAACGTGGCGGTAACCTGCTATTGAACATGGTAGCTATAGTAGGCATAAGTGCGGAATGTTTATGTTGGCTAAGATTTATATCTTTATTTTCGAAATGAATTTTTCCTACACTATGCACTAATAATAATATCAAATGTTTCTTTTTAATGCGTATCAAGCATCTTTGACTATCATAAGGAGAAATCTCCTCCGATTCTGCGTTTGCATGTATGTGTGCGGGAGGCCTTATGGTAGTCTCATTTTTAAAAGCATTGCGAATTGACTTTAAAAATATTCCTCTATTTTGATTTTAAAGATAAATAAACTGTTTTGAGTTCTCACACCAGTCACATGACTGACTCGGAGTTTATTGTTTTCCTTCCTAAACTCTGGGTGCCCACCAATTTCCACACGGGCAGTCAAGAGTTAAGGTTTATCAGGATACTGGAATTCAGGAGTTGCAGGAGGCAAGCTGGATGACATGGCGTATTACTAGTATATAGTATTTCTTTTTCCGCTGCATTGTTTGTTGTTGTTTGTTATTGTACACTCTGATGATAATGTAATGTAATGTGATGCAATGTAATAACTGATATAGTTCTTTGTTTAAAGATTATTCATTTATTATTATATGTTGTTCCGCTGCGATTGTGAGATTGTGTTATTGTTCTGTTGTTTTCTTTCTGTTTCGTTCTATTTTCTTTTCTCTCTATTTTCTATCTTTTTCTTTCTTCTTCTGTCTTTTTCTTTTTCTTAAACAATGAGAATTCGTATTTCTGTTCATCTTGAGTAAATATATGGAGATTAGTGTATATTCAAGGAGTACGGATTTGCGGGTCTTCTCAGCAATTGCATCCATAACCTGTATTTCACTTATATAATCCAAAAGAGTTAACAACTATAAAAATGAAACATTTAAGGTTGTTTCAACCACCAACCAACAATCAATACATACAAAAATCACTTGCAACCAGGTTTACAACCATCATAAAGAAATCAACACAAATCAATCATTCATTCATATCAAACAAAACAAATAGTTGTTCGGGTTCTGTAACAACCCTGTATTTTGTGATTATTTTATTGTATATTTTAATTATTTTTAATGTAAGATTTTGATTAAAAAACTTATTTTACTTATTTGAAATGATTAAATTTATTATTTAAATATAATCTTGATTTTTATGAGTTATAATTCCAAACTTGTGTAAGTTGAATATTTGTCTGAAATGCTGATTTTGGTCAAAATAGTCAAACTGTGACTTTCAACTTAAAATTTTAAAAGTTTAAAAATTTAATTTTTTTCATTTATTTAAAGACTTTGGCTTTTGTTTTCTTAAAAATCTAATTTTGGAAATTTTCTTGAAATGATTTCTGATCATTTGTCCAAATAAAAATAAACAATGTCTGAAAATTTGATTTGGATAAAAAGTGTAACTTTAATAGAAATTCTAAATTTTATAATTCTAAAGGCAAAATTTTCATCTTGAACTGTATACAATTGTGTAACATTTGTTTCACTTTTGTTTTGGTCAGATTTGTTGTATGCTTTAAAAAAAAAGAAAAAAAGTTAGTAATAATTAGTGTGAAACGGGAAATAAACTTTACATTTCTTTTACATATGTTTACATCTGTTTCTTAACTTTATATTTAACAATCAATTGGATGAAGCTAAATCAAATGTTATTAATTATGGTATAATAGCTATTAAATTTTGGTTTAAAGTGATGGTTTATTTTTCCTAATAGAAACGTTAGTATTTTAAATTTATTTAATAAGAGAAACAAAATAATTTGTACGTTACTTTGGGCATATATTTAATTGTTGCTCTTGCCTTTTCGTTATCTATTTGATTTTTTTGCATTAACAATGCAAAGTTTTCAGCCGTATATTCTCTTTTGAGAATCCAAAATCTTGCTCAAATCTTGCCTTAAATCATTTCCGTATGTGAATTATTTCTTTCCCTCTTGCCTCCCATACGTTTCCACCTATTGGATAGAATTAAATTGCCTCTACCGTTCAAGCATTTTACTCTTGCCTGTCCTCTACATAAATTAGTGAGCAAATGTTAATATATATTTCACGTTCAAAAGTTCCATACCATAAATTATTCATTTTGCTTCCATCAAAATTTGCGTGAGCATCTCCTGAAGGTATGAACCGGCGCATGCTTTTCCTTTCATTTTTTCTTTCTTTCTTCTTTCTTTCTTCTTTTCACTCTTGTTTTATTTCATTAGTTCTCCTTTCATTGTTTTGCTTTATCCTATTGCCTGCCACCGTGCTTGGCCATTCACCATATTTTTCCGACCCTACCCATGCCAGACCACCGAGCCTTGTTTGAGAAAAAAAGGAATGAAAAAAATTCCATTTTTGTCGCCTTTGTATTTTGTTTTTGAAGTAATATTGCCACCGAGCCTTGTTTTGAAAAAAAAGGGGAAATGAAAAAAAAAAGTTGCTTTTGTCACTTTGTATTTTTGAAGTTATAATCTATTTTTCCACTGGCCCTTGTTCCGGAAAAAAGAAATGAGGAAAAAAAATGTTTTGTCACCTCTGTAATTTGGCATTCTAGTCTATATTCCCTCTGCCCTTTTGTTTGAAAAAAAAAGAAATGAACAAAATTTGTTTTGTCACCTTTGTTTTGAAGTTATAGTCTATTTTAAAAGTGGTCTTGTATTTTTGAAGTCATAGTTTATTTTGTTTTTATAAAATTAAATAGAAAAGGAAATTTGAAAGGCCTTAAACTTTCTATCTTTCTATGGGCCTTTATAGTCCACCCTTTTACTTTTAACCTAACCTTTCACCAATTAACCCTACCACCTCCTCATATCATCTCCTACCACTACACATTTTTGTGCTTGCCATGCCTTTGTGATGCCAAACCAGATCCTTTTCCACCTGAAAATATGTGTGGCCTAGCCCTAAGCATGTATGGCCGAGCATACATGGAGTCGTGGTCAAGAAAAAATGGTTGAAAAGTTTGGTAATGTCATTTGTTGCTTCTACTTTTCTATTGTTCAACAAATCTTTATATTGTATGCATATGTTTAAATGGTCTTGTTTATTTGTTGTATACAAGATCATTATCAAGGCTTTCCATTCATTCAATTCAAATCGTGTTTATCGTGCTTTTGGAATCGCTCTTGTGTTTGTTGTTTTGGTCTCTAGCTTCGAAAAGGTGAGTCTTTCTCACTCTGACATATATACTTATGAAAAGTGGATGATGACAAGTGTTTAGTAATGTAAAATGTTTATGCAAGTTAATGATGATCATATGATATGCTATGCCGTGTTATTACCATGTTATTACCATGTTAAAACTGTTAATTTTCATCTGACATCTGATATATGACTGTATATTGTGATATTGACATTGTTTATATTATTACTGTATATGATCACACTGCAAGTTCCCTGTTAGGATAAAAATCATTATGGGCTGAAATGATAAGCCTGAGTTATTTTATTTATTTATCTATACTTGGGATTGCGGGTTTGAAATGATAGAACCCTGATTTTTACCTTTTAAAACTGCGGATTGAAATGATACATATCCGTATAACTTGACCTAGGTTAGAAAACTATATACAGACCCGTGGTTATTCTATAAAGTGCTTTGAATATTTTAAGTATTTTAAAAATATAAAATTATGAAATTTGATTTAAATAGATTTTGAAAGGTTTTAAAATAAATAAATTTTGATTTTTCTATGTGTTAAAAATGTAATTTATGAATGGATTAACTGGATTTTGAAATATAACTTATGTTTGAAATTTGGAATTTTGACTAAAAATGATATGTAAGTTACATGAATAAAATGGACTTTAATTTTATTTGGAAAATGGTAAATATGATAAATTGATTTATATTTGAATTTAAGTGATTTATTAAAGAATTATTGATTTTCTATAAATTTAAGTGGTTGAATAAATGACTGTTGAAAATGAAATTTTAAAATATAACTTGACTTGAAAATGTGAAATTTGAGTTTTAACTAAAGATGTTAAATTAATTAAATAAACTGGAAGTTTAGTTAAATTTGTGAAAAGGTAATATAAATCTGAAATGTTAAGTTTTAATTTATGAGAGAAACGTATAGGTTTTAATTTATGAAAGAAACGTATAGGTTTTAATTTATGAAAGAAACGTATAGGTTTTAATTAATGAAAGAACGTATGGTGTTCTAATTAATGATAGGAACATGTAAATTCCTAATTAATGAATGAATGGTATAAGTTTTAATTAATGAAAGAAACGTATAAGTTTTTAATTAATGAAAGAAACGTGTAAAGTCCTAATTAATGAGAGAACATGAAAGTTTTAATTAATGCAAGAACATGTAAATTTTAATTAAGAAAGAAACATGTAAAGTTTTAAGTAGTGTGGTATTGATTTAATTAATAAATGTTCATTATTGTAATAGGAATATAAAATTTAAAACGTACATTTGACACGTAGATTTTAATCAATGTAATAGTGTATTTTAAATTGATTAAAATGATAAATGTTACTTATTGTAATAATAATGTAAGTTAATAAGGTGCTTTTAACTTAACATAAGAATTTCGGTTTAAATTGTATATTACAGTAAGAAAGTTTATTTAACTATAAGGCTACGATAAATTGACATGTTAAAGTTTTAAGCTTATCAATACTTTGATTATATATAATGTAAAGTGGAAAGTAGTACATTCCAAAAATGCTATGATTCCTTAAGGTAACATTTCCAAAATGCTATGATAATTTAAAGGAATATTTCAAGTTTAATAAATTTAAAGAAATATTCAATGATTTGAAAATTTGGGTTTTATTTGAATGATATAATATTGAATTATTTTTGAAATGGAAATGATACAATTGTGATATTGTTTTGAAATGAGTATGATATTTTGGTCTGTAAAGTATAAATTATTTGAAATAAATATCCATGGGTTATAATAACGATTGGTTGTTAAAGAGACCGGGATCAGATATTGTCTTATAACCGGACAATACCGAAAACCACTTTAACAACCGTGTACGCGGTGGAGATTCCAGAATGAAGTAGGATGGTGGCGACGTTCTCGAGGTATGTTACGTGGACCCAACTCCCGTGAGTTGGCATATATGACTAAAACAGGAGCTATACCGGGCTACACAAAGGGTCGCACCCTTTCATCGAGCATGCTCCATTAGAAACTATTCTATTATTGTTGTGATTCGATTCGGTGGTGCCACTTTGATTCGGGGGTATTGTTCGAGGTGGGCGGAAGCTGCTGGCTTGCCGTCACCACTGGTCCGGGAGTGCAAACGGTGTATCCACCCTAGCATTTCCTTGCGTGCCGTGTCATATCCTTATATCGAGCCCACTACGATTTTGGTTTTAAAGATCCGACCGCGTTAAGGTTCACCATCCCCTTAATGCTATTTTCTATATGATTATACTTTACTGATTAGACACTACCGTATATAGCGTATGTTACTACATAGTAAATAGTTTGACGGATCCTTAGAGGATGGGCGGTCCCAAGCATCCTTTAAGTTACTGATGCATTTTGTTACTGTTCACTTGAGTTGATTTACAGTTTATAAGTATTTATGTCCTGACTCGAGGGTTTTGTGTTTTGCTTTACGCTCGGGTCAGATTGAGTGAGTTAGCATTCCAGATTCACCTTCGGCGTTGGAGCTTTCCTTGAAGATCCAGCCTTCTATTTTGTTTCAGTATCCAGTGTTTCAGTGATTTATCTTGTTACTCTTCTGTTGTATCTTATTTAACTCCGATGTATCTCATATTTATATAGTAGCTTCATGAACTACTATCTCTTTTTCTTCCGCTGCATTATTATTACTCTGTGTCTGTGATCTGTGATTTTATTTACTGTATATTCTGAGGTTTGCCAAAATTTTATTTACAACGCGGTATTTTGAGCAATTCAATTCCGGCATGAGTGTCTGCCTATGCACTGATAATGGATGCGAATGGTTGAAAATACCGAGTCGTTACAGTTGGTATCAGAGCTTTGGTAGCTCTAGGCAAAACTCAACATATGGAGTGAATGTATTTACAGAATCACTTTCATTCGAGTTTGAATCTCTCCCTTTTGACTCGATTCCTTTGAATTTTGGAACATTCCCTACGGTTCCAAAATCCATTCGTATCCCTCACTATTCATCTTCTTTTGACTCTGGAGCATTCCATAACTCCGCTTCGAATGATCTTTTTAGTGAGTCAGCGGTCACGCCAATTTCAAATTGAATTGAAAAAAAGGGGAAAACTCCTTTGCAGTTAGCATCGATTCACCATAGATTCTTATCTATCCTTGGTTTAGACGCTAATATCTTTTGTTATTTCAAACTCTAACTCTTGAGATCGAATGTAGGTTTACCCTAGAAAAATCAACATTGATCTTATTCTTTAAGTCACGGTTGACCCGGTTAAGGTTGCCCGCGATTTGTATAAGCTTATCCATCTTCCTATTCTATTATTTAATCATGTCATCCTTGTTTCCAACTTATTTTTAATCATAATCTCCTTTGATTAGTGATAATCAAAAATTTGAATCTCTATCCTTCTTTGAAAATTTATTCATGTATAGTGTATTTGTAAACTAGTATTTAAAATTAAAATGTTTCATATATTGTGTTGTTTGAGTTGTTGATGTTGAGTTGGGTTTCAGATCGATACGTCTGATCAGCGCTATCGATAAGATTTCCAAAACACTTTGACAGAACAAACGGACACAATATATTTTTTTTTTAAAAATTTTGGTTAATGAAATAAATTTTGATATATAAGTAAATTTATGGAACTTAATGAAATGATTTAAATTGATAATCTGAAATGATAATACTTGATTTATCATTTATTGTTCTACAAATAGATCTATAAATATTTGTTTATAAATTTATTTGGGAACTGAAATGAATTTAAAACAAGAATTTGAGGATTTAAATTCCGGTTATTTCGAACTTTGGTTTAAAGTTTTAAAAGGTTATATTATTTAAAGTATTTTGAATAGAATTTGTTTTCAAAGAATTTTAAGTTTAAAATTAGTACTCTTCTCTTTGTCGCTTGAAAATAACTTCGGTGATGACTGCAGCATCATCGACGTTCATTTTCGAGTTTCGAAGTGAAGAGACTGTTCTGTAGTCTTGCTACAGCTTTGTTTTGGGAAATTAAATTGATTTGAATTTCTAAAATATGACTTAATTTATAATACATATATAGATATATGATTGAAATTTGATTTGACATATTATATATATATTATTACTTATCTCTAAATGGTTTGAAGAAATCGAAAATTTAATTCTTAAATTTTATTTTTTACAATAATTTCAATTATAAAAAGAAAATCAATTTTTTTTGGATAAATGATTAAACTTGAGATAATTGAATTGGAAAGTTTTATTTGTATGACACAATTCCATTCCAATATAACTTACCTTAATTTCAGAAGTTAACAATGTAATTTGGATAATATATAATATAAAAAGATTTTATAATTTTTTTTTTGAGTGGTTATAATAAATGTTATACACTTAAATTTTAATTATAAAATGATTAACATAGGTAAATATAATAAAGGGTAATTGAATAACTTACAATAAAATGATGTTAAAAGAACTAAGCATAAAAGAAAGTAGTTATAATAAGTGTAAGTATATTGAACATGAGTGATAAATATATTGAGAGGAATAAATTTAATTTTTATCAGGAATAAAGAAGAATAAAAGTTATTAAATACATTGTGAGTGTAATAAATGATTATTTTTCCAACCCATGGTTTAAAAAAAAAAAAATTGTTAATTTAAGATGATTGGATAATAAGATAATGAAATTTGAGATAGTTAAGATTTATGTAACTTGTGTAAAAGTTTATTTTCTATTTAAGTTGAAATCTCCATGCTTTCAAATTCATTTTCTTATTTTGTTTTTCAAACTATCTTTTGGTTGTTCTTATCGCCCTCATCTTGCTATAGACTGGTATATGCATCTTTCTATGATCTTTCTGTTTAGAAATCCTTCTATAATCTTTGATAATCTCCACCTTGTAAAACTTACCTATAACAACAGTTATCAGGTATAACTTCAATCTTCTTGTCATCTTATCTTAATCCTATTTCACTCTATCTTTTCTGTGCCCTTCCATACCTCATTCCTTTTCGGGGACGAAAAGTTTTGAGTGGGGGAGAGTGTAACAACCCTGTATTTTGTAATTATTTTATTGTATATTTTAATTATTTTTAATGTAAGATTTTTGATTTAAAAACTTATTTTACTTATTTGAAATGATTAAATTTATTATTTAAATATAATCTTGATTTTTATGAGTTATAATTCCAAACTTGTGTAAGTTGAATATTTGCCTGAAATGCTGATTTTGGTCAAAATAGTCAAACTGTGACTTTCAACTTAAAATTTTAAAAGTTTAAAAATTTAATTTTTTTCATTTATTTAAAGACTTTGGCTTTTGTTTTCTTAAAAATCTAATTTTGGAAATTTTCTTGAAATGATTTCTGATCATTTGTCCAAATAAAAATAAACAATGTCTGAAAATTTGATTTGGATAAAAAGTGTAACTTTAATAGAAATTCTAAATTTTATAATTCTAAAGGCAAAATTTTCATCTTGAACTGTATACAATTGTGTAACATTTGTTTCACTTTTGTTTTGGTCAGATTTGTCGTATACTTTAAAAAAAAAAAGTTAGTAATAATTAGTGTGAAACGAGAAATAAACTTTACATTTCTTTTACATATGTTTACATCTGTTTCTTAATTTTATATTTAACAATCAATTGGATGAAGCTAAATCAAATGTTATTAATTATGGTATAATAGCTATTAAATTTTGGTTTAAAGTGATGGTTTATTTTTCCTAATAGAAACGTTAGTATTTTAATTTTATTTAATAAGAGAAACAAAATAATTTGTACGTTATTTTGGGCATATATTTAATTGTTGCTCTTGCCTTTTCGTTATCTATTTGATTTTTTTGCGTTAACAATGCAAAGTTTTCAGCCGTATATTCTCTTTTGAGAATCCAAAATCTTGCTCAAATCTTGCCTTAAATCATTTCTGTGTGTGAATTATTTCTTTCCCTCTTGCCTCCCATACGTTTCCACCTATTGGATAGAATTAAATTGCCTCTACCGTTCAAGCATTTTACTCTTGCCTGCCCTCTACATAAATTAGTGAGCAAATGTTAATATATATTCCACGTTCAAAAGTTCCATACCACAAATTTTTCATTTTGCTTCCATCAAAATTTGCGTGAACATCTCCTCAAGGTATGAACCGGCGCATGCTTTTCCTTTCATTTTTTCTTTCTTTCTTCTTTCTTTCTTCTTTCTTTCTTCTTTTCACTCTTGTTTTATTTCATTTGTTCTCCTTTCATTGTTTTGCTTTATCCTATTGCCTGCCACCGTACTTGGCCATTCACCATATTTTTTCGACCCTACCCATGCCAGACCCGAGCCTTGTTTGAGAAAAAAAAGGAATGAAAAAAATTCCATTTTTGTCGCCTTTGTATTTTGTTTTTGAAGTAATATTGCCACCGAGCCTTGTTTTGAAAAAAAGGGGAAATGAAAAAAAAAGTTGCTTTTGTCACTTTGTATTTTTGAAGTTATAATCTATTTTTCCACTGGCCCTTGTTCTGGAAAAAAGAAATGAGAAAAAAAATGTTTTGTCACCTCTGTAATTTGGCATTCTAGTCTATATTCCCTCTGCCCTTTTGTTTGAAAAAAAAAAGAAATGAACAAAATTTGTTTTGTCACCTTTGTTTTGAAGTTATAGTCTATTTAAAAGTGGTCTTGTATTTTTGAAGTCATAGTTTATTTTGTTTTTATAAAATTAAATAGAAAAGGAAATTTGAAAGGCCTTAAACTTTCTATCTTTCTATGGGCCTTTATAGTCCACCCTTTTACTTTTAACCTAACCTTTCACCAATTAACCCTAACACCTCCTCATATCATCTCCTACCACTTCACATTTTTGTGCTTGCCATGCCTTTGTGATGCCAAACCAGATCCTTTTCCACCTGAAAACATGTGTGGCCTAGCCCTAAGCATGTATGGCCGAGCATACATGGAGTTGTGGTCAAGAAAAAGTGGTTGAAAAGCTTGGTAATGTCATTTGTTGCTTCTACTTTTCTATTGTTCAACAAATCTTTATATTGTATGCATATGTTTATATGGTCTTGTTTATTTGTTGTATACAAGATCATTATCAAGGCTTTCCATTCATTCAATTCAAATCATGTTTGTCGTGCTTTTGGAATCGCTCTTGTGTTTGTTGTTTTGGTCTCTAGCTTCAAAAAGGTGAGTCTTTCTCACTCTGACATATATACTTATGAAAAGTGGATTGATGACAAGTGTTTAGTAATGTAAAATGTTTATGCAAGTTAATGATGATCATATGATATGCTATGCCGTGTTATTACCATGTTATTACCATGTTAAAACTGTTCATTTTCACCTGACATCTGATACATGACTGTATATTGTGATATTGACATTGTTTATATTATTTCTGTATATGATCACACTGCAAGTTCCCTGTTAGGATAAAAATCATTATGGGCTGAAATGATAAGCCTGAGTTATTTTATTTATCTATCTATACTTGGGATTGCGGGTTTGAAATGATTGAACCCTGATTTTTACCTTTTAAAACTGCGGATTGAAATGATACATATCCGTATAACTTGACCTAGGTTAGAAAACTATATACAGACCCGTGGTTATTCTATAAAGTGCTTTGAATATTTTAAGTATTTTAAAAATATAAAATTATGAAATTTGATTTAAATAGATTTTTGAAAGGTTTTAAAATAAATAAATTTTGATTTTTCTATGTGTTAAAAATGTAATTTATGAATGGATTAACTGGATTTTGAAATATAACTTATGTTTGAAATTTGGAATTTTGACTAAAAATGATATGTAAGTTACATGAATAAAATGGACTTTAATTTTATTTGGAAAATGGTAAATATGATAAATTGATTTATATTTGAATTTAAGTGATTTATTAAAGAATTATTGATTTTCTATAAATTTAAGTGGTTGAATAAATGACTGTTGAAAATGAAAATTTAAAATATAACTTGACTTGAAAATGTGAAATTTGAGTTTTAACTAAAGATGTTAAATTAATTAAATAAACTGGAAGTTTAGTTAAATTTGTGAAAAGGTAATATAAATCTGAAATGTTAAGTTTTAATTTATGAAAGAAACGTATAGGTTTTAATTTATGAAAGAAACGTATAGGTTTTAATTTATGAAAGAAACGTATAGGTTTTAATTTATGAAAGAAATGTATAGGTTTTAATTAATGAAAGAACGTATGGTGTTCTAATTAATGATAGGAACATGTAAATTCCTAATTAATGAAAGAATGGTATAAGTTTTAATTAATGAAAGAAACGTATAAGTTTTTAATTAATGAAAGAAACGTGTAAAGTCCTAATTAATGAGAGAACATGAAAGTTTTAATTAATGCAAGAACATGTAAAGTTTAACTAAGAAAGAAACATGTAAAGTTTTAAGTAGTGTGGTATTGATTTAATTAATAAATGTTCATTATTGTAATAGGAATATAAAATTTAAAACGTACATTTGACACGTAGATTTTAATCAATGTAATAGTGTATTTTAAATTGATTAAAATGATAAATGTTACTTATTGTAATAATAATGTAAGTTAATAAGGTGCTTTTAACTTAACATAAGAATTTCGGTTTAAATTGTATATTACAGTAAGAAAGTTTATTTAACTATAAGGCTATGATAAATTGACATGTTAAAATTTTAAGCTTATCAATACTTTGATTATATACAATGTAAAGTGGAAAGTAGTACATTCCAAAAATGCTATGATTCCTTAAGGTAACATTTCCAAAATGCTATGTTAATTTAAAGGAATATTTCAAGTTTAATAAATTTAAAGAAATATTCAATGATTTGAAAATTTGGGTTTTATTTGAATGATATAATATTGAATTATTTTTGAAATGGAAATGATACAATTGTGATATTGTTTTTAAATGAGTATGATATTTTGGTCTTGAAAGTATAAATTATTTGAAATAAATATCCATGGGTTATAATAACGATTGGTTGTTAAAGAGACCGGGATCAGATATTGTCTTATAGCCGGACAATACCGAAAACCACTTTAACAACTGTGTACGCGGTGGAGATTCCAGAATGAAGTAGGATGGTGGCGACGTTCTCGAGGTATGTTACGTGGACCCAACTCCCGTGAGTTGGCATATATGACTAAAACAGGAGCTATACCGGGCTACACAAAGGGTCGCACCCTTTCATCGAGCATGCTCCATCGGATACTATTCTATTATTGTTGTGATTCTATTCGGTGGCGCCACTTTGATTCGGGGGTATTGTTCGAGGTAGGCGGAAGCAGCTGGCTTGCCGTCACCACCGGTTCGGGAGTGCAAACGGTGTATCCACCCTGGCATTTCCTTGCGTTCCGTATCATATCCTTATATCGAGCCCACTACGATTTTGGTTTTAAAGATCCGACCGCGTTAAGGTTCACCATCCCCTTAACGCTATTTTCTATATGATTATACTTTACTGATTAGACACTACCGTATATAGCGTATATTACTACATAGTAAATAGTTTAACGGATCCTTAGAGGATGGACGGTCCCAAGCATCCTTTAAGTTACTGATGCATTTTGTTACTGTTCACTTGAGTTGATTTACAGTTTATAAGTATTTGTGTCCTGACTCGAGGGTTTTGTGTTTTGCTTTACGCTCGGGTCAGATTGAGTGAGTTAGCATTCCAGATTCACCTTCGGCGTTGGAGCTTTCCTTGAAGATCCAGCCTTCTATTTTGTTTCAGTATCCAGTGTTTCAGTGATTTATCTTGTTACTCTTCTGTTGTATCTTATTTAACTCTGCTGTATCTCATATTTATATAGTAGCTTCATGAACTACTATCTCTTTTTCTTCCGCTGCATTATTATTACTCTGTGTCTGTGATCTGTGATTTTATTTACTGTATATTCTGAGGTTTGCCAAAATTTTATTTACAACGCGGTATTTTGAGCAATTCAATTCCGGTATGAGTGTCTGCCTATGCACTGATAATGGATGCGAATGGTTGAAAATACCGAGTCGTTACAGGTTCAAACTTTAAATTGTACGGAATGAAAAATAAACTACTAAGTGTACCCTTCACTCAACAGTCTTAGGTGAAACTAAATAGATTATTCATTCATCCAAACTATTTTAAAGTATCCTTACCCAAACAACCATAAACCAAACAAACAACAAATTCCAAATAATAAATCAAGTTAATTTTTGTTAATTTCATTTCAAACTATTGTTATTTGATTTCCTTTTTATCCATATACCGATTTATCTTTTTAATTTTACATTATTTCTTGCAAATTTTCATTTTTAATTCGATTTCTTTGCATATTAATTCATTTATTTACTGCTTAATTTCATTTATTTACGATATTCATTTTTCTGCTTATTTTCAAAATATATAGCTTCAATATTTACTTAAGTATATAACAATTATAACCTCAACCTTTACTTAAGTTTATTTTCATTCCTTTACAACCTTTCAGTCATACTTAAGTTTACACAATTTCGATATCAAATTATTATTTATAAAAGAATTTCACTTAACATTCCTATTACATAAGCTTTACTTGTATAATCTCCATTACGTTTTCTTATTAACATTTCAACTTTTTACATCTTTTGGTAAGTTATATATATGCCTTTAAGAATGTAATTAAGATCGTACAAGTTTATCTTATTTCTTTTAATAATTTAATGCTCACTGACCATATCCTTTGCTTTATAGGTTACGCATTCCAAATATCTTTTAATTTCATTTATAAACTTGCATTTAATCTTCTTATTTTAATTAAATGTTCCAATTTTTAGTTAACTTCCATTTTACTCCACCATTTGAAACTATTAAATAACGGAAACTTCAGAATTTAAATACCAGGTTTTATTTAAAAATCATTTTAAAATAATAGATAAATGTATATACTTACACTTCATATATCCAATTATATTTAGAACAATTTAAAATTTATATTTTTTTATCAAAATGAATCTGCAGTAAAACTACTATAATGGCCTTCCCTCTTTGAGACTCAAAAATGAATGTCGATGATGCGGCCGCCATCACTGAAATTATTTTCCAGCGTCAGAGAGGGAAGTACATAGCTTATTCCTTTTCAAATTTCTTAAAACAATACTTTCAAATTATATTGAAATATTTATATTAAAAATTACTTCTACATAATATTATTATGTTTCAAAATTCTTTAAAAGCAATTTTTCAAAATCCCGGACTTAAGTAAATTTCCAAATTTGATTTATTTTATTTTAAATCTTATTTCAACTATTATTTATAAATTTCATTACCTAACAACCAAATATATTACAACCAAATATACTCTTTATAAAAATTTACTTTATATATAGAAAATATAGTAGGCAAAATTATTTCATTCACCTATATTAAAAATAAATATTATGTCAGTCTGTCCTATTAAGTGTTTAGAAATCCCTATTGATGTCACAGTGTCCTGTTTGCACAAAAAATGGGCAAACGCCTCCAAGTCGTATGATTCAGTTGATTTTAAGTTGTTCTTAGTGATTTGGATGATTTATGCAAATATATGAAATAGATGGACTAAACTGTAAAAGACACACAGATTTATAGTGGTTCGGCCAGAACGTGCCTACGTCCACTTTATATGTTATTCTCCTTTTCTATTTAGATTACAAGTACAAAGCTTTGATTACAAGTAACCGAAAGTTGTTTGAAAGTTCCTTCCGTGCTTGAGCTCTCAAACTTGTCTGCCATTGTTGTACCCCTGCCCCTCTATTTATAGAGTGAGGTTGTGGGTAGGGGTCTTGGATGTATATAGCTGCTGGTGGGCCTGGGCTGATGCGGTCTGGCCTGACAGAGCTGGTCCGGTAGCACTCTGGACCGGTAGTGCTTGGAAGTGTGGTTTGGACCGGTATCAGTGAGGAGATGGTTGGTTCGGCATTGGTGGGGAGATGGTTGGTTCGACATTGGTAACACTTGGTTCGGGAAAAGGTGGAGTATCCTTGCTTCGGTGGCAATATTGGCTCGGTCAGTGATGGTTGATTCGGTGAAGAAGGCTGGGTTTGGTCCGGTAGGCGTTGGTCCGGGGAGATGGTTGGTTCGGCATCGGTAAGGCCTGGACCGGTAGCTTGTAGGCTCTGGTCCGGTCGTGAGCTGGTTCGGTGGCATGTATGCTTCGCTTCATCGTGCTGGATCGGCTCCGAATAGTTCGGTGTCTCCTTCCTCATCCTGATTCGTTGGTGGTAGAAGCGTACCCAACATTTGCCCCCTAAAGTAGGGCATATGTTTAACATATGTCGTGCTTTGTTTTAATTGGACAACCATATTCGGCCTGAGAGCCGAACCGGCTGGTCCGGTTATCCAACCTTCCCCTATAAGTATGGGCCTAGGGCTTCAGTTATTCCCTACCAAACGAGATAATCGAATCAGAACTTCCTACCGAATCAATCTCTTTGCCGAATCAATCCTTAGCTGCCAAATCAGGTGACTGCCGAATGGCTTCTTCGATTTACTTCGTTTTACCGAATGAACTTAAAGATTTTAATACCGGATGTACCTTATACTGAGAATGCCGAATGAACCTTATACTGAGAATGCCGAATGGACCTTATACTGAGAATGCCGAATGAACCCGGGTATTGGGAACGCCGAATGAACCATGGGGAGTTTGATATGTCAAAAGAATTCTTAGGCCTTTCGTACTTTTTAAATCACAAATGAAAACCCCAGACTGTACGCACTTGCTTGTTTGTATCTCTGCACCTCCTTGTTCTAATAATGTGCTTTTCTTTTGTGTTTGCAGGCAAATGTCTCGCAAAGTGGAAACCCGATTAGAAAAACAGAGGAAATCTATGGACATAAGAGAGTCTCCCGCTGTGCCCCCAGCCCAGCCGGAACCAGCGCGACATGGATCTGCCCCGAGGTCATTAGTGGACGGATATGGCCCTCAAGAGCTTCTGAACTCTCCTCCCGATTGCTTTCCGAGCTCCCTCAAAGAGGGACACTTGATGCCATCGCTCGCTCCTTCGGGATTGACAGAGCGAGCATGCTGCTGCCGGGAGATGGTGTGATGCCGTATGATCCTCCTGAAGGATATTTTGCCTATAGCCGATACCATTGCATGTGCGGGGCCATTCCTCCGATCAATACGTGGATAGTCAGCTTCATTACCTACCTGAAGGTGGCTCCTTTCCAGCTTCAGCCCAACTCCTACGCCATCTTAGTGTGTCTATTCGTTATCTTCCAGAGGAGGTATGGGCGCCCCCTTCTAACCGGGAAATCCGATATTTGTATAATCTGAGGGGCTACAAGAAGGGGTCTCCGTACATTAGTTTAGAGTCGGCCGTGTCCTTCAAGCCGGTCTTGGACTTATACTCGAAATTCACCATGTTTAAGAAGGAATGGTTCTTCGTCAAGGACGACTCCGTTTCTTTTCGCCTTTTTACTTCTGGCTGTAAGTTGAATTCCATTTGTAATTTCTTTGTCCCGACTGCAATGCTTCTTCTTATATGCTTTTATTTCTTGCTAGCGACAGGTGGCTTTACGGTCGTGGAGAATGATCGCCTGGTACAGATGGCTGCGGAGATAGAGGCTATCTCAGGAAGGGATAGGTCGGCTTCTTACCTGATCAGGAATGCCACTCTCCTGGAGCACAACTTGATTCTGCCACGTCAATCTGTGGTTAAGCAGAGAGATACAACCGAGGAGAGGGCTGCCAAAGCTAAAGACATGGCCACTGCGAAGAGTAGTATGAGGAGACCTTTCTCGGTACCTCCAGTCGTCGGGGGGAAGAAGCTCAAGAGATCCGATGGACCCTCCCCTAGCACATGCCCAGATGTTATGGAGGAAGAGGATGTGGAGGAGGGAGAAGGCAAGGACGAAGGAGGTGAAGCGGAGGGGGGAAGTGGTAGAGAAGGTCATGGTGATGAGGGTGGAGAAGGTCGGAGCGGTGATGGCACCGAGGCTTTGTCTTCGGGGCAAGTAGGTGGGATTCAAGAGTGGACGGATGATGCTTTCCGCCAAGCTTTTGAGGGGTTGGAAGAAGGGTCGACCTTGGTGGAGAAACCGAAGGAAACTGATAAGTCCGGGACTGGTGCCGGTTCATCTTCTCAGAGTATTCCGGCTAAGGAGACTTCGGTGATTCAAGGTGAATTTTTGACTTCCGCAGACTCCCTTTATGATAAGGACTTAGTAATATTTTATGGCCAGCTCCCGTCCTGGAATGAGATTCAGGACTTATTGCAGTATCCCACTCCCCCTCAGGGTTTGTAAAATAAACGCGTTTTCCTACTCCTTTTAACTTAACATATTTCTTGGATTATAGTTTCATGCATGCTTGTAACACTTTGTTTTTATTCCAGGAACGGGTAAGGTGGCCAAGACATCAGATATTCGGCACCGCCTTGAACAGTACAAGCTACTCAAAGCTTCCGCCAAACCGAAGCCGTCGACTAGCCGTCCCGGAGATGTGGTTGGCTATCGCCCTCTTCTCAGAGTTATTGAAGAAGATATGCAAAAGAGGAAGAGGGGTCGATCTTTGTTTGAACCTTCACCTGGCCCTCAGTCTCCAGTCCAGCCTATCCATGATATTATCGAGGAAGATACTGAGTTCATGCCTTCCCCACATCCGTCCGAAAATCCAACCGTCACCTCGATAGACCACCCTGGTTTGGTTCGCAACCCATTTGCCGGCCACCCGGATCTGGACCCAAGTTTTCAGGACATTTCTTTTGACGAGGCCACGGGTGAGCATCTTCTACCCCGCAATCCCATGGTACGGGTGCTTGATGAGGCTAAGTCCTTAGACCTCGATTTGCTTACTACTCGGATTGTGACCATGGGGGATGAGGCCAAGGCAAACATCGGTCGGTTGGCTGAAGAGACCAAGAGGCTAATGGAGCGTCACGCTCGACTGGTCAAAGCTGGAGAGGAAATCGAAAGTGCTAACATTCGGTTGCGGCTAATGGTTTCTGATCAGGCCAAACAGCTTGCCGATCAGGCTATCCAGATATCCCAGCATGAGGCAGCCTCCAGACGACTAAAGAAAACCATGGAAGAGGCTAGCAAGGATGAGTTGCGAAAAATGGAGGCTGTTTGCAAAGAACGAATTGACATGGCCATCGCAACGGTGGATGAGGTTCGGAGAGCGGATCTTGAGCAGGTAGAGGAGTTATCTGGGAGGCTTGAGGCCGCAGAGCTTGCTTAGGCCCAGCTGAAGGAGGAGATGGAAGTGATGCGGAAATCCCTTCTGGCTGACTGCTCGAGATACCGATTGGAGAGAGATGCTGCCATCGCACAACTGTCGGCTTCTGAGGCCCGGATGAAAGAGTTTGAGGAAAACGAGGGGATGATGGATGAGATGCTTCAGGACATGTATTTCCGAACTTGGAAGCAGGGCAACCTGTCCTGGATGGACGACTATCCGCGGGTCATGGCTAGGATATATCTTCGGGCTTTTGAGGAGGCTAAGGCCGATGCGGATAAGGAAGGTGGTGCGACTTTCAGGATGGATGTGGTTACGGCCCAATTCACTAAGGAAGAGAAGGTGGCGGTTAAGGAGGGCATGCGGCTGCTCGCTGCGGATGAGGTAGGCGTGCAGCTAGATGATGATGATCAGGGAGAAGATGCTGGTAAGTCTTCCCTCTCAATCTTTCCTTAACTTGATTGCGTATCATTTATCTGATGGATTCTTTTCCTGAATCGGACAGGTGGGACCCCTGGCCAGCATGCTGGGAGTTCTGACCCTGCGGTCAAGTAGATCCCGGAGGGCGAGCAGGATAGAGGCGGAGCCCTGCTGCAGCTGATTATTTTTTGGCCTACTTGGCATTCCTGTATATACTAGTCCCAAAACATTAGTGTACCTTTGGGTTGTAACTATATCATTAGTAATGAACGGCTTTATTTTTGACATGTAATTTCTTAACATAAACTGATTCTGCTATATTTGAATGCTTTTGTTACTTTGATGTGTTGCATAAGAAATATAGCTGTGCATGTGCTAGTGATTCAATTGTGTTTAATGCTAAGTTCTTGCTTAAACTATAACTTATGTTTGGTAACGTTAGTGTGATGTGCGCATAAATTATAGCTACGTATTTATATACAAGAGAAGAAAGTACCGCCCTTCAAGTTTTAGCTGTATATGGTAGCTTTGAATGTCTTATGTAGCTGAGTATGGAATGCAGCTGAGTGTCATGTCATCTAGTTGTGAGTTCCTATTCCCATTGGCGGGCATCTCCTATTCTGTGTCCTGTACTTTAGGGATCATTATAGAGGATAGGAGGAAATTTTTTATAAATAAAATGGAAATATAAGAAATAGTAAAACTTCCAATCACGGAAGGCCGTCAGTATGCTTAAGTTCGTGGCAAACGGGTTTTGTAGTCACTTTCCCTAGCTGTGGGTCTTGGAGACATTTGTCACCCATCTTACGCCTCCGCGGGGAGTTTATCTTTTTTACCACAGCCGCACTTAAGACATATCGGAGCTGAGATCGCGCACAGTAACTACCCGAGCCATTATGGCCCGTAATCGTGGGTATTATTCGATTTACTTTGGCCGGCTAGCGTGGGTGCCGATCGTCAACCGTGAACTACCCCTGGCTGGCCACACCTTCTGTTGGGGCTTAAAGTAGGTTCACAGTTGCCAGCGAGCCGAACGCCGTAATGAGCCGCCATCGGCTATAGTCGGCCTTCTTGATGGCTTATAATCGGCTCATTACAGTTGGCTTTGAGGGCAGTCGCGAGCAATGAGTTAACCCGCAGCAGAGGGATGCTTGAGCAAAAGTGTCTCATTGGCGAGTGCATAGATTCGTATAGTACCTGTTAGGTCTTGTCCAGGTGAAGCCGCGCTATGATGCATCTTGAATGGAAGTGCAGGATTTTGTTCAACAGAAAAGGATAAAACTCAACAAGTAGCCAAGACATAAAGGAACTAGTTAACATGAGACAAGATTTTTAAAGTGGTTCGGCACGAAAATGCCTACGTCCACTGATTCTCTTTGTTAATTCACTTCATATGGGCAGTAAAAGTTAAGAAAAGTATCGACGAAGGTGTTGGATGTTCCATGCCCTCTGGAACACCTCTCCGTCCACAGTTGACAAAATATAAGCTCCGTTGTGGAGATCTTTATGAATTACATAGGGTCCCTCCCAGACTGGATCTAGCGCCCCGGGGCGCGGGAAGACCCGTTTGAGGACAAGATCTCCTTCTTGTAAGCTGCGGTGTTTGACTTTGGAGTTGTATTGTGCTGCTACTTTTTTCTTATGAGCTGCTGCTTTGAGTGCTGCATCATTTCTTCTCTCCTCAATTAGATCCAAAGACATGTGGAGGATTTCTTCGTTCTCTTCTGGGTTGTAGTGGATCCTACGGTGGGAAGGCACTACAGTTTCAACTGAGAGCATGACCTCCGATCCGTATGCCAAAGAGAAAGGAGTATGCCCTGTTGATGTTCTTTAAGATGTGCGGTAGACCCAAAGTGTCGTAGGAAGTTCATCCACCCAAGCGCCTTTTGACTTTTCAAGTTTCTTCTTGACTAGGTTTTGAGGATTTTGTTGAGAGCTTCGACTTGTCCGTTTGCCTGGGGATAAGCCACAGATGAGAAGCTTTTGTGAATTCCGTACCCTTGGCACCAGTCGGTGAATTCCTCGCTGTCAAATTGAAGTCCATTGTCCGATATGATTTTGAGTGGAACCCCATACCTACATAAAACATTTTTGATCAAGAAGTTAATAACTTTTGCCGAAGATATTTTATTTAGAGGCTCCGGTTCCACCCATTTGGTGAAATAGTCAACTGCCACTATGGCATATTTGGCTCCGCCTCGGCCCACTGGCAGTTCGCCAATCATGTCAATTCCCCATATTGCAAAGGGCCAAGGGCTGGTCATTTGAGTAATCTCATTTGTGGGTATTCGAGGAATCTTAGCAAATTTCTGACATCTGTCGCATTTTTTGACGAAGTCCAAGGCGTCTTTGTTTAAAGTGGGCCAATAATACTCGTATCGGAGTGTTTTCTTGGCTAGAGTCTGCCCTCCGGTGTGATCTCCGCAACTTCCTTGATGGATGTTGGACAAGACTTCCCTGGCTTCCCTTCCAGCGATACACCTTAATAAGAGATTAGAGAAGCCGCGCCGATAGAGGATGCCTTCTTGTAATGTGTAGCGGGAAGCTTTCCTTAAGATTTTCTTAGCTTTGTTACGCTCGTCGGGCAGTGTGCCATCTTGTAAATATTTCCGGATAGGAGTCATCCAAGTTTCCTCTTCGATTGCAGCTATCATATTCATTGTCTCGTAACTCGGGGCTAGTTGCTGTGAGATGGTTATTGTTCGGGAAGCGGTGCCGTCCTTCATGCTAGCTTGCTTTGCCAGTTCGTCGGCCTTCTGATTCTTTTCTCAAGGAATGTGTTTGATTAAATAGTGATCCAACTGATTGAGCAGCAGCTTGGTCTTCTTTAGATATGTTGTGAGTCGATTTCCTCGAGTCTGGAATTCTCCCAGTATTTGATTTACAATAAGTTGAGAATCACTGTGGAGGCATAAAGAACCGACTCCAATCTCCAGGGCAAGTTCTAATCCGGCTATCACTGCTTCGTATTCTGCGTCATTGTTGGTGGCGGCGAATTCCAACCTTAGGGCGTAGTGTAGCTTCCTTCCCCTAGGGGTGATTATCACAACACCTGCCCCCGAGCCTTGTTCATTTGATGCTCCATCTACGAAGAGATTCCACTTGATATATTCTGCTATTTCAGATTGCTCTTTACCTTCGTTAGTAGTGAATTCGGCAATGAAATCAGCTATGGCTTGCCCCTTGATAGCGGTGCGAGGATGGTAGGTGATATCATATTGACTCAGTTCAATGCACTACTTAAGTAGTCGCCCAGAAGTGTTGGGGCGATGGAGTACCTGCCTTAGTGGTTGATCGGTTAAAACTCTGATGGAATGAGATTGAAAATAGTGTCGCAGTTTCCGTAATGTGATTAGCAAACAGTATGCTAGCTTTTCAAGTTTAGCGTATCTGGCTTCTGCCCCTGTAAATCTCTTGCTTACAAAGTATATGGGCCGCTGCGCGCGGTTGTCTTCTCTCACCAAAGCGGCGCTTAAAGCATGGGACGATACAACAAGGTATAGGTATAGTTCCTCGCCTTCATTTGGAGTTGAGAGTACTGGTGGTCTATGGAGGTGTTCGATTAAGTTAAGGAAGGCTGTCGAGCATTCGTCAGTCCATTCGAACTTTCCTTTGTCTTTCTTTAGAGCTTCGAAGAAAGGGATGCATTTGTCGGTTGTTTTAGAGATGAACCTGCTTAGGGCGGCCACTTTCCCATTTAGGCTTTACATCTCTCTTCGAGTGGATGGTATCTTGATATCTTGCAAATCCCGAACTTGTTCGGGGTTTGCTTCAATCCGCCTGGCATGGACGATGAATCCCAAGAACTTTCCCGACGATATTCCGAAGGAGCACTTTAGAGGGTTCAGCTTCATTCCATATTGGCGAAGTACTTGAAACATCTCGTCCAGGTGGTTTATATGATCATTGGCTTTCCTCGATTTTACCAGCATGTCATCCACATAAACTTCCATAGTTCGTCCTATTAGTTCCGCAAACATCTTGTTGACGAGGCGCTGATAAGTAGCTCCGGCGTTTTTAAGTCCAAAAGGCATTACTCTGTAGCAGTACAATCCCCGGTCAGTGATGAAACTAGTGTGGTCTTGATCGGGGGCGTGCATAGGGATCTGGTTATATCCTGAGTGCGTCCATAAAGGATAAGAGTTCGTGTCCAGCTGTGCTGTCCACGAGCTGATCGATTCGGGGGAGTGGGAAGCAGTCCTTCGGACAAACGTCATTTAAGTTGGAGAGGTCGATGCATGTTCGCCACTTCCCATTAGCCTTCTTTACCAGCACCGGGTTGGCGATCCATTCTGGGTAGATGGCTTCTCGTATGAAGTTATTGGCAAGTAGGTTCTTTACTTCTTCCTAGAGGGCTGCTGATCGTTCCGCCCCCATGCTTCTCTTTTTCTGCTTTACTAGCACCTTGGTGGGATTGATGTTCAGTACGTGGCATGCTACGTCTGGGGAGATTCCTGTCATGTCGGCGTGCGTCCATGCAAATACATCCATGTTGTGGCGAAGAAAATCAATGAGTTGATCCTTTAATTCTTCTTTTAGTTGAGATCCGATTTTCAATAGTCTACTTGAGTCATGTTTGTCTACAGCTACGAATTTCATAGCCTCTGCAGGCTCGGCGGTGGCCTCCTCCTCTTTGTCCCTGGGGTCTAATTCATTGAAAGGGTAACTGGTATATCGAAGAGGAGGGGCTTTCTTTAGTTGCTATGCTTCCAAGCTTTTCATGCAGAGAGTAGTCTCTGCATTTTTCCCTTTATCTTTTCTGCGGTTATTGCGAAACTCAGTTACATAGCAGTCTCGAGCGGCGTCTTGATCTCCCTCTATTTCTCCTATTCCGTTATCTGTTGGAAATTTCATCTTCAGGCACCATGGGGCTAGGACAATTTGGAAGTCAGACAAGGCTGGTCTTCCTAAAAAGGCATTGTAGGCCGAATGGTTCTCTATTAGTACAAATGTTTGTTTTCGCACAACGGAGCGGGGATGACTTCCTATTTCAACAAAGAGGTCCAGTTGCCCGAGGGGCATCTTCGCATCTCCAGTGAAACCATATAGTGGTTTGTTGCAGGGAGACACATCCTTCAATGACAGCTTCATCTTGTCGAAAGCATGCTTGAATAGGATATTTACTGAGCTTCCAGTGTCTACTAAAATTCGAAAAACTTTGGCTGGACCGAACCAGGCAGAGATGACCATAGGATCCATGTGTGGGTACTGTCTTCCCTCTAGACCACGCCTACTGAATGTGATGTCGTCATTCTCTTTCCGTTTCGAGTGGCGTTCTTCCATAATAGAATTAACGTAGCCTTCATCATTTCTAAGTGACTTACCGTATCTTTCCATCTCTACCCAGCTTCTATCGGCGATGTATGGTCCTCCTGATATGGTATGGACTACTATCTTCTCTTGACTAGAGCCGCTGGTGTTGCGATTTCCTCCGCCTACTTCTGGGAGGGGTAGCCCTGGGTTTTCATTGGCGGGAGCTGGAGTCCTGTTCTGGCTTTTTACATAGCGTTCCAGTCTCTTTCTTCTGATGTGTTCTTCAATCAAGTCCCGGAGATGGTGGCATTCATTGGTGTCATGTCCATGGGATTCGTGAAAGCGGCAGAACTTTCCAGACTTGAGTGCGTTATCTGACTCCTTCTTGTGCGGGGGGCGCCTATATCTAACTTCGTCTTGAGTGGCTAGGAAGATGTTTTCGATTGTTTCATTCAAAGGAGTGTAAGAGTCAAATCTTGGTCCTGGTCGATATAAGCGCTTTTCTCCCTTCTTGCCCCCAGCATTGTCTCTAGAGTCACTTCTCCGAACAACCTTTGCTGCAGCGGGAACCCTGTCTGGAGCTGTCTTAGCCTGTTGCCCTGACTGCCTCTCAGTGGCAGCGTCTTCAAGTCTCATATACTTTCCAGCTTCATGGAAGAAATCAGGTAAAGTAGCTGGTTTTTCCTTGGTTAGTCTTCTAGAAAATTTAGTATCCGGATGTACACCACTGCAGAGGGCCATTAGGATAAGTTTCTCGTCGACATCTTGGACTGCGGCCGCCGCGGCGTTGAATCGGGTTAGATATTGTTGCACTGTCTCTCCGGGTTTCTGTTTGATATTAGATAAGGAATAAGCGTCATTGGGTTGTTCCACATGAATGCGGAACTGGCTGATGAACTTTTCTTTCAACATTTCCCATGAGCTGATGGACCCTTGGGGTAGGTGGCAGAACCAGGAGGTAGCTAGATCCGCCAAGAATAGTGGGAAGCATTTACATAACACTCCCTCTGTTGCTCCGCTCATGAGCATATGCTGGGTGTATCTCTACAGGTGTACAACGGGGTCAGAGGTTCCCTTGTAAGGTTCCATCATTGGAATTTTCCATTCCCGTGGGGTGATGGCCATTTCGATATTGCGGGTGAAGGGGCTGGTTACCCTAGCGCCTATCCCTCGATCTCTTTGATCCCGTCGGACGCACTCTCTGAACAATCGTGCCATCCTCTCATCAGAATTTGGGGTAGACAGGAACGAGCTGGGTTCTTCTCTACGGGATTGACCGCGTCCAGATGACCTGTAGGGATGGTATAGTCTATCACTCCTAACGTTTTTCAATGGCTGTCTTCGATCTTCTGGGAGCATGCTAGGGTCAGCTACAGTTGGCCCTTGCCTGGATCTTCCCCTGCTGGGTTCTGCTCCAAGCACTTCTTCGGGTCCAACTTCGGGCTGGACTCTAGCTCGGCCCCGCTCAGTAGCATTCCCATGGCTAGGTAGCATGACGGGCTCAGCTACATCCGACCCTTGCCTGGTACCTCCCCTGTTGGGTTCGGTTCCAAGTGATTCATCGGGTCGGAATTCGGGCTGAGTCCGGGCTCGGCTCCTACCATTGCTGTTTCTATTGTTAGCCTCTTCATAAAAAAAAGATCTTTGTCGTCTCCCAGATCCTCCAGACTGGGACTCACCCCACAATTCAGTGTTGCGGTTGGAATCTTCAGCATCCCTTAAGCGTGACATGAGTTGATCCACCAAAGCTTCTTGTTGGGATGTGAAGCGGTTAGTTACTTCAGCCACAACTCTGTCCAGATCTGCCCTAGTAATTGGTTGCTCCGCGGCAGGGGCTGTCAGATTTTCCTGATTTCCATTTGCTGTGGGAGTAGGATGATTCTCTTGATCTGTGATCACTGGATCTGGGATACTGTTAGTTGCGACGTTCTTTCCTTTACTAACATCTTTCCTCGGCCTGGGAGGCATGTTTCCCAAGCAATGAGCGATGCTGTTAGGGAAAAGGTTGAGTGGGAGAAGCTTGAAGCTTCTAGCTCGAGTTCTCAGTGAAAGCATAAAAAATGTTTGCACAAAAAATGGGCAAACGCCTCCAAGTCGTATGATTCAGTTGATTTTAAGTTGTTCTTAGTGATTTGGATGATTTATGCAAATATATGAAATAGATGGACTAAACTGTAAAAGACACACAGATTTATAGTGGTTCAGCCAGAACTTGCCTACGTCCACTTTATATATTATTCTCCTTTTCTATTTAGATTACAAGTACAAAGCTTTGATTACAAGTAACCGAAAGCTGTTTGAAAGTTCCTTCCGTGCTTGAGCTCTCAAACTTGTCTGCCATTGTTGTACCCCTGCCCCTCTATTTATAGAGTGAGGTTGTGGGTAGGGGTCTTGGATGTATATAGCTGCTGGTGGGCCTGGGCTGATGCGGTCTGGCCTGACAGAGCTGGTCCGGTAGCACTCTGGACCGGTAGTGCTTGGAAGTGTGGTTTGGACCGGTATCAGTAAGGAGATGGTTGGTTTGGCATTGGTGGGGAGATGGTTGGTTCGGCATTGGTAACACTTGGTTCGGGAAAAGGTGGAGTATCCTTGGTTCAGTGGCAATGTTGGCTCGGTCAGTGATGGTTGATTCGGTGAAGAAGGCTGGGTTTGGTCCGATAGGCGTTGGTCCGGGGAGATGGTTGGTTCGGCATCGGTAAGGCCTGGACCGGTAGCTTGCAGGCTCTGGTCCGGTCGTGAGCAGGTTCGGTGGCATGTATGCTTCACTTCATCGTGCTAGATCGGCTCCGAATAGTTCGGTGTCTCCTTCCTCATCCTGATTCGTTGGTGGTAGAAGCGTACCCAACATGTCCCATGCACCTACTAGAATTTATAAATACAAAACGGAACAGATTAACACAATATTAAAACCTTTTGATAACACTAACAAATACGCTCTCTCATATATATACACTCAGCGACTCATTATAGGGTATCACTACCCTAATAATAAAGAGTCAGACCCCACAAAAGCTAAGGTTTATCGCTAAACCTCGCTCTGATACCAGATGTAACATCCCGCCTTTCCGCACACTTTAAATCGACACACGTGTCAATTCAAACCATACGGAAGGGCGGATTGTTATAAATAAGAAAAAGCAGAGAAAGAAAAAAACAAAATAGAATCTTGCAGCGGAACAATAAAATATAATAATCAAATATACAGTTCATGAAGCTGTTTTTCAAAACATTCGATTATATTTATACAATGCATATCAGAATAAATATAATAGAGAATAATATTTAATGCAGCGGAATACAGTGTGAAGTGGACTAATATATAATATATAATAGTAATAAAATCTTCGCCTTCGTCCTCCAGAAGTAAGGCCTTCAAATCCTGAAATGCTCAGGCTGACCCGAGCGAATTGAAAAGACAAAACACTCAAGTTAGAGCTAGAAGATCTTATGTAAGTTAAATTAACTGAAACAAATATAAGTGTAACGGCGTCAGAGATGTTTACGGATTTGACATCTCCTATTCAGTGTCTAACGTGAGTGCAGTAACTTAAGAGATGCTCGGGATTCTCATCTCCTAAGGATCCGTTAAACTATTTACTATGTAGTAATATTTCGCTATTATAATAGTGTCTAAATAGTAAAATAAACTTACTTTTTTCATAGCATTAAGGGGTTACCCATATAGCGCTTAACACGTAATAGTCCCAGTAGTCCATCCAGTATCAGCGCATCTCCAGATCGGGAGACTACCCTAAATACTCCACGGGCTACGGGAGAAAACCAAACTCATACAAGGCGCGATAAGGTAGGTGACACGGCACAACTAAGAAATGCCAGGGTAGATATACCAATTACGCTTCCAGGCCAGTGGTAACGCGTAGCGCGCAGCTACCGCCCACCTCGAACAAGACCCCCAAATCAAAGAAATCAAAAGTGGCCACCGAATCAATCTAAAAATCAAAGTATAATATCTAAGGGATGTGTCCGAACAAAGGTGCTACATCATTAACCCGTCGATCGCTCCTATTTTAGCCACTTTATGCTAACTCATGGGAGTTAGGTCCACGTATTTACCTCAAAGGAAATGCCGCCACCATCCTACTTCATTCTGGAATCTCCATCGCGTACACGGTTGTTAAAGTGGTTTTCGGAGTTGGCAGAGACTGTGACAACTTCCGATCCCGGTCTCTTCAACAACCAAACGTTATTATAACACCGTGGTCTTTTAAAAATAGTTTATACTTTAAAACCAGGATATAATATCCATTCCAAAACCATATAAATACGAAATGAACCAAATCGATAATGATATCATTTTCAAAAATATTCTTTTCTAAAACCATAACAATTTCAAGTTATAATATTTCGAAACCAACTCTTGAAATATAGCCTTTCAAAACATAAAACTTGGAATTTCATATCTTTGAAATATAACTACACCACTTAAATGGTTTAAGTATTTAATTATTTATATAAAATAATAGTATCTTCACCTTCACAAATCAATTCCAATATATATTTAAATTCCAAATAAACCATTTCAATTTCCATATATTTCAAGCTTTAAGTATTCCACCATTTCAAAACAAATTCTTTGAAAATTTCATATATATCAAATTCAATTACTATTATTTAGATTTGAAATTGTTTACTTAATAAATTCAATATAATTTAAGTAAAACCTTTAACTTCACATAACTGGATATTCTTTCAATTTATTTAACTTGATATTCATTTAAATCACTTTAAACCAAAATCAAGTTATAAAAATCATACCCTTTGAAAATCTCAATTTTTATTTAAATTTCACATCCATTCTTATTCAAGTCAAAATCTTAAATCCTTCAATTCAAACCAATTTCATATTTATATTCCAACTATATTTTTTTAAGTCTTCAAAACTCTATATATCCAAAATCTTAAAAAGGTACTTAACCATATAATAAAAAAAAAATCAAACTCCGTTATTCAACTTATTTTTATTCAACTAATTATACATAGCTTAAATTCAAGAATTTAACTATATATATAAATATCAAAATTAATATTTATTAATCCGTATATTTCTTTCCAAACCATAGAAAATCATTTCAAAATATTTGTATATATAGACCACGGTGTTTGTATATAATTTTCTACCCTATGACAAGTGATACAGATATTTATCATTTCAATCCGTAATTTAGAATAAAAATTACGGTTATGTATCATTTCAAACCACAATCCCGAATGAAATGAAAGTGCATAATGACTTGCAGTTTATAACAAATATAAAATACAGCATCCTTTCACCCAATATCAATCATCAACCATTTATTACAATCATCATCCAATTTAAACAATAACATCAATATAGAGGATATAATCAATAACAAATAATTACTGACAGTTTATTTCGATAATGAATTAAACAATCTATCTAACTAGCAGTTTATATGCAATACTAAATTAAATAACAATTTAATTGGCAGTTTATATGCAATACATAATTAAATAACAATTTAATTAAATAAATTTAATTCAACTGGGATGATGATAAAAACATGCCAAACAGTCATAAATAAATTTCTAAACACACCACACATCAATTTAACAAAATAAGAAATTTTAGAAATTGTGAGTGGGTTAAAACACTCACCTTTTGAATTTAAACCCAAAAATTGAATAGTCTCCAAATCCGTCCAAAACAACTCCAAAATGTCCGAAATTTTATTACAATCCTAATGAAAAAAATTGCACATGAAATGGAGTTCATATACGAAAGTTATATAAGTTAGAACGTTTAAAAATTAAGTACAAATCAAAATAGAATAAACAATACCAGACCTCATGAACACGTCAGCAGAAGACACGTCACCTCCCCCTTTGTCACTCAGCAACCCTAGCGCACGCACGAGACAAAAATCACAACCGCTACCCTAACACACACGCCGCCTCACGAACGCGGCACCACCCACCGCTCGCCGTAACCACCTCGCGACAACAACAGCACCCCCTCGCTACCCCATCACGTCGCTATCATGGCCAGAAGAGCCGGCAGCCGCCCAAAAACTTTAACCAAATCGAAATTTTTCGCACGATCTAACCATCAAATCGACAAACAAACTATGCCGACGGACTCCACTCAGTGATCTTGAGAAAACCCACAAATCAATTTGGCGATCGGTTGCAGTCGATCATGATGAAAAGAATGGCCGAGAATAAACAAGTGAATTCCGGCTACCCAGAAATCCAGATCCAAAAACGAACTGCAGATCTGAGTTGTGTACATCGAGAGCTTCGATATATTTATTTGTTCTGAATTTTTTTGAGAAGTTTGAAATTTTAGCTTTGGATTTGATTTGGGATTGCAATTGGAAATAGGGTTAGAGCCATTGAAGTGAAGAGGTGAATAGAACGTATAGAAATGAGGAACAGAGGATGCTAGGGTTTATAGCAGGATATATATAGGCAGGGTTGACATTTGAATGGATGGATAAGATAGATTTACGCGCTAACGCCAAAGTGGCCCAAGAAGCCCGTTTTGCCTCCAGAACGAAATTGGGTTAACCCGCCTAACCAAATAGATGTTTTAAAATATTTTAAACGCAATGGAAAAGGTTTCAAGTCCAAATTCCATCGTATGAAGAAGTTATACTAAAATCAATATTTTTCAAATTGATTCCAATTTCGTTAATTTCAAGGCGTTTCGAGTCCGTACGATCAAACGACAAGTCTGATCGCTACGAAACTTGAAACCCTACAATAATTCACCGTTACGGATCCGATGAAACTGGTTTCGTCGAAATCCGAGTTAGTGGCCAAAGTGGCTATTTTTACAGTTAATTAAATAAATTAAAAACTAATTAATTAAATCAACCTTCAATTTCAATCCTATAATCGACAATTCTTGTCATTTTTAATTTCTTAAACATTTATACTAATTTAAACAAATTTAACTGTTGATTTAAAATTGATAAATTCCTCAATTTCCTTAAATTCAACAATTATAAATTAAATTTCCAAAATTTTATTTAATTAAACCGATCAATAATATTCTATTCATTATTGTTAAATAGATGACTTAAATATTGGATTTAAAACTATTACATTAATTTTTCTCATATTATCTTTATTTCGAATTGCATAACCTTTAATTTCAATTGCTACAAAAATTACACTTAATGTAATTTGGATTTCAATGGAGTGATTTGTTTCCGTCCAAAACTTTTATTAAATTCATTACTATTCTATATACTTAGTTACCTTGTTTTCTTTTCATCCATTACTTTTAAATTTATTTCCTTCGAACCAATATTATAATTACTTATAGAACATTTGTAACGAACCGATTTTACGATGCCCGAAAGCCAACATTTATACGTCCACTGTATCAAATGTCGCATAGTTGAATGCCAAAAAATCGAATCGTTAGGGTTAAAGAAGAAGAAGATAGAAGAAGAACAAAAATAATAACAGAATCTCACATTTCGCAGCGGAACAATATATAATAGTTAAATGAATAATCTTTAAATAAAAAAACTGTATATGTTTTACATCACAACATCATCAGAGTACAACACTTACATAGCACACAACTGGAAAATTATATAAACTTGTCCCTACAATTGAATACACAACGAAAAAATAAGAGTATGTAGAAGTACGTCACGCCATCCGGCTCATCTCTTGAGATCCGCAACACCTTTTGAATACCAGAATGACTTGATAACCTGACTCTAGGCTGCCCGTATGGAAAATTATGGGCACCCAGAGTTTAGAAAGGGAACAATAAACTCCAGGTCAGTCATGGGACTGGTGTGAGATCTTAAAAATAGTTATTTTTAACAAAGAAAGCAAAAGAATTTAAAAGAAATCCACAATGCTTTTTGAAAAATGAAACTACCATAAGGCCTCCCGCCACACACACAATGCAAACACAGAATTGGAGGAGATTTCTCCTTATGATAGTCAAACATACTTAATACACAAAATCCTTTGATATTATTATTATTAGTTCCACATTTCAAAAGTATAATATTAATCTTAGCCAGCATAGGCATTTCGCACTTATGGCTACTATAGCTACCATGTTCAATAGCAGGTTACCACCACATTCCATGGCAGGTTATACAACTAAAACCGTACAGGGCGTGTACTGTTTCCTTGGATTTCCAACAAATGGCCAGGCTAAGGAACTTCCAACTGCCACATTGGTACTCCTCTGGAGGGACGCCCCGAGAACCTAACCGGATCTCTGCCAACACAAGGCCGGGTTACCTCTGCAAAAATAGGTAATTACTAACACGAGTATGTCATCCCCCAGTTGCAAACAACCTTTATCCGAGGATCCTCAACAACAACAATCACAAAGTAATATATATTTGCGATATCCACATAAGTTAAGTATCTGGGCTCCATACCATGATACCACTTCTATCCAGAAAGAAATGCACATACCCTAAGGGGCTTTACCCCCTATAACCTTACTGCATTCTTCCTGTTTCGACCATTCCGGGGTGCAAGGTTCGACGAAGTCTCGTCCACAAAGCTACGCTTTTCAAAAAAGCCATGCTTCGATCAACAAATGATCAGCAACACTACGTATGCCACATTACCAAATTGGGAATGTATCACTAGTAACCATCAACTATATAACCTATGAGCTCGTACGTCTCAGAGAAGGGTGTTAAGCTAAGAGAATAAATTCTCCGCCACTAATAGAAATGTATTTGATAGAAACCAGCTTTACATCTCAAAGTGTAACGTCAGATACACATCCATACAAGTCCGTTCCGGGATCGAACGGAACCGCATCGCTTCAAAAGAAGCCTTTGCAATCCGGATATTCACTAATCATGTCCGGAATCCCCATCACAAAGGGTGATAAAATCTCTATACCGTAGCAACCCGATGCAGAGACATATGACAGGTATCCTTTCGCTTTCGAAAATACCCGATCTTAAAAACCATCTTCAAATGCAATCCCATTTCGTCGTATCGTTATTCGGAATGGGTTTTATGACACAAGGTCCTCTCCCAGCTAATCCGAATAACGAGCGCTTATTTTAAAAATAAGTGTTACATTCAGATTCAAACAAATCACAACAAACTTCGATCTTTTAAATAAAGATCCATCACAATGACAAAGGTTCGATGTGGTTTTCGAATATCCATTTGAAATTCGACTCTCGGTCGCATCGAAATTCAAATGCCATTTAAAGGCCAATATTGATAGTCGGTTATTTAACTGTCAATCATCATTCACAACAATCGCTGAATTTCAAATAAATTTCCCCAATTATTATTATTTTCAATATATCATCGCAAGATAAAATTTCACTTTTCAACACTTTGAAAATAAATTCAAATTAATTTTTGACACTTCAATCCTTTGAAAATAAATTTCAAATCAAATTTTCCTCAAGTGGAAAACATTTCCAATATTTATTCATTTCCATTGAAAACCTGCCGATTTCAAAAATAATATAAAATACTTATTCAAAATATACTTGGAAACATTTAAAATAAACTATTTTAGAATATTTTCTTAAATATTAGTTATGAAAAATATTATGCTAATATCTCATATAAAAATTCAGGTCCAAAACTAATTTTAAAATAAAAATTTGTAAATAGAGTATAAATATTTAAATAACTATTTTATAAATTAAATATCAATTTAAATCTTTAAAATAATCCCTTATATAATTAATTAAATAAATTTTTACTTTAAACAATTTCCATACTAATTTCTCCAACAACATTATTTTAAAACCAAATCTAAAACTTTTAAATTTTATTCAAAAGCTATTTTAAAACTATACTCGACTTTCCAGGGAAGAATTCTTTTTCCATTATAAAATGGTCCATTCAAATAAATTAATAAATCTTCTTGATTTATTTTAATTTACATTTCAAATCTGTAAATTTCTTTCCATATTTTAAAAGTAAACCGATATTTATTTTTAAAACAAAATTCCCTTTTCTTTACAAATTCCCATTGTGAATTTACATTTCCAAATATCAACTGATATAGAATTTTAAATCGATTTCCAAATATCACCTTCAAACCATATCAAATCCCAAATTGATTTCCAATTTATTTCAAAAATAAAATCAAATTCAAATTTGATTTCCCAAAATAATTTTCAAATATCAAATCAATTTCAAATTGATTTCCCAAATTATTTCCAAAACACCAAACCAAATTTCCAAATCGATTCCTAAGTTTTATTTTAACTCCAAATTAATTCCCAAATTGATTTCTAAAATTAATTTCAACTCCAAATTAAATTCCAAATTAAATTTCTAAATTTAATTCCTTTTGAGATAAATTCCTTTATCTCTTTCAAATATTTAAAATACGCATCTTAAATAAATTCTTCAACTATTAAACAACATTACTCAAAATTCCTTATTAAAATATTTTCCCATATTTTTGGAATTTATTCAATAAGTTTTCAAAGATAAAACTTTATCTATTTATATTTCCTTCTTTTAAAATTCACCCGATTCCTTTGAGTGAATTTATTATAACATTTCTACCCAAATTTCAACATCAAATTTTTATTTATTTCTGGTATCCTACGATACCAAAAATATGTTCGGCTAAATTATAGCCTTCAACGGTTTCAATCACAAATAGTCACATGAATTAAAAATAATCAACACACAAGATACGAAACAAATTAAATATTTGAGCCGAATCTAGTTGGATCCCTCCAACCTGTTTCCCTGCATCCACAGACGTTAGCACAACAATTAAATACCCATTCCACTTCAAGGTGGAATATCACCGTATATGGGATTTATAAAATATTATCCGCTATTATGCGGCGCAATAGGGTCTCATCCGCTATATAATGCGGGAAATCAACAACTCCAAATACATATATAGTACCAATTCCACTTCGAGGTGGAATATCGCGGTATATGGGTTTAATATAATATCATCCGCTATTATGCGGCACATAGGGTCTAAACTAATATAACTAATAATAAATTAATTATCCAAACACACAATCAATCAATTTTAAATTTAACTATTAAAATTAAATCAGAAAATCTGATCGAGTGAGAAGATCTCACCTTTAATTTGCAATCCATTCCAACTCATTTCCATTTCGGCTTGTTTCCTCATTTTAAACCTTGTATAAACATTTATACAATTCATTAATATTCGGAATAATCGAATAATCAATTTTCGATTTGGTAGTTTAACTAACTAATAGTTTTATTTAAAAACCAATACTTCTAAATTTAGGCAAATTCTTTTTAATAAATTTATGTAACTAAAAATTTTAAATTTAAAACCAAATTCCCTTTGATAAATTTTCTTCGGTAACCAAAAGAATTAAATAAGTTAATTAAACACCTTAATGATTTATTCTTAACCTATTTTTTCAATAATAAATTTAATTAACCAACAATTTGATTTTAAACTAAATTTCCTTTAATAATCATTTTATCTAATAAATTAAATCTCTAACAAATTTTCTTTTAGAAAATATTTTTAGTGATTAAAATAATCAAATAGGTAAATTAGCCCACTTAATCTCCAAAATATTTTTATCTTAAAATTAACTAGTAGATATAGTATACGTTTATTTATATTTTTCCCAAAATCATATTTATTAAATTAAACAAGCTTTCCTTTTCACAAATTCTAACATTGTTAAATAAGTTAATTAAATTAATTAAACACCTCAATAAAATTTAAATTTTAATAGTAAGTTTAAAATTGTCAAACATTAATACTTCACTGTAATATATATACATATTACTACTATATATATATATATATATATATATATATATATATATATATATATTTTCTGAAATAGTTTTAAATTTAACCCATCAATCTTGAAAATAAATATATAAAAAAACAATACCTTATCACAGCAGCGAGCAGACCACCATTGATCGCCACTTTGTCGTCGATCGACCTCTGCCCTAAACCCTAGCCGCAATGTGCCTTCCTGACAACGCGCATGAACCCCAATCACCACTCGCGAACCACCCAGACCTGTCAAACTTGAGTTGAAGATTCGAGCTCCCCTCTTCCCCGCTTGCATGCGCGAGACGATGCGCCTCGTTGCTATGCCGAGATCGAAATCACCGCGCCGTCGCCCCGAGCTGCCTCGCGACCGATGACGCTCGTTGACCACAACCCCACCACACGCTACTCGATCGATTTGAAGCCGCCTTCGAATGAATTCGATCGAGGAGGGGAAAACGCCTTTCTGATTTTTGGAACGAAATTTTAAAAGGTGGGCGGCCATTTTATTTTGATTTTCGATTTTGATCGGCCATTTGATTTTTTTGAACAGGAGAATAAAGATGAAGGCTCGTTTCTTTTTTTTTTCACTTTTTTCAAAAGCAATGCGTGTAACACGAAGAAGGACACGTGCTAAATATTTCTCAACATGTTTGCTTGCTAGAAATGAAACTATATTACTTATCATTTATTTTTAAATTTAAATTTAAATTCAAATTGTCTCGAATTATGCAACTTACAATCTCGAACTCCGATCGTGACGTGCCGCTAGGCGTTTATAATGTTATACGCCTATTCCGAATGCAATAAAAGAGGTTCCGTGTCCAAATTTGATCGTATGGAGAAGATAGCTTTTGAAACAGTTATAATATCGAATTTTCGATTTAGATTTCAGTTCGTTTATCTACCGTACGATCACACGACAACTCTGAATGCTACGAAAATTGAAATCCGATAATAATACAATATTACAGATCCATTAGAACTGGTTTTGTTGAATTCTGAGACTATGCCTCAGAAGGTGATTTTTTAAATATCGATTTAAACGATAAAATTCAATACTGAACAAAACAGTTTCAAATTCAATTCTGAAGCTTCTATCATCTTCAGTATTATCAATATAAATTTCATCAAATTATTTTTAATAGGCTCAAAATTGAAGATTTACAATTTTACCCAAATTTCTATAATTAAATTAAAACATTAAATTGTCAAATTCATTATGATATCTGAAATTCAAGTTAAAATAACTTTCAAACATTTAAAATAAATTAAATATTTTAATTTTCAAATATTGAAAATTTTGGATTGTCACAACATTGATTATATTCAATAACCATTTATTATAATTTAAATTCATTAATTTAATTCAATGTTTACATTTGTTTTCATATATTCAATTTGTAGCTAAGTATATATTTACATTATTTCCACTGAATTGAAATTCATTCAATTTATTAATAATTACCTTAGTTTACCAAATTCGACAACCCCTAACCATTTGTATTACATTTCACATTAATGTAATATTTATTAAAATTTATTTCCAATTAACGTACTACTTAATTTCCCTTAATCGAAATCTGATTTCCAAATTTTATTTAACATATAAATGAATAAATAACATGTATAAATGGTCATCTATTTACTTTTCTTTCGTTTATAAGTTTATTACTTACCAACCCAGGTTATAATTCCATATATAGTACTAATTAATTACCATTAACACTGCATTATTACGATTATAGACAGATTATAATATTTCCACTCACTTACCTTATACTGAATTCATAACCAAGTTGTAACATATAAAATTTCCAATAAATCATGGAAACCCATTCAATTTGTTACCAATTTACATACATTAACACTATTTCACTTATTTTGGTCATTATTCCAAACATAGGCCGTAAGTTTTCATTTCTTTATATTATCCTATGGAAACAATATACATTCCAAATACTTTATTACATTTACTGAAATTTATTTTCCAAATTTACTTAATACACCAAATTATGACCTTATAGTTATTTCAATTAATTAGGGTTGCGCTAAATTAATTATTCATTAGCTTACATCCAATTACAATTAATATCCGCAATGAATTTACCTATTCGGTCTCATGCTTTCTAGTACATCTATTAATACCTTATAATAAATCTACGTTTCTATTTAAATTTACATTCACACATAAATACAATAATTCCATTGTAACTTTACAAATTTAAATAAATTCATTAATTGTCATTTCATTCAACCTATTAATTATTAACCATAATTAGCATTGTTACGTTTCAATTCACTTATTATTTCATTAATAAGTTACCCAAATTTTATTTCTCCAAATATTAAATCACAAAGTCCTAAGTGATTTATCATTTACATTACTTTTTTTTAACGTTTACTTCATTATAAATTACAAAATTTTTGTTTCCTTGTAAATTTAATTACTCAATTTTAATTAAAATAACCAACTTAAATATTAAAAATTTACGGGTCGTTACAGTCTAACACCAAACGTGCGTTTCTTTTATTAAACCTATTAATTGCGATTAATGTTTTCTTTCCTTTTAATTGAAATATTTGGATTACATTAATTGCAGTTACTTATAAAGTAAAATTTCAAAATAGACAACGAAAATTCGATGAAAAATAGAATAGTTGTTTATTTAAACACGTTTATAAATGTCTTGTTTATACACAAGAGTAATAAATAACTTACGAAAATAGATTATTTTCCTATTCTTGTAATCAATCTATTAGCTAAAACACAGCTCGAATAAACATATATTTCTTTCTTCAAAATCAATCATTCTATTCTTTATTTTAATGAAATTAAACCTACATTCACAAATAAAACATTCATTTTATTTGATGTAAATGTTCTTTTCATTAAATCAAACTTTTCTTATATTTGCACAAAACATAAGCTACTTTTAATTACACCAATTAAGTTACAATTTAGTATTCTCTTTCCTATCAATTGAAATTTTCTATTACATTAATTTCAGTTGATTAAGTTTCAAAATGGACTAAATGAATGTAACGAGAAGTAGAACAATTATTTCCTATCTAATAGTAATTTAAATATATTTATACATTATTGGTTACAAACAGTAATTATACTTTTCTTACTGAATAATAGTTTCTCGTTTCTACAATTAATGTTTTAGCTACCAAATATTTCAAGTAAATAAACATATGTTTACTCCTTTACTAAACTTATTCATTTCTATTCTTTTATTTTGATTTACACTCCTACTATTAAATCAACTAATACATTATGAAATTATTAACATAGGTTTCTATCTTCTTATCCTCATTTTCTACAATTGACGCATTTTCTTACATTAACCATAATATTTAATTACATTTAATTCTAATTAATTATTCTAATTCCAATAAATTGATTTAATTAGATTTTAGTCTTTTTATTCAATCATACATTACTATATGGACATAGTTAACATTTGTTTACATTTTATTGCATTAATATTATATAATTATCATCTTTTACTATATCAGTTGTAATATTTCAGTTACATTGAATTTTTGTCGATTTTCACATTTGTTATAATTTAAAGTCCCAATAAATTAATTTATCTTAGTTTCACTCTTTTTATTAAATAACTTATTGCCTTAAGAATATAATTGACATTCCTATACATTTGATTACCTTTACATTTTACAGTTATTGTCTTAACTCATATTAGCATAATATTTAACTGAATTTGATTGCAATTGATTTCCAACTTAATTCAACATATTAAATAAATTGGTAACAAATAACACCTGTTACCTTTTCTAAATTTAATCACATTTATAAGTTTGTTATCTACATACAAATGTTATAACTACTAACACAACGCAAATTTTATCCAATTTCAATTTATTACATATTATTTCATCAATTAATATAATGTTTTAATTTTATTTCTTTATTTTAAATTTATAACCAATTATTACTTACAATTATTACGATTACTTGAGATTACATTCAAATAGTCATCTATTACATTAATTTACACTAGTAAAGTTCATCTTAGTTAGTTTTCTCTTTCCTACATCATAAGTTTAATTTTCTTCCAACATTAGGTTATAAAATCATATTTAATTCAATATTTTAATTCTTGAAAAAAATGCATGTCGTTACACTATGTTTTAGCCACCCCTAGACCTTTCCAAAAGCGAAATTTTGTAGCCTTAATGATGGGCCTTAAACCTATCTATGGCCAAGCCAAAATCATATGCAATTAAAACTAATTTAATCGCTTATCGATATTGTATATCGATCGATATATTTATAAATGTTTTAAATATATAATACATTATTTTTTATCAAATCATATTCATTATATTTCATAAATTTAATTAATTTAATTAATTTATAACAATTATAAACTAGTTAAATCGTTTGGTCTTAAAGGGATTCATCATTTCGGTTGTGTAACTCCTGGGTATAAATTTGGTCAGCAATTAATATCGAACTATTCTATTATTAACGTTCACATGTTACTTAGCAGGTGGTGTGACATTAAGGCCAAATTTATCCCTTACAAATTTTTGGTAAAATCCAGTTTTAGTTTAATAAGCACTACCTGGTTGTGGCATTTGTTTACACCAATTCTCTTCGTCAAAACTATATCACTTTGGACTTATGGAATTTGGTAATGGTCAAAATTCCAACCTCATCCACATTCAACTTTATAACCTAAATACAAAGTCCTTGCTTCAATAATAACAATTATTATTAACCAAAATGCTTTGGCCAAAGACTTTGAGTTTGAGTTGACTGTGATACTAATTGCATATAATCGAGGAGACGTATCCTCTCTAGAATAGTGCTTCACTTTCAATACTTCCACTCGACCCAACTATAACCATTCGATGGATGCCTTACCATTCATCATATTACATATATGAATTGAATTTAAATCTCCTTTAATTACCAAATTAAATTAAATATTGATTTTATTTAAAAGAAAATTTTGATAAGGCCTAAATGTATTTAGACTTAATAGGCCCATTAATAATCAAAAATGGTAATTTTTTTTTGGAATTTACTCATTTTTTCCACTACGGGCTGGTCCGGTTCTAACAATATTACTAGAGCCCAATGGCCTATGCGATATAAATTAGTCATGTTTGGGCTAATTAATTAAGCTTGCGCACTTAGTAAGGTGTCTAAAAAGGTGATGTCTAAGATTGGAATCGGATATTCAAGTACTCTGTCCTACATGGTTACCTACCTGGCCTAAATGGTGAAGTAAGCCCAAAGATTGCGCCCAACAGAAAATGCCCAATTTAAATTGGGCCTTGGGTTAGTTTTTAATATAATTTTGAAACTTAAGACAATATTTTAATTTTAAAAGTCAAATTTACAATAAAAACATGTTAATTGTAAAATATTATAATATAACATAAATTCTCAAAGTGTTTGAAAAGGTAATAAAAAGTCAAAATGTTTGAAACTATCTAAATATTAATTTTGAAATTTAAAATTTATTATTAAGATAAATTAATTAAATGAGTTAATTAATTAATACTTATATGCATGTATTATATATGTTGATATACGTTATGTTATTTTAAAGTGTTTAAGATAACAAAAGTATACATGTATCTATAATAAAATTTTGAAATTAATATAATTTAATTAAAATTGTTTAACTAAACTAATTAATTAAAGGCTAATTAATTAAATAAAAAATGCATATATAAGTTATATGTGTTATACTATAAAGTTATATCATACACTATAAAGGTTATAATAGATATGTCCAATATAAAAGTTGTATTGGAATACTAATATGAAATTAATTAAAGAGTTAATTAATTAAAATTAGTTAAAAAAGATTTAATTAATATAGTATTATACATAATTCTATTATATAATTGATATGAAATATAAAAATTAGCAATAAAACTTATATGATATGATGTATAAACTAATGGTGGAACATTAAAGAAACCCAAATAGACTTAAGAAATAAATACATATGTAAATGTACGTAGATTATATTTTTGATGTGTCTGACATTGAATCATAAGGGTATTTCATGAGAAATACATTATTCCATGAGTCGATATCACTCATTATAATGTATGGAAGATTATGAACCTTCAATATAACGTTGTCCTCTATTATATGTATATATATTAATAAATTACTTGCGTACTCCTTAGCTGTTAAGCAAACTCAAGCTAGGGATGTTATGTGTACTATTATTAATATATTGAATAAATGAGGTAAGATAACTTTATGTATTTGTTGATAAAACTCAAGTTCCATATACTATACTTTGGCCTTTGCGATATGGTAGGCATGAGTGAATAATCGCTTTTGATTTGTGGAGCAAATTCAAGGTCGAAATGAGGTTAGGACAAGGAAACATCAATTAGGAGTTATATAGAGACAATGGATAAGGGATTATCCATCGTTTGTGAAGCTATGATTTGTTGAGCAAATTCAAGGTCATAATACCAACACAAACGAGTCCTAACACTCACTAGTGCAGTCCAAAGACTTCTATGTTCCATTTTAGGGTGTGGAGAAATATAAAAGACTAGTGGGAGCCTTATTAGAAAAATGAAATGGTAACATTTAACCTTTTTAATATTATAAAAACATATGCTAAATAATGTGATAATTCTCTACAATGATAAATTTGTGCATTTAATATGATTGATAAAACGTTTATCAATTAACATATACAAATAAGCCGTATTGAAAATTGAAAAATTAGAATATAACATATACTCACAATTAAATGCTATTGTATGTCATCGTTTTCTATACCCACGCAAGTGCCTAATTTTACAACTACTTAAATGTTCTTAATATAGTCACTTATTTGTTTATTTATTCAAGAACCTTTATGGCATTCTACGGGTTTCAAACTCTAAAAGCAATACGGAACTATGGATATTTGATCCATGTACTTCGCATATAAGTGTTATGTGGGGAACAACCACAGTTCGTAATGTACGATACTTTGGTGAAATTAGTTCATTCGAAATAAGCCAATAGACAGTACTATTAGATCAATTATATAATTTGATTGATTACATAAATGATCATACTATGTTAAATGTAATATAAGGCCAAAACTACAGTATAAATCTAAGAAATTGATCGCTGAAATGTCGGTTTGATCGGTTTACGTAAAATTTAAGCACATTTGATGTCCTTAAATGTTAATAATAATAGAATGCACTTTTTTAAAGAGTTCATTATGATATTGTAGTAATGGTTTTCTTTTGAATGGTTTGACTATTTAAAAAAGAAAACGAATGTATAAGAGTAAATGTGATTTAAGGTACAGTTGGTATGAAGAGAGTAAATGATTATTTCTGCTTCATAAAGAAACATCGGAAATGAGAAATGTAATAATAATGTTATGATACTTAATATTGGAATAAGTAATATGATATATATTATGAAATGTAATTTTGTATAGAAAATTGTTTTTTATGAGATTTATTTCTTTGAGTTTAAGATATTTGATCGAAGAACTCTCCACTGTAAACTAGCTAGAGTATATGAAATAAATAATTTATATTAAGTGAATAACGGACCTCCAAATTCAGTACGCTATTATACGAATGACGGAAATAGTAGGCTCATTTCATATAACACTTTTGATTGCATCAAGTTATGAAAATTGTTTTTGTAAAACATAGAATATTGTTTATGAAATAATGATTATTTTTTGGTATTGACTAAAAATAGACATAGTTATATTTCAATGTGAATAGTATGAATATTCATCATGAAATAAAACTGTAACTTTGTATTTATTTTCATAACAAAATGATGCATTAGAAAATAATGAAATATCTAAAATTATTTGCAATTATTGTGGAATTATAGACTAAGCCATAATTTTGAGAAATAATTTTTATTATATGATTATGAATCATTTGATACCGACTAATTATATCTAAAATAATCAAGGGCTATGCACCCATTTAGTGGGAACATCATAAGAGGTGACGAACTCTTCAGATTGATATATATTAATGTATGCAATTACAAGTCTATTAATATCAAATCATTTCCACGTACTTATTATATTAATTGTGTTAAACCACCTTTTGGCAAGGCCATGGACAGGTGGATTTAACTAAATCGACTACTCGTTTGTGGAGACTAGAATACGATGGGTTTGAGTCAGCTGGATGGAAAGATGATCAGTCATGGAGGGTTTAGTGTCAGCCATTCGGTCTGGGAGGCATGGTTCGGTATGTTTGGAGTTTGAAAATATGGCTCGACAATTCGAAAATGCATGGCTCAACCGAGGAGAAGTGGTCAAGCATGGTTCGGTTGTTGGTGGTTTGGCCATACGGCCCGACCGTTCGACTAAGGTTGTTTAGCCTTGAGGGGTCGGTTGTGTAGGTTCGGTCAGGGTAGGTTCAGCCTTGATGGGTCAGTCATGTAGGGTCGGTTGTGTAGGTTCGGTCTAGGTAGGTAAGTTAGGATGTCGGCTAGGGAGGATTAGTTGGGCAAAGTTCCGTTGTGGTATGAAAGTTGAGGTGGGTGGACAAGATATGGCCCGGCAGTAGCTGGACGGTTGGTACTGCTCGATCAAGGATGGAAGTTTGTGCATGGATCGGCCTAGATGGGTCGGCAAGTGCCACTCGTTGAAGGATAAAAGCTCGTACGTGGATCAGCATTGGTGGTTCGGACTGGATGGTGTGGCTCGGTCATTGGTGGAGTGGATCGGCATGTTGAAGTGGATTGGCATACTAGAGTATGGAGTGGATCGGCATAGGTCGGTCGGCATGGCAGTGTGGGTCGACCATGATGAAGGATGTTGGCTCGGTCATGGTCTCGATAGGCCCGGACTGCTCAGGAGGCCCAGTATCTCGGGATTTGCCTGTAAATACAACATGTGGGGCTTCAAAAAAGGGAGCTCCATTCTGTTTCACTTCACCTTCTATACTAAGGCTGCTCTGCCATTGTTGTTCAGAAAACTCTGGATTGTAATCGTAATTGATTCTAACATCAATAAAAAGAAATTTTCTGGAGTGGATGCAGGCCGGAGTTAGCTGAACCACTATAAATCCTCTATTACTGCTGCTTTCTTTTTAATTTTCTCTGTTCTTCATATTTATACTCTTTACATACATGCTATTTATGATCCGTGATGTTGATTTGGTGCTTTCATCTGGATTTGGGTGTTAGTGACCAATTTTGGTGCTAACACATTGATAATTTATCATCGACATGGACAAGTGTATTTGATACATATGTACATGTCTACGATATGATCAAGAAGTGTAAAACAAAAGTAAATAAAATAACATGCTATAATATAAAATAATTCGATTTGATTGAATAGACGAGTATATTAGAAAGAGTTCCGAATGTATCTAAAAATGAATGAAGATTCAACCTCAAAAGTCACTCCTCCCTATAATACATAATGATGCATTGATAAGGAGTAATCGAATTTTGTTGGACAAGGCATGATTAATGACGAGTGATGTTGAGTTAATTTCTTTCTATAAGTTCATGTACTTATGAGCAGTACATAAGGTTAATATTATTTCATCTAAATAGTAGTTTATAATATCACACAAGATAAAGGTTTATAAGAAACCCCAACATATCGCTGGCCAAGGAGTTGGCAGGTTGCACGAATCGAAAGTCTGCACATAATAATTATTCATAAGGGATCTTTATGAATCTCCCCAAAAGGTTTTAGGAAAAACTGTCATTAGATAACATATTTATGTTTTGAACGTAATTTTTGTAAACTGGAAAAAAAATAGTTTTTTAAATAAGGAAATTAATAAAAGTTTTGAATACCTATTCCGTTGCAACTAAGGAACAACTGTTGTTTCAAGAAATACCAACTTTATAGTGAAGAAATTCATTTGAGAAATTATTGGTAGTGAAAATGAATTGGATACGATCCAAAGATAAAAGTAATTACATGAGATGAAATGAAATTAACTTACCCAAATGAACATATCGCATTAGAGTGTCTAAAAGTATTCTCACATATTGAAGAGAAACTATGTGTTTCATATCAATGTCGAAAATATATAATCCTAGGTTGTTTAATTAAACCATTAAGAGTAATGACTCTATGATTTAGTATGATGTGCAAATCTAAAAGGATTCCAAGTATGTTATCAAAATATGATTTTCGTAGTCGTAACCAAAGGGGTATGATCCATTGGTCGCAATTGTGTCTTTAAGAGACTAATGCAGTTGGAATTTAATGAGCAAACACTGATAAGAATAACCTCGCAAATTTCGGTTATTGAAATTAGCAAAATAGATTTGTTATCCAATGTACTCAAGTCAGTTCAGATTTTCTCACAAAATTATCACCAAGTATGGCTTTGGATTTTCGTATATATATGTTGAAACAGAAAGCTCTAAACATAGATTTAGACTAAATGTTTGCACATAAACAACCAAAGTGTCTCGAAGTCAATGAGAGCAATATTAAGTTTCTGGGTTGTTGTAAATGATCCAAGAAATGATAGAAAGTATCATTTTATAAGCATCAAAATCGAATAAATGTTTTGATAGAAATATCAAATACTTTTATTGTCAATCAAAGTGCAGAGGAAGTATGTGCTCATAATAAAAAAGTTAAAAGGTCCATAGGTATTTCTAAACATAAGAAAACAATACAATACTGATTGTTAATGACGTACTTGAGTTAAAATCAGTTATAGTTGTTTTAATACTCAACGATGGATTTGTAAATGATGTTTTTATAGAATATATAAAAGATATTGGGCATGTCCTAAACGATATGCAAGGACACCTTATTAACATATTTAATAAGGAACATATAAGAAGGATTCCTTATGTATTGGCAATAGGAATTATCATACATATTACATTATCTATGATATTGTGATTTATTTATGTATTATACATGAAACAAATATCAAATCCAAATCGATATCACAAATGGTTGCATGAGCTTTTCTCATGTATTTATGAAATACTAAAGAATTGTTTACAGAAACAACAAACTTCTTATGGAGTGCTTGCACTCAAACTTCGTAAGTGACATTGAGTACAATATGTCAATAATTAATTCAAGCTAAGAATCTTTAAGTTGAAAATGTTCTAAATAAAAGATTTTGGCTGATTCAATGAAAAAGGCTATGTTCATCGCCTTGAATAGATCTGCAATAAAATCAATGTATATAAATGTATAAATGCATAAATTTATAACCGAGTCGAGGGTGATTCCAAATATTGAGAACCTCGTAACATTGTTATATGATAACATTGTCGCAGTATAGTTCGTAACAGAACTTAGAGCTTACTTGAAGTCGTGAGGTAAACTCCAAATTGTTCCACATGATAAAATAGTTTATCATTATCGAAGAAAGTTGATTGACAGAATAGATAATTGAAACATAATAGCATACCTATTCATTAAATGACTCACCTAATTGGTTTTGAGGAAACTGATTAGAGATTTGGAATAAGATTCCATAATTGACCCTAATTGCAAGTGGGAGATTGATGGAGTTAAGGGTATGCCCTAGGGAAAATATGTAATTGGTTACATATGTCTAACTTGATAACTTTATGAAAATTTTATGTCACTTGATGACATGACTTATGGAAATTAAATGTCATTCGATGACATATCAAATGGAAAGAAAGGATTGAAGAGAGAGAGAAACAATCAAGGGAATTAGTTAGGGAAATTTTAATTAAAGAATGGAAAATGTTTCATTCTTTCAAATAAAATGTATTCTCTAATCCATTCTGTACTTATAAACTCATTCTTTGTGATTCATTCTTTTTCTTTCTCTCCTTCTAACTTTTTCTAAAACAAAACTTCCAAAATCTTCCATGTGATGACCCAGAATTTTTAACAATTTAAAATGGAATAATTCATTGATTTTAAATATATAAAGGTTAATTTTAACTTGAGTTCCAAATATTAATATTTACTTGATAATTAAATTGTTGAATTATATAATTTGAAATTGGGTAAGATGTTGAATATGGAATTTTAAGCATGTTAAAAATAATTTGAAGGCTTATAAAATTTATAATGATGATACTTAAGATAATAGAATGGTTGAAATTTAATTTAAAGGTAATTTGTTCAGTTTTAATAATTTATCGTTTAAATTAACGTTTAGAAATAGCCTCCCGAGGCACAGTCTCGGATTTCGACGAAAGTAGTTCCATTGGATCCGTAATAGTTAGTTATTATCGGATTTCAATTTTCGTAGCGTTTGGATTTACCGTTTGCTCGTACGGGTGAGAAACGCGTTGAAATTAAAATCGATAATTTAATATTTTAAATCGATTTAAAAAGCTAACTTCCTCGTACGATCAAATTAGCCTCCGAAACACATTCCATTGTGTTCGGAACGCGGGTAAAATCTTATTATCGCCTAGCGGCACACCTCGATGGGGGTTTGAAGTTTTGAGATGGTAAAATATTTATAATTAAATAATATTTTAATCTGTTAAAAACAAAACCTTGCCTTCTCCTATACGCCGTTCCCTCAACTTTATAACTCACGTCTACATATTCTTCCACTGATTGAAATTAGAACGAAATCGTTCGTTCTATAAGAAAAGGGGGTAATACGAATCGAAAATTCGTGATAGCCTCATGGTTCGGCTCAAACTCGAGCGGCGAAGGAAGAGGCGATGCGAAGGGGTGGTTCGTGACCTAGGGTTGGTTCGCGATCGATTGTGGAGGGTTTGAAATTCGAACTTGTGCGAAGAGCAAGCGTGGACTACGGCGACCGCGAGGAGGGATTTTGAGCTTAAGCGTGGGAATGTTGAGCGTGCGTTCTTGCACGATGTAGGGTTGCGATGTGGAAGGCGACGCGGCTCGCGTGCACTGCGATGGGGGTCATGGCTTTCACGTATCGGTGGTAGGAGGTAGGATTTGGGTTTTCATGCCGTATGGAGGCTCGAGATGCGTTAGCAAGGTCGGGGCTACAGGACGTGGACAAATGGCGAAGCTATGTGGGGGTTTGATGCTCTCGTAAATGGAGGCGCGGCGTGTGTGCGAGCTGTAGGGGGTGTGCGTGGCATTTGAGGAGGCGTTCGCGGGATGGCCGGGGTTGGGGCAATTCGTTTGGAATTCTGGGGGGAAGGTATTTTCTTTTCTTATTTATTTGTCTAGTTTGAAAAAAAGGGATTTAGTAGTTTAATTAATTCAGTAGTCAAAACATTTACAGTGAACAATTATTGTTGTGTTTACTGGAAATGAATATATATATATATATACATATTATTTCGATTAATTTACTTAATTTGTTTTCGTTACTAATAAATTGTTAAAAAGGGGAGATTATTGGTTCAAAATGTATTATTAAGATTTATAAAAGGTAAAAATAAATTGTTGATTATTTTAAATTTTTATAGATGATGTTATGTTTTACAAGGTCTAAATCGTGAAGAAATCAAGCTGGGAACGGAAATGAGTTGCTAATAAAAGCAAAGGTGAGTAAATCTCACTGTGTTGGATTTTTTGTATTTAAATTTAAATGGTTAAATTTAAATAATTGGTTGAACGATTAAGTTTATTGGATGTGCACTGATGATGATGTGACTTTGGTTTTGGTTAATTCTCGAGTTAATTGTGGTTTGACTCGAAGTATTGGGGTTTTAAGTTGTATTAAACTTAAATCATAAATAAGAAAATGTCTTCATTTTAAAGTTAAAAAAGGCTTGATGTTTTTTGATTCATTAAATTAGTAGGGTAATTAAAATGGTTAATTAAGTAATTCAATTAATTAATGATTTGGGTTAATTAATTTAGTGGTGAAGGGTTTGAATTAATTAGTTAAGTTTAAGTTAATTAATTAAGTGTAAGTAATTCAGAATAATCATTGGATGGTTTAATAAATAATTACTTAATGAAATTAATAAAATACAATTATTTTGTGTAATAAATCAAGAGGTTAATTAAGATTATTAATAAAGGAGAAATTTGATTGATTTAGTAAAGTAAATAAATGGATAGTTAATTACAGGTTGAGATAAATCAAGAATGGTTAATATTGTGGTTTAATTAATGTAATTAATTTAGATTAGGATAAATTAAAATATAATTGGAAATCATTAATTTATATAATCAATGACGTAATTAAAGATTGATTAATTAAGATTGATCAATCAAAAATGAGTGATTTATGAGAAGTTAATATATAAGTAATTAAGGATTAATGTAACTAAACAGTTAATTAGTTCATGAAGTAATTAAGATTACTTATCGTTTTGGTTAAGGATAATAAATATGGTGAAGTTAACTAAAGATTGTCGATTGAATGAAATTGAAGGATAATTAATCCAGGTTGATTAATTAAGATGAATATTGAAGGGATGTTTGAATTATTTGATTTGAAATTAATTAATTGACAAGTAAAGAAATCTAAGTGATTGAGGTTAGAAATTCAATTAAAATTAATTAAATTAATTTTGGTAGCAAACAAACTTTGCTTATGGATGATAATGGCATTGAATGCTTGGACCGAGTTGATATCTCTGATATGAGATGTTGTGTATTTCGTTTGGATAGTTTGGGTTAGGATGACATGAGACTCGAAGAGTCTGGGTTCGGGTATTAGGAAATACCCGAAACCACTTCGAACTTTTATAGATTGATATCTGAAATCTATAGGCTGGAATGAAGTGATTTAAATGACTTAGATTATTTAAATCTAAATTTTTGTACTTAGAAAATGGATGTATGTAATAACTGATGTTTATAAATAAATTTGACTTTGTAAATTAATACGAGTTACCCCGGGTTTATATAAGTTGTTGCTTGGTATTCTATGTTAGTTGGGTTTACTCACGCTGGTTTCCAGCCTGACCCGGGTGTTACTTTGGTGTAATGCTCGGGTCAGGTCGAGTATTACAGATTTTCAGGTAGGGACGTTCTGGAGCTCAGGAGGCGAGCTGGGTGGCAGGAACGCGTAGAGTATTTCCGCTGTATTATATTATTGTAAATCCGAGACATGTTAATTTGTATTTGTCCAGTGTTGAATATATGTGTAACTCTGATGTATTTAAATGTAATCGATAGATATAGTATTCTTTTGCAGACTATTTTTATTTATTATTATATTTTATCCGCTGCGAATGTGAGATGTTTGGTGTTTCTGTTCTTCTTCTTCTTCTTCTTCTATCTCTTTCTTCTTTTTTCCTAACTATCTAGAATTTTCGGGATCGAAAATTTCGGGCCATTACAATTGGTACCAGAGCTGAAAGGTTAAGCGAGAACCTTGGCTCTGGCGGGGATTACTCATTAAATAGAGTCCGAGGTACTCTAGAATTAGTTAAGTGTATATATATACGAGAGCGTACTTGTTATTTTCTTATATAAGGGTTTTAAATGATTTTATATAAAAATGTATTTTGGTATATGTAGCAATATTTCCTTCTACTAAATATTATGGTGATTGGATGTCAAATTAATGGAATTAAATTAAGAAATAATATATAATACAACCAAATTGAAATCTTGAGTTGGAATTAAATTAAGTAAAAACAAATTACAACCAAATTAAAATTAAATAAAGGTAAATTTTAAACGGGTTCAAACTTAAATTTAATCTTGAATTTATAGAAGTAAGAATAATATAAAAAGGAATTGGTATCTAGATATGATTACCTTAGGTATTATCATAAGTAGTGATTGTGTTTAATAATGATATATTTGTTATTAAGTAAGCCAAATGAAGTAAATTTATAAGATGAGTATAACCTCTAAATTAAAGTAGGTTTTAAAATTTTAAAGTTTTAAAACCTATGTCTAGAAACAATCATTTGTTTCAAAGAGTTAAAGAAAATAACAAATAATAAAATTCAGACTATTTTGAATATAGTCTTAGTTTAAAACAAGAAATATTTGGAAGATTTTTAAGGGATTTGTTTTGAAATTAAAACCAAGGGTGGTTTAAAATTTAAAAGTAGCCTGGTGTGTAAAGAAATTATATTGTTTTAATTTTTTTTAAATGAACAAAGTTAATTTGGTTTAAAAAAGTTAAACCAACCTTTGAGAATTTAACTAGAATTTATATAATTCGAGATGGTTTAAAATTTTAAATTGAAATTGGATTAGTTCAAAACTGAATTTGGTTTGAAATAATTGGATTTGTGATTGAAGATGTATAAGTTTAAAAATTTAAATGGGAAATTGAATTGGATTAAATTGAAATGATTTGAATTTGAAATGGGTTCGATTGATAATGATTCAAATTGATTGGAATAATTTGAAATTATAATTAAATTTGAACAGGATTAAAATCAAATGGAAGTTGATTTGGATTGGGAAAGAAATCAAGGTTTATTCAACTTGGATTGGGGTTAAAATCAATTTCAATAGAAATTGGAGTTATTCAAATTGGAATTGGGTCAATTTAAATGGAAGTGGAAATTTAAATTGAATTGTTGGGGAAGTAAACAGTTTGACTCTGGACTATTTTCAATATAAATTGTTTTAATATAGACTTATTCTTCCAAGCTATTTAATATATCAACCTTTCTTTTAAAGCCAAATTACTTTATATTTGTTTTACAATTTTATTTGGAACTATTTAACCATTTTTCAAATGTTTTCTAAATTAATTACTATTTTACAACTATTTTGCAATTATCTAAAATTTCTAAAAATATTTAGCTATTTTTCCAACTATTTTACAATTAGTCAACTATTTTACAGTTATTTTGCAAATTAATAATTATTTTTGAACTAGTTATGTATTTTTAAAATTTTCAGGCTATTTTCTAAATATAAACTGGTCGGAGTTCAAACTGTTATTGATTAAAAACCCAACTGAGATAAGAATTGAAGTGATAATTCAATAGAATTGAGGCAATTGTAAATAAGTGAATGTGAATGAAAAGGAAATTAATTTGGCTAATAATCAATGAAGTTAAATACGTAGAATATACGTATACTATTCTATTCGTATAGTGATTTGATCCAGATTCGAGCATAGAATTTCGAGATAGTTTATCGATCCGAGTTGGGATTTTTCACTCGATTTTCGACGGCGAACCTGGATATGGATTGTTGATCGGTTCAGATATTCTCTTTCATAGTTATGGCTATGCAAGGAAAATGACGGTTTCTAATCAAGAAACCAGATCTGTGTCCGCACTAGGAAGTCGGGTGGATGACACTAGTTCGGAAGTAAAATTGTGTGATCGAGCGATCAGATTGGTATAGTGTACGGATGATAAGTGTACATCGTACAGTTTTGAATGAAATTGATATTGAAAAAGAGTAATCAAATTTGAATATTTGGTTTTGAATAAATGAAGCTACATGTCTTTGTTATATAAGATAAATCTCCCCTTGTTGTATCTATTGACAGAAGAAAAGGATTTTTGAAATGTTTGAAGTATAAAAGGGATTTTATATAAGTTTGAAATGATCCAAAGTTTTAAAAATTATATACATACATACATACATACATACATATATATATATACAAAGGATCTTATGGGGATTTTTGAAAAAGGTTTTCGGAACCTTTGGATTTGGAAAGGCTTTTGATTTTTGGGTAAGATCAATATTAGAATTCTGAAAGCCTAGTTTGAGAATTATCGATTTTGGGATAATCGATTTTGTGTAAAGATGCTTTGTATTAGATCATACTAGGTGTATGATTTGGAAGATACTATATATGTATATGGGATAAAGTGTTTTGATGATGGCTCTGGGGAAAATGGTGCTTCCTTGAAATGAACTTCTCAAGAGCGCCACTGGGTGATGGTGCTGCCTTGAGCCCCAAGGGGGTCCTAAAGTTGATCCTGTGAGGAGTCCGGACAAAACTAGTTCCTGAGGATTATGAGTGGAGTATACCATAACGAAAGTCGTATGTGCCGCTGGGAGCCAACAGTTACATGGACTTTTGCTGCAATGGCAAGGTAACCCAGGATGTAACTGCGACCTATGTTAACATAGCGAAAGTCGTGTGTGTCATTGAGAGCCAGCAGTCTGCGTTTGATTTTATATCGGTAGACTGCGACCTATGTAGGAGTGGAGAAGTTTCATTTTGACAACGAAAAGCGTGTATGCCGCTGAGAGCCAACAGTTGCATGGACTTTTTCTGCGATGGTAACGTAACCCTGGAATGTAACTGCGATCTGTTATGGGTTCCATGGCGTATTTGAGGGGCGCGGAGTGCCTATAGTTACATGGACTTTTGCTGCGGTGGCAACGTAACCCAAGATGTAACTGCGACCATGGATGGGAGTGATGATTTCCAGAGCATCCTCACCAAAGATATTTCCTCTATTTTCAAAAACTGTTTTATATATTTTCAATAAAATTATTTTTCAAGTATTTTCATTGGATGTTGAAAACGGGTTTACCAAGTACTTATAGATTTTCAGTCCTACGCCTGATCAACGTATGACTGAATTTCTGTGAGAACATGGATGGATTGGCCGAGACATCGAGTTATAAGAAGTATTTTTATAAAGGCTATTTTAATAGTATGATTTGAATTTAAAAGCATTTCTAAAATTTTAAAATAAAAATGATGGAATTTTGGGAAAATGAAAGAAAATTCAAATTGGAATTATGAAAATTTTTGAATTCAGGAAAAATTTAGTAAGGTGATTTTTTTGTAATAAAATCGAATATTGATATAAAGGTTGGAGGTAAGCTAATTAGCTAAATAATTATTTGATAGAGTATGTTAATAAAATTTAACTCAGTTAAATAAAATGGATTGTGAATTAATAATGGAGTTTGGTAATGAATTTGAATTGCAAATAGAATTCGACTTGGATTTGATAATGAATTAAATAAGAAGAGAGGTTGTAAAAAAATAAAAATAATATAGAGTTGGATCGAAATAGTAATGGTTTGAATGACAAAAAATTCAAGTGTTATATAATTAATATTTAACGAAATTTGCAAGTAAATTAGATATAATTGAAGTGTTGTCGAGTGAAATGAAGGTGAATTATAATATAAATGGTTGGAGTGTAAACAAAACCCAGGTAAGTAGAAATAAATTGAGAATGGCTTTGTATAAATAAAATAAATTCGCAAATGAATTAAGTACATGAATTAAAAATATAAAATGGGTTAATGGGATTAAATATTAAATGGATGAAGTCTTATGAATAAAAATTGAATCAAAGTTTTAATTGGAATTGGATTATCAGAATGGACTTAAGTTATGAGGCGAATTAATTTGAAGCAAAATTACTTAAATAAAAGCTTGGTTTCGAGTGAGAATAGTAGACCATTAAATAAGATTTGGGTTAAATTTATCTGGAAAATGGATATTAATATAAGAAATAAGTATTGTCAAGCTCAATGGAATAGTTTTAAAATAGAATTACATATAGAATGAGTTAAAATTAATTTGAAATAGTTAAATTAAAATGAATACTCTATTAAGCGAATATTGTCGAATTTGCACAGAATGAATTGTCATTTGACGTAAATGAAGGTAATTAAAATCCTACGGGTTGAGATAAGCTAAATAACTTATTTTGAAATTAATTGAAGTGAATATGAACTTGTTTGGATTAAAAATAAATTGAATGTAAGCACTTGAGTTGTAAATCATTAAAATCGAATGAAATGGCATATAAATTTGGTGGGAGGCAATTGGAATTAGCTTTAAATCATATAAATTGCTTATGGAAAGCGTTTGGTGTTTGTTGCTTTTGAAATACTTGAATTTAGCCATTAAAAGTAAGTGAATGCAAATAGATTTTCTATATATGGCACTTACATGTTTAAATTGAGTAAGTACAGGTACCGGGAAGCCGTTTGGCTGGATTTGGTTGCGCTATTTGCTAAAATAAATAAGCCGCTTGCTTAAAATGCTAAATAAAGGTACGCCTACGCAATAAAAATAGGAAATATGAACTGTTTTTGCTTTTTCCGACCGTGTGTCGATGTATACATATTTATATCTCTTGTCAAATTGCAAAAGCTCCTCCGTACAAAGGAGACTCTGCCAAAATTTTATGAAAATTTTGGGAGTTAGAAATTTTTTGAATTTCTTTTTAACAACAAAACGATTTCAAATTGGAAACTTAAAAGTAAATTAGTAGATGAAACTAATACGAATCAGTTATAAATGAAAGATAAAATTCAATGTTCAAAATTGAAAACAAATTGAATTCATATGGAAATGGGAAAACTAAGTTGAATAGAAGTAGATGTGAAAACTTCTGTAAGGAAATGTATAAAATGATATGAAAAATTACGATTGAATATTATTGTTAGGTGAGATATGCAGATATTATAAAGGGAAAAGAAAATTGGATTTGATTTCAGGAGATAATTTGAATTGCTCGGCTAATAGGTATGTATTTAAATTTCTGTATGAAATTGGATTGGGTTTTTGATCTAGCCACTTGGCTTTTGTTTTCTTTGGAATTTGGGAGCCTGTAGAGGCCTTTTGTAGTTGGACCGAGCTAGCCGCGCAAATGAGACGCTGGTAAAAAATTTCAGAAATTTAGGAAGTTAGAAAATTTTTGAGAAAATTTTAATAATCTAAATTTGGATTTAAATTTAAATTTGAATGGTTGAATAAGTAAAGTTATTTGAAAACTATGGAAGGTTTTGGTAGTTGGTTGAAGTAATAGTGAAACTTTAATAAAGAATATATTGTGGCAAGTTGATAAAACTATTGAATTGTGGGTTTTAGGGAAAAGTAAACGGGTATTGGACCATTCTTCCTAACTAGTAATTTCGGGGTCGAAATTCTTTTAAGGGGATTGGAATGTGATGACCCAGAATTTTTAACAATTTAAAATGGAATAATTCATTGATTTTAAATATTTAAAGGTTAATTTTAACTTGAATTCCAAATATTAATATTTACTTGATAATTAAATTGTTGAATTATATAATTCGAAATTGGGTAAGATGTTGAATATGGAATTTTAAGCCTGTTAAAAATAATTTGAAGGCTTATAAAATTTATAATGATGATACTGAAGATAATAGAATGGTTGAAATTTAATTTAAAGGTAATTTGTTCAACTTTAATAATTTATCGTTTAAATTAACGTTTAGAAATAGCCTCCCAAGGCACAGTCTCGGAATTCGACGAAACCAGTTCCATTGGATCCGTAATAGTTAGTTATTATCAGATTTCAGTTTTCGTAGTGTTTGGATTTACCGTTTGCTCGTACGAGTGAGAGACGCGTTGAAATTAAAATCGATAATTTAATATTTTAAATCGATCTAAAAAGCTAACTTCCTCATACGATCAAATTAGCCTCCAAAACACGTTCCATTTTGTTCGGACTGCGGGTTAAACCTTATAATCGCCTAGCGGCCCGCCTCGATGGGAGTTCGAAGTTTTGTGCTAGGTAAAGTGAGATATTTATAATTAAATAATATTTTAATATGTTAAAACAAAACCTTGCCTTCTCCTATACGCCGTTCCCTCAACTTTATAACTCACGTCTACCTATTCTTCCACTGATTGAAATCAGAATGAAATCGTTCGTTCTAATAAAAAAAAGGGTGGGGGAAATACGAATCGAAAATTCATGACTGCCTCATGTTTTGGCTCGAACTCGAGCGGCGAAGGAAGAGGCGATGCGAAGGGGTGGTTCGCGACCTAGGGTTGGGTCGCGATCGATTGTGGAGGGTTTGAAATCTGAGCTTGTGCGAAGAGAAAGCGTGGACTGCAGCGATCGTGAGGAGGGATTTTGAGCTCGAGCGTGGGAATGTTGAGCGCGCGTTCTTGCGTGATGTAGGGTTGTGATATGGAAGGCGACGCGGCTCGCGCGCGCTGCGATGGGGGTTATGTCTTTCGCGTATCGACGGCAGGAGGTAGGGTTTGGGGTTTCGTGCCGTGTGGAGGCTCGAGATGCGTTAGCAAGGTCGGGGCTGCAGGACGTTGGCAAACGGCGAAGCTATGTAGGGTTTGTTGCTCTCGCAAATGGAGGCGTGGCATGTGTGCGAGCTGTAGGGGGTGTGTGTGGCGTTTGAGGAGGTGTTCGCAAGATGGCCGGGGTTGAGGCAGTTCGTTTGGAATTATGAGGGGAAGGTATTTTGTTTTCCTATTTATTTGTCTAGTTTGAAAAAAAAAGGGATTTAGTAGTTCAATTAATTCATTAGTCAAAACATTTACAGTGAACAATTATTGTTGTGTTTACTGGAAATGAAAAAAAAAATATACATGTTATTTCAATTAATTTACTTAATTTGTTTTCGTTACTAATAAATTGTTAAAAGGGGAGATTATTGGTTCAAAATATATTATTAAGATTTATAAAAGGTAAAAATAAATTGTTGATTATTTTAAATATTTATAGATTATGTTATGTTTTACAAGGTCTAAATTGTGAAGAATCAAGCCGGAAACGGAAATGGGTTGCTAATAAGGTGAGTAAATCTCACTCTGTTGGATTTTTTTATTTAAATTTAAATAATTAAATTTAAATAATTGGTTGAATGATTAAGTTGATTGGATGTGCACTGATGATGATGTGACTTTGGTTTTGGTCAATTCTCGAGTTAATTGTGGTTTGACTTGAAGTATTGGGTTTTAAGTCGTATTAAACTTAAATTATAAATAAGAAAATTTCTTCATTTTAAAGTTAATAAGGGCTTTTTGTTTTGTGATTCATTAAATTAGTAAGGTAATTAAAATGGATAATTAATTAATTCAATTAACTAATGATTTGGGTTAATTAATTTAGTGGTGAAGGGTTTGAATTAATTAATTAAGTTTAAGTTAATTAATTAAGTAATTCAGAATAATTATTGGATGGTTTGATAAATAATTACTTAATTAAATTAATAAAATATAATTATTTTGTGCAATAAATCAAGAGATTAATTAAGATTATTAATTAAGGAGAAATTTGATTTATTTAATAAAGTAAATAAATGGATAGTTAATTACAGGTTGAGATAAATCAAGAATGATTAATATTATGGTTTAATTAATGTAATTAATTTAGATTAGGATAAATTAAAATATAATTGGAAGTCATTAATTTATATAATCAATGACGTAATTAAAGATTGATTAATTAAGATTGATCAATCAAAAATGAGTGGCTTATGAGAAGTTAATATATAAGTAATTAAGGATCAATGTAACTAAACAGTTAATTAGTTCATGAAGTAATTAAGAATACTTATCATTTTAGATAAGGATAATTGATATGGTGAAGTTAATTAAAGATAGTTGCTTGAATGAAATTGAAGGATAATTAATCCAGGTTGATTAATTAAGATGAATATTGAAGGGATGATTGAATTATCTGATTTGAAATCAATTAATTGACAAGTAAAGAAATCTAAGTGATTGAGGTTAGAAATTCAATTAAAATTAATTAAATTACTTTAAATATTTCATCGTTAGTCGGATTTTTGTCCGAAAAACTACTTTTTGCAAACAGTCGAATTGGGACTCGAGACCCCTTCCATTGAGTTCAAAATGCCGTTTGCAACCTTTTTGAGTATAAGCTTCGATATGTTTGGAGTAAGTTGATTTTTGCTACTTTTTCACTTAGGGCTTTGAGTTGGGTTCAGCACAATGTTCTAACTTAATACCCCAAACTGAAACCCCCTCTTCATTCACTCTCACTTCCTCCTCTTTTCAGTTCTAAAGTAAAAATGGTGGAAGAGATTGGAAATGGAAATTCCTAAGCCCTAGCTTTCTTTGCAAATCCAACTTCTAGCTCCAAATTCAAGAGAACCCATTGGTAAGCCTTCTGTTCATCTTCCCCAACTCATTCTCTCTTTGATTTCAGAAAATTCCTAAACCTAATTTGAGAAATATTTCTCTTTTAAGCCTAGAATCAAGCTTATTGAGTTGGGATTGAAGAGTGGTTGATCCTTCTTTGTTTTCAAGCTTCTTCTTCATTGTTTTTGTGAAAAGGTGAGATTTTTATCTCACATCTATGCCTATATTTATCTTCGATTGTTAGGTATGAATTCCTAACACTTATTCTTGTGCAATTGCTTTTGCTTTGGATTGATTTGGTGAATATTCCAATTTTTAGTGTTTTGGGTTCAATTCTTTAAAAATCATTACTTTGATCTTTGATCATGATTTTGTGATGCATCGAAGAGCTTATAGGGCTGGGTAGTCGACTGGCATAAACCCCTAGCGTCCATTGCTCGTCCGATTGCAATTTGGAGGAGATTGGTCCTCACTTTGATAGGCTGGGAGGTGTTGGAAATAGGCTTCGGTGGACCGAGCTCTGAGGGCGGTCGACCGACCTGCTACTAAAGTGCATAAGCACTTCTTTGTCTATGGTCCGGTCGACCAACTACAGGGCTCGGTCGACCGACCTGCTTCCCGAGAACTTTCCAGAACAGGGTCCGGTCGACCGAGCTCCGAGGACGGCCGAATGACTTGTTGCTATTTTGCCTATTTCACCTATTTTGCGTGGTTTCCAAATTTAATCGATTCGTGTTACTTCCCTATTTGTTATTATCATTTGTCATTGACTTTGATGACTTCTTTTCTTCGGGAATTTTTGGAATATCCATTTTGATGGATTTGATATCGATTTCTTTGGATTTTATTCACGTCTTCGAATGTGAAATTTTATGATTGATTGTTTCTACAATCACTTCTATGATTTGTCACTTTAAAATATAAAGGTTTTCTATACTAGTAGTAAATACCAAAACTCTTTCATCAAAATGATTTCAATACTATTTTATTACAAAGATCGTTTCTTAAACCATTTTCTAATCTATTAGTATATACAAACCTTAACCTCACTCATATGAGAAATCGAATTAAACGACTCAGTAAAACAAGTGGTATGAAACGCTTGCGTTTACTTCGCCGGTTAATTCTTGGACTTGTTCGATTGAATCTCTTGTGATAATTTTCTAGTGGAAATCTACAATTTGTTCGCAAATATTTAAGTTAAGCTAGTGGTTATGGGATATGATGCTAAACTCATATATGCACTAGCTTATTGTAATTGACACTTCTTGATGATCGATGATGATCATTTTATGGTTTAGACTAGCAATGTGCGATGTCTCTTTGTCTATGTGGAGGACTGTTCCTCATTTTATTGAGCTTCGTCTCATTTCTTGCATGGGTCGTACCTATTTAGGTGCGACGATGTTTGTTTACACATGGGTCGTACTTTTCTAGGTGCATCGATGTTTATTTATGCATGGGGTGTACCTTTTTAGGTGCATCGATGTTGGTTTACTTCGTGGAGCAATCGGCTCAATAAGTCGGGATATGGGGCGTATCTTTCTAGGTGCGTCGATGTTCGTCTATGCATGGGGCGTATCTTTCTAGGTGCGTCGATGTTCGACTTTGCATGGGGTGTATTTCTAGGTGCATCGATGTTAGACATTACATGGGGTGCATCTTTCTAGGTGCATCGATGTTTATTTATGCATGGGGCGTATCTTTCTAGGTGCCTCGATGTTAGAGCATGGGGCGTATCTTTCTAGGTGCCTCGATGTTCGACTGTGCATAGGGCGTGTCTTTCTAAGTGCGTCGATGTCCAGTTTATGGGATTGACCATCCTCTTTTTCTTGTGATTTCTGGATTTCTAATTGATGATTTCTGGAATTTATGTTTCACCACCTTTTTCAGTTGGCATTGATATGTATGTCATTTATTATGCATTGGTGAATTCGTGTGTCATTGACTTGTTGTGAACACAAGTTTTGGGTATGATACCCTTTTCCATCTTTGGTAAGATTCTTGTGATATTGATTAATCTCTTGTTGATTATCATTTACATACTTATAGTAGTATGACATTATGGCTATTATACGTTTATGCCATTTCTCTTACTCTATATCACATCATCTGATATTTATAGCTAGACTGATCCGTTTATTATTTTCTTATGAAATAATACTCGGGTCAGACCGAGATGCTTCCGCTTGACTTCTTATCTGGATCCATCATCTGATTTTGGCTAACTACTCTAGATTAGTAGTTTTTGTTGTATACATTTGAGATATCGACTCATTGATGTATTCCTTTGTATAGCACATGTTGCTATTCTTTTGTGTTATTGTGGATCTTTCAGACCACCACTCTGATGTACACTTTCATGTGTTATATATATATATATTCATATCTTTTTCCGCCTTTGTGATATGAATTATCTGTGACTGATTTGTGTTATGTTTATTTCTATATTTGTTTTCGAAGATTACATATAGCCATTGTGTAGTAGCTTTGAGTTTGTGTCGGTATGTCGAATTTCGAGATGAAAAGTTATATTTTTATCTGGCATATCGGTACTCGCACAAAGCAATTATACAGATGGTCGCTCCTCAACAGCCTTATTCTCCGCGCTTGTTGACAGCATTGCTCCGTAGTGTTCTTGGCTAGCGTGGGTATAGAGGTGGGGCGTCACAGCTTGGTATTAGAGCCAAACTTCGGAACAATGTAGAATAACTTAGCAAGGATCATCGTCCTAAGTCTATCTTAGGAGTCATGCTTTAGGATTTAATTCGAGTCTTCGTACCGATTCATCCTATTTTCTTTATGATTCCTTTTTTTATCTATCAAGATTGCTTGATATTTATTTTGTGAATAACCTTCTTCTTCTTCCTTCTTTCTTTCTTAAGGAAGAGAAATGGTTAGACCAGGTCGTCCCAGAGCTGGACCATCTAGTTCTCCACCCCAAGACGGAGTTTTTATGTCTGCCCAGCAGCTTTTAGATCTTGTTAAGAACGCTCAAGCAGCCGGACCCAATCCAAAGGCTACTCATCCTAGATTCGGATTCGCACGCTTGTGCAGAGACTATACCGATTTTGGTGGAAGGCCATTCAGGGGATCCGAGAGTGTTATTGAAATTCAGGCTTGGCTCAAATCATGCGATCGCATCTTTACTCGCATGAACCTTATTGATCTACATCGAGACCAAGTGGCTTCTAGCATGTCCAAGAAAGAGCATTAGATTGGTATGAACTTTTGGTTTCTGAAATCGTTGAAGCAGATCTTACTTGGGAGCAATTCCGGGAAAGATTCGAATTGAAATTTGTGCCGGAGGCTGAAAAAGTAACTTTGGCCCGACGTTTTATTGACCTTGTTCAAGGTGAATCTTCTGTGACAGACTATGTCGCATCTTTCGAATCTCTTTTCAAATATGGGGTTGAATACATTAATACCGCATTGAAGAAAAATCAGAGATTTGTCTATGGCTTGAATAAGAATCTTTAGAAGCCATTACTCCTGAAACTTGAGGTTTCATTTGATCAACTTATTGATATCGCTCTTCGTCTTGAAAGGGCCGATAGAGAGAGTAATGTTGAAGTTGTGGTTGCCAAACAGAACTTCAACGACAATATGAAGAGGCCAATTAAATTCAAAGGCCCCATTCCCAACAAGAAAAGGAGGCAGGGAACCCCGTTAGCAAAAGCCCCTACCTCTAGTCGTGGACAATGCTATAATTGTGGTTCCACGGACCGCTATGCAAGGGAGTGTCTGAAACCTCTTTATTGTCGCTATTGCAAAAATTCGGGTCACCATATAACTGCATGTCCCATACTTCAAAGTAGGAAGGAGGGAAAGCTTAATGTAGTGCAAGCCCCTAGTGGCACTTCTCATGGTCAAGGTACTTTTTATTCAATCCTTGATGACATTGTTTTATTTCGTGATCTTCCTGTTTGAGTTCTTTTTGATATGGGACCATCTCATTATTTTTATATCGAAAGAACTTGTGATTCTTTTTCTTTAAACATTTCTGGGCTTGATGACTTCTTTGAGAATTTCGAATCCGGATGGTAGATCTGCAGCACTCAATTTGCTTTTGTTTAGATGTCGAGATTGTTTTATGTGGTTTTTCTTTTTTCTTTCCGAGCCGATTTGCATGTTATGCGTTACTTAGGCTTCAGAATTGATTTGTGCGATAAGATTGGCTTAATAATTATGAAGCCCATATCCTGTTTTCCCGAGTGGACTATTCATCCTCGACATTTTTAATCTGTTAAGCAGATTTATATTTTACTTTGTGATTTTGATTCCAACTTGATGGCATCATTTTATTCTTTAAGCCCTCATGGTGAGGAAAGTGTTATTACTCTTATCTAAATGATTTGTTAAACTTTCCGGTATTTTGAGCTTGTCTTAGGATTATCACTTAAATAATCTTTTGTGTGGTGCTAAGGTCTTTTTATTTTGACTTTAACACCGGTTTTCATTTGCTATGAGTCGCGAAGGTTAGCATTCCACATACCGCATTCCGCACTTGTTATGATTCCTATGAATGAATTATTATGTCATTCAATTTGTCCAGCTTATTTCATCCATTTTATTTATCGAGCATTCTATCGAATATCTCGATGACTCCATTTTTGCATTTATTGATTTTGGATGAAAATAGCAATTTAAAATTTTGCAAATCTTTTTCACAATATTTATTTATAAGTATAACTGGATTTTTGTTCTTAAAACAAACAAAGAATATTCTTAAAATTTTTTGAGAGACATTTTTGTCATATAGAAGATGATTTTGTGATTGTATTGCCCATTTAGTGTTTTAAGAGTTCTGGTCGATGCGCTTGATCAACGTTATCGATAGGAATTTCCTAAACGCTTTGATGAGACAATCAGACACGATATATTGACTTGTAAAATGTAAATTTTTCTAGGAAGATGATTATATAAAGTTAATTATAATTTTTAAAAGTTTTAACTTTTCGGGAAAGAAGATTATTTGAAAGAATTCTTTTCCGATACTCTTATTCTTGTGTTACCCGAAGGGGAACCAAGACTTTATCTTTTGTACCAAGGCTAATCGTATTGGTTTGGATGCCGTTCTCTTGCAAAAGAAAACGTTCTACCACTTGTGCTTCTAAGTCATAAAAGCCTATCGAGACTAGGTATGCCACTCATGATCTAGTGCTCGTGGCTATTGATTCCACTTTTAGGATTTGGCATCATCATTTTTGGGGAGAAATTTGTTCTCCACCTCGATCATAAGTTTTTGGAATATCTATTTCTCATAAGGAACTTAATTTGCATCAACCTCGTCTGCTCGAGATTCCTTGTATCTTATGATCTTTTTACCAAGTTCATCAGACATTTCGATGCACTTTGTTTTGTTGAGCCTCGCCTCATTTCTTTTATGGACTAGCGTCCGATGTTCTTTTATGGTGTTCGGTTCATCGGATGTACTGTTATTATACTACATCAATGTTCCGTCTTATCTAGATCAATGGATGTACCATTATTATACTACATCGTTGTTCCGGTTTATCGGTTCATTGGGCGTACCGTTTTTGTACTACGTCGGTGTTCCGAGATTATTCGACCGTACCGTTTTTGTACTACGCCGTTGCACCGGCTCAATTTTCTGCTATTCTTGACGTTTTCCACGTCTTTTAGCTATGGAAATGCTTTTATGTTTCCGATTTTTATTCTTGAGCCTGGTGTTATAGTAGGGATTGAAGTTGCACCAGATTTGACTTTTGAGCAACATTCTATTCACATCATTTCTTCGGGGTTTGAGCGCCTTCGGAATAAAGATGTTCTTCTTGTGAAAGTTCATTGGTTCACAGATCCTAAGGATTTCTCTTGGGATTCCTGGGAGTTCATCGAGCGATCCCGTTCAGGCGTACCCTTTCATGCTCTTTATGGTGAACTTCCCATTTCAAATTTCTTTTATGTTGATATGCTTTTATGGTTGTTACTCTTTATTTTCTTCTTAAGTATTGCGAGGACGCAATTTCTTTAAGGAGGGGAGTCTGTAACAACCCGCATATTTATCGATTGTATATTTAAATATTTTATTTAAATATTTCATCGTTAGTCGGATTTTTGTCCGAAAAGCTACTTTTTGCAAACAGTCGAATTGGGACTCGAGACCCCTTCCATTGAGTTCAAAATGCCGTTTGCAACCTTTTTGAGTATAAGCTTCGATATGTTTGGAGTAAGTTGATTTTTTGCTACTTTTTCACTTAGGGCTTTGAGTTGGGTTCATCCCAATGTTCTAACTTAACACCCCAAACTGAAACCCCCTCTTCATTCACTCTTACTTCTTCCTCTTTTCAGTTCTAAAGTAAAAATGGTGGAAGAGATTGGAAATGGAAATTCCTAAGCCCTAGCTTTCTTTGCAAATCCAACTTCTAGCTCCAAATTCAAGAGAACCCATTGGTAAGCCTTCTTTTCATCTTCCCCAACTCATTCTCTCTTTGATTTCAGAAAATTCCTAAACCTAATTTGAGAAATATTTCTCTTTTAAGCTTAAAATCAAGCTTCTTGAGTTGGGATTGAAGAGTGGTTGATCCTTCTTTGTTTTCAAGCTTCTTCTTCACTGTTTTTGTGAAAAGGTGAGATTTTTATCTCACATCTATGCCTATATTTATCTTCGATTGTTAGGTATGAATTCCTAACACTTATTCTTGTGCAATTGCTTTTGCTTTGGATTGATTTGGTGAATATTCCAATTTTTAGTGTTTTGGGTTCAATTCTTTAAAAATCATAGCTTTGATCTTTGATCATGATTTTGTGATGCATCGAAGAGCTTATAGGGTCGGGTAGTCGATTGGCATAAACCCCTAGCGTCCATTGCTCGTCCGATTGCAATTTGGAGGAGATTGGTCCTCACTTTGATAGGCTGGGAGGTGCTGGAAACAGGCTTGTCGACCGAGCTCTGAGGACGGCCGACCAACCTGCTACTAAAGTGCATAAGAACTTCTTTGTCTATGGTCCAGTCGACCAACTACAGGGCTTAGTCGACCGACCTGCTTCCCGAGAATTTTCCAGAACAGGGTCCGGTCGATCGAGCTCCGAGGAATGCCGACCGACCTGTTGCTATTTTGCCTATTTCACCTATTTTGCGTGGTTTCCAAATTTAATCGATTCGTGTTACTTCCCTATTTGTTATTATCATTTGTCATTGACTTTGATGACTTCTTTTCTTCGGGAATTTTTGGAATATCCATTTTGATGGATTTGATATCAATTTCTTTGGATTTTATTCACGTCTTCGAATGTGAATTTTTATGATTGATTGTTTCTACAATCACTTCTATGATTTGTCACTTTAAAATATAAAGGTTTTCTATACTAGTAGTAAATACCAAAACTCTTTCATCAAAACGATTTCAATACTATTTTATTACAAAGCTCGTTTCTTAAACCGTTTTCTAATCTATTAGTATATACAAACCTTTACCTCACTCGTATGAGAAATCGAATTAAACGACTTAGTAAAACATGTGGTATGAAACGCTTGCGTTTACTTCGCCGGTTAATTCTTGGACTTGTTCGATTGAATCTCTTGTGACAATTTTCTAGTGGAAATCTATAATTTGTTCGCAAATATTTAAGTTAAACTACTGGTTATGGGACATGATGCTAAACTCATATATTTACTAGCTTATTGTAATTGACACTTCTTGATGATCGATGATGATCATTTTATGGTTTAGACTAGCATTGTGCGATGTCTCTTTGTCTATGTGGAGGACTGTTCCTCATTTTATTGAGCTTCGTCTCATTTCTTGCATGGGTCGTACCTATTTAGGTGCGACGATGTTTGTTTACACATGGGTCGTACCTTTCTAGGTGTGTCGATGTTTATTTATGCATGGGGTGTACCTTTTTAGGTGCATCGATGTTGGTTTACTTCGTGGAGCAATCGGCTCAATAAGTCAGGACATGGGGCATATCTTTCTAGGTGCGTCGATGTTCATCTATGCATGGGGCGTATCTTTCTAGGTGCGTCGATGTTCGACTTTGCATGGGGTGTATTTCTAGGTGCATCGATGTTAGACATTACATGGGGTGCATCTTTCTAGGTGCATCGATGTTTATTTATGCATGGGGCGTATCTTTCTAGGTGCCTCGATGTTAGAGCATGGGGCGTATCTTTCTAGGTGCCTCGATGTTCGACTGTGCATAGGGCGTGTCTTTCTAGGTGCGTCGATGTCCAGTTTATGGGATTGACCATCCTCTTTTTCTTGTGATTTCTGGATTTCTAATTGATGATTTCTGGAATTTATGTTTCACCACCGTTTTCAGTTGGCATTGATATGTATGTCATTTATTATGCATTGGTGAATTCGTGTGTCATTAACTTGTTGTGAACACAAGTTTTGGGTATGATACCCTTTTCCATCTTTGAGAAGATTCTTGTGATATTGATTAATCGCTTGTTGATTATCATTTACATACTTATAGTAGTATGCCATTATTGCTATTATACGTTTATGCCATTTCTCTTACTCTATATCACATCATCTAATATTTATAGCTAGACTGATCCGTTTATTATTTTCTTACGAAATAATACTCGGGCCAGACCGAGATGTTACAGGTGCTTCCGCTTGACTTCCTATCTGGATCCATCATCTGATTTTGGCTAACTACTCTAGATTAGTAGTTTTTGTTGTATACATTTGAGATATCGACTCATTGATGTATTCCTTTGTATAGCACATGTTGCTATTCTTTTGTGTTACTATGGATCTTTCAAACCACCACTCTGATGTACACTTTCATGTGTTATATATATATATATATTCATATCTTTTTCTGCCTTTGTGATATGAATTATCTGTGACTGATTTGTGTTATGTTTATTTCTATATTTGTTTCCGAAGATTACATATAGCCATTGTGTAGTAGCTTTGAGTTTGTGTCGGTATGTCGGATTTTGAGATGAAAAGTTATATTTTTATCTGGCATATCGGTACTCGCACAAATCAATTATACAGATGGTCGCTCCTCAACAGCCTTATTCTCCGCGCTAGTTGACAGCATTGCTCCGTAGTGTTCTTGGCTAGCGTGGGTATAGAGGTGGGGTGTCACAGTTACTTTGGTGTAATGCTCGGGTCAGACCGAGTATTACAGATTTTCAGGTAGGGACGTTATGGAGCTCAGGAGGCGCGCTGGGTGGCAGAACGCATAGAGTATTTCCGCTGTATTATATTATTGTAGATCTGAGACATGTTTATTTGTATATGTCCAGTGTTGAATATATGTGTAACTCTGATGTATTTAAATGTAATATACAGATATAGTATTCTTCTGCAAACTGTTATTATTTATTGTTGTATTTTATCTGTTGCGAATGTGAGATGTTTGGTGTTTCTGTTCTTCTTCTTCTTCTTCTATCTCTTTCTTATTTTTTCCTAACTATCTGGAATTTTCGGCATCGAAAATTTCGGGTCGTTACATTCCAACTCCAAATAAAAAAATGAAATAAAGAAAACAAAAGTGGTTCGTCCATCTCTTGTAAGGGTATGAAGTGGATCTCGAAGATCTGAGGAGATATCATCATTCATGTTGTGATTTCTAAGCGACATCCTGAGATGATCCTCTGATTTATTTATTTATATGTTTGATCCTTCATATGTTTGGATATGAATGGTTCATTTCATTCTCAATAGATTAATTTTAAACATGTGAATCAAAACTCTTTTTAACTCAGTTAATAACTTGTTTATTATTTGATTCAACTCAGATTTGCACATGTTGTTCATCCTTTGTTTATTTATGTTAATCTTGTTAATATTCTTTATGATTTAATTCCCTTTTAATTACATCTTCTTTAATAGTGTATGTTAATAATATTAATTGCTATTCCATTTTTGATTGGATGTCCATGCTCTTAGCATTCAAGTTATGAAATATTACATCTCATTTATTTTGTTGTTCATGTTGTTCTTATAGTTCAAATCTAAAATTTTACTATGAATTTGTATGTGCCTAAGTTGTTGTCCCCTATATTCCTATTTGAATCAATTTATTTGTATGATCTATTTTGTTTCAACTTATACAAATTACGTTTGTTGTCTATTTTAAATCATCTATGAATTGAATATGATTTTAAATGATTTGTGTTTGAACTTTTCGCTTTATTTTATTCTTTTGTTTAAAAAAACATAATCAAACTTTTGTGTAAATTTGTTAATTTCTAATTCTTACATATACTAAATCAAAAACTTCACATATTCGTTTGTTATTTTAAATTTTAGAGTAGTTGCAATTAATTACATACATGTGTGAATGTGTTGTTTTAATTCAAGGTTTAAAATTTTACTTTTATGCACAATCACAATTTTAATCTTAAAATTTGTCCTAAATTGAAGCTTGATTATATTTGCTAATTATAGATTTCAAATTATGATAATGGTCAAAATTTATTTTACATAAATATATGCCTTAGAGTTTAATAACTAATTTGAATTAACATTGATTGAATGGGTAAAAGAAGAAGGAAAATGTTTCATCTTTCCTTTTTCATAAATGTTTACCTTAATTGCTTAACTGTCCTTTTTATTAATATAAGTTAACTTTTGTCGATTAATAAAATATTTTTCAATATATTATGCATTAGTGTAAATTGAACTCACATACATATGAAAACACACACACTTTACTATTACTTTGACGTTTTAAAATATAATTTGCACAATAAAGGCATATATTAATTCTGCAGTAAATGCCATTAATTTATCCCTTAACCTAACTAAAGAGAGAGAGGGAGAAATGAAATGTTTCCCTCTCTACGTTTATGGTCTATCTTTCCCTAATTAAATATTTGTGTAACATTCCCATTTAAAATCAAATTTAAATTGTTAATTAATTTAATTTTTGAAATTTACTTGTGAATTAATTTGGTTTTTTCCAAATTAGATATGATAGGTGCCTGTTTATTTATATGAATATAGATTTATTTCGAATTGCATTTTGAATTTAAAACTCTAAAATAAATTGAATTTAATTTGGGAATTCAATTGTAGATATTTTACAAACAAATAGAATTTGAAAACATTTTATTTTTCAATTATAGATATTTTATAAATAAAATGGATTTATTAATTTTATATTTTCAAGGATCAAATATATATGGATATATATATATATATATAATTATTTATTAGTAATAAATAATTTGATTTTAAATCATTTGTTTTAAAATTGTATAAGTACAAAATAAAATGCACGAGTGCAATTGTAAGACAAGAATAAATATAAAAGCTTTGATATGTATATATATCTCTTTTGAAATTAATAAGTTAAAAATCTTTTGTATAATACATAAAACATAAGAGATAAATAAATTCACAAATTTTAAAATGGAAAGGTTTAAACCATAAATTGTAGATTTATTTAAATAAAGGTCTAAACATAAATTTTAAATTTATTTAAAGAAAGGATTTGAATATAAAAGTGATGTTAATGACATTTGTAAATAAGTAAGAGAATGAGATTTACAAGTGTTAGATTAATATAACTTAATATAGACAAGTGGCTTCATTTATTTTAAAATTAAAACATATAAAATATATGTAAAGAAAAGATCAAGCTGTTTTTAGTTTAAAATTTCTCAAACCAGGAAACACGAAGAAAAAAAATCTGAAACAATCTTCAAGCCTGAAAATGAAAGAAAAAACAGAGAGATTCAAACCTAGAAATTGAAAACAGAAAAAAAAACAATTCAAAATCTTCAACCTGGAAACTCAAAGATTTGAAGCAACTTAACAAACCAGAGAAAACACTAAGTAAGCTTCATAATTCAAAAATCAAGCTTAAGTTTGAACCTGTTTATCATCTTGATGAATGTGAAGTATAGAAATGAAATTGTGTTGCATATACATATAGATATGCATATATGTTATGCATGCTGGTGTACATGTGTATCGAAGCTCTGTCATGAGTTACAGGTTCTAAAACCTAATTTAAAATTTCAAATCACCCCACCTACAAATAATTTTAAAAATTGATCTCTGAATGAAGGTGTTTGTATGTATGTGTGTAACATCATTCTTAAAATTAATTCAAGAAAAATTATTGAGTAAATATTTTGTAAATTATAAATAACAATGAACTCTAAATTAAGTCAAAAAATCAATGGTCTCGATTGTATACAAATAGATTTGTATTTCAAAATGATGAATTTTGATTATAAATTTGTGATTTTTATGTCAATATACAATGATATTTTTCAAAATGAACCGAAAATACATTTTGGTCGAATATTGATGATCGGCTTAAAGTTATTCGATGAGTTTGAAGCTGGAGGTGGCTGAGATGATGGGGGTCATCGGAAAAATGGTCGAGAGATTTTTAAGCCACGGTGGTGGCCAGACGAAGGGATTTTAGGATTTAACAAACCATTTGGTCGAAGAAAAGAAGTGGCGAATTCGTCGTCGAGGGTGAGCCAGAGGTGATTGGACGTGGGGGAGTGGATGCGAGGATGCATGAAGGAGCTATGGCTGGATTTACATGACCTCTGGTGGTCAGGATCGTTGGGTCAAGGTGGTTTTTGGTCGAGAGTTCCCGTTCCAGTTGATCTCGTATGCTCGATTTCAAACACGACAATATCGTGGGTTCTGTGTGGTCGATTAGTTTGAGATTATCGTTGTCGACTTGAAGGTGGCAGTGAGGTCGATCGGAGATGGCCAGATTTTTGTGCATCATGCACGTTGTGTTTTGTGTATCAAGAAAATTGAAAAGGAAGAAGAAGGTCAGAGCTCGAGATGGTCTCGGGATTGTTATTGCGTAAACTCGAAGTCATTGCAGGGTTATCTCAAAGGAAAGTAAGGTCGCATGTTTCTCGGGGATAAGCTCGGGAAACATAAGGGTTGGCTCAGGTTTTACTTAAAACGCGATAATTCAATAAAAAAAATTCCAAACAAATGTTAACCTAGTTTTAAAGTTTATTAATTCAAATAAGTTTTTAAAGGGATATAAATTAAGTGTTTTCAAATGTAATAAAATGATGAAATCAAGAAGTGAATAACCAAAAGTTTCTCAAGTACTTTTGTATCGAATTACTGATTTAGCTTTTGATTTAATTAAGTAATTAAGATAAGGGTAATTAAACTTTAAATAAATAAAAGAGCTTAAGTGTTTTTGAATAAATTAATTACCTACATTTTATTTAATTGATATTTAAATGATAATTAAAGCGATTAATCAAGATAATGATTTGTCTTTAAAGTCTAGAGTAATTAAAGATTGATTAATTACTAAATTGATTACGAGGCAAATAATTAATTTAGGAATAATTAATGGATGTAAGTAATTAAAACATAATTACTTAATGAAATTAATTAAGGATAATTAACTAAGAATTAATGTGATTGATTGAAGGTGAATTAATTAATTAAGATTAATTAATAAAAGCAATTAAGGGTAATTACTTAAAGATGATTAATTAATTAAAAGTAATTAATGAATGATTAAAGTTGATTAATCAAGTGATTAAAGACTAATTACTCAAAGTAATTAAATTGTGATTTATGAATATAAGTGATTAGGATAATCACTTATTGTAATTAATTAAGGATAATTAACTTAATGGCAATTAATTAAGGGTTAATTAATTTATTAATTAATCAATTAAGGGTAGTTAATATAAAGGATAATTAAATAATTAAAGGTTAATTATTTAACGATTAAAGGTTGATTTATTTATTAATCAAGGTTGATTAATTAATAATTAAAGGTTGATTAATTTATTTTTAAAGGTTAAATAATAAATGATTAAAGGTTAATTAATTAAGATGGCTTGTAATTAATTAATATTAATTAACCAGGATTAGTAGTTTATTCATAAGTAATTAATCTGATTTAAATTGATCAGATAATTAACTGATCTTACTTATGGATGTTTGGATTCTATTAAATGTTGAATTTCTTGATATCCTTGATGTGTGATTCTCTGTTTTGATTTGAGCTGTGTTGATTGTAATTTATTTATCTGTGATGAATGTAGTTTATTTATCTGTGATGAAATTATATCATTTATCTGTGAATCTTTGAATGAAGATGAGCGTTATAGATTTATATCGCTTATCTATAATTGCTGTGTTTGGATTATGATGATTGATGATGTTGCACTATTGTGTAAAACCCCTGGACTGCACCATACACACACAAATATGGATTACACGAGGAAATTGGTTAAGTCACATACATTTGAATTTAATAAAATGGTTTTAAAGTTGAATTTTGAATCCAAATGGTTTTGGAATAGTAATTGAATTGAATATGGAAAGCTTTTGGAAAGGGAAATTTGAAATTGAATTTAGATTGAATAGATCACATATTGTTTAAGATTTGAGAGTTATTTTGGATAATATGGTTTGAAAAATGGTGACACAAGTTATATAATATATATATATACAGACATATATATATGGATTTTAAAACCATCTTTAAAGTATTTTGAAAGTATTATTTTGGAAATTTAAATTTAACCTAATTTTAAACTTTAAAGTTATAACTTGTTCATTGATCGGATTTTTCCAAATCGAAAAGGATTGTTTTTCAAATAATAATAACTTTCATATAAAGAAAGGATTTTCGATTTATTTGAAAATATTTCAAGTTTGAAATGGATTTGTTTTATAAGCTATGAATAAATCTTTATGAAAGATTGTTGAACTTTGTTTTGAAATTGAAGAGGACCTAAAAGGTGTATCTTTTGTATAAAAGATTTGAAATGAATATTGTTATTGAAAGCTATGAATCTTTGGAAATGGGTTTTGAAAACTATGAATTGAATCTTTGATTTAAAGATTGGATGAGTTAATCCAATTTGAATGGGAAATTGTTTAGAAAGTCTATCAATGAATCTTTATGAAAGTTTGGTGAACTTTGAGAAGTGAATCTTTTTGTTTAAAGATTTGAAATGGTAATTTGTTCAAACCATTTGCAAGAAAGGTTTTGGGTTTAAGTTGTGACCTAACTAAGATCCTAATATCCATATGTTTTAAAATGTTGCACTCATTGTTTGGTTTAGCCGGGAGAGGACCTTGTGTCATATAACCCATTACGAATAATGATACGACGATATGGATTGCATTTGAAGACTGTAGTGAAGATCGGGTATTTTTTTAAAACGAAAGGATTACCCGTCGAATGACTCTGCACTGACTGGCTACGGTATAGAGTTCTCCATATGTGGGGAGTTCGATCTGGATTGCGAACACCCAGATTGCAAGGGCTTCTTTATCAAGTGGCTTCGGTTCTATTCGAACCCAAAACAGATTTTTATGGATGTATGTCTGATGTTACACTTTGAGATGTAAACTGATTTCTATCAAATATATTTCTGTTTGGTGGCGGAGAATTTATTCTCTTAGCTTAACACCCTTCTTTGAGACGTACGAGCTCAGAGGTTTACGTAGTTGATGGTTACTAGTGACACATTCCCAATTTGGTAATGTGGCATACGAAATGTTGCCGATCATTTGTTGATCAAAGCATGGATTTGTGAAATGCGTAGCTTTGTGGACAAGAGACCTCTCACCCTGGAAATGGTCGAAAAAGGAAAGATGCGGCAAGGTTATGAGGGTCGCGCCCTTTAGGGTATGTCATTTCCTTCTGGAAAAGGGTGGTATCATGGTATGGAGCCCAGATATTTAACCTATGTGGTTACTACAAATTTATTACTTTGTGGTTGTTGCTTTGTGATTGAGGGTCTTTGGATAAAGGTCGCAAATGATCAGGGGATGGCATACTCGAGTAATAGTTACCTAGTTACAGAGGTAAACCGGCTTTGTGTTGGTAGAGAGCTGGGTAAGTTCTCGGGGCGTCCCTCCAGAGGCATACCCATGTGGCCCAGGAAGTTCCTTAGCCTGATCATTTGTTGGAAATCCAATCTCCAATACGTGCCTTATACGGTTTTAGTTGTAGAACCTGCCATTTAACATGGTAACTATAGTAGGCATACTATAATGGTACGTATGCTGGCTAAGTTTAATATTATATTTGCAAATGTTTACCACTATGCACTAATAATGATATCAAAAGATTTTCGCGTATCAAGCATGTTTGACTATCATAAGGAGAAATCTCCTCCAACTGTGCACTTGCATTGTGTGTGTGCGGGGAGGCCTTATGGTAGTTTCATTTTCCAAAAAGCATTGCAGATTTGTTTTAAATTCTTTTGTCTTTCTTTTAAAGATAAAACCGTTTTCGTTTGCTCACACCAGTCCCATGACTGACCTAGAGTTTATTGTTCTCTTTCTAAACTCTGGGTGCCCACAATTTTCCACACGGGATGTCTCGAGTTGGGTTTTTCAGATAATCAAATAGCAGGTGTTGATTTGATGGCATCTAGCCTTTGGATTTGGCAATAGCATTTGTTCACTTGGACTGATCTTGCTTAATACAACTTGATGGTGGTTCGAGCTTATTGGAGTTTTTGGAGTTTTGGCGTTGAAGATATCTTTCCGCTGCTGCTGCTGTGTCTTCCGCTATTATCTATCTCTGATATTTGTATTGATATGTCAATTATATCATCGTTGTATCAAATGTTGTATATCATATAGATATAAATCCTTTGTGTTGTATTACTTAATGTGTTATAAGCTCCGGCGCGAATCGAATTTCAATGGTTGAATCTGCGGCATTCGAGTATAAGTGAAGTACGGGTGTCGATGTTCGAACGCTGAAGGGTCGTGACATCTTGGTATCAGAGTTGAAGGTTGAACTTTAGCTCATGAGTATAACACATTAGGTAACTCATTAGAGATTGGGTTACAGATACCCTAGAATGAGTATATCCCTAAGATATCCCTCTGTATGCCTCAGTAAATCCTCTTACTATCCACTAATAGTGAGTATGAGTGCAAGAAGAGGACGAGGTAGAGGACAGAGGAGTACCACTACAAATGGTAAATCCCTGCAACAACAAGGAAACCACTCTTCTCAATCTCCTTTGATCCAATTTCAATTCTTTGGTGGCTTCGTGGCAGCTACAAGGAGAAGCTTTGGTGTGATAATGGCCCTACGAATCATATAAAACCTCCTATCTCATATTCTCATCAATAATTTTCTATCATCTTTTCGTATTAACTTTAATGAATTTGAAATTTAAAATTGAAATAAATTGGTTAACAAAATATGAAGATAGACTAATTTGTGTCGATAAAACAATTTCGGTCAAACCAAATTGGAAAATTTTGTTTCTTATGGGGATCAAAGTCCGAAGAGGGACAAGCTAGTATATATTTTGAGATATTCCAATTTGAATTAAGTATCCATTATCTATTCTCTTGAGTCCAGATATATTCTACGAATGGTTAATTATCCCTTCAGACTAACCAATAGCCTTGTATATTTCGTAGATCTGATAACCCGAGTACTTCGTTAGATATTGAATGAGTTCATTCTCGTATTTATTGATGATATTTTAATTTGGTAAGCAAAATGCAGAATAACTATTCAGTTTGATCTGGTGAACCATTTCTTTGTGTGTTCATCTATCTTTGTTGTCTCCCTAGCAAATTTCGGGGAGGAAATTTTCTTAAGGGGGAATCTGTAACATTCCCATTTTAAATCAAATGTAAATTGGTAATTAATTTATTTTTTGAAATTTAATTGTGAATTAATTTGGTATTTTATAAATTAAATATGATAGATGCCCGTTTATTTATATGAATATAGATTTATTTTGAATTGCATTTTGAATTTGAAACTCTAAAATAAATTTAATTTAATTGGGAATTAAATTGTACATATTTTAAAAATAAATTGAATTTGAAAACATTTTATTTTTCAATTGTAGATATTTTATAAATAAAATGGATTTATTAATTTTATATTTCCAAGGATCTAATATATATGGATATATATATATATATATATATATATATAATTATTTATTAGTAATGAATAATTTGATTTTAAATCATTTGTTTTAAAATTGTATAAATACAAAATAAAATGTATGAGTGCAAATGTAAGACAACAATAAATATAAAAGCTTTGATATGTATATATATCTCTTTTGAAATTAATAAGTTAAAAATGTATTGTATAATACATAAAACACAAGAGATAAATAAATTCACAAATTTTAAAATGAAAAGGTTTAAACCATAAATTATAGATATATTTAAATAAAGTTTTAAACATAAACTTTAAATTTATTTGTAGAAAGGATTTAAACATAAAAGTGATGTTAATGACATTTGTAAATAAATAAGAGTATGAGATTTACAAGTGTTAGATCAATATAACTTAATATAGACAAGTGGCTTCATTTCTTTTAAAATTAAAACATATAAAATATATGTGAAGAAAAGATTAGGCCATTTTTAGTTTAAAATTTCTCAAACCTGGAAACACAAAGAAAAAAAATTCTGAAACAATCTTTAAGCCTGAAAATGAAAGAAAAAAACAGAGAGATTCAAACCTGTAAATTGAAAAAAGAAAAACAAAACAAATCGAAATCTTCAACCTGGAAACTCAAAGATCTATAGCAACTTAACAAATCAGAGAAACATTAAGCAAGCTTCAGAATTCAAAAATAAAGCTGCAAATCCAAACTACAGCCTGGAAGCCTGAAAGCAAGATCAAACTCAAGTAAATCATTTCTAGTATTTCCAGACTTTAGTTCTCTGCTTTCTTCTAAACAGGCGAGCAAATTATCCTAGTAAGTTTAAATCTGTTTATCATCTTGATGTATATGAAGTATAGAAATTAAATTGTGTTGCATATACATATAGTTATGCATATATGTTGTGCATGCTGGTGTACATGTGTATTGAAGCTCTGTCATGAGTTATAGGTTTTAAAACTTGATTTAAATTTTCAATTCACCCCACCTACAAACAATTTTAAAACTTGATCTCTGAATGAAGGTGTTTGTATGTGTATAACATCATTCCTAAAAATAAATTCAAGAAAAATTATTGAGTAAATATTTTGTAAATTATAAATAACAGTGAACTCTAAATTAAGTCAAAAAAATCAATGGTCTCGACTATATGTTTTAACTTTACAAATAGATTTGTATTTCAAAATGATGAATTTTGATAATAAATTTGTGATTTTTATGTTAGTATACAATGTGATTTTTCAAAATGAACAGAAAATGCATAATGAAGATCGGCTTAAAGTTGTTCGACGAGTTTGAAGCTGGAGGTGGCTGAGATGATGGGAGTCATCAGAAAAATGGTCGTAAGATTTTTAACCCATGGTGGTGGCCGGACGAAGGGATTTTAGGGTTTAACAACCCATTTGGTCGACGAAAAGGAAGTGGCGAATTCGTCATCGAGGGTGAGCCATAAGTGATCGGACGTGGGGGAGTGGATGCGAGGATGCATGGAGGAGCTGTGGCCGGATTTGCATGACCTATGTTGGTCAGGGTCATTGGATCAGGGTTGTTTTTGATCGATAGTTCCTGTTCCAGTTGATCTCGTATGCTCGATTTCGAACCACGGCAATATAGTGGGTTATAAGAGGTCGGTTAGTTTAAGATTGTCGTTGTCGACTTGAAGGTGGCTGTGAGGTCGATCGAAGATGGCCAAATTTGTGTGCATCGTGCACGCATGTGTTTTGTGTATCAGGAAAATTAAGAAGGAAGAAGATGGGTTAGAGCTCGGTATGGTCACAGGATTGTTATTGCGTAAACTCGAAGTCATTGCAGGGTTATCTCGAAGGAAAGTAAGGTTGCGTGTTTCTTGGGGATAAGCTCGGGAAACATAAGGGTTGGCTCGGGTTTGGTTTAAAACGTGATGACTCAATAAATTTCTTTTTCCAAACAAATGTTAACCAATTTTTATAATTTATTAATTAGAATAACTTTTTAAAGGGATATAAATTAAGTGTTTTCAAATGTAATAAAATGATGAAATCAAGAAGTGAATAACCAAAAGTTTGTCAAGTACTTTTGTATCGAATTAATGATTAAGCATTTGATTTAAATAATTAAGATAAGGGTAGTTAAACTTTAAATAAATAAAAGAGCTTAAGTGTTTTTGAATAAATTAATTACCTACATTTTATTTAAATGGGATTTAAATGACAATTAAAGTGATTAATCATCTTTAAAGTCCAGAGTAATTAAAGATTGATTAATTACTAAATTGATTACGGGGCAATTAATCAATTTAGGAATAATTAATAGATGTAAGTAATTAAAAGATAATTACTTAATGAAAGTAATCGAGGATAATTAATTAAGAATTAATGTGATTGATTAAAGGTGAATTAATTAATTAAGATTAATTAATAAAAGTAATTAAGGGTAATTAATTACTTAAACATGATTGCTTAATTAAAAGTATTTAATGAATGATTACATTTGATTAATCAAGTGATTAAAGAGAAATTACTCAAAGTAATTAAATTGTGATTTATGAATATAAGTGATTAAGATAATCACTTACTGTAATTAATTAAGGATAATTAATTTAATGGAAATTTATTAAGGGTCAATTAATTTATTAATTAATCAATTAAGGGTAATTAATTTAAAGGATAATTAAATAATTAAATAGGTTAATTATTTAATGATTAAAGGTTGATTTATTTATTAATCAAGGTTGACTAATTAATAATTAATGGTTGATTAATTTATTTTTAATGGTTAATTTATAAAAGATTAAAGGTTAATTAATTAAGACGGTTTGTAATAAATTAATATTTATTAACCAGGATTAGTAGTTTATTCATAAGTAATTAATTTGATTTAATTAATCAGATAATTAATTGATCTTACTTAGGGATGTTTGGATTCTATTAAATGTTGAATTGCTTGATATCCCTGATGTGTGACGCTCTGTTTTGATTTGAGTTGTGATGAATGTAATTTATTTATATGTGATAAATGTAATTTATTTATCTGTGATGAAATTATATTATTTATCTGTGAATCTGTGAATGAAGATAAGCTTATAGGTTTATACACTTATCTATAATTGCTGTATTTGGATTGTGATGATTGATGATGTTGCACTGTTATGTAAAACCCCTGGACTACATCATACACCCACAAATATGGATTGCACGAGAAAATTGGTTAAGTCACATATATTTGAATTTAATAAAATGTTTTTAAAGCTGAATTTTGAATCCAAATGGTTTTAGAAAAAGAATTGAATTGAATATGGAAAGCTTTTGGAAAGGGAAATTTGAAATTGAATTTAGATTGAATAGATTATATCTTGTTTAAGATTTGAAAGTTATTTTGGATAGTATGGTTTGAAAAGTGGTGATACAAGTTATATAATACATACATACATACATATATATATATATATATGGATTTTAAAACCATCTTTAAAGTATTTTGAAAGTATTATTTTTGGAATTTAAATTTGACCCAGTTTAACTTTAAAGATATAACTTGCACATATGTGATCGGATTTTTTCGAATCGAAAAGGATTGTTTTTCAAATAATAATAGCATTCATATAAGGAAAGGATTTCTAATTTATGTTGAAAAGATTTCAAGTTTGAAATGGATTTGTTTTGGAAGCTATGAATAAATCTTTGTGAAAGATTGTTTAACTTTGTTTTGAAATTGAAGAGGATCTAAAAGGTGTATCTTTTGTATAAAAGATTTGAAATGAAAATTATTTTTGAAAGCTATGAATCTTTGGAAATGATTTTTGAAAACTATGAATTGAATCTTTGATTTAAAGATTGGATGAGCTAATCTAATTTGAAAGGGAAATTGGTTAGAAAGGCTATGAATGAATCTTTGTGAAAGAATGGTGAACTTTGTGAAGTGAATCTTTTTGTTCAAAGATTTGAAATGGTAATTTGTTTAAACCATTTGAAAGAAAGGTTTTGGGTTAAAGTTGCGACCTAACTAAGATCCCAATATCTATATGTTTTTAAATATTGCACTTATTATTCGGTTTAGCTGGGAGAGGACCTTGTGTCATATAACCTATTCCGAAGAATGATACGACGATATGGATTGCATTTGAAGACCGGTGGTGAAGACCGGGTATTTTCGAGAACGAAAGGATTACCCATCGAATGACTCTGCACTAAGTAGCTATGGTATAGAGATCTTCATATGTGATAGGGAGTCTGATCGGGATTGTGAATACCCGGATTACAAGGGCTTCTTTATGAAGTGCCTTCGGTTCTGTTCGAACCTAGAACAGACAATTATGGATATATGTCTGACGTTACACTTTGAGATGTAAAGCTAGTTTCTATCAAATACATTTCTATTTGGTGGCGGAGAATTTATTCCCTTAGCTTAACACCCTTCTCTGAGTCGTACGAGCTCAGAGGTTGTGTAGTTGATGGTTACTAGTGATACAATCCCAATTTGGTAATGTGGCATACAAAGTGCTGCTGATCATTTGTTGATCAAAGCATGGCTTTGTGACAAGTGTAGCTTTGTGGATGAGAATTCGTTGGACATCACACCCCGAAAATTGTCGAAACAGGAAGGGTCATTCCTTTTACGGTATGTCATTTCCTTCTAGAAAAGGGTGGTATCATGGTATGGAGCCCAGATATTTTACCTATGTGGTTACTGCAAATTTATTACTTTATGGTTGTTGCTTTGTGGTTGAGGATCCTCGGATAAAGGTCGCAAATGACCGGGGGATGGCATACTCGAGTAGTAGTTACCTAGTTACAGAGGTAACCCAGCCTTATGTTGGCAGAGAGCCGAGTAGGTTCTCGAGACATCCCTCCAGGGGCGTACCCATCTTTCCCAGGAAGTTCCTTAGCCTGACCATTTGTTGGAGATCCAATCTTCAATACGCACGTTGTACGGTTTTAGTTGTAGAACCTGCCATTTAACATCGTAGCTATAATATGCATACTATAATGGTATGTATGCTGGCTAAGATTAATATTATATTTGCAAATGTTTTCCACTATGCACTAATAATAATATCAAATGATTTTCACGTATCAAGCATGTTTGGCTATCATAAGGAGAAATCTCCTCCAACTATGCGCATGCATTGTGTGCGTGCAGGGAGGCCTTATGGTAGTTTCATTTTCCAAAAAGTGTTGCAAATTTATTTTAAATTCTTTTGTTTTTCTTTTAAAGATAAAACTGTTTTCGTTTGCTCACACCAGTCCCATGACTGACCTAGACTTTATTGTTCCCTTTCTAAACTCTGGGTTCCCACAATTTTCCACACGGGCAGTCTATAGTTGGGTTTTTCAGATAATCAAATAGTAGGTATTGATTCGATAACATCTGGCCTTTGGATTTAGCAATAGCATTTGTTCACTTGGACTGACCTTGCTTAATATAACTTGATGGTGGTTCGAGCTTATTGGAGTTTTTGGAGTTTTGGCATTGAAGATATCTTTCCACTGCTGTTGTGTCTTCCGCTGTTATCTATCTCTGATATTTGTATTGATATGTCAATTGTATCATCGTTGTACCAAATGTTGTATATCATATGGATATAAAATTTCATTTTCTTCCGCTGTGTTGTATTACTTAATGTGTTATTAGCTCCGGCGCAAATTGAATTTCAACAGTTGAATCTGTGGCATTCGAGTACAAGTGAAGTATGAGTGTCAATTTTCGAAGCTGAAACTCGGGTCGTGACAATTTATGTTAAGAGAAATAAATGAAATAATTTTTACTCTAACCTTTACATATTTATTTACGTACTTTTATGTGTTTCTTATATGGTGTCCTTATCGTTTAAACACATGAATGTATTTGATACATTCATCGTATTACATATTTATTTGAATTGAATTTAAATCTTCTTTAATTACCAAATTGAATAAAATATTGATTTTATTTAGAAGAAAATTTAGATAGAATCTAAATATATTTAGACTTCGTAGTCCCATTAATGATTCAAAATGTAAAATTTTGAAATTCACCTATTTCTTCCGCTGTGGGCTGGTCAAGTTTTAATACTTTCTGGAGCTGAGTGGATTCACAATTTATATGGAGATTTATATGTTATTATGTTTATTTATATCCTGTTTGATCTAGAATTGGTTTAGTTTGAATCAGAAGTATTGCTAATCTAGTTGTTGTAATAGATGGGAAGTTGAATAATAATTTACCCAATTTGAGTACGATCCTTGTCTAATCTAAATCTGGATAAGGTAAATCTGCTAGATAAAAATGGGTTAAGTTGAATAACTTTTTAGTTGAATTGAACATAGACTGGTATATCAATACCCTATTAATCCTAAACCTGATTTAACTTTTTTTTGACAAACCTGCTTATGAAATTGTAAGAAATTGGAATTAAAAACATAGGAGATCGTAGATTGAAAAAATATGGTACATTGTATTTAACAATTTACTATAATGATAAATCGACAGAAAACACTCATTAACCTACAACTAAAAAAATAAAATAAAATAGACTCTGACCGTTTGATAGGCTTACTTGAGCCAGTCGACCGTTCTAGTGACGAACGGTCGAACGGTTAAAGATTTTCAAGCGTAGGTTTGTAGTTTATATATAAGTATCATTTATGGAAGTTAGCATATTATTAGGAAATTTAGTTCCCTAAATTGATGATTCTTTGATGATACGGGATTAGCGAGGTACTGTACGTTGACAATTAGGCATAATCACTATTTATTCAACATAGTCGATATTTGACAAGGGTGATTCAAACACAGTTGCTCCCATAGGAGGTTTTATGGTGTAGGCGCAACACTGATGAGGATGCATGAAGAAGTGTGTGGCCTGGCACCAACGGAAGTTTCCTTGGTATACGTAGCTAGGAGGACGTGATACTTCGTTGTTGATGGATTCTCGACGTTATGTGATAAATGGCGTTACGTTACCATTGAGGTCAGACATGGATGTAGTGAATCCTAAGACGTCTTTAGCACGAGTCGGCACAATAATCACAACAATCAACTAAACATCCAAACATCCAAAATATCAATCAAATTTTATCCAACACAAACCATCTTGTAAACAGTCAATAATCACAATAATCAACTAATCACCAATAAATTTGGAATTTTACTAGTAGTTAAATTCTAATTCAATCATAACTGTCAATTTAAATTATATCAATTAATTCAGATGACAATTAATTGTCACTTTAAATTTTATCCAACAACCACCATAAGTTTGAATTACTTCATGATATAATTTTACTAACATAAAAATAAAATAGTCAAATATGAGCGTAAAAACTCACCTCGGATTAAATCATAAAAATCCAAACTCTCCAAACAATTATGAATCTAGCTCCGCAATGTAGAAGGTTTTGACACGATTTCAACGTGACAAACGATACTCAAATCTGACCCCGTATGAATATAATACAAATTAATAAACATTTGAAATAAATTATAAACTTAATGAACACTTAAATATAATTAACTAAAAAAACTTATCCTACCCTTACAGTTCACGCTTCTTCTCAACGTGATTTCTTTTTCATGCACAACGCAATCGACCTCGCCTAAAATCAATCCCTCCAGATCTAAAATCGCATCGCCGACCAGTTACCATAGCCTCACTTCGCCGCTCTCCTCCACTCTCACATGCGCTCTTCTAGTGGCTTGGTCGAGTCGGCCCCTCTTGTGGTTTGATCATAGCTCTCTTTTCTTTGATCACCTTCTTTTTTTTCAAGGCTATTTTTTTGAGATCGATTCGGTTTTTTCTTTTTGAAAATGAGATTCGAAAAAGGGAACGATAATTATGGGTTGAAAACATGAGTGATGGAAGGTGTTGATACGTATATATATATATATATATATATTTAATTTGAAAATATCTGCCATTTAACGTCCAAAATTTTCTAACTCCAAACGAAGCGTTCCGCCTGATGTTCATAATGTTTTACCCCCATTTCGAACACAATGGAACTAGTTTTAAGACCTAATTCGATTGTATGTGGAAGATAGCTTTTCAAAGTCTATTATTTTACTTAAATTCGAAATTAGATTTCTATGCGTTTCAAGCTCGCACGGACAAACGACAAGTTCGATCGCTACGAAACCCGAAACTATATAATAACTCACTATTACAGATCCAATGAAACCAGTTTTGTCGAAATATGGGACGTTGGTCAAAATGGCTATTTTTACTCATCAACTAATGTATAAAATTTTGAATTTCTAATTATTCACATTTTATATCAAATCTTAAAAGCAAATGGTCGTCATCTATATTTATATAAAATTGAATCAATTTTCGATGCCATTTTCATTCACATTAAATCCAAAATTCTATTATCTAAATAATTGTAACACAAATTTAAACAATTTAATTACCCAATACAACAATACTAATAATTCGTTTAATTTTATTTCTAACCATTTTTATTCAATATTTATATCAAATCCTATAATTTAAAGTAGTTAGAAATGTAGGTCGTTACAAAACCCTAAGCTGCTTTTAGGACCCTAATTAAATCAGAGCATCACAAAACTCCGTACCTCTAAAACCTCAACCCACTTTCTCTTCAAATCAAAAATTCTTCAATACAAAGCTAAAATTAAATTCAAGAGATTGAAGAAGTGAAATCAAATTAAATCAAGGGGAGTTCTACATTAAGCGAAGGCGATTCCAAGCAAATAAAAAAAGGGATAGTTTTTTGGAGGTGAGTGGATTCATATTTAATTTATATGCAATTAAGTTTATTTATATCTTATTTGATCTTGAATTGGTTTTGTTTAGATTGTGAACATTATTTATCTAGTAATTACAATAGATTGGAAATTGAATAAGAATTTACCCTATTTGAATATAATCCTTGTCTAATCTAAATCTGGATAAAGTAAATCTTTTGGATAAAAATTGATTTAGGTTTAAAACCTTTTTTTGAATTGAATATAGATCAATATATCAATACCCTGTTAAACCTAAAGTTGGTTCAATTTTTTTTGATGGCAAATATTCTTATGAAATTGTTAAAAATTGGAATTGAAAACATAAGAGATTGTAGATTGAAAAAATAAAGTTCATTGTAATTAACATTTTATTCTAATGAAAAATCAATAGAGAATGATCATTAACCGACAACGAAAAAAAAGACTCTAATTGGTCGACGGGCTCACTAAAGCCGTGTGACAACTCAAGTGACCAACGGTTGATCGGTTAACGATTTTCATGCGCACTCTGAACCTTGGGCTAATGCTCGGGTTCGTAGTTTATATATATGTATTATATATGGAAGTTAGTATACTATTAGGGAAGTTAGTTCCCTAAGGTGATGATTCTTCGATGATATGGGATTAGTGAGGTAGTGCGCTTTGGCAATTAGGCCTATATACTATTTATCCAGCATAGTCAATATTCGACAAAGGACATTCAATCGCAAGTTGTACCCATGGGGGATTCTATAGTGTACGTGCAACATTGACGAGGATGCCTGAAGAAGTGTGTGGCCTAGCACTAACGAAAGTTTCCTTGGTATGCATGGTGAGGAGGACGTGATACTACAATGTCGATGGGTGCCCAATGTTGTGCAATAAGTAGCATTACATTACATTGAGGTTAGACAAGGGTGTGGTGGACCCTAAGATGTCTTTGGCAGTAGTCGACATTGCGGGCTCCTCCTCAATGCATTAATATGATACGTGTAGTTGCAGTTTGGGGACGTAGTCTCAAGGTTGATACTTTAGGTGATCCTATGTTCGAATAATTCTAGTAGTTATTGGCTGATACTTTGTTGTTTGAGGTTCAATTAGTTATTTGACCATTGTATTGAGGTTGTTCGGCCCTTAGTATATGTCTTCACAAGATGATAATGTAGGTGTATTTAAAACTATACCCTTTGTATAGATGAAACTAATGATTCACAGACACAAGGAGGACATTCTAAGTCATAGAGATTATAAATAAAGTCAATTACATGTGATCACCATATATTAATGATGTAATTCATTCATCGGACTTTTGTCTAACCCACTCCTTTCCTTTTTCCCCCACTACAGGAGGACATGGTAGTAGGTGTTAAGCCTAGAGGTTAGTACACGGAGAGATGAGCTTGGCACCAGAGTTTCTTATTATTTTAATTACTCCCCATGTAACTAATTATCATACTTAGTACTTATCAGACTTGTATTTTGTGAACTCCGGATTATGAATATGTATGCTTTGAGATTGTATTTTCTAGGATATTTTCTGAGACGATTATTTTTTATATTTATATTTTACTGCCTTCCGCTGTGAAATTTGAAAGTATAGATTGTCTTAAATTTTATCTTTATATTCTTAGTCTATGTAATTTTAAAAACCTAATAGCTCGTACTTCTTAGTATCGACACGAGTTCAAAAGTCACTGTAGGCTTTGGATCTGTGTGTTGGGATGTGCTGGTTGCCACATTTGGTATTAGAGCATGGGTTTAAAATACCTAGGAGTTTGGTATGTATTGAGAGAATGTACTTGAAAATTTTTGAAAAAAAAGTTTTCCAGAATGGTTTCCAAAATAATTTTCAAAATGGGTTTCTAATAACTATATACATATGTGTGTGTGTGCGCGCGCGTATGTGTGTGTAGATAAAAGTTTTCCCAAAATTTTATATACGAGTATAATATGTATAAATGCTATCAGTTATTATTGCAAATACTATTTGTGGAAAAGTAGCTAATAATTCCTAAATCGTAAATGGAGAGAATGAGCGATCCTGCTGGTTGCGGTTCAGATGATGTTGCTGATATTCTAAGCATGAACGTCCCGATATGGTTTCGTCGGTATCTGCAAGTGAGAGGACAAACCAAGCTTAACACTAATAGGGAACCCAAGGAGCGGGAGCACTCACCTACCACCAATTTAGCCAACCTATGTAAGGACTTTGTGAGTCTAAAGGAGAAGCCATATATGCATACTGAGTTTTATATGGACTCGAAGGCATGGAATCACAATCATGAGAGGATTTTTGGGTCGTTGGGTCTTGGAGATGATGTTAGGTGGTACCTTTGTATTTGGCATTTATAGGGAAAGGCCTTGAATTGGTGGGATGTGGTAGTGGCGGAGACTGATTGGGGAGAGATGACTTGGGAAGTGTTTAGAAAATGTTTTAAGATGAAGTTTGTTTCCACGTCAAAGCTGGAGGTACAGTTGGAGAAGTTCTATGACACCCCACCTCTATACTCACACTAGCCAAGGACACTATTGGGTAATGTCGTCAACTAGCATAAATAATAAGGCCGTTGAGGAGCAACCATCAGTGTAATTGTTTTATGCGAGTACCGATATGTCAGACTGTATGTCATGCATCTCATTTCAAGAGGAAATCTGATATATCAAAAACAAACTCAAATCTACTACACAGTGGCTATGAGGTCTTAGGTAACAAATATAAAATAAGCATAACATAAATCAGTCATAGATATTCATATCACTAAGGCGGAAAAAGATATGAATATAGCACATAGAAGTGTACATCAAAGTAGTGGCCATACAAGATCCACTATATAACAAAAGAATAGGTACAAGTGCTAGATAAAAGAATATGTATACATCAAGGAGTCTCTATCTCAAATGTATAAAAACAAAAAAATACTAAGCTAAAGTACTTAGCCAAAAGTCAGATGATGGTCCTTGATAAGAAGTCAAATAGAAGCACCTGAAACACCTCGGTTTGACCGAGTATTATTTAAGAAGAAAAATAATAAACGGACCAGTCTAGCTATAAATATCATATAAGATGAGATAGGATAAGAGATATGACAAATATATATGATAATAAAAAAAATCATATAATATCTCAAATTTTCTCCTACACTGAAAAGAATGCCATATTCTTTAGATTATTCACCAAACCTCAAATATTGACAAATCTTATCAATGCATATCATCAAAATTGGTGAAACACAAATTCTAGAAATAATAATTAGAAATCCAAAAAACGCAAAGAGGGAAGCCTATCATAAATGGAAGCATGAAAACTCACCAACACGTGTATCACAAACGGGACGCTATCCCATGAATCACTAACCCATAGAGCCAGTGCAACGATGTAGTACAACGGTATGCCCAAGGAACCTGAAAATCAAATGAGTCAGAACAACGACGTAGTACAACGGTACGCCCGATGAACCAAACTCCATAAAAACCATGGGTCGCTAACCCATAAAAGTGAATCGAAACTCCAAAGAACAGGGTGCAATCCCCTACGTGGACTAAGAGACATCGCATATCGCAAGTCTAAACCACAAAATGATCATCATTGATCAACAAAAGTGTAAATTATACCATGCTAGCAAATAAACAAATTTAGCTTTATGTCTCATAACCACTAGCTTAATTTAAATATTTACGAACAGATTATAGATTCCCACTCGAAAATTTCACAAGATTTCAATCGAATAAATCTAAGAATTAACTGACGAAGTAAATGCAAGCGTTTCATACCACTTGTTTTGCTAAGTTGCTTAATTGGATTTCTTGAATGAATGAGGTAAAGGTTTGTATATACTAATAGATTAGAAAATAGTTTTAAAAACGAGCTTTGTATTAAAAATAACTTTGAAATCATTTTTGTGAAAGATTTTGAGTATTTACTACTAGTATAGAAACCTTTATATTTTAAAGTGAAAAATCATTGAAATGATTGTAAAAATAATCTATCACCAAGAATTCACGAATGAAGAGGTGAATTAAAAACATGAAAATCGATATCAAATCCATCAAATGGAAATACCAAAAATCCAGAAATGAAGTCATGAAAGTCGATAATAAATGACAACAACTAATCGGATCAACAAAAATTGATTCAGATAGAAATCTACTCAAAATAGGAAAATTGGTTGAATTAAACAGCGCCGGACATCCGGTGGTTCTCCCAGACGTCTGAGCTGAAGGCCTGGAATTTTTCTAAATCACTCAGATATTTGAGTCGCAAGTCTGGAACATTTGTTCCTTTTCCTCAGATGTCTGAGCGTTTTTCCAGACGTCTGAGTTGAAGCTCAGGGTAAAACTTGCCTAAGCCATTTATGGCCAAATCAACTTCGAAGCAATTGAATGAGCAACGATGGCTAAGGATTTATGCCAAAAGACAACTCTGCCCTACAGCTCTTCAATACACTCCAAATAACATCTCCAAACTCCTTAGTATGATTTTCATAGGTTTAGACTTCAAAATACCAAAAATTGGAAAATTCACTAAACCTATTCAATTCAAAAGCAAATGAACATGAAAAAGATGTTAGAATTCACACCTAACAACCATCAAAGGTATGGACATAAATGTGAATTCAAGAACTCACCTTTAAATACAAACATAGAAATGAGAAGCTCTAAAACAAGCTAAGATTGATTTCTCTTCAACAACAACTCTAGAATCGTCAATCTACTATCAAATGAAATGAATTTCCTAAGTTAGGTCATATGATTTCTGAAAATTGAAGAGAGGTTGAGATGGAGAAGATGAAGAGGATTCTCACCTAAGCTTGTCCTTTATTTTAGAACTAGAACTTGAATTTTCTAAGAATCTAGGGTTTAGGAATTTCTAATTTTCCCTCTTTTCCCCATTTTTTCTCTTTAGCATGAGTGTTAGGAAATAAGATTATAATGAATGAAGAGTAGAGGAGTTAGGGTATTTGGTAGAGAAGTTTGGGTTCTCTTATTGGGTTAATAGGTTAGAACCAAACCCAAAATCCGAATGAAAATACCAAAATCTTAATCTCCTCCAAACTTATCGATGTTTATACTCAAACATGTTGTAAACGTCGTTTTGAACTCAATGGAAGTGATCTCAAGACCAGATTCGTCTGTTTACAAAAAGTCATGTTTCAGACTTTAATCTGACTAACGATGCTATATTCAAATAAAACATTCAAATATATAATCGTAAAATATGCGGGTTGTTACAGACTCACTTTCTTAAAGAAATTGCATCCTCCCAATACTTAAGAAGAAAACCAAGAGTAACAACCACTCTAAGGCATAACAACATAAACGAAAAATTTGAAGTGAGAAGGAGCACGAGAGGGTAAGTCTAGACATGTTTGCTCGATGAATTCTTTAGATCCCCAAGAGCAATCCTTAGGATTTGAGGACCATTGAACTTTTACAAGCAGAACATCTTTATTACGAAGGCAATTAACCTCCATAGCAATGATACGAATAGGATGTTGCTCATAAGTCAAATTAGGTGAAACTTCAATTTCTTCAATGACACTGGACTCAAGAATAGAATCAGAATCTCTAGGGAATTTTCGTAGTTGAAAGACATGGTGTGACGGCCTTGACTCGACTTTCGTAAATTGGCACCGAATACGACACTCATATTCAAATGCCGTAGATCCAAACATCGAATCTAGTTCGTCGGAGCTTATAACAACATCAGATGAATATAAAACATCGGAACAAAATGAATATCATGCATACATCACAGATATGACATTATAATATCCATTACTACACCAGAGTATTTTTACACATATATCACAACTCCAAATAACCATCATAATAATACAACAATGATCATACATTCGAAAAGTCTTCAAAGGAATGAAGTTATAACAAACTCCCAAAATCTAAACACCTGAGATCCCAAAAGCTTCTAAAACATCTACAAGATAAGAGCTCTAAAATACTGCTATGCCAGAACATGTATACCTGCTACTAGGCCGCACGTGTAGAAATTATGGGCACCAAAAGTTAAGAAAGGAAACAATAAACTACAGGTCAGTCATGGGAGTGGTATGAGTAAACAAACAGTTGCTTTTAAATAAAATAGATATATAAAACAAAATCCGTTATGCTTTTGGAAAATGAAACTACCATAAGACCTTCCGCCACACACACAATGCAGTCGTAGAATTGGAGGAGATTTCTTCTTATGATAGTCAAATATGCTTGATATGTGAAAAGTTCTTTTGATATTATTACTAGTGCATAGTGTAGAAGTATTTCGAAAGTATAATATTAATCTTAGCCAGCATACCACATTTCATCGTATGCCTACTGTAGCTACAATGTTTTGTGGCAGGTTACCGCCACGCTGCATGGAAGGTTATACAACTAAAACCATACAGGTCTCGTATTGTTTCTTTGGATTTCCAACAAATGGTCAGGCTAAGGATCTTCCTACTGCCACATGGGTACGCCTCTGGCGGGACGTCCCGAGAACCTACCCGGCTCTCTGCCAACACAAGGCCGGGTTACCTCTATAACTAGGTAACTACTACTCGAGTATGCCACTCCCCGGTCCTTTGGGACCTTTATCTGAGGGCCCTCTATCACAAAGCAACAACCACATAGTAAATGAGATTGGAGCTGCCACACAGGTAAATATCTAGGCTCTATACCATGACATCACCTTTTTCCAAAAGGAAATGACATACCCTAAAGGGCGCGACCCTTGTAACCTTGCCGCATCTTTCCTGTTTCGACCATTTCCGGGTTGTGAGGTTCGTTGAGGTCTTGTCCACAAAGCTACGCTTTACACGAAAGCCATGCTTTGATCACAAATGATCAACAAATAATCATCAACACATAGCAGCACTTAGCATGCCACACTACCAAATTGGGAGTATATTGCTGATAACCTTCAATTATATAACCTCTTAGCTCGTACGTCTCAAAGAAGGGTGTTAGGCTAAGGGAATAAATTCTCCGCCACCAACAGATACGTATTTGAAAGAAATCTGCTTTATATCTCAAAATGTAGTGTCACATATACGACCTTACAAGTCTGTTCCGGGTTCGAACAGAACCGAAGGCACTTCGTCCAATAAGGGAAGAAGCCCTTGCAAATCCCGCTATCCACAATCCCGATCGGACTTCCCATCACTTAGGGAATCTCCATATCGGAGCAATTCAGTGCAGAGACAATCGATATGGTACCCTATCATTTTCGAAGAGACCCGGTCTTCACCACCGGTCTTCAAATGCTATCCGTTTCGACGTATCACTGCTCGTAATGGGTTATATGAGACAAAGGTCCTCTCCAGGCTAATCCGAATAGTGAGCGCTTAATTTTAAAACACGTGGATATATCAATCACAAAGATTCGCATTCAGAGTTCGATGTGGGTTTCGGATAACTAACTGAAAGCCGACTCCCTGTCGCATCAAAGTTTAAATACTGTTTTACGGGCAAAGGGGTCTTCACATCAACACAGAACAAATCACATATCACAGTGCAGCATTGAGTAATCTACATCACACAGTATCACAACCAGAACAGAATATCAATCTAGTGCACAACAGTAGTTAATTATTTTCAATTAATGTGAGTGTGATTTAATAGATTAACCACATAATTGTTTTTATTGATTATTTAAAGTTAATGATTAATTTGGGTAAATTAATTAAATCTTAATCAACTTGATTAATTGTTTCTTAATTTAATTATTTTAATTAACTGCCAATTAATCAACTTAATTTACCTAATAAACAAATTCTTAATTTACAAATAAATTTAAACACTTAATTATTTATCAATTTTTTAATTACAAATTATAAATCATTCTTAATTTCTTTTCAAAACCATTACTTTATAAAAGAAATTTTTCACCTTAATTACTGTTTAAAAATCTCCTTTATACTTTAAAAATCAATTTATTGTAACATTAAAAGTTTTAATGTAAATTAACTTCAATTCTGATCATAAATTTAATTATTTAATTAAAGGATTAATTAAAGTTTCTAAAACACTGTTAAATAATTTAAACTTATAGTAAGTTTTTACTTAACATAATCAACGTTAGTTACCTTTTAAATGTCAAAAATTAACTTAACATTGTTAACTTGAAATTTTGTTTGGGCTTAACCCATCATAAAGCAAACCCGCGTAAACCATGTTTACCACTCAAGTCAAACTCGAGTTCTTCTCGTCCTCTCCCCGAGATCTTTCTCTCCTCCCCTCGTACCTGTTTCTTATTCTTTTTTTTTTCCAGTTTAAGTTACATTAAGCTTAAACTAAGTAACAGTAAACATATTCGCGCACATGAGTTCCATATGAAGCCATGCGTGCATTTCCTCGAGTGTTGACTCGAGTAATATGCCATTTCACCCAACGCTAACACCATCTCTGCCATGTACGTGCACGGCACGTCGCCATTGCTCCGGCGAGCACCAACATCTACGTCGAGTCGCAAATTCCTTCTATGCTCGAAATCAAGGCTCAATTCGATGCAAAAAACTCAGGATCGAAATTCATCCCTTCGTTCGAACTGTAACTCGAACCCCCCAGCCTAAAACACCTCGTCCTCCTCGCACAGTTCACCAGGAAATCCACTCTTTCAGCCATATCACGTCAACACTTCATGCTATCATTTCCCAAAAACATGTTCAGCTCGATCGCTCCTAGGTGATGAAATCACCTTGTTTACGGACACCCAAACAACCTCGGCTATAACCCTAATTTAACCTCGACACCTCAATTTGCACAATGGAAAAAATTCTTCGACAATTTTCTTGAAGTCCTGGATCAATACGCTAGCTTCACACCAATTTTTATCAATTATCTCGATCAATCATCAATAATTTGAAAAAGAACAAAATTGGTTCAAACGTGAACTGCTCTTGAACCGCTTAAATAAACATTATCGTATTGCCTTTAAAAATCATAACTTGATATGTTTATTCAAATTATGTGATCAAATCCTTGATTTAAAATAGTTGAATTCATCAAAGAATTTTGTTTTACTCTAATTTACCAGTTGCACAGACAACCCTCCTTGTTCAAGCTTAAAACAAATTTTTTTACTGTGATTCAAGTTGAAACAAACTTTTTTGTTTAGAAATCCTAAGCTAAAGAGGATTATGTGAAGTTTGTTTGAATTTCTTCTTCAATTTGCTTTGTTCTGAAACAAAATGTTGAAGAACAACTGGGTAACCATTTCCAGTAATGCAGAAATATACAAACAGCATTTCTTTCCAATATACAATCAAAAAAAAAACAAGATTCATGAATAAATACTTGGATTCCAATTTAAGAAAAAACAAGTTTACTCACAGAGGTAATATTTGAAACAGAGAGCTTTTAGGCTTGAGAAGAAACTGTTTTGATTTTTTCCTTGTTCTAATCTTTGTTCCAATCTTCAAGTTTGTTGATGGTGCTACTGTATTATTTTCAGGTTGTAGTTGTTTTACTGGTTTGCTATATATTTTTTCTTTCAGGTTGATGAACGAACTGATGAAATATTCATGTATACATATATAGAATCAGGTTTGTACTAAGGGAGCAACACTTTTCTTTGATCAGACATTATATTTTTTTCTTCTTGTTGACTAATCCAAAAATTATTTCGGATGAAATGATCTTTGATTTAAGCTTAAGAAGAAAGCATTAAATGCTTCTTTCCATCCTAGTTTACATATAATCTTATTTTGATTTCTGTAAATACAAAGTTCTGTTTTTTATTCGGAAGATTTTTTTCTTTCTTCTTTTGTAATCAATTTTGATTTGGTCTGACTTCAACTTTTTATTTTATTGTTTCCTTGTTCATAAATTTCCCATGCAACCTTATGTCTTTTTATAACTATATAATTTTAACTATATAAATTTTATCATATGCATACTCTTGAATTTTTTTTCTTTTATTTGAAGTTTAACCATAAATATTTAATTCATCACATATATTTTATTTTATTGTTTAAAACAAATATTTTTTGTTTGTAATATGTTGTCTTTTCTTTATTTATTATTATTTAAAGCTTAAACTATCAATAATTTATTTAATTCCATATATCTCTCTTTTATTTAATATTAATAACATTTTATTTCATTTGAAACTTTCAAATTAAATTCAAAAGTTCAGATAATTTATCGAGTTTAGAATTCAAAATTTTGGGATGTTACACATGGAATACGCCGTGAATAGTAGAAAATTGAGCCAGTAAAAAAAGGTGATAAGCCACGGAACCAATGTGTTCGGTGATAGGAAATAAACCAAAATATCGAGGTGCTAACTTTACAGATCAATTGAAATGCACAACACCCTTCATAGTTGAAACATGAATAAATACCAAATCTCCCACAAAAAATTCCAGTTTCCTTCTTCGGTTATTGGCATAGAATTTTTGTCTACTTTGAGCTTCTCTCATCCTATCACGAATAAGGTCAATCTTTCCTATGGAATCATGAATAAAATCTGGACCTAAAACCAGCCTTTCACCAGCTTCAAGCCAACACGAAGGAGATCGATATGGCCTTCCATAGATTGCCTCGAAAGGTGCCATACCAATACTAGATTGGAAGCTATTATTATAAGAAAACTTAAAAAGAGAAATACGATCTTTCCAACTTCCACCAAAATTAAGAACACATGCACTGTAACGATCCCGAATTCTAATTTATTTTAAATTGATAATTTAATTCATTTTTGATTTAAAATTGTGAAATTAAATGATAAATTGATTCGAGTTTTTCCAAATTCAAATAAAAATATGTTATTTATTAAAATAAAGATAGTTTCTTTTATAAATTGTTTTAATTAAATAATGAGTTGTATTTAAACAATATTAATAGTATAATATTTATACAAATGGATTTTTATAGATAGAAATGGTTATTTCAGATTTATATATATATATATATATATATATATATGTATGTATGTATGTATTTTTAAAGAAAGCTAAGATTTGTGAATTTAAAATGAAATAAATTACAAACAAATGTATGCATACAAACATAATTAAAATAGAAAATTATTTGCAATACAAAGTAAACTAAACAAAATAACAAAACAAAACAAAAGATAAAAACAAAAGAAAAAGTAACAAATCAAATACAAGAGCTTGTAAATTAAATCAAGCAAGTTATGTTATATAAAATAGAAATTTATTTAAGTTATTAAAAGCAAAGTAAAAGAAATGAAAATACAAGATACATTCAAGTGAACAAACAAAAGAAACAGTACAAGCATATTTACATCTATATTACATAAGTCAAAGCAAGCAAATTAACAAAGTAAAATAAAATAAAGTAAATATACAAAAGAAAAGCTGCAGCCACCCTAACTTTATCATATGCAGCCTATAGAGTTTGAAAAACATAAACAAACTGTATTAAGCTTATAAAACAAATATAGAAAAAAAAATATAAAAAAAATACAAGAAATCAACCTGGCAAAGAAAAGATGTAAACAAAATAATATATGCATATAAACATGTCAGCCACCCTAACATATCATATCAGCCATGCCTATGTTGTACAAACAACATTACCCTGTACAACCATATCACCTATACATTCTTTTCTATATATCACTCCTTACGTTCATCGAAATAAAGAAAATCAGAAATGAAAGATCAGAATAAAAGGGAAATCCATTCAAGTTAAAAACTTGGCAACCAAATCAAACAGCAATTTTAATCTGCAACTTTATGTTTGAGTAAATTCAAATCTGTGCAAGCAAGTTTAAAATCAAAACAGAAAGTTCAAAAGTCTTCAAGCTGGAAGCTTTAAACAAATCAAGCATGTAAGTTCCTGGCTAAGATTCTTCTTTGCTTCTCTGTTCAAAAACATCAAAATATGCTGCTCTGTTCCACTACAATGTGAGCAAACTTTCTAAACCCCAAATATATTTATATGTTTTTGCATGCCTGTGTGATGACTTGGAAATATGTTGAGAAAATGCTTACTTGTCTGTATGTCTTGTGTGCATACTATACATCCCTCTGTTCTTGGCTACAGGCTACAAAGCCTATTTGAAATTGGAAATCCCATCCTCTAAATTTTATTTTATTTTTATATGGGATCTGATCTTTAGAAGGAACCTGTAAGTAATAACAACATCTAATTTTTTTTTTAAAGACAAATTTGAAGATAGCTCTTAAATATGCAGTGAAACTCAGATTAATGTCAAAATTTAAGTATCGTAAATTTTTGATTCACTTATATGATAAGTTTTACTTTAGAAAATCCTGATTTTTAAAAGAAGAACCATGATTTTTAATTCAGTGAATCATGAGAACTTGCTAGCTGAACATGAATGGAGTTTTGACGAAAATCTGATGATTTCAATAATGATAAATCTTGTGATCAAACCTGGAGTACGCTTGTAGATCAAGGATCATCAGAAAAATGGTCGTTGATTTTATAATTCATTATGGTTGAGGGACGAGAACGATTTAGGGTTTAAAGGATGTTTTTGTTCTTCGAATTTTGACAATTAAATTTGTCGTCGATAGTGGATTTTTGGTGATCGGACCGATGGGAAAGAGTTGGTGGATAATCAGAGCAGCTTGTCTCGTTGTCACGTGGCGTCAGGTGGTGGAGATGTTCGGAGCGAGGCGTTTTTAGGCAATGGGTTTTGTTCCAGCCTCGAATCGAAGTGCTCGATTTTGATTGCCGATGAAATGATGGATCCTGGGTGATTGTACCGATTGAGGGGGACGTAGTCGAGATGCTGATGATCAGAGAGGTGATCGGAGAAGCCCAGATATGTGTGCACGATGCACATGGCTACGCTAGTATCAGTGATAAAAGAGAAGAAGAAGAAAGAAAGGGGAAAGAAAGATTAAGGAAAAAGGGAGGAAGAGGAAACTCGAGTTTGAAGACGTGAAAAAGCATATTTGGCTCGAAGCACGTTCGAGTTTGACTCGAAGTATTTTTTTTGTCTGGCCTCAGGAATTGTTTGTTCCAGGCATTTAAAAACAGAAGCCTGTTCTGTTTAAATTCAAGTCTGGATTTGTTAAATTAAGTAAGATTTAAACTTAAGTTTAAATCGAGATTTTAAAACCTGGACTAAAAGTGAAATTTAAATACAAGTTGAAATAAATTCAGTTTTAAATCTGAAGATGTTTTAAACAAAGTTTAAATTCAATTTAAATTTGGTTAAAGTTCTAAATGGTAAATCATTTTGAATCTTATATTCAAAATGTGATTTAAATTTAAATTTAAAAAGGGTAATGTTCTACACATTGATATTAATTTAATCATTGATAAAGAAATAAATTATCTTAGAGATAATTAAGGTATTAAATGATTCAATTAATAAGATAATTTAGGAATAACTTATGTATTTAATTTATGAATTAATAATTTAGATTAATTTATAATTAGAGATTAAGTAAGAAGTAAATTAAGAAATTTTATTAGTTAATGAGGATAATTAACTATGAATTGTTAAGTAACAAAATTAATGTGATAAATTTTGATAACAAATTAGATTTATTAATTATCAATTTTAAATTGTTAATTACTTAATGAAAGCAATTAAGGGGTTAATTACTAATTGTAATTAAATTTGGATATTTTGACTTAATTAATGATAAAGATAAATTGGTAATTTATGATTTGTTATTATGAAATGATTGCTTAATGATAAGTAATTAAAGAGTAAATTTCTTGAACAAAAAAAAAATTAATTAAGAAGTTAATTAATTATATAATTGGTTCAAAGGTCAATTAAATTAATATGATTGATTAAAAATAATTTAATTAATTAAAGTGGTTTGATAAATTATTTTATATCAATTGATTTGTAATTAATAAATCATAATTGGATGATTAATTCATAAGTAATTAATTTAATTGGAAATAAATTGAATTAATTAGGATTAAACAATTTATTAATCCTGTTTATGAATGATTATCAAATGCCTGACCTTACTTATGAACAATTATATTGTATGAGTTGCCTTGAATTGTTTTTCCTATCTGATCTGTGATATTTTGTTCTGTAGATTGTGGTATGTATAATTTATTCATTTATGGATGATACCTTTGTATATTATCTGTGAATCTGTGTATGGACGGTAAGCTTTATAGTTTATATCGCTTATCAACTATATTTCTGTGTTTTAATATGTGATGATTGAAATGATGTTGCACTTTTATTATGTTAAACCCCTGGACCACACTTATACACACACCAATATGGATTTCACGAGGAAATCGATTAAGTCACAGATTTTAAAATGATTTATAAAATTGAATATTTGAATTCAAATGTTTTGAAAATGGATTGAGATTAAAGTGAAAAGCTTTTGAAATGGAATTTCAAAGATGAAATATAGTTTGGATAACTTGATTGAGTTTTGAAATTTAAATATTTTGATTTAAATTTGAATTCAATATTTGAAATTAAATTCTATGATTTGGAAACTAGGATATAAAGAAAAGTTATTCAACTTATAATAAGTTATATGGGTTTTTAAACCATTTTTGAAGTGTTGTTTTTGGGAATTTGAATTAACCCAAAAGATTTAACTTGTATAAATAAGATCGAATTTCTTCGAAATGAAAACTACTTGTTTTCAAATAATAATAGCTTTCATTTTAAAGAAAGGATCTCCCAATTATGTTGAAAAGGTTTCAAGCTGAAATAGAATTGAATTGTTTTTGAAAGGGTATAAAATGAATCTTTGATTCAAAGGCCGAATGAGTTAATCCAATTGAAATTAAAATTGTTTTTGAAAGGGTATGAATGAATCTTTAGAAATGATTTTGAAAACTATAAGTTGAATCTTTGATTTAAAGATTCAACAAGTTAATCAAATTTTGAAATCTATGAGTTATATCTTTGATTTAAAGATTTAACGAGTTAATCAAATTGAAATGAAAATTGATTTGGAAAATCTGTGAATGAATCTTTTGTTTAAAAGATTAAAATGTGAAAATTGTTTAAACCGTTAAAGGTTGTGAAAATGAATCTTTTTGTTTAAAAGATTTGAAATGGTAATTGGATTAAACCATTTGAAAGAAAAGTTTTGGATTATTAAGTTGTGACTTAATTAAAATTCTTTATCCATATGTTATAAATGTTGCGCTTACTATTCGGGTTAGCCGGGAAAGGACCTTTGGGTCGTATAACCCATTCCGAATATGTGATACGTCGTTATGGATAGCATTTGAAGACCGGTGTTGAAGACCGGGTATTTGCAAGAACGATAGTATGACCTATCGATTGTCTTTGCACTGAGTTGCAACGGTATAGAGACTCCCTAAGTGATGGGAAATCCGATCGGGATTGTGAATATCCGGATTGCAAGGACTTCTTTGTAAGTGCCTTCGGTTCTGTTCGAGCCCGGAACAGACTTGTATGGATTGTATGTCTGACATTACAAATTGAGATATAAAGCCGATTTCTTTCAAATATATTTCTGTTGGTGGCGAAGAATTTATTCTTTTAGCTTAACACCCTTCTCTGAGATGTACGAGCTCAGAGGTTATGTAGTTGAATGTTATCAGCGATATATTCCCAATTTGGTAATGTGACATGCTGAGTGTTGCTGTGAAATGATCATTGTGTTGATTATTTGTGATAGGATCATTTGTTTGATCGTCTATCCTGGTGATCATTTCTATGATCATTTGTTGACCAAAGCATGGCTTTTGTATAAAGTATGTTTTTGTGGACGTGACTTCGTCCAGCCTCACACCCCGGAAATGGTCAAAACAGGAAAGATGCAGCAAGGTTATGAGGGGTAGCGCCCTTTAGGATATGTGCATTTCCTTCTGGAAAAGGGTGGTATCATGGTATGGAGCCCAGATACTTACTCATGTTGAAACACTTTATTATTATGATTGTGTGAATTGATTAGAGAGCTCTCGGATAAAGGTCCCAAAGGACCGGGGGATGGCATATTCGGTCAGTTGTCACTCAGTTAGGGATAACCCGGCCTTGTGTTGGCAGAGATCCGGTTTGGTTCTCGGGGACGTCCATCCAGAGGCGTTTCCATGTGGCAATGGGAAGTTCCTTGGCCTGACCATTTGTTGGAAATCCAATTCCCAATACGAAACCCTGTACGGTTTTAGTTGTAGAACCTGCCATTTACTTATGGTGGTCACCACTGTTTAGATGGTAGCTACAGTAGGCATAGTTCGAAATGTCTATGTTGGCTAAGATTTATATTCTACTTTCAAAATGAATTTTTCCTACACTATGCACTAGTAATAATATCAAATGTCTTTTTAATGCGTATCAAGCATCTTTGACTATCATAAGGAGAAATCTCCTCCGATTCTGCGTTTGCATTGTGTGTGTGTGCGGGAGGCCTTATGGTAGTCTCATTTTTAAAAAGCATTGCGAATTGACTTTGAAAATCTTTTGTTGAATGTTTTAAAAGATAAACTGTTTTTGTTGCTCACACCAGTCCCACGACTGATCCGGAGTTTATTGTTTCTTTCCTAAACTTTGGATGCTCATTATTTTCTACACGAGCAGTCTAGAGTTGGGTTTTTCAGATAGTCAGGTTTAGTGGATTATCTGGAGTTAGTTCAGTCTTTGGTTCGCACCAGTCTTGCCTAGCTTGGTGCATTGTTATGGAGAGTTCGAGCTATTGCTGGATTAGTTCTTGGAGATGGAGTTGCAGTTCTTGGAGTTCTTCCTTGAAGACTATCTTAGAGTGATATTGTTCCGCTGCTAGATGTTATCTATTTTCTTTCCGCTGCTGTTTTATTGTATCATATCTCTGATGTATATTGATATCTATTGGATCATCTGTTGTATCAGATATTGTATCAAAGCTGTATATCAATGTATTATTCTTTTATTCCGCTGTGTTATTTACTTAATGTTGTTATAAGCTCCGGCGAATCGGATTTGAACGGTCGAATCTATGGCATTCGAATACGATTTGAAGTATGGATGTCGATTTTTGAGCGGGCAAAATTCGAGTCGTTACATGCACGAAAAAGATCTTCAAAAGTTGATTCACGCTCTATTTGTTCATAAGACCGAGGATGATAAGCAGTGCTAAAATTTAGCTTTGTTCCCAAAACTTTTTGAAGACCTTTCCAAATACACTACTAACTAATGGATCACGATCGCTAGCAATAGAAGTAGGAACTCCATGCAATTTAACAATTTCTTTGACATAGAGTCTGGCCAAAAAAGGTACAGTCCGATTGGACTGGACGGGAATAAAATGGGCAAATTTTGTAAGTCTATCCACAATCACCCATAGACTATCATGATCCGAATGAGAATGGGGAAGACAATCAATAAAGTTCATCGAGACTTGATCCCACTTCCAAAATGGAATGTCCAAAGTTTGCAATAACCCACCGGGCCTTTGATGCTCGGCCTTAACGAGTTGGCAAGTCATGCAACACTTAATAAAGTTAGCAATATCAGAATTCATTCCATCCCGGTAATAAAGTCGTTTCATGTCCGCATACATTTTACTACTACCGGGATGAATGGTAAATTTAGAACGATGAAAATCTTCTAAAATGTCTTTACAAAGGTCACAAATATTTGGAACGATAATCTACCAAATTTTCGAATGCCTCCACGAGCATCGATTTCAAAATCTTTCAAACCATCAATATCAATTATATCCCTACAACCTTGGCTAAGAAGAGCCAATTCCATATCTTGCTTTAAAGCTTCAAGGATGCAGTCTAAAAGAAAAGGATGAGCCTCAAGGATACATAAAACAAGGGATGAACATGAATCGGATTCACGATCTCGAATCGCACAAGTAGACAAAGTCTCGAGATCATTCCATTTGGATATCATCATAGAAACAACCGCTTGTTGCTACGACTAAGGGCATCGGCAAAACTATTTCCCTTTCTAGGAGCACCAAAAATATCAAGATCATAAGATACAAGAAATTCGAGCCAATGTTGTTGACGCAAATTAAGTTCCTTTTGAGAGAATAGATACTTTAAAGATTTATGATCGGTGTAGACAACAAATATCTCCTCCAAAAGATAATGACGCTAAATTCTAAGGCGAAAACAATGGCCACGAGGTCTAAGTCATAAGTAGCATATCTAGTCTTGGTAGGCTTTAATTGTCTACAAGCATAAGTGATAACACGTTCCCTTTTCATGAGAGTGGCTCCCAAACCAACACAACTGACATCGGTATAAACAATTAAGTCTTGATTCCCTTCGGGAATCACAAGAATAAGAGCATCAGAAAGGAGTTCTTTTAATTTTTGAAAAGCAACTTCACATTTATCTGACCAAATTTACTTAACTCCCTTCTTTGTCAAACAAGTAAGAGGTACGAAAATTTTAGAAAAGTTTATGAAACGACGGCAATAGCTCGAGAATCTAAGAAAGCTATGAATTTCCATCACACTCTACGGTTTCTTCCAATTTTGAATCGCTTCAATCTGTGAAGGATCGATGGAAATTCCAGATTCAGAAATAATATGTCCTAAAAATTTCACATGAGATTGCCAAAAGTGACCCGTAATTTTTTTTTTGCTTTCAATTGATTGCTCCTAAGAGTTTCCAATACAATCTGGAGATGTTTTTCATGCTCTTCCTCGGTTTTAGAATAAACAAGAATATCATCTATAAAGATGAGAACAAATCAATCGAGGAAGTCTTTGAAAACTCCATTCATAAGGCAACGAAATAAGCTGGCACATTTGTTAAATCAAATGGCATAACAAGCCATTCATAAGATCCATAATGAGTATGGAACGATGTCAAAGGAATGCTATCCTTCGCAATATGAAGTTGGTGGAAGCCTGTTGCTAAGTCTAACTGCGAAAAGACTTTAGCACCACTAAGTTGATCGAATAGACCATCAATTTGAGGCAAGGGATATTAATTCTTGATGGTAAGATCATTAAGCTTGTGGTATTCAACGCAAAGCCTAAGTGTTCTATTGGATTTATTCACAAAGATAGCGGAAGCTCCCCAAGGAGAGGAACTAGAAGCAATAAACTGTTTTGCTTCCAATTCAGATAATTGTTTACGCATCTCCTTATTTTCCTTATTGGACATACGATAAGGAAGATGAGTGATAGGTAGAGCTTCGGGGATCAAATTAATTCTGAACTCGATTGCTCACTAGATGGTAATCCTAAAACGAGCTCAAATATATCGGAAAATTCACGAACAACATTAATAAGGGAAATGACATCTTCCTCATCATCATTATCGTCATCATGTAGATTTAGAGAATATAAGGATGCTACCGAATTGGAATTTGATTTATTTTTAAGAATAGTAGAAGTCTCCTTAACAGATTGAGGATGTCGAAGGTGGATAGTCCTCTTGGGACATAGGATGTGGGCTTCATAGCGATTAAGCCAATCCATTCCCAAAATCATTTCAAAATCTAGGTAGTGCATAACATGCAAATCGGCTCGGAAAGCATAATCACATAATATAATCTTGACATCTTTACAAAATAAACTAAGTGTTGCAGATCCACTAACTGGATTCACAATTCCTAGTGAAGTCATCAAGCACATAACATTTAAAGACAAAGCATCAACAAGTTCTTTTGATATAAAAGAGTGAGATGCACACGTATCGAAAAAACTCGAATAGGATGATCACGAAATATAATAATGCTATCAAGGATAAAATGAGAAATATCTTGACCAAGAGAAGGGTTACTAGGGGCTTGCACAACATTTAGCTTTCCCTCTTTCTTGCTTTGAAGTTTGGGACATGAAGATATAAGATGATCCAAACTTTTGCAATAGCGACAATAAAGGGACTTCAAACACTTATTAACATAGTGGTCCTTAGAACCACAATTATAACATTCTCCACGATTAGGGGTAGGAGTCTTTGCTACCGAAGTTTCTTGCTTCCCTTTTTTATTGGGATTAGGGCATTTGAACTTAATATGCCTCTTTTTGTTGATGTTGAAGTTTTGTTTGACACCCACAACTTCAACATCACTTTCTTTATCGGCCTCTTCAAATCGAAGGCGATATCAACAAGTTGATAAAAAGAAACTTCTAGTTTCAGAAGTAAAGCCTTCTATAGGTTCTTATTCAACCCATAGACAAACCTCTGATTTTTCTTCAATGGGTTATTAATATACTAGACCCCATATTTAGAGAGAGATTCAAATGATGTGACATAATCTGTCATGGAAGATTCACCTTGAGAGGGTCAATAAAGCATCGGGCTAAAGTTACTTTTTAGCTTCCGGTACAAACTTCAACTCGAACCTTTCCCAGAATTGCTTATAAGTAAGATCTGCTTCAACAATTTCTGAAATCAAAAGCTCATACCAATCTAATGCTCTCTCCTAGAGCATGCTAGAAACCACTTGGACTCGAAGTAAATCCACAAGATTCATTCGGGAAAAGATGCGGTCGCACGATCTAAGCCATGCTTGGACTTCTATAACGCTTTGGGAACCATTGAATGGCCTTCCATCCAAATTGGTATAATCACTGCACAAGCGTGCAAACTCGGATTTACGATGAGTAGGCTCAGGATTGGTTTCGAAAGCTTGGGCATTCTTTACAAGATCCAAAAGCTGTTGGGCAGACATGAATACACCATCTTGAGAAGTAGTACTGGATTGACCAGCGTTGGGACGGTCATATCTAACCATTTCTCCACTTTAAAAAAGAAAGAAAGAAGAGGAAAAAGGTTTTCTCAGAATGAATATCGAACAAACTTTATTGATAAAACAAGGCATCATAAAAGAAAATAGGATAGAACGGGACCTAAGACATGAATTAAATCCTAAGGCACGATTCGTAAGGGAGACTTAAGACAATGATCCTCAATAGATTATTCTAAGTTATTCTGAAGTTTGGCGCTGTTACCAAGTTGTGATGCCCCACCTCTATACTCACACTAGCCAAGGACAATATTGGGTAATGCCATCAACTAGCGTAAAGAATAAGGCTGTTGAGAAGGACCATCTGTGTAATTGCTTTATGCAAGTACCGATATGTCGGATAGTATGGCATGCATCTCATTTCAAGAGGAAATCTGATATGTCAAAAACAGACTCAAAGCTACTACACAATGGCTATGAGGTCTTTAGAAACAAATATAAAATAGGCATAATAAATCAATCACATATATTCATATCACTAAGGCGGAAACATTTATGAATATAACACGTAAAAGTGTACATCAAAGTAGTGGTCATACAAGATCCACTATGTCACAAAAGAATAGGTACAAGTGCTAGAAAAAAGAATATGTATGCATCAAGGAGTCTCTATGTCGAATGTATAAAAACAAAAACTACTAAGCTAAAGTAGTTAGCCAAAAGTCAAATGACGGTCCCTGATAAGAAGTCAAGTAGAAACACCTGAAACACCTCGGCCTGACCGGAGTATTATTTAAGAAGAAAAATAATAAACGGATCAATCTAGATATAAATATCATATAAGATGAGATAGGATAAGAGATATGAAAAATATATATGATAACGAAAAAATCATATAATATCTCAAATTTTCTCATACACCAAAAGAAATGTCATATTCTTTAGATTATTCACCAAATCTCAAATATCGACAAATCTTATTAATGAATATCATCAAAACCGTGAAACACAAATTCTAGAAATCAATAATTAGAAATCAAGAAAACATAAAAGGGGAGACCTACTATAAATAGGAGCATGAAAACTCACCAATACGTGTATCACAAACGGGATGCTATCCAGTGAGTCTCTAATCCATAGAGCCGGTGAAATCACGTAGTACAACGGTACGCCCGAGGACCCTGAAACTTAAATGATTTGAAACAAAGATGTAGTACAACGGTACTCCCGATGAATCAAACTCAATAAAAGACCATGGGTCGCTAGCCCATAAAAGCGAGTCGAAGCTCCAAAGAACGGGGCACAGTCCCCATGCGGACTAAGAGACATCGCATATCGCTAGTCTAAACTACAAAATGATCATCATTGATCAACAAAAAGTGTAAATAACACTAAGCTAGTAAATAAATGAGTTTAGCTTTATGTCCCATAACCACTAGCTTAACTTAAATATTTACGAACAGATTGTAGATTTCCACTCGAAAATTGTCACAAGATTTCAATCGGACAAGTCTAAGAATTAACCGACGAAGTAACGCAAGCGTTTCATGCCACCTGTTTTGCTATGTCGTTTAATTGGATTCCTCGAACGAATGAGGTAAAGGTTTGTATATACTAATAGATTAAAAAACGGTTTTAAAAACGAACTTTGTATTAAAATTAACGTTGAAATCGTTTTTGTGAAAGAGTTTGAGTATTTACTACTAGTATAGAAACCTTTGTATTTTAAAGTGACGAATCACAGAAATGATTGTAAAAACAATCTATCACCAAAAGTTCACATAGGTCGACGTGAATTAAAATAATGAAAATCGATGTCAAATCCATCAAATGGAAATACCAAAAATCCAAAATCGATAATAAATGACAACAACTAACCGGATCAACAAAAATCGATTCAAATGGAAATCTACTCAAAATAGGCAGATTGGCTGAATTAAACAACACCAGACGTCAGGTGGTTCTCCTAGATGTCTGAGCTGAAGGTTTAGAATTTTTCCAGATCACTTAGATGTCTGAGCCACAAGTCTGGAACATTTATTCCTTTGCCTCAGACGTCTGAGCATTTTGCCAGACGTCTGGGCTGAAGCTTAAGGTAAAATTTTCCTAGGCCATTGATGGCCAAATCAACTTCGAAGCAATCAAATGAGCGATGATGGATAAGGATTTATGCTAAATGACAACCTTACCCTATAGGCTCTTCAATACACTGCAAACAACATGTCCAAACATCCTTAGTAGGATTTTCATAGATTTTGACTTCAAAATACCAAAATAGGAAAATTCACCAAACTAATTCAATTCAAAAGCAAATGAACATGAAGATTCTAGGAATTCATACCTTACAACCACCAAAGGTATAGACATATATGTGAGTTCAAAAGCTCACCTTTAAATCCAAATGTAGAAATGAGAAGCTCTAAAATAAGCTAAGATTGATTTCTCTTCAACAATAACTCTAGAATCTTCAATCTATTATCAAATGAAATGAATTTCCTAAGTTAGGTTATAGGAAGTTCTGAAAATTGAAGAGAGATTGAGATGGAGAAGATGAAGAAGATGTTTACCTAAGATTCTCCTTGATTTTAGAACAAGAACATGAATTTCCTAAGAATCTAGGGTTTAGAAATTTCTAATTTTCCCTCTTTCCCCTCATTTTTCTCTTTAGCTTGAGTGTTAGGAAATGAGGTGTAGAATGAATGAAGAGTAGAGGAGTCAGGGTATTAGTTTAGGTTCTCTTATTAGGTTAGTGGGCTTGAACCAAACCCAAAGTCCAAATGAAAATACCAAAATCCTAATCAACTCTAAGCATATCGATGTTTATACTCAAACAAGTTGTAAAATTCATTTTAAACTCAATGGAAGTGGCTTGAGTCCGTATTCGACTCTTTACAATAAGCACATTTTGGACTTTAACCCGACTAATGATGCTATATTCAAATAAAAAAATTTAAATACATAATCGTAAAATATGCGGGTTGTTACAAGTTCATACATTTTCAGTGAGGAGAGATGTCGAAGTATCTAAATTATTTCAATGCGTTGGCTAGTTTTGATTTGGATATGATCAGTACCCCTCACAAGAAAGCTTTGAAGTTTTCTAAGAGGCTGAATTAGCTTATTCAAGGTCTGGCCCTTAGTCATATTCCCATGGGTGCGACTTATGAGGGTTTGGCAGAGATGGCCTTGCTGAATACTATATCCAGTGAGGAAGTGAAGAGTGACCTAAGAAGTCGGGAGGAAAGGTATCTCAGTAGAATCAATGGAAGGTCGGAACGTGGGCTTTAGGAAAGATTAAGAACTAGGAGCTCAAGTGCAGAAAATGTGGTAAGAGGAGCATTTTGCAAAGGAATGCAAGACAAACATCTCAAAGATCAAGTGTTTCAATTGCAATCTATTCAGACATATGAGGCGGGAGTGTCTTGCACTCCAGAAGACCTCTACCCAAGTAATTTCAACTTATGCACTGGATGCGAATCCTAGCTCGAGTGCTCCTCCAGTAGCGGACTGTAAAAACCGAAAGTTTAAGCTATAATGATTAATTAAAAAATAAACTAAATGATAAAATAACTTTGTGAAATTATCATAATTGGGTCACGTGAGTTGCACCATTGTGTTGGTGGTAATTTTCTGGTCAATTTCCATATATTGAACGTTAGAATCCGAGCTAGAATGGAGGAGAAACGAAATAAACAAGGAAACAAGAAAAATAATAATGTATAGGGCTAGGTTGACCAGGGGGTCGACCTAACCAACCCCTAGGTCAATCGGTCGGTCGACCTAGGAGGGGGAAGGGTCGACAGTCCTGTCGACCCACCCTATTTATGAATCAAAGTTTTTTAATTTTGATGTGGTGCGATTTTTACACGTCCATTTCATTGTTTTGGCTCATCTGGTCCCTTTGTGCTTCCGTCCGATGGCAACTATTCAACCTATGGTGTGGTTGCATCCTATTCAATTCCCTAATCCAATGGTCCGAGATCCACTTCTACCATATAAATAAGACCCTAGGCCTAACACTTTTCCTCATTCAAGAGTTTCTTTGCTTGCTTTCAACTTTTCAAGAACGACCCTAAATGAATAACTTTCCAAGGAGAGAATCTTTTTAATAAAAATATCTTAATACCCTTAAATGGATCCGGAAAGACCTAAAGGGAAGAGCTTAGGGCCACAAGTGAGCGATTGTACTTGATTAGATTTCTTTAAGTGGTTTAAAATTATAGAGTTTCCAATAGCTGTAGTTTTTACTACAATTTTTGGAATAACCTTTTTAGTAATTTATTTGCATTTTTTAGAATTACTTTCAATTTATTTCTTTTAGCTATTTTTTTCAGATAATTTTAGTTTAATTCTATCTTCTTTTCCATTTGTTTACAGTTTATTTATATTATTTAATTTATTTACTTTTATTTATGTGTTATTTACATCTTTTTCCTACGCCTTTGATTTTCTTCTATTTTCTGTTTTCTTTTACTTCTCCTTCTTCTTCTTTGTATATGGATTAGAATAGATTAAACGCGAATATGGAAAAAATATATTAGAATACTGAAATAATGGAAGCTATGATGTAAATTGTAAAGAATGTAATAAAATTGGAATTAAGAGTGAAATTGAGCTTAATTATGATATTGATGTTAGAAGTAGACTAATTAAAGATAATTGGCCTAGTTATAACTTAAAACTATAACTAAAAAGAATATAAGATAAAAGAGGCTTATTTTCACACTTAGACCTTGGGTTAAGTAATAAGCATGATTATAACGTAGGTTATAATAAGAAAAGGAATGGAATGAGGTTATTTTAAGACTTAGGATAAATTAATAAGCAAAGACAGTGGAGATAAGAATTAAGGCTTATTTAAATAATTTATCTAAGCTAAAAAGCAAAGATGAATGTAGGACTTGTACCAAAAAGCATTCCCTATTGGACAAAATGATGATCTCACATTAGCCTGAAGTGAGATGAGGGCACGCTTATGCTAATAATGATAGTAATTGGTCAAATAGAAGTCCATATCACATGGGATGGACAAGGGGCACAACCATATATTGTTTGGATGATGGGTCAGCACCAACAGCATTTCCCCTATTTTTCTATGGACACGGTGTTTCATATAATCCTAAAGTGAGATGAAGGGCACGCATATGCTGGAGCACAGGTAATAAGAAGACCCAATAGGTTGAGCACCAGGTAGTATGAGCATGGTGGAAGTTACACGTGCGACTTCCATTTCAGTGCTCGATAATCGCTATGAGTTCCAAGCGCTTAAGTATGTGTGTCTTTCGTAACCACCATTGCCTTTTCTGTAGGGAGCTATATAACATCTAGTCCACAATAAATACTTTGCAATGCTTTCGTAGACACCATTATACTTTGTGCATCTTTCGTAGATTCCATTACCTTATGTGTAGGGAGTTATATAGCGTCTAATCCACAGTAAGGTCTATGGAGTAGCAGGTTGATCAAAGGGTAGAATTAGGATTTCATCCTAATTATAGGATTACGAATTCAACCTAATCAAAGCAGCTAACAAAGACAAGTGCAAACAATCAAAGTTAACCAGTCATATTTAATAGTTAATTCGTATTTATTTCCATCTTATTACTTCTTCTATTTCCTTTGTTTATTTTTGTATGCTAGAACTATTGCACAACCTATTACCTTTACTTTACTTAAGCATTCTAGTAATTATTATTGTTCACTAGACTTTTAGTCTGATCGACTCCTCTTTTTCCCCCCTTTTCCCCACATTGGCAATCAAGGAAGAGGACGGTAGGTTGCAGTCGCTTAGAGGTTTCTTTGAAGGAGATGCCATTATGTACTTCAGGAAGAGGACGGTAGGTTGCAGTCGCTTAGAGGTTTCAGCGTTTTGTTCTTTACTTATACTGGCACATGTTGGTGAATAATTGTACTATGATTTTTGAGGCTATGGTTTTCTTTGATTTCATAAGACATATATGTATGGTATTTTGACACGTGACGTATTTGGCATTTGGTGACTTATTTGGTTTTTTAAAAGCAATTATGAAGTTTTGTTCAAAATAAGTTATTATTTAAATTGTTTCCATTGTTTTTACCTATTTCTATCTCGTGAATCTTAGTATTTGCTAATTTTAGTTTATACCTTCAATGCACAACGCTTCCTAGTGTGTTCTTTCAGTATACTAAGAGGTGTGGGGTGTTACACATGGTATCAGATCCTAAGGTTAAAGGATTCCTAAAAAATTTGTGTTAAAAATAAAGTATTTTCCAAAATAACTTGTTTTAAAAAAGTATTTTTAGAAAAGAAACTCTTAGAAATAATTTTCAAGTATAAAAGAGTTTTTATAAAAATCCCCTCAAAGTCCAGTTCAACCTTCTTTTGATTCTTTCAAGCCTAAGGTTCCTTTTCTTTACATGGTATTGCTAATAGGTTCTGTAAAGCTATGATAGCAGAGGTGCAAGGGCAAATTCCCAATACAACACTGGTAGGTGGAAATCCCTTTAATTCACCTACACCAACCAATTTTTCTAAGCTTTGCAAGGAATCTGCTAGTGCAGGAGGCAGAACATTTTCTAGCATAGAGGATTCCGAGGAGACCCAAGCTAGGTTGGAGGATATGTTGTGAAAGTTTAGGCTATTAGATTTGAAAGACCGACAGAGAGTTCAGCCTACATCTTATCAACTAAAGGGAGAGCTTAAAGAAACTCCTAGATTGGAAAGGTCTAAGGAGCCATGGTGGAAGGAGGATAAGGACAACAGGAAAGGAGGAGAACCTCAGAAGTGGATCAAGAAAAGCGGTAAATGTAATAACTATGGATTGGTCATTACGCAAGGGACTATAAGAATGAAATGATAAGGGGAGGGGGTGTTTCAACTATGGCAGACTGGTCATCTTAGTAGAGCTTGTCCTTAGAGAATGGGCAGAGAACAAGTGCACTTATGGTGCAAGTATAGGCTTTGGATGCTGCACTTTCTAGTAGTGATTCATATAGAGGTAGGAAAATCTCTTTAGAAGGATTAATCTCTCTTTCTGATTTTCCCATTCAGATTCTTTTTGATGTTGGAGCATCACACCCTTTCATTACAAGTTCTTTGGTAGATTGCTTGTACTTAGACATCTCTTTAGTAGTAGACCCTATTGTTGTTTCAAACCCCACATAAGGATCGACAAACTTGTAAATGGTTTTTAGGGGTTTGAAATTTTTTATCCTAGGTGTGGAATTTGACCGTGATGCCAATGTATTCGGATTTTCAAGGTATGGGATGATTTTGAGAACGGATTGGCTATCCACACATGCTAGCTATATTAGACTGCGAGAGGAGACTCGTTAGACTAGAGACATGCAGCGGTAGGACTCTCGAGATTTCTTACGACTCGCAAGGGTCAGTTATGTTGAGCTTCTTTTATTCCCTCGATTCATCATCATCAGAGTTTGATTCGGTTCCGGTCGTAAGAGATTTTCCAGACATCTTTGAGGTGGTTAGGGGACTACCCTCTAAGAGAGAGATTAACTTCAGAATTTATTTGACTAATAATGCTAAGAAAGTAGCATTATCCGTGAGGTACATGGCACCTAGGGAGAGGAAGGAATTGAGCAAGCAGATTCATGAGCTTTTGGAGAAAGATTTATAGCATATCAAAGTGGGGAGTGCCAGTTGTCTTCGCTACTAAGACGGATGGTTCCCTTCGACTTTGACATAGTCTATAGAGAATTAAATAAGCTCACGAGAAGAAACACTATCCACTCCTTAGGACAGATGACCTTTTTGACCATTTAGTTGGCTCTTTGGTATTCTCCCAGCTTGATTTAGCCAATGGATTTCATTAGCTTAGAGTCGCTGATCATAGAATTGATAAGATCAGCTTTAGGATACCCAACAGATTCCTTAAGTGGTTGGTTTTGCCTTTTTGGGCTAACCAATTCCTTAGGCTATTTCGTAGATTTGATGAGCTGTGTTTTTAGAGATGTCCTACATAAGTTTGGGGTGGTATTCATGAATGACATTTTAGTGTTTTTAAAGAGTATGGAAAAGCATGCTATTCATCTATGGGAGGTTCGTCGTAAACTTCGCATTCTTCCATTGAAAGAAAAGTTCTTGAAGTATCACTTTTGGCATAAGGAAGTGTGTTTCTTAGGCATAGAGAAGGTCTACACATGGGAAAGAGTTTGAGAAATGGTTTTGTACATTTAGGTATGGATTGTGAAAATCCAAAGAGTGGTGGCTAAAGATTAAAGATGTACAATAGATGCAATTTTTAAGAAAAGGAGAAAAGCCATGTATAAATAATTGCAGAAATTAAAGTTGCCTTAAAAAAGTAGATTTAATGGTAATGCCATAAGATAAATATAGGCATACAAGAGGAACAAGTATATAAGACTTTAAGTAAGGAAATGAGATTTCCATGGTTTAGGAAGGATACTTCTGGAATAGCAAGTAGAAAAATTCACTTTATGTCTGACCCAATAAAATAAAATTATTAGAATTGAAAAGAAGAATTGTCAACATTTTCAAAAGTAAATACTGGGTTTTAGGAATATGGTGAGAAATTTAAATTGGTTTATATATGATATAAATTTTGCTAAAAGTGACATTCGTTTTGAAGAACTATAGCTCGCTTGTTTCTTTGTAGATAAACAAAGATTTTAAATATAAAGCCTAGAGGTTATTAAGTATCGAAAATGTAGGTTATAACATTTATTGTTGTAATAGATGTTTTCGTCAAAAACAAAGGGAGCACAAACTATAGCACTATTGTTATAGTAGGTGACTTCCATAGGAAATGTCTTGACATAGTATATGAGGTTTATTAATATTTATTTTAGTTGAATCATAAACTAGTATTTTTGGATTGTAGTAACAGTGTTTTACATAACAACTATTTTGACCTACATAAAAATGCGTTTTGAAGAAAATTCTCAAGTACAGAAATAAAGTGGTTTATAAATAAACTAAATATTTAAATAAGTATGAGGAAACGTTTTCTAGTTATGGATATATTGAAAACAGTTTTGAAAATGAGTTTTCCTAAAAAGAAAAGTCTAAATTAAATGTTAGGAAATTAGTAAATTTCATAGAAATTGCCTATGGTAAGAGAATATAAATTAAAAATACTTTAATCTATTGGAACGAAACGAATAATGATAAAATTTTCTATGAAACCAAATTATAAATAAAGAGTTTTGTGCAAGTTATAAGGAATACGTGAAAAGATGTATAAGGAATGGGAAGCACCATATTTTGTATTGCCTATTTTGAAAAATATAAAATAATTTCATAATTTCATATAAACATAAAAATCCTCTTTTAAAGGATTCATAGAAGATTTTACCATTAATATTTTCTCATAAGAGAAAGTAGTTCAATACATTAAGGTATAAAACTGTTAGGTGTAATAAGAAGAAGTTTAAGAAAAAGGCACATAAGGACATTTTAAAGATATTTTAAAGGATAGTGGTTTGGTGAAAAAATAAATAAAATTGTGGAAATGAAAAACTTAATAAAAGTAAAATTTGAAAATCCAAAGTTTTATAGAAAGCTGTAAAAGTCTTTAAAAGAAAACGAGGAATAAGTTTTGGACTTTAGAATTTGATTGTTTTTTCCCTCTAGGTTTGGGAAAATAATGTGAATTCAAAAAGATGTGAAGATGTAAGGCTAGAAAGATAAGATTTTAAGTAACCTAGTATTTTTGAATTTAATAGAAACTTAAAGATAACACTTCTAAATATAAAGGTATTGGGTTTGATGTTTGTAAAATTTAGAATGAGAGGATAAATACCAAACCAAACTCTAAAATGTGGAGTAGATAGGAATATTTTCCTATGTGTAGCAGAAAAAGTGCAAGGCTATAGCAGTGATTACTTTTAAAAGTAACGATAGAAGTTCCCAGGAGTAGGTAGGACACTAGTGAGAACCTAGGAATGTTGATTCATATAAGCAGACTTAAGAAGAACACTAAAGTTAAATTGGTAACGTTGCAAGGCACACATGGTTGAGGACGTGCATTTTTTATTTTAAAAATACTAGGAAAAAGCATCTTCTTCAATGGGATTCTCATATGATAGTAGCATTAGAAGTGGCACCTTCCGAAGCTCTTTATGAAGACCTCGCAAGTCGCTTTCATGTTGGACAGAGTCTAGAGAGGGATTGCCTTGGTTCCGACACGGTTAAGGAGACTTCGAAGAAGATTAATTTGATTTGGAGAAAATTCGTATCTCATTCCCCATTTCTTTGATAGTAATTTCTCGAATCTCCAGATCTTGATCTGGAGATTAGGATTTCGCCCTTTTCTCCTATTTCTTTCTTTTGCATTTTTCCAAGTTTTCTTGTCTTTAAACCTATATTCTGTCTTCAAATCTTTCTCCTCTCACCTGGAACGTCATGGGGTCTTTGCGAGATGAAGAAGGCTGGGAGGAGGTGAGAAAGAAAAGAGGTAAGGCTCCAGTTTTGGGACTTGAACCTAGGCTCCACCTAGGAGGGAACAGATCGAGCAGAATTGAGGCTACTCCAGGGAGAAGGGTGCAGGAGACTACTGTTGGGCGGACGAAAACGCCAAAGAAAAACGCCTTTCAACCAGGAAGAAACCCAAAAATCAAATTCACTGTCTCAGAAAATGCTAAAAAAAATTCATACAATGAGGCAGTTAAAATAGGAGCAGTTGGAGATATAGGAAACCTAGATCTCGAATTTATTGAGCCTATAATAGCTGATGGTAAAAGGATCGGTAACCTATCATCTGAAGCTATCAAAGAAGCAGAGGGAGGCTGGGATTTATGTATATTACTGCATGTGGTTGGTTATAAACCATGGTTTAAAACTTTTGAAGGATATGCCAACAGGGTATGGTCTACGTAGAAGCCGTTTTCAGTTAACTCTAGGAATAATGGTTTCTTTGTGGTAAGATTTGGTTCTGAGGAGGATTGCAATAAGATTTTGAAAACAGGTCCTTGGTTCATGGACCGGAACCTGATCATTATGAAGCGCTTGTACCCAAACATGAGAGCAGATAGAGATTTACTCACATCTTTGCCTATGTGGGTCAGACTTCCTGGTTTAAGTTTTAAGTTGTGGGGAAATAAGGCAATTAGTGCTTTAAAAGTACCATAGGAGTTCCCATAAAGATGGACGAGGCCACGAAAAACAAATCTTGATTAGCCTACGCCAGAGTTTTGATTGAGGTTAACACTACCCTTGGTATGCCTAACACTATTGAAGGTATGGATGACAAAGGGAGGAGTTTCATACAGGAAGTGGAATATGAGAACCCTCCTCCCATATGTGGCAAATGTGTGTGTTTTAGTCACGTAACAGAAGAATGCCCACTGTCCAAGGCTTGGGTTCCTAAATTGACTCAAGTTGGTGAATCTAATAAGGAAAGCCCTTCGGATCCAGGAATTGCTAGTTGTTCGGAAATAGTAAGGGAAGAAGGTGGAAAAGACAATATTAATGATCTGGAAAAACAGTCGAATGATGGTTGTTCCATTGACTCCCCTAATACTGAAGTAACGAATGATGGTCCTTTATCTAAAGAAGAAATCAGGAATCAGGAGGCGGAGGTTTCATGTGATGATGGTATGACAAATATTACACAACCACAAGCGCATCAAGATAATCAAAACATAAATGTTAACTGTCCTCCTATGGATGGGTCTCAGGATAGAAATCTGGTAGCTTCTAACACGCTAGAGACAGAATTCAGAGGAAATTTCATTACAGAACAAAATCTTTTGGCCAGATTGGATAGCTCTCCTGATCTAGGAATCAATGTGCCGCTCACCTCTGCGCCTATAATGTCTCCGGTAGCTAGAGATCTGAGTTCATCTCCTCTGAAGTCACCTTCGACCAACATAACTATTCTCAAACGCCCTCTGTCAACGCCGGATACTCTTCCAAAAACTTTACTTTCTAATGATATTTGTATTGATGATTGTATAATTAATAATGTTAATTTTAGCAGAGGAGCTGAACCTTGTTATGATATACAGGTACAAGAAAATCTGGGTCAGGATTCAGGAATGACAGAAGTTACAGAGGAACAAATCACATATGATAATACAGCTGCAGCTCAGGAGGAACAACTTCTTCCTAAGCCTCAAGATATAGAATTTGAGAACATTCAGAAGGAAAAGCTTGTTCGTAAGAATCCCAAGTGGGTTCAGAAGCTAGGTATTCCTGCGGAAGGCAAAGGGGAGTCCTCTAGGTTGTTGAGGGCTCGAAATAATAAGGTTATTTGATGTCGTTTGCATGCTGGAATGTTAGAGGGTTTCATAACCCCAACAGAATGGGAGAAGTGAGAAAACTTATTGACAAGTATAAAATAAGTTGTTTTGGTGTTTTGGAAAATATGCTGCTGTTTTCGGATATTCTGAAGCTGGAAAGAGCGATGGATGACAGATGGAAAATAATAAGTAATGTTTCTTGTTATTATAAATGCAGAATTCTTGTCCTTATTGACCGAAGTTCTTGGGATTTTAATTATATTAGCATGAGCGATCAACATATTACCATTGAACTGATCAATACCTTGAAATTCAAATGTAATTTAACCTTTATCTACGCTCAGAACTATGCTACTCTCAGGAATAGATTATGGAAGAATCTACAGGAGGACGCTATCAATATTTACAGACCATGGATGGTTCTTGGGGACTTTAATTGCATTAGTAGTCCCTCAGAAAAAAAGGGAGGCAACTTTTGGTAACTTGTTTGAATTGGATGATATGTCTAACTACACAGGTCTTAATAAGATAATTATTAAAGGTTATGAATATTCTTGGTGGTCTGGCCCAAGTCGCAACATATTTTCTAAGATTGACAAGGTCTTTGCAAACATAGATTGGATCAACTTATTTACCGATTTATCGGCCGAATACCTGCCTCTTCTGTGAGTGATCATAATGCAGTCCTTGTCTCGCTTTTCTCTAAGCCTAGGGACAAGAATAGACCATTCAGATATATGAACCATTAGCCTTTAAACGATCAATACTTTCCTCTGATCGAAAAACTCTAGAGTTCTAATCAAGCAGATCGACCTCTATATCAAATCATTTATATTCTCAAGAATATCAAGAGAGAGCTTGAGATTTGGAGTGCTAAATTACGCAATACCAAACTAGAGGTTAATGTTCAGAGAGAGAATTGCTCTAGACTTCAAAAACTTATAGAAAAATCAAATGATCATAATTTAGCATTGGAATTTCAAAATGCCAAAATTAATCTGGAAATGGCACTTAAAAAAGAATTTCTAGATACAAACAAAAGGCTAAATGTGATTGGTTTATGATGGGTGACGAGGCTACCTCCTTTTTCTATGCTAAAATGTCTAGTAGAAGAAGTAGAAAGCGTTTGACTAGCATTTTAGTTGATGGAAAGGTGGTTTCGGAAGATATGTTTGTTGAATCGGCAATTGATTTCTACACACGTATCTTTAATCTTCCCTTGTGTGACTACTTCCCAGAAGTTATATGTAAATCGATTATCACTGAGTATGGTGCTAATTTTTTGAACGATGGTATATTGTTGGAAGAAATTAAATGTGCACTATAGGATATTAAAGACACTTCTTCTCCCGGCCCTGACGGTTTTAATTCAAAGTTTTTCAAAACTCATTGGAACCTTTCAAAAGACTTAATTTTCAAAGCTTTGAATGATATTTTTCAAAAGGGTTTTATAATCAAGGAGTGGAATCATACGTTCCTGCATTTGATACCTAAAAAAAATCATTCTACTTGTATTCAGGATTTTAGACCTATTGCCTGTTGTAATACATTATATAAGGTTTTCACAAAAATTCTTTGTAACAGACTGGTTCCTTTTTTGGATAAGTTTGTGTCCCTGAATCAGACGGCATTTATCAAAGGCAGATCAATAGGGGATGGAATTTTGTTTGCTCATGAAATTATCAGGGGTCTCGAAACAAAGGATAATAAATATATGTGTATCAAAGTTGACTTAAAGAAAGCATATGATTCGATCAATAGGTCTTTTGTTACACATATGTTAATAAGCTTGGGATTCCCAGACAAATGGGTGAGAATTATTGAAATCATTAAAACGACTCCAGTTTTTTCTATCGTTGCTAATGGGGAATCGCATGGTTATTTCAAGAGTTCAAATGGACTTAGACAAGGCAACCCACTCTCCCCTATATTATTCACCTGGTTCATGGAATATTTTACGTTATTAATGGATGAAAAAGTCAGGGCTGGGCTGATTTATCTAATTACTGACTTTGATAATAAGTTGACTCACCTTATTTACGCCGACGACATTATTGTTTTCTCTAAAGCCAATGCCCAATCGGCATCTGCTATTAGCGATGTCTTTAAGACCATGAAGAAAGTTACTAACTTGGAATTAAGTTGCGAGAAATCTAACGTTTTCTTTGGAAAAGGGGTTGATTGTTGCACTGATATTAGTACGATCCTTAATATTCAGCAAGCTAATCTCCCAATAAGGCATTTGGGTATTCCTTTGTCTAGTGCTAATTTATGGGATAAGGATTGTTCTCTTTTGATAGAGAAGATTAAGTTAAGAATTGGTGGATGGGAAACTAGAATGCTTAGTCTAGCTGGGAGATTATAACTCATCAAACCTACCATTTACCCCATAATACAATTCTGGAAGCAATGCTTTTGTCTCCCAGCCTCTACTATTCAAAAAATTAAACATTTGATCCTTAACTTTCTTTGGAAAAGCCGTAGTAGTAAGATTCCATGGGAGATTTTGTGCAGGCAAAAAGAAGAAGGTGGTATGCGATTGAGAAATCAAGAAGAGATGAACCGAGCGTTATCTATCAAATTAATATGGAAGGTAATTAATTCAGAAGGAGTTTGGGCGGACCTCATGCATTGTAAATATATTGGTCATAAAAGTTTTTGGGAAATTAATCAGCGATCGTACGACTCGGGAGTATGGAAATTCATTTTGAAGAATAGACATGAAGCATTGAAATGCCTTTCTCTTAACATTGCTGATGGCAATACTACCTCTCTATGGTATGACCCTTGGTTGAATGGAAGTACTCTTATGGAACGTATTGGCAGAGACACAGCTTTTAGAACCGGTACGGATTGTCTCTTACCAAAATTTTAAAGAATGGTGAGTGGAAATGGGACTCGTACAGTTTTTATTTCAAATACATGCAGAAATCGAAGGAGTCAAGATACATAATGATAGGGAGAGGGATTACTGGTCTTGGAAGTGCTCAAAGGATGGTTTATATCAGTTCAAAAAAGTTTGGAACACGATTAGATCTAGCCTTGAAATTAAGTTTTGGGCGTCTTTGGTCTGGAATAAAATTCATGTTCCAAAAATGGCGGTATGCCTTTTTAAAGCCATTAACGACTATCTATTGACGAAAGAAAAATTACTTCAGAAGCAGATAGTCGTGGCCCTTAACTGTGTTTTTTGTAACAATCACATTGAAACTATGGACCACCTATTCTTTCAATGTAATTTTACAGGAAACGTATGGCTTTGGAACTGTAATTTTTTTTTTGATTCCCCAAAAAATTTACTATCCTTTTCTCTGAAAAACGATTTACAGAAAATTGTTTCTATCACAAGCTCAAAAAATCTCAACTCAGATCTGTTTCAACTCTCCCTCTCTGTTTGTGTTTGGCATATTTGGAGAGAAAGGAGCCAAAGGATTTTTCAAAATCAATTTACTGAAAGGTCGCAGATTTGTAAAAACATCTTCCAGACAATGAATATCAGAATGGAAAAATCAAAACATTTTAATAACATTACCGGCATGAATGAAGTTATAGCATTGAAATGGGGATATACCTCCCAACGCTGAATTGGGGCATCATCTGATTTATCATATGTTTATGTTCTTCTGACATCTTCTTGCTCCTCTGTTTCTTGGCTGTTGTTTCTCTTGTTCCTGTATTAGTTACAGTGTCCTCGCCTTCTATCCTTTAAATTACATTATTATTTTCTTTTTTACAATCACAATAATTAATGATTCAATTGAAAGATTGCAGTTTGCAGCTCCGGTTGGATTTTCGATCATCCGTCTGTTGCCATTTCTTTGTGGCAGTCTCGTACTACCTAGTTGCAAAGGAAATTTGTTAGTTTCCTCATATATAGTTTAAAGACTTCTCCTTTTTGGGTGCCAGAGACTTATCTTGTTTAGATCATTCACTGTTTTTCTTGAAGAGGTGTTGGAATTGCTTTCTCTGGTTGGCAGTAGCTCAGATCTGGAAGTAGTAAATAATGCTTAGAACTACGACCGAGCTAGTAGTGAATCATGATATTGTAGCTCTTCATTGTGATCTTCTTAGTGTTTCCTGAGGAGGAGCTGGTTGCTAGACTTTCGTTCTCTGGCTGACAGTAGTTTTGATCTGAGAAGAAGCATCGAATTACAGCCGAGCTAGTAGCGAATCAAGAAATAATTTTGTCTCGGCCTCTCTTGCTGCCATTATTCTTTCTTATTTTAGGTTTTTATTCTCGAGAGGAGTTAATGATGTAATCTAGAAGTGCTGTATTTCCTTAATTGCGTTGAGATCATTCTCGAAGCTTATGATAATTGGGCTCACTTTAGTATTGTTTGGCAGGCTTTGAGAATTATAGTCTATAGTAGGCTTAGCTTATAACTGAAACTGCCTTTAGGCATTTGTAAATCTTTTTCTTATAATTTTAATAGAAAATTTTGAACCCGCATTCAAAAAAAAAATTCTCGAATTTCCTATTTTCCATTTGTAGTTTTGAATAGGTTCTTTCCTTTATTATCCTCTGGCGGGTAGAATTTAGGAGTTAACCTATGGATGGTAGAATTTGATGTAAACATGTTATGGATGAAGTATGCAAGTGGTTGCAAGTGTTTGCTAGTGGATGCTAATGGACACATATACTTACACTAGGCACTATTATCTCTTAGGGATCGGCCTAACTAGGACACTATAACATATGCATATGGAAGCGTGCGCATTTGTATTTTTATTTTCATGGTTGCTATAAATGGATGTCTATCACATGGTTGTTGCATTTGATTGATGATTGAAGCGCGTATATAGAACTATCATTTACCATTAGTAATTATTGCATTCATTTTGATACATAGGAGGGGCATCGTTCCATAAAAGGAGGTCAACTGAATCAGTGGACTGCCTAATCTTTTGCATTAGTTAGGGACATTGACACTACACTAATTGCATGAGTATCGTAAATTGCATTAGAAAAACTTAAGGACAGTGGATGAATGGTTGATGAATGAGCAGTTGGTTGTAGAAATTGGATGAAAAAATTTAGTTCATTCTTTTATCCTAAGAGATTTCGGGGATGAAATCCCTTAAGGAGGGGAGAATGCAATAACCCAAATTTTAAGCTATAATAATTAATTAACGAATTAATTAAATGATAAAATAACTTTTTGAAATTATCAGAATTGGGATATGGGAGTTGCATCATTGTGTCCTGGTAATTTTCTGGTCAATTTTCATATATAGAACGTCAAAATTTGAGCTAGTATGGAGGAGAAATGAAATAAAAAAGGAAACAAGAAAAAAATAAAGAGCTAGGTGGACCAGGGCGTCGACCTAACCAACCCCTCGGTCGATCGACTAGTCGACCTAGGAGGGGGAAGGGACGATAGCCCTGTCGACCCACCCTATATATGAAGCAAAAATTTTTAATTTTGAGGCGATGTGATTTTTACACGTCTATTTCATTGTTTTGGCTCATCTGATCCCTTCGTGCTTTCATCCGATGGCTCCTATTTAGCCTATGACATGGTTGCATCCTATTCATTTCCCAAATCCAATAGTCTGAGATTCACTCTGCCCCTATAAATAAGATCCTAGGCCTTACACTTTTTCTCATTTTAGATTTTCTCCGCTTGGGTTCACCTTTTCAGGAAGGACCCTAAAAGGAATAATTTTCCAAGGAGAGAATCTTTTAATAAAAATATTTTAATACACTCAAGTGGATCCGGGAAGATCTAATGGGAAGAGCTTAGGACCATAAGTGAGTGATTGTAATTATTTAAATTTGTTTAAGTGATTTAAAATAATAGGTTTTCCCATAATTGTTGTTTTTATTACGATTTTTGGAATAACTTTTTAGTAATTTAATTATAGTTTTGTATTATTTTCAGTCTATTTCTTTTAGCTATTTTTTTTAGATAATTTTAGTTTAATTATGTTAATTATAGCTTTTCCATTTTTTACAGTTTGTTTACAGTGTTTTAATTTATTTACTGTTATTTATGCATTATTTACATCTTTTTCCTACGCTTTGGATTTTCTTATATTTTCAATTTTCTTTTATTTCTCCTTCTTCTTCGCATATGGATTAGAATAGATTAAACACGAATATGGATAAAAATTATAAGAATATTGAAATAACGAAAGATAAGATGTAAATTATAAAGAATGTAATATAAATGGAATTAAGACTGAAATTGAGCATAATTATGATATTGATGTTAGAATTGCACTAATTAAAGATAATTGCCCTAGTTATAACTTAGAACTATAATTAAAAAGAATATAAGATAAAAGAGGCTTATTTTCACACTTAGACCTTGGGTTAAGTAATAAGAATGATTACAACGTAGGTTATAATAAGAAAAAGAACGGAATGAGGCTTATTTTAAGACTTAGGATAAATTAATAAGCAAAGATAGTGAAGATAACAATAAAGGCTTATTTAAATAATTTATCTAACTTAACAAGAAAAGATGAAAGTAGGACCTGTACCAAAAACATTCCCTATTAGACAAAATGGTGGTCTTACATTAGCCTGAAGTGAGATAAGGGCACACTTATGCTAATAATGGTAGTAACTGGTCAAATAGAAGTCCATATCATGGGCGATTTGACAAGGGGTGCAACTAGATATTGTTTGGATGATGGATCAGTATCAATAGCAGTTTCCATATTTTTCTATAGACGCAGTGTTTCACATAATCCTGAAGTGAGACGAGGGGCACACTTATGTGGAGCACATGTAACAAGAAGACCGAATAGTGGAGCAAAAGGTAGAATGAGCATGGTGGCAGTTACGCATTTCACTTCCATTTCGGTGCTTAGTAATTGCTATGAGTTCCAAGTGCTTAAGTATCGTAGGCACCATTGCCTTTTGTCTAGGGAGCTATGTAACGTCTAGTCCATGATAAATACTTTATGCGTCTTTCTAGACACCATTGTACTTTGTACGTCTTTCGTAGATGCCATTACCTTATGTGTAGGGAATTATATAGCGTCTAGTCTATAGTAAGATCTATGGAGTAGCAGGCCGATCAAAGGGTAGAATAAGGACTTCAGCCTAATTATAGGATTAGGAATTCAGCCTAATAAAAGCAGCTAACAAAGACAATTGCAAACAATCAAAGTTAACCAATCATATTTAATAGTTAATTCGTATTTGTTTCCAGCTTATTCCTCCTTCTACTACTTTTGTTTCTATTTGTATACTAGAACTGTTTCAAAGCCTTTTACCTTTACTTTACTTAAAGATTCTAGTAATTACTATCATCCACAAGAATTTTAGTCTGACCAACTCCTTTATCTTCCCTCCTTTTTCCCTCATAGGAAATCAAGGAAGAGGACAGTAGGATGCAGTTGCTTGGAAGTTTCTTTGAAGGAGATTCCACTATGTACTTCCACTTCTTTTATTTCATCTTTTTGTTCTTTACTTGTACTGGCACATGTTGGGGAATAGTTGTACTCTGATTTCTAAGACTATGGTTTTCTTTGATTTCATAAGACATATATGTATGGTATTTTGATACGTGATGCATTTGGTATTTGGTGACTTATTTGGTTTTTAAAAGAAATTAGGAAGTTTTATTCTAAATAAGTTATTATTTACATTATTTCCACTGTTTTTACTTATTTCTGTCTTGTGAATCTTAGTCTCTACTAGTTTTAGTTTATACTTACAACTTACCACGCCTCCTAGTGGGTCTTTTGGGTATACCAAGGGGTGTGGGGTATTACATGGACAAAGGGAAGAAGGTTGTAATTGAAGGTGTGTTAAATCTATCTGATTTATACATTCACACTGTAATGATCCGCCATTTCTAATCGTTTGAATCCGCACATGGCGGACTTGAATTGCTCAAAACAACAGATTACTAACTTATATTTGGCAAAACTCAGCATATACAGTAAATAAGTAAATCACAGAATCATAGACACAGAGTAATATAAGAATAAGCCACGGACTAGACAAATAGTAGTTCATGAAGCTATTATATAAACATCTGAGTTTGAAATAAAATACAACAAAATATCTCAAATACAATGTAGCGTCAATACAAAGGTTAGTGATAAGTCCAAACAAACAATTGGAAAAAACTAAGGATTTGAATAGATAGAGATATAACTTCAAGCAAAACTCCAAGCTCTAAAGGCAAACCTCAAATGTTGTGACACTCAGTCTGACCCGAGTATAAAGAAAAACACAAAACGCTCGAGTCAAGATTAACATTCTTATACTAGTAGATTCAACTCAAGTGAAATGTCAACCGAAGTACAAATAACTTAAAGGATGGTTGGGATTTCCATCCTCTAAGTATCCATGGAACTACCTACTATCGCCTCAACCCCTACTAAATAGGATAGGAAGAGGTTTTACTTAGTAGTATGCACTATTATAATATGTCTATAGTAAAATAAAAATATTAAAATAGCGTTAAGGCGTTACCCATATCCCCTTAACACATTTTATATATTCTCATAGTCTATACAATGTCGTACGCTCCGCCAAACTAGTGGTTTACCCAGAGGACACCACATAGGTACGGTATAAAACAAACTCATAGAAGGCACGATAGAGCATGCGACCTGGCACTCGATGCAATGCTAGGGTAGATATACCATTTGCGGATCCCGACTGACGGTGATGCATAGCAGCTACTACCGCCCACCTAGTGACACACTCCTAAATCAAAGATGCACTCAATCAAACCACAAAAGCAATAGAATGGTATCGAAGAAATGTGTCTGATAGGAGAAATGACCTCATTTGGCCCGGCATGACCCCTGTTTTAGCTAAATGAAGCTGACTCATGGGAGTTAGGGCTACGTAAATACCATATAGAATCATTGTCAAACCATCCTACTTCGTTTCGGAATCTTCACCACGTACACAGTTGTTAAAGTGGTTTTCGGTATTAGTAGAGAGTATGCCACTATCCCATCCCGGTCTCTTTAACAACCAATGCATATGTCCCACCATGGTCATTTCATTTCAAATAGTTCATACTTCATATCAAAATATCATGTTCATTCCAAAACCATATAAATTCAATATCATTATTCACTTTAAAATAATATTCAGTTCTAAAGTCGTAACATTTTAAAATTAATAGCACTTTCGACTCCATAACACTTTTGAAATCATAACGCTTTTGAAATCACAACACTTTTGAAATCATAACACTTTTAATTTTAAAGGGTTAAGGTTTTATTCAAATTCTAAATAAACTATTTCAATCTTTATCAATTTCAAATCCAGTTTTGAACTATCTCTTCAATTCTAATAAGATTCAAAGTTTAAATATTCAAACATTTCAATATAAGTTTAATTATATTTTAACATTTAACTTTACTATTATTTAGTTTTTAAATATTCACTTAAACCATTTTAATTAACAATTACATAAAATCTCAATTTATAAATTTAAATCAATATTAGGTATTCAGTCTCAGTTTTATTTAAGTTGAGAATATTCATTTAATCACTTTTCATCAAATCAAGTTATAAATCATACCTTTTAAATCTCAAAATTAATAAGTTCAAACAAATTCTTATTTAAATTCAATTATTATCCAATTTAAATTTCAAGTAAATTTTTCTTTATTTTCCAACCTCTATTTATTTAAAGTCGTTACAAAACTCTATTTAAAACATTAATATAATAAATATTTAAACATATTATATATATATACTAATTAAATTAAATTTTATTTAAATAATTTATATTATTAAATCTTATTAATAAATCTATTTTAAATATTATCTTATATTTTAATATAATAAATTTTTTATAAGTGAAATTTTTTAAAAGTTATATTTTTAAACTAACTTGTAAATTTAAAATTTCTAAACATATAGTTTAAAAATCTAATTTTATAAATTAAAATATCTTTTTATTATATTTAAAAATCAATATAAAAAATCCATATATTTTCTTCCAAAACTATAAAAATCATTTTTCAAAATAGACCAACGGTGTCCGTATATAATTTTTTATCATATGGTCAAGTGATACGGATATTTATCACTTCAATCCGCAATTTAATATTTTATGGGCATATATCATTTCAACCCGCGATCCCAAAATTTCAAAATTGAAAATTGCTTGGGTTTATCATTTCAACCCATAAGATTTTCCCCTAATCTTTAATATCTTTCGGGCATGTACCATTTTAACCTGTAGGAAATTCTAAATTAACAGGGAAATTGTAGCGTGGGAACAATTATGATAAAAATATAACATATCAACAATAAGAATATATCGTCAGTAACAAACTTAAATATAATAGATACTACAGGTTATGTTGTCATACATTACAGGTAAATAATAATAGATAATTGCATATCATAATTACCAATTAAATAAGCAACTGTTCAAATTTAACAGCAAATTTCAATTGTCATTTCAATGTGAATTAAATTTATTAAATATAAGAATGTTAATCATGAGTAATCGCTCACCTTTCGAGGCTAGAGAGATTAGACATGCGACAAGCTACAAGTCAAAATAATAAATTCCAAAGCTCAATACGATAAACACGAATTCGACGAACGAAGAAAAGTTGGGATGAAATTAGAAAATCGACGATAACAATATATATATATATATATATATATATATATATATATATAAATCTAATATTTACTCATAAAAAAAATTTCTTATATATATTTCCTTAAAAATCAATATTCAATTTGAAACATAAATCAAAATAAATTCTTTATGTATATATATATATATTATAAAATCAATATTTAATTCAAAACCGATATATAAAATAAAATCTATATTATCATATATTACAAAATTATCACTTAACTTGAAACACATATTTAAAATAACATATCTTTATATTATAGTTTACTCTAAAATCACAACGTATATTGGAAAATATATTGATTTGTAGACTATATACCTTTGAAAGTAAATACATGCATGCTCCTCAAAATATATGTGAACCATGTATATACAGGCTACTATATATATATGTGCATGCTACTTTTAACGACTCGTAATTTTCGATAACTTAAATTATTTAATTTAATAAGATTTGGTAAATTAATATTGACAGAAATAAAAATTTGTAATTTAATAATAAAATAATAACAAAAATGTAACGTAACAATGTTAATTAAAGTTAATCAGTAACAATTTGAATGAAATTCCAATTAATTCTTCTTTAGATGTTATACTTGGTTATAAGTTGAATATAACAAAACAAATGTAAATACTGAACTAAATTGGAGAAATAGTACATAGTTAATGGTAATAGAATAAAATCAGTGTTATGTAAGCAATGGTAACATTTGTTTGTAAATAATAAACTTATAATGTGATTAAAAGTTAATGGTAACAATTATTAGGAGTTACCTATTTATTAAGTCCATAAGATTTAATTGGAAAATATTGAAATTAAATGTAAATAAATGTAACATTAATGTGAGTTAAGGCAATAACTGTAAATTTTGAATGTAACAAAACGAATAGAAACGTCAATTATGTTCATAATGTAATCATTGATTTAATAAAATAGTGAAATCAAGATAAAGAAATCAAATTGGGATTTTAAATTTTATATAATGTGTGAAATTGACAAAATTCAATATAATTGAAATATAGAAGTTAATACAAATACAAGATGGAGATCAAAGGATATTAATGTAATGAAATATAAAACAAAGTTAACTATATTTGTAGAATAATAATTGTGTGACGCCCCACCTCTATACCTACGCTAGCCAAGGACACTACAGGGTAATGCCGTCAACTAACACGGAGAATAAGGCTGGTTAGGAGCGACCATCTATAGCCTTGCTCTAACTATCTATTGAATACATCGACAATAATCACACCAAACAGATCGACATATCAAACGAATACTTAAAACAAAACCATAGGTGGTTGAAGGATCTACCAGAACAGAATATAACAACTCAAATGTAATATACATCACAGAACAGTCGACCATCATTTACACATATACGGATACACACCAGAGTATACAAAATAATACACGTCAAGTGGTATAGCAAACCACAATATACAGACGAATCAAAAGAATACACATCAGAGTTACAACAAAAAGGACTACACAAAAAGCTTTAACAAAATGGAACAAGCTGAATAGTCCATGCGGAAACAAAATAGGCTAAGTCCAAAAGCACCTAACCTGAAACATCTCGGTCTGACCCGAGTATAAAATACACGGGTCAGTCTAGCCAAACAAATCAGTTAGATAAACTAAACAACAATAAATCTACAAGGTTACAAGGTATAACAAACATCTCTAAAGGAGATAAAACAATCATCTAACAAAAGATGAATCATATCATAACAAAAAAAGTCTCATATCATAGGCAACATAGAGAAACAAAGGATACAATTATCCTAAATCAAGCCAAAAAGGCAAATAACAAATGCCAATAAGGTATACAAGTTCCACAAGGTAATCGCTACATATCATGCGGCTCAAAAAGACCAACACCGAAGGGCGATACCAATGGAATATACATATGAATGAAACATCAGAAAATTTGCTCGAGCTCAGTACTGTACAAACAAGGATCCATGAGCCCAAAGACTCCAAACCCAATATCACCCATGCGGCTCATAACGACCAATATCGGAACCGATACTAAAGGGCAACCCAATATCACCCATGCGGCTCATAACGACCAACATCGGAAGCGATACTAAAGGGCAACAAACCCGAAGGCACAAACCCGAAGGCACAAACCCGAAGGCAACATACCCGAAGGCAACATACCCGAAGGCAATAAACCGTAGTGGTGAAGGTCGGAGACCCAGTACTGGACACCACTAACTGGCGGAATGTGTCATAACTCTCAAAAAGAAATCCGAAAAGTGGTAACGCGAGTCCCATAACCACTCGTTCGCACTAAACGGTTTACTATCCGTTAGTTAATTTCACACTCAAAGCAGTACAAAGTTCATCTCATATCATCAGTAAACCAAACCCGAAGGTTAAAACGATCAATTGAATAGGTCAGGAATTAATCAGAAGGATAAATGCACAGATTCATGGTCCGTGTTTTGCCCAACCATTTAATCACCCTTCCACTTCGCTCGAAGTGCGAAATTGTGCGTGTGTTTTAAATAGAATTTATTAATCGGAGAAGGAAACTTTTAATACGATTTAAAGGGATTAATTCTAAAAAACCCATGAATGAAGTCAAAAATAAGTTATCAAAGCCAAAGATGCAATGACAACCCTTAAAAACCAACTTAAATCGATAAAATTTGGAAAACCAATCAAAATGTGCAAAAATTGGCAAAACAGCAAAATAGGAGCAGGTCGGTCGACCGGACTACAGGGCTCGGTCGGCTGGCCAGATGCAGAAAATAAAAAAAAGCTCGGGATAGCAGGTTGGTCGACCGGCTACAGGGCTCGGTCGGCCGAACTGCAAATTTCTGCAGTTCCTGCCTTTTCTAATCGAATTGCCAACTCTTCCAAAATGCAATCAGTCGAGCAATGGACCTAAGGAGCCTTAGCCAACAGATACCCCAGCTCCATTAGCTCTCCGATTCGCCACCAAAAACATGCTCAAACATCAAAGTTAGGATCTTTAAAGAATTGAACCCAAACACTAAAAATTTGGATATTAACTAATTCAACCCAAACCAAAAGCAAGAGCATATGAACAAGTGATAGGAATTCATACTCAACAAAGATATATGTAAACATAGATGTGAGATAAAAATCTCACCTTTTTATCTCAAAACAAAGAAGAAGATGCTCAAACACAAGAAGGAGACTAACTACTCTTCACTTCAACTCAACAAGCTTCAATCTAAGAATAAAACAAGTATTTTCCTAAGTTAGGTTTAGGAAACTTTCTGAAATTGAAGAGGAGAAGAGTTGGAGAAGATGAAGAGGAGCTTACCAATAGCTTCACTTTGATTTTGGAGCAAGAAATCAAGTTGCAAGAGGAAACTAGGGTTTGCAATTTCTATTTCCTCTTCCCTTCCACCATTTTCAGTTTTTCTTAAGTTTAAGAAATGAAATGAGGCTGAATGGAGAGGAGAGGGACTGAGTTAGGTTAATAAACTAACAAATTGGCTGAACTCAACCCAAACCCAACTAGTAAAAGTAGCAAAATTCGACTTACTCCAAACATATCAAAGCTTATACTCAAAAAGGTCGCAAACGCCATTTTGGACTCAATGGAAATGGTTTCGAGTCCTAATTCGGCCGTTTGCAGAAAGTAACATTTCGGACCAAAAATTCGACTAACGACACTATATTTAAATAAAACATTTAAATATAAAATCGTTAAATATGCGGGTTGTTACAGATCTCCCCTTCTTACAAAATTGCGTCCCTGCAATTCCTAGAGACAATATTTGTAACAACTACATACATACAACATTCAAAAGAAAAGGAATTAAGCTTGAGACGAAAAGATATTCTCACCGTTGCCAAGCGAAGATAGAAAACCCGGATAAGATCGCTCGATATACTCTCTGGTTTCCCAAGTACAGTCATTGGGACTAGCGGACCATTAAACTTTAACGAGCGGCATGTCCTTGTTCCGAAGGTATCGCACCTCCATGTCAAGTACGCGAATAGGTTGCTGTACAATAGATAAGTCCGGTGAGACCTCAAGCTCTAGCAAATCAGGAGAAGCGATAACAGAATCCGACTCCCGAAGACACTTCCGAAGTTGAGAGACGTGAAACACGTCATGAATGCCAGATAAATGAGCTGGAAGTGAAACTCTATAAGCCACAGGGCCAATACGCTCAATAATAGAAAATGGTCCTATATAGCGAGGAGCCAACTTCCCAGTCGTACTGAAACGCATAACCCCTTTCAAAGGAGAAACAAGAATAAAAACAAGATCACCAATCGAGAACTCGAGAGGCTTCCTACGGCTATCCGCGTAGGATTTCTGGCGACTCTGTGCCTCTTTCATTCTCAACCGGATAAGATCAATCTTCTTGGAAGAATCACGAACAAAATCTGGACCAAGAATAAGCTTCTCCCCAGATTCCAACCAACAAGAAGGTGATCGACAGGGCCTTCCGTATAGAACTTCGAAAGGAGCCATACCGATACTAGACTGAAAACAATTGTTGTAGGAGAACTCTACTAGAGGTAGGTGATCCTCCCAACTACCACCGAAATCAAAAATACAAATACGGAGAAGATCTTCCAAGATACGATTCACCCGTTTAGTCTGTCCGTCAGACCGCGGATGATAAGCTGTGCTAAAATTAAGCTTTCTTCCCAAAGCTTGCTGAAGACTCTTCCAAAAATGACTCGTGAATAAAGGATCACGATCACTCACAATAGAACTAGGAACACCTGAAGTCTTACGATTTCCTTGACATACAACTTAGCCAAATGCGAAGCAGTCCTATTAGACCTAATAGTGACAAAATGAACAGACTTGGTGAGGCGATCAACAATAACCCAAATACTAGAATGGCCCGATCTCGAACGAGGTAGGCCGTCAATGGAATCCATAGAAATCTGATCCCATTTCCACAATGGATCTCTAGAGGCTGAAGAAAACCCAAAGGACGCTGATGTTCGGCCTTAACACGCTGACAAGTTACGCAATTACTTACATAACCCGCCACATTGCGCTTCATGCCTTCCCAATAATAAAGACGATGCATATCGGCATACATCTTGCTACTACCAGGATGAATGGTATACTTAGAACGGTGACAATCATCAAGAATGTCATGCCTAAGTGCAAAATCAAATGGCACAAAAAGAAGGTTCTTCTTGCGAAGACACCCATGAGAATCAATGCTGAAATCCCGCAATGCCTCATCACAAGATCCAGACTCACAAAGCTGAATAAGATGTAACAAATCAGGATCACGCCGCTAAGCATCGGCAATACGATCCAACAAAATAGGTCGAGCTCCCAAACTAGATAATAGAATAGGAGAATCAAAAGAGGAACCTCGATCACGAATTTCACAAAAAGATAGAGTCTCAAGAATATCCCATTCGACAAGCATCATAGAAACAACAGCCGAATGTTTGAGACTAAGCGCATCAACAACACGATTACCCTTCCCAGGGGTATACTGGATATCAAAGTCATAAGAAGCAAGAAACTCGAGCCAACGCTGTTGTCTCATATTGAGTTCCTTCTGAGTGAACAAATACTTCAAGGATTTATGACCGGTATAGAGAATGAAGCGCTCCCCTAATAAATAGTGTCGCCAAATCTTCAAGGCAAAGACAATGACGGCTAACTCAAGATCATGAGTGGCATAGCGAACTTCATTCGAAGGCAGTTGCCTAGAAGCATAAGCAACTACCCGATCCTTCTGCATAAGAACAACACCAAGACCACTACCACAAGCATCGGTGTAGACAAGAAGATCATGATTCCCCTCGGGAACCACCAAAATAGGAGCATTAGTGAGAAGTTCCTTCAATGTCTGGAAGGAAGCTTCACACTTGTCGGACCAAATAAAACGAATGCCTTTCGGAGTAAGGCTGGTGAGAGGAAGCACAACACGGGAAAAATCCTTAATGAACCGACGGTAATAACCCGCCAATCCAAGGAAACTACGAATCTCATGCACATTCTCAGGCCTCTTCCAATTCTGGATGGCTTCGATCTTTGAGGGATCGACAGAGATGCCATCGGAAGATACAACATGGCCTGAGAACTTAACCTTATTCTCCCAAAAATGGCATTTGGAGAATTTGGCTCTAAGCTGATGATAATGGAGAGTACTCAAGACAATTCTCAAGTGATTAGCATGCTCAGCATCAGACTTAGAATAAAAAAGGATATCATCAATGAAGACAAGGACGAACTTATCAAGATATTCCCGGAATACCCGATTCATGAGATCGACAAAGAAAGCAGGACCGTTCGTCAACCCGAACGGCATAACGAGCCACTCAAAAGAACCATAATGAGTGCGGAAAGCGGTAAGAGGTATGCTATCCTCCGTGACTCGTATTTGATGAAAACCTGTGGCAAAGTTAAGCTGAGAAAAGACCTTAGCACCACTCAATATATCGAACATATCATCGATCCTAGGCAATGGATACCTATTCTTGATGGTCAATTCGTTAAGCTTGCGATAGTCAATGCAAAGCCTAAGAGTTCCATCGGACTTCTTCACGAAGACGACCTTGGATCCCTATGGAGAAAAACTGGACTGAATCAACTGCTTGGACTCAAGCTCTAAAAGCTGCTTCTTGAGTTCCTCATCTTCCTTTGTAGACATCCTCGTGGGAGGACGACTAACTGGCTGCGTGCCTGGAATGAGATCAATGCGGAACTCAATTGCCCGTTTGGGTGGTAAACCCAAAACAGGTTCAAAAACATTAGAAAATTCGCTAGCAACAGGAGTACGAGTTATATCATCATCATCTCGCGAATTAAGAGAATGTAAAGCCATTTCAGAATTATCCACATCCCAAAGAACAAGAGATAACTGAGTAGGCGAATCTGGATGTCGAAGATACAAAATTCCCTTTGAACAAATAATCCTGGCATCATATCTCACTAGCAAGCCCATTCCCAAAATTATATCAAATCCCAGACAAGAAATAACATGCAGATTCACACAAAAAGAAAAGCCACATAAAACAATCTCAATATCATCACAAAGCATACTAAGGGTCGCGGATTCCCCAATACGATTCGCAATCCTTAAAGAAGTAACCAAACAAGAAACATCCAAGGATAAATCATCAACGAGCTTCTTCGATACGAAGGAATGTGAAGCACCCGTATCGAAAAGAACTCGTATACTATGATCATGAAGTAGAAAAGACCCTTCCAAAATAGATGAAGATATACCTTTGGGCTGAGAGGGACCTTCAGAAGCCTTAGCAGCATAAAGCCTGCTAGACTTGGCACCAGCCGGAACAGTAGGGCAAGCTGAAACATGATGACCTTCCTTCTTGCATTAGCGACAGAAGAGAGGCTTAGGACAAGCTCGAATAATATGATCAGGAGAACCACAATTGAAACACTTTCGAATGAAAGGTGTTCCAACAGACTGAGATTGAGAGCTAGAACCACCAGTCTTCTTCTTCTTAGAAGGAAAAGGCCTGGACTTCTGAAATGGAAACGGGCTCTTGTTGTTGGAAACCTAAGCACCAACATCACTATCGCACTCCTTCTCAACGGTCTCGAGATGAAGTGCCGAATCAACTAACTCCTCAAAAGAAAGCTTAAGCTGGAGCAACAAAGATTTCTTAAGATACTTCTTAAGACCAGAGACAAACTTCAAATTCTTCTTATAAGAAGTGCTAATGAATTCAAGACCATACTTAGATAAAGCCTCGAATGATGCAACATACTCAGAAATAGAAGATTTCCCTTGCTTCAACTCAAGAAAGCGACGGGTCAATAAAACTTTTTCAGATTCAGGAACGAACTTGAGTTCAAATCGCTCCCGAAACTGAGTCCAAGAAAGAGTAGTCTCATCAATCTCGGCTACAAGAAGCTCACACCAATCAAGAGCACGCTCTTGTAATAAGCTAGAAGTTACAAGAACTCTATCATGGTCAGAAAGATCCAAACGAGAGAAGAACGCTCGCACGTGCGAAACCAAGCTTGGACTTCAAGAACGGACTCGGAGCCTTTAAACAGCTTTCCCCAAAGATGAGAAAAATCACTGCACAGACGTGCAAAGGCAGACTTGCGAGGTGGGGACACTCGAGGAGGAACCGGAGGCTGAGTGCTCCTAAACAACTCCAAAAACTGATCGGCAGACATATAAATGCCATCCAGATGTGAGCCACCGAATTGCCCAACATCCGAACGTCGTCCCCTGCCTCTTCCAGCCATACACTGAAAGTAAGATAAGAACAAGATTATTCACAAGGTAGATAACTCATTACGGAATACTACGGAATAATATGCATTCCTAGACGTATTCCCCAAATTCTATCTAACCTTTGATGGAAAAAGGGATAGAGAGACACGATGATTCAAAGACTGGTATCACTTATATACTATGATGTACCAGAATATGTGCATCTATTCTGTGTTTATCATATTTTGTTCTGAACCTTGCTCTGATACCACGCTGTGATGTCCCACCTCTATACCCACGCTAGCCAAGGACACTACAGGGTAATGCCATCAACTAACACGGAGAATAAGGCTGGTTAGGAGCGACCATCTATAGCCTTGCTCTAACTATCTATTGAATACATCGACAATAATCGCACCCAACAGATCGACATATCCAATGAATACTCAAAACAAAACCATAGGTGGTTGAAGGATCTATCAGAACAGAATATAACAACTCAAATGTAATATACATCACAAAACAGTCGACCATCATATACACATATACAGATACACACCAGAGTATACAAACTAATACACGTCAAGTGGTATAGCAAACCACAATATACAGACGAATCAAAAGAATACACATCAGAGTTACAACAAAAAAGACTACACAAAAAGCTTTAACAAAATGCAACAAGCTGAATAGTCCATGCGGAAGCAAAATAGGCTAAGTCCAAAAGCACCTAACCTGAAACATCTCGGTCTGACCCGAGTATAAAATACACGGGTCAGTCTAGCCAAACAAACCAGTTAGATAAACTGAACAACAATAAACCTGCAAGGTTACAAGGTATAACAAACATCTCTAAAGTAGATAACACATTCACCTAACAAAAGATGAATCATATCATAACAAAATAAGCCACATATCATAGGCAACATAGAGAAACAAAGGATACAATTATCCCAAATCAAGCCAAAAAGGCAAATAACAAATGCCAATAAGGTATACGAGTTCCACAAGGTAATCGCTACATATTATGCGGCTCAAAAAGACCAACACCGAAGGGCGATACCAAGGGAATATACATATGAATGAAACATCAGAAAATTTTCTCGAGCTCAGTACTGTATAAACAAGGATCCATGAGCCCAAAGACTTCAAAATCAATATCACCCATGCGGCTCATAACGACCAACATCGGAAGCGATACTAAAGGGCAACCCAATATCACCCATGCGGCTCATAACGACCAACATCGGAAGCGATACTAAAGGGCAACAAACCCGAAGGCACAAACCCGAAGGCACAAACCCGAAGGCAACATACCCGAAGGCAACATAACCGAAGGCAACAAACTGTAGTGGTGAAGGTCGGAGACCCAGTACTGGACACCACTAACTGGCGGAATGTGTCATAACTCTCCGAAAGGAATCCGAAAAGTGGTAACGCGAGTCCCATAACCACTCGTTCGCACTAAACGGTTTACTATCCGTTAGTTAATTTCACACTCAAAGCAGTACAAAGTTCACCTCATATCATCGGTAAACCAAACCCGAAGGTTAAAACGATCAATTGAATAGGTCGGGAATTAATCGGAAGGATAAACGCACAGATTCATGGTCCATGTGTTGCCCAACCATTCAATCACCCTTCCACTTCGCTCGAAGTGCGAAATTGTGCGTGTGTTTTAATAGAATTTATTAGTCGGAGAAGGAAACTTTTAATACGATTTAGAGGGATTAATTCTAAAAAACCCGTGAATGAAGTCAAAAATAAGTTATCAAAGCCAAAGATGCAATGACAACCCTTAAAAACCAACTTAAATCGATAAAATTTGGAAAACCAATCAAAATGAGTAAAAATAGGCAAAACAGCAAAATAGGAGCAGGTCGGTCGACCGGACTACAGGGCTCGGTCGGCTGGCCAGATGCAGAAAATAAAAAAAACTCGGGATAGCAGGTCGGTCGACCGGCTATAGGGCTCGGTCGACCGAACTGCAAATTTCTGCAGTTCCTGCCTTTTCTCATCGAATTGCCAACTCTTGCAAAACGCAATCGGTCGAGCAATGGACCTAAGGAGCCTTAGCCAATAGATACCCCAGCTCCATTAGCTCTCCGATTCGCCACCAAAAACATGCTCAAACATCAAAGTTAGGATCTTTAAAGAATTGAACCCAAACACTAAAAATTTGGATATTAACCAATTCAACCCAAACCAAAAGCAAGTGCATATGAACAAGTGCTAGGATTCATACTCAACAAAGATATATGTAAACATAGATGTGAGATAAAAATCTCACCTTTTTATCTCAAAACAAAGAAGAAGATGCTCAAACACAAGAAGGAGACTAACTACTCTTCACTTCAACTCAACAAGCTTCAATATAAGAATAAAACAAGAATTTTCCTAAGTTAGGTTTAGGAAACTTTCTGAAATTGAAGAGGAGAAGAGTTGGAGAAGATGAAGAGGATCTTACCAATAGCTTCACTTTGATTTTGGAGCAAGAAATCAAGTTGCAAGAGGAAACTAGGGTTTGCAATTTCTATTTCCTCTTCCCTTCCACCATTTTCAGTTTTTATTAAGTTTAAGAAATGAAATGAGGGTGAATGGAGAGGAGAGGGACTGACTTAGGTTAATAAACTAACAAATTGGCTGAACCCAACCCAAACCCAACTAGTAAAAGTAGCAAAATTCAACTTACTCCAAACATATCAAAGCTTATACTCAAAAAGTTCGCAAACGCCATTTTGGACTCAATGGAAATGGTTTTGAGTCCTAATTCGGCCGTTTGCAGAAAGTAACATTTTGGACCAAAAATCCGATTAACGACACTATATTTAAATAAAACATTTAAATATAAAATCGTTAAATATGCGGGTTGTTACAAATTGATGTAGTATAAAGATTGAAATCAAATAAAATCAATTCATTGGGATTAAATTATAATTAATTGGATTAATTGCAGTTGAAATTGAACGCTGTAATTATTGAAATAGTTAACACTAAATTGATATGTAGATTTGCTTTGAGTTATTATAAATATCTAAGAATCAAAAATGATGGATTTTGTTAGTTTATAAATATTGAGTTCAAAAGTGAGTTAATTTATTTATTTAATTAACGTGAAAATAGCCATTTTGGCAACTGTCTTCGATTCTGATGAAACCACGGATTCGTAACGGTAAATTATTGTAGGATTTCAAGTTTCATAGCGACCGGACTTGTCATTTGATCATATGAGGTCGAAATGCCTATAAATCAATTTAACTGAATCAATTTGAAATAAGTTGATTCTAACATAACTTTTTCACACGACAGAATTTGAACTTGAAACCTGTTCCATTGAGGTTGAAGGTGTCGAAAACATCCATTTTGATATATGGGTTGATCCATTTTCGTTCCTGATACAGAATGGGTTTTTGGGATCGTTTATAGTTCCAATCCAAATCGGTCTGGTCCATTCATTCTATTTTTCAGCTTTGCATATAAATAGTCCATTATAAACCCTAGCTACATCTTATTTTAATTTTTCTGTATGTGCAAATTCTCTCTTAGGTTCTTCTTCTCAATGGCAGAGAAACCAAACAAACTCCAATTTCAGTTGCAAATCAAAATCAAATCAAAAATTCCAACTCCTCCAACCTAAGCAAATTATATATCGCTTTGAAGCTCTCAATGAGAACAAGTCAAATCCATAGTATATTTTTCGATTTGGTCATAGATTAACTAGAAACGGGTGATCAATTTCAGCCAGTCGTATGCGGCCATTGGGAACCGACGCTGGATCTTTAGTCCGACATCGATCAGGAAGTGTGGACGCGTAGAGATTGTCGAGTTGGGTACATCGGCATGTTCGTATGTCTTACTGATAGCTAGATCGCTGGAAAACGCGAATTGTTTGACCGCATGTGGCTCACGGCAGCGTTGAGTGGCATCATGGTGGAGGATTTCGCCTTGGTAGGGCAAACGCGAACGAGAGAGAGGATTCGAATGGCATGTTCTGATTGTGGGTCAGTTGGACGTGGGCGGTGCGACGATGGGAGCAAGGTGGCGGTTGGAAGCTTTATTCGTGTTCGCGTAGGTTAGGGTTGGGATGAGGAGGTATGTGGTAGGTGACGTGCAAATTTTTTTTAAAATTTAAATTGGAAATCCATATCTTCTAACTATAATAACTTTTACATACGAGATCCAATTCACGCTCAATTTCTCGCAATGGAATCGTATCAAAATTTCGGACATTTTATCGTTAGTTTGGACGAATTATGAGATTATAGAAATTTAGGCCTTTATTTTAATTTCAAATTGATTTGAAATTCAAAGGTTAGTGATTTGACCCACTCACAACTTCTAAAATTTCTTATGTTAGTTAAATTAAATTTGTGATCTGATTTACGATTTATTCATTGTTGTTTGGTAGCTTAAAATTGTCATTCCAGTTAATTTGAATTTGTGACGACCGCCCATGACTCCCGCACCAAATCAAGGAAACAATGCGCTAAAAGGTGTGCCAGGCAGCCATGGACGATAGTCAGGGTAAAACAAAACAGAAGAATCTCTATCGCATAACTCACAGCGCATGGATAAAATACAATAGAGAAATATAATATAGTGAAGCTCCATAGAACAGAACATCATCATATAAGCATCACAGTAGTTTCATACAATCATCTACTCAAATCCATACATGAAAGCCTCACTACAAATCACTCAACCAAATACAGCAGCGGATACCCAGTACATATAGTAAGAAAACTAATATGCAAAGCCTCCTGCTCGTCTTCGTCATCTTCATCGTAGAACTCCTAGCACAGCACCTGTCACCTGCTACCTAGTCTGCCCATCCCAAACATGGATGAACAGCCCAAGGTAATAAGAGGAGACATAAAACCTTGAGTCAGACAAAGTCTTAGTGAGCAGTAAATTAACTATCAAACATACCAAAAGAGCATAAAGGATAAAAGGAATAGGAACCAAACCATCCCACTCCACCTCTTTCTACAGTGATAGCCCCAGACATACACTAAGGAGAAGCAAGCATAACAACATAGACAATTAAGGTAAAGCGAATACCACTCGAGTCAAGGACGATGTTTTCCAAATACAAACCCCCAAGGCCTAAACCAAGATCAGATAAGCACCCAGAAAACACCGCTCTTGAAGCCGAATGATAATACAACCAAACATCCATGACTCTGGCTATCACTGTTATCCTTGCCTCGATTTCACCGTTAGTTGAATGACCATCTGTCAAGGGCTAATGGTAACCCCGGTTCTAACCATAACTCCGCACACTGCCTTGTGCCTAGGACTTATCTACTTTGCCCAGAGTACTCAACTACCTACCTGTAGTCTTTTGGGTGTCCCGACTACCTACCTGTAGTCGTTATGGGCGCCCCATGTACTCTTGCTTTTGAGCATGCTAGAACCTTCAACAACGACGAGATCCAAGCCTCCTAGCCATCCTTCTTGACGACTATCCTCATACAAGCTCAAGCTACCTCTTGAACAATCCATTATCAACCAACTTGAACTACTCTTCAAGTTATCAACATGCTTGGAATGATCCCTGCTTGGATTAAGCCAAGACTCACATCATACTTCGCTTCATCGCATCAAAGCAAAGTCTCAACTCAACAACATGGTTTGCCTCATCAAATCATGGCAAAGTCCCATCTCAACATCATCCAATCTATACATATGAGCTTCAACATCCGCTACATATGCCTTAAGCAGCTTTCACCATTCAAGAGCCTTCTTCCATAGCTTTTGAATCCTCTTTCATCATCTTGTTCCAAATCAACTACTAGCTAACTTGGAAACAATCAAATCAATCATACATTCAAATAATCAATCATTCAAACAAGATCTATTAAGCAATTTAAGCAATATCAACTATAATGGGAATTTCGTAAATAAACGAGCAAAAGTCCAACATATGTGAAATCATGGTTTTTAGCATAGATCTATCAATTATAAAACATGGGTTTTGTCTCTAATGCTTGTTAAACTAACTTGCATAAGTAAACATCTTCAAAAACCATGGATCTAGACTTCGATCTAAGAAAAATGCATGAAATCTCTAACTTTAACACCCAAACATGCCACCAATCCAATATACTCCTTTGGATCCGCGTGAGAGATAACTACCACTCACCAAATCACCCAAACACTACAAAAACTACACACTTCAGATCTGGACAGCGAAGATCAAGGTTTGATCCGGCAATATCTCGCTCCAATCGATGAATTCTAGCTCGAACGGATGAAGATCTTCAACTTTGGCACTTGGATCTTCGATCTCGATCTTCGATCTTGGATGGATGTTAGAATTAGATTGGAATGGAGAAAAGAAGATGAAGAAATGTTGTAGTCGAGTTCCCAAAATGGCAGCACTTCGTCGCTTCAAAAACCGGTGCCAAAAAGTGAGCCAAACCCCTCTATTTATAGGCTGAAAACTCCTTAGGTCGTAACTCGTAGGCTCAGTTTTAGGTCGTCGCCGACCTAAGAAATCTCCGACCTAACATAGGTCGCTGCCGACCCATGCCATCCTGCGACCTAGTACGCGCATGTCCAACCCAATGCACGACTCAACTACCCCGACCTACGACCTAAAACACAAGCGCATGCAAGACCCAACGGCTCACGACTCATCACAACAGTGCAGCCTAACGACCTAACAATCTAACGACTTATAACATTAACGACCTACGACTCATCACTAAGTCGCTACCAACTTAGTATGTTCAGTCCTAACTCACACGACCTAAAAACCCTGCCGACCTATCTTCCCTAGCGACCTAATTTAGGTCGCTGCCGAGTTAACTTCCCGCCGACCTAACAGAACACAGGGTCATACGACCTAACTCCTAGCCGACTCAACGACCTAAGCCCCTAACGACTCAACCTCCTAACGAGATAACACCCTGCCGACCCAAGCCCCTACCAACTCAAGACCCCACGACCTAAGCCTTAACCCCTTAAGTCGCTAACCCATGAGTCGGTCACTTCTTAGGTCGGTCCAACACTAAGTCGTCTAACCTTTAGGTCGCTGCTTCTATAAGTCGGTCACGACTTATCCCATGACTCGGTCACACTCTAAGTCGTCTACTCCTGAGTCGCTGGCTTCCCTAACTCGCCCACACGACCTAAGACACTAAGTCGGCAACTCTATGACTCGGTCACGAGTTAACTCCATAACTCGTTCCAACCTATGAGTCGGTCACGACTCAACCCTTCAACACACGTGTTACTCTCCATACGACTCAGGCTAGAGACAACATAAACAACACTAACGACCGGTAAATTCCACGATTTATCGACACGTAAAATACGGGTCGTTACATTCTCTCCCCCTTAGGAATTTCGCCCCCGAAATTCCAAGCAAACAACAGCAATCAAAGATAATCCGCATGCCTACCATCCATAGCAATCAACAAACCATGCATCCAATTCTAGCCTAGCATGCAGAATTCTAAGATAGAAATCAAGATGCAAATTCATGAGATGTCACGACACCTTAGGGTCATACCTCGAAGAGTTCTGGATGAGCTGCCTTCATCCTCTCTTCCTCCTCCCATGTACAGTCGTTGACATCTTCACTCCATTGTATCTTGAGCAACGTAATCGTCTTCCTCCTAAGCTGTTTCGTATCGGTTTCAACAATACGAAGCGGCTTACGAGGTCTCGTAACCACTGGATCAACCTCTAAGTCTTCACAGCTATCAGCAGAAACCACAGTAGTTGGGTCATGCACATACTTCCGTAGATAAGATACATGAAAAACACTGTGCACACCCGCCATCTTTTCCGGTAACTCCAATCTATAAGCGAGCTTTCCAATACGCTCGATAATCGGGAATGGTCCAACAAATCTCGGAGTTAACTTTCCTTTCTTCCCGAATCTAATGACACTCTTCAGAGGAGAAATCTTCACAAAAACCATATCACCTACGTCGAATTCCAAATCCTTACGACGATTATCGGCATAACTTTTCTGACGATCTTGGGCTGCCTTCATTCGTTGCCGAATGATCTCTATACAATCTGAAGTCTGTCGAATCATCTCTGGCCCAAGTATCAGCTTTTCTCCAGTTTCCAACCAACATGTCGGAGAGTTACACGGTCTTCCATATAATGCCTCATATGGTGCCATACCGATACTCGACTGATAACTGTTATTATAAGCAAACTCCACCAAATGAAGGTGATCTTCCCATGATCCTCCGAAGTCCAAAACACATGCTCTAAGAAGATCTTCCAAAACTCGGTTGACTCTCTCAGTCTGACCATCTGTTTGAGGGTGATAAGCTGTACTCAAACACAACTCAGTTCCCAAAACTTCCTGGAAGCTCTTCCAAAATCTACTAGTGAACAATGGATCTCGATCGCTCACTATACTCTTCGGAACACCATGGAAACGAACTATCCACTTCACATATAATTCAGCCAACTTCGATGCAGTCCTAGTCGATCGAACAGGAATGAACCTTGCACTCTTGGTCAAACGATCTACTATGACCCAAATCCCTTCATTCCCTGCTCTTGTCCTAGGTAGACCATCGATAAAGTCCATCGACACTTGCTCCCACTTCCATGTAGGAACCTCCAATGGCTGAAGCAATCCACTGGGCTTCTTCTGCTCAGCTTTCACCAACTGGCAATTCATACACTTGGAAATAAAATTTCCAACATCCTTCTTCATACCTTCCCAGTAGTAGGTTCTCTTCATATCCCGATACATCTTATTTCCACCTGGATGAATTGTCAACTTCGAGTGATGACTCTCCCTCAGAACTTCATCTCTCAATCCATCTACATCGGAAACAACTAGTCGCCCTTGCTTTCGAAGCCAACCCTCTCGATCGACCTCGAATCCCTTATCCTTCTCCGGGTCCAATCCAGATTCCAAATCACAGATAATCTTGACAAGCTTATCATCTCCCTTTTGGCTCTCGCCAACCCTTTCCACAAGAGTAGGCCTTATCGATAAGTTTGCCAACATCTTAGGTTCCAATTCACATCTAGGCCTGAAGTCAAATCCAGCCAAATACTCAAGACTCTTCCATTCCGAAAACATGGCTCCCAAACCTGCATGTCTTCGACTTAACGCATCTGCCACTACGTTACCTTTTCCTGGAGTATAGGCTATACCAAAATCATAAGATGCTAGGAACTCTAGCCATCGTTGCTGTCGAAGATTTAAATCCTTTTGGGAGAACAGATACTTCAACGACTTATGATCTGTAAACAACTCGAATCTAACTCCCAATAGATAATGTCTCCACATCTTCAAAGCAAACACAATTGCCGCTAACTCCAAATCATGAGTCGGATAGTTCCTCTCATGCGGCTTCAGTTGTCGACTTGCATATGCAACAACTTTATCCTTCTGCATTAGCACTGCTCCAAGTCCAGTACCACATGCATCGGTGTAAACCACCATCTCATCATTCCCACTTGGAATAGTCAAAACAGGAGCACTCGTCAGTCGCTCTTTTAGGATTTCAAAAGCTTGCTCACACTTAGCATCCCATCTGAACACTTGGTTCTTTTTCGTCAATCCTGTTAACGGTGCAGCTATCTTGGAAAAGTCTTTGATAAACCGACGATAATATCCTGCTAATCCAAGAAAACTCCTCACATCAGATGCATTCTTAGGTCTAACCCAATCCTGGATTGCTGCCACCTTAGCGGGATCAACCGCTATTCCATTTCTAGAGATAACATGGCCTAAGAACCTCACTTCACTCTTCCAGAAGTGACACTTCGAAAACTTAGCCTTCAGCTGATGTTTCCGCAAGATTTCCAAAACAATCCTTAAGTGCGTCTTGTGCTCTTCTTCAGTTTTGGAGTAAACCAAAATATCATCCACGAACACAAGTACAAATTTGTTCAACTGATCTCTGAACACTCTATTCATAAGATCCACAAAATATGCTGGCGCGTTAGTCAATCCAAACGGCATTACCAGCCACTCATAAAACCCGGATGGTGTCCTGAAAGCAGTCTTCGGCACACTATCCTTTGCCACTCTCAACTGGTGAAATCCCGTTGCCAAATCCATCTGAGAAAACACCTTAGCCTCGTGAAGCTGATCAAACAAGTCATCTATTCTCGGCAATGGATACTTGTTCTTCTTAGTCACCTTATTCAGCTCACGATAATCCACACACAACCTCAACGATCCATCCGCTTTGGTTGCGAACACAACTGGCGCACCCCATTCGGACACACTTCTCCGAATGAATCCTTTCTGCAAAAGGTCATCAACTTGCACCTTCAGCTCTTGCTGCTCCCTCGGTGCCATCCGCCTAAGAGGCATCACAACAGGTCTGGCTCCCTCAACTAGATCGATACGAAACTCGATCTCCCTATGCGGCGGCAACCCTTTGACTTCCTCAAAGACATTCTCAAACTCATTCACAATAGGCACCAATGACAGTCCATCCCGTGGAACAACTAGCGAATACATGAAGCTCATGAAGACGCCTTCTTCATGCTTACATCGTATCACAACCTTTCGCCCTTCCACATTCCCGACTGTCACCTCAAGCCTCTCACAATCAATCCTTGCCGCATACTTCCTAAGCCAGTCCATACCCAAAATAATTCCGAACCCCGCAAAGTTCAGAACAAAGCAATCACAAACAAACGAGCAATCATGACTCGACACAACTAGACCACGACATAACATACACAAACATGACGAACCCCCTACCGGATTAGTCACAACCAATGGCCTATCAACAATATCCGGTTTCATACCTAACCGGCTTACCAAATCATCACAAACAAAAGAATGCGACGCTCCAGTATCAAACAACACTCTAACTGGAACACCACAAATAGAAAGAGTACCTTGAACCACCACACTCTTCCCCTTCTCCTCAGCAGTAGGAACTCTTGAAGACGACGGCACAGCTTCCAAAGCATAGGCTTGCACAACCTGCCTATCTTTCCTCGGTTCTGGACAATCCTTCTTGATATGTCCCAGCTTATCACAGTTGTAACACTTTCCCGGCACTTTGGGATTCTTACAATCTTTGTAAAGATGGCCCTTCTGCTGGCAGTTATAGCAAGTCACTTCACTCTTCGGCTTCTTCTGGCCATCCCTACCCCTCTGTTGCTGTTGTTTCCTCTTCTTATTGCCACTCTGTTGTGGTTTAGATCCTTCCCTGGTTACAGCAACAACAGATACTTCCTTAGGGAACAAACTCTCGTGCCTAAGAGCTTTTTCCACAAGCTTCTCAAACGGATCGTCCAGATGATCCACCAACTGCCTCCCAAGATAAGCATCCAGACCAGTCACAAACTTTTCATTCTTCTGGTAGGGAGAATCAATATACGATCTGGCATACTTAGACAAAGCTTCGAACTCAGAAATATACTCAAGAACAGGCCTCCCACCCTGCTTGAGCTCCACAAACCTCTTAAACAAGACAGATTTCTGGGAAGTAGAGATGAACTTAGCTTCAAATCTAACTTGGAATTGCTCCCAAGTAATCTCTTCTTCTGGAGTATCGATGGTGATAGAATTCCACCAATCAGCAGCTCTTCCCTGAAGCTGTCTCGATGCAAGCTTCCTCTTAGTTGCATCCTCAATCCCTAAGTCACCAAAGATTCTTTTGCAAGCATCAATCCATCTCTGCACCTCAATAGTCGACTCCGTCCCCAAGAAAACTTTCCCTCCAAGAGCAGTATAATCCTTGCAAAGCTTGGCAAAATCCACCGGTCTCGGAGCTTGGACTTGAACTCCCACATCCACAGATGATCCTGAAGCTGGTATTCTCCTCATGATTGAAGTCATCATGGCCTCAAACATAGGAGCATAATCAACAGCTTCCCTAGCATCACGGCTACCCCTCGCAGCTTGTCTCTCACTTCGACTCATCCTTAATATCTGTAAATAAGAATGATTAGAACACCTTAAGAAACAACTGCATAAGGAGTTCAAACCCTTCTAAACTACTATATTATATATAGTAATCATCCATCAAATTACAATTACGTCTCTCTTACGTAGTTACATCAGCGAGCGTTGGCTAAAATCGATTAACCAAGGCTCTGATACCAAATGTGACGACCGCCCATGACTCCCGCACCAAATCAAGGAAACAATGCGCTAAAAGGTGTGCCAGGCAGCCATGGACGATAGTCAGGGTAAAACAAAACAGAAGAATCTCTATCGCATAACTCACAGCGCATGGATAAAATACAATAGAGAAATATAATATAGTGAAGCTCCATAGAACAGAACATCATCATATAAGCATCACAGTAGTTTCATACAATCATCTACTCAAATCCATACATGAAAGCCTCACTACAAATCACTCAACCAAATACAGCAGCGGATACCCAGTACATATAGTAAGAAAACTAATATGCAAAGCCTCCTGCTCGTCTTCGTCATCTTCATCGTAGAACTCCTAGCACAGCACCTGTCACCTGCTACCTAGTCTGCCCATCCCAAACATGGATGAACAGCCCAAGGTAATAAGAGGAGACATAAAACCTTGAGTCAGACAAAGTCTTAGTGAGCAGTAAATTAACTATCAAACATACCAAAAGAGCATAAAGGATAAAAGGAATAGGAACCAAACCATCCCACTCCACCTCTTTCTACAGTGATAGCCCCAGACATACACTAAGGAGAAGCAAGCATAACAACATAGACAATTAAGGTAAAGCGAATACCACTCGAGTCAAGGACGATGTTTTCCAAATACAAACCCCCAAGGCCTAAACCAAGATCAGATAAGCACCCAGAAAACACCGCTCTTGAAGCCGAATGATAATACAACCAAACATCCATGACTCTGGCTATCACTGTTATCCTTGCCTCGATTTCACCGTTAGTTGAATGACCATCTGTCAAGGGCTAATGGTAACCCCGGTTCTAACCATAACTCCGCACACTGCCTTGTGCCTAGGACTTATCTACTTTGCCCAGAGTACTCAACTACCTACCTGTAGTCTTTTGGGTGTCCCGACTACCTACCTGTAGTCGTTATGGGCGCCCCATGTACTCTTGCTTTTGAGCATGCTAGAACCTTCAACAACGACGAGATCCAAGCCTCCTAGCCATCCTTCTTGACGACTATCCTCATACAAGCTCAAGCTACCTCTTGAACAATCCATTATCAACCAACTTGAACTACTCTTCAAGTTATCAACATGCTTGGAATGATCCCTGCTTGGATTAAGCCAAGACTCACATCATACTTCGCTTCATCGCATCAAAGCAAAGTCTCAACTCAACAACATGGTTTGCCTCATCAAATCATGGCAAAGTCCCATCTCAACATCATCCAATCTATACATATGAGCTTCAACATCCGCTACATATGCCTTAAGCAGCTTTCACCATTCAAGAGCCTTCTTCCATAGCTTTTGAATCCTCTTTCATCATCTTGTTCCAAATCAACTACTAGCTAACTTGGAAACAATCAAATCAATCATACATTCAAATAATCAATCATTCAAACAAGATCTATTAAGCAATTTAAGCAATATCAACTATAATGGGAATTTCGTAAATAAACGAGCAAAAGTCCAACATATGTGAAATCATGGTTTTTAGCATAGATCTATCAATTATAAAACATGGGTTTTGTCTCTAATGCTTGTTAAACTAACTTGCATAAGTAAACATCTTCAAAAACCATGGATCTAGACTTCGATCTAAGAAAAATGCATGAAATCTCTAACTTTAACACCCAAACATGCCACCAATCCAATATACTCCTTTGGATCCGCGTGAGAGATAACTACCACTCACCAAATCACCCAAACACTACAAAAACTACACACTTCAGATCTGGACAGCGAAGATCAAGGTTTGATCCGGCAATATCTCGCTCCAATCGATGAATTCTAGCTCGAACGGATGAAGATCTTCAACTTTGGCACTTGGATCTTCGATCTCGATCTTCGATCTTGGATGGATGTTAGAATTAGATTGGAATGGAGAAAAGAAGATGAAGAAATGTTGTAGTCGAGTTCCCAAAATGGCAGCACTTCGTCGCTTCAAAAACCGGTGCCAAAAAGTGAGCCAAACCCCTCTATTTATAGGCTGAAAACTCCTTAGGTCGTAACTCGTAGGCTCAGTTTTAGGTCGTCGCCGACCTAAGAAATCTCCGACCTAACATAGGTCGCTGCCGACCCATGCCATCCTGCGACCTAGTACGCGCATGTCCAACCCAATGCACGACTCAACTACCCCGACCTACGACCTAAAACACAAGCGCATGCAAGACCCAACGGCTCACGACTCATCACAACAGTGCAGCCTAACGACCTAACAATCTAACGACTTATAACATTAACGACCTACGACTCATCACTAAGTCGCTACCAACTTAGTATGTTCAGTCCTAACTCACACGACCTAAAAACCCTGCCGACCTATCTTCCCTAGCGACCTAATTTAGGTCGCTGCCGACTTAACTTCCCGCCGACCTAACAGAACACAGGGTCATACGACCTAACTCCTAGCCGACTCAACGACCTAAGCCCCTAACGACTCAACCTCCTAACGAGATAACACCCTGCCGACCCAAGCCCCTACCAACTCAAGACCCCACGACCTAAGCCTTAACCCCTTAAGTCGCTAACCCATGAGTCGGTCACTTCTTAGGTCGGTCCAACACTAAGTCGTCTAACCTTTAGGTCGCTGCTTCTATAAGTCGGTCACGACTTATCCCATGACTCGGTCACACTCTAAGTCGTCTACTCCTGAGTCGCTGGCTTCCCTAACTCGCCCACACGACCTAAGACACTAAGTCGGCAACTCTATGACTCGGTCACGAGTTAACTCCATAACTCGTTCCAACCTATGAGTCGGTCACGACTCAACCCTTCAACACACGTGTTACTCTCCATACGACTCAGGCTAGAGACAACATAAACAACACTAACGACCGGTAAATTCCACGATTTATCGACACGTAAAATACGGGTCGTTACATTTATTTCGAAGGAAGCAAAATCTGACTTCTTAGAGAATGAGGACTTGATTACGTGATGGTTTAAATAGGTTGGAGGATTTTTGTGAATGTGGTTGCGGAGGATATTGACCCATGTTTTGTTCCATCTACGCAGAGCGGCCCCGACAAGCCGGGTTCTTGATGTAGCACGATCCGTATCTTCAACTATTACGTGGGCCTTCCTTTTGTTTGCAATTTCCATAAAGGTGCCATTAGTGTGATTCTTGAGCTTCTGAATTAAATCGTTATTTAAATTATTATTGAATTTAAATTGCTAGATAATTACCCGTAAATGATAATCTATTAATTGTTGATATTTATTTGTTGAATTTAATGATGACTATGATGGATGTTTGATGGTTGTATTGGATGATATGTTTGATTTATATACAGTTATCACTCTGCAAGTTCCTTATGGTTTGAAATGATACATACCCGAACGATCTATAAATTAGGAAAAATCATTATGGGTTGAAATGATAGACTCGAGCGATTTTATGGATTTTAATATTTTCACGATCACGAATTAAAATGATATGTATCCGTAAAAATCAAATAATTATGGATTGAAATGATACATATCCGTATCACTTGACCCTCGGGTGGAGAATTATATACTGACATTAGATTGGTTAAATTAAATGATTTTAAAATCCTTAATTATCAAAATTAATCAAATGATATTTTGAAATAAAATTTGATTATATAAATTGAATTATTATTGAAAAACTTAGTTTATGATTAAAACGTGGATTGTTTTAAAGGAATTGTTTAAAGGAATTAAATTAAAATTTATGTTGAATCTTGAAGTATAATTAAAATTTATCAAAATCGGGTTATTAAAATTGTTTGAAATATAACTTAGAAATATATTGAAATTGGATTAATTTGAATTAATATTTCAAACATGGATTGGAAGGGATATTGAATTAAATATTTTACAGAGAACTGGAATTGAAATTTTTGAAATTGGGTCTTTGGAAATTGAAATGGTCCAAATGTGTTGGAATGAAAAAATTAGTTAAAATTGATAAAATTTCAAATTCATGTTTTAATAGAAACTGTTTTAATATAAACCATTTTAAAAATATATATTTTTATATATTTTTAAAACTTCTATATTTTAATATTTTCAAATTATTAAACTATTTTAACCTATATTAACTATGTTAAATCATTAAACCTATTTTAAACCATTTAATTTATTTTAAAACCAATTAACCCATTTTAAATGATTTTAAATCTAATTAATCTATATTTAAAGCTATTTAGTCTATTTTAAATATATTTAACTATCTTAAATAAGTTAAACAATATTTTTAATCTATAATTAAACTATTTTAATATTTTAATTATTTATAACTATTTATCACCATTTAAAATATCTTCTAAATTTTCAGACTAAGTAAAGTGGAAGTGTTTCCGTTCAAATTTCTTGGTTTAAAAAGTAATACGGTTGAATGACTCTGTAACCTAAGTTGGGACTAAATGTTACAATTAATTGAATATGATGATTTTGAAGCAAGAACATAACATAATTGGAAATACGATTTTGAAGGAAATTATCATTTCGGAAATGATATGATTTCAAAGATGAATATGATTTTGAAAGTGATATGGCTTGAGAATATCATATTTTGATATAATTGTGAATTGACTTTTGAAATGTAAAATAACCGTCCGATGTGAAATAAGCATTTGGTTGTTAAAGAGATTGAGATCGAGTATTGTCATACTCTCTACCAATACCGAAAACCACTTTAGCAACTGTGTACGTGGTGGAGATTCCATAAATGAAGGAGGATGGTTTGGTGAACGATTTCTGTATGAGGTATGACGTAACCTTGACTCTCGTGAGTCAGGATAGATGTGACTAAAACAAGAGCCATGCCGGGCCAAGTGAGGTCTCACCTCCGATCGGGCACATTCTTCATTACCATTCTATTACTTTGTGATTGATTTAGTGGCCATCCTTGATTTTTATTTAGGAGTGTGCCCGAGGTGGGCGGTAGTAGCTGCCATGCGTTACCAACATTCCGGATCCACAATTGGTATGTATACCCTAGAATTGCCTCGAGTGTCATGTTCACATTCCCTAGAGCACCTTCTATGCGTTTGTTTTGTACCATACCTATGAGGTGCCCTCTGGGTAAACCTCTAGTTTACAGAGGAGCTTACGGTACTGTATAGACTATGGGAATATATAAAATGTGTTATGGGGAATATGGGTAATGCCTTAACGCTATTTTAATATTTTTTCTTTGCTATAGACATATTATAATAGTGTATTGTACTACATAGTAGATAGTTTAATGGATCCTTAGGAGATGGGAATCCTAAACATCCCTTAAGTTATCGTATCCACGTTTGACACTGTATAGGAGATGTCAAACCCCGTAAACATCTCTGACGCCATCACACTCATTTTTACCATTGATTTAACTTACATAAGATCTTTTAGTTCTGACTCGAGTTTTGTCTTTTCAATTTTCTCGTCCTAAGCATTTAAGGATTTAAAGACCTTATTTCTGAAGGATGAAGACGAAGATTTTTACAAGTATTATTTATTATATTCTGCTGCATCATGTTGTTCTGCTACATTTATTTATTTATTCTTGTTGTCCGTAACTCTGATTCTGTATTGTATAAATATAATCAAATTTATTTTGTAAACAACTTCATGAACTATTATTTGATTATTGTATTTTGTCATTCCTCTGCGATACACTATATTTGTTTATTTCTTTCTCCTTTTCTTATTCATACCATAACAATCCGCCCTTATGAATGGTTTGAGTCGACATGTTTGTCTACTGAAAATGTCCGAAAAGGCAGGTCATTATAGTTGGTATTGGAGCTTTGGTTTAACGATAACCTTTGCTTTATGGGGCCTGACTCATATAAAATAGGGTAGCAATACCCTAGAATGATTCACTGAGTGTACATATATCAGAGAGTGTATTTGTTAGTGTTATAAAAGGTTTTTATATTGCGTTAACTTGTTCCATTTTTATTTATAAATTCTAATTGATGCACAGGACTCTGTGACATCGACAGGGATTTCTAAACACCTAATAGGACAGAGAGACACAATATTCGTTTGAAATATAGGTAAATGAAATAATTTTGCCTATTACATTTTTTATATATAAAATAATAATTTTGTAAATGATATATTTGATTGTAGTATATTTATTTGTTGGATAGTGAAATTTTATAAACATGGATTGAAAATAAGATTTACAAATAAAGTAATTATAAATTGGAAATTCAGAAATGAAGTTCCAGAATTTTGAAAATTTCTTTTGAAAGATTTTGGAATATAATATTAATAGTATTTAAAATATTTTCTGGTATAAATCATTTGAGATAATTTGAAAGAAATGTATAAAGGAGTTTTGGAAAGAAATAAGTTCTGTACTCTCCTCTCTGTCGTTGATAAATAATTTCGAAGATGAATGCATGTATCATCGATATTCATTTTCGAGTTTCAAAGTGGAAAGGCCATTTAGTGGTTTTACTATAGATTTATTTTGATAAAAAAAATATAAATTTCAAAGTTCAAATATGATTGGATATATAAGTTGTAAGTATATACATATATTATTTTAAATGATTTGAAATAGAACCTGGCATTTAGTTTTAGGTTCTATAAATTAGATCCAATTATTGTAATGAATAAAATAAAATTAATTATTTAATAATTGAAACTTCTAAAATGAAAATAAGAAATTAAATGCTAAGTTAAGAATGAAATATACAAGAAATTTGGAACTTGTAACCTGTAAGCCAAAGGATGAAAATGCCGAGGACATGATTATTGAACATCTTTGTTAATTAAAAATAAATAAGATAAACTTATGTAGCTTTCAATATCATTCTTAAAAACATACATACATACATACATATATATATATATATATATATATATATATAACAGAAATATTAAAAGTTGTAATGTGCTAGGATATGTAATAGAATATTATACAAGTAAAACTTAGAAAAATGAAAGTGTTCAATGGAATTACTATTATAAATAAGAATTTGATATTACAATTGTTATAAACTTAAGTTATGATATAAATGCTACTGATTAAATGTAATAGAATGTGACGACCCAACTTCCAAACTCCAGGAAGTCGCATCGCTAAGAAGAAAGAAAGGGACAGAAAAGAGAAAAGAAAGGAAAGAAAGAAGAAACAACATCAGAATCTCACAGCGGAACGAATAAATTATATTATATCACATAAAACTTTACATAGTATCATATACATCAGAGTTAAACAGCTAATACAACACAAACTAGACAGTTATAAACTTCTGTCTAGCAATTACAATTCAAGTATATCAGAGAAAACAGATACAACTCAAAACACAGCGGAACCACTACATATATCTAGATGCTGAAGCCTCCTTCTCCATTATCTCCTCCGGAACTCGTCAAAGCAATCCTGAATCACTTGACTACTCATACGTAATATGAGTACCCAAGAGTTTAATAAAACAGAAAATAAACACTCAGGTCAGACAGGGGTTTTGTGTGAGTAAACGGGGAGAAAAGTTGCTTAACTTTAGAAAATCCTTTGGGAACAAAAAGGTATCACATAAGACTTCCCACACATAAAGATGGAAAAAATTTACCTTACGCTAACCAAAACATTTGATAGGAAATCCAGTGATATTATAATAGTGTCTAGGGTTTTCAAAATAAAATACAGAAATAGCTGGAATGCTTACATCTCACGTTCCAACATAGTTGGGCACAATCAAAACCGTACAGGCACTTATTGGATTTTGGATTCCATCAATGGCAGGGCTACTGGGGTACCGCCTGTCATATTACGTGGCCTAGATCACCGTACTGAGGAGTACGCCCGCTCCCCTGCAACACAAAGCCGGAACCATTCCTTACTGAACAGTTCCGAACAAGACCACCCCGCAGATTGGTCGTCACCCACTGCCACACAACCGAAATAAAAAGGGACCTCTAGACAGGAGTAAATCTTTCTCTCCAGTGGGGGCTACCCACGAAGCCTTGCTGCACCTCCCCTGTTTTAGCCATTCCCGTTTGATGAGGCTTGAGGCTACGATTACCTTTATAGAAGATATAAATCTTAGAATGCTCATCGTCCACCTGACGATGTTCTAAAAGAATTCAATCCATACAAGTTCGTTCCGGGTTCGAACGAAACCGAAGGCATTATCTCGTTACGCTCGTATTGGAATCACCCTCAGAGTTAACGACGATAACCCTTGCACTCTAAATCACCATCTCGAATCTATAAGTACTATTCCGTCAACTCATTACGGAATCACCCACAGAGTTATACTGACCTATAGCCCTTACACCTCGAGTCTTCACGTGCTCCACTTGGATTAACGACCTAACGTTTAATTGGAATCGATGTGGTTTTCGGAATTCCAATTTTGAAAACCCGATCCCGATCTCATCGAAACCAAATGCCATCTTAATGTCCAAGTTGTACTTAAGGGTTTTAAACAAATAACTCATTTCATTATTATCTAATTCACATAGATAGATAAACTACATATCACAATGGATAATCACATTCATATCATAAACGGATAATCTAGATAATCATCACAACCAAATAATCCATCACAAATCATCATACATAAACCAATCATCCATATCATACAGATACAACTACTCTCATTACTGAGATCACAGCCATTCAATAAATAGTATCCATAAGCAATGATTAATTAACCAACAATTGTAATTAATTTAAAACGAATTAAATTAATTACAATCATCTCTAATTAATTTAAATTAAATTAAATTAATTTCTCATTAAAATCATGCTTAATATCCTTTAATTAATTAACCTAGTTAATAAATCTTTCACTAAGTATTTAACTTGATTAAATATCATTTTATTAATCATTCACTATTACAATGAGTAATTAGTCTTTAATTAATTTCACAAATTAATTAACCTTAATCATAAGTAATTAACATTTAATTACTCATTTGTTAATTAATTATAATTAATTATATTTTATCCTTAGTTAATTACAATTAATTAATCACTTAATTTAAATTAACTTAATCAAACAATCCTTAATTACATCATTAATTATAATAACTAATGATCTCTGATATTTAAATAAATTATTTAATTAAAATTAATTACATTTAGTAATTAATCTAATTATTAGTCACCTTGATAAATATTCAATTTAGTAATTAACTATCTTCAATTACTTATTTATAAATTAATTATCCAATAATTAATCATTTATTAATTCCTTAATTAATTCCAAAAGTAATTATCCAAATTACTAATTACATTCCAGTAATTATCATTATTACTTCTCTAAGTAATCCTGCTCCATTAATTACATTTAGTAATTACACTCTTAAACTCATTAGATGATTTACTTAAATTAATTAAACTAAATTAATTAACTTAAACAAATCACAATATCAAAATTAATTACAAAAAGTAATTAATTCCTTAATTACTTTAACAAATAATTATACTTAACAAATTACAATTAATTAGATTCAATTAATCAATCTAGTTAATTATCAAAATTAATTACATTAATTAATTACTAAATTATCCTTAGATAATTATCACCATTTATTAATTAACAACATTTCAACAATCACATACTTAAGAAAATTTGAATTAGATTAATTATTAATAAATCATTTCTAATTAATATTAATCTAAATCATTATTTAAAACCAAATAATTAAGTAAATTCTTAATTGTTTTAATTATTTTCAAAATAATTTATTTACTTATTAAACGGCTCATTTACATTTAAAATATATTAAAACAATACATTTCTAAAATTAAATTCAAAGTCCATTTAAAAATTTAATATTTAAAATGTTTAACTATTTAAACATTAATCCAAATTTAAATAAATATAAACCTTAAAATAAAATAAATGTTAAAGAGCATTCATTACTTAAATATAAAAGAAAAGTTTAAAACAAAATTATTTGATTAAAATCAATCAAGCTTTTGAAAATAAAATGACTATTTTAACTTCAAATTAAAATTAAACACTTCATATTTTTATTCAAATATTAAAGGAAATAAATTCTTTTATGTAAAAAAAACTTATTTGAAATCAAATTCTTTTTAAACATTTGAATATGTTCATTCATATTTTTTAAAATTTTACAAACTGTTTTGAAATCAAAACTGGTTTCCAAAGAAACTTGAAAACAGTTTTAACTTGATTTCAAAACAAATTTATATCTTGCTTAAACATTTAAATCTGTTCAAAATTTAAAAACTTACAAAAACTGTTTGAATTAAAAATCCGGGTTTTAAAGATAAACCTGAAACTGTTTAATCTTGATTTAAAACTAAATTTAAATCTTGTTTAAATTCAAAACTGGATTCATAGAAACTTGAAATCATTTTAGACTTGATTTTAAAACTCAATTTAAATTTTTGATTAAATTTAAAACTTTCATTTTTAAAAACTTTAAATTCAAAAGTTCATCAAACTTAAACTTGAATTTAAACCCTTGTTTAAATCCCTGCCTTATGAATTCCAAATTCATTTAAATTTTAAAAACCCAGTTTACTGTCAGGCGTTTAATAACCTGGAACCAACTTAACCCGAGACCACTCCCAAATGCTCCAAGTAAAAACCCTAGATGCTTTGAGTCAAATTCTCGAATTACCCGAGCCATCATTCTTCTGCACATCCCCAAAATTCAACAGAACTTTACATATGCACGGTGCATATGCACCGGCACTCCGGCCATCACCAGCCATCCTGACCAACTCCATCAAGTCGCCGACCAACTCCTCATCTGATCACAACCTCCAGAAATCCCCATAGCAGCTCGAATCAAAATCGAGTTGAACGAGCCAACCTGGAAACATCACTGTACTCAAAACCCAAACCTGACATCACCTCGCGATCTCATCTCCGATCACCATAGTTGTCGCGACCTTGGCCATAACTTCCTCCACACCTCCTCTGCCAACTCACAAAACCCCTCCTCACTCGATGCATCACAGTAAAATCCAGAAGCTATCAAAACCCGACCACCCAAATTTAGGGCTTAAACCTGGAAATCCCAATTCCAATCACCAACACCACTGAAACAAACTTATGACAATTTTCCTTCACTCTCCCATCAATCCTCCCCCTCCTAGCAGAACCACATTACTCCAATATAACTTGATAATCAGGAAGAAACAAAATTCCCAATTCTGTATAACACAGAAATACTAACCCCACAGTAATTTTTAAAAATGTGATATTTGTTTTAAAATTCTTGTTTTCAATCATGCATTCAAGATACAAAACTGTTTTATTGATTTAAGATTTTTGGTATTTGTTTTATTTTAATGATGGCTGATTTTTGTAGTTTACAAAGGCAACAGTTTTATTAAACTAACTTAAAATTTATAATCTAAATTATACCAAACAAACATATTTTGTTTACACATAAAATTACTAACTGAAACAATACAAATGATAAAGATTTCTATTTAAGAATATCTTAGTTTACAAGCTAACTAGATCTACAGCTACAGGAAATCAACACATATATACATATTCATATATGTTCACATGGAACAGTCATCAATATGCAACCATCACAACATATTCTTTCTACTAAATCATATGCACAGATATCATAGTCTTTTTGCATGGTGAAGTTACTCATTCGATTTTTTTTTAAACAAGAAACAGAACAGTTTGTCTAAACAGATTTTGAATTCCGAAAATTATAGATTGAGTTCTGTAAATTAAGTTTGGTTTGATTTTTAAAGAAACTGTTTTTAAAATAAAAGAAGCTTACTCACTTGATTTATGAAGATGCAGAGCACAATTCCTAGAGATGTTTCACAAATTCCAGGACCTGACTTGAAACTACAGGTTGAAATCTGGCTTGCATTTCTAGTTGATTACTGAAGTTTCTTGTTGGATCTGGATGCAATTTGCAAGTTGAAGTTGCTTTTCTTGTTAATGAAGATTGCATGCAGACCCAAAACTTCATATGCTTAGATTTGGAGTTGAATTGATCTTCATTTTGCAGTTGATACTTGAAGAAAAAGATTGCAGATTTGTAGTTTGTTTTGTAGATATTGATTAAAGATTGGTTTGCAGATTTTAACATGCATTTGATTAGGTTTTGATTTTACAGAAATCTGATTTCTGTTTTTCAATTGAAGAAAAAGTGTTTGAAAACAAAAGATTTGTTAAGTTTCTTATTAATATAATTTAAATTTCAAAAATAAATTAGCTTGCCACTTGTTATGTTAAGGTGTAATAAATTTTACAAGTGTCTTCTATTAGTTTTAAAAGCTAACACATGTTAATCTAAAATTTTAAAAGAAATTTCTTTGATTTAAAAATGTATTAAATTTATTCTAAACTCATTTCTAATTTAATTTAGCATATTCTAAATGTTTATTAACATTTAGTCCTTAAATAAATACATGTAAACTTCCTTATAACATTTACATTTTAATGTTTGTTTAATTATTTTTAAAGTAATATTCTTTATGAAACTAAATTTCAAAAGAAAAGATTTTAAGAAGAAAAGAAGTGTTGAATCCATTTATTCAAGAGTTTTCAAACTAAATGTTATACTTTAACAAAAATGAACTAAATCTTATTTCAAAAGAAAAAACATATTTTAAAATAAAACAAAACAAACTTTTATTATAAAACAAAATTTAAACTATATTTTTTATTATAAACAAAATAAATACTTACTTACATTTCTATGAAAATATAAGATAGATTTTTAAAACAAACTTTTGAAAAGTTTACAATACTAATTTAAATTAATCAATTTACAAATAATACATTTATATAATAATTAGAAAATATCCTTTATTTAATATAAATTAAAATTAAAACCAAATCCTCTATTTACAATGTATAAACATTTATACATTATAAATAAAATATTTTTAAATCAGTTTAGAAAGATAATTTATTACTTAAATATTTTTAACATTGAAAAGAATATCATTTAACAAACTAAATAATTATTAATTTTCAAAAGAGAATTCCTGTTTGAATTAGATTATTAAATCAATATTTCACATTTTTAAAACAATTATTAATGAAATTATTAAATAATTATGGCCTAAATTTCTGGGACATCACATTCCTTCCCCCTTAAAAGAATTTCGTCCCCGAAATTTAAAAGCAAAGGTAATTTAATAATCCCATACAGATTTTAAATTTACAAGAGCAAACATATGCTATCAACCAAAATACTAGCAACCATAGCAACCAATTCAAACAAACAATTCTAATTATCCAGATAAAATTCTGGATAGAATTCCCTAGAGTTTCCCAAGTACAAACACCGGGACACTCGCCCTACAGAATCTAAACTAGCTGCACCACACAGATCTAGAGCTCCTATATATCTAGATCTACAAATTTTAACAGAGAACTAGACCACAGACAAGTCCTGATCAACTTCCAAATCTCCCAGAACTACAGAGTCTAAAATCAGGGATAAACCATGCACGTACTCCCTCAAAGATAAGTGAAAACAAAACAAATTCCTGCCATCCGAACTGGCAATTCAACCCTGTAGATCGAACACTCAATCCTTAAGAGAAAACAGAAAGATCCAATCTCTTATCCACACATTTCTCCTGTCGATCCTGGGCTGCCTTCCACTATCTAGAACAAACAAATCTACCACACACCTCTTCTACACAAATATCAAAAGACTCCAACATACTACTCTTATCCGGAAAACAAACAGATGCTCAAAACAATCAAGTCTCCAGATGCAAAATGAATATCCTGTAGAAATCCTCTGATCCAAGACAAAACTCAAATTCCCAAAGAATCGGTGTTGCTTCTATCCTGGAATAGCTGCCACCTTGCTTCCACTGCACAACTTTGATTTAAGAATGCTGTTGATGAACACAAGTACAAACTTGATCAACTTATCCCGGAATATCGTTCATCCAATTCCATAAAATATCAGTGACCTATCCAATTCGATCACAACATTACAGCAAAAAAAATCAACCCGAAACTAGATCCAATAAATCCTACCAACTTAAACAGATCTCTCTTAAAGAACCTCCTACTAATCTGATCCACCGGTAAAACTCTAAGAACCAAATCGAATCAGAACCCAAACTCTCGATGCGGATGCAAATCTTAACTCCTTCGAAGATATCTAGAAAATACCACTTCGATAACTCAAACATCCTTTAAAGATGCTTCAATCCAAACAAAGATCACTCAAAGAACTTCCGAACCGTCGCAAGTCACTTTTGCGATTCCTCTTAGTTCGGATCCCAAGAAATCGTTCTCTCTTCAACAATCAGAACAGCTTAAGCCTTCTAGCCAAAAGAAGAACTAGTGGTATACCTCTTAACCACTAACTTCACTCCCAACTGAGCTTCCAGAATAGATGGAAAAACCCCACCATCTTCCCGGACTACTGATAGAAGAATCACATAGACTTCTGAACCATCGAAGAACAAGCCACTCACTGCTGCTACTGCTGCCAAAAACATCCTTATCCAAAAGCTCATCGAACCTCAAAGCTACACCAGCCTCTTCCACAATAGAGCCTTCCAGATAGACAGATATCTATCAGGAAACTCGCTCCCAAACCAAGCTCAAAACACTCTGCCAAACTGAGTCTCAAACTCAAATATAGACAGAACTCCTCCCTAAGGTTACCAAGGTACCAACTCTGGCTTCAGAACTCCAACTGATCCAAACTCAAGAGAATCCACTCACGCGAGTGAAATCCAGCTTACAATCCAAAGATAAACTCCGAATCCTGAAAAGATTTCCTTCAGAGATTAGTGAAATCCTTCACCAACTGCTGAACTACTCAAGATGCCCAATACTGCCCTAGAAGATCACTTCCAACCTCAAACACTCGAATTCCATCCATTGGTAGTTGTGTTACACACACCACTACCCTATCCACCTTTATTACTTATATTGGAAACCCGAATAGGTAACCCAATCTAATAGGTAGAAATATACATACATACATATATATATATATATATTCAAAATTAAAATACGCTCTCTCAAGAAGGACACCACTCCAGAGTCTAGGTATTCGCTCAACCTAGAGCTCTGATACACAACGTGACGACCCAACTTCCAAACTCCAGGAATTCGCATCGCTAAGAAGAAAGAAAGGGATAGAAAAGAGAAAAGAAAGGAAAGAAAGAAGAAACAACATCAGAATCTCACAGCGGAACGAATAAATTATATTATATCACATAAAACTTTACATAGTATCATATACATCAGAGTTAAACAGCTAATACAACACAAACTAGACAGTTATAAACTTCTGTCTAGCAATTACAATTCAAGTATATCAGAGAAAACAGATACAACTTTAAACACAGCAGAACCAATACATATATCTAGACGTGGAAGCCTCCTGCTCCATTATCTCCTCCAGAACTCGTCAAAGCAATCCTGAATCACTTGACTACTCATACGTAATATGAGTTCCCAAGAGTTTAATAACACAGAAAATAAACACTCAGGTCAGACAGGGGTCTGGTGTGAGTAAATGGGGAGAAAAGTTGGTCAACTTTAGGAAATCCTTTGGGAACAAAAAGGTATCACGTAAGACTTCCCACACATAAACATGGAAAAAAATTTACCTTACGCTAACTAAAACATTTGATAGGAAATCAGTGATATTATAATAGTGTCTAGGGTTTTCAAAATAAAATACAGAAATAGCTGGAATGCTTACATCTCATTTTCCAACATAGTTGGGCACAATCAAAACCGTACAGGCACTTATTGGATTTTGGATTCCATCAATGGCAGGGCTACTGGGGTATCGCCCGTCATAGTACGTGGCCTAGATCACCGTACCGAAGAGTACGCCCGCTCCCCTACAACACAAAGCCAGAACCATTCCTTACTGAACAGTTCCGAACAAGACCACCCCGCAGATTGGTCGTCACCCATTGCCACACAGCCGAAATATAAGGGGACCTCTAGATAGGAGTAAATCTTGCTCTCCAATGGAGGCTACCCACGAAGCCTTGCTGCACCTCCCATGTTTTAGCCATTCCCGTTTGATGAGGCTTGAGGCTACGATTACCTTTATAGAAGATATAAATCTTAGAATGCTCATCGTCCACCTGACGATGTTTTGAAAGAATTCAATCCATACAAGTTCGTTCCGGGTTCGAACGAAACCGAAGGCATTATCTCGTTACGCTCATATTGGAATCACTCTCAGAGTTAACGACGATAACCCGTGTACTCTAAATCACCATCTCGAATCTATAAATACCATTCCGTCAACTCATTACGGAATCACCCACAGAGTTATACTGACGTATAGCCCTTACACCTCGAGTCTTTACTTGCTCCACTGGGATTAACGACCTAACGTTTAATTGGAATCGATGTGGTTTTCGGAATTCCAAATTTGAAAACCCGATCCCGGTCTCATCGAAAACAAACGCCATCTTAATGTCCAAGTTGTACTTAAGGGTTTTAAACAAATAACTCATTTCATTATTATCTAATTCACATAGATAGATAAACTACATATCACAATGGATAATCACATTCATATCATAAACGGATAATCTATATCATCACAAACAGATAATCATCACAACCAAATAATCCATCACAAATCATCATACATAAACCAATCATCCATATCATACAGACACAACTATTCTCATTACTGAGATCACAGCCATTCAATCAATAGTATCCATAAGCAATGATTAATTAACCAACAATTGTAATTAATTTAAAATAAATTAAATTAATTACAATCATCTCTAATTAATTTAAAATAAATTAAATTAATTTCTCATTAAAATCCTGCTTAATATCCTTTAATTATTTAACCCAGTTAATAAATCTTTCACTAAGTATTTAACTTGATTAAATATCATTGATTAATCATTCACTATTATAATGAGTAATTAGTCTTTAATTAATTTCACAAATTAATTAACCTTAATCATAAGTAATTAACATTTAATTACTCATTTGTTAATTAATTATAATTAGTTATATTTATCCTTTATTAATTACAATTAATTAATTACTTAATTTAAATTAACTTAATCAAACAATCCTTAATTACATCATTAATTATAATAATTAATGATCTCTAATATTTAAATAAATTATTTAATTAAAATTAATTACGTTTAGTAATTAATCTAATTATTAATCACCTTGATTAATATTCAATTTAGTAATTAACTATCTTTAATTACTTATTTATAAATTAATTATCCAATATTTAATCATTTATTAATTCTTAATTAATTCCAAAAGCAATTATCCAAATTACAAATTACATTCTAGTAATTATCATTATTACTTCTCTAAGTAATCCTGCTCCATTAATTACATTTAGTAATTACACTCTTAAAATCATTAGATGATTTACTTAAATTAATTAAACTAAATTAATTAACTTAAACAAATCACAATATCAAAATTAATTACAAAAAGTAATTAATTCCTTAATTACTTTAACAATTAATTATACTTAACAAATTACAATTAATTAGATTCAATTAATCAATCTAGTTAATTATCAAAATTAATTACATTAATTAATTACTAAATTATCCTTAGATAATTATCACCATTTATTAATTAACAACATTTCAATAATCACATACTTAAGAAAATTTGAATTAGATTAATTATTAATAAACCATTTCTAATTAATATTAATCTAAATCATTATTTAAAACCAAATAATTAAGTAAATTCTTAATTATTTTAATTATTTTCAAAATAATTTATTTACTTATCAAACGGCTCATTTACATTTAAAATATATTAAAACAATACATTTCTAAAATTAAATTCAAATTCCATTTAGAAATTTAATATTTAAAATGTTTAACTATTTAAACATTAATACAAATTTAAATAAATATAAACCTTAAAATAAAATAAATGTTAAAGAGCATTCATTACTTAAATATAAAAGAAAAGTTTAAAACAAAATTACTTGATTAAAATAAATCAAGCTTTTGAAAATAAATTGACTATTTTAACTTCAAATTAAAATTAAACACTTCATATTTTTATTCAAATATTAAAGGAAATAAATTCTTTTAAGTTAAAAAAAACTTATTTGAAATCAAATTCTTTTTAAACATTTGAATATGTTCATTCATTTTTTTTAAATTTTACAAACTGTTTTGAAATCAAAACTGGTTTCCAAAGAAACTTGAAAACAGTTTTTAACTTGATTTCAAAACAAATTTAAATCTTGCTTAAACATTTAAATCTGTTCAAAATTTAAAAACTTACAAAAACTGTTTGAATTAAAAATCCGAGTTTTAAAGATAAACCTGAAACTGTTTAATCTTGATTTAAAACTAAATTTAAATCTTGTTTAAATTCAAAACTGGATTCATAGAAACTTGAAATCATTTTAGACTTGATTTTAAAAATCAATTTAAATTTTTGATTAAATTTAAAACATTCATTTTTAAAAACTTTAAATTCAAAAGTTCATCAAACTTAAACTTAAATTTAAACCCCTGTTTAAATCCCTGGCCTAAGAATTCCAAATTCATTTAAATTTTAGAAACCCAGTTTACTGTCCGGCTTTTAATAACCTGGAACCAACTTAACCCAAGACCACTCCCAAATGCTCCTAGTAAAAACCCTAGATGCTTCGAGTCAAATTCTCGAATTACCCGAGCCATCATTCTTCTGCACATCCCCAAAATTCAACAGAACTTTACATATGCACGGTGCATATGCACCGGCACTCCGACCATCACCAGCCATCCTGACCAACTCCATCAAGTCGCCGACCAACTCCTCATCTGATCACAACCTCCAGAAATCCCCATAGCAGCTCGAATCAAAATCGAGTTGAACAAGCCAACCTGGAAACATCACTGTACTCAAAACCCACACCTGACATCACCTTGCGATCTCATCTTCGATCACCATAGTTATTGCGACCTTGGCCATAACTTCCTCCACACCTCCTCTGCCAACTCACAAAACCCCTCCTCACTCGATGCATCACAGTAAAATCCAGAAGCTATCAAAACCCGACCACCCAAATTTAGGGCTTAAACCTGGAAATCCCAATTCCAATCACCAACACCACTGAAACAAACTTCTGACAATTTTCCTTCACTCTCCCATCAATCCTACCCCTCCTAGCAGAACCACATTACTCCAATATAAATTGATAATCAGGAAGAAACAAAATTCCCAATTCTGTACAACACAGAAATACTAACCCCACAGTAATTTTAAAAAATGTGATATTTGTTTTAAAATTCTTGTTTTCAATCATGCATTCAAGATACAAAACTGTTTTATTGATTTAAGATGTTTGGTATTTGTTTTATTTTAATGATGACTGATTTTTGTAGTTTACAGAGGCAACAGTTTTATTAAACTAACTTAAAATTTATAATCTAAATTATACCAAACAAACATATTTTGTTTAACATAAAATTACTAACTGAAACAATACAAATGATAAAGATTTCTATTTAAGAATATCTTAGTGTACAAGCTAACTAGATCTACAACTACAGGAAATCAACACATATATACATATTCATATATGTTCACATGGAACAGTCATCAATATGCAACCATCACAACATATTCTTTCTACTAAATCATGTGCACAGATATCATAGTCTTTTTGCATGGTGAAGTTACTCATTTGATTTTTTTTAAACAGGAAACAGAACAGTTTGTCTAAACAGATTTTGAATTCTGTAAATTATAGCCTGAGTTCTGTAAATTAAGTTTGGTTTGATTTTTAAAGAAACTGTTTTTAAAATAAAAGAAGCTTACTCACTTGATTTATGAAGATGTAGAGCACAATTCCCAGAGATGTTTCATAAATTCCAAGACCTGACTTGAAACTACAGGTTGAAATCTCGCTTGCATTTCTAGTTGATCACTGAAGTTGCTTGTTGGATCTGGATGCAATTTGCAAGTTGAAGTTGCTTTTCTTGTTAATGAAGATTGCATGCAGACCCAAAACTTCATATGCTTAGATTTGGAGTTGAATTGATCTTCATTTTGCAGTTGATACTTGAAGAAAAAGATTGCAGATTTGTAGTTTGTTTTGTAGAAATTAATTGAAGATTGGTTTGCAGATTTTAACATGCATTTGTTTTAGGTTTTGATTTTACAGAAATCTTATTTCTGTTTTTCAGTTGAAGAAAAAGTGTTTGAAAACAAAAGATTTGTTAAGTTTCTTATTAATATAATTTAAATTTCAAAAATAAATTTGCTTGCCACTTGTTATGTTAAGGTGTAATAAATTTTACAAGTGTCTTCTATTAGTTTTAAAAGCTAATACATGTTAATCTAAAATTTTAAAAGAAATTTCTTTAATTTAACAATGTATTAAATTTATTCTAAACTCATTTCCAATTTAATTTAGCATATTCTAAATGTTTATTATCATTTAGTCCTTAAATAAATACATGTAAACTTCCTTATAACATTTACATTTTAATGTTTGTTTAATTATTTTTAAAATAATATTCTTTATGAAACTAAATTTCAAAAGAAAAGATTTTAAGAAGAAAAGAAGTGTTGAATCCATTTATTCAAGAGTTTTCAAACTAAATGTTATACTTTAACAAAAATGAACTAAATCTTATTTCAAAAGAAAAAAAACATATTTTAAAATAAAACAAAACAAACTTTTATTATAAAATAAAATTTAAACTATATTTATTCTTATAAACAAAATAAATACTTACTTATATTTCTATGAAAATATAAGATAGATTTTTAAAACTAACCTTTGAAAATTTACAATACTAATTTAATTTAAATTAATCAATTTTCAAATTATACATTTATATAATAATTAGAAAATATCCTCTATTTAATATAAATTAAAATTAAAACCAAATCCTCTATTTACAATGTATAAACATTTATACATTATAAATAAAATATTTTTATATCAGTTTAGAAAGATAATTTATTACTTAAATATTTTTAACATTGAAAAGAATATCATTTAACAAACAAAATAATTATTAATTTTCAAAAGAGAATTCCTGTTTGAATTAGATTATTAAATCAATATTTCACATTTTTAAAACAATTATTAATGAAATTATTAAATAATTATTGCCTAAATTTCAGCGACATCACATAGAAAGTACGTATTATAAGTAAATAATTATAAACTTAAGTTAACGAATTGATATATTAAGTAATTGAATTGAACATGAATACTATAAGTAAATGAGTATAAACTTAAGAAAATGCTTGAAGTTAACTGCAATTAAAAAAATAGTGGAAAAGATGAATACTGTAAGCAGATAATTTTAAACTTAAGTTAATGATGAAGCACTGTAATTAAATTGAATACCATATTAAGTTAATGACTATAACTTTAGAAGTTGAGATGATTTAGAAAATAGACTTACTATTCAATTTACATTATAAAGGAAAGAGTAAATGTAAATTAAAAACTTAAGCATGAATGGTTTAATTGTTGGAAACCAAATATGGCATAAAATAATAAAGGTGAATAAAACTACAATGAACTGTATGTAATAATTAAATAATGAATTCACTGATCATTATAAACTATTGAATGGATATAACTCATGTAAGTTATGAATGTAAAGTAATGAAAGGAATTTGACATCATATGAATGAAACTGAAGAAAGCTAAATAACATGAAATGAAATTATTAAGAATGAACTTGATTAATGCTTGAAGTCATTGTTTAGTTGTTTTGACTTATGGATGTTTGAGAAAGGATACTTCTAAATGTTTGTATGCAGGAATAATCTATTAAGTTTTATCTACGATTGTTGAGTATATGGTATACTTAGTAGTTATTTGTCATTTTATATAATTAAATGTTTCGAACCCGAAAAAACCATTTGTTATGCTTGATATAGATGGATGGTTGATTACTTTGGTTGCATGTGATGACCGTATGCCTTTGGTTGGAAGTACTTGTTGTATGTTGTTTGCGAGTGAATATTGTTATGCAGAGTTGATTTGTTTGTTATAAATTAAGACAATTTAAATATTTGATTTTATATAATTATTCAACTCTTTTGGATTATATAAGTGAAATACAGGTTATGGAAGCAATTACTACCGCTTTTGATTTCATAAAATAAGCATTATTTGCCCAACAAAAGGTACGTTCTTGGATTATGGTTTTCTAGCGATATTACACTATTTTTCCTACTATTGGGATATATTATTTTGAAAAATTATGATATCTATTGTTTTATTGATATTATTATTTCTCCCAGATCTCTCCGTACAAAGGAGACTCTACCGAAATTTTCCATGAATTTTGGACTTAGAAATTTTTTTTGAAATGTTTTTCAAACTTTATTAATTTGAGTATATAAGGATTTAATTGTTTATAAATTGATATATTTTATTTAGATTATTTAATTTTTAAAATAAATCGTTTGTAAATTTAATATTTTGACTAAGATATATTGATTTCTTAATCCTTTCTTTTATCTTCTTTTTCCTTTCGGGGCCGAAAAGTTTTAAGTGGAGGAGAGTGTAACGACCCATAATTTTCGATAATTTAAATTAGTTAATTTAATAAGATCTGGTAAATTAATATTGAAAGAAATAATTTTTTTAAATTAATAATAAAATAATAATAAAAATGTAACGTAACAATGTTAATTAATGTTAATCATTAATAATTTGAATGAAATTCTAACTAGTTGAAGTGCTTTAGATGTTATACTTTGTTATAAGTTGAATATAAGAAAACAAATCTGAATATTGAACTAAATTGGGGAAATAGTATATAGTTAATTGTAATTGAATAAAATCAGTGTTATGTAAGCAATTGTAACATTTGTTTGTAAATAATAAACTTATAATGTGATTAAAAGTTAATGGCAACAATTATTAGGAGTTACCTATTTAATTAGTCTATAAAATTTAATTGGAAATCAATTGAAATTAGATGTAAATAAATGTTATATTAATGTGAGCTAAGGCGGTAACCGTAAATTATGAATGTAACAAAATGAATAGAAATGTCAATTATGTTCATAATGTAATAATGGATTTAATAAAATAGTGAAATCAAGATAAACAAATCAAATTGGGATTTTAAATTTTATTTAATGTGTGAAATTGACAAAATTCAATATAATTGAAATATAGTAGTTAATACAAATAAAAGATGGAGATTGGAGGATATTAATGTAATAAAATATAAAACAATATTAACTATATTTATAGAATAATAGCTGATGTAGTATAAAGATTGAAATCAAATAAAATCAATTTACTGGGATTAAATTGTAATTAATTGGATTAGTGGCAGTTGTATTTGAACACTGTAATTATTGAAATAATCAACACTAAATTGATTTGTAGATTTGCTTTAAGTTATTATAAATATCTAAGAAATAAAAAATGATGGAATTTGTTATTTTATTGAGTTAAAAAGTGATTTAATTAATTTAATATTAATTTATTAAATTAACGAGTAAATAGCCATTTTTTCAACTATCTCGGATTCTGACAAAACCAGTTTCATTGGATCGGTAACGGTGAATTATTGTAGGATTTCAAGTTTCGTAGCGATCGGATTTGTCATTTGATCGCACAGGCTCGAACGCCTAGAAATCAGTTTAATTGAAATCAATTTGAAATAAGCTGATTCTAACATAATTTTTTTATATGATGGAATTTGAACTTAAAACTTATTCCATTGAGTTTAAAGGTATCGAAAGCATCCATTTTGGTTGATCCATTTTCATTCCGCAGACAGAACGGGCTTTTCGGATCGTTTATCGTTCCAATCCAAATTGATCTGGTCCATTCATTCTATTTTTTAACTTTTCCTATAAATAGCCATTATAAACCCTAGCTACTTCTTATTTTCATTTGTCTGTACGTACAAACTCTCTCTGGCTTCTTCTTCTCAATGGCACACAAACCAAACAAACTCCAATTTCAATTGCAAACCAAAATCAAATCAAAAATTCAAACTCCTCTAACCCAAGCAAATTATATATCGATTTGAAACTCTTGACGAGCGCAAGTCAGATCCACAGTTTGTTCGCCAATTTAGATCATAGTTTAACCAGAAATGGGTGATCAATTTCAGTCGTTCATATGCGGCCATTGGGATCCAACGGTGGATCTTCAGTCTGGGGTCGAGCAGGGAGCGTAGGCTCGTAGATATTGTCGAGTTGGGTATATCGACATGTTCGTATGTCTTAGTGATAGCTAGATTGTCAGGAAACGCTGAATATTCGACCGCGTGGGGCTCACGGCAGCGTTGAGCGGCGTTATGGCGGAGGAGTTTGCTTGGGTAGGGTGAACGCGGCCGGGGGAAGGAAGTTGAATGGCGTGCCCTAATTGGGGGTCAGTGGAGGTGGGCGGTACGGCGACGTGAGGAAGGTGGCGGCTGGAAACTTTGTTCATGTTCACATAGGTTAGGATTGGGATGAAGAGGTATGTGGCAGGTGATGTGTAATTTTTTTTATTTAATTTAAATTTGAAATTCATATCTTCTAACTATAATAACTTTTACATACATGATTCAATTCATGTGTGGTTTCTTGCATTGGGATCGTTTCGATATTTTGGACATTTTGACACTGGTTTGGACAAATTCTAAGGCTGTTGAAATTTGGGCCTTTATTTGATTTTCAAATTGATTTGAAATTCAAAGGTGAGTGATTTGACCTACTCACAACTTCTAAAATTTCTTGTGTTAGTTAAATTAAATTTGTGATGTGATTTAAGATTTATTTATTGCTGTTTGGTAGCTTTAAATCATCACTCCAGTTAATTTGAATTTATTTGTGAATTAAATTGTTGTTTAAATTATTATTGTATTTAAATTGCCAGTTAATTATCTGTAAATGATAATATGTTAATTGTTGATATTTATTGGTTAAATTAAATGATGATTATGATGGATGTTTGATGGTTGATATTGGATTATTGGATGATATGTTTGACTTATATACTGTCATCACTCTGCAAGTTCCCTATGGGTTGAAATGATGCATACCCGAACGATCTATAAACTAGGAAAAATCATTATGGGTTAAAATGATAGACTCGTGTGATTTTACGGATTTTAATATTTTTGGGATTGCGAATTAAAATGATATATAACGGTAAATATAAAATAAGTACATATTGAAATGATAAATATCTGTATCACTTGACCCTAGGGTAGAGAATTATATACGGACACCAGACTGGTTAAATTAAATGATTTTAAAATCCTTAAATTTCAAAATTAATCAAATCATATTTTGAAATAAAATTTGATTATATAAATTGAATTATTGTTGAAAAACTTAGTTTATAATTAAAATATGGATTGTTTTAAAGGAATTGTTTAAAGGAATTAAATTGAAATTTAAGTTGAATCTTGAAGTATAATTAAAATTTATCAAAATTAGGTTATTAAAATTGTTTGAAATATTACTTTAAAATATATTGAAATTAGACTAATATGAATTGATATTTCAAACATGGATTGGAAGCGATATTGAATTAAATATTTTATTGAGAATTGGAATTGAAAATTTTGAAATTGGGTCTTTGGAAATTGAAATGGTCCAAATGTGTTGGAATGAAATAAATAGTTTAAATTGATATAAATTTAAAATTCATGTTTTAATATAAACTGTTTTAAAGATGTATATTTTTAAAGATTCTAAATTTTAAGATTCTCAAATTATTAAACTATTTTAACCTATATTAACTATGTTAAATCATTTAACCTATTTTAAGCCATTCAATTTATTTTAGAACCAATTAACCCATTTTAAATCTAATTAATTTATTTTTAAAGCTATTTAATCTATTTTAAATATATTTAATTTAATTTAAATCTATTTAACTACCTTAAATCAATTAAACAGTATTTTTAATCTGTAGTTAAACTATTTTAAATATTTTAACTATTTATAATTATTTATAACTGTTTAAACTATCTTTTAAATTTTCAGGCTAAGTAAAGTGGAAATGTTTATATTCAAACTCCTTGCTTTAAAAAGTAATACATTTGAATGATGTTGTAACCTAAGTTTGGATTTAAATGTTATAATTAATTGAATATGATGATTTTGAAGCAAGAACTTGACGTAATTGGAAATACGATTTTGAAGGAAATTATGATTTCGGAAATGATATGATTTAAAAGATGAATATGATTTCAAATTGAATATGATTTCGAAAGTGATATGGTTTGAGAATATGATATTTTGATATAAATTGTGAATTGACTTTTGAAATTAAAAGATCCATCCAGTGTGAAATAAGCGTTTGGTTGTTAAAGAGACTGCGATTGGATATTGTCATACTCTCTGCCAACACTGAAAACCACTTTAACAACAATATACGTGGTGGAGATTCCAAAAATAAAGTAGGATGGTTTGGTGAACGATTTTATTATGAGGTATGATGTGACCCCGACTCCCGTAAGTCAACATAGATGTAACTAAAACAGGAGCCATGCCGGGCCAACTGAGGTCACACCTCCGATCAGGCACATTTCTTCGATACCATTCTATTACATTGTGATTGATTTGGTGGCCACCCTTAATTTTGGTTTGGGAGTATGTCTGAGGTGGGCGGTAGTAGCTTCCATGCGTTACCACCAGTCCGGATCCGCGATTGGTATATCTAACCTGGCATTGCCTCGAGTGTCGTGTTCACATGCCCTAGAGCACGTTCTACGAGTTTGTTTTGTACCACACCTATGAGATGCCCTCTGTGTAAACCTCCAGCTTACGGAGGAGATTACGGTACTATACAGAGTGTGGGAATATATAAAATGTGTTAAGGGGGATATGGGTAATGCCTTAACGCTATTTTAATACTTTTACTTTACTGTAGACATATTATAATAGCGTATCGTACTACATAATAGATAGTTTAACGGATCCTTAGGAGATGGGAATCTCGAAAATCTCTTAAGTTATCACACCCATGTTAGACGCTAGATAGGTGATGTCAAACCTCGTAAACATCTTTGATGCCATCACACCCATTTTTACCATTGATTTAACTTACATAAGATCTTTTAGTTCTAACTCGTGTGTTTTGTCTTTTCAATTCGCTCGGGCCAACGTGAGCATTTCAGGATTTGAAGACCTTATTTCTGGAGGACGAAGATGAATATTTGTAAAAGTATTATTTATTATATTCTGCATCATAATGTTGTTCCGCTGCATTTATTTATTTATTCTTGTTTTCTGTAACTCTGATTATGTATTGTAAAAGTATAATCAAATTTATTTTGTAACAGCTTCATGAACTATTATTTGATTATTGTATTTTGTCATTCCATTGTGAGATTCTGTATTTGTTTATTTATTTCTCCTTTTCTTATTTACCTCACAACAATCTACCCTTATGAATGATTTGAGTCAACATGTGTGTCTGCTTAAAACGTCCCAAAAGGCAGGTCGTTACAGTAGGTATCGGAGCTTTGGTTTAGCGATGACCTTAGCTTTATGGGGTTTGACTCATATAAAATAGGGTAGTAATCCCCTAGAATGAGTCGCTGAATGTATATATATGAGAGAGAATATTTGTTAGTGTTATTAAAAGTTTTTATATTGTGTTAATTTGTTCCATTTCGTATTTATAAATTCTGGTTGGTGCGTAGGACTCTATGGCATCGATAAGGATTTCTAAACACCAAATAGAACAGAGAGGCACTATATTCATTTAGAAATATATGTAAATGAAATAATATTGCCTATTATATATTTTTTATATAAAATAATAATTTTATAAATGATATATTTGATTCTAGTATATTTGTTTGTTAGCTAGTGAAATTTTATAAACGTTGATTAAAAATAAGATTTACAAACAAAGTAAATATAAATTGTAAGTTTAGAACTGAAGTTCCATGATTTTGAAAAAAAATTCGAAAGATTTTGGAATATAATATTAGTAGTATTTACAAGGATTTTCTAGTTTAAATAATTCTAGATAATTTGAAAGAAATGTTTAAAAGAGCTTTGGAAAGAAATAAGTTCTATACTCCCCTCTCCGTCGTTGGAAAATAATTTTGGTGATGAGTGCACACATCATTGACATTTTTTTTCGAGTTTCGAAGTGGGAAGGCCATTATAATAGTTTTACTACAGATTTATTTTGATAAACAATTATAAATTTCAAAGTTTAAATATATTTGGATATATAAGTTGTAAGTACATACATATGTATATTATTTTAAATGATTTGAAATAGAATGCGGCGTTTAGTTTTAAGTCTATAAATTAGAGATTTCAATTGTCGTAATGAAATAAAAAAATTTAATTATTTAATAATTGAAATTTCTAAAATGAAAATAAGAAATTAAATGCTAAGTTGAGAATACGAAAGTAGATACATGCATGCTTCTCAAAATATAAGTGAACTATGTATATACGGGCTACTATATATATGTGCAGGCTACTATATGTACAGGTTACAAAATTATATGTCCAAGCTATAGGTAAACCAATATGTGAAAACTCTATATATATATAGAACACAACTAAATGTGCATATACAGGCTACTACATATATGTGCAGACACTATGTATAAAATACAACTAAATAAACATATGCAAACAAATAAATATATGTCTGTAACAAAAAAATGCAAGCTACCCATATATGCAAACTCTAATATGTATATATATACAATAAAATATGTATGCGGACTATAGCCAATATGCAGACTGAATTTACAAACAACTGTGTAGTCTAACCATCTATGCAGACCATACATATGCAAATAAAATAAATATATGCACACTAAGCATATGCATGCGATTCATATGTAACAACAACAAGATATATATATATATATATGCTAATATATATATTTGCAGACTATACTACATGTAGATTATATGTATATATGTGTGCTTCTTCAATTATGCAGACAATAACAACGCACTATATACAACAATACATGTATATATACATACCATGCCAAGCTGGAAAGATGCTAGTAAAAACAAGGCAGGCTACGGCAATATAAACTATGTATATTATACTATATTTATTATATTATTATTTAAAAATCTATAGTACATACTTCAAAAACAAGGAAATATATACGTACTATAAACAAACATGGACGGGTGAGCAAGTTTAGAACAAAAGAAAGCAATAGTTTTCTTCCCTTTTGTATTATATATATATATATATATATATATATATATATATATATATATATATATATAGAAAAGAAGAAGAATAGAACGGAAAAAATGAAAACAAAGCAACTTATATTTGAACGTGGAGGAAGGGTGGTTCGGCCACTATGGCTGTTGTAGCCAAAGATTGGAAAAGGCAGTGATAGGGGACGAGCTCAGGTGAATCAAGGAAGATGGTGGGCGGTTGGCTAATGGCTGAATTGGGGAATGATGTGGTGGCTATGGCCTGATCGCATGGGCGCTAGGTGGAGGAGTTGGAGGAGTAACGACTGTGGGAAGAGGTAGTGGCTGTTGAGGAAGGCGAGGCGGAGGATGGAAGCACGACATGGTGATGGAATATGGGTTGCGAGGATTGGGAGAAAGGAGAAATGATCACCAGTAGGCAAGTGAAGTTGAATCAACCTATATAAATTTCTTAATATATATATATATATATATATATATTAGTTTCATGAACTATATAGAGAAGAGTACGAGGCAGTGAAGGCGAACAGGATAAGGAGATAGCAGGTGGAACCAAGAAAAATGAAGGCGACGTGTGTGTGTGTGCGTATTTATAAAACAAAATGCCGAGAAAAATGAAGATCCGGAAGGAAAATGAACAACCAATATAATAAATCAAATAGTGGGAATAGTGAAGGTCAAATACTGATTTTCGAAAATAAATAATGCAACTGGCTATTGATTTGACACTGCAGATATTCGAAAGGGCATAAGAAACTTAAAAGACCGAAATATGGAATCGATATGGATAACCTTTTCATGAGTTTCGTCTCGTACTGGATCCCGAAATACAGAAATGAATATACTGCATAGATAAGCACGATGAGATGATCAGAATGGTACATAGATATCAGTGATATGATCAACATATCAAAGTCGATAATTCGCTACCAAAGCTGCTATAAATTTGTCGAAAATAAGATAAACAAAGCTAGAGAAGTCCAAATTTGACAAAACAAATTATGATGTCTCACTCAGCAAATGATTCACAGATATAGTATATAAAAATATTTAAGTTTCGAAAATATTTTATTTTCATCTCATTTGAAGTGATTTGATATTAAAATTGAAAATTTCACAATAAAACTAACTCTCATATTTTCCAATGAAAATTTACCATTTGCTATGTTTAAATAGACGCATTCCAAATATCAAATTTTCATAAAAAAAATTGACTATTCATTTTCATCAAAATTTTAGTTAATTACATTATAAAAACCATTAAAAATTACCGGGTCATTACACTCTCCCCCGTTCAATACTATTCGTCCTCAAAAAGGAAGGAGGCAGGAGAAAAGAAGTAACAAAAAGGAATGATAGACTTGAAATACATATTATCATATGCACAAAAAATTCAAAACCATAAAAATTTGATTAGTTTTTTAAAATTGATTTATGTTCAATTAATCTAGTTTCAACCTATTTTATTTAATCAATAATATTCATTTTATTCTTATTTTGTTGATTTTTAATCCAAGCTATTTTTATTCAATTTGATTTGTTTCAATTTATTAATATTTGTTACAAAATTTCTTTCAAAACAAGGTTTATTAGTTTTAACTCATTAATTAAGTATATTTATTTTCAGTTGAGTTGATTCCACAAAATTCGATTTCAACTATTCTTAGGTCCATATTTATTAACTTAAATAGTATTTTCTTTTATTATTTAATTTATTTCACTCACATTACTTATAACATTAATTAAACGCATAAAAGTCATTATAATAATCAAATTTTATTTATAAATTCTTTTAACAAAACTTATTTTTGCACATTTTATTTCTTACATTTTACATTATATGCTGTTTAACTACATATATTATTACATTTTAAACTTTTGAATATTTCAGGTAAGTTTCATTAATGTTTCATATGTAATTGAGCACTATACCAATTTACTTATTTACTAGAATGAAATTGAATATTATACAAATAAATTTTATCCTAGTTCAACTGCTTCAGGTTATTTCAAATTCCAATTTAAATTTTTAAACACTTTGAATATTTCAAAATTTATGATTCATTTCAGTAGTTGAAAACCCTAACTTAACATAGAATTTAAGAGTTAAATTTTCGGTTTCACTTCCAACCGTTTGGAAATAAATATACATATATATGTTTTGTGAATCAAATCATATTCAAGAAATTCAAATCAAATTCCTTTTACAAACCAAAAGCATAGCAAAGCTGCTACGTAGTCTCTCCACTTTGAGACTCGAAAATAAACATCGATGATGCTGCAGTCGTCATCGAAATTATTTTCCAGCGACGTAGGGGAGAGTACTAGTTTACTTTTTTTTTTAAATTCCTTGGAAACAATTTCCATTCAAAATACCTTTAAATAATATATTTTCTCAAAACTTTGAAAAACAAATTTTGAAAAGCATCGAAAATTTAATTCTTGAATCCATAATTTAAATTTATTTTAAATTTAAAATCAAATATATAAACCATTTTATCAAATACATCCCTTATAACAGCAATAGTTAATGTTTAGAAGTGTTAACAAGACAACAAATGATAGTATAGGATTACCATTTCTAATAATTAACCAATTTTATTAACTATCCAATATTAATTTATTTACTTATATATATATATATATAAAAAAAATATAATCATATAAAATTTATTTCATTTACCAAATTTGAAAACAATGTTGTGTCGGTTTACTCTGTAACATGTTTTGGAATTCCCTTCGATAGCGTGGCCAAACGAATCGATCGAAGACCCAAATCATCTTAACAAGTCAAACAACACAACATAAATTATATTTATATTAATAAAAAATACACTCCCTCACATGATGATTCAAGAATGGATTATGGGATAAGGATGGAGGTTCAAGTTCAGAGGGACCCTAATGAAAGAATTTATAACTACAAAGATAGACTCGAATGGAAGATAAAATAATTAAATTATGAAAGAGAAAAATGGATTGACTTATATACATCGTGGTGACCTTTAACCGGGTCAACCAAATTTCCAAGGATTAGATCGATCCAGAATTAAATTTCCTGCTTATGAGGTGGAGTTATTTCACCAAAACATCAGGAAAATTCCTGACTGTTTGGTGGAGTCAAGATCACTAGGCAGAAAAGATAAAAGTGTTTTCAAATTTGAGGCATTCGATATTGGATCACAAGAGAACTACCCGGCTAGTCTACTAAAGAACCGTTCGGGCTTAGTAACAGATACCAGCATCAAAACCGAGGATATAGAAATCTCTCGTGGATGAATCCCTATTGCAAAGGAGTTTCCCCCTTTATAAACCATATTTAGGTTAGCAGGACCACCGATGGGATTAGTCACAGATACATAAAAGATTGTCAATTGAGGTGACAAGATGAGACTAATTTATTACAATGTTTGTAACAACCCTAGATTTTTGAATATAATTTTGAATTTGACTTTATTTTTTTTTTGAAATTATTTTAAATTTGTTTTATTTGTAAGATTTCATTTATAAATATTTTTAAAGTGATAATAAATTTGTTCCAAAATTTATTGCATTTATGTTCTATTTTTAAAGCCTAGTTCCCATTTTTCTGCCATTTTCTTCATTACATTATATTTAATTAAAATTTATTTATTTATTTCTATGAAAGAATTCTTATTTTAGGTTCTTATCTTTATTTATAAATATTTTTCAAGTACATAAAAAATTTTCAAAACTTGTTGCATTTATTTTCAAATTTTAAGCCTAGTTTACAATTTTTTCTATTTTTCTTACTAAATTTTCAAATGTTTATCTGAATTTATATGCATTTTTCAGATATTTAAAATTGCAAAAGAAATATGGTAATTTGAAGAGATTTGTGACCACTGATTTGCTTAAGCCGTTTTATATTCTTGTCTTTTCACATTTCAACCAACATCTTTTCATTATTTGCTGCCATATCTCATTCTCTTCAGCCGACCACTCCCTTATCATTTCACGTAGAAGAAAATTTCTCAAGTCACAAAAAATTTCGGCCTCTTCATTGTGGAATTTTTTTTGTAAAACTTCTATTTTCTTTTTTCATTTTTGCACTTGATTATGTGATTTGCACTTCCTCTCTTCATTTCTAGGCTTCGCCCCTGCCATCTCCAGCCATGTTGCCGCCTCCACCACCACCTGAGCTAGCCTCCACCACCTCCTCTCCAACCCAATAGCCAAGCCGAGCCACCCTAGGTTGATGATCCATCACAAAAATGCATCAAACTTCAACTATATGTTCATAGCCGATCACTATAGTCTTCCACCACCTCTAACTCCCCTTGGCCGCCACCTACACCACCACCACCACCTCAAACTTGACCTGACACCCTTTTCCACATCATCACCTGACCCACCTGAAGCTGGCCATGCCCATGTTGCTTTGGCCGAGACCTTTAGTTACCCTAAATCTAGGTTATGTTGCCTTTGTGTTGTAGTTCATGCTCACCAATCTTTGCACCATCTTCTTCCATGCTTGACCGACCTTATGAACCCAAAACCAGATCCAAACTCTCACCATAGCCATGTGTTTCTGACCCAAGGCTGAAGCACAAGTGGTTGAAGCAAGTGCAAATACTTTGGAGATGTTTTGTGCATTCATTTATAACATTGTTTAAATTGTATGTTGGTTTGAAAACTTATGTTGTTGCATTGTTTTGTTTGAATGAGGTCAAGGCAATTAATCTTTGGCTCTCTCAATCTCAAATCATTATCGTGCTTTCATGCCTCTGAAGATCATTGTTGTGTGTTTTGGTTGTGTCTCCAACTTATACCAGTGAGTTATTCTCACCAGACAGTTTTATACTTATATGACCTGTAAATCGATCACATTTGAATCTGTAAAATGCATCACCATGTTACACCTGCTATGTTATGATTATATGATGTTCATCCATGCTTAAACACCTGTTATATCATCTGTTACTGTTATATGATGCTATTCTGTTATTTATATCAGTTTATCACACTACAAGTTCCCTCTAGATTAGAATCACTATGGGTTGAAATGATACATACCCGAACGGATTTTAGAATAGGCGAAAATCGTTATGGACTGAAATGATAGGTTTGAACGATTTTCAATTATTTCATTTTACTTGGGACTGAGGGTTTGAAATGATAAAACCCGAATTTTCTTTGTAAATTACGGATTGAAATGATATATTATCCGTATCACTCTTCCAAGGTTAGAAAATGGAATACAGACCCATAGTGAATATAAGTTTTTCTAAAAAATTTAAAATATTATAGAAATGTAAATAATATAATATTTTGATTTAATTAAAAATGATTTTTGTAGAGTATTATTGATTTTTTGAAAATTTATAAGTGAAATATATTAATACTAAAGTTAGAAAATCTGAAATGTAAGTTATTTTGGAAATTATAATTTAATGATAATTGGAATCTAAATTTAAGTTGGAAACTATGATAAATTTAGGATATTTTGAATTTAAATGAATTTAAAACGATTTATATATACTAATGATTTTTGAATAAAGTTAAAATGTTAAATGAATGAATACTAAGTTGAATTTTGAAATATGACTTAAATTGGAAATTTGTGAATTTGGTTTAAAAGTGAATTTTTAAGTTAAGTAAACAAAATGAAATTAAGTTATATTTTGAAATTTAAACTTAAGTGTTAAGTTAAAAATTTAATAATATGAATTGAAATTGAATGTTGGAATTTAACAAGTGAATTATTATTAAATATTGTTTTTCTTAATGGAAATTTAACTTTATAAAATCATGAATTTAAGGAAAATTAAATGATGGTTATAAATGTGAAAATGTATGATTTTATAAGTTTAAATTGATATAAATGAAATTTAATGGTTTATGAAATTATATTGGATATTTGAAAGTTAATTAATAGTAATTGTTGTAATGCTATTATTTCTAATGTAAATGATATTACAGCATTTGTAAATGCTGTAGTTGATACAAATGAACCAAATGGATAAATTTTAATAAAGGGATATTATAGCGCTTTGTAAGTGCTATAATTGTTGAATTTAACTAAGGTTTTATTTGAACTAATGTAACCCTATTACCACATTTTAAATGCTGTCTTTTGTTAAATTGAACTATTTTGAAAGTAACTTTCTGTAGCATTTTCCAAAGCTGCGAAAGGTGAATTTTCATTGTTTTGATAAGTTTAAGTAAATAAATGAACTTTGAAAAATTAAAATTTAGGAAATTTAATAATTTAGTTATTAAATATAATAACTTCATTTTTAATGATTTAAATGAAGTAAATTGTTTTGAAATATAAACTATTTTGAAATGTGAATTGAAAGGGTATTTTAAATTTGAATAAAATGAATGTGGTTTTGAAATGATATGATAAGTTGGATATTTTGAAATGGATTTGAAATGATATTGAATTGTTAAATGATATTTGATTTTTGAAATATAAATACAATTTTTAAGTTTATAACTACGGGTTATAATAACGATTGGTTGTTAAAGAGACCGGGATCGGATATGGACATACCCTCTACCGATACCGAAAACCACTTTAACAACTGTGTACGCAGTGGAGATTCCAGAATGAAGTAGGATGGTGACGACGTTCCTGAGGTACATTATGTGGACTTGACTCCTATGAGTTAGCTTAAGGTGGCTAAAACAGGAGCGATCTCGGGCCAAAGGAGGTTGCACCTCTGGCTGGACACACTTCTTCGATACCATTCTATTACTGTTGTGATCGATTGGGTGCACCCCTTGATTTTGGAGTGTTGTTCGGGGTGGGTGTAGTGGCTGCTACGTTACCACCAGCCCGTGTGCGTAATTGGTATATCTACCCTGGCATTGCCTTGTGTGCCGTGTCACCTACCATACCGAGCCTTTACTACGAGTTTTTTTTTCTCCCGTAGCCCATGGAGTATTTAGGGCAGTATCCCGATCTGGAGATATGCTGATACTGGATGGACTATTGGGACTGTTATGTGTGAAGAGTGATATGGATAGCCCGGAACGCTATTTTAAAATATGTTTATTTTACTGTAGCCATTATTATAATAGCGCAATATTACTATATAGTAAATAGTTTGACGGATCCTTAGAGGATGGGCGGTTCTAGGCATCGTTTAAGTACCTGTACCTTATTACAGTTCACTTGAGTTGGTTTACATTATATAAGTATATATTATCCTGAGTCGAGTGTTTTGTGTTTTTCTTTATGCTCAGGTCAGCTTGAGTATTCACAGCTTTGGATTCTCTCTATGAAGCTGGTCTTTGCTGGAGATCCTGCCTATCTATTTATATATCTATTTCTGTTTCAGCTGTTCTAGTTTATCTCATGTATTAGTGAACTTCTATGTATTTGGGATTTCTATTACGATGTTTCAGACTATTGTTATGTATTTGAGTCGAGACTCTGTTATAGTAGCTTCATGAAATACTATGTTATTTTATGTTCCGCTGCGAGTTATTCTGATTGTTCTATGTCTGTGATTCTGTGTATTCGATTTCATTTACTCCAAATTTATTTACAATCTGTTATTTTGCATCATTCAAGTCCTACATGTGTGGGTTATTGTCGATTTGAATGGTATGGAATGGCTTGTCGTGATAGTTGGTATCAGAGCTTTGTTTTTTGGCAAGTCATTGCCTTTGTGGAGCAAAAAATCATTAGAGATAAGGTAGAGATACCCTATAATGAGTGAAGTCAACCTCAGAATCATATCTTTGTGAGAGACGTATTTTCAAAGTATAAAATGATTTTTCAAAAATTTTCCAAAGATTTTTCAAAGATTACTTTGATATATAAAATTTTCTTGTTTTAAAGGATTTTCAAATGTTTCAAACTTCCTTTCTTTCGTATCTACCTTGTTAGATCTTTCTTTCTTTAGGATATTCATCCAAGTGTATTATCTTGTCTTATCTTAATTTATCTTTGGCTTGTCTTTATCTTGTCCTAAATTCATTCTTGATTTTTCAGGATGAAAAATGCTAGAGGTAGGGGTCATGGTATTGCCCCAGCTCCTCAACCTGTTGCTCCTGTCACATTCACTGTTCTCTGTAAAGAATTCTCTCAACAAGGTAGAACCCCATTCACCGGTTCAGAGAGCGTCACTGAGGCTTAGCAGTGGTTGTGGAGTCTTGAGAGGATATTTACTGGCCTTGATATTACTGATGCCCAGAAGCGTTAGTTAGCAGCTTGGTAGTTGCGTGATTCTGCTTGGATTGGTGGGATTCCGTTATGGCTAACACCGTCGAAGCTCATATTACTTGGGAGCAGTTTAGGTATCCTTTGCGTTATCTTGAATGTTGTTCCTATTTTTCCTTTTCTTTTGAATCTATCTTAAGCTTATTCTGTATCTCTTTTCCAGGGAGGCTTTTGTGGCAAAATGGATGCCAGAAGCTAGGAAATCTCAGCTTTATCGTGAGTTTATGGATCTTAAGCAGGGTAGCATGTCTTTTGCTAAGTATGAGCGGAAGTTAAATGAACTTTCCAAGTTTGGTCCTACCCTGATTGATACTCTTCTCAAGAAGAATGAGAAATTTATTGATGGTGCTCGTCCAAAGTATTATAGTCCCCTCATTTCTCATGTTCATGGTTCTTTCACCCAGCTTATGGATATGGCTATTCGCTATGAGAACCCCACATCTGAAGGACCTGCTGTTTTTGGTGCTCAGTCTTCCTCTGCTAATTTCAAGAAGCGTAAGCCTAATTTCCAGTAGTAGAAGAAGAATTAGCAGACTCGTTCTGGTTTGGGATCTTCATCATCTACTCTTGCTCAGAGGCAACCAGTTGATCTCTCCTCTATCACTTTCTTTAGGTGTGATCAGAAGGGACATTATGCCAATAGCTGCCCTACATTAGCTGGTGCTGCTGTTCCTCCACCTGCTCAGTTGGCTAGGCATGATCTTTGCCATATCTATCTCCAGCCTAGTCATTTTAAGAAGGACTGCCCTACCCAATAGAGGGGTACTCCTTCTGGTATATTTGCTGTCACTTCTGCATCTTCTATTGTTCCTCCACCTGCTCCTGCTCCTAGTGATGACCAAGGTACTCTCCAGGGTTCATTTACTTTATTCCAACATCCTATTCATGGGTTGTTTGAACTGGAGCTTCACACAGTTTTATTTCTGTTGATTTGTGTAATAAGTTTGAGCATCTCCTATATCCTGAGTATGCTTCGGGGGTCCCGCTAACCTTAATCGTATTTGTAAGCAAGTGAAACTTCTCCATTCTGATCATAGCTTTTGTGGTGATTTTTATGTTTTGGGCTTCGATGCTTTTGATTTATTGCTTGGTGACGATTGGTTAGTGAATCATGATGCTCATATCTCTTGTAAAGCCCGAACTGTTCATCTTGTCGATGACCAAGGGAATTCCTTGATTATTCAGTGCCGCATGCCTTAGGATTTTGCTGCCAACTTTATTTATTCTTTGGATTCTTCTGCTAGTGATCTTGATTCGACTCCTGTGGTTAGATTATATCCCGATGTGTTTGGTGAAGTCACTTCTTTACCTTCAAAGCGGGAAATTGATTTTTGGATTGATCTTATTCCTGGTGCTCGACCTGTTGTTCTTCCTCCTAGAAGAATGGCACCTCGCGAGAAGGTTGAGTTGGGAAAGCAAATTGAGGACTTGTCTTCCAAAGGTCTGATTAGGCCTAGTTTTTCTGAATGGGGAGCCGCGGTGGTTTTTGTCACCAAGTCCGACGGTTCTCTTGGATGTGTGTTGATTATAGGAAGCTGAACAAGCTTACTATGAAAAACGGATACCCAATGCCTCATATCAATGACATGTTTGATCAGCTTTATGGTGCCACTGTTTTCTCTCAGCTTGATCTTACCACTGGTTTTCATAAGATCAGGGTTGCTGAGGATAACATTTCTAAGACTGCTTTCCGCACTGAGAATGGTTTTTATGAATGGGTAGTCACTCCTTTAGGTTTGACTAATGCTCCTGCTTTCTTTGTTGATTTGATGAATCATGTTTTTTGTGATGTGCTGAATAAATTTGTTCTAGTCTTTGTTGATGATATCCTTTTCTTCTCTAAGACCAAGGAAGAGCATGAGTCGCATTTGAAATCTGTTCTAGAGACTCTCAGAAATCATCAGTTGAAGGCTAAATTTTCTAAATACCATTTATGGAAGGATGAAATCCGATATCTCGGGCATATTGTTCTTAGTAATGGAGTTTCAGTTAATCCAGTCAAGATCGCTGCGATCAATGTAAATATTTTTCTTTCTCTTCTTCTTTAACATTTTAATAATTCTATCTTTCCGGTTGTACTTATGTTCTTCCTATTCTATTTCAGGATTGGGAAACTCCAAAGACTTCATCTGATATTCGTAGTTTTCTGGGCCTTGCCGGTTACTACCAGAGATTCATTGAGAATTTTGCTCGGATTGCTGCACCTCTCACAGCTTTGACTTGTGAGAATGCCAAGTTTATTTGGAGTGATCAGTGTAAAGTTGCATTCAATGAGTTAAATAGCAATCTAACTTCTGCACCAGTTCTTACCGTTTTGAACGGAAGTGATGGATTTACGGTATTACTGATGCTAGTCGTGAGGGTTTGAGTGCTGTTCTCATGCAGGTGGTAGGGTCATTGCCTATGCCAGTCGTCAGTTGAAAACCCATGAGGAAAATTATGCTGCTCATGATTTAGAGTTACTTGTTGTTGTCTTTGCTTTAAAACTTTGGAGGCGTCATCTTCTTGGAACCAAGTTTGAGCTTTTCACCGATCATCCGTATCTGAGATATATCTTCTCCCAGAAGGATTTGAATCAGAGGCAAGTTCGTTGGCTTGACTTTCTGGCTTCTTACGACCTCGATATTAGATATACTCCCGGTAAAGCTAATGTTGTGGACGATGCTTTGAGTCGGAAGAAGGCTTTATTGTGTCAGCTTGTTGTTTCTTCTTCTCCTCTTCTAGATATGGCTAAGCAGGATGAGGAGGAGATGCTTAGATTGATGAAGGAGAGTGTTCATAGCAGGGTTGGTGGTAGTAGTGGTAGTATTAGTGGTAGTAGTAGTGGAGCTCAGATTGATGATAGAGGGATTTTGAGGATTAATGGCAGGATTTGTGTCCCGAATGTTGATGGTTTGAGGCAGGAGTTGCTTTAGGAGAATCACCGATCTAGGCTTTCTATTCATCCTGGTGTGTCGAAGATGTATGAGGATATGAAGAATCTTTATTGGTGGAAGGGGATGAAAAGTGATATCTCTATCTTTGTTAGTCGTTGTGCGACTTGTCAGCAAGTCAAAGCCGATCACCAGAAGACCCCTGGTTTGTTGCAGCCTATTGAGATTCCTAATTGGAAGTGGGAACAAGTTTCCATGGATTTCATCGATGGTTTACCGAGGACTCAGAGCGGTAATGAGAGTATCTGGGTTATTGTTGATAGACCGACCAAGTCTGCTCATTTTATTCCAGTCAAGTCTACTCGTTCTGCGTCTAGCTTATCTGAGATCTACGTGAGAGAGATCATTCGTCTCCATGGTGTTCCTTTCAGTATTGTTTGTGATCGTGACCCTATCTTTACCAGTTAGTTTTGGGAGGCTTTTCAGGAATCTCTGGGTACTCGTTTGAATCCGAGCACTGCTTATCATCCACAGACCGACGGTCAAACGGAAAGAGTGAATCAGATTCTCGAGGATCTTCTTCGTGCTTGTGTGCTTGATTATGGCGGATCTTGGGAAGATCATCTCCATCTTGCCGAATTCACCTACAATAATGGCTATCAGGTATAATCTTATCTTCTGTTTTTCAGTCTATTCTTAATCTTTTTATCTACCACATTCCATATTTACATTCAGGCCAGTCTCAAAATGTCTCTGTATGCTGCTCTATACGGACAACCTTGTAGATCCCCTTCTTGTTGGATTGAATCCGGTAATCGTTTGGTTCTTGGTCCTGATGTGATTTTGGAAGCATCTTAGAGAGTTGAGGAGATTAAGAAGAGGTTGAGAGCCGCTCAGGATAGGCAGAAGAAGTATGTTGATAGGCGTAGGCGGAATTTGGAATTTGCTGTTGGTGATCAGGTGTTCCTTAAGTTTTCTCCGTTGAGGAATGTCATTAGCTTTGGTCGTAGAGGGAAGCTTTTTCCTAGGTTCATTGGTCCTTTCCGCATTGTAGAAAGAGTTGATTCTTTGGCTTATCGTCTGGATTTGCCCGAGAAACTTTCTGGAGTGCATGATGTATTCCATGTCTCGCATCTTTGCCGACATCTTCATGATCCATCTCTTATTGTACAGCCTTCTGTTCATGATAGTTTGGATATTGAGCCTAATCTGACTATTGAGAGGAAGCCACTTCGTATTATCGATAGAGGTACGAAGCAGCTCAGAAGGAAATATGTTAATCTGGTTAAAGTACAGTGGAATACTGACGATCGAGATTGTACCTGGGAAACGGAGGAGAGCATTCGTGCTTCGAATCCGAAATTATTTGTTTCAGGTAATATTTTGTTTTTCAATCTTGTTTCTCTTTATTTTACTTGCCCGTCCTTTTCGAGGACGAAAAGATTTGAGTGGGGGAGAGTGTAACAACCCTATATTTTTGAATACAATTTTAAATTTGACTTTATTTTGTTTGAAATTATTTTAAATTTGTTTTATTTATAAGAGTTCATTTATAAATATTTTTAAAGTGATAATAAAAAATTTCCAAAATTTATTGCATTTATTTTCTATTTTTAAAGCCTAGTTTCCATTTTTCTGCCATTTTCTTCATTAAATTATATTTAATTAAAAATTATTTATTTATTTCTATGAATGCATTTTTATTTTGTGTTCTTATCTTTATTTATAAATATTTTTCAAGTACATCAAAATTTTCCAAAACTTGTTGCATTTATATTCAAATTTTAAGCCTAGTTTACAATTTTTGCAATTTTTCTTAATTAAATTTTTTAATTAATATTTATTTATTTATTTTTGTTTATTTACTAAATTTTTTATATCTGAATTTATATGTATTTTTAGATATTTAAAATTGCAAAAGAAATATGCTAATTTGAAGAGATTTGTGACAATTGATTTGCTTAAGCCATTTTATATTCTTGTCTTTTCACATTTCAACCAACACCTTTTCATTATTTGCTGCCATAAATCATTCTCTTCAGCCGACCACTCCCCTATCATTTCATGTACAAGAAAATTTCTCTGCTCACAAAAAAAATTCGGCCTCTTCATTGTGGAAAATTTTTGGTAAAACTTCTATTTTATTTTTTCATTTTTATACTTGATTACGTGATTTGCACTTGCTCTGTTCATTTCTAGGCTTGGCCCCTGCCATCTCCAGCCATTTTGCCGCCTCCACCACCACTTGAGCTAGCCTCCATGACCTCCTCTCCAACTCCATAGCCAAGCTGAGCCACCCTAGGTTGATGATCCATCACAAAAATGCACCAAACTTCAACTATATGTTCATAGCCGATCACCATAGTCTTCCACCACCTCTAACTCCCCTTGGCCGCCACCACCAACACCACCTCAAACCTGACATGACACCCTCTACCACATCACCACCTGACCCACCTAAAGTTGGCCGTGCCCATGTTGCTTTGGCCGAGACCTTTAGTTGCCTTGAATCTAGGTTGTGTTGCCTTTGTGTTGTAGTTCATGCTCCCCAATCTTTGCACCATCTTCTTCCCATGCTTGGCCAACCCTATGAACCCAAAACCAGATGTAAACTCTCACCATAGCCACGTGTTGCTGACCCAAGACTGAAGCACAAGTGGTTGCAGCAAATGCAAATACTTTGGAGATGTTTTGTGCATTCATTTATGACATTGTTTAAATTGTATGTTGGTTTGAAAATTTATCTTGTTGTATTGTTTTGTTTGAATGTGTTCAAGGCATATAATCTTTGGCTCTCTTAATCTCAAATCATTGTCATGCTTTCGTGCCTCTGAAGATCATTGTTGTGTGTTTTGGTTGTGTCTCCGGTTTATACCAGTGAGTTATTCTCACCAGACAATTTTATACTTATATGACATGTAAATCGATTGCATTTGAATATGTAAAATGCGTCAACATGTTACACCTACTATGTTATGATTATATGATGTTCACCCATGCTTAAACACCTATTATATCATATGTTACTGTTATATGGTGCTATTCTATTATTTATATCAGTTTATCACACTGCAAGTTCCCTTAAGATTAGAATCACTATGGGTTGAAATGATACATACCCGAACGGACGTTAGAATAGGGGAAAATCGTTATGGGCTGAAATGGTAGGCCTGAACAATTTTCGATTATTTCATTTTACTTGGGACTGTGGGTTTGAAATGATAAAACCGGAGTTTTCTTTGTAAATTACAGATTGAAATGATATATTATCCGTATCACTCTTCCTAGGTTAGAAAATGAAATATAGACCCGTAGTTAATATAAGTATTTCTAAATTTTTTATAATATTTTACAAATGTAAATATTATAGTATTTTGATTTAAACTTAACTAAAAATAATTTTTGTAGAGTATTATTGATTTTTTGAAAATTTATAAGTGAAATAAATTAACGGTAAAGTTAGAAAATCTAAAATGTAAGTTATTTTGGAAATTATAATTTGGTGATAACTGGAATCTAAATTTAAGTTGGAAACTACGGTAAATTTAGGATATTTTGAATTTAAATGAATTTTAAATGATTTTATAATATATTAATGATTTTTGAATAAAGTTAAAATGTTAAATGAATGAATACTGAGGTGAATTTTGAAATATAACTTAAATTTGAAATTTATGAATTTGGTTTAAAAGTGAATTTTTAAGTTAAGTAAATAAAATGAAACTAAGTTATATTTTGAAATTTAAACTTAAGTGTTAAGTTCAAAATTTATTTATATGAATTGAAATTGAATGTTGAAATTTAATAAGTGAATTATTATTAAATATTGATTTTTTTGAATGGAAATTTAACTTTATAAAATCATGAATTTAAGAAAAATTAAATGATGGTTATAAACGTGAAAATATATGATTTTATAAGTTTAAAACGATATAAATAAAATTTAATGGTTTATGAAATTATATTGGATATTTGAAAGTTAATTAACAACAACAGTTGTAATGCTATTATTTCTAACGTAAATGATATTACAGCATTTGTAAATGCTGTAGTTGATATAAATGTACCAAATGGCTAAATTTTAATAAAGGGAAATTATAGCACTTTGTAAGTGCTATAATTGTTGAATTTAACTAAGGTTTTATTTGAACTAATGTAACCCTATTACCGCATTTTAAATGCTGTCTTTTGTTAAATTGAACTGCTGTTTTGAAAGTAACTTTCTGTAGCATTTTCCACATACCGCGAAAGGTGAATTTTCATTGTTTTGATAAGTTTAAGTGAATAAATGAATTTTGAAAGATTAAAGTTTTGGAAATTTAATGATTTATTTATTAAATATAATAACTTCATTTTTAATAATTTAAATGAAGTAAATTGTTTTGAAATATAAACTATTTTGAAATGTGAATTGAAATGGTATTTTAAATGTGAATAAATGAATGTGTTTTTGAAATGATATGATAAGTTGGATATTTCGAAATGGGTTTGAAATGATATTGAATTGTTAATGATATTTGATTTTTGAAATCTAAATACCTTTTTAAATTTATAACTACGGGTTATAATAACGATTGGTTGTTAAAGGGACCAGGATCGGATATGGACATACTCTCTGTCGATACCGAAAACCACTTTAACAACTGTGTACGCGGTGGAGATTCCAGAATGAAGTAGGATGGTGACGACGTTCCTGAGGTACATTATGTGGACCTGACTCCCGTTAGTTATCTTAAGGAGCTAAAACAGGAGCGATCTCGGGCCAAAGGAGGTAACACCTCTGGCTGGACACACTTCTTCGATACCATTCTATTACTCTTGTGATCGATTGGGTGCACCCCTTGATTTTGGAGTGTTGTTCGGGGTGGGCGTAGTGGCTGCTACGTTACCACCACCCCGTGTGCATAATTGGTATATCTACCCTAGCATTGCCTTGTGTGTCGTGTCACCTACCATACCGAGCCTTTACTACGAGTTTTTTTTCTCCCGTAGCCCATGGAGTATTTAGGGTAGTCTCCCGATCTGGAGATATGCTGATATTGGATGGACTACTGGGACTATTATGTGTGAAGGGTGATATGGGTAGCCCGAAACGCTATTTTAAAGTATGTTTATTTTACTATAGACATTATTATAATAGCGTAATATTACTATATAGTAAATAGTTTGACAGATCCTTAGAGGATGGGCAGTCCCAAGCATCCCTTAAGTTACTTGTACCTTATTACAGTTCACTTGAGTTGGTTTACATTATATAAGTATATATTGTCCTGACTCGAGTGTTTTATGTTTTTCTTTACGCTCGGGTCAGCCTGAGTATTCACAGCTTTGGATTCTCTTTCTGAAGCTGGTCTTTGCTTGAGATCCTGCCTATCTATTTATGTATCTATTTCTGTTTCAGCTGTTCTAGTTTATCTCATGTACTAGTGAACTTCTATGTATTTGGGATTTCTATTTTGTTGTTTCAGACTGTTATTATGTATTTGGTTTGAGACTCTGTTATAGTAGCTTCATGAACTACTATGTTATTTTATATTCCGCAGCGAGTTATTCTGATTGTTCTGTGTCTGTAATTCTGTGTATTCGATTTCATTTGCTCCAAATTTATTTACAATCTATTATTTTGGATCATTCAAGTCTGACATGAGTGGATTATTGTCGATTTGAATGGTGTGAAATGGCTGGTCGTGACAAAGTTCAACAAAAGTAGATCTATAAGGATGCTCCAGTATCTAGAAGAACATGAATAGGAAAGGATAAGAATGAATTTTAGAACAAGGTAGGGTTCCAAAGCTTGGAAGAAATCCAAATCAAAGAGGAAAGAATTCAAGCTCAAACGAAGGTTATTCTGTAATTACTTTTTTTTCTCCATATGCTAAGTTTTACCTAAACCAGAGCTCTGATACCACTTGTAACGATCTTTCATTTCGAACCATTCACATTCGCACATGTCAGACTTGAATTGCTTAAAACAACATATTGTTAATTTATATGTGGCAAAACTCAGCATATACAGTAAATAAATAAATCACAGAATCACAGACATAGAGTAATATAACAATAAGCAGTGGAATAGACAAATAGTAGTTCATGAAGCTACTATATAAACATCAGAGTTTGAAATAAAATACAACAGAATTCTCAAATACAACGTAGTGTCAATAAAAGGTCGGTGATAAGCTGAATAAACAACTGGAACAAACTAAGGATCTGAATAGATAGAGATAGATCTTCAAGCAAAACTCCAAGCTCCAAAGGTGAGCCTCAAATATTGTGACTCTCAGTCCGACCCGAGCATAAAGAAAAACACAAAACACTCGAATCAGGATTAAAATTCTTATATTAGTAAATTCAACTAAAGTGAAATGTCAACTGAAATACAAGTAACTTAGAGGATAGTTGGGATTTCCATCCTCTAAGAATCCATGAACTATCTACTATGTAGTAATATATGCTTTTATAATATGTCTATAGTAAAGTAAAAGTATTAAAATGGCGTTAAGACGTTACCCCTATCCCCCTTAACACATTTCATATATTCCCGTAATGTATACAATGTTGTATGCTCCACCAAACCGGTGGTTTACCCAAAGGAAAACACATAAGTACGGTAAAAAAAACTCGTAGAAGGCGCGATCGGGCATGCGACAAGGCACTCGAGGCAATGCTAGAGTAGATATACCATTTGCGAATCCGGATCAGTGGTAATGCATAACAGCTACTACCGCCCACCTCGTGACACACTCCCAAATCAAAGGTGCACCCAATCAAATCACAAAAGCAATAGAATGGTATTGAAGAAATGTGTCCGATAGGAGGAATGACCTCACTTGGTCCGACATGGCTCCTTTTTTAGCCACATCAAGCTGACTCATGGGAGTTAGGGAAGCGTAAATACCATATAAAATCATCGCCATACCATCCTACTTGATTCTGGAATCTCTACCGCGTACACTGTTGTTAAAGTGGTTTTCGGTATTGGCAGAGAGTATGATAATATCTGATTCCAGTCTCTTTAACAACCCAACACTTATTTCCCACCATGATCATTTCATTTCAAATAGTTCATACTTCATATCAAGATATCATATTCATTTCAAAATCATATGAATTCAATATCATTATTCACTTTAAAATAATATTCATTTTCAGAATCGTAACACTTTAAAATTTATAGCACTTTAGACTTCATAACATTTTGAAATCATAACGCTTTTGAAATCCCAACACTTTTGAAATGATAACACTTTTGAAATAATAACACTTTTAATTTTAAAAGGTTAAGGTTCGATTCAAATTCTAAATAAACTATTTCAATCTTTATCAATTTCAAATCCAGTTTTGAACTAATTCTTCAATTCCAACAGGATTCAAAGTATAAATATTCAAAAATTTCAGTATAAGTTTCATTTATATTTCAACGTTTAACTTTACTATTATATAGTTTTGAAATATTCACTTAAATTAATTAAATAACAATTAAATAAAATCTCAATTTATAAATTTAAATCAATATTAAATATTCAGTCTCAATTTTATTTAAAGTTGAGAATATTCATTTAATCACTTTTCATCAAATCAAGTTATAAATCATACCTTTCAAATCTCAAAATTAAAATGTTCAAACAAATTCTTATTTAAAATCAATTATTAACCAATTTAAATTTCAGGTAAATTTTTCTTTATTTTCCAGCCTCTATTTATTTAAGTCATTACAAAACTCTATCTAAAATATTAATGTAAAATTTTAGATACATATTTAAAACATATTATATATATACTAATTAAATTAAATTTTATTTAAATAATTTATATGAAATAAATCTTATTAATAATTCAATTTTGAATTTTATTTTATATTTTAAAATAATAATTTTTTATAAGTAATTTTTTTTAAAAGTTATATTTTCAAACTAACTTGTAAATTTAAAATTCCCAAATATATAATTTAAAAATCTAATTTTACAAAAAAAAATATCTTTTTTATTATATTTAAAAATCAATATAAAAAAATCCATATATTTCCTTCCAAAACTATAAAAATCATTTTTCAAAATAGACCAACGGTGTCCATGTTTAGTTTTCTTTCCTATGGTCAAGTGATACAGATATTTATCATTTCAATCCGCAATTTAATATTTTATGGTATATATCATTTCAATCTGCAATCCCAAAGTTTCAAAATTAACGGAAATCTCTTCGGTTTATCATTTCATCCAATAACAATTTTCCTCTACTATATAATATCATTTGGCTATGTATCATTTCAACCCATAGGAAATTCTAAATTAACAGGGAACTTGCAGAGTGGGACCAATTATGATAAAAATATAACATATCAACATGCATATATCATCAGTAACAAATTTGAATATAATAGATACAAAAGGTTAAGTGTCATACATCATAGGTAAACAATTACAGATAATGGCATATTATAATTATCAATTAAATAACTAACAGTTCAAATTTAACAGCATATTTCAATTGTCATTTCAATGTGAATTAAATATATTAAATATAAGAACGTTAATCATGAGTGATCGCTCACCTTTCGAGGCTAGAGAGATTAGACATGCGACAAGCTACGAGTCCAAATAACAAATTCCAAAGCTCAATACGATGAACATGAAGTCGACGAACGAAGCAAAGCTAGGATGAAACTCGAAAATCGATGATAACAATATATATATATATATATATTTCAAAAAATCTAATATTTAATTATATAAAAAATTTCTTATATATATTTCCTTAAAAATCAATATTCGATTTGAAACACAAATCAAAATAAATTCTTTATATATATATATATCCTAAAATCAATATTAATTCAAAACCAATATATAAAATAAAATCTATATGCATCATATATTAAAAAATTGTCACTTAATTTGAAACACATGTTTAAAATAACATATCTATATATTATATATTACTCTAAAATCACAATGTATATTGGAAAATATATTGATTTGTAGACTATATATCTATGAAAGTAAATACATGCATGCTCCACAAAATATATATGAACTATGTATATGCAGGCTACTATATATATGTGCAGGCTACTATATATAGGTTACAAAATTATATGTCCAGGCTATAGGTAAACAAATATATGCAAACTCTATATATATATAATACAACTAAATATGCATATAGAGGCTACTATATATATATGAAGACACTATATATAAAATACAACTAAATATACATATGCAGAGAAATATATATATGTTTGTAACAAAATAATATATACGAGCTACCTATATATGTAGACTCTAATACGTGTATATGTATATATACAATAAAATATGTATGCAGACTATAGCTAATATGCAGAATGAATTTACAAACAAATATGTAGTCTAACCATCTATGTAGACCATACAGATGCAAATAAAATAAATATATGCACGCTAAACATATGAATGCAATTTATATGTAACAATAACTAGAGAAATATATATAAATGTAGGCTAATATTTATACATATATGCAGGCTATACTACATGTAGATTATATGTATACGCGTGTGCTTCTTCAACAATGCGAACAATAACAACACAATATATACAACAATATATATATATATATGTATGTATGTATGTATACATACACACACATACCGTGCTAAGATGGAAAGATGCTAGTAAAAACAAGGCAAGCTACGACAATATAAACTACGTATATTATACTATATTTATTATATTATTATTTAAAAACTATATGTACATACTTTGAAACCAAAGACATATATACATACTATAAACAAAATGGACGGGTGAGCAAGTTCAGAACAAAAGAAAGCAACAATTTTCTTCCCTTTTTTATTTTCTCTTATATATATACACACCGAAAAGAAGAAGACTAGAATGGTAAAAAATTCAAAACAAAGCAACTTATATTTGAATGTGGAGAAAGGGTGGATCGGCCACTATGGCTGTTGCAGCCAAAGCTTGGCAGAGGCGGTGATAGGGGACAAGATCAGGTGGATCAAGGCGGGTGGTGGTTGGTTGGCTAATGGCTGAAAGGGGGAATGACGTGGAGGTTGTAGCCAGAGCGCACGGGAGCTAGGGGGAGGAGGTGGAGGAGTTGTGGCTGTGGAAAAATTAAGTGGCTGTTGAGGAAGGCGAGGCAGAGGTTGGATGTAATGACCCGATTTTTCAACCCCCAAAAATCGACATCAGTACATCCAATGTATCAAATGCCGAACAATCGAATGTCGAAAAAACTGAACCATTAGGGTTAAAGAAGAAGGGAGCAGAAGAAGAAATAGAAACAATATCAGAATCCCACAATCGCAGCAGAACAATATATAATAGATTAATGACTAATCTTTAAACAAAAAGGTCTACATCTGTTTATACGTTACATAATCAGAGTATAACAAAATCTATATCACACAACCGGACAATTATATTAACTTGTCCACACAAAACTGACTATATAACTTACAATATAGCGGAATATACATGAAGTACGGGTGTTACGTCTCGCCATCCAGCTCGTCTCTTGAGTCTCATAGCCGTCTATCTAGAATCTGTACTCTATAATACTCGGTCTGACCCGAGCATTATAGTTAAATAACACCTGTCAGTCTGAAAAACCAGCGTGAGAAAACACACTCAATTTGACTATTAAAGTTTTCAAAATCCTTTGAAAATCAAAGGTATCTCATAAGACCACGCCGCAAATAAACATGCCGGGTTTTTAACTTACGATTACCAAAACATTTCTTATAAAATCCTCTGGTATTATAGTAGTGTCTATATACAAATACTTATTCAAATAGATGAAATTGTTACATTATTAAAAACCAGCAATACTAGCCACAAAGAGGGTTCTACATACAAAACCGTAAAGGCACGTAGGAAGAATGGATTTCTATCAATGGCAGGGCTACTAGGGACCGCAATGTCACAATATGTGGTCTAGATCACCGTACCGAGGATCCACCATGATCCTCTACATCACAAGATCGGAGCTACCCCTTACTGGATAGTCCAAATAAGTTCACCCTACGGTTGGGATCAGCAACTGCCCACACAGCCGAAATAAAGGGACATCTAGATAGGGGTGACCTTACCCTAATTGGTTGCTAGCCACTTAGCCTTGCGTGCACCTTCCTTGTTTTAGCCATATCCGGTTGATGAGGCTCAAGACTATGCGTTATCTTTTTAGCACACATTCACTTAGAATACTCATCGTCCTCCTGACGATATTTTGAAAGCATTCGTCCATACAAGTCCATTCTGGGTTCGAACGGAACTGAAGGCACTACTCCTACTACATCCATTTTGGAATCACCCTCAGGATTAGTAGCGATTAGCCCTTGCCCTTCACTGCTCCATCTTCGACTTCAAGCTCTTGTCTTCCTCATGAAAACGTTCAAGCCGGATCGAAGTGGTTTTCGAGAAATTAATCCCGATTCCGGTCTCTTCGAAACGATTAGCGCATTGGCCAATATTGATAGTCGGTTATTTCACTATCAAATAATATTCACAAACAACCATTAGATTTTTAAATAAATTCCCAAATTATTTACTCCAAAATACCTTTGCAAGATTTTTTTTTTCTACTCTTTAACCATTGAAAAATTAGTTTTCAAAACACTCTTTCTCTTGTGGAATAAATTCCGCCCAATTGTTTTCTTTCCACTGAAAATCGCCAAGTCTAAATACTTTAGACTTTTAAAATAATTTAAATCACTTTATCCAAATATATATATATACACACACACACACACACTTTAAAACATTTAAAAGATATAAAAACTACTAAAACATTTAATTTAAAATACTAGTTATCAAAATTTTATGATAATTTCTCAAATAAAACTAAAGCCAAACTAATTTTAAAATGAAAGTTATTCTATAAGGTATGAATATTAAACAATTATCTTTAAATCACAGTACTAGTTAAACCCTTAAATAATTACTATTACAATTAGTTTAAATAAATATTTACTTTAAATATTCTAAAATAATTTAAAGTAATAAAATTTCTCTAAACATTCGTTTAAAACTACTTTAACTGTACTTAAAAATTTGCTTCGAAAATGTGCTTGATTTTTCAATGAAATACACTTTCATTTCACACCTTTTAAAAATAAACCACTATTATTTTTAACAAATCCCCCTTCCTTTATGAATTCCCATCCTGAATTTATGCTTCCAAATTATCCTTTGATATCTTATTTCGCTTTATACACCCAGTTTATAAATTCCATAGTCTCATCCTTCTTTTAAAACATAGTTTCAAACACAAAATCAATTTCCAACTTTATTTCCAAAATTTACTCCATTTTAAAAATAAACTCCTTTACTTACTCAATTTTATTTCAGAGCCCACTAATTTCAGATTTAACTTCTTTATTACATTTTAAAATCTTATTTAAACTGAAAATACCAATTTCACATTTATTTCAAAATTTTCCTTTTATTTCTTCCCAAACCATTTAAATCCTGAATTTAAAAAATAAATTCACTAGTTTTAAACAATACCACTTAATCCCTTTATTTATTTATTTATTTATTTATTTATTCAAAAAAATCTCTTTACCCATGCTTGGGATTTATTAGAATTTAAAATTCATCTTTTATCCTTTTACAATTTATTCTTTAATTTATCCAAATTCTCTATGATTATTTACTTAAAAATTTCCTTTCTATTTCCTTTTTAAAAATCCAAGCTTTATATACTTTTCATTCTCTCAAATACCAATATATATTCAAATCAAGCCATAGCATTTAATAACTTCAATTCCTAATAAAATCAATATAATCATCACATTTCTGAATATAAAATAAATTCAACATTTAAGGAATCCATTTGGATCCCTCCAATCTATCTCCCAGCATCCACAGATATTAGCAAAAAAATTTAAAATACTAATCCCTCTTCAAGGTGGGATATCGCGGTATAAAGGGTCATCTGCCATTATGCGGGGCGCATAATGTCTCATCTCCTATATAATGCGGGAAATCAATCACTCCAATGTATACTACTATATATATATACTGTCCCATCAATACAATCCAAGCCATCGACCAATAATTTAAATTTTACTACTTAATTTTAAACGGAATCCAAGTGATTGAGATTAACTCACCTTTAATTTTTGACTTGCAATCCATTCCGTCACGACTTGTTTCTTCATAATTTTGGACCTTGTATAACATTATATGATTTATTAATATCCGAAATAATCTACATATAATTTATCATTTAATAAATTAAATTGACCAATTATTTAATTTAACCTAATCACTTGGTTTTAAAACTAATAATCTGATATTAAATAAATTTTCCCTTTAAAACCTTTTTGTAACTGAAATAAATTAAATAAGTTTATCAATCAAATAAATCACCGTAGCACATTATTTAAAATAACTAGTAAATTAAAATGCGTAAATAGATATAAAATTGAAAAATGTATCTGTACATTCTTTCTCTGATTAAACTACAATTAAAATGGGCAGGCATATATATTATCATTGCATATATCTTAAAATTAAACAGCAAGCTGAATATACATATATTATTTCTGTATTACTATTTAAAAATAAATATGTTAGTGCATATATATATATTATACTTTCCTTTGTATACGTACACAGATATATATACACATTAAATAATTAAATAAAATAAAAAAGCACACACCGAACTACCAAGTCCATGACCACTCTCTGAAGCCATTGACGAACGAATCATCACGCGATTACGCCCACAGCTTCGCCTTCTCATTCCTGTAACTGAATGCCACCGCGACCTTGAATCCAAATCGCAGCACCTTCAACACAACAAAAACCCTAGATAGATCGTCGAGCATCGCCGCGCACGCCACCAGGAGCTCTAGACTGGTCAATGCCTTCAACTTGGCTTAACGAGCATTCCTTCTTGATCCAAACCCATAAACTACAAATCACGATTAGATGTTGAACTTGCGGTTCGGATCATCAACACTCGTAAATCTAAGCTTAACCATAATGCTTCGTTCTCTCTTGCCATCTGATTTTGAGCTCTCGATTAGCTTATTATTATTATTATTATTATTTATTTTCGATCTACCATTTTCTGTTAGGATGAAGACCTGAAATGACCCGAAATGTTCGATCCCGAAAATTCTAGATAGTTATGAAAAAGAAAAAAGAGATAGAAGAAACAGAACAGAATCAACAACATCTCACATTCACAGCGGATAAAGTATAATAATAAATAATAACAGTTTACAGAAAAATGCTATATCTGTCGATTAAATTTAAATACATCAGAGTTACACATATATTCAACACTGGACATATACATATCAACATGTCTTAGATTTACAATATTATAATATAGCGAAAAAACTCTACACGTTCCTGCCATCCAGCTCGACTCCTGAGCTCCAGAACGTCCTTACCTGAAAATCTTTAATACTCGATCTGACCCGAGCATTACACCAAAGTAATACCCGGGTCAGGCTGGAAACCAACATGATTAAACCCAACTAACATAGAATACCAAGCAACAACTTATATAAAACCCGGGTTAACTCGTTTCAGTTCATAAAGCCACAATTAGTTATAGGCATCATTAATTCCACACATCCATTCCCTAAATACCAAGGCTTAGATTTAAATAGTCCAATCTCCTTTAAATCACTTCACTCCAGCATATAGATTTCACATATCAATCTATAAAAATATTCGAAGTGGTTTCGGGTATTTCCTAATACCCGAACCCAGTCTCTTCGAGTCTCATGTCATCCTAACCCAAGTTATCCAAACGAAATACACAACATTTCATATCAGAGATATCAACTCATTCAAAGCATCCAATACCATTCAATCATCCATAAGAAAATTTGATCACTTCCAAATTAACCAATTGATTCTAACTGAATTTCTAACCTCAATCACTTAGATTCATCCATTTACAATTAATTGATTCCAAATCAATTAATTAGTCAACCCTTCATTATTCATCTTAATTAATCACTCTGGATTAATTATCCTTAAATTTCATTCAATAAATTATCATTAATTATCTTCACAATATTTATTATTCTTAACAAAATAAATAAGAAATCTTAATTACTTCATAAATTAATTAACTATACTAATTACATTATTCCTTAATTAGTTATATAAATTATTTCTCATAAGTCGCTTATTTTGATTTATTAATCTTAATTGAACAATCTTTTATTACGTTGATTATATAAATTAATGATTTTCCATTTACAATTTCAATTTACCCTAATCTAATTTAATACATTAAATAATTAATCATTTATTAAGCCACACATATTAATCACTTTTGATTTACCCCAACTGGTAACTATCTGCCTTGTTGTTTACTTCATTAAATAAATTGATTACTCCTTAATTAATTATCTTCATTAATCTCTTGATTAATTTCTCAAGTAATTATATTATTGATTTTGTTAAGTAATTACTTATTGAACCATTCATCGATTATTCCAAATTCTTTTAAACTTAATTAATTAACCCAAATCATAAATTAATTTAATTAATTATCCATTTCAATTAGCCTACCTATTTAATGAATCACCAATCATTAACCCTTATTAACTTTAAAATGAACCAATCTCTTATTTATGATTTAAGCTTAAAACCATTTAAAACCAAAATGCTTCGAGTCAAACAACAATTAACTCGAGTACCAATCAAAACCAAAGTCACCAGATCATCAGCACACATTCAATCAACTCAGTCAATCAACCAATTATTTAAATTTAACCATTTAAATTTAAATAAAAATCCAATAGAGTGAGATTTACTCACTTTTGCCCCTTAATTTTGCAATTCACCTCATGCTCGACTTGGTTTCCCGGGTTATAACCTTGTATAAACATAAATGATTTTATTAATATTCGAACAATTTGAACAACTCAATTTCTATTTAATAAATTTCATTTTACCTAATAGGTTAATTTCAAACTAATTTTCTGTTTGTAAAATATTTCTAGTTATCAAATAATTATATAAGTTAACTAAATAAATTGATTTCCATTTTGTAAATTTAATTTAACTAAATCTTAATTTAAACAAATAATTAAATTTTCCTAAACTAATTTCCCCTTTTTATGCCTTTTGATTTAGAATAGGTTAATAATTTATTACTAAAATAATCTGTGTTATAAGAACCCGACACAGGGAGATGATGAGTGAAGCCACAGATCGAATTGTCAGGTATAAAAGATTTATGCATATCAACAAGAAAGCAGGGCATGCAATCTGAGGCAATGGAAATGAAATGAAACATACAGTTGGATAGAGATAAAAACTGTAAGAGTAAACTCACCACAAAAGTCGATATCACCTAAATCCTCGATTATCTCGACGAGCGATGCCACACCCCTCACCTCGACCTCCTTTCGTTCGCCACTGTAACCCCAAGCATTGCGTAGCCAAGCCCTAGTCGTCGATCTGCACTACAACGAATGAATACGACCTCCTGACCTCGCGCATCTCAGCCTCGAATAGGTGCCCATCGATCACGACTTCCCATCTCGCGCCTTTGCCAATGACGACGCCTTATCCTATCGTGTGCACCTCCATCGATGTCGCCTCACCCAATCAAACACTGCGCCCAACGATTCACCTAGACAAGCTAAACCCAAACCTTCTTCAATCAATCGCGACTGCGCCTCTTCCCCCTTCGAGTTCGAGCTCGATTATGGCCGCGTCGCCATGTTTGTTATTTTTTTTAATTTCGAAGGCTTCGGCCATTTTTTTAAATCGAGTTCGATTTCCTGCTTGAGAATAGAGAGGGGAACGGGAACAAGGTATAGGGTTGGGGAAGCTTCTAGAGCACGCGTGACTATTATATAACTAAATATAGAAAATTTCTCGTGTTTCAAAATGCGAAATCCCGAACCCTGAATCAGACATGCTGACAGGAATTTATAAGTCTTTGCCCGTATTCCGAACACATTGGGACGTGTTTCGAAGGCTAGTTTGATCGTATGCGCGAGTTACGAAAGTAAACGATCAATTTTGAGTCAAATTGATTAAAATAGTTCTAAGCCTTTTGAGCTGCCAAGGTCAAACGACAACTCCGATTGCTATGAAAATTGAAATCCGATAATAATATAATATTATAGATCCAATAGAACTGGTTTCGTCGAATACCGTTACCTTGCCTCGAAAGGCTACTTTTAAATATCGATTTAGGTGATATATTATTAAAATTGAACAAATCACCTTGAAATTCAATTCTAACCATTTTATTATATTTAGTAACAACATTATAAATTTTACAAGCCTTCAAATCATTTTAAACAGGCTTAGAATTTCACATTCAGCCTCTTACCCAATTTCGAATTATATAATTCAATAATTTAATTATCAAATAAGTAGTGATATTTGGAATTCAAGTTAAAAATTAACTTTTAAATATTTAAAATAAATTAATTATTCAAATTTAAATTGTTAGAAATTTCCGGGTCGTCACATTCCTCCGCTCTTAAAAGAATTTCATCCCCTAAATTACTAGTTAGGAAGAACGGTCCAATACCCGTGTACTGTTCTTAAACCAAACAGTTTTATCAACTTGCCGTAACATATCCTTTATTAAAGATTTACTATCACCTTAACCAACTTTCTAAACCTTCTATAGTTTCAAACAATACCCTTTTGCTCAATCATTTAAATTTAAAACCAAATTTTGAATTATCAAAATTTTCTTAAAACTTTTCTAACTCTCTAAATTTCCGAAATTTTTTGCCAGCGTCTCCTTTGCGCGGCTAGCTCGGTACTACTACAAAATGCCTCTACGGGCTCCCAAATTCCAAAAGAAAATAAAAAGCCAAGTGGCTAGATCAAATACCCAATCCAATTCCATATAGAAATTTAAATGCATACCTTTTAGCCAAGCAATTCTAATTTATCTTTTGGAATCACAATCAATTTTCCTTTTCCCTCATAATACCTACATATCTTACCTAGCAATAATATCTAATCGTATCTTTACAAATCATTTATATATTTCCTTACATAAGTTTCATATCTATTTCAAATTAGTTTTTCCCATTTCCATATGATTTCAATTTGCCTTCAATTCTGAATATTAATTTTATCTTCCGTTTATAACTGATTCATATCATTATTTTAAATTAGTTTCATTCGCTAATTTATTTTGGTTTCAAGTTTGAAATCGTTGTACTGCTTAACAAAAAATTTCCAAAATTTTCTAACTCCCAAAATTTTCAAAATTTTTTGGCAGTCTTCTTTGTACGGAGGAGCTTTTGCAATTTGACAAGAGATATAAATATATATACATCGACCCACACGGTCGGAAAAAGCAAAAACAGTTCATATTTCCTTTTTTTATTGCGTAGGCGTACCTTTATTTAGCATTTTATGCAAGCGACTTATTTATTTTAGCAAATAGCGCAACCAAATCCAGCCAAACGACTTCCCGGTACCTGTACTTACTCAATTTAAAGATGTAAGTGCCATATATAGAGAATTTATTAGCATTTCACTTACTTTAATGGCAAAACACAAGCATGACAAAAGCATCAAACACCAAATGCTTACCATAAGTGATTTATATAACTTTAAAGATAATTCAATTTCTTTCAACTAATTCATAAGCCATTTCATTCAATTTTAATGGTTTGCAATCTCAATTTCTTACATTCAATTTATTTTTAATCAAAACAAGCACATATTCACTTCAAATGATTCAAAATCAATTTTATTTAATCTCTATCAATCATAGAATTTTAATTACTTTTGTTTACGCCAAACGACAATTATTTTTATGCAATTACGACGATATTCGCTTAATAGAGTATCTATTTTAGTTTATAACTACTTTAAATTAATTTTCTACTCATTCTGTATTTAATTCCATTTCATTTCCAATTTATTCACCAACCATACATTTGCGCTTCATTTTATTTCCGCATTGGATTCATTTTAAAACTATTTTATTGAGCTTGTCACATTCGATGCTTATTACTATCCATTTTCCAAAAAAAATTTAATCCAAACTACTTATTTAACAGTCTACTATTCTCACTTGAAACCAGGCTTTTATTTAAGTAATTTTGCCTCAAATTAATTCGCCTCATAACTTAAGTCCATTCCGATAATCCAATTCCAATTAATTTTTTTTATTCATCAGAATTCATCCATTTATTATTTAATCCCATTAACCCATTTTATATTTTTAATTCACTTACTTAATTCATTTGCGAATTGATTTTATTTATACAAAGTCATTCTCAATTTATTTCTACTTACTTGGGTTTTGTTTACACTCAAACCATTTCTATTACAATTCACTTTCATTTCAATTGACAACACTTCTCTTATATCTAATTTACTTGCAAATTTTGTTAAATACTATTTATATCACACTTGAAATTTGTTTTTTATTCAAACCATCACTATTTCGATTCCACTCTATTTATTTTTACAACATCTCCACTTATTTTAATTCATCGTCAAATCCAAGTCAAATTTTATTTACAATTCGAACTTATTTCCAAACTCCATTATTAACTCACAATCCATTTATTTAACCGAGTAAAATTTCATTAATATATTCTATCAAATAATTATTTAGCTAATTAGCTCACTTCCAATGTTTATTTCAATATTTGATTTTTATTACAAAAATCACTTCATTAAATTTTACCGAGTTAATTTTTTTTATATAATTCCAGTTTGGATTTTCTTTCATCTTTCTTTTTCAAAATTCCAAAAACTTTATTTTAAAATTTTAGAAATGCTTTTAAATTCACATAGTACTTTTAAAACAGCTTTTTATAAAAATACTTCTTATAACTCGATGTCTCAACCAGTTCATCCTTGTTCCCACAGAAATTCAGTCATACGTTGATCAGATGTATGACTGAAAATCTATAAGTACTTGGTAAACCTGTTTTCAACACCAAGTGGAAATACTTGGAAAATAATTTTATTGAAAATATAGAAAACAGTTGGAAAATAGAGGAAATATCTTTGGTGAAAATGCTCTGGAAATCATCACTCCCATCCATGGTCGCAGTTACATTCCTGGGTTACGTTGCCATCGCAGCAAAAGTCCATCTAACTGTAGGCTCTCCGCGGCCTCTCGATTACGCCATGGAACCCACGACAGATCACAGTTACATTCCAGGGTTGCGTCGCCATCGCAGCAAAAGTCCATGTAGCTATAGGCTCTCTGCGGCCTTCGATTTTCCCTCTCGAGATGAAACTTCTCCACTCCTATATAGGTCGTAGTCTACTGATATAAAATCAAATGCAGACTGTTGGCTCTCAGCGGCACACACGACTTTCACTATGTTACCATAGGTCGAGTCTACCGATATAAAATCAAACGCAGATTGTTGGCTCTCAGCGGCACACACGACTTTCGCTATGGTATACACTATCCATAATCCCCAGGAACCAGTTTTGCCGGTAATCCTCACAGGATCAACTTTAGAACCCCCCCTTGGGGCTTAAGGCGGCACCACCCGGTGGCACTCCTGAGATGTTCATTTCAAGGGAGCGCCTTTTTCTCCAGAGACAACATCAAAACACTTTATACTGTACACATATAATATCTTTCAAATCATACACCTAGTATGATCTCATACAAAGCTCCTTTACACAAAACCGATTATCCCAAAATCAATAATTCTCAAACTAGGCCTTTCAAATTTCAATATTGATTTTACCCAAAATCAAAAGCCTTTCCAAATCCAAAGGTTCCCAAAACCTTTTCCAAAATCCTCATAAGATCCTTTATATATATATATATAGAAATATATATAATTTTTAAAACTTTGGATCATTTCAATCTTGTATAAAACTCCTTTTATACTTCAAAACACCCTCAAAATCCTTTTCTTCTCAATTGATGTAACAAAGAAAGATTTATCTTATATAACAAAGATATATAACTTTGTTTATTCAAAATCAAATATTCCAATTTTGGTTACTCATATCATTTTCGTTCAAATCTGTACGATGTACACATATCATTCGTTCGCTATACCAATCTGATCGCTCGCTCGATCACACAATTTCACTTCCGAACTAGTATCGTCCATCCGACTTCCTAGTGCGGACACAGATCTGGTTTCTTGATTAGAAACCATCATTCTCCTTGCATAGCCATAACTATGATAGAGAATATCCCGGACCAATCAACAATCCATATCCAGGTTCGCCGTCGAAAATCGAGTGAAAAATCCCGACTCGAATCGATATACTATCTCGAAATTCTGTGCTCGAATCTGGATCAAATCACTATGCGAAAAGAATAATATACGTACATTCTACGTATTTAATTTTATTGATTTTTTAGCCAAATCAATTTCCTTTCTATTCACATTCACCTAAATTTTCATTCACTTATTTACAATTGCTTTAATTCCATTGAATTATCACTTCAATTCTTATCTCGGTTGGGTATTTAATCAATAACAGTTCGAACTCCGACCAATTTATATTTAGAAAATAGCTTGAATTTTTTTTGAAAACAGATAACTAGTTGAAAAATAATTATTAATTTGCAAAATAGTTGTAAAATAGTTAACTAATTGTAACATAGTTGAGAAATAGCTATATAGTTTCAAAAAAAATTTAGATAATTGCAAAATAGTTGTAAAATAGTAATTAATTTGTGAAATAATTGAAAAACAGTAATTAGTTTATAAAAAAGTTGCAAATTGATTATATAGCCCCAAAAATAATTGTAAAACAAGTACAAAATAATTTGGCTTTAAGAAAGAAAGGTTGTATATATTAAATAACTTAAAAAAATAAGTTTATAGTAAAACAATTTATATTGACAATAGTCAAGAGTCAAACTGTTCACTTCGCCAACAATTCAATTTAAATTTACACTCCATTTAAGTTGACTCCATTCCAATTTGAATAACTCCAATTTCTATTGAAATTGAATTAACCGCAATCCAAGTTAAGTAAATCCTGATTTCTTTCCCAATTTAAATCAAATTCCATTTGATTTTAATTTTATTCAACTTTAATTACAATTTCAAATTATTCCAATCAATTTTGCACTATTATCAATTGAACCCATTTCAAATTCAAATCATTTCAATCCCTGCTTGAATTTAATCCCAATTCCCATTCAAATTTTAAACCTTCATATTATTAACCCTTCCACTTAAGTTTAAAATTTGCTTCGCTTTGGGTTTCACATCATATCACATTCCAAAGAAAATTCAAAACTCAATCTTAGAGTTAATTTTCATATTTATTTCCTTTACAGACCAGGCTACTTTTAAATTTTAAACCACCCTTGGTTTTAATTTCAAAACAAATCCCTTAAAAATCTTCCAAACATATTTTTTTAAAATAAGACTATATTCAAAATATTCTGTATATTATTTGTTATTTCTTTAACTCTTTGAAACAATTGATTGTTTTCTAGACTTAGATTTTAAAACTTCACAATTTTAAAATCTACTTTAATTTAGAAGTTATACTCATCTTATAAATTTACTTCATTTGGGCTTACTTAATAACAAATATATCATTATTAAACACAATAACTATTTATAATAATACCCAAGGTTATCATATCCAAATACTAATTCCTTTTTATATTATTCTTACTTCTATAAATTCAAGATTAAATTGCAGTTTGAATCCATTTCAAACTTACCTTTATTTAATTTTAAACAATTTAATTTGCAAGCTTAAATTCTAGAATTTCATTTCAATCAATTTAATTTTAATTTGATTTTATTTCTTTTACCACTTAATTTAATTCCAATTCATGATTTTAGTTTGATTGTATTATACTACTTCTTAATTTAATTTCAATAATTTAACAACCAATCGCCTTAATATTTATTAGAATGAAATATTGCTTAACATATCAAAATATACTTTTATATAAAATCATTTAAAACCTTTATATAAGAAAATAACAAGTACGCTCTCATTATACATACATACATACATATATATATATACACACTCAACCCATTCTTAGAGTACTACGGACTCTATTTAACGAGTAACTCCCACCAGAGCCAAGGTTCTTGCTTAACCTTACAGCTCTGATACCAAATGAAACGACCCGAAATTTTCGATCCCGAAAATTCCAAATAGTTATGAAAAAGAAGAAAGAGATAGAAGAAAAAGAACAGAATCAACAACATCTCACATTCGCAGCGGATAAAGTATAGTAATAAATAATAATAGTTTACAGAAGAATACTATATCTGTCGATTACGTTTGAATACATCAGAGTTAAACATATATTCAACATTGGACATATACATATCAATATGTCTCAGATTTACAATATTATAATATAGCGGAAAAGCTCTACACCTTCCTGCCATCCAGCTCGACTCCAGAGCTCCAGAATGTCCTTACTGAAAATCTGTAATACTCGGTCTGACCCAAGCATTAAACCAAAGTAATACCCGGGTCAAGCTGGAAGCCAGCGTGAGTAAACCCAACTAACATAGAATACCAAGCAATAACTTATATAAAACCCTGGTTAACTCGTTTCAGTTCACAAAGCCATAATTAGTTATAGACATCATTAATTCCACACATCCATTCCCTAAATACCAAGGCTTAGATTTAAATAGTCAAATCTCCTTTAAATAACTTCACTCCAGCTATAGATTTCACATATCAATCTATAAAAATATTCGAAGTGGTTTCGGGTATTTCCTAATACCCGAACCCCGTCTCTTCGAGTCTCATGTCATCCTAACCCAAGTTATCCAAATGAAATACACAACATTTCATATCAGAGATGTCAACTCATTCAAAGCATCCAATACCATTCAATCATCCATAAGCAAATTTGATCACTTCCAAATTAATCAATTGATTCTAATTGAATTTATAACCTCAATCACTTAGATTCATCCATTTACAATTAATTGATTCCAAATCAATTAATTAGTCAACCCTTCATTATTCATCTTAATCATCCTGGATTAATTATCCTTAAATTTCATTCAATAAATTATCATTAATTAACTTCACAATATTTATTATTCTTAACCAAAATCAATATGAAATCTTAATGACTTCATAAATTAATTAACTATACTAATTACATTAATCCTTAATTAGTTATATTAATTCATTTCTCATAAGTCACTTATTTTGATTTATTAATCTTAATTGATCAATCTTTTATTACGTCATTGATTATATAAATTAATGATTTTCCATTTACAATTTCAATTTACCCTAATCTAATTTAATAAATTAAATAATTAATCATTTATTAAGCCACACATATTAATCACTTTTGATTTACCCCCCCACCCCGGTAATTATCTACCTTGTTGTTTACTTCATTAAATAAATTAATTACTCTTTAATTAATTATCCTCATTAATCTCTTGATTAATTTCTCAAGTAATTATATTTTATTAATTTCTTTAAGTAATTACTTATTAAAACATCCGCCGATTATTCCAAATTCTTTTAAACTTAATTAATTAACCCAAATCATAAATTAATTTAGTTAATTATCCATTTAAATTATCCTACCTATTTAATGAATCACCAATCATTAAACCCTTATTAACTTTAAAATGAACCAATCTCTTATTTATGATTTAAGTTTAAAACCATTTAAAACCCAAATGCTTCGAGTCAAACAACAATTAACTCGAGTACCAATCAAAACCAAAGCCACCAGATCATCAACACACATTCAATCAACTCAATCAATCAACCAATTATTTAAATTTAACCATTTAAATTTAAATAAAAATCCATTCTCACTTTTTCCCCTTAAATTTGCAATTCACCTCATGCTCGACTTGGTTTCCCGGGTTATAACCTTGTATAAACATTAAATAATCTTACTAATATTCGAACAATTTGAACAACTCAATTTCTATTTAATAAATTTCATTTTACCTAATAGGTTAATTTCAAACTAATTTTCTGTTTGTAAAATATTTTCTAGTTACAAATAATTATATAAGTTAACTACATAAATTGATTTCAATTTTGTAAATTTAGTTTAACTAAATCTTTATTTAAAATTAAATTTTCCTAAACTAATTTCCCATTTTTTAATGCTTTTTGATTTAGAATAGGTTAGTAATTTATTTCTAAAACAATTTGTCTTATAAGAACCCGACACAGGGAGATGATCAGTGAACCTACATATTGAATTCTCATGTACAAAAGATTTTATGCATATCAACAAGAAAGTAGGGCATGCAATCTGTGGCAATGGAAATGAAATGAAACATACAGTTGGATAGAGATAAAAACTATGAGAGTAAACTCACCACAAAAGTCGAAATCACCTAAATCCCCGATTATCTCGACGAGCGCTGCCACACCGATCACCTCGACCTCCTTTCTTCGCCACTGTAGCCCTAAGCATCACGTAGCCAAGCCCTAGTCGCCAATCTGCACTACAACGAATGAATACGACCACCCGACCTCGCATGTCTCAGCCTCGAACAGGTGCCCATCGATCATGACTTCCCATCTCGCGGCTTTGCCAACGACGACGCCTTATCCTATCGCGTGCACCTCCACCGATGTCGCCTCGCCCAATCAAACATTGCGCGCAGAGATTCACCCAGACAATCGAAACTCTAACCCCCTTCAATCAATCGCGACTGCGCCTCTTCCCCCTTCGAGTTCGAGCTCGATTGTGACGCCCCACCTCTATACCCACACTAGCCAAGAGCACTACGGAGTAATGCTGTCGACTAGCATGGAGAATAAGGCTGTTGAGGAGCGACCATCTATATAATTGCTTTGTGCGAGTACCGATATGCCGGATAAAAATATAACTTTTCATCTCATGAGGAAATCCGACATACCGACACAAAATCAAAGCTAATACACAGTGGCTATAAAGGTCTTTGGAAACAAATATAGAAATAAATATAACACAAATCAGTCACAGATAATTCATATCACAAAGGCGGAAATAGATATGAATAAAACACATGAAAGTGTACATCAGAGTAGTGGTCGAACAAGATCCACAATATATAAAAATAGAATTGGTACATGTGCTAGACAAAAGAATAAGTATACATCATAGAGTCTGTATCTCAAATGTATACAACAAAAACTACTAAACTAAAGTAGTTAGCCAAAAGTCAGAAGATGGTTCCAGATAGGAAGCCATGAGGAAGCACCTGTAATATCTCAGTCTGACCCGAGTATTATTTAAGAAGAAAATAATAAACGGATCAGTCTAGCTATAAATATCAGATGACATGATATAACATAAAAGATATGGCATAAACATAATATCCATAATGGCATACTACTATAAGCATGCAAATGATAATCAACAAAAGATTAATCAATATCACAAGAATCTTCTCAAAGATCCAAAGAGGGCATCATACCCTAAACCTATACTCATAACAAGTCAATGATATAAATTTCAGAATTCAACACACGAAATCGAGAAATCACAAAAAATATGTATGAGTGGAATCACACAAGTGGTGTCTAGGCTAACCGAAAAGGTATGTGTGAATGGAATCGCACAAGTGGTAGCCTAACCAAAAAGCAAAAAGGTATGTGTGAATGGAATCACACAAGTGGTGTCTAGGCTAACCGAAAAGGTATGTGTGAATGGAATCGCACAAGTGGTGTCTAGCCTAACCAAAAAGCAAAAAGGTATGTGTGAATGGAATCGCACAAGTGGTGTCTAGCCTAACCAAAAAGCAAAAAGTTATGTGTGAGCGGAATCACACAAATGGTGTCTAGGCTAACCGAAAAGGCATGTGTGAATGGAATCACACAAATGGTGTCTAGCCTAACCTCGCAAACAAAGAGACATCGCACATTGCTAGTCTAAACCATAAAGATGATCGTCATGATCAACGAGAAGTGTCAATTACAATAAGCTAGTAAATATATGAGCTTAGCTTCATGTCCCATAACCACTAGCTTAACTTAAATATTTACGAACAAATTGTAGATCTCCACTAGAAAATTGTCACAATAGTTTCAATCGAACAAGTCCATGAATTAACCGACGAAGTAAACGCAAGCGTTTCATACCACTTGTTTTACTAAGTCATTTAATTAGATTTCTCATACGAGTGAGGTAAAGGTTTGTATATACTAGTAGATTGGAAATCGGTTTGAGAAAACGAGCTTTGTTATAAAATAGTGTTGAAATCATTTGAAGAAAGAGTTTTGATATTTACTACTAGTATAGAAAACCTTTATATTTTAAAGTGACAAATCATAGAAGTGATTGTAGAAACAATCGGGCATAAAAATTCACATATCGAAGACGTGAATAAAATCCAAAGAAATCGATATCAAATCCATCAAAGTGGATATGTCTAAAATTCCCAAAGAAAAGGTCATCAAAGTCGACAATAAATGACAACAACAAAAGGGAGACAACACGAATCGATTAAAGTTGGAAATTCAAACGAATTAGCAATATAGGCTAATCTGGCAAATAGCAGCAGGTCGGTCGACCGGACTCCCTGAGTCGGTCGACCGAACCAGAGGTTGGAAGTGCTCGGGGCACCAGGTCGGTCGACCGGCCCAGGGGGCTCGGTCGGTCGACCGGCCCAGGGGGCTCGGTCGGCCGAAGCCTGAACCAGCACTTCCAAACAGAGGCAGGAAGTGCCTGGACTACAGGTCGGTCGACCGGACCAGGGGGCTCGGTCGGCCGAACCTGTATGCTTGCACTTCCTACCCTATTTCAAAAGAGGTGCAACTCTCGATCAAATTGCAATCGCACGAGCAACGACGCTAAGAGTTTATGCCAATCGACTACCCGGCCCTATATGCTCCTCGATGCATCACCAAAAACATGTTCAAACAAAGTTAGGATTTTTAACGAATTGAACTCAAAACACTAAAAATTGGAATATTCACAAAAGCAATCCAAATCAAAATCAAATGCACATGAATAAGTGTTAGGAATTCATAACTAACAATAGAAGAGAATTGTAAGCATAGATGTGAGATTAAAAATCTCACCTTTGAACCCAAATCAATGAAGAAGAAGCTTGAAAGCAAATGGAAATCAACCACACTTCAATCTCACACTAGAAGCTTGAATCTAAGCTTAAAAGAAGAACATTCCCTAAGTTAGGTTTAGGAAATTTCTGAAATTCAAAGAGAGAATGAGTTGGAGAAGAAGAAGGAGATGCTTACCAATGGGTTCTCATAGATTTTGGAGCAAGAACTTGGATTTTGCTATGGAACTAGGGCTTGGAGTTTTAATTTCCACTCCTCTCCACCATTGTTGCTAAAGCTTGAAGGGTTAGGAAAATAGAAAAGAAGTGAATGAAGAGGAGAGGGGTTGGGACTGAATACATAAGTGGGCTCAGCCCAAACCAAAACCCTAAGTGAAAAGTAGCAAAATTCAACTTTCTCCAAACATATCGAAGCTTATACTCAAAAAGGTCGCAAACGACATTTTGAATTCAATGGGGGTGGTCTCGAGTCCTAATTCGGCTGTTTGCAAAAAGTAGCTTTTCGGACTAAAATCCGACTAACGATAAAATATTTAAATATAAAATCGATAAATGTGCGGGTTGTTACAGACTCCCCTCCTTAAAGAAATTGCTTCCTCGCAATACTTAAGTGGAAAATAAGAAGTAACAACCATGGAAGCATATCAACACAAAAGAAAATTTGAAATAGGAAGTTCACCATAAAGTGCACGAAAGAGTTAGCAAGAAATCTGGTGAAACTTCAATTTCCATATTATTACCAGGCTCATGAATGAAAACCGGAATACCTAAGGCATTTCCGTAGATAAAAGACGTGGGGAACGTCAAGAATAGCAGAAAATTGAGCCGGTGCAACGGCGTAGTACAAAAACGGTACGCCCAATGAATCCAGAAGCAAAGACATTGATGTAGTACAAACGGTACATCCAATGAATCAAAAGGAAAGACATTGATGTAGTACAAACGGTACATCCAATGAATCTAATAGCAAAGACATTAATGTAGTACAACGGTACATCCAATGTATCAAATAGCAAAGACATTGATGTAGTACAACGGTACATCCAATGAATCAAAAGGAAAGACATTGATGTAGTACAAACGGTACATCTAATGAATCAAAAGCAAAGTCATCGATGTAGTACAAACGGTACATCCAATGAATCAAATAGCAAAGACGTTGATGTAGTACAACGGTACATCCAATGAATCAAAAGGAGAGACATTGATGTAGTACAAACGGTACATCCAATGAATCTAATAGCAAAGACATTGATGTAGTACAACGGTACATCCAATGAATCAAAAGGAGAGACATTGATGTAGTACAAACGGTACATCCAATGAATCAAAAGGAAAGACATTGATGTAGTACAACGGTACATCCAATGAATCAAAAGGAAAGACATTGATGTAGTACAACGGTACATCCAATGAATCTAATAGCAAAGACATTGATGTAGTACAACGGTACATCCAATGAATCAAAAGCAAAGACATTGATGTAGTACAACGGTACATCCAATGAATCAAATAGCAAAGACATTGATGTAGTACAACGGTACATCCAATGAATCAAAAGAAGAGACATTGATGTAGTACAAACGGTACATCCAATGAATCTAATAGCAAAGACATTGATGTAGTACAACGGTACATCTAATGAATCAAAAGGAGAGACATTGATGTAGTACAAACGGTACATCCATTGAATCAAAAGGAAAGACATTGATGTAGTACAACGGTACATCCAATGAATCAAAAGGAAAGACATTGATGTAGTACAACGGTACATCCAATGAATCTAATAGCAAAGACATTGATGTAGTACAACAGTACATCCAATGAATCAAAAGCAAAGTCATCGATGTATTACAAACGGTACATCCAATGAATCAAAAGCAAAGTCATCGATGTAGTACAAACGGTACATCCAATGAATCAAAAGCAAAGACATTGATGTAGTACAATTGTACATCCAATGAATCAAATAGCAAAGACATTGATGTAGTACAACGGTACATCCAATGAATCAAAAGGAGAGACATTGATGTAGTACAAACGGTACATCCAATGAATCTAATAGCAAAGACATTGATGTAGTACAAACGGTACATCCAATGAATCAAAAGCAAAGTCATTGATGTAGTACAAACGGTACATCCAATGAATCAAAAGCAAAGTCATTGATGTAGTACAAACGGTACATCCAATGAATCAAAAGCAAAGTCATTGATGTAGTGCAAACAGTACATCCAATGAATCGACCACTTGTTGCTTACGACAAAGCGCATTGGCAACACGATTTCCCTTCCGAGAATAAAATGAATATCAAGGTCACAAGATGTCAGGAACTCAAGTCAACATGGAGTTCCATATGAGAAAATAATTATTCCAAAGATTTATGATCGAGGCAGAGAACAAATTTCTCCCCTAAAGATGATGATGTCAAACTCTAAAAGCAAAAACAATAGCCGCGAGCACTAGATCATGAGTGGCATACCTAGTCTCGATAAGCTATAATGATTTAGAAGCACAAGTGATAGCACGTTCTCCTTTGCAAGAGAACGGCATACAAACCAATACGACTAGTATCAGTACAAATAGCAAAGTCTTGGTTCCCCTTCAGGAATCACAAGAATAAGAGTATCGAAAAGAAAGAATTTCTTATAAATAATCTTCTTTCCCGAAAAGTTAAAACTTTCAAATTTACATTTTTATTTTTATGTAATAATCTTTCTACAAAAATTTTACATTTTTACAAGTCAATATATCGTGTCTGATTGTCTCATCAAAGCGTTTAGGAGATTCTTATCGATAACGTTGATCAAGCGCATCGACCAGAATTCTTAACACACTAAATGGGCAATACAATCACAAAATCATCTTCTATATAGTAAACATGTTTCTTAAAAACCTTTAAGAATATTCTTTGCTTGTTCAAGAACAAATCAAATTGTACTTATAAATAAATCTTATGAAAAAGATTTGCAAAATTTTAAATTGCTATTTTCATCCAAAATCAATAAGTACAAGAATGGAGTCATCAAGATATTCATAGAATATTCGATCTATAAAATGGATGAAATAAGCTGGACAAACTGAATGACAAAATAAGTCATTCATAGGAATTATAACAAGTGCGGAATGCGGTAAGTGGACTTCCGCAACTCGTAGCAAATGAAAATCGGTGGCAAGGTCGAACTAGAAAGACCTTATCACCACACAAAAGATTTCTTAGGTGATAATCCTAAGACAAACTCAAAAATACCGGAAAAGTTTCACAAATTATTTAGATAAGAGAAATAACACTTTTCTCATCTTGAGGGCTTAAAGAATAAAATGATGCCATCAAGTTGGAATCAAAATCATAAAGTAAGAATAGAAATCTGCTTAACAGATTGAAAATGTCAAAGATGAATAGTCCACACGGAAAATAGGATATGAGCTTCACAACGATTAAGCCAATCCTTACAAAAAAATCAATTCCGAAGCCTAAGTAAAAATATCGGCTCGGAAAGAAAAATCACATAAAATAATTTCGACATCAATAGAAAGCAAATTGAGTGTTGCGGATCTACTAATCCGGATTCGCAATCCTCAAGGAAGACATCAAGCCCAAAATATTTTCAAAGAAAAAGAATCAACAAGTTCTTTTGATATAAAATATTGAGATGGAACCCATATCAAAAAGAACTCAAATAAGAAGATCACGAAATAAAACAATGCCATCAAGGATTGAGTGAAAAATACCTTAACCAAGAGAAGTATTGCTAGGGGTTTGCACAATATTTAGCTTTCTCATGTCCTTATTCAAAAGTTTGGGACATGCAGATAAAAGATGACCCGGTTTCTTGCAATAGCGACAAGAATGGGGTTTTGGATACATATTCGCATAGTGTTCCTTAGAATTACAATTGTAGCATCCTCCACGATTAGGGATTGGAGTCTTTGCTACAAAAGTAGTTTGCTTCCCTCTCTTATTGGGATTAAGGCTCTTGAACTTAATATGCCTCTTCTTTAAGAAAGAAAGAAAGAAGAGGAAAGAGTTATTCTCAAAATAAATTTCTATCAAACTTGATTGATAAAACAAGGAATCATAAAGAAAATAGGATGAATCGGTACGAAGACTCGAATAAAATCCTAAAGCACGACTCCTAAGATGGATTTAGGACGATGATCCTTGTTATAATATTCCATATTGTTCTGAAGTTTGGCTCTGATACCAAGCTGTGACGCCCCACCTCTATACCCACGCTAGCCAAGAACACTACGGAGTAATGCTGTCGACTAGCACGGAGAATAAGGCTGTTGAGGAGCGACCATCTGTATAATTGCCTTGTGCGAGTACCAATATGCCGGAAAAAAATATAACTTTTCATCTCAAGAGGAAATCCGACATACCGACACAAACTCAAAGCTACTACACAGTGGCTATAAAGGTCTTCGGAAACAAATATAGAAATAAACATAACACAAATCAGTCACAGATAATTCATATCACAAAGGCCGAAATAGATATGAATAAAACACATGAAAGTGTACATCAAAGTAGTGGTCGAACAAGATCCACAATATCAAAAACATAGAATAGGTACATGTGCTAGACAAAAGAATAAGTATACATCATAGAGTCTGTATCTCAAATGTATACAACAAAAACTACTAAACTAAAGTAGTTAGCCAAAAGTCAGAAGATGGTTCCAGATAGGAAGCCATGAGGAAGCACCTGTAATATCTCAGTCTGACCCGAGTATTATTTAAGAAGAAAATAATAAACGGACTAGTCTAGCTATAAATATCAGATGACATGATATAACATAAAAGATATGGCATAAACATAATATCCATAATGGCATACTACTATAAGCATGCAAATGATAATCAACAAAAGATTAATCAAATCACAAGAATCTTCTCAAAGATCCAAAGAGGGCATCATACCCTAAACCTATACTCATAACAAGTCAATGATATAAATTTCAGAATTCAACACACGAAATCCAGAAATCACAAAAAGTATGTGTGAGTGGAATCACACAAGTGGTGTCTAGGCTAACCGAAAAGGTATGTGTGAATGGAATCGCACAAGTGGTGTCTAGCCTAACCAAAAAGCAAAAAGGTATGTGTGAATTGAATCACACAAGTGGTGTCTACGCTAACCGAAAAGGTATGCGTGAATGGAATCGCACAAGTGGTGTCTAGCCTAACCAAAAAGCAAAAAGGTATGTGTGAATGGAATCGCAAAGTGGTGTCTAGCCTAACCAAAAAGCAAAAAGGTATGTGTGAGCGGAATCACACAAATGGTGTCTAGGCTAACCGAAAAGGCATGTGTGAATGGAATCACACAAATGGTGTCTAGCCTAACCTCGCAAACAAAGAGACATCGCACATTGCTAGTCTAAACCATAAAGATGATCGTCATGATCAACGAGAAGTGTCAATTACAATAAGCTAGTAAATATATGAGCTTAGCTTCATGTCCCATAACCACTAGCTTAACTTAAATATTTACAAACAAATTGTAGATCTCCACTAGAAAATTGTCACAAGAGTTTCAATCGAACAAGTCCAAGAATTAACCGACGAAGTAAACGCAAGCGTTTCATACCACTCGTTTTACTAAGTCGTTTAATTAGATTTCTCATACGAGTGAGGTAAAGGTTTGTATATACTAGTAGATTGGAAATCGGTTTGAGAAAACGAGCTTTGTTATAAAATAGTGTTGAAATCATTTGAAGAAAGAGTTTTGATATTTACTACTAGTATATAAAACCTTTATATTTTAAAGTGACAAATCATAGAAATGATTGTAGAAACAATCGGGCATAAAAATTCACATTCGAAGACGTGAATAAAATCCAAAGAAATCGATATCAAATCCATCAAAGTGGATATATCTAAAATTCCCAAAGAAAAGGTCATCAAAATCGATAATAAATGACAACAACAAAAGGGAGACAACACGAATCGATTAAAGTTGGAAATTCAAAAAAATTAGCAATATAGGCTAATCTGGCAAATAGTAGCAGGTCGGTCGACCGGACTCCCTGAGTCGGTCGACCGAACCAAGGGTTGGAAGTGCTCGGGGCACCAGGTCGGTCGACCGGCCCAGGGGGCTCGGTCGGCCGAAGCCTGAACCATCACTTCCAAACAGAGGCAAGAAGTGCCTGGACTACAGGTCGGTCGACCGGACCAGGGGGCTCGGTCGGCCGAACCTGTATGCTTGCACTTCCTACCCTATTTCAAAAGAGGTGCAACTCTCGATCAAATTGCAATCGCACGAGCAACGGCGCTAAGGGTTTATGCCAATCGACTACTCGGCCCTATATGCTCCTCGATGCATCACCAAAAACATGTTCAAACATCAAAGTTAGGATTTTTAACGAATTGAACTCAAAACACTAAAAATTGGAATATTCACAAAAGCAATCCAAATCAAAATCAAATGCACATGAATAAGTGTTAGGAATTCATACCTAACAATAGAAGAGAATTATAAGCATAGATGTGAGATTAAAAATCTCACCTTTGAACCCAAATCAATGAAGAAGAAGCTTGAAAGCAAATGGAAATCAACCACACTTCAATCTCACACTAGAAGCTTGAATCTAAGCTTAAAAGAAGAACATTCCCTAAGTTAGGTTTAGGAAATTTCTGAAATTCAAAGAGAGAATGAGTTGGAGAAGAAGAAGGAGATGCTTACCAATGGGTTCTCATAGATTTTGGAGCAAGAACTTGGATTTTGCTATGGAACTAGGGCTTGTAGTTTTAATTTCCACTCCTCTCCACCATTGTTGCTAAAGCTTGAAGGGTTAGGAAAATAGAAAAGAAGTGAATGAAGAGGAGAGGGGTTGGGACTGAATACATAAGTGGGCTCAGCCTAAACCAAAACCCTAAGTGAAAAGTAGCAAAATTCAACTTTCTCCAAACATATCGAAGCTTATACTCAAAAAGGTCACAAACGGCATTTTGAACTCAATAGGGGTGGTCTCGAGTCCTAATTCGGCTGTTTGCAAAAAGTAGCTTTTCGGACTAAAATCCGACTAACGATAAAATATTTAAATAAAATATTTAAATATAAAATCGATAAATATGCGGGTTGTTACATCGATTAAGACCGCGTCGCCATGTTTGTTGTTTTTTTAATTTCGAAGGCTTCTGCCATTTTTTCTAAATCGAGTTCAATTTCCTGCTTAAGAATAGAGAGAGGGGAACGGGAACAAGATATAGGGTTGGGGAAGCTTATAGAGTGCGCGTGACTATTATATAATTAAATATAGAAAACTTCTCGTATTGCAAAACGCGAAATACCGAACCCTAAATCAGACGTGCTGATAGGCTTTTATAAGGCTTTGCCTGTATTCCGAACACAGTGGAACGTTTTTCGGAGGCTAATTTGATGTATGCGCGAGTTAGGAAATAAACGATCAATTTTAAATCAAATAGATTAAAATAGTTCTAAGCGTTTTGAGCTGACAGGGTCAAACGACAACTCCGATTGCTACGAAAATTAAAATCCGATAATAATATAATATTACGGATCCAATGGAATTGGTTTGCCGAATTCCGAGACTGTGCCTCGGAAGGCTACTTTTAAATATCGATTTAAACGATATATTATTAAAATTGAACAAATCACCTTGAAATTCAATTCTAACCATTCTATTATCTTCAGTAACATCATTATAAATTTTACAAGCCTTCAAACTATTTTAAATAGGCTTAGAATTTCACATTCAGCCTCTTGCCCAATTTCGAATTATATAATTCAATAATTTAATTATCAAATAAATAGTGATATTTGGAATTCAAGTTAAAAATTAACTTTTAAATATTTAAAATCAATTAATTATTCAAATTTAAATTGTTAGAAATTTTCGGGTCGTCATAAGACCTATTTCGATTTAGGGAGGAGATAATCTTATTAAACGAAGACAGATTGATTAATAAAAAGAAAACAGAGAGAACGAGGCATGTGTGACAGATGGGGTATTGGAGCCGCAACGTGTTAATTTGAACAGAAGGACTAGAAAAGTGTTGATACGATAAATTTTAAACTTGTCATAATTACAACTATGAAATTCAAATTCAAATTTAAACGTTTCAAAATCGAGCTAAAAATCCCGACCTTCTATCGAGGCATGCCGCTAGGCGTTTATAATGTTAAACCCCTATTACGAAGGCAATAGAGAAGGTTTCGAGTTATAATTTGATCACATGGAGAAAATAGCTTTTTTGGACTCAGTTATTATATTAAGTTTTCGATATAAATTCAAGCCAGTTTATATATCGTACGATCACACGAAAACGCCAAAAGCTATGAAAATTGAAATCCTATAATAATGCACTATTACGGATCCAATGGAAATGTTTTCTTCGAATCCTGGGACTGTGCCTAGGAAGGCTATCTTTAAATGTCGATTTAAACGATATATTTTCAAAACTGAACAAAAAACTTCCAAATTTAATTTTAACTCTTCTGCTATCTTCAGTATTATCAATATAATTTTTACAAGCCTTCAAATTATTTTTAACAGGCTTAAAACAAAAGATTCAATATTTTACCTAATTCCAAATCATTAAACTCGCTAATTTAATTATTCAATAAATAGTGATATTTGAAATTCAAGTTAAACATTAACCTTTAAATATTTAAAATCAATTAAATATTCTGATTTCAAATATCCAAAATTCCGGGGCGTCACATTCCTTCCCCCTTAAAAGAATTTTGTCGCCGAAATTACTAGTTAAGAGGAATGTTCCACAACCCGTTAACTTTTTTCCAAAACCAAACGGTTTTAACAACTTCCTAAAACAATCTTTTTATTAAAGACACACTACCCCCTTATTAACTTTCCAAACTTTTCCATAGTTTCCAAACAACATTATTTACTCAATAATTCAAATTATAGTTTAAACCAAATTTCAAACAATCAAAATTTTCTCAAAAACTTTCTAACTCCATAAATTTTCGAAAATTTTTGCCAGCGCCTCCTTTGCGCGGCTAGATCAGTACAACTACAAAATTCCTCCATGGGCCCCCAAATTTCAAAAGAAAACAAAAAGCCAAGTGTCTTGACTAGAAAATCATCAATTTTCATACAGAAATTTAAATACTTATCTTTTCGTCGAGCAATTCAATTTACCTTCTGAAACCAAAAATCCCAATTCCTTTTGTTTTAAAAACACCTGTACATTATTTAGCAATAATATCCAACAACAACATTCAAAATCGTTCCATTCATTCTTTTACAAGGCTTTATATTAGCTTTACTTAAATCGTACGATGTACCCATATCATTTTGCACACAATATCAAATTTGATCGCTCACTCGATCACACAATTTCACTTCCGAACTAGTATCGTCCACCCGACTCCCTGTTGCGGACTCGGATCTGGTTTGTTGATCAGAAACCGTCTTTCTCCTTGCATAGCCACAAACTATGATAGAGAATTTCTAGAATCAATCAAAAATCCATATCCAGAGTTTTCTCTCGAAAATCGAGTGAAAAATTCCAACTTAGACTAATTATAATTATCTCGAAATTCTGTGCTTGAATTTTGGATCGAATCGCTATGCAAATAAAATAATATACGTACATCCTACGTATTTATTCCAATTGATTGTTAGCTAAATCAATTTTCTTTTATTTTCTTTGATCTCTATTCTCTTATTCACAATTATCATTTCACACAACCTTATTAAACCTTCATTCCCATATTAACTCAGTATATTTCTCCAATACCAAATTTTCTTTAGAATTTCACCCTTTACTTTTCTTATTCATTATAAACATTTTACACAATTACATATTTATCTTCACTTCACCATTTGGTTTTAATATCCATTTTTATCCACTATGCATTTTCAATGCCATTTGAATTCAAAACTTTCAATTTTTCAATATTGAATTCTATTCATTTTATATCGAACAACTTTTAATTAAACATTCCTTTACTTAATTCCACTTACGGATTACTTTTACAACTTCACTTTACTCGATTTAATTTTAACTTCTAATATTCAATTTTCAATTTCATTTAGTTACAACCAAATAAATTTTCAAATCTCAGTACTTTAATTTAAATTTCCTTTTTTATTTCTACTAGAATTAAATTTTCCTTCCTTCCACCCATTTATTCCCAATCATATTTAATACTTCATTTCTATTCTACATGATTCAAATCAAATCTCGTTCCAATTCATTTTCTTACCCACTTAAATCAATTTGTTTATTTACAAATTTCATTTTATTTAGTCCAACCGGACTAATTCTCTATTTTACACAATTCAAATATTCACTTTTAATTCTATTTACTTGCGCTTGCAAATTCATTTGTCTATCCACACTTTTATTTCCAATTCTTTATTACCCTTAGTCCATTTCGACCTAATTCTCCAGTGCTATCTTACTTAACACAATTTAAATTAATTATCGTCCAAATATTTAATTTCAATTCGTTTTCTTGTTTAGTCTAACTTGACTAATTTTCCATCTCACTTTATTTAACACAATACAAATTTTAATTCCAATATTCAGTTTCAATTCCACTTACTTACAAATGTAAATTTATTTGCTCATTCACAAATTTATTTCCAACTTAATAAATTTTGTTTCAACGGCCATTTCATTAGTTGTTACCCAGTTGTTTGACCATGTAACAAGAGACTCGGCACATGCTTCGTTCGGCATACCTCCTCTTGCTCGGCGTATAGCATCGTTTGGCATAGATAGGTCGCTCGGCATCTTGCCTCGTTCGGCATAGATAGGTCGCTCGGCATCTTGCCTCGTTCATCATAGGGAGGTCGCTCGACATCTTGCATTTCGGCATAGAGAAGTCGCTCGGCATCTTCCCTCATTCGACATGAAAGGGTCGTTCGGCACAACACCTCGTTCGGCATGAAAGGGTCATTCGACGCAGCACCTCACTCAGCATTGAAGGGTCGTTCGACATGAAGCCTTGCTCGGCATCTCCCCACGACCGGCATCAAGTCTCATTCGGCACAGGACTCGTTCGGCCTACATTCTTCACTTAGCGCACGGCCTCGTTTTGCATACAGTTACCGTTTGGCACGCCTTCCTCGATCGGCATACGAATGCCATTTGACCTACATATGTGGTTCGACAATTACCATTCGGCATTTATAGCTCGACGCGTAGAAGTCACTTACTAAGGGCCGAGGTATCTTGCTCCTAGACCATTAGGGAAGTCCGACCCATCTTTGTCTATAAATAGAAGGGCATGCGGCACAGTGAAATGGACCTTTTTTCCGAGAATACTAGGGAGAATTTGCTGCATTCAAGATTTATTCTATTTTGCTTAGCACTTGTATTCAAGTCATCATAGTATGGATTATATCTGTATTCAAACATCTATGAAAGCAATAAAGATCAAAACTCAAAGTGGATGTAGGCAGTTACGCCGAACCACTATAAATCTGGTGTTCTTATTTCTGCATTTAATTTAGCATACAATTCTCTGTTTTAATCTACTTTCTTTATTTATCTCTCTACATAATCTTTCTCAAGGGTGTTTCCGACCAATTCCGGTGCGAACATTTTGGTGCTTTTGCCGAGAGTTGAATTCTCAGGCCGCTAGGCTCTGCTTTGTAGCTACTGGATTGAATAAATCCTCTGAAGGAGATCTAAATTATTCACAGGACGTCCATTGAATCTACTCAGAGGTTCGATCAACAACTCTACTACGGGAAGACCACGTACCAGGTCAGCCTCTCATAACGCGAATGTCAACGAGATTGCTAGTGTACAACAGATTGGACCTAACAATCAGCAAGTTAATCTTGGCGTAGGGACTGCCAGAACCCACAGCCAGATGGAAGTTGTTACTAGGACGGAGTTCAACGACCTGATGAGAGAACTTATGGAAAGCAGGAGACAACTTGTGGAATAGATTCAAGCTAACGCTAACCTTATGACTCAGCTTACTCAACAACAGCATTAGAGGTAGCCCCGTTCCTTATTCTTCATCTGATAGTTCGACCTCGTCCGACGAACCTCCTAGGCGTATACGCCGCAAAACAGAAACTGCACAAGCAGGTGCTGCTGATCGATCAACTAAGGATCACTTACATCTTGGAGACCACACACGAGCTGGAGCAGGAAATTTAGGAGCAGAAGCACGTGAGGAAACTAGATGCCCAACTCACCAAGACCCTAATGAAGATGGTCCCCAAGATACACGTTTGGGAGATCGCCAATAGAGGAGACACCAACCCAAGGTGTCCTGTAGAATGGAGTCCAACGTTCCATCCTCCATACAAGCTCTGGACTTATCAACTATGGTCAAACAGTTGAGGAGAGAGAACCAAGTCCTGACAAATGAAGATTGGGGAATATTCAGGAGTCATACTCCCTTCGTAGATGTTATTCTACAGGCCGAGTACCCTAGAAAGTTTAGCATGCCAACTACCCCGGGCTACGAAGGGAAGACTAATTCCAGGCAGCACGTGATGAGGTATGAATGGATGATGGATTCGGCTAGAGCGAATGATACAACCAAGTGTAGATGATTCCCAATCACTTTATTCGGAATCTCCACCATGTGGTTCACTCGACTTCCCCCGCGATCTATATCCAGCTTTGATGAATTGGCAACGAAATTTGTAGAACAATTCAGAATACATGCCACTCGTCCTAAGGATGTGACATCCCTATCAAGTGTAATCTAGGCTCCAGGGGAGTCGTCGAAGGAGTATTTACAGAGATTTCATGTTGCGGGTACTGAAGTTAGTAACCCTAATGACCATGCAATTCTAATGGCTGTAATGCGAGAAGTGGATCCGGTTTCAAAGTTTGGAGATTTATTGGCAGGGACACCTCCAACTATGCTAGAGCGTTTTTACTCAAAGTCTCATCAGTTCATAAGAATAGAGGAAGCCATGTGGAAAAGGCGAGATAAGGCACCAGGGACTATTCAGGAGACCATGAAAAGTAACATCGCCGTAAAACAATTCGGTGACAAATATGGAAAGGTTCAAGTCAATGTCCAGAACAAGCTTGGGCAATCTAAAGTGTCCAAAGGAGGAAATCCTAGAAAGAAAAGAAAAGCAGGAAAATAGAAGCCAAGGATTCCGACTTACAATGAATATAATCCTTTAAATACATCGTTGGAAAATGTATATTTACAAACCTATAACACTATCCAATACATGAAGCCTGCTCCGAAGCAGTCATCGGAGAGACAGATCCAAACAGTTAAATTTTGAGCATTTCACGAAAGCCACGGCTATAATACAAACGAGTGTCGTCATTTGCAAGATCTCATTGAGAAATTGATAAGAGAAAGGAAGCTAGAATAGTTTGTGCAGGCGCTGTAGTCGAGAGGTGCAGGCCCATCAAATCAAAATCATATCTCAAACCAGGAAGGACAGGAGGAACCCACTCGTAAAGGAGGGAGATTGGTAATGAATACAATTAGTGGTGGTCCTCATCCAGCAGACCAAAGCTGGAATGAGGGGAAATCGTATGCCAGATCCATTAGGCATGCGGATTTCGTGTGTCGTAGTAATTTGGAGGATAGATCCCCGACTAAACGACAGAGAACGATGACGGACAACACCGTGTTTCGAAATAGAGATGCTGACAGGGTCGGACCTCAACTACTGATCCACTGGTCATATAAGCTCAAGTAGGTCATGCTTGGATGAAGAAGATTCTGGTTGACAATGGAAGCTCTGTGAATATAATATTTAAGCGAGCCTATGACCGAATGGAGATGGAGGCGAAAGATTTGAAGCCTTGTCAAATCCATATCCATGGCTTCAAGGGAGTGGCACCAATCCCATTGGGATGGTGGAAATCCCGTGGAATTGGGAACTGGACAACGTTGGAGAGTCTAGACGTTGTAATTTGTTGTACTGAACATAGACCCGCCATACAATGCTTTCTTAGGACGACCATCCCTTGATGAATTCAAGGCTTTTATTGCCCCATAGTGTCTAACTTTAAAATTCCCAACCGCCAATGGAGTTGGAGTCGTTAAAGGCAATCAGGCTGACGTGAGAGCAGCTATGTAGCAAAATCGAGTCCCTTGCATAATGTCAGGTCCGATCCCGAACCTTCAAGCTCGGTGATTTTGTCCACAAAAGAATCTACTCGATACCTTTGCACATGAAACCAACGTGGGAAGGGCCATACGCGATTGAACAAAAGCTCGAAAATGGCGCATTTAAGTTAGCAACTGTTGGTGATCCTACTTTGTCAGAAGCCTGGAACAGCAAGAATCTTTGCTACTGCTGCACATGACAGGCTTTATTTATTTAGTATATTAGTCATTTGAATTTTGTTTCTACATTTCGAAGTTTGAATTTGTAAGGAGGCAATTGAATTTACCATATTTTCTTATTTCAACAATAAAATGCCATCTCTTCGAGCCAGAGCTGTGATCTATTGAATATGTCATACAACTTTCATAATGCACGAAGAGCTAAGTTCCATCATGTGGTAGGATTGGCTCAAAGAAAGAGCAACTTTGATACGATCGGCCACTCGTTAAGGTAAACCTGAGCTTTGGGGGCAAGCCATCGCACTAGAGTCTAAATTGGATTGATACACGAAACTCCTCTTACTAACTCTAGATTCCAAGATTACGAGCTGGAGTTTAAGTTCATAAATTCGGTTTCGAGGAGGGTGGATCTGTCATCCTAACGACCTCGCCCATATCCAAAACAAGTTCGAGGAGGATGGATCCATCCATCTATCGACCTCGCTTGTCAACTCAGGGTAGATGTGAATCGACCATCCACGTCCCAAAATCTCCAAGTCCTCAAAGTGCGGACTGGAGTACTCTGAGTCCCTTGAGAGTGGACTAGAGTATAAACGACTTAAAATCTCAAAGTCCCTTGAGTGCGGACTAGAGTACTCTGAGTCCCTTGAGCACGGACTAGATTATAAACGACTTAAAATATCCAAGTCCCCTGAGTGCGGACTGGGGTACTCTGAGTCCCCTGAGTGCGGAGTAGAGTATAAACGACATAAAATCTCCAAGTCCCCTGAGTGCGGACTGGAGTACTCCGAGTTCCTGAAGCGGACTGGAGTATAAACGATTTAAAATCCCCTAAGTCCCTGAAGCGGACTAGAGTACTCTTAGTCCCCTGAGTGCAGACTGGAGTATAAACGACTTAAAACCTCTAAGTCCCGTAAGTGCGGACTAGAGTACTCTAAGTCCCCTGAGTGCGAACTAGAGTAAAATGACTTAAAAACCTCTAAGTCCCTACTGCGGACTATAGTACTCTCAGTACCCTGAGTGCGGACTAGAGTACTCTGAGTCCCCTGTGTAACGACCCAGAATTTTATTAAACTAAAATTTGAATATTTAATTATTTTTAAATATTAATAAGTGAATTTATAAGTCAAATAAATTTTTATTTGAATTTTTGGATTTAATTGGATAATTAAATCGATAATTTAATATGTTAAATTATGGAAATAATTAAAAATTGAGTTAAAAATGATTGTAAATAATTTGGAAAATTTTATTTAATCATACTGGAGTTATAGAAATATTTTAGAACTTTTAAAATCGAATTAAAAGTTAATTTGTGAAAATTGAATATTTTAATATTTAATAATCGACTGTAAAATAGTCAATTTTTGAACAGTCTCAGAATTGAACGAAACCAGTTCCATTGGATCCGTAATAGTTAGTTATTACTGGATTTCAATTTTCGTGTCAATCGGAGTTATCGTTTGATCGTGGCAGCTCGAAACGCATCGAATCGTTTTTTAATTTAAATTTGGCGAGTCAAAATAGCCATTTTTCAAAAAGTCTCGGATTTCGACGAAACCAGTTTCATCGGATCCGTAATGTGATATTATTGTAAGGTTTCAAATTTCAAGTCGTTTGGATTTACCGTTTGTCCGGTACGAATTAAAACGCCTAGAAATCGATTTAAATCGGTTTAATTTAAATTGAACGTTTTCAGCCATAACTCGCACATACTTCCGAATTAGCTTCCGAAACCTGTTCCATTGTGTCTGGAACGCGGGATAAACCCTAGATACGCTGGTTACGGCGCCTAAATCGGAGTTCGGAATTTCCGGGTGAATAGTGTCGTTCGTTCTTCTATAAATAGCACCACCCTCTTCATAAATTGATAAAAATATCAAAACCTAACCCTAATTCAACCCTAGCCGCCACTTTCTATTCTAAGGCCAGAAATGCTCCATCTTCATCACCAAAGATCTTCCAATCCGTCAACAATTAGAGGAAGTTGTCAACATGAAAGTTGGAGAGGGCGATGAGAGCTAGAGATTGAACGGTGGTGATCGGAAACGGAGTCGTGTGGAGGGAGCTAGAGGGGGCCGTGCGTGGGCTGTGCACTTGCGTGCGCGAGCACCTAGATGAGGCCGAGCTTCATGGTGTGGCAGGTGGAGGTAGCTCTTGTCGAGAGCTTCGTCATGGCGTTGGAGTGATCGAATTTCGTTGATTATGGAAGGAGAATAATCAAACCCTAGTTAACTAAATTGGGTTCGGCCTTGAAAATTGTTTACTGGAGCTTGCGTGAATGTTGAAGAAGAAGGGGAGCACGGTGGTGATGAGTTGGAGCAAGATCCAATGGCTCATGTTAGTTGTGGGTTATAAAAAGTTAAGTTTATGTTGAATTTAAGCTATTAAAATCGTGTGTAACTTCAAAAATTCATAACTTTTTCATACGAGGTCGAAACTGCGCGAAATCAGTTGCGTTGGAATCGTATGGACGAGCACTACGCGATGGAGTTGGTTTGGAGTCGTTTGGAGTTAGTGAGAATTTCGGATAAAATTAAACGCGCGTTTAATTTTATTCGAAATAAAAGCTAAAACGGAATTTAAAACCAAGGTGAGAATTTCTCACTCAATCGAATAGATTTCGATTTTATTTTTAAATAGTTAGATTTAAAATATTTGAATGCATGTTTGAATGATGACTGTAAATTATTGATTGTTAAAATAGACATTATGCGCCGTTAGTAAGCGGATGTTATTTAATAAAAACATATACCGCGAATATTTCATAAACAGTGAAATTGGTATTATATATAATATCAATATATATATATTGGCATATGTATATATTGCAGTTGTTGATTTCCTGCATTTTTTGTTTAGCGGATGAGACCCTATTACGCCGTTATTAAGCGGATAATATTTATTAAGAACATGTACCGCGATAATTTCGTACTGGAGCGAAATTGGTATTGTGCTAATGTTTTTGGATGCAGGAAACAGGTTGGAGGGATCCAACTGGATTCCTCAACAGTATTTATTTTATTTCAGATATTTTGATATTTGATGGATTATCATATCGATATATGATATCGTTGTTAGTCGTGATTGACTATTTGGTGTGTAGCATCATTGGACCCAGATTTTGGGATTTTAAAATGTTTTTAAAGTGATTTTTGAAAATATACTTTATTTTTGGAATTGATCCATATTAAGTAAATAAACGTTATAATTTTTAAAGTTATAAAAATTATGATTTTTGTGAAATATTGTTAAAAGCTGATTTTTGAGAAATATGAATTAATGACTTTATAAAATAATTTTAATGGGGATTTTTGAATTTATTATGAAAAGTTTAAATATAGGATTTATAAAATTTGATTATTTTATAAATCAAAATGGTGAGATTATAAAGGAATTTAAAGACGTTTTAAAAGAATAATATAATTTGATTTATATTAAGAAATTTATAAATAGATATTTATAAATCGAAATATTGACATTATAAAACGAGTTTTTATAAGAGTTTGAATGTAGTGAAAATGAATTTCCTAAATGAATGAAATTTATGAAATTATAAACTGTGAAGTTATAAAATGAAATTTTATAAGCAATAGGTTTATAAAATTCATAAAGTTATCGAAAGAATGAATTTTGGATAAATAAACAATCTTATAAGTTAAGATTAATAATTTGGGAAGTTAAATGAACGATTTTGAAAAAAAAATCGTTTTATAAGTAATTAACTTATAATATGAACTTGTAGTTTATAATTGAGTTATAAACTGGAATAGGTTAATAAAGGAATTTATAAAAAGGAAGTTTTTATAAATAAATAGAAACGGAATTTATAAACGTTGTTTTATAAATCCGCAAATGACTTATTTTTGATAAGTTAATTGTTATAACTTAGAAATAGAGTTATATTCACGTTTTAGACTGTGAATAATCCTTTGAAATTAAAATGAATAAAAGGATGAGATTTGTTAACGAAGTTTATTCACGTTTTTGAATAGTGAATAACACGTTAAATAAAATGTTTTTGAATGTGATGTTTTAAATAGAATTAAAACGATCTAACGATGTTTTTAAACATGTTGAGATTCGAAACCATAGATTTCAACATTTATTGTTGAAATAGACGTTTTCGAGAAATAAAAGGAAATAGTGGACTATAACACTGTTGTTATAGTAAATTATTTCCGAAAGGAAATGTTTTTGTATAGTATTGGGATTTATATATCTATTTTAATTTCGAATCCCTATACTAGTGATTTTGGGTTGTCGTAACGATGTTTTACGTAACATTCGTTTTGGCCCAAATAAATATGTTTAAGTGAATGATTTTCTTAATAGAATGAAATATATACTTAATTCGATTTAAGTATATTGAATATTTTCTAAGTGTTGAAAATAAAAAGATTTGTGAATTACTTATTTTTAATAAGTATGGAAATGTTTTCCAATATGAAGTGAAAAATTAGAATTTATCTTTTTAAAGATAAATTGAAATGAATTATTGAAATCGTATATGCACGAATATTTTGAAATACAAATTCATTATGGAATTTATATGTGAAGAGTGAAATTGGTTAAAAATAAATATTGATTTATTTTTGAAGTGTTGAAACTATATATCTAGTAAAGATATTTTTGGAAAATAAATAATTTGGAAAATTATTTGGAATCTGGTGATGTGTGCATATCCAGTGATAGTTCAATAACCGACTATCAATATTTCCTTTGAATGGGTATTTGATGTGATTTGATTGAATTTGAATGCACACTTATTTTTTGAATAAGCGCTCACTATTCGGGTTAACCGGGAAAGGACCATGGGGTCGTATAACCCATTCCGAATATGTGATACGTCGTTGTGAATTGCATTGAAGATCGGTGTTGAAGACCCGGTATTTGCGAGAGCGATAGGATGACCTATCGATTGTTTCTGCACCGAGTCGCGCCGGTATAGAAACTCCCTAAGTGATGGGAAATCCGATCAGGATTGTGAATATCCGGATTGCAAGGACTTCTTTGTAAGTGCCTTCGGTTCTGTTCGATCCCGGAACAGACTTGTATGGATTGTATGTCTGACATTACAATTTGAGATATAAAGCCGATTTCTTTCAAATATATTTCTGTTGGTGGAGGAGAATTTATTCTTTGCTTAACACCCTTCTTTGAGACGTACGAGCTCAAAGGTTATATAGTTGAAGTTATCAGCGATATATTCCCAATTTGGTAATGTGACATGCCGAGTGATGCTGAAATGATCATCGTGTTGATTATTGTGATAGGATCATTTATTTGATCGTCTATCTTAGTGATCATTGTGTTGATCATTTGTTGACCCAAAGCATGTCTTTTGTATAAAGTATGTTTTTGTGGACGTGAATTCGTCGAGCCTCACATCCCGTGAATGGTCAAAACAGGAAAGAAGCAGCAAGGTTATGAGGGGTAGCACCCTTTAGGATGTGTCCATTTCCTTATGGAAAAGGGTGGTATCATGGTATGGAGCCCAGATACTTACTCATGTTGAAAACACTTTATGATTGTGTGAATTGATTACGAGCGCTCGGTTGAAAAGGTCCCAAAGGACCGGGGGATGGCATATTCGGTCAGTTGTTACTCAGTTAGGAGTAACCCGGCCTTGTGTTGGTAGAGATCCGGTTTGGTTCTCGGGGATGTCCATCCAGAGGCATTCTCATGTGGCAATGGGAAGTTCCTTGGCCTGACCATTTGTTGGAAATCCAATTCCCAATACGAAATTTGTACGGTATTAGTTGTAGAACCTGCCATTCACTTATGGTGGTCACCACTGTTTGGATAGTAGCTATAGTAGGCATAGTTCGAAATGTCTATGTCGGCTAAGATTTATATCTTTATTTTCGAAATGATTTGTTATACATTATGCACTAATAATAATATCAAATGTTATTTTAAATGCGTATCAAGCATCTTTGGCTATCATAAGGAGAAATCTCCTCCGATTCTGCGTTTGCATGTGTGTGTGTGCGGGAGGCCTTATGGTAGTCTCATTTTTAAAAGCATTGCGAATTGATTAAAAATATTCCTCTATTTTGATTTTAAAGATAAATAAACTGTTTTGAGTTCTCACACCAGTCACATGACTGACTTGGAGTTTATTGTTTTCCTTCCTAAACTCTGGGTGCCCACCAATTTCCACACGGGCAGTTAAGAGTTAGGTTTATCAGGATATTCTGGATATTCAGGAGTTGCTGGAGGCAAGCTGGATTGGCATGGCGTATTACTAGTTTATATAGTATTTCTTTTTCCGCTGCACTGTTTGTTGTTGTATGATGTTGTACACTCTGATGATATGATGTGATGTAATGAAATGAAATGTAATAACTGACATAGTTCTTTGATTAAAGATTATTCATTTATTATTATATGTTGTTCCGCTGCGAATTGTGAGATTTTGTTGTTGTTCTGTTGTTTCCTTTCTGTCCCGTCCTATTTTCTTCTGTCTTTCTTTTTCCTCTGTTCTTTTTTTGTTTCCTTTCTGTCCGTTCTATTTTTAAAATGCTTCTATCTTCTATTTTCCAAAATTCTCTGTTTTCTAAAAAATCGTCTATCTTCTTTCCTCTCTATTTTCTATCTTCTCTCTTCTTCTATCTCTTTCTTTTTCTTAAATTCTTTTTTAAAACCCATAACATTCCGAGTTTTCGGCCTTCGATTTCTCGGCAGTCGATAAAGTGAGTGTCGATGTCGAATTTTCGGAGAACGAAAATCCGTTTCGTTACATTTGGTATCAGAGCTCTGATGGTTAAGCGACAACCATGGTTCTGTTGGGTATTATTCATTAGAGATAGAGTCAGTAGTGCTCTAGAATGAATTTGAGTGTAATAATAGCTATGAGAGCGTATTTGTTAGTGAATATAAAATTGTTTTATATTGTGATGATTGGTTTGTTGAGTGGTATATGAACTTTCGTCAGCACAGCCTCGAAACTGAGCCGAAGGGGTTTCTAAACACTTGAATAGAACAATTCGACATAATATTGTTTTTAAATTGGGTAAATGAAATAATTTTGCCTTGATTGTATTTTATATATGAAAGAAATAATTTTTCAGAATTATTAAATGTATATAAATTGATTGTTAGATTGTTTGAATAATCTAAATTAAAGAATAATTGTATAAGCAAAAAGAATTATAAGAATTGAATTATAATTAAAGTATTTACAATTGTGAAATAAACTTATATATGTAAGAAGTGAAACTATATTAATATGAGTTGTAAATAAAAATGAATTTAAAGTTAAATGGAATATAACTTAAGTGTTGTTGGATGGAATTGATTTTGGTATCGAAGTAAATAATCAAGTGGATTAAATGAATATAACTTAAGTTATGTAATAGAATTCAACTTTAGAATTGAATTGAATTAATGAATCGATTGAATGTTAATCAATTGAATGTGAATAAAGTTGATATGAAATAATGAATGTTAATTCATTTAAAATCTAATGTTATTAGAAGTTGAATAAAAAAATGAATGAATATAAGCAAAGGAATTTGGTTGAAATTAATATACATTGATTGTTATATGATTGTTGATTGATTGTATGTAATTCATTAAGTGTCAATGAAATTGAAAGCTAAGAAATTGAATTCAAATTTGAAGTAAATAAATTTGAATAGAATTGAAAGTGAATTGGATTTAATTAGTGAATACAAACTAATTAAAATTGAGAACGTATGTTGATAAAATCCAATGTGAATAAATCAAATGTGATAAATTGAAAACCAATTCATTGAATATTAATAAGAATATGAATGAATATGTATTGGTTATGGATGTTAGTTGGTTGATGTTTGCATTTGTTGCATTTGCTATGTGACATATATAGTTATTATGTTGCTATATGTTGTATATTGAGATTATTTGCATATATGCATGATTCTCATGTTGTTTGTTGAGTTTAGTAGGTGCGGATCGCGTTTGCTTCGCATTTGGAGTTCGCTTTTGCGCTATATTAGCCGTATATGCTTGCTAATAAAATATAAGGTACATATCTCGGATTAAATATCGCACTTTTACACTTTTTTTCCCTTCGGGATGCCTCATTACTTGATGAGATGTATAATTGTGATATATATACTGTCATTTTTTTTTCGGATCGAGCCGCGCAAAGGACACTATGGCGAATTTTTCCGGAAATTTAAGGCGTTAGAAAAATTTGAGAAAATTTGGAAAATTTTTGAAAACTTTAACTTTGTTTTGGAATTAAAAGTTAAACAATAATAGTTGCTTTTGAAATGATAACTAAGTATGATTTGAAAACTTAGTAAAGATTTGTAAGGAATTTAATTATGAATTTTGAAAAGTTAATAGATTTTGTAACCTTTCTTACTTGTAATTTCGAGGACGAAATTCTTTTAAGGGGGAAAGATTGTAACGACCCAGAATTTTATTAAATTAAAATTTGAATATTTAATTATTTTTAAATATTAATAAGTGAATTTATAAGTCAAATAAATTTTTATTTGAATTTTTGGATTTAATTGGATAATTAAATCGATAATTTAATATGTTAAATTATGGAAATAATTAAAAATTGAGTTAAAAATGATTGTAAATAATTTGGAAAATTTTATTTAATCATACTGGAGTTATAGAAATATTTTAGAACTTTTAAAATCGAATTAAAAGTTAATTTGTGAAAATTGAATATTTTAATATTTAATAATCGACTGTAAAATAGTCAATTTTTGAACAGTCTCAGAATTGAACGAAACCAGTTCCATTGGATCCGTAATAGTTAGTTATTACTGGATTTCAATTTTCGTGTCAATCGGAGTTATCGTTTGATCGTGGCAGCTCGAAACGCATCGAATCGTTTTTTAATTTAAATTTGGCGAGTCAAAATAGCCATTTTTCAAAAAGTCTCGGATTTCGACGAAACCAGTTTCATCGGATCCGTAATGTGATATTATTGTAAGGTTTCAAATTTCAAGTCGTTTGGATTTACCGTTTGTCCGGTACGAATTAAAACGCCTAGAAATCGATTTAAATCGGTTTAATTTAAATTGAACGTTTTCAGCCATAACTCGCACATACTTCCGAATTAGCTTCCGAAACCTGTTCCATTGTGTCTGGAACGCGGGATAAACCCTAGATACGCTGGTTACGGCGCCTAAATCGGAGTTCGGAATTTCCGGGTGAATAGTGTCGTTCGTTCTTCTATAAATAGCACCACCCTCTTCATAAATTGATAAAAATATCAAAACCTAACCCTAATTCAACCCTAGCCGCCACTTTCTATTCTAAGGCCAGAAATGCTCCATCTTCATCACCAAAGATCTTCCAATCCGTCAACAATTAGAGGAAGTTGTCAACATGAAAGTTGGAGAGGGCGATGAGAGCTAGAGATTGAACGGTGGTGATCGGAAACGGAGTCGTGTGGAGGGAGCTAGAGGGGGCCGTGCGTGGGCTGTGCACTTGCGTGCGCGAGCACCTAGATGAGGCCGAGCTTCATGGTGTGGCAGGTGGAGGTAGCTCTTGTCGAGAGCTTCGTCATGGCGTTGGAGTGATTGAATTTCGTTGATTATGGAAGGAGAATAATCAAACCCTAGTTAACTAAATTGGGTTCGGCCTTGAAAATTGTTTACTGGAGCTTGCGTGAATGTTGAAGAAGAAGGGGAGCACGGTGGTGATGAGTTGGAGCAAGATCCAATGGCTCATGTTAGTTGTGGGTTATAAAAAGTTAAGTTTATGTTGAATTTAAGCTATTAAAATCGTGTGTAACTTCAAAAATTCATAACTTTTTCATACGAGGTCGAAACTGCGCGAAATCAGTTGCGTTGGAATCGTATGGACGAGCACTACGCGATGGAGTTGGTTTGGAGTCGTTTGGAGTTAGTGAGAATTTTGGGTAAAATTAAACGCGCGTTTAATTTTATTCGAAATAAAAGCTAAAACGGAATTTAAAACCAAGGTGAGAATTTCTCACTCAATCGAATAGATTTCGATTTTATTTTTAAATAGTTAGATTTAAAATATTTGAATGCATGTTTGAATGATGACTGTAAATTATTGATTGTTAAAATAGACATTATGCGCCGTTAGTAAGCGGATGTTATTTAATAAAAACATATACCGCGAATATTTCATAAACAGTGAAATTGGTATTATATATAATATCAATATATATATATTGGCATATGTATATATTGCAGTTGTTGATTTCCCGCATTTTTTGTTTAGCGGATGAGACCCTATTACGCCGTTATTAAGCGGATAATATTTATTAAGAACATGTACCGCGATAATTTCGTACTGGAGCGAAATTGGTATTGTGCTAATGTTTTTGGATGCAGGAAACAGGTTGGAGGGATCCAACTGGATTCCTCAACAGTATTTATTTTATTTCAGATATTTTGATATTTGATGGATTATCATATCGATATATGATATCGTTGTTAGTCGTGATTGACTATTTGGTGTGTAGCATCATTGGACCCAGATTTTGGGATTTTAAAATGTTTTTAAAGTGATTTTTGAAAATATACTTTATTTTTGGAATTGATCCATATTAAGTAAATAAACGTTATAATTTTTAAAGTTATAAAAATTATGATTTTTGTGAAATATTGTTAAAAGCTGATTTTTGAGAAATATGAATTAATGACTTTATAAAATAATTTTAATGGGGATTTTTGAATTTATTATGAAAAGTTTAAATATAGGATTTATAAAATTTGATTATTTTATAAATCAAAATGGTGAGATTATAAAGGAATTTAAAGACGTTTTAAAAGAATAATATAATTTGATTTATATTAAGAAATTTATAAATAGATATTTATAAATCGAAATATTGACATTATAAAACGAGTTTTTATAAGAGTTTGAATGTAGTGAAAATGAATTTCCTAAATGAATGAAATTTATGAAATTATAAACTGTGAAGTTATAAAATGAAATTTTATAAGCAATAGGTTTATAAAATTCATAAAGTTATCGAAAGAATGAATTTGGATAAATAAACAATCTTATAAGTTAAGATTAATAATTTGGGAAGTTAAATGAACGATTTTGAAAAAAAATCGTTTTATAAGTAATTAACTTATAATATGAACTTGTAGTTTATAATTGAGTTATAAACTGGAATAGGTTAATAAAGGAATTTATAAAAAGGAAGTTTTTATAAATAAATAGAAACGGAATTTATAAACGTTGTTTTATAAATCCGCAAATGACTTATTTTTGATAAGTTAATTGTTATAACTTAGAAATAGAGTTATATTCACGTTTTAGACTGTGAATAATCCTTTGAAATTAAAATGAATAAAAGGATGAGATTTGTTAACGAAGTTTATTCACGTTTTTGAATAGTGAATAACACGTTAAATAAAATGTTTTTGAATGTGATGTTTTAAATAGAATTAAAACGATCTAACGATGTTTTTAAACATGTTGAGATTCGAAACCATAGATTTCAACATTTATTGTTGAAATAGACGTTTTCGAGAAATAAAAGGAAATAGTGGACTATAACACTGTTGTTATAGTAAATTATTTCCGAAAGGAAATGTTTTTGTATAGTATTGGGATTTATATATCTATTTTAATTTCGAATCCCTATACTACTGATTTTGGGTTGTCGTAACGATGTTTTACGTAACATTCGTTTTGTCCCAAATAAATATGTTTAAGTGAATGATTTTCTTAATAGAATGAAATATATACTTAATTCGATTTAAGTATATTGAATATTTTCTAAGTGTTGAAAATAAAAAGATTTGTGAATTACTTATTTTTAATAAGTATGGAAATGTTTTCCAATATGAAGTGAAAAATTAGAATTTATCTTTTTAAAGATAAATTGAAATGAATTATTGAAATCGTATATGCACGAATATTTTGAAATACAAATTCATTATGGAATTTATATGTGAAGAGTGAAATTGGTTAAAAATAAATATTGATTTATTTTTGAAGTGTTGAAACTATATATCTAGTAAAGATATTTTTGGAAAATAAATAATTTGGAAAATTATTTGGAATCTGGTGATGTGTGCATATCCAGTGATAGTTCAATAACCGACTATCAATATTTCCTTTGAATGGGTATTTGATGTGATTTGATTGAATTTGAATGCACACTTATTTTTTGAATAAGCGCTCACTATTCGGGTTAACCGGGAAAGGACCATGGGGTCGTATAACCCATTCCGAATATGTGATACGTCGTTGTGAATTGCATTGAAGATCGGTGTTGAAGACCCGGTATTTGCGAGAGCGATAGGATGACCTATCGATTGTTTCTGCACTGAGTCGCGCCGGTATAGAAACTCCCTAAGTGATGGGAAATCCGATCAGGATTGTGAATATCCGGATTGCAAGGACTTCTTTGTAAGTGCCTTCGGTTCTGTTCGATCCCGGAACAGACTTGTATGGATTGTATGTCTGACATTACAATTTGAGATATAAAGCCGATTTCTTTCAAATATATTTCTGTTGGTGGCGGAGAATTTATTCTTTGCTTAACACCCTTCTTTGAGACGTACGAGCTCAAAGGTTATATAGTTGAAGTTATCAGCGATATATTCCCAATTTGGTAATGTGACATGCCGAGTGATGCTGAAATGATCATCGTGTTGATTATTGTGATAGGATCATTTATTTGATCGTCTATCTTAGTGATCATTGTGTTGATCATTTGTTGACCCAAAGCATGGCTTTTGTATAAAGTATGTTTTTGTGGACGTGAATTCGTCGAGCCTCACATCCCGTGAATGGTCAAAACAGGAAAGAAGCAGCAAGGTTATGAGGGGTAGCACCCTTTAGGATGTGTCCATTTCCTTCTGGAAAAGGGTGGTATCATGGTATGGAGCCCAGATACTTACTCATGTTGAAAACACTTTATGATTGTGTGAATTGATTACGAGCGCTCGGTTGAAAAGGTCCCAAAGGACCAGGGGATGGCATATTCGGTCAGTTGTTACTCAGTTAGGAGTAACCCGGCCTTGTGTTGGTAGAGATCCGGTTTGGTTCTCGGGGATGTCCATCCAGAGGCATTCTCATGTGGCAATGGGAAGTTCCTTGGCCTGACCATTTGTTGGAAATCCAATTCCCAATACGAAATTTGTACGGTATTAGTTGTAGAACCTGCCATTCACTTATGGTGGTCGCCACTGTTTGGATAGTAGCTATAGTAGGCATAGTTCGAAATGTCTATGTCGGCTAAGATTTATATCTTTATTTTCGAAATGATTTGTTATACATTATGCACTAATAATAATATCAAATGTTATTTTAAATGCGTATCAAGCATCTTTGGCTATCATAAGGAGAAATCTCCTCCGATTCTGCGTTTGCATGTGTGTGTGTGCGGGAGGCCTTATGGTAGTCTCATTTTTAAAAGCATTGCGAATTGATTAAAAATATTCCTCTATTTTGATTTTAAAGATAAATAAACTGTTTTGAGTTCTCACACCAGTCACATGACTGACTTGGAGTTTATTGTTTTCCTTCCTAAACTCTGGGTGCCCACCAATTTCCACACGGGCAGTTAAGAGTTAGGTTTATCAGGATATTCTGGATATTCAGGAGTTGCTGGAGGCAAGCTGGATTGGCATGGCGTATTACTAGTTTATATAGTATTTCTTTTTCCGCCGCACTGTTTGTTGTTGTATGATGTTGTACACTCTGATGATATGATGTGATGTAATGAAATGAAATGTAATAACTGACATAGTTCTTTGATTAAAGATTATTCATTTATTATTATATGTTGTTCCGCTGCGAATTGTGAGATTTTGTTGTTGTTCTGTTGTTTCCTTTCTGTCCCGTCCTATTTTCTTCTGTCTTTCTTTTTCCTCTGTTCTTTTTTTGTTTCCTTTCTGTCCGTTCTATTTTTAAAATGCTTCTATCTTCTATTTTCCAAAATTCTCTGTTTTCTAAAAAATCGTCTATCTTCTTTCCTCTCTATTTTCTATCTCCTCTCTTCTTCTATCTCTTTCTTTTTCTTAAATTCTTTTTTAAAACCCATAACATTCCGAGTTTTCGGCCTTCGATTTCTCGGCAGTCGATAAAGTGAGTGTCGATGTCGAATTTTCGGAGAACGAAAATCCGTTTCGTTACACCCTGAGTGTGGACTAGAGTATAAATGACTTAAATTCTCCAAGTCCACTGAGTGCGGACTGGAGTATTATGAGTCCTGAGCGTGGACTAGATTATAAACGACTTAAAATCTCCAAGTCCCCTGAGCGTGACTGAAGTACTCTGAGTCCCTTGAGCGTGGACTAGAGTATAAACGACTTTAAATCTCCAAGTCTCCTAAGTGCGGACTGGAGCACTCTGAGTCCCCTGAGCACGGACTAGAGTATAAACGACTTAAAATCTCCCAGTCCCCTGAGTGCGGACTGGAGTACTCTAATTCCCCTGAGCGCAGACTAGAGTATAAACAACTTAAAATTTCGAAGTCCTCTAAGCGTGGACTGGAGTACTCTGAGCCCCCTAAGTGCAGACTGGAATATAAACGACTTAAAATCTCCAAGTCCTCTAAGTGTGAGCTGGAGTACTCTGAGTCCCCTGAACGTGGACTAGAATATAAACGGCTTTAAAGTCTCTAAGTCCCCGGAGTGCAGACTAGAGTACAATTGACTGGAAGTCAACATGTCCTCGGCATATGGACTGAAAAATATTCTAAGTACATGACGCATGGAATAAAGGATGTACAACTCCAAAGAATTTTCGAATTATATGAAAATGAATTGGGAGTTTATGTAACTCACAATAGCTTGGGTTTCGACCATAGTTATACAAAAGCTGAGCAATAAAAGTCATTTGAAAGACAAAGAAACTAAATTTTATTTATTAATCCAAAATGGTGTCCTACTACAACTCCTCCAAAACTTGGAGTTAAAAGCCTATCTACATTGACTATGAAAATAAATAAAAATAATTACATAATCCAAGCTGACTCTCGTTGAACGAGTGTAACAGCTACTTCTTTGGTTTCTTTTCCTCCTTCGTCTTCTCCGACGACTCCTTCCCTACGCGTTTTCGCTTAGATTCTTTGCTCGATGAGGAGGTAACAACCCAGGAATAATGAGGGACCTATAGTGGCCTGGACCCACCAAGGAGGATGACCTTCAATGGCTTGTTCAAAGGATCATCTAGATCCACGACTCGGGGCTCGACTTTGATTCATCTGTCTTTTTCTTTTCCTCTGCAAGCTGCTCCTTCATGCTCATTTTAGAAGTGTGTCTAGAGGCGCTTGTGATCTCAATTTCATAAATTTCTTCAACAGGAGACGAAGTCTCAGACTTATCCTCGTCAAGCGCCTCAATCACTTGAGCATTTGGACCGGGAGTCTCTCACTCGTGAGTAGCCTCGCTCGTCTTCCCATTCTCCTCCTTGGCAGCATCGCTCCTTGAAGTTGGTTCAGGATCATAACAGCCTGCGCAAAATCAAAAGACAAATGTTAGAATACAATAACCTCTCGTCGAAAAGGATGGCTCTTTTAACTTCAAGAAGAAGAGTTATTTACCGGCTTCTTGCTGGCTCTCAACCGTCCAAGGAGTCTCTCCCTCTAGAATGGGAGATAGAACATGAATGCCGGGGCCAAGGTGTTCCGGGTCATAACCAGCGTGTTACTCGAATGGATCAAGTACTAGCCGATCAGCTGATTCTGTAAGAGGAGGAGCTAGAGACTCGGTTTCATATGGACCGACCATGACATCCTTTCCTTTTGATGAGGAGGAACTTTTGCAGAAGAGGGCCTTCATTGCAGACAAGTCTGAAGGCTCGTTTCCTTAGAGAAATTCCTTTATTAAAACCTCCTCATTGACCTCCTCGGTGCCTGACTCGACCTTTCTCATCTTTATCAAAGTTTCCCATGCCTCGGCTAAAGATTCAAGATAGCCCTCGCCAAGAAAAGTTAAGTCACAATGCATGAGGACACAGGCATTGTATTCTACTATAAGCGGGTCGAACAAGCGCTTGATCTCCGCCCTGCCAGCTTTTGTGGTAACCTCAATGCGGGATTCAATCTCCGAGGATGCTATTCTCTTGCCCTCTGCATGGGGTTCATCCTTCAGCAACCCAACCTTAGAGAGATCGTCATCAAGCTTTGCCTTCAGGAGTAGCGTAGTGACAATCTCATCGCAATATCATTGCGACTCTTCCTAGGCCGCAGTTTTTTCTTCTCTCTCTTTGTGGAGTAGATCTTCCAACTCTTTGACTTTTAGGGCAAATGCATCCCTTTCCTTTTGAACAGAATCCTTCTAAAGACAATGCCCCGCAGCGTTGGACCACTTCGTCAACTTCTTTCTTATGTGTTGTCTTTAGACGATTGACGGCCTCCGCAGTATCTTTGGCACTTTTTTGGGCGGCTTCGAGCTGGGATTTGTACGAATAGGATCTTCATCTTGAGCTTTGATAATGTCCTTATCGTGAATGGCTTCGAGCTTCAGGCGATCTATTTCGTGGTGATGCTCAACAGAGATATTTAAGACATTTTCGGCTAAGTGAACAAACACATCATGTTGAACATAAACACCATTGTTACAAGCAATAGCGCTCTGTTTGAGTTTCCTGGAATGTGATGGATCGTCGGAAGAAAATTCAGACCATCGAAGCATATTTTATGGAACTTAGCCTTAAGCTCAGCTAGCCTCTCCGATATCGTTGGATCTGTTGTGGGAATAGGGGAAGATGGCTTTAAGAGTTCAGTTTTCTTGTGGGGTTCTCGAGATTGCCATATGTTGGATGTACCAGAGTGTTGATCACGGGAGGTATTGGATTGGGACCCCTTGTGGCCCTATTTCACCCTGCCTTGATCCGAGTGAGAAGGAAGTTTATAATGGTATGAAGGCTGATGATAAGTTTTCTTTTGAGATGAGAATCCCGGGAGTGATAATCCCTGTCGTTGTTATCATCTCTATCTTGACGTCCTTCGGAGCCCGAGTCCCATCCATAGTGGTGAATGATAGATGACCCGCGAAGACGATCAAGTCCATGTGTACGTCCCATATCACTTGAACAGAATTTAAATAACGACAAGTTAGCAAAGAATCGACTGATGGTAGAAATGTAAGTGCAAGGTGAAGTGCATGTTTCTGTGTGTGTCCTAGTATTTCCCCCTGATGGACCAGTTTCCATATCTTTACTAATCGTATTTTTTTTCTCCCTGGTTTTGGGTTTAAGCGCTTGTATCGCCTCTCGTGGGTGAATGAGGCTTAAGGGCTTCTGGATCATTAAAGCCATAGTTAAGAAGATCATCAGGGATAGTGAGGTTCGATGGGCCTTTCAAAGAACTCTTTAAGCGTTGAGGAGAAGCCTCTCTCCCCATCGGGGAGATTGTGACTTTAGAGGTTCCACCCGTTGTCTTCTTCCTCGGCTTGTAGGTCAATTTTTTATTCCCCTTCGTAGGGGAGTCGTAACTTCGATATCGTGTACCTCAACTACCGGCTTCCGAGCGGGGCTGACATTCTCGCCATGTACTTCGAGCGTTTCAGCTTCTTTAATCTCCCCTTCCTCAGATGTGTTAGGGGCACCGTGTGCTGAAGGCCCGGCTTGTTTTTTTCCTTTGCCCAAAGCAGACCCGGCTATGGTGACACCTGGAGGAAGGCTTATCAGGAGGCTTGTCGCCAGCAGCCCAAACTTCGAGAGCGATTCGTCCGAGATAAGAGATCCAATGTCTCGGTCTCCTACGGGGATAGCTCGAATAGCCTCAATGGCTTCAGAATACCCAGAGCCTTCAAGACATGGGCCGATATCTGTAGAAGTAGATAAAGAGTTAGAAAAGGAGCAATCACCGCCGAATGCAAGTGTTAATCTAGAAAAGAAACTTACTTCCTTCTAACCATCTCCTTGCGAAGCCAGGGGGCAGCACACTTAGAACCACTCCTGCTCATACTAGGTTAATTTCCTCCACGTCCCGGTCAGAATTTCACACTTGTTGTGTTGTTCGAGAAGTACAAAAGATGGGTTGTCTGATCGCCTCTTGAAATGATAAATATAATGTATATCGCCAAGAGAGCCCGAAGAGGACGCTCATAAAGAGAATGCACGTGCCGTATATGAATGCATGACTGTTTGGATGTTGTTGCAATGGAGCGATCTCAATATACTGTTACAGATCGTGGAGGAAGGAGTTGAATGGCGGCACGCTACCAACCCAACACATAAATATGTTGCAGGCTGTGTATCCGACTGGGGGAGGTAAGGACGATCTTGCCTTTATGGAACCAACACATCATCGAAAGGAATCTCATACACTGAGCATATGCCACGAAGAGCGCTTTCGCTAATTCTCGAGGCTTGAGAATCGATCGGATCGCCTAAAAAGATCACTTCATCCATGGTACCAGGAGCTCAGTCAACAGATGCGATTGCAGGGCTCGGCATGTCTTGAACAGCGTAGTCGACAGATTTGAAGTCCCAAATACTTTTTGTTGAGAAGATGGCCCGGGTCTGTCCGAGATTGATGTAGAACTTGATTTCCTAGACATCTCTAATGTGTGTGGAATCTGATGAAATACCTGTTTGAACTATACTTGAAAAACAATCGACATTAGACTTAACGACAAAAATACTGCCTCCGTGTGGTATATGAACTAGTGCTATCATTCAAGTATAAGTGGCAAGAAATTAAAAGTCACAGAGTTGATGAAGTAAAGTTAAGCTTTGGACTTTCATCTTCGAAGACCGTCATCGCTAACCATCTCCGAGAGCTTGTCGTATGGTGGTTGTTGTTTGAAGCTCGACATCGACACTGTATGTGGAAGGTAACTGTCTGTATTAATCGAGTTAAATTCATGATTATGGTTGTCAAAACAGAGGAGTTATCAATCGGGATTGTTAGATATGCTTAACTGCTTTAGTCCTCGTACTTGTACACTGTCATATGTTCGGGCATAAAAAATAAGTTAAGTCGGTTATGTATTGTGTTCAAGTTGAGATGGTTCTGACTGTTATAGCCTACTTTCAAACTTAATGCCAAACAACACTGTAGAGACGTGACTAGTATGGTTGATGTACACCACTCTCCTACCTTCCCTATCCACCGTTCGGCATGCGGCAAATAATGCCGAACCACAATAACGCCGAGCCGCATCGCTCGGCACTTTTCCCTCTACTCCAACTTCCTTCCTACCCTCCATCTCTACTGCTCGGCGCAGATGGGTCCTTCGGCAAGTCATGCCAAGCCGCATCGCCCGGCACTCTGCCCATAACTTCTACTCCTTTTCTACACCCCCTATTACCTTGTTTGGCATAAGGGAGTCACGCCGAGCCATGGTCGTACCGAGCCACGTCGCTCGGCATGACTAAACCTAACTTCAGATCCACTCCCATACTCCCACGCATCGTTCGACATGCGTAATTCATGCCGAACCACAACCATTCGTCCTTCTTCAACTTATTTATTCGAACAAACTAGATACCGTCCTAGGTGGCCAGTTGATCACCACCCCAATTCGCCCGCCACCTTCGACCGACCATCTCGACCCTCGCCAATTCTGGGCCAACACCCTCTTCCATCCTCCTCTCTGTCTAATCCTAAGTCTCATTTAAACCTCGGATCCACTTGTTTACCTAAGAGACTTCCATTATTCGTGGATTAGGGTAAGGTCGTAGATACAAGTCCTGACCGAAATTCCTAATTGAAGAAAAACCGAGCAAGAAAAAGGTTCATACCTAGTTGATGGGGTCGAAGTCTAATGGGTGCTCAATTTCGGAGTGGAATCCTTACAGATTTGCTGTTGAGGGCAGTCAAGAAGTAATGTGCAGGATTCGAGGGTCAAAAAGGAGGTTAAAGTATTGGAAAAAGTCTGGAAGGAGATAGGTTCGTAAGAATGTTAGAGCAGAGGTAAAAAGAAAAAAGAAAAAAAAAGAAGTGTTGAGTTATATAGGAACGAGGGAAGACGAATGGACAGTGACTGGTAGAACCGATCAAAGCACCTCCCTCGTTCAGCATCAATGTCGTTCGGCATCCGTAAGTCGTTCGACATTCTATGCCTCATTCGGCATTCAAGAGATCACCATAGAGAGGACAGAATAAGGGCTCAAAGGAAAACGCGGAGTACTCATGGTTCAAAGCGCATTGTGTCCGTCCACATGATGCACTTTGGGAGGCAAGTGTTACTCGGTTGTTTGACCATGTAACAAAAGGCTCGGCGTAGGTGTCATTCGGCATACCTCCCCTCACTCGGCATATAGCATCGTTCGGCATAGATAGGTCGCTCGACATCTTGCCTCGTTCCGCATAGGGAGGTCGCTCGATATCTTGCATCGTTTGGTATAGAGAGGTCGCTCGGCATCTTCCCTCGTTCGACATGAAAGGGTCGTTCGACATAGCACCTCATTCGGCATGAAAGGGTCATTCAGCACAGCACCTCGCTCAGCATTGAAGGGTCGTTCAGATGTTCGACCCATCTTCGTCTATAAATAGAATGGCAGGGGCATAGTGAAAAGGACCTTTTTTCGAGAACATTGGGGAGACTCTGCTGCATTCAAGACTTATTCTATTTTTCTTAGCACTTGTATTCAAGTCATTACAGTACGGATTGTATCAGTATTCAATCATCTATGAAAGCAATAAAGATCAAAACTCAAAGTGGACATAGGCAGTTACACCGAACCACCATAAATTCGGTGATCTTATTTCTGCATTTAATTTAGCATATAATTCTCTGTTTTAATTTACTTTCTTCATTTATCTCTCTACATAATCTTTCTCCACGGTGTTAGCGACCAATTCTAGTGCTAACATTAGTTACTTAGACTTACTTATCAAATTCACTTTTATTTATATCGATTCAGTTATATTCCAACTTAATTCAAATTTTAACTTCCATAAGTTTCCTAACTTATTTACTTTCCATTTACTAACTTCTTTTGATTCTCTTCAATAAATTTTCTTACCTTCCAACTTATTTTGTTTTTCACACTTACTTTCATTTAAAACTTCTTAAGTTGAATCTTATTCCAACAAATTCCAAATTTTTATAAGTTATCAAACTTATCTATATTCTATAAGCATTTTGAATACAATTATAGAGTCTTTTAAACAATTACTCACTTTTCAAAATCATTTTTGAAAGCAATTATATACACAATTCATTTGCATATCAAATTATCTTTTAAATTTTAAAACCGATCCCAGTTCTGCAAATAACTTCAATTCAAACTTTTTGGCAGCAATTCCCCTCTTGGAACTCAAAAATGAACATCAATTATGATGTAATCATCACCGAAGTTATTTTCCAACGACCGAAGAGAGTTTAGTGCTTTTACTTCCTTTAAAAACATTTCAAATATTTTTAAATTCTAAATTTCACCAGATTTCAAATCCAATTCAAAAATATTTCCCAAATAATATCACCAATATTTCTCCAAACTTTTGAAAATTATTTTCAAACCCAAAGGAATTTAAACTTTTCCCAAAATTCCAAATTCTTCAATTTATATTCAAGCATTATTCTGGAATTCCCTTTTATTTCATTTTCAATTACAAATCATATTTACCATTCATGTTTACAAATCCCATTTGTATATGAATTTATTTCTTAGCCTTAGTTATGATTTTTTTTTTAAATTTCTTATTCAATTCTACAAAATTGATAATAATTTAATACTATCATTCCCTAACAACCAAGCAGCCATATACTATAATAATTTACAAAAATTATTTCTTTTATACAAAAATAATTTGGGTAAAATTATTTCATTTACTTTATTTTAAAACAATACTATGTCGGTTTATCTTGTTTAAGAGTTTATAAACCCCTATCGACGACGTGGCATCCCACCTATCGACTAGAATCCATAAACACTCAACCGATAAGTAGGTACAATATAAAAACAATTTTTTTTATATCCACTAACAAATATGCGCTCATATCTATTAATACACTCAAACTCATTCTAGAGTACTTATGGACTCTATTCCTAATGAATAATCCTCACCGGAGCCAAAGTTCTCACTTAACCTTCAACTCTGATACCAAGTGAGACGACCCGATTTTTCGATGCCTGAAAATCGTCGTTAATACATCCATTGTATCAAATGCTGAACAATCGAATGTCGAAAAAACCGAACTGTTAGGGTTAAAGAAGAAGGAGGTAGAAGAAGAAACAGAAACAATATCAGAATCTCACAATTGCATCGGAACAATATATAATAGATTAATGACTAATCTTTAAACAAAAAGAACTATATCTGTTTACATATTAAATCATCAGATTACAACAAAATCTATAGCACATAACTGGACAGATATATTAACTTGTCCACACAAAACTGACTACATAGCTTACAACACAGCGGAATATACAACAAGTATGGGTGCTACGTCTCACCATCCAGCTCGTCTCTTGAGTTCAATAGCCGTCCATCTAGAATCTGTACTCTATAACACTTGGTCTGACCCAAGCATTATAGTTTAATAACACCCGAGTCAGTCTGAAAATCCAGCATGAGAAAACATACTCAATTGGATTATTAAAGTTTTCAAAATCCTTTGAAAATCAAAGGTATCTTGTAAGACCACGCCACAAATAAACATGTTGGGTTTTTACCTTACGATAACCAAAACATTTCTTAAAATCCTCTGGTATTATAGTAATGTCTATATACAAATACTTATTCAAATAGCCGAAATTGTTACATTATTAAATTCCATCAATACTAGCCACAAAGTGGGTTCTACAAAGAAAACCGTAAAGGCACGTAGGGAGAATGGATTTCCATCAATGGTAGGGCTACTGGGGCACCACCCGTTGTAGTACGTGTTCTAGATCACCGTACCAAGGATCCACCCTAATCCCCTACATCAAAATACTGAACTACCGCTTACTGGATAGTCCGAATAAGTTCACCCCGCGGTTGGGATCAGCAACCGCCCACACAGTCGAAATAAAGGGACATCTAGACAGGGTGACGTTACCCTAATTTCTAGCTAGCCACTTAGCCTTGCGTGCACCTCCCCAGTTTTAGCCATTCCTAGTTGATGAGGCTCGAGGCTATGCATTACCTTTTTAGCACACATTCACTAAGAATGCTCATCGTCCTCCTAACGATGTTCTGAAGCATTCGTCCATACAAGTCCGTTTTGGATTCAAATGGAACCGAAGGCACTACACCTACTACATCCATTTTGGAATCACCCTCAGGATTAGTAGCGATTAGCCTTTGCCCTTCACTGCTCCATCTTAGACTTCAAGCTCTTGTCCTCCTCACGAAAATGTTCAAACCGGATCGAAGTGGTTTTCGAGAAATTAATCCTGATCCCGGTCTCTTCGAAACGATCAATGCATTGGCTAATATTGATAGTCGGTTATTTAACTATCAAATAACATTCACAAACAACCATCAGATTTTAAATAATTTCCTAAATTATTTACTCCAAAATACCTTCGCAAGATATATTTTTTCTACTCTTTAACCCATTGAAAAATTAGTTTTCAAAACACTCTTTCTCTTGTGGAATAAATTCCGCCCAATTGTTTTCTTTCCACTGAAAATCGCCAAGTCTAAATACTTTAGACTTCTAAAATAATTTAGATCACTTTATCCAAAAATATATATATACACACACTTTAAAACGTTTAAAAAAATAAAAACTAATTGACACATTTAATTTAAAATACAAGTTATGAATATTTTATGATAATTTCTCAAATAGAACTTATGCCAAACTAATTTTAAAATGAAAGTTATTCTATAAGGTATAAATATAAAATAATTATCCTTAAATCACAATACTAGTTAAACCCTTAAATAATTAATTACTATTACAATTACTTAAAAAAATTTACTTTAAATAATCTAAAACAATTTAAAATAATAAATTTTTTCTAAAACATTCTTTTAAAATACTTTAATACTTTTAACTATACTCAAAAATATGCTTCGAAAACGTGCTTGGGTTTTCAGTGAAATACACTTTCCTTTCTCACCTTTTAAGAATAAACCACTATTATTTTTAACAAATCACCCTTCTTTTATAAATTCCTATACTGAATTTATACTTCTAAATTATCCTCTGATATCTTATTTCACTTTATAAACCCAGTTTATAAATTCCATAGTCTCATCCTTCTTTTAAAACACAGTTTCAAACACTAAATCAATTTCCAACTTGATTTCCAAAATTTACTCCATTTTAAAAATAAATTTCTTTACTTACTCAATTTTATTTCAAAGCCCACTAATTTTAGATTTAACTTCTTTATTACTGTATAAAATCTTATTTAAACAGAAAATACCAATTTCATATTTATTTCAAAATTTTCCTTTTATTTCTTCCCAAACCATTTAAATTTTGAATTCAAAAAAAAAATCCTTTAATTTTAAACAATACCACTTAAGCCCTTTATTTTTCAATATATTACCCAATTCCAAATCATTAAATTCACTAATATAATTATTCAATAAACTGTGGTATTTGAAATTCAAGATTAAAATTAATCTTTAAATATTTAAAATCAATTAAATATTCTGATTTCAAATATCTAAAAACTTTGGGTTGTCACATTGGAAGCATGGCATGGTGATGGAATATGGGTTGCGAGGGTCCGGGGAGGAGAGTGACGATCATGAGCAGGCAAGTGAAGATAAAGCAACCTATATAAATTTCTTAATATATATATATATATGTATATATATTATTTTCATGAACTATATAGAGAAGAGAATGAGGCAGGGAAGGCGAACAGGATACATACATACATACATACATACATACATAAATATATATATATATATATGTATGTATGTATGTATGTATGTATGTATGTGTGTGTGTGTATAAATTTTTATAAAACAGAACGTCGAGAAAAATGAAGAGCCGAATGAAAATGAACAACCAATATAATAAATCAAATAGTGGGAATAGTGAAGGTCACACATCGATTTTGAAAATAAATAATGCAGATGGCTATTGATTTGACACTGTAGATATACGAAAGGGCATATGAAACTCAAAAGACCGAAATATGGAAAACCATTTCACGAATTTCGCCGCGTACTAGATCCCAAAATACAGAAATGAATATACTAAGGAGATCAGCATGATGAAACGATCATAACAGTACACAGATATCAATGATATGATCAACCTATCAAAAGTCGATATTTCGCTACAAAACTGCTATAAATTCATCGAAAATAAGATAAATAGGGATAGAGAAGTCCAAATTTGATGAAACGAATTTTTAAGTCTCACTCAAAAAATAATTTACAAATTTAATATATAAAAATATTCAAGTATCGAAAATATTTTATTCTCATCTAATTTCAACTGATTTAATACTAAAACTGAAAATTGCCAATAAAACTAACTCCCATATTTTTCAATGAAAATTTACCATTTTCTATATTTAAATAGACACATTCCAAATATCAAATTTTCATAAAAAATTTAATTATTTATTTTCATCGAAATTTCAGTTAATGACGTTTAAAATTACCGGGTCGTTAGACATACCTTATTTGACACAATGGCATCACACTCTTTATTTCTAGTAGACTTGTAGATGTGTTACACTTGGACATTAGCATAGTCATAGACTAGGTAGTTGTATCGAACCCTGTTAGAGGATCGGGTTATTTATCTATCATATATAAGGGTTTGAAATTGTTTATTTTGGAGGTCGAGTTCGATTATGATGCTTTCGTCTTAGGATTTTCTAGGTTTGGTTTGATTTTGGGCATGGACTGGATGACCATATATAAGGAGATCTTAGATTGTGATAGGAATGCCGTTAGTTTGGGTACTTGTACTGGATGTAATCTAGAGGTTCGTTGCATTTAGAGGCTAACTTATGTTGAGTTACATATATTCATTAGACCTATCTCATGATGAGTTAGATTTGATGCCTATAGTTAGAGATTATCTAGATGCCTTTTTAGAGGTTACTGAACTCCCAACCCAAGAGAGATTGAGTTTTAGATTTATCTAAAGGAGAATGCCAAACTTGTTGCCCTACCATTTAGGCATATGATTCCTAAAGAAAGATGCGAGCTGAATAAGCAAGTGAGTGAGCTGTTAGAGAAGGGCGTTATTAGGAGGAGTATTTTAGAATGGGGAGCACCAATTGTCGTTTCCACTAAGGAATATGGTTCTTTGAGGCTTTGTGTCAATTATCATGAGCTGAATAAGATGACAAAGAAGAATTGTTATCCATTACCCCGCATGGACAATCACTTTGATTAGTTTGTTAGAGTGAAGGTGTTCTCTCGGCTTGACATAGCTACCAGATTCCATCTGCTGCATATAGCTAAGGAGAGTATCCAGAAGTCTATTTTATGCACCCGATATATTTTATGAGTGGTTAGTCATGCCCTTTGGACTAACCAATGCACCGGCCTATTTTGTTGACCTGATGAGCATAGTTTTAGAGGGTTTCATAATAAGTTCATGGTGGTAATTATAGACGACATATTATTCTATTCGAGGAGCGAGGAGGAGCGCAGGATGCCTCTAGAAGAAGTGCTCAATACACTCGGTGGACATATGTTGAAGGCAAAGTTTTTTAAATGCCACCTTCACACAAAGAGGTACTCTTTTTGGGACACGTCGTTTGTGGGTGAAAGCTGGCGATCAATCCTAGTAAAGTTGTTGTAGTACAAAATTGGTATTTCCCGAAGAATGTCATGAAAATAAGAAGTTTCCTTGGTTTGGCAGGCTAGTATAGGAAGTTCATTCAGGACTTCGCTAAAATTTATGCCATATTGACCCGCCTTACCAAGAAGAATTTGGTTTCCTCATGGGATTCAAAGTGTAAGGATGTTTTTATCAAGCTGAAGGAGTCATTGGTCAGTGCATCTATTCTAGTACTATCGATGGTACTAAGGCATACATAGTGTATACCGAGGCTTGTGGTATAGAGTTGTGCATGATTTTGATGTAGGAGAGGAGAGTGGTGAGTTATGCTAATCAACAGTTGAAAGTCCACGAGAGAAACTATCCTATCCATGATCTTAAGTTGGCAGCTATTGTCTTTGCACTTAAGTCATGTAGACAGTGTCTATTAGGAGAGCAATTTGATCCTTTCATAGATCATAAGTTTTCCAAGTATTTATTCCTTAAGAAGGATTTGAATTTTTGGCATCATAGGTGGATGAAGTTTTTGGCTTCATATTATTTCGATATCTCCTATACTTCAGGCAATGATAAGGTTGTAGCCTATGCCTTGAGCAGGAAGCATGCGATGTTGAGTCCTATTTTCTTAGAGCAGAAGCGCTAGGAGTTTATTTCTATGTTCGATTTCGACCATCGTTGGACATCACTGTAGGATTGTTAGCAGCTTTTGATTTGTTGCCTACACTTATAGACCGTATTAGGTGAAGTTAGAAGCATAATAAAGAGTTATTGGATATTTTTTAGAGGCTTAGTAGCGGAGAGAAGTTAGTCATTTGAGGCGCTACGCTTATGATTCGAATGGGTGGTTACATAGAGATGGTAGATTATGTTTTCCTCTCATTATGGATTTGGTTGACATGGTACTAGTCGAGTCTAATCATTTTAGGATGACCATTCATCCCAGTAGAGACAAAATGTGCCATGGCATGAAGAGAGTTTTTTGTTGGCCTGGTATGAAGAGGCAATTGATAAAGTAAGTTGCCAGATGTATGACTTGCCCGAGGATAAAGATAGAGCAAGGAAGCTGGAGGATTATTGCAACCATTAGATATTCCATGACGGAAGTGGAAGAGAATTTCTATGGATTTCATCGATGGACTACCTAGGAGTAGAAGGAGGAATGAGAGTATTTGAGCAATAGTTGACCGACTAACTAAATGCGCTCACTTAGTTCCGATTAGGGGTATGAGGACTGCTACGTTTTGTGAGAGTATACATGAGGGAGATAGTTAGGTTACATGGAGTTCCTTCTAGCATCATTACCGATCGCGATCCTCTTTTCACCAGCGAGTTTTTGAGCAGTCTTTAGGAGGCATTAGGCATTGAGTTGAGCTTGAGTACCACTTATCACCCATAGATAGACAGACAAAAGGAGAGGGTGATGTAGGTGTTAAAGGATTTACTTTAGATTTGTATCATAGATTTTGGAGGCTCTTGGTAGGATCACTTTCAACTAGTGGAGTTTACTTATAGTAACAGCTATCATGCGAGTATTGGGATGACACCGTTTGAGGCATTATAATGGAGGCCCTGTAGATCATCGTCTTATGGTAGGACACTACATGTATGATTATTCTTGGACAATATGTGGTGCGGGAGACATCAGAGAAGGTAGAATTGATCAGTAGAGTGATAAGAACCGTGCAGGATAGATGGAAGTTTGATGCTGATAGGAAACACATAGATTTGGGGTTTGTAGTGGGCGATATGGTTTTTGTGATGGTTATTCAACTTAGGCATGTCATAGATTTGGTAGTTTGGGAAACTAAGCACCAAGGTTTGTAGGGCCTTTTTCGATCACTAGTAGAGTAAGGAAGTTAGCTTATAGAGTGAAGCTTCCTGAAAAGTTAAAGGGAGTATATGACATTGTAACATACGAATTTTCTACTTTCGAAAATCAACATCAATAAGTCCACTGTATCAACTGCCGAGCAATCGAAGGCCGGAAAAACCAAATTGTTAGGGTTCAAGAAGAAAAAGATAGAAGAAGTAAGAAAGAATGAAGAAGCAATAGAAACAATATTAGAATCTCATAATCGCAGCGGAACAACATATAATAGATAAATGAATATCTTTAAAACAAAGAACTATATCAGTAATTACATTACATCACATTACATTACATTATCAGAGTTTACAACAACAAACAGCGGAAAAGAAATACTATATACTAGTTGATACGCCATGCCATCCAACTTGCTCCTGATCTCCACAACAGCTCCTGAATTCCAGAATGACCTGATAACCTGACTCTAGACTGCCCGTGTTGAAATTTACGAGCACCCAGAGTTTAGGAAGGAAACAATAAACTCCAGGTCGGTCATGGGACCGGTGTGAGAACTTAAAACAGTTTATCTTTGAAAACAAACAAAGAAATATTTTTAAAATAGATTCGCAATGCTTTTAGAAAATGAGACTGCCATAAGGCCTCCCGCACACACACACAATGCAAACGCAGAATCGGAGGAGATTTCTCCTTATGACAGTCAAACATGCTTGATACGCAAATTTCTTTGATATTTTTACTATAAGTGCAAAGTGAAGAAAAAACATTTCGAAAGTATAATATAAATCTTAGCCAGTATAGACATTCCGCACTTATGCCTACTATAGCTACGATGTTCAATAGCATGTTACCGCCACATTCCATGGCAGGTTATACAACTAAAACTGTACAGGGATCGTATTGTCTCTTTGGATTTTCCAAAAAATGGTCAGGCCAAGGAACTTACCATTGCCACATGGAAACGCCTCTAGAGAGATGCCTCGAGAACCTAACCGGATCTCTGCCAATGCAAGGTCTGGTTACCTCTGCAAAAGTAGGAAACAACTGACACGAGTATGCCATCCCCCGGTTGTAAACAACCTTTATCCGAGGATCCTCAACCAACATCAATCACAAAGTCATATATATTTGCGACATCCACCAAAGTTAAGTATCTGGGCTCCATACCATGATACCACTTATATCCAGAAGGAAATGCACATAACCTAAGGGGCGCTACTCCCTAAAACCTTACTGCATCTTTCCTGTTTTGACCATTACCGGGGTGTGAGGTCCGACGAAGTCTCGTACGCAAAAATACGCTTTATACAAAAGCTATGCTTTGATCAACATAACTTCGTATGCCACATAACCAAATTGGGAATATATCACCAGTAACCATCAACAACATAACCTCTGAGCTCGTACATCTCAGAGAAGGGTGTTAAGCTAAAAGAATAAATCCTCCGCCACCAACAGAAATATATTTGATAGAAACCAGTTTTACATCTCAAATTGTAACTTCAGACACACATCCATACAAGTTCGTTCCAGGATCGAATGGAACCGCAGTCACTTCCAAAGAAGACCTTGCAATCCGGATATTCACTAATCACAACCGGACTTCCCATCCCAAAGGGTGATTAAATCTCTATATCTGAGATCAGCCGATGCAGAGACATTCGACGGTAATCCTTCTATTTTCGAAAATATCCAGTCTTCAACACCGGTCTCCAAATGCTATCCATTGCGATGATCACTATTCGGAATGGGATTCATGACCCAATGGTCCTCTCCTGGCTAAACCGAATAACGAGTGCTTATTTTAAAATAAGTGTAGCATTCAAATTCAAGCAAATCACAACAAATACCCATTTAAAGGTAAATATTGATAGTCGGTTACTTAACTATCAATAGATATGCACAACATCACCAAATTCCAAATAATTTCCCAAATTATTTATTTTCCAAAATATCTTTACAAGATATATTTTCCATACTTCAACCATTTGAAAACAATTTCAAATCACTTTTCACCTTTACAACCTTTGAAAACAAATTTCAAATCATTTTCCTTACGCGGAAACATTTCCAAATATTTATTCACTTTCATTTCAAAATGGTTCATTTAAACCAATTTAAATAAATCCTTACCGATTTACTTCAAATTTACGTTCCAAATCCGTAAATTTATTTTCACGCTTCAAAAATAAATTAATGTTTATTTTTAAAACAATTTCCCTTTTCCTTTATAAATTCTATGGTGAATTCAGATTTCCAAAATATTTATTTAGTATACGATTCTCAAATCGATTTCAAATATTCACTTTCAATTTATCTTTAAAAGATAAAATCTCAAAACATTTCACTTCATACGGGAAAACATTTCCATACTTATTTAATAATAAGTAATTCACTAATCTATTTATTTTCAACATTTGAATAATATTCAATATACTTAAAACACGATTAAGTACATATTTTATTCTTTAAGGAAAACATTCTCTTAAACACATTTATTTGAGTCAAAACGAATGTTGCGTAAAACATCGTTACGACAACCCAAAATCACTAGTATAGGGATTCGAAATTTAGATAGATATATAAATCCCAATACTATATAAAACATTTCCTTTCGAAAATCATTTACTATAACAACAATGTTATAGTCCATCTTTTCCTTGTTTCTCGAAAACGTCTATTTCAACAATAAATGTTGAAATCTATGGTTTCGATACTTAACACATTTTAAAACAACTTCAAATCGTTTTAATTAAATTTAAAGGATCACTTCTTAAACATTTCTTTAATATACTATTCATTGCCCAAAATCATGAATATAAATCGTTAACCAAATTCAACACTTCTACATATTTAATTTAAGGATTATCCACTGTTCAAAATCGTGGATATATCTCCTTTAATAAGCTTTTATATTTACTTATCAAATTCAATTGGTTTCGAATTTATAAAACAACGTTTATAAATTGACATTTATATATTTTTTAAAAAACTTCAACTTATAAAATCCCTTAGTTAGCAAATTCTATTTATATCTCAATTAATTGCCAAAATCTAATTTTTAAGTAAATTACTTATAATTCTTTTCTTTTACAAAATCTATTCATTTTTATAACTTCACAATTTATAAATCTATAAATTTCCTTTCACTTATAAAATCCATTTATACTTCATTTTAACACTTATAAAAACTCGTTCTATAATTCCAATCTTTTTAAATTTATAAATATCAATTTTATAAATCTTTTATATAAATCTTTTATAATAATTCAAAAATCCCAATTTGAACCATTTTACAAATTAATCAACTACTTATTTCAAAAAAATCACATTTCGTATATATTTCACAAAAATCAAATTTTTTATAACATAAAAATTATAACGTTTATTTATTTAAAATGAATCAGTTCCAAAATTCAAAAAATGTATACTTTCAAAAATCACTCGAAAATCCTTTTTAAATTCGAAATCGTTACTTTAACATTTTTTTTAAAACTCCAAAATAGGCCAAATGCTGCAACAGCGCTAAATATAACAATCACGACATCCAAACATCATATATCAATACGATAACAGAATATATCACAAATATCTGTAAATAAATCAATACCGTTAAGCAATCCAGTTGGCTCCCTCCAACCTGTTTCCCTGCATCCACAGATGTTAGCACAATACAAATCCTATTTCAAGATGGAATATCGCGGTACATGGGTTTATATAAATATTATCTGCTATTACGCGGTGCAAAAGGGTTTCATCCGCTATATAATGCGGGAAAATCAACTCCAAGTACATATATAACACCAATTCCACTTCAAGATGGAATATCGCGGTATATGTTTTTAATGAATTACATCTGCTTAATATACGGCGTATAGGGTCTATTTCAATATAACATATAGCAATTTATCATCCAAGCATACAATCAAGCAATTTTAAATTTAAATATTTTAAATTTAAATTGAAACAATTTCGATTGAGTGAGAAGTTCTCACCTTGCTTTCAATAACAGTCGTAGTATTTTATTTCGAATAAAATTAAACGCGCATTTAATTTTACCTAAAATTATCACTAGCTCCAATCGATTCCAATCTAGCTCCATTGTGTAGTATTCGACAATACGAATCCAACGCAATTTGTTTCGTCAGGTTTCGACCTTGTATGGCAAAGTTATACATTTTTTAAGTTCGAACGAATTATAATAAAATTAAATTTACAATTTTCATTTTAATTTTAACCTAAATTTCATCTTGGCCGTAGATTTTGCAGCATCAGATCGTGGCCGTTGCCAACATCTTCTTCTCCCCAGTTAACAATCGCGAACAAGAACCCAAGCCGCCGTTAGGTTTTTTGAATTTTTTTCGTGACCAACACCTTCGCTTCCACAACGGTCGGCCACCAATGTTGGAAAACCCCCACTCGACTCCACCTTCGGCCGTGACATGATGAAGCTCGGTTCCCCCTTGCTCAAGAAAAATGAACCCAAAACCATGATGAACGCGAGCCCCTAGCCTCCACGTCGAGCCCTCATTTCCAATCTCCACCGTTGAGATTGAAGATCTCGTTTCCCTCTACGTTTTTGCAGTAGAACACTTGTCTTGATTGTTTATAGATTGCAAGATATTTGAGGAAGAAAATCCAAAAGCATCGGCCATTGAATTGGAAACTAGAGGCTGCTGTTGAAACCCTAGGGTTCGTTTGCAAATGTGAAGAAGACAAGTCTTTATATAGAAAATCTGACGAACACTATTCACTAGAAACTTTTCGAACTCCAAACGAAGCATGCCGGCTGACGTTTCTAGGGTTTAACCCGGATTCCGGACACAATGGAACATGTTTCGGAAGCTAATTTGATCGTATGTGCAAGTTACGGAAATAAACGATCAAATTTAAATTAAATCATTTAAACTAATATCCATGTGTTTTGGCTTGCCCCGGACAAACCTTAAATCCGATTCACACGAAATTTGAAATCATACAATAATATAACATTACGGATCTGATGAAACTTGTTTCTTCAAAATTCGAGACTGCTTGAAAAATGACTATTTTTACTCATCAAATTAATATTAAAATGTTCAATTTCCACAAATTAACTTTTAATTCAATTTTAAAAGTTCTATAACATCATTTTAACTCCAATATGATTTAACACAACTTTATAAATCATTTTCAATCACATTAATCCCAATTTAAAATTATTTCTGAAATTCTATATATTAAATTATTGATTTAATTATCTAATTAGTTCTAGATATTCGAAATAAAATTTATTCGACTTACAAATTTTACTTGTTAATATTTTAAAATCAATTAAATATAGGAATTTCAAATGACAGAAATTCTGGGTCGTCACAAACTTACCCTCTTAAAAGAATTTCATCCTCGAAATTACCAAGTAAGAAAAAGTCTTGAAATCCATTAACTTTTCAATACCATTTGTTCAAATTAAATTTCAAATTCATTTAAACATTTTAACTTTTCCAAAATCCATAGTTAAACTTTTTACAATAACTTTTCTAAGTTTTCAAATCATACATAGTTATCTTTTCCAAAATTTTCCAATTTTCTCAAAAATATTCTAACTCCTTAAATTTTCGAAAAATTTCGCCAGCATCTCCTTTGCGCTACTAGCTCTGTACGACTACAAAAATGGCACCATGGCCCCTAGATTTCAAAAAGAAAATAAAAGGCCAAGTGGCTGGACAAGAAAATCATCAACTTTCATACTGAAATTCAAATACATACCTTTTGTCGAGCAATTCAATTTTTTTTATCTTTCTTCGAAATTAAATTCCCAATTTCCTTTGATACACCTGTATATCCTGCTAACCATAATATCCATTTTCATTCAATCTCATATTATTAATTTCATTTGAATTCAATTTACAATTTCAATTCTATTTGGATTCAATTTACCTTCTGAATATTGAATTTTATCAACTATTTTTCATTCACAACTGATTCATCTTGCTATTTTAAATTAGTTTCTTTTACTAATTCATTACAAGTTCTAACTCATTTCATTTCTCTCAATTCAAATTGGTTTTCAATATTCAGTTTTCAATTTCAGTTTTTATTCTTTTGTTCATTCCCAAACACAATTCAATTTACTATTTCGGTTTATAATCACTTATATTTAAAATGGATTTCAAATTCCATATGAATTTGATTTACCCTTTATTTATAAATGTTGAATTCAATTCATTTCAAACCATATTAAATTTGTCATTTCTTTAATTTGTTTCATTTACTAATTTTATTTTAATATTTAGCTTCATTTGATCCAACTTTGACAAATTTTCAATTTACTTCCAATTGTAAATTCATTCATTCATAAACTCATTTCTATAATTCAAACTCAATTTTTTTTATTCATTTCTACCCCAAATTTATTTTCAACTCAATAAATTTTATTCCATAACTATTTTTATCAGATTCCAGAGTCTTTCGAACATTTCAAAACCATTTTTGAACCCGATTCAAATTATCCTTTGAATTTCAGAACCCAAACCCAATTTTCCAAACAACTTCCATTTAAAACAACTTAGCAGCAATCCCTCTTTTGGAAACCCGAAAATGAACACCGATGATGCTGCAGTCATTATCGAAGTTATTTTCCAACGACCGAAAAGAGGTTAGAGCTTTTATCCCTCCAAAAACATTTTTCCAAACCCTTGAAAACCATTTTCAATTCCATTTGTATGTGAATTTATTTCTTAACTTTGGAGTTACGATTTCAATTTCTTTTTCAACATTAATGATAATAATTTAATATCATCACTTTCTAGCAACCAAGCAATCATATATTATAATAATTCATAGAAAATTTCTCTTTTATATACGAAAATAATTTTAGGTAAAATTATTTTATTTACCATATTTTAGAACGATATCGTGTCGAATTTGTTCTGTACAAGTGTTTAGAGATTCCTATCAATTACGTTAATTACTCGTATTGACCAGAGTTAACATACCACTCAACAAACCAACCAACAAAATATAAAACAAATTTTTTTATATTCACTAACAAATACGCACTCATATCTATTATTACACTCACACTCATTCTAGAGTACTGCTGACTCTATCTCTAATGAGTAATTCCTAACAGAGCCATGGTTGTCGCTTAACCAAATGCTCGGATACCACATTGTAACATACGAATTTTCGACTTTCGAAAATCGGCACCAATACGTCCACTGTATCATCTGTCGAGCAATCGAAGGCTGGAAAAACTGAATTGCTAGGGTTGAAGAAGAAAACAATAAAAGAAGTAAGAAAGAAAGAAGAAGCAACAGAACCAATATCAGAATCTCACAATCACAGCGGAACAACATATAATAGATAAATGAATATCTTTAAAACAAAGAACTATATCAGTTATTGCATTACATCACATTACATTACATTATCATAGTTTACAACAACAAACAGTGGAAAAGAAATACTATATACTAGTTGATACGCCGTGCCATACAACTTGCTCCGGATCTCCACAGCAACTCTTGAATTCCAGAATGACCTGATAACCTGACTCTAGACTGCCCGTGTAGAAATTGGCGGGCACCCTGAGTTTAGGAAGGAAACAATAAACTCCAGGTCAGTCATGGGACTGGTGTGAGAACTTAAAACAGAATTTTTTTAAAAACAAACAAAGAAATATTTTTAAAATAGATTCGCAATGCTTTTAGAAAATGAGACTACCATAAGGCCTCCCGCACACACACACAATGCAAACGCAGAATCGGAGGAGATTTCTTCTTATGATAGTCAAACATGCTTGATGCGCAAATTTATATGATATTTTTACTATAAATGCAAAGTGCAGGAAAAAAATTTCGAAAGTATAATATAAATCTTTGCTAGCATAGACATTCCGCACTTATGCCTACTATAGCTACCATGTTTAATAGCAGGTTACCGCCAAATTCCATAGCAGGTTATACAACTAAAACTGTACAGGGCTCGTATTGTTTCTTTGGATTTTCCAACAAATGGTCAGGCCAAGAAAATTCCCATTGCCACATGGAAACGCCTCTGGAGAGACGCCCCGAGAACCTAATCGGATCTCTGCCAACACAAGGCTGTGTTACCTCTGCAAAAGTAGGTAACAACTGACACGAGTATGCCATCCCCCAGTTGTAAACAACCTTTAGCTGAGGATCCTCAACCAACATCAATCACAAAGTCATATATATTTGCAAAATCCACCAAAGGTAAGTATCTGGGCTCCATACCATGATACCACTTATATCCAGAAGGAAATGCACATACCTTAAGGGGCACTACTCCCTAAAACCTTGCTGCATCTTTTCTGTTTTGACCATTATCGGGGTGTGAGGTCCGGCGAAGTCTCATCCACAAAGCTACGCTTTATACAAAAGCTATGCTTTGATCAACAAATGATCAACGTCACTTCATATGCCACATTACCAAATTGGGAATATATCACTAGTAACCATCAACTACATAACCTCTGAGCTTATACGTCTTAGAGAAGGGTGTTAAGCTAAGAGAATAAATCCTTCGCCACCAACATAAATATATTTGATAGAAACCAACTTTACATATTAAATTGTAACGTCAGACACACATCCATACAAGTCCGTTCCGGGATCAAACGGAACCGAAGACACTTCTAAAGAAGCCCTTACAATCCGGATATTCACTAATCATGACCGGACTTTCCATTACAAAGGGTGATAAAATCTCTATATCGAAGATCAGCCAATGCAGAGACATTCGACGGTAATCCTTCCATTTTCGAAAATATCCGGTCTTCAACACCGGTCTCCAAATGCTATCCATTATGACTTATCAATATTCGGAATGGGATTCATGACCCAAAGGTCCTCTCCCGGCTAAACCGAATAACGAGCGCTTATTTTAAAACAAGTGTAGCATTGAAATTCAAGCAAATCACAACAAATACCCATTTAAATGTAAATATTGATAGTCGGTTACTTGACTATCAATAGATATGCACAACATCACCAAATTCCAAATAATTTCCCAAATTATTTATTTTCCAAAATATCTTTACAAGATATATTTTCCACACTTCAACCATTTGAAAATAATTTCAAATCACTTTTCACCTTTACAACCTTTGAAAACAATTTTCAAATCATTTTCCTTACGTTGAAACATTTCCAAATATTTATTCATTTTCATTTCATAATGGTTCATTTAAACCAATTTAACTAAATCATTACCGATTTACTTCAAATTTACGTTCCAAATCAATAAATTTATTTCCACACTTCAAAAATGAATCAATATTTATTTTTAAAACAATTTTCCCTTTCCTTTGTAAATTCTATGGTGAATTCACATTTCCAAAATATCTATTAATATACGATTCTCAAATCGATTTCAAATATTCACTTTCAATTTATCATTAAAAGATAAAATCTCAAAACATTTCACTTCATACTGGAAAACATTTCCATACTTACTTAATAATAAGTAATTCACAAATCTATTTATTTTCAACATTTGGAAATTATTCAATATACTTAAAACACGATTAAGTATATATTTTATTCTTTAAGGAAAACATTCTCTTAAACACATTTATTTGAGTCAAAACGAATGTTGCGTAAAACATCGTTACAACAACCCAAAATCACTAGTATAGGGATTCGAAATTTAGATAAATATATAAATCTTAATACTATATAAAATATTTCCTTTCGAAAATCATTTACTATACCAACAGTGTTATAGTCCATCTTTTCCTTGTTTCTCAAAAAGGTCTATTTCAACAATAAATGTTGAAATCTATGGTTTCGATACTTAACACATTTTAAAACAACTTCATATTGTTTTAATTCTATTTAAAAGATCACTTCCTAAACATTTCTTTAATATATTATTCACTGTCCAAAATCGTGAATATAAATCGTTAACCAAATTCAACACATCTACATATTTAATTTAAAGGATTATCCACTGTCCAAAATCGGGGATATATCTCCTTTAATAAGCTTTAATATTTACTTATCAAATTCAATTGGTTTCGGATTTATAAAACAACGTTTATAAATTCACATTTATATATTTTTATAAAAACTTCAACTTAAAATCCCTTAATTAGCAAATTCTATTTATATCTCATTTAATTGCCAAAATCCAATTTGTAAGTAAATTACTTATAATTCTTTTATTTTACAAAATCTATTCACTTTCACAATTTATAAATCTATAAATTTCCTTTCACTTATGAAATCCATTCATACTTTATTTTAACACTTACAAAAGCTCGTTTTATAATTCCAATCTTTTTAAATTTATAAATATCAATTTTATAAATCTTTTATATAAACCTTTTATAATAATTCAAAAATCCCAATTTAAACCATTTTACAAATTAGTCAACTACTTATTTCAAAAAAATCACATTTCGGTTATATTTCACAAAAATCAAAATTTTTATAACATAAAAATTATAACGTTTATTTATTTAAAATGAATCAATCCCAAAATTCAAAAAAATGTATACTTTCAAAAATCACTTGAAAATCCTTTCTAAATTCGAAATCGTTACTTTAACTTTTTTTAAAACTCCAAAAATAGGCCAAATGCTGCAACAGCGCTAGATATAACAATCACGGCATCCAAACATCATATATCAATATGATAACAGAATATATCGCAAATATCTGTAAATAAATCAATATTGTTGAGGAATCCAGTTGGATCCCTCCAACCTATTTTCCTGCATCCACGGATTTTAGATCAATACAAATCCCATTTCAAGATGGAATATCGTGGTGCATGGGTTTATATAAATATTATCCGCTATTATGCGGCGCAATAGGGTCTCATTCGCTATATAACGCGGGAAAATCAACTCCAAGTACATATATAATACCAATTCCATTTCGAGACGGAATATCGCGGTATATGTTTTTAACAAATAACATGTGCTTAATATACGGCGTATAGGGTCTATTTCAATACACCAGATAGCTATTTATCATCCAAGCATACAATCAACCAATTTTAAATTTAACTATTTAAAATTTAAATCGAAACAATTTCGAATGAGTGAGAAGTTCTCACCTTACTTTCAATAATAGCCGTAGTGTTTTATTTCGAATAAAATTAAACGCGCGTTTAATTTTACCCAAAATTATCACTAGCTCCAATCGATTCCAATCCAGCTCCATTGCGTAGTATTCGACAAAACGAATTCAACGCAATTTGTTTCGTCAGGTTTCGACCTCGTATGATAAAGTTATACATTTTTTTAAGTTTGAACGAATTATAATAAAATTAAATTTACAATTTTCATTTTAATTTTAACCTAAATTTCAACTTGGCCGTAGATTTGGAACATCAGATCGTGGCTGTTGCCAACATCTTCTTCTCCCCAGTTAACAATCGCGAACAAGAACCCAAGCCGTCGTTAGGTTTTTGAATTTTTTTCGTGACCAACACCTTCGCTTCCACAACAATCAGCCACCACTGTTGGAAAACCCCCACTCGACTCCACCTTCGGCCGTGACATGATGAAGCTCGGTTCCCCCTTGCTCGAGAAAAACGAACCCAAAACCAGGTTGAACGCGAGCCCCTAGCCTCCACGTCGAGCCCCCAATTCCAATCTCCACCGTTAAGATTGAAGATCTCGTTGTCGTCTACGTTTTTGCAGTTGAACGTTTGCCTTGATTGTTTATAGATCGTGAGATATTTGAGGAAGAAAATCGAAAAGCATCGGCCATTGAATTGGAAACTAGCGGCTGCTGTTGAAACCCTAGGGTTTGTTTGCAAATGTGAAGAAGACAAGTCCTTATATAGAAAATCTGACGAAACACTATTCACTCGAAATTTTTCGAAGTCCAAAATAGCATGCCGGCTGACATTTTTAGGGTTTAACCCGCATTTCGGACACAAAGGAACGTGTTTCGAAAGCTAATTTGATCATATGTGTGAGTTACGAAAATAAACGATCAAATTTTAATTAAATCGGTTAAACTAATTTCTAAGCGTTTTGGCTTGCCCCGGACAAATCATAAATCCGATTGACACGAAATTTGAAATCTTACAATAATATAACATTACGAATCTGATGAAACTGGTTTCGTCGAAATCCGAGACTGTTTGAAAAATAACTATTTTTACTCTTCAATTTAATATTAAAATATTCAATTTCCACAAATTAACTTTTAATTCAATTCTAAAAGTTCTATAACATCATTTTAACTCCAATATGATTTAATACAACTTTATAAATCATTTTCAATCACATTAATCCCAATTTCAAATTATTTCTGAAATTCCATATATTAAATTATCGATTTAATTATCCAATTAAATCTAGATATTCAAAATAAAATTTATTTGAATTACAAATTTTACTTGTTAATATTTTTAAATCAATTAAATATACGAATTTAATATGACAGAAATTCTGGGTCGTTAAAGACATTTTCCATATGTCACACTTGTGAAAGTGTTTTCATGATATAGCTAATGTAGTCGAGCCGAGTCAGTTAGGGGAGGTAGAAGTGGAGAAGGTGTCACTTATTCGCCATGCACCCACTCGTATTCTTAAGTATGGTGGAAAGCTACTCCATAATAAGGTTATCAAGCATTTTAAGGTCCAATGGGTAGACAATCCAATGGAGAGTGCATAGGAGCCTGAGGAGAAGATTCCAGCTACCTATCCAGAACTCTTTTTAGTACGTTTCCAATTTAATTAAATAAGTATAAACTACTTAAGTGTCTAGATTCTAACTTAGTATACCCCATAGGTAGGGACAATTGATGCTAGAATGGTTGCAAACATGTCATTAGGACATGTTTTGGATGATGGATGCTAATGGATGTATTTATTAAATTCATCTTCGCATACTTAGGCAAATATATTCTTGAGATAGCATACACTCACACCATCACTTGTTATATTTTACCATGTTATATGCATATGGCTATTGCATATGGACTGAATGGTTGCACATACCTGTAGAATTGTCATTATATTTATATGTATGGGATATAGAGAGTTGCATACATTTAGGTACATGGCATTAACACGTTCACCTAAGGAGGTCGACTAGATCAGGTGACCGCCTAATTTTTGCATTATTATAGATTCATATGCATTTCATACTTATATGTACATATTGCATTAGAATTTGAACTAAGGACAATGATTGACAATTGTTGATGGATAAGTAGATGGTTGTAATAATTTACATATGTATGAGTTGCATTTTTCTATCCTTAGAGATTTCAGAGACGAAATCCTTTTAAGGTAAGAAAACCATGCAAAATTTAACTGGTGATTTAAAAAATAAATAAATTTAAATATAATAAGGGTGAAAAAGGATTTTTTGCATACATCCGAATTTGGCAATGAAACTTGCACCTTTGCGTTCATAACTATCTTTTGAATAATTTTCATATATATTGTTTTAAAATCAAAGCTAGTATGAAAAGTTATTAATGTTCAAAAATTCAAAATCGAGAATAATGAAATATATAAATTTAGGAAAGAAACGTTTAATAAGGAAATCTCCACTAGTCGACACCACTAATTAGATCGGTCAAGGCATTCAGGTTAGGGTTTAGGTTGGCCAAACGATCCAGATTTCATAGTATTTGATCGAATGGCTCTGATTAGTTCCTACCTCTATATAACGACCCATATTTTGAAGATTTAAATCGACAATAATCCACACATGTCCAACTTAAATAGTTGAAAACGTAGATAATCGATGGGGTTAAATAAGAAAAATAAGAAAAGAAGAAGAAAACAAACACAGAATCTCACAGCGAAAACGATAAAATATAATTATCAAATAACAGTTCACGAAGTTGTTTGCTATACATTTGATCATAATCTACACATTTATCAGTGTTTTACATACACATCAGCGATAAGTGTTCATATACAGGATAACATGAATATGGGAATAATAATAATAGTAATATACCAAAATCTTCGTTGTAACGACCCGTGCTTTTGGCTACTATAAGTTATTAAATTTAATGCAATTAATGGATAAATATGGGTAAAAATAAAATAAAATGGTTTGTTAATATTAACTTATTGGATAATTTAATTTGTTTAAAATTAATATTTGATATTATTTAATAACTGTATTATGGATTTAGTATGATTAAAATGGTATAGGAATTGATTCTTAATAGTGAATTTTTGTGGGATTCAAGTTTCGTAGCGATCAGACTTGTTGTTTGGCCATGTGAGCTTGAAACGAATAGAAATAAATTTTGGAATTCGATAAAATAATTTGGAATAACAAATTTATAAATTAATGAAATATTTTTTAATGAAGTAATGAAATTGCATGAGTATATTTAAATATAGCATATAAATAGAAGTGATTTAAAAAAAATTGAGAATTTTAGAAATTAAAATCCTGTTGTATTCCAAATTTGTTTTCGAAGCCTTCAAAATTAATATTAATATTATTTGAAAGATTTTTGACTAGAATATATTTTCGAAGGATATTTGAAGAAAATAAAAGCATTAAACTTGCTTGGTCGTCTGAAATAATTCTGGGGATGACTGCAACATCACTGGTATTCATTCTCGAGTTTCCGGGCGAGAATCACTCCTAGAAGAAATTTATTTTCAATTGAAACAATTTTTGATTATGACAGAAAAATATATTCTAAGTATGATTTAGTAAATATATGAAAATTGTTTGAACTTATAATTGAAAATAATATATAAGAAATATGTTATAACTTATAAATTTGAATAGAAAAATAAAAACCAAATTTATAATGGTTAAAAAATTTGGTTAAGCAAAATAATTTACTTAAGAAATATTAAACTGATTGAGTTAGTGAAATGAAATAAATAAAATATAGTTTACCTCATTAAAGCTTAAATAAAAATTAAATTGCGTTTGAAATTGGGTTGATAAATTAAAATAAATGGAATTTTGAATGTTTAAATTGTATAACTTATAGATTTGAGAATTTTAAGCTAAAATCAAATTTTAAAATTTGTAAAATGATAACGATAAGAAATTTAACTTGAATAAAATTAAATAAATTGAGTAATAGATTAAAATGAAATAAAGTGTAACTTAATACTAAATAAATTGAATTGGATATTAAATAAAAAATGAGGAATCATTAAAGTGAATTAATTCCGCTTAACTATGAATGGATTAATCAAATGAATATTGGGTTTAAAAAAATGAAATGTAATTTAAGTATGTAAGAAATCGAATAAAAATAAATGAATGAAGTAAAAATTTAATATGAGTAATTGGATTTGATTTAAAATGGGATAAAGTGAAATTTAAATTGCAAGTGGAGTAGTTTAAATAAAAAAAGTTGAATGTTAACTAATATAATATGGAATAATTTATTGGAATAAATTATAAATTTAATTTAACTTAAAAAGGTTAAATGATTTGATCGTGGAAGGAAATTATATATTTATTTATATGAATTGAGTTATAAAATAAAAATTACTTGAGTGAATTAATAATATGAATTTGAATAAATGAAGTAAATCGATGAGTTAGTAATAATTTAAAATATGAAGTAATAATAATAAACGTGATTGTGTTATATAAAATATTTATAATGAATTTAGATAATTTATAAATGATGTTAGTGTAAAAAGAAAAAGGAGGATATGCTAGACGGAAATACAATAGATTTAACTTAAGCATGGTTAAGTGGAATAATTTTTATAAATGATTCATAAATGAATTTATATGAAATAGGTAAAACAAAAAAGTAAAACAATTGGAATTTCACAAATTGAATTGAATAAATTGAATGTAAACGATATAAGTTTGAATAAATTGAAAGAAAACCAAATTACGAACGTGGTTAAGAATTTGGATAAGGAAAAAGCAATCAATGGAATGTAAATTAAATTTAAATATGGATGAAACAAATGTAAATAATTGGAACAAATCGATTGAATGTAAGTATATTGAAGTGAAACAAATCAAATGTGAAAGCAATAAATATTGATTGAAAGAAAAGAATGAATTGAAACCAATTTAGTTGAATGTAAATAAATTAAAAGCGAATAAATTGATTATAAATCCACTGTATGATTAACGAAATGAATATTAGCAAGTGAATGTGAATCAATTTTGAATATATGCAATGTGGTATGGAATTAAATTACTTCTTAAGTGTACTTAATTATATGATTGATTGAAATGAAATAAGTGGATGTGAGCTTAATAATATTTAAATGAATGAAAAAGAATTTGAAACAAATGAGATTGAATATAAGTCGATTCAATGTTATGAATAAATGGAAATTGAGCAAATAAAATGTTAATAAAAATTGAGTGCTAATAAGAATTAGGTCGTATAAATTAAATATTGACATTGAAATGTAAATTGTGATAGTTATGAATTGAATTGAATGAATATTGATTTTTCGGATGATCTATTTTGTTGTAAACCCTTCTTTTATTGTTTTGAGTGCATATGATGGTTGTATGGTTGCATATTGGTGCTCGTGCTTGAGATTTTGACTTAGAATGCATGTTTTATACTTACTAAAACTTATACATGCTCTACATCTTATTAGAAATGAGTAACATTCCAAAATTGACTCTGGATAGGTACATACAAAGACTATTGGACGTATATGTGGAATATTATATGCTTAGCTTGCATAATACAAGCAAACTCTCCCGTATTATTAATAATAAGGTATGTATCTCAGATTGCATACCAAGATTTTATATTTTTTTCCCTTCGGGATGCCTCATCATTTAGATAAGATGTATATTTGATGTCTTTTTGGTATATTTGTGATATATTGATATTGTAAATTTTTTCGATCGAGTCGCACAAAGGAGACTCTGCCGAAATTTTTCGTAAATTCAGGAGTTAGAAAATTTTTGAAGTTTTAAAAATTTTATATCTTGTTTTTCTATATAAATTATATTTTTAGTCAAATCGGTATTGGAATGGCATAGTAGAAGCATAGTAATAGTTTCGCAAATAAGATGGTTATGTTTTATAAGTTAATTACTTCGAGAAAACATATTGTATGTTAAATTCAAACTTAATGCCTTTCCGAGGACGAAAAGTTTAGAGTGGGGGTGTACGTAACGAACCATGCTTTTTACTACTGTAAGTTATTAAATTTAATGCAACTATTGGATAAATATGGGCAAAAATAAAATATAATGATTTGTTAATATTAATTTATTGAATAATCTAATTTGTTTAAATTTAATATTGGAGATTATTTAGTAATTGAATTATGGATTTAATATGATTAAAATGGTATAGGAAAATGATTCAAATTTTATTTAAGCATGAATGAAAATTTTTAACGTATAAAATTAGATGTAAATGTGAATAATTAGAAAATGATAATTTTAAGTTATAATTGACAAGCAAAAATAGCCATTTTAGCCACTATCTAGGATTTGACGAAACCTGTTTCATCAGATTTGTAATAGCGAATTATTGTGGTATTTCAAGTTTCGTAGCGATCGGACTTGTCATTTGGCCATGAGAGCTTCAAACGCGTAGAAATAAATTTCGAAATTCGATAAAATAATTTGATTTTGAGAAGCTATCTTCCGCATAGTATCAAATTAAGCCTCGGGACTAGTTCCATTGCATTCGAAATGGGGGTAAAACATTATAAATGGCAGGCGGCACGCTTAGTTTGGGGTTCGGATTTACGTGGGCCATTCGTGCTAGATATTTTAAATACAATATAATTGTTTATTTCCTTCTAATTAGCTCATTCAATCCCAATACTCACTTTTAGCTGTGTATCCCTCTACCCCTCCTCCTTTTCTTCAGATTTTTGAACGAGATCGTCCCAAATAAAAAAAAGACAATCCTTCGTATAAAAATAAAAAAAATCAATGCACGATGCTCGAGAAAAGGGGGATGAAAGCGAATGTTGTTTGGAGGGATCGCCGTTTGGAGGCTCGCCACGACATTAGGGTTTATGCCAATAGTTTCGGTGCTTAATTGGCGAGAGGCTGGATGGTTTTGAGTGCGCGATAGGCAGTGGCAGTTGTGTGGGGAAGGCTCGCTACAGACGGTGGCGTGGAGTGGTAAGGATGGCGATGGGTTGTCAGGGTGGTCGATTGCGTTCAAAAATGAAAAAATGAACATAGAAATACTCGCGTACTGGAGGTAGGAGGAGAGAATTTACAGCTGTTAGGTTTGTTTATTTTTTGTAGTTAATTTAAATTTTAGATTAAAACATTATACTAATAAAATCATAATTCTTCTATACGAGGTCAGATTCGGGTGAGAAAAATTGTGTTGCAACCGTATCGACGTCGTCTACAGTATGAAGCGGATCTGGAATTTTCTTGAAACTGGAAAGTTATCAGCTTCAAACAAAAAGGTGAGTGTTTTTACGTTCACGTTTGACTATTTTATATTTATGCTAGTAAATTTTTTTCTGGAGTAAACTTAAATTTATTGATGGTTGTTTGATGAATTTAATTGTCATTTAATTGGCTCCTGAACCAAATAATATGTTTTGAATTGATAGTTAAATTAAATTTGAATTTAAATTTTAGTAAAATCCCTGATTATCGTCAAATTGGTTAATTGTTGTGAATTATTGATTATTTGGATGATTGATTGTGATGGATGTTATTTGTTGATAATTAGAATGATTAGATGTTCAATTATTTTATATATACCCTGTTATCATCTTGTGTATTATTTACAATGTATAATACTATAGATTGGATTATTTCGAATTAATTAAGAAATAAGTTGAAATGATATATACCTATGACATTTATTTTGGATTGAAATGATATATATATATATATATATATATATATATCCATCCCTGGAATTAGATTGAAATAATCAATTCACTTGGCCATAGGGTAGAGAATTATATACGTACACTGGATTGGTTAAGTTAAATGATTTTAAAATTTTGATTTGAAATTATTTAAATGATTTGGTTTTAAGAAAATAATCGTATTTATGGAAATTGAATTATGTTCGAATTGGAACTCGGAATGTTGAAATTTAAATTTGAAATAAGAATGTTTTAAATAATCGAAGTTGAGATTTTTAAGTTATATTCGAAATATGATGTGAATTTCAAACAATTGATTTTTTTTTAAAAGATTAGACTTTTACTCAAACATTGAATATTTCTAAATAAAAGGTGATATAAAATGATATTTTGAAATTGAAATTTAATTATATTTGAAGATTTGGATTTTTAATTGAATATTGAAGCATAATTTGATTTAAGTGTTTTGAATCGATATTTCAAAAATCGAACTCATAATTGATGTAAATCGAAACGGTTAAATTTGAAATGGAAGTGAAATTAAATTGGAAGTGGAATTTAAATTAATTTGGAATTTAAATTTAAATTCGACCTGAAATCAGAATTGAATCGAGTAAATCGAAACGGAAACGGAAATTGTTTTGGTTAGAAAATTTGGAATTAATCAGTTTAGCTTGGAAACTATTTTAAAATAAAGTATTTTAGTATAAACTATTTTGTGGCGCCCCAACCTGAGATCTATATTAGTAAAGAGAATTACTAAGTAATCCAGTCTACTAATGTAGAGGATAGTGCTGGTTAAGGGCGACCCTCATGATAATGCATTAGCTAAGTGCTATGTATGTCGATATTTTTGTAAATTACCTCATATATGGTCGACACACCTAGTCCTTTACTAATTCGACACCATGGCGGTTTAGGACCATTTCAAAATAAATGCAATATACAAATAATTATAAATAGTCACAAAACAGCAAACCCAGATTAGAGTATACATACATCTCTACACATCGTACATAATACAACATAAATAAGTAGCATGGACGACTAAATATACATATACAACTTCCCACAAACTAATAGGAACAATGTCCAAGTCTGAAAAAAAATGGTCCAAACAAAAGCAAGCTAACGGATCCATGAAGGAGTGAGCTAAATCCATACCCAACCTGCAACTCGGTCTGACCCAAGTAATAAATACACGAGTCAGGCTTGCTAGAACTTATCATAAGTAAAGATAATAGTAATAAGAGAAAATGGAGAACTATTCCGTTGTTGCCAACGGACGATATAAGTATCGTCAAAATCATCTCTAAGGTGAGACATCTATGGGTTCATCATGATTCCATAAGGAATTCAATTGGTCATCTAACAATGGTTCATCTTCTATAGTTATATAAGTGAAAAAGGCAAGGATTTAAACCATAAAAATAATCGTCATAAATCAGTCTAAAACCTCATAAATCCATCATAATAGAACTCAATGAGGGTTCAAAAAATCTTATTAGAAATCACCATAAAACCATCAATAGATGTAAGCCTTTATCTTACTTAAGGCTATAATAACATCCTCATAAAAAGGTAAAATAAAAACATCTAAAACTTTATGGAAAAGTGCACGTGCTTACATCGTGACTAGTACTAATATTTGGTATAATAAACATCATGATGACTGGAGTCAAGTAACACCATAACATCATGAACATCGTGAGGACTATAGTCTATAATGTCATATGACTCCCAGTCACAAAGACCTGAGTTAATAACATCTTGATGATCGGAGTCGCAACTACATCGCGATGACTCCAATTAAGTACTCGCGGTCTACAATACTAGTAAACATCGTGAATGTGTCTCAACTTGTTGGATAAGAACCCAATAGGCATTAACGTACGTCCCATACCATACGTTTGCACCTAACGGTTTACCAGCCGCTAGTTGGTGCCACGCTAATAAAACATCATAAACATCATGAAAATATATACTCTGCCTCATCTCATCGGCGAGTAAATACAATACCCTACCCGTCTTATCTCATTGACAAGTACTAGTGGCATCATGACTTGTCTCATCTCATAGACAACTAAAAACCATCATAATACATATCAACATTGTAAAATCATCATAATGTAGCTTACCTCATCTCATCGGCAAGTAAAAATAACATCTAGATGGTTATTTATAACCATAATTCAAATAGGAATTTCTAGCTCTTAATTCGCCTCAATTTTGACCCAAATACTTCAAAATTATAGAAAGCCCAAAACACGAAACTTTTAGCTCTTTGTCTAAGCTTTCCAAAACATCCAAAATTATGTAATTTGATTGAGAAATGAATGAGTTATGACCAAAACAAATTCTCAAACATGTGATTGTTGTTGATGTCATTTGCTCTCGGGACAGCAACAAACAAGCATGATTTTGTCAAGAAAACTTCAAAATTTAAAAAAACTAAAAAAACGAAACTCGTAGCTCATTGTCTGAGCTTTCCAAAACATCCAAAATTATGAATTTTGGATAAGAAATGAATGAGTTACGGTCAAAATAATTTCTCTGACTTTGTGATTGTTGTTGTGTCATTTGCTATGGGACAACAACGAACAAGCACGATTTTGATCAAGCAAAGTTCAAAATTTTTAAAAAATCAAAACATGGTACTTGTAGCTCTTCGTCTGTGCTTTCCAGAACATCCAAAATTATGAAATTTTTGTAAGAAATGAAAAGTTATGGCCAAAACAAAGTGGCAACAGAAAACAGAAAATAACAAAGACGAAACGTAACCTTATTAATACGAAAATTCAACTCAAAACCTTGTTTTTGGTTAGCATTCGTAAGCTTTTACACTTACGTGTTAATTTTCAGTGAATAAGTAAGGATTTGCAAGCAAGGTTGAGCCTTTAGCACAAGATTGGAACCCTAAACATCTGAAAATAGAAAAAACAATACATGCAAAGAAGAAATTGATCAAAATATTATTACAGTAAACAATTCTAGGGTATAGATGGATTCTAATATAGAATTCGTTGAAGATTACCTTTTTTATGACTCTAACTTGAACTAGGCTTTTAATTTGCAAAGATTGAGCTTGGAAGATTAAAATTTTAAGGGAGTAGACATTGTTTTGTACTTTGAAGCTTTTTCTTTTTTGATTTAGGTTTTACTGTAATGAGTTTTGGGAGAAAAGGAACGTACTTCACTCAGAAAACTATAGAATTTGGGTTATTGGATGTTTACTATACCCAGTTAGCCCATTTCCGTACTTAGAAAATTATTTAGGCTAACAAACGTAGTTTTAAACCATTTTTAACATAACTTTCACATATGAACTTCTTTTTATATGAGACAAAATGCATTTTTTTATTATTTTAACAAGGTGAACATGATTAACACAATAATATATTTTTTACACTTCAAATCATTATTTTTCCAATAAACTATTAATTTGCACAATATTTGACAATATTGTTACTATTTGACCAAAAAACCATAATTTTTAACAATCTGAGTCCAATAAAAATTATTTCTTAACTCAAATAAGTGTATTAAATGTTTTAACACTTTTTAAAATACTAAAACACAATTTTCAAAAATTAATACGCTTCGAAAAATTATTTTCTTCTCATTTGCCCTTTTTATTCACTATAAAAAGCTATTATTGGAATAAAATTGCAACATTTCCCATTTTGACTCAATAAATAACTAACATCATTTATTTTCGACCCAATTTCACAAATAAAATATTCTTAGCTTACTTTCATTCATTTATATTTATTCCAACCATCAATATGTTGAAATAACATCTTATGGGATAAATTAACTCACATAAATTACAAACCCAAATTTCATTCATCAACACATTGTTTATATAAAATAAACAATATTAACTCTCATTTCATTCCTCCAGTTCATTTATAATCACAATTTAAAATATTAGTTTCATTTTATTTAATATTAACGGTAATCTCCAAAATTCGGGTTGCTATAGACTCCTCTCCTTAACAAAATTTTGTCCTCGCAATTTCTAGAGGAAAAGGCTGTAAACAACACATCAAACGCATCCAAAGAAAGGAAAGAACATATGCTTGAGATAAAGGATTCTCACCATCACCATGAGAAGAATGAAATCCATGGTACAAACGCTCGATAAATTCTCTGGTTTTCGAAGTACAGTCATTGAGATTATCGGACCATTGAATCTTCAAGAGCGGAATACTCTTGTTGCGAAGGTGACTAACCTCCGAAGCAAGAACCCTCACAGGATGCTGCACGAATGATAGGTCAAGAGAGACTTCTAGCTTCTCTAAGGCATAAGAATCGAACACAGAATCTGAATCTCGTAAACACTTCCTCAACTAAGAGACGTGGAATATGCCATGAACTCTAAAAAATTGTTCGTGAAGTGCTACACGATATGCAACAGGACCGATACGTTTTGTAATAGAAAATGGTCCAATATAGCATGGTGCCTGTTTCCATGTCTGGCTGAAGCGTATCGCTCCCTTCATTGGAGAAACTCGAATATAAACAAGATCACCTATTGAGAACTCAAGAGGCCTCTAACGGTTGTCCACGTAGGATTCCTATCAACTCTGAGCCTCTTTTATTCTCTCTCGGATAAGATGGATCTTCTCAGAGGATTCTCGAAGAGACTCGTGGCCAAGCATGAGCTTTTCCCCCAACTCAAGCCAACATGATGGAGAACGACACTGCCTTCCATATAAGGCTTCAAAAGGAGCCATGTCGATAGAAGATTGGTAGCTATTATTATAAGCAAACTCAACACGAGGAAGATGATCCTCCTAACTACCTCCAAAATCCAAGATACGATTCACCCGTTCAGTCTATCCATCAGACCGTGGGTGATAAGCTATGCTAAGCCTAAGCTTTGTGCCCAAAGCTTGCTGGAGACTCTGCCAGAAGTGACTCGTGAAAAGAGGATAACGATCCCACACACAATAGATGAAGGGAAACTGTGTAATCACACGATCTCCTTAATATATAACTTCGATAAGAGAGATGTCGTCTTATTAGATTTAACGGGAATAAAATGTGCGAAATTGGTGAGGCGGTTCACAACAACCCAAAACTGCTATGGCCTGACCATGAATGAGGTAAGCCATTGATCAAATCCATAGAATCTTGGTCCTATTTCCATAATGGAACCTCTAAAGGCTGAAGAAGACCACTGGGTCGCTGATGCTCGGCCTTAATAAGCTGAAAAGTCATGCAATTGCTTACATAACTTGCTATATCTCGCTTCATGCCTTCCCAGTAATAGAGGCGATGCATATCAGCATACATCTTGCTGCTGCCAGGATGAATCGTATAATTAGGATGGTTACACTCAACTAGAATGTCCCGCCTAAGTTCTGGAATAGATGGCACAACTAGACGGTTCTTCTTTCGAAGACACCCATGACTATCGATGCTGAAATACCTCATCTTAATATCATCGTAGGATTCAGATTTATACCTCTGGAAAAAAATATATCAGAGTCCTGCCGTTGAGCCTCAGCAATCCGATCTAGAAGAGTAGGACGAGCTTCCATTTTATATAATAGAATAGGTGAATCTAAAGTGGAAGCACATTCATGAATATCACGCATGGAAAAAGCCTCAAGAATTTTCCACTCTGCAATCATCATGGAAACAATAGCTGAATGCTTACGACTCAAAGCATCAGCCACTCGATTCCTCTTGCCATGGGTATACTGAATATCGAAATCACATGAAGAAACTCAAGCCAACACTGCTATCTTCATATTGAGCTCCTTCTGGGAGAACAAGTATTTAAGCGACTTGTGATCAGTGAAAAGAGTAAAGTGCTCTCCTAAAAAATAACGATGCCACATCTTCAAAGTATAAACAATGGTCATGCTCTAAATTGTGGCTAGCGTACCGAACTTCGTTCGGACGTAATTGCCTTGACGCGTTGGCAACTACCCTATCCTTCTGCATAAGAACAGCACCGAGGCCATTATGAATGGCATCGGTATAGACAATAAGATCCTGATTCCCTTCGGGAACCTCAAGAACAGGAGCATCGGCGAGAAGCTTCTTTAATCTTTGAAAGGAGGCCTCCACTTATCAAACCATATATAGCGAACGCCTTTCTTCATAAGGCTTGTAAGCGGATGCACAATATGGGAAAAGTCGTTGATGAATCAACGGTAATAACCCGCCAAACCCAGAATGCTACGAATGTCATGAACATTCTTAGGCCTCTTCCAATTTTGGATGGCTTCGATCTTAGAAGGATCGACCGAAATGACTTCGAAAGAAACAACTTGGCCTAAGAACTTAACTTGCTTTTTCCAAAATGACACTTAAAAAGCTTTGCATTGAGTTGATGCTGTCGAAGAGTACTCAAATTTTTTTTAAGATGTTGAGTATGGTTCGCCTCGAACTTAGAATATACAAGAATGTAGTCGATGAAAACAAGAACAAACTTATCGAGATATTCCCTGAATACTTGATTCATAAGGTCGACGAAATAAGGAAGAGCGTTCATCAAAGCGAACGGCATGATGAGCCACTCATATGAACCGTAGCGTATGCGAAAAGCTGTAAGTGGAATACTGTCTTCCACAACTCGGAGCTGGTGAAATCCCATGGCAAGGCCAAACTGTGAGAAGACCTTTGCGCCACTCAACTGATCGAACATATCGTTAATCCTAGGAAATGGATAATGGTTCTTGATGGTTAACTCATTAAGCTTGTGATAATCAACGCATAGCCTAAGAGTCCCAACGGACTTCCTCACGAACACCACCGTGGCTCCCCAAGGTGAAGAACTAGATCGAATGAAATGCTTGGATTCAAGCTCTAGGAGATGCTTCTTGTGTTCCTCATTCTCTTTAGTAGACATCCTCGTGGGAGGGCGACTAATTGGCTGTGCGCTTGGAATAAGGTCGATGCAGAACTCAATAACCCGCTTGGGTGGTAATCCCGAAATAGGTTCAAATAAGTCTGGAAAGTCACGAACAATGGGAATTCAAGACACATTATCATCATAGTCTCGAGAATCAAGAGCAAATAAAGAAGCCATGGAATCATGATCAGACTCTTGAAGCAAAAGAGATAACTGAATAGGAGAATCAGGATAAGGAAGATATAAAACTCTCTCCAAACAAAGAATCCTGGCATTGTATCCAACTAGCAAGTCCATACCAAGAATCATATCAAATCCAAGAAAAGGAATCATGTGCAGATTCTCACGGAAAGAAAAACCACAAATCATAATCTCAACATCATCACAAAGAAGACTAAGGGTTGCAGATCCCCCGGCAGGATTTGCAATCCGTAAAGAAGTAAGCATGTAAGAAGCATTTAACTGCAAAGCATCGACGAGTTCCTTCGATACGAATGAATGAGAAGCACCCATATCGAAGAGCACTCGAATAGAAAGATCATAAAATAAAAGAGAACCTTCTAAAACGGAAGAGAATATACCTCGAGACTGAGAAGCATCTCTAGAAGTGGTAGCTACATTAAGATGACCCTGATGAGAACTCTTCTCCCTCTTAGGACAAGCTGAAATCAAACGCCCCTCCTTCTTACAATAAGGGCATCTCTTAGGCTTAGGACACTCTCTCACGGGATGGTCAGGCGAACCACAATTGAAACCAGCAAAAGGCTTAGCTGAAGGAGTAGCTGGAGACTGAGAAGAGGACCCACCTTGCTTCTTCTTCTTATTAGGGTGAAAAGGCTTAGGCTTGCGGAAAAACTTTTTCTTGCTCGGATTTCCTCAAACCTCACCCTTAACATCACTATCCTTCTCTTTCTCGACCGGTTCAAGCTGAAGGTCCGCATCCATAAGTTTCTCAAAAGAAAGCTCAAAGCATAAAGGATTTCTTCGAGTACTTCTTAAGTCCAGAGACGAACTTAAGATTTTTCTAATATGGAGTAGAAATGTGCTCAAGACCATACTTAAACAAGGCCTCGAAAGATGCAACGTACTCAGAAACTGTCAACTTCCCTTGTTTGAAATCAAGGAAACTTCGAGCTAGAATGGCTTTCTCAAATTTAGGAACAAACTTAAGCTCAAATCTCTAACGGAACTAATCCCACTCTAAGGTAGACTCATCAACTTCCACCACAAACAAGTCATCCAATTCAATGCACGTTCTTGCAACACACTTGATGCGACAAGAATGCGATGATGGCTAGATATCTCCATACGGTTAAATATGTGCTCACAAGAACAGTGCCATGCCTCATCCTTTAAGACGGTCACAGTGCCTCTAAAGATCTTGCCACCAAGATGAGTAAAGTCGCTACACATGCGTGCAAATGCGGATTTTCATGAAGGAGAAGATCGAGCTGGAACGGAGGGCTGAGTGCTCCTAATAAGCTCGAGAATATGATCGGTAGACATATGTACACCTTGGGGACGAGAACCACTGGACGGACCCACCGCCAAAGAGCGTCCTCTACCTCTACCTCTACCAGACATAGCTGAAAGATAATATAAATAGGATTATTCACAAGGTAGATAAATATATTATCAATTCAAATGCAGGAATTAAGGAATACTATGGAATTAAATTAACATTCCTAGACATATTCCTTTCTATTTACCCTAAAGGAATCTAAAAGGATATGGATCAAAACAAGGACAAGGTAAGATGGATCATGATTGGGGGTGATGTGTATAAATGTATTATATTTGATGTAGGATAATCTTGTGTACTGTTCTGCATGTACCACATTATATTCTGAAATCCTGCTCTAATACCAAGTCGTGGCACCCAACCCCGAGACCTACATTAGTAAAGAGAATTACTAAGTAATCCTGTGTACTAATGTAGAGAATAGGGCTGGTTAAGAGCGACCCTCATGATAATGCATTAGCTAAGAGCTAAGTATGTCGATATTTTTTTTTAATTACCTCATATATGGTCGACACACCTAGTCCTTTACTAATACAATATCATGGTGGTTTAGGACCGTTTCAGAATAAATGCAATATACAAATAATTATAAATAGTCACAGAATAGCTAACCCAGATTAGAACATACATACATCTCTATGCATCATACATCATACATAATACAACATACATAAGTAGCATGAACTACAAAATATACATACACAACCATCCCACAAAATAGTAGGTACAATGTCCAAGTCCAAAAAAAATGATCTAGACAAAAGCAAGCTAAAAAATCCACGAAGGAGTGAGCTAAATCCGTACCTAACCTGCAACTAGGTTTGACCCGAGCAATAAATACACGAGTCAGACTCGCTAGAACTTATCATAAGTAAAGATAACAGTAATAAGAGAAAAGGGAGAACTATTCCGTTATTGCCAATGGAATGATATAAGTATCGTCAAAATCATCTCTAAGGTAAGACATCCATGAATTCATCGTGATTTCATAAGGGAATTCAATTGGTCATCTAACGATGGTTCATCTTCTACAATTATATAAGTGAAAAAGGCAAGGATTTAAACCATATAAATATTCGTCATAAAACAGTCTAAAACCTCATAAATCCATCATAATAGAACTCAGTGAGGGTTCAAAACATCATATTAGAAATTACCATGAAACCATCAATATACGTAAGCCTTTATCTTACTCAAGGCTATAATAACATCCTCATAAAAAGGTGAAATCAAAACATCTAAAACTTCATGGAAAACTGCACGTGCTTACATCGTGACTAGTACTAATATTTGGTACCATAAACATCGTGATGACTGGATTCAAGTAACATCATAACATCATGAACATCGTGATGGCTATAGTCTATAATATCATAATGAATCCCAGTCACAAAGACCTAAGTTAATAACATCTTGATGATTAGAGTCGCAACTACATCGTGATAACTCCAATTAAGTACTCACGGTCTACAGTACTAGTAAACATCGCGAATGTGTCTCAACTTTTTAGATAGGAACCCAATCGGCGTTCTTGTACGTCCCATACCATACATTCGCGTGTAACGGTTTACTAGCCGCTAGTTGGTGCCACACTAATAAAACATCATAAACATCATGAAAATATATACTCTGCTTCATCTCATCGGCGAGTAAATACATTACCCTAGTCGTCTTGTCTCATTGATGTGCACTAGTGGCATCGTGACTTGACTCATCTCATAGGCAAGTAAAAAACCATCGTAATACATATCAACATTGTAAAATCATCATAAAGTAGCTTACCACATCTCATCGGCAAGTAAAAATAATATCTAGATGGTTATTTATAACAATAATTCCAATAGGAATTTCTAGTTCTTAATTCGCCTTAATTATGACCCAAAAAACATCAAAATTATAGAAAGCTCAAAACAAGAAACTTGTAGCTCTATGTCTAAGCTTTCTAGAACATCCAAAATTATGTAATTTAGTTAGGAATTTAATGAGTTATGACCTAAAAAAATTCTCAGACATGTGATTGTTGTTGCTGTCATTTGCTCTCAGGACAGCAACAAACAAGCACGATTTTGATCAAGAAAACTTCAAAATTCTAAAAACTCATAACATGAAACTTGTAGCTCTTTGTGTGAGCTTTTCAGAACATCCAAAATTATGCAATTTGGATAAGAAAGGAATGAGTTATGGTCAAAATAAATTCTCTGACTTTGCGATTGTTGTTGCTGTCATTTGCTCTCGGGACGGCAACAAACAAGCACGATTTTGATCAAGCAAACTTCAAAATTTTAAAAAGCTCAAAACATGAAATTTGTAGCACCTTATGATCTTTCCATAACATCCAAAATTATGAAATTTGGATAAGAAATGAATGAGTTATGGTCAAAATAAATTCTCAGACTTTGTGATTGTTGTTGCTGTTATTTGCTCTCGGGACAGCAACAAACAAGCATGATTTTGATCAAGCAAACTTCAAAATTTTAATAAAATCAAAACATGGAACTTGTAGCTCATTTGAGCTTTCCAGAACATCCAAAAATATGAAATTTGGATAAGAAATGAAGAAGTTATGGCCAAAACAAAGTGGCAATAGAAAACAGAAAATAACAAAGACGAAACGTAACTTTATTAATACGAAAATTCAATTCAAAACCTTGTTTTTGGCTAGCGTTTGTATGCTTTTTCACTTATCTATTGATTTTTAGTGAATAAGTAAGGATTTTCAAGCAAGGTTGAGCCTTTAGCACAAGATTGGAGCCCTAAACACCTGAAAATAGAAAAAAACAATACATGCAAAGAAGAAATTGATCAAAACAAAATTTATAGTAAACAATTCTAGGGTTTAGATGGATTCTAAAATAGGATAGGCTGGAGATTACCTTCTTTTATGATTCTAACTTGAATTAGGCTTTTAAATTTGCAAAGATTGAGCTTGGAGGATTAAATTTTGAAGATGGTAGCCATTGTTTTGTACTTTGAAGCCTTTTCTTTTCTGATTTAGGTTTTACTGTAATGAGTTTTGGGAGAAAAGGAATGTACTTCACTCAGAAAACTCTAGAATTTGGGTTATTAACTTCTTTTTATATGAGACAAAATGCATTCTTCATATTTTAACAAGGTGAACATGATTAACCCAATAATATTTTTTTTACACTTAAAAACATTATTTTTCAAATAGACTATTAATTTACATAATATTTGACAATATTGTTATTTTTAGACAAAAAACCACAAATTTTAATAATTTGAGTCTAATAAAAATTATTTCTTAAGTCAAATAAGTGTATTAAATGTTTTAACACTTTTTAAAATACTACAACACTATTTTCAATCATTAATACACTTCGAAAATTTATTTTCTTCTCATTTTCCCTTTTTATTCACTATAAAAGGCTATTATTGGAACAAAATTCCAATATTTCCCATTTTGACTTAATAACTAACATCATTTATTTTCAACCCAATTTCACAAATAAAATATTCTAAGCTTATTTTCATTGATTTATATTTATTCAACTATCAATATGTTGAAATAACATCTTATGAGATAAATTAACTCACATAAATTGCATACCCAAGTTTTATTCATCAAGACGTTTATATAAAATAAACAATATTAACTCACATTTCATTCCTCCAATTCATTTATAATCACAATATTAAATTATTATTTGCATTATAATTCGATATTAATGGTAATCTCTGAAATTCGGGTTGTTACATATTTCAAATCTATTTTCTTTAAATATTCAACCTATTTTAATTTTTCCATCTATTTTACCACATAAACCATTTTAACTATTTAACTATTTTAAAACTATTTAAACTATTTTTTTAAAGTTCAAATTGGTCAAAGGGTGGAACGTTTATATTTAAATCTTGGATTTAAATACGATCTGGGATAAAGTGAAGTATAACCAAAATTGTAATTCAAAGCAAATTTTGAAGTGAAGTCAATATATCGAACTGAACCGACATTTTGAAGTAAAATATGATTTTTGAAGTGAATATGATGATTTCGAAATGGATTTGATTTTTGAAGCGGATATGATGATATCGAAATGGATTAGATTTTTGAAGCAAATATGATGATTTCGAAATGGATTTGAATTTTGAAGCGAGTATGATGATTTTGAAATGGATTTGATTTTTGAAACTAATATGATGATTACGAAATGGATTTGATTTTGAAGTGAATATGATATTTTTATATCAAGTATGTATTGTTTTCAAAATGTAAAAGAACCAACCGGTATAAAATGGCGTTTGGTTGTTAAAGAGACGCGGCCTCTTATTCGCATACTCTCTGCAATATTGGAACCATTTTGACATCCGTGTACGCTGCGGATGATATCCATAATGTAGTGGTTGAATTGGCGAAATTTACTAGAATGTAGTAAGAGAACGATGATGGATAGCCTTGACACTCATGTCATAATAAATGACTAAAACATGAGCCTATGTCTGGCCACTAAAGTTAGCTACCTCTAGCAACGTTGATCGCTCGTATTACTATTGTGTTTTCGTATTCACCGGGTGCATCTTTTGCTATTTGGATTGATTGTCGCGGCCGGCCACAGATGGGTTACGAGCAGCAAGAAAGGGTAAACTAGTAGAATCCTACCTTAGGCATTGCCTTACGTGCCTTGTCATATATATCCCGATACGAGCCCATTATGACTTTGGTTTAATACTGTAAAAATGTGTTAAGGTGGATGAATGTAATGCCTTAACGCTATTTTGATATTTATTTTACTGATAGACATTATCTATAATATCATGTACTATTACATATAAATAGTTTAATGGAACCTTAGGAGATGGAAAAATCTCGTAACATCTCTTAAGTTATTGCACTCACATTTGTGATATTAATTTACTTACATAAGAGTATTTTAGTCCTGACTCAAGTGTTTTTTCTTTTCATTACGCTCGGTCAGTCCTGATTTTTTCCAACATATTGAAGACTATTCTCTGGAGGACAAAGACAGAGTTTTGGTAACTATAAATATTATCCCCTGCATCATCCTATTCTGCCGTATTGATTATTTATTCTTAATGTATATATAACTCTGATAAATGTGCATAGATTATCATCAAATGTATAGTAAACAGCTTCATGAATTATTTATTTGATATTATATTTTATCGTTTCCGCTGTGAGATTCTATGTTTTGTTTTCTTATTTTCTTCTTATTTTTCTTACTTAATCCAACTGATTATCTACGTTTCGAATTGTTTAAGTTGGATATACGTAGATTATTATTGATTTAACCTTCCGAAACGTGGGCCGTCACATTCGTATTCATCCTCTAGAGAATAGTTTTCAATACGCTGAAAAAACTCAGGACTGACTCAAGTGTAATGGAAAGACAAAACATTCGAGTTAGGACTAAAATACTCTTACATAGTCAAGTCAATGTCACAAAATATGAGTGCAATAACTTAAGAGATGTTATGGGATTTTTCATCTCCCAAGGATCCGTTAAATTATTTATATATAATAGTATACGCTATAACATATAATCTATCAGCAAAATAAATATGTAACGACCCGCTATTTTAGACCATTCGCATCCGAACATGTCGGATTTGAATAATTCAAAATAACGAATTTTTAATTTAAATTTGGCAAAATTGAGCATATACAGTAAATAAATAATCACAGGTCACAGACACAGAGTAATAAATGCAGCAGAAACAAAGATAGTAGTTCATGAAGCTACTATATATATAACAGAGTTAAATAAGTTACAATAGAAGTCTTGAATACAATAGTCGAATACAACATCGGAATACATCTCTAGAATCAACCGAATATCTGAAAGCTGGATAGATAGCTGGATCTCCAAGTGAAGCTTCAACTCCAAAGGTGAGTCTCGAATACTGGTACTCAGTCTGACCCGAGCGTAAAGCAAAACACAAAACACTCGAGTCAGGATTAACATTCTTATATCAATAAACCTAACTCAAGTGAAATAACAACAGAAATACAAGTAACTCAAAGGAAGTTGTAATAACCATCCTCTAAGGATCCGTTAAACTATCTACTATGTAGTAATATACGATAAATAGATAATGCCTATCAGTAATATAAAGTATCAAAATAGTGTTAAGGCGTTACCATTATCCCCTTAACACATTTTTATATAAGCGTTATAGTCTATACAGCACTTAAACTCCACCGTAAACTAGTGGGATATCAGGGAGTACTCCATAGGTATAACACAAAACAAACTCGTAGTGGTCGCGTATATAGGATACAAGTATGACAAGGCACATGAGGCAATACCCAAAGTAGTGAAACTACCATTTGCTTGATCCGGACTGGTGAAAACGCATTGCCGCAACGATCGCAACACCGCGAAACAACACTCCCAAATTTCGAGGGTGCACCAATCAATAACAAGTAACGAGTAGTTTACGAAGAAGTGTGTTCGCTCGAGGTGGCTAACCCCATTTGGCCCGGCACAGCTACTGTTTTAGTCATTTCCAATTTGACACAAGTGTCAAGGCTATCCATTATCGTTCTCTTTCTTCAGTCATCACATACATCATTCCAACCACTTCATTCTGGATCATACTCCGTGTATAGTTATTAAAGTAGTTTTCAGTTTAGACAGAGAGTATGTCCATAACCGATTCTGGTTTCTTTAATAACTTTCGTAGTCATTACACCGATTGGTCGTTTAATATATTTCAAAACCAAAGCAAATTCAATTCTAATTAGAATTTATAAATAACATTTCATTTGTCTTTCTAAATCAATTTCCATAATTTACGTTTCAAAACTTCCAAATTACCATTTCCAAAATCTTATAATTCAATTTCAAATTTTTATTTAAAATAATTCAAATATTGATTCAAGTTTATGTATATGTTTCATTCCGTAGTTATTTAAATTAATTTAACTTAACATTCAAATCAATTTAAATTCATTTATCGATTTTATTCAATATTCGTTAAGTTAATTTATCATTCAAAACAATTTCTATTAAATTTCCAATTCATTAAATCAATTTCTTAAGTTCAACTTCATTATATCAAATTATAAATTGAATTAAATTAGATTCGTCAATCAAGTTCTTTAAATTACAAGTCTTATATTTATTCCAATAAATTGCATTTTATTTCTTGTTAAAGAAATTCAATTTCACTTGTTTATTTACTTAGTTACAAATTTCAAAACTCAATTTAAAAAGAAACTAAATTTTACATATTCAAGAAGTTCAATTTCACTAATTTACTTAAATTTTCCAAATTTAATTAATAAAGAAACCCAATTTCATTTATTAACGGAGTTCAAATTCACTTATTCAAAAGTTCAATTTTTCTTATCAAAGAATTCAAATTTTCCTTTAGTTATCAGATAATTCAATTTTTATTTAATTATAAATAATTTCAAATCTTAATTAAATAAATTCAAATTTAATTATTAAATAATTCCAAAACTTAATTATTAAATAATTCAAAACCTAATTATTAATTAAATTTTAAAACCACGTTCTTTCATCAACTACTATGTTAATATTTGTTTCAGATTACTAAATATCAAAATTTTCCTTTCATAAAAATTCAAATTCCAACTTCATTTCAAAACCTTATTCTTTATTCAAATAAATCATTATTTTATTTTTAAATCAAATTATTGACCAATCGGGTTTTATTTAATTCTCTATCCGATGTCAATGTTTTATTTGGGTATTTATCATTTCAACCCAATTCCATTTCAATTCACAAATCAAAGCATAACAAAGGGAACTTGTAGTGTGATAACTGGGATGGTGTCAAAGTAAATAAACAAGCAATAATAACTATCAATAACAATCCAATAATTTATTCAAATAATCCCAAATGATCGTATTAATTTACATTGTTGTTTGTGCAAATTAATATAATTATTTCTAGAATCTAGACAATCATTTCATGTAGATTAAAGATTATTACACTAATATTTATACGGTTCTTTACTTGATATCTATTATTAAATTTCATACTACATCGATTTAAACAACATACATTTAATGGTTCATGGTGTAGTTAACCATATTTTACGTGTCAACAATTTTTAACCATTTAAAGGGGTTATATCATACAAATTCAACTAATCAACTTCAATACATATATCAATTTTAAATTATTAACTATCCTATATCAAATTCAATTGCATATTTATCACTTCAATATTAATAATTTAACGTCTAATGTAAACATCAAACATTCAATCGATTATCAACCAAACTGAATTATCATCGTATAAATAACAGATAATGGTGTCAGGTGTCACAGATGAATTGATACAGGTAATAACATATATAACAGTGTAAATAACCAGCAGAAGCATATTTCAATTATCGTTTCAATTAAAATCAAATTTAATAAATAAAATAACATTAATCGCGAGTGATTGCTCACCTTTCGAGGCTATAGAGTTTTATAGTAGAGCAAGCTACGAATCCCAAAGCAAAGTGAGATGGGCACAAATTGCTGAAGAAAATAGGCACGACGGTCAAAGCTGATAATAAGAATAGATAGAACAAATCAGAACAGGGTCGATAAAGATAGTTGGCACAGGCGAATTTATTCATATAACTAAATATGACTATCTTTATATATAAACATATTCTAAATGCCGCATGTTTTTTGAAATTGAATATATATATGTGTGTGGTTTTCAAAATAATTGTTTTTCATTAAAAACTACATCAAAAATCAACCATATACTTAAAATAAGATATGTATTTATAATTATCCCATGAAATCAATATTTAATTTAACAATCTATATATACAATGCACATGCAACTAATCAGCTAAAGATATTATGCAGATACTAAAGCAACAATATGAATATATGCTTAACTGATAAAATTATGTTACTTAGACAACTATTATATAAAATCTTATTTTAGTTTTATATATATACATAACCAGATAACTACCTATATTTTATAAATCTATATCATTTTGAAATCAATGCTTTAATAAACAATATCACCTTTTATACAAAACTGCAAACATCATAGGAAATGCACTTAAAACTCAAATTACCACTGCGTATATATATATATATATATATATATATATATATATATATATATATATATGTTAACAATAGTTTTTGAAATCTGCTCAAATATGATATATGTACCTTAACTTAAAATATAAACAGCAACCGACATAATTTTTTTTAACATACTATAACAAATACGCATATTTTATAACAGTACGATATAAACAAAAGAACATAACAACATTTCCCTAAATGTATACCAACATACATATATACACTAAACCAAATAAACCTTATAATAAAAAAACAAAATACAAGACAAGGGCAAAGTAGTTTCAGATAGAAAAGAAAAACCTATAGGCTCGATCAAGAGACAAATATACATACCGCATGAACCAGAGGAAGTTCGGCTGTAGCATGAAAGGCCATGCAAGCGAAATATGGCTTCGAACAAGTCGGGAAGAAGTACAAGCATGGAGGCAGAATGCACAGAGGCCAATGTGGATGGGTCGCTGCCCTAGAGGGGAAGTGGAAGGTGGAGCAGGTGGCGGTGTTGAGCCATGGTGGACGGGCTAGGACTGGAAATGGAAAGTGGAGGGTCAGAACGGCTAAGGGAAGGTGGAGCTCGGATTCGGTGTGGCTTCGACAATTGGAGGTGGATCAGCTACTCAGAGGCTGGTGGTGTCGATGATAAGGCGGTGAGGAAGTGGAGGCCGGTCTCGGTGTTGCTCACGGCCAGAGCAAGGCCTGCGTGGTGTTAAAGTGGAGCAGCGGTTTTGAAGTGGATCTGAGTCGAAGTCGGCCTAGGCGATGCGTGGGAAGGAGGAGATGCCATGTGCATTGGCTTGGGTTTGCGTATATAGGTGGTTGCATGGTGTTTAAATGGTGAATGGAGAGGGAACACTTTAATGCCAAAATACATATGGAAGCTTCAGGTAGTAAGCTTTATGTGCATATGGCTAATTATAATTTGTAGGTACAAGTAGAAAATGAGAAGAAAGAAGAGAAATGAGCAGAGAGGAAAGGACGTGAAAAGCAACCTGAGACAAATATAATTTCTTATGGAAGATAAAAGTTCATAGCTGATAATTCAATGAACATATTAAATGGGAACAACAGTCACAACTTAATTTTCTAAAAGTAATAAAAGCAATGAAGGTTTGTGTCAATCGGTAAAAAAATGAAAGGACACTGGTGTACGTTGGAACCAGAAATATTAACAGTCAAAAATTTCAAAAGTCAGAAGCTGCATTATTGGAATTTTAAAAAGGTTGCTTATATTATATGGTGGAAATGTAAAAGGTGTGGGAGGCTAAAAGAGTTAAATTGCAGAACCGATACGAATTCGTTTCACGAAGTGCAACGCACATCAGACTCCGAATTTGACAATTGAATATACCATAAAGATCAGCACGACGAGACGATCAAAATGGTATATGAATATAAGTGGTATGATTGAATTATAAAAATTCGAATTTTCTACTAACGGAAAATGCAACAAAAACGCAAGAAAATAAGATCGACGGAGCTAAAGATGTCCGAGTTTTGAAAAACGAAAAATGACGTCTTGCTCAGAAAGTGTTTTAAAATTTTTCTATGTAAAAATATTTAGCTTTCGAAAATGTTTTATGTTCAACAATTCTTAACTGATTAAATTGAAATAGATTTAAGCAAGAAAATAAACTTTCATATTTTCGAACGAAAATTTACCGGTTGCTATGTTTAACTAGTCACATTTCAAATATCAAATTTATATTTCAAAGTTTTATTGTTTAAAATTTCACAAAATTTCAATTAAATATATAAATAAAACAAATAAAATTATTAAAAATTTACCGGTCGTTACATTCTCTCCCCCTCAAAACTTTTCGTCCTCGAAAAGCAAGAAGGTAAGAGAATAGAAACAGCCAGAAGAAAATAGACTTGAATTCCAAAATAAACAATTAATTTAGACGATATAAATTTTAACTGAATTAATTAATATTCAATAATTGATTTTAAACTCAAGGAATTTCATTAAGTTGGTTTATTTTCAATTTGTTGTTGTTTGTTACAAAATTTATTTCAAACAACCATTTTTATTAATCCATTTATTATTTGACTAACTTAGTATTCTATTTATCTCTATTAGTCATTTTATAATTAAAATTTAAGTATATAACATTTTTATATGCACTCAAATTTTATTTTTAAGGATAATTTATATTGTATATTATCCAATTATCTTAAATTAACAATTTCAAAGATCATAAATTTGAATAGTCCTTTATTATAATCATATTTTATTCGACAAATTTAGTTCTTCTTTATTCCAAATTATTATTAAGTTTATTCTACTTAATGTATCTTATCACATATATATTAAGTATATCTACACTTATTATAACTACTCAAATTTATTTTAAAATTCCTTCGATATCATTTTCTACTATATAATATTCAATTACATAGTTAACTTTTGAAAATTTAGGTAAGTTATATTGAATGCGATTAAGTATTATACGAGTAAATTTCTAATTCAATTCTCTCAAGTTTAAATATTAATTTAAAATTTTGGTTTCATTTATAATTGAAATCATCCTTTACCCAAATTTATGAATTAAATTTCCAATTAACTTCAAACGATTAGATATATATCAAAACAAATTAAATTTAAAATAATATACCTATTGTAACAACCCTGTATTTTGTAATTATTTTATTGTATATTTTAATTATTTTTAATGTAAGATTTGATTTAAAAACTTATTTTACTTATTTGAAATGATTAAATTTATTATTTAAATATAATCTTGATTTTTATGAGTTATAATTCCAAACTTGTGTAAGTTGAATATTTGCCTGAAATGCTGATTTTGGTCAAAATAGTCAAACTGTGACTTTCAACTTAAAGTTTTAAAAGTTTAAAAATTTAATTTTTTTTCATTTATTTAAAGACGTTGGCTTTTGTTTTCTTAAAAATCTAATTTTGGAAATTTTCTTGAAATGATTTCTGATCATTTGTCCAAATAAAAATAAACAATGTCTTAAAATTTGATTTGGATAAAAAGTGTAACTTTAATAGAAATTCTAAATTTTATAATTCTAAAGGAAAAATTTTCATCTTGAACTGTATACAATTGTGTAACATTTGTTTCACTTTTGTTTTGGTCAGATTTGTTGTATACTTTAAAAAAAAAAGTTAGTAATAATTAGTGTGAAACGGGAAATAAACTTTACATTTCTTTTACATATGTTTACATCTGTTTCTTAACTTTATATTTAACAATCAATTGGATGAAGCTAAATTAAATGTTATTAATTATGGTATAATAGCTATTAAATTTTGGTTTAAAGTGATGGTTTATTTTTCCTAATAGAAACGTTAGTATTTTAAATTTATTTAATAAGAGAAACAAAATAATTTGTACGTTACTTTGAGCATATATTTAATTGTTGCTCTTGCCTTTTCGTTATCTATTTGATTTTTTTCTTGCGTTAACAATGCAAAGTTTTCAGCCGTATATTCTCTTTTGAGAATCCAAAATCTTACTCAAATCTTGCCTTAAATCATTTCCGTGTGTGAATTATTTCTTTCCCTCTTGCCTCCCATACGTTTCCACCTATTGGATAGAATTAAATTGCCTCTACCGTTCAAGCATTTTACTCTTGCCTGCCCTCTACATAAATTAGTTAGCAAATGTTAATATATATATTTCATGTTCAAAAGTTCCATACCACAAATTATTCATTTTGCTTCCATCAAAATTTGCGTGAGCATCTCCTGAAGGTATGAACCGGCGCATGCTTTTCCTTTCATTTTTTTCTCTTTTTTCTTTCTTTCTTCTTTTCACTCTTGTTTTATTTCATTTGTTCTCCTTTCATTGTTTTGCTTTATCCTATTGCCTACCACCGTGCTTGGCCATTCACCATATTTTTCCGACCCTACCCATGCCAGACCATCGAGCCTTGTTTGAGAAAAAAAAGGAATGAAAAAAATTCCATTTTTGTCGCCTTTGTATTTTGTTTTTGAAGTAATATTGCCACCGAGCCTTGTTTTGAAAAAAAAGGGGAAATGAAAAAAAAGGTTGCTTTTGTCACTTTGTATTTTTGAAGTTATAATCTATTTTTCCACTGGCCCTTGTTCTGGAAAAAAGAAATGAGAAAAAAAAAAAATTGTTTTGTCACCTCTGCAATTTGGCATTCTAGTCTATATTCCCTCTGCCCTTTTGTTTGAAAAAAAAAAAGAAATGAACAAAATTTGTTTTGTCACCTTTTTTTTGAAGTTATAGTCTATTTTAAAAGTGGTCTTGTATTTTTGAAGTCATAGTTTATTTTGTTTTTATAAAATTAAATAGAAAAGGAAATTTGAAAGGCCTTAAACTTTCTATCTTTCTATGGGCCTTTATAGTCCACCCTTTTACTTTTAACCTAACCTTTCACCAATTAACCCTAACATCTCCTCATATCATCTCCTACCACTTCATATTTTTATGCTTTCCATGCCTTTGTGATGCCAAACCAGATCCTTTTCCACCTGAAAACATGTGTGGCCTAGCCCTAAGCATGTATGGCCGAGCATACATGGAGTTGTGGTCAAGCAAAAGTGGTTGAAAAGCTTGATCATTATCAAGGCTTTCCATTCATTCAATTCAAATCGTGTTTGTCGTGCTTTTGGAATCGCTCTTGTGTTTGTTGTTTTGGTCTCTAGCTTCGAAAAGGTGAGTCTTTCTCACTCTGACATATATACTTATGAAAAGTGGATTGATGACAAGTGTTATTACCTTGTTATTACCATGTTAAAACTGTTAATTTTCACCTGACATCTGATACATGACTGTATATTGTGATATTGACATTGTTTATATTATTTTTGTATATGATCACACTGCAAGTTCCCTGTTAGGATAAAAAATCATTATGGGCTGAAATGATAGGCCTGAGTTATTTTATTTATTTCTTTAAACTTGGGATTACGGGTTTGAAATGATAGAACCCGGATTTTTACCTTTTAAACTGCGGATTGAAATGATACATATCCGTATCACTTGACCTAGGTTAGAAAACTATATACAGACCCGTGGTTATTCTATAAAGTGCTTTGAATATTTTAAGTATTTTAAAAATATAAAATTATGAAATTTGATTTAAATAGATTTTGAAAGGTTTTAAAATAAATAAATTATGATTTTTCTATGTGTTAAAAATGTAATTTATGAATGGATTAACTGGATTTTGAAATATAACTTATGTTTGAAATTTGGAATTTTGACTAAAAATGCTATTTAAGTTACATGAATAAAATGGACTTTAATTTTATTTGGAAATGGTAAATGTGATAAATTGATTTATATTTGAATTTAAGTGATTTATTAAAGAATTATTGATTTTCTATAAATTTAAGTGATTGAATAAATGAATGTTGAAAATGAAATTTTAAAATATAACTTGACTTGAAAATATGAAATTTGAGTTTTAACTAAAGATGTTAAATTAATCAAATAAACTGGAAGTTTAGTTAAATTTGTAAAATGGTAATATAAATCTGAAACGTATAGGTTTTAATTTATGAAAGAAACGTATAGGTTTTAATTTATGAAAGAAACGTATAGGGTTTAATTTATGAAAGAAACGTATGGGTTTTAATTTATGAAAGAAACGTATAGGTTTTAATTTATGAAAGAAACGTATAAGTTATAATTTATGAAAGAAACGTATAGGGTTTAATTTATGAAAGGAACGTATAGGTTTTAATTTACGAAAGGAACGTATAGGGTTTAATTTATGAAAGGAACGTATAGGTTTTAATTTATGAAAGAAACGTATAGGTTTTAATTTATGAAAGAAACGTATAGGTTTTAATTAATGAAAGAACGTATGGTGTTCTAATTAACGATAGGAACATGTAAATTCCTAATTAATGAAAGAAGGTATAAGTTTTAATTAATGAAAGAAACGTATAAGTTTTTAATTAATGAAAGAAACGTGTAAAGTCCTAATTAATGAGAGAACATGAAAGTTTTAATTAATACAAGAACATGTAAAGTTTTAATTAAGAAAGAAACATGTAAAGTTTTAAGTAGTGTGATATTGATTTAATTAATAAATGTTCATTATTGTAATAGGAATATAAAATTTAAAACGTACATTTGACACGTAGATTTTAATCAATGTAATGGTGTATTTTAAATTGATTAAAATGATAAATGTTACTTATTGTAATAATAATGTAAGTTAATAAGGTGCTTTTAACTTAACATAAGAATTTCGGTTTAAATTGTATATTACAGTAAGAAAGTTTATTTAACTATAAGGCTATGATAAATTGACATGTTAAAATTTTAAGCTTATCAATACTTTGATTATATACAATGTAAAGTGGAAAGTAGTACATTCCAAAAATGCTATGATTCCTTAAGGTAACATTTCCAAAATGCTATGATAATTTAAAGGAATATTTCAAGTTTAATAAATTTAAAGAAATATTCAATGATTTGAAAATTTGGGTTTTATTTGAATGATATAATATTGAATTATTTTTGAAATGGAAATGATACAATTATGATATTGTTTTGAAATGAGTATGATATTTTGGTCTTGGAAGTATAAATTATTTGAAATAAATATCCATGGGTTATAATAATGATTGGTTGTTAAAGAGACCGGGATCGGATATTGTCTTATAGCCGGCCAATACCGAAAACCACTTTAACAACTGTGTACGCGGTGGAGATTCCAGAATGAAGTAGGATGGTGGCGACGTTCTCGAGGTATATTACGTGGACCCAACTCCCGTGAGTTGGCATATATGACTAAAACAGGAGCTATACCGAGCTACACAAAGGGTCGCACCCTTTCATCGAGCATGCTCCATCGAAAACCATTCTATTACTGTTGTGATTCGATTCGGTGGTGCCACTTTGATTCGGGGGTATTGTTCGAGGTGGACGGAAGCTGCTGGCTTGCCGTCACCACCGGTCCGGGAGTGCAAACGGTGTATCCACCCTGGCATTTCCTTGCGTGCCGTGTCATATCCTTATATCGAGCCCACTACGATTTTGGTTTTAAAGATCCGACCGCGTTAAGGTTCACCATCCCCTTAACGCTATTTTCTATATGATTATACTTTACTGATTAGACACTACCGTATATAGCGTATATTACTACATGTAAATAGTTTAACGGATCCTTAGAGGATGGGCGGTCCCAAGCATCCTTTAAGTTACTGATGCATTTGGTTACTGTTCACTTGAGTTGATTTACCGTTTATAAGTATTTATGTCCTGAATCGAGGGTTTTGTATTTTGCTTTCCGCTCGGGTCAGATTGATTGAGTTAGCATTCAAGATTCACCTTCGGCGTTGGAGCTTTCCTTGAAGATCCAGCCATCTATTTTGTTTCAGTATCCAGTGGTTCAGTGATGTATCTGATTTGTACCTGATGTATCCTGTTACTCTTCTGTTGTATCTTATTTAACTCTGATGTGTCTTATATTTTATATAGTAGCTTCATGAACTACTATCTCCTTTTCTTCCGCTGCATTTTTATATACTCTGTGTCTGAGATCTGTGATTTTATTTACTGTATATTCTGAGGTTTGCCAAAATTTTATTTACAACGCGGTATTTTGAGCAATTCAATCCCGACATGAGTGTCTACCTATGCACTTATAATGGATGCGAATGGTTGAAAATACCGGGTCGTTACAGTTGGTATCAGAGCTTTGGTTAGCTCTAGGCAAAACTCAGCATATGGAGTAGATGTATTTACAGAATCACTTTCATTCGAGTTGAATCTCTCTCTTTTGACTCGATTCCTTTGAATTTTGGAACGTTCCCTGCGGTTCCAAAAATCCATTCTTATTCCCCGCTACTCATCTTCACTTGATTCTGGAGTATCCCATAACTCCACTTCGAATGATCTTTATAGTGAATTGGCGGTCCCGCCAATCTCAAAAATTTTCTTGTAAAAGGAGTGAAACTCCTTTACAACAGCATCGATTCACCAAAATTTTTATATCCTCGGTTTAGATGCTAGTATCTCCTATTATCCCAAACTCTATCTCTTGAGGTCGAATGTAGATTTACCCCAGAAAATCCACTTCGATCTTATACTTTAAGTCACGGTTGACCCGATTAAGGTTGCCCGTGATTTATTTTAGCTTATCCGCCTCCCTACTCTGTATTTAATCATCTTGTCTTTTGTTTCCAACATATTTTCAAACATTTTGAATTGTATTTGTCAATCTATATTTTGTTTATATATTGTGTTGTTTGAGTTGTTGATGTTGAGTTGGGTTTCCGATCGATTCGTCTGATCAACGCTATCGATAAGATTTCTAAAACACTTTGACAGAACAAACTGAGACGATATTATTTTAAAATTTGGTTAATGAATTAAAAGTTTGATATATATATATTTATGGAACTTAATAAAATGATTCGAATTGATAATTTAAATGATAATACTTGATTTATCATTTATTGTTCTATAAATGAATTTATAAATAATTGTTTATAAATTTATATGGCAACTTAAATGAATTTAGAAAAAGAAATTTGAGAATTTAATTTCCGATGGTTCCAAACCTTTTGTTTAAAAGTTTAAAGGGATATAATATTTAAAATATTTTCAAATAGAAATTTGTTTCCAAAGAATTTTAAGTTTAAAATTAGTACTCTTCTCTTTGTCGCTGGAAAATAACTTCGGTGATGACTGCAGCATCATCGACATTCATTTTTGAGTTTCGAAGTGAAGAGACTGTTCTGTAGTCTTGCTACAGCTTTGTTTTGGGAAATTAAATTGATTTGAATTTCTAAAATATGACTTAATTTATAATATATATAGATATATGATTGAAATTTGATTTGACATATTATATATATATTATTACTTATCTCTAAATGGTTTGAAGAAATAGGAAATTTAATTCTTAAATTTTATTTTTAACAATAATTTCAATTATAAAAAGAAAATCAATTTTTTTTTTGGATAAATGATTAAACTTGAGATAATTGAATTGGAAAGTTTTATTTGTATGACACAATTCCATTCCAATATAACTTACCTTAATTTCAGAAGTTAACAATGTAATTGGGTAATATACAATATAAAAAGATTTTATAAATAAAATTTTGGTGGTTATAATAAATGTTATACACTTAAATTTTAATTATAAAATGATTAACAGGGGTAAATATAATAAAGGGTAATTGAATAACTTACAATAAAATGATGTTAAAAGAACTAAGAATAAAAGAAAGCAGTTATAATAAGTGTAAGTATATTGAACATGAGTGATAAATATATTGAGAGGAATAAATTTAATTTTTATTAGGAATAAAGAAGAATAAAATTTATTAAATACATTGTGAGTGTAATAAATGATTATTTTTCTAACCCATGGTTTTAAAAAAAAAATTGTTAATTTAAGATGATTGGATAATAAGATAATGAAATTTGAGATAGTTAAGATTTATGTAACTTGTGTAAAAGTTTATTTTCTATTTAAGTTGAAATCTCCATGCTTTCAAATTCATTTTCTTATTTTGTTTTTCAAACTATCTTTTGGTTGTTCTTATGTCCTCATCTTGCTATAGACTGGTATATGCATCTTTCTATGATCTTTCTGTTTAGAAATCTTTCTATAATCTTTGATAATCTCCACCTTGTAAAACTTACCTATAACAACAGTTATCAGGTATAACTTCAATCTTCTTGTCATCTTATCTTAATCCTATATCACTCTATCTTTTCTGTGCCCTTCCATACCTCATTCCTTTTCGGGGACGAAAAGTTTTGAGTGGGGGAGAGTGTAACAACCCTGTATTTTGTAATTATTTTATTGTATATTTTAATTATTTTTAATGTAAGATTTTGATTTAAAAACTTATTTTACTTATTTGAAATGATTAAATTTATTATTTAAATATAATCTTGATTTTTATGAGTTATAATTCCAAACTTGTGTAAGTTGAATATTTGCCTGAAATGCTGATTTTGGTCAAAATAGTCAAAATGTGACTTTCTACTTAAAATTTTAAAAGTTTAAAAATTTAATTTTTTCATTTATTTAAAGACTTTGGCTTTTTTTTCTTAAAAATCTAATTTTGGAAATTTTCTTGAAATGATTTCTGATCATTTGTCCAAATAAAAATAAACAATGTCTAAAAACTTGATTTGGATAAAAAGTGTAACTTTAATAGAAATTCTAAATTTTATAATTCTAAAGGCAAAATTTTCATCTTGAACTGTATACAATTGTGTAACATTTGTTTCACTTTTGTTTTGGTCAGATTTGTTGTATACTTTTAAAAAAAGAAAAAGAGTTAGTAATAATTAGTGTGAAACGGGAAATAAACTTTACATTTCTTTTACATATGTTTACATCTGTTTCTTAACTTTATATTTAACAATCAATTGGATGAAGCTAAATCAAATGTTATTAATTATGGTATAATAGCTATTAAATTTTGGTTTAAAGTGATGGTTTATTTTTCCTAATAGAAACGTTAGTATTTTAAATTTATTTAATAAGAGAAAAATAATAATTTGTACGTTACTTTGGGCATATATTTAATTGTTGCTCTTGCCTTTTCGTTATCTATTTGATTTTTTTCTTGCGTTAACAATGCAAAGTTTTCAGCCGTATATTCTCTTTTGAGAATCCAAAATCTTGCTCAAATCTTGCCTTAAATCATTTCCGTGTGTGAATTATTTCTTTCCCTCTTGCCTCCCATACGTTTCCACCTATTGGATAGAATTAAATTGCCTCTACCGTTCAAGCATTTTACTCTTGCCTGCCCTCTACATAAATTAGCGAGAAAATGTTAATATATATATTTCACGTTCAAAAGTTCCATACCACAAATTATTCATTTTGCTTCCATCAAAATTTGCGTGAGCATCTCCTGAAGGTATGAACCGGCGCATGCTTTTCCTTTCATTTTTTTTCTCTTTTTTCTTTCTTTCTTCTTTTCACTCTTGTTTTATTTCATTTGTTCTCCTTTCATTGTTTTGCTTTATCCTATTGCCTGCCACCGTGCTTGGCCATTCACCATATTTTTCCGACCCTACCCATGCCAGACCATCGAGCCTTATTTGAGAAAAAAAAGGAATGAAAAAAATTCCATTTTTGTCGCCTTTGTATTTTGTTTTTGAAGTAATATTGCCACCGAGCCTTGTTTTGAAAAAAAAAGGGGAAATGAAAAAAAAGTTGCTTTTGTCACTTTGTATTTTTGAAGTTATAATCCATTTTTCCACTGGCCCTCGTTCTGGAAAAAAGAAATGAGAAAAAAAAATTGTTTTGTCACCTCTGTAATTTGGCATTCTAGTCTATATTCCCTCTGCCCTTTTGTTTGAAAAAAAAAGAAATGAACAAAATTTGTTTTGTCACCTTTTTTTTGAAGTTATAGTCTATTTTAAAAGTGGTCTTGTATTTTTGAAGTCAAAGTTTATTTTGTTTTTATAAAATTAAATAGAAAAGGAAATTTGAAAGGCCTTAAACTTTCTATCTTTCTATGGGCCTTTATAGTCCACCCTTTTACTTTTAACCTAACTTTTCACCAATTAACCCTAACACCTCCTCATATCATCTCCTACCACTTCACATTTTTGTGCCTGCCATGCCTTTGTGATGCCAAACCAGATCCTTTTCCACCTGAAAACATATGTGGCCTAGCCCTAAGCATGTATGGCCGAGCATACATGGAGTTGTGGTCAAGCAAAAGTGGTTGAAAAGCTTGATCATTATCAAGGCTTTCCATTCATTCACTTCAATTCGTGTTTGTCGTGCTTTTGGAATCGCTCTTGTGTTTGTTGTTTTGGTCTCTAGCTTCGAAAAGGTGAGTCTTTCTCACTCTGACATATATACTTATGAAAATGGATTGATGACAAGTGTTTAGTAATGTAAAATGTTTATGCAAGTTAATGATGATCATATGATATGCTTTGCCGTGTTATTACCATGTTATTACCATGTTAAAACTGTTAATTTTCACCTGACATCTGATACACGACTGTATATTGTGATATTGACATTGTTTATATTATTTCTGTATATGATCACACTGCAAGTTCCCTGTTAGGATAAAAAATCATTATGGGCTGAAATGATAGGCCTGAGTTATTTTATTTATTTATTTAAACTTGGGATTGCGGGTTTGAAATGATAGAACCCGGATTTTTACCTTTTAAACTGCGGATTGAAATGATACATATCCGTATCACTTGACCTAGGTTAGAAAACTATATACAGACCCGTGGTTATTCTATAAAGTGCTTTGAATATTTTAAGTATTTTAAAAATATAAAATTATGAAATTTGATTTAAATAGATTTTGAAAGGTTTTAAAATGAATAAATTATGATTTTTCTATGTGTTAAAAATGTAATTTATGAATGGATTAACTGGATTTTGAAATATAACTTATGTTTGAAATTTGAAATTTTGACTAAAAATGATATTTAAGTTACATGAATAAAATGGACTTTAATTTTATTTGGAAATGGTAAATGTGATAAATTGATTTATATTTGAATTTAAGTGATTTATTAAAGAATTATTGATTTTCTATAAATTTAAGTGGTTGAATAAATGACTGTTGAAAATGAAATTTTAAAATATAACTTGACTTGAAAATGTGAAATTTGAGTTTTAACTAAAGATGTTGAATTAATCAAATAAACTGGAAGTTTAGTTAAATTTGTAAAATGATAATACAAATCTGAAACGTATAGGTTTTAATTTATGAAAGAAACATATAGGGTTTAATTTATGAAAGAAACGTATAGGTTTTAATTTATGAAAGAAACGTATAGGGTTTAATTTATGAAAGAAACGTATAGGTTTTAATTTATGAAAGAAACGTATAGGGTTTAATTTATGAAAGAAACGTATAGGGTTTAATTTATCAAAGGAACGTATAGGTTTTAATTTATGAAAGAAACGTATAGGGTTTAATTTATGAAAGGAACGTATATGTTTTAATTTATGAAAGAAACGTATAGGTTTTAATTTATGAAAGAAACCTATAGGTTTTAATTAATGAAAGAACGTATGGTGTTTTAATTAATGATAGTAACATGTAAATTCCTAATTAATGAAAGAAGGTATAAGTTTTAATTAATGAAAGAAACGTATAAGTTTTTAATTAATGAAAGAAACGTGTAAAGTCCTAATTAATGAGAGAACATGAAATTTTTAATTAATGTAAGAACATGTAAAGTTTTAATTAAGAAAGAAACATGTAAAGTTTTAAGTAGTGTGGTATTGATTTAATTAATAAATGTTCATTATTGTAATAGGAATATAAAATTTAAAACGTACATTTGACACGTAGATTTTAATCATTGTAATGGTGTATTTTAAATTGATTAAAATGGTAAATGTTACTTATTGTAATAATAATGTAAGTTAATAAGGTGCTTTTAACTTAACATAAGAATTTCGGTTTAAATTGTATATTACAGTAAGAAAGTTTATTTAACTATAAGGCTATGATAAATTGACATGTTAAAATTTTAAGCTTATCAATACTTTGATTATATACAATGTAAAGTGGAAAGTAGTACATTCCAAAAATGCTATGATTCCTTAAGGTAACATTTCCAAAATGCTATGATAATTTAAAGGAATATTTCAAGTTTAATAAATTTAAAGAAATATTCAATGATTTGAAAATTCGGGTTTTATTTGAATGATATAATATTGAATTATTTTTGAAATGGAAATGATACAATTGTGATATTGTTTTGAAATGAGTATGATATTTTGGTCTTGGAAGTATAAATTATTTGAAATAAATATCCATGGGTTATAATAACGATTGGTTGTTAAAGAGACCGGGTTCGGATATTGTCTTATAGCCGGCCAATACCGAAAACCACTTTAACAACTGTGTACGCGGTGGAGATTCCAGAATGAAGTAGGATGGTGGCGACGTTCTCGAGATATATTACGTGGACCCAACTCCCGTGAGTTGGCATATATGACTAAAACAGGAGCTATACCGGGCTACACAAAGGGTCGCACCCTTTCATCGAGCATGCTCCATCGGAGACCATTCTATTACTGTTGTGATTCGATTCGGTGGCGCCACTTTGATTCGGGGGTATTGTTCGAGGTGGGCGGAAGCTGCTGGCTTGCCGTCACCACCGGTCCGGGAGTGCAAACGGTGTATCCACCCTGGCATTTCCTTGCGTGCCGTGTCATATCCTTATATCGATCCCACTACGATTTTGGTTTTAAAGATCTGACCGCGTTAAGGTTCACCATCCCCTTAACGCTATTTTCTATATGATTATACTTTACTGATTAGACACTACCGTATATAGCGTATATTACTACATGTAAATAGTTTAACGGATCCTTAGAGGATGGGCGGTCCCAAGCATCCTTTAAGTTACTGATGCATTTGGTTACTGTTCACTTGAGTTGATTTATAGTTTATAAGTATTTATGTCCTGACTCGAGGGTTTTGTATTTTGCTTTACGCTCGGGTCAGATTGATTGAGTTAGCATTCAAGATTCACCTTCGGCGTTGGAGCTTTCCTTGAAGATCCAGCCATCTATTTTGTTTCAGTATCCAGTGGTTCAGTGATGTATCTGATATGTACCTGATGTATCCTGTTACTCTTCTGTTGTATCTTATTTAAATCTGATGTGTCTTATATTTTATATAGTAGCTTCATGAACTACTATCTCTTTTCCTTCCGCTGCATTTTTATATACTCTGTGTCTGAGATCTGTGATTTTTATTTACCGTATATTCTGAGGTTTGCCAAAATTTTATTTACAACTTGGTATTTTGAGCAATTCAATCCCGGCATGAGTGTCTACCTATGCACTTGTAATGGATGCGAATGGTTGAAAATACCGGGTCGTTACACCTATATATATATATAAATCAAATCATAATTAAGATATATGAATCGATTTAATTTCAAAACAAAACTGTAGCAAACCTACTAATTGATCTCTTCCTTTCGAAACTCGAAAATGAATGTCGATGATGCGGCCGTCATCACCGAAATTATTTTCCAGCGACAAAGAGAAGAGCAATGATTTTAAACAATTTTAAAATTCTTTGAAATGGTTTCTATTTGAAAATATTTTAAATACTATACGCTTTAAAACTTTAATAAAAAATCAAAGTTTGAAATCAACGGAAATCAAATTCTCAAATTCCTGATTTACATTCATTTCAAATTCCAAATCAAATTATAACCAAGTTTTATAAATTCATTTATTTATATTATGAAATAGTCAATGGTTTATAAAACAATAAATGAAAATTTAATATTATCATTTCAGACAACAGATTCATTAACAGTTTAATTTCAGAAAAAAAATTTATACTTATATATAATATAATCATTCAAAATTATTTACTAAATTTGAAACAATATTGTGTCAGTTTGCTCTGTTCAAGTGTTTTAGAAATTCTATCGATAGTGCTGATCAGACGAATCGATTGAAAACCCAAATCAACATCAACAACTCAAACAGCACAATATACAATCATTTTAATATTAATTTACAAATACACTTCCTCGCTCGACGATACAATAATGGATTTCAAAGCAAAGATAGATATTCAAATTTGATGGAATCAAATCAAAGAGAATTTTGATTCGAAGATAAGTTTGAAAGAAAAGATAAGATGATTCAATAATAGAATCGGGAGATGGATAAGTTTATATAAATCGTGGGCAACCTTAACCGGGTCGACCATGACTTCAAGAATTAGATCGATGTAGAATTCCGAGGCAAATTTACATTGGATCTCAAGAGATAGAATTCAGGCATAACGGGAGATATATAGGATCGTAAAACGATGATACAAAAATCTCCGGTAAATCGATGTCTATTGTAAAGGAGTTTCACCCCTTTACAAATCATTCGAAGTTTGGCGAGACCGCCTATTCATTATAAGGGTCATTTGAAGTGGAGTTATGGGATGCTCCAAAATTGAAATAAGACGAATAGTGAGGGACACGAATGAATTTTGGAATCGCAGGGAACGTTCCAAGATTCAAAGGAATTGAGTCAAAATGAAGAGATTGAAACTCGAATGAGAGTGATTCTGTAAATACATTTACCATATATGCAAAGTTTTTCCTAGATATACCAAAGCTCTGATAACAACCGTAATGACCCCCTATTTTGGACCATTCGCATCCGAACATGTCGGATTTGAATAATTCAAAATACCAAATTGTTAATTTAAATTTGGTAAAATTGAACATATACAGTAAATAAATAATCACAGATCACAGACACAGAGTAATAAATGCAGCGGAAACAAAGATAGTAGTTCATGAAGCTACTATATATATAACAGAGTTAAATAAGTTACAACAGAAGTCTTGAATACAATAGTCGATAACAATATCGGAATACATCTCTAGAATCAACTGAATAACTGATAGCTGGATAGATAGCTGGATCTCCAAGCAAAGCTCCAACTCCAAAGGTGAGTCTCGAATACTGGTACACTCAGTCTAACCCGAGCGTAAAGCAAAACATAAAACACTCGAGTCAGGATTAACATTCTTATATCAATAAATCCAAATCAAGTGAAATAACAATCGAAATACAAGTAACTCAAAGGACGTTGGAATAACCATCCTCTAAGGATCCGTTAAACTATCTACTATGTAGTAATATACGATAAATAGATAATGCCTATCAGTAATATAAAGTATCAAAATAGTGTTAAGGTGTTACCATTATCCCCTTAACACATTTATATATAAGCGTTATAGTCTATAGAGCACTGTAAACTCCACTGTAAACTAGTGGGATATCAGGGAGTACTCCATAGGTATAACACAAAACAAACTCGTAGTGGTTGTGTATGTAGGGATACAAATATGACAAGGCACATGAGGCAATACCCAAGGTAGTGAAACTACCATTTTCCTGATCCGGACTGATGAAAACGCATCGCCACAACGATCGCAACACCGCGAAACAACATTCCCAAATTTTGAGGGTGCGCCAATCAATAACAAGTAATGAGTAGTTTACGGAAAAGTGTGTTCGCTCGAGGTGGCTAACCCCATTTGGCCTGGCACGGCTCCTGTTTTAGTCATTTCCAATTTGACATAAGTGTGAAGGCTATCCATTATCGTTCTCTTTCTTCAGTCTTCACATACATCATTCTAACCACTTCATTCTGGATCACACTCCGCGTATAGTTATTGAAGTGGTTTTCGGTTTAGACAGAGAGTATGTCCATAACCGATTCTGGTTTCTTTAATAACTTTCGTAGTTATTACACCGATTGGTCGTTTAATATATTTCAAAACCAAATCAAAATCAATTCCAATTAGAATTCATAAATCAACATTTCATTTGTCTTTCTAATCAATTTCCATAATTTACGTTTTAAAACTTCCAAATTACCATTTCCAAAATCTTATAATTTAATTTAAAATTTTTATTTAAAATAATTCAAATATTGATTCAAGTTTGTTTTTTCGTTTTCATTCCATAGTTATTTAAATTAATTTAATTTAACATTCAAATCAATTTAAATTCATTTATCGATTTCATTCAATATTCGTTAAGTTAATTTATCATTCAAAACAATTTCTATTAAATTTCCAATTCATTAAATCAATTTCTTAAGTTCAACTTCATTATATCAACTTATAAATTGAATTCAATTAGATTCGTCAATTAAGTTCTTAAAATGACAAGTCTTATATTTATTCCAATAAATCACATTTTATTTCTTGTTAAAGAAATTCAATTTCACTTATTTATTTACTTAGTTACAAATTTCAAAACTCAATTTATATAGAAACTAAATTTCACGTATTCAAGAAGTTTAATTTCACTTATTTACTTATATTTTCTAAACATAATTAATAAAGAAACCCAATTCATTTATTAACGAAGTTCAAATTCACTTATTCAAAAGTTCAATTTTTCTTATCAAAGAATTCAAATTTTCCTTTAATTATCAAATAATTCAATTTTTATTTAATTATTAAATAATTTCAAATCATAATTATATAAATTCAAAATTAATTATTAAATAATTCCAAAACTCAATTATTAAATAATTCCAACTTAATTATTAATTAAATTTTAAAACTCGTTCTTTCATCAACTACTATGTTAATATTTGTTTCAGATTATTAAATATTAACATTTTCCTTTCATAAAAATTCAAATTCCAACTTCATTTCAAAACCTTATTCTTTATTCAAATAAAACATTATTTTATTTTTTAATCAAATTATTGAACAATCGGGTTTTATTTAATTCTCAATCCAATGTAAGCGTTTTATTTGGCTATTTATCATTTCAACCTGATTCCATTTCAATTCACAAATAAAAGCATAACAAATGGAACTTGCAGTGTGATAACTGGGATGGTATCAAAGTAAATAAACAAGCAATAACAACGATCTATAACAATCCAATAATTTATTCAACTAATCCCGAAATAATCATATTAATTTGTATTATTGTTTGTACAAATTAATATAATTATTTCTAGAATCTACACTATCATTTCATGTAGATTAAAGATTATTACACTAATGTTTATACGGTTCTTCACTTGATATCTATTATTAAATTTCATACTACATTGATTTAAACATCATACATTTAAATGGTTCAAGGTATAGTTAACCATATATTGCGTGTCAATAATTTTTAACCATTTAAAGGGGTCATATCATACAAATTCAACTAATCAACTTCAACACATATATCAATTTTAAATTATTAACTATCCTGTATCAAATTCAATTGCACATTATTTGGCACTTCAACATTAACAATTTAACGTCCATTGTAAACATCAAACAATCAATCAATTATCAACCAAACTGAATTATCATCGTATAAATAACAGATAATGGTGTCAGGTGTCACAGGTGAACTGATATAGGTAATAGCATATATAACAGTGTAAATAACCAACAGCAGCATATTTCAATTGTCGTTTCAATTGAAATCAAATTTAATAAATAAAGGAACATTAATCGTGAGTGATTGCTCACCTTTCGAGGCTACAGAGTTTTACAAACAGAGCAAGCTATGAATCCCAAAGCAAAGTCAGACGGGCACTAATTGGTGAAGAAAATAGGCACGACGGTCAAAGCTGATAATAGGAATAGATAGAACAAATCAGAACAGGGTCGATGAAGATAGTTGGCACAAGCGAATTTATTCATATAACTAAATATGACTATCTTCATATATACATATTCTAAATGCCACATGTTTTTTAAAATTGAATATATATATGCTATCCCACTTTTTGGTCAAAACTGGAATATCAACAAGTTGGCAAGGAATGATGGATATCGGGATTGGAGATCGATTGAAAGCAAGGCGACGATCGATGTCGTCAAAATTTGGTCGAACTTCGATCGGGACGAAATTGATTGAAGATGATGATAAGGATTTGGAAAAGCTATGTTTCAATTTTCAGGTTAATCAGAGTCCATATGAAGGAGTTATGATCGATGCAAGGTTGGAAAGGCGTGTTGTTCGAATCCATCGAGGGGTCAAGGTGGTGCTCATTTCGAATCTATCAGATTCGAACCCATCAGATTTTGTTCAGTTCGACTCCATCAGGTTCGCATCGGTCGAAGGCATGGCGCAGGGATAGGTTCGTATCGATGACCTTCGCATCGATCAGGGAAATGGTGGTTCGAATTGATACGATTCGTATCGATCAGGCTCGTATCGACCGGTTTCGAATCGATAGGCACGGGCTCGGTTCAAGTGGAGTTCGCATCGGTTAGGATGGGAAGAAACGACATGCTTCGAATCGATACGTTCGTATCGACGGCAGGTGGACTTTGGATCCTTCGTATCCATCAGGTCGTAGTGTTTCGAATCCATGAAGTGAAACCTACTTCGTATCCATCGGCAGAAGATATACTCGAACCCATAAGCCCAACCTCACTTCGACTCCATCCCATAACTTGCCTCGAAACCATTCAGTTGGGAAACTACTAAGTCAAGGCGGCTAAAACCATGGATTCGACCCAGTAAACTTGGAGAGAAAGGCGGATCAACCCTGGGATTTCACGACACGTCATCGATGCGCACGCGCTTTGGATCGAGTCGAAGACAATGGATTTGAAGCATGGGTTCGAACCAGGCAGAGCGCACGAATCCTTGATCTCAAATCGATCATATCTTCCAAACCGTTGATCCAAATGCAATGAAATTTTTACAGGGACTTACATGCATGTTGAAGAATGTTCACGCCAAGTTTCACATCGATTGGGTAATTTTATGATCGATTCGAATGGAGTTCGAATCGATCCCAAAATGGACCCAAGTCTTCTATGGCCGAGCATGTGGGCCCTTTCACGTGCCAGAAGTGGTCTATCGGATTTTCGGCGAAATATCAGCCTCCGACGCCTATAAATAGAGCCCCTGGTCATTCAGAAAAGGGTCGGAGAATTTGGAGAGAACAAGCACGCCGGACGCTGCTAGAATCATTCCATATCATCATTACTACCATTGATTTCGAATTTGGACTTTGTAACTGCTGTAATCACTTGTAACCAGCAAGGATAATTATTAAAAGGATAAAACTTTGGAGTGGACGCAGGGCGGAGATAGCCGAGACACTGTAAAACTTGTGTCTATGTTCATTATTTCTGATTTGCTGCTTGTTATTTGCTGAGATCTGTTATTTGTGTCTGAATATTGTTGATTTATATTCATACATTGGTGCTTTCACGGTATTTGGGATTTGTGACCAATTTTGGCGCAAACACTTTGGTGCTTTCACTGAGAAGGACTAGCACCCGCTACATCGGATTTAAAGTTCAGATTTGAAGAGTTCGAAAAGTTTGGACTTGAGGACAATGACAAGGCAAAATAGTAGAAGGCAAAGGGATGAGAGAAGCCAACAGGAGGGAAGTCAACAAGCATCCTCCGGAGCTGGGGAAGGACAGGTTTCGATCTACATAACCCGGGATGTAATGGAAGCTATGGCCAATTCTTTGCAAGAGAGATTGTTGAAGAGCCAACAGGAAATGATGCAGACTTTCTTTGAGCAAATGAGAGCTGTAGGGATGCAGAACTTAGGAACAGCTACAGCCATGGTGGATGTAGGACAAGGAACTAGGGTTGTGGGACCCAACGGTGGACGGGATGCAGAGCCAGGGGGCAATCAACAAGGGCTTGGGGCAGGCCCACAGGATCCAACACAGGAGGACCTTTGGAAGGAGTTCAATAGGCTAGAGCTAACGTTGCTGCTAGTGAACCACACGAGGAATATGTGACGGAGTTCCCTCGGGGGCATGGGGGCAACCCCCAACAGACAATACTGGATTAATGGAGATCATCAGGAAAACTGTGCGAGGAGGTTTGACCAACAAAGACTTGGAAGGAGTGAATAGGAGTCCGTTCGCCCGGGAAATAAGGATGGCTCAGAACCCACCTAAGTTCAAGCTACCTAGCGTGGAGGTATATGATGGCAAGGCAGACCCCAACTGATCATTTGATGAGGTACACCAGGCACATGGAGGTGCTGGGAGCATCTGAGGAAGTGATGGCCCGATGCTTCCCTTTGTATTTGACGGGCTTAGCTGCAATGTGGTTTAGGCAGCTGGGAGAAGGATCTATCAGGACCTGGAGGGAATTGGTGGAAAGGTTTTTGGGACAGTTTCGGGTTCACGTCAAGAGGCCGAAGAATGTAATGACATTGACATCGGTGAAGCAAAGGATGGATGAATCGCTTAGAGCTTTTCTAACTCAATTCAGTGCGGCAGTCGCTTCGGTGGATCGGCCTGATCCATCGATGGTTTTAATGGCAGCAGTATCAGGAGTCGGGGAGGACTCGGATTTCAAGGTATCTCTGATACGAGATCCCCCACAGGATCTCGACGAATTCTTTCACGAGGCAGAAAGGTTCATTCGGCAAGAAGATGCGAGTACGGATTTAAAGGTGAAAAAGGTTAATGCAACTGAGGGTGGAGGACCATTCAGCAAAGGCTTGGATAAAGACAAAGGGAAAATGAAGTTGGACGATGATTCTGGAAACGCTAGGAAGCGATGGAAGGATCCAAAGTTTTCCACATACACAGGATTGAACAAGACGCTGGAGCGGATATACCTGGATACTCGGAATCGCCTTCCCTACCGGAGGCCGGTTAGGAGAGAACCATCAGAACGGGAGAGGACATCAGGAAGGCACTGCCTCTTTCATGATTTAAATGGACATGATACCAACAGCTGCAGGCACTTAAAGGATACAGTCGAGGAGCATGTAAGGAATGGACAGTTACAGCAATACATCGGAACTCGAGATGCAACGGTGGAGCAGGAAAACCACCGACTACCTCACACATTGATGATGTGAGGCCCAGGGATGATGGTCGATTGATCATCAACTAATAAGGATAATATGAAATAAGTAGCGAACTACTGGCGGGCAATCAAGTCATTTACACATGTACGAGGACAGAGATAGCCCCTAGGCATGCTCTGAATGATGATAAACTGCGATGCTATGGTTTGTGAAATTTATCTTTTGCTTTTTGACTGGATACTGCTTTTCCTTTTGGATTTGGTTTTGGAGTTTGGATTGAACTCTTGGTTTTGCTTGCTTTTTTATTTGGATTTTCCTTTGGATGATTGTTTTCGGTTTTGGATGCTGGTTTGGATTTCTGTTTCTTTAGTTTTGATTTGGATTTTGGGATTTTGATTCTAGATTGGATTTTGATTGGATTTTTATTTGGTTTTTGATAAACGGTCGTCACGTATGGATTATGCCTGGCAAGGGGTGAGTCACTTTGCCCGAACGTGGTAAACTGGCTCATTTAGGTCGTCAAGTATGGACTATGCTTGGCAAGGGTCCGGAGTGACCAGGATTCGGCCTAGGACTTAGGCCCTGTATTATCAATTGTTATTTTCAGGTCATTGAGTATGGACTATGCTCAACAAGGGTCCGGAGAGACCAGGATTCGGCTTAGGACTAAAGCCATGGCTTTGAACAGGGTCCAGGGACACTGGACCACGGTCGTCAGGTGTGGATTGCGCTTGGCAAGAGCCCAGAGAGGTTATGGATTCGGATATCGACCCGGAGAGGTCCTGGATTCGGTTATTCGCTATGGGATTAGGATGGATTTGGACTCGGTTGTCGAGTTCGAATGGATATGGAATTGTCTAAGGCTTTGGTTATTAGATTTGAAGTTGGGCATCGACACGGAGCAGTCAAGTACGACATACTCTGGCGGTATGGTTATGGACTTTGGATATTGGAGTCGGAGCTATTCAAAACATGCCTTCTTATCACAAGGCATGTTTTGGGGGGCAAAGTACTATCCCACTTTTTGGTCAAAACTGGGATATCAACAAGTTGGCAAGGAATGATGGATATCGGGATTGGAGATCGATTGAAAGCAAGGCGACGATCGATGTCGTCAAAATTTGGTTGAACTCCGATCGGGACGAAATTGATTGAAGATGATGATAAGGATTAGGAAAGGCTATGTTTCATTTTTTAGGTTAATCGGAGTCCATATGAAGGAGTTATGATCGATGCAAGGTAGGAAAGGCGTGCAGTTCGAATCCATCGAGGGGTCAAGGTGGTGCTCATTTCGAATCCATCAGATTCGTAATTAATCCTTAATTAATTACATTAATTAATTACCTTTAATTACTAACATTGATTAATTAATCAAAATTAATCAACTTTAACTACTTCATTAATTAAAATAATTAATGATCCCCTTTTATTAATTACCTTAAGTAATTAACTTATTAATCATCATCATAGATTAATTACATTTAGTAATTAACTAACTTAATTACTTATTAAACAAATTAATTATTCTTTAATTAATTACTTAATTAATCCCTTGATTAATTATTAAGTAATTAAACCAAATTTCTTCATACTTAAACATCTCCATTTAATTACAACTGTAATTATTAAACAATTGCTTAACTAAGTAATTTCCAAATCCTTAATTACATAAAGTAATTATTTATGAAACCCCAGTGTTTAAAATTTTAATTAAACTTAATTAATTAAAATAAACAATCACATTAAATTAAATTAATTACATTAAGTAATTAATTTCCTAATTACTTTATCAAGCAATTACTCTCTAACCATTTATAATTGATTATTATTAAATTAATTAATCTAATTAATTTTAAAAATTAACCATATTAATTAATTGTTAAATAACCCTGATTAATGACCTTCATTAACCATTCTTTAATTATTTTATAAAGTAATTAACTTAAATTAATTACCATTTACATTATCTTTAATCATTCATTAATTAAAGTTAATTATTAAATTAATTAACCTAAATTAAAAACTTAATTACATAATTAATATTCATCATTAATTACCAATCTAATTAATGATCTTAATTATAGATTGATTAATCATTAATCAATTATTAATTCAGAATTCAATTAATTAATTAAATTAATTAATTAATCTTAATTACCTTATTAATTAAATTAATTCTGAAATATAAATCTTAATTTAAATTTCATAAACATAACTTAATTATGTTTAAAACAATTTAATTCAAAACTAAGCACTTATGAAATTACCTTTTAAAATTTCAAATTTAAATTCAAGTTTAAAATAGAAAAATTTTAAACTTATCAAAATTTAAATAAATTTAAAACTTTTTAAATTGCAATTCAAATAAGTGATATAAATTTTAAAGTTAAATTTATTTCAAAACTTTTAATAATTTATATTTTCATTTTAAATACAACTTTAAATTAAAAGTAATTTAAACTTATCAAAGTTTGAAAATTTTAAAACTTATTTAAATTTCAAAACAAAACAAAGGTTTGTCTTAAAAATAAAATCATAAAAATTTGAAGTTAAATTCATTTCAAAATTTTGGAAATTCAATTCATTCTTAGTTTCAACTTCAAATTTAAATCTTCTTTTTAAATTTGAAACTAAAGTTCATTTTAAACTTAAATTTTCAGATTTAAAATCAATCTTTAAATCTTACCCACATATTTTTTTTAAAAATCTTATTATTAAAAATGTTTAAACTATTTACCAAACAAATAGTTAATTTAAAATTAAATTCCTGAAACTTTTATTTTATTTAAAAAAACTGGAATTTGAATTCAAATCAAAATACAAACTTGAATTTGATTTTAAACTTAAACTTTTCTTTAAACATAAACTTCAGATTTTAAATTTTCAAAAACCCAGATTTTTAAAAAAAGAAAACAGGTTTCTGAAACCTGAACATTGTAGTGACCCGAGAAAACAAGATTTTTACATCGGGTTTCATGCTGCCTTACTTCGAGCTAAACTGAAAATCTAGGGAGAAAAACACTCAAATAACTCGAGTCAAAAACATGATCCAAACCCATCAGATTTTGTTCAGTTCGACTCCATCATGTTCGCATCGGTCGAAGGCGTGGCGCAGGGATAGGTTCGTATCGATGACCTTCGCATCGATAGGGAAATGGTGGTTCGAATCGATACGATTCGTATCGATCAGGCTCGTATCGACCGGTTTCGAATCGATAGGCACGGGCTCGGTTCAAGTGGAGTTCGCATCGGTTAGGATGGGAAGAAACGACATGCTTCGAATTGATACGTTCGTATCCATGGCAAGTGGACGTTGGCTCCTTCGTATCCATCAGGTCGTAGTGTTTCGAATCCATGAAGTGAAACCTACTTCGTATCCATCGGCAGAAGATATACTCGAACCCATAAGCCCAACCTCACTTCGACTCCATCCCATAACTTGCCTCGAAACCATTCAGTTGGGAAAGTACTAAGTCAAGGCGGCTAAAACCATGGATTCGACCCAGTAAACTTGGAGAGAAAGGCGGATCAACCCAGGGATTTCACGACACGGTATCGATGCGCACGTGCTTTGGATCGAGTCGAAGACAATGGATTCGAAGCATGGGTTCGAACCAGGCAGAGCGCACGAATCCTTGATCTCGAATCGATCATATCTTCCAAATCGTTGATCCAAATGCAATGAAATTTTTACAGGGGCTTACATGCATGTTGAAGAATGTTCACGCCAAGTTTCACATCGATTGGGTAATTTTATGATCGATTCGAATGGAGTTCGAATCGATCCCAAAATGGACCCAAGTCTTCTAAGGCCGAGCATGTGGGCCCCTTCACGTGCCAGAAGTGGTCTATCGGATTTTCGGCGAAATATCAGCCTCCTACGCCTATAAATAGAGCCCTGGTCATTCAGAAAAGGGTCGGAGAATTTGGAGAGAACAAGAACGCCCGGACGCTGCTAGAATCATTCCATATCATCATTACTACCATTGATTTCGAATTTGGACTTTATAACTGCTGTAATCACTTGTAACCAGCAAGGATAATTAATGAAAGGATAAAACTTTGGAGTGGACGTAGGCCGGAGATAGCCGAACCACTATAAAACTTGTGTCTATGTTCATTATTTCTGATTTTCTGCTTGTTATTTGCTGAGATCTATTATTTGTGTCTGAATATTGTTGATTTGTATTCATACACTGGTGCTTTCACGGTATTTGGGGTTTGTGACCAATTTTGGCGCAAACAATATATATGTGTGTGTATGCTTTCCTAAATCATTGTTTTACATTAAAAACATACATCAAAAATCAACCATTTACTTAAAATAAGATATGTATTTATAATTATCCCATGAAATCAATATTTAATTTAACAATCTATATATACAATGCACATGTAACTAGTCAGCTAAAGATATTTTGCAGATACTAAAGCAACAATATGAATATATGCTTAACTGAAAAATTATGTTACTTAGACAACATATTATATAAAATCTTAGTTTAGTTTTATATATATACATAACCAGATAACTATCTATATTTTTATAAATCTATATCATTTTGAAATCAATGCTTTAACAAACAATATCACCTTTTATACAAAACTGCAAATGCACTTAAAACTCAAATTACCACTGCCTCTATATATATATATATATTAGCAATAGTTTTCGAAATCTGCTCAAATATGATATACATACCTTAACTTAATATATAAACAGCAACTGACATATTTTTTTAACATACTATAACAAATACGCATATTTTATATCAGTACGATATAAACAAAAGAACAGAGCAGCATTTCCCTAAATGTATACCAACATACATATATACACTAAACCAAATAAACCTTATACTAAAAATAATTAAAATACAAGGCAAAGGCAAAGTAGTTTCAGACAGAAAAGAAAAACCTATAGGCTTGATCAAGAGACAAATATACATACCTCATGAACCAAAGAGAAGCTCGGCTGCAGCATGAAAGGCCATGCAAGTGAAATATGGCTTCGAACAAGACAGGAAGGAGTACAAACATGAAGGCAGAATGCGTAAAGGCCGATGTGGATGGGTCGCTAACCTTGTGGGGAAGAGGAAGGTGGAGCAGGTGGCGGTGTCGAGCCGTGGTGGACAGGCTAGGGCTGGAAATGGAAAGTGGAGGGTCAGAACGGCTAAGGGAATTTCAAAGCAAGGATAGATATTCAAATTTGATGGAATCAAAACAGAGAAAATTTTGATTCGAAGATAAGTTCGAAAGAAAAGAGAAGATGATTCAATAATAGAATCGGGAGATGGATAAGTTTATATAAATTACGGGCAACCTTAACCGGATCAACCGTGAGTTCAAGAATTAGATCGATGTAAAATTCCGAGGCAAATCTACATTCGATCTCAAGAGATAGAATTCAGGCATAACGGGAGATATATAACATCGTAAACCGAGGATACAGAAATCTTCGGTAAATCGATGTCTATTGTAAAGGATTTTCACCCCTTTACAAATCATTCGAAGTTTGGAGAGACCGCCTATTCATTATAAGGGTCATTCAAAGTGGAGTTATGGGATGCTCCAGAATTGAAAGAAGACGAATAGTGAGGGACACGAATGAATTTTGGAATCGCAGGGAACGTTCCAAGATTCAAAGGAATTGAGTCAAAAGGAAGAGATTGAAACTCAAATGAGAGTGATTCTGTAAATACATTTACCATATATGCTAAGTTTTTCCTAAAGCTACCAAAGCTCTGATAACAATTGTAACGAGCCACTATTTTGGACCATTTGCATCCGAACATGTCGGATTTGAATAATTCAAAATACCGAATTGTTAATTTAAATTTGGAAAAATTGAGCATATACAGTAAATAAATAATCACAGATCACAGACACAGAGTAATAAATGCAGCGGAAACAAAGATAGCAGTTCACGAAGCTACTATATATATAATAGAGTTAAATAAGTTACAACAGAAGTCTTTAATACAATAGTTGAACACAATATCCGAATACATCTCTAGAATCAATTGAATAACTGAAAGCTAGATAGATAGCTGGATCTCCAAGCAAAGCTCCAACTCCAAAGGTGTGTCTCGAATACTGGTACACTCAGTCTGACCCGAGCGTAAAGCAAAACACAAAACACTGGAGTCAGGATTAACATTCTTCTATCAATAAATCCAAATCAAGTGAAATAACAACCGAAATACAAGTAACTCAAAGGACGTTGGAATAACCATCCTCTAAGGACCCGTTAAACTATCTACTATGTAGAAATATACGATAAATAGATAATGCCTATCAGTAATATAAAGTATCAAAATAGTGTTAAGGCGTTACCATTATCCCCTTAACACATTTTTATATAAGCGTTATAGTCTATATAGCGCTGTAAACTCCACCGTAAACTAGTGGGATATTAGGGAGTACTCCATAGGTATAACACAAAACAAAATCGTAGTGGTCGCATATATAGGGATACAAGTATGACAAGGCACATAAGGCAATACCCAAGGTAGTGAAACTACCATTTGCCTGATCCGGACTGGTGAAAACGCATCGCGGCAACGATCGCAACACCGCGAAACAACACTCCCAAATTTTGATGGTGCACCATTCAACAACAATTAATGAGTAGTTTACGAAGAAGTGTGTTCGCTCGAGGTGGCTAACCCCATTTGGCCCGGCACGTCTCCTGTTTTAGTCATTTCCAATTTGACACAAGTGTCAAGGCTATCCATTATCGTTCTCTTTCTTCAGTCATCCCGTACATCATTCCAACCACTTCATTCTGGATCACACTCCGCGTATAGTTATTAAAGTGGTTTTCGGTTTAGACAGAGAGTATGTCCATAACCGATTCCGGTTTCTTTAATAACTTTCGTAGTTATTGCGCCAATTGGTCGTTTAATATATTTCAAAACCAAATCAAATTCAATTGCAATTAGAACTCATAAATCAACATTTCATTTGTCTTTCTAAATTAGTTTCCATAATTTACGTTTTAAAACTTCCAAATTACAATTTTCAAAATCTTATAATTTAATTTCAAATTTTTATTTAAAATAATTCAAATATTGATTCAAGTTTGTATATACATTTCATTCCGTAGTTATTTAAATTAATTTAATTTAACATTCAAATCAATTTAAATTCATTTATCGATTTCATTCAATATTCGTTAAGTTAATTTATCATTCAAAACAATTTCTATTAAATTTCCAATTCATTAAATCAATTTCTTAAGTTCAACTTCATTATATCAACTTATAAATTGAATTCAATTAGATTCGTCAATCAAGTTCTTAAAATTACAAGTCTTATATTTATTCCAATAAATCACATTTTTTTTCTTGTTAAAGAAATTCAATTTCACTTATTTATTTACTTAGTTACAAATTTCAAAACTCAATTTATAAAGAAACTAAATTTCACATATTCAAGAAGTTCAATTTCACTTATTTACTTAATTTTTCCAAACATAATTAATAAAGAAACCCAATTTCATTTATTAACGAAGTTCAAATTCACTTATTCAAAAGTTTAATTTTTCTTATCAAAGAATTCAAATTTTCCTTTAATTATCAAATAATTCAATTTTTATTTAATTATTAAATAATTTAAAATCTTAATTAAATAAATTCAAACTTAATTACTACATAATTCCAAAACTCAATTATTAAATAATTCCAACTTAATTATTAATTAAATTTTAAAACCATGTTCTTTCATCAACTACTATGTTAATATTTGTTTCAGATTATTAAATATTAACATTTTCCTTTCATAAAAATTCAAATTCCAACTTCATTTCAAAACCTTATTCTTTATTCAAATAAATCATTGTTTTATTTTTAAATCAAATTATTGACCAATCGGGTTTTATTTAATTCTCTATCCTATGTAAACGTTTTATTTGGCTTTTTATCATTTCAACCCGATTCCATTTCAATTCACAAATCAAAGCATAACAAAGGGAACTTGTAGTGTGATAACTGGGATGGTGTCAAAGTATATAAATAAGCAATAACAACGATCTATAACAATCCAATAATTTATTCAACTAATCCCGAAATAATCGTATTAATTTATATTATTTTTTGTGCAAATTAATATAATTATTTCTAGAATCTACACTACCATTTCATGTAGATTAAGGATTATTATACTAATATTTATACGGTTCTTCACTTGATATCTATTATTAAATTTCATACTACATTGATTTAAACAACATACATTTAAATGGTTCAAGGTATAGTTAACCATATATTGCGTGTCAATAGTTTTTAACCATTTAAAGGGGTCATATCATACAAATTCAACTAATCAACTTCAACACATATATTAATTTTAAATTATTAACTATCCTATATCAAATTCAATTGCATATTATTTATCACTTCAACATTAACAATTTAATGTCCATTGTAAACATCAAACAATCAATCAATTATCAACCAAACTGAATTATCATCGTATAAATAAAAGATAATGGTGTCAGGTGTCACAAGTGAACTGATACAGGTAATAGCATATATAACAGTGTAAATAACCAACAACAGCGTATTTCAATTGTCGTTTCAATTGAAATCAAATTTAATAAATAAAAGAACATTAATCGTAACTGATTGCTCACCTTTCGAGGCTACAGAGTTTTACAACAGAGCAAGCTAAGAATTCCAAAGCAAAGTCAGATGGGCACTAGTTGGTGAAGAAAATAGGCATGACGATCAAATCTGATAATAGGAATAGATAGAACAAATCAGAACGGGGTCGATGAAGATAGTTGGCACAAGCGAATTTATTTATATAACTAAATATGACTATCTTCATATATAAACATATTATAAATGCCACATGTTTTTTAAAATTAAATATATATATATATATGTGTGTGTGTGTGTGTGCGCGCGTGTGTGTGTGCGTGTGTGCGTGCGTGTGCTTTTCAAAATCATTGTTTTTCATTAAAAACATACATCAAAAATCAACCATATACTTAAAATAAGATATGTATTTATAATATCCCATGAAATCTATATTTAATTTAACAATCTATATATACAATGCACATGTAACTAATCAGCTAAAGATATTTTGCAGATGCTAAAGCAACAACATGAATATATGCTTAACTGATAAAATTATGTTACTTAGACAACATATTATATAAAATCTTAGTTTAGTTTTATATATGTACATAACCAGATAACTATCTATATTTTTATAAATCTATATCATTTTGAAATCAATGCTTTAATAAACAATATCACCTTTTATACAAAACTGCAAATATCATAGGAAATGCACTTAAAACTCAAATTACCACTGTGTGTATATATATGTGTGTGTGTGTGTGTGTGTGTGTGTGTTAGCAATAGTTTTCGAAATCTGCTCAAATATGATATATGTGCCTTAACTTAATATATAAACAACAACTGACATAATTTTTTTTAACATACTATAACAAATACGCATACTTTATATCAGTACGATATAAACAATAGAAAAGAGCAGCATTTCCCTAAATGTATACCAACATACATATATACACTAAACCAAATAAACCTTATACTAAAAATAAATAAAATACAAGACAAAGGCAAAGTAGTTTCAGATAGAAAAGAAAAACCTATAGGCTCGATCAAGAGTCAAATATACATACCGCATGAACCAGAGAGAAGCTCGGCTGAAGCATGAAAGGCCATGCAAGCGAAATATGGCTTCGAAGAAGACGGGAAGGAGTACAAACATGAAGGCAGAATGCGCAGAGGCCGATGTGGATGGGTCGCTACCCTTGAGGGGAAGAGGAAGGTGGAACAGGTGGCGGTGTCGAGCCGTGGTGGACGGGCTAGGACTGGAAATGGAAAGTGGAGGGTCAGAACGGCTAAGGGAAGGTGGAACTCGAATTCGGTGTGGCTTTGACAGTTGGAGGTGGATCGGCTACTCAGAGGCTGGTGGTGTCGATGATAAGGCGGTGAGGAAGTGGAGGCGGGTCTCGGTGCTGCTCACGGCCGGAGCAAGGCCTGCGTGGTGGAAAAGTGGAGCAGCAGTTTTGAAGTGGATCCGAGTCGAAGTCGGCCTAAGCGATGCGTGGGAAGGAGGAGACGGCATGAGCATTGGCTTGGTTTTGCATATGCAAGTGGTTGCATGGTGTTTAAATGGTGAAAGTAGAGGGAAAGCTTTAATGCCAAAATACATATGGAAGCTTCAGGTAGTAAGCTTTATGTGCATATGGCTAATTATAGTTTGCAGGTACATGTAGAAAATGGGAAGAAGAGAAATGAGCAGAGAGGAAAGGACGTGAAAAGCAACCTGAGACAAATATAATTTCTTATGGAAGATGAAAGTTCATAGCTGACAATTCAACGAACATATTAAATGGGAACAATAGTCAAAACTTTAATTGTCTAAAAGTAATAAAAGCAATGAAGGTTTGTTTCAATCGGTAGAAAAATGAAAGGACACTGGTGTACATTGGAACTAGAAATATTAAAAATTACAAAAGTCAGAAGCTGCATTCTTGGAATTTTAAAAAGGTTTCTGATATTATACGGTGGAATAGGAAAAAGTGTGGGAAGCTAAAAGGGTTAAATTGCAGAACCGATACGAATTCTTTTTGCGAAGTGCAACGTACATCAGACTCCGAATTTGACAATTGAATGTACCATAGAGATCAGCACGACAAGACGATCAAAACGGTATATGAATATTAGTGGTATGATTGAATTATAAAAATTCTAATTTTCTACTAACGGAAAATGCAACAAAAACGCAAGAAAATAAGATCGACGGAGCTAAAGATGTTCGAATTTTGAAAAATGAAAAATGACGTCTTGCTCAGAAGATGGTTTAGAATTTTTCTATGTAAAAGTATTTAGATTTCGAAAACGTTTTATTTTCAGCAATTCTTAACTGATTAAATTGAAATAGATTTACGCAAGAAAATAAACTTTCATATTTTCAGACGAAATTTTTTCCAGTTGCTATGTTTAACTAGACACATTTCAAATATCAAATTTATATTTCAAAATTTTATTGTTTAAAATGTCACAAAATTTCAATTAAATATATAAATAAAACAAATAAAATTTTTAAAAATTTACGGGTCGTTACAAAATAGCAAAATAGCGTTAAGGCTTTACATTGATCCACCTTAACACATTTTTACAATTTAAACAAAAGTCGTAATGGGGTCGTATAGGGATACATACGACAAGGCACGTAAGGCAATGCCCAAGGTAGGATTCTACCAGTTTACACTTTTTGGCTGATCGTAACCCATCCATGGCCGACTATGACTATCAAACCAAACGACAAAATGGTGCACCCATCAAATACGAAACCATGTTTGTACGAGTTTGGAAGAAAATTCATTGCGGCTGAAACTTCAATATTTGACCTAGTTTGGTAACTTTATTTTCTAGCAAATATTTTGGTTTCTCTATATGTGTGTATATATTAATTGTTAACTTTGTTAATAGTTCATTAGCCATGTTATTGTTCGTCAATAGTTTTGATAATTATTGTGGACAAAACAGTGCAATTTTACGACTATGCATGCCATGGATATTAATGCCTAATTTGCTCCAACTTTCAAATGATAGTTTGATATTTTAAGTGGACAAAACAGACCTGCAAGACATTTGAATCGCCAAGATGTTTGATATTTTGAGTGGATAAATTATATGGATATAGTTGGAGCATATAATTCGAATTTGAATTGTAAATTATATGTTTAACATTTTGATAGTTTGAAATTCTGACAAATTATATGTTGGTAGTTTGAGTTGAAGCGTGCTCCAACTTTCGAATTACACCACATTTATGAACTGTTAAACTACTATAAATCTAGTTGTGCATGCTATGGATATTAATGCCTAACTTGAAAGTCAATAAATAATATTAATTTATAGTATGAGAGAAAGTTGGAAAGTCAATAAACTGTTTCTTACATGGAATGTGGGAGATCGTTCTATTTTACGCCTATATTTTATTATTGTGGATATATTATTTGAGTTTGATAGTTTATAGTTGTTTGTAATACTTTTCTCCAAATTTATAATAGTTTGATAGTTTAAGTTGGAGCATGCTCCAAATTTGATATAATGTGTTGCTAAGGGCATACGGTTTTGTACTAGGGGTTACCACCAATCGAAAATCTTTTTTTTTACATTGTGTTCTACGAGAAAGCGCCGATCAAACAGTGTTTGGTTGGCGGGCAACAGCTGACCGCGTGGTAGTTTCAAGCATAAACTCGGGTGCCCTTAGCAACACTAATTATATGTTGATTGTTTGATACCACAATACAGCTGGATTTAGCAATTACACCACTGTATCTATAATTCGAAAGTTGAAGCATGCACTTAAAATATCGAACTATCAAATATATAATTTATCAAACTACATGTTGGATAGCTTGAGTGTATATTATGCCTCCAATGTTATAATCTAAATTCGAAAGTATTGAGTGGACAAAGTAGCTGGATATTAATGCCTAATACATATTGTAATGACCGGTAAATTTTAATGACTTTACCAACATAATTAACTGAATCTTCGTGAAATTTTAAATAATTGAATTTGGAGATGAAAATTTGATGTTTGGAATGCATTTACATTAACATAGCAACTGGTAAAATTTTGTTGAAAAATATGAATGTAAATTTTGTCATGAAATTTTCAATTTAAATCAGTTATATTTGATGATAATAAAATGTTTTCCAAACCTGAACATTTTTATATAATAAATTTGTAAATCATCTTCTAAGTGAGACGTCATATTTCATTTCTCCAAATTTGGACCGCTATTGCCCCGTTTATCTTAATTCTGGCATTTTAGCAGCATTTTCAGTACCAATATTGACTTTTGATAGGATGATCATACCACTAATATCTGTGCACCATTTTTATCGTCCCATCCTACTGATCTCCACAGTATATCCATTTCTTTATTTTGAGATTTGGTACACGATGGTCACGATGAAACAGCTCGTTGTAGTAGTACCAAAATTTTGACTTTATATTTACCTTTTTCCTTTTCAAATCTGAAACGTGTTGTCTAAACAAGCAGTAAATTGTTTTAATAACCTTTGCCGAATCAAGGGGACTGCCCGTTACAATTACTTTTATTTATATATTTGATCAATTTTTTTACCCTTTATAGTCTCTGTCGCTTCCTTCCTTGTTCAGTTGGAAAATATATGAAATTTGTACCTATAGCTTTATATTCAGATCTACCCCTTTCTTCTTCCAATTGCCTAAACACCCAAGACCATTCCTACTACTTTCCCTCGCAACCCCTCCAGTGCAGCTGAAGCTTGCCCTATCACCATTCCTATTGATCGAACCACCTACCCACAACGCCGACCAAATCAATAAACACCCTCCGTCCTCCACCTATGTTTTCCTCTTCCACTCACACAACTCTGTCAGCAAATCACTACCGCATTTCTTCCTTCACCACCTCATTTCTCAAGCCCTTTACAACAACAAGACGACAGCCACCACACCTATACCCAAGCAACCGAGCACAACATTCCTCCTCCTTCCCTCTGTTCGATGCATAGCAGCCCGCATCCTCCTTACTTTACCAGGGCGGCCTTTTTTCTTATATATGTAGATATGCATATATATATTCGGCCTATATATATTCTGTCTGTTTTATATACATGTATGTGTGTGTGTATATATATATATATTAAATTTTGAAAAGTAATATTTGTTTATTTAGTATTTATTTTATGGAATATCCATGTATATAAACATATATAGTCATCGGTCTGCATAAGTTATATTACTTTTACTACTGATAGTTGATATATATATATATAATACTTTTGTTTTAATAATAGTAGAACAGTTCAAAATGTGTATATATATAAATAGATGTATATTTATCTGTTTATATAAAGTTCATATATTTACTACATATATTAGTTATACAGTTTATATGTATCAATCTGTAGCATACTATAAAATTTTACAGTTTATATATTTTAAAGTATATAAAGTTATATTGATTTTGATATCAGCACTGATCTTAAGATATAAAAAGTATGTATATATTGTATTGTGCATGTGTTTTGAGTATATTATTGGTCTTGTTTTTGCTATAAAATTTTCTACGTGCACCAGTTACTTATTTCCAGTATTTAGTATTTGCAACTTTTATATATATAGAATATTAATTTTAAATGTTATAAGTGTGTGTAAGCTTGTATAATTTGCTGTATATATATGCTTATACCTTATATATGTTAGTATATACATATATTCATTAGTTATATATATAGAGTTGTCTGAATATATGATGCAGGTTTATATGTCACAATATATATAAGGATGTATATCAATTTATATTAGCTTATGTATGATTAATTGTCCATATATATAGTTATAAAAGTTGCTTATAATATGAAATATATATATATATATATATATATATATAACTTATACATTTTGTGTGCATGCCTTCATACAGAGGAATACATATATGTATATATTATAATGATTTAATCTTTGTATGTGCTTAAGTTAAAAGTTGATTTTAAATATAATAACTATGCAAGTTTAAGTATAAACTATAATTTCATTAAAATAGTGGCATTTGTTGTTTGAATATAAATAATGTGCTCTGATTTTTATTTATATGGTTCAATGTATGTAGTGATATATATATATATATATATATATGTTGTTGATTTCAAAATATATTATGTATGCATGTTTAATTTTAATACATGTGTTTTATTTTAAAACAATGATTTTGATATATATATATATATAAAATTTAATACGTGTCTAAATTTAAAATATGATTTTACATATATGGTTATATATACCTAAGTTTACTTATACCATTGATCTTCATCAATCCTGTTTTGATTTGACTTCGTCAATTCCAAGCTATCAACTTTGCTCGTCAAATTCGTGCCAATATAGCTTTGCTTTGGATTCGTAACTCATCTCATTCTCGTCCATCTCTAGCCTCGAAAGGTAAGCAATCACTTACGATTAACATTCTTATATCTATTAAATTTGATTTCAATTGAAACGACAATTGAAGTATGTTGCTGTTAGTTATATACATTGCTATATATATGCTGTTATATGTATTTGTTCACATGTGACATCTAACACTATTATTTGTTATTTATATTGATGATATATGCTTGTTATATTCATATCTGTTATGACTCTGCAAGTTCCCTCTTAGTATAGAATTCCTTATGGGTGGAAATGCTTCATACCCGAACGATCTTGTTGAATAGGAGAAAATCGTTATGGGTTGAAATGATAAACCCAAGCGATTTTCTTTAAATTGAATTTGGGATTACGAGTCGAAAAGATATATACACGGAGCTATTTAAATTGCGGATTGAAATGATAAATATCCATATCACTTTACCATAGGATAGAAAATTATATACAGACACCGTTAGTATATATATGTAACAATCTCAGTTTTGATTCAAATTTAGTTTGGTAATCAATATAAATTTTTGGATTAAACTATGAATTAATTTGAAATTTTTTAAATTAAATAATACATGTGCCTGTTTATTTATATAAATAGATTGTAATTTGAATTTGAAATTTTCCAAAATAAATAATATATGTTGTTTATATATATATATATATATGTTTATAAATTGATTTTAAATTGAATTTTGGATTTGAGACTTAAAAATACATATTTTAAAAATGTATTGGATTTGAAAACACTATATTTTAAATTAATAAAAATTTGATATAATATACATATGAAATATATATTTTGAAAGTTATATTTTGAATTTGATGTAAATAATTTCAAAAGTTATTTAAAGCTAAATTCTATATTTATAATATACATATGTGTGTTTATATATTAAAGTGTAATAAATTTTAAAATCAATTTCTTTAAAAGTTATAAATATATATATATATATATAAATGCATTAATTAAATAATAGAAATTGTATTAATAAAAATATAAGACATATATATATATAATAAATTGACGATATGATAAAACATATTTAAACATTAAATGACATGTGTAAGATAATTAATTCATGAAAGTAACTAGTGTAGATTAATTATACATATGAGATTAAACAAGTGTAAACTAAGTTATCATGCAAATAAACAATTGTCTTTTATTTCTTTATTTTTTCAAAATAATAAATAAAATGTAAAACAAATTTTTATATATATATATATATATATATCACTCTCCTCCCTCTTTCCAATTTTTCTTGATCTAATAAAAGCCAAAATCTTGAAAAATGAGAAAGCTGAAACAAACTAAAAAAACCTAAAAGCCCAAAGCAAAGTTTGAGATCAAATTCAAGACTAAAATTTAACAACCTCTGGTCAAATTCATTTCAAATAAGCAAACCTGAAAGCAAATCATATCAATCTTCAATCTGAGCAAACAAAGATCAAATAAATTCAAATTCAACTCGAATTAAAGTAGAGACTCAAAGTTCAGAATCAACCACAAGTGAATCAAGGTTCAAATTCAATTAGAAGGAATTTTCAAGCCAATAGTCATTTATAGGCTCAAAGCCTGCTCTTTGTTCAAAACAATATCCAAGTGAGAAAACTCTTAAACCTATATGTATTTTGGTTTGCATGTGATCAATATTGGATGTATGATGTGAAATATGTTTGCATAGTTATAAATTTGTTTGTATGTGCATATATATAACTGTATATATGTGTCTTTGTACAGATATATATATATATATATATATATATATATATATATATATATATATATATATATCTGTCTCAAGTTACAGGTTTTGAATCAAATTCAAGAAAATTCAAAATCTCTTTAACTAATCTTTGACAGAATTTAGTATATAAACAAATTATGTTTGTTTGAGCATAAACTAAGATTTAAAAATAGTTTAAAATATGATTTTTATAAATACCTGAAAATTAATAAAGATAGTGGAAATTGTAAACATATCAAATTCTCAACTTAAGAATTCATGGTTTCAGGTGTATAATCTGTTTTATTATCAAAAATCATTAATTTTAGAAGTTAAATCACAATTTTTAGTTTAGGATCGAGAAAGATATATGCAGTTGATCAGATTTGGGAGTTTGGCCTATTTCTGGTGATCGACGAACTTGGGGTGGTCGGGGTCCCTACTAGAGGAGGCCAGGGTAGAGTCGAGCTTGGGAAAAATGTCAAGTGGGTTATTAGTCCACCGAGGCGGCGTCGCGGCGATGTTTTAGGGTTTGAAACCCAAATTGGTCAGGGTCGGGAAACTTGGCCGTTGCGTCATCTCTGGAGGATTGGGGTTTATCAGTCATGGGGGAAGAAGCGTGGGTGGCTCGAGAGGGTGTGGCCGGAGTTTCATGAGTTCAGGTGGTCGACGTCATCGAGACGAGGAGTATCCAGGTTATGGTTTTGGTTCAGGTGATGATCGATCTTGCTCAAATTCGATTTCGTCGTTGATTCTTGATTCTGGGTGTTCGAGATGCTCGGGTGGGTAGTCGTCGATAGGTTGAAGGTCAGAGCAGTGGCCGGAGTTCCTCCGATCACTTGTGCACGTGCATAAGTGTTAGTAGCATGTCAGTAATGTGACGACCGCCCATGACTCCCGCACGGAAACAAGGGAATAGTGCGCTGAAGGTGTGCCAGGCAGCCATGGGTGACCGTCAAGGGTAGAATAAACATCGCAGAATCTATCGTATAACTCACAGCGCAGGGATAAAAATACAATAGAGAAATATATAGTGAAGCTCCATAACAGAAAATCATCATATAGACTTCGTAATAGTTTGATACAAGCATTTGAAAAGTCAATACATCAAGCCTCACTACAAAGCACTCAAAGAAAAATACAGCAGCGGAACACCCAGTACATATAATAAGAAAATAATATGCAAAAGCCTCCTGCTCATCTTCATCATCATCAGCATGGATCTCCAATAACAGCACCTGTCACCTGCTACCTAGTCTGCCCATCCCAACATGGATGAACAGCCCAAGGTAATAAGAGTTGAACATAGAATCTTGAGTCAGACAAAAGTCCTAGTGAGCAGTAAATCAACTATCAAACATACCAAAAGAGCATAAGGGATAAAAAGGAATAGGAACCCAAACCATCCCACTCCACCTCTTTCTACAGTGATAGTCCCCAGACACACACTAAGGAGAAGCAAGCATAGCAAAGCAGATAACTAAAGTAAAGCAATAACCACTCGAGTCAAGGTCGATGTTTTCCAAATACAAACCCCCAAGGCCTAAACCAAGATCAGATAAACACCCAGAAAACACCGCTCTTGAGACCGAATGATGATACAACCAAACATCCATGACTCTGGCTATCACTGTTATCAGTGCCTCGATTTCACCGTTAATTGAATGACCGGCACATTCTTTCAGCCGTCCGTCAAGGGCTAATGGCAACCCCGATTCTAGACATAACTCCGCACGTCATCGCAGCCCGTGCCTAGGAATTTTCGCAACTACCCAGAGTACTAGCACGTCGTCGCAGCCCGTGCCTGGGAATTTTCGCAACTACCCAACGTACTCTTGCTTTGAGCATGCTAGAACCTTCAACAATGATGAAGTCTTAGCCTCCTAGTCATCCTCCTCGACGACTATTCTCATACTAGCCCAAGCGCCTCTCGAGCCATCCATTATCAACCAACTCGAACCGCATCATCGAGTCATCAACATGCTTGGAATGATCCCGCCTGGATTAGACCAAGACTATCTCACATCATACTTTGCTTCATCGCATCTTAGCAAAGTCCATCTCAACATCATGCTTCGCCTCATCGCATCATGGCAAAGTCCATCATCATCATCATACTTTGCTTCCTCTGATCATAGCAAAGTCCTCGAATCCATCCATATGAGCTTCATCATCCGCTTCATATGCCACAAGCAGCTTTCACCATTCAAGAGCCTTTCCACTTAGCTTTTGAACCATCTTCGACCAACTTGTTCCAAATCAACAACTAGCTAACTTGAAACAATCAAATCAATCATCAATAGAAACAATCAAACATTCAAACAAGATCTAACAAGCAATATTAACTATAATGGCAATTTCGCAATTAAAGTGTCCAAATCTAACAAGCATGAATAATAGGCAAATGTCTCTACAATTTGATGAATAAACTTGTATAGGTTAATATGTAGCAAAAAGGGTATTCAATACTTTATAGATGATGGATCTACATGCAGACTTAAGTAAAATGCAAGAAATCACTATCTTTAACACATAAACAAGCCACCGATCCAATATACTCCTTTGGGTCTGCGTGAGAGATAACTACCACTCACCGAATATCCAAAACAACCCAAAAGAAACACACTTCAGATCTGGACAGCAAAGACGCAAGCTTGATCCGGTGAAATTCCGCTTCGAACGATGAAATCTAGCTTCGTTGGATGAAGATCTTCAACTTTAGCTCTTGGATCTTCGATCTTGATCTTCGATCTTGGATGGATGTAAGCACTAGATCAAAGTAGAGAAAAGAAGAAATGTTGTAGTCGAGCTCTCAAAATGGCAGCACTTCGTCGCTTCAAAATCCGGTGCCAAAAAGTGCACAAGTGGTCGCGTATTTATAGGCCGAATCGCCCCTTAGGTCGTCCATGCATTTTAACTCGCGCTCGATCTTAGGTCGTTGCCGACCTAAAAATCTTCCCCGACCTAACTTAGGTCGCTGCCGACCTATCTACCCAACGACCTAACGATTACACACGACCTAACTACAAGCGGCCTAACCTACCGACCTAACACAAAACAGATCAACATGCCGCGACTTAACTAGGTCGTTTACGACCTAACAACCTATGCCTCATAACGACTCACGACTCATCAGGTACCCGACCTAACACTCAGGCCTTCGTACGACTTAGCAGATGTGCCGACCTAAAAGCTTACGACCTAACACATAAGCTCTTCTATGATCTAACGGCTACACACGAGTTACGACCTACGACTCATCTCATCCAACGACCTAAGGACACTGCCGACTTAAAACTCATGCGACATAACATTGCTACGACCTAAAACGTTACGACTTAACTATCAGGCCATAACTCGCCCACGACCTAACTCCTTAAGGTCGCTGCAACATTTTAGGTCGTATCCCATTAACTCGTAACTCGTACACGACCTATCACTTAACACGTTATCTCGTAATACTACTAGGTCGCTACCCCTTAACTCGTGCAACCACCTTAAGTCGGTCAAGCACTATAACTATAGGTCGGTCACTACCTTAACTCGGTCACACGACCCAAGCTTCCCATGACTTAAACACCACACGAGCTAGCTTCCATACGACTTAAGCTATGGATGACATAAACAATACCAACGACCTAATAATTCTACGATATATCGATCCGTAAAAATACGGGTCGTTACATTCTCTCCCCCTTAGGAATTTCGCCCCCGAAACTCCAAACAAACAAGAGAAACCAAAACTATTCTGCATGCCTACCATCCATAGCAATCAACAAACCATGCATCCAATTACTAGCCTAGCATGCAGAATTCTAAAATTAGAACAAGCTACAAATTCATGAGATGTCACGACACCTTAGGGCCATACCTTGAAGGGTTCAGGATGAGCTGCCTTCATCCTCTCTTCCTCCTCCCATGTACAGTCGTTAACATCATCACTCCATTGTACCTTGAGCAACATAATCGTCTTCCTCCTAAGTTGTTTCGTGTCGGTTTCAACAACACGAAGCGGCTTACGAGGTCTTCTAACAACTGGATCAACCTCCAAATCTTCACAGCTATCAGCAGAAACCACTGTATTCGATTCGTGCACATACTTCCGTAGATAAGATACATGAAAAACATTATGCACACCCGCCATCTTTTCCAGTAACTCCAATCTATAAGCGAGCTTTCCAATTCGCTCGATGATCGGGAATGGTCCAACAAATCTCGGAGTCAACTTCCCTTTCTTCCCGAATCGAATAACATTCTTCAAAGGAGAAATCTTCACAAAAACCATATCACCTATGTCGAATTCCAAATCCTTACGACGCTTATCAGCATAACTTTTCTGACGGTCCTGGGCTGCCTTCATTCGTTGTCGAATGATCTCTATACAATCCGAAGTCTGACGAATCATCTCTGGCCCAAGTATCAGTTTTTCTCCGGTTTCCAACCAACATGTCGGAGAGTTACACGGTCTTCCATACAATGCTTCATATGGTGCCATTCCAATGCTTGACTGGTAACTGTTATTGTACGCAAACTCCACCAAATGAAGATGATCTTCCCACGATCCTCCGAAATCCAAAACACATGCTCTGAGGAGATCTTCCAAAACTCGGTTGACTCTCTCAGTCTGACCATCTGTTTGAGGATGATAAGCTGTACTCAAACACAACTCGGTTCCCAAAACTTCCTGGAAGCTCTTCCAAAATCCACTAGTGAACAATGAGTCTCGATCGCTCACTATACTCTTCGGAATACCATGGAATCGAACTATCCACTTAACATACAATTCAGCCAACTTCGATGCAGTCCTAGCTGATCGAACAGGAATGAATCTTGCACTCTTGGTCAATCGATCTACAATGACCCAAATCCCTTCATTTCCCGTTCTGGTTCTAGGTAAACCATCGATAAAATCCATCGATATTTGCTCCCACTTCCATGTAGGAACTTCTAATGGCTGAAGCAATCCACTTGACTTCTTCTGTTCAGCTTTTACCAACTGACAGTTCAGGCATTTGGAAATAAAATTTCCAATGTCCTTCTTCATACCTTCCCAGTAATAGGTTCTCTTCATGTCCCGATACATCTTATTTCCACCTGGATGAATTGTCAACTTCGAGTGATGACTTTCCCTCAGAACTTCATCTCTCAATTCATCTATATCGGGAAAAACTAGTCGTCCTTGTTTCTGAAGCCAACCCTCTCGATCGACCTCGAATCCTTTATCCTTCTCTGGGTCCAATCCAGATTCCAAATCACGGATAATCTTGACAAGCTTATCGTCTCGCTTTTGGCTCTTGCCAATTCTTTCCACTAAAGTGGGTCTTATAGATAAGTTTGCCAACATTTCAGGTTCCAATTCACATCTAGGCGTGAAGTCAAATCTAGCCAAATACTCGAGACTCTTCCATTCTGAAAACATGGCTCCCAATCCTGCATGTCTTCGACTCAACGCATCAGCTACTGCGTTACCTTTTCCCGGAGTATAGGCTATACCGAAATCATATGATGCTAAAAACTCTAGCCATCGTTGCTGCCGAAGATTCAAATCCTTCTGGGAGAAAAGATACTTCAACGACTTATGATCTGTAAACAACTTGAATCGAACTCCCAATAGATAATGTCTCCACATCTTCGGAGCAAAAACAATCGCCGCTAACTCCAAATCATGAATCGAGTAATTCCTTTCATGCGGCTTCAGTTGTCGACTTGCATACGCAACAACTTTATCCTTCTGCATTAGCACTGCTCCAAGTCCAGTACCACATGCATCGGTGTAAACCACCATCTCATCATTCCCACTTGGAATAGTCAAAACAGGAGCACTCGTCAGTCGCTCTTTTAGGATTCCGAAAGCTTGCTCACACTTAGCATCCCAACTGAACACTTGGTTCTTCTTCGTCAATCCTGTTAACGGTGCAGCTATCTTGGAAAAGTCTTTGATAAATCGACGATAATATCCTGCTAATCCAAGAAAACTTCTCACATCAGATGCATTCTTAGGTCTAATCCAATCCTGGATTGCTGCCACCTTAGCGGGATCAACCGCTATTCCATTTCCAGAAATAACATGGCCTAAGAACCTCACTTCACTCTTCCAGAAGTGACACTTCGAAAACTTAGCCTTCAGCTGATGTTTCCGCAAGATTTCCAAAACAATCCGCAAATGTGTCTTGTGCTCTTCTTCAGTTCTGGAATAAATCAGAATATCATCCACGAACACAACTACGAACTTATTCAACTGATCTCTGAATACTCTATTCATAAGATCCACAAAATATGCTGGTGCATTAGTCAATCCAAACGGCATTACCAGCCACTCATAGAAACCGGATGGTGTCCTGAAAGCAGTCTTCGGCACACTATCCTTCGCCACTCTCAACTGGTGAAATCCCATTGCCAAATCCATCTGAGAAAACACCTTAGCTTCGTGAAGCTGATCAAACAAGTCATCTATTCTCGGCAATGGATACTTGTTCTTCTTAGTTACCTTATTCAGCTCACGATAATCCACACACAACCTCAACGATCCATCCGCTTTGGTTGCGAACACAACTGGTGCACCCCATTCGGACACACTACGCCGAATGAATCCTTTTCGTAAAAGGTCATCAACTTGCACCTTCAACTCTTGCTGTTCCCTAGGCGCCATCCGCCTAAGAGGCATCACAACGGGTCTGGCTCCCTCAACTAGATCAATACGAAACTCGATCTCTCTATGCGGCGGTAACCCTTTGACCTCGTCAAAGACATCCTCGAATCCATTCACGATTGGCACCGATGACAGTCCATCCCATGGAACAACCAGCGAATACATGAAGCTCATGAAGACGCCTTCTTCATGCTTACATCGTATCACAACCTTTCGCCCCTCCACATTCTCGACTGTCACCTCCAATCTCTCACAATCAACCTTTGCCGCATACTTCCTAAGCCAGTCCATACCCAAAATAATTCCGAACCCCGCAAAGTTCAGAACAAAACAATCACAATCAAAAGAGCAATCATGACTCGATACAACTAGACCACGGCATAGCTTACACAAACAAGATGAACCTCCAACTGGATTAGTCACAACCAATGGTCTATCAACAATGTCCGGTTCCAAACCCAACTGGTCTACCAACTCATTACAAACAAAGGAATGTGACGCCCCAGTATCAAACAACACTCTAACTGGAACACCACAAATGGAAGGAGTACCTTGAACCACCACACTCTTCCCCTTCTCTTCAGTAGTAGGAGCTTTCGAAGATGATGGAACAGCCCCCAAATCATAAGCTTGCACAATCTGTTTGTCCCTCTGTGGTTCCGGACAATCCTTCCTGAAATGCCCTGGCTTGTTGCAGTTGTGGCACTTCGCCGGCGCCTTTGGATTCTTGCAATCCCTGGAGAGATGGCCCTTCTGCTGACAATTGTAGCAGGTCACTTCGCCCTTCGGTTTCTTCTAGCCATTCTTACCCTTCAGATGTTGCTGCTTCCTCTTCTTGTTTCCACCCTGCTGTGGTTTAGACTCCTCCCTGGTCACAGCAACAACAGATCCTTCCTTAGGAAACAAACTCTCGTGCCTGAGAGCTTTCTCCACAAGCTTCTCAAACGGATCGTCCAGATGATCCACCAACTGCCTCCAAAGATAACTATCCAAGTCTGTCACGAACTTCTCATTCTTCTGATAATAAGATTCAATATATGACCGAGCATACTTGGACAAAGCTTCAAACTCAGAAACATACTCAAGAACTGATCTTCCACCTTGCTTGAGCTCCACAAACCTCTTGAACAAGACAGACTTCTGAGCCGTAGAAATAAACTTATCTTCAAATCTAGCTTGGAACTGTACCCAAGTAATTTCTTCCTCCGGAGTATCAATGGTGATAGAGTTCCACCAATCAGAAGCTCTTCCTTGAAGCTGTCTCGATGCAAGCTTCCTCTTAGTTGCATCATCAATTCCCAAGTCACCAAAGATCCTTCTACAAGCATCTATCCATCTTTGGACTTCAATGGTTGACTCTATCCCTAAGAAAACCTTCCCTCCAAAAGCAGTATAGTCCTTACACAACTTAGCAAAATCCACCGGTCTTAGAGCTTGAACTTGAACTCCAACATCCACTGATGGCCCTGGAGCTGGTATCCTTCTCATGATAGAAGTCATCATAGCTTCAAACATAGCTCCATAATCAGTAGCTTCCCTAGTAGCACGGTTTTCTCTAGCAGCTGGTCTCCCTCTTCGACTCATCCTTAATATCTACAAAAAGAATGATTAGAACACCTTGAGAAACAACTACATAAGGAGTTCAAATCCTTCTAAACTACTATATTATATATAGTAATCATCCATCAAAATACAATTACGTCTCTCTTACGTAGTTACGTTAGCGAGCGTTGGCTAAAATCGATTAACCAAAGCTCTGATACCAAATGTGACGACCGCCCATGACTCCCGCACGGAAACAAGGGAATAGTGCGCTGAAGGTGCCAGGCAGCCATGGGTGACCGTCAAGGGTAGAATAAACATCGCAGAATCTATCGTATAACTCACACCGCAGGGATAAAAATACAATAGAGAAATATATAGTGAAGCTCCATAACAGAAAATCATCATATAGACTTCATAATAGTTTGATACAAGCATCTGAAAAGTCAATACATCAAGCCTCACTACAAAGCACTCAAAGAAAAATACAGCAGCGGAACACCCAGTACATATAATAAGAAAATAATATGCAAAAGCCTCCTGCTCATCTTCATCATCATCAGCATGGATCTCCAATAACAGTACCTGTTACCTGCTACCTAGTCTGCCCATCCCAACATGGATGAACAACCCAAGGTAATAAGAGTTGAACATAAAACCTTGAGTTAGACAAAAGTCCTAGTGAGCAGTAAATCAACTATCAAACATACCAAAAGAGCATAAGGGATAAAAAGGAATAGGAACCCAAACCATCCCACTCCACCTCTTTCTACAGTGATAGTCCCCAGACACACACTAAGGAGAAGCAAGCATAGCAAAGCAGATAACTAAAGTAAAGCAATAACCACTCGAGTCAAGGTCAATGTTTTCCAAATACAAACCCCCAAGGCCTAAACCAAGATCAGATAAACACCCAGAAAACACCGCTCTTGAGACCGAATGATGATACAACCAAACATCCATGACTCTGGCTATCACTGTTATCAGTGCCTCGATTTCACCGTTAATTGAATGACCGGCACATTCTTTCAGCCGTCCGTCAAGGGCTAATGGCAACCCCAGTTCTAGACATAACTCCGCACGTCGTCGCAGCCCGTGCCTAGGAATTTTCGCAACTACCCAGAGTACTAGCACGTCGTCGCAACCCGTGCCTGGGAATTTTCGCAACTACCCAACGTACTCTTCCTTTGAGCATGCTAGAACCTTCAATAATGATGAAGTCTCAGCCTCCTAGTCATCCTCCTCGACGACTATTCTCATACTAGCCCAAGCGCCTCTCGAGCCATCCATTATCAACCAACTCGAACCGCATCATCGAGTCATCAACATGCTTGGAATGATCCCGCCTGGATTAGACCAAGACTATCTCACATCATACTTTGCTTCATCGCATCTTAGCAAAGTCCATCTCAAAATCATGCTTCGCCTCATCGCATCATGGCAAAGTCCATCATCATCATCATACTTTGCTTCCTCTGATCATAGCAAAGTCCTCGAATCCATCCATATGAGCTTCATCATCTGCTTCATATGCCACAAGCAGTTTTCACCATTCAAGAGCCTTTCCACTTAGCTTTTGAACCATCTTCGACCATCTTGTTCCAAATCAACAACTAGCTAACTTGAAACAATCAAATCAATCATCAATAGAAACAATCAAACATTCAAACAAGATCTAACAAGCAATATTAACTATAATGGCAATTTCGCAATTAAAGTGTCCAAATCTAACAAGCATGAATAATAGGCAAATGTCTCTACAATTTGATGAATAAACTTGTATAGGTTAATATGTAGCAAAAAGGGTATTCAATACTTTATAGATGATGGATCTACATGCAGACTTAAGTAAAATGCAAGAAATCACTATCTTTAACACATAAACAAGCCACCGATCCAATATACTCCTTTGGTTCTGCATGAGAGATAACTACCACTCATCGAATATCCAAAACAACCCAAAAGCAACACACTTCAGATCTGGACAGCAAAGACACAAGCTTGATCCGGTGAAATTCCGCTTTGAACGATGAAATCTAGCTTCGTTGGATGAAGATCTTCAACTTTAGCTCTTGGATCTTCGATCTTGATCTTCGATCTTGGATGGATGTAAGCACTAGATCAAAGTAGAGAAAAGAAGAAATGTTGTAGTCGAGCTCTCAAAATGGCAGCACTTCGTCGCTTCAAAATCCGGTGCCAAAAAGTGCACAAGTGGTCGCGTATTTATAGGCCGAATCGCCCCTTAGGTCGTCCATGCATTTTAACTCGCGCTCTATCTTAGGTCGTTGCCGACCTAAAAATCTTCCCCGACCTAACTTAGGTCGCTGCCGACCTATCTACCCAACGACCTAACGATTACACACGACCTAACTACAAGCGGCCTAACCTACCGACCTAACACAAAACAGATCAACATGCCGCGACTTAACTAGGTCGTTTACGACCTAACAACCTATGCCTCATAACGACTCACGACTCATCAGGTACCCGACCTAACACTCAGGCCTTCGTACGACTTAGCAGATGTGCCGACCTAAAAGCTTACGACCTAACACATAAGCTCTTCTACGATCTAACGGCTACACACGAGTTACGACCTACGACTCATCTCATCCAACGACCTAAGGACACTGCCGACTTAAAACTCATGCGACATAACATTGCTACGACCTAAAACGTTACGACTTAACTATCAGGCCATAACTCGCCCACGACCTAACTCCTTAAGGTCGCTGCAACATTTTAGGTCGTAACCCATTAACTCGTAACTCGTACACGACCTATCACTTAACACGTTATCTCGTAATACTACTAGGTCGCTACCCCTTAACTCGTGCAACCACCTTAAGTCGGTCAAGCACTATAACTATAGGTCGGTCACTACCTTAACTCGGTCACACGACCCAAGCTTCCCACGACTTAAACACCACACGAGCTAGCTTCCATACGACTTAAGCTATGGATGACATAAACAATACCAACGACCTAATAATTCTACGATATATCGATCCGTAAAAATACGGGTCGTTACAAGTAGGTTTGGTTTTGGAGAAGAAAGATGCGCCTCGGGCAAAAGTTCGGTAAAATGTGGAGCTAGCTCGTGTGTGTTCTTGGGTAGTTTGCTTTGGTTTAAACATTTAACAACAGATAAATTTTTTTAACAGAAACAAGTTTAAAAATTTAAAAGAAAAAAAGAGGCAACTCGAATGAAAACTCGAAGCCGTCTCGGGTTTGTGTTGAAAACAGTTTTTGGTTTCTAAAACTAAACAAGTTTTTTAAATTTTAAATTATTTAAGTTTTTAAAACACCTTCTTAAATAAATGTTTTATACTAGTTTTGTTAATTATTTAAAGTTTTAAAATAAAAAATAAAAAAATTATTTTAGATTAATTAAGTTCAAGTGTTTTAATTCTTTATTTTAAATAAAATCTTAAGTTTATTTTAAATAAATTTAAATGGTATAATTAAGTAGTTAAAAGATGATGGTTTTAATTATTTTGAGATTAATTCATATGTTAATTTTCATGATGATTTAAATAAGATTTTAAAGATAAACACTTTATCTTAAATCATGATTTTGATTAACTTAAAGGATTTAAGGTAAATTATATGATTATGTTAAATTGTTTCAAAGGTTATTTAAAATAAGATCTAAATGATGATTTTGTAATTGATTAGGGTAAATGTGTTATCTTAAGATTAAAGGATCATTAAATTGAAATTTAATGATAATTACTTAATTAAAGGTTAATTAATACTTAATCAAGGATTAATTAATTTGTTAGGAGTTAATTAATTAATGGTGAGTAATTAAAGGTTGATTACTTAATGTAATTAATTAAATATTATTACTTAATGTAATTAAGGGGTAATTACTTTGTGTAATTATATTAAAGGATTATTAATTAAGATTAATTAACGTAAGTAATTAAGGATAGTTAATTACTTAAAGATAATTGTTAATAAAAGTAATTAAGGATAATTAATTAAAGAAAGTGATTAAAGGATGATTTATTAAATAAGGGTTAATTAACTAATATAATTAATTGAGGATAATTAATTAAAGAATAATTAAATGATTAAAGGTTAATTTTCTTTTATGATCAAAGGTTGATTGATTTATTAATTGAGATTGATTAATTAATAATTAAAGGTTGATTAATTTATTATTAAAGTTTAATTAATAAAAGATTAAAGGATAATTAATTAAAATGGTTTGTAATAAATTGATGCTAATTGACTAGGATTAGCAATTTATTCATATGTAATTAATCTGGATTAAATTAATCAGGTGATTCATTGATCTTACTTATGGATATTTGGATCGTATGGAATGCTTTGAATTATTCGATATCCTTGATGTGTGATGTTATGTGATATGATTGAGCTGTGAACTGTGATTTATTTATCTGTAATGAATTTACATATTTATTTATGAATCTATGAATGAAGATAAGTGTTATAGGATTATACCACTTATCGATATTGTTGTGCTTGAATTGATGATGGTTTTGATATTTCATTGTTGTATATAAAACCCCTGGACTACACCACACATACACAAATATGGATTTCACGGGAAATCGGTTAAGTCACATATATTTTAAATTTATATATTATTTTGTTTAAAAGTTGAATTTTAAATCCAAATGGTTTGGAAGTGAAATGGGGTTAAATATGAAAAGATTTTGGAAAGGAAATTTGAAATTGAAATTTAGTTTGAATAAAATATATCTTATTTAAGATTTGAAATTTATTTTGGAAATTACGGTTTGAAAGGGTTATACAAGTTATACAATTTTTAACCATTTTGAAGTTTATTAAATAAATTATTTTGGGAATTCAAATTTAATTCAAATAAAATTTGCCGAGAATACGTAGTTCACTAACTTTCTAATGTATATTTTGAAAGTTTATAACTTGAGTAAAGTGAATTGCATTTTTTCAAAATGAAAAGAATTTCTTTTCAAATGATAATGGTTTTCATATAACGAAAGAATTTCCAGTTTGTTGGAAGGATTTCAAGTTATTGGTGAATCAAATTGAAAATAGTTTTGAAAACTATGAATGAACCTTTGTTAAAGATCGGTGAACTTTGTTTTCAAATTTAAGAGGATCTTGAAAGGGTGGATCTTTTGTTTAAAAGATCAAAAGTGGAAATTTTTTAAACCATTCAAAAAGTAAGGTTTTGGGAAACAAGTGTTGAAAGTTGTGACTTAACTAAGATCCCAATATATCCGTATGCTTTTTGAAATAAGCGCTCATTATTCGATTTAGTCGGGAAAGGACTTTATGTCATAAAACCCATTCCAAATAGTGATACGACGAAATAGATAGCATTTGAAGACGGTGGTGAAGACCTAGTATTTTCGAGAACGATAGGATTGCCTATCGAATGTCTCTGCACTGAGTAGCTACGATATAGAGATCTCCATATGTGAAGGGGAGTCCGATCGGGATTGTGAATACCCGAATTTGCAAGGGCTTCTTTGAAGTGCCTTTGATTCCGTTCGAACCCAGAACGGACTTGTATGGATGTATGTCTGACAGTACACTTTGAGTTGTAAAGCTGGTTCCTATCAAATACATTTTTGTTTTGTGGCGGAGAATTTATTCTCTTAGCTTAACACCCTTCTCTGAGAGGTACAAGCTCAGAGGTTATGTAGTTGATATTTACTAGTGATACATTCCCAATTTGGTAATGTGGCATGCTAAGTGTTGTTGATCATTTGTTGATCAAAGCATAGCTTTTTTCAAAAGTGTAGCTTTATCGACAAGACCTCGTCGGACCTCGCAACTCGAAAATGGTAGAAACAGGAAGAATGCGACAAGGTTATGAGGGTCGCGCCCTTTAGCGCATGTCCATTTCTTTTTGGAAAAAGGTGGTATCATGGTATGGAGCCCAGATATTTAACCTATGTGGTAGTTGGAATTTATTGGTGTTGAGGATCCTCGGATAAAGGTCGGTAACCACCGGGGGATGGCATACTCATGTTAGCGGTTACCTAGTTACAGAGGTAACCCGGTCTTGTGTTGGAAGAGTGCATGTTAGGTTCTCGGGGCATCCCTCCAGAGGCGTACCCATGTGGTATGGAAGTTCCTTAGCTGACCATTTGTTGGAAATCCAAACAAAACAATACGAGGCCTGTACGGTTTTAGTTGTATAACCTACCACGGAATGTGGCGGTAACTTGCTATTGAACATGGTAGCTATGTTAGGTATACCCTAATGATGGTATGCTGGCTAATATTAATATTATACTTTTGAAAGGGTTTCTACACTATGCACTAATAATAATATCAAAAAGGTTTTTTGCGTATCAAGCATGTTTGACTATCATAAGAAGAAATCTCCTCCAATTATGCAATTGCATTGTGTGTGTGGCGGGATGCCTTATGGTAGTTTCATTTTCCAAAAAGCATAGCGAATTTCTTTTTATCCCTTTTTGGTGTTTTTGTTCAAAGAAAACTATTTTCGTTTGCTCACACCAGTCCCATGATTGACCTGGAGTTTATTGTTCCCTTTCTAAACTCTGGGTGCCCATAATTTTCCACATAGGCAGCCTAGAGTCAGGTTTTCAGATAGATAGCTAGTAGGTGTAATATTTGGAAATCTTCGAAGTCTTTGGTTTGGCGTATCACACTGTGTTTCAAGTTTAGCTTGTTGTCGGTTCGAGCTTGGGGGTTTGGAGTTTGGAGCTTGGCATTGAGGATGTGTGTTCCGCTGTTGTTGCTTCCTTATTATTTCTGCTGTTGTAACTTTGGTATATGTTTAACATTTCATTTGTATTATTGTTGTATCAAATGTTATGTATCAATAAAATTATTCGTCTGTTTTTGCTGTGTTGTTATTCACCAAATTTTGTTATAAGCTCCGGCGAACCAGACTCAACATTTGAATCTACGACATTCGAATACGGGTGATGTATTTCGGTGTCGATTTTCGTAGGTCGAGTAAGGGTCATTATAATTGGTATCAGAGCTGAAGGTTGAGCAAGAACTTTAGCTCAAGAGTATAATACATTAGGTGACTCATTAGAGATATGGATATAAATGCCCTAGAATGAGTATATCCCTAAGATATCCGTCTGTATGCCTTAGAAAATTGTCTTACTATTCGCTGGTAGTAAGTATGAGTGCAAGAAGAGTACGAGATAGGGGACATGGGAGTACCACTACAAATGGTTAATAACCTACAACAAAAAGGGATAACTTTTTCTCTTTCAATCTCCTTTGATCATCATCCAATTTCAATTCTTTGATGGCTTCGTGGAAGCTCCAAGAAAAAGCTTTGGTGTGGTGATGGCCCTGCGAATCTTCAGTTTTCTATCAGTCTTTTCGTTTTAACTTTAATAAATTTGAAAGTTTATTTGGAATAAATTGGTTAACAAAATATGAAGCTAAATTAGACTATATAAATAAAACAATTTCGGTCAAAACCAAAATTTTAAATTTTTGTTGTGATTTCTGCTGAGGATCCAAGTCCAAAGAGGGACAAATTGGTGTATATTTTGGGATATTCTAACCTGAGTTGAGTATCCATTTGTCCATTCTTTTGGGGTCTAGATATATTCTACGAATGGTTAGTTAACCCTTCATACTAACCAGTGCCCATGCATATTTTTGTAGACCGGATGACCCGAGTATCTTGTGAAGTGTTGAATAAGTTAATCTCGTATCTATTGATGATATTCTGATTTAGTAAGCCAAATATAAAATGAAAATTTCAGCTTGATCTTTGTATGTCCATCTATTCTATGTTGTCTCCTTGTCTAGCAAATTTCGAGGACTAAATTTTCTTAAGGGGGAATATGTAACGATCCCGGTTTTGAGTCAAATTTAATTTGGTAATTAATGTAAAATTTTGGATTAAATTGTATTAATTTGTAATTTTTCAAATTAACAAGATATGTGCTTGTTTATTTATACAAACAGATTGTAATTTGAAAAATGAGTTTAACATTTTCCAAAATAAATAATATATGCTGTTTATATATATATATATATATATATATATATATATATATATATATATGTACAAATTGATTTTAAATTGAATTTTGGATTTGAGACTCAAAAATAAATATTTTAAAAATGTATTGGTTTTGAAAACACTATATTTTAAATTAATAACAATTTGTTATAATATACATATGAAATATATATTTTGAAAGTTATATTTTTAAATTTGATAAAAATAATTTTCAAAAGTTATTTAAAGCTAAATTCTATATTTTATAATATACATACGTGTGTTTATTTATTAAAGTGTAATTGAATTTTAAAATCAATTTCTTTAAAAGTTATATATATATATAGAAATGCATTAATTAAATAATATAAATTGTACTAATAAAAATATAGGACATATATATATATATATATATATATATATTTAAACTAAATTGAAGATATGATAAAACATATTTAAACATTAAATGACATGTGTAAGATAATTAATCCATGAAAGTAACAAGTGTAAATTAATTATACATATAATTGAACAAATGTAAAATAAATACATATAAGATTAAACAATTGTAAACTAATTTATCATGTAAATAAACAAGTGTCTTTTGTTCCTTTATTTTTTCAAAATAATAAATAAAATGTAAAACAAGTTTATATATATATCACTCTCCTCCTTCTTTTTCATTTTTCTATGATCTAATAAAAATCAAACTCTTGAAAAATGAGAAGCCTGAAAAAAAAACTAAACAAAAAACCTAAAAGCCCAAAGCAAAGTTTCAGATCAAATTCAATACCAAAATTTAACAGCCTCTGGTCAAATTCATTTCAAATAAGAAAACCTAAAAGAAAATTGGATTAATCTTCAATCTGAGCAAACAAAGACCAAATAAATTCAAATTCAATTGGAAATAAAGCAGATACTCAAAGTTCAGAATCAACCACAAGTGAATTAAGGTTCAAATTCAATTAGAATAAGGAATTTTCATGCCAAGAGTCATTTCCAGGCTCAAAGCCTACTCTCCGTTCAAAATAATATCCAGGTGAGCAAACTCTTAAACCTATATATATTTTGTATTGCATGTGATCAATATTGGATGTATGTTGTGAAATATGTTTGCATAGGTATAAATTTGTTTGTATGTGTATATATACATGACTGTGTATATGTGTCTGTGTACAGACATATATCTCTATTTCAAGTTACAAGTTTTGAAACAAATTCAAGAAAATTCAAAATCTCTTTAACTAATATCCGATAGACTTTAGTATTCAAACAAATTATGTTTGTTTGAGCATAAACTAAGATTTAAAAATAGTTTAAAGTATGTTTTGTTTATAAACTATCTGGAAATTAAGAAAGACAGTGGAAATTGTAAACATATCAAATTCTCCACTTAAGTAATTCATGGTTTCAGGTGTATAATCTGTTTTATTGTCAAAAATCATTAATTTAGAAGTTAAATCACAATTTTAAATTTGGGATCGAGAGGGATATCTGTAGTTGATCAGATTTGGGAGTTTGGGCTATTTCTAGTGATAGGTTAACTCGGGGTGGTCAGGGTCTCTACTGGTGGAAGCCAGGGTGGAGTTGAGCTCGGGAAAAATGTCAGGTGGGTTATTAGTCCACCAAGGCAGCGTCGCGGTGATGGTTTAGGTTTTAAAACCCAAATTGATTGGGTTCGGGAAACTTCGCTGTTGCATCATCTCTGGAGGATTGGGGTTCATCGGTCAGGGGGGAAAGAAGCGTGGATGGCTGGAGAGGGTGTGGCCGGAGTTTCATGAGTTCTGGTGGTCGACATCATCGTGACAAAGAGTTTCCAGGTGATGGTTTTGGTTCAGTTGATGTTCGATCTTGTTCAAATTCGATTTCGTCATTGATTCTTGATTCTGGGTGTTTGACATGGTCGGGTGGGTAGTCGGCGATGGGTTGAAGGTCAGAGCAGTGATTGGAGTTGCTCCGATCACCTGTGCCCGTTTACAGGTGTCAGTAGTATGTCAGTAGGTTTGGTTTTAGAGAAGAAAGACATGCCTCGGGTAGAATTTCGTGAAAATATGGAGCAGGCTCGTGTGTGTTCTCTGGTTGCTTCGTTGGTTTAAACATATGACAACAAATAATTTTTTTTAATAGAAACAAGTACAAAAATTTAAAAGAAAAAAGAGGCGACTTGAATAAATTGGCTAATGACTCGGGTGAAAGCCCGGAGCCGTCTCGGGTTTGTGTTGAAAACAGTTTTTGGTTTTGAAAATTAAACAAGTTTTTCAAATTTTAAATTTAATCAAGTTTTTAAAACACCTTCTTAAATCAATGTTTTATACTAGTTTTGTTAATTAGTTGAAGTTTTAAAATAAAGAAAAAGAAAAAATAAATATTTATTTTAGATTAATTAAGTTCAAGTGTTTTAATTCTTTATTTTAAATAAAATCTTAAGTTTATTTTAAATAAATTTAAGTGGTATAATTAAATATTTAAATGATGATGGTTTTAATTATTTTGAGATTAATTCGTATGTTAATTTTCAAGGATGATTTAAATAAGATTTTAAAGACAAACGATTTATCTTAAATAATGATTTTCATTAACTTAAAGGATTTAAGATAAATTATGTGATTATGTTAAATTGTTTCAAATGTTATTTAAAATAAGATCTAAATGATAATTTTGTAATTAGTTAGGATAAATGGGCTATCTTAAGATTAAAGGATCATTAAATTGAAATTTAATGATAATTACTTAATTAAAGGTTAATTAAGTATTAATCAAGGATTAATTAATTTTTAAGAGTTAATTAATTAATGGTGAGTAATTAAGGGATGATCACTTAATAAAATTAATTAAGTATAATTACTTAACGTAATTAATAAAAGATTATTACTTAATGTAATTAAGGGGTAATTACTTTGTGTAATTATATTAAAGGATAACTAATTAAGGTTAATTAACATAAGTAATTAACGGTAGTTAATTACTTGATGATAATTACTTAATGAAAGTAATTAAGGATAATTAATTAATAAAAGTGATTTAGGGATGATTTATTACTTAAAGGTTAATTAATTAATATAATTAATTGAGGGTAATTAATTAAAGAATAACTAAATGATTATGGGTTAATTTTCTTTTATGATCAAAGGTAGATTGAATTGTTAATTGAGATTGATTAATTAATAATTAAAGGTTCATTAATTTATTATTGAAGGTTAATTAATAAAATATTAAAGGATAATTAATTAGAATGTTTTGTAATTAATTGATTTTAATTAACCAAGGTTAGCAATTTATTCATAAGTAATTAATCTAGTTTAAATTAATCAAGTGATTAATTGATCTTACTTATGGATGTTTAGATTGTATGGAATGATTTGAATTGTTTTATATCCCTGATGTGTGATGTTCTGTGATATGATTGAGCTATGAACTGTGAACTGTGATTTATTTATCTGTAATGAATTTACATATTTATCTGTGAATCTATGAATGCAGATAAACGTTATAGGATGTAACAACCCGCATATTTATCGATTTTATATTTAAATATTTTATTTAAATATTTTGTTGTTAATCGGATATTGGTCCGAAAAGCTACTTTTTGCAAACGGTCAAATTAGGACTCGAGACCACTTCCATTGAGTTCGAAATGCCGTTTACAACTTTTTTAAGTATAAACATTGATAGGCTGAGAGTTAGTGGAATTTCACTAACTTTTCCCGCTTTGGACTTTGGGTTAGCTTAGCCATTATAACTCAAGCCCAACCCCCTCCTTCTCTTCACTTTTCATAAATTCCTACCAACTCAAGCTTTTGCATTAATGGTGAGTGGAAAGAGAAATTAAAACTCCAAAGCTAAGTCTTCATTGCTAATCCAACATCAGCTCCAAAACTCAAGTGAAGACATTGATTCAAGCTAGTGGTTGATCCTTGCATAGCATTTCAAGCTTCATCTTCATCTATTTTAGTGAAAAGGTGAGATTTTTATCTCACAAATCTAGCCTATAACTATCTTGGACTGTTGGGAATGAATCCCTATCATGTTTGCATGTACATTTGCATTTGGTTTGGATTGGATTGGCGAAAACCCCCAAATTTTAGTGTTTTTGGTAAAAAATTACACTTAGGTCGTTCTGCCTATGCTAGGTCGTTCGTGTGGAAAAGTCTCGGCCTCAAAATAGCTCGTTTCCGACCTTAAAATGGCCTACAACGTTAGGTCGCTCGGCACTCGGAATTAGGTCGTAGGTCGTTTGGTTTTAGGTCGCTAGGTCGTTGGGCTTTAGGTCGAATGGACCTTAGGTCGTAGGTCGTATGGACCTTGGGTCTTAGGTCGTTTTGGCCATTTCTAACGTCTTCGGAGTTAGGTCGTATGGACCTTAGGTCGTAGGTCGTAGGTCGTATGGACCTTAGGTCGTAGGTCGTTCTGGCCATTTCTAACGTCTTCGGAGTTAGGTCGTATCGACCTTTGGTCGCTAGGTCGTATGGCTTTAGGTCGCTAGGTCGTATGACCTTAGGTCGTTAGGTCGTATGGCTTTAGGTCACTAGGTCGGATGACCTTAGGTCATTAGGGCCTATGGCATTTTAGGTCGTGTGATCTTCTTACCTGTTAGGTCGTTGGACCTACATCCTATTAGGTCGTTGAACCTTTAGCTCATAGGTCGCTAGGCCTTATCTCCTTAGGTCGCGTGACCCATCTTCTTTAGACCACTAGGTCGCTAGACCACGCTTCCAGTTAGGTCGCAAGACCTTGTAAATCATTAGGTCACGTGACCTATATTCCGTAGGTCGTTGACCCACTTAAGTCGCTGTCCCTCATAGGTCACGTTTCCTGCTTAGGTCGCTAGGTCGCGTGCCTTTAGGTCGCATTCCTTTATTAGGTCGCGTGTCTCTGTTAGGTCGTTGACCTCCTTAACTCGCATGACCTAACCCATAGGTCGTTGGACCTCGATTCTATTTAAGTCGCTGCTTCTTATAGGTCGAACCCCGCAGCAGGGGCGTTGCCACCCCCCCTCCGTAGGGGATCTTATCTGAAAAACATTTAACAGAACTTGCTTGGTTGAGATGCTGATTTAACCATTCTTCGAGACAAACTATCTTGGGCTTCTCGGTCGATTTTATGGATTTTTGTATATCTATTTCGATGGATTCTTTATCGATTTCTTTGGATTTTATTCACGTCTTCGAATGTGAATTTTTTATGATTGATTGTTTCTACAATCACTTCTATGATTTGTCACTTTAAAATATAAAGGTTTTCAATACTAGTAGTAAATATCAAAATTCTTTCATCAAAACAATTTTAACTCTATTCTACTACAAAGCTTTTTTCCTTAAACCGTTTTCCAATCTATTATTATATACAAACCTTTACCTCACTTGTATGAGAAATCTAATTAAACGACTTAGTAAAACAAATGGTATGAAACGCTTGCGTTTACTTCGTTGGTTCATTCTTGGACTTGTGCGATTGAATCTTTTGTGACAATTTTCTAGTGAAGATCTACAGTTTGTTCTTAAATATTTGAGTTAAGCAAGTGGTTATGGGACATGAAGCTAAACTTTTATATTTACTAACTTAGTGTAATTGACACTTTTTGATGATCATGACGATCATTTTTGTGTTTTAGACTAGCAACTATGCGATGTCTCTTTGTCTGCGAGGGAGACTAGACCCCGCTCTTGTGATGTTTCGCCATCGCATTTGTGTGATGTTTCGCCACCACATATGTGGGGTAGCTCCCCATGGTCTTCGGGCCATTCGTGTGTTAAAATTAATGGCTTGCAACCATGAGATAGCGTCTCGCTTTGTGTTACACATGTAGGTGAGTTTTCATACTCCCATTTTGTGAGTTTTCATGCTCCTATATTATGATTTCTGGATTTCTTGTGTAGTCTTCTGGAATTTGTGCTTCACCTATTTTCATGATTTCCATTGTTATGATTTTCCAGCTTTTATGTTTAGGTGAATTTGGATCTTTTAGAAGATTCTTTTGATATTGTTTGATCTCTTGATAATCTTCATTTACATGCTTATCATAGTATGTCTTTATGGTTACTATATGTTCTTGCCATATCTATTGTTTATATCATGTTATCTAATATTTATAGCTAGACTGATCTTTTTATTATTTTCTTATAAATAATACTCGGGTCAGACCGAGATGTTACAGGTGCTTCTGCTTGACTTCTCCCCCAGGGATTTACTACTCTGACTTTTGGTTGACCATTTAGATTAGCAGTTTTTGTCGTTTACACTTGAGATATAGACTCATAGATGTATTCTTTTATATAGCACGTGTTGCTATTATTTTGTATTATTGTGGATCTTTTTGACCACTACTCTGATGTACACTTTCATGTGTTAGTTATGTATTCATATCTTCTTCCGCCTTTGTGATATGGATGTCTGTGACTGATTTGTGTTATGCTTATTTCTATATTTGTTTCCGAAGATTATTTATAGCCACCGTGTGATAAGAAATCACATGGATGGTCGCTCCTCAACAGCCTTATTCTCCGCGCTAGTTGACAACACTACACCATAGTGTTCTTGGCTAGCATGGGTGTAGAGGTGGGGCGTCACACAGGATTATACCTCTTATTGATATTATTGTGCTTGAATTGATGATGGTTGTGATATTTTATTATTGTGTGTAAAACCTAAGGACTACGCCACACACACACAAATATGGATTTCACGGGAAATCAGTCAAGTCACATATATTTTAAATTTAAATATTATTTTGTTTAAAAGTTGAATTTTGAATCTAAATGTTTTAGAAGTGAAATGGAGTTAAATATGAAAAGCTTTTGGAAAGGAAAATTGAAATTGAAATTTAGTTTGAATATAATATATGTTATTTAAGATTTGAAGTTTATTTTGGAAATTATGGTTTAAAAGGGTTATAAAAGTTATAATTTTTTTAACCATTTTGAATTATATTAAATAAATTATTTTGGGAATTTAAATTTAATTCAAATAGAACTTGCCGAGAATACGGCAGTTCAGTAACTTTCTAATGTATATTTTGAAAGGGTATAACTTGAGTAAAGTGAAAAGTATTTTCCCGAAATTAAAATAATTTGTTTTGAAATGATAATGTCTTTCATATAACGACGGAATTTCCAGTTTGCTGGAAGGATTTCAAGTTATTGGTGAATCAAATTGAAAATAGTTTTGAAAACTATGAACGAATCTTTGTTAAAGATTGGTGAACTTTGTTTTCAAATTGAAGAGGATCTTAAAAAGGTGAATCTTTTGTTTAAAATATTAAAAGTGAAAAATTGTCTAAACCATTCAAAAACAAAGGTTTTGGGAAACAAGTGTTGAAAGTTATGACTTAACTAAGATCCCAATATATCCATATGTTTTTGAAATTAAGCGCTCATTATTCGGTTTAGCTGGGAAAGGACTTTATGTCATAAAACCCATTCGGAATAGTGATATGACGAAATAGATAGCATTTGAAAACGGTGGTGAAGACTAGGTATTTTCGAGAATGATAGGATTACTGTCGAATGTCTCTGCATCGAGTAGCTACAGTATAATGATCTCCATATGTGATAGGGAGTCCGATCGAGATTATGAATATACGGATTTGCAAGGGCTTCTTTGAAGTGCCTTCAGTTCCATTCGAATCCGAAACGGACTTGTGTGGATGTATATCTGACAGTACACTTTGAGATATAAAGCTGGTTTCTATCAAATACATTTCTGTTTGGTGGCGGAGAATTTATTCTCTTAGCATAACATCCGTCTCTGAGGCGTACAGCTCAGAGGTCATATAGTTGATGTTTACTAGTGATACATTTCCAATTTGGTAATGTGACATGCTAAGTGTTTCTGATCATTTTTTGATCAAAGCATGGCTTTTGTGGAAGGCGTAGCTTTGTGTGCGAGAGCTCGTCTGACCTCACAACCCAAAAATGGTCGAAACAGGAAGAATGCGTCAAGGTTATGAGGGTCACGCCCTTTAGGGTATGTCCATTTCTTTCTAGAAAAAGGTGGTATCGTGGTTGGAGCCCAGATATTTAACCTATGTGGTTGTTGGAATTTTTTGGTGTTGAGGATCCTCGGATAACGGTCGGTAACGATCGGGCGAAGGCATACTCGTGTCAGCAGTTACCTAGTTACAGAGGTAACCGGCCTTGTGTTGATAGAGAGCCGGTTAGGTTCTCGGGGCTTCCCTCCAGAGGCGTACCCATGTGGTGTGGAAATTCCTTAGCCTGACCATTTGTTGGAAATCCAAACAAAACAATACGAGCCCTGTACGGTTTTAGTTGTATAACCTGCCATGAAATGTGGCAGTAACCTACTATTAAACATGGTAGCTATAGTAGGTATACCATAAGGTATGCTGGCTAAGGTTAATATTATACTTTTGAAAGGTTTTCTGCACTATGCACTAATAATAATATCAAATAGGTTTTTAGGTATCAAGCATGTTTGACTATCATAAGAAGAAATCTCATCCAATTGTGCGATTGCATTGTGTGTGTGGGGAGGCTTTATGGTAGTTTCATTTTCCAAAAAGCATAGCGAATTTCTTTTTACTCCATTTTGTTGTTTTTGTTCAAAGAAAACTATTTTTGTTTGCTCACTCCAGTCCCATGACTGACCTGGAGTTTGTTGTTCCCTTTCTAAACTCTGGGTGCCCACAATTTTCTGCATGGGCAGCCTAGAGTCAGATTTTCAGATATATAGCCAGTAGGTGTAACATTTGGCAATCTTTGAAGTCTTTGGTTTGGCGTATCACATTGTGTTTCAAGTTCAGCTTGATGGTGGTTCGAGCTTTCGGGTTTGGAGTTGGAGCTTAGCATTGAGGATGTGTGTTCCGCTGCTGTTGCTGTCTTATTTTTCTGCTGTTGTATCTCTCATATATGTTGAACATTTCATTTTTATCATTGTTGTATCAAATGTTGTGTATCAATAAAATTATTCTTCTGTTTCCTGTAACGACCCGAAATTTCCAATCCAGAAAATTCCAAATAGTTAGGAAAAGAAGAAAAGAGAAGGAAAAAAAACAGAAAACATCGAAACACAGAAACCTCACATTCGCAGCGGATCAAAATATGATATCACATAAATAATAGTTTTACAAAGAAGAACTATACCAGTACACTTATATTATTATACATCAGAGTTACAACCTTTACACAATCACTGGACAGTTTAAAACAACGTGTCCTAGTTATACAATAACATATCACAGCGGAAAACAATCCATACGTTCCTGCCCTCCAACTTGCCTCCTGAGTTCCAGAACGTCCTTACCTGAAAATCTGTAACACTCGGTCTGACCCAAGCATTACATCAAAGTAACACCCGTGTCAGGCTGGAAACCAGCGTGAGTAAACCCATCCAACATGGAATACAAAAGTATACAACTCATATAAACCCGGGATAAATTATATCAATCTACACTTCACAAGTTGTTATAAACACCACTTATTTTACACGTCAATTTCTAAGTGCCAGAACTTAGATTATTTGATCCAATTCACTTAATTCATTCCATTATAATCTATTGATTCCACCTATCAATTTGTAAAGATTCGAAGTGGTTTCGGGTATTAACTCATACCCGACTCCGGTCTCTTCGAATTCAGTTTCTCCTTAACCCAAATTATTCAAGTGAATACAATTTACTTTTAATTACTGGATGTCCGTTTATATAGTATTTTGCCACAGACAACCACATTTTCACTGTTCAACCCAACATATCATAATACAAAAACATTTCATATCACATAGTATCACGATCACATATCAGGAATAACAAATAATCTAAGGTATTGAAATATCATTCAATCATCCATAAACAAAATATTTCAGTCGTACCATTTCTAATTAATTTATTTATCACTATCCACCTAAACCTATCATACCACAATATATTTCATATTAGGGATATCAACCAATTCAAGACATTTAACATCATACAGTCATTCATAAGCAAGATTGATCACTTCAAAATTTATTTAATTTATCTCTAATTAAATTAATTACTAATCTCTAATCACTTAGATTACCTTACCTAACATTGGTTAATTACAGTCCGATTAATTAATCATCTCTAAATTATGCTCTTTAATTACATTAAGTATTTCGCCTTTAATTAATATCATAAATTAATTAACTTCCACCTATACACATTAATTACATTATCCTTAATTAATTACTCAAATTATTTATCTTATAATCACTTCATTGATTAATTATCCCTTAATTTATCACTCTCCTTTATTAATTAATACTTAATTAACTTCCTTAATTAATCAACCCTTTGATTAATTACACTAAGTAATTAATTCTTAATTACTTCCCTAAGTAAGTTATTTTTAATTACTTCCATCAAGTAATTACACCATGGGTTAATTATCCTCAATTAATTTACCTTAAACCATTAATTCATTCACCCTTTTTTTTAATTACATTCTATAACTCTTCATTAATTACTTCACCATGTAATTTCACTTAATCAATTCATAAGTGATTAACTTTAATTAATCACTGATTATTTTCTTTAGTCAATTATTCTAACTAATCATTAAAAATAAATTAAATAATCTCTTAAACCCTTATATTTAAAAAGATCTTAATCAAATTTAATTTATCAATGACACTTTAGTTACTTAATTTGATTATCAAAATCTTAATTACCTCTAAGATAAGTCATCATCTTCATTAATTATCTAATCACATAAACCCAAAAAAACATTTACCCTTTTAATTGATTAACACTTACTTTCATAAAAAAATTAAGTTTAATCTATCTTAAAGTTTTAATTTCACAAACTTTAAATTATCCGACATATAATTTCTTAATTAAAGGCTAAAGAAAACATTTCAAATGTAAGAAATTACTTAAGAAAAATTTAAAAGCAACTTCATTTAAAATTTCAAAACCGTGCATTTTAAAACTTTTTTTCTACAACACGATTAAAATCTGTTATCGCCTACTTCAGGTTCAACCCGACTCTTACTCGAGACATGCTTCGAATTCCTACTCTTCTTCTACAATATTTCTTTTAACTTAGTTAAAATTTAAAACTGCTGTACCACTCCACACAAGCCGAAATCTTCCCCAAGTCAAACAGCCTTTTGCACGAGAGCCACTCCGAGTCTTCATGAATCTCATCACCCAAGCACACGAAACCATCGCTGTGCACCATGCACCATCCATGGCGAGTCTCCGACCGTCACCTACATCTCCCACACATCCACTATCGCCTGTATTATCGATCCAAACTCCCAAATTTCTGACACAAGCACGAAATCAAGATCGATCTTTTCAGTTGAAACAGGAACCAAAAGCATCACCAGAAATCGCCTCGTACCTCACGTCTCCGATCAAGGAAGTTGCGACAACTCCAATACATCATCCCTAGCATTCCATGCTGCTATCCCCAAAATCTAATTCCACTCAATCAAACCGAGGCTCAGTTTTGCCTCCATTACCATATTCGACTGTAAATTGGGTTTTAACCCTACTCTGTCGAACTGCCACCACCACGGTGAAAGTGAAGACCACCCACTATTTTTCCCATGATCTCCATGACTCAAGCTTCCTCCACTATCGGACCTGATGCTCTTCTACTCGCCGATCGACGATAATTGGTAAAAAATGAAATCCCGTTCATCTTGTGAATCCTCAACAACCAGCTATTAAAAATCATGAGATCTATACCAAAATTCACTACTTTGGAAAACGAATCGGTTTTTAATGATTAAAACTTGAAATTTTTAAGCTCAAATTCCTGATATGAATTTGATTTCATTGTCTTTCTTATTTCCTATAATCTTTCTTGTAAATTTCACACACACACACACACAGACACACACACACACACACATAGATATATATATATATATATATATATATATATATATATTTAAACTGTTAATACAACTCACTTTTCCTTAAATCATTAAAATTAGTAAAGGTTAATAGGAAGAGATTGAATTTAGAAATGTTTTTGTCTGTTGAAACCAGACAGAGAAAGACACTTCCAATTTCAAGCATGCATACATAACTTATACTTGTGTACAGACATACTCAAAACATTCATTGCATTACCCTATGATTTATCATATATATCAGAATACAAATAGACTGGCTTCTTTTTTTCCTCTTTATTTTTTTAAGAAACTTGAGCCTGTAAGCCAAACAGAGATATGCATACCCAAATCCAGACATACTTTGCCTCCAACAACAATTTTTTTTTCAAGCAAAATTCATTCATATATCCATGCAAGATGTTTCTTTTCAGTTAACATCATAAATTAAACTAAAGAGTTCAGATTTGCTCACCTATTTTGGGTTTGAAACAGAGTAGGCCTCTGAAAATTTTAAAACTGGACTTGTTTTTTCTCTTCTTCTGATCTCACTTCTGACTTTGATTTACTGCTAACTTGTTGTTCCTTGATCTGAAATGCTTGATTTGATTCTTGGCTTGAATTTGTTACAGGCTTTATTCTTTTCTGGTCTGTAAATTTTACAGGGTTTGCTTTGGATTTTCTTTGATTTAGTTTCAGGCTATTTCCTTTGTTTTAAATTGAAGATCGAAACAAATAAGAAGGGAGTAGAAATGTATATGTTTTCTTTTATCTTTTATTTATTATTTTAGAAACAAAGAAAAGTAATGACACTTGTATTTTACATGACAAATCCACTTAACACTTATTAATTCTCAAGTTAAGATTGTTACACCTATAATTTTTTTTTTAAAGAATGTAACGACCCAGAAATTTTAGTAATTAAAATTTGAATATTTAATTAATTTTAAATATTAATAAGTGAATTTATAAGTCGAATAAATTTTATTTTGAATAATTGGATTTAATTGGATAATTAAATCGATAATTTAATATGTTAAATTATGGGAATAATTGAAAATCGAGTTAAATATGATTGTAAATGAGTTGTAAAATTTTATTTTATCATATTGAAGTTAGAATGATATTTTAGAACTTTTAAAATCGAATTAAAAGTTTATTTGTGAAAATTGAATATTTTAATATTTAATTATCGACTGTAAAATAGCCAATTTTTGAACAGTCTCAGAATTGAACGAAACTAGTTTCATTGGATCCGTAATAGTTAGTTATTACCGGATTTAAATTTTCGTAGCAATCGGAGTTATCGTTTGATCGTAGCAGCTCGAAACGCATCGTAATTATTTTTAATTTTAATTTGGCGAGTTAAAATAGCCATTTTTCAAACAGTCTCGGATTTCGACGAAACCAGTTTCATCGGATCCATAATGTGATATTATTGTAAGGTTTCAAATTTCGTGTCAATTGGATTTACCGTTTGTCCGGTACAAATTAAAACGCCTAGAAAATCGTTTAAATCGGTTTAATTTAAATCGATCGTTTGTAGCCATAACTCGCACAGATGATCGAATTAGCTTCCGAAACCTGTTCAATTATGTCCAGAACGCGGGATAAACCCTAGGAACGTCAGTTTCGGCGCGTAAATCGGAGTTCGGAATTCCCGGATGAATAGTGTCGATCGATTTCCTTATAAATAACCCCTACCCTTCATAAAATTTAAAAAAATTATCTAAACCTAACCCTAGCCAGCCGCCACCCCTCAAACGAACGGCCAGAATTGTCAACCCTTCTCCCTCAAATCTCTTCAAATCCGTGAAGTATTGCAACAAACTTTCAACTAGAGAATTGTAGACGGCAGTGAGAGCTTCATGATGACCGGTGGTGATCGAGTTTCGAGCAGTGTGGTGGCCATAAAATGGGAAGGAAGCACGCGTGTTCGGCCTCGAACTGCGTGCAAACGCAACGACCGGACCTAGCCGCACTTGGGCCGTGGGTGGAGCTTGGGGAGGCGCGCGACGTGGTGGCTCTTGATCGGGTTATATGACGACGTGGTGATGGCGAAGTCGAACCCTAGTTTTAGGATTTGGGTTCGGCATGTTCTGGAGATGGATCGCGTGAATGAGAAGAGAGGGAGAAGGGGGGGGGGGGTCGCGCACGGCTGTGATGCACTGCAGGTTGGATCCAACGGCCATGAGCTAGTGTAGGTTTTAAAATAAATAAAATGTTGTAAATTATATAAAATATAATTCGTGCAATCTTTGAAAATTCATATCTTTTTCACACGAGGTCGAAAACGCGCGAAACCAGTTGCGTTGGAATCGTATGGACGAGCACTACGCGATGAAATTGGATTGGAGTCAATTGGAGTTAGTAAGAATTTCGGGTAAAATTAAACGTCCGTTTAATTTTATTCGAAATAAATCGCTAAAACGAAATTGAAATCAAGGTGAGAACTTCTCACTCAATCGAATCAGTTTCGATTTTATTTTAAATAGTTAGATTTAAAATATTTGAATGCATGTTTGAATGATGATTGATATCTATTGATTGTTAAGATAGACATTATGCGCCGTTAGTAAGCGGATGTTATTTATTAAAAACATATACCGCGAATATTTCATAAACAGTGAAATTGGTATTATATATAATATCAATATATATATATATATTGGCATATGTATATATTGCAGTTGTTGATTCCCCGCATATTTTTTAGCGGATGAGACCCTATTGCGCCGTCTATTAAGCGGATAATATTTTAAATCCCATATACCGCGATAATTTCGTACTGGAGCGAAATTTGTATTGTGCTAATGTTTGTGGATGCAGGAAAACAGGTTGGAGGGATCCAACTGGTTTCCTCAACAGTATTTATTTGATTTCAGATATTTGATATTTGATGGATTATCATATTGATATATGATATCGTTGTTGTCGTGATTGACTATTTGTTATGTAGCATCATTAGACCAAGTTTTGGAATTTTAAAATGATTTTTAAAGTGATTTTTGAAAATATACTATATGTTTGGAAATTGATTCATTTTAAATAAATAAACGATATAATTTTTTAATGTTATAAAAATTATGATTTTGAGAAATATAGTTAAAAACTGATTTTTGAGAAATATGGGATTAATGATTTTATAAAATAGTTAAAACTGGGATTTCTGAATTTATTATAAAAAGTTTAAAAATAGGATTTATGAAATTTGACTATTTTATAAATCAAAATGATGAAATTATAAATGAATATAATAGACGTTTTAAAATAGTAATATAAATTGATTTATATAAAAAGATTTATAAATTGATAGTTTATAAATGAAAATATTTGAATTATAAAACGAGTTTTTATAAGTGTTTGAATGAAGTGAAAATGAATTGCATAAGTGAATGGAATTTATAAAATTATAAATGGTGAAGTTATAAGTGAAATTTATAAATAATAAGATTTATGAATTTCGTGAAGTTATTAAAGGATATATTTGGGTAAATAAACGAATCTTATAAGTTATAAGATTTATAATTATGAAGTTTAAAGGAATGATTTAGTAAACAAATAAATTTTAAGTGTTTAACTTAAAATATAGACCTTTGGTTTATAATTGAGTTATAAATTGAATAGGTTAATAAAGAAATTTATAAAAGGAAGTGGTTATAAAACAAATAGAAATAGAATTTATAAACATGTTTTATAAATTCGCAAACGACTTATTTTGATAAGTAAATTGTTGAAACTTAGTAATGGAGTTATATTCACGTTTTTAACTGTGAATAGTCCTTTGAAATAAAATGAATAAAAGGATGAAAATTGTTAACGTAGTATATTCACGTTTTTGAATAGTGAATAATATGTTAAACAAAATGTTAGATTTGATGTTTTAAATAGAAATTAAAACGATCTAACGATGTTTTAAAATGTGTTGAAATTCGAAACCATAGATTTCAACATTCATTGTTGAAATAGACGTTTTCGAGAAATAGAAGGAAATGGTGGACTATAACACTGTTGTTATAGTAATGATTTCCGAAAGGAAATGTTTTGCATAGTATTGGGATTTATATATCTATTTTAATTTCGAATCCCTATACTAGTGATTTTGGGTTGTCGTGACGATGTTTTACGCAACATTCGTTTTGGCCCAAATAAATATGTTTAAGAGAATGATTTCCTTAAAGAATGAAATATATACTTAATTTCGATTGAAGTATATTGAATATTTTCCAAGTGTTGAAAATAAATAGGTTCATGAATTACTTAATAAGTAAGTACGGAAATGTTTTCCAATATAAAGTGAATATGTTGAGAATTTATCTTTTTGAAGATAAATTGAAATGAATAATTGAAATCGTATGTTCATAGATATTTTGAAATATACATTCACTATGGAATTTATGAATAGAAAGGGAAGTTGTTTAAAAATAAATATTGATTTATTTTTGAAGTATTGAAAACAATATGCCTTGTAAAGATATTTTGGAAAATAAATAATTTGGAAAATTATTTGGAAACTGGTGATGTGTGCATATCCATTGATAGTTCAATAACCGACTATCAATATTTCCCTTTGAATGGGTATTTGATGTGATTTGTTTGAATTTGAATGCCACACTTATTTTTGAATAAGCGCTCACTATTCGGGTTAACCGGGAAAGGACCATGGGGTCGTATAACCCATTCTGACTATGTGATACGTCGTTATGAATTGCATTTGAAGATCGGTGTTGAAGACCCGGTATTTGCGAGAGCGATAGGATGACCTGTCGATTGACTCTGCACCGAGTTGCTCCGGTATAGAGTTCTCCATATGTGATGGTGAATCCGATCAGGATTGTGAATATCCGGATTGCAAGGACTTCTTTGTAAGTGCCTTCGGTTTTGTTCGAGCCCGGAACATACTTGTATGGATTGTATGTCTGACATTACAAATTGAGATATAAAGCCGATTTCATTCAAATATATTTCTGTTGGTGGCGGAGAATTTATTCTTTTAGCTTAACACCCTTCTCTGAGACGTACGAGCTCAGAGGTTATGTAGTTGAAGGTTATCAGCGATATATTCCCAATTTGGTAATGTGACATGCTGAGTGTTGCTGTAAATGATCATTGTGTTGATTATTTGTGATAGGATCGTTTATTTGATCGTCTATCCTGGTGATCATTTCTATGATCATTTGTTGACCCAAAGCATGGCTTTTGTATAAAGTATGTTTTTGTGGACGTGACTTCGTCGAGCCTCACACCTCGGGAATGGTCAAAACAGGAAAGATGCGGCAAGGTTATGAGGGGTAGCGCCCTTTAGGGTATGCGCATTTCCTTCTGGAAAAGGGTGGTATCATGGTATAGAGCCCAGATACTTACTCCTGTTGAAAACACTTTGTTATGATTGTGTGAATTGATTGCGAGCGCTCGGTGAAAGGTCCCAAAGGACCGGGGGATGGCATATTCGGTCAGTTGTTACTCAGTTAGGGGTAACCCGGCCTCGTGTTGGTAGAGATCCGGTTTGGTTCTCCGGGATGTCCATCCAGAGGCATTCTCATGTGGCAATGGGAAGTTCCTTGGCCTGATCATTCGTTGGAAATCCAAAGAAACAATACGAGACTTGTACGGTTTTAGTTGTATAACCTGCTATGGAATGTGGCGGTAACCTGCTATTGAACATAGTTAGCTATAGTAGGCATACGATAATGGTCGTATGTTGGCTAAGATTTATATTCTACTTTCGAAATGAATTTTTTTTTCCTACATTATGCACTAATAATAATATGAAATGTTCTTTTTAAATGCATATCAAGCATCTTTGACTATCATAAGGAGAAATCTCCTCCGATTCTGCGTTTGCATTGTGTGTGTGTGCGGGAGGCCTTATGGTAGTCTCATTTTTAAAAGCATTGCGAATTGACTTTAAAAATATTCCTCTATTTTGATTTTAAAGATAAATAAACTATTTTGAGTTCTCACACCAGTCTTGCTTATGCTAGGTGATACGTGATGGGGGGTTCTCGCTTCGCGGTTTGGTGGCGAACGGGAGACTCTTACCCCCACACGTCCTCTTTACGGGGTTGGTTAGGCGAAGCCGTGACATTCGAAAGGGTGGCCGTAAAAGCAAGTTTGGGATATCAATGTAAGCCACGGTGGGGCTGGGATGGTTGAAAAGCCTACCGGTTGTGACCGCTGACGGTACGTACGTTACATTTGGTATCGGAGCATATGGTTAAGCGACAACCATGGTTCTGTTGGGTATTACTCATTAGAGATAGAGTCAGTAGTGCTCTAAAATGAGTTTGAGTGTAATAATAGATATGAGAGCGTATTTGTTAGTGAATATAAAATTGTTTTATATTGTGATGATTGGTTTATTGAGTGGCATATGAACTTTCGTCAGCATGGTCCGCAAGACTATGCCGAAGGGGTTTCTAAACACTTGAATAGAACAATTCGACACAGTATTGTTTTAAATTGGGTAAATGAAATAATTTTACCTTGATTATATTTTATATATGAAGAAATACTTTTCAGAATTATTAAAGTGTATATAAGTTGATTGTTTAGTTGTTTGAATAATCTAAATAAAAGAATAATTGTATAAGCAAAAGAATTATAAGAATTGAATTATAATTAAAGTAATTCACAATTGTGAAATAAACTTATATATATGAGAAGTGAAACTATATGAATATATTTATGAATATGAGTTGTAAATAAAAATGAATTTAAAGTTAAATGGAATATAACTTTTGTAATTGTATATGAATTGAATGAATGGATTGAATGTAAATCAATTGAATGTGAATAAAGTTGATATGAAATAATGAATATAAGTGTTAATTCATTAAAATCTAATGTTATTAGAAGTTGAATAATTGAATGAAAATCAATTTAATTAAACCAATTATAAGCAAAGGGATTTGGTTGTAAAGAATATACTTTGGTTGTTATATGGTTGTTTGTTGATTGATTGTATATAATTCATTAAGTGTTAATGAAATTGAGTTAATGAAATTGGAAGCTAAAGAAATTGGAAATTCAATTGGAAGTTAAGTGAATCTTAAATAGAATTGAATTTGATGTGGAAGTGAACCAACTTGAATATGAATTAGTGAATATAAACTAATTGAAAATGAATGTTAGTAAAAACATCCACTGTTAATGAATCAAATGTAATTAAATTGAAAACCATTTCATTGAATATTAATGAGAATATGAATGGATATTTATTGGTTATGGATGATGGTTGATGGTTGAATATATATTGCCTTTATTGCAGTTGCTATGTTGACATATATAGTTATTATGTTGCTATATGTTGTATGTCGATACTATTATATATATGCAAGATTCTCATGTTGTTTGTTGAGTGTTTAGTAGGTGCGGATCGCGTTTGCTTCGCATTTGGGGCTCGCTTTCGCGCTATATTAGCCGTATATGCTCGCTAATAAAATATAAGGTACATATCTCGGATTAAATATCGTACTTTTACACTTTTTCCCTGCGGGATGCCTCATTATTTGATGAGATGTATATTTGTGATATATATATACTGTCATTTTTTTTCGGATCGAGCCGCGCAAAGGAGACTATGGCGAATTTTTCCGGAAATTTAAGGCGTTAGAAAAATTTGAGAAAAATTGGAATTTTTTTTGAAAACTTTAACTTTGATTTTGGAATTGAATGTTAAACAATAGTAGTTGTTTTTGAAAAGATAACTAAGTATGATTTGAAAATTTAGTAAAGTTATTGTAAGAAATTTAATTATGGATTTTGGAAAGTTAATAGATTCTGTAACTTTTCTTACTTGATAATTTCGAGGACGAAATTCTTTTAAGGGGGGAAGATTGTAACGACCCAAAAATTTTAGTAATTAAAATTTGAATATTTAATTAATTTTAAATATTAATAAGTGAATTTATAAGTCGAATAAATTTTATTTTGAATAATTGGATTTAATTGGATAATTAAATCGATAATTTAATATGTTAAATTATGGAAATAATTGAAAATCGAGTTAAATATGACTGTAAATGAGTTGTAAAATTTTATTTTATCATATTGAAGTTAGAATGATATTTTAGAACTTTTAAAATCGAATTAAAAGTTTATTTGTGAAAATTGAATATTTTAATATTTAATTATCGACTGTAAAATAGCCAATTTTTGAACAGTCTCAGAATTGAACGAAACCAGTTTCATTGGATCCGTAATAGTTATTTATTACCGGATTTCAATTTTCGTAGCAATCGGAGTTATCGTTTGATCGTAGCAGCTCGAAACGCATCGTAATTATTTTTAATTTTAATTTGGCGAGTTAAAATAGCCATTTTTCAAACAGTCTCGGATTTTGACGAAACCAGTTTCATCGGATCCGTAATGTGATATTATTGTAAGGTTTCAAATTTCGTGTCAATTGGATTTACCGTTTGTCCGGTACAAATTAAAACGCCTAGAAAATCGTTTAAATCGGTTTAATTTAAATCGATCGTTTGTAGCCATAACTCGCACAGATGATCGAATTAGCTTCCGAAACCTGTTCCATTGTGTCCGGAACGCGGGATAAACCCTAGGAACGTCAGTTTCGGCGCGTAAATCGGAGTTCGGAATTCCCGGATGAATAGTGTCGATCGATTTCCTTATAAATAGCTCCTACCCTTCATAAAATTAAAAAAAAAATATCTAAACCTAACCCTAGCCAGCCGCCACCCCTCAAACGAATGGCCAGAATTGTCAATCCTTCTCCCTCAAATCTCTTCAAATCCGTGAAGTATTGCAACAAACTTTCAACTAGAGAATTGTAGACGGCAGTGAGAGCTTCATGATGACCGGTGGTGATCGAGTTTCGAGCAGTGTGGTGGCCAGAAAATGGGAAGGAAGCGCGTGCGTTCGGCCTCGAACTGTGTGCAAACGCAGCGACCGGACCTAGCCACACTTGGGCCGTGGGGGGAGCTTGGGGAGGCGCGTGACGTGGTGGCTCTTGATCGGGTTATATGACGACGTGGTGATGGCGAAGTCGAACCCTAGTTTTAGGATTTGGGTTCGACATGTTCTGGAGATGGATCGCGTGAATGAGAAGAGAGGGAGAGGGGGGGGGGTCGCGCACGGCTATGATGCACTGCAGGTTGGATCCAACGGCCATGAGCTAGTGTAGGTTTTAAAATAAATAAAATGTTGTAAATTATATAAAATATAATTCGTGCAATCTTTGAAAATTCATATCTTTTTCATACGAGGTCGAAAACGCGCGAAACCATTTGCGTTGGAATCGTATGGATGAGCACTACGTGATGAAATTGGATTGGAGTCGATTGGAGTTAGTGAGAATTTAAGGTAAAATTAAACGTCCGTTTAATTTTATTCGAAATAAATCGCTAAAACGAAATTGAAATCAAGGTGAGAACTTCTCACTCAATCGAATCAGTTTCGATTTTATTTTAAATAGTTAGATTTAAAATATTTGAATGCATGTTTGAATGATGATTGATATCTATTGATTGTTAAGATAGACATTATGCGCCGTTAGTAAGCGGATGTTATTTATTAAAAACATAAACCGCGAATATTTCATAAACAGTGAAATTGGTATTATATATAATATCAATATATATATATATATTGGCATATGTATATATTGCAGTTGTTGATTTCCCGCAATTTTTTTAGCGGATGAGACCCTATTGCGCCGTCTATTAAGCGGATAATATTTTAAATCCCATATACCGCGATAATTTCGTACTGGAGCGAAATTGATATTGTGCTAATGTTTGTGGATGCAGGAAAATAGGTTGGAGGGATCCAGCTGGATTCCTCAACAGTATTTATTTGATTTCAGATATTTTGATATTTGATGGATTATCATATTGATATATGAAATCATTGTTGTCGTGATTGACTATTTGGTATGTAGCATCATTAGACCAAGTTTTGGAATTTTAAAATGATTTTTAAAGTGATTTTTGAAAATATACTATATGTTTGGAAATTGATTCATTTTAAATAAATAAACGATATAATTTTTTGATGTTATAAAAATTATGATTTTTGAGAAATATAGTTAAAAACTGATTTTTGAGAAATATGGGATTAATGATTTTATAAAATAGTTAAAACTGGGATTTCTGAATTTATTATAAAAAGTTTAAAAATAGGATTTATGAAATTTGACTATTTTATAAATCAAAATGATGAAATTATAAATGAATTTAAAGACGTTTTAAAATAGTAATGTAAATTGATTTATATAAAAAGATTTATAAATTGATAATTTATAAATGAAAATATTTGAATTATAAAACGAGTTTTTATAAGTGTTTGAATGAAGTGAAAATGAATTGCATAAGTGAATGGAATTTATAAAATTATAAATGGTGAAGTTATAAGTGAAATTTATAAATAATAAGATTTATGAATTTCGTGAAGTTATTAAAGGATATATTTAGGTAAATAAACGAACCTTTTAAGTTATAAGATTTATAATTATGAAGTTTAAAGGAACGATTTAGTAAACAAATAAATTTTAAGTGTTTAACTTAAAATATAGACCTTTGGTTTATAATTGAGTTATAAATTGAATAGGTTAATAAAGAAATTTATAAAAGCAAGTGGTTATAAAACAAATAGAAATAGAATTTGTAAACGTGTTTTATAAATTCGCAAACGACTTATTTTGATAAGCAAATTGTTGAAACTTAGTAATGGAGTTATATTCACGTTTTTAACTGTGAATAGTCCTTTGAAATAAAATGAATAAAAGGATGAAAATTGTTAACATAGTATATTCACGTTTTTGAATAGTGAATAATATGTTAAAGAAAATGTAAGATTTGATGTTTTAAATAGAAATTAAAACGATCTAACGATGTTTTAAAATGTGTTGAAATTCGAAACCATAGATTTCAACATTCATTGTTGAAATAGACGTTTTCGAGAAATAGAAGGAAATGGTGGACTATAACACTGTTGTTATAGTAAATGATTTCCGAAAGGAAATGTTTTGCATAGTATTGGGATTTATATATCTATTTTAATTTCGAATCCCTATACTAGTGATTTTGGGTTGTCGTGACGATGTTTTACGCAACATTCGTTTTGGCCCAAATAAATATGTTTAAGAGAATGATTTCCTTAAAGAATGAAATATATACTTAATTTCGATTGAAGTATATTGAATATTTTCCAAGTGTTGAAAATAAATAGGTTCATGAATTACTTAATAAGTAAGTATGGAAATGTTTTCCAATATAAAGTGAATATGTTGAGAATTTATCTTTTTGAAGATAAATTGAAATGAATAATTGAAATCGTATGTTCATAGATATTTTGAAATATACATTCACTATGGAATTTATGAATAGAAAGGGAAGTTGTTTAAAAATAAATATTGATTTATTTTTGAAGTATTGAAAACAATATGTCTTGTAAAGATATTTTGGAAAATAAATAATTTGGAAAATTATTTGGAAACTGGTGATGTGTGCATATCCATTGATAGTTCAATAACCGACTATCAATATTTCCCTTTGAATGGGTATTTGATGTGATTTGTTTGAATTTGAATGCCACACTTATTTTTGAATAAGCGCTCACTATTCGGGTTAACCGGGAAAGGACCATGGGGTCGTATAACCCATTCTGAATATGTGATACGTCGTTATGAATTGCATTTGAAGATCGGTGTTGAAGACCCGGTATTTGCGAGAGCGATAGGATGACCTGTCGATTGACTCTGCACCGAGTTGCTCCGGTATAGAGTTCTCCATATGTGATGGTGAATCCGATCAGGATTGTGAATATCCGGATTGCAAGGACTTCTTTGTAAGTTCCTTCGGTTTTGTTCGAGCCCGGAACATACTTGTATGGATTGTATGTCTGACATTACAAATTGAGATATAAAGCCGATTTCATTCAAATATATTTCTGTTGGTGGCGGAGAATTTATTCTTTTAGCTTAACACCCTTCTCTGAGACGTACGTGCTCAGAGGTTATGTAGTTGAAGGTTATCAGCGATATATTCCCAATTTGGTAATGTGACATGCTGAGTGTTGCTGTAAATGATCATTGTGTTGATTATTTGTGATAGGATCGTTTATTTGATCGTCTATCCTGGTGATCATTTCTATGATCATTTGTTGACCCAAAGCATGGCTTTTGTATAAAGTATGTTTTTGTGGACGTGACTTCGTCGAGCCTCACACCTCGGGAATGGTCAAAACAGGAAAGATGCGGCAAGGTTATGAGGGGTAGCGCCCTTTAGGGTATGTGCATTTCCTTCTGGAAAAGGGTGGTATCATGGTATGGAGCCCAGATACTTACTCATGTTGAAAACACTTTGTTATGATTGTGTGAATTGATTGCGAGCGCTCGGTGAAAGGTCCCAAAGGACCGGGGGATGGCATATTCGGTCAGTTGTTACTCAGTTAGGGGTAACCCGGCCTCGTGTTGGTAGAGATCCGGTTTGGTTCTCGGGGATGTCCATCCAGAGGCATTCTCATGTGGCAATGGGAAGTTTCTTGGCCTGATCATTCGTTGGAAATCCAAAGAAACAATACGAGACTTGTACGGTTTTAGTTGTATAACCTGCTATGGAATGTGGCGGTAACCTGCTATTGAACATAGTTAGCTATATTAGGCATACGATAATGGTCGTATGTTGGCTAAGATTTATATTCTACTTTCGAAATGAATTTTTTTTCCTACATTATGCACTAATAATAATATGAAATGTTCTTTTTAAATGCGTATCAAGCATCTTTGACTATCATAAGGAGAAATCTCCTCCGATTCTGCGTTTGCATTGTGTGTGTGTGCGGGAGGCCTTATGGTAGTCTCATTTTTAAAAGCATTGCGAATTGACTTTAAAAATATTCCTCTATTTTGATTTTAAAGATAAATAAACTATTTTGAGTTCTCACACCAGTCTTGCTTATGCTAGGTGATACGTGATGGGGGGTTCTCGCTTCGCGGTTTGGTGGCGAACGGGAGACTCTTACCCCCACACGTCCTCTTTACGGGGTTGGTTAGGCGAAGCCGTGACATTCGAAAGGGTGGCCGTAAAAGCAAGTTTGGGATATCAATGTAAGCCACGGTGGGGCTGGGATGGTTGAAAAGCCTACCGGTTGTGACCGCTGACGGTACGTACGTTACATTTGGTATCGGAGCATATGGTTAAGCGACAACCATGGTTCTGTTGGGTATTACTCATTAGAGATAGAGTCATAGTTCTCTAGAATGAGTTTGAGTGTAATAATAGATATGAGAGCGTATTTGTTAGTGAATATAAAATTGTTTTATATTGTGATGATTGGTTTATTGAGTGGCATATGAACTTTCGTCAGCATGGTCCGCAAGACTATGCCGAAGGGGTTTCTAAACACTTGAATAGAACAATTCGACACAGTATTGTTTTAAATTGGGTAAATGAAATAATTTTACCTTGATTATATTTTATATATGAAGAAATAATTTTCAGAATTATTAAAGTGTATATAAGTTGATTGTTTAGTTGTTTGAATAATCTAAATAAAAGAATAATTGTATAAGCAAAAGAATTATAAGAATTGAATTATAATTAAAGTAATTTACAATTGTGAAATAAACTTATATATATGAGAAGTGAAACTATATGAATATATTTATGAATATGAGTTGTAAATGAAAATGAATTTAAAGTTAAATGGAATATAACTTTTGTAATTGTATATGAATTGAATGAATGGATTGAATGTAAATCAATTGAATGTGAATAAAGTTGATATGAAATAATGAATATAAGTGTTAATTCATTAAAATCTAATGTTATTAGAAGTTGAATAATTGAATGAAAATCAATTTAATTAAACCAATTATAAGCAAAGGGATTTGGTTGTAAAGAATATACTTTGGTTGTTATATGGTTGTTTGTTGATTGATTGTATATAATTCATTAAGTGTTAATGAAATTGAGTTAATGAAATTGGAAGCTAAAGAAATTGGAAATTCAATTGGAAGTTAAGTGAATCTTAAATAGAATTGAATTTGATGTGGAAGTGAACCAACTTGAATATGAATTAGTGAATATAAACTAATTGAAAATGAATGTTAGTAAAAACATCCACTGTTAATGAATCAAATGTAATTAAATTGAAAACCATTTCATTGAATATTAATGAGAATATGAATGGATATTTATTGGTTATGGATGATGGTTGATGGTTAAATATATATTGCCTTTATTGCAGTTGCTATGTTGACATATATAGTTATTATGTTGCTATATGTTGTATGTCGATACTATTATATATATGCATGATTCTCATGTTGTTTGTTGAGTGTTTAGTAGGTGCGGATCGCGTTTGCTTCGCATTTGGAGCTCGCTTTCGCGCTATATTAGCCGTATATGCTCGCTAATAAAATATAAGGTACATATCTCGGATTAAATATCGTACTTTTACACTTTTTCCCTACGGGATGCCTCATTATTTGATGAGATGTATATTTGTGATATATATATATACTGTCATTTTTTTTCGGATCGAGCCGCGCAAAGGAGACTATGGCGAATTTTTCCGGAAATTTAAGGCGTTAGAAAAATTTGAGAAAAATTGGAATTTTTTTTGAAAACTTTAACTTTGATTTTGGAATTGAATGTTAAACAATAGTAGTTGTTTTTGAAAAGATAACTAAGTATGATTTGAAAACTTAGTAAAGTTATTGTAAGAAATTTAATTATGGATTTTGGAAAGTTAATAGATTCTGTAACTTTTCTTACTTGATAATTTCGAGGACGAAATTCTTTTAAGGGGGGAAGATTGTAACGACCCAAAAATTTTAGTAATTAAAATTTGAATATTTAATTAATTTTAAATATTAATAAGTGAATTTATAAGTCGAATAAATTTTATTTTGAATAATTGGATTTAATTGGATAATTAAATCGATAATTTAATATGTTAAATTATGGAAATAATTGAAAATCGAGTTAAATATGATTGTAAATGAGTTGTAAAATTTTATTTTATCATATTGAAGTTAGAATGATATTTTAGAACTTTTAAAATCGAATTAAAAGTTTATTTGTGAAAATTGAATATTTTAATATTTAATTATCGACTGTAAAATAGCCAATTTTTGAACAGTCTCAGAATTGAACGAAACTAGTTTCATTGGATCCGTAATAGTTATTTATTACCGGATTTCAATTTTCGTAGCAATCGGAGTTATCGTTTGATCGTAGCAGCTCGAAACGCATCGTAATTATTTTTAATTTTAATTTGGCGAGTTAAAATAGCCATTTTTCACACAGTCTCGGATTTCAACGAAACTAGTTTCATCGGATCCGTAATGTGATATTATTGTAAGGTTTCAAATTTCGTGTCAATTGGATTTACCGTTTGTTCGGTACAAATTAAAACGCCTAGAAAATCGTTTAAATCGGTTTAATTTAAATCGATCGTTTGTAGCCATAACTTGCACAGATGATCGAATTAGCTTCCGAAACCTGTTCCATTGTGTCCGGAACGCGGGATAAACCCTAGGAACGTCAGTTTCGGCGCGTAAATCGGAGTTCGGAATTCCCGGATGAATAGTGTCGATCGATTTCCTTATAAATAGCCCCTACCCTTCATAAAATTAAAAAAAAATATCTAAACCTAACCCTAGCCAGCCGCCACCCCTCAAACGAACGGCCAGAATTGTCAACCCTTCTCCCTCAAATCTCTTCAAATCCGTGAAGTATTGCAACAAACTTTCAACTAGAGAATTGTAGACGGCAGTGAGAGCTTCATGATGACTGGTGGTGATCGAGTTTCGAGCAGTGTGGTGGCCAGAAAATGGGAAGGAAGCGCGTGCGTTCGGCCTCGAACTGCGTGCAAACGCAGCGACCGGACCTAGCCGCACTTGGGCCGTGGGTGGAGCTTGGGGAGGCGCGCGACGTGGTGGCTCTTGATCGGGTTATATGACGACGTGGTGATGGCGAAGTCGAACCCTAGTTTTAGGATTTGGGTTCGGCATGTTCTGGAGATGGATCGCGTGAATGAGAAGAGAGGGAGAAGGGGGGGGGGGGGTCGCGCACGGCTGTGATGCACTGCAGGTTGGATCCAACGGCCATGAGCTAGTGTAGGTTTTAAAATAAATAAAATGTTGTAAATTATATAAAATATAATTCGTGCAATCTTTGAAAATTCATATCTTTTTCATACGAGGTCGAAAACGCGCGAAACCAGTTGCGTTGGAATCGTATGGACGAGCACTACGTGATGAAATTGGATTGGAGTCGATTGGAGTTAGTGAGAATTTCGGGTAAAATTAAACGCCTGTTTAATTTTATTCGAAATAAATCACTAAAACGAAATTGAAATCAAGGTGAGAACTTCTCACTCAATCGAATCAGTTTCGATTTTATTTTAAATAGTTAGATTTAAAATATTTAAATGCATGTTTGAATGATGATTGATATCTATTGATTGTTAAGATAGACATTATGCGCCGTTAGTAAGCGGATGTTATTTATTAAAAACATAAACCGCGAATATTTCATAAACAGTGAAATTGGTATTATATATAATATCAATATATATATATATTGGCATATGTATATATTGCAGTTGTTGATTCCCCGCATTTTTTTTAGCGGATGAGACCCTATTGCGCCGTCTATTAAGCGGATAATATTTTAAATCCCATATACCGCGATAATTTCGTACTGGAGCGAAATTGGTATTGTGCTAATGTTTGTGGATGCAGGAAAACAGGTTGGAGGGATCCAACTGGATTCCTCAACAGTATTTATTTGATTTCAGATATTTTGATATTTGATGGATTATCATATTGATATATGATATCATTGTTGTCGTGATTGACTATTTGGTATGTAGCATCATTAGACCAAGTTTTGGAATTTTAAAATGATTTTTAAAGTGATTTTTGAAAATATACTATATGTTTGGAAATTGATTCATTTTAAATAAATAAACGATATAATTTTTTGATGTTATAAAAATTATGATTTTTGAGAAATATAGTTAAAAACTGATTTTTGAGAAATATGGGATTAATGATTTTATAAAATAGTTAAAACTGGGATTTCTGAATTTATTATAAAAAGTTTAAAAATAGGATTTATGAAATTTGACTATTTTATAAATCAAAATGATGAAATTATAAATGAATTTAAAGACGTTTTAAAATAGTAATGTAAATTGATTTATATAAAAAGATTTATAAATTGATAGTTTATAAATGAAAATATTTGAATTATAAAACGAGTTTTTATAAGTGTTTGAATGAAGTGAAAATGAATTGCATAAGTGAATGGAATTTATAAAATTATAAATGGTGAAGTTATAAGTGAAATTTATAAATAATAAGATTTATGAATTTAAGTTATTAAAGGATATATTTGGGTAAATAAACGAATCTTTTAAGTTATAAGATTTATAATTATGAAGTTTAAAGGAACGATTTAGTAAACAAATAAATTTTAAGTGTTTAACTTAAAATATAGACCTCTGGTTTATAATTGAGTTATAAATTGAATAGGTTAATAAAGAAATTTATAAAAGGAAGTGGTTATAAAACAAATAGAAATAGAATTTGTAAACGTGTTTTATAAATTCGCAAGCGACTTATTTTGATAAGTAAATTGTTGAAACTTAGTAATGGAGTTATATTCACGTTTTTAACTGTGAATAGTCCTTTGAAATAAAATGAATAAAAGGATGAAAATTGTTAACGTAGTATATTCACGTTTTTGAATAGTGAATAATATGTTAAAGAAAATGTTAGATTTGATGTTTTAAATAGAAATTAAGACGATCTAACGATGTTTTAAAATGTGTTGAAATTCGAAACCATAGATTTCAACATTCATTGTTGAAATAGACGTTTTCGAGAAATAGAAGGAAATGGTGGACTATAACACTGTTGTTATAGTAAATGATTTCCGAAAGGAAATGTTTTGCATAGTATTGGGATTTATATATCTATTTTAATTTTGAATCCTTATACTAGTGATTTTGGGTAGTCGTGACGATGTTTTACGCAACATTCGTTTTGGCCCAAATAAATATGTTTAAGAGAATGATTTCCTTAAAGAATGAAATATATACTTAATTTCGATTGAAGTATATTGAATATTTTCCAAGTGTTGAAAATAAATAGGTTCATGAATTACTTAATAAGTAAGTATGGAAATGTTTTCCAATATAAAGTGGATATGTTGAGAATTTATCTTTTTGAAGATAAATTAAAATGAATAATTGAAATCGTATGTTCATAGATATTTTGAAATATACATTCACTATGGAATTTATGAATAGAAAGGGAAGTTGTTTAAAAATAAATATTGATTTATTTTTGAAGTATTGAAAACAATATGTCTTGTAAAGATATTTTGGAAAATAAATAATTTGGAAAATTATTTGGAAACTGGTGATGTGTGCATATCCATTGATAGTTCAATAACCGACTATTAATATTTCCCTTTGAATGGGTATTTGATGTGATTTGTTTGAATTTGAATGCCACACTTATTTTTGAATAAGCGCTCACTATTCGGGTTAACCGGGAAAGGACCATGGGGTCGTATAACCCATTCTGAATATGTGATACGTCGTTATGAATTGCATTTGAAGATCGGTGTTGAAGACCCGGTATTTGCGAGAGCGATAGGATGACCTGTCGATTGACTCTGCACCGAGTTGCTCCGGTATAGAGTTCTCCATATGTGATGGTGAATCCGATCAGGATTGTGAATATCCGGATTGCAAGGACTTCTTTGTAAGTGCCTTCGGTTTTGTTCGAGCCCGGAACAGACTTGTATGGATTGTATGTCTGACATTACAAATTGAGATATAAAGCCGATTTCATTCAAATATATTTCTGTTGGTGGCGGAGAATTTATGCTTTTAGCTTAACAACCTTCTCTGAGACGTACGAGCTCAGAGGTTATGTAGTTGAAGGTTATCAGCGATATATTCCCAATTTGGTAATGTGACATGCTGAGTGTTGCTGTCAATGATCATTGTGTTGATTATTTGTGATAGGATCGTTTATTTGATCGTCTATCCTGGTGATCATTTCTATGATCATTTGTTGACCCAAAGCATGGCTTTTGTATAAAGTATGTTTTTGTGGACGTGACTTCGTCGAGCCTCACACCTCGGGAATGGTCAAAACAGGAAAGATGCGGCAAGGTTATGAGGGGTAGCTCCCTTTAGGGTATGTGCATTTCCTTCTGGAAAAGGGTGGTATCATGGTATGGAGCCTAGATACTTACTCATGTTGAAAACACTTTGTTATGATTGTGTGAATTGATTGCGAGCGCTCGGTGAAAGGTCCCAAAGGACCGGGGGATGGCATATTCGGTCAGTTGTTACTCAGTTAGGGGTAACCCGGCCTTGTGTTGGTAGAGATCCGGTTTGGTTCTCGGGGATGTCCATCCAGAGGCATTCTCATGTGGCAATGGGAAGTTCCTTGGCCTGATCATTCGTTGGAAATCCAAAGAAACAATACGAGACTTGTACGGTTTTAGTTGTATAACCTGCTATGGAATGTGGCGGTAACCTGCTATTGAACATAGTTAGCTATAGTAGGCATACGATAATGGTCGTATGTTGGCTAAGATTTATATTCTACTTTCGAAATGAATTTTTTTCCCCTACATTATGCACTAATAATAATATGAAATGTTCTTTTTAAATGCGTATCAAGCATCTTTGACTATCATAAGGAGAAATCTCCTCCGATTCTGCGTTTGCATTGTGTGTGTGTGCGGGAGGCCTTATGGTAGTCTCATTTTTAAAAGCATTGCGAATTGACTTTAAAAATATTCCTCTATTTTGATTTTAAAGATAAATAAACTGTTTTGAGTTCTCACACCAGTCACATGACTGACTCGGAGTTTATTGTTTTCCTTCCTAAACTCTGGGTGCCCACCAATTTCCACACGGGCAGTTAAGAGTTAGGTTTATCAGGATATTCTGGATATCAGGAATTGCTGGAGGCAAGCTGGATGGCATGGCGTATAATTAGTATATAGTATTTCTTTTTCCGCTTTATGTTGTTGTTGTATGTTGTTGTACACTCTGATGATGTGATGTAATGAAATGTAATGTATAAAATGTAATAACTGATATAGTTCTTTGTTTAAAGATTATTCATTTATCTATTATATGTTGTTCCGCTGCGAATTGTGAGATTCTGATATTGTTCTGTTGTTCTCTGTTCCGTTCTACGTTCTATTTTCTTTCCTATCTATTTTCCGTCTTTCCTCTCTTCTTCTCTCTCTTTCCTTTTCTTAAACCATAACATTTCGGGTTTCCGGCCTTCGATTTCTCGGCAGTCGATAAAGTGAGTATCGATGTTGAATTCTCCAAAGACGAAGAATCGGGACGTTACAAAGAAGGCATGTCAAAACCTTTTCATTAATCTTATTTTACATAAAGAAACAAGCACATAATATAAATTATCATTATTTTTAAAATGTTAACTTTAAATAGCTTTGAAACTTATTGCATTAAATTCAAAATATGACTTCCAAATCACAATGTCTATATATTATATATATACACACAGATAAATTGTAGATAGGAATTTTGGATTTGAAATTTCAAAAATAAATATTTAAAAATAGATTCGATTTTAATACTAAAAAATTTTGAACCTTGTAATTCACCATTTATTATGATTTAAATCAATTTATATATATATGTATGTGTGTGTGCAGATATCTCAAATTATCAGAATTTATTTGTTTTAATTTTTTTTTACAATCAGTATTTTAATAGTTAGAATCAGTATATCTTATCAAATAACCCAATTAATATATCAATTACAGATGTCCCGAAATCCCGGGTTACCACATTCCTCCCCCTTAGAATCTTTTCGTCCTCGAAAAGGAACGAAGGCATAACTTATTTAATGCTTAAAACCAATTAAATCACTTTTTGATCATTTTAAAACACTTTAAAATCTATATAATATTTCCAAGATAGTTTTTATAGAAAATATCATTTTATAACTCGATGTTTCAACAAGTCCGTCCTCGTTCTCGTAGAAATTCGGTAATACGTTGACCAGGCGTAGGACTGAAAATCTATAAGTACTTAGTAGACCCATCTTCAACATCTAATGAAAATACTTTTGGAAAATAATTTTATTGAAAATATAGAAAACATTTTTGAAAATAGAGAGAATATCTTTGTTGAGAATGCTTTGGAAATCATCACTTCCATCCATGGTCACAGTTACATCCTGGGTTACGTTGCCATCGCAGCAAAAGTCCATGTAATTATAGCAACTCTGCGCCCCTCGATTACACCATGGAACCCACAACAGATCGCAGTTACATTCCAGGGTTACGTTTCCATCGCAGCAAAAGTCCATGTAACTGTTGGCTCTCAGCGGCATACACGATTTTCGCTGTCAAGATGAAACTTCTCCATCCTACATAGGTCGCAGTCTAACGATATAAAATCAAACGCAAACTGTTGGCTCTCAACGGCACGCACGACTTTCGCTATGTTACCATAGGTCGTAGTCTACCGATATAAAATCAAATGCAGACTGTTGGTTCTCAGCGGCACACACGACTTTCGCTATGTTACCATAGGTCGCAGTCTACCGATATAAAATCAAACGCAGACTGTTGGCTCTCAGCGGCACACACGACTTTCGCTGTCAAAATAATCATTAGTTTGCAAAATAGCCTATATTTAACTATTCTTAATTACTTTATTAAGAAATTAACTTAGAGTAATCATTATTAATTACAAATTAATTAATATATAAATTAATTAACCTCTAATTATTTAATTAATTAAGTGTTAACTGTACCTTAATTAATCCTTAATTACTTGATTAATAAATCTTTAATCATTAATTAAAATCTAATTAATAATCCTTAATCACAAATTAATTAAACTTAATTAATTAATATTAAACCTTGATTAATTAATTTAAAAATTATTAATTACTTAATTAATCATCCATATCATTAACTAATTAAATAATTAATTATCCATCTTAATTATCTTAATAATTTAATGAATCCAAATCATTAAATTTTATTTATCTTTAAGATAAACATTTCTTACTTAAATCAAAGTATTAAAAACAATTTGTTTTAAATTTACTTTAAATTCCATTTTAAATATCATTTTAAATTTAAGATTTTAAAATGAAAACAAATTTATCTAAACAAGGTTTAAAACAATTTAAAATCTTTTATCTCATATGTTAAAGAAAACATTCATTTTAGAAAGAAGTTTTAAAAGAATTTAAACCAAATTCATCTTCAAATTCAAATTAGTTTAAAATATACTTTAAACGTTCCAAGTTACTTAAAAACAAATTCAATTTAAAATTTCTTTTAATTTCGAAACTGAAATACATCTTTAAACCTTTATTCCAGATTTAAACTTAAATCTTTAAAACTTACTTACATTTTACATCTTCATTTTAAAATTTAAATCATTTAACCATTTCTATAATAGTCAAAACAAATTAAATTTAAAAAATTATTTTATTTTAAAAACTGAAATTCAAATCAAATTCCATATTTTAAAACTGGATTTAAAATTATTTTAAATTCCTATTTTACAAATTAAACTCCAATTTAAATTTAAAACCAATATTCTTTTATACTTTAAAAGTTGTTAAAACTAAATTTAAATTATTTCCAACTCAGATTTAAACTTCCTGAATTCAGATTCAAATTCAGGTTTAAACTTAGTTTAAATTTTAAGTTTGCATTTTAAAACTTGCTTTAAAACTTAAAACACAGAACAGGTTTTCTGTTTTTGTTATAACCTATAAATAATTTTGACTCGAGATAATCCTAAAAAGACTTCGAGTCTAAAACAAATTAACTCTGGGCAAACTTCCCATTAACTCGAGAATTACCCAAGACAAAACCCAACACCAACCCAACAGCTATCACCAGCATATCCACCATTTCTCTATGCACCTATACAGTGCCTCCGGCCAACGCTGATCAACTACGCGACCACTCGACAGTCAAAAATCATCACCTCTGACCATCCAAGCAACAACCCGATCAACACTTGCACGAATTCAAAATCGCGACCACATTCCCAAACCTGGAAATAGACAGTATCCACTATAACCCCAACCTGTCAACACCTCCCCATGGAAGCTCCGACCACCATTGTCTCTGCAACTCCGGCGAAGACCTCGTCAGCCCAATAACTACCAATACCCAAGTTATGGTTGAATTCGATCAACTACAATGGCCGAAATGATTGAATTTATCCAACCCAGTAAAACTAGGGTTCTAATCTTCAAATCACAATCACTACCTTCAAAATTAAATATACAACAATCTGATAATTTTCTCCTCGTCCTTAATCATTCCTCCACCTCCAAGAGCAAATTCAACTCAATCGAACACATAGATCATCAGTGCTAACCCAAAAAGTAAAATAAAATGAATATGGAACTGCTCTTTGGATATAGTACTAAAAATTGTAATTCTTGGTTTAAAATTCATGATTTTGAATGATGTTTTGATTTATAATCCTGAAACTTCAAATCATTGTACTTGAAAATTTCACAAATTAAAGTTTTCCATCTGTTCATAACGTTCCAGAGATATACATAGTTGTTTAAGCTTAAGTAAAGTTTCAGACCATAGTCTATGATGTAAAAAACATAATTGTTTAAGCCTTAAATCTATCAAAGTTTTAATCAAGAGAAAATGGATTTTTAAATCAAACAGAAGTTTGAAATTGAGGAAACAGAAATTAAAAGATAACAAGCATGCACACATAAATATATTCACACACACACACACATATATATATTCATAGCAAATTCATATCATATATTCATTTCTAATTTAATAGCATGAAAACAACTTTTACCTACTTAAAAATTTTAATAGTTGAGTTACTCACAGTTTTTAAAAAAATGCAGAGCAGAGCACAGATTTGAAATCCTTTGTGAATATTTTGCAAACTTGTTTGAATGCTTGCTGAAAACTTGAAATGCTAATGTCTTTAACTTTCTTGTGACTTTAAAAGAACTGAAATGCTTGCAGGAAGCTTGAGTTGGTCTTATTTAAAAAGGTTGCAGGTTAGCTCCAGATTTTAGAAGTAATGCAGTTTTTCTTGCTTAGGAATGATTGAATAATATTGTATACCGGAGATTAGTGGATATCTCTGAAATGTGATTTGTGATGCTATGTGATATGAGATGATTGGTTTAAAAAGTGATAATGTGGTTATCTATCGATGATAAATTGTAGTGTAAGGAGTGACATCCTATTTGAAGTTAATTGTATTTCACTGAATAACGTCGTTTCAGATGGTATTGATGTCGAAGAGACAAGAGTCAGGTATTAGTAAATACCCGAAACCACTTCGATTTATAATAGGTAATAATTCTATATAGATTTGATATGTAAAAACAATAGGTTGGAATGGAATGATTTAAGCGAATTGGATCATTTAATCTAAGTTTTGGAACCTAGAAATTAATGAATGATTACTAATGAAGTAATTAAAATAAAATTACTTAATGGAAGTAACTAAGGATAAATTACCTAGTGTAATAAATCAGATGATTAATTAAAAAGAAATTAATGATGCCTTAATTACTTTTTAATTAATTGTTAACCATAATTATTAATCGCTCTTGATTAATTTCAAACAGTAATTAACTACCCTTAATTAATTACTTTATTAAATAAATAAATTACTCTTTAATTAATTAATAATTAATCTTTAATTAATTATTTAATTCCCCTTGATTAACCCCACTCAGTAATTAATTACCCTTAATTAATTACTTCACTTAATTATCTTAAAAAAACATTATTAATCAATTTTTAAATTAATTACACTAAGTAATTAATTATTAATTACATTCATTAGGTAATAATCCTTCATATTAATTGCACAAGGTAAATGAACACAAAACTATTTTCAAATCTCCAATTAATTACATCCTGTAATTATTCACTAATTACTTCACTAAGTAATTAGTACTTTATAAATTACACTAAGTAATTTTATTTAACCCCTCATCTAATGATTTATTTAAATTGATTAAACCAATTAATCAACTTAAACTAATCACATTAATTTTAACTAATTACCTTGAGTAATTGATTCCTTTAATTAATTAACTTAAATCTTAATTAATCAATTTAATTTCAAATTACATTTAAAATTTAAAATTTAAAATGAATACAATTAAAAAAAATTAAATTCAAACCCCATATAAAATATACCTTAACAAATTTTAAGTTGTTAATACATTTTATTCATTCATTTTTCTTTAAACCAATTCATTGTAGAAACTAGGATTCAAATTCCTTTTGAATCCATACTTTAAATCTGCTTCAAACTTAGATCAAAAACCTGCTTTCCATATTTAAATTTAGTTTAATTTCAAAATCTAAACCCTGTCAGGTTTTCTTTAAAACCTGTAATTTAAAATGATTCGAGCCAAACTAAATTGACTTCGAGTCAATTACCCTAGTGCTTCGAGCTATTCCCTAATCAACTCGAGTAAAACTCGAATACAAATCCATTCTACAACCCAGCTAACAAAACTCAGATCAACAGAAACCAAGAGCATCATGCACATGCACGGTGGCTCTGACCATCACTGGTCAACCCCAATAACTTCAGCACATCAGAAAACCCCTCGCACACCACCACGATCATCATAACTTCACTATTCAATCGGAATCAAAATCGAAACCCAAAAACTGGAACAAACACCCAAACCTCGAACCCCTTCGTTCTCGTGCCTCCGCCCACTGAAGTTCCTTCACCTCCGGCCATGACTTCGTCCATGCCCTAACTATCATTCCCTTGAATTATGTTGAACTCGATCAACCAGTGAAGAAATGCCGATCAAAATTTAAGAACATACCAAAACTAGGTTTTCAGGCTACAATCCTCGACCGCCGCTTCCACGTTGATTAATTCGCCTATCTGATAATTTTCCCGAACTCCCCTATTGCTCTACTACCTTCAGCGAAGACCACACCATCAATGATCTCCTAGATTGTCTGAATTCCCTCTGAACACAAACACAAAAAAAATTCGAACTGCTCGTTCGATCCTTCTACAAAAATTGAGATTTCAGCTTTAAAAATCATGTTTTCGAGTAAGGCTTCGATTTATGTTTCTGAATTCATGAATCAGGGAAGTTGAAGTTTTTACTTATCTTAAGTTTATACTGTTAATTTTGATTTCCATCGATATTTCATATTTAATTTAACTTAAACAAATTTTTAAACCCTTCTCTATGACAAAACAAACAAGTTCTATTTTAAACTTAAATCCAAACAAAGATTGGATTAAAATAAAATGATTTCGAATCAAAACTAAAGCTATGTTCGTTTGATAAACAAAATGTGAGTAACATTTTTATAAAAATAAACTAAGTAAATATGATTGCATGTTAATTTCTAAGGTAATTATGTTTGTGTGAATATGTAGATGGTTCTATGTGTATACGGATGTATATAGTTGTGTGTGCATGTTGTTGAACTTCTTTTTTCTTTAAATATAAGCATTCTAACCAAAAGATATTCTCACTATTTTCAAAAATGATTTCTATATTTTCAATAAAATTATTTTTCAAGTATTTTCACTGGATGGTGAAAATGGGTCTGCTAAGTACTTATAGATTTTCAGTCCTACGCCTGATCATCGTATGACCGAATTTCTGTAAGAACGAAGATGGACTTGTTGAAACATCGAGTTATAAAAGTATTCTTATAAAACTATTTTGGCAAAATTATATAGATTTTCAAAGTGTTTTAAAAGTGGTCAAAGAATAATTTATCTGATTTTAAGCATTTTAATAATTCTGGCTTCGTTCCTTTTCGGGGACGAAAAGATTCCTAGGGGGGAGGAATGTGATAACCCGGATTTCTGGACATTTATAATTGATTAGCAAACTGGGTTAATTAATAGAATATTGATTTGTGGATTAAACAAATAAATCCGATGATAAATATTTATACTTGGATAGATATTTATTTGATAATCTTCTTGTATAATTATTTTAAAATTTGCAAAATCATTATTTTCAAACATACGTAATGTGTGTTTGTTTAAAATATGTATATGAGTCAATTTAAATTGAATTTGAATTTGAGGTTTGAAATTGAAAGAATAATTATATTAGTGTATAATTAAGATTTTAAATCTTTTCTTTTGAAATTTTTTATATGTATAACAACTAGATAGGTATGAATATAAATATAAATATAAATTGATCAAAATTGTAAGAAATGATGAATTACAATTTCAAAATATTGAGTATTAAAATCCAACCTATTTTTAAAGATTCATTTTTGAAATTTCAATTCTAAAATTTCAATCTACAGTTTATCTTTGTAAGCTAAGATGCCCTCTTTTAAAATTTTATATGCTTAAGTATAAACCAAACTAAAAGTATAATATATAATCATATTATAAACATTTAATTACATTTATAACCATTAACTACAAAAGCTTTCAAAATTCATTTAAAAATTGTAAGAAAATGAATAAATACAAATATTTAATTTATGAAGCTCATTGTTGACATGTGTAATATAATTATATTTTGACAAACGTAATCAATTTGAACAAGTGTCATGTTTTAATTTTAATTTACTTTTCTTTTATTTTGATGAATAAAGAGGAAACAAAAATTTTCTTCATAATTTAAAAAAAAATCATAACCTGTTAACATCCTCAAACCAGAAATTTATTCTGGAAATCAAAAAATTCAATTTTCTCAATTTTTAAAGCTAAATCTTCTAAACAACTAGCAGCAATATCAGGTCCAAATTCAAAAGATCAAAGCTTCAAAGTAAGATTCAACTCAGATAATTCAAGTAGGTCAAAAAAATCAAAACCCAATGTCCAGATTTTTCAAATTTCTGATCAGTTCCATACCTTTTCTGTTCAATCTGAAATGTGAGTAAGCTATTATTTTTTTTTTAAAATTTAATCTGGTTTAAAACTTGATGTACGAGAAATCCTTGAAGTTATGAATGTAAATCTTGTTGTATGTCTGTTATAGGAAGGTTTAGTGTATGAAGGTTAGTATAAATGTTTATACTTACCTATTTTAAAAAAAATTAAAGGCCTTATCAATTTGAGAAAATCAAATATTCATCTCCTAATCCCTTTCTGGATTTGATGTTTAAACAAAAGTTGATTGAATCAACCAGATCTTAACCTTAAAAATACTTCAAAGTGATATTGGTTTAAAATTTATGGGAAGTTTGGAAAAACAGTAGATTTTCTTTAAATAGGTACAAACCCAAACATTTTAAATTTTTGATTTGAATTCACCACTTGAATCGTCATTCAAAAACTTGATTTTTAAGATGAAGATCACGAATTTTAGATTGGTAAATTGGTGATATTGCATGTTGATCAAAATTGGGTATATTGGAAAATTCTGGCGATCGGAATACTTTCTGTGGTCGGGATTGTGCTCGAAGGTGGAGGAGGATCTGAGGACCTCGGTAAAAAGTCTGACGAATTTATCAATCGTCGTAGGGGCCGGACTTTGACAATATAGGATTTTAGGTGTAACAACCCGCATATTTATCGATTTTTATATTTAAATATTTTATTTAAATATTTTATCGTTAATCGGATTTTGGTCCGAAGCTACTTTTTGCAAACGGTCAAATTAGGACTCGAGACCACTTCCATTGAGTTCGAAACGTCGTTTGCAATCTTCTAAGTATAAACATTGATATGTTTGGGGTTAGTGGAATTTCACCACTTTTTCACTCGAGCCTTTGGTTTGGACTTTTAGCCCATTAGGCCCAAGTTCCACCCCCCCTTCTTCTTCATTGCTTCATTTCATTTCCTAACACTAAAGCTTCAACAAAAATGGTGAATGTAATGAGAAATTAAAACTCCAAAGTTTTTGTTTTATTGCAACTCCAACATTCAACTCCAAATTCAAGAAGAGGACATCGGATTCAAGCTTGTGGTTGCTTCTCCATTTGCCTTCAAGCTTTGTTCTTCATTTTCATTGGGTTTTGGAGCAAAGGTGAGATTTTTATCTCACAAATCTAGTCTATATCAATATTGGACTGTTGGGAATGAATCCCTATCGTGTTTGCATGTATATTTGCATTTGGTTTGGATTGGGTTGGCGAGAAACTCCGATTTTTGGCGTTTTGGCGAAATTTCTGCATTTAGGTCGTTCTGGCCATTTTAGGTAGTTCGGAGTTAGGTCGTGTGGATCTTAGGTCGTAGGTCGCGTACGAGATAGCTCCTAGATCATTCTGGCCACTTTTCGTGTGTTCGGAGTTAGGTCGTTCACGACCTAGTACTTAGGTCGCTCGTGAGTTGGTGGCGTAGGTCGTAGGTCGTTTAACTCTTAGGTCGTTAGGCCTTGTGTGTGGAGTTAGATCGCCTGCTTTTCTTAGGTCGTAGGTCGCGTACGAGATAGCTCTTAGATCGTTCTGGCCACTTTTCGTGTGTTCGGAGTTAGGTCGTTCACGACCAAGTACTTAGGTCGCTCGTGAATTGGTGGCGTAGGACGTAGGTCGTTTAACTCTTAGGTCGTTAGGCCTTGTGTGTGGAGTTAGATCGCCTGCTTTCCTTAGGTCGTAAGTCGCGTGTGCTTTAGGTCGCGCACTTTCTTAGGTCGCGAACCCTTTTAGGTCGTTGACCACGCTAGGTCGCTTGGCCCCTTCACTGCTTAGGTCGTTGAACCCTTCCTCTTTTGGGTCGCTCCCCTTTGTTTCTTAGGTCGTTATGGCCTTAGATCGTGACATTTATAGGTCGCGGCAAAGTTAGGTCGCTCGATCCTTGTTGCCGATAGGTCGCGTGCTTTCTTAGGTCGCGTACCTTTAGGTCGCGTGTCCCCTCTACCCCAGTTAGGTCGTATGACTCAGCAACGTTAGGTCATTCGACCTATCTTGCACTTTTAAGTCGTTGCCTCCTTTCTCCTTAGGTCGCTCGACCTCCTTACCCACTAGGTCGCGCACTTAGTTAGGTCGCTCAGCTATTGTGTTAGGTCGCGTGAACCCTTAGGTCGTCAGACCTCATTTTGCTTTAGGTCGTAGGCCTCTTGCCTTCACTTAGGTCGTACCGTTTTGTCGGGGCGCTGCCCCGCACCCCGCCGGGGGCGCTGCCCCCTGGACCCCCGCGACCTGACCGGGCAGGTCGAACCCCGTAAGCGGTGGCGTTGCCCCCGCACCCCCACCTTGGGGGGGTTGCCACCCCCCCTGGACCCCCCCTCCGTAGGGGATCTTATCTGAAAAATATACAACAGAACTTGCTGAGCTGATTTCCTTGGATTTTTATCACATCTTCGAATGTGACCTTCGTGATTGATTGTTTCTACAATCGCTTCTGTGATTTGTCACTTTAAAATATAAAGGTTTCAAAACTAGTAGTAAATATCAAAACTCTTTCAACAAAATGATTTCAACTCTATTTTTAATAACAAAGCTCTTTTCTTAAACCGTTTTCCAATCTATTAGTATATACAAGCCTTTACCTCACTCGGATGAGAAATCTAATTAAACGACTTAGTAAAACAAGTGGTATGAAACGCTTGCGTTCACTTCGTCGGTTAATTCTTGGACTTGTTCGATTGAACCTCTTGTGACAATTTTATTAGTGAAGATTTACAGTTTGTTCGTAAATATTTAAGTTAAGCAAGTGGTTATGGGACATGAAGCTAAACTTCTATATTTACTAGCTTAGTGTAATTGACACTTCTCGTTGATCTTGATGATCGCTTTATGAATTAGACTAGCAATTGCGCGATGTCTCTTTCATTGCAAGGTTAGACTAGACACCACTTGTGTGATTCCATTCACACATACCTTTCTGCTTTTTGGTTAGTCTTGACCTCAATCTGTGTGATTCCACTCACACATGTGGGGTAGCTCCCCATGGTCTTCGGACCGTCATGTGATAGGCCTCTTTCCCTTTTTATGATTTCTGGATTTCTTGTGTTGATTTCTGGAATTTATCTCTTTGACTTGTCATGAGTACAAGTTTAGGGTATGATGCCCCCTTTGGATCTTTGAGAAGATTCTTGTGATATTGATTTATCTCTTATCGGTTGATCTCCTGTTGATCATTATTTGCATACTTATAGTAGTATGTCAGTATGGATATTTTATGTTTATGCCATATCTTTTATTTTATATCATGTCATCTGATATATATAGCTAGACTGATTCGTTTATTATTTTCTTATAAATAATACTCGGGTCAGACCGAGATGTTAGAGGTGCTACTGCTTGACTCCTTCCCCAGTGATTCACTACTCAGACTTTTGGCTACTTGTTTAGATTAGCAGCTTTTGTTGTTTACACTTGAGATATAGACTCATAGTTGTATTCTTATGTATAGCACGCGTTGCTATTCTTTTGTATTATCGTGGATCTTTTTAGACCACTACTCTGATGTACAATTTTATGTGATATATATTCATATCTCTTTCCGCCTTTGTGATATGGATATCTGTGATTGATTCGCATGTTATTCTTACTTCTATATTTGTTTCCGAAGATTATTTTATAGCCACCGTGTGATAAGAAATTACATGGATGGTCGCTCCTCAACAGCCTTATTCTCCGCGCTAGTTGACAGCACTACACCGTAGTGTTCTTGGCTAGCGTGGGTATAGAGGTGGGGCGTCACAGCTTGGTATCAGAGCCAAACTTCGGAACAATGTAGAATAATCTAGCAAGGATCATGTCCTAAGTCTTTCGTAGGAGTTGTGCCTTAGGATTTAATTCGAGTGTTCATACCGATTCATCCTATTTTCTTTATGATTCCTTGTTTTACCTATCAAGATTGCTTGATATTCATTTTGTGAATAACCTTCTTCTTCTTCCTTCTTTCTTTCTTAAGGAAGAGAAATGGTTAGTTCTAGCAGTCCTAGCGCTGGTCAATCCAGTAGCCCTTCTCTGGATGGCGCATTAATGTCTGCCCAACAACTTTTGGATCTTGTAAAGAATCAAGAGTTTATCTATGCTTTGAGTAAGAATACCACAAAGATCTTACCTTTGAAACTAGAAGTTCCTTTCGACCAGCTTGTAGATATCACTCTACAAGAGGAAGAGGTTGATAGAGGGATTGATAATGATATTGGGATTTCCAAGAAGAGGCGTATTAAATTCAAAAGCCCTCATCCCGATAAGAAGGTGAAGCAACCTATTTTTGGAGCAAAGACTCCAATCCTTAATTGTGGAAAATGCTACAACTGTGGTTCTAGGGACCACTATGCGAAGGAGTGTCCGGAACCACTCTTTTGTCGTTACTGCAAGGATTCCAGTCATCATATTTCTGTCTGCCCCATACTTCTAAGTAAGAAGAAGGTGGGACCAGAAACTTCGGTAGCCAAGCCATCTACCTCTAGTCGTAAACGATGCTACAATTGTGGTTCCTCAGACCATTATGTAACTAAGTGCCCGGAACCCCTCTATTGCCGCTATTGCAAGGGCTCGGGCCATTACTTGTCTACATGTCCCACACGACCTAGTAAGAGAGAAGGAAAGCTAAAAGCTTCTAACGAAACTTCTCTGGGTCAAGGTATTCCTTATTTAATCCTTGTTTTCATTTGTTTGCGATTATCCGATTCGAGTTCTTTTTGATATGGGTTTCCCTCATCATTTTTATTTATCAGAAGAACTTGTTGATTCTCTTTATTTTTATATTTTGGGCTTGATGACTTCTTTGAGGATTGTGAATCCGAATCAGAGGATTCGCAACACTCAATTTGCTTATTATTGATGTCGAAATTATTACATGTGGTTTTTCTTTCCGAACCGATTTGCGTATTGTGCATTGCTTAGGTTTCGGAATTGATTTGCGTGAAAGGATTGGCTTAATCACTTTGAAGCCCATATCCAATTGTTCCGAATGGACAATTCCTTTTTCGACATTTTCAATCTGTTAAGCAGATTCATATTTTTCCTTTGTGATTTCGATTTCAAATCGATGGCATCATTTTATTCTTTAAGCTCACATGTTGAATAAAGAGATATCTCTCTCATTCATATCGGTTGAGAATTCTCCGATATTTTTGAGTTTGTCTTAGGATCATTACCTAAGCAACCTTTTAAGTGGTGTTAAGGTCTTTCTAGTTTGACCTTGCCACCAAATTTCAATCACTACGAGTTGCAGAAGTTAGCCTTCCACATACCGCATTCCGCACTCATTATGATTTATATGAATGACATATTGTGTCATTCAGTTTATCCAGTTTGTTTCATCCATTTTATAAATCAAGTATTCTATGGATATCTCAATAATTCCAATCTTGTATTTATTAATTTTGGATGAAAATAGAAATTTAAAATTTCACAAATCTTTTAAGAAGATATTTTAAATTCCTATAAAAAGGTAATTTTGTGTTGTATTGCCCATTTAGTGTTTTAAGATTTCTGGTCGATGCACTTGATCAACGCTATCGATAGGGATTTCCTAAACGCTTTGATGAGACAATCAGACACAATAAATTGACTTGTAAAATATAAATTTTTCTATAAAGGTAATTGTGATTTTTAAAGTTTTAGCTTTTTGGGAAAGAGGACAAAATTCCTTCTTTTCAATATTCTTATTCTTGTGGTTCCCGAAGAGAACCAAGACTTTAACCTTAGTACCAATGCTTATTGTATGGGTTTGGATGCCATTCTCTTGCGAAAGAGAACGTGCAATCACTTTTGCTTCTAAATCTTTAAGGCCGATCGAGACTAGGAATGCCACTTATGATCTGGTACTCGCGGCTATTGATTTTGCTTTCAATATTTGGCATCATCGTCCTTGGTGGAGAAATTTGTTCTCTACCTCAATTATAAATCATTGGGATATCTATTTCTCATAATTAAGTTGCGTCAACCATATTGGCTCGAATTTCTTGCATCTTATGATCTTGAAATTCTATATACTCCCTGAAAGGGGAAATCTTGTTGCCAATGCACTAGTCGTAAGCAACAAGTAGTTGTTTTCTATGGTGATATCCGAATGGAACGATCTCGAGACTCTATTCACTTGAGAGATTCGAGATCGCGAAATCCGATTTATATGCATCCCTTGTTTTATGTAGTCTAGAGGTTCCTTATTCTTTTTAGACTGCATTCTTGTAGCTCAAAGGGCTAGATTCTGAATTGGCTCTTCTTAGCCAATGTTGTAGGGATAAAATTATTATTGAAAGTTAGAAAGACTTCGATATTGATTTTCGTGGCGACATTTAAAAGTTTGGTAGACTTATCGTACCAAATATTTGTGATCTTCGACAATATATTTTAGAAGATTCACATCGTTCCAAAATTACCATTCATCCTAGAAGTAGTAAAGTGTACGTAGATATGAAGCGACTTTATTATTTGGAGTGAATGAAATCTGATATCGCTAACTTTGTTAAGTGTTGTATGACTCGCCATCATGTCAAGGCCCTACACTAAAGGCCTGGTGGGCTAATGCAACCTTTAGAAATTCCAATTTGGAAGTAAGACCAAATCTCCATGGATTTTATAGATGTCTTTCCCCGTTCCCGTTCGGGTCATGATAACTTATGGGTTATAGTAGATAGACTTACTAAATCCGTCCATTTTATTCCCCGTTTGGATTAACCGAACCGTTCCTCTTTTGGCCCAAACTCTTTGTCAAAGGAGATGTTAAATTACATGGAGTTCCTACTTCTATCGATAGCGATAGTGATCCATTGTTTACTAGTGGATTTTTGGAAGTGTTTTCAAAAAGCTTTAGAAACGAAGCTTAATTTAAGCACCGCTTATTACCCCAGTCCGATGGACAAGTAGAGCGTGTGAACCAAACTCTGGAAGACATTCTTCGTGTTGTGTGCTTGATTTTTGTGGAAGTTGGGAAAATCATATTTCTCTTATTGAATTTTCCTATAATCATAGCTTCCAATCTAGTATATGGCATTCTTCGAGGCACTCTAGGGAATGCTATGCCAATCTCCTTCTTGTTGGCTTAAGGTCGGTGAGAGGCTGGTTTTAGGTCCAGAATTTTACTCGTGTTTCACCTATGATAGGTGTAGTACGTTCCCGTTGATAAATAAAGATTAGCGCCTCAATATATTGGGCCATTCCCTATCACCGTACGTATAGATTCCATAGCTTGTCGCCTTGCATTACCGGCTCAGTTTTCTGCTAAGCACGACGTGTTTCACGTTTCTCAATTACGGAAATGCCTTCGGGATTCTGATTCTATTCTTGAGCCTCCTGTTGTGGAAGAAATTGAAGTTTCGCCGAATTTAACTTATGAACAGCATCCTATTCGAATTATTGCTTCGGAGGGTAAACGACTTCGAAATAAAGATGTTCCGCTTGTGAGGGTTCAATGGTCCACAAATCCTAAGGATTGCTCTTGGGAATCCAGAGAATTCATCGAGCGAACACATCCGGACTTGCTTACTCCTGCTCTTTGAGGTGAACTTCTAATATCAAATTTCTTAGTATTAATATGCTTTTATGGTTGTTACTTCTTATTTCCACCTTATATATTGCGAGGACGCAATTTCTTTAAGGAGGGGAGTCTGTAACAACCCGCATATTTATCGATTTTTATATTTAAATATTTTATTTAAATATTTTATCGTTAATCGGATTTTGGTCCGAAGCTACTTTTTGCAAACGGTCAAATTAGGACTTGAGACCACTTCCATTGAGTTCGAAACGTCGTTTGCAATCTTCTAAGTATAAACATTGATATGTTTGGGGTTAGTGGAATTTCACCACTTTTTCACTCGAGCCTTTGGTTTGGACTTTTAGCCCATTAGGCCCAAGTTCCACCCCCCTTCTTCTTCATTGCTTCATTTCATTTCCTAACACTAAATCTTCAACAAAAGTGGTGAATGGAATGAGAAATTAAAACTCCAAAGTTTTTGTTTTATTGCAACTCCAACATTCAACTCCAAATTCAAGAAGAGGACATCGGATTCAAGCTTGTGGTTGCTTCTCCATTTGCCTTCAAGCTTTGTTCTTCATTTTCATTGGGTTTTGGAGCAAAGGTGAGATTTTTATCTCACAAATCTAGTCTATATCAATATTGGACTGTTGGGAATGAATCCCTATCGTGTTTGCATGTATATTTGCATTTGGTTTGGATTGGGTTGGCGAGAAACTCCGATTTTTGGCGTTTTGGCGAAATTTCTGCATTTAGGTCGTTCTGGCCATTTTAGGTCGTTCGGAGTTAGGTCGTGTGGATCTTAGGTCGTAGGTCGCGTACGAGATAGCTCCTAGATCGTTCTGGCCACTTTTCGTGTGTTCGGAGTTAGGTCGTTCACGACCTAGTACTTAGGTCGCTCGTGAGTTGGTGGCGTAGGTCGTAGGTCGTTTAACTCTTAGGTCGTTAGGCCTTGTGTGTAGAGTTAGATCGCCTGCTTTTCTTAGGTCGTAGGTCGCGTACGAGATAGCTCCTAGATCGTTCTGGCCACTTTTCGTGTGTTCGGAGTTAGGTCGTTCACGACCTAGTACTTAGGTCACTCGTGAGTTGGTGGCGTAGGTCGTAGGTCGTTTAACTCTTAGGTTGTTAGGCCTTGTGTGTGGAGTTAGATCTCCCGCTTTCCTTAGGTCGTAAGTCGCGTGTGCTTTAGGTCGCGCACTTTCTTAGGTCGCGAACCCTTTTAGGTCGTTGACCACGCTAGGTCGCTTGGCCCCTTCACTGCTTAGGTCGTTAAACCCTTCCTCTTTTGGGTCGCTCCCCTTTGTTTCTTAGGTCGTTATGGCCTTAGGTCGTGACATTTATAGGTCGCGGCAAAGTTAGGTCGTTCGATCCTTGTTGCCGATAGGTCGCGTGCTTTCTTAGGTCGCGTACCTTTAGGTCGCGTGTCCCCTCTACCCCAGTTAGGTCGTATGACTCAGCAACGTTAGGTCGTTCGACCTATGTTGCACTTTTAAGTCGTTGCCTCCTTTCTCCTTAGGTCGCTCGACCTCCTTACCCACTAGGTCGCGCACTTAGTTAGGTCGCTCAGCTATTGTGTTAGGTCGCGTGAACCCATAGGTCGTTAGACCTCATTTTGCTTTAGGTCGTAGGCCTCTTGCCTTCACTTAGGTCGTACCGTTTTGTCGGGGCGCTGCCCCGCACCCCGCCGGGGGGCGCTGCCCCCTGGACCCCCGCGACCTGACCGGGCAGGTCGAACCCCGTAAGCGGTGGCGTTGCCCCCGCACCCCCACCTTGGGGGGGTTGCCACCCCCCCTGGACCCCCCCTCCGTAGGGGATCTTATCTGAAAAATATACAACAAAACTTGCTGAGCTGATTTCCTTGGATTTTTATCACATCTTCGAATGTGACCTTCGTGATTGATTGTTTCTACAATCGCTTCTGTGATTTGTCACTTTAAAATATAAAGGTTTCAAAACTAGTAGTAAATATCAAAACTCTTTCAACAAAATGATTTCAACTCTATTTTTAATAACAAAGCTCTTTTCTTAAACCGTTTTCCAATCTATTAGTATATACAAGCCTTTACCTCACTCGGATGAGAAATCTAATTAAACGACTTAGTAAAACAAGTGGTATGAAACGCTTGCGTTCACTTCGTCGGTTAATTCTTGGACTTGTTCGATTGAACCTCTTGTGACAATTTTATTAGTGAAGATTTACAGTTTGTTCGTAAATATTTAAGTTAAGCAAGTGGTTATGGGACATGAAGCTAAACTTCTATATTTACTAGCTTAGTGTAATTGACACTTCTCGTTGATCTTGATGATCGCTTTATGAATTAGACTAGCAATTGCGCGATGTCTCTTTCATTGCAAGGTTAGACTAGACACCACTTGTGTGATTCCATTCACACATACCTTTCTGCTTTTTGGTTAGTCTTGACCTCAATCTGTGTGATTCCACTCACACATGTGGGGTAGCTCCCCATGGTCTTCGGACCGTCATGTGATAGGCCTCTTTCCCTTTTTATGATTTCTGGATTTCTTGTGTTGATTTCTGAAATTTATCTCTTTGACTTGTCATGAGTACAAGTTTAGGGTATGATGCCCCCTTTGGATCTTTGAGAAGATTCTTGTGATATTGATTTATCTCTTATCGGTTGATCTCCTGTTGATCATTATTTGCATACTTATAGTAGTATGTCAGTATGGATATTTTATGTTTATGCCATATCTTTTATTTTATATCATGTCATCTGATATATATAGCTAGACTGATCCGTTTATTATTTTCTTATAAATAATACTCGGGTCAGACCGAGATGTTACAGGTGCTACTGCTTGACTCCTTCCCCAGTGATTCACTACTCAGACTTTTGGCTACTTGTTTAGATTAGCATCTTTTGTTGTTTACACTTGAGATATAGACTCATAGTTGTATTCTTATGTATAGCACGCGTTGCTATTCTTTTGTATTATCGTGGATCTTTTTAGACCACTACTCTGATGTACACTTTTATGTGATATATATTCATATCTCTTTCCGCCTTTGTGATATGGATATCTGTGATTGATTCGCATGTTATTCTTACTTCTATATTTGTTTCCGAAGATTATTTTATAGCCACCGTGTGATAAGAAATTACATGGATGGTCGCTCCTCAACAGCCTTATTCTCCGCGCTAGTTGACAGCACTACACCGTAGTGTTCTTGGCTAGCGTGGGTATAGAGGTGGGGCGTCACATTAGGCCTGTGTTTGTCTATGGGTCGATTTCTAAGTGATGCGTCGTCATCAGTGGACCGGGTCAGTTCGCACCCATGGCAATTGAAAGAAGAGGAGTTGGAGAAGCTCTGACCCGAGTATCATCGTCTCTAGTGGACTGGGGATTCGAGACGAGGCATTTCATTGAAGATGGTTTTGGTTCCAGTTGGGTTGTGTTGCTCGATTTCACTTTCACCGTCTTCTTCGATTTCTGGGTGAAGGAGGGAGTTCGTGGGATCATCGCCGATGTGTTGATGAACCTAGCTTCGGTCGGCAGTGGATGGAATCGTGGTGCACGTGCGCGAATTCCTGATGTGTCATGGCTTCGTGAGGTTGAAAGGGATTGGGGGCATGCTCGAGAAATGAGGAAGATGGCCCGAGTGTTGCATCGAGTTTTTCTTATGGGTTTACTCGGCTCTCATCTGGTTTTGCATGAGAAACTCGAATAGGGTTTTTGCAAAACATATTTAACAGTATCAAAACTTAAAATAAAAAAAATTCAAGTTTTTGAAAATAAGGGGGAGAACGTGGTGAAACTCGGGTATAGGTCCGAGTGGCTTTTGGGTAAAACCCGAAGCAACTATTTCAAAAAAAATTAAAATGATTTAAAATCCTATTGTTTCGAAAATTTAGATTAAACTTTTATCTAAAATTACTTTATATATAATAGTTATTTCTTAAAACAATTGGTTATGAAATTTTAAAGGTTGTTTAAATTAAATTCTATTAAATGAAATTTAAAGTGATTTTAAACATTAATTTAAAAGTAAGTTTAAGATTTTATAAAATAAGTTTTAAAAATACAAATTGAAATTAGTTTAAAACTTCAACTTGATAATATTTAAGTTATTTAAGGAAGTTAAAGATTCGTTAACTTTAAAATTTTCATGTTAAACGGTTATTTTATTTCAAATCTTAATTAAATGATCTAATTAAGTTTAGTTAATTATAATGTTAAAATGTGTTAAAATGTTAATGGTAATTAAGATCTTTATAAGATAATGTTTTATCTTAAGGATAATTTAAGAGATAAGGTCTTGAAATTAATTAGTTCTAATAAAAGGAATTAAGTGCAATTAATTAATTTGGTTAATTAATTATAAAGGATTAATTAAGAGTAATTGGTTGGTTCAATTAATCAATAATTGGGGTTTAAAATTTATTTTATTAATTCAAGGTTAATTAATTATAATTAAGGATTATTAATTAAAAGATTGTTAATTAATGATCAAAGATTAAGTAATTGAGTAATTAACAAGTAAATAAGATTTATTAATTTTTGTAATTAGAGAGTTTTACGTTATGTATTTAGAGGCTATTTAATTAATAATTAAGAAGTAGTTATTTTATAATTAAATTTATTAATTAACAATTAGGTGTTATTAATTAATACTTAAAGAATGATTAGTCAAAGGTGATTAAGGATTAATCAACATTAATTAAAGGTTGATTAACTATTTAATCAACTGGTGATTAAAGAGATTAATTAATAATTGAGGTTTATTAATTGATAATTAAAGGATAATTAATCTATGTTAGAGATTTATTGATTGATTGATAAGGTAATCAAGGAGCGATGAATTAGTTAAATGTTTTTAATTAATGGTTAATTAAGCAGGATTAGATGATTAATTATGATAGGAATTGATAATGCTTGCTTATGGATGATTGTTGTTGAATGTCTAAATTGAATGATATCTATTGGATGATATGCTGTGACATTTTATTGATACGGTGTTGGTTATATCAATGATAAATTGGTGATGTTTATCTATGTTATTGCTGTGTAAAAGTGACATCCAGTAGTTGAATTTAATCACTTGGATAACTTGGGTTAAGATGACATTGGATTCGAGGAGACCGGAGTCGGGTATTAGTAAATATCTGAAACCAGTTCGATTCTTTATGAATTTATATATGGAATCAATAGGCTGAAATGGAATGATTTAAGTGAATTGGAGCATTTAATCTAAGTTTTGGTACATAGAAATTGATATGTGAAATAAGTGGTGTCTATAATAATTTGTGAATTGTAAATCTATATGAATTACCCCGGGTTTTAAATAAGTTGTATGGTTTGGTATTACTTTTTAGATGAGTTTACTCACGCTGGTTTCCAGCCTGACCCAGGTGTTACTTTGATGTAATGCTCGGGTCAGACCAAGTATTACAGATTTTCAGGTAAGGACGTTCTGGAGCTCAGAAGACGAGCTGGAGGGCAGGAACGAATGGAGTATTTTCCGCTGTGATATAGTATTGTATAACTAGGACATGTTGATTTAAACTGTCCAGTGATTGGTAATGGTTGTAACTCTGATGTATAAAATATAAGTGTACTGATACAATTCTTCTTGTAAAACTATTATTCATGTGATATTATATTTTGATCCGCTGCGTATGTGAGGTTTCTGAGATTGTTACTGTTTCTTCTTCTTTCTTTTTTCTTCTTTTCCTAACTATCTGGAATTTTCAGGATAGGAAATTTCGGGTCGTTACAGACTATATTTCATAAATTATTTGTAACAATGGAATGATATCAGGATAAATAAAATTTTACTTAAATTTAAAATTAAGGATATGGAATTCCTTTGAACTTAAGATTTGAATGTTAAGAAATGAATTTGTAAATTTAAATTGTTTGAAACTCTTACTTGAACCTTGTAATGAGTTAAGTAAAGGTAATTTAAAATGGAATTTTGAAATTTGGACTCAAATTGTTTAAAAACTTTAAATAAAGGATAATTTGGTATCAGAGCAGGTTAAGAGAGAACCTTGGCTCTGGTGGGATTACTCATTAAAGATAGGGTCAATGGTACCCTAGAATGAGTTGAGCGTATATATATGAGAGAGTACTTGTTATTTTCTTATATAAAAATTCTAAATGATTTTATATAAGAATGTATTTTGATCTACAAGCAATATTTCTTTCTAATAAATATTAAGGTAATTGGTTGTTAGATTATTGGAATTAATACAAGTGATGATAAAAATACAACCAAATTGAAATTGAATAAAGATGAGTTTGAAATGGATGCAAACAGAAATTTAAAATCTTGAATTTGGGGAAGAGTTCCAAAATTAGATGGTAATGAATTGTTTTCCAAATACGATAATCTTGGTTATTATCATAAGTGTTTATTATGTTTAATAATGAAATATTTGATAAAGAGTATAACTTATAAATTGAGATGGGTTTTGAATTGTGAAGTTCTGCATTCTAAATTTAAACATTTGAAATTGTTTTCAAAATGTTAGGAAATAATATTATTCAAATTAATTTGATTACAATCTTATTTTAGAATAAGAAGTTCTTTGTAAACTTTAAAAGAATTTGTTGAATTAAAACCAATGGTGGTTTAAATTTTAAAATTTGGCTTGGTGGGCCAAGAAGTAAATATGTATATATGTGTGGATATACATAATATCAAGGATAGTTTGAAATAAACTCTAAATGTTGAGTTTTAAGTTGGAATGAGATGTGGTGCCCAAAGTGATAAGTTTTTGAAATTTAAAGTGGAAAGATTAATAATATGAAATTTAGAATTTGAAATGGAATTCAAATTGGTAAGGTTGGCTGGGTTAACAAAATAGAATTTAACTTTGGGGAAGTTAAATAATTTAACAAGCAACCTGAATTGGACTTTCAAGATGGAATTGGGGTTTAACTTGGAAAGTTAAATGGTTGATTGAATTGGGAGTGTGTAATCTCAAAATGGATTTGAGATCTGGAAATTGGAAATTGGAAATGGATGGATGTTTTAAAATAATTTGAATGATACCATCTTGTTGTAATTAATAATCTTTAAGCTGAAATTGGATTTGTTTAAATAAATGAAGAGATGGGTGGGGTAATATATCCATTATTAAGATAAAATGGAATCATTTTGGACTTAAGATTTGAATGTTTAAGATAAAACTTCAGAGATTTGGTTTCAAAATTAAAATTTGGTGATAAATTGAATTCCAAAGATTTAGTTATTTAAAAAGGAATTGAATTATTATTTGAACTTTGAAATAGGTTAAAAAAAGAAATTTGGATTTAGAATTAAATAAGTTAAAGATATAGGTTAATTTGATTTAAAGGATTAAATTAACATTTAAAATCTAACTCGAATCTACAATTCGAGATGGTTTAAAGTTGAAATTTAAATTGAATTAGTTCAAATTGAATTTGATTTGGATTAATTGGAATTGTGATTGAAGATTGATAAGTTTAAAATTCAAATGTAAAATTTGAATTGGTTTGTTTTGAAATGAAACTGAAGTTGAATGAGTTCAAATTTAAATGGAAAGTGGGATTAATTCAAACTAGAATTGATATGAATTGAAATTGTTCAATTTGAAATTTATTTAAGTAATCGGAATGGTGATTAAAGTTGAATAAGTAAATTAAAATGGAATTTGATTTGAATTTGAAAAGAAATTGAGATTAATTCAACTTAAATTGGGAATAAATCAAGTTCAAGGGAAATTGAAGTTACTCAAATTGGAATTGAGTCAAGTTAAATGGATGTGGAAATCTGAATTGAATTGATGGGAATGGAAATTGGAAATTAAACAATTTGGCTCTGGTCTATTTTCAAATAAATTATTTTAATATAAACTATTTTAAATCTATTTTTCTAACTATTTGGAATTTTTGGGATTTGGAATTTCCGGGTCGTTACTTTTGGTACCAAATGTAACGACCCAGAATTTTCAAATCCGAAAACTCCAGATAGTTATGAAAAAGAAGAAAGAAATAAAAGAAAAAAAGAAGAAAACAGAAACACCAAAACACAGATTCTCACATTCGCAGCGGATCAAAATATAATATTAAATGAATAGTAGTTATACAAAGGAAAACTATACTGGTCAAATTACACTTTAATATATCAGAGTTACAATATTTACACAACACTAAGCAGTTTAATTCAGCATGCCCTAGATAAGCTACAATAAACATAGCGGAATACTCTACATATGTTCCTGCCATCCAGCTCGTCTCCTGAGCTCCAGAACGTCCTTACCTGAAAATCTGTAATACTCGGTCTAACCCGAGCATTACATCAAAGTAACACCCGGGTTAGGCCGGAAACCAGCGTGAGTAAACTCATCTAACAAGGAATACCAAAACATACAACTTATTTAAAACCCGGGGTAACTCATATAGATTTACAACTTCACAAGTTGTTATAGACATCACTTATTTCAGACATCAATTTCTAAGTACCAAAACTTAGATTAAATAGTCCAATTCACTAAAATCATTCCATTTCAGCCTATTGATTTCACATATCAATTTATAAAGAATCGAAGTGGTTTCGGATATTAAATAATACCCGACTCCGGTCTCTTCGAACCCAATGTCATCCGATTCCAAGTTATTCAAGAGAATACAATTTACTTTTAAATACTGGATGTCACTTTACATAGCATTTCATCATAGCTAACCACATTATCACCGTTCAACCCAAAATATCATATTACAGAAACAATTCATCTCACATAGCATCACGATCACATACCAGGGATAACAATTAATTCAAAGCATTCAATATCATTCAATCGTCCATAAGCAAGATAAATTAGTCATACCATTTCTAATTAATTTAATTATCTACCAATGAATTAAATTAATTACTTATTACTTATAAATCTTGCTTGTATAACATTAATTAATTATATTCAATTAATTAATCGTCCCTTAATTATTCATCTTGATTAATCATCTTGATTAATCATTCTTTAATTACATTAACTAATTTAGCCTTTAATTAATTACACAAATTAGTTATTCTCAAACCCCTTACATTAATTAACCTTTAATTACCATCTTACTTAATTACCAAATTTGATTATCCAACAATCCATTGATTAATTAATTCTTCACTCATTAATTTCATAAAGTAATCAATCTTTTAACTCATTATACTAAGTAATTAATCCTTAATTTCTCCTGGTTAGTAATAACCACTAAATAAATCACCTTTAGTAATTACCCATTAATGACCTAAATGGCATTAGTAATTACCTTTATTATTATCATAGATTACTTAAGTGATTATCCTTTAATTACTAATTAAATTTAATAATTCATAACAGTTAAGCTTTAAATTACTTGCGTTAAGTAATTATCATTACTTGATTACATTAAGTAATTTAGCCTTAAATAAATTGATCATCCTTTAATTAATTTCCGTAATTAATAAATCACATTAATAGATCAATTCTTTAATTTATCCCACGTCATTATTAATTAAGTTAATTAATCATACTTAGTTTTCCTTAATTAACTTAATTAATTTCAAGACATTAAAAACCTTAATTATCTTTAAGATAAAATATTATCTTAATAATGGCTAAATTTCCAGTTACATATTTAAACCATTTTATTTTTATGAAACCTACTTAACTCAATCATCAATTAAGATTTAAAATAAAATAATCATTTTAACTTGATAAAATAAAATTACCAAAACATAACTTCCATAACCTTAAACATTTATCAAATAATAGTTCAAACTAAATTCAGTTTAAATTTAAACTTGTCTAAATGCCTTGCTTTGTACTTAAATCATACTTTAACTTGGAAACCTGTTTTAAATATTTTTAAACTTAGTACTATCACTCCATTTTATAAATACTGTTAAGTTTCACTTACATGAAAATCAACCTGGAAACTCATCAGGCAAACCCAAGCCATATCTGAATTTTCTCGAGTAGGACACGAGAATCCTTCATCCCATCATTACTTCGATATTTCTTCTTCCTCTCCATTCTTTTTCTACAGCGAACCCGTAAACCGTATCACTGGTGCACCATGCACGTGTACCGCCGGAACCAACCAGCTACGGCCTTAGCCAAGCCACCCACAAGACGACGATGGTCCCCACTAGTGCTTCCACCTCCCAATTTCGACGAAAACGCCAGCAACCAAAATCGAGCAGATCATCACCCCACTGGAACCATGATTGATCGAAAAAATACACTCTCACCCTCGCCTTAGATCACCGGAGCACACGCAACTCCACGCAACCCTTCACCATACTTCCATCTTTCCTCTTCCCCACCTCCGGTCCTTTCCAATGCAAGCATGACATCGCGATCGACCCATAAACATTCCAGACCCAAAACTCAAACTAAACCCTAAAACCCCTTCGTTGCTCATCCATGATGAATTAACAATTCATCTACCAATCTTGCCGAGCTCTCCTACCCACGATCTCCCTCTGACCACAATCCAGAGGATAATATCCTCATTGATCACCAATAATCAAAGAAAAACAAATTTCCATTTAACAAACATTTTCAATTAAAATAGAAGTCTAAAAATCAAGATTTTATTTTTAAAAATCATCACTTCCGATATCAAACCAATTTGTATAAATGAATTCACAATTTATTTACATCTAGATTTTGACATGTTCATGTTTTTACTGCAATTCTCCTTTTTGTTAAAAATATATCTTGAAATCATGTTTGGAACTATTTTTAGATCGAATATTTTGTCATTCCGAACACGTTTTATTTATATACCAATCTCTAAAAAAATCAGGGAAGAAGATATTCAGTTCGGAACATCTTAAAAACCAGTATAGTAGGAACATGGTGTATATATGTATTGTTATGCATTCATTCACTCAAGTACTATATACATATTTACAGAAAAAAACTATCAGGCAAACATCTATATCAGCATTCATCAAATTTTACTTCAAACATTTATTCACCTGAACCACATTTAAATTGTTTGAACTTAAGTTAATTTACTGTTCCAGTTTGAACAGAGATTTACTTCCATGTTCCAGTTATGTATATGATTAATTATCACACACATATATACTCATAATCCTTTTAAAACAACATGCACAACATAAATCAATCATTTTTCAAAGATCATCCCATGAAATTTTAAAATGTACCAGAAGTTTCAGAGTTCTCACCTGATGATGAATGAACAGAGAGGTTTGAGTCTGAAAAATAATAATTGAATGCTTAAGACTGGAAACTTTGAAATGGCTTTTGATCTTGATGCACATTGCTTGATTATTTTGTATTGCTCAGGTTTTGAATTTGCTTTACTGGTTTTAGTGCTGATATAGGTCTTTGATTTTGAAAGTTCCTGTTTGTTTTAAGTTCCCTTTAGATCTGATTTTATGGCTTAGTTTCTTTGTTTTGATTATGAAAATGGTAAAAGAAATAGAAGAAAGTAGATGAGTGTTTATATAGATTAAATTAGGATTTCCTTAAAATAAAATAAAAGAAAACAAAATGGTGACACTTGTTTAAACATTTAACACTTGTCTTTTGCCACATTTAATCATTTTACACTTGTTATAAATTTATCCCTTTACTTACAATTGTCACTATACATGAGTTAAAAATTTTAATTTTTTTTATAAGCTTTTGTATTTATTTACTAATTAATAAATACTTTTCTAAATATATATATATATATAAATAAAATTCCTTTAAATTTTCATATTTAAATCAATTCAACCAATACATTTATATTTTGGATAAACCCAAATTCAACTTGTAATTAATAATTCCACTTAAAAATTTATTTAACTATATTTAAAATAACCCATTATCATATTATTATTATTTTTTGAAAATAACAATTTTTATCAATTTAAAATAATTTGTAAAGATGATTATCGCATTAACTTTGCCTAAAATATCCAGGATATCACATTCTTCCCCCCTTTGTATCTTCTCGTCCTCGAAAAGAAACGAAGTCAGAATTTATTAAAATTATCCTTCAAACCCTTTAAATTATAAACTTCTTTTTTATTCAAAATTTGAAAACACTTTAAAATCTTTATAATATTACCAAAATAGTTTTATAAAAATACTTTTTATAACTCGATGTTTCAACACGTCCATCCTCGTTCTCACAGAAATTCGATCATACATTGATTAGGCGTAGGACTGAAAATCTATAAGTACTTAGCAGGCCCATTTCAACACCCAGCGAAAATACTTGGAAAATAATTTTATTAAAAATATCGAAAACATTTTGAAATCGAGGAAATATCTTTGGTGAGAATGCTCTGAAAATCATCACCCCCATCCATGGTCGTAGTTACATCCAGGGTTACGTTGCCATCGCAGCAAAAGTCCATGTAACTGTAGGCACTCCGCGCCCCTCGATTACGCCATTGAACCCACAACAGATTGCAGTTACATTCCAGGGTTACGTTGCCATCACAACAAAAGTCTATGTAACTGTTGGCTCTCAGCGGCACACACGATTTTCGCTGTCAAAATGAAACTTCTCCACTCCTACATAGGTCGCAGTCTGCCGATATAAAATCAAACGCAGACTGTTGGCTCTCAGCGGCACACACGACTTTCTCTTTGTTACCATAGGTCGCATTCTACCGATATAAAATCAAACGTAGACTGTTGGCCCTCAACGACACACACGACTTTCGGTATGGTACACACTACTTGGGGCTCAAGGCAGCACTACCCGGTGGCACTCCTGAGAAGTTCATTTTAAGGGAGCGCCTTTTTCCCAGAGCCATCATCAAAACACTTTATACTATACACATATAGTATCTTTCAAATCATACACCTATTATGATCTCATACAAGGCTCCTTTACACTAAATCGATTATCCCAAAATCGATAGTTCTCAAACTAGGCTTTCCAAATTTCAATATTGATTTTACCTAAAAATCAAAAGCCTTTCCAAATCTAAAGGTTCCCAAAACCTTTTTCCAAAATCCTCATAAGATCCTTTATACACACACACACACATATATATATATATATATATATAACTTTTTAAAACTTTGGATCATTTCAAACTTGTATAAAATTCCTTTTATACTTCAATCATTTCCAAAAATCCATTTTCTTCTGGCAATAGATTCAATAAGGGGAGATTTATCTTACATAACAAATATATATATATATATATATATATATATATAACACTATGTTTATCAAATATTCAAATTTGATTACTCTATAAAATTACTTACCAAATTACTTACTTCCATAAAGTAAATTTTCACCATAGTTTTCAACCAGCAATTGACGCGCCTCGGTGAAACCTCATAAGCTGCGTCATTGCCCCAAGCGCAAACATTTGGTGTTTGGATGGCGGCTCTGAAACCTAGGTCAGGCGATTTCTACATCTCCTGATTTTCTTCATTTCGTTCTCTTCTTAATTTCTTCTTCTCTCTATCTTTCTTCAATCCTTACTCTTCACAATTGGAACGCCTAACATGGGGTTGCGAGACGCGGAAGGCTGGGAGGAGGTTAGAAGGAAAAGGAGAAAGGCCCCAATTTCGGAATCTGAACCGAAACTGCAATTGGGGGGCAACACTTCGAGCAAAGTGGAATCAAATCGGAACATGGGCAGAAGGGCGCTGGATTCCAAATTTGGTAGATCTGCATTAAATCAGAACGCATCTTAGCAAAGAAGAAATCTAATTAAATTTACGGTTCCACAAGACGCGAAATTTTTTTCTTGCAGCGAGGCTGTTAAAATAGGTGCAGTTGGAGATTTTGGTAACTTAGATCTGGAATTTATTGAACCTAAAACGGTTGATGGGAAGAGAATCGGTAATCTTTCTTCAGAAGCTATTGAAGAAGCAGAGGGTGGTTGGGATCTATGCATATTACTTTATGTGGTTGGATACAAACCATGGTTTAAATCTTTTGAAGGATACGCAAAAAGGGTTTGGTCAACGCAGAAAGCGTTTTCTGTTCACTCTAGGAACAACGGCTTTTTCGTGATTAGATTTGGATGTGAGGAGGATTGTAATAAAATTTTGAATTCAGGCCCTTGGTTCATGGATCGCAATCTGATTATAATGAAAAGATTGACACCCAACATGAGAACAGATAGAGATCTTCTTACTTCTCTCCCTATGTGGGTTAGACTTCCTGGTCTAAGTTTCAAGCTATGGGGAAATAAGGCTATTAGTGCTTTAACAAGCACAATAGGAGTCCCTATTAAAATGGACGAGGCTACAAAAAATAAAACCAGATTAGCCTATGCTAGAGTTATGATTGAGGTTAACGCATCCTATGGTCTACCAAAAATAATTGAAGGTGTGGATGATAAAGGAAGGAGTTTCACGCAGGAAGTAGAGTATGAAAATCCTCCCCTCATTTGTAGTAAGTGGGTGTGTTTTGGTCATGTGGTAGAGGAATGCCCTTTGACTAAAACTTGGGTTCCTAAACCGAGCAAAGATCATGAACCGGAAAAAGAAAGACCTGAAACCCCAAACATCGAAGACTGTCAAGAACTGGTAGTGGAGAAAGGAGATAAAGAGAATTCTGACTTATTAGAGAAATCAATGGAAAATGATTCATCCAATGATTCCCCTAATATTGAAGTAGTGCAAATTGATCATTTATCCAACGAGGAACTCAACAACAACATGGCGGAGGGAGACACTACTTTGTTAGAGACAGAAGACGTGGGCAGAGATGGATCCTCACCAAACACAGCAAACTGCGATTTAGTCTCCCCCGAGATCATGTCCAAGACAGTAGACAAAGACCTAAGCACCGCAACCCAGTCGTCTCTTTCGCCCAATTATTCTATACTCAAACGCCCTTTGAATATAGTGGATACAACTTTGATTTCAAAACCTTTACTTTCTAATGATATCTGCTTTGATAATTGTTTAACTAATAATGTTAATTATAGTAGAGGAACTGAACTTTGTTATGATATTCAGGTACAAGATAAACAAGGCCAAGACTCAGGATTAACAGAAATTATAGAGGAACAAAACACAAATGATAAGGTAGATGCAAACCAGGAGGAACATCAATTGCCAAAGTCGCATGAAATGGAAAGTGAGAACATACAAAAAGAAAAGCTGGTTCGAAAGAATCCAAAGTGGGTTCAGAAACTAGGGATTGAGATCGAAGGCATAAAAGAGACTTCCAGGTCCCTGAGGACCCGAAATAACAAGATAATATAATGTCGATTGCATGCTGGAATGTAAGAGGTTTTCACAACCTCAATAGATTGGGTGAAGTGAGAAAACTGATTGAGAAACACAACATTAGTTGTTTTGGCATTCTAGAAAACAAGCTATTGTATCGAGATATAGTGCAGCTGGAAAAAGAGATGGGGGACAGATGGAAAATTATAAGTAGTGTTTCATGTTATTTTAAATGTAGAATCCTTGTTATCATAGATCGAAATATTTGGGATTTTAACTATCTTAGCATGAGTGATCAACATATTTCTATGGAATTGATCAACATCTCGAAGTTTAAATGTAACTTAACTTTCATCTACGCTCAAAATCATGAATTTCTTAGGAAAAGACTATGGAACAATCTACAGGAGGATGCTATAGATATATTTAGACCATGGATGGTTCTTGGAGACTTTAATTACATAAGTAGCCCTTCAGATAGGAAGGGAGGTAATCCAGTGAATTTCAGTAGACTGTTTGAACTAGAAGATATGTCCAAAGAAACAGGCCTAAATGAGATGATCATTAAAGGATATAAATATTCCTGGTGGTCAGGTCCTAGTCGCAATATATTCTCTAAGATTGATAGAGTTTTTGCCAATATAGACTGGACTAATGCTTTTCCAGATTTATCTATTGAATATCTGCCCCCTTCGGTGAGTGATCATAATGCAATCCTAGTATCTCTAGCTCCAAAGTCTAGGAATAAGAACAGTCCTTTCAGATTTATGAACCACTGGGTTCTAAACGAGGAATACTTTCCCATGATTGAAAAATTTTGGGTTAAAAATCTTGTAGACAGACCTCTATGCCATCTAATTCACACTCTCAAAAGCATCAAAACAGAGCTTAAGATATGGAGTTCGAAACACCGAAATACCAAACAAGAGGTCAAAGTTCAAAGAGATAACTGTTCAAGGCTCCAGAAACTTCTGGAAACAGATAACGATCATAACCTAGCTATGGAATTCCAAGATGCAAAATCGAAACTGGAGTTGGCACTTAATAAAGAATTCTTAGATGCAAAACAAAAAGCTAAGTGTGACTGGATGATGATGGGTGACGAGGCCACAGCGTTTTTCTATGCAAAAATGTCTAACAGAAGAAGTAAAAGACGCTTGACTAGAATTGATATAGATGGAAAAATGGTATCGGAAGAAAAGTTGGCGAAAACAGCTATTGATTTCTATTCACAACTTTTCAACCTCCCAATGGATAATCATTTCCCAGAAGTCATATGTAAATCGATCATTTTTGAGTATGGTGCCAATTATTTAAATGATAGCATAACCATGGAAGAAATAAAATCTGCATTATGGGACATAAAAGACACCTCTTCCCCAGGCCCTGACGGTTTCAATTCAAAAAATTTCAAAATTCATTGGAACACTTCTAAGGAATTAATCTATAAAGCCTTGAATGATATTTTTCTTAAGGGTTTAATAGTTAAAGAATGGAACCATACGTTTTTGCACCTGATTCCAAAAAAAGAGCATTCTACTTGCATACAAGATTTTAGACCTATTGCCTTTTGTAACACCATATACAAAGTTTTTACTAAAATACTTTGTAATAGATTGGTTCCTTTTATGGATAGGTTAGTTTCTCCAAACCAAATGGCTTTTATAAAAGACAGATCTATAGGGGATGGAATTTTGTTTGCACATGAAATTATCAGAGGACTTGGAAGAAAGGACAATAAGTATATGTGTATCAAAGTTGATTTAAAGAAAGCATACGATACCATCAATAGGTCTTTTGTCATTCATATGTTAAATAGTATGGGATTCCCAGGAAAATGGGTGAGAATTATAGAAAACATCATTACAACCCCAGTTTTTTCTATCATTTCAAATGGAGAATCTCATGGCTATTTCAAAAGTTCTAACGGCCTCAGACAAGGTGACCCATTATCCCCTATCTTATTTACGTTGGTTATGGAATATTTCACTCTATTAATGGATGACAAAGTCAGGGCAGGGAAGATTTCTCCAATTTCTGATTTCAACAACAAGATGACTCATATTATATATGCCGACGACATTATTGTCTTCACTAAAGCCAATGTCCAAACGGAAAATTCTATCAGTGATGTTTTTAAGACCATGAAGAAAGTTACTGGACTGGAATTAAATTGTGAAAAATCTAATGTTTTCTTTGGAAAAGGGGTAGACTATTGTACGGACATCAGTACGACTCTTAATATCAAACAAGCGGAACTCCCAGTAAGATATTTGGGCATTCCCTTGTCCAGTTCTAATCTGAGAGATAAAGATTGTAATATACTGATAGAGAAGATCAAGTTAAGAATTAATGGATGGGAAACAAAAATGTTAAGCCTTGCTGGGAGACTAGAACTCATTAAATCTACCATATACCCTATCATCCAATTTTGGATGCAATGCTTTTGTCTCCCAGCTGCTACTTTTCATAAAATTAAACACTTGATTCTTAATTTTCTTTGGAAAAGTTGAAGCAGTAAAATTCCTTGGGAGATTGTGTGTAGACAAAAAGAAGAAGGAGGATTGGGTCTCAAAAACCTTGAAGTTAAATTAATATGGAAGGTAGTCAATTCAGAAGGCATATGGGCGAAACTCATTAACTGTAAATATATTGGTAATAAAAGTTTCTGGGACATTAATCAACGCATGGATGATTCGGGAGTGTGGAAATTTATTTTGAAAAACAGACACGAAGCTCTAAAATGTCTATCCCTTAACATTGCTGATGGTAAAACCACTTCTCTTTGGTTCGACCCATGGTTAAATGGTAGCTCCATTATGGAAAGAATTGGAAGGGACACAGCGTATAGAACTGGAACAGAAAATTTTCCCCTATCAAGAATCTTACAGAAAGGTGAGTGGAAATGGAATTCATACAGTTTCTTATTTCAAATTCATGCAGAAATTGAAGGAGTTAAAATTCATGATGAACGAGAGAAAGACTTCTGGTCTTGGAAATGTACAAAGAATGGGATATATCAGTTTAAAAATGTTTGGAACAGTATAAGAAGCTGTTGTGAAATCAAGTTTTGGTCACCTTTAGTCTGGAATAAAATACATGTTCCAAAAATGGCGATATGCCTCTACAAAGCCATAAATGACTTCCTATTGACGAAAGACAAATTACTTCAAAAACAGATAATTGTGAATTCTAATTGTGTTTTTTGTGACAGCCACACTGAAACTATAAATCATTTATTTTTTCAGTGTGATTACACAAAACATATTTGGCTTTGGAACACAAAAAAGTTTTTCAGATCACCAGACAGTCAATTTACATTTTCTTTGAAAGAAGACTTGCAGAAAATAGTTTCCATCACTAATTCAAAAAATCTCATATCAGATTTATTTCAATTATCAATATCAGTCTGTGTGTGGCATATTTGGAAAGAAAGGAATGATAGGACTTTCCAAAATCAGTTTACAGATAGGTCACAGCTATGTAAAAACATTCACCAAACTATGAGCATCAGAATGACTAAGTCTAAATATTTCACAAACATCTCAGGCATGAAAGAAAATATAGTTCAAAAGTGGGGTTTTACCTCCGAACGCTGAATTGGGGTGCAACTACTTTATCATTTGCTGCTTGTCCTATAACTTCTCGCCTTTTTGATCCTTTGGCTTTGCTTTTTCAGATCTAGCTATTAAGGATCTCGATGCCGCTGTTATAAGGGATGTCAAACATATCCAGGTCTTGGTGCAGATGACCTAAAAACATAAAACAAATCTGATAATTTTGCACACAAGACAAATAATTATTAAGATCTGGACTTAGGAGACTTATCTTTCATATTTTAAGACTCCAGAAGATGCTAGAGGATAGATCCACCAACAGATATCAGCAGAAGCTATGCTTTGAAGTCTATATCTGATTTTACTTGGATCTGGAATATGTTTTCGATAGTATAATCTAACACTGGTAGTAGTAGATCTTCACTTTTATGAGATAGAACGAAGTATGGTATTAATTTTATCTTCGATTTAGAAGATCTGAAGAATTGTTAAGAGTAGAAGAAGAAGATTTTCACAGAAGACTGCCATTATCACGCATTTTTTCTTTGAAGACGATTAAATGAACTGCTTCGGAACTGATGCTTTCCTAATATGGTCCGAAGAGTTATCTCGAAGCATCGGTTATATGGGCTTTGTTTTTATTTAAAAATGATAACAGGCCAAGTCGATCTTGTATTGTTATTTTTTGTTAATGGGCTACTCGGTTACTCTTATGTATTATTTAAAACTGTGGTTATAGTTTGAATAGAAATTTTGAACCCTTTTTTTCAAAAAAAAAAAAATTCACCATAGAATTCTCCAATTTCTACTTTACTTCATCATATATTTCACAAAATATATTTTCGCTTCAAAAACCATTTCACATTTATTATCCACAAATTCCCAGTATTAATTTTATTCAAATCCGTACGATCTACACATATATCCGTACGTTATACCAATCTGATCGCTCTCTCGATCACACAATTTCATTTCCGAACTAGTATAGACCACCCTACTTCCTAGTGCGGACATAGATCTGGTTTCTTGATTGGAAACCATCATTCTCCTTGCATAACCATAACAATGATAGAGAATATACAGAACCAATCAACAATCCATATCCAGGTTCGACGTCGAAAATTGTGTGAAAATTTCCACTCGGATCGATATAACTATCTCGAAATTCTGTGCTCGAATCTGGATCAAATCACTATGCGAATAGAATAATATACGTACATCCTACATAATTATCTTCATTGATTATCAACTAAATCAATTTCTCTTCTATTCACATTCATTTTAATTTTCATTCACTTGTTCACAATTGCTTCAATCCCATTTGGATTATCACCTTTATTCTTATCTCAATTGGGTATTTAATCATAAATAGTTTAAACTCTATCCACTTTAAATTTAGAAAATAGCTTGAAAAGTTAAAAATAGATGAGTAATTGAAAAAATAATTATTAGTTTGTAAAATAGCTGCAAAATAGTTAAGTAATTGTAAAATAGTGGGAAAATAGTCAAATAGTTATAGAAATTTTAAATAATTGTAGTTGAAAAATAGTAATTAATTTGTGAAATAGTTGAAAAATATTAGTTAGTTTATAAAACAGTTGAAAAATTGTTAAATAGTTCTAAAAATAATTGTAAAACAAGTATAAGATAGTTTTAGGTTTTGGAAAGAAAAGTTGTATAGCAAATAGTTTGGAAAAAAATAGATTTATATTTAAAACAATTTATTTTGAAAATAGTTCAGAGTCAAACTGTTCAATTCCCAACCTTCATTTCCAATCAATTCAATTTATATTTCCACTTCCATTTAAATTGACTCAATTCCAATTTATATAACTTCAATTTCTATTGAAATTGATTTAATCCAATTCAAGTTGAATTAATTCTCAATTTCCATTTGAATTTGAACTCATTCATCTTCAACTTCATTTCAAACAATCAAATTCAATTATTTTTTTGAAAATAACAATTTTTATCAATTTAAAATAATTTATAAAGATGATTGTCACACTAACCCATTCTAAAAATCACGAAATCTATGTTAAAATTCATGATTTATAATTACAAACCCGATTATGGATTCCAAATATGAAATCAAGATGTTTGATTTTGCTCTAAATTTTCAAAGTTTCACTGTAACCATTGTTTTAGAGATAAATGCTCAATCATTTAAATTAGAAATCATTTTATAATTGATGTTACCTTATTTTAAAACATTTACTCTTCAGAAATCAAAATCTAAATTGATTTCAAATGGAAGATAGAAATTTTGTTTGAAGTTTGAGGCCCTGATTATAATCAGAGATAAGATATAAACACAGTCACATACATCTTTATATGTATACAGGGTTGATTCAATCATATTTTCAGAGAAGGATTATTCATATATACATACTTCATCGTAACCATATAAATTTATCACATGCATCAGATTCAAACTATATATATATATATATATATATATATATATATAGTTTACTCAATGTTTCAATCTGCATAGAAATTTACATTCATGTTCCAATCCAGGTATAATTGTTAACATACACACATATATATGCTTAAAATCATTTTAAAACAACATGCATAGAAAAATTCAGATCATACTTATAAGATCACCACATACTTGTTCAAGATTCATAGATTTACCATGTTTACTCACTGTTTCAATCTGCACAGAAATTTACATTCATGTTCCAATCCAGGTATAATTGTTAACACACACATATGACACACAGGGATTTACTCAAAACATACTTACCAAACAAACTTATTTTTCAGAGATGGGCATACCAAAGAATCTTATACTTAGACATTTAAATGGTGACGTTATTCACAAGCATTACAAACCAAATCAGAGGAAAATAGGTTAGAGTACTCACCGGTAAATGCTTAGAACAGAGAAGCAGCTTGAGATCTAAAACTGGAATTCCTTTTGATTATTGAAACAAGTGTTTGATTTGATCTACTTGTCTATGATTTCAGGTTTAATCTTTCTAGGTTTAGAAGTTTTTGGTTGCTTCAGATTTTTGTTCTTGAATCATGTTGAACACTTCAAAAAAACTGTTGTTTAATTTTTGATTTTAGTTTTATTTTCTTTTTATTTTAAAGATGAAGGAAAAAAATTATGGTTATGTGGATAGAAATTAAATGAAATGTGAATAGAAAGAGAAATTGATTTGGCTAATAACCAATAAAGATAAATACGTAGGATGTACGTATATTATTCTATTCGCATAGTGATTTGATCCAGATTCGAGCACATAATTTCGAGATAGTTATTGTGATGTCCCGAAAATTTAGGCAATATTTATTTAATAATTTCTTTCATAATTATTTTAAAATGTGAAATATTGATTTAATAGTTTAATTCAAAGAGAAATTCTCTTTTGAAAATTAATAATTATTTAGTTTGTTAAATGATATTCTTTTCAAATGTTAAAAATATTTAAGTAATAAATTTATCTTTCTATGCTGATTTAAAAAATATTTTATTTATAATGTACAAATGTTTATACATTGTAAATACAGGATTTGGTTTTAATTTTAATTTATGTTAAATAAAGGATATTTTCTAATTATTATATATAAATGTATAAATTGTAAATTGATTGATTTGATTTAATTTAAATTAGTACTGTAACTTTTCAAAAAGTTTGTTTTAAAAATCTTTCTTATATCTTTATAGAAAAGTAAGTAAGTATTTATTTTGTTTATAAAAATAAATATAGTTTAAATTTTATTTTATAATAAAAGTTTGTTTTGTTTTATTTTAAAATTGTTTTTCTTTGAAATAGGATTTAATTCATTCTTGTTAAAATATAACATTTGATATAAAACTCTTAAATAAATTTGATTCAACAAATCTTTTCTTTTAAAATTTAGTTTTAAAAGAATATTATTTTTAAAAATAATTAAACAAGCATTAAAATGTCAGTGTATAATTTTAAAATAAGTTTATAAGTAAACATTTAAATAGTGTATATGTATTTATTTAAAGACTAATGTTAATACAACATTTAAAACTTGCTAAAATAAGTTTGAATAGTTTAAGATAAATTCAAATAAATTTATACATTTAGAAATTGCTTTTAATAATTGAATTGCACATGTGTTAAAATTTTAAACTAAATAAAAGACACTTGTAAAAAATTTGAGATAATAAGTCAACAAGTGGCAAGCTTATTTATTTTTCTTAAAATTTAAGTTATATTGATAAGAAAAATAACAAATACATTTGTTAAAAACGCTTTCTCTTCAAAGTTTTAAAATCTGAAAACCAGATTTGTTAAAATTTCTACATGTTAAAATTTCTGCAATCAAAAATACAAATCAAATCCAGAAACCCAATCTTCAATCAAATCTGCAAACCAAATTTTTTCAAATCTGCATACAACCTATTTGCATCTAAATTCTACAAATCAATTTCTTCAAAACAAATCAAAATATGCAAACAAAAACCTTCCAAAAATATGCAAAAGGAAGATTAATTCAATTTCAAATCTGAGCAATAAGTATAGGTCTGCATGCATCATCATTACAGAAAGCAACAAGCAACTTCAACTTGCTAATGGCATTCAGGTTCATCATGCATTTCAAAAACAGTTCCTGGAAATTGAAATCTGCACCTGAATCTGTTCTCTGCATCTTCCATATATGGTGAGTAAACTTCTATTTCAAAAACAGTTTCTTTTAAATCAAGATAATATATGATTTCCTGAATGAAATATTAGCTCACATTAATTAAAAACCTGGGAGATTAAAACTGCCTTGTTATCTATTTATTTATTTATTTACTGCAAGAAGTTGAATCTATCTGATGCATGTGATATGTAAGATTGGGTATGCTTGTATGATTTTATTGTGATCAATATGATGTGTGTGTATATATATATAGATATATATATATATATATGTATGGGATTACAGTAATTCCTAATCTACAGTTTTATGTTTTATAATAAGTATTAATAGGAAACTTTATTCACTTGAATAATTTTTGTTAGAAAATAATATGTATAGACAGAGCGTGTTGTTTAGTACTAATGCAGGTTTTATAAAATTATGATTTAGTTAAAATAGGTTAGGATTTGAGGTCTGTTACTCACTGGAAACAACTAGAGTAAACAATTTTGCAATGAAACAAATATATCAACATCTTTAATTATTTCAACAAGATTTTAACATGAGTGTATGTTATGAATCAGAAATTTTAAAACCAAACTCCACCTTTTTAATTAGCTGAGGGATAAACATTCTGTTTTGAACAAAAAAAGAATTTTAGAAGCATCTGATAGGCTAGTGGAATTTTGGGGTTAGAATGCTTCCTGTAGGTAGAATGTTGAGGTCAGAACAAAGGAGATGTTGGTGATGGATGATCAGAGAGAGAGGAGTTGGGATTTGAGTTTTTTTCCAGGTTTCAAAACCCTGTTTAAAGTGTGCAGTTCTTAGTTTATCCCCATCCTCTCTGTTGCATCGAGTTAATTGAGGCTTTGGGAATTTGTAGAGGGGGTGTAAAGGAAGCTATATCCAAGGTCGTGTCGATGATGGTAGATGGAGGTGGTATTTCTGGGTGTTGACAGGTTTGCAGTGGTTTCTCAAGTTCTGGTGAACTTCTGATGTGCAGGGTATTTTGACTTGAGGGTTGCTCGGGTATTTTTGTATTTAACTCGGAGTAGATGGTTTAGGAACTCGAAGTAAATAGAGGGATCACTCGGGTTAGTTAGTTGCAGGTTGATAATCTGTAGATTTACAGTTTTTAAAAATTTAAATAAAATTCATAATTTAAAGATTGTAATTTGATTCAAAAATAAGTAAGTCTGAATTCAAATGAAGTTTGAAATTCAAAGTTTTAAAAATGAAATCTTAAATTTAAATTCAGTTTTAAATCAAAATTAAAACAGTTTTCAGGTTTTAAACCAGAGGGTTTTACAGTTTTAATTTTTGAATGAATTCATATTTTTAAAACTAGATTTTGATTCAAGTGGAAGTTGAAAACTGAATTCAAATAAAGTTTGAAATTCAAAGTTTTTAAAAATGGAAATTTTAAATTTAAACAAGTTTTAAATTCTGTTTTAAATCAAGTATAAAACAGTTTCAGGGTTGTTTTAAAACCCAGATTTTTATTTCAAATAGTTTTTGTAAGTTTTAAAAATTTTGAACAAATTTGAATGTTTTAAGCAAGACTTAAACTCAGTTTGAAATCAAGTTAAAAACTGTTTTCAAATTTCTTTGGAAATCAGTTTTGATTTCAAAACCAGTTTGTAAAAAAAAATTAGAAATGAACATATTCAAATGTTTTAAATGATATTTGATTTCAAGTGAGTTTTAAAACTTAAAAGAATTTATTTCTTTATTATTGAAATTAAAAATACGAATTGTTAATTTAAATTTGAAAATTGAAAAAATCAATTTATTTTCAAAGATTAATTTATTTTAATCAAGTAAATTTGTTTTAAATCTTTCTTTATATTTAAGTAATGAATGTTCTTAAACATTCATTTTATTTTAAGAGTTTTATTTATTTAAAATTTGGATCAATGTTTAATAGTTAAACATTTTAAATATTTAATTTTTAAATGGAATTTGAATTTAAATTTAGAAATGTATTGTTTTAATACATTTTGAATGTAAACGAGTCATTTGATAAATAATTGAATTATTTTGAAAAATATTTAAGATAATTAAGGATTTACTTAATTAATTGATTTTTAAATAATGGTTTAGATTAATATTAATTAGAAATGATTTATCAATCTAATTTCCTTAAGTATGTAACTATTGCAATATTGTTAATTAATAATTGGTGATAATTATCTAAGGATAATTTAGTAATTAATTAATGTAATTAATTTTGATAATTAACTAAATTAATTAATTGAATATAATTAATTGTAATTTGTTAAGTATAATTAATTGTTAAAGTAATTAAGGAATTAATTGCTTATTGTAATAAATTTTGATATGTGATTTAATTAAGTTAATTAATTTAGTTTAATTAATTTTAATAAATCATTTGATGATTTAATAAGTGTAATTACTAAATGTAATTAATGAAGCAGGATTACTTAGGGAAGTAATAATGATAATTACTGGAATGTAATTAGTAATTTGGATAATTACTTTTGTAATTAATTAAGAAATTAATTAATGATTAATTATTGGTTAATTAATTTATAAATAAGTAATTAAAGATAGTTAATTACTTAATTAAATATTAATCAAGGTGATTAATAATTAGATTAATTACTAAATGTAATTAATTTTAATTTATTTAAATATTAGAGATCATTAATTATTATAATTAATGATGTAATCAAGGATTGTTTAATTAAGTAATAATTAATTAATTAAGTGATTAATTAATTGTAATCAATTAAGGATAAATATAATTAATTATAATTAATAAATAAATGAGTAGTTAAATGTTAATTACTTATGATTAAGTTAATTAATTTATGAAATTAATTAAATACTAATTACTTATTGTAATTAGTAAATGATTAATCAAAGTTGTTTAATCAAGTTAAATACTTAAGAAGTGAATTAATTGACTGGGGTTAATTAATTAATGGATGTTAAGCAGGATTTAAATGAGTAATTAATTTAATTTATTTTAAATTAATTAGAGATGGTTGTAATTAATTTAATTCATTTTAAATTAATTATAATTAATGGTTAATAAATCATTGCTTATGGATATTATTGATTGAATGGTTGTAATCTCAGTAATGAGATTATTTGTATCTGTATGATATGAATGTTTGGTTTAATATGATGGTTTGTGATGGATTATTTGGTTGTGATGATTATCTGATTGTGGATGATACAGATTATCTGTTATAATATGAATGTGATTATCTACTGTGATATATAGTTTATCTATCTATGTGAATTGGATAACAATGAAATAAGTTAATTGTTTAAACCCTTAAGTATAACTCGGACATTAAAATGGCATTTGGTTTCGATGAGACCGGGATCGGGTTTCCATATTTGGATATCCGAAAACCACATCGATTCCAATTTAACGTTAGGTCGTTAATCCAAGTAGAGCAAGTGGAGACTCGAGGTGTAAGGGCTATACGTCAGTATAACTCTGTGGGTGATTCCGTAATGAGTTGACGGAATAGTACTTATAGATTCGAGATGGTGACTTAGAGTGCAAGGGTTTTCGTCGTTAACTCTGAGGGTGATTCCAATACGAATGTAACGAGATAATGCCTTCGGTTTCGTTTGAACCCGGAACGAACTTGTATGGATTGAATGCTTTTAGAACATCGTCAGGTGGACGATGAGCATTCTAAGATTGATATGTCCTATAAAGGTAATCGTAACCTCAAGCCTCATCAACCGGGAATGGCTAAAACAGGGGAGGTGCAGCAAAGCTTCGTGGGTAGCCCCCACTGGAGAGCAAGATTTATCCCTGTCTAGGGGTCCCTTTATAGTGGGTTTTGTGGCAGTTAGTGACGACCAATCTGCGGGGTGGTCTTGTTCGGAACTGTTCAGTAAGGAATGGGTCCTGCTTTGTGTTGCAGGGGAGTGGGAGTACTCCTCGGTACGGTGATTTAGGCCACGTACTGTGACGGCCGGTACTCCAGTAGCCCTGCTATTGTTGGAAACCCATTTTCCCTACGAGACCCTACGGTTTTGATTGTATTACCCACTTTTGTGGCTAGTAGCTGGAATTTAATCATGTAACAATTTCGGCTATTTCTTATTTATTTGACAACCCTAGACACTATTATAATATCACTGGATTTCCTATCAAATGTTTTGTTTAGCGTAAGGTAAAAACTTTTCCATGTTTATGTGTGGGAAGTCTTACGTGATACCTTTTGTTTCAAAGGATTTTCTAAAGTTAAGTAACTTTTATCCCCGTTTACTCACACCAAACCCCTGTCTGACCTGAGTGTTTATTTTCTGTTTTATTAAACTCTTGGGTACTCATATTATGTATGAGTAGTCAAGTGATTCAGGATTGCTTTGACGAGTTCTGGAGGAGATAATGGAGCAGGAGGCTTCAGCGTGTAAATATATTTTGTAGTTCCGCTGTGTTTGAGTTGTATCTGTTTTTCTCTGATGTACTTGGATTGTAATTGCTAGACAGATGTTTATAACTGTCTAGTTTGTGTTGTATCAGCTGTATTACTCCGATGTATATGATACTATGTAAGGTTTTATGTGATATATTATAATTTATTCGATTCCGCTGTGAGATTCTGATGTTGTCTGTTCTTTCTTTCCTTTCTTTTCTCTTTTCTATCCCTTTCTTTCTTCTTAACGATGCGACTTCCTGGAGTGTGGTAGTTGGGTCGTCACAGTTATATCGATCCGAGTTGGAATTTATCACTTGATTTTTGAAGGCAAACCTGGATATGGATTGTTGATTGGTTCTAGATATTCTCTATCATAGTTATGACAATGCAAGGAGAATGATGGTTTCTGATCAAGAAACCAGACCTGTGTCCACACTAGGAAGTCGAGTGCACAATACTAGTTCGGAAGTGAAATTGTGTGATCGAGTGGGCGATCAGATTGATATAGCATACGGATGATATGTGTACATCGTACAGATTGGAATGAGATTGATATTGAAGTTTGTGGATAAGAAATATGAAATGGTTTTTGAAGTGAAAATATATTTTGTGTAATATAGAAATTGGGTATTCCTATGGTAGAAATTTACTTTATGGAAGTAAGTAATATGGTTAATGACTTTATAGAGTAATAAAATTTGAATATTTGATTTGGAGTAAATAAAGTTATCTATCTTTGTTATATAAGATAAATCTCCGCTTGTTGAATCTATTGCTAGAAGAAAAGGATTTGAAGGTGTTTTGAAGTATAAAAGGAGTTTTATACAAGTTTGAAATGATCCAAAGTTTTAAAAAAATTATATATCTGTATATATATTGATGTAAAGGATCTTATGAGAATGTTTTGGGAAAAGGTTTTTGGAACCTTTGTATTTGGGAAAGGCTTTTTGATTTTTGGGTAAAATCAATATTAGAATTTGGGAAGCCTAACTTGAGAATTATCGATTTTGGGATAATCGATTTTGTGTAAAGGAGCTTTGTATGAGATTATACTAGGTGTATGATTTGAAAGATACTATATGTGTATAGTATAAAGTTATTTGATGATGATGGCTCTGGGGAAAAGGCACTCCGTTGAAATGAACTTCTCAGGAGTGCCACCGGGTGGTGCTGCCTTGAACCCCCAAGGGGGTTCTAAAGTTGATCCTTTGAGGAGCTCGGACAAAACTAGTTCCTGAGGATTATGAGTAGAGTATACCATAGCGAAAGTTGTGTGTGCCGCTGAGAGCCAACAGTCCGCGTTTGATTTTATATCAGTAGACTGCGACCTATGGTAACATAGCGGAAGTCGTGTGTGCCGCTGAGAGCCAACAGTCTGCATTTGATTTTATATCGGTAGACTTCGACCTATGTAGGAGTGGAGAAGTTTCATTTTGACAGCGAAGATCGTGTGTGCCATTGAGAGCCAGCGTTACATGGACTTTTGTTGAGATGGCAACGTAACCCTGTAATGTAACTACGATCCATCGTGCGTTCCATGGCGTAATGAGAGGCCGCGGAGAGCCTACAGTTACATGGACTTTTTCTGCGATGGCAACGTACCCCAGGATGTAACTGCGACCATGGAAGGGGGTGATGATTTCCAGAGCATTCTCACCAAAGATATTTCCTTGAATTCAAAAATGTTTTCTATATTTGCAATAAAATTAATTTCCAAAGTATTTTCACTGGATGTTGAAAATGGGTCTGCTAAGTACTTATAGTTCTTCAGTCCTACGCCTGATCAACGTATGACCGAATTTCTGTAAGAACAAAAATGCACTGGTTGAAACATCGAGTTATAAAAGTATCTTCGTAAAAACTATTTTCGTAACACTATATAGATTTTAAAAGTGTTTTAAAAATGATCAAAGAATAATTTATCTGATTTTAAATTATTGAATAAATTCTGGCTTCATTCCTTTTCGAGGACGAAAAGATTCAAAGGAGGGAGGAATGTGATAACCCAGATTTTCGGGTATCTGACAGGATTATTTTTTTTAAAATTTAATTTGTATGTTAATGAAATAAATTCTAATAATAAAAGATATTTTAATGTGTAAATGGATTGAAATATAATAATAAATAATAATAATAAATAAGTATAATAAAGGATATCTGTGATATCCCAGAAACTTCAAGCAAATTCAATTATGATAATCTTTATAAATTATTTAAAATTAAGGAAAAAAATGTTATTTATTTCAAAACGAATAATAATTGATTGTTTATATGTATATAAATATGAATAGATAGAATCATTATTACAAGTTAGATATTAAAATTAAAATTTAAAACTTTGATCTAATTTGAAACTTATTAGATTAATATCTTAAAAATATTTTGGATTTAAGGATATATTATACATGGTTTAGAGTATAATTGATTTATGCTATTTCCTTCTAAAGATTTTATTTATATAAATTCGGAAAAGGATTTATTAATTAGGAGATTTAATATAAAAACTTTTATGAATTATTTTAAAACTAATTTATACATGCATATTTACAAGTGCATGAGTTCTAGCATAATTGAACAAGTGTTAAGATATTATCGTGCCTTCAAAACCATTTGTAACAATTTCATTATGAGATAAAACAAGTGGCACTAGCTCTTTTATTTTCAAATTTGGGAATAAATTTAGGAATAAATTTAATAATAAAACTAAATAGAAACATATCTCCACCCTTACTTATTTTCTTTTTCATATTCAAACAAAAGTAGCTAAACCATAAACAAAGATCTGTAAGTTAAAACCTTAACTGAAATTAAAGAGACAACAGTTAGATCATCTCAGTTTCAAGGAAAATCCAGATCAGCAAGCAAGATCAGGTGCAAATTGAAGAAAAATAAAGATCAACATTCTGTTCCAAAAATAAATAAAGAGGGGATCAACTGTCCTCTGTTTTCTTCAAACTGTGAGTAAATTAAAGCCTTAAACAGCTTAAAAATTTGATGCATGCGGAAATTTCTTAAATAAAGACTGTAGTAAATATTTTGCATAAATGATTGCATGATGGTGTTAAAATAATTACATGAATATAGGTATATAGATATTTGTGTGTCTATCTGTGCTTCATCATTTTTATGCCGTTCTTTATCTTCCAGGTTGCAAATAAAATTCAAATAAATTAAATACTCTTTATATGATATTCTTTAGGCTTCAATACATAAACAAGTATTGGTTGTTATATCAAGTTAACAAATTTTATAGTATTTCTAATTTATTTTTTAAGCCAGTTTGAACAAAAGAAGGAAGATCAGTAAGACTTGATTCATATCAAAATTTTCTATCTTTATAATTGGATAATTCAAGTATATGATTTGAATTGTTATCAAAAATGATGGTTTTTAAAATTTAAATAATGAATTTTAATTAAGTAATTCATGAGATATTGAAGTTGATCGGAATTTGGGGTTTTTGTCGACTGCTCGTGTTCGCGAGACCTTGAGGCTTCGGGATTGTGACCAAAGTAGGATCGAAGGTAGGAGATCACGAAAAAATGGAAGCACATTTTTCTGTTAGCCACACATCGAAGTAAGGAGGTTTGTAGGTTTTCAAGTCCTGTTGGGTTTGTCATTGATTTCGAATCAATTGCTCCGACATAGGTGAATCAAGTTTGATCACAGGAGGAGGGTTGGTGCGTGGGCGTATGGCGAAGAGATAGTCGGAGTGTTGACGTTTCTGGAGGCCAGAGATGGTGGTACGGGGATTATTATGGGATGATGTTTCGTTCTAGGATTTGTTGATGAGCTCGATTTCGTTTCTGTGCACGTTCTCAGTTTGGGTGGATGAGGATCGGAAGAGTTGGTCAAGGATGACTTGTCGATGGTGGTTTGGATGGTCGGAGTAACCGCAATCAGATGTGCATGTGCAGGTGGGCCTCTTGTATCAGTAGTGTTAGGTTTGAGGAGATGGGATTGACTCGGGTAGGGGTTTGAGGAAGAAGGGGTTTTACTTGGGTTATTGTGCTTGTTGGGCCGTGAAGTGGGTAAGGGAATTATGTATTGGTAACGTTATAGGTGGTAAACCTTTGGGTCTCGTTGGTTCAATATAAAATAATCAACAGGTTTAAAAGCAAGTCACCATGATTTAAAATTTTAAGGAAGATGCCTTTGAAATTAAATTGTGTTTGGTTGGGATAATTATACAAGGAAATTAAGTTAAGAGATTTATTAACATAATTAATGATTTAAATTTATGATTAACTTTGGGTTAATTAATTAAAAACTTAAGGATAATAAATCAAGTGATAGATACTTAATAATTAAATAAGTATAATTGTTTAGGGATTGTCAAAAAATAATTACTTGAGTAATTAAAAAGGTTAATTACTTAAAGAATTTAATTTAATAATTAATTGAAATATGATTTGTTAAGGGTTAGTTAATTTCTGAATATGATCAGTTAATGAGTAATGAATGATTGAGATTGATGAAAGTAATTAAGGATGGTTATTTACTTAATGTAAATTAAAAAAAATTAATTAATTAAAGAATCAATTAAGGATTAATGTAATTGATAGGAGTAATTAAAGGTTAATTACTATATTTGTTTAGGAATAATTAAATTTATATAATTAATTAGGGATAATTACATAATGTATTTAGAGGATTGATTAATCAAGGATGATTAATCAAGACGAGTAATTAAAGGATGATTTATACATTAAATAATTTAATTAACGTTTAATAAGCAAGATGTTTAAAGTAATAAGTAATTAATTTAAATACATTGGTAGTTAATTAAATTAATTAGAAATATATGACTAATTTATCTTACTTATGAATGATATTTGAACGCCTTGGATTTTTGTTATCTATGAGTTGTGATTGTGATGCTTTGTGAAATGAAATGTTCTTGTGATAAGATAGGTTGGGTTAAAAACTGAGATAAGGTGGTTATCAATCAATGATGAATTAATGTGTATAGGTGACACCTTGTATTTGAAGTTTGATTTGTGTTTCATTTGAATATTTTGGTAAAATGGTATTGAATTCGAAGAGACCCGAGTCGGGTATTAGTAAATACCCGAAACCACTTCGATTCTGTATAGATCGATATGTGAAATCAATAAACTGGTTTGGAATGATTTAAGTAAATTGGACCATTTAATCTAAGTTTTGACACTTAGAAATGGATGTGTGAAATAGGTGACTATAACAACTTGTGAAGTTGTAAATTAAGTTACCCGGGGTTTATATAAGTTGTATGCTTTTGTATTTCATGGAATACGGATTTACTCACGCTTGTTTCCAACCTGATAATGGCATTACTTTGATGTAATGCTCGGGTCAGACCGGGTATTATATATTTTCGGGTAAGGATGTTCTGGTGCTCAGGAGACGAGCTGGTTAGCAGAAACGTATGGAGAGTTTCTGCTGTGATATTTATAGTATCTGAAATAGATTAATTTTATCTGTCCCGTGTTTGTAAATATGTTGTAACTTTGATATATTAAAGTGCAAATTTGACAAGTATAGTTTTTCTTTGTATAACTATTATTTATGTGATATTATATTTTGATCCGCTATGAATGTGAGGTTTCTATGACTTGTTTCTGTTTCTTTTTTTTTCTCTTTTCTTCTTTTCCTAACTATCTGGAATTTTTGGGATCGAAATTTTTGGGTCGTTACATTTGGTATCAGGGTCAAGCTGGAAACCAACGTGAGTAAACCATATAATTTGAAACACTAAACTCAAATTTAAGGAAAACCCGGGTAACTCGTACTTTACTACGAGTTCATTACTTGTTATGCTCAACACTTATTTCTCAAATCAAATTCTAAGTATTTTTACTTAGTTCGAAGGCCCATATTATTCAATTTCAGTTTATTTATCTTATAAATCAAATCCATATAGAATCATGGATATTACAAATCGAAGTGGTTTCGGTACTACTGATACCCGACCCCAGTCTCTTCGAATAAAATATCATCTTAACCCAATTTATTCAAGTGAATACAATACAAATTAAAATATAGGATGTCACTTTAACGTAGCAATTATCATCAATGGATAACCACATTATCACTATACATCCCAATCGTATCATATCATAAAACATTTCATTCCAGAGATAACAATCAATTCAAGACATTTAACATCATTAAATCATAATAAGCAAAAATTGGTCACTCCCAAAATTTTATTTAATTATTTCAAATTAAATTACTAGCCTCAATCACTTAGATTAACTCTTGTTAACATTAATTAATCTCAAATCAATTAATTAATCATCTCCCAATTTTCCATCAATTACATTACGAAGTAACTACACTTATAAATCTCATTACGTAATTATACTTAATCAAGTACCAAATGACTATCTTTAATTAATCAACAAATTAATTAATCACATTCATCTCATTAAATGTAACTGGGTAATTCTTCCCTTAATTATCCTATAATTAATTAATTAATCTTTAAATATAGATTAATTATTCCTTGATTAATAAATCTTAATTATTAATTAATCTCCTTTAATACAAAGTAATTATTCTTAATTACCTTTAAAATCAATTAATAAACCATTAATTAACCGATTAGTTATCCATTTACTATTGATTAATAACCTTAATTATTAATCCACGTCTCTCAATACAAATTAATTAACCCATAATTACTTTAATTAAATCAAGTAATTATACTTAAATTTTTCTTAATCAACTTAATTAATCCCTTGGCATTAAACCTTAATTATCTTAAGATAAAACTTAACCTTATCAATGCCTTATTACTATTATCATTTTAAAACATTTTATCATTATGATTACCTTTGCTTAATTAAATCATTAATTAAGTTTTAGAATAAAATGATCATTTAACCTGAAAATTTTAAAGTTAAGAAAACTTAAAATAACTTAAAACATTATCAAGTAGATTTTTTTTAAAAAAAAAACTAATTTCAATCTGTATTTTAAACTTGCTTTGCAAAATCTTATTTAAACAAAATTCTAAAATCACTCTAACTTAAAACAATTTTCAAAAACCTCTTAATCAATTGTTAGAGAAACGATTATAAAAAGAGTAGTCTAAATAAGACAGTTTTAAACTAAATTTAAATTTAAATTTCAAAAACAATTTGATTTTTTAAACATTTTTGAAGCTATTCAAAACTATTGCTTCGGGTTTTACCCGAAGGCTACTCGGCCTACCGTCGAGTTTCTCTTCTTTTCCCCCCTTATTTTCATAAACTCGGATTTTATTTTAGTTTAAAAATCTTCGGAATTATTCCCAACAAATCACACGAGTATAAACTAGAGTTCCACCCTCCAAAACCCGATACCACCATCAAGACATCCTTCTTCTTCCCAAAAATAACAGCAACCAAACCCAAACTGACACTGCTGACCCATCGTGCACGTGTACACATCGCCATACGCCGCTCCGATCATCAACATCATCGCCATGAGACACCCCAAGCTGTAGGATCGATTTCACCCTAGAGGGGGGTGAATAGGGTGATAGAGTAAAGTATAAAAATTAATCGTGGAAGCTTATAAATTAATTTCAATTCAGATCACAGAATAGCAGCACAAATATCGCAGAATATAAATAACAGACTAAAACAGAACAACACAGAATTTACCCAGCTTCGGCAAAACCCTGCCTACGTGCTGCCCCCAAGGTTTCTACTAGAAATTAGATAGTCCCTCGCTTACACACGTAAACTCGCTATACACCGCTATTGACTAATCTAACTCTACGCTCAAAACCCTGCCACAACTCAATTACCGAGTTGCGAATTCTCAAGCTACACACCGTAGCTTGTCCCCTAGTCACACGACTAGAAAATTAAACGGTTTAAAGAGGAAAATACAAATTAAAAACAAATTAAAATAAAATAGCCCTAATATAAACAAAACCCTATTTATAAATTTAAAGCCCTTATTTTTACTGCCGGCCCCTTTTATATTTTAGACCGTCACTTTTATTTTCTTCATTCGTTTATTTTTGAGATGCAGCCGTTCCTCTTTGAAACAAAATTAGGGCTTTTTGTCCTGTCGATCCACACTAGGGTTCTTGAAGCGGCCGTTCCTCTTGGATACTGTTCGACTTTGATGCTTTGATACTGTTCGACTTCGATGCTCTTTGATTTGCTCACCGCGGCTGCTTCGTTGATCGAACTCGGGTATATAATTATGTGCCTTTTCTTTTTATTGATTTATGCTTTCTGGAATTCGATACATTGATTGCCGATGATGATTGGGTTATATATGCGTTCGATTTCCTGAATCTTCGATCGTATATATTTATTTGAATTTGTCAAATATTCATCTCGGCCACTTTATTATTCTTGAACGATGCTGATGATTTCTGACCTTTTCAATTCCTGTATATTCATTGCTTGGTGATCACGGCTATAAATTGGTCAATTATGACTCATACATCATATCCACGGCTTGATTAATTTTGTGGTCACCAGCGATGTTGAATTCATTTGACTTTGGCCACTTAATATTGACCATGGTTCCTCTGTAGCTTCTTTTGGCTTCAGTAATTTTTGAAGAAAAATCTTTCTTGATTTTGCTCGGCCTGTACCTTTGTATTTTATACATGTGTATATATATTCTTGAATGTGCACTTGGATTTGAACTACTTCATATGTATGTTTGTTGCTGCCTTGACTTGTTGTTATTTGCACCAGGTCTCTGTATATTTCTCTGGTTTGGTTCTCGGCCTATAGTATTCATAATGCATTTTGTTTCATGTTTGAGACTGTGCTTGCATTGTTACTTGGTCGACACTTGCATCGTTATCTGTTACATACATGAGATTGACACTGTACTTTTGTTGTTCACTGTGTTCATGCACTTTGTAAATTTGTTGCTTTCGTTGCTGTGTTGATCACTTGATTTTTGACACTGGTCTGCTGTCATGGCTGATCTGTTGTTCAGTTTGCATTAGTGCATTCTTCATGTATCTGCTGACTTGTTGTAGTACACTGCATATTGCATTGCCTTGCTGAACTCGATCCAGTAGTTTGCTTCATTTTGCACACTGATCATCTGTATACATTTGTGGCATTTCTCTGGCCCTTTGTGTTATTGCTTCATTATGTTGTATACACTGGTTTTGGTCGAAACTTGTTGCTTTCATGTATATGTCGAACTGATCGGTTGCATCTGTGGTATGCATATGTGTAGTTGTTATTGCCAGTTGCCACTTTGACATTTTGGCCTTGAACCTGTACTTGTAGTTTGCATTCATGTACTTGCAGTGTTGGTCTGACTTGAACTCGATTCACTTGTGTTGAATCCAGTTTCAAAACTCGGATTTGACCTTGTGTTCGTGTCGTATTTTCAATGTTATTGCATGTGAGTTGAACCTGTCCGTATATTTGGGTTTGACCTTATGCTCACCTGTCCCTGTAGCATTATCAAGTGTATATATCGGCGTGCACGGCCTTGTGGCATATACAGTAATACACTGTGTATGTCACAAGTTGTTCGTGTATGATGAATTCAAATTTAAATGATGACGAACAACCCAAATAACTGAGGAAAATCATATTTTCAAAATCCATCTTTTATTTTATATTGCAAAAATATTTCTTTTTCAATTTTACTGCGTTAGTGAATATTTTTGCAGATTGCTCAGATGCTGGATTAAAACTGGAATGCAGTTGAAGATAAAAACACGAGTGTGAGTGATATGTAGTGAGGTTAACTGTAAATGTGAAATGTGATGTAATTGTAATTAAAGTTGTATAGTTATAGTGAGAGCTTGAAATTGTACTATTCAAAGTTGTAATAAATATTTATTTGAATAAAATATTCGTTTGAATTCAAAAACTGTGTTATTTATTTTATTCAGCAAATATTTATTTATTCTGTGAAGATTAAACTAGTACGTTAACAAATACATTTAAGCGAATGCATATATGTTTATTATCATCAAACAAAAATCATATAGCGCAAAGCGCATATTCAACAATCTCCCCCTTTTGATGATAACAAACATATATTTAAGATTTTGAATATATTAAATGTATTTGATAATTTCAATTGCTCCCCCTATTTGAATGCTTCCTTTCTATATGATACTCCCCCTACATATATGACTCCCCCTACATATATGCATACAAATAAAATGTGTGAATGAGCCTATATGCAAATGGAAAATTGTTTGACCTTTGATTGATTCTATTTGACAAAATCTTAACTTTTCTCTCCCCCTTTTGTTATCAGCAAAAGAATAATAGTGTTAGAGAAAATAGAGATAAAGTGATCGACATGAATCAAACATTTAACTCAATTGAATATAAATATCAAATTTCAATAAACTTCAAAAAAAATCATAATTACCCATGTCAGACGCATATTCCACTTTCAGAAATGATGGGGATAAATTCATAAAAATCATACAGTTCTGTCTATTTGTGGTATATTTATTTCGGGAAATTTGAATATCTACTAACCATGCATAACCGTTAGGACTTTTAAATGAGATTAGTAGTATTCCAATTTAATTTTAAAAATGAAATCAAGTATCTTCTAACCACGCATGACCGTGAGGACTTTTAAATGGGATTAGAATCAACTTGTCTATTTAACCAATTAATTTTGATATGCGTTCCATACATGCATAACCGTGAGGACTTTTAAATGAGCATGGAAGCACATAATCAAAAATCCAAGTAATTCACCCATGCATAACCGTGAGGACTTTTAAATGAGAGTGAATACTTTGGATATTTATTTTTATTGAAGAATATAATAAATTGAAGCACAGATAATTTCCTTTATGAATCTGAAGATAAAACAAATTGAAGAACGAATAATTTCCTTTGTAAACTACCACAAATTTACATACTATATATGATTTTGATGAGTGATGGTCGATAGAAAGATGATAGAAATAGAAATGACCATGGAATTTTTACCCAACAAAAAGTTTTTATAACTTTTGTTATGAAATTATAAAGAATTTTTTTTTTTAAAATATATTGTCTTGAGTAATGTATGACAAATATCGACACTCAACACTTTTTCAATCACTATTGATCTTTTCAATAATTATTAGGGAGTTAGATTAGTCAAAATAGTCATTTAAAATCAAATCCAAAAATTATAAAAATAATTTTTCAAAAATGACTAATCTGTAAATATGGTCAAACATGATTTTCTTGAGGGGGTTTTATAAGAAAATTTTCTGCTATTTGAAAATTATTTCAAGTGAAAAATATGCAGATATTTTCTTTGAAAAAAAATGATGCAGCAAATGAATGTGTCAAAAATTAATCACGTTCCACTAGTAATTTTTCTATCAACCATATTACCAGTGTAATCTGCATCTGAATTTAAATTTCACTCAAAAATTCACTCGTTGAATGTCAAAGACCAGATTAAGAAATTTCAACAAATTTTCTCATGATTATTATCAAAAAATTTTAAATGAAATTCTCTTGGATTTGAAATGAAAAACCGTGTCAACAATCAAACATATATTAAAGTGTCAATTTTAGAATACATCAAACATTATTTTTATTTCAAAGCAATTTCTTAAAAGTTTCAACAATTTCAAAAATAATTTAAAATCCTTTTTACAATTTTTAAAATAGAATTCATTAGGATTTTAAATCGAGGCCGTGTCAAAACATGAATATAGATTTAGCCAAAAATATTATAACAACAATATTATTATCCAATCAAAACACTATTTTTCTCTCAAACTTATATATCAAGTAATTCTAGAGAATTTTATAGTGTTTTTGGCATAAGAATATAAATGGCTAACAATTTTGAATAAAGTCAGAATCAAAATCATCATTAAATCATCATCATATCATCATCGCATAATTGGCTGATTTTATTCGGAAAATGGTACAGATTATCACATTTAATATATCGTACAAATAAATATACCTTTACCTGTCTTTACCTTTACGATATTTCTCGTCGTTGTCCATTGTGATTCTGTCACCCTTATACTAGGCTAAGGAACTTAGCTTTGTCGCCCGTTGTGTTTCTGAAACAGCCAAAATCCAGAGAACACTATTGTTGTTCCTTAGCCTGCCACCACACCTACACGGAAAAGGATTATGTGACCTATTTGTTTTTATAGGTCCATGGTTGTTAGTGGCAGAAAATTTTGAAAAATAATTTTGTGTAGACCCAAAACTATTTATAATTGTTCCCTTTGGCACCTAAATTTGTTTAACTTTGAGAGATTTTATATTTGTGCCTTTTGGAACCCAAATCGGTATAGTTTTCACATGTTTGGGTCTATACCAACAATTATTGTGATCGTGTCCAAATTTTCTACAAATTGTGCACATAGAATTAACTTGATTAATCTTGTTTTCAACAATTTTCGAATTATTAAATCCAAGTCCTTGTCTAACCGTATTAACAGTTTGCTTTCCTAATAGCATATTCAACGATTTTTCACTTTTTGAAAATTTATCTAAAGTCGTAGACAATTGTTGGACTTGTGATTTGAGAGATTCATTTTCGTTTAACAACTGTGTGCACTTTTTAATAGAATTCTCTCTCCTAGTATTTTCATTCTCCTTTAAAATCAAAATTTCATTTTCAAGCGATTTTATTTTAATTTCTGATTTTTTAATTTCCTCATCAAATGTTGGACACTTATCACACTTAGGGATCCTACTTTGATAGGTTTTAACTAATTGATCAAGTTGTTTATTACATTCTATCAAAGTATCTTTTTGAGATTCAAGTTTGGCGTATTTTTCCTTAAGTCGTTCAAAACAACCGTTTACTTCATGAAAATATATAAGCAACTCAGAATGGGTAAGTTTTGATACCTCACTTGGCTCGTCATCGTCACTGTCAATTGTATCACCTCGAAGACACAATTCTGCCTTTTCGCTTTCACTGCCAGTGCTTTGATCATTCTCGTCTATTTCATCCCAAGTGGCTGCAAAACTTTTCTTTTTCTGTTTCTTTCCGTGGCTGGATTTAATTTGTGGACAATCGGGCTTGATATGGCCGGGTTTGTTGCAATTATAACAAATAAACTTTTGTTCTTCTGAGTAGTCTAGTGCTTTGGCTATTCTGCTTTTTGCTTTTTGAATTCGAGCTGAATTTCCATGTTTTTGATTCCATTTTTTGAATTTCCTTATTAACAGCTCCAATTCTGCTGCTCCATCATCTTCATCGTTATCATCATCACTTTCGGTTGTTCCTTTGAGAGCTATTGATTTCTTTTGAGTGTCACCTCCTTCACGCTCTTCTTTGAATTTCATTTCAAGCTCATAAGTGGTGAGATTTCCGATGAGTTCCTCAACTTTAAGTTGTTTCAAATCTTTCGATTCTTGTATGGCAGTTACTTTTGCTTCAAAGCTTCGTGGAAGGACTCTGAGGATTTTCCGGACTATTTCTAATTCGGTGTATGTTTTTCCGAGAGCTTTTGATTTGTATACGATATTGGAGAGTCGTCCGTACATCTCTTTGACATTTTCTTCCTTCGCCATTTTGAAGTTCTCGTATTCGCTGCTTAGCATTGCAAGGCGAGATTCTTTGACTTGAGATGTTCCTTCGTGAGTCACTTCTAGTATGTGCCATATTTCCTGCGCAGTTAGACAATGTGAGACACGATTAAATTCAAATTGATCCAATGAACAAATAATAGAATTCATAGCTTTGGCATTAGTATTCTGTAATTTATTTTCTAGTTCTGTCCATTGTTCCTTTGGTTTCTCTATTTCCTGATTATCTACAGTTATAGTTTGTATACTATAACCTGTCTCAACAATATTCCAAGCGTCAATGGTTTTCAGAAAAATTTGCATTCTATTTTTCCAGTAAGCATATTCACCATTGAACATTGGTGGTCTAACTATGGATTGTCCTTCTGCAAAAGCATTATTAAAAGAAGCCATTTTAAAAAAAATTCAAATTTTTAAAACAAAAACCGATTTTTGAAACACGAATTTTTAAAACAAAAATTGATTTTTGAAACACGAATTTTTAAATTAAAAATTGGTTTTTGTAAAATCAAAATTTTAAAACAAAAATGGCTTTTGTTCCTCGCTCTGATACCACTTGTAGGATCGATTTCACCCTAGAGGGGGGGTGAATAGGGTGATAGAGTAAAGTATAAAAATTAATCGCGGAAGCTTATAAATTAATTTCAATTCAGATCACAGAATAGCAGCACAGATATCGCAGAATATAAATAACAGACTAAAACAGAACAACACAGAATTTACCCAGCTTCGGCAAAACCCTGCCTACGTGCTGCCCCCAAGGTTTCTACTAGAAATTAGATAGTCCCTCGCTTACACACGTAAACTCGCTATACACCGCTATTGACTAATCTAACTCTACGCTCAAAACCCTGCCACAACTCAATTACCGAGTTGCGAATTCTCAAGCTACACACCGTAGCTTGTCCCCTAGTCACACGACTAGAAAATTAAACGGTTTAAAGAGGAAAATACAAATTAAAAACAAATTAAAATAAAATAGCCCTAATATAAACAAAACCCTATTTATAAATTTAAAGCCCTTATTTTTACTGCCGGCCCCTTTTATATTTTAGAACGTCACTTTTATTTTCTTCATTCGTTTATTTTTGAGATGCAGCCGTTCCTCTTTGAAACAAAATTAGGGCCTTTTGTCCTGTCGATCCACACTAGGGTTCTTGAAGCGGCCGTTCCTCTTTGATACTGTTCGACTTTGATGCTTTGATACTGTTCGACTTCGATGCTCTTTGATTTGCTCACCGCGGCTGCTTCGTTGATCGAACTCCGGTATATAATTATGTGCCTTTTCTTTTTATTGATTTATGCTTTCTGGAATTCGATACATTGATTGCCGATGATGATTGGGTTATATATGCGTTCGATTTCCTGAATCTTCGATCGTATATATTTATTTGAATTTGTCAAATATTCATCTCGGCCACTTTATTATTCTTGAACGATGCTGATGATTTCTGACCTTTTCAATTCCTGTATATTCATTACTTGGTGATCACGGCTATAACTTGGTCAATTATGACTCATACATCATATCCACGGCTTGATTAATTTTGTGGTCACCAGCGATGTTGAATTCATTTGACTTTGGCCACTTAATATTGTCCATGGTTCCTCTGTAGCTTCTTTTGGCTTCAGTAATTTTTGAAGAAAAATCTTTCTTGATTTTGCTCGGCCTGTACCTCTGTATTTTATACATGTGTATATATATTCTTGAATTTGCACTTGGATTTGAACTACTTCATATGTATGTTTGTTGCTGCCTTGACTTGTTGTTATTTGCACCAGGTCTCTGTATATTTCTCTGGTTTGGTTCTCGGCCTATAGTATTCATAATGCATTTTGTTTCATGTTTGAGACTGTGCTTGCATTGTTACTTGGTCGACACTTGCATCGTTATCTGTTACATACATGAGATTGACACTGTACTTTTGTTGTTCACTGTGTTCATGCACTTTGTAAATTTGTTGCTTTCGTTGCTGTGTTGATCACTTGATTTTTGACACTGGTCTGCTGTCATGGCTGATCTGTTGTTCAGTTTGCATTGGTGCATTCTTCATGTATCTGCTGACTTGTTGTAGTACACTGCATATTGCATTGCCTTGCTGAACTCGATCCAGTAGTTTGCTTCATTTTGCACACTGATCATCTGTATACATTTGTGGCATTTCTCTGGCCCTTTGTGTTATTGCTTCATTATGTTGTATACACTGGTTTTGGTCGAAACTTGTTGCTTTCATGTATATGTCGAACTGATCGGTTGCATCTGTGGTATGCATATGTGTAGTTGTTATTGCCAGTTGCCACTTTGACATTTTGGCCTTGAACCTGTACTTGTAGTTTGCATTCATGTACTTGCAGTGTTGGTCTGACTTGAACTCGATTCACTTGTGTTGAATCCAGTTTCAAAACTCGGATTTGACCTTGTGTTCGTGTCGTATTTTCAATGTTATTGCATGTGAGTTGAACCTGTCCGTATATTTGGGTTTGACCTTATGCTCACCTGTCCCTGTAGCATTATCAAGTGTATATATCGGCGTGCACGGCCTTGTGGCATATACAGTAATACACTGTGTATGTCACAAGTTGTTCGTGTATGATGAATTCAAATTTAAATGATGACGAACAACCCAAATAACTGAGGCAAATCATATTTTCAAAATCCATCTTTTATTTTATATTGCAAAAATATTTCTTTTTCAATTTTACTGCATTAGTGAATATTTTTGCAGATTGCTCAGATGCTGGATTCAAACTGGAATGCAGTTGAAGATAAAAACACGAGTGTGAGTGATATGTAGTGAGGTTAACTGTAAATGTGAAATGTGATGTAATTGTAATTAAAGTTGTATAGTTATAGTGAGAGCTTGAAATTGTACTATTCAAAGTTGTAATAAATATTTATTTGAATAAAATATTCGTTTGAATTCAAAAACTGTGTTATTTATTTTATTCAGCAAATATTTATTTATTCTGTGAAGATTAAACTAGTACGTTAACAAATACATTTAAGCGAATGTATATATGTTTATTATCATCAAACAAAAATCATATAGCGCAAAGCGCATATTCAACACAAGCCTCACTATCGGATTCCGACCATAAATGCTTCAGTTTGTACTCGAAAGCAAAATCGAGTCAGTATGTACCTAAATCGAAACGAACCATCACCCAAAAAGCTTCCCAAACTACCACCTCCGACCACCATAAACATCATCATCTGATCAATACTTCATCATAGGCCCACAGACCTATTCCCCTACTCGCGATCAAGACCGAAGTCCTACCAACGTCGCGATTATCTTGAAATGAAACATGATTAAAACCCCAGATTATGCCTTAGTTCGCCAAATTCTCGCCTCCTCGGTGATTGATAGGACCATTCATTATTATTGCCTACCTCGACGAACCCCAAGCTTACTTCAGCCGCGACCCCGAGGCGACCGGTTGTCGCGACCATCGGAAATTTACAGTTTCCCAAATTTTGATCAACCCCTAAATTCCCTTCCAATTCAAACTTAAAAATTATGATTTTTCCCTTAAAAATCATTTTTTTCGATGTTGAATCAGATCATATAAACTAAACTTGAAATTAAACTACTTTAAATTTCGATTTAAATTGACTTACAACTGTAATTTCAAATTTTTTTCATCATTGCTTAATGGATATGCTTGAAACTATTTTTAAAAATCGAATCTAACAATTACAAACCATTCTCTTTCAAAGATCCTAACACAAAAGTATTTACACAAGAAGTTTTTGATTTTTTTGATTAATTTTTGTCTGTAACTAAGAACAGAACAAAATATTTACATGCACACAGATTCATTCTCATACATATATTCATATAATCAGGAAATCAACATGCAACCCAATGTCTCCAATTCAAACTCAAGATTATTACATGAATGCGGGTTTAAACCAATTTTTTTAAAAAAAAACAGAATTTCTTACTCACCTGTTAGAAGATGAACAGAGACTTAAAACATAGATGCTTGATTTTGAGAACTGTAATGTTTTGATCTTTGCAGGCTTGAAGCTGCAACTGGAAATCTTGTTGTTGTTGAGATGTTCTATATTTAAGGAGCAGAAATTTTGATCTATTTGAAAGCTTGTTTTGCTTTGGGAAGAAATTTGGTTACAGGCTTTTGAAAAATATTTTGCTTTTCTATTTTGAAAATTGTTTCCAAGATTGTAGATGAAGAAAAATTTCTTTTTAACAGAAGTATGTACAGCCTATATTTTTTTATTATTTCTTTAAATGAAATCATCTTGCCAAAATGTTTATTCCCTTTTATTATTTTCTCACACTTGTTATTTAAGCATGCTAAATTTGTTACAAATGTTTAATGTCTCTTGAAGCACTTACACTTGTATTAATTTTATGTTTTCAAATATTTACACATACTTATTTACATTAATAAATGTTTATAATATGATGTGTGTGTGTGTATATGAATTTCCAATTTAGATATACATACATTTATTTTATATTAACATATGTGTCATATTAATATATACATATTCAAACTATATTTATAATAATGTGTATATATATATTTTCCCTTTCTTTATAGGCATACATATATATATGCCTATATATATTATAAAGCTTGAATATATCTACTTACATATATATGAATATCTTATCCTGAATCAAATAGTGAAATATATTATTTATTATCTCGGGAGATTTAAAATTCAACACTTGTGTTATAGTTTAAGCCTATGTTTATATATATCCAGGTATTTGTCAGAATTTTATATGTTTAATTTACAAATTAGTATTTTAATAAAATTTAACCCGGTTAATTACCCATTAACAGATGTCCAAAAAAATCTGGGATATCACATTCCTCCCCCTTTTGAATCTTTTCGTCCTCGAAAAGGAACAAAGCCAGAATTTATTTAAAATGCGTAAAATCAGATAAATTCTTTTAGATCATTTTTAAAAAACTTTTTAAAATTCATATAATATTGCCAAAATAATTTTTATAAAAATACTTTTATAACACGATGTTTCAACAAGTTCCTCCTTGTTCTCATAGAAATTCGGTCATACGTTGGTCAGGCATAGGACTGAAAATCTACAAGTACTCGGTAAACCCGTTTTCAATACCCAGTGAAAATACTTAGAAAATAATTTTATTGAAAATATTGAAAATATTTTTGAAAATAGAGGAAATATCTTTGGTGAGAATGCTCTGGAAATCATCACTCCCATCCATGGTCGTAGTTATATCATGGGTTACGTTGCCATCGCAGCAAAAGTCCATGTAACTGTAGGCACTCCACACCCCTCGATTACGCCATGGAACCCACAATAGATCGTAGTAACATTCCAGGGTTACATTGCCATCGCAGCAAAAGTCCATGCAACTGTTGGCTCTCAGCGGTACACACGATTTTCGCTGTCCAAATGAAACTTCTCCACTCCTACATAGGTCGCAGTCTACCGATATAAAATCAAACGTAGACTGTTGGCTCTCAACGGCACACACGACTTTCGCTATGTTACCATAGGTCGCAGTCTACCGATATAAAATCAGACGTAGGCTGTTGGCTCTCAGCGGCAAACACGACTTTCGCTATGTTACCATAGGTCGTAGTCTACTGATATAAAATCAAACGTAGACTGTTGGCTCTCAACGGCACACACGACTTTCGCTATGGTATCTCTACTCATAATCCTTAGGAACTAGTTTTGTCCGGACTCCTCACAGGATCAACTTTAGAACCCCCCCATGGGGCTCAAGGCAGCACCACCCGGTGGCAATCCTGAGAAGTTCATTTCAAGGGAGCGCCTTTTCCCCAGAGCCATCATCAAAACACTTAATACTATACACATATAGTATCTTTCAAATCATACACCTAGTATGATCTCATACAAACCTCCTTTACACAAAATCGATTATCCCAAAATCGATAATTGTCAAATTAGGCTTTCCAAATTCTCATATTGATTTTACTCAAAAATCAAAAGCCTTTCCAAATTCAAAGGTACCCAAAACCTTTTTCCAAAATCCTCATAAGATCCTTTATATATATATACGGATATATATAATTTTTAAAAACTTTAGATCATTTCAAACTTGTATAAAACTCCTTTTATACTTCAAGACACCTTCAAAATCCTTTTCTTCAAGCAATAGATTCAACAAGGGAAGATTTATCTTATATAACAAAGATATATAACTTTATTTACTCCAAATCAAATATTCAAATTTGATTACTCTATAAAGTCATTAACAATATTAGTTACTTCCATAAAGTAAATTTCTACCATCGAAATATCCAATTTCTATTTAATTTTCTCATATATTTCACAAAATATATTTCCACTTCAAAAACCATTTCACATTTCTTATTCACAAACATCAATATCAATTTCATTCCAATCCGTACGATGTACACATATCATTCGTACGCTATACCAATCTGATCGCTCACTCGATCACACAATTTCACTTTTGAACTAGTATCGTCCACCCGACTTCCTAGTGCGGACACAGATCTGGTTTCTTGATTAGAAACTGTTATTCCCCTTGCATAGTCATAACTATGATAAAGAATATCCATAACCAATCAACAACCCATAACTAGGTTCGCCATCAAAAATCAAGTGGAAAATTCCAACTCGGATCGATATATCTATCTCGAAATTCTGTGCTCGAATATGGATCAAATCACTATGCGAATAGAATAACATACGTACACCCTACGTATTTATCTTTATTGTTATTAGCCAAATCAATCCTCTTTCTATTCACATTCACTTTAATTTTCATTCACTTATTTACAACTGCTTCAATCCCATTTGGATTATCACTTCTATTCTTATCTCAATTGGGTATTCAATCATAAACAGTTTAAACTCCGTCCATTTTAAATTTAAAAATAGCTTGAAAAGTTGAAAAATAGATAAGTAGTTGAAAAACAATTTATAGTTTGTGAAATAGCTGTAAAATAGTTCAGTAATTATAAAAAAATTGGAAAATAGCTAAATAGTTATAGAAAATTTTAAATAATTGCAAAATAGCTATAAAATAGTAATTAGTAGTTGAAAAGAGTAATTAATTTATAAAATAGTTGAAAACTTGTTAAATAGTTCAAAAAATAATTGTAAAACAAGTATAATATAGTTTTAGGTTTAGAAAAGAAAAGTTATATAGTAAATAGTTTGGAAAAATAGATTTATATTAAAACAATTTACTTTGCAAATAGTCCAGAGTCAAAACTGTTCAGTTCCCAACCTCTGTTTCCAATCAATTCAATTTAAATTTCCACTTCCATTTAAATTGACTCAATTCCAGTTTGAATAACTTCAATCCCATTTGAAATTGACTTAACCCCAAATTCAAGTTGAATCAACCTAAATTTACTTCCAAATTCAAATTGGATTCCATTAAATTTTAAATCCATTCAACGTTAATCACAATTAATTCAAATAAATTCCAAATTGAACCAATTTCAATTCATATCAGTTTCTGTTTGAATTAATCCCAATTCCCATTTTAATTTGAACTTATTCAACTTCAATTTCGTTTCATATCAATCCAATTCAAATTTTCCATTTGAATTTTTAAACTTAACCACCTTCAATCACAATTCCAATTAATTCAAATCAAATTCAATTTTGAACTAATTAAATTCAAATTTCAAATTTAAACCATCTTGAATTATATAAATTCAAGTTAATTTTTTTAAATGTTGATTTGATCCTTTAAATCAATCAACTTATATCCTTAAACCATTTAATTCTGAATCCATTTCCAAATTTCCAGATCTCAAACCTACTTTGAGATCACACAAATTCCCAATTCAAATTAACCATTTAACTTCCCAAGTTAAATATTAATTTCATTTTGAAATTTCCAAATCAGGTTGGTCATTCAAATTTATTTAACTTCTTTCAAGTTAAATTCAATTTTACCTAATCTAGACAAATTTGCACAATTTGAATTCCCATTCAAAACTTAAACTTCAGATTAATATCCCTCCCACTTAAGTTTAAAACCTACTTCACTTTGGGTTTCACATCACATTTCAAGGAAAATTCAAAACTCAACTTTAGAGTTTATTTTCTTTACACACCTGGTTACTTTTAAATTTTAAACCACCGTTGGTTTTTAAATTCAAACAAATTCCCTTAAAATTTCAAACAACCCTTGTTTGAAATAGGACCCTTCATTCAAATATATTAAATAACATCTCTTATTTTAAAATAAGACCATATTCAAAATAGTTTGAATAATATTATTTCCTTTAACATTTTGAAACCAATTCAAATGTTTAAATTTAGAATTCAAAACTTCACAATGTGAAACCCACTTTAATTTACATCCTTTCAAATTTTAGAAGTTACTCTCTTTAAATGGTTACTTCCTTAAAACATTTTATTGTTTATTGGAAAACAATCATCTCATTATCAAACACAATAACCATTTATGATAATGACCAAGATTATTGCAACTGGAGTCCAACTCACTATTATCTTTATTCCGAAAACTCTTCTCCAAACTCAAAATTTTAATTTCAGTTTGAATCTATTTTAAACTTGTTTTTTTATTCCATTTAAATTTGGTTGTATCTTGATTACCACTTAATTCTTATTATTACTTTTAATTTTAATTAATACAACAACCAATTTCCTTAATGTAATAGTTAATCTATTCCTTGCTAAACTTATATAAGATTCATTTACTTTTGACAACATTTTAAAACTTTTATATAAGAAAATAACAAGTACGCTCTCACTCAACTCATTATAGGGTACTATTGACCCTATCCTTAATGAGTATCCCACCAGAGCCAAGGTTTTCACTTAACCTCGCTCTGGTACCAAAATGTAACGACCCAGAAATTCTGACCCCGAAACTTCCAGATAGTTAGGAAAAGAAGAAAGGAGAAAGAAGAAGAAACAGAAAAAAGTCACAGAAACGTCACATTCGTAGCGGATCAAAATATAAAATAACATAAATAATGGTTTTACAAAGAAGAACATCATCAATACAATTATATTTTTATACATCAGAGTTCTAACCATTTCAATACACTGGACAGTTTAAAACAACATGTCCAAGACAACTATACTATATACAGCGGTATATGCTCCATACGTTCCTGCCATCTAGCTTGCCTCTTGAGCTCCAAAAACGTCCTTACTTGAAAATTTGTAATACTCGGTCTGACCCGAGCATTACATCAAAGTAACACCCGGGTCAGGCTGGAAACCAGCGTGAGTAAACCATATAATTTGAAACACTAAACTCAAATTTAAGGAAAACCCGGGTAACTCGTACTTTACTACGAGTTCATTACTTGTTATGCTCAACACTTATTTCTCAAATCAAATTCTAAGTGTTTTTACTTAGTTCGAAGGCCCATATTATTCCATTTCAGTTTATTTATCTCACAAATCAAATCCATATAGAATCATGAATATTACAAATCGAAGTGGTTTCAGGTATTACTGATACCCGACCCCGATCTCTTCGAATAAAATATCATCTTAACCCAAGTTATTCAAGTGAATACAATACAAATTAAAATATAGGATGTCACTTTAACGTAGCAATTATCATCAATAGATAACCACATTATCACTATACATCCCAATCGTATCATATCATAAAACATTTCATTCCAGAGATAACAATCAATTCAACACATTTGACATCATTAAATCATTATAAGCAAAAATTGGTCACTCCCAAAATTTTATTTAATTATTTCAAATTAAATTACTATCCTCAATCACTTAGATTACCTCTTGTTAACATTAATTAATCTCAAATCAATTAATTAACCATCTCCAAATTTTCCATCAATTACATTACGAAGTAACTACACTTATAAATCTCATTAAGTAATTATACTTAATCAAGTACCAAATGAATATCTTTAATTAATCAACAAATCAATTAATCAAATTCATCTCATTAAATATAACTGGGTTATTCTTCCCTTAATTATCCTATAATTAATTAATTAATCTTTAATTATAGATTAATTATTCCTTAATTAATAAATCTTAATTATTAATTAATCTCCTTTAATACAAGGTAGTTATTCTTAATTACCTTTAAAATCAATTAATTAACCATTAATTAACTGATAAGTTATCCATTTACTATTGATTAATAACCTTAATTATTAATCCACATCTCTCAATACAAATTAATTAACCCATAATTACTTTAATTAAATTAAGTAATTATACTTAAATTTTTCTTAATCAACTTAACTAATCTCTAGGCATTAAACCTTAATTATCTTAAGATAAAACTTAACCTTATCAATGCCTTATTACCATTATCATTTTAAAACATTTTATCTGTGACGACCCGACTTTCTACTTCCAGAAAATCGCATCATCTATTAAGAAAGAAAGGGATAGAAGAAGAAAAGAAAGAAGAGAAAGAAGAAACAACACTAGAATCTCAACTGCGGAACGAATGAATTATATTAATAACATAAGTATTTACATAATATACCACAATAATCAGAGATACACACCATACACATCACATATACTGGACAGTTATAAACGCCTTCCTAGTATTTACAACATAATACAACACAACACAACACAACACAGAGAATACACAGCGGAAACTATAAATCTAACGCAGAAGCCTCCTGCTCCATTGCTCCTCCATTATTCGTCAAAGCCAACCTAAATCCCTTGTCTACTCGTAAAAATTTGAGTACCCAAGAGTTTAAGAAAACAAAGATAAACTCCGGGTCAGACATGGGTCTGGTGTGAGTAACAGGTTAAGGTTGCTTAACTTTAAAAACCTTTAAAAGAAAGGTATCATGTAAGACTTCCCACACATAAATATGGAGAAGTTTTTACCTTATGCTAACCAAAACATTTGATAGGAAATCCGATGATATTATAATAGTGTCTAGGGTTTTCAAGTAAATATGAAATAGCCGAAATTGTTACATTGAGTAAATTCCAGTTACTAGCCACAAAAGTGGGTAATACAATTAAATCGTTGGCACTTATTGGATTGTGGATTCCATACAATGGCAGGGCTACTGGGGTACTGCCCATCACAGTACGTGGCCTAGATCACCGTACCGTGGAGTACGCCTGCTCCCCTGCAACACAAAGCCGGAACCATTCCTTACTGAACAGTTCCAAACAAGACAACCACGCAGTTGTTTGCAACCAACTGCCCACACAGCCGAATATAAAGGGACTTCTAGACAGGGATCAATCTCGCTCTCCAGTGGGAGCTACCCACGAAGCCTTGCTGCACCTCCCCTGTTTTAGCCATTCCCGGTTGATGAGGCTTGAGGCTACAATTACCTTTAGAGAACACATCTCTTAGAATGCTCATCGTCCACCTGACGATGTTCTGAAAGCATTCAATCCATAAAAGTTCGTTCCGGGTTCGAACGAACCGAAGGCATTATCTCGTTACACTCATTTTTGGAATCACCCTCAGAGTTAACATAAGATTCACTCTTCACATAAGATTCACGTCCTATCGTTAATTTGGATCGATGTGGTTTTCGGATATCCAAATATGGAAACCCGATCCCGGTCTCATCGAAATCCAAAACGTGTCTTTTAGGTCAAAGTTGTTTTACATTTTTAAAACAATTCGATTCAATATTATCTATATACACACAGATAGATAATTCTCAACATCTCAATAGATAATGAATACTATCATTACAATAGATAATCTATATTATCAACTCAAACAGATAATTCATATTATCAACTCAATGCAACCATAGCATCCAAATCACACAACATCATTTATCTCATATCTGAGATCTCAACCATCCGAGGTAATAAATATCAATCATCATTCATAAGCAATGACTTATTAAATCACCATTCTATAATTAATTCAAAATGAATTAAATTAGTTACTCATCCATATAAATCTTGCTTACATATTCCTTAATTAATTATAAATCAATTAATTAATTACCTTCAAATAAATTACCCTAATTAATAATCTTGATTAATTATCTTTTAATTACATTCGAGTAATTAATCTTTAATTAATTTCACAAATTAATTATTCCAAACCAAATCAGTAATTAACTTGTAATTACTTCATTAATTAATCCTTAATTAATTACATTAATTAATACCTTCATTGATTAATTGTTCTTATTAATCAATCCTCAATCACATCATTAATTATTTAAATTAATGATCCCAAATTATTTTATTTATAAAGTTACCCTATTGAATTTATTATCAATTATCCATATTTGATAAATCATTCTTGATTAATCACATTAAGTAATTACATTAAATTAATTACATCTATTTATTTTCTTCAAATAATTCAATTATCAAAACCCTAAATTAATTACACTAAGTAATTAATTATTAATTACTTACTTAAGTAATTATTCTGTATACTAGTTACATATTAATTACACAAAGTAATTAATTTTTCCAAGGCTGCTCCATTATCCAAGTATCCTTATATTAAATTACATCAAGTAATTTATCTTCTTAATTACTTCACTAAATAATTATTCATTTTTAATTACATTGGTAATTATTTCTCAAATCAGCCAGTGATTAATTTAAATTAATTAAACTTAATTAATTAACTTAATTAATCAAAATAAACTCAATTAATTACAATTAGTAATTAATTTCTTTAATTACTTTCATCAAGTAATTTCACTTAAATAATTCAAATGATTATTCTAAACTAGTTAATACAATTAATTATTAAAATTAATCACATTAATTAATTATAAAATAATACTATGTTAATGACCTTTATTAACCAATAACAAATCTTTAATTATTTTTCCAAAGTAATTAATTGAATTAATCAAAATTAATTCTTAATTTATTTAAAGAAACTCATTAATTTATTTCTAATTATTAAATTAATCAAGTGATAATTAAAAACTTAATTAATTATTAATTACTTGATTAATAAATTCAATTTATTAATTAAATTAATCAAATCTTATTTAATTAATTTCTAAATCACACTTTAATCAAGTTTAATTAACTTGCTTAATCTTTTTATTAATTAAATAAACCCTTAATTATTTAATTAATACCCTAATTATTAATTAATTAAATTAATTAATTATAAACTTAATTACCTTGATCAGATAATTATTAAGTTCAAAACAATTTAATGAAAATCATTAAACTCATTAATGATTTAATTATCATTATCAAAGTAATTTAAATGTAATTTGCTTTTAAATTTGATCTAAATTCCATTTAAACTAAAATTAAAATGAAATCCAACTTAAAAAAGATTTTAAGTATTTAAAAACTCTTAGATCACTTATCTCTTAAAGCAGTTTTAGAAGAATAGTTTAACTTTAGCCCATATTTAGTTTAAATAAATTTAAAATACCTTCCCTCTCCCCCCTACACAGATCCTTCCCTCTTCTCTTTTCTCACTCCAACCTTCCTCTCCTAACAGTGGTGGAGGCCGTTTCCCTCGGTCTTCCTTGCTTTTGCCCCTCAACCCTCTTTACCCCTGACACCCTCTCGGAGCTTTTTTCTGTCCTGCGCCTGCTTCAACACGTTTCACTCGATCCTCTCGTGAAGGACAGCCATGCATGGTCTCTCTCTCCCTTGCATGGTTTCTCTGTTTCTCAGTACTCTTCGTTCCTTAATCATCCTGGACGCCTCTTCGCATTCGCTCGTGTCTGGAAATGCCACATCCCTCCCTGTATCAAATTTTTCCAATGGTGCCTCGTCCATGGACGCATTAACACCAAAGACCATCTTGTTCGTTTGAACATCTCATCTGACCAGTTTTGTGTCCTGTGTAATACCGAAGCTGAATCAATCCGCCATCTCTTCTTCGAATGCGACATATCCTACTACATATGGGTCTCAGTTTGTATTCAAATCTTGGGACAAATTCACTTGATCACTGACTCTTTTGACCATTGGCAATACAGTGTACCGAATCGTCTCCTGGATTCTCTTCTAGCCATCTACAGCTGGGTCGTCTGGAACGAAAGAAATGCCTTCATATTCAACAAACCAACCAACACTCTTTTTAGCTTATGCAGCAAAATTGCTTATATTTTCGCGTATTGGACAGGTTCTTCTTCCTCAGCACCATTCATGTTTCGTCCACCTGCAATTCGATCCCCTTCGGATGAATCTGATGGCAATGCTTCGTCGGCGTCACCAGGGGGCAACTAAGACCTGAGTTTTTCGCCTTCAGTTTATGAATCGCTCTTAGTAGTAGTTTTTTCTTGCTTCTGATTTTACTGGGTCCATCAATGTAATATTCGAATTTGCTGGGATGATAATTTTTGTTCTCAAACGGTGGTTGTAAGTTTAAGCTCGGATTATGCTGTTTTGGCTATCGACCAGGCTTGTTGGTCGAACTACTTATATATTTATATCACTATAATCGGCTGTGTAGTTCCACGCTACACACCCGTTCACATCAAAAAAAAATTAAAATACCTTAAATATTTCAAGTGATATTGAAACATATAAATTCAAATCTTACTTATATTACAACCCAAAATTTAAACCATGCTTTCAGATTTAGATTCAAAGGTTTAAATTTAAACCCTGTTTTAAATTTCATTACATATGTTATAAAATTCTAAAATATTTCAACTTTATTATAACATTTGAAGTTATAACTTGTTTTTATTTGAAACTTTCATATTCAACTTCTAATTTGAATTCTGGATTTAAAATTCATATTTAACTTAGAAATTTAAATCTTGTTTTAAATTCTTATTTTCAGATTTAAAAATCACTTTATATAAAAACTATGCAGGTTTTAGTTTTTTTAAATATTTCATTTCTGCAAATCTTGTTTATTTAAAATCTGAAATTCAAACCTATTTGAATTCATAATTTAATCCTGCTTTAAGTTTAGATTTAAACCTTCTTTGCTTCTTTTTTTATTTAAATTTAGTTTTAAAATTTAAAATTTTTAAAATCCTGAATTAGTTCAGGTTTCAGGAACAAACCTGAAAACTAAAAAAAATAAACTACCCGAGCCAAAACTATTTTACTTCGAGTCACCTTTCACCTAACTTCGAGCAAAAACTGAAATTACCCGAGCACCACCTCTTCACCATATTCTAGAAACCAAAAATCATCCCTATGGCCACTGTGCACATGCACATAGCCATTGCCAGCTTCCGATCATCAACGATGATCACCTTCATCCACCAACCCCATCTTGAATCCAACATGATCACCCAAAACATCAGAAAACTCCGAATAACCAAAATCAAACAGAACAGCCCCCTTTCAAAACCTGGAACACAGTGCACCCAGAACTCCTCAACCCTGTCAACGGCGAATTCACCTCCCTCCGACCATCATTCAAGCTACAATTCCGGCTATTTCCTCCTCTATGGCCCAGCAACCAATCCCCTGAGTTGTTAAACACCCGATCAATCCTAATGGCTATGATGATCGGATTCCTTACTTGTTAAAAACTTAGGGTTACGGAATAAAAACCGACTCTTTAGCTAATTCAAAAATCAATTCACCAATTAGTTAATTTTTGTGAATTTCCCGATCCCTCTTCTTCCTTCATAAGAGAATTTCAAACCCCCTAATGTCCAACATCAACAGAATTCATCAAAGTTACATTTTCCAAATGGAAGTAAACTGCTCCTGTAATCTTAAACCATAAATTGTATTTCTTGAGTTAAAAATCATGTTTTCAAGAATGTTTTCATGTCACAATCCAAATTCAATAAACTGAGGAATTTATGTTTTAAACAATTTCATGTTTACTGAACATTTTGGATTTCAAAGAAGGTTTGGGTTTAATTTACCTTATTAAAATTTTTATGCTTCAGATTTATGTTTAACAACCCAATATGTTTGTAACTTAAAACATAACCATGCCATGATCTAGAGAGAGGGTATAATTTAAAAAATAAATAAAACAAAACTGAGTCTTAAGCTAGAAGTAGAGGGTCATAGATAGACATGCACACATTTTACCCCAATATCTATAGATCATTCTTAGATATATATATATATATATATATATATATATATATATATATATATAGAGGGAAACTTACTGATCACCATTCATGATTTTTCACAGAAATAAATCATGCGACCATGTTAACTTAAATTATTAAATCAAAAAAATGTTACTCGCCTTTAAATCTGAAGAACAGAGCCATCATGATTCTATGATTTCTGTTATAACTTCTGTATGCAGACTTGCAATTTAAAACTCTGACCCATATTAGATACATGCAGGCCTGATTCAAAGTTGATTCCAGAGATGAATTCCAATGATCTTCGGGTTGCAAAAATACAGACTTCATTATGAATTTGCAGGTTGATATTCTTGTTTCAAGTTTTGGTTTTGAGAGGAGTTACAGATCTCAGATTTTCTTTTTTGAAATGAATTTGCAGATTTTGTTTCTGAGGGATTTTCAGATTTTTAAGTGAAGTGTTTTTCTTTTATTTAGAAAAGAGGATGAATGAAAAAAATGGTTAAGGGATGAAAATACTTTAATTAAAATAAAGAAAAGATTAAAATCAAATGACACTTGTCATTTTGTTTGTTTTACAACTTAACACATGCAGCTTAGATTTCTTAAATACTTAACACTTGTCTTAATTTAATTAAGTTATACTTTTAAATGTTTGAAAAGAGTTTTCTTTAATTTATTTTATGTTTATGTAAATATGTATGAATTTCCTATTAAAAGTAAATGTAAATAAAACAATTTATAAATTAAAACTTATACAAATATTTTAAAGAATCAATTAATTTGAATTTCAAAATAAAATTCTAAATTCAAATTAATCATTTGAATCCCAAATTAAAATCAATTTATTAAAATGAAAATTCTATTTTCCTATTTTAGTTCCTTTTTATATTTATGAAAAATAGTACATTTATTTATTATGGCTTGAAAATAACAATTTAACAAATTTTAAATGATTTATAAAGGGAATTATGAATCACCTTTATTAATAAATATATTTAAACCATATGCTATTTTATATTTAGACTTATACAAAATATTTCCAAATCATATTTATATCAAGTAATATTTAAAAAGAAATAAAATCAACTTTTATTTAAATTTAAAACAAAAATTAAGCTAAGATATATTTTTAAACAATATAACATTTATTATAAATATTATCAAACCATATAATTACTAGTTTAAATAGATTTTTAAAAGCTTAATATTAATTTAAAACATAATTTCCTAATTACTCAATATTTTATTAGAATTTAAAAACAAAACTTTTTTATTTATTAAATTCCAAAACAAAGATAAACTACAATATATATACAAATATATATATACATGAAAATTTAAAACATTTATTTTAGCCTTTAGAAGGTAAATCACTAATTAAATATTTATTCTATTCTGATTACTAAACCAAATCATATTATTTTTAATCAATATTGTCAATATCAATTTAATTTTATATAAAGACTATTAAATTGACATTGTCTAAAATTCCGGGATATCACATTATCATTATGATTACCTTTGCTTAATTAAATCATTAATTAAGTTTTAGAATAAAATGATCATTTAACCTGAAAATCTTAAAGTTAAGAAAACTTAAAATAACTTAAAACATTATCAAGTAGAAGTTTAACAAAAAAACTAATTTCAATCTGTATTTTAAACTTGTTTTATAAAATCTTATTTAAACAAAATTTTAAATTCACTTTAACTTAAACCAATTTTCAAAAACCTCTTAATCAATTGTTAAAGAAACAATTATAAAAAGAGTAGTTTAAATAAGACTGTTTTAAACTAAATTTAAATGTAAATTTCAAAAAAAATTGATTTTTAAACATTTTTAAAACTATTCAAAACTATTGCTTCGGGTTTTACCGGAAGGCCACTCGGCCTACCTCCGTGTTTCTCTTCTTTTTCCCCCTTATTTTCATAAACTCGGATTCTATTTAAGTTTAAAAATCTTCTGACTTATTCCCAACAAATCACACGAGTATAAACTCGAGTTCCACCCTCCAAAACCTGATACCACCTTCGAGACATCCTTCTTCTTCCCAAACATAACAGCAGCCAAACCAAACTGACACTGTTGACCCATCATGCACGTGTACACGTCGCCATACGCCGCTCCGATCATCCACATCATCGTCGCGAGACACCTGATATGCACGTAATTGTGCATATATTTACATCCATATTTTATCTCTTTTTATTTAAATAATCATTATATTTAGGCATTTTAACATGTTTAAAACCAAAATTCAATTATTTCCAACCATCATATTTTCATCTTCATTCAGGGGCAAAACGGTCATTTTGTGCATGTGTCAATATAAGAATTTTTACTTGGACATTTTTTGATAATTTTTATAGGAATTTGGATGCATATGAAAGAGGCTTATATGAAGATATATGCATGCACAAATGAATACAAAGGAAAGAAGAGGGAAATAATTCAAGCCATGAACATGAACGACCCCACCCACTTACCTAAAAGTACAATTTGGAGCTAATGGACAACTAAGTGGAGGTTAAAGCTTCATGCAAAACAAATGATGGATTAATTAGTGGTTAATGGTTACTTGTTGGCCACACTTCCTAAAGGGCATTTTAGGTAGCACCCTAAAAATAGAATTAGGGTTTTATGCATGTATATATAGCCCTCTTATGTATATGAAACTATCATCTACTTTTTCATTTTACTTAGGAAATTAAGAAATCAAAGTGTAAGCTCAATGTTCTATGAAATAATAATGGCTTCCAAGCCTCTTTCTTCTCTCTTTTCTCTATGCTCTACTTTGTTTTATTGTTAATGTTTATTTATATGCTCTCTTTCTCCTTATGTTCATAGCTTAGATTTACATTTATGCAAGTAGTTAGTAGCTAATCTCTTTTGCTTTCTTTGCTTATTTTCTATTTTCTTTTCTTTTTAATGTTGAAACTTACTTGTGTTGCTTCAATGCCACAAATGAGTAGCTAAACCCCTTCAATTTAAGGGTGATGAAGCTCTCCAACTTTATGTAATTTCAACATTTTATGATTTATGATCTCATTTGGTTTATGCTTCATGAAGTGGATTTTGATGCAAGTTTATACAAGTGAGTTTGATAGCCTATATTGCTTATGCAAATGAGCTATTCTTATTCAACATAAATACAAGTTGCATCATCATTTGCTAATCCATTTTTGATTGTGAAATTAAAGTAAAAATGAAATTTGATGATCTATATTACTAGATACAATAGTAAATAGATCATGCTTAAAATAGCTTTTGCTTCATTTTCATGAGAATTATAAGTGGGTATTTGTTGCATTATAGTTTGATGGTTTGAGTTATGTTAATTAGTAACATAAACAAACCATGCTTATGATAAATACAACAATATTTCACTTAAATCAAAGTTAGAGATCATAAATTGTTTGTTGTTGATTTACAAAAATATGAGAGTGGATTTGCCTCTAAATTGTTCTCTAGTTCAATAGTTTACTAATCACATTTTAGTTATAGTTTAGCTTCATTTTAATTCTAGTCAACAATTTCACTCGACTTTGATATAATTTGATTGAATAGAAATTTTTAAAATCATCAATTCCCTGCGGATTGACCCGTATTCGCCACGTGCTATATTCGTACACCGTGCGCTTGTGGTTATTTTTAATTTAAATTCGTACGACGGTTTTCTAACTCGATAGAATTTCCGTCGACGAACAAGTTTTTGGCGACGTTGCCGGGGATTTGTTTTGATTTTGATTTTCTATTCTTCAGATTAGTTTTCTTTGACTTTTGTGTGTTTTTGCATTTGAAAAAAAAATTGTTGTGTGTATGATTTTTGTGTGATTTTATTTGTGCGCTTGTTTCTTGCTTTTCTTTGCATTTGCATTGCATTTCTATTAAAAAAATACACAAATTCAAAACAAAAATATTTTATTTCCCTTTCAATTTGCATTTCATTTTTACAATTTACATTTCATTTAGAATTTAGAATTTTTCTTTTTTTAAAAAAAAATCACTGTGCAGAACTGTGCACATTTCTGCCTACTGTTGCCTACTGTAACCATATCCATTACAACACGCTCACTGCTCCTCTGCCCAACAACCTACATCATCCCCTCTGTTAACTCCAAATCACTATCTTGAACAACTACTTTACTTCCCACTGCCTCATCCTTCTACATTTCCACCACCTGCATTTCACAGAACAACCATCATTACAAACCCAGTCGCAAACACTTGCTGTCGAACACCATCTTCTCCATCACTGACATACATTTGTCTTCTACCCTTGTTCACAAACCACAGACAATTGCCACAACTCAAATCCCACTATCTACACAATCAAGCTTCTTCACTTCCCTGTCAACCTCCTTACGACACCTCACTCACTATCCCCATACTCAAGTTCACCACAGCCACAACTCACACTGCACACATATTCCTGATTCAAAATCACCTGATACAACCCATTCTAGTGCACATTCAACTGCCACTGCGCACCACTGCGCACACATAACCAAGCTCGGTCATCACAACTTCACCTGACTTCAGTTCAACCTGATACCATATCCACATCTATACAACTGTCTTCACCAGCTATCCCTTCCACAAACTTCAAAAATCATCACCATCTCTGTCCACTGCCTTGCACTGCTGTCCCCTCCTATATCAACTACTTACACAATTTATCATATCAACCATTCAACACCATTGATCTTCACATCAGCCCTGCCTGCTACATCACAGTGCCACATCTCCAAACAACTACAAACACCTACAAACTCCAAACCACTAAAAGTTGTGCCTGCAACCCTACTGTTGCATCACTACAGAATAGTTCAAACAACACTGTAGTTTCAACTTCTCCAACAAGCATTGGCGACTCCTCTATCAACTTCATAACTGACCACAACCAACAGTCCAGAAGCAACATTCCATTCATACAACAATACATAGCACCTGTCGTCATCCACACTTCCATCACTGTCCTACCTGAACACAACAACTCCACTTCTTGTCACATACCCATACATACAACATCCACTTCAAACTCTCCATGTTCTTGTTCCAAATACCATAATATCCAAACTGCCAAAACTGAAGCAACCACTTGCAGCCATTCACCAAACACCCACCACTCCACTGTGCTGCATTACACCACCATCAACATCTCAACAAATATCCACAGTCCTCCACCCCATTTCCACTGAAACAACCCAATATCCACTGCTGTTCACAGTGCAAACAATTCACTGACCAAAAGAAAAAAAAACTACATCAGCATCGAACTCCTTCACCAAATTCAAACAAGCATACGACCCATTCCTAATTCGCCGACCATTGCTAACGAATTCCATAACCACAACAGCTTCCACTTCATTTCTAACAGCAAACCCAAGCTCATCTCTGTCTAACCGCCATCACCTCCTACCGTTCACAGTGCCGCATACTTCACTGCTTCGAACATCTCCATCTCACAACAAATCGAACACTTCAATCCATCGCGACACTCAATCTCGAAACCACGACTTCAAACTCTTTAAACAATGAACACGAACAAGTTTTCGGCTCAGCTTTAATTTTGTGTTGAAGTGGATAATTTTGATTAGTAATTTGCTGTGAAAATTTGGGGGAATTAAGGGAATTTGGGGAATTTGGAAAATTGCGTTCGAAAACTGATAGAATTGGTCGTTTTAAAAAGTAGTGGTCATTTGACTAAACTGGGAATATTTTTTTTTTTGATAATTTGTGTTTGGGTCGGGCCTGAGTTAGATTGTTTTAAAAAAAAACAAGTTTAGTTAGTTTAGTTCTTCCTTTATTTATTTTTCAATTTTATTTTACTTTCTCCTTTATTCAAAAAAAAAAGTTTGTTTAGTGAAGATTTTGAATTTGTTGGGGATTGTGAGTGTTTGATTTTAGTGTGTCTTCTTTTGTTTTTTATTGTTTTGTTTAATTTCTACCCAAAAAAAACAATTGTCATAGAAAAACTTGTTTTGTTTTGGTTCTTTTGTTTCAATAGTTTTGATTTTACTTTGTTTAGTTTCTCCTTTGATATACAAAAAAAAAATAAGTTTCTTTTTGCTTTGTTTGAAAATCTTTTGTTTTGTTTCCTTTGATTTCAACAGTTGTTTTATTTTCCTTTGTTTTATTTCGTTCGATATATAAAAAAAAATTGTAAGTATATCTTGTTCTTCATTTCAGGTTGCCAAAGCAGAAATTCAAAAGGGAAAAATGCTTGCCAACAAATAAACTGCTTTGCTTTGCTAAGAAAAATCGCCGCTAAAAAAATAATATTGCTAAATAATCTACACGCTCTGATATCGTGCACATTTATCCTTGTTTTTTTATTGCATTGTTGGTTGGTTGCATTTGCATTTGTATATAAAAAAATTTCAAAATCCAAAAACAAAACAAACTTCATTTTAGTTGCATTGTAATTTCACGTTTAATTTCTGCTTTGCATTCATCTCATCTTGGTTTTCTTTTCTAAGGGCAATACCCCAATTCACATAAGGTGAGGGATTTCATCACCCTTTCCTTAGCCCACAAACGCATTTCATCATAGAATTTGACTAATAATAAAGGTTAGACGTTGGACCTAAGGGTGCCACGAGCTCACTTAGGGCTTAATTGTATCTTCACAATTGTTTTATTTGAACGATTTTATTTCTTGGTGTCTAGGCTACGGTAGAGTAATAACCATTTATAAAAATTACGGTGATACGTAAATATTATACTGGTTGTTCCTCTGAAGGTACTTAAACTTTCGGCTGCATTGCTGCGGTGATTCGTGGTGCACCGATAACTCCTGTCTGTTACCTGCCTGAGAAATATTTTTGCTGATTTAAGACAAAGTCTGATTATACAATTTTGGGTTAGGAGCTACTAAGGACAGAAAATTGTAATTAAGTCCTTTGCATTCATTTAGTTGCATTAGTTCATGCATATTTAAAAAAAAAATTAAAAAATCCAAAATCCAAAAAAATAATTGTAAATTTTAACTTGATTTTTCATTCAAAAAATAAAAATAAAAAATCCTTTTCTTTCTTTCCTTTGAGAATATTCAATCAAAAACAAAAATCCAAAAAAAATATATATAATCTTTTCAAAAAGAAAAAAAAATTGAAAAACAAAAATCAGTTTCCATTTTCTTAAAAAAAATCTTTTTGGTAAATATTTGAAAATTCTAAAAATAAAACAAAAATACAAAACCAAAAACATATAAAAAAATTTGAAAAACCAAAAAAAAATAAAAATCAAACTTTTCTTTTGAAAATAAATCTCACTTGTTAAATAGTTTTCTACCTTGTAAAAAAAATTCAAAAAAAAAAACACAAAAACACGTTTTCAAATCTTCTTTCACTCCCTAAACTCAATTCTAACTCTTTTCTCTTCTCGACTTTCACTTGTGCATGAGTACTTGGACTCGTGACAGGACAACAAATCGTTGGACTCGCGACCCTTCTACAAACTGTTTAACTCGAAGAGACGGTCCTCCTGAAATGGCGAACGAAAACGCCCCTCGAACTCTTATGGATAGAATCTTTCCCGGTAGAGTTTCTATTCCATCTTGCATCACGTTACCTGCCCCTACGGGTAACCATTTCGAAATTCACTCGAACCATATTGCCACACTTCTGAAATTTGGCAATTTCGAGCACGATGATCCATACATCTTTTTGACTAAATTCGAACAAGTTTGTGCAACCATTAAACTCCAACAACTTTCTGTCGACGGAATCAAACTTCGATTAATCCCATTTGCTCTTACGGATTACGTTGAAAAATGGTTGTACAGCTTACCTTCGAACTCAATTAAAACGTGGGAAGAATTTGTAAAAGCTTTCTTAAAAAAGTTCTACCCCTTGGAAAAAACAAGTAGAATTCGAAACAAAATTGTAAATTTTCATCAATTCAAGGGTGAACCATTTGGGAAATATTTTGAAAGATTCAAAGAGCTAAGATAAAATGTCCACACCATAACTTTGAAAAATGGACAATTTGCCAAATCTTATACGATGGACTAGAAAACAGCTCACGATTGATGCTCGAATCAATGTGCCAAGGCAATTTTCTTGCCTAACATCATGATGATGCTTGGCAATTTCTTGAAAACCTCGTTGAAAAGTCATCCCAATGGGAACGCTCGAACGAAAAATCAATCTACTCACGATCGAGTGCACACTCGATAGGATCTTCTGTTGCTTTGGAAGCTATGATCGACGCAATGATTAAAAAATTAGATAATGTTTTCTCATCGAATCAAATGAACCAAGCTTCCCAACCGATGTGCTATAAATGCAATGATCCTAATCATATAGCCGATCAGTGTCCCAACTCTATTGAACAAATCAATGCTTTCAATAAAGCCAAAAACGACCGTTTTCTCCAACATACAACCCTGGTTGGAGAAATCATCTGAATTTTGCGTGGAGCCAAAACAATCCCAACTTGAATACGATTCGTCCCAATTTTCAAGCATTTCCGAATAATGTTTCGAATCCTCCCTTTCAGCCCAACAATTTTCAACCAAACTTTGCAGGTCCATCCCATAATCAACCACAACAATCAAATTTTCAAACAAATTCTGCTCATCCTCCCCAAGACGATAAACGTTTAACTTCACTTGAGAAAACTCTTGAAACGTTGGCTAAGGCAACTACTCAAAGCCTTCAATCAAACAACAATTTGCAAATTTCATTGACTTCATATATGCAAAACACGAACCAATCAATTGCAAAACTCGAAATGCAAATAAGTCAATTAGCCACATCTTTAAGTGAACGTGAACGAGGAACATTCCCAAGCCAGCCCCTTCCAAATCCCAGAAATCAAAATGCTAATTCAAATCAAGCCCATGTTGTTTAAGATAGCAACGTCACCCAGTTGAATGCTATCACAACTCTCCGTTCTGGTAAACAAATCGATAATCAAGTCATTAATCCAAATGATTTACCGAAAACTTTTCTCGACACTTCTAAAACAACGAACGACTCAGAACAGAACGTGGAGCCAAACGTCGAATCGAACGACAATCCAAATCTACTCGAGTAGACCTGCCTACCGAGTATCGTGTTCCATTTCCACATCGTCTTCGACCAAAGAAACACTCGGACCAAATGGGAAAGATGTTGTAAATTTTTAAACAAGTAAAAGTGAACATCCTGCTTCTTGACATCGTTCAGCAAGTCCCCACTTACGCGAAATTTCTTAAGGACTTGTGCACCCAAAAGCGACACACTCAAGTGCCCAAAAAAGTCTTCTTGGCCGCTAGTTTGAGTGAAGTCTTGTCCCAATCCATGCCCGTTAAATACAAAGATCCTGGTTGCCCTACGATTTCGTGTACAATTGGAGACAAGACGATTAACAAATGTTTGATAGACTTAGGCGCGAGTGTCAACTTGATTCCATACTCCGTGTACGAACAATTAGGCTTAAGTGAGCTCAAACCCACGAAAGTTACGCTTCAATTTGCCGATCGTTCTATTAAGAAGCCCGTGGGAGAAATCGAAGACATGCTCATTCGAGTAGGGCAATTTATATTCCCCGTTGACTTTATCGTTCTCGAAACACAACCCATGACGAATCCCTCGATTCAAATTCCGTTGATTTTAGGCCGATCATTCTTAGCCACCTCAAATGCCTTAATCAATTGTCGTAACGGATCAATGAAAATCTCTTTTGGAAACATGACTTTGGATCTTAACATTTTCAATCTTGAAAGCCAATCGAATGAACCTCATGACGAAACGTTGGAAGTTAGTGCCATTCATGAAAACTTTGAAAACGATACATTTGACCTTAACAACAAACGCGAAGCCGAGTACGAAAAGTTGTTTCCCGAAATTCCCAACGAGATTGAATACACTCTTCCCTTTGAATCGCTTCAAGATGAGTCCGAATCTCGATCCAACTCTTTGATCGAAAAACTCTCGAAGTTAGACCTCAAATCACTTCCCGATCACCTTAAGTATGCATACTTAGGTGAAGATGAAACGTTACCCGTCATAATTTCCGCAACTCTCTCTCTTGATCAAGAAACCTCGTTATTCTCTATTCTTTCGAAAAACAGAGAAGCAATTGGATGGTCAATTTTCGATATAAAGGGAATTAGTCCCTCTCTTGTACAACATGGCATCCATTTAATCGAAGATGCCAAGCCTACTCGTGACGCGCAGTGAAGGCTTAATCCAAAAATGAATGATGCGGTGCATGATGAAATTCTTAAACTTCTCGATAACGGAATCATTTACCCAATCTCCGATAGTTCATGGGTTAGCCCAATTCACGTTGTACCGAAAAAGTCTGGCCTAACCGTTGTCAAGAACGATTCAAACGAGCTTATTCCAACTCGTACTCAAACAGGTTGGCGTGTTTGCATTGACTACCGAAAACTAAATGCCGCAACACGTAAGGATCACTTCCCCCTTCCTTTCATCGACCAAATGCTCGAACGTTTAGCCGGCCATGAATTTTACTGCTTCCTTGATGGTTATTCTGGCTATAACCAAGTTACAATCGCCCCCGAAGATCAAGAGAAAACGACTTTCACATGTCCATTCGGTACCTTTTCTTATCGACGTATGCCATTCGGACTATGTAACGCTCCTATGACTTTCCAACGATGCATGGTTGGCATCTTTTCCGACATGATTGAACGCTTTTTAGAAGTTTTTATGGACGATATCTCTATCTTTGGTGATTCTTTTTCCCAGTGTTTACATCACCTGGAGTTGGTTCTGAATCGATGTAAAGAAAAACATTTGACTTTGAATTGGGAAAAATGCCACTTTATGGTCAAACAAGGCATAGTCCTTGGACATATCATCTCAAATAGAGGCATTGAGGTAGACAAAGCAAAAATCGATGTCATTGCAAATCTACCCATTCCCAAATCTGTTAAGGACATTCGATCATTTCTAGGACACGCTGGCTTTTATCGTCGTTTTGTGAAAGACTTTAGAAAAATGGCCCGTCCTTTGACGACCCTTCTTGGAAAAGACGTTCCTTTCGATTTTAACTCTGATTGTATCTCTTCTTTTGAATGTCTTAAGAGCGAACTCATTTCTTCCCCAATCATTTGCGCACCCAATTGGGATCTTCCTTTCGAAATAATGTGTGATGCTTCGAACTTTGCCGTTGGTGCTGTCTTGGGACAACGCATCAACAAGATCCTTCATGTCATTTACTACGCAAGCATGACCTTGAACGACGCTCAATTCAACTACACAACAACCGAAAAAGAGCTTCTAGCTGTCGTTTTTGCGCTTGAAAAGTTTCGACCATACTTGATAGGTTCACACATTACGGTCTACACTGACCATTCTGCGCTTCGATATCTCTTCGCTAAAAAGGATGCTAAATCCCGTTTGATTCGTTGGATCCTTTTACTTCAAGAATTTGACCTTACAATCAAAGACAAAAAAGGATCCGATAATGTCATAGCCGATCACTTATCTCGTCTTCCGAACGCACCATCTTCCTTGCCGATCAATGAAAACTTCCCCGATGAACAACTTCTTTCGATTTCTATCGATCCATGGTCCGCTGATATAGTGAACTATTTAGTCACTAAAGAAACTCCCTCATCTTCGTCCAAACAGGACAAATGTAAATTCATGTCCCAAGTGAAATATTTCTATTGGGATGATCCATACTTGTTCAAATATTGTCCCGACCAAATCATCCGACATTGCATTCCGGATAATGAGATACGGAGTGTTCTTTCATTTTGCCACGATCAAGCGTGCGGTGGACATTTCGGTCCTCGAAAAATTGCGGAAAAGTTGCTTCAGCGTGGTTTCTATTGGCCTCTCTTTTCAAAGACTCATTCGAATTTTGTAAAACTTGTGATCGATTTCAAATGCTTGGACGAATTTCTCGACGAGATATGATGCCTCTAAACCCCATTCTTACGATCGAAATCTTTGATGTTTGGGGTATCGACTTTATGGGACCTTTTCCAAATTCTTTTGGAAACTTGTATATCCTTCTCGCTGTCGATTACGTTTCAAAATGGGTCGAAGCCGTTCCTTGCAAAACCAATGACCATAGAATTGTTGTGAAATTTCTCAAAGAAAACATCTTTTCGAGGTTCGGCACACCTCGCACAATAATCAGTGATAACGGAACCCATTTTTGCAACCGTTCTTTTAAAACTTTAATGAAAAAATACTCGATAACCCACAAGCTATCCACTCCGTATCATCCTCAGACTCGTGGCCAAGTTGATGTTTCAAATCGACAAATAAAACAAATCTTGGAGAAAACTGTCAATAAAAATCAAAAAGATTGGTCTCAGAAATTGACCGACGCGCTTTGGGCTTACCGTACTGCTTTTAAAACTAACCTTAGGATGTCCCCATTTCGTTTAGTTTACGGTAAAGCTTGCCACTTACCCGTTGAAATTGAACAAAAAGCGTTGTGGGCAATAAAAACTTAAACTTTGATCATGAAAAAGCTGGCGAAAATCGAAAACTACAACTCAACGAACTAGAAGAACTTAGGAATGACGCGTATGAAAATGAGAAAATTTACAAAGAAAGAACCAAAGTTTTTCATGACAAGTCAATCCTAAGGAAAAAGTTTTTGCCTAACCAGAAAGTTCTTTTATATGACTCGAGATTTCATTTATTACCTGGGAAACTTAAATCAAGATGGACTGGACCATTTGTTGTACGAACTATTTTTCCACATGGTGCCATAAAAATAGAAAACCTAAAGGATGGATCGATTTTCAAAGTCAACGGTCATCGGTTAAAACCCTTCTTGGAAATTCCCGGTAACCAAGAGGAGGAGCTCATGATCCTTCATGAGCCAAGCTACGTCTAGTAAGAATGTTAACCCTATTTTATAAATATGTACATATTTTTCCCTGTTACACTCATTATATCATGCATCGACCGTGGGGACACAGTCAAAATTAAGTGTGGGGTGGGGGGGAGTTTCATTTTCTTTAGTTTTTCATGGCATTTTTGAATTTTCATTTTCTTTAAAAAAAATCTCAAAACTCCTAAATCTCAAAAAAATAATTCTTTTTACCATTTTGATTTATTTTTGAAGAAACACTATGGGATAAACATAAGTTTTGGTTAATAAATTGAAATTTTTGAAAATTTATTTGTCTTAACAAAAATAAAAATGAAGTTTGATTACAAATAACAATGGTTTTACTAGTATATAGGAAGGTTCATCTATGTTAATTATGAAGTATGTTCTAATTGAAAATCTTTGTTTAAGAAGTGGTAAATTTAAAGTAAGGATATAACATTTTTGTCTTTTAAGTTAAATGGTGCTAAGATGGTTTTGCAAAACTCTCTCTCTCTTAAAAAAAATATAAAAAATACAAAATAATAACATCTAAAGTATTCACTCTCATTTAAAAGTCCTCACGGTTATGCATGAGTGAATTACTTAGAATCTTTGATTATGTGCTTTCATACTCATTTAAAAGTCCTCACGGTTATGTATGTATGGAACACATACACAAAAAAAACAGACTTAATAAAAACCACCTACGGTTGATAGGTGTATGCACGAAAGTGTCTGCACTCGCCATGCTCTGTACTCCCCTCACATAAGCCCGAAAGCCAGTGCATGGGTGGTATATCTGGCCTCAGTTTACCTGAGCTAGGTGTGTAATTTTTCTTGCAAATAATGAGAGAGCAAGCAATTGAAATCCTAGCACTATTTTAACTTGTTTGATTTAACTTAATATTGAAAAGAAATGAAAATACCACTTTAATAAACTTTGATAATCAACTAAGGATCCATTTCATAATTACATTATGTTATCAACCGAAACAACTAGCCAAACTATGGTCTATCTGTTATGACAACTTGATTTTTATTGGAAATTTTGACGAGTAAAATTTTCAAGACAATGACCAAAACTTGTATTTAACTTATTCGTGTCAATTTTAAAATAAATCCTTCATTTGTAAATATTTTCAAAAACTCGCATTTATCTCTTTGTAAATAAATCTTGCATTTTGTAAATATTTTCATCATGCATTTGGATTTTGTGGGCAGTATCCACTGAAAACCCTCACGAGACAACACTCGTCCTACTGGGGACACCCAGCGGTTTAACGGCTTGTTGCATACGCTCAATGCAATCGTGCTCCCTATGAAAACGGATTTATCATAGTTTTCCTTTATTCGAGGACGAATAAAAAGATAAGTGTGGGGGTATTTGATATGCACGTAATTGTGCATATATTTACATCCATATTTTATCTCTTTTTATTTAAATAATCATTATATTTGGGCATTTTAACATGTTTAAAACCAAAATTCAATTATTTCCAACCATCATATTTTCATCTTCATTCAGGGGCAAAACGGTCATTTTGTGCATGTGTCAATGTAAGAATTTTTACTTGGACATTTTTTGATAATTTTTAGAGGAATTTGGATGCATATGGAAGAGGCTTATATGAAGATATGGCTAAAACAGGAGCTATACCGGGCCAAGTGGGATCATTCCCCCTATGGGGCACATTTCTTCGATACCATTCCATTGCTTTTGTGATGTGACTTGGTGCACCCTTTAATTTGGGAGTGTGTCACGGATGGGTGGTAGTAGCTGTTATGCGTTACCACAAGTACGGGAGTTGAAATGGTATATCCACCCTGGTATTGCCTCGAGTGCCTTGTCGCATGCCCTATCACGCCTTCTACGAGGTTGTTTTGTACCATACCTATGTGATGTCCTCTAGGTAGACCTCGAGTTTATAAAGGAGCTTACGACATTATAAAGACTATGGGAATATATAAAATTCATTAAAGGGGATATAGGTAACGCTTTAACGCTATGTTAGTATTTTACTTTACTATAGACACATTATAATAGCGTATTGTACAATGTAGTAGATAGTTCCACGGTTCCTTAGAGGATGAGTATCCCAAACATCCTTTGAGTTACTTGTATTTCAGTTGATATTTTACTTGAGTTGGATTTATTTTTATAAGAATGTTAATCCTGAATCGAGTGTTTTGTGTTTTGCTTCACACTTGGGTCAGACTGGGTGTCACAACATTTGAGACTCGCCTTCGGAATTGGAGTTTCGCTTGGAGATCCATCCATCTATTCATCTTATAGTTATTCGGTTGACTCTAATGTTATATCCTTATCTTGTATTTGACTATTGTATTGAGACTTCTATGTATTCGAGACTTCTATTGTATCTTGTTTTAACTCTATTATATATATAGTAGCTTCATGAACTACTGTTCTTTTGTTTTCGCTGCTTATTATTGTAATACTCTGTGTCTGTGATTTTGTGATTTATTTATTTACTGTATATGCTGAGTTTTACCAAATATAAATTAACAATCTGATATTTTGAATAATTCAAGTCCGACATGTGCGGATGCGAAAGGTTAAAAATATCATGATGTTACATATATAATCCTACAATATGTGCATACCAAATAGACCTGCAAGATATTTGAGTGGACAAAATAACGAACTCAATTTTACAACTACACATTAATTTATGTTTTCATTGGAAAACTTATAGAATGCTTTAATTCATAGAAAATTCCCATTATTCTATGTTTTTTGGAATTTTAATAATTAATACCCTACTTTTTTTATTTATATGTGTTTAAACTTAAAATATAATGGCAATGTCATACCCACTATGGTTGGGAATACTATGTCTTCACCCCCAGTCATTGTTGTCTTCGAACAAACAAATTTACGATCTCTGTCAAATTGTAAGAAGCGGTTTTGAACTGTGCATCGAAATTGACAGTAAAACCGTGTGTACACACTTTTAACACACACACACACACACAAACACACACATATTGTGACGACTCGAAATTTTTGGATGTTTGAGATTGGAATATTTAATTGATTTTAAATATTTAGAAGTTAATTTTTAACCTGAATTAAAATATAAATATTTATTTGATAATTAAATTATTGAATTAAATAATTTGAATTTGGGTAAAATATGAAAACTTGAGTTTTAAAAATAATTTGAAGGCTTGTAAAATTTATATTGATAGTACTGAAGATAGTAAAAGTGTAAAAATTGAATTTGGAAGTGTTTCGTTCATTTTTGAATTTATATCGTTTAATTGAATTTAAAAATAGCCTTCGGAGGCACAGTCTTGGATTTCAATGAAACTAGTTCCATTGGATCCATAATATTATATTATTATAGGATTTCAATTTTCGCAGTGTGTGGAATTACCATTTGGTCGTACGATCTAAAAATGCCTAGAATAATCTAATGGAATTTAATTTAAATAGTCAAACCTTCTCATATAAGCCACACCCTTCTAGCTTTTAACGCAAGCTTCTTTCCTCTTCACCTTTATACTCGAATTCACGTGCTAGAGAAAAAAGACGGATAGAATGAAATCAAGTCATTCATATAAAAAACGCGTTGCTCAATTCAAAAATCATTTCGCCAATTTGAAATCAAAAAAAAAATGGCAGAAGAAAATTGCGAGTTCGAAATCATAATCGAACTTGAGTGAGATGGGATAGGTCGTGATTTCCAAATTTTTACGAAGGATTCGCGATGGTTAGGGGTTCGTGGCAGCGAGGGAAACTTCTCGCGGGCACACGCGGTAGTCAACGGCTTCGATTTCGTCTCGAGGTTGAAGAGGATATCGCGACAAGGGACTCTCGATTAGGGTTGCGGCTATCGATATGGCTTTGCGGCTTGACCTTGGGTGACGAAGTGGTGGCACCAGGCCATGGAGGGAAAATGAAGCTCGATATTGGTCGCAGATGTCGCGAGGCAGTGGGATAGGGCGACGTTCGATCTGGGATTGTCAGCGTTCGGTCAGGTGATGAGTCCAGGGTTCGGCTTTGAATGGTAGAGCAGATTGTGGTGATGGCAATGTCGAGTAGTGAGGTATCGTTTTATTTATTCAAATTAAATATATATATATATATATACACAAATGCATGTTAAATATACTGAGTTAAACAGAAATTTTTACAGATAAGATTTTTATACAGAAAGATTTTAGAGATATATACATATATGGGGATTTTTAAATATTGAAAGGTTTATAAAAAGATTAGATTTTTAAATCTTTATAAATTAAGTTCTAAGTACATATAGTTTCTAAAAGAAAAAATAATAATAAATATTTATATTTTAATTTACGGGTTATTTCAAATAATATGGTTAGTGTGATTAATTTGTTTAACAAACGTACTTAATTATTTTGTCACTAAAATGTATAGATTTTTTAAAGGAAGTCAGTTTAATTTAATTATTGGTTTAAAATAAAATCACTGGTAATTAAATTCACAAATGTGAATTTAATTGTTCGATTAGTTCAAATATTAACAAAATGCAAAATGTTTATACAAGGTTTAAATTTTGAAGAACTGTGAAGAAACAAGCTGGTTTGGAAATGGGTTGCAAATGGAATAAAGGTGAGTTAATCTTACTCATCTTGGTTGTTTAAATTTAAATAGTTAAATTTAAATAATTGATTGAATAATTAAATTGTTTTGATGTGCAATATTATATGTATTAGAATATAATATATCTTGGAATGATTGATTTCCGCATTATATAGCGGATGAGACCCTATGCGCCGCATAATAGCGGATAATATTATATTTAAAACCCATATACCACGATATTCCACCTCAAAGTTGAATTAGTATTTTATTTTGCGCTAATGTCCGTGGATGCAGGGAAACAGGTTGGAGGGTTCCAAATGGATTCCTCAAATTTATTTTATATATTTTTTATTATTCTCTGTTATGAATATTCGATATTCTGTGATGGATATTATTGATAATTGGAATATTGAATGCTATGGTTACTTGAATATATTTCAGTACACTAAGTTATCAAAATATATAAAATTGGATTTTTGAAAAGAAAATAAAAGGAAGGGAATTTGTAAGTTAAATAATTTAGAGAATTTAACTGAATTAAAGAATAAATCGGGAATGAATAAAAGTGATTATAAAATTTTAATAATTAAATTTCGTGTATGAAAAGGGGATTTTGAATAAACAGGAAGATAATGAATTTCAATTTCAGTGTTATTATTTAAAAGAATAAAGCATTTATTTTAAATTTAAGATCTAAATTATTAAGAATAAAGAAGAAATTTGGAAAATCTGAAATTGGTATGTTTCAGGTAAAAGATTTAAAATCAAAACGAGAAAAAAAAAATAAAGTCTACAATTAATAGATTTTGAAATGAATTGAGTAAGTAAAGAAATTTATTTCAAAATGGAGTAAATTTGAAATTAATTTGAAAATTGATTCAAGTGGTTGAAGTTGGAACTTTAAAAGAGAAGTGGGACTCAGAATTTATAAACTGGGCTTTTAAAAGTAAAGTAATATATCGGTGGATATTTGAAGAAATAAATCCATGATGGAAAGTTATTAAAGAGTTGGAAAATTTGTCTAAAAATAAATAGTGATTTATTTTTTCTAAAGGATTTGAAGAGAAGTATATTTCCCTAGATAGCCAAGATCATTTCAAAGTAAAATTTTAAATATAAGTTAAAAATTTTAATGTCGTTTTAAAAAGCATGTTTTAAAAAAAATTATTATATCTAAATGTTTGAACTCTGAAGTAAGTATTTTTCAAATCGATTATTATAGCAATTATTTGAAGGTGAATTGATGTTCGTTTTAAAATAGAAAATCTAGTTTTATATTTTATAAAGTAGCCTCATTTTAAATATTCCTATAGTATATATTTTTAATAAAGTATTAAAGTAATTTTTAATTTAAATGTTTTAAAGGATAATTTATAATAAAGAGCTTTAAATTATTTTTAAAAATCTAAAGTTTTATGCTTGGTTGTTTTCAGTGGAAATAAATATTTGGAAATTTATCTTATGGGAAAAGTATGGTTTGAAACTGTTTTCAAAGGGTTGAATATAAAAATATATCTTATGAAGATATTTTGAGGTTAATAAATAATTTGGGAGATTATTTATTGTTTGATTGATGTTTGTGAATGTTAATTGGTAGTTAAACAACTGACTATCAATATTAGCCAAATGCGCTGATCGTTTGAAGAGACCGGGATCGGGATTAATTTCTTGAAAACCACTTCAATTCGGTTTGTACGTTTTCATGGAAAAACGAGTTCGGAGTCAAAGATGGAGCAGTGAAGTGCAAGGGCTAGTCGCTACTAATCCTGAGGATATTTCCAAAATGGATGTAGTAGGAATAGTGCCTTCGGTTCCATTCGAACCCGGGACAGACTTGTATGGATGAATGCTTCCACAACATCGTCAGGTGGACGATGGGCATTCTAAGTGAAACGATCTAAAAGGTAACGCTTAGCCTCAAGCCTCATCAACCGGGAATGGTTGAAAATCAGCGGTTATGCAGCAAGAGGTGGGTAGCACCCATTTCAGGGTGAGGTCATCCCTGTCCAGATGTCCCTTTTATTTCGGCTTAATGGTGCGGTTGCTGATCACAACCATGGGATGATCTTACTCGGGATTATCCAGTAAGGGGTAGTCCCGGTCTTGTGTTGCAGGGGATTGGGAGTAATCCTCGGTACGGTGATCTAGGCCACGTGCTGTGATAGGTGGTACCCCGGTGCCTAGTCATTAGTTGGAAATCCGTTCTCCCTAGGCGCCTTTTACGAGTTTTGTTTGTATTACCCACTTTGTGGCTAGTAGCTAGAATTTAATCATGTTACAATTTTGGCTATTTTAATAAGTATTTGTAAATAGACCCTATTATAATACCAGAGGATTTTAATTAAAAGTGTTTTAGCTATCGTAAGGTAAAAACCCGACATGTTTATTTGTGGCGTGGTCTTACGAGATGCTTTGATTTTCAAAGGATTTTGAAACTTTAATAATCAATTTGAGTGTGATTTCTCACGCTGGTATTCCATACAGACTCGGGTTTTATTTAATTGTAATGCTCGGGTCAGACCGAGTATTATAGAATACAGGAAAGAATGCTGTGGAGCTTAGGAGACGAGCTGGATGGCGATACGTACTTCCGTATTTGTGTTACATATTCCACTATGTATCCAGATTGTGAGGACAGATTATGATTACTATCCAGTTGTGTGTTATGTATACTCTGATGATGTATGTATAAACAGATACAGTATGTGTTTTTGGTGTAAAGATTTGTTTATCTATTATATTTTATTCCGCTGCGATGGTAAGATTTTGATGTTGTCTTCTATTTTCTTCTTCTTCCTCTTCTTCTTTAACCCAAATGGTTCGTATTTCCATTCATCTTGAGTTGATTGATGTAGAATAGTGTTGATTCAAGGGGTATAGATTTGCGGGTCGTTACAGTTGGTATCAGAGCTAGGTTGGTGATAACCTTAACTCTGGTGGGAATTACTCATTTAAAATAGAGTCTGTAGTACTTTAGAATGAGTTTGAGTGTATTAATAGATGTGAGTGCATATTTGTTAGCGAATATAAATTGTTTTAATATTGTGTTAACTTATTGGTTGAGTGGAGTATGAATTCGGATCGAGTAAGTTGGCCGCTATTCGAGAAGGGTTTATAAACACCTGACACGATAAATTGACACAGTATTGTTTTAAATGTGGGTGAATGAAATAATTTTACCCAAAAATATATTTTGATATAAAATAAAAGCTTTTATAAATTATTTTATCTAATATATGGTTGCTTGGATGTTAGGAATGATAATATTAAATAGTTATCATTATTATGTGGAAATTTAAATAGAATTGAAAATATAACCAAAGGTTAAGGAAATAAATTCAATTATAAAATGAAATTTATAAATGTGAATTATAAAAGTGATTTATAAATTGAAATATGATCAAATGGAAAAATGGTATGACTATAAATTATACCAATGAATTATAGTTAAAATTTGATTTAAATCAAATTTGAAAATTTAAAATCCTGGAGATTTTCGAAGTGTTTTTCGAAGTGTTTTGAAGATAAATAATAGCATTATTGTTTAAAAAGTATTTCTGAAAGGAAATTGCTTCAAATAAATTTTGGAAGGGATATAGCATTGAATTCACTTCAGTCGCTGGAAAATAACTTCGGTGATGACTGCATCATCATCGATGTTCATTTTCGAGTTTCTAAGTGACATATTGCTGCCAAATTTGATTTTTTCAAAAGAAAATGTTTTGTTTTTGAAATTTCAAAGGAAATTTGTTGGGAATAAAAACCATGATTAGTTTAAAATTTTGATAAGTGTGATTTTGAGATAATGGCGATTTCAAATGATTTGAAACCAAAAGCAGGTTGTTTAAAAATCCTGATGAGATAGGTTGTAAGCTTATAAACTGAGATGATTTTTAAATCAGGAAGGAAATATAAGCTTTGAATGTTGGAATCTAAATTTAAAATAAAAAGCTAAAAATGAAATTAACTTGGATTGGTGAAGAAAATTGAATTGATTTGAATTAAAGAAATCCGAGTTAAAGTAGAACTGAACTGGAATAAAATTCAGTTGAGTTGTAGGTGATATTAAATGGAATTAGACCCTTAAATAAATGGAAGTAAGTGGGATAAGAAATAAGTTGAAATAAATGAATTAGAATAACTTATAAAAGAATTAAAAATCCACGGAATAAAAATATGCTTGGGTTATTAATAAGCGAAAAATCTTGAGTTCAAAATAAAGATGAATATATTCAAGCCTAGAATGAATGGAAATGTTTTAAATAATAAGTTGTGACTTATAAAATTTAAAAGTGGGATAGAAAACCCAAAATAAATATTGTTTGATGTTTTGGAAAATGAAACAAAAATCCAAACTTGAATTATAAAATAAATTGAACTTAAGAAAATTTAATGAAGTGATTTTTGAGATTAAAAATCAAGTATTGAATTATAAATAGGGGGAGAACTAATTAGATAATAAATTAGTTAATGAAATATGTAAATGGAACCTAATGTAGTTAATAGAAGCTGAATTGTGAGTTAATGATGAAGTTTGGAAATAAAACTCGAGTTATAAATCAAATTCGACTTGAATCCTTAGTGAGGTAAATATAATTGAAAATGTTGCCAAATAAAAAGAATTGGACTAAAGTAGGGATGGTTTTAGTTGTAAATAAAACCCAGATGAATTTGGGAATAAATTGAAAATGGCCTTGTAATCAATTAAATGAATTGAGAATGAATTGAATCTGAAAATTTAAAATTTATAATAACTAATCAAATAAATTTGTAGATTGAAATGAGATTTGATTGAAATAGAATCAAGTTAAATTGAAAAGAAAATTTATTTGTAAAATGAAAATGAGCTTAAGTACGAAATTTGAATAATTTGAAATAAATTAAATTAAGTTTAAAATTAGTGGAAGCTTGGCTTCGAATAGGGGTAAAAGTTCATTAAATAAAAGCTTGGGTAAATTTAAACTGGTTATAAAACTTAAGCAATTATTTATTCACACGGATATCATCAAATTGCATAGAATGAATTGTCGTTTGACGTAAACGAAGGTAATTAAAATTCTATGGATCATTGCAAGTAAATAAAATTGATTTTTGAATCAACTGGGATAAAATTGAAATAGAATGTGTCGAGCTAAATAAAATGGTTGTGAGTGAATTAAAATAGAAGGAATTAAATAATAATTTGAGTTGGAATCAATTCAAAATGATTATAAGCTGAAGTAGTTGTTATTCGCATGAATAACATCAAATTTGCACAGAAAATTAGTCATTTTATTGTAAACGAAAGTAGATGTATTAACAGAGGTGAATATAATTGATTTTTTTAAATCAATTGGAATAATATGGCTTTGTTTAAAATTAAAAAAATGAATTGAATGTAAGCAATTGTTTTTGTAAACCATTCAAATTGAATGAAAATGGTATATGAATTAATTAAAACAGTTGAATTAGTATTAAAACTATATAATTTGCTTACGGAAAGTGTTTAGTGTGCGTTGCTTTTAGAATTCATGTGTTTAACTATAGCAAATGAGTGAAATGTTGTTAAACTTCATATATATGACACTTATATGTTTTATTTAAGTAAGTACAGGTTCAGGAAAGTCGTTGGGCTGGATTTGATTGCGCAAAATGCTAATTAAATAAGCCGCTTGCTTAAAACTGCTAAATAAGGTACGCCTACGCAATAAAAATAGGAAATATGAACTGTTTTTGTTTTTCCGACCGGGTGGATCGATGTATATATATTTATATCTTTTGTCAAATTGCAAAATCTCCTCCGTACAAAGGAGACTCTGCCAAAAATATTTGAAAATTTTCGGAGTTAGAAAATTAGAAAATTTTTGAAAATTTTTGGGAAAATTTTTGTTAGCGACAAACGATTCCAAATTGGAAATTGAAGTAAATTAGTGAAAGAAACTAATTTAAAATAATAATGTGAATTAGTTATAAATGGAAGATAAAATTCAATATTCAGAGTTGAAGACAAATTAAATTCATATGGAAATGGGAAAACTAAATTGAATAGAAGTAGATATGAAAACTTCTGTAAGGAAATGTATAAAATAATTTTAAAAGCTATGATTGGATATTATTGCTAACTAGGATATGCAGGTATTATAAAGGGAAAGGAAAATTGGTTTTGATTTCAGAAGATAAATTTGAATTGCTCGACAAAAAGGTATGTGTTTAAATTTCTATATGAAATTTGATTGGGTTTTTGATTTAGCCACTTGGTGTTTTGTTTTCTTTTAGAATTTAGGGGCCCGTAGAGGCATTTTGTAGTTGTACCGAGCTAGCCGCGCAAAGGAGACGCTGGCGAAATATTTCAAAAATTTAGGGAGTTAGAAAATTTTTGAAAAAAAATTGAAAATTTAAACTTGGTTTTAAATTATAATTAAATGGTTGAATAAGTAAAGATGTTTGGGAGCTAAGGAAAAGTTTGGGAAGTTAGTAAGAAAGATAGTGGGTCTTTTATAAAAAGATCGTTGGTAAGATGTTGAATTGTTTGGTTTTGGGAAAAAGTAAATAAGTATTGGACCATTCTTCCTAACTAGTAATTTCGGGGACAAAATTCTTTTAAGGGGGAGGAATGTGACGATTCGGAATTTTTGGATGTTTGAGATTGGATTATTTAATTGATTTTAATATTTAGAAGTTAGTTTTTAACCAGAATTCAAATATCACTATTTATTTGATAATTAAATAATTTGAAGTTGGGTAAAATATGGAAAATTGAGTTTTAAAAATAATTTGAAGGCTTGTAAAATTTATAATGATAGTATTGAAGATAGTAAAAGTGTTAAAATTGAATTTGGAAGTGCTTTGTTCAGTTTTGAATTTATATCGTTTAAATTGAATTTAAAAATAGCCTTCCAGGGCACAGTCTCGGATTTTGACGAAACCAGTTCCACTGGATCCGTAATATAATATTATTGTCGGATTTCAATTTTCGCAGTGTGTGGAGTTACTGTTTGGTCATACAATCTGAAAATGCCTAGAATAATCTAATGGAATTTAATTTAAATATTCAAACCTTATCATATAAGCCACACCCTTCCAGCTTTTAACGCAAGCTTCTTTCCACTTCGCCTTCATACTCAAATTCACGTGCTAGAGAAAAAAATGGAGATAGAATGAAATCAAGTCATTCATATAAAAAAAACACGTTGCTCAATTCAAAAATCGTTTCCCTAATTCGAAATCAAAAAAATAATGGCAGAAGAAAATCGCGATTTCGAAATCATAATCGAACTCGAGTGAGATGGGATAGGTCATGATTTCCAAACTTTTAGGAAGGATTCGCGAGGGTTAGGGATTCGTGGAAGCGAGGGAAATTTCTTGCGAGCATGCGAGGTAGTCAGCGGCTTCGATTTCGTCTCGAGGTTAAGAAGGATATCGCGACGAGGGACTCTCGATTAGGGTTGCGGCTATCGATCTAGCTTCTCGACTTGACCTTGGGTGACGAAGTGGTGGCACGAGGCCATGGAGGGGAAGTGAAGCTCGATATTGGTCACAGATGCCGCGAGGCAGTGGGATTGGGCGACGTTCGATCTGGGATTGTCAGCGTTCGGTCAGGTGAAGGGTCCAGGGTTCGGCTTTGAATGGTAGAACAGATTGTGGTGATGGTAACGTCGAGCAGTGAGGTATCGTTTTATTTATTCAAATTAAATAAATACACACACACACACATGCATGTTAAATATACTGAGATAAATAGAAATTTTTACAGATAAAATTTTTATACAGAAAGATTTTAGAGATATATACATATATGGCGATTTTTAAATATTGAAAGGTTTATAAAAAGATTAAATTTTTAAATCCTTATAATTTAAGTTCTAAGTACATGTAGTTTCTAAAAGAAATAATAATAATGAGTATTCATATTTTGAGCTACGGGTTATTTCAAATAATATGGTTAGAGCGATTAATTTGTTTAACAGACGTACTTAATTGTTTTGTCACTAAATATATGTTTTTTTTAAAAGGAAGTCGGTTTAATTAAATTATTGGTTTAAAATAAAATCATTTGTAATTAAATTCATAAATGGGAATTTAATTGTCCGATTAGTTCAAATATTAATAAAATTAAAAATGTTTATACAAGGTTTTAATTGTGAAGAACTGTGAAGAAACGAGCTGGTTTGGAAATGGGTTGGAAATGGAATAAAGGTGAGTTAATCTCACTCACTGGGTTGTTTAAATTTAAATAGTTAAATTTAAATAATTGATTGAATGATTAAATTGTTTTGATGTGCAATATTATATATAGTAGTAAATAATATATCTTGGAATGATTGATTTCCGCATTATATAGCGGATGAGACCCTATTCGCCACATAATAACAAATGATATTATATTTAAAACCCATATACCATGATATTCCACCTCGAAGTGGAATTGGTATTTTATTTTGCGCTAATGTCTGTGGATGCAGGGAAACAGGTTGGAGGGATCCAACTGTATTCCTCAAAAAAAAAAATATTGTTTAATGTTCTTTGTTATGAATATTCGATATTCTATGATGGATATTATTAATATTTGGAATATTGAATGTTGTGGTTACTTGAATATATTTCGGTACACTGAGTTATCAAAATATATAGAATTGGATTTTTGAAAAGAAAATAAAAGGAAGAGAATTTTTAAGTGAAATAATTTAGAGAATTTAAATGAATTAAATAATAAATTGGGAATGAATAAAAGTGATTATAAAATTTTAATAATTAAATTCTGTGTATGAAAGAGGATTCTGAATAAACAGGAAGATAATGAATTTCAACTTCAGCGTTATTATTTAAAAGATTAAAGCATTTATTTTAAGTTTAAGATTTAAATTATTAAGAATAAAGAAGAAATTTGAAAAATCTGAAATTGGTATGTTTTAGTCAAAAGATTGAAAATCAAAATGAGAAAAAAAAATCTACAATTAATGGATTTTGAAATGAATTGAGTAAGTAAAGAAATTTATTTCAAAATAGAGTAAATTGGAAATCAATTTGAAAATTGGTTTAAGTGGTTGAAGTTGGAACTTTAAAAGAGAAGTGGGACTTGGAATTTATAAACTGGGTTTATAAAAGTAAAGTAATATATCAGTGGATATTTGGAGAAATAAACGCACGATGGAAAGTTATTAAAGAGATGGAAATTTATTTAAAAATAAGTAGTGATTTATTTTTTTTAAAGGATTTGAAGAGAAGTATATTCCCCTAGATTGCCAAGATCGTTTCAAAGTAAAATTTTAAATAAGCTAAAAAATTTAATGTCGTTTTAAAAAGCATGTTTTAAAAAAAATTATTACATCTAAATGTTTAAAATCTGAAGTAAGTATTTTTCAAATCGATTATAGTAGTAATTATTTGAAGGTGACTTGATATTTTGTTTTAAAAGAGAAAATCTAGTTTTATATTTTATAAAGTAGCCTCATTTTAAATATTCCTATAGTATATATTTCTAATAAAGTATTAATGTAATTTTTAATTTAAATGTTTTAAAGGATAATTTATAATAAAGAGTTTTAAATTATTTTTAAAAATCTAAAGTTTTGTGCTTAGTTGTTTTCCGTGGAAATAAATATTTAGAAATTTATCTTATGGGAAAGTATGGTTTGAAACTGTTTTCAAAGGGTTGAAAATAGAAATATATCTCGTGAAGATATTTTGAGGTTGATAAATAATTTGGGAGATTATTTGTTGTTTGATGGATGTTTGTGAATGTTAATTGATAGTTAAATAACCGACTATCAATATTGGCCAAATGCGCTGATCGTTTTGAAGAGACTGGATCGGGATTAATTTCTCGAAAATCACTTCGATCCGGTTTGTACATTTTCGTGGAAAAACGAGTTCGGAGTCGAAGATGGAGCAGTGAAGTGTAAGGGCTAGTCGCTACTAATCCTGAGGATATTTCCAAAATGGATGTAGTAGGAATAGTGCCTTCGGTTCCGTTCGAACCCGGGACGGACTTTATGGATGAATACTTCCAGAACATCGTCAGGTGCACGATGGGCATTCTAAGTGAAATGATCTAAAAGGTAACGCTTAGCCTTAAGCCTCATCAACTGAGAATGACTGAAAATCAGGGGTTATGCGGCTAAGCTAGGTGGGTAGCACCCATTTCAGGGTGAGGTCATCCCTGTCTAGACGTCCCTTTTTTCGGCTTAGTGGTGCAGTTGTTGATCACAACAGTGGGTGATCTTACTTGGGATTATCCAGTAAGAGGTAGTCACGGTCTTGTGTTGCAGAGGATTGGGAGCAATCCTCGGTACGTTGATCTAGGCCACGTACCGTGATAGGTGGTACCCTAGTGCCTAGTCATTAGTTGGAAATCCATTCTCCCTACGCATCTTTTACGAGTTTTGTTTGTATTACTCACTTTGTGGCTAGTAGATGGAATTTAATCATGTAACAATTTCGGCTATTTTAATGAGTATTTGTAAATAGACCCTATTATAATATCATAAGATTTTAATAAAAAGTGTTTTAGCTATCGTAAGGTAAAAACCCGACATGTTTATTGTGGCGTGGTCTTACGAGATGCTTTGATTTTCAAATGATTTTTGAAACTTTAATAATCAATTTGAGTGCAATTTCTCACGTTGGTATTCCAGACTGACTCGGGTGTTATTTAACTGTAATGCTCGGGTCAGGCCGATTATTATAGAATACAGGAAAGGATGATGTGGAGCTCAGGAGATGAGCTGGATGGCGATACGTACTTCCATATTTGTGTTACATATTCCACTACGTATTCAGATTGTGAGGACAGATTATGATTACTGTCCATCTGTGTGTTGTGTATACTCTGATGATGTATGTTTAAACAGATATAGTATTTATTTTTGGTGTAAAGATCTGTTATATCTATTATATTTTATTCCGCTGCGATGATTAGATTCTGATGTTGTTTTCTATTTTCTTCTTCTACCTCTTCTTCTTTCACCCAAATGGTTCGTATTTCTGTTCATCTTGAGTTGATTGATGTAGAATAATGTTAACTCAAGGGGTACAGATTTGCGGGTCGTTAGACATATATGCTAAAAAATGTATATTTTGAGATTGCTAAAGTAGTTTCTCCATAGTTCAAATATTAACTTCTCTATTATGTATTATGAAAAAAGTTGCATGGATCGAAAGCTCTGAGAAAGTAAGTGCAGTCTTCAAAGTGTTAAACAACGCATTCATTTTAGGTAAGTGGTACAATTAGTAAATCCAACTATGCATGCAATGGATATTAATCCCTAATACGGAAGTTAATAAATAATATTTGTTTCTATTATGGGAGAAAGTTTGAAAGTCAATAAATAGTTTCTTAAATGTAGTATGGGAGTAGATTGATCCTTCTGTTTTACGCCTATTGGCATTTGTTTTGTGATTGTGATATACTATTTTTTTCTCATTTGTAACCTTTACTTTTTTTCCTCTAATATGTGGTTGTTATTATTACTAGGGATGAAGATTTTAATTTTATTGTTAGTGGGAGTTAAAACATTTACTTGGATGTGTAATATCTGCAATTGTGATCAATGATTGTTTCATAGGAAAAAAATGATATGTAGTTTTACTATTGTGTGAAGTAGATGATTTGTTTTATACAGTTTAACCTTTACTAATGAAGTATGAATGCATTTTTGTCATATTTACGTGATGTAATAATTTTAACCATTTTTTATTATTAATTTTACCAAATATTCATTCAAACCATTTTTAATTATGCTACTCTATATAGGCCATGAAGGCTATCGTAATTGTACTTCCTTTTGATTTTTAACAAATAATAGCTCTTTTTGGTTATCATGCTAAGAAGTTGGATATGACAGTAGGAACATGCTTAAATTAAAAAAGAAAAAGTAGTGTTGTACACCTTTTGAATCTTTTTAAGGTTGCATTCGGAGGCCATATTTTTCGCTTTGGAGGTAAAAGTAAGATTTTCAATGTTAAAAAGTTACATCGGACATATTTTTTACATCAAGGTTTTCTCGGAGTGATTGAATGCTGAAATTTATATACTCAAATAATACATCGGACATAATTAACAAAAATAAGTTGGACATATTTGGAATTATGTTTTAACTTAACAAGTGATGAGAGCTATACAGTAAATAGTGCGAAATATAAAGGCAGTATAATAAAAATAACACCAGAGATTTTTATGCCGGTTCGGAACCCAGACTCCTTCTGGAATTTCACTAAAACAATAACCCTCACTTAACTCGGAGGAATAGGTCTATACAACCCCTGAGCAGCTGAATAGGGACATGAGCAGCGAAACAAGATTTCGCCTCAGTGGCCGAAGAGGACTTTCACAAGCCTTAGCAGCAGAACATGACTTCAACAAATACAAGATATTATTCGACTTTTTGTGTTCTGATAACACGAATAAGTCAGTTTATAGTACACCCTTCCTATGATCATCTCCTCGAGTATAAATACGTATATTTGAAGTTTATGAAGATTAGAAAGGAACAGTACTGTTTAAAATATGATATATTGCTAAACATTTGAGAGTATAGTTGCAAGAATATTCAAGAAAGTTAGATAAGAGAGATAAGAAGATTCGGTGATTTGAAATCAAGTTAGGATATGTATTTATAGTTGTCAAATAGCAACTGTCATTGGCGAAGAGTTCTGGTTGAAGCGTTGCATCCAAATCTCTTCGTAGAGATTCGTAACTCTTCACAAATGATCGTGTCTTTTCAAAAATAATGTTATTATAAAAATTCAGTCAACTGAACTTCTGTGTCAGTCGAATAAATATTCAAACAAAATTTTAAATATATATTTGAATATTTGTGCACCTGTGCATGTTGCACAGAAACTAGCTGGTCAGTCGACCGACCTAGGAATTTCTATGCAATTGGCACAGTTTTCATAGGTTTATATGTATATATATTATATGATTCTAAATAAAAACTTTGATAATTTTTATATATATATATATATATGCTTATATTTTTAAATCATTTGAAAATAAGAAGTTATATACGTAAATGTGGAGAGATCTTAACAAAATTGACTTAAGACTAAAACAAGATAATATAAAAATTGATGCACCGATTTTGATGTCTTGTCTCCATGTAGTATATGTTCTCTTTTTGTCGTAACAGCAGTCACATCTGTATGTTGCAGCGACATTCGTGTTATGAATCAAAACCAAGTCTCAACATGCGTAGAAATTACACGTAATGTGATTGATACAAATGTACATCCATGTCGCACTACTTTGCCTTAGCTAGTTTAAAAGTTCTTGAACTAAGTAGGGTGTAACGTTATTACTTTGATTTCTATAAGGCAAGTTAATTACTGATACATATTGATAACGAATGTTTAAAGATATAATATAAGAATGCTAAATATAAATTCCCTCCGAATTATATGTAAGAAGTAAACCATTAGAGCAACATGCTTATGAAAGATCTTGGGTGGTGATTCTTGTATAAACATATGTGTTAATATCAAATTTATCCAAATATGCTATATGTTCAATTTTCTTTGCACTTACTCCTTCATAATTAGGAACTTCATGGCAATATAATTTGACTTGGTCAAAATTCTTTTTTATTGGAAAATCACATTGATATTTGTTCTCACAATGATACTTTAATGGTTTGTCATTTTTCTCAATAGACCTTGTGACAAAATTATACAAATATTTTCGGTAGTTGGATGCTTTATAACAAACCACAAATATTATTTCCAAAGTGAATGATTTTATATGTGTCTAGATGAAACCCTTTTCCTTATATATCTCCACCAAATTATAGGAAAAAAATGTAATTTGAAATGATTTTCTTCTAATCTTTTTGCATCCAATAAATTTGGATCATAATGCCTTATGGCCTTCAACTGACCTGATCCTTTTTATGTGAGCATATAATTTTTTTATTCTTTTGAGTTATCTCATAACTCTCTTGGTTCCTTTCTAATGATCCACATTTAAGGCCACTAAGATATTTTTCAATTTAAATGTATTCAATATCTTGATACATAATTTAGTATGCCTTAGAATCCCCACACAAAAGAAAAACAACTTTTGCATTTCTTTATCTTCGAGAATGTTCTTAGGGAATTATTTGAGATAAATTTAATCTTCTTTAGCAAAAAGTGTGTCACTTGATTTATGTTCTTTCTTGTTAAATCTCTTTAACAATGCTTATCTATATAGCTCTTGTGAAAATCCAACTATCTCCTTATAAATGAAAATGGTATATTTGGATCCACGATACAAAAGAATTATCACCAAGAACTTTCAATTAAAGAATGAAATTTTTTGCCTTGATTTTGTGTGTTGGACCTAAATCAATAATAAGTAATATATCATTAATGTAACATACCGTAAGTTGAACGATAATCAATTAAAAAGAAATTAATCAAAATTAGTAACGCTAAAAATTGAAATTTCACAAACTATAGAACTTGGCTACGAAACTGCACTGCTTCGTTTGTGGAAATTTTCCGATCAATTTTTATACATAAAGTTTACGGTTGGAGTTCAATGAAAAACTTATTAATGTTTCAGCATTTGGAATCGTACATAATTATACATGTAGTTATGGAAATAAATGTAACTAACTAACTTTGATTGACATTAATAAATACTTAATATCTAAAATAATTATTGTTAAAACAAATCTTTTAAATTTATATAATAACGAAAAAAGAGAAATAACTAAATGCTTAACAAAAATAAGCAACTGGTCGACCACTAGTAGTATAGTGGTTGAATGTATTTGGCAGGCGGCTGTGAATTGAATCTAGGACAAATGGTCTAGATTTAATGGAATCTAATTTAACAGTTAGGATTGATTTGTACCCTTATAAATATGGGCCTAACCCCTCACTTTTCTTCTCATATTTTATAAAGCACGACGAAGCTTTACCATTTTGTTTTCTCCCCAAATTCTAAAATCTATACAAACTATATTTTATATATACATATCTCTGTGTGTATAAGTGGAGAATAATGGAGAAGTTGAAAAGGATTGAAGTGAATCGCCAAAGCTATGGTAAACCAAAATTTTAAATCCAGATACAAAATTAAATTCAAATCTCTTTTAGGATCTAAATTTCTAATGAAATATGTATATTCTTTTGGTATATATTTTAGGAAGAAAAGGGTGTCAAACGGGACTAACAGGGTTTAGATTTGGAGATTTGGAAGCTTAAAGGTGAGTGGAAAATTATATATTTTTATATAATATTGGATTTATATCATAGTAAATCTATTTATATATACCTGAAAGTAATTTTGGAGCTGTAGGCTTAAATAAATACATGTAATGAATTTATAAATCATGCATACATATTTTGTGAATGATTGACTTTGATTCAATATTGCTATATTTGAATATGGAAAGTAAGGGTAAAAGTAGTCCCCAAATTAATGTGATTGTGTAGTAATTCTAGGATTGTTTGTTAAATAATATATGGGAATAAATGTGAATCGGAAGTTACTATAAATTAGATTGGGATTTAAATTGTATTTTAATTCATTAGAATGAAGTGTGTTGTAATGCACATTTCTATAAATTATCCAGTTCTATAAATAAACAAATGTGTAACATTTGAAATAACAAGAAATATGCTTAAAATAAATAGATGTACAGACTAGAGTGCTAACCATATTTTCCACATAATTTCAAACGTAATACAAGTCCTCTTTTAGCTAAGTTATGGAAATTTACAATGTTAACATTTTCTTTTGAAGAATGTAATTCCAATGCATTAAAATGCAGAAATACCTAAGTAGAACCAAAGTATTTTAAGTAGAGATAATAACAATAATTCAATTATCAATCTAACATATGCGATAAGTTAGAAAATAAATAATAAGCGATGAAGTATATGTAAAACAATGAAGTAAGTAGGTAAGAAAATCATAGTAATCAAAGAAGATGATAAAAGTTAAAAAGGAATTATAGAATATATTTAGCAATACCAAGTAGAAGTTAAGTAGTAAAAGTTGATTAATCTATTTAATTAGAAGTAAGAGGTAAATGACATTAAAATGTTAAAATAACTGAACACAATAGTCAAATATAATAGGAGTAGTAATTAAATAAGTTTATATAGCCTCAAGTATGCGTTTATAATAGGTGTGAATTATTGAATCTAGTCAATAACTTAGATTAATTAAAAATGAAAAAATCATTAATATGGGCTGGAATGTGAGGTCAGTAATGTTCCACAACAGAAGTCTACGCATCGAAAGGGGCTAGCAGCGATTGTGTGTACATCGTAGTAATGTGAGACATCACCAACTATAGGCCCATAAGATTATACATTCACATATAGGGGAAAGGAACATACTAAAGTGAGTTGGCATAGTTTTGAAGTGTCAAAGGGACAAGTAGGGTCTGTTTCAATCCTTTAGGGGGTACTAAATAACAAGTAGGCATTCCTTTGATTGCAATAGGCATTCTAAATGGGATGGTAAGCATAGGCTCGACTCTATGTCAACAAGTTCGATACAATATATGTGAGGAGTACGGCTGTGCACATAGGTCAAGAGTGTCCTCGGTCCTAAAGCGGTATGTAGAAAGACTTGGACTAAGCATATATGGGCTAAGGGACAAGCAATGCCTCATAATTGTTTGTTTGGTCTGTTGTTAGGTGGGAAGGCTAGATAACCTAAGATGAGTCTTCAAATGTGTAGAATACGACTAATAGCTGTAAAGTCACTATTAGGCACTAACAGGAAGATCCTCGGAATACACGGACAAGTCAGTCTAGACACAAATGGTGGATACCAGGCACATGCGCAGAGTTACGGATAGTAGTAGGGAATGCATTCCGGTCCAAAGAGGGACTGCGGGGAGGAGGGTATGTTTGTGTGTGTGTGTACATATTAGTTATTATATACCTTGGGTAGGTTTAGCGTATAGTACGCTCATGTGCAGTCATAACGACTAAGTTAAATAATAGACACAGCATGTTATGTAAGACAATCGACATAAACTAGTGTTATGCATAAAATATGTAATTTACATGTCACCAGAATGTTGTTCTAACCCCCTCCTTATTAGAACCCACATGATATATTTAGAGGGATAGGTACTGGTACAAGATGGGAATAGTAGAAGGATAGATTTCTTATGCATGCTTGGCACTGACAAGGGGTACTAGATATCAAAAGTACCATCCTTGGTCAGTAATTATATGTTTTACTATACTTTATTATTCCACTATGAGTTTTTATCGGTAGTGCTCTGATATACTTTTGTTTACAGGATACCAGCACCAATGATTCATGCTTTGGTAGACCTACGTTTTCGGTTTAGCGAAAATATGGTCCTACCAAGGTGTAGGTTGTTACTCTTTGTATTAGAGCATAGGTTATCAATCATAGAAATTAAAATACGCCGAGTGAACATATTTGTGTGTGGGTATATGTGTGTGTGTGCATGTGTGTATGTGTGTATATCTATGTGTGTGTATTAACACCAAAAGTGGCACAGCACCCAAACATAACCCGTTGTAGGATTAGATCTAGTAGAAACAAAAATATAACGTAAAGAGCACACAAGAGTTTTTATAGTGATTCGACAATCTCTGGCCTATGTCCATATTATATTTTATTTATTAGTGATTTGGGAAAGATTGAAGTCACAAGTACAAGGGATTGATAGGTTCTTAAGTCTAACACTGCCAAGTGTATCTACCTAGGTGACTATTATGAAGAGAGATAGGTGATGAAGAAGATGGAGTGTCCAAAGTGGAAAAGTGCCCTCTCTTTAGTTGCTATATGGTTGATATTTATAGAGAAAGTGCTTTGTAGGTCCATAAACTCATGTTATATAATGTCCAGATGTAAGCCCACAAGTTGAGGAGAGAGAATGCAAGCCCAAACTCAATTCAAACATCTTGGTACCTGGTGGTATCTTTAGGTGAAAACCTTTCTATATTACTTGTTTTGTCCTCTTATCTCCTTCTTTGTTGTATTCTAGACTCTTTTCCATGAAGGTTAAGTTGTTTCTAATGATTTTGTTGATACTTCCATGCTTATCCTACTTTCTTTGCTTTCTTCTCATAAATCCTCAGAATTGTTTGTCCAATCTTAAAGAAAAAGTGCTCCGTGATTGTTGCTTGAAGTTGTGCTTAAATTACAAGAAATTCGGGAGGTTCTAAGTGGACTCTCGGTGTCGAGAGGTCCCTCTCGGTGCCGAGAGGTCCACTTAGCTCCATTTTACTTGAAACTTGCTGGATGCCATTCTAACAATTTTTTTAATGTTAGTGCCATAATTGGTCACTAACACCCAAATCCAGATAAAAGCACCAAATCACAATCACATCACACAGATAGGATGTATGTAGTCTTCCCTCAGTTTAGTTAGCTTTGCATTCTCAATTGATAGATTCGAATCTATTACTAAGTCATTAAGGGCCAGAGAGTAATAATATGAAGAACAATCAAAATTAAAATAAAAGTAGTAAAGAACAACAGATTTTATAGTGTTTCGGCTTACTCCGGCCTATAAGTTTTTTTATTGATGTAAGGATCAGTTACAGTTACAACGTGGGAGACTAGCTTTACTCTTAGGAAAAAGTCAGAGAGCAGAAGAGAAGAAGGAGATCCCCCTTTCTGAACCTTACAAGCTGTATTTATAGACGAATTTTGAGTTGTTGGGCTTTCTGAATGGTAAAGGCCCATTAAGAATTTCCACCGAGCCACATTCATCTTATGCTGAACGACTTTCCACCGAGCCATCTTCGCCGAGCGACCCATGCCGAGCTGCCAATGCCAAGCGAGGTATCGAGGTGCGAGGTATCGAGGTGTGAGGTATCGAGGTGCGAGGTATCGAGGTACCGAGGCATGACCCCATTATGCCGAGCGGCAACCAATGCTGAACCATTTCTAACTTCCAGACCGAACCACATTTCCTTGACCCAAATTATAGTCGATCCATCTCTGTCCAATCCAATTTCCATCTTTCAAGTGCGTTGCGTCATCCATCCATCCGGTCGACTGAATCCATCGTACACCAGCCTTGACGAATGTGTAGTTGATTAAGTTAAACCCACCTGTCCGCAGCCTTGTGAAAAGGCGGGTTAACACTTGCCCCTCCAAAACAAGCCTTGCTATTGGAAGGTGTGTTTTTGAATAGCCTCAAATTCAACATCCAAAGTCCATGTTTCATCCATATCCAATAACCAATAACCGAATCTAGGACCTTTCCGGGTCAATATCCAAATCCTCTGCCATTCATAGCCGATATTCATATCCGTAACCTCTCTGGGTTCTTGTTAAGCACAATCCTCACCTGACGACCATAGTCCAGTGTCCTTGAACGTTGAGTAATGCATGGCTTAAAGTATAAGTTTGAAAATATGATACGTGTGTAATTATGATATTTATAAAAAAAGGGAGATATATAAAGTATAAATTTGAAAACATAAAACATGATTCTTAATATATATACAAAAGTATGTTTTGAAAATATAAACTTAAAAGGGTTTAAAACAAAGTTTATAAAACTATTTAAAAGAGGGATATAAACATAAATTTTATAATAAATGACATTTGTGAAAGAAATAGATATATAGGATTACAAGTGTAAGCAAATACTACAAGTGGCATTTCATTATTTTTCTTTAAATTTAATTTTTATGCAAAAATGAAAAGAGAAACCTGGCTATTCATTTTTTCAGCTCTAAAACTCTTACTTCTTAATTTCTCTTCATCCTTCTGAAATCAAAGCTAAAATGAAAATCAAAATAACGCAAACAAAAATCAAAACCAAAGAGAAATGAAAATCTGGAAAATTAAAGAAAATCTTGAACCTGTAAACAATATTATCTCATCATCTCAAGTACAAACATAAAACTAGATTTGTCTGGAAGCCTGTAAACGATTCAAAGATCAAGTAGACAAAAAAATTCATACAAAAGCTTCATTAGCAATCAAATTCAGATCATCAAGCAGAATTCAAAAATAAAATAAAAACCTGATTACTCACAACAAACCAGAATACAAAAGCTGGATCAAAAGCAAGGCAACTAATTCAACTCGATGCAAAGATCTGAACAAATCAACTAAAGCAATCAGATTGCAGATCAAAGATCATGTCCAAAATAAACTTTTCAGGTCCTCTGTCTTCATCCCTCGGGTGAGCACACTCTTCAACCTGTACGAGTAAATCTGGTTTGCATGTGTTTAAACCTGAAATGATGTTGTGAATGATGGTTGAATAGGTACAGATATGTTGTGTATACGTATAATGTTGAATGTGAACAGATATATTCATATCTGTTCTTAGTTTATAGGGTTCGGAAAAAGAAAGAAAGAAGAAAAAAACAACAAGGAATTCGAAGGTTTTAATTTTATAATTCGATTTTATTACTCGATTAGAAATCCAAAATGATGATTTTAGGAAGTTATTTCAGGATTTTTAATTTATTAAATTGTGAGAAAAAGAGAGTTGAACGGAAATGACATTCTTGTCAAATTTCGTCGAACGACAGGTCAGGATCTTCGTATTTTGGTCAGAAGGGAGTTTGAGCATCGATGATTATGAGAAAAATGTTAAGTGAATTTATTATTCACCATGGCGACGATAAGGTGGTGATCTAGGGTTTAAGAGTATTTTTGGGTTACTTTCATTCTTGAATAAATCTCGTTGTCGAATGAAGCTTTATGGTCGATCGGTCTATGAGGGATCGGTGCTTGGTAGAGCGGTGAGGTTGTGGCCAGAATTGCGTGGCCTCTAATGGTTAGGATTGCAAATGTTAGGGTGTTTTATTGATCAGGTTATGTTCCCAATATTGGATGGAGAAGCTCGATTTCAATTTTTGAGTGGATTTGCTAAACCAGGTGGTTGGAAGGTTTGGGTTGATCAACAGTGACTGGGTGGTGGTCGAGGACTTGGCCGAAAGTGATCGAGATGTTCGTGCACGTGCACGTTGAAGTCTGGGGAGGTTGTATTGTTTGGGAAGGAGAAAAAATGGTCTCGGGGTTGAACTCGTAGCACATAATGATTGTCTCGAAGTAGAGAAGGAAAGCTAGTGACCCGAGGTTGAGCTCGGGATTATGTACATCTGGCTCTGGTTTGCACTTAGGAATTTCTAAACGTTGACTCGGGTGGGTATTAAAACAGTTTTGAAAATTTTAAAAATAAAATAAAATAAAACCAGTTTTAAAATCATACTCTTAAAACAATTTCTTTTATATGATAGAAGTTTATTTAATCATTGGTTGATAAAAGTTGTGTAGTTTTTCAACTTAAAATTAAGTAAGTTTTATTTTCTTAAGTTATTTTGAAATATTTTTTAATAGCTTAATAAAATAGTAGATTTAATAGATAAATGGTTTATCTTAAAAAAATATTTTAAATCATTAGTTAACTTAAAAGTTTTAAGTTAAATTTTATGATAATGATAATTTATTTTGAGGTGTTAATTAATGTGACTTCTAAAAGGTTAATTACTTAATGAATGATTCTTAATTAAAGAATAATTTTTAAATAGTTAAAGGTTAATTACTTAATGAATGATTTATTAATTAAAGAATAATTAAGTGGTTAAAGGATAATCACTTAATAATTAAAATATAAATAAATTAAAGTAATTTATTAAAGGTTAATTAGTTATTTAATAATTAAAGTGAATTAATTTCTAACTACTTAAGGTAATTAATTAAGGGTTAATTATTTATGTATTTAACTCAAAGGTTAATGTAATTAATGTGATTAATTAAAATAATTAATTAATTAAGAATGATTAATTAAGGTGATTGATTAATTAATGTATACCAAATGATTTGTAATTAATTAATCGGGATTGAATAATTAATTCATAAGTAATTAATTTAATTGGAAATTAATTTGAATTAATTAAATGAATATTTAGTTCTTCAATTGCTTATGAATGATTGTATTGCATGAGATGCCTTGAATTGATTATTTGATTTGAAATGTAATTTATTTATCTGCGATGAATTATATTATTCACGTATGATCTGTAAATGAAGATAAGTGTTCTAGGAATATATCGCTTATCGATATTTTTGTGTTTGGATTATGATGATTGATGATGTTGTTGCACTACTGTGTTAAACCCCTGGACTACACCTTACACACACAAATATGGATTGCGCGATGAAATCGGTTAAGTCACAAATATTTGAATTAAATATTTTAAAATGATTTTTAAATGTTGAATTTGGAATCCAAATAATTTTGGAAATGGATTTGAGTTAAAAGTGAAAAGCTTTTAAAAAGGGATTTAAAAAATAAAAGTTATTTTGAATAACTTAATAAAGTTTTGAAATTTAATTAATTTGATTTGAATTTGAATTCAATATTTGAAATTGGATTAAATGATTTGGAAGCTACGTTTTAAAAAGGTTATACAAGTTATAAAGGTTTTATATGGGTTTTAAACCATTTTAAAAAGTATTATTTTGGGAATTTAAATTTAAAATCATGTTTTATACTTAAATGGCTTTAACTTATGTAAATGTAATCAGATTTTTCGAAAATGAAATATAAGAAAAGGGTTTCTAATTTGGGTTGCAAGGTTTCAAGTTGAAAAGAAATTACGAATTGTTTTGAAAGCTATAAATTGAGTCTACGATTTAATAATTGGATGAGTTAATCCGATTTGAAAAGGAGAATTGTTTTGAAAGCTATAAATGAAACTTTGTGAAATCTGGGTTAACTTTGTGAAGTAAATCTTTTTATTTAAAAGATTTGAAAGGGTAATTTTTTTTAAACCAAGTGAAAAGAAAGTTTGGACTTTAAGTTGTGACTTAACTGAGATCCCAATATCCGTATGATTTTAAATATTGCACTCATTATTCGGTTTAGCTGGGAGAGGACCTTAGTGTCATATAACCCATTCCGAATAATGATACGACGATATGAATATCATTTGAAGACCGATGGTGAAGACTGGATACTTTCGAAAGCGAAAGTATAACTCTTCGAATGTCTCTGCATCGGCTGATCCCCAGTATAGAGATTTAATAATCCTTTGTGATGGGGAGTTCGGACGTGATTAGGGATTATCCGAATTTGCAAGGGCTTCTTTGTAAAGTGCTTTCGATTCTGTTAGAACCCAGAACAGACCATATGGTTGTGTGTCTGACACTACACTTTAAGATGTAAAACCAGTTTCTATCAAATACATTTCTATTTGGTGGCGGAGATTTATTCTCTTAGCTTAACACCCTTCTCTAAGACGTACGAGCTTAGAGGTTATGTAGTTGATATTTACTAGTGATACATTCTCGATTTGGTAATGTGGCATACAAAGTACTGCTGATCATTTGTTGATCAAAACATGACTTTGTGAAAAAGTGTATCTTTGTGGACGAGACTGCATCAGGACCTCACACCTCGGAAATGGTCGAAAAATGAAAGATGCGGCAAGGTTATGAGGGTCGCGCCCTTTAGGGTGTGTCATTCCCTTCTAGAAAAGGGTGGTATAATGGTATGGAGCCCAGATACTTAACTCATGTGGTCATTGAAAATCTATTACTTTGTGATTGCTTTGTGGTTGTTGGTTGAGAGGCGCCTCGGATAAAGGTCGCAAACGACCGGGGATGGCATGCTCGAGTAGCAGTTACCTTGTTACAGAGGTAACCCGACCTTGTGTTGGCAGAGAGCCGGGTAGGTTCTCGGGACGTCCCTCTAGAGGCGTACCCATGTGGCAGTAGGAAGTTCCTTAGCCTGGCCATTTGTTGGAAATCCAAACAATATAATACGAGCCCTGTACGGTTTTAGTTGTATAACCTGCCATGGAATGTGGTGGTAACCTGCTGTTGAACATGTTAGCTATAGTAGGCATACAATAATGGTTGTATGCTAGCTAAGATTAATATTATACTTTCGAAATTATTTCTGTACTATGCACTAATAATAATATAAAAAATGGTTTTCGCATATCAAGCATATTTGACTATCATAAGTAGAAATCTCCTCCAATTCTGCGTTTGCATTGTGTGTGCGCTGAGAGGCCTTATGGTAGTTTTATTTTCCAAAAAGCATTGCGGATTTAAATTTTAAAATCCTTTATTGTTTGTTTTAAAGATAAACTATTTTTGTTTGCTCATACCAGTCCTGTGACCGACTCAGAGTTTATTATTCCCTTCCTAAACTCTGGATGGCCACCATTTTCCACATGGGCAGTCTAGAGTTAGGTTTTTCAAATAGTAGATATCGATTCAATAGCTTTCATCTTTCTCTTTGGAATTATTTGGAGACTTAGCATATTGAAGTCTTTGGTTAAACGACTGACCTGGATTGCTTAGCTTGGTACAGCTTGATGGATGTTCGAGATATCTATGGAGATTGCTGATATTGGTGTTTCTTCTAGAGTTTCAAGTTCTAGTTGTTTCCATTGCTGGTTCATTGGTGTTTCCACTGTAGAAATTCATTGTATCTCTGATATTGATCATTGTTGTATATATACTATTCATTTCTTCCGCTGTGTTGTACTTAATGTGTTAAAAGCTTCGGCACGAGTCCAATTTCAATGGTTGAATCTGCGGCTTTCGAGTATAAGTGATGTACGGGTGTCGATTTTTGAACGCTGGAATTTGGATCGTGACATCTTGGTATCAGAGCTGAAGGTTGAAACTTTAGCTCAGGAGAATAACACATTAGGTGACTCATTAGAGATAGGATGAAGTATACCCTAGAATGAGTATATCTCTAAGATATCTGTCTGCACACCTCAGTAAATTCTCTTACTATTCACTAATAATATGTATGAGTGCGAGAAGAGGATGAGATAAGGGATAGGGGAGTACCACTACAAATGGTCAATACCCTGTAACAGCAAGGAAACAATCTTTTCTCTGTCAATCTCTTTGATCATCCGTTTTCAATTCTTTGATGGCTTCGTGGCAGCTCGAGGCGGAAGCTACGATAGGAAATCATTATTTTGGTTAAATTAAAGGATAAATTAGCATGGGACATAAACTCCAAAAAGGTCAGAATTGTTTGTTTGGATGAATTGTTGCTTTGGTTGCTATGGTTTATAGGTATAATTTGGTTTCTAAACTAAATTTTTTGGGGTTGTATCAATATATCTGTCTATTCTTTGGGGTCCAGATATGTTCTACGAAAGGTTAGTTATCCCTTCGAACTAACCAATGCCCCTGCATACTTCGTAAATCTGAATGACCTGAGTTTCTTGTGAAATATTAAATAGATTCGTTCTTGTGTCCATTGTTGATATTCTGAATTGGTAAGCCAAATGCAGAATAAATTTCAGTTTGATCTAGTGATTCATCTCTCTATCATTCTATATTCTTTGTTGTCTCCTTCCTTTCAAATTTCGGGGACGAAATTTTGTAAGGGGGGATCTGTAACATTCCTGGATTTTAGCTAAGAATAATTTGATAATTAATTTAATTGGGATTAAATTATGAAATTATTGGTAACTAGTTTTGAATTTTGGATTTAATGATGAATTAATTGGAAAATCTCCAGAATAAAGAATGATATGAATTTTTAAATAGAGATTTTGGGTTTGGAATTCAATAATAAATATTTTATAACTAAATTGGATTTGAAATCTCTATGTATTTAAAATTAATAAATCTTGTTTTCTAATCTTAGCAAATATGCATTTTTGTTTGAATTTTATATTTTGAATTAGATATAAATAATTTTCAAAAGTTGTTAATGCTAAATTTTATATGTTATAATGTGAGTGTTTAATTATTAAATTATAAGTTTGAAAATATGATACATGTGTAATTAAGATATTTATAAAAAAGGGAGTTATATAAAGTTTAAATTTGAAAACATAAAACATAATTCTTAATATATACAAAAGTATGTTTTGAAAATATAAACTTAAAAGGGTTTAAAACAACGTTTATAAAACTATTTAAAGAGGGATATAAACATATATTTTATAACAAATGAAATTTGTGAAAGAAATAGATGTATAGGATTACAAGTGTAAGCAAATACTACAAGTGGCATTTCATTATTCTTCTTTAGATTAAATTTTTATGCAAAAATGAAAAGAGAAACCTGGCTATTCATTTTTTCAGCTCTAAAACTCTTACTTCTTAATTTCTCTTCATCCTTCTAAAATCAAAACTGAGACGAAAATCAAAATAATGCAAAGAAAAATAAAAAACAGAGTGAAATGAAAATCTAGAAAATTAAAGAAAATGTTCAACCTGTAAACAATATTATCTCATCATCTCAAGTACAAACTTGAAATCAGATTTGTTTGCATGCCCGTAAATGATTCAAAGATCAAGTAGAAAAAAATTTAAACAAAAGCTTCATCGGCAATCAAATTCAAATCATCAAGTAGAATTCAAAAACAAATTAAAAACCTGGTAACTCACAGCAAACGAGAAAAAAAAGCTAGATCAAAAGCAAGGCAACTAATTCAACTCGATGCAAAGATCTGAGCAATTCAACTAAAGCAATCAGATTGCAGAACAAAGATCATGTTCAAAATAAACTTTCTATGTCCATTGTTTTCATCCCTCAGGTGAGCAAACTCTTCAACCTGTACGAGTAAATCTGGTTTGTATGTGTTTAAACCTGAAATGATGTGGTGAATGATGGTTGAAAAATGCAAATATGTTGTGTATACATATAATGTTGAATGTGAACAGATATATTCATATCTGTTCTTAGTTTACAGGGTTCAAAAAAAGAAAGAAAGAAGAAAAAAACAACAAGGAATTCGAAGGATTTAATTTTATAATTCGATTTTATAACTCGATTAGAAATCGAAAATAATGATTTTAGGAAGTTATTTCAGGATTTTAATGTATTAAATTGTGAGAAAAATAGAGTTGAACGAAAATGACGTTCTTGTCAAATTCTGTCGAACGACGAGGTCAGGATCTTCATGTTTTGGTCAGAAGGGAGTTTGAGCATCAATGATTATCAGAAAAATGTTAAGTGAATTTATTATTCACCATGGAAACGATAAGATGGTGATCCAGGGTTTAAGAGTATTTTTGGGTTACTGTCATTCTCGAATAAATCTCCTCAACGAAGCTTTATGGTCCATCGGTCTGTGCGGGATCAGAGCATGGTAGAGCGGTGAGGTTGTGGCCAGAATTGCGTGACCACTGATGGTTGGGATTTCCAATGTTAGGGTGTTTTATTGATCAGGTTATGTTCCCAATATTTGATGGAGAAGCTCGATTTCAATTTTTTAGTGGGTTCGCCAAAACTAGGTGGTCGGTAGGTTTGGGTTGGTCAACGGTGACCGGGTGGTGGTCGGGGACTTGGCTGGAAGTGATCGAGACGGTCGTGCACGTACATGTGCACGTTGAAGTCTAGGGAGGTTTTTGTGTTTGGGAAGGAGACGCAATGGTCCTGGGGTCGAACTCTTAGCACATGATGATTGTTTCGAAGTAGAGAAGGAAAGCTAGTGACCCAAAGTTGAGCTCGGGATTATGTACATTTGGCTTGGGTTTGCACTCAGGAATTTCTGAACGTTGACTCGGGTGGGTATTGAAACAGTTTTGAAATTTTAAAAAATAAAATAAATAAAACAAGTTTTAAAATCATACTCTTAAAACAATTTCTTTTATATGATAGAAGTTTATTTAATTATTGGTTGATAAAAGTTGTGTAGTTTTTCAACTTAAAATTACGTAAGCTTTATTTTCTTAAGTTATTTTGAAATAATTTTTAATAGCTTAATTAAAGAGTTGATTTAATAGATAAAAGGTTTATCTTGAAATAATATTTTAAATCATTAGTTAACTTAAAAGTTTTAAGTTAAATTTTATGATAATGATAATTTATTTTGAAGTATTAATTAATGTGACTTCTTAAAGGTTAATTACTTAGTGAATGATTCTTAATTAAAGAATAATTTTTAAATGGTTAAAGGTTAATTACTTAATGAATGATTTCTTAATTAAAGAATAATTAAGTGGTTAAACGATAATCACTAATAATTAAAATATAAATAAATTAAAGCAATTTATTAAAGGTTAATTAGTTATTTAATAATTAAAGTGAATTAATTTCTAACTACTTAAGGTAATCAATTAAGGGTTAATTAATTATGTATTAAACTTAAAGGTTGACGTAATTAATGTGATTAATTAAGAATAATTAATTAAGGTGATTGATTAATTAATGTATATCAAATGATTTGTAATTAATTAATCAGGATTGAATAATTAATTCATAAGTAATTAATTTAATTGGAAATTAATTTGAATTAATTAAATGAGTATTTAATTCTTGAATTGCTTATGAATGATTCTATTGTATGAGATGCCTTGAATTGATTATCTTATCTGATTTGTGATATTCTAATTTTCGATTTGAGCTGTGAATGGTGATGTACATTAATTATCTGAAATGTAATTTTTTTTTCTGCGATGAATTATATTTTCACCTATGATCTGTAAATGAAGATAAGCGTTATAGGAATTTACCGCTTATCGGTATTTCTGTGTTTGGATTATGATGATTGATGATGTTGTTGCGCTATTGTGTTAAACCCCTGGACTACAACTTACACACACAAATATGGATTGCACGAGGAAATCGGTTAAGTCACAAATATTTGAACTAAATATTTTAAAATGATTTTTAAAAGTTGAATTTTGAATCCAAATAGTTTTGGAAATGGATTCGAGTTAAAAGTGAAAAGCTTTTAAAAGGGGATTTCAAAAATAAAAGTTATTTTGAATAACTTAATAAAGTTTTGAAATTTAAATAATTTGATTTGAATTTGAATTCAATATTTGAAATTGAATTCAATGATTTGGAAACTATGGTTTAAATGGTTATACAAGTTAGAAAGGTGTTTATATGGGTTTTAAACCATTTTAAAAAGTATTATTTTGGGAATTTAAATTTAAACCCAAGTTTTATACTTGAATGGCTTTAACTTATGTAAATGTAAACAGATTTTTCCAAAATGAAAACCATTTGTTTTCAAATAATAAAAGCTTTCATATAAGGAAAGGGTTTGTAATTTGGGTTGAAAGGTTTCAAGTTGAAAAGAAATTGTGAATTGTTTTGGAAGCTATAAATTGAGTCTGCGATTTAATAACTGGATGAGTTAATCCGATTTGAAAAGGAGAATTGTTTTGAAAGCTATAAATGAAACTTTGTGAAATCTGGGTGCACTTTGTGAAGTAAATATTTTTATTTAAAAGATTTGAAATTGTAATTTGTTTTAAACCATGTGAAACGAAAGTTTGGACTTTAAGTTGTGACTTAACTGAGATCCCAATATCCATATGATTTTAAATATTGCGCTCATTATTCGGTTTAGCCGGGAGAGGACCATAGTGTCGTATAACCCATTCTGAATAATGATACGACGATATGAATATCATTTGAAAACCGGTGGTGAAGACCGGATACTTTTGAAAGAGAAAGGATAACTCGTCGAATGTCTCTGCACCGGCTGATCGCTAATATAGAGATTTGATCATTCTTTGTAATGGGGAGTTCGGGCGTGATTAGGGAGTATCCGGATTTGCAAGGGCTTCGTTGTGAAGTGCCTTCAGTTTTGTTCGAACCCGGAACAGACTTTTATGGATGTGTGTCTAACATTACACTTTGAGATGTAAAACTAGTTTCTATCAAATACATTTCTGTTTGGTGACGGAGATTTATTCTCTTAGCTTAACACCCTTCTCTGAGACGTACGAGCTTAGAGGTTATGTAGTTGATATTTACTAGTGATACATTCTTGATTTGGTAATGTGGCATACGAAGTGGCACTGATCATTTGTTGATCAAAGCATGACTTTGTGAAAAAGTGTAGCTTTGTGGACGAGACTGCATCAAGACCTCACACCCCGAAAATGGTCGAAACAGGAAAGATGCGGCAAGGTTATGAGGGTCGCTCCCTTTAGGGTGTGTCATTCCCTTCTGGAAAAGGGTGGTATAATGGTATGGAGCCCAGATACTTAACTCATGTGGTCACTGCAAATCTATTACTTTGTGTTTGCTTTGTGGTTGTTGGTTGAGAGGCGGCTCGGATAAAGGTCGCAAACGACCGGGGGATGGCATGCTCGAGTATTAGTTACCTAGTTACAGAGGTAACCCGGCCTTGTGTTGGTAGAGAGCCAGGTAGTTTCTCGGGACGTCCCTCCCATGTGGCAGTAGGAAGTTTCTTAGCCTGACCATTTATTGAAAATCCAAACAAAACAATACGAACCCTGTACGGTTTTAGTTGTATAACCTGCAATGGGATGTGGTGGTAACCTGCTATTGAACATGGTAGCTATAGTAGGCATACAATAATGGTTGTATGCTGGCTAAGATTAATATTATACTTTCGAAATTATTTCTGCACTATGCACTAATAATAATATCAAAATGGTTTTCGCGTATCAAGCATATTTGACTATCATAAGAAGAAATCTCCTCAAATTCTGCGTTTGCATTGTGCGTGCGACGGGAGGCCTTATGGTAGTTTCATTTTCTAAAAATCATTGCGGATTTAAATTTTAAAATCCTTTGTTGTTTGTTTTAAAGATAAACTATTATTTTTACTCATACCAGTCCCATGGCTGACCCAGAGTTTATTGTTCCCTACCTAAACTCTAGGTGCCCACCATTTTCCACACGGGCAGTCTAGAGTTGGGTTTTTCAGATAGTACATATCCATTCATTAGCTTTCAGCTTTCTCTTTGGAATTATTTGGATACTTTGGATATGAAGTCTTTGGTTAAGACGACTGACCTGGATTGCTTAGCTTGGTACAACTTGATGGGGGTTCGAGCTATCTATGGGAATTGATGATATTAGTGTTTCTTCTGCAGTTTCAAGTTCTAGTTGTTTGCGCTCTAGTTCATTGGTGTTTCCGCTGTAGCAATTCATTGTATCTCTAACATATATCATTGTTGTATATATATACTATTTATTTCTTCTACTGTGTTGTACTTAATGTGTTACAAGCTCCAGCACGAGTCAAATTTCAACGGTTGAATCTACGGCATTCGAGTACAAGTGAAGTACGGGTGTCGATTTACGAACGCTGAAATTTGGATCGTGACAAAGCAGAGGATGACCGATGGATCGAAAGAGAAAGAGAGAGAAAGAGGGATGGGAAAGGAAGAAAAGGGAGGCCGAAGAAGGTGTGTTGCGTGATCCATCCAAGCGGCCGAGAGAATCTCATGATCGTCGAGACTCATGTTCAGATACTGTTCCACTACACATTGAGCTTCAAACTTCTTCTTGGCTACAAGTTCCTACTTCACAGTCCTTGACCGCCATTGCTCCTTCATGATCAAAGCGAACCTTTGCTCCCGCTCTTTTGCTTCCTATTGCTCTACCACGCCCGCAGGCCACTTTTTTAGACCTTTTCTTGCATGGTGTCATGTTTGACCATGATATTGAAGATGTTTCTAAGGAGGAAGAAAATAGGGATGTTGGTCGCATTTAGAAACATATTGGCTGAGGCTACGAGTGGAAGCAACTGTGCTATTCCCTCTCCAGAGTTAACAAAATTAATTATACCAACATTTAGTCTTTTAACTTCAAAAAGAAAACTTATGAGAGAGTCATAAAGGATTAGGACACTGACATGGAAAAGGTGGCTGCTAAGAGGGACACCACTCTCAAATCAAAGGCTAGCACAGAAAGCTTAATGGAGGAAATGAAGATGGCTCACAACAACTCTGAGATTGTGATGTAGAATGAGTTGAAAGTTGCCACGAAGAGGGTGCAACATTGAAAATGAATGTTTCCGAGAGGGACTTGGCCCTTATAGAAAAAGATAGGACCATTCAGGTCGGGGACCGAACTATCAACGAATAGGCAATGAAACTCCAAAAGCTTCGTAAGGAGAGTAAAAAGCTTACGACGTCTTGCAATTCATGGAAACCGAGAAGCTTACTACTGATATCGAGCTTGTTAGTGCTCAAAAAGAAATTAAAGATCTTCATAAAGAAAAGGTCAGAGAAAGGGATGAGCTGAACCTCAATCTTCTACACTCCCACACTAATGTTATCTTAAACAAAAATTTGAAGTGGTTTGGAAAAGCTTATCCCGAGACTCTCACCAATGCATGGGAAGAGGTGGTTCACTAAGTCGTGGTGTCTAGAGATACCCATTCTAAGAAGGAATTAATTTCCTAGTACCTTGATGTTGAGGATATAGAAAAGATGAGGATGCTACTGCTTAAGCTCTCATTAGCCCAAGGTCATTGGGTCAACATGAATTGTTTAGTGTGAAATTCAGAGAGCCTGCAATAATTATTCCTGTATCCGGAGGGACTAGCTTCGAGACCAGCTATGTCATTCCGACTCTACATCCATTGCTTATGTCGAGCCTTACATTTTCTCTTTTGTAAGCCAAATAGAGGTGCATTTGATCGAAGATGGGGAATTTGTCAAATCTTCTATGGAATGAAGTCCTGGCTTAGGTATATCCCTTGTTTCATAGGTATTCGAGAAGCATAAGTTCTTATGTGAATCTGTCACTGACCTTTACTATTATATTTTTCAATTTGTTAGTCAACCACATCTTCCTCCTCCATTGACAGCTAATGAAAGTTGGGATCCGCAAAAATTTTCACCACGTCATCTTCTATCACTACAAGACTTGTCGCTTTGGTCATACCTTATTTCTGGATGGGTCCTGACTTTCAGAAGATTAGGGCTTTGGAAGAGCTAGAGGACATTTTTCAGCACCAGGAGAAGGTGTCATGATTACCAGTGCTACAAATCCGATGGGTCATATTTTGATAGCGGAGATATTGAAGTTGACTTCGAGAAAATCAAGGTGAAGAATCCTGCTTCATCCACTCCTACAAGCCCTAGTACTAAGCTTTCCATAATCAAGGGGAGGCCACCAAAGTTCACGATCGAAGCTTCTAAGACTTCTACAGGGAAGAGCGATAAGCCTCATAATGCTGCTAGGGAAGAGCTTTCAATAAATTAACGGAGTCTTTTAGCAGTCCTAGTTGATGAAATAAGAGAAAAGTACCTAGGAAGGAGCAATTAAGATTTTAAATCAATAGGACTACTACCGTGGGGCATAGCTTCTGTAATGACCCGTAGTTTTGCCATAATTAAAATTTTGAATTTAATAAGATTTTGTAATTTAATATTGGAAGAAATTAAAATTGACATTTATTAATGAGAAAATAACAGGAGTGAATGGAATAATGTTAATCAGGTAATTGACAAACATTTTAATACAATTTCAATTAATTGAAATGATGGTAAATATAAAATTTGGTTATTAATTATAAATAAGGAATTAAACCAAATATGGTGTTTAAATGGTAAAATTGTATGTAGTTAATTGAAATTGGTTATTATAGAATAATTGATTAGCATGTGAATTTATTAACTGGGTTGGTAAACAATAAACATAGGATTGGGTTGAAATTGTAAGTGTAACATTGGTTCAATTATCATTGCGTTATTTATCCATTGAAAACTAATTGTAAATCAATTGCAATAACTATAACTAAATATTGTGGTAATATGAATTAAGATGTTAATTGTAGAATATTAATGTAATAAGATATAAACAAATGTTAATTGGGTCCATAAAGTAAATGATTGATTGGATTAAAAGATTGAAATCAAATTCAATAAATTTATTCGAATTTAAATTATAATTAATAGGATTATTGCAATTGAAATTAAACATTGTAATTAGTGCAATAATTAACATTGAATTTGATATTGGAAATTGATTTAAAAACGGTTAGTTTCTATGTAATTAGAAATGATAAAATTTGTTAATTATAAAAAATTGAATTGAAAAGTGATTTAATTAATTTAATAATAATTTATTTAATTAATGTGAAAGTAGCCATTTTGACTGCGGTCTCGGATTTCGATGAAACCATTTTCATCAGATCCGTAATGGTGAATTATTGTAGGATTTCAAGTTTTGCACCGATCGGACTGTCGTTTGATCGTAAGGGCTCGAAACACGTAGAAATCAATTTATTGAAATCAATTTGAAATAAGCTGATTTCAAAGCTAACTTGTTCGTACGATCGAATTAGGACCAGAAACCTATTCCATTTAGTTTAAAAATATCGAAAACATCTACTTTGATATATAAGATTACCCACTTTCATTTCAGACATGGAACAGGCTTTTCGGGTCATTATTTGTCGTTCGTACCAATTCAATACGTGTTCAATTTTCTCATCGAGCTTTGTTCATATAAATAGATCTTTCTAAACCATAACTGCCTTTCTATTTCTTATTTCAGTAGTACAATTCCATTTGTCTGCTTCTTTCTTCTCAATGGTAGAAACCAATTCAGATTACAAACCCTAAATTCAATTTACAAATCAATTTCAAAAATCAAACTTCTCAAAATCTTGTCATATTATATACCGATTCGAAGCTCTCGACGAGCGCAAGCTAGATCTGTAGTTTTTTTTTGATTTGGGTCTCTACGTTCCCAGAATTTAAGGGATAAATCTCGACCGTTCAATTGGAGGATGATCAACATCAGTGGATCGTCGATTGGAGGATATTGTCGCGTGGAGATTGCTGAGTGGAGCACCTCAGCATTGTTCGTTTGGGAAATCGATAGTTTGATCGACCCAAAAATTAACTAGGGTTTAATTTTCAAGACGGCGGCTGGGTATTTCGTTCATCGCCGTTGAATGATGGGTGTTCGCGGCAGTCGGGAAGGCTCAAGCGAGGTCGCGGCGCTTCATTGGAGGGGGGCGGGACTTGTCAGCGGTAGCAGCTGTGTTGACGTGTGCGATTATGAGCGATAGGGTTTCAATGTCAGGTTTGCGCACGTGTCTCAAGGAGGGAGGTAATGTGCATTTTTCTATTATTATTTTATTTTGATTTTTAGTTCAATTTTAAACGTTCTAATATGCATATCTTTTACTTACGAGGTCGAATTTACGCGTGGTTTATTCTGTTGCGATCATATTGAAATTCTAGACATTTTCACTCTATGTTGGACAAATTCTGAGACCGTTCAATTTTGAGCCTTATTTTGGATTTCAGATCGATTTGAAAGCAAAGTTGAGTGTTTTAACCGACTCACAACTATTAGATTATTTTATGTTAGTTAAATTGAATTTATGTTATGATTGGAAATTGATTGGTTAATGTTTGCTATATTTAAATTATTACTCTAATCAACTCTAACTTTTATTGAATTTAATGGCTATTTTAATTTAGTATTGAATTTTAAATTGCTTGTTAATACATGTTATTGATGATTAGTCAATTTTTGTTATTTATTTGTTGATCTGAATGATGATTGTGATAGATGTTTGATTGTTGATATTGGATGACTAGATGTTATATCTATATTGTTATAACACTTCAAGTTCCCTTGTTTGTTGTTAGAAAATCCTGATGGTTTGAAATGATACATACCCGAACGACCTTTAGATTAGGAAAAAATCGTTATGGGTTGAAATGATAAACCCGGGCGATTTTATGGATTTTATTTTAATTCAGGATTGCGGGTTGACATGATATACGCCCTTAAATTTAAATTATTCCGAGTTGAAATGATATACATCTGTATCACTTGACCATAGGGTATAAAATTATATACGGATACCGCATTAGTTAAATTAAATGATTTTTAAAATCCTTAAATTTTAAATTAATTTAAATGATTTTTTGAAATAAAATTTGATTTGTATAAACCGAATTATTTTCAAAATCCAAGCTTTAAATGCTGAAATTTAAGTTGTTTTAATGAAATATTAAAAGAATAAAATGGAAATTTCGAAGTCGAATTTGAAAGATAACTGAATTTTATCGAAATGAAGTTATTGGAAATGTTTAAATAATTAAACTTTGAAACCTATGAAACTGAAATGGTTTAAAAATTTTAGTTCAACTATGGATTTATAATCAATATAAATTGAAGTGGTTTAACGAAAATTGAATTGAAAGTTTAAATTCGAGTTCATGATTGGAAATCTAAATATGATCCAGATTTGTTGTAATGGCAGAAATAGTTTATTTTGATATCAACTTAAAATTTAATTATTTTAATATATACTGTTTAAAGATTTATTATTTTAAAAATATGACTTTTAAAATTTCAAATTATTAAACTAATTTAATCTATTTTCAACTATTTAAACTATTTTTGATCAATTTAAACTATTTTAATTTATCTTAATCTATTTTGATCTATTTTAAACTAATTACCCATTTTAATATATTTTAAATATATTTAATCTATTTTAAATTTATTTGATCTATTTTAAATCTATTTAATTTATTTTAAATTTATTTAATCTATTTTAATTATATTTAATCTATTTTTAAACTATATAAACTATCTTAAATCCACCTAAACTATTTTAATCTATTTTTAAACTATTTATTGTATTTAATTATTTGAAAATTTATTTTAAACTATGCTAAAGTATTTATAACTATCTAAACTATTTTCTAAATTTCAGGTTGTGTAAAGCGGAAGTGTTTATATTTAAATCCTTGATTTCAAAGCGAATATGGTTAAATGATGTTATAACATAAGTTGGGATTTGAATTGATATTTACTAGTGAAATGACAAATTTGAGAAAATATTATGATTTTGAAAAAGGATTTAATTAACCTATCTTATCGATATGATTTCGAAAGTGAATATGATTTTTGTGACGACTTAGAATTTTCAACGTTTGAAATTGAAATATTTAATTGATTTCAAATATCTGAATTGTTAATTTAAGCTTGAGTTTCAAAATATAACTCTGAATTTGGCAAATAAATTATTGAATTTAATTTATTAAAGTTGGATAAAAAAATTTGAATCTTCAATTTTAAGCCGATTTAAAATATTTTTAAGGCTTAGAAAATTTATATTAATAATACTGGAGAAAGTAGAATTTTAAAAATTGAATTTGAAAGTGATTTGTTCGGTTTTGAAATTTTATTGTTTAAATCGATATTTAAAAATAGCCTTCCGAGGCACGGCCTCGGATTTCGACGAAACCAGTTCCGTTGGATCCGTAATATTTTATTATTGTTGAATTTTAATTTTCATAATGTTTGGAGTATTCGTTTGGCGATACGATAAGCAAACGCGCTAAAAAATTTATCAAAATTTCAATTTTATAACTAATTCAAAAGGCAATTTCTCCATACAATCGAATTTGGACCCGGAACCTTTTCTATTGTGTTCGGAATAGGGGTTTAACATAATAAACGCCTGGCGGCATGCTTCGATTTGAGATTGAGATTACGAATTGCGTAATTGTAATAATATAGATTTAAATTTGAATTTAAAAATATTGTATATATGTGTATTTCTTATAATATTATCTCAAATAAAAAAAATACTATGTCTCCATCTTTAAGCACACGTGTTCGTCTGTTTATACGACATGCTCGAATTTTTTGTACACGCATTCATTTTATAAAAAAAATAAAAAAGAAATCGAAAGGAAAAAAACCTAAATCTATCGTCTTCATTCAAATTAAATAGGAACTTCAAAACAAAAATTAATGGCCGAAGATTATCAAATTACTCTTTTAAAAAAAGGGCAGAACCTCAATTCACAAAATCAAAATCCACAGCCGCCTTCGTTCATCTCTCAAGGTCGAGTTCGAAGCATAAAGTAGCAAGCAAATCGCGAGGCAGGATTTGCGATTTCGAATCAATGGCGAACGAAGGCAGATATCGAGGATTAATCGCGTTCGGTTCTAGAATTCTCAAGTGGATCCAGCAGTTTTTGCTAGCATGATAGGAATCGAAGCGCGAAGGAGGGTGATTCGCGATGTTTGTTTGTCACAGAGAAGGGAGTATCGAGAAGAGAGAAAAATATTCATCGGTCAACCTGGGAATAGTGGGGATGGTGGCGCGACGTTTAGGGGAAGCGGGGGCTTCGTAGTCGTGGGGCGCGCAAGTCAGCACCATGGAAGTCGAGCCGAGGACGGCAATTTTTGGCTTGGACGAAGGGGTGGTTGCGATTCGTTTGGTTGATGTTTGACGTGGTGTTTGGGGTTGCCACTAGGGTTGTAGGATTGATCGAGCTGTGTCACGTGAGTTATATTTCTGTTTTGGAATTTTGGGTTAAATTTCATATATACAAGTTGGAAGTTTTATATACAAGCAGAGAAAATGATTTTTAAACTAGATTTCTGTATATATATATACATTAAGAAAAATCTACTTTAAAGTTTTAACAAATAGCTAAAGTTTTGTTTCAAATAAGATAATAATATAAAGGTGTCTATTTGAATATATAAAAGATGGAAAAAAGTAAATATACTTAGGACAGATTTTAAGAAGGTTATAAGGGTTTTAAATTTGTCCGAAGAATTTATAAAATTTGGATTTTGAAATCTATAGAATATTACACATAAATAAAGGTTTGTATACCTATTTAAATTTATTGAATTTGGTAAGTGATTTGTTCAATTTATTCGAATATTATAAAGATCATATAAACATACACTTATTTTATTTTATATAGGAACAGCAAATATGTATGTATATATGTGATCTTGGAGATATATAAGTTTATTTTTGTAAATCTATAACTTATTTTTTTTATAAGTATGTTATATTTTCAAAAGAAATTAATACATGCATGTTTAATGTAGGGTAATTTCAAGGAAGATTTTATAAAATATGAATTATATCCATATAAAAATATATATACTTTTAACTTATTAGTTTAATTTTTAAAATAATAAGTTATGGTGATTTATTCATTTTATTTACTTGTTTAAATTTTCTTAGTTACTAAAAGATTTTTTTTAAAGGAAAATTTATTGGTTTAAAATTTAGGATACTAGTTTAAAATAAAAATCATTGATTAATTAAATTTATCAAAAGGGAAGTAAATTATTCGATTAGTCGAGTATTAATAAAATCATATAATTATTTTATACAAGGTTAAAATCGTGAAAACAAGCTGGAATGGAATCAGAATGGAAATGAGTTGGAATGGACAACAAAATAAAAGGTGAGATTTTCTCACTCAATCACTGATTTAAATTTTATAGTTAAATTTAAAATTGATTGATTCTGTGCTTGAATAATTAATTTATGATTAGTTATATTAGTTTAAACCCTATGCGCTGCATAATAGCGGAGGTTATTTTATTAAACCCATATACCTCGATATTCCACCTCGAAGTGGAATTGGTGTTATATATATAGTTAGAGTTATTGATTTCCCGCATTATATAGCGGATGAGACCCTATTGCGCCGCATAATAGCAGATAATATTTTATAAATCCCATATACCATGATATTCCACCTTGAAGTGGAATAGGTATTTAATTGTTGTGCTAACGTCTATGGATGCAGGGAAACAGGTTGGAGGGATCCAACTGGATTCCTCAAATATTTAATTTGTTTCATATGTTGTGTGTTGATTATTATTTATTTCATGTGACTATTTGTGATTGAAACCGTTGAAGGCTATAATTTAGCCGAATATATTTTTGGTATCGTAGGATACTAGAAATAAATTAAAATTTGATTTTGAAATTTGGGTAGAAAATTTATAATAAATTCACTCAAAGGAATCGGGTGAATTTTAAAAGAAGGAAATTTAAATAGATAAAGTTTTATCTTTGAAAACTTATTGAATGAATTCCAAAAATATGGGAAAATATTTAATAAAGTAATTTTCGAGTAATGTTGTTTAATAGTTGAAGGATTTATTTAAGATACGTATTTTAAATAATTGAAAGAGATAAATAAATTTATTTCAAAAGGAAATAAATTTGGAAATTAAATTTGGAATTTAATTTGGAGTTGAAATTAATTTTAGAAACCGATTCGGGAACTAATTTGGAGTTAGAATAATCTTAGGAATCGATTTGGAAATTTGGTTTGATGTTTTGAAAATTAATTTGGAAAATCAATTTGAAATTGATTTGATAATGGAAAATTAATTTGGGAAATCAAATTGGAATTTGATTTTGTGTTTGAAATAAACTGGAAATCGGTTTGGGATTTGATTGGGTTTGAAGATGATATTTGGGAATCTGCTTAAAATTCGTATATCAGTTGACATTTGGAAATATAAATTCACAACGGGAATTTATAAAGAAAAGAGAAATTTTTAAAAATAAATATTGGTTTATTTTTAAAGTGTGGAAAGAAAATTACAAATTGGAACGTAAATTAAAATAAATCAAGAAGATTTATTAATTTATTGGAATGGACCATTTTGTAATGGAAAAAGATTTTTTCCTTGGAAAGCCGAGTATATTTTTAAAATAGCTTTTGAATAAAATTTAAAAGTTTTAGATTTGGTTTTAAAATAATATTGTTGGAGAAATTAGTTTGGAAATTGTTTAAAGTAAAACTTTATTTAATTAATTATATAAGGGTTTATTGTAAAGAATTAAATTGATATTTGATTTAGAAAATAGTTATTTAAATATTTATAATCTATTTACAATTTTTTTTAAAAAAAATTAGTTTTAGACCTGAATTTCTATATGAGATATTAATATAATTTTTTTCATAACTAATATTTAAGCAAATATTCTAAAATAGTTTATTTTAAATGTTTCGAAGTATATTTTGAATAAGTATTTTTATATTATTTTAAAATATTTGAAATCGGCAGATTTTCAGTGGAAATGAATTAATGTTTGGAAATGTATTCCACGTGGAAGAGTGTTTTGAATTTGTTTTCAAAAAAAGATTGAAATGCGGAAATTGATTTGAAATTTATTTTCAAAGGATTGAAGTGTGAAATTTTATCTTGCGAAGATATATTGAAAATAATAATTGGGGAAACATTATTTGAAATCCAGTGACTGTTGTGAATGATGATTGATAGTTAAATAACCGACTATTAATATTGGCCTTAATCGGCATTTAAATTTTCGACGCGACCGGGAGTCAAATTCCAACCGGATATTCGAAACCCACGTCGAACCTTTGTTATTGTGACGGATCTTTTGTTTAAAAGATCAAAGTGAAATTGTTGTGATTTGTTTGAATCTGAATGTAACACTTATTTTTAAAATAAGCGCTCGTTATTCGGATTAGCTGGGAGAGGACCTTGTGTCATAAAACACATTCTGAATAAAGATACGACGAAATGGGATTGCATTTGAAGATGGTGTTGAAGACCGGGTATTTTCAAAAGCGAAAGGATTACCTGTCGAATGTCCCTGCACCGGGTTGCTCCGGTATAGAGATTTTATCACCCTTTGTGATGGGAATTCCGGACGTGATTAGTGAATATCCGGATTGCAAGGGCTTCTTTGGATGTGCCTTCGATTTCATTCGATCCCGGAACGGACTTGTATGGATGTGTCCCTGACGTTACACTTTGAGATGTAAAGATGGTTTCTGTCAAATATATTTCTATTGGTGGCGGTGAATTTATTCTCTTAGCTTAACACCTTTCTCTGAGACGTACGAGCTCAGAGGTTATGTAGTTAATGGTTACTAGTGATACATTCCCAATTTGGTAATGTGGCATACGAAGTGCTGTTGATCATTTGTTGATCAACGCATGGCTTTTCTGAAAAGCATAGCTTTGTGGACGATTCTTCATCGGACCTCACACCCCGGAATGGTTAAAACAGGAAGGATGCAGCTAGGTTATAGGGGGTAGCGCCCCTTAAGGTATATGCATTTCCTTCTGGATAGAAGTGGTATCATGGTATGGTGCCCAGATACTTAACTTATGTGGATATTGCAAATATATATTACTTTGTGATTGTTGTTGTTGAGGATCCTCGGATAAAGGTTGTTTACAACCGGGGGATGACATACTCGTGTCAGTAATTACCTATTTTTGTAGAGGTTACCTAGCCTTGTGTTGGCAGAGATCCGGTTAGGTTCTCGGGGCGTCCATCCAGAAGCGTACCATGTGGCCCAGGAAGTTCCTTAGTCTGACCATTTGTTGGAAATCCAATCACTAATGCATGCCTTGTACGGTTTTAGTTGTAGAACCTGCCATCTAATATGGTTGCTATAGAAGGCATACTATAATGGTAAGTATGCTGGCTAAGATTAATATTATACTTGCAAATGTTTTCTGCACTATGCACTAATGATAATATTAAAAAGATTTTGCGTATTAAGCATATTTGACTCTCATAAGGAGAAATCTCCCCCAAGTGTGCGATTGCATTGTGTGTGCGCCAGGGGGCCTTATGGTAGTTTCATTTTCAAAAAGCATAGAGGATTTCTTTTAAATTCCTTTGTTTTTCTTTTGTAAAAGAATAACTGTTTTTAAGATCTCACACCAGTCCCATGACTGACCTGGACTTTATTGTTCACTTTCTAAACTCTGGGTGTCCATAATTTTCGACACGGGCAGCCTAGAGTCAGGTTATCAGTTATCCGAGAGCGAAGGTAGGAAAGAGTTGCTGTGGTGATCAGGAGTTGAAGCTGGATGGCGAGACGTATATCTTTATTATGTAGTGTCCATTGCGTATGGTTAGTGCAAATCAGTTTTTCATATTGTCAGGTTATAATAACTATTAGTGATGTATGATGTCGTTGTAAATTCTGATGTTGTATTGTATTAACTGAGATGATTCTTTGTTACAAAGATTATTCATTTATCTATTATATTTGTTCCGCTACGAAATGTGAGATTCTATTATTGTTTCTGTTCTTCTATCTTCTTCTTCTTTAACCCTAACGGTTCGGTTTTCCGACATTCGACTGTGCGACATTTGATACAGTAGACGTATCGATGTCGACTTTCAGGAGTCGTAAAATCAGGTTGTTAAAATGTGGTATCAGAGCAGTTGGTTAAGCGACAACCTTGGCTATGTTGGACGTTACTTATTAGAGGTAGAGTCAGTAGTACTCTAGAATGAGTTTGAGAGCAATAATAGATATGAGTGTGTATTTGTTAATGAATATATAAAATTGTTTTATATTGTGATGATTGGTTTGTTGAGTGGTATATGGATTCTGGTCGATATAGTCTGTGCAACTCTATCGATAGGGATCTCTAAACACTCTTACAGGACAATTCGACACGATATTGTTTTAAAATAGGGTGAGCAAAATAATTTTACCCAAAACTATTTTTGTAGATAAAAGAGATAATTGTTGTAAATTATTATAGTATATGGTTGCTTGTTTGTTAGGAAGCGATAATATTAAATTATTACCATTGAAATTGAATAAGAAGTGGGAATCATAATCAAAAGTTCAGAAATAAAATCCATATACAAATGAAATTTGAGAATGTAAATTATAAATGTGATTTATAATTTGAAATAGAATTCTAGAGTGAAAAGATTTTTGAAAAGATTTGAAATTTGGAAAATTTGGAAATTTAAATCCCTTTTTAGTTTGAAAATGAATTTCAAAGGTTTGGAAAAATGTTTTCGATGGGATAAAAGCTCTAAACTCTTTTCGGTCGCTGGAAAATAACTTCGGTGATGACTGCAGCATCATCAATGGTCATTTTCGGGTTTCCAAAAGAGAGATTGCTGCCAAATTGTTTTGAATGAAAGTTGTTTGCAGACTGGGTTTGGATTTTTGAATTCAAAGAATAATTTGAATTGCTTTCAAAAATGGTTTTTGAAAGGTTGAAAAGACTCTGGAATGTTATATAAAATATTTATGGAATATCATTAAGTTGATAACTTGTAAAGTTTGAAGTTGTTAAAATAAAAATCTAACTTAAAGATAAGTTAGAAAAAAGTTAAATATGGAAAAAAATAAGTTGGAAGGAAAATTTAATTCAAGTGAAATTGAAAATGAAAATTGGATAAAAGAATTGAGATTGAAAAATTAAGTCAAATAAAATGAAGATATGGATTCAAAATGAAATTGAAATTAAAAATTTGAGTTAATTTGGATAAATGTGAATTTGAGAAGTCTTATAGACTAAATGTCAGGAATAAAATCTATTAAGGTGGAAAATAAAATTGTGAATGAATAAATAAATTTACAATTGCAAATTAAATGAAAGTGAAATTGAATGTTGAAATTCATTTCGAACTTGTAAGAAAATAGAATTATGGAATTGAAATTGATTTGTGATAAACAAAGTGAAATATTCAAATAAAATTAGTAACTGGAACTAATAGAAGGAATGACAAATTCAGATATGGTTCGATATAAATTGAATTCAATAATTATAAATAAAGGAAAAATTGAATTCATATAAAGTTGGAAATCCAGTTTAAGTATAAGTGGTTATAAATCCAAAATAGTGAATTGAATTGTGTTTGGGAATGAACAAAAGAATAAAATTGGGATTGGAACTGAATATTGAGAACCAATTTGAATTGTGTGAAATAAAATGAAGTTGTAAAATTAGTTCGAAGTGAACTAAAGACAATAAAGGTGAAAAAATGGGTTGTGATGAAATGAATTAGAATTTGTAATGAATTAGTAAAAGAAACTAATTTAAAATAGTAAGATGAATCAGTTGTGAATGAAAGATAATTGACAAAATTCAATATTCAGAAGGTAAATTGAATCCAAATAGAATTGAAATGGTAAATTGAATTCAAATATAATTGAAAATGTAAGATTGAATGACAATGGATATATAAATTCAATAGTAAAGTAAAGATGGTATAAGAAGTATACATTGAAAATTTTGTAAAGGAATGTGCAAAATGATATTTGAATGTTGAAATTGGATATTATGGCTAGTCGGATATACATGTATATTAAAGGAAATGGAATTGGGATTTTGATTTCGAAGATAAATTTTGAATTGCTCGACAAAGTGGTACATATTTGAATTTCAGTATGAAATTTGATGATTTTCTTGTCCAATCGCTTGGCGTTTTGTTTTCTTTTTGAATCTAAGGGCCTGTGGTGCCATTTTGTAGTTGTAACGAGCTAGCCGCGCAATGGAGACGCTGGCGAAATTTTTCGAAAATTTAGGGAGTTAGAAAAATTTTGAGAAATTTTTGATAATTTAAAATTTGAATTTGAATTTAAATTTGAATTGTTAAGAAAACAACATTGTTTGGAATTTATGATTAATTTTGGAAAGTTAGTTAAAGCGATAATGGTTGTTAATAAAAAGAATTTATTTGGTAAGTTGATAAAACTGTTTAGTTTTGAAAAAATAGTAGACGGATTAAGTTCCATTCTTCTTAACTAGCAATTTCGGGACGAAATTCTTTTAAGGGGGAAGGATGTGATGACCCAGAATTTTCAATGTTTGAAACTGAAATATTTAATTGATTTCAAATATCTGAATAGTTAATTTAAGCTTGAGTTTCAAACTATAACTCTGAATTTGCAAATAAATTATTTAATTTAATTTATTAAAGTTGGATAAAAAAATTGAATCTTCAGTTTTAAGCTGATTTAAAATATTTTCAGGGCTTAGAAAATTTATATTGATAATACTGGAGATAATAGAATTTTTAAAATTGAATTTGAAAGCGATTTGTTCGGTTTGGAAATTTTATTGTTTAAATCGATATTTAAAAATAGCCTTCCGAGGTACGGTCTCGCATTTCGACGAAACCAGTTCCGTTGGATCCGTAATATAGTATTATTATTGGATTTCAATTGTCATAATGTTTGGAGTGTTTGTTTGGCCATACGATAAGAAAACGCGTTGAAAATTTTATCGAAATTTCAATTTTACAACTGATTCAAAATGCTAACTTCTCCATACTATCGAATTTGGATTCTGAACCCTTTCCATTGTGTTCGGAATATGGGTTTAACATTATAAACGCCTAACGGCACGCTTCGATTTGAGATCAAGATTACGAGTTATGTAATTTAACAATATAGATTTAAATTTGAATTCAAAAATATTGTATATATGTGTATTTCATATAATATTATCTCAAATAAAAAATATTACATCTCCATCTTTAAAAAACGTGTTCATCTATTTATACCACGCGCTCAAATTTTTTGTACACGCATTCATTTTATAAAAAAAATCAAAAGAAAAAAAACCTAAATCTATCGTCTACATTCAAATTAAACAGGAACTTCAAAACAAAAATTAATGGCCGAAGATTATCAAATTTCTCTTTCGAAAAAAAGGGCCGAACCTCAATTCACGAAATCAAAATCCACAGCCGCCTTCGTTCATCTCTCAAGATCGAGTTCGAAGCATAAGGCAGCAAGAAAATCGCGAGGCAGGATTCGCGATTTCGAATCAATGGCGAACGAAGGCCGATATCGAGGATTAATCGTGTTCGGTTCCAGAATTCTCGAGTGGATCCAGCAGTTTTTGCTAGCATGATAGGAATCGAAGCGCGAAGGAGGGTGATTCACGATGTTACTTTGTAACAAAGAAGAGATTATCGAGAAGAGAAAAAAAATTCGATCGACCTGGGAATAGTGGGGATGGTGGCGCGACGTTCAAGGGAAGCGGCGGCTTCGTAGTCGTGGGGCGCCCAAGTCAGCACCATGGAAGTCGAGCTGAGGACGGCAATTTTTGGCTTGGACGAAGGGGTGGTTGCGATTCGTTTGGTTGATGTTCGACGTGGTGTTTGGGGTTGCGACTAGGGTTGTGGGACTGATCGAGCTGTATCACGTGAGGTATATTTCTGTTTTGGAATTTTGGGTTAAATTTCATATATACAAGTTGGAAGTTTTATATATAAGCAGAGAAAATGATTTTTAAACCAGATTTCTGTATATATACGTTAAGAAAAATCTACTTTAAATTTTTAACAATTAGCTAAAGTTTTGTTTCAAATAAAAAAATATATAATATAAAGGTGTCTACTTGAATATATAAAAGCTGGAAAACGGCAAATATACTTAGGACAGATTTTAAAAAGGTTATAGGTGTTTAAATTTGTCCGAAGAATTTATAAAAGTTGGAATTTAAAATCTATAGAATATTATACATAAATAAAGGTTTGCATACCTATTTAAATTTATTGAATTTGGTAAGTGATTTGTTCAATTTATTCGAATATTGATAAAGATCATATAAACATACACTTATTTTATTTTATATATGAAAAGCAAATATGTATGTATATATATAGTCTTGGAGATATATAAGTTTATTTTTGTAAATCTATAATTTTTTTTAATAAGTATGTTATATTTTCAAAAGAAATTAATACATGCATGTTTAATGTAGGGGTGATTTCAAGGAAGATTTTATAAATATGAACTATATCCATATAAAAATATACATAATGTTAACTTATTAGTTTAATTTTTAAAATAATAAGTTATGGTGATTTATTCATTTTATTTACTTGTTTAAATTTTCTTAGTTACTAAAAGATCTTTTTTAAAGGAAAATTTATTAGTTTAAAATTTAAGATACTAGTTTAAAATAAAAATCATTAATTAATTAAATTTATTAAAAGGGAAATAAATTATTCGATTAGTCGAGTATTAATAAAATCATATAATTATTTTATACAAGGTTAAAATCGTCAAAAACAAGCTGGAATGAAATCAGAATGAAAATGAGTTGGAATGGACAACAAAATAAAAGGTGAGATTTTTCTCACTCAATCGCTGATTTAATTTTTGTAGTTAAATTTAAAATTGATTGATTGTGTGCTTGAATAATTAATTTATTATCAGTTGTATTAGTTTACACCCTATGCGCCGCATAATAGCGGAGGTTAATATATTAAACCCATATACCGCGATATTACACCTCGAAGTGGAACTAGTATTATATATGTATTTGGAATTGTTGATTTCCCGCATTATATAACGGATGAGACCCTATTGCGCCGCATAATAGCGGATAATTTTTTATAAATCCCATATACCGAGATATTCCACCTTGAAGTGGAATGGGTACTTTATTGTTGTGCAAACGTCTATGGATGCAGGGAAACGGGTTGAAGGGATCCAACTGGATTCCTCAAATATTTAATTTGTTTCGTATGTTTTGTGTTGATTTTTTTTATTTCGTGCGACTATTTGTGATTGAAACCGTTGAAGGCTGTAATTTAGCCGAATATATTTTTGGTATCGCAGGATACCAGAAATAAATAAAAATTTGATATTGAAATTGGGGTAGAAAAATTATAATAAATTCACTCAAAGGAATCGGGTGAATTTTAAAAGAAGGAAATTTAAATAGATAAAGTTTTATCTTTGAAAACTTATTGAATAAATTCCAAAAATATGGGAAAATATTTAATAAAGGAATTTTCGAGTAATGTTGTTTAATAGTTGAAGGATTTATATAAGATACGTATTTTAAGTAATTAAAGAGATAAAGAAATTATTTCAAAAGGAAATAAATTTAGAAATTAAATTTTTAATTTAATTTAGAGTGAAAAATAATTTTAGAAACCGATTCGGGAATTAATTTGGAGTTAGAATAATCTTAGGAATCGATTTGGAAATTTGGTTTGATGTTTTGAAAATTAATTTGGAAAATCAATTTGAAATTGATTTGATATTGGAAAATCAAATTGGAAAATCAAATTGGAATTTGATTTTGTGTTTGAAATAAACTGGAAATCAATTTGGGATTTGATTGGGTTTGAAGATGAAATTTGGGAATCTATTTAAAATTCGTATATCAGTCGATATTTGGAAATGTAAATTCACAACGGGAATTTGTAAAGAAAAGGGAAATTTTTAAAAATAAATATTGGTTTATTTTTAAAGTGTGGAAAGAAATTTACAAATTGGAATGTAAATTAAAATAAATCAAGAAGATTTATTAATTTATTGGAATGGACAATTTTGTAATGGAAAAGATTTTTTCCCTAGAAAGCCGAGTATATTTTTAAAATAGCTTTTGAATGAAATTTAAAAGTTTTATATTTAGTTTTAAAATAATATTATTGGAGAAATTAGTTTGTAAATTGTTTAAAGTAAAACTTTATTTAATTAATTATATAAGGGATTATTTTAAATATTTAAATTGATATTTGATTTAGAAAATAGTTATTTAAATATTTATACTCTATTTACAATTTTTTTTTAAATTAGTTTTGGACCTGAATTTTTATATGAGATATTAATATAATATTTTTCATAACTAATATTTAAGCAAATATTAAAATAGTTTATTTTAAATGTTTCGAAGTATATTTTGAATAAGTATTTTTATATTATTTTAAAATATTTGAAATCGGCAGATTTTCAGTGGAAATGAATTAATGTTTGGAAATGTATTCCGCGTGAGAAGAGTGTTTCGAATTTGTTTTCAAAAAAGATTAAAATATGGAAATTGATTTGAAATTGATTTTCAAAGGATTGAAGTGTGAAATTTTATGTTGTGAAGATATATTGAAAGTAATAATTGGGGGAAAATTATTTAAAATCCAGTGACTGTTGTGAATGACGATTGATAGTTAAATAACCGACTATCAATATTGTCCTTAATCGGCATTTGAATTTCAATGCGACTGCGAGTCGAATTCCAATTGGATATTCAAAACCCACATCGAACATTTGCGATTATGATGGATCTTTTGTTTAAAAGATCAAAGTGAAATTGTTGTGATTTGTTTGAATCTGAATGCAACACTTATTTTTAAAATAAGCGCTCGTTATTCAGATTAGCCGGGAGAGGACCTTGTGTCATAAAACCCATTGCGAATAACGATACGATGAAATGGGATTGCATTTGAAGATGGTGTTGAAGACAGGGTATTTTCGAAAGTGAAAGGATTACTTGTCGAATGTCTCTGCACCGGGTTGCTCCGATATAGAGATTTTATCACCCTTTGCGATGGGGATTCCAGACGTGATTAGTGAATATGCGGATTGCAAGGGCTTCTTTGGAAGTGCCTTCGGTTTCGTTCGATCCCGAAACGGACTTGTATGGATGTGTGTCTGACGTTACACTTTGAGATATAAAGCTGGTTTCTATCAAATACATTTCTGTTGGTGGCGGATAATTTATTCTCTTAGCTTAACACCCTTCTCCGAGATGTACGAGCTCAGAGGTTATGTGGCTGATGGTTATTAGTGATACATTCCCAATTTGGTAATGTGGAATACGAAGTGTTGCTGATCATTTGTTGATCGAAGAATGGATTTTGTGAAAAGCGTAGCTTTGTGGACGAGACTTCGTCAGACCTCACACCTTGGAATGGTCAAAACAGGAAGGATGCGGCAAGGTTATATGGGGTAGTGCCCTTTAGGGTATGTGCATTTCCTTCTGGATAGAAGTGGTATCATGGTATGGAGCCCAGATACTTAACTAATGTGGATATCGCAAATATATATTACTTTGTGATTGTTGCTGTTGAGGATCCTCGGATAATGGTTGTTTACAACCGGGGGATGACATACCTGTGTCAGTAGTTAACTATTTTTGCAGAGGTAACCCGGCCTTGTGTTGGCAGAGATCCGGTAAGGTTCTTGGGGCGTCCATCCAGAGGCGTACCCATGTGGCCCAAGAAGTTCCTTAGCCTGACCATTTGTTGGAAATCCAATCACCAATACGCGCCTTGTACGGTTTTAGTTGTAGAACCTGCCATCTAATATGATAGCTATAGTAGCCATACTGTAATGGTACGCATGCTGGATAAGATTAATATTATACCTGTAAATGTTTTCTGCGCTATGCAACAATGATAATATTAAAAAGATTTTGCGTATTAAGCATGTTTGACTATCATAAGGAGAAATCTCCCCAAGTGTGCGATTGCATTGTGTGTGTGCCGGAAGGCCTTATTTAGTTTCCTTTTCAAAAAGCATAGTGGATTTCTTTTAAACTCCTTTGTTTTCCTTTTGTAAAAGAATAACTATTTGTAGGATCTCACACCAGTCCCATGACTGACCTGGAGTTTATTGTTCCCTTTCTAAACTCTGGGTGCCCATAATTTTCTACAAGGGCAGCCTTGAGTCGGGTTATCAGTTACCGAGAGCGAAGTTAGAAAAGAGTTGGTGTGGAGATCAGGAGTTGAAGCTGGATGGCGAGATGTATCTCTTTACTATGTAGTGTCCGTTGCGTATGGTTAGTGCCAGTTTTTCATATAGTCAAGTTATAATAACTGTCAGTGATGTATGATGTCGTTGTAAACTCTGATGTTGTATTGTATTAACTAAGATGATTCTTTGTTTTAAAGATTATTCATCTATCTATTATATTTGTTCCGCTGCGAAATGTGAGATTCTGTTATTGTTTCTATTCTTCTATCTTCTTCTTCTTTAACCCTAATGGTTTGATTTTCCGGCATTCGACTGTGCGACGTTTGATACAGTTGACGTTTCGATGTCGACTTTCGGGTGTCATAAAATCGGGTTGTTAGAATTTTGAAAGTAAATATGATTGCGAAAGTGATATGTTTCGAATTAAAGTATTTTGATATCAATTATGTAAAGGTTTTGAAAATGTAAAAGAACCATCCGATGTGAAATATGCCTTTGGTTGTTAAAGAGACCGGGATCAGATATTATCATACTCTCTGCTAATACTGAATACCACTTTAACAACAGTGTGAATGGTGGAGATTCAAGAATGAAGTAGGATGGTTTGGCGATTGATTCTATATGAGGTGTTAACGTAGCTCTGACTCACATGAGTCAGCTTGATGTGACTAAAACAGGAGCCACGCCGGGCCAAGTGAGGTCGCACCTCCGATCGGACGCATTTCTTCGATATCGTACCATACTTTGTGATTGATTTGTTAGCCAACACTCGATTTGATTGGGAGTGTGTTCCGAGGCGGGTGGTAGTAGGTGCTATGGGTTATCACCGGTCCAGATGCGCAAAACAGTAGCATCCTATCCTAGGCATTGCCTCGCAGGCCTTGTCATATGCCTTATCATGCCCACTGCAATTTTGTTTTGTACCGCACCTTTGGGGGGCCCTCTGAATAAACCACTAGTTTGGTGGAGCTTACGGTATCATATAGTCTACGGGAATATGTAAAATGTATTAAGAGGGATGTTGGGTAACGCCTTTACGCTATTTTAATACTTTAGTTTACTGTAGAGACGATTAAAATAGCGTATTGTACTATGTATGTAGATAGTATAACGGATGCTTAGGAAATGTAATCTTGAACATCTCTTAAGTTATTGCACTTACGTTAGAAACTGGACATAAGATGTCAAACCTCGTAAACATCTCTGTCGCCATTAGACTAATATTTATTTATAATTTATTTAACTTACATAAGGTCTTTTATTTCTGACTCGAGTGTTTGTCCTTTCATTCACTTAGGTCATTCTGAGCTTTTCAGTATATCGAAGATCGGTTTTGGAGGTCGAAGACGACGATTTAGCCCTACTATTATTTATTATATTTATTCCACTACATCATGTTGTTCCATTGCATTTATTTATTTATTTATTCCTGTTGTATGTAACTCTGATCTGTATTGTAAAGTGTAATCAAATGTTATTTGTAAAACAGCTTTATGAACTGTTTATTTGATTATTAAGTTTTCTCATTCCATTGTGAGATTCTGTATTTGTTTTTTTTTCTTTCTTTCTCTGCTTCTTTTTATTTACCCTATAACAATCCTTCCTTTTGAATGGTTTAAGCTTGACATGTGTGGTTTATTGTCAAGTTAAACCATCCAAAAAAGGTGGGTCGTTTCATTTGGTATCTATGCTTTGGTTTAGTGATAACCTTAGCTTTGTGGGGTCTGATTCATTAGAAATAGGGTAGTGATACCCTAGAATGAGTCGTTAAGTGTATATATAGAAGACAGCATATTTGTTAGTGCTATAAAAAGTTTTAGTATTGTGTTAATTTGTTTTGTTTAGTATTTACATATTCCATCGATAAATAGGACGCTATGGTACCGATAGGGATTTCTAAACACTTAATAGGGCTGACCGATACAATATTGTTTTGAAATATGGGCAAATGAAATAATTTTACCTAGCATATATTTTGTATATAAAAGTGTAGTTTTATAATTGACATGGTTGAATGTAATGTGTTGTTTGTTAGGTAGTGAAATTTTATAAATATTGATTGTAAAATAGGATTTAAAAGTAAAGTAAATATAAATTGGAATTTAAGAACTTAAGTTCTGGGATTTTGAAAAATTGCTTTTAAAAGATTTTGGAATATAATATTAGTATATTTGGAAGTATTTTCTAATATAAATATTTCAATATGATTGGAAAGAATTGTTTAAAAGGAATTTTGCAAGGAAATAAGTTCTGTACTCCCCTCCTTGTCGTTGGAAAATAATTTCGGTGATGAGTGCATGCATCATTGACGTTTATTTTTGAGTTTCAAAGTGGGAAGACTGCTGTAGTGGTTTTCCTACACATCTATTTCGATGATTAAATCTTAATTTCGAATTCCTAAATATGATTTTATCTATAAAAGATATAAATATCAATATATTGTTATTTTAGAAGATTGAAAGGGAAACCCGGTAATTAGTTCTTAAGTTCCTATGAATTATGTGACGCCCCACCTCTATGCTCACAATAACAAGGGTTGTTATAAGGGATAATGTCTACTATTGCGAAGAACAAGGCTTGTTGGAAGCGACCATCCATAAGTTATGCTTTAGACGAGTATTGATTAAATCAATAGGAGTTGTGTAAGTTACTCCCAAAGATATATATTCAATCCAAATCTAAAACAAAACTACGGTGGCTAATGAAAAATTCAGGACAACTCATAATAACAAATACACAGATAAGTATAGTCACATCAGAACAGAAATATCAGATATAGCGGAAGACAAGTCTGGATACATGCTACAACAATCGATAGTTCACATAAACCGAATATACATATACAAAGACACCAACATACATGAGACGATCGTCAATATGCCAAAAGTGCTCCTCGAAAACTAGACAGAAGATGATGTGAAATCCCAAAAGCTGAAGTACAAAAGAATCAGAGATAGCGATTAGCCTGAAATAACCAGGTCTGACCCGAGTATTATTTAAAAGGAAATAATAAACGGATCAGTCTAATTTAAACGTAGAAGTGAATGCATCATAAACAACATCAAAGAAAATTAATTATAATCTCGAATGAGACTATTCAACATATATAATCAACATAGTTTAAATGAAGAAATCTCATTCAACTCATTAAACCCGTCAAAATCAACTTTCAAGTTCAAAATTGAATTCAAAACAATAATTCGCAAAATCTAGAAATCAAAAATAGATAACTAGAAAAATCGGCATAAAAGTGGATTGATCCCATCTTATGGCGAGTCTAAGCTAGGCCGCACGTGCATCAACATATGGACGAAGCCTACCAAGTACTGTCATCATAATTTTTGGCGCCCAACAAATGACCCAAACGTCCAACATATGACCCGAAGGTCTTGTACTTGTAACGTCCCGCCTTTTTGCATGCTTTAAATCGACACACGTGCCAATTCAAACCGTTCGGAAGGGCGGATTGTTATGGGGTAAATAAGAAAAATGAGAAAGAAAGCGGAAGGATAGAATATAATAATCAATTATACAGTTTATAAAGCTGTTTTATAAAATATTCGATTATACTTACAAAAATTTATCAGAGTCACACAAACCAATAACAATGCAGTGGAAAAATATGAGTGTAGTAGAATATAATAAATAATAACAATAGAAATCTCCGTCTTCGTCCTCCAGAGCAAAAGTCTTCGATCCTGAAATGCTCGGACTGACCGAGAGAATTGAAAAGACAAAACACTCGTGTCAAAACTAAAAGATCTTATGTAAGTTAAATTAACAGGAATAAATATGAGTGCAGTAACTCAAAAGATGCTCGGGATTCACATCTCTTAAGGATTCGTTAAACTATTTACTATGTAGTACATTTCGCTATTATAATAGTGTCTATTTGTAAAATAAACTTACTTTTAAATAGCGTTAAGGGGTTACCCATATAGCCCTTAACACAAAATATATTCCCATAGACTATACAGTACCGTAATTTCCCCCGTACTGGGCATCGTCAGAGGGCACTCCATAGGTATGGTACAAAACAAAATCGTATAAGGCGCGCTAGGGTAGATGACGCGGCACAACTAGGCAATGCCAGTGTGACGACCGCCCATGACTCCCGCACCAAAACAAGGAAATAATGCGCTGAAAGGCGTGCCAGGCAGCCATGGACGATAGTCAGGGTAAAACAAAACAAAAGAATCTCTATCGCATAACTCACAGCGCATGGATAAAATACAATAGAGAAATATAATATAGTGAAGCTCCATAGAACAGAACATCATCATATAAGCATCACAGTAGTTTTGTACAATCATCTACTCAAATCCATACATGAAAGCCTCACTACAAATCACTCAACCAAATACAGCAGCGGATACCCAGTACATATAGTAAGAAAACTAATATGCAAAGCCTCCTGCTCGTCTTCGTCATCTTCAGCGTAGAACTCCTAGCACAGCACCTGTCACCTGCTACCTAGTCTGCCCATCCCAAACATGGATGAACAGCCCAAGGTAATAAGAGGAGACATAAAACCTTGAGTCAGACAAAGTCTTAGTGAGCAGTAAATTAACTATCCAACATACCAAAAGAGCATAAAGGATAAAAGGAATAGGAACCAAACCATCCCACTCCACCTCTTTCTACAGTGATAGCCCCAGACATACACTAAGGAGAAGCAAGCATAACAACATAGACAATTAAGGTAAAGCGAATACCACTCGAGTCAAGGACGATGTTTTCCAAATACAAACCCCCAAGGCCTAAACCAAGATCAGATAAGCACCCAGAAAACACCGCTCTTGAAGCCGAATGATAATACAACCAAACATCCATGACTCTGGCTATCACTGTCATCCTTGCCTCGATTTCACCGTTAGTTGAATGACCATCTGTCAAGGGCTAATGGTAACCCCGGTTCTAACCATAACTCCGCACACTGCCTTGTGCCTAGGACTTATCTACTTTGCCCAGAGTACTCAACTACCTACCTGTAGTCTTTTGGGTGTCCCGACTACCTACCTGTAGTCGTTATGGGCGCCCCATGTACTCTTGCTTTTGAGCATGCTAGAACCTTCAACAACGACGAGATCCAAGCCTCCTAGCCATCCTTCTTGACGACTATCCTCATACAAGCTCAAGCTACCTCTTGAACAATCCATTATCAACCAACTTGAACTACTCTTCAAGTTATCAACATGCTTGGAATGATCCCTGCTTGGATTAAGCCAAGACTCACATCATACTTCGCTTCATCGCATCAAAGCAAAGTCTCAACTCAACAACATGGTTTGCCTCATCAAATCATGGCAAAGTCCCATCTCAACATCATCCAATCTATACATATGAGCTTCAACATCCGCTACATATGCCTTAAGCAGCTTTCACCATTCAAGAGCCTTCTTCCATAGCTTTTGAATCCTCTTTCATCATCTTGTTCCAAATCAACTACTAGCTAACTTGGAAACAATCAAATCAATCATACATTCAAATAATCAATCATTCAAACAAGATCTATTAAGCAATTTAAGCAATATCAACTATAATGGGAATTTCGTAAATAAACGAGCAAAAGTCCAACATATGTGAAATCATGGTTTTTAGCATAGATCTATCAAATATAAAACATGGGTTTTGTCTCTAACACTTATTAAATAAACTTGCATAAGTAAACATCTTCAAAAACCATGGATCTACACTTGGATCTAAGAAATATGCATGAAATCACTAACTACAACACTCCAACAAGTCACCAATCCAATATACTCCTTTGGATCCGCGTGAGAGATAACTACCACTCACCAAATCACCAAAACAACCTAAAATCAATCAACTTCAGATCTGGACAGCAAAGATCAAGGCTTGATCCGGCAATATCTCGCTCCAATCGATGAATTCTAGCTCGAACGGATGAAGATCTTCAACTTTGGCACTTGGATCTTCGATCTCGATCTTCGATCTTGGATGGATGTTAGAATTAGATTGGAATGGAGAAAAGAAGATGAAGAAATGTTGTAGTCGAGTCTTCAAAATGGCAGCACTTCGTCGCTTCAAAAACCGGTGCCAAAAAGTGAGCCAAACCCCTCTATTTATAGGCTGAACAACCCTTAGGTCGTCGCCCTTTAGGTCGTCCCCGACCTAACACTCCAACGACCTACGACCTAAAACCAGCCCGCCCTAGCGACCTACGGCTTATCCAAACACACAGGGTCTCACAACCTAAACCCCCTGCGACCTAACAAACAAGGCCGACTTAAGCCCAAGGCCGACCTAACGACTTATAACATTAACGACCTACGACACAACCCAGACATAACCTAAAACACAGGCCGCATATCCCAAGTCCTAAGTCGTATGACGACTTAACCACCATGCCGACTTACGACTTAATACCAGTGCCGACTCAAACCCCTGCCGACCTATGTCCCCAACGACCTAACAAACACACAATACAAAAGCCTCCGACCTAACTTAGGTCGTTGCCGACCTATCATGCTACGACCTAACAACATAGCCGACTCACGACTCAACCTATTTCCTTTAGGTCGCTACCCCCTCTTAGGTCGCTCTCCACTAGGTCGGTCACTTTCTTAGGTCGTTCCTCTATCCTAGGTCGCTCAACCGACCTAACTCTCAACACATTAACATCCTAACCCGTTAGCTCCTTAGGTCGCTCACCCCTACCTACGACCTATCCTTCAAACGACCTAACTCCCAAGCCTTCCATCCTATGAGTCGTAACTTGTACACGACCTATCCTATGAGTCGGTCACGACTCAACCCTTAACTCGGCAATGCCTATGAGTCGGCCCTCTATGAGTCGGCCACGACTCATCACTTGACCCCTATTTCGCCTCTCTTCTTAAGTCGGCAACTACTATGCCGTTCTATCCCTTAACTCGGTCCATCCCCTTAAGTCGTCTACGACTTATCTATGAGTCGGTCACGACTCATCACTTGCACTCGGGTCAACTCCTAAACGACTCAAGCTAGAGGCCACACAAACAACACTATCGACCTGCAAATTCTACGTTTTATCGACACGTAAAATACGGGTCGTTACATTCTCTCCCCCTTAGGAATTTCGCCCCCGAAATTCCAAGCAAACAATCAGAAATCAAAGATATTCTGCATGCCTACCATCCAAAGCAATCAACAAACCATGCAACCAATTCTAGCCTAGGATGCAGAATTCTAAGACTCAGAACAAGCTACAAATTCATGAGATGTCACGACACTTTAGGGCGATACCTCGAAGAGTCCGGGATGAGCTGCCTTCATCCTCTCTTCCTCCTCCCATGTACAGTCGTTAACATCATCACTCCATTGTACCTTGAGCAACGTAATCGTCTTCCTCCTAAGCTGTTTCGTATCAGTTTCAACAATACGAAGCGGCTTACGAGGTCTTGTAACAACTGGATCAACCTCCAAATCTTCATAGCTATCAGCAGAAACCACTGTCTTTGGGTCGTGCACATACTTCCGTAGATAAGCTACATGAAAAACATTGTGCACACCCGCCATCTTTTCCGGTAACTCCAATCTATAAGCGAGCTTTCCAATACGCTCGATAATCGGGAATGGTCCAACAAATCTCGGAGTCAACTTTCCTTTCTTCCCAAACCTTATAGCATTCTTCAATGGAGAAATCTTCACAAAAACCATATCACCTACGTCGAATTCCAAATCCTTACGACGATTATCGGCATAACTTTTCTGACGATCTTGGGCTGCCTTCATTCGTTGCCGAATGATCTCTATACAATCTGAAGTCTGTCGAATCATCTCTGGCCCAAGTATCAGCTTTTCTCCAGTTTCCAACCAACATGTCGGAGAGTTACACGGTCTTCCATATAATGCCTCATATGGTGCCATACCAATACTCGACTGATAACTGTTATTATAAGCAAACTCCACCAAATGAAGGTGATCTTCCCATGATCCTCCGAAGTCCAAAACACATGCTCTAAGAAGATCTTCCAAAACTCGGTTGACTCTCTCAGTCTGACCATCTGTTTGAGGGTGATAAGCTGTACTCAAACACAACTCGGTTCCCAAAACTTCCTGGAAGCTCTTCCAAAATCCACTAGTGAACAACGGGTCTCGATCGCTCACTATACTCTTCGGAACACCATGGAAACGAACTATCCCCTTAACATACAGCTCAGCCAACTTCGATGCAGTCCTAGTCGACCGAACAGGAATGAATCTTGCACTCTTGGTCAAGCGATCTACAATGACCCAAATCCCTTCATTTCCCGCTCTTGTCCTAGGCAGACCATCGATAAAATCCATCGACACCTGCTCCCACTTCCATGTAGGAACCTCTAATGGCTGAAGCAATCCACTGGGCTTCTTCTGCTCAGCTTTCACCAACTGGCAGTTCATGCACCTGGAAATAAAATTTCCAACATCTTTCTTCATACTTTCCCAGTAGTAAGCTCTCTTCATATCCCGATACATCTTATTTCCACCTGGATGAATTGTCAACTTCGAGTGATGACTTTCCCTCAGAACTTCATCTCTCAATCCATCTATATCGGGAACAACCAATCGTCCTTGCTTTCGAAGCCAACCCTCTCGATCGACCTCGAATCCCTTATCCTTCTCCGGGTCCAATCCGGATTCCAAATCACAGATAATCTTAACAAGCTTATCGTCCCGCCTTTGGCTTTCACCAATTCTTTCCACAAGAGTAGGCCTTATCGATAAGTTTGCCAACATCTCAGGTTCCAATTCACATCTAGGCCTGAAGTCAAACTCAGCCAAATACTCAAGACTCTTCCATTCCGAAAACATGGCTCCTAATCCTGCATGTCTTCGACTTAACGCATCTGCCACTGCGTTACCTTTTCCTGGAGTATAGGCTATACCAAAATCATAAGATGCTAGGAACTCTAGCCACCTTTGCTGTCGAAGATTCAAATCCTTTTGGGAGAACAGATACTTTAACGACTTATGATCTGTAAACAACTCGAATCTAACTCCCAATAGGTAATGTCTCCATATCTTCAAAGCAAACACACAATCGCCGCTAACTCCAAATCATGAGTCGGATAATTCCTTTCATGCGGCTTCAGTTGTCGACTAGCATATGCAACAACTTTATCCTTCTGCATTAGCACCGCTCCTAGTCCAGTGCCACATGCATCGGTGTAGACCACCATCTCATCATTCCCACTAGGAATAGTCAAAACAGGAGCACTTGTCAGTCGCTCTTTCAGGATCACGAAAGCTTGCTCACATTTATCATCCCACTTGAACACTTGGTTCTTCTTCGTCAATCCTGTCAACGGTGCAGCTATCTTGGAAAAGTCTTTGATAAACCGACGATAATATCCTGCTAATCCAAGAAAACTTCTCACATCAGATGCATTCTTAGGCCTAACCCAATCCTGGATCGCTGCCACCTTAGCGGGATCAACCGCTATTCCATTTCCAGAAATAACATGACCTAAGAACCTCACTTCATTCTTCCAGAAGTGACACTTCGAAAACTTAGCCTTCAGCTGATGTTTCCGTAAGATTCCTAAAACAATCCTCAAGTGCGTCTTGTGCTCTTCCTCAGTTCTGGAATAAACCAAAATATCATCCACGAACACAAGCACGAACTTATTCAACTGATCTCTGAACACTCTATTCATAAGATCCACAAAATATGCTGGCGCGTTAGTCAACCCAAACGGCATTACCAGCCACTCATAAAACCCGGATGGTGTCCTGAAAGCAGTCTTCGGCACACTATCCTTCGCCACTCTCAACTGGTGAAATCCCGTTGCCAAATCCATCTGAGAAAACACCTTAGCCTCGTGAAGCTGATCAAACAAGTCATCTATTCTCGGCAATGGATACTTGTTCTTCTTAGTCACCTTATTCAGCTCACGATAATCCACACACAACCTCAACGATCCATCCGCTTTGGTTGCGAACACAACTGGCGCACCCCATTCGGACACACTTCTCCGAATGAATCCTTTCTGCAAAAGGTCATCAACTTGCACCTTCAGCTCTTGCTGCTCCCTCGGTGCCATCCGCCTAAGAGGCATCACAACAGGTCTGGCTCCCTCAACTAGATCGATACGAAACTCGATCTCCCTATGCGGCGGTAACCCTTTGACTTCCTCAAAGACATCACCAAACTCATTCACAATAGGCACCGATGACAGTCCATCCCGTGGAACAACTAGCGAATACATGAAGCTCATGAAGACGCCTTCTTCATGCTTACATCGTATCACAACCTTTCGCCCTTCCACATTCCCGACTGTCACCTCAAGCCTCTCACAATCAATCCTAGCCGCATACTTCCTAAGCCAGTCCATGCCCAAAATAATTCCGAACCCCGCAAAGTTCAGAACAAAGCAATCACAAACAAACGAGCAATCATGACTCGACACAACTAGACCACGGCATATCATACACAAACATGACGAACCCCCAACCGGATTAGTCACAACCAATGGCCTATCAACAATATCCGGTTTCATACCTAACCGGCATACCAAATCATCACAAACAAAAGAATGCGACGCTCCAGTATCAAACAACACTCTAACTGGAACACCACAAATAGAAAGAGTACCTTGAACAACCACACTCTTCCCCTTCTCCTCAGCAGTAGGAGCTTTCGAAGACGATGGAACAGCCCCCAAAGCATAGGCTTGCACAACCTGCCTATCTTTCCTCGGTTCTGGACAATCCTTCTTGATATGTCCCAGCTTATCACAGTTGTAACACTTTCCCGGCACCTTGGGATTCTTACAATCTTTGTAAAGATGGCCCTTCTGCTGGCAGTTATAGCAAGTCATTTCGCTCTTCGGCTTCTTCTGGCCATCCTTACCCTTCTGTTGCTGCTGCTTCCTCCTCTTATTGCCATTCTGGTGTGGTTTAGATCCTTCCCTGGTTACAGCAACAACAGAACTTTCCTTAGGAAACAAACTCTCATGCCTAAGGGCTTTCTCCACAAGCTTCTCAAATGGATCGTCCAAATGATCCACTAACTGCCTCCCAAGATAAGCATCCAGACCAGTCACAAACTTCTCATTCTTCTGATAGGGAGAATCAATGTACGATCTGGCATACTTGGACAAAGCTTCAAACTCAGAAATATACTCAAGAACTGGTCTCCCACCTTGCTTGAGCTCTACAAACCTCTTGAACAAAACAGACTTCTGAGCCGTAGAGATGAACTTGGCTTCAAATCTAACTTGGAATTGCTCCCAAGTAATCTCTTCTTCTGGGGTATCAATGGTGATAGAATTCCACCAATCAGCAGCTCTTCCCTGAAGCTGTCTCGATGCAAGCTTTCTCTTAGTTGCATCCTCAATCCCTAAGTCACCAAAGATCCTTCGACATGCATCAATCCATCTCTGCACCTCAATAGTCGACTCCGTCCCCAAGAAAACTTTCCCTCCAAGAGCAGTATAATCCTTGCAAAGCTTGGCAAAATCCACCGGTCTCGGAGCTTGGACTTGAACTCCCACATCCACAGATGATCCTGAAGCTGGTATTCTCCTCATGATTGAAGTCATCATGGCCTCAAACATAGGAGCATAATCAACAGCTTCCCTAGCATCACGGCTACCCCTCGCAGCTTGTCTCTCACTTCGACTCATCCTTAATATCTGTAAATAAGAATGATTAGAACACCTTAAGAAACAACTGCATAAGGAGTTCAAACCCTTCTAAACTACTATATTATATATAGTAATCATCCATCAAATTACAATTACGTCTCTCTTACGTAGTTACATCAGCGAGCGTTGGCTAAAATCGATTAACCAAAGCTCTGATACCAAATGTGACGACCGCCCATGACTCCCGCACCAAAACAAGGAAATAATGCGCTGAAAGGCGTGCCAGGCAGCCATGGACGATAGTCAGGGTAAAACAAAACAAAAGAATCTCTATCGCATAACTCACAGCGCATGGATAAAATACAATAGAGAAATATAATATAGTGAAGCTCCATAGAACAGAACATCATCATATAAGCATCACAGTAGTTTTGTACAATCATCTACTCAAATCCATACATGAAAGCCTCACTACAAATCACTCAACCAAATACAGCAGCGGATACCCAGTACATATAGTAAGAAAACTAATATGCAAAGCCTCCTGCTCGTCTTCGTCATCTTCAGCGTAGAACTCCTAGCACAGCACCTGTCACCTGCTACCTAGTCTGCCCATCCCAAACATGGATGAACAGCCCAAGGTAATAAGAGGAGACATAAAACCTTGAGTCAGACAAAGTCTTAGTGAGCAGTAAATTAACTATCCAACATACCAAAAGAGCATAAAGGATAAAAGGAATAGGAACCAAACCATCCCACTCCACCTCTTTCTACAGTGATAGCCCCAGACATACACTAAGGAGAAGCAAGCATAACAACATAGACAATTAAGGTAAAGCGAATACCACTCGAGTCAAGGACGATGTTTTCCAAATACAAACCCCCAAGGCCTAAACCAAGATCAGATAAGCACCCAGAAAACACCGCTCTTGAAGCCGAATGATAATACAACCAAACATCCATGACTCTGGCTATCACTGTCATCCTTGCCTCGATTTCACCGTTAGTTGAATGACCATCTGTCAAGGGCTAATGGTAACCCCGGTTCTAACCATAACTCCGCACACTGCCTTGTGCCTAGGACTTATCTACTTTGCCCAGAGTACTCAACTACCTACCTGTAGTCTTTTGGGTGTCCCGACTACCTACCTGTAGTCGTTATGGGCGCCCCATGTACTCTTGCTTTTGAGCATGCTAGAACCTTCAACAACGACGAGATCCAAGCCTCCTAGCCATCCTTCTTGACGACTATCCTCATACAAGCTCAAGCTACCTCTTGAACAATCCATTATCAACCAACTTGAACTACTCTTCAAGTTATCAACATGCTTGGAATGATCCCTGCTTGGATTAAGCCAAGACTCACATCATACTTCGCTTCATCGCATCAAAGCAAAGTCTCAACTCAACAACATGGTTTGCCTCATCAAATCATGGCAAAGTCCCATCTCAACATCATCCAATCTATACATATGAGCTTCAACATCCGCTACATATGCCTTAAGCAGCTTTCACCATTCAAGAGCCTTCTTCCATAGCTTTTGAATCCTCTTTCATCATCTTGTTCCAAATCAACTACTAGCTAACTTGGAAACAATCAAATCAATCATACATTCAAATAATCAATCATTCAAACAAGATCTATTAAGCAATTTAAGCAATATCAACTATAATGGGAATTTCGTAAATAAACGAGCAAAAGTCCAACATATGTGAAATCATGGTTTTTAGCATAGATCTATCAAATATAAAACATGGGTTTTGTCTCTAACACTTATTAAATAAACTTGCATAAGTAAACATCTTCAAAAACCATGGATCTACACTTGGATCTAAGAAATATGCATGAAATCACTAACTACAACACTCCAACAAGTCACCAATCCAATATACTCCTTTGGATCCGCGTGAGAGATAACTACCACTCACCAAATCACCAAAACAACCTAAAATCAATCAACTTCAGATCTGGACAGCAAAGATCAAGGCTTGATCCGGCAATATCTCGCTCCAATCGATGAATTCTAGCTCGAACGGATGAAGATCTTCAACTTTGGCACTTGGATCTTCGATCTCGATCTTCGATCTTGGATGGATGTTAGAATTAGATTGGAATGGAGAAAAGAAGATGAAGAAATGTTGTAGTCGAGTCTTCAAAATGGCAGCACTTCGTCGCTTCAAAAACCGGTGCCAAAAAGTGAGCCAAACCCCTCTATTTATAGGCTGAACAACCCTTAGGTCGTCGCCCTTTAGGTCGTCCCCGACCTAACACTCCAACGACCTACGACCTAAAACCAGCCCGCCCTAGCGACCTACGGCTTATCCAAACACACAGGGTCTCACGACCTAAACCCCCTGCGACCTAACAAACAAGGCCGACTTAAGCCCAAGGCCGACCTAACGACTTATAACATTAACGACCTACGACACAACCCAGACATAACCTAAAACACAGGCCGCATATCCCAAGTCCTAAGTCGTATGACGACTTAACCACCATGCCGACTTACGACTTAATACCAGTGCCGACTCAAACCCCTGCCGACCTATGTCCCCAACGACCTAACAAACACACAATACAAAAGCCTCCGACCTAACTTAGGTCGTTGCCGACCTATCATGCTACGACCTAACAACATAGCCGACTCACGACTCAACCTATTTCCTTTAGGTCGCTACCCCCTCTTAGGTCGCTCTCCACTAGGTCGGTCACTTTCTTAGGTCGTTCCTCTATCCTAGGTCGCTCAACCGACCTAACTCTCAACACATTAACATCCTAACCCGTTAGCTCCTTAGGTCGCTCACCCCTACCTACGACCTATCCTTCAAACGACCTAACTCCCAAGCCTTCCATCCTATGAGTCGTAACTTGTACACGACCTATCCTATGAGTCGGTCACGACTCAACCCTTAACTCGGCAATGCCTATGAGTCGGCCCTCTATGAGTCGGCCACGACTCATCACTTGACCCCTATTTCGCCTCTCTTCTTAAGTCGGCAACTACTATGCCGTTCTATCCCTTAACTCGGTCCATCCCCTTAAGTCGTCTACGACTTATCTATGAGTCGGTCACGACTCATCACTTGCACTCGGGTCAACTCCTAAACGACTCAAGCTAGAGGCCACACAAACAACACTATCGACCTGCAAATTCTACGTTTTATCGACACGTAAAATACGGGTCGTTACAGCCAGGGTAAATATACCAATTGCTATCCGGGGTGGTGGTAACTCATAGCCGCAGCTACCGCCCACCTCGAACAAAATCCCCCAAAATCAAGAAAAATAAGGAAGGCCATCGAATCAATCCAAAGTCAGAGTATAGTATCGAAGAGGAGTGTCCGATAAAGGGCGCTAATCCCCTTGGTCCGAGAATCGCTCCTGTTTTAGCCACCTTATGCCAACTCACGGGAGTTGGGTCCACGTATTTACCTTACAGGAAACGCCGCCACCATCCTACTTCATTCTGGAATCTCCACCGCATACATGGTTGTTAAAGTGGTTTTCGGAGTTGGCAGAGAGTATGACAACTTCCGATCCCGGTCTCTTTAACAACCAAACGTTATTATAACACCGCGGTCTTTTCAAAATAATTTATACTTTAAAACCAGAATATAATATCCCTTTTTAAAACCATATAAATACGATATCATTTATATTTTTAAAACCCAAATCAATATGATATCATTTATATTTTATAAATATCCCTTTCTTTTCCAAAATCATACTGCTTTAAAATTTATAATATTTGGAAACCAAACATTTGAATTATAACTTTCAAAACATAATACATCGAAATTCACAGCTTTAAAACCATAACTTCTAAAACTTAAATGGTTTGGATATTCAACAGTACATAGAATAAAATAGTTGGATTTAAAATTTATTTATAAAGTAAATAATTTCCACGGCTTTTACAAATTTTATTCACTTTAAATTCAGTCTAAACCCATAACTTTTAAATTCACTTTCAGTTTAAATAAACACTTCGATTTCAATATTTTCAAGCATCGAGTATTTAATAAATTTCAAAACTAAGGTTGGGAATTTCTATTCAACAATTCATTGTCCTATAATTTAGTTTTGAAATGTTTACATAATAATTCCATAACCATTTAAAATAAAACTCAATTCATTAACACTAAATATTTCCTTCCATTTATTTATACTAGAATTATTCATTTAATTTATCTTGAATAAAAATCCAGATATAAATATCATACCATTTTAAAATTTCTAGTTTAATAAGTTCTACATCAACTTATGGAGTTTAATTTTTAAATGAGCTCAATTCCAAATAAATTTCCAATTTATCTTCCTATCCTAATTGGTTTAAAACATTAAAACTCTATATATATACCTATATTTTAACCTGTACTTGACCATATAATATAAATTATCAAACTCCATTATTCAACATATTTATTTTATTTAACAGATTAATACATATAGCTTAATTCAAAGATTTAACTATATATGTATATATATAAAATAATATTTATATAATATCAAAATTTAATATTTATTAAAATGTATCCTATCCAAACCATAGAAAGCATTTCAAAAATAATTTTATATATATACCACGGTGCCTGTATAAAATTTTCTGTCCTACGGTCAAGTGATAAAGATAGTTATCATTTCAATCTGCAAATTAAAAAAAATAAAAATGCCGTTGTATATCATTTCAAAACGCTATCCCGAATGAAATGAAAATGCATAATAACTTGCAGTTTATACAATATAAATACAACATTCATTCATCCATCATATCGATCTTCAAACATTCACCAATTCATCATCCAATTCAAACAATCACATCAATAAATAATAATTAATTACTGATAGTTAAATTTCCAATAATGAATTAAATAAATGTTTAACTGTAGTTTATATGCAATAATAAATAAATTTAACTAGCAGGTTATATGGAATAATAAATTTAACTAAAATTTTAACTGACAGTTTTAATGCAATGAATAAATTAATTAACAATTAACTGGCAGTTTAAAATGCAGTAATGAATTAAATAACGCATAAATTAATGAATGCAATTTAACTAAGAAAATGATGAAATATATGCCAAACAACTGCAAATAAAATTTTAAACACATCATAAATCAATTTAACCAACATAAGAAATCTTAGAAGTTGTAAGTGGGTTAAAACACTCACCTTTTGAATTTAAATTGAATTTGAATTCAATGTAAACCCAAAAATTGAACAGTCTCTAAATCCGTTCAAACCTGCGTCAAAATCTCCGGGATGTAAATACGAACCCATAGGAACGAACTGCGCGTGAAACGGACCTCGTATGAGAAAGTTACGATACTTATAACGATTAAAGATCAAAAAAAAAGAAAACAGAACTCACACGTCACCACTATCCTCTTTCTCACGCAACTCCACGCACACTTCTCCTACATCTCGTGCTACAGGAACGAAGAACCCTAGCCGCCGCCTTCACCCAAATTTTTGCCTTGTCGACGACCATCTTCACCGCGATCTGGCACCACCGCCGCACTCTCCTCCTAGAGCCGAGCTCAACTGCACAAACTCGGTCACCCACGAACAGCCATGGCAACTCGACCATCGCCCCCTTCTACCGCCATTCCAAGCGTCTCCGAGCACCTATGACTCCAACCAAACCATTAGATCCTCTTGACTCAACCCCCTCTACAACCCCATACAACCTTATCGGAGCCAGGACGAAGATCCATCGTCAAATCCAATACCCACATACGAACGGCTGAAACTAAACGTCCAATTTCTATCAAACCACAACCCGAATCGAAAAACAAATTATGCCATTGAATTTCGCTCGTCGAGTGCATCAACATATATTTTTTGAATTTTTTTTTTGAGGACTTTGAATTTTTGACTTTGATTTGATTTGCAATTGTGTTTGGATCTAGGGTTTGCATCAATTGAGGAAGAATAAGAGTTGATGAAATTTTTACGCGCAGATAAATGAGAATAGGCGGAGGCTGGGGTTTAGCATGGTATTTATAGGCAAATTGGAATAAATGTATGGATCGGGTTGATAGATGTACGTGCTAACGCTAACGTGGCCCAAAAAGCCCATTCTGACTCCGGAACGAAATTGGGTCACCCATATATCAAAACAGGTGTTTTAAAATATTCTAAACGCGATGGAAGAAATTTCACGTCCAAATTCCATCGTATGAAGAAGTTATGCTGAAATCAATATTTTCAAATTGATTTCAATTTATCTATTTCAAGGCGTTTCAAGTCCGTACGATCAAACGACAAGTCTGATTGCTACGAAACTTAAAAGCCTACAATAATTTTCTATTATGGATCCGATGAAACTTGTTTCGTCGAAATCCGAGTCAGTGGCTAAAATGGCTATTTTTCCATTAATTAAATTAATTTAAAATAAATTAATTAAATCAAATTTCACGTTAAAATTTGGAAATTTGCAATCTTTATCACTTTATAATTTTCAAACATTTCAAATGATTTAACCATTTTTAAAAGTCAATTTATTTAAAGATTAATCAATATAAATCTTCAACTTCATAAAATTCAAAATTATAGATAAATTTCCAAAATTTCCATTAATTTGAATTAACCCATAATTATTCCATTCATTAATTTCAAATAGAAGGGTTTACCATTGGATTTAAAATTATTACCTAAATATTTCCAAATTTCAACTTAATTTTTAAATTAACGTAATAGTTAAATATTTGATTCCATTCATTTGCAATAAATCCAATTATTATAAATTAAATAAATTAACTCACTATTAAAAATTCAAATTCTATAATTCATAAATTTTATCATCTTGCATTACTTATAAATTTATAGTTCATTAAACCAATCCTCATCTCAATTTCAAATCGCGTTGTGATTAATTACATTCTTAATAAATAAAATTTATCCAAACAAATTAGCTTGATTTACTTAAATCCTTTTTATCTAACCAGTTATTATTCGATAAATTTCTTCCTATGGTATAATTATATTTGGTTCATAACTATTACCCTTAATGTTTCCCAATCCAATAATCACCATTAATTATATATATATAAATTAAATTCAATATTTAAATTTTGTTTTCCTAAATTAAATTTATTCCTAAGTATGCATTTACATTATTCCGACAAATTGGAATTCCATTCAATTATTATAATAATCATTTTCCTATTCACACTTTATTATTAACCCACAATTATTGCATTTATTGTCTTATATTGATTTCATCCAATTACTGCATATTCCTTTAAATTAATATTGACGTAAAATTCAATTCCATTTATTCGCATTAACTCCATTTCATAAATCTACATGCAATTACTACCATAAAATAAGTTTACATTTCTATTAATTTCTATTTCCACTTCCGTTACTACATTAATAATCATTAAAGTACCATTTAAATCAATAATCACACTATAATTTCTTACCATTTAAATGAGTTTGATTTCCAAATAAATTTATTGACCACTTAATTAGGCAATTTATACTAATTTGTTATCATACCCATAAACCTACACTTATAACTAAGTCCTACATTTGAATAAACTTATTAAATTGAAATGTTCATTTAAGTTATAAATTATTAACTTGCATTAACATAATTCCTTAATTTATTCCAATTACCGTTTACAATCTTTTATTACATTAAATCAATTTAATACTTTCCTTAATTTCTCATATTCAATTTATATGCAGGAAAAATATTTTTACTACTTAATTCATTTGAATTTTATTCAAATCACTATAAATAGGTTTTAATTACCATTGCTATATTTAAATTTAGCGTTCATTCCAATACTAATTTATCACCTTTATTATTTCTACAAAATTTAGTTACAAAATCCTATTTAATTTACACATTTAATTGTCGAAATTTACGGGTCGTTACACTCTCCCTCACTCAAAACTTTTCGTCCCCGAAAAGGAAAAGAAGGGAAAAGAAGAATTACGAAATCAGTATATCATATTTAAATACTAAATTTATAAACAAATAAATTTACAAAATTAGTTAATTTTGGATAAAACATACAAGTTTATAATCATTAAATCTTTTTATACTCAAATTAATAAAGTTTGGAAAAAAAATTCAAAATTTTCTAAGTCCAAAATTTTATGGAAAATTTTGGCAGAGTCTCCTTTGTATGGGGAGGCTCGGGAGAAAATATAATATCAAAATAACAATATATACGTATACTTTCCAAAATAATATATCCCAACAAGGGAAAAGTAATATAATAGCGTTAAAAATTGTAATCCGAAAATGTACCTATTTGTCGGGGCAGTTAACGCTTAATTATGAAACCAAAAGCAGTAGCAATTTGCTTCCATAACCTGTATTTCACTTATATAATCTAAAAGGTTAACAATTATATAATGAAATAGTTAAAGTCTTGTCAACCTTAAACAACAAATCAATAAAACCAACAATCATTTGCAACCATCACATAGAATCAATACAAATCAATCATTCATTCATGTCAATAAAGCAAATAGTTGTTCGAGTTCAAAACTTCAAATTATACAAGATGAAAAATAACTACTAAGCGCACCATTTACTCAATAGTCTCTGATGAAGCTAAATAGGTTATTCTTCCCTCTAAACAATTTTAAAACATCCCTGCCCAAACAAACATAAACCAAACAACAACATACTCCAAACAATAAATCAAGTAAATTTTTGGTTTATTTCACTTTAAACTATTGTTGTTTGATTTCCTTTTTATCCATATGCTGAGTTATCTTTTTAATTTTTCGTTATTTCTTATAGTTTCATTTATTTGCATTTCATGCATTCGTCCTTTCTACTTATTTTATTTATAATAGCTTCAACCGTTTACTTCAGTTTATTACCATTTTTAGCATTCATCTTTTATTCTTTATTTTATTAAAGATCTTCATTGAATGCTTTCCTTATTTCAAATTTTTACTTGTATAATATTTTATTACAATCTCTTATTAAACATTTCAACTTTTAATATTTGTTAAGTTGTATATATATATATATATGCTTTTAAGAATGCAATGGAAAATCATACAAGTTTATCCCATTTCTTTTAATTTAATTAAATGTTCCATAGTTATATCTTTTGTTTAATCAGTTACAAATTCAACTTTCATTTTAATTCTATTTATTCTTAGCATTAAATTCCTTATTTTAATTAAAGACTCCAATTATTAATTAGTCATATTCCAATTTACTCCACTCAATTGAACTTATTAATTAATAGAAAATTTAGAATTAAATACCGGGTTAACTTTCTAATTATTTTAAATAATAGATAAATATACGTACAGCTTGTCTATATCCAAGTATATTTAAAACAAATTAAAAATTTACTTACGTTATCAAAAATAAATCTGTAGTAAAACTACTACAGTAGTCTTCCCACATCGAAACTCGAAAATGAATGTCGATGATGCGTGTACTCATCACCGAAATTATTTTCCAGTGACAGAGAGGGGAGTACAACTTATTTCTTTCCAGAATTTATTTAAAACAATACTTTCACATTATATTGAAATATTTATATCAGAAAATATTTCTAAATACTATTATTATATTTCAAAATCCTTTGAAAGCAATTTTTCAAAATCCCGGACTTAAGTTCTAAAATTTCCAATTTTCATTGATTTTATTTTCAATCTTATTTTACCTATTATTTATACATTTTATTCCTAACAACCAATATATTGCGACTAAATATATATCATTAATAAAATTTATTTTATATATATGGAAAATATAATAGGTAAAATTATTTCATTCACCTATATAAAAACAAATATTATGTCGGTCTGTCCTATTAAGTGTTTAGAAACCCCTATTGATGTCACAGCAACCCATGCACCATCCAGAGTTTATAAATACAAAACGGAACAGATTAACACAATATTAAAACCTTTTTATAACACTAACAAATACGCTCTCTCATATATACACTCAGCGATTCTCATAGGATATTGCTACCCTATTAGTAAAGAGTCAAACCCCACAAAGCTAAGGTTTATCGCTAAACCAAAGCTCAGATACCAGATGTAATGTCCCGCCTTTTCGCACGCTTTAAATCGACACACGTGCCAATTAAAACCGTTCGGAAGGGTGGATTGTTATGGGGTAAATAAGAAAAACGAGAAAGAAATAGAACAAAATAGAATCACACAGCGGAAGGATAAAATATAATAATCAATTATACAGTTTATAAAGCTGTTTTACAAAATATTCGATTATACTCACAAACATTTATCAGAGTTACATATACCAATAACAATGCAGTGGAAAAATATGAGTGTAGTGGAATATAATAAATAATAACAATAGAAATCTCCGTCTTCGTCCTCCAGAGCTAAAGACTTCGATCCTGAAATGCTTGGACTGACCCTAGCGAATTGAAAAGACAAAACACTCGAGTTAGAACTAAAAGATCTTATGTAAGTTAAATTAACAGGAATAAATATGAGTGCAGTAACTCAAAAGATGCTCGGGATTCACATCTCTTAAGGATCCGTTCAACTATTTACTATGTAGTATATTTCACTATTATAATAGTGTCTATTTGTAAAATAAACTTACTTTTAAATAGCGTTAAGGGGTTACCCATATAGCCCTTTACACAAAATATATTCCCATAGTCGATACAGTACCATAATCTCCCCCGTACTGGGCGTTGTCAGAGGGCACTCCATAGGTATGGTACAAAACAAAATCGTATAAAGCGCGCTAGGGTAGGTGACACGGCACAACTAGGCAATGCCAGGGTAGATATACCAATTGCTATCCGGGATGGTGGTAACGCATAGCCACAGCTACCGCCCACCTCGAACAAACTCCCCCAAAATCAAGGAAAATAAGGATGGCCAACGAATCAATCCAAAGTCAGAGTATAGTATCTAAGAGGAGTGTCCGATAAAGGGAGCTAACCCCCTTGGCCCGAGAATCGCTCCTGTTTTAGCCACCTTATGCCAACTCATGGTAGTTGGGTCCACGTATTTACCTTACTGGAAACGCCGTCACCATCCTACTTCATTCTGGAATATCCACCGCGTACATGGTTGTTAAAGTGGTTTTTGGAGTTGGCAGAGAGTATGACAACTTCCAATCCCGGTCTCTTTAACAATCAAACGTTATTATAACACCGCGGTCTTTTCAAAATAATTTATACTTTAAAACCAGAATATAATATCCCTTTTTAAAACCATACAAATACGATATCATTTATATTTCTAAAACCCAAATCAATATGATATCATTTATATTTTATAAATATCCCTTTCTTTTCCAAAATCATACTGCTTTAAAATTTATAATATTTGAAAACCAAACATTTGAATTATAACTTTCAAAACATAATACTTCGAAATTCACAGCTTTAAAACCATAACTTCTAAAACTTAAATGGTTTGGATATTCAACAGTGCATAGAATAAAATAGTTGAATTTAAAATTTCTTTATAAAGTAAATAATTTCCATGGCTTTTACAATTTTTATTCACTTTAAATTCGGTCTAAACCCATAACTTTTAAATTCACTTTCAGTTTAAATAAACACTCCGATTTCAATATTTTCAAACTTCGACTATTTAATAAATTTCAAAACTAAGGTTGGGAATTTCTATTTAACAATTCATTGTCCTATTATCTAGTTTTGAAATGTTTACATAATAATTCCATAACCATTTAAAATAAAACTCAATTCATTAACACTAAATATTCCCTTGCATTTATTTATACTAGAATTATTCATTTAATTTATCTTGAATAAAAATCCGGATATAAATATCATACCTTTTTAAAATTTCAAGTTTAATAAGTTTTACATAAACTTACAGAGTTTAATTTTTAAATAAGCTCAATTCTAAATAAATTTTCAATTTATCTTCCAATCTTAATTGGTTTAAAACATTAAAACTCTATATATATACCACATCTTAAACCTGTACTTGACCATATAATATAAATTATCAAACTCCATTATTCAACTTATTTATTTTATTTAACAGATTAATATATATAGATTAAATTCAAAGATTTAACTATATATGTATATATATATAATAATATTTATATAATATCAAAATTTAATATTTATTAAACAGTATCATATCCAAACCATAGAAATCATTCAAAAATAATTTTATATATACACAGCGGTGCCTTTATAAAATTTTCTATCCTATGGTCAAGTGATACAGATATTTATCATTTCAATCCGCAAATTAAAAAAGTAAAAACGCGGTTGTATATTATTTCAAACCGCAATCCCGAATGAAATGAAAATGCATAATAACTTGCAGTTTATACAATATAAATACAGCATCCATTCATCCATCATATCAATCATCAAACATTCATCAGTTTATCATCCAATTCAAACAATCACATCAATAAATAATAATTAATTACTGATAGTTAAATTTCCAATAATGAATTAAATAAATGTTTAACTGTAGTTTATATACAATAATAAATAAATTTAACTAGCAGGTTATATACAATAATAAATTTTACTAAAATTTTAACTGATAGTTTTAATGCAATGAATAAATTAATTAACAATTAACTGGCAGTTTTAAATGAAGTAATGAATTAAATAGCGCGTAAATTAATGAATGCAATTTAACTAAGAAGATGATGAAATATATGCCAAACAACTACAAATAAAATTTTAAACACATCATAAATCAATTTAACCAACATAAGAAATCTTAGAAGTTGTGAGTGGGTTGAAGCACTCACCTTTTGAATTTAAATTGAATTTGAATTCAATTTAAACCCAAAAATTGGACAGTCTCTAAATCCTTCCAAACCTGCGCCAAAATCTCTGGGATTTAAATACGAACCCATAGGAACGAACTGCTCATGAAACGGACCTCGTATGAGAAAGTTATTATACTTATAACGATTGAAGATCAAAATAAAATAATAAAAAAAGAAAACAGAACTCACATGTCACCACTATCCTCTTTCTTACGCAACTCCACGTACACTTCTCCTTCATCTCGTGCTGCAGGAATGAAGAACCCTAGCCGCCGCCTTCACCCAAAATTTTGCCTTGTCGACGACCATCTTCACCGCGATCTGGCTCCACCGCCGCACTCTCCTCCTAGAGCCGAGCTCAACTGCACAAACTCGGTCACCCACGAACTGCCATGGCCACTCGACCGCCGCCCCCTTCTACCGTCATTCCAGGCGTCTTCGAGCACCTATGACTCCAACCAAACCGTTAGATCCTCTTGCCTCAACCCCCTCTATAACCCCATACAACCTGATCGAACCCAGGACGAAGATCCATCGTCGAATCCAATACCCACATATGAACGGTCGAAACTAAACGTCCAATTTCTAGACAAACCACAACCCGAATCGAAAAATGAATTACGCCATTGAATTTCGCTCCTCGAGAGCATCAACACATTTTTTTTGAATTTTTTCTAAGTACTTTGAATTTTTGACTTTGATTTGATTTGCAATTGTGTTTGGATCTAGGGTTTGCGTCCATTGAGGAAGAGGAAGAGTTGATGAAATTTTTACGCGTAGATAAATGAGAATAGGCGGAGGCTGGGGTTTAGCATGGTATTTATAGGCAAATTGAAATAAATATATGGATCGGGTTGATAGATGTACGTGCTAACGCTAACGTGGCCCAAAAAGCCCGTTCTGACTCCGAAACGAAATTGGGTCACCCATATATAAAAATAGGTGTTTTAAAATATTCTAAACGCGATGGAAAAGTTTCACCTCCAAATTCCGTTGTAAGAAGAAGTTATGCTGAAATCAATATTTTCAAATTGATTTCAATTGATTTCAATTTATCGATTTCAAGGCGTTTCAAATCCGTACGATCAAACGACAAGTCTGATCGCTATGAAACTTGAAACCATACAATAATTTACTGTTACGGACCGATGAAACTTGTTTCGTCAAAATCCGAGTCAGTGGCAAAAATGGCTATTTTTCCATTAATTAAATAAATTTAAAATAAATTAATTAAATCAAATTTCACGTTAAAATTTTGAAATTTGCAATCTTTATCACTTTATAATTTTCAAACATAATATAATTTTCAAACATTTAAAATGATTAAACAATTTTTAAAAGTCAATTTATTTAAAGATTAATCAACATAAATCTTCAATTTCATAAAATTCAAAATTATAGATAAATTTCCAAAATTTCCATTAATTTGAATTAACCCATAATTATTCCATTCATTAATTTCAAATAGAAGGGTTTACCATTGGATTTAAAATTATTACCTAAATATTTTCAAATTTCAACTTAGTTTTTAAATTAACGTAATAGTTAAATATTTGATTCCATTCATTTGCAATAAATCCAATTATTATAAATTAAATAAATTAAATCACTATTAAAAATTCAAATTCTATAATTCATAAATTTTATCATCTTGCATTACTTATAAATTTATAGTTCTTTAAACCAATCCCCATCTCAATTTCAAATAGCATAGTAATTAATTACATTCTCAATAAATAAAATTTATCCAAATAAACTAGCTTGATTTACTTAAATCCTTTTTATCTAACCAATTATTATTCGATAAATTCTTTGTAACGACCCTGGATTTTGGCCCGGTTATGTTAATAAGTATTTAATCTGATTAGATGAAAAGTACTGATCATATTAAAATGAATATAATTTTGGAGATAATTGCTAATTGTTTATATGGATTGATATTTTAAAAAGGGAATTGATTTGGAACATTTAAAATTGAATCTCTTAATAATATATATAATAAAATTCGTCTCATGAAATTAAATTGAAATACTTTACTTTGTTTTCATCTGATAAATATTCATATTTGAAATTTGAAATAAATCTCCTTATAATATTTATCTTATACCATTAAGTTAAAATGCTTTCTCTTGTTTTCAAGTGATAAAAATATATTTGGATGGTAATGCTTAAATTAAAATCTAATTCTAACATAATATATTATAAATATAAAGATAAGTATAAATAAGTAAATCATATTGTACATAATTGAAATGTGTTAGCTAAAGTACAAATACAAATAAATCTAAGTAAGTAACTTTATGAAATATAACTTAAATGTTGATAGCTAAAATACAAAATAAAAATGAAAATAAAGATAAATGAATAAGCTTGTAAACAAAGAATAAAATTTAAGAACAAAGTATATAGAATAGGATGGAAACAAGGTAAAACCATAAAATAAAATTAGCCAGATAAACATTTTTAACCTAGAAGTATTAAGTCAAATGTAAAGTAAAACCTGATCCATATGTATGAACATATTGCAAGCTAGAAGATAGCATAGTAACATACCAAATATTTAAATAAATATCTTCATGTATATGACAGAGTTTGCCTGCAAGGCCGAACTAGAAGTTCTAGAAGTTATCAAAACAAACATGTTTATATACAAAATATCTATACAGCAAACACAAATATAAGAGTGTTAACTATTCAAATTAAATGTCTTCATATACAAGCCACGTTGACCTGCTTAAGTACATGTCTACATACAAATATTCATCTACAACAAACATAATTATTCTATGTAAACATCTTTAGAAACCCAAGTACTAAATGCTATTAACTCAGCCTACCCTTTGGTCTATGCAAATACTTATAAATCCATGCATCTAGACACTAAATTTGTCAGGTGGAAAAAAATAAAAATAAAGATAATGCTTGGCTAGTTAATACCTACCTTAAGCTTCCTGTTCTTTCTTATATATATATATATATATATATATATATATATGATTCCATCTGAACCATTTTGGGGTCGTTCAACAAAACATATAAAATAAAATAAAAAGAGAAATAAGGAGTAAACTCCAAATTTATTCAAACTATAACAGGCAAGAACACAAGCAGTTTCAACTGCAGATTCAAACAATTCAAGTTTCAGATAGTCAACATCAATTTATTCTTTGTTCAGGCATGATTCAGGTGAGTAAGCTAACTATTTCTAAAGCTTAAGTTTGACAATTGTTCATATGTATCAAATGTTTGCTATCTACTGTAATTTGTGATTCTGAGATGCTCCTGTATTTTTGAAATTTTTGAGTAAATATACTTGTACATTTTCACATGAATACAAAGTTTAGAATTTTTAACTGGGTAGGTTGTTTAAACTTAAATCATGACTTGAAAACGAATTATAGCTTGATAGTGAAGTATAACAACAGAGTATACAGTTTTTTTTAAGAAATAAATCAATAGCTAAAATTCGAATTTCTTAATTTGTAAATTTGATTCCATATAGTGATTTAGCATACAAAGTTAGGATTTTTTAAATAGAAATGATGATTTTTAGATTAATATTGAAGGTACAGATTGAATATAAATAAAAGTTGCACTTTTGCCAATATCCCTTGATTCGATTAATTTTAATTGCTGAAGATTTGTATGATACAAGCTTGATGATGTGTTTATATAGGAAAAATGCTAATTAATTTTTACAATGCAAGAATTTGTCAAATGAAGCTAAGATAGGGTTTTAGTTCGAAAGTTTTCTGTACTCTGTAAATCATTGTTTTTGTTGTCATAGTGTGGCCGAGCTTCACGCGCTTCGAGGAGGTGGTTGTCGAGGGACGGGACGTGGCGTAGGCGAAGGGGTTTTGCTTCCGGTGGTTGGAGTTGGTAGATTTTGGCGATTTTCGATGGAATGTTCGAGCTTGGGTTCAAGTTTCTGACAAAATTTTGATTTCGTCTTTATTGAATCAATTTGGGTTTTAATTTCTAGGGTTTGGCCGATTTGTGGTTTGTTGGAGGTGGTGGGAGTTGCTGGAGGCACGGCGAACCACCGTGCACGTGCACTGTGGCGTTTAGAGGCGGGTCTTCGTATCCGGGTCGTGCTGTCTTCTTACTCGAGTCATGCTCGAGTGTAATGGGGAGAAGCTTCGGGTTTTGTTTCATGTCGTATTGGTGTGTGTTACTGATGGTTTCGTTTCAAACTTAGTTTAAAGTTTTAACTTACAGAAAAAAATAAATAAATAAAAAAGAAAAGAGAAGAAGAAGGATGTACAGGGGAGTGACGTGGGAAGAATTGATGAAGGACCGAAGTATCACTCGGGTATTTAATAGGGAGGTCTCGGGTTTCCTTCAACCTGTATAAAAAGAGGGTTATGTGAATTTGTTTTTTTTTAACAATTTTAAATACTGTTAACCTGATGAGTGTTTAACAGTTTAAGTACAAGTTTTAAATTATTAGGTCAATATTTAATTATGTATTTAACACTTAATTATTATTTTAATTTAGTAATTAAGTTAAGTATGAAATTGATTAACATTTAAGTTGGTGGTTAATATCATTTTCAAAATTTAAAAGAAGGCTTTTAAATGTTTAATTAAGCTGAACACATAATATCAATAATTATTTTAGAAAGTAATTAAGGATAATTACTTTACAATTGTAATTAGTGATTCATTAATGATTCAGTGATAAAATAATTAATAATTAACTACTTAAAGTTAATTAATGAACGACTTATAGTTAACTAATCGAATAATTTAATTATGAATCAATAGTTAATTAATCTAGTAATTTAATTATGAATTGATAGTTAATTAATTAAGTAGCTTGACTACGAATTAATTGTTGATTAATTAAATAATTAGTAGATAATAATTGGATAATTAAGTTTTATTAATAAGTAATTAAAGATATTAATTAATGATCAAGGAACAGTTAATTAAGTAATTAAAATTAAATCACTTGATTAAGGAAGTAATTAATTAATAGTCTGAAATAAAATAATTATGTAATTAAGACCTAATAATTAATTAAGAAATCATTAAATAAAATAATTCGAAATGGAAAAAGGTAATTACTTGATAATTAATAATCAATTGAACATGTTTAAGAGATAAATTCTTAAGTAATTGATTTTAAATTGAATTAATTGCAATGAGAATTTACATGATTGCTTATGGATTGTTGTGTATGTAGAATGTCTGGTTTGTGATGTTTAAAATGATGATATTCTGTGATACTCTGTGATATGCTGTGATATATCTATGATGACTGTATATGTTTATCTGTGATAAATTTTGTTTGAATTATAACTTGAATTAAACTGTTTAAGTTAATTAGACAACTTGGCCCTTAAAATGGCGTTTGGATTTCGACGAGACCGGGATCGGAAGAATCAATTTTGATTCTCCGAAAACCACATCAATCCAAATTAAATGATAGGTCATGACTTATCAAATGGTGATCGTGATGGTATTTCAGAATGCAAGGGTTATCGCGTTGACTCTAAGGGTGATTCCAAAATGAGTGCGACGAGATAATGCCTTCGGTTTCGTTCGAACCCGAAACGAACTTGTATGGATTGAATGCTTTCACCACATCGTCAGGCGGACGATGAGCATTCTAAGTGATATGTTCTTTAAAGGTAATCGCAGCCTCAAGCCTCATCAACTGGGAATGGCTAAAACAGGGGAGATGTAGCAAGGTTAGGTGGGTTATTCCCAAGCAGGACAAGATATTTCCCCTGTCTAGATGTTCCTTTTTATTTCGGCTGTGTGGGCGGTTGCTAGATACAACCGCGGGGTTTATCTTGTTTGGGATTGTTCATTAAGGAATAGTTCCGGCTTTGTGTTGTAGGGGGTCGGGAGTGATCCTCGGTACGGTGATCTAGGCCCCGTACTGTGACAGGCGGTACCCCACTAGCCCTGCCATTGTTGGAAATCCATTTTCCCTAAGAGTCCCTACGGTTTTGATTTGTATTACCCACTTTTGTGGCTAGTAGCTGGAATTTAATAGATGTAACAATTTCGGCTATTTTCTATTTACTTGAAAACCCTAGACACTATTATAATATCACTGGATTTCCTATGAAATGTTTTGGTTAGCGTAAGGTAAAAACTTACCCGTATTTATTTGTGGGGAGTCTTACGTGATACCTTTATTTTCAAATGTTTTCAAAGTTAAACAACTTTAAACTGTTTACTCATACCAGACCCATGTCTGACCCAGAGTTTATATTTTGTTTTTCATAAACTCTTGGGTACTCAAATTTTTATGAGTAGCCAAGTGATAGGTTTTGGACTTTGATTTCTGTAGAAGCTTGGAGCAGGAGTTTCCAGACGTATGTAGCTATTTATCTAGTGCCGCTGTGTTAGTTGATGTGTACTGTATCTCTGATGTATATAGTGATAGATGTATGTATGACTGTCATATGTATTGATATTGTATAACTTTGATATATGTAAAATTATGTAATATTTATGTGATATATTATATTTTGTTCAGTTCCGCTATGAGATTCTGATATTATTGTTCTTTCTCTTTCTTTTCTATTTCTATCCCTTTCTTTCTTAATGATGATACTTCTTTCTGGTTATAGAAGGGCGGGTCGTCACAGTTGGTATTAGAGCATTGGTTGGTGATAACCTTGGCTTTGGGTAGGAATTACTCATAGGATAGAGTCTGTAGTACTCTAAATGAGTTTGAGTATATTAATATCTATGAGCGCGTATTTGTTAGTGAATATAAAATTGTTTTATATTGTGTTGATTTATCTGTTGAGTGTTTATGAATTCTGGTCGAGTGTTTATGGATTCGGGTCGATGTGTGGGATGCCATTTCATCGATAGGGATTTCTAAACTCTTAAACAAGGTAGACCGACACGGTATTGTTTTAAAGGAGGGTAAATGAAATAATTTTACCCAAAATTATATTTGACATAAAAGAAATATTTTTCTGAAATTATTATATATATATTTGGATGTTTGGTTGTTAATACTATAGTTGAATAAAAATTTAAAATTTGAGTGGCTTATAACTAAATAAAATTGTCTAATAAAAAGGAATATAACTAAAATTTGATTAAACTAGAATTTAAGTCCCGGAAATTTGAAGGGTGTTTAAATGAATTTAAACAAAAAGGATTTGGGAATTTAAAAATCTTGGGAATGTTTGAAATGTTTTTCCAAAGATTTGAAGGTTATAATGGAGTATTGTTTTGGAAAATATTATTGAATGGAAATTGTTTGGGAAAGAATTTGTGGAAGTAAGGAAGCACTAAACTCACTTCAGTTGCTAGAAAATAATCCTGATGATGGTGGCCACATCATCAGTATTCATTTTCGAGTTTCTAAAGTGATGAATTGCTACCAGGATAGTTGGTCATGATATTGTTTGGGCTTGTACAGTATACAAGTGTTTTAGAAAATTCAAAAGGGAAATTTGTTTTGGTGAAAATAAGTGTTTGGAATTTGAAAATTCGATTTGACATACCAAGTGGGTATGTGTAGTTATCGTTTCAAAAAGGTTTTGCAAATGAAAACCGGGCGGTTGAATTCTAAGAAATTCGATTTAACTAATGTGAAAAGTTTAAATGAATCAACTATGGGACTTATAAAGTAAAAGTTGATATTAATAAGAAGAAATTAGGAATTTTAATCCAGGAATTAAAATTTAATTTAAGTAAATGAAAGTGAAGAAAATATATTTGAATTCAACCTGAGATAAGTTAAATAAAATTAAAGTTGAAATTGGGTATAAAATTGGAAGGTAAAATGATTGTAAATGGTGAAATGAAAATTTATACCTTAAGATAGTAAGTGTTATATATATATGATCTGAAATTGTGATTATAAGATGAAATGACCCAAATGAGTAATATAAGTTGTTAAGTAGATAAATAAGTTTTGAGCTCATATATTGAGTAATAAAATTTAAAATAATGGTAAGTAGCTAAATTTAACTGAAATTGAGTTGGAATAAACTGAATTTAAATGAACTCAATCGAGTTATAGATAAAATTGAATGGAATAAATTCTTACGTAAATAAATAAATGTAAACCAAGTAAGCCTTGAATTGAATTAAAATAGAATTAATGTGAGTTGTGGACAAATCTAATTCAAGCATAAATTGAATAACCTTATTACAAATAAATTTCAATAATGAATTGTTAGTGTAAATTAGAAAATAGTTGAGATTTGATTAAAGGAAAATCAAATCAAAAGATTTACATGGAAATTGGTGGAATAGAATAAACTTAAGTTATTGGGTGGAACAGTTTGAAGTAAATAAATAACTTAAGTAAATTATGAGATGGTTAGCTTCAAATATTAGTTGTCGAGTTTAATAAAATGGTTTGGATCAAACCTGTTGAAATGAAAGAAATGCAATGTAAGGATTGTGAATAAATTGGGATGGAATCAAGTGTAAATTGGGTGGAATCAATTTAAATTTTGTTATAAAGCTTAAGTAATTATTTATTCACAATAATATGGTTAAATTGCATATAAAATGGGTTGTTTGAAGTAAATGAGACTAGATAAAAATTTATGAATTATTAAAAGCAAAATAGGATGATTTTGAAATCATTTGGAATGAATATGAGTTTGTTTTGCTTAACTGGATTATATATAAGCAAGTAAGTTGTAAATCACTTTAACTGAAGAGAATGATTTGAGAATTGGTAGGAAGTAATTGTACTAAGTGTCTAAACCTTACATATGTGCTTACAAAAAAACAAAAAAATAAAAAAAAAAATTAGCAACAAAACAATTTCAAATTGGAGGTTGAAATAAACTAGTAGATGAAACTAATTTAAAATAATGATAGAAATCAGTTATAAATGGAAAATAGTCAATAAAATTAAATATTCAGAGTTAAAGATAAATTGGAATTCACATGAAATTGGAAATTCAGATTTCAAATAAGAAGATATAAAGGCTAAAGTGGTAGAGTAATAATGTAAGAGTATATATATGATGCTTATATTAGACTTAAGAAATGAATGGTGAAATTCTTAAGTAAATTTGGTATTGAGAAAATTTCTAAGTGGATAGAAATCAAAATAATGTGAATAAAAGAAAATTGATATAGTTGGTAATCAATGGATATAAATACGTAGGATGTACGTATATTATTTTATTCGCATAACAATTTGATCCAGATTCGAGCATATAATTTCGAGACAGTTATATCGATCCGAATTAGGATTTTTTACTCGATTTTCGACGACGAACCATGGATATGGATTTTGATTGGCTCTGGAAATTCTCTATCATAGTTGTGGCTATGCAAGGAGAATGACGGTTTCTGATCAAGAAACCAGATCTGAGTCCGCACTAGGAAATCGGGTGGACGATACTAGTTCGGAAGTGAAATTGTGTGATCGAGCGAGCGATCGGATTTGATATTGCGTACGAATGGTATATGTACATCGTACGGGCTTGATTGAATAGATATTGAAATTCTATAAAAAAAAAGTCAATAAAATTTGGAAAGAGTTAATACTGTAGATTTCAAAATTGAATTGCCAGAGTGGATATCTGGAATTTATTGTGTATTCCGTATATCCCATCTTAGAAATTTGTTCATGATTCATCATTAGTTGTTAAACCAGTAATTCAGGGATTTGGAAGTCGAATCAAATTTGACTATGGTCAGGAATCCAATTCGGATTGTTGATCATCGAGATACAACTCTGGATAGTTTTGGGAATGCTTATCCGGATTTGTGTTCGGATAACTAGTGATGTTTGTTAGGATATACTGTTTGGTTGTTTGTAATTGTATGAATGATATGTATGTTTAATGACTGGTATAACAGCTTTTATGTTATCTTTGATTTAAATTTCGGGGACGAAATTCTTTTAAGAGGGGAGGAATGTAACGACCCTGGATTTTGGCCCGGTTATTTTAATAAATATTTAATCTGATTAGATGAAAAGTAAACTGCTCATATTAAAATGAATATACTTTTGGAGATAATTGCTATTTGTTTATATGGATTGATATTTTAAAAAGGGAATTGATTTGGAACATTTAAAATTGAATCTCTTAATAATATTTATAATAAAATTTTTCTCATGTAATTAAATTAAAATACTTTACTTTGTTTTAAACTGATAAATATTCATATTTGAAATTTTAAAAAATCTCCTTATATTATTTATCTTATACCATTAAGTTAAATTGCTTTCTCTTGTTTTCAAGTGATAAAAATATATTTGGATGGTAATGCTTAAATTAAAATCTAATTCTAACATAATAAATTATAAATATAAAGCTAAGTATAAATAAGTAAATCATATTGTACATAATTGAATGTGTTAGCTAAAGTACAAATACAAATAAATCTAAGTAAGTGACTTTATGAAATATAACTTAAATGTTGATAGCTAAAATACAAATAAAAATGAAAATGAAGATAAATGAATAAGCTTGTAAACAAAGAATAAAATTTAAGAACAAAGTATATAGAATAGGATGGAAACAAGGTAAAACCATAAAATAAAATTAGCCAGATAAACATTTTTAAGCTAGAAGTATTAAGTCAAATGTAAAGTAAAACCTGATCCATATGTATGAACATATTGCAAGCTAGAAGATAGCATAGTAACATACCAAATATTTAAATAAATATCTTCATGTATATGACAGAGTTTGCCTGCAAGGCCGAACTAGAAGTTCTAGAAGTTATCAAAACAAACATGTTTATATACAAAATATCTATACAGCAAACACAAATATAAGAGTGTTAACTATTCAAATTAAATGTCTTCATATACAAGCCATGTTGACCTGCTTAAGTACATGTCTACATACAAATATTCATCTACAACAAACATAATTATTCTATGTAAACATCTTTAGAAACCCAAGTACTAAATGCTATTAACTCAGCCTACCCTTTGGTCTATGCAAATACTTACAAATCCATGCATCTAGACACTAAATTTGTCAGGTGGAAAAAAATAAAAATAAAGATAATGCTTGGCTAGTTAATACCTACCTTAAGCTTCCTGTTCTTTCTTATATATATATATATATATATATATATATATATATATATATGATTCCATCTGAACCATTTTGGGGTCGTTCAGCAAAACATATAAAATATAATAAAAAGAGAAATAAGGACTAAACTCCAAATTTATTCAAACTATAACAGGAAAGAACACAAGCAGTTTCAACTGCATATTCAAACAGTTCAAGTTTCAGATAATCAACATCAATTTATTCTTTGTTCAGGCATGATTCAGGTGAGTAAAATAACAATTTCTAAAGCTTAAGTTTGATAATTGTTCATATGTACCTAATGTTTGCTATCTACTGTAATTTTTGATTCTGAGATGCTCTTGTATTTTTGAAATTTCTGAGTAAATATACTTGTACATCTTCACCTGAATACAAAGTTTAGAATTTTCAACTGGGTAGGTTGTTTAAACTTAAATCATAACTTCAAAATGAATTATAGCTTGACAGTGAAGTATAACAATAGAATATACAGTTTTTTTAGGAAATAAATCAATAGCTAAAATTCGAATGTCTTAATTTGTAAATTTGATTCCATATAGTGATTTAGCATACAAAGTTAGGATTTTTGAAATAGAAATGATGAATTTTAGATTAATATTGAAGGTACAGATTGAATATAAATAAAAGTTGCACTTTAGCCAATATCCCTTGATTCGATTAATTTTAATTATTGAAGATTTGTATGATACGAGCTTGATGATGTATTTATATAGGAAAAATGCTAATTAATTTTTACAATGCAAGAATTTGTTAAATGAAGCTAAGATAGGGTTTTAGGTCGAAAGTTTTCTGTACTCTGTAAATCATCGTTTTCGTTGTCAAAGTGTGATCGAGCTTCACGTGCTTCGAGGAGGTGGTTGTCGAGGGACGGGACGTGGCGTAGGCGAGGGGGCTTTGCTTTCGGTGGTTGGGGTTGGTAGATTTTGGCGATTTTCGGTGGAATGTTCGAGCTTGGGTTCAATTTTCTGGCGAAATTTTGATTTCAGCTTTATCGAATCAATTATGGGTTTAATTTCTAGGGTTTGGCTGATTTGTGGTTTTTTGGAGGTGGTGGGAGTTGCCGGAGGCGCGACGAACCACCGTGCACATGCACAGTGGCGTTTGGAGGCGGGTCTTCGTATCAGGGTCGTGTTGTCTTCTTACTCGATTCATGCTCGAGTGTAATGGGGAGAAGCTTCGGGTTTTGTTTAATGTCGTATTCGTGTGTGTTACTGATGGTTTCCTTTCAAACTTAGTTTAAAGGTTTAACTTGCAGAAAAAAAGAAGAAGAAGAAGGATGTACAGGGGAGTGTCGCGGGAAGAATTGATGAAGGATCGAAGTATCACTCGGGTTTTTAATAGGGAGGTCTCGGGTTTCCTTCAACCTGTATAAAAAGGGGGTTATGTGAATTTGTTTTTTTTTAACAATTTTAAATACTGTTAACCCGATGAGTGTTTAACAGTTTAAGTACAAGTTTTAAATTATAAGGTCAATATTTAATTATGTATTTAACACTTAATTATTATTTTAATTTAGTAATTAAGTTAAGTATGAAATTGATTAACATTTAAGTTGGTGGTTAATATCATTTTCAAAATTTAAAAGAAGGCTTTTAAATGTTTAATTAAGCTGAACAGGTAATATCAATAATTATTTTAGAAAGTAATTAAGGATAATTACTTTACAATTGTAATTAGTGATTCATTAATGATTAAGTGATAAAATAATTAATAATTAACTACTTAAAGTAAATTAATGAACGATTTGTAGTTAACTAATCGAATGATTTAATTATGAATCAATAGTTAATTAATCTAGTAATTTAATTATGAATTGATAGTTAATTAATTAAGTAGCTTGATTAAGAATTAATTGTTGATTAATTAAATAATTAGCAGATAATAATTGGATAATTAAGTTTTATTAATAAGTAATTAAAGATATTAATTAATGATCAAGGAATAGTTAATTAAGTAATTAAACTTAAATCACTTGATTAAGGAAGTAATTAATTAATAGTGTGAAATAAAATAATTATGTAATTAAGACTTAATAATTAATTAAGAAATCATTAAATAAAATAATTTGAAATGGAAAAAGGTAATTACTTGATAATTAATAATCAATTAAACATGTTTAAGAGATAAATTCTCAAGTAATTGATTTTAAATTGAATTAATTGCAGTGAGAATTTAAATGATTGCTTATGGATTGTGGTGTATGTAGAATGTCTGGTTTGTGATGTTTAAAATGATGATATTCTGTGATACTCTGTGATATGCTGTGATATATCTATGATGATTGTATATGTTTATCTGTGATAAATGTTGTTTGAATTATAACTTGAATTAAACTGTTTAAGTTAATTAGACAACTTGGCCCTTAAAATGGCGTTTGGATTTCGATGAGACCGGGATCAGAAGAATCAATTTTGATTCTCCGAAAACCACGTCGATCCAAATTAAAAGATAGGTCATGACTTATCAAATGGTGATCGAGATGGTGTTTCAGAATGCAATGGTTATCGTCGTTGACTCTGAGGGTGATTCCGAAATGAGTGTGACGAGATAATGCCTTCGGTTTCGTTCGAACCTGGAACGAACTTGTATGGATTGAATGCTTTCACCACATCGTCAGGCTGACGATGAGCATTCTAAGTGATATGTTCTTTAAAGGTAATCGCAACCTCAAGCCTCATCAACCGGGAATGGCTAAAACAGGGGAGATGCAGCAAGGTTAGGGGGGTCATGCCCAAGAAGGACAAGATATTTCCCCTGTCTAGATGTCCCTTTTTATTTCGGCTGTGTGGGCGGTTGCTAGCTACAACCGCGGGGTTTATCTTGTTCGAGACTGTTCAGTAAGGAATGGTTCCGGCCTTGTGTTGTAGGGGGTCAGGAGTGATCCTCGGTACGGTGATCTAGGCCCCGTACTGTGACGGACGGTACCCCAGTATCCCTGCCATTGTTGGAAATCCATTTTCCCTACGAGACCCTACGGTTTTGATTTGTATTACCCACTTTTGTGGCTAGTAGCTGGAATTTAATAGATGTAACAATTTCGGCTGTTTTCTATTTACTTGAAAACCCTAGACACTATTATAATATCACTGGATTTCCTATGAAATGTTTTGGTTAGCATAAGGTAAAAACTTACCCGTATTTATTTGTGAGGAGTCTTACGTGACACCTTTATTTTCAAATGTTTTCAAAGTTAAACAACTTTAAACCGTTTACTCATACCAGACCCATGTCTGACCCGGAGTTTATATTTTGTTTTTCATAAACTCTTGGGTACTCAAATTTTTATGAGTAGCCAAGTGATAGGTTTTGGACTTTGATTTCTGGAGAAGCTTGGAGCAGGAGTTTCCAGACGTATGTAGCTATTTATGTAGTGCCGCTGTGTTAGTTGATGTGTACTGTATCTCTGATGTATATAGTGATAGACGTATGTATGACTGTCATATGTATTGATATTGTATAACTCTGATATATGTAAAACTATGTAATATTTATGTGATATATTATATTTTGTTCAGTTCGGCTGTGAGATTCTGATATTGTTGTTCTTTCTCTTTCTTTTTTATTTCTATCCCTTTCTTTCTTAATGATGATACATCTTTCTGGATATAGAAGGGCGGGTCGTCACATTCTTCCTATGGTATAATTCTATTTGGTTCATAACTATTACCCGTAATGTTTCCCAATCTAATAGTCACCATTTATTTTATATATATAAATTAATTAATTCAATATTTAATTTTTTTTTCCATACTAAATTTATTACCAAGTATACATTTACTCTATTCCAACAAATTGGAATTCCATTCAATTATTATAACAATCATTTCCCTATTCACACTTTATTATTAACACACAATTATTGCATTTATTGTCTTATATTGATTTCATCCAATTACCACATATTCCTTTAAATTCATACTAATGTAAAATTCAATTCCATTTATTCGCATTAACTCCATTTCATAAATCTACATGCATTTACTACCTTAAAATAAGTTTACGTTTCTATTAATTTCTATTTCCACTTCCGTTATACATTAATAATCATTAAAGTACCGTTTATATCAATAACACATTATAATTTCTTACCATTTAATTGAGTTTGATTTCCAAATAAATTTATTGACCACTTAATTAGGCAATTTATACTAATTTGTTATCATACCCATAAATCTACACTTATAACTAAGTCCTACATTTGAATAAATTTTTTAAATTGAAATGTTCATTTAAGTTATAAATTATTAACTTGCATTAACATAATTCCTTAATTTATTCCAATTACCGTTTACAATATTTTATTACATTAAATCAATTTAATACTTTCCTTAATTTCTCATATTCAATTTATATCCAGGAAAAATCTCTTTACTACTTAATTCATTTGAATTTTATTCAAATCACTATAAATCGGTTTTAGTTACCATTGCTATATTTAAATTTAGCGTTCATTCCAATACCAATTTATCACCTTTATTATTTCTACAAAATTTAATTACAAAATCTATTTAATTTACACATTTAATTGTCGAAATCTACGAGTCGTTACACTCTCCCCCACTCAAAATTTTTCGTCCCCGAAAAGGAAAAGAAGGGAAAAGAAGAATAACGAAATCAGTATATAATATTTTATGGAAAATTTTGGTAGAGTCTCCTATGTACGGGGAGGCTCAGGAGAAAATATAATATAAAAATAACAATATATACATATACTTTCCAAAATAATATATCCCAACACGTGAAAAATAATATAATAGCGTTAAAAATCGTAATCCAAAAACGTACCAATTTGTCGGGGCAATTAACGCTTAATTATGAAACCAAAAGCAGTAGCAATTTGCTTCCATAACCTGTATTTCACTTATATAATCTAAAAGGTTAACAATTATATAATGAAATAGTTAAAGTCTTTTCAACCTTAAACAACAAATCAATACAACCAACAATCATTTGCAACCATCACATAGAATCAATACAAATCAATCATTCATTCATGTCAATAAAGCAAATAGTTGTTCGAGTTCAAAACTTCAAATTGTACAAGATCAAAAATGACTACTAAGCGCACCATTTACTCAACTGTCTCCGATGAAGCTAAATAGGTTATTCTTCCCTCTAAACAATTTTAAAACATCCTTGCCTAAACAAACATAAACCAAACAACAACAGACTCCAAACAATAAATCAAGTAACTTTTTGGTTAATTTCATTTTAAACTATTGTTGTTTGATTTCCTTTTTATCCGTATTTTTAGTTATCTTTTTAATTTTTCATTATTTCTTATAGATTCGTTTATTTGCATTTCATGCATTCATCTTTTCTACTTATTTTATTTATAATAGCTTCAACTGTTTACTTAAGTTTATTATCATTTTCAGTATTCATCTTTTATTCTTATTTTTATTAAAGATCTTCATTGAATGCTTTCCTTATTTCAAATTTTTACTTGTATAATATTTTATTACAATCTCTTAGTAAACATTTCAACTTTTAATATTTGGTAAGTTTTATATATATATATATATATGCTTTTAAGAATGCAATGGAAAATCATACAAGTTTATCCCATTTCTTTTAATTAAATTAAATGTTCCATAGTTATATCTTTTGTTTAATCAGTTAAAAATTCAACTTTCATTTTAATTCTATTTATTCTTAGCATTAAATTCCTTATTTTAATTAAAGATTCCAATTATTAATTAGCCATATTCTAATTTACTCCATTTAATTGAACTTATTAATTAAAGGAAAATTTAGAATTAAATACCAGGTTAACTTTCTAATTATTTTAAGTAATAGATAAATATACTTACAACTTGTCTATATCCAAGTATATTTAAAACAAATAAAAAATTTACTTCTGTTATCAAAAATAAATCCGTAGTAAGACCGCTACAGTGGTTTTCCCACTTCAAAACTCGAAAATGAATGTCGATGATGTGTGCACTCATCACCGAAATTATTTTCCAGCGACAGAGAGGGAAGTACAACTTATTTCTTTCCAGAATTTCTTTAAAACCATAATTTCACATTATATTGAAATATTTATATCAGAAAATATTTCTAAATACTATTATTATATTTCAAAATCCTTTGAGAGCAATTTTTCAAAATCCCGGACTTAAGTTCTAAAATTTCCAATTTTCATTGATTTTATTTTCAATCTTATTTTACCTATTATTTATAAATTTTATTCCTAACAACTAATATATTGCGACCAAATATATATCATTAATAAAATTTATTTTATATATATAGAAAATATAATAGGTAAAATTATTTCATTCACCTGTATAAAAATAAATATTATGTCGGTCTGTCCTATTAAGTGTTTAGAAACTCCTGTTGATGTCACAGCGTCCCATGCACCAACCAGAGTTTATAAATACAAAATGGAACAGATTAACACAATATTAAAACCTTTTTATAACAATAACAAATACGCTCTCTCATATATACACTCAGCGACTCTCATAGGGTATTGCTACCCTATTAGTAAAGAGTCAAACCCCACAAAGCTAAGGTTTATCGCTAAACCAAAGCACTGATACTAAATGTAACGTCCCGCCTTTTCGCATGATTTAAATCGACACAGGTGCCAATTAAAACTGTTCGGAAGGGCGGATTGTTATGGGGTAAATAAGAAAAACGAGAAAGAAATAAAACAAAATAGAATCTCACAACGCAAGGATAAAATATAATAATCAATTATACAGTTTATAAAGCTGTTTTACAAAATATTCGATTATATTTACAAACATTTATCATAGTTATACATACCAATAACAATGCAGCGGAAAAAATATGAGTGTAGTGGAATTTAATAAATAATAACAATAGAAATCTCCGTCTTCGTCCTCCAGAGCTAAAGTCTTCGATCCTGAAATGCTCGGACTGAACCAAACGAATTGAAAAGACAAAACACTCCAATCAGAACTAAAAGATCTTATGTAAGTTAAATTAACAGGAATAATATGAGTGCAGTAACTCAAAAGATGCTCGGGATTCACATCTCTTAAGGATCTGTTAAACTATTTACTATGTAGTATATTTCGCTATTATAATAGTGTCTGTTTGTAAAATAAACCTAATTTTAAATAGCGTTAAGGGGTTACCCATATAGCCCTTAACACAAAATATATTCCCATAGTCTATACAGTACCGTAATCTCCCCCGTAATAGGCGTCGTCAGAGGGCACTCCATAGGTATGGTACAAAACAAAATCGTATAAGGCACGCTAGGGTAGGTGACACGGCGCAACTAGGCAATGCCAGGGTTGATATACCAATTGCTATTCGGGCTGGTGGTAACGCATAGCTGCAGCTACCGCCCACCTCGAACAAACTCCCTCAAAATCAAGAAAAATAAGGATGGTCATCGAATCAATCCAAAGTCAGAGTATAGTATCGAAGAGGAGTGTCCGATAAAGGGCGCTAACCCCCTTGGCCCGAGAATCTCTCTTGTTTTAGTCACCTTATGCCAACTCACGGGAGTTGGGTCCACGTATTTACCTTGCAGGAAACGCCATCACCATCCTACTTCAATCTGGAATCTCCACTGTTTGCACAAAAAATGGACAAACACCTCAAAGTCGTATGATTTAGTTGATTTTATGTTGTTCTTAGTGGTTTGGGTGAGTTATGCAAACAAGTAAAAAACAGGGGCTAAATTGTAAAAAGACTCGCAGATTTGTAGTGGTTCGGCCAGAACGTGCCTACGTCCACTTTATATGTTATTCTCTCTTTTCTTTCAAATTACAAGTACAAGGCTTTGTATACAAGTATATGAAAGTTGTTTGAAAGTTCCTTCCGTGCTTGAGCTCTCAAACTTGTCTGCCATTGTTGTACCCCTGCCCCTCTATTTATAGAGTGAGGCTGAGGGCAGGGGTCTTGGATGTATATAGCTGCTGGTGGGCCTGGGCTGAAGCAATCTGGTCTGGTATATCTGGTTCGGCGAAGCTTGGTTCGGTGATGTTTGGAGGGGGTTGGTTCGGCATGGATTGGTGTGGCCTTGGAGTTGGTTCGGTGCGGAGAGGTTATGTGGTGTTGGTTCGGTGGTCACTTGGTTCGGCAATGGTGGTCCATTCGGTGGTGGTTGGTCCGGTGGTCATAGTAGAGGATGGTTCGGTAGTCATAGGTAGAGGATGGTTCGGTAGTTGGGGTTTAGCGTTGATTCGGTGGTGCTTCCCCTCTTCGACTCGGTGGTGCTGGAAATATACCCAACACATGCCCCCCAAAGTGGGGCATATGCTAGCATATGTTGCACTTTGCTTTCCTCTGATTAAATGGCTTCGCTCGGTCCTAAGTGCCGAACCAATGGTTCGGTTATCTCGCGCTCGTCTATAAGTAGGGGCCTAGGGCTTCCCTTATTCTCTACCGGACAGGATAAGAATCTCTTGCCGAATCAACAACTTTGCCGAGTCAACAACTTTGCCGAACCAGGTGACTGCCGAATGGCATCTTAGTTATATATTGTTTTACCAAATGAGCTTGAAGTTTTAATACCGAATATTCTCAATACCGGATGAACTCGAAAGCTCTCTGTACCGAATGAACGTGAGTACCCTCAAGTGCCGGATGGGCTTCGGTTGGAACTACCGAATGACCTTATGTTGTAGATGCCGAATGATCCTGTGTTTTAAGTGTCGAATGGGCTTGAGTGTTGGAGTGCCGAATGAACTTTCATATTTGAACTTTGAATGATAACCCTAGATTTACATATGCTGGCTTGCTTTATACTCTTGTTTGCTTATATCTCTATACTCCTTGTACTAACAACACGTCTTTCTTTATTGTGTATGCAGATAAAATGCCTCAAAAAGTGGAAACCCGATCTGATAAACGGAAGTCCAAGGATAGAGGAGAGTCTTCTTCCGTGCCCCCAGCCCAACCAGGACCGGCGCGACATTGACATGCCCCGAGGTCGTTAGTGGATGGGTATGGTCCCCAAGAGCTTCTGAATTCTCCTACCGATTGCTTTCCGAGCTCCCTCAAAGAGGAGCTGCTTGATGTCATTTCTCGTTCCTTCGGGATTGACAGGGCTCTTATGCTGTTGCCGGGAGAGGGGGTTATGCCATATGACCCTCCTGAAGGATATTTTGCATACAGCAGATATCATTGCATGTGTGGTACTATCCCGCCTCTCAACGCTTGGATAGTTAGCTTTATCACATATCTGAAGGTGGCTCCATTCCAACTTCAGCCTAACTCCTACGTCATTCTGGTGAGTCTTTTCGTCATCTTTCAGAGGAAATATGGGCGTTCCCCTTCCAACCGGGAGATCCGGTATCTGTACAACTTGAGAGGCTACAAGAAGGGGTCTCCATATATCAGCTTGGAAGCGGCCGTGCCCTTCAAGCCTGTTCTGGATTTGTACTCAAAGTTTAGTATGTTCAAGAAAGAATGGTTCTTCATTAAGGATGACTCTGTTTCTTTGCGCCTTTTCACTTCCGGCTGTAAGTTGAACTTCATTTATATTTTCCTCATCCCGATCGCAATGCTTCATCTTATATGCTTTTACTTCTTGCTAGCAACAGGTGGCTTTACGGTCATGGAAAATGATTCCTTGGCGCGGATGGCTGCTGAAATAAAGGTCATTCCGGGAAGGGATAGGTCGGCTTCCTACCTGATCAGGAACGCCACTCTCCTGGAGTACAACCTGATTCTGCCACGTCAATCTGTGGTTAAACTGAGAGATAAAGCCGAGGAGAGGGCTGCTAAAGCTAAGGATGGGGCTACTGCGAAGAGTAGCAAGAAGAGACCTTTCCCCGTACCTCCAGTCGTTGGGGGAAAGAAACTTAAGAAGTCTGATGGACCTTCTCCCAGCACATGTCCAGACATTCCGGAGGAGGAAGGTGGAGAGGAGGAAAGAGGCGAGGAGGAGATGGAGAAGGTGAAGGACAGGGTGGTAGTGGTGCCGGGGCTTTGTCTTCTGTGCAGGCAGGGGAGATCCAGGAGTGGACGAATGATGCCTTCCGCCAGGCTTTTGAGGGGTTGGAGGAAGGATCGGCCTCGGTGGAGAAGGCAAAGGAGGTTGACAAGGCTGGGGCTGGTGCCGATCCATTCTCTAAGAGTTCTTCAGCTAAGGCGACTCCAGCGATTCAAGGTGTACTTTTGACTTCTGCAGACTCCATTTGTGATAGGGACTTGGGAATATTTTATGGTTCGCTTCCGTCTTGGACTGAGATTCAGGACTTATTGCAGTATTCTACTCCTCCGTAGGGTTTGTATAACAGACGTGCCTTCTCATTCTTTTTTAGTTAGCATATTTCTTGAATTATGGACCCTTGTATGTTTGTAACACTTGTTCTTTATTACAGGGGCAGGCGAGGTGGCCAAAACTTCAGACGTTCGACACCGCCTTGAACAATACAAGTTACTTAGAGCCTCTGCCTAGCCTAAGCCTCCCACTAGTCGTCCAGGAGACGTAGTTAGCTACCGTCCTCTTCTTGGGGTCATTGAAGAGAATATTCAGAAAAAGAAGAGGAGTCGCTCCTTATTTGAATCTTCACCCGGTCCGCAGCCTCCGCCTCCACCTATTCATGATGTCACGGAGGAGGACACTGAGTACATTCCCTCCCCGCATCCGTCTGAAAATCCTACCGTCATCCGCATAAAACATCCCGACGTGCCTCGCAATCCCTTTGCCGGCCACCCGGATTTGGACCCCAGCTCTCAGGATATCTTATTTGACGAGGCCACGGGCGAGCATCTTCTCCCCCGCAATCCCATGGTTCGAGTTCTTGATGAGGCTAAGTCCCTGGATCTGGATCTGCTCACTACTCGGATAGCTGCTATGGGGGACGAAGCCAAGGCCAACATTGACCGGGTTGCGAAGGAGGCAAAGAAGTTAATGGAACATCACGCTCGATTGGCCAAGGCCGGGGAGGAGATAGGGAGTGCCAATATAAGGCTGCGGTTAGTGGTCGCTGATCAGGCCAAGCAACTTGCCGACCAGGCTATTCAAATTTCGCAGCATGAAGCCGACTCCCGACGACTGAAGAAGACCATGGAGGAGGCTAGTAGAGCCGAGTTGCGGAAAATGGAGGCCGCTTGCAAGAAGCGCATTGACATGGCCATTACCACGGTTGATGAGGTTAGGAGGGCGGATCTTGAGCAGGTTGAAGAAATATCTGGGAGGCTCGAAGCTGCAGAACTTGCTCAAGCCAAGTTGAAAGAAGAGATGGAGGAGATGACGAGATCCCTTCAAGCTGAATGCTCGAGATACCGACGGGAGAGGGATGTTGCCGTCGCTAAGTTGCGGTCCTCCGAGGCCCGGGTGAGGGAGTTTGAGGAGAATGAGGGGATGATGGATGAGATGCTGCAGGACATGTACTTCCATACCTGGAAGCAGGGTAATCTATCCTGGATGGATGACTATCCCCGGATCATGGCCAAGATATATCTCCGTACTTTGGAGGAGGCCAGGGCCAACGCAGAGAAGGAAGGTGGTGCGGCATTCAGTATGGATATGGTTACTGCCCAGTTTTCAAAGGAGGAGAAGGTAGCGGTGAAGGAGGGGATGCGGCTACTTGCTGCGGAGGAAGCCGGTGTGCAGTTGGGGGATGAGGACTAAGAAGCAGGTGTTGGTGAGTTTTCTCTTTTTAGCCTTTCATAACTTGATCGTTTGTTGCCGGTTTTAATGGACTCTTTTTCTGAATTGGACAGGTGGGACTTCTGGTCAACATGCTGGGAGCTCCGATCCTGCTGTCAAGTAGATTCGGAGAGCTAGTTAGATGGGGGTGGAGCACTGATGCAGTCGATTACTTGATTCGATCCGTATAGTTTTTGGTTTTCTTGACTTTCCTGTCTATACTTAGTCAAAAACATTAGTGTATTTTCGGATTGTAATTATGTTAGTGAACGACTCTATGTAATTTTGTAACACGAGCTGATTTTGTTATATTTTGAATGCTGTCATTGCTTCTGATGTGTTGTATAAGAAATATGACCATGCATATGCCTGTGATTTGATTGTGTTTGACACTAAGTTTCTGCTTGTAATATAATTTCATGTTTTGCAATGTTAGAGTGATGTATGATTATGAATTGCAGCTATGCATTAACGTATAAAAGTGGAAGGTACCGCCCTTCATGTTTCGGCTGTGGACGGCAACTTTGCGCGCCCTGCCAGACTAAGCACGGAATGCTGATGAGTGTCTCGTTATCCGGTTGTAAGTTTTTGTTCCCATTAGCGAGCGTTCCCTATTTCATGTCCTGTACTTTCAAGCACCGTTACGGAGAATAGGAGAAAAGTTTTAAATGAAATGGAAATATAGGAAAAGTAAAACTTCCAGTCATGGAAGGCCGTCGATGTGCTTAAGTTCGTGGCAAACGGGTTTTGTAGTCACTTTCCCTAGCTGTGGGTCTTGGAGACATTTGTCATCCATCTTACGCTTCTGCGGGGAGTTTTCTTTTTTACCACGGCCGCACTTAAGACACATCGGAGCCGATCGCGCACAGTAACTACCCGGGCCATTATGGCCCGTAATCGTGGGTATTATTCGATTTACTGTGGCCGGCTAGCGTGGGGGCCGATCGTCAACTGTGAACTGCCCCTGGCTGGCCACACCTTATGTTGGGGCTTATGATCGGTTCACAGTCGCCGGCGAGCCGAATCGCTGTAATGAGCTGCCATGGCATAATCGGCCTTCTCTGTGGTTTATACTCGGCTTATTACAATCGGCTTTAAGGGCCGAGGCAAACAATGAGTTAACTCGCGGTAGAGGGATACCGGAGCAAAGTGTCTCATTGGCGAGGGCATAGGATCGCAGCGTACCTGTTAGATTTTGTCCAGGTGGAGTTGTGTTGTGAAGCTCTGAATTGAAATGTCATCTGCAAAGGATTTTGTTCAACAGCAAAGGATAAAGATTAACAAATAGCCAAGATATAAAGGAACAAGTTAACAAGGGCCAAGTTTTTTTAAAGTGGTTCGGCACGAAAATGCCTACGTCCACTTATTCTCTTTGTTAATTCTCTTCATATGGGCAGTACAAGTTAAGAAAAGTATCGACGGAGGTGTCGGATGTTCCATGCCCTCTGGAACACCTCTCCGTCCACTGTTGAAAAAATGTAAGCTCCGTTGTGGAGATCTTTATGAATTACATATGGTCCGTCCCAGATTGGATCCAGCGTTCCTGGGCGCGGAAAGATTCGCTTGAGGACAAGATCTCCTTCTTGTAAGCTGCGATGTTTGACTTTGGAGTTGTATAGTGCTGCCACTTTTTGTCTGTGAGCTGCTTCTTTGAGTGCTGCATCATTCCTTCTCTCCTCAATTAGATCCAAAGACATGTGGAGGAGTTCTTCGTTTTCTTCTGGGTTGTAGTGGATCCTACGGTGGGAAGGCACAATAGTCTCAACTGGGAGCATTGCCTCTGATCCGTATGCCAAAGAGAAAGGAGTATGCCCTGTTGATGTTCTGAAAGATGTGCGGTTGGCCCAAAGTGCTGTAGGAAGTTCGTCCACCCAAGCACCCTTTGACTTTTCAAGCTTCTTCTTGATTAGAGTCTTGAGGATTTTTTTGACAGCTTCGACTTGGCCGTTTGCTTGAGGATAAGCTACAGATGAGAAGCTTTTGTGGATTCCGTGCTCTTGGCACCAATCGGCGAATTCTTCGCTGTCAAATTGAAGTCCGTTGTCTGATATGATATTGAGTGGGACTCCGTACCTGCACAAAATATTTTTGATCAAGAAGTTGATAACTTTTGTCGAAGATATCTTATTTAGTGGTTCCGCCTCCACCCATTTGGTGAAATAGTCAACTGCCACTATAGCATATTTGGCTCCGCCTCGGCCTGCTGGCAGCTCATCAATTAAGTCAATTCCCCATACTGCAAAGGGCCAAGGGCTGGTCATTTGAGTAATTTCATTGGTTGGTAGTCGAGGAATCTTAGCAAATTTCTGACATTTGCTGCATTTTATGACGAAGTCTAAAGCATCTTTGTTCAAGGTGGGCCAGAAATACCCATATCGGAGTATCTTCTTTGCAAGGGTCTGCCCTCCGGTGTGGTCTCCGCAACTTCCCTGGTGGATATTGGATAGAATTTCCTTGGCTTCTCTTTCAGCAACGCACCTCAATAAGGGGTTAGAGAAGCCGCGCCGATAGAGGATGCCTTCTTGTATCGTGTAGCGGGAAGCTTTCCTTAGAATTTTCTTAATTTTATTTCGCCTGTCGGGTAGGGTGCCGTTTTGTAAGTATTCTCGGATAGGGTCATCCATGTTTCTTCTTCGGTTGCAGCTATTAGATTTACTTGCTCGAAACTCGGGGTTAGTAGCCTTGAGACAGTTATCGCTCCAGAAATGGTATCATCTCCCATGCTAGCTTGCTTTTCCAGCTCGTCGGCCTCTTGATTATCTTCTCGAGGAATGTGTTTGATCGAGTAGTGCCCCAATTGATTGAGCAACCGCTTGGTCTTTTTCAGATATGCCGTGAGCCGCTCTCCTCGAGTCTGGAACTCCCCTAGTATTTGATTTACGATGAGTTGTGAATCACTATGAAGACATAAGGAACTGACTCCGATTTCCAGGGCGAGCTCTAATCCGGCTATTACTGATTCATATTCGGCATCATTGTTGGTGGCAGCGAATTCCAGCCTTAGTGCATAACGCAGCTTTCTTCCCCTGGGAGTGATGATCACAACGCCTGCCCCCAAGCCTTGTTCGTTCGATGCTCCATCCACAAAGAGACTCCACTTGACGTCTTCTGCTACTTTAGATTGGTCCTTACCTTCGCTAGTAGTGATTTCGGCATTGAAATCAACTATGGCTTGCCCTTTGATAGCGGTGCGAGGATGGTAAGTGATATCATATTGACTTAGTTCGATGCACCACTTAAGTAATCGTCCAGAAGTGTCGGGGCGATGGAGCACTTGCCTTAGCGGTTGATCGGTTAAAACTCTGATGGAATGAGACTGGAAATAGTGTCGCAGTTTCCACGACGTGATAAGCAAACAGTATGCTAGCTTTTCAAGTTTAGGGTATCTGACTTCTGCCCCTGTAAACCTCTTACTTACGAAGTATACGGGCCGTTGCGTGCGGTTGTCTTCTCTCACCAACGCGGCGCTTAGGGCATGTGGTGACACAGCAAGGTATATGTATAGTTCTTCGCCTTCATTAGGTGTTGAGAGTACTGGTGGCCGCTCGAGGTGTTCGATTAGGTTAAGGAAAGCTGTTGAACACTCATCGGTCCATTCAAATTTTCCTTTGTCTTTCTTCAGGGCTTCGAAGAAAGGAATGCATTTGTCAGTTGCTTTAGAGATGAACCGGCTTAGGGTGGCCACCTTTCCGTTTAGGCTCTGCATCTCTTTTTGAGTGGATGGTATCTTGATATCTTGCAAGGCCCGGACTTGTTCGGGGTTTGCTTCAATCCCCCCGGCATGAACGATGAATCCCAAGAACTTTCCCGATAATACTCCGAAGGAGCACTTTAGAGGGTTTAGCTTCATTCTGTATTGGCGAAGTACTTGAAACATCTCGTCCAGATGGTTTATGTGGTCGTTGGCTTTCCTCGATTTTACCAGCATGTCATCCACATAAACTTCCATAGTGTATCCTATCAGTTCTGCAAACATCTTGTTGACGAGGCGCTGATAAGTAGCTCCAGTGTTCTTAAGTCCGAACGACATTACCTTGTAGCAGTACAATCCTCAGTCAGTAATGAAGCTAGTGTGGTCTTGATCGGGGGCGTGCATAGGGATCTGGTTATATCCTGAGTATGCATCCATAAAGGATAAAAGTTTGTGTTCGGCAGTGCCGTCCATGAGTTAGTCGATTCGGGGGAGTGGGAAGCAGTCTTTCGGGCAAGCGTCATTCAAATTGGAGAAATCGATGCATGTTCGCCACTTCCCATTAGCTTTCTTTACCAGTACCCGGGTTGGCGACCCATTCCGGGTAGATGGCTTCACGTGTGAAGTCATTGGCAAGTAAGTTCTTTACTTCTTCCTCGAGGGCTGCTGATCGTTCTGCCCCCATACTTCTCTTCTTTTGCTTTACCGGTACCTTGGTAGGATCGATGTTTAGGGCGTGGCATGCTATGTCCGGGGAGATTCTAGTCATATCAACGTGTGTCCATGCGAATACATCCATGTTGTGGCGAAAAAAATCAATGAGTTGATTCTTTAATTCTCCTTTTAACTGAGATCCGACTCTCAGCAGTTTACTTGGGTCGCGTTTGTCTACAGATACGAATTCCATAGCCTCTGCAGGCTCGGCGGTGGCCTCCTCCTCTTTGTCCCTGGGGTCCAATTCATTGAAAGGATCACTGGTATACCGAAGAGGAGGGGCTTTCTTTAGTTGCTATGCTTCCAAGCTTTTCATGCAGAGAATAGTCTCTGCATTTTTCCCTTTATCTCTCCTGCGATTATTGCGAAGTTCGGTTACATAGCAGTCCCGAGCGGCGTCTTGATCCCCTTCTACTTCTCTCACTCCATTATCCATTGGGAACTTCATCTTCAAGCACCATGGGGCGAGGACGATTTGGAAGTCGGACAAGGCTGGTCTTCCCAAAAAGGCATTGTAGGCTGAGTGGTTGTCTATTAGCACGAATGTTTGTTTCCGAACGGCGGAGCGGGGATGACTTCCCAATTCAACAAAGAGATCCAATTGTCCGAGGGGCATCTTCGCTTCTCCAGTGAAACCATGTAGCGGTTTGTTGCAGGGAGACACGTCCTTCATTGACAGCTTCATTTTTTCGAAGGCATGCTTGAACAGAATATTCACTGAGCTTCCAGTGTCTACTAGGATTCGAAAAACTTCAGCTGGGCCGAACCAGGCAGAGATGACCATAGGATCCATATGAGGGTATTGCCTTCCTTCTAGGTCGCGTCCACTGAATGTGATGTCGTTATTTTCCCTCCGCTTAGGGTGGCGTTCTTCCATAACAGAATTGACGCAGTCTCCCTCGCTTCTGAGTGAGTTTCCATATCTTTTCATTTCTGCCCAGCTCTTGTCGGCGATGTGTGGCCCTCCAGATACTGTACGGACCACTATCTTCTCTTGGCTGGAGCCACTGGTGTTGCGATTTCCTCTGCCTGTCTCTGGGTTGAGCTGCCCTGGGTTTTCCTTGGCGGGAGCTGGAGTCCTATCCTGGCCCTTTACATAGCGTTCCAGCCTCCTTCTCCTGATGCGTTCTTCAATTAGGTCTCGGAGATGGCGGCATTCATTGGTGTCGTGCCCATGAGATTCGTGGAAACGGCAGAACTTTCCGGACTGGATTGCGTGATCCGACTCTTTCTTGTACGGGGGGCGCTTGTATGTAAGTTCGTCCTGGGTGGCCAGGAAGATGTTCTCGACTGTTTCATTCAAGGGAGTGTAAGCGTCAAATCTTGGTCCTGGTCGGTACAAGCGCTTTTCTCCATTGTTGCCCCCTGCATTGTCTCTGGAGTCGTTTCTCCGAATGTCCTTCGCTGCGGCGGGGGCGTTTCCATGAGCCGTCTTAGCCTGTGGTCCTGTCTGCCTTTCAGTGGCAGCCTCTTCGAGTCTCATGTACTTTCCAGCTTCATGGAAGAAATCGGGCAAGGTAGCTGGTTTTTCTTTAGTCGGTCTTCTAGTAAACTTGGTATCTGGGTACACCCCACTACAGAGGGCCATTAGGGTGAGTTTCTCATCAGCATCTTGGACTGCGGCTGCTGCAGCGTTGAACCGGGTTAGATATTGTTGCGGTGTCTGTCTGGATTTCTGTTTGACAGTAGATAGAGAATAAGCATCCTTGGGTTGTTCCACGTGAATGCGAAACTGGCTAATGAACTTTTCTTTCAACATCTCCCATGAGCTGATAGATCCTTGGGGTAGGTGGCAGAACCAGGAGGTAGCTAGGTCTGCTAGGAATAGCGGAAAGCATGTACACAACACCCCTTCCGTTGCTCTGCTCATGAGCATATGCTGTGTGTATCTCTGCAGGTGTACAACGGGGTCGGAAGTTCCCTTGTATGGTTCCATCGTTGGCATTTTCCATTCTCGAGAGGTGATGGCGGTTTCGATGTCGCGGGTGAAAGGGCTGGTTACCCTAGCGCCTATCCCTCGATCCCTTTGTTCCCGTCGGACGCATTCCCTGAATAATCGTGCCATTCTTTCATCAGAATTTGGAGCGGACAAAAATGAGCTTGGTTCTTCCCTGCGGGATCGATCTCGTCCAGATGACCTGTAGGGATGGTATAGTCTATCATTTCTGACGTTATCCAGTGGCTGTCTTTGGCTGCTCGGATGCATGCTAGGACCACCTACAGTTGGCCCCTGCCTCGATCTTCCCCTGTGGGGTTTTGTTTCGAGCATTTCCATGGGGTCAACTTCGGGCTGGGTTCTAGCTCGGCTCCGTTCAGCGGGGTTTCTTTGATTAGGCGGCATGACTGGCTCAGCTACATCCGATCCTCGCCTGATGCCTTCCTCGTTGGGTTCGGTTCCAAGCGCTTCCTCGAGTCGGAGTTTGGGCTGAGTCCGGGCGCGGCCCCTATCATTGTTATTCCTGTTGATAGCTTCTTCGAAGAGGGAAGACCTCTGTTGTCTCCGAGATCCTCCAGATTGAGACTCACCCCATGATTCAGTGTTGCGGTTGGATTCTTCGGCATCCCTCAAGCGTGACATGAGTTGGTTTACCAAAGCTTCTTGTTGGGATGAGAAGTGGTTTGTTACTTCAACCACAACTCTGTCTAGGTCCGCCTTAGTGATTGCTGCCGGTTTTCCACGGCAGGGGCTGTCGGATTTGCCTGATCTATATTTGGCACTGCTGTCGTAGTGGGATGGTTCTCTTGAACTGGATTCACTGGATCTGGAGCGCTGCTGGTTGCAACGTTCTTTCCCTTGTTGGCGTCTTTTCTCGGCCTGGAAGTCATGTTTCCTAGGCAATGAAGGGTGCTATTGGGAAAGAAGGTTGAACGAGGGAAGCTGAAGCTTCGAGTTCCAAGCTCTCAATGAAAGCACCAAAAATGTTTGCACAAAAAATGGACAAACACCTCAAAGTCGTATGATTTAGTTGATTTTATGTTGTTCTTAGTGGTTTGGGTGAGTTATGCAAACAAGTAAAAAACAGGGGCTAAATTGTAAAAAGACACGCAGATTTATAGTGGTTCGGCCAGAACGTGCCTACGTCCACTTTATATGTTATTCTCTCTTTTCTTTCAAATTACAAGTACAAAGCTTTGTATACAAGTATATGAAAGTTGTTTGAAAGTTCCTTCCGTGCTTGAGCTCTCAAACTTGTCTGCCATTGTTGTACCCCTGCCCCTCTATTTATAGAGTGAGGCTGGGGGCAGGGGTCTTGGATGTATATAGCTGCTGGTGGGCCTGGGCTGAAGCAATCTTGTCTGGTATATCTGGTTCGGCGAAGCTTGGTTCGGTGATGTTTGGAGGGGGTTGGTTCGGCATGGATTGGTGTGGCCTTGGAGTTGGTTCGGTGCGGAGAGGTTATGTGGTGTTGGTCCGGTGGTCACTTGGTTCGGCAATGGTGGTACATTCGGTGGTGGTTGGTCCGGTGGTCATAGGTAGAGGATGTTTCGGTAGTCATAGGTAGAGGATGGTTCGGTAGTCATAGGTAGAGGATGGTTCGGTAGTCATAGGTAGAGGATGGTTCGGTAGTTGGGGTTTAGCGTTGATTCGGTGGTGCTTCCCCTCTTCGACTCGGTGGTGCTGGAAATATACTCAACATCCACCGCGTACACGGTTGTTAAAGTGGTTTTCGAAGTTGGCAGAGAGTATGACAACTTCCGATCCCGGTCTCTTTAACAACCAAATGTTATTATAACACCGCGGTCTTTTCAAAATAATTTATACTTTAAAACCAGAATATAATATCCCTTTTTAAAACCATATAAATACAATATCATTTATATTTTTAAAACCCAAATCAATATGATATCATTTATATTTTATAAATATCCCTTTCTTTTCCATAATCATACTGCTTTAAAATTTGTAATATTTGGAAACCAAACATTTGAATTATAACTTTCAAAACATAATCTTTCGAAATTCACAGCTTTAAAACCATGACTTCTAAAACTTAAATGGTTTGGATATTCAACGGTACATAGAATAAAATAGTTGAATTTAAAATTTCATTATGATGTAAATAACTTCCACGGCTTTTACAAATTTTATTCACTTTAAATTCAGTCTAAACCCATAACTTTTAAATTCACTTTCAGTTTAAATAAACACTTCAATTTCAATATTTTCAAACTTTGAGTATTTAATAAATTTCAAAACTACGGATGGGAATTTCTATTCAACAATTCATTGTCCTATTATTTAGTTTTGAAATTTTTACATAATAATTCCATAACCATTTAAAATAAAACTCAATTCATTAACACTAAACATTTCCTTCCATTTATTTATACTAGAATTATTCATTTAATTTATCTTGAATAAAAATCCAGATATAAATATCATACCTTTTAATATTTCAAAGTTTAATAAGTTTTACATCAACTTATGGAGTTTAATTTTTAAATAAGCTCAATTCCAAATAAATTTCCAATTTATCTTCCAATCTTAATTGGTTTAAAACATTAAAACTCTATATATATACCATATCTTAAACCTGTACTTGACAATATAATATAAATTATCAAACTCCGTTATTCAACTTATTTATTTTATTTAACAGATTAATATATATAGCTTAAATTCAAAGATTTAACTATATATGTATATATATATAAAATTGTATTTATATAATATCAAAAATTTAATATTTATTAAACCGTATCCTATCCAAACCATAGAAATCATTTCAAAAATAATTTTATATATATATACCACGGTGCCTGTATAAAATTTTCTATCATATGGTCAAGTGATACGAATATTTATCATTTCAATCTGCAAATTAAAAAAATAAAAATGCGGTTGTATATCATTTCAAACCACAATCCCGAATGAAATGAAAATTCATAATAACTTGCAGTTTATACAATATAAATACAGCATCCATTCATCCATCATATCAATCATCAAACATTCATCAATTTTTCATCCAATTCAAACAATCACATCAATAAATAATAATTAATTACTGATAGTTAAATTTCCAATAATGAATTAAATAAATGTTTGGCTGTAGTTTATATGCAATAATAAATAAATTTAACTAGCAGGTTATATGCAATAATAAATTTTACTAAAATTTTAACTGACAGTTTTAATGCAATGAATAAATTAATTAATAATTAACAGGCAGTTTTAAATGCAGTAATGAATTAAATAACGCGTAAATTAATGAATGCAATTTAACTAAGAAAATGATGAAATATATGCCAAACAGCTACAAATAAAATTTTAAACACATCATAAATCAATTTAACCAACATAAGAAATCTTAGAAGTTGTGAGTGGGTTAAAGCACTCACCTTTAGAATTTAAATTGAATTTGAATTCAATTTAAATTCAAAAATTGGACAGTCTCTAAATCCGTCCAAACGTACACCAAATTCTCCGAGATTTAAATATGAACCCATAGGAACGAACTGCGGGTGAAACGGACCTCGTATGAGAAAGTTATGATACTTATAACGATTAAAGATCAAAATAAAATAGTAAAAAAAGAAAACAGAACTCACATGTCACCACTATCCTCTTTCTCACGCAACTCCACGTACACTTCTCCTTCATCTCATGCTACAGGAAAGAAGAACCCTAGCCGCCGCCTTCACCCAAATTTTTGCCTTGTCGACGACCATGTTCACCGCGATCTGGCACCACCGCCGCACTCTCCTCCTAGAGCCAAGCTCAACTGCACAAACTCGGTCACCCACGAACTGCCTTGGCCACTCGACCGCCGCCCCCTTCTACCGCTGTTCCAGGCGTCTCCGAGCACCTATGACTCCAACCAAACCGTTAGATCCTCTTGCCTCAACCCCCTCTACAACCCCATACAACCTTATCGAACCCAGGACGAAGATCCATCGTCGAATCCAATACCCACATATGAAAGGCCGAAACTAAACATCCAATTTCTAGTCAAACCACAACCCGAATCAAAAAACGAATTACGCCATTGAATTTCGCTCGTCGAGAGCATCAACATATATTTTTTTGAATTTTTTCTGAGGACTTTGAATTTTTGACATTGATTTGAGTTGCAATTGTGTTTGGATCTAGGGTTCGCATCCATTAAGGAAGATGAAGAGTCGATGAAATTTTTATGTGCAGATAAATGAGAATAGGCGGAGGCTAGGGTTTAGCATGGTATTTATAGGCAAATTGAAATAAATATATGGATCGGGTTGATAGATGTATGTGCTAACGCTAACGTGGCACAAAAAGTCCGTTTTGACTCCGGAACGAAATTTGGTCACACATATATCAAAATAGGTCTTTTAAAATATTCTAAACGCGATGGAAAAAGTTTCACGTCCAAATTCCGTTGTATGAGGAAATTATGCTGAAATCAATATTTTCAAATTGATTTCAATTGATTTCAGTTTATCGATTTCAAGGCGTTTCAAATCCGTGCGATCAAAAGACAAGTCCGATCGCTACGAAACTTGAAACCCCAAAATAATTTACTGTTACGGATCCGATGAAACTTGTTTCGTCGAAATCCGAGTCAGTGGCTAAAACGACTATTTTTCCATTAATTAAATAAATTAAAAATAAATTAATTAAATCAAATTCGCGATAAAATTTTGAAATTTGCAATCTTTATCACTTTATAATTTTCAAACATTTAAAATGATTTAACAATTTTTAAAAGTCAATTTATTTAAAGATTAATCAATATTAATCTTCAATTTCATAAAATTCAAAATTATAGATAAATTTCCAAAATTTCCATTAATTTGAATTAACCCATAATTATTCCATTCATTAATTTCAAATAGAAGGGTTTACCATTGGATTTAAAATTATTACCTAAATATTTCCAAATTTCAACTTAATTTTTAAATTAAGTAATAGTTAAATATTTGATTCCATTCATTTGTACTAAATCCAATTATTATAAATTAAATAAATTAACTCACTATTAAAAATTCAAATTCTATAATTCATAAATTTATCATCTTGCATTACTTATAAATTTGTAGTTCTTTAAACCAATCCCTATCTCAATTTCAAATAGCGTAGTAATTAATTACATTCTCAATAAATAAAATTTATCCAAATAAATTAGCTTGATTTACATAAATCCTTTTTATCTAACTAATTATTATTCGATAAATTTCTTACTATGGTATAACTATATTTGGTTCATAACTATTACCCTTAATGTTTCCCAATCCAATAATCACCATTTATTATATATATATATATAAATTAATTAATTCAATATTTGAATTTTGTTTTCCTATATTAAATTAATTACCAGGTATACATTTACTCTATTCCAAATTGGAATTCCATTCAATTATTATAACAATCATTTCCCTATTCACACGTTATTATTAACCCATAATTATTGCATTTATTGTCTTATATTGATTTCATCCAATTACCACATATTCCTTTAAATTCATACTAACGTAAAATTCAATTCCATTTATTCGCATTAACTCCATTTCATAAATCTACATGCAATTACTACCTTAAAATAAGTTTACGTTTCTATTAATTTCTATTTCCACTTCCGTTACTAAATTAGTAATCATTAAAGTACCGTTTATATCAATAACACATTATAATTTCTTACCATTTAAATGAGTTTGATTTCCAAATAAATTTATTGACCACTTAATTAGCCAATTTATACTAATTTGTTATCATACCCATGAATCTACACTTATAACTAAGTCCTACATTTGAATAAATTTATTAAATTGAAATATTCATTTAAGTTATAAATTATTAACTTGCATTAACATAATTCCTTAATTTATTCCAATTACCGTTTACAATCTTTTATTACATTAAATCAATTTAATACTTTCCTTAATTTCTCATATTCTATTTATAGCCAGGAAATTTTTTTTTACTACTTATTCATTTGAATTTTATTCAAATCACTATAAATAGGTTTTAATTACCATACCTACGGTCAACTCAGCCGTATCACCTCTTTCCCTTGTTCTCAACGTACAATCACCAGTTGTACTTCCTCTTCCACCGTCCAAGGTGGACCATGCTCCTGTCAGTACTCCATCAATCTCCCCTCACCTCGACCCCCCTGATCCACAACCTTCAGCTTACAAGCCCCCAATTGCTCTAGCCGATTCCCCCCTTCCCTCTGTTTTTGGAGAGCGGAAATGGTCTTCCTTATTTAAACGCAAACCGAGGAATGCTGGGAAGTTCATCCCTGTCGATCTTTCACCTATTTATGAAGATGAAGCATTAGTGCCCCCTGTTGAAGTTATTGCAGCTGGAGCAGCCATCTGGAAAGAAACTCTAGTCGGCTTTTTCCTCGACAAACCACTATCGTATACAGCTGTTGTCCAGAAGTTAAAGTACATTTGGAAGCTTAAAGGTGATGTTTCTGTAAAATCGGATGGTATCATCTTCTTATTCAACTTCTCTTGTTGTGAAGATAGGAGATCAATACTGCAGAGTGACCCTATCATTATGAATAACAAACTTTTCATAATAAAACCATATGACGCGGCGGTGAGTAATGTCACAGGCTCTGTAACATCAGTACCAGTATGGGTTCACTTGTATAATCTTCCTTTATTTGCATGGTCACCCCTAGGAATTAATTGGCTAAGTAGTCACTTGGGTAAATTGTTATGTATGGACGAGATGACAGAGAAGCAAGAAAGGCTGAGCTATGCAAAGTGCCTGATTGAAGTAAGGCCGGAGAAGGAGCTGGTTGAGGAGTTTTTAGTTAAACTGGTTGAGGGAGGATATCAAAAAATTTATGTTGAATACCTATGGAAACCAGATGTTTGTGTTTTGTGCAAGAATTTTGGACACAAAACTGAGAAATGCGATATTAAAGATAACTGTGATGCTAAGGATGTGAAAGAGCAGAAAACAAATGGTGTAGTGGAAGACAAAGTTGGATATGCAGGAAGGTACAGAGTCCATAATATTGTGGTTTCAAACAACAAGCAAACTAATAGTAAATGGCAACGTGTTCAGGGAAAGAGAAAAGTAGTTACGAAGGAAGCTAATTTGGATCAAATAGAAGAGAAGGAATGTGAAGGTAACAAAGAAGAAACTAGTGTTGTTATTAATACTAAAGAGAAGGATTGGGAGAATGTACAAGTGGAGAAGGAAAATGTGCAATGTTCTACTGATGATCGGGGTGGTATACAAAGGAGTGAAACTATAGCAGTCAACTATCAGGAGAATGCAAACATAATAAATGTGGAGAAACTAAAAACGCCAGAGATGAATAAGGAAGGCGATGATTTTATAGATAGTATTCAGCAACACAACAGATTTGAAGTTCTAAATGAACTAGAAGCTGAGGACATCACAGTTAAAATGTGTGAATCACAACAAAGTGTGTATGAGAAAAGTAAAAGTTTAAACGAACACAATGAGGACGAGGGCAGAAATGAGAATGTTCAAAGAGATGCCCAAAAGAAAACTAGTATCAAAAATCCAAAAGGCAAGGAGGAACATTTGGTGCAAATATTTGATGAAGTAAACACTCTAGAAGTCAACACAAGTAGTGATACTGAAAGTAAAGACAATGGGACGAGATGTGAAGGAAGAGGTATACAGGGGAATAATTCAAGTGATAAGAAAAATAAGAAGAAAAAACAAATGAATGCTTTTCACAGGAAGGAAAATGAAATGTGTCAGGACTTGCACATGCATGATCACTCGTGCAAACTGGGTTCCCTGATCATTCCCAAACAAGCTAATGGAGAACGAAATGTTCCACCACTACTCAATGTATACTCTAAAATAAAACCTCCAAATGCTTATAAACCCCCTCCAATGCCTATCATGTCACCAACCTCTCTTACATCTTCACCTTCATCACCAATAAACCCCAATCAAGTCAACCCCCCAACTAAAGAAGGTACATCCAATTGTGAAACCACACCACTTTCAGTTGTGATACCTAACTACTTGAACTCTTCTCAAGCAGTGACTAGGAGAATGAAAATTGAAATTATCAATGCCAGTGTTCATCAGTGATGATACACTTTGGAATATGGACTGTACGTGGGGGTTACCATGCCAGCTATTTTGAGCAATGTAAACTTCTTATCACTGTGCCTATGTATTTGCTGAAGCACACTGACAAGCCCAGAAGGAAATGGAGATTGAGAGCATGGAATGAGGAAAATAGTATGAGAGGAAACAATTTTCTCTGGAAAATACAACAACGTGCCAACCTAAATAAAGCTAAACTGGAGAGATATGGTACGAATGATGATGTTATGTGTTCTTTCTGCCATGACATAGTTGTATCTGCTGTGTATTTATTATTCGAATCCAAGGATGTTATTCAGCTATGGTATTCGGTTATGGCCACACTTGGTAGTGTTAATATTTCATATGATAAGCAGAAAAAATGGAACATAATACGTGCGAAAAGGGGTTGCAGGGAACAATTTAGGAGTTATTTTCATGCAGTTATGAAAAGATTGTTTGCTGAGGCTTGGAGAGAAAGTAAATCTCGGGTTTATGTTAAAGACAATAGGAAAGCTGAGTTTTTCATGAAGAATTGGGTTGTACACGTGACAAGTGACTCTCTGGAATTGCTTCCTTTTGCCTTCGCTCTGGGCATTAACCAAACGTTATGAGTCTTTCCCTTGTTTTTTATTCTTTGTTTTTTCTTCTTTTAGTTTCCAGTTTTTTGTAGCGCTTAGTTCTCCTTTGTGTTCTTCGAGCCTTGCTCATTGTTTAATCTGTTGTAACTCTTTGGTGCTGCAATAAAATGGTCGGGGTCCATTCAACCCCGTCGGCCTTGCCAAATTACCATTGCTATATTTAAATTTAGCATTCATTCCAATACTAATTTATCACCTTTATTATTTCTACAAAATTTAATTACAAAATCCTATTTAATTTACACATTTAATTGTCGAAATTTACGGGTCGTTACACTCTCCCCCACTCATAACTTTTCGTCCTTGAAAAGGAAAAGAAGGGAAAAGAAGAATTACAAAATCAGTATATCATATTTAAATACTAAATTTATAAACAAATAAATTTACAAAATTAGTTAATTTTAGATAAAATATACAAGTTTATAATCATTAAATCTTTTTATACTCAAATTAATAAAGTTTGGAAAATAATTTCAAAATTTTCTAATTCCAAAATTTTACGGAAAATTTTGGCAGAGTCTCCTTTATACGTGGAGGCTCGGGAGAAAATATAATATCAAAATAACAATATATACATATACTTTCCAAAATAATATATCCCAACACGGGAAAAATAATATAATAGCGTTAAAAATCGTAATCCGAAAACGTACCTATTTGTCAAGGCAATTAATGCTTAATTATGAAACCAAAAGCAGTAGCAATTTTCTTCCATAACCTGTATTTCACTTATATAATCTAAAATGTTAACAATTATATAATGAAATGGTTAAAGCCTTTTCAACCTTAAATAAAAAATCAATAGAACCAACAATCATTTGCAACCATCACATAGAATCAATACAAATCAATCATTCATTCATGTCAATAAAGAAAATTGTTGTTCGAGTTCAAAATTTCAAATTGTACAAGACGAAAAATAACTACTAAGCGCACCATTTACTCAACAGTCTCTGATGAAGCTAAATAGGTTATTCTTCCCTCTGAACAATTTTAAAATATCCTTGCCCAAACAAACATAAACCAAACAACAACAAACTCCAAACAATAAATCAAGTATATTTTTGGTTAATTTCATTTTAAACTATTGTTTTTTGATTTCCTTTTTATCCATATTCAAAGTTATCTTTTTAATTTTTCATTATTTCTTACAGTTTCATTTATTTGCATTTCATGCATTCATCTTTTCTACTTATTTAATTTATAATAGCTTCAACCGTTTACTTAAGTTTATTATCATTTTCAGTATTCATCTTTTATTCTTATTTTTATTAACGATCTTCATTGAATGCTTTCCTTATTTTAAAATTTTACTTGTATAATATTTTATTACAATCTCTTATTAAACATTTCAACTTTTAATATTTGGTAAGTTATATATATGCTTTTAAGAATGCAATGGAAAATCATACAAGTTTATCCCATTTCTTTTAATTAAATTAAATGTTTCATATTTATATCTTTTGTTTAATCAGTTACAAATTCAACTTTCATTTTAATTCTATTTATTCTTAGCATTAAATTCCATATTTTAATTAAAGATTCCAATTATTAATTAGTCATATTCCAATTTACTGCACTTAATTGAACTTATTAATTAATGGAAAATTTAGAATTAAAAACTGAGTTAACTTTCTAATTATTTTAAATAATAGATAAATATACTTACAACTTGTCTATGTCCAAGTATATTTAAAACAAATTGAAAATTTATGTAACTACCCGTAAATTTCGTTGATTTAGTTTGGGTGAATTAATGAGATTTTGTAATTAAATTTAGTAGAAATGAAAACTTTATAAACTAATATTGAAATGAACGCTAAAATAAAATATAAAAATGATGATTAAAACCTATTACTAGCGATTTGAATAAATTTCAATAAATGAAATGGGGTAAATATTATACCTGGATATAAAATTCATTAAAAGGAAATCAATTAATATGTTAATGTAAATTAAGATAATATTGGAATAAATGATGATTCCATTCATACTTGTAAGCAGTTATTAAAAGTTGCATGTTGAAATGGTTGATTGAATTGGGAATTTAAAATTTAATTTAAATGAACAAATAAAGGTTTATAATAACGGAAATTTGGGTAATAAGTTTTGAACAAGCTGATAAATAATAACCAAATTAAGGGAATAGTATTAATGTAAATAAAGTTGAAACAAATTGATATAGAGAAATAAATGTAAGCATTTAATAAAATTAACTAATGTGGATTTCAATAAATGGTAATTGAATAAAAGTCAACATTCTCTAAGTAATCATATTACTTGCTGGAAAGTAATACGTAATTGATTGAATATGATTACGAAATATAAAATTTGTGTATACATGGGATTTTAAATGGTAATTTGTGACAGCCCTAGTTAAGCAAGCATGTAGAAAATTTAAGTCATTCAAATTTTATTTAGTTATGTGGAGAAAATAGTATACATACAATTTTCTGGGAGAAGCTTGTGGAAAAAAATTTAATAATAATTAGAATGTATGCCCTTGTACATATGTATGCTGTTTTAACACATTACCTGAGTAAGGTAATTTAGTGAGCAAAGACATAGGAGATAAAATAGTACATGATCTGTTAAGTAGGGGTACATAATAGCTTAAAAACAATGTATAAGTAACATAGGTAGTTTAGTCTAAATTTTTCATAAAATTAAACAGGAATATAGCTGCTTGGAAAAGTGGAAGGAGCATGAATATAAGATGGGTAAAATATTTAATTCACACACAAACTCAGTTAGACACAAGTTATATACATTATAAAAAAAAATACACATGAGCACATATGCATAACATTTGGTAAACACACACAAAGCTAGCTATATAAATAAGGCTTATATGCATGGTTAAAACCAGAAAAGGCAAACAAAGCCCGAGCCAAAAATCATGCATATAGTATGTAAAGAAACATGCCAAAAGTAGCCAAGACAAGAAAAAAAAGAGGAACGGTAGGAATGGAAAGTGGAGAGGGTGAACTGTTGGGTGAAACCAGAAATGGTGATGGGATTTCTGATGAAAAATAAATTACTTAACTAACCATAAAACCCTAGTAACTCCACTATATACCTCATTATCTCCTACGGTTACACAAGAAAAACAGAAAATAAAAATATAGGAAAGAAAAGAAGAAACAGGCAGCAGTTAGGAAATCAATGACAGACTTAAATCAAGATTTGGGAAGAAGAACCTTGGTGAGTAAACCCTCACTTGGCAAGGCATTAAGACCTATGAAAGGCAGCCATTTAACCTCTAATTTATTTTAATTATGTTTGAAGTTTTCTTGCATTTTTTTTAGTCTAACCATTTTCTGATGTTTCTGAAGTGTATTGTTTAGTTATCATTTAATCCAATGATTGTTTACACATGATATATATTTAATGATAGGATGATAATAACTGATTTATTTATATGATTATGAACCTGAGATATATTTTTGGTTAAAGCATGAACTAATAAGAAAAGTAAGGTGCAAGGCAGTAAGAGGAAGGGGTCCTCAGGCTTATGTCTTGCATTTGAAAGGATGATTGAGATGTAGTGGAATTTCCATATGTTAAATCTTGATCCATCATTAAGTACCCTCCGGAAATAAGGTTGAGTAATAAGAAAATAAACTATAATGTGTGGGTTGACTGTAGGAACCTTATTACTGGAGAACCCTAACAGCATTTCACTTTGAAAATGCTCTGAGTTATGTTTCAACCAAAGGTATATCTCTGAATGGAATTAACTTGAAATAATTTTCAAATGTGAGTGATGGTTGAATATATGAGTGTATGAATGTTTGATGGATGTATAAAAAAAACTGCTAGTATGCATTGATTAGGGATACAACAGTGTGGGGCATGACACTGCATAGGTAATAGGGGGTTATATGAAAGAATTTAGTAATTAAACTTAGGGCATGGGTCACCTCTATCAGGTTGGGTATAAGGGAAGTGGGTATGACATAGTGGTTGGCTTGCATCAAGGATGGGGTGTGAGTTTGCACATGGCATGTTCATGTCCAAATAGCTTGTAGTGCACTGGAAACTAAGTAGTAGTCCCAGGCAGTGTGCATCAGTGCAACCATGAATGTGATATTGGACCCTTAAAAATGATATGAAATGAACTTACAAGCAGAGGTGAATATGCTAGGAGTATGGTGAGTTCTGGTATGCAGACTCAGTTTTGATGCCTTAGCTTAATGATATGGGTGTTGCTTGTTCATGATTATGAAATGCTTATGTGATTTGTGTGATGGCTGCTATGAATTCTTGAAATAACAATTTCTGCTGAGAAATTAGTCTAAGCGCATATTTAGCAATTCATTCACTTCACTGTAAGGATACAAAAAAAAAGATGTGTACATGAGGAAGTGGTTTAACGATATGAGTAGAACATTTAACTTCTGAAATAGAGGTGATGTGGAACTAATTTCATTAGTCTTATGTATTGACAATTGAATTTACTCATACCAGACTTTAGTCTGACCTGTTTGTTGCTTGCATCAAATGGGTGCTCCACTCACATTGTGGATTAGATCATATGGTGTCTATAGGAAAGAAGGAAGCTAAGTGAAAAGGGGGCACAAGCTTGATGCTAAGATGAATTGCTAGTTAACTAAAATTCAGATTTGTAGGAGAATGCTTCTTTATGTTTTCTTTTCTTTTGCTAAAAGAACTATTCTGTGGTAATGTTTGAATCATGTTGTAACTCAAACTGTAATGTATTGAATGATTTAAACCACTTGTGATAGAACTAGTCTCAGTGAAGAAAAAGATAATGAAATTTAGCTTTATATTATAACCTGTCAGCAAGAAATCTTATTTGAATCAAGTAATGAGTTTGGTAGTGGATCTGAAGCATATATGAACTAGTAATGTATGCTTATGTACTAGTTTGTTTTAGAGACTAGAAACTATTCACATAATAACTGTAAGTATTGTAAAGTAAGAAAAACTATAGGCAGATATGAAGGAAAAAAACACAAGAAACATGAACCCAGATTTAAATAGGTTTGATGATTATATGAATAAGTAAAACTCGTAGATTATAACCAGATAATCTAGGAATCTTACCTAAATAAATTAGTCCACCTGAAGGCTAAGGTGAAGCAAATAGCAGTTGTACATGATTATATGCACACAGGTAAACAGAAGTATGTACAACCCCCATTTAGGCTATTTTGGAAAGCAACCCTGAATAAATTAAAAGCTATGAGTTAGTTCACATATCTAATTAAACCTACAAATGCTAAACACATGCAAACAAATAAGAATTGGTCAATTCACTTCCACAAAGATTCAAATAGGAGAGGATCTTCCCAATTCTCTGTGCTGTGGCTAAACCTGGTTTATTTTTGGTATAAAATAAACTGAGTTATTCTTTTTTTAGGAAAAAACTCTGATATTAGAACTAAAATCTATTTGGGTGTTTATATGAACATTCAAATAGTTTTTACAAAGTAGTATATCAATATTTCTATATTGATCAGATTGGATCTTGGGATATATATATATATATATATATATATATATATATATATATATATATATGTATGTATGTATAGTTTGTCTGTGAAAGAGGGCAACCCTGAATTTAGCTCAGACTAAATTGAGTCATTCAATCAAAATGACAAGTTAGGGTAGGGTTGTCTCAGTTGGTATCAGAGCTATGTTAACAAATACATAGCTAAAACAAATACTTGCTTGAATCTGTGTGCTTTGTTTGCATTGTTTGCTGCTTGCTTGAGTTGCTTTATTTATTATGAATAAATGAGTTCACTGTTAGTTTAAAAAAAACAAAAGCAGTGAATAAGAATCAGAACTAACTACATTAGAAATGTTTAATAGAGGCCCAGAGGAGTTAGAATCAATCCCCAGGCCACAGGAGAAAGAGAAAATGGTCAATCTTCTGATACTACTAAGCAAGCAACTAGAACAGCTGCTGGTCCCCCAATGATTAACATGCAAGATTTTGTTCAAATGCTGAGGGATGGAATGGCACCTAGGGTAGATAATCCATATGAGGAGCTATCCAAATTGCTTAAAACATATACAAACTTAGGGGTAGTAGCTTTGATGGCACAGAAAATGCCATAGGTGTCCAGTCATGGTTAAGAACAATAGAGAGGATCTTTGGAGACATGCAAGTCAATGATCAGAGAAGAAGGCAAATAGCTTCGAGACAACTAAAAGGCATTGCTTTGGACTGGTGGGAAGTGATTATTGCAGGCAGGCAAGAACAAGAAATCACATGGGATCAGTTCAAAGAAATGTTAGAAGCCAGATTTGTCCCAGCATCAACAAAAGCTTCATTGCTTGAGGAATTTATCAAGTTGAGACAAGGATCTATGAGTGTCACTGAATACACTCAGAAATTTGAAGGGTTGTCTAAATATGGGGCAGTATTAATCCCAGATGAAACATCAAGGAATGCTAGGTACATTCAGGGGTTGAATGCTGGATTGAGTAGAGCCATGTTACCATATAAAGACAGAACATTTGATCAAGTTATGGACTTGACATTGTCATTTGAGCAACATGACAATGCCAGAGAAAAGTTCAGGAATTTCAAGAACAACAAGAAGGGAAAGAATAGAGCACACCCATATGAGAGGAAGAAGGGAGAAGCAATGAACAAAGAGGGAAGTAAAGTGGCAAGCTTTGACAATAAGAAACCTAAAGTGATCTGTTATAACTGTGGAAAGGAAGGCCATATAAAGACCAAATGCCAAGCACCTAAGTCAACTGTTCTTAGGTGCTACAACTGTGGAAAAGAGGGGCACATGAAGAGGCAGTGTCCAGAGATGGCAAAGGTGACTGTACTTGAAGGGAAAGGCAAGGCAATGGAGGCACCTAGCCAAGTGGAAGGTATATTATTTATTAAAGGCATACCCATATCAGTTGTTTTTGACACAGGAGCCACACACTCTTTTATTTCATATGATATAGTTCAGAAATTAGGGTTGACATGTATTCTGGTTGATAAGCCATTGCATATTGATAGTCCTTTAGGTAGTTCCTGCATTACCTATATGAAATGCATGCAAGTAGAAATAAGCATGGGTGGTCACACCTTTATCTTAGAATTATATGTGTTGAATTACCCTAAGCTACACATTATATTGGGAATGGATTGGTTAAAAAGCTTTTGTGCTATTATCAACTTAGAAAATTCCACCATTTCACTACAACTCCCTGATGGCAAGAGGGTTGTGGTTATGTATGAAGCAGCCAAGGATAGGGGTATGGGAAAAATGTTCAACTTGAACAGTGGTGAAGATGAATTAAGTCTAAATAAGATACCCATAGTTAACCAGTACCCTGATGTGTTTGGTGAAGTAAATGGCATTCCTCATAACAGACCAGTAGAATTTCAAATAAGACTTAAACCAGGAACAAGCCCTGTCATTAAGAAACCAAATAGAATGGGTCCTAAAGATTTGATTGAGTTGAAGAAACAACTAGAGGAATTAGAACAAAAAGGCTTCATTAGGCCTAGCAGTTCAAATTGGGGATCACCAGTAGTATTTGTTAAGAAGCATGATGGTTCCTTGAGAATGTGCATAGATTATAGAGAACTAAACTCAGTCACCATCAAAAAAAAAATACCCTCTACCTAGAATTGATGATCTCTTTGATCAACTAAATGGTGCTAAAATATTTTCTAGACTTGATTTAGCATCCGGTTTTCACCAAATGAAAGTAGAAGAAGAAAGTATCAAATATACAGCTTTCAACACTAGGTATGGCTTGTATGAATACTTAGTAATGCCATTTGGTTTGACTAATGCACCATCCTATTTTGTGGATTTGATGAATAGAATTTTCAGAGATTACTTAGATAAATTTGTACTGATTTTCATTGATGATATACTAATATATTCTAAGTCAGATAGTGAACATGAAAAGCATTTGCATATGGTACTGAGTAGACTAAGGCAACAAGACCTTAAAGCCAAGTTTGCAAAGTGCTCTTTTTGGAAGAATGAAATAAAAATTTCGGGCCACATAATTTCTCAAGAAGGAATTTCAGTAGACCCAAGTAAAGTCATGGCAGTGCAAGCATGGAAAAGACCAAGCAATGTCACTGAAATCAGATGATTCATGGGCATGGCTGGATACTACAGGAGATTCATAAAAGATTTTGCTAAAAAAGCAATCCCACTAACCAAGTTAACAAGGAAAGATCAGCCTTTTATGTGGACTGAGAAATGTGAAGGGGCATTCAATCAATTGAAGAAGGCATTGATGGAAGCACCAGCGCTAAAAATCCCAGACGGCAATGGCAATTTAGTGGTATACACTGATGCATGTGGATCAGGTATAGGAGCTGTTCTTATGCAAGATGGTAGGGTAATAGCTTATGCATCAAGACAACTGAAACCCAGTGAAACCAAGTATGCAACACATGACTTGGAATTGGCAGCAGTGGTGTATGCACTAAAGCTTTGGAGACACTACCTGTTAGGAGCAAAGTTTGAACTTTATACTGACCACAAAGCTTTGAAGTATTTATTTTCTCAAAAAGATTTAAACATGAGACAACATAGGTGGGTGGAATTCCTTGCTGCCTATGATTTGGACATTATGTACACACCAGGGAAAGCAAATAAAGTGGCAGATGCATTAAGTAGACAACATGCCAAGTTGGCTACACTGATGATAGGGGAATTTAAAATGTTATTAACACTGACAGATGTAGAAATGGAATACATGGGGGAAAAAACTATGGAAGTGGGTAAGGATGTGGAGCACTATGGCAAGCTCAGCCTTATCACAATAAAATCAGACTTGGTGGAAGAAGTGAACCAGTCCCAAGACATTGATGCATTCTTGAGAGAAAAGAAGGAGTTGTTAAAGAATGGTTCAAAGCCTGACAAATTTGAACTGGATGAAAAAGGATGTATAAGATATAAAGGAAGGCTATGTGTGTCTAACACAGAAGCACTGAAGAGGAAGATCATGGATGTTCACCACAAGTCAAAGTACACTATACACCCAGGTGGCACTAAAATGTATCATGACCTAAAAAGAAGTTATTGGTGGAAAGGGATGAAGAGAAGTGTGGGTGAATATGTGGCAAAGTATATGACTTGCCAACAAGTCAAGGCTGAGTACCAAAGACCCAGTGGACTGCTGCAGCCTCTGGAAGTTCCAAGGTGGAAATGGGAAAGCATATCAATGGATTTCATTGATGGCTTGCCAAGATCAAAGAGAGGAAATGACAACATTTGGGTGGTGGTAGATAGATTGACCAAATCTCACACTTCATACCAGTAAAGAGTGATAGAAATGCACCAAAACTAGCACAAGTCTTCATGAAAGAGATAGTAAAGTTACATAGGGTTCCTACCACTATTATTAGTGATAGAGATACCATATTCACATCTAAGTTCTGGAGTAGCTTTCAACAGGCAATGGGGGTTGAGTTGTGCTTGAGCATAGCCTACCATCCCCAAACTGATGGCCAAACAGAAGTAGTCAATAAATTTTTGGAGGATCTACTTAGGGCTTGTGTGCTGGATAATGGTGGGAATTGGGAAGACTACCTTCATTTAGCAGAATTTGCTTACAACAACAGCTACCAGAGTAGTAAAGGAATGGCATCCTATGAGGCTCTATATGGAAGGCCTTGTTTGTCACCTGCTTGCTGGTTAGAAGTGGGTGATAAGGTAATGTTAGGACCAGATCATGTGAAAGAGACAAATGCTAAGGTTACATTAATCAAACAGAGAATGAAGGCAGCGCAAGATAGAATGAAATCATATGCAGATAGGAGAAGGAAGCCACTTGAATTTGAGTTAGGAGAATATGTGTACTTAAAATTTTCACCAATGAGGAAGGTGTTGAGATTTGGCAAGGCAGGGAAGCTAACCCCAAGGTATATAGGACCATATGAGATCATTGCAAGGATAGGAAAGATGGCTTACAAGTTGAAACTGCCAGAAGAAATGAGTGGGATACACAATGTATTTCATGTATCACAATTGAGAAAATGTGTGCATGATGAAGCTTCACTAGTTCAGTCACCAAGCAAAGTGGAAGTTAGACCAGATCTGGTGTATGAGAAGAAGCCAGTAAGCATTGTAGCTAAGGAAAATAAGAAATTAAGAAACAAAATAATTAAACTGGTAAAGGTGCAGTGGAGTTTAGACCCTAATGATTGCACATGGGAGGTTGAAGACAAGATAAAAGTCCAATACCCTCAACTATTTGCAACTGATAGTTAAGGCAGAGGTATTTTAACATTCATGTTTGAATTTACTTAGTTGAACATGATATTTAAAGTTGAGTGTGCTTGTTTGATATATGTTTTGGTTGAATTAAGAATGTGTATTCATGTTTGATTTGACACTTGATTTATATAGTAAGAAGTGTTAAATTGTGGGACACAATTTCTTCAAGGAGGGGTGTATGTGACAGCCCTAGTTAAGCAAGCATGCAGAAAATTTAAGTCATTCAAATTTTATTTAGTTATGTGGAGAAAATAGTATACATACAATTTTCTGGGAGAAGCTTGTGGAAAAATAATAATAATAATAAGAATGCATACCCTTGTACATATGTATGTTGTTTTAACACATTACCTGAGTAAGGTAATTTAGTGAGCAAAGACATAGGAGATAAAATAGTACATGATCTGTTAAGTAGGGGTACATAATAGCTTAAAAACAATGTATAAGTAACATAGGTAGTTTAGTCTAAATTTTTCATAAAATTAAACAGGAATATAGCTGCTTGGAAAAGTGGAAGAAGCATGAATATAAGATGGGTAAAATATTTAATTCACACACAAACTAAGTTAGACACAAGTTATATGCATTATAAAAAAAATACACATGAGCACATATGCATAACATTTGGTAAACACACACAAAGCTAGCTATATAAATAAGGCTTATATGCATGGTTAAAACCAGAAAAGGCAAACAAAGACCGAGCCAAAAATCATGCATATAGTATGTAAGGAAACATGTCAAAAGTAGCCAAGACAAGAAAAAAAAGAGGAATGGTAGGAAAGGAAAGTGGATAGGGTGAACTGTTGGGTGAAACCAGAAATGGTGATGGGATTTCTCATGAAAAATAAATTATTTAACTATCCTTAAAACCCTAGTAACTCCACTATATACCTCATTATCACCTACGGTTACACAGGAAAAACAGAAAATAAAAATATAGGAAAGAAAAGAAGAAACAGGCAGCAGTAAGGAAATCAATGGCAGACTTAAATCAAGATTTGGGAAGAAGAACCTTGGTGAGTAAACCCTCACTTGGCAAGGCATTAAGACCTATGAAAGGCAGCCATTTAACCTCTAATTTATTTTAATTAGGTTTGAAGTTTTCTTGCATTTTTTTTAGTCTAACCATTTTCTGATGTTTCTGAAGTGTATTGTTTAGTTATCATTTAATCCAATGATTGTTTACACATGATATATATTTAATGATAGGATGATAATAACTGATTTATTTATATGATTATGAACCTGAGAAATATTTTTGGTTAAGGCATGAACTAATAAGAAAAGTAAGGTGCAAGGCAGTAAGAGGAAGGGGTCGTCTGGCTTATGTCTTGCATTTGAAAGGATGATTGAGATGTAGTGGAATTTCCATATGCTAAATCTTGATCCATCATTAAGTACCCTCCGGAAATAAGGTTGAGTAATAAGAAAATACACTATAATGTGTAGGCTGACTGTAGGAACCTTATTACTGGAGAACCCTAACAGCATTTCACTTTGAAAATGCTCTGAGTTATGTTTCAACCAAAGGTATATCTCTGAATGGAATTAACTTGAAATAATTTTCAAATGAGAGTGATGGTTGAATATATGAGTGTATGAATGTTTGATGGATGTATAAAAAAACTTCTAGTATGCATTGATTAGGGATACAACAGTGTGGGGCATGACACTGCATAGGTAATAGGGGGTTATATGAAAGAATTTAGTAATTAAACTTAGGGCATGGGTCACCTCTATCAGGTTGGGTATGAGGGAAGTGGGTATGACATAGTGGTTGGCTTGCATCAAGGATGAGGTGTGAGTTTGCACATGGCATGTTCATGTCCAAATAGCTTGTAGTGCACTGGAAACTAAGTAGTAGTCCCAGGCAGTGTGCATCAGTGCAACCATGAATGTGGTATTGGACCCTTAAAAATGATATGAAATGAACTTACAAGCAGAGGTGAATATGCTAGGAGTATGGTGAGTTCTGGTATGCAGACTCAGTTTTGATGCCTTAGCTTAATGACATGGGTGTTGCTTGTTCATGATTATGAAATGCTTGTGTGATTTGTGTTATGGCTGCTATGAATTCTTGAAATAACAATTTCTGCTAAGAAATTAGTCTAAGCACATATATATGTATTTAACAATTCATTCACTTCACTGTAAGGATACAAAAAAAAGATGTGTACATGAGGAAGTGGTTTAACAATCATAGTAGAACATTTAACTTCTGAAATAGAGGTGATGTGGAACTAATTTCATTAGTCTTATGTATTGACAATTGAATTTACTCATACCAGACTTTAGTCTGACCTGTTTGTTGCTTGCATCAAATGGGTGCTCCACTCACATTGTGGAGTAGATCATATGGTGTCTACAGGAAAGAAGGAAGCTAAGTGAAAGGGGGCAGAAGCTTGATGCTAAGATGAATTGCTAGTTAACTAAAATTCAGATTTGTAGGAGAATGCTTCTTTATGTTTTCATTTCTTTTGCTAAAAGAACTGTTCTGTGGTAATGTTTGAATCATGTTGTAACTCAAACTGTAATGTATTGAATGATTTAAACCACTTGTGATGGAACTAGTCTCAGTGAAGAAAAAGATAATGAAATTTAGCTTTATATTATAACCTGTCAACAAGAAATCTTATTTGAATCAAGTAATGAGTTTGGTAGTGGATCTGAAGCATATATGAACTAGTAATGTATACTTATGTACTAGTTTGTTTTAGAGACTGGAAACTATTCACATAATAACTGTAAGTATTGTAAAGTAAGAAAAACTATAGGCAGATATGAAGGAAAAAAACATAAGAAATATGAACCCAGATTTAAATAGGTTTGATGATTATATGAATAAGTAAAACTCGTAGATTATAACTAGATAATCTAGGAATCTTACCTAAACAAATTAGTCCACCTGAAGGCTAAGGTGAAGCAAATAGCAGTTGTACATGATTATATGCACACAGGTAAACAGAAGTATGTACAACCCTCGGTTAGGCTATTTTGGAAAGCAGCCCTGAATAAATTAAAAGCTATGAGTTAGTTCACATATCTAATTAAACCTACAAATGCTAAACACATGCAAACAAATAAGAATTGGTCAATTCACTTGCACAAAGATTCAAATAGGAGAGGATCTTCCCAATTCTCTGTGCTGTGGCTAAACCTAGTTTATTTTTGGTATAAAATAAACTGCGTTATTCTTTTTTTAGGAAAAAACTCTGATATTAGAACTAAAATCTATTTGGGTGTTTATATGAACATTCAAATAGTTTTTACAAAGTAGTATATCAATATTTCTATATTGATCAGATTGGATCTTGGGAAAAATAAAATAAAATAAATAAATATAGTTGGTCTGTGAAAGAGGGCAACCCTGAATTTAGCTCAGACTAAATTGAGTCATTCAATCAAAATGACAAGTTAGGGTAGGGTTGTCTCATAATTGTTAAGTAATAAACCTATAAAGGCAAGTAAAGAAAATAGGTAACAATCTATATGTTGTTTATTTCATTTAGTATGATAAATAAAAATTTGGGAATCAGATCTCAATTAAGCGAAGTTAAGATGTACGTTAATTTGAAATAAAATCTAATAAATATTACATTACTATGGAATGTAGTACAAATGATTGGGGATTGTCAAATTTGGTAAAAAGGGATTGGACTTAGGAAATTTTGTTAATTGAATTTAAAATCTTAATTGATACACGTAATTGACAAGATTCACATTTTTAAATATAACCGTTGATACAAATCTAAGATGTATATAGAAGTATCAGTGTAATGAAATGTAAATAAATGTTAAGTATGCTTATGGGATAATGATTGTTTTAATAACAGGAATGGGAATCAACATTTATTTATTTATTTGAATTTTTTTTCAAATGAATTAATTTGACTTTTAATTTGATAAATCAAAACAAATCTTTTTTATATATTAAAAGAATGTTTAGTTATAGATCCATGTTTTAAACTCTTAAACCAAATTGCATTTTTTTAGTTCTGAAAGTTTATATACATATAATTTGCATTTGTGTTGAAACATAAATATTGTATGCACATATTGTCACTTTATCTTGAATTGAATATATCATGAAATTTGAATACTTTGTTGAAAAAATTATTTGTTCTTAATCTAATAAATGATAATAGAAGTTTACATATGCTTAACAATTTTTTGATAATAAATCTAAGCTTTGATTTTGATTACAACAATATTTAAATTTGTTACATAATTTATTATCTCAAATGTCCTTATTTAAGGATCTTAAAGGTTTGTTACTATATTGCTTAATTTGTCATGTTCCACTTTTATTTTGTTAAAAATTAAATAAATTTCATTAAGGTAAAAAGGTTTAATTTATATGTGTTTTTGACTTCAAGTATACATAAGTTTACAAATGCATTAGACAATTTAATGTGGCATGGAAGTATGCTTTGAATTAATTAATAAGCTTTGGTTTAATCTTTATACACACATGTCTGTGTGTTTGTGTGCATGTTTATACATATAAACATTTAATGTATTAATTTCAAACTGCTAAAGCATGATTTAATTTTTTTTATTATTATTATAAAACAATTTAAAAGTGGGGTAATATTATATACGTACTAATTTATTGTTTGTTCTTTATTCTTTCTAGTCATAATAAAACTTGCATGATAATTAAATGTCGTATTAATAAAATTGGCTAAAGTGGGAAAGTGGAATTAATCAATGTCGTCACCTTTTATCTACTTCCCTATTAGATCCTTATGTGATCGCATCTACATTTATTCTTGTTTATTCCTATATATTATCACCAATTAATCGTACTTGATATTTGTTTAGCAATTCTGACACACAGTTAAAGTATGAATATATATGATGTATTCAAACTTTTCTGTATCTAGCACTTAATTAATTTAGAATCAAACTAATAAAAAGTGACATTTATTTTTTTTCCCTCCACATTCATTCCCTTTCTAATTAATAATTACCTCTTTTTAATACCTGCTACTTTTGAAAGAAAGGCTGTCCATATTTACTACATTTCAATACCAAGTTTGGTCATATTTACTTATTTCTAATTAATAGCAGCCTCTCTTTTCAAATCTCTTTGTCTCTAAACCTAACTCTAACCTTATAAATACGATATGATGCAAATGAAACCCTAGCCTCCATTCAAACCTTCTTCTTCTTTTTCTTTTTTTTCAAATCTCCTTATTGTATCTCATTTTAATTTTTTCTTCCTTTTCATATATTCTTCTTCTCAATTTTTATTCTATTTCAAACTTTCTTCTTTCTTTTCAAATCTTGATCTTCTCTACAATTTTCAGTTGTTCTTATTTCAATCCTTTTCTTTTTCAAATTCTTCTTTTTCAAATCTTTTCCAAACCTTTTAAAAATACGTACATACATAAATACACACACACACACACATATTAATATAATAAGGAGGGAAGTTAAAGTAAGTCAAAATAAAGGAAAAATTACGGAACAAAGCTAGCAATCAAGAAGAAGACTAAGGAAACGTAGAGCGAAGTTATTGATTAGAAGTCTATTATTTTCAGATTCGTATAAAGGTGAGTGTAAAAAACCCACTCACAATTTCTTAAAATTCTTATGCTGGTTAAATTGATTTATGATATGTTTAAATTTTATTTATAGCTGTTTGGCATATATTTCATCATTTTCTCAGTTAAATTGCATTCATTTAATTTACGCGTTATTTAATTCATTAATGCATTTGAAACTGCCAGTTAATTGTTAATTAATTTATTCATTGCATTTAGAACTGTCAGTTAAAAGTTTAGTTAAATTTATTATTTCGTATAACCTGCTAGTTAATTTATTTATTATTGCATATTAACTACAGTTAAACAATTATTTAATTCATTATTGAAAATTTAACTATAAGTAATTAATTATTATTTATTTTTGTGATTGTTTGAATTGGATGATAAATTTATGAATGTTTGATGATTGATATTGGAAGAATGAATGCTGTATTTTATATTGTATAAACTGCAAGTTATTATGCATTTTCATTTCATCCAGGATTGCGGTTTGAAATGATATACAACCGCATTTTTATTTTTAAATTGCGGATTGAAATGATAGACATCCGTATCACTTGACCATAGGGTCGAAAATTATATACAGACACCGTCGGTCTATATATATATAGATATTTTGAAAATGATTTCTATGGTTTGGATAGGATACGGATAAATAAATACTAAATTTTGATCTTATAAAGAATCTTATTTTATATGTACATATATAGTTAAATTATTGAATTTAAGCTATGTATGAATTTGATAAATAAAAATAAATATGTTGAATAATGGAGTTGATAATTTAGATTATATGATTAAGTACAAGTTTAAGATATTGTGTATATATATATATAGAGTTTTAAATGGTTCAAATCAATTAAGATTGGAAGTTAAATTGGAAATTTATTTGGAATTGAGCTTATTTAAGAAAAGAAAAACTCCACAAGTTGGTGTAAACTTAATAAACTTGGAAATTTTAAAGGTACGATATTTATAACTGGATTTTTATTCAAGATAAATTAAATGAATATTCCTAGTATAAATAAATTGAAGGAAATATTTAGAAATTTGAGTTTTATTTTATGGATTTATTTTGTGAAGATTTCAAAACTAAATAATAGGACAATAATTTGTTGAATAGAATTTCCAACCTAAGTTTTGAAATTGTTAAATACTCAAAGTTTGAATATATTGAAATCGAAGTGTTCTATTGAAACTAAAAGTGAAACTAAATTTATAGGGTTTAGACCTAAAATTTTAAATGAATAAAAATTGTGAAGACGCGGAAATTATTTTATAATGTAATTTTAAATTCAAACTATTTTATTCTATATACTGTTGAATATCCAAACCATTCAAGTTTTAGAAGTTATGGTTTTAAAGCTATGAATTTCGAAGTATTATGTTTTGAAAGTTATAATTCAAATGTTTGGTTTCCAGATATTATAAATTTTAAAGCAGTATGATTTTGGAAAAGGAATATATTTGAAACAAAAATGATATTATTGATTTGGGTTTTTATAAAAATAATATCAAAATGAGTTGTTTTGGAAATGGAAATGATATCGTATTTATGGGTTTTGAAATAGATATTACACTCTGTTTAAAGTATAAACTATTTTTGAAAAGACCGCAGCGTTATAATAACGTTTGCTTGTTGAAGAGACCAGGATCGGAAGTTGTCATATTCTCTGCCAACTCCGAAAACCACTTTAACAACCGTGTACGCGGTGGAGATTCCAGAATGAAGTAAGATAGTGGCGACGTTTCCTTTAGGGTAAATACGTGGACCCAACTCCCGTGAGTTGGCATAAGGTGGCTAAAACAGGAGCGATTCTCGGGCCAAGGGGGTTAGCGCCCTTTATCAGATACTCTTCTTCGATATTATACTCTGACTTTGGATTGATTCAGTGGCCACTTTTGATTTCTTTGATTTTTGGGGGAGTTTGTCCGAGGTGGGCGGTAGCTGCGGCTACGCGTTACCACCAGCCCGGATAGCAATTGGTATATCTACCCTGGCATTGCCTGGTTGTGCCGTGTCACCTACCCTAGCGCGCACGATTTTGGTTTTGTACCATACCTATGGAGTGCCCTCTGACGACGCCTAGTACGGGGGAGATTATGGTACTGTATAGACTATGAGAATATATTTTGTGTTAAGGGATATATGGGTAACTCTTAACGCTATTTAAAAGTAAGTTTATTTTACAATTAGACACTATTATAATAGCGCAATATACTACATAGTAAATAGTTTAACGAACCCTTAGGAGATGTAAATCCCGAGCATCTCTTGAGTTACTGCACTCATATTTATTCCTGTTGATTTAACTTACAAAAAATCTTTTAGTTCTGACTCGAATGTTTTGTCTTTTCAATTCGCTTGGGTCAGTCCGAGCGTTTCAGGACCGAAGACTTTAGCTCTGGAGGACAAAGACGGAGATTTCTATTATTATTATTATTATTATTACTATTATTTATTATTGCACCACACTCATATTGTTCCGCTGCATTATTATTGGTATGTGTAACTCTGATATGTATTATATAAATATAATCAAATGTTTTTGTAAACAGCTTTATAAACTGTATATTTGATTATTATATTTACTCCTTCCGTTGTGAGATTTGGTTTTGTTTTATTTCTTTCTTGTTTTTCTTATTTACCCCATAACAATCCGTTCTTCCGTATGGATTGAATTGGCATGTGTGTCGATTCAAAGCCTGTGAAAAGACGGGATGTTACATCGTGGTATCAGAGCTTTGGTTTAGCGATAAACCTTAGCTTTGTGGGGTTTGACTCTTTATTAATATGTTAGTAATACCCTATGGGAGTCGCTGAGTGTATATATATGAGAGAGCGTATTTGTTAGTGTTATAAACAGGTTTTAACATTATGTTAATCTGTTCCGTTTTGTATTTATAAATTCTGGTTGATGCATTAGACGCTATGACATCAATAGGGATTTCTAAACACTTAATAGGACAGACCGACATAATATGTTTTTAATATAGATGAATGAAATAATTTTGCCTATTATATTTTCTATATACAAAATAACTTTTTCAAATGATGTCTATATTTGGCTGCAATAGATTGGTTGTTACGTAATAAAGTATATAAATAATAATAGAAATAAGATTGAAAAATAAAATAAATGAAATTTGGAAATTTAGAACTTAAGTTCCGGGTTTTTGAAATTGCTTTTGAATAAATTTTGGAATATAATAATATTGTTTATAAGTATTTTTTGATATAAATATTTTAATATAATTCAGAAGAATTGTTTTAAAGAAGATTTTTGAGAAAATAAGTTTTGTACTTTCCTTTCTATCGCTGGAAAATAATTTCGGTGATGGCGGCCACATCATCGACTTTCATTTTCGAGTTTCGAAGGGGAAGGCCACTGTAGTAGTTTTACTGCAGATTCATTTTTGATAAAAAATATATAAAATTTTGAATTGTTTTCAACATAATTAGAGATATATAAGTTTTAAGAATATATTTATCTATTATTTTAAAATAATTTGAAATTTAACCCGATATTAAATTCTTAAATTTGCGTTAATAATTATTTCAATTATTGTAGTGAAATAAAAGGTAAAAATTTATTGAACAATGAATCAATTAAAAGAAATGAGAAAACTTGTATAACCTTCAATTACGTTCTTTGAAAGCATATATATAACTTACCAAATATTATAAGTTGAAATGTTTAATAAGAAATGTAATGGAAATTTGTAAAGTAAAAGTATGTAATGAAAGATTTCAATAAAATTGCTTTTATTTATTAGAATTGGTGGTATAGAGTTATAAACTTAAGCTTAAATTGAAAAGACTACAAACTAAAATAGAAAAGTGAGTATTGTAAATAGAATTTAGTAATAAAAAAATGATAAATAAAATTAGTAGGAAAGTGAATACTGTAATAAATAAATGAGGACATGCAATAATAAATGAACGAATAATTGTAAGTAATAAGCAAAAATAAATGACGCAAACATTTAATGAGAAAATGTAAATTTAAAAGGTAAATCACTGTATAAATAAAAAGAAAATCAAACAACAAAGGTATGAAAGGAAATTAATGATAAGTTAAGTTGATTGTTGTTTGGATTTGTTGTTGTTTAGTTGATGGTTGTTTGGGCAGGGATACTTTAAAATTGGATTAGGATAGATGAATAATCTATTTAGTTTTATCTAAGACTGTTGAGTAAATGATGCGCTAGTAGTTTATTCTTCATTCCGTACAATTTAAAAGTTTTGAACCCGAATAACTATTTGTTTGTTTGATTGAATGGTTGCTTTGCATTGGCTGTGTATGTTGTTTGTTGAAATTGATAGTTGTTGTATTGATTTGTTGTTAGCGATTGAAACCACTTAAATATTTCACTTTATATAAATTGTTAACCCTTTGGATTTTATAAGTGAAATGCAAGTTATGGAAGTAATTGCTACTGCTTTTGTTTCCATAAATTAAGCGTAAATTGCCCGACAAATAGGTACATTTCGGATTACGGTTTATAGCGCTATGTTATATATTTTCCTGTGTTGGGATATTATATTTTGGATAATATATGTAATATAATTGCTATATTTGATATTATATTTTCTCCCGAGCCTCTCCGTACAAAGGAGAATCTGCCAAAAATTTCCGTAAATTTTTGGACTTAGAAATTATTTTGAAAATGTTTTTCCAGTTTTATTTATTTAAGTATAAAAAGATATAATGATTATAAAATGGGTATATTTTAATTAAATAATAAATTTTGTAAATTATTGTTTATAAGTTAATATTTTGAATAAGATGTATTGTTTATTTAAATTCTTCCTTCTCCCTTGTTTTTCCTTTTCGGGGACGAAAAGTTTTGAGTAGGGGAGAGTGTAACGACCCGTAAATTTCGTTGATTTAGTTTGGGTGAACTAATGAGTTTTTGTAATTAAATTTAGTAGAAATGAAAAATTTATAAACTAATATTGAAATGAACGCTAAAATAAAATATATAAATGATGATTAAAACCTATTACTAGCAATTTGAATAAATTTCAATAAATTAAATGGGGTAAATATTATACCTGCATATAAAATTCATTAAAAGGAAATCAATTAATATGTTAATGTAAATTAAGATAATATTGGAATAAATGATGATTCCATTCATACTTGTAAGCAGTTATTATAAGTTGCATGTTGAAATGGTTGATTGAATTGAGAATTTAAAATTTAATTTAAATGAACAAATAAAGGTTTATAATAACGGAAATTTAGGTAATAAGTTTTGAACAAGTTGATAAATAATAACCAAATTAAGGGAATAGTATTAATGTAAATAAAGTTGAAACAAATTGGATATAGAGAAATAAATGTAAGCATTTAATAAAATTAATTAATGTGGATTTCAATAAATGGTAATTGAGTAAAAATCAACGTTCTCTAAGTAATCATATTACTTGCTGGAAAGTAATACGTAATTGATTGAATATGATTATGAAATATAAAATTTGTGTATACACGGTATTTTAAACGGTAATTGTTAAGTAATAAACCTATAAAGGCAAGTAAAGAAAATAGGTAACAATCTATATGTTGTTTATTTCATTTAGTGTGATAAATAAAATTTGGGAATAAGATCTCAATTAAGGGAAGTTAAGATGTACGTTAATTTGAAATAAAATCTAATAAATATTACATTACTATGGAATGTTGTACAAATGGTTGGGGATTGTCAAATTTGGTAAAAAGGGATTGGACTTAGGAAATTTTGTTAATTGAGTTTAAAACCTTAATTAATACACGTTATTGACAAGATTCACATTTTTAAATATAACCGTTGATACAAATCAAAGATGTATATAGAAGTATCAGTGTAATGAAATGTAAACAAATGTTAAGTATGCTTATGGGATAATGATTGTTTTAATAATAAGAATGGGAATCAACATTTATTTATTTATTTGAATTATTTTTTGAATGAATTAATTTGACTTTTAATTTGATAAATCAAAACAATTTTTTTATATATTAAAAGAATGTTTAATTATAGATCCATGTTTTAAACTCTTAAACCAAATTGCATTTTTTTAGATGTGAAAGTTTATATACATATAATTTGCATTTGTGTTGAAACAGAAATATTGTATACACATATTGTCACTTTATTTGAATTGAATATATCATGAAATTTGAATATTTTGTTGAATAAATTATTTGTTCTTAATCTAATAAATTATAATAGAAGTTTACATATGCTTAACAATTTTTCGACAATAAATCTAAGCTTTGATTTTGATTACAACAATATTTAAATTTGTTACCTAATTTATTATATCAAATGTCCTTATTTAAGGATCTTAAAGGTTTGTTACTATATTGCTTAATTTGTCGTGTTCCACTTTTGTTTTGTTAAAAATTTAAATAAATTTCATTAAGGTAAAATGGTTTAGTTTATATGTATTTTGACTTGAAGTATACATAAGTTTACAAATGCATTAGACAATTTAATGCGGCATGGAAGTATGCTTTGAATTAATTAATAAGCTTTGGTTTAATCTTTATACACACATGTATGTGTGTTTGTGTGCATGTTTATACATATAAACATTTAATGTATTAATTTCAAATTGCTAAAGCATGATTTAATTTTTTTATTATTATTATCAAACAATTAAAAAGTGAGGTAATATTATATACATATTAATTTATTGTTTGTTGTTTATGCTTTCTAGTCATAATGCAACTTGCATGATAACTAAATGTCGTATTAATAAAATAGGCTAAAGTAGGAAAGTGGAATTAATCAATGTCATCACCTTTTATCTGCTTCCCTATTAGATCCTTATGTGATTGCATCTACATTTATTCTTGTTTGTTCCAATATATTGTCACCAATTAATCGTACTTGATATATGTTTAGCAATTCTGACACATAGTTAAAGTATGAATATATATGATGTATTCAAACTTTTCTGTATCTAGCACTTAATTAATTTAGAATCAAACTAATAAAAAGTGACATTTATTTTTGTCCCTCCATATTCATTCCCTTTCTAATTAATAATTACCTCTTTTTAATACCTGCTACTTTTAAAAAAAGCGCTGTTATATTTACTACATTTCAATACCAAGTTTGTTCATATTTACTTTATTTCTAATTAATAGTAGCCTCTCTTTTCAAATGTCTTTGTCTCTAAACCTAACTCCAACCTTATAAATACGATATGATGCAAATGAAACCCTAGCCTCCATTCAAACCTTCTTCTCCTTTTTTTCCTTCTTTTTTTCAAATCTCCTTGTTGTATCTCATTTTAATTTTTCCTTCCTCTTCAAATATTCTTCTTCTCAAGTTTTATTCTATTTCAAACTTTCTTCTTTCTTTTCAAATCTTGATATTCTTTACAATTTTCATCTCTTCTTATTTCAATCCTCTTCTTTTTCAAATTCTTCTTTTTCAAATTTTTTCTAAACCTTTTAAAAATACATACAAAAATACATACATACATATATATATATATATATATATATATTAATATAATAAGGAGGGAAGTTAAAGTAAATCAAAATAAAAGAAAAATTATGGAACAAAGCTAGCAATCAAGAAGAAGACTAAGGAAACATAGAGCGAAGCTATTGATTAGAAGTCTATTATTTTCAGATTCGTATAAAGGTGAGTGTTTTAACCCACTCACAATTTCTAAAATTTCTTATGTTGGTTAAATTGATTATGATGTGTTTAAATTTTATTTATAGTTGTTTGGCATATATTTTATCATTTTCTCAATTAAATTACATTCATTTAATTTACACGTTATCTAATTCATTATTGCATTTAAAACTGCCAGTTAATTATAAATTAATTTATTCATTGCATTTAAAACTATTAGTTAAAAGTTTAGTTAAATTTATTATTTCGTATAACCTGCTAGTTAATTTATTTATTATTGCATATTAACTACAGTTAAACAATTATTTAATTCATTATTGAAAATTTAACTATCAGTAATTAATTATTATTTATTGTTGTGATTGTTTGAATTGGATGATAAATTTATGAATGTTTGATGATTGATGTTGGATGAATGAATACTATATTTTATATTGTATAAACTGCAAGTTATTATGCATTTTCATTTCATTCGGGATTGCGGTTTGAAATGATATACAACCGCATTTTTATTTTTAAATTGCGGATTGAAATGATAGATATCTGTATCACTTGACCATAGGGTAGAAAATTATATACAGGCACCGTCGGTCTATATATATATATATATATATATATATATATATATATATATATATATATATATATATATATATTTTGAAAATGATTTCTATGGTTTGGATAGGATACGGTTAAATAAATACGAAATTTTGATCTTATAAAGAATCTTATTTTATATATACATATATAGTTAAACTATTGAATTTAAGGTATGTATGAATTTGTTAAATAAAAATAAATAAGTTGAATAATGGAGTTGATAATTTAGATTATATGATTAAGTACAGGTTTAAGATATTGTATATATATAGAGTTTTAAATGGTTCAAATCAATTAAGATTGGAAGATAAATTGGAAATTTATTTGGAATTGAGCTTATTTAAGAAAAAAAACTCCACAAGTTGGTGTAAACTTAATAAACTTGGAAATTTTAAAGGTATGATATTTATAACTAGATTTTTATTCAAGATAAATTAAATGAATATTCCTAGTATAAATAAGTTGGAGGAAATATTTAGAAATTTGAGTTTTATTTTATGGATTTATTTTGTGAATATTTCAAAACTAAATAATAGGACAATAAATTGTTGAATAGAATTCCAACCTAAGTTTTGAAATCGTTAAATACTCAAAGTTTGAATATATTGAAATCGAAGTTTTCTATTGAAACTAAAAGTGAATCTAAATTTATAGGGTTTAGACCTAAAATTTTAAATGAATAAAAATTGTGAAGTCGTGGAAATTATTTTGTAAAGTAATTTTAAATTCAAACTATTTTATTCTATATACTGTTGAATATCCAAACCATTCAAGTTTTAGAAGTTATGGTTTTAAAGCTATGAATTTCGAAGTATTATGTTTTGAAAGTTATAATTCAAATGTTTGGTTTCCAGATATTATAAATTTTAAAGTAGTATGATTATGGAAAAGGAATATATTTGAAACAAAAATGATATTATTGATTTGGGTTTTTAAAAAATAATATCAAAAGGAGTTGATTTGGAAATGGAAATGATATCGTATTTATGGGTTTTGAAATGGATATTATATTCTAGTTTAAAGTATAAACTATCTTTGAAAAGACCGCGGTATTATAATAACGCTTGGTTGTTGAAGAGACCGGAATCGGAAGTTGTCATACTTTCTGCCAACTCCGAAAACCACTTTAACAACCGTGTATGCGGTGGAGATTCCAGAATGAAGTAGGATGGTGGCGGCGTTTCCTTTAAGGTAAATACGTGGACCCAACTCCCGTTAGTTGGCATAAGGTGGCTAAAACAGGAGTGATTCTCGGGCCATGGGGGTTAGAGCCCTTTATCGGATACTCCTCTTCGATATTATACTCTGAATTTGGATTAATTCGGTGGCCACTTTTGATTTCTTTGATTTTTGGGGGAGTATGTCCGAGGTGGGCGGTAGTTGCGGCTACCCGTTACCACCAGCCCGGATAGCAATTGGTATATCTGCCCTAGCATTGCCTAGTTGTGTTGTGTCACCTACCCTAGCGCGCCTTATACGATTTTGTTTTTGTACCATACCTATGGAGTGCCCTCTGACGACGCCCAGTACGGGGGAGATTACAGTACTGTATAAACAATGGGAATATATTTTGTGTTAAGGGCTATATGGGTAACCCCTTAACTCTATTTAAAAGTAAGTTTATTTTACAATTAGACACTATTATAATAGCGCAATATACTACATAGTAAATAGTTTAACGGATCCTTAGGAGATGTAAATCCCGAGCATCTCTTGAGTTACTGCATTCATATTTATTCCTATTGATTTAACTTACATAAGATCTTTTAGTTCTGACTCGAGTGTTTTGTCTTTTCAATTCTCTTGGGTCAGTCCGAATGTTTCAGGACCGAAGATTTTAGCTCTGGAGGACGAAGACGGAGATTTCTATTATTATTGTTTATTAGTGCACTACACTCATATTGTTCCGCTGCATTATTATTGGTATGTGTAACTCTGATATGTATTATATAAATATAATCAAATGTTTTTGTAAATAGCTTTATAAACTGTATATTTGATTATTATATTTTATCCTTCCACTGTGAGATTCGGTTTTGTTTTATTTCTTTCTTATTTTTCTTATTTACCCCATAACAATCCGCCCTTTCGTATGGATTGAATTGGCATGTGTGTCGATTTAAAGCATGTGAAAAGACGGGATGTTACAATTTACTTCTGCTATCAAAAATAAATCTGTAGTAAAACTACTACAGTGGCCTTCCCACTTCGAAACTCGAAAATGAATGTCGATGATGCGTGCACTCATCACCAAAATTATTTTCCAGCGACAGAGAGGGGAGTACAACTTATTTCTTTCCAAAATTTCTTTAAAACCATACTTTCACATTATACTGAAATATTTATATCAGAAAATATTTTTAAATACTATTATTATATTTCAAATTCTTTGAAAGCAATTTATCAAAATCTCGGACTTAAGATCTAAAATTTCCAAATTTCATTGATTTTATTTTCAATCTTATTTTACCTATTATTTATAAATTTTATTCCTAACAACTAATATATTACGACCAAATATATATCGTTAATAAAATTTATTTTATATATAGATAACATAATAGGTAAAATTATTTCATTCACCTATATAAAAAAATATATTATATCGGTCTGTCCTATCAAGTGTTTAGACACCCCTATTGATGTCACAGCGTCCCATGCATCAACCAGAGTTTATAAATACAAAATGGAACAGATTAACACAATATTAAAACCTTTTTATAACACTAACAAATACGCTCTCTCATATATACACTCAGCGACTCTCATAGGGTAGTGCTACCATATTAGTAAAGAGTCAAACCCCACAATGCTAAGGTTTATCGCTAAACCAAAGCTCTGATACAAGATGTAACGTCCCGCCTATTCACATGCTTTAAATCAACACATGTGCCAATTAAATCCGTTCGGAAGGGCAGATTGTTATGGGGTAAATAAGAAAAACGAGAAAGAAATAAAACAAAATAGAATCTCGCAGCGGAAGGATAAAATATAATAATCAATTATATAGTTTATAAAGCTGCTTTACAAAATATTCGATTATACATACAAACATTTATCAGAGTTATACATACCAACAACAATGCAGCGGAAAATATGAGTGTGGTGGAATATAATAAATAATAACAATAGAAATCTCTGTCTTCGTCCTCCAGAGGTAAAGTCTTCAATCCTGAAATGCTCGGACTGACCCGAGCGAATTGAAAAGACAAAACACTCGAGTCAAAACTAAAAGATCTTATGTAAGTTAAATTAACAGGAATAAATATGAGTGCAGTAACTCAAAAGATGCCCGGGATTCACATCTCTTCAGGATCCATTAAACTATTTACTATGCAGTATATTTCGCTAATATAATAGTGCTTATTTGTAAAATAAACTTACTTTTAAATAGCGTTAAGGGGTTACCCATATAGCTCTTAACACAAAATATATTCCCATAGTCTATACAGTACCGTAATCTCCCCCGTACTTGGCGTCGTAAGAGGGCACTCCATAGGTATGGTACAAAAGAAAATCGTATAAGGCGCGCTAGGGTAGGTGACACGGCACAACTAAGCAATGCCAGGGTAGATATACCAATTGCTATCCGGGCTGGTGGTAACACATAGCCGCAGCTACCGCCCACCTCGAACAAAGTCCCCCAAAATCAAGAAAAATAAGAATGGCCATCTAATCAATCCAAAGTCAGAGTATAGTATCGAAGAGGAGTGTCCGATAAAGGGCGCTAACCCCCTTGGCCCGATAATCGCTCCTGTTTTAGCCACCTTATGCCAACTCACGGGAGTTAGGTCCACGTATTTACCTTACAGGAAACGCCGTCACCATCCTACTTCATTCTGGAATCTCCACCGCGTATACGGTTGTTAAAGTGGTTTTCGAAGTTGGCAGAGAGTATGACAACTTCCGATCCCGGTCTCTTTAACAACCAAATGTTATTATAACACCGCGGTCTTTTCAAAATAATTTATACTTTAAAACTAGAATATAATATCCCTTTTTAAAACCATATACATACGATATCATTTATATTTTTAAAACCCAAACCAATATGATATCATTTATATTTTATAAATATCCCTTTCTTTTCCAAAATCATACTGCTTTAAAATTTATAATATTTGGAAACCAAACATTTGAATTATAACTTTCAAAACATAATACTTCAAAATTCACAGCTTTAAAACCATAACTTCAAAAACTTAAATGGTTTGGATATTCAACGGTACATAGAATAAAATAGTTGAATTTAAAATTTCTTTATAAAGTAAATAATTTCCATGGCTTTTACAAATTTTATTCACTTTAAATTCAGTCTAAACCCATAACTTTTAAATTCACTTTCAGTATAAATAAACACTTCGATTTCAACATTTTCAAACTTTGAGTATTTAATAAATTTCAAAACTAAGGTTGGGAATTTCTATTCAACAATTCATTGTCCTATTATTTAGTTTTGAAATGTTTACATAATAATCCCATAACCATTTAAAATAAAACTCAAATCATTAACACTAAATATTTCCTTCCATTCATTTATACTAGAATTATTCATTCAATTTATCTTGAATAAAAATCCAGATATAAATATCATACCTTTTTAAAATTTCAAGTTTAAAAAGTTTTTTTTAGAGCAAGATGGGTGTGTAGCGTGAAACTACACAGCCGGTTAATAGCATATATATATAAAATAGTAAATAAGTCGATCAACACGCTTGATCGCTAACGCTAATAGTAAGTATTGGCTACAACACAGATGTCATAGAACAAACTGATGAAGAAATAAACAACATCTACAAATCAAAACGTTACAAGTAAAGGTAGTGAACTGAAGGAAGCATGAAGCCACTAGCACTTTGCTACGATCTGGAGGGAACGCTGAGCAGCTGCCCTAAGATTCTTCTGGGGATGAACTGCTGACGCAGCGGATAATTAACAAAACGATATAGATCGATGAAAGTGGCAATCGGTGGATTGAAGATACTGAAGGGCCCAAATTCGTTGATCACAAAGATACCAAATTCTAGCTATCTTCGACACGTTGATCGCGCACGATACCGTGAAGGAAGATCTTCAATTCTTTAAGCGTTGATCAAGCGCACTGGATTCCGTGAATCGGCTTCAACAATCGTTGATTCGAGCGCACTCGAATAACCGAAAGTGCAGATAGGAGATTACACTCAACTACCAATTTAGGATGAAAGCACACAACAATCAAACAAGAATTTTATTCAAAAATCAACAACCAAAAAGTTACAACACACTCCCTATTTATAGCATTTTCCAACCCCCCTGACCCTTAGGTCATTGCCGACTTAACTCCCTTAAGTCGTTGCCGACTCATGACTCACGACTCAACTAGGTCGTTGCCGACCTAATAGATACTACTCGCCTTAATTGCAACACAACACATATATACAACATAAACGTCTTAGACAATGTCGTTACCGACCTAAGTACATCACAATCTCTTGACGCGACCTAAAAACAACTCACGCGGCCTAACAGACACAACACCACAGCACAACGACCTAAGAATAAACGGCACGCGTCCTAACTTCATGCGGCATAACTCTTCAGCGACCTAACATAGATCGGTAGGTCGTATGAGCGACCTAACTAGGTTGTTCAACGACTTAAGAAATCCATAGCAGCATAACTAGGTCGTAGGTCCTCGGAGTGGCTTAAAGAAGTTTTTGTTATCTCGTTAACTCGTAGATCGTTAGGTTGTTTTGCTACTTCTTTAGCTCTTGTAGTTATAGGTCGTGGACGACCTAAAGATTCCGAACGACTTAACGTTTTGTTAGGTCGTAACTCCTTTTCACATAGCTTGTTAGGTCGTGATCGACCTAAAACTCCTCCACTAGGTCGTTTCCAACCTAACCCTTCTTCCTTAGGTCGTATACGACCCATGTCTTCACCTTCTAATCTGTTAAGTCGTGAACGACTTAAACTCCCTCTAGGTCGTGAACGACTCATGCTAATAGCTTGCAATTCTTCGACCTTGGTCTGAGCTGCATCATCCTCCCCTGGTTGAGAATAATTCGTCCTCGAATTCGTAACTTCTTCCACATCAGACTGTTCATCCCCATAATATGACACAAGATGCTTAATATTGAACACGTCAGAAGTGTACACATCCTCCGGCAGCTTCAACTTATAAGCATTTTCATTAATCCGTTTCACAACTTCTATAGGACCAATTTTCCTGGCTTTCAATTTATTATACGCGCCCACTGGAAAACGATCCTTTGTTAACACAGCATATACTAAATCTCCCTCTTTAAACTCAACATTTCTTCGTTTCTGATCTGCAAATTGTTTATACTTTTCATTCGCCTTTTCCAATCGCTCCTGAATGATTTTATGACATTCAGTCAATCCATCAACAAAATCTACAGCTCGTTTAACCGTCCCCTTCGGTTGTGGCACTACCGCTAAATCCAACGGTCCCCTGGGTAGATTTGAATATACAATCTGAAATGGACTGAATCCCGTGCTAGGATTCACTACATGATTATGAGCAAACTCTGCTTGGCATAACTTCATGTCCCAACTCTTCAGATTGTCCTTCATAAGTCATCGCAACAAATTTCCCAATGATCTGTTAACAACTTCTGTCTGTCCATCTGTTTGCGGATGATAAGCGCTGCTAAAGTTTAACTTCGTTCCAACCATCCTCCACAAACTTAACCAAAAGTGACTTAGGAAACGAGTATCCTTATCCGACACAATAGATTCTGGCAATCCATGAAGTCGATAGATCTCCTTGAAAAATAACTGAGCAACATGAACAACATCCGCCGTCTTCTTACAAGCAACAAAATGTACCATCTTCGAGAAACGATCCACCACAACATATATGGAGTCATTCCCCCTTTGAGTTCTCGGCAAACCCAATACGAAATCCATGCTAATGTCTACCCATGATTTTGTAGGAACATGTAATGGTATATACAATCCCGCATTTGTCGCTGTCCCTTTCAAAACCTGACAAATATGACATCTACGCACAAACCTTTCAACTTCCCTTCTCATTGACGGCCAATAATAAGACTGAGAAATCAACTGCAATGTTCGATCTCTACCCACATGTCCTTCTTCGTGCAACTCTTTCATAATTTTCATTCTCAAGCTGCAATCTGGTACACATAATTGATTCCCTTTGAATATGAATCCATCTATCAACACAAATTCATCAGTACTCCCATCCTTGACTTTATCAACGAACTTCGTAAAGTAAGGATCTTCTTTAATTAACTCTGGCAATAGTTCAAATCCTGTCACTTCAACTTTCATCGTTGTCAACAAATGATTCCTCCTGCTCAATGCATCAGCCACACGATTTGTCACCCCGGATTTGTGCTTAACAACAAAAGTAAACTGTTGTAGATACGCGACCCATGAAGTGTGCCTAACTGAAATTTTATCCTGCCCTTGCAAATGCTTCAAAGCTTCATGATCCGTATAGAGAACAAACTCCTTCTGAAACAGATAATGTCTCCAGTGCTTCACTGCTTGAACAATAGCGTAAAACTCAACATCATAAGTGCTATATCTCAACTTAGCTCCAGACAACTTCTCACTGAAATAAGCAACTGGTCTTCCTTTCTGACTCAAAACTCCACCAACCCCAACCTTCGACGCATCAGTATGTAACTCAAACAACAACTGAAAATCCGGTAAAACTAGAATTGGTGCTGTCGTCAATAGTGTCTTGATTTTCTCAAAAGCAACCCCTGCTTCCTCTGACCACTCAAACTTCTTTCCCTTCATGCAATCAGTCACAGGTTCCATCACACTACTAAAATGTGGAACGAATCTTCGATAGAAAGATACCAATCCATGAAAACTCCTCACTTCAGTAATTGTCTTTGGTTGTGGCCAACTCCTGACAGCTTCTACTTTACTTTCATCCACTTGAATTCCTTCCTTCGATAGAACATATCCCAGAAATAAAACACTGTCCGTCATAACCACGCACTTTTTGTTGCAGCATTGAATTTCTCCTGTCATAGAATCAACAGTACTTTACGCAAATGCTGGATATGTTTTTCCATACTCCCACTGTAGATCAAAATATCATCAAAGTAAACTACCACAAACTTCCCAATGTATGGTCTGAAAATCTGGTTGATCACTCTCATAAAAGTACTCGGTGCATTCAATAAACCAAACGGCATAACCAACCATTCGTATAAATCTTCCCTGGTTTTGAAAGCAGTCTTCCATTCATCACCCGGTCTAATACGAATTTGATGGTATCCACTCTTCAAATCAATATTTGAAAACACAACAGCTCCACTCAACTGGTCAATCAAATCATCAAACCTCGGCATAGGAAATCTATATCTCACAGTGATCTTGTTTAGAGCTCGACTGTCCGTACACATTCTCCACGAACCATCCTTCTTTGGCACCAATAAAGCTGGCACTACACAAGGACTCAAGCTCTCCTGAACACGCCCCTGTTCTAACAACTCCTCCACCTACCTTCTCAGTTCCTCATGCTCCGTAGGACTCATCCTGTGGCCTGTGTGTTAATACTGCCCCTGGCACAAGATCAATCTGATGTTGAATATCCCGTAACGGTGGTAACTCCGTTGGTAATTCTTTAGGAAACACATCTCTGAATTCTTTCAATACGGGCTTTACTTCCTCTGGAACTTCTACAGATTCAGTGGCTTCATGTCCGATCAACAAAAATACCTCTGGACTCTCTTCTACTTCTTCAATAAATTCCTTCAAAGTCAATAAAGTCTTCAGCTCCTCAATCTCTTCAGATTTACTCTCTTCCTGTTGTCTCTTCTTTGGAACTAAAATAATCTTAACACCTTCAAACATAAAACTGTAGCTATTGGTCCGACCATCATGTTGCACTGCTCGATCATACTGCCACGGTCATCCCAAAAGTAAGTGACAAACATCCATCTCAACTACATCACACCAAATTTCATCTTTATATTTCTTCCCAATTGAAAAATTAACACAAGCTCTTTGTCCAACTTTCACCTCGCCACCTTTCCTTAACCATGCTAACTTGTACAGTTTAGGATGCTTCTCAGTTTTCAAGTTCAACTTCTTTACTGCTTCAGTAGAGATAATATTGTCACAACTCCCAGAATCAATGACGAACTTGCAAACCTTTCCTAGAATAGTGCATGTGGACTGAAATATGTAATTCCTCAACCAACTGTTTTCCACTTCTTGTTTTGGTGCCAAATAACTTCTCCTCATCATTAAATTACACCCTTCACCTCCGGACAACTTTTCTTCCTCCTCAACAAGTGGTGAATTGGAATATTCATCTTCTATTCCCTCATCCTCAGCTTCCGCCACCATCACTCGCTTCTTAGGCTTTGGACATTCATTACTCTTGTGACCCACTTCCTGGCAATTGTAACATTTGAAACCGTTGTTGACCTTTGCCTTCGCAACTTCATTCACAACTGGTTTACTGATAGATTTATTAACATTAGAGCTTCCACTAACACCCTTCACTTGATTGTTGGAATTGGTAAACACACCACCTCCACGCCTTCCCTACTTCTCCCAAGCCAACGCTTTCTGATGTGCCTCAGCCACAGATCTTGGATCAAACATATTAACCATATCCTGGATCTGTATCCTCAACCCTCCAACAAATCTAGCAGTCAGCTGTTCTTCCATCTCCATAATATCATTTCTAGCAATGAGTTGGTAAAATTCATCCGCATAATCACTAACTGTCTTCGTCCCTTGCCTCAGATTCTGTAATCTCTGGTACATGAGTGATTGATAGTTGTAAGGTAAAAATGTAGCTCTCATCAACTTCTTCATCTTCTTCCATGATTCAACCTTTGACTTTCCCATTCTCTCCCTTGTAAGTTTAGTTTGCTGCCGCCACGCCAAAGCTCTTCCCCTTAACTTTGTAGCAACTAACTTCACTCTTCTATGCTCAGGAACCTCCTTGAAATCAAAGATCTCTTCAGCATTTGACAACCAATCTAAGAATTCTTCAGCTACCATTCCACCTTTAAATTCTGGAATTTCCATCTTCATACCCGACTCCTATCGACGATCTTCTTCAACATCCCGATAAGAATTTCGAACTTGGTTTCGATCTCGATAATGAATGCTAGCTCTATCACCCTCTTCATTAAAATCAAATGTACGTCTATATCGATCTCGACCATCAACATCCCTTTGATCACGCATATCTCTTCTACTATGTCTCTCTTCATCTCTATATGGCTCATCTTCAAACTCACGTGGAGTTCTTCTTTCTTCATGTCCATAGTCATGGTGATCTCTTCTTGACGAAATTGATGTTTCTCTTCTCTCTCTAAAAGATTGCGGTGATACCCTCCTCGCTTCCGTAACCGATGGCGAAACTCTGTTTCCTCCATGGTTCGAGATTGGTGATCTCCTCCTTTGATTTTGATTCAAATCATTCCTCAACTTCTCTAACTTTCCAATGCCTTCATCAAATTTCTCATTAATACGTTGTTCCATTTGCTCGGCTTCTTCTCTTCTATACAACGCTTCAACATTTTGATGACGATTAGCTCTCCTTGGTGGCATGATTGAACTTCACAATACTTCAACAAATGATATCAAAGTGATGCTTCAACTCTCGGCTCTAACTCAAACATCTTTCCAACTTTGATCCAAAATGAAATGGATCGAAAGCTTCTAACTTGTTGCAACTTCAAGATGAACACGATGAACTTCAACTTCAAATTCCTTGGCTCCAAGAGTCGGCTTAGCTATGATTGGCTAAGTCTAGCTCCGATACCAAAAACTGACGCAGCGGATAACTAACAAAACGATATAGATCGATGAAAGTGGCAATCGGTGGATTGAAGATACTGAAAGGCCCAAATTCGTTGATCACAAAGATACCAAATTCTAGCTATCTTCGACACGTTGATCGCACACGATACCGTGAAGGAAGATCTTCAATTCTTCAAGCGTTGATCAAGCGCACTTGATTCCGCGAATTGGCTTCAACAATCGTTGATTCGAGCGCACTCGAATAACCGAAAGTGGAGATAGGAGATTACACTCAACTACCAATTTAGGATGAAAGCATACAACAATCAAACAAGAATTTTATTCAAAAAACAACAGCCAAAAAGTTACAACACACTCCCTATTTATAGCATTTTCCAACCCCCTTGACCCTTAGGTCGTTGCCGACTTAACTCCCTTAAGTCGTTGCCGACTCATGACTCACGACTCAACTAGGTCGTTGCTGACCTAACAGATACTACTCGCCTTAATTGCAACACAACACATATATACAACACAAACGACTTAGACAAGGTCGTTACCGACCTAAGTACATCACAATCTCTTGACGCGACCTAAAAACAACTCACGCGACCTAACAGACACAACACCACAGCACAACGACCTAAGAATAAACGGCACGCGTCCTAACTTCATGCGGCATAACTCTTAAGCGACCTAACTAGGTCGTTCAGCGACTTAAGAAATCCATAGCAACATAACTAGGTCATAGGTCCTCGGAGTGGCTTAAAGAAGTTTCTGTTATCTCGTTAACTCATAGATCGTTAGGTCGTTTTGCTACTTCATTAGCTCTTGTAGTTATAGGTCGTGGACGACATAAAGATTCCGAACGACTTAACGTTTTGTTAGGTCGTAACTCCTTTTCACACAGCTTGTTAGGTCGTGATCGACCTAAAACTCCTCCACTAGGTCGTTTCCGACCTAACCCTTCTTCCTTAGGTCGTATACGACCCATGTCTTCACCTTCTAATCTGTTAAGTCGTGAACGACTTAAACTCCCTCTAGGTCGTAAACGACTCATGCCAATAGCTTGCAATTCTTCGACCTTGGTCTGAGCTGCATCAACTGCGCTATGGAATGCGGAGTCTAAAGGGAGCCGACAAGCTAAAACCTGTAAGAGTGGTGTATAGATGAGAAATTCGTCTGCAAATACCTTCAAAGTGAGACTTAGGTTTACCAAACACGTGTGTATTTCGTTCCTTCCATATACACCAACAGAAAATAGCAATAAAGACATCCAGTAAGAGATTGCGGGAATTGTATTGCCAGTGGTCAAAAGTGACAGGCGGTTCAGGGACAAATCCAAGGATATGGGCGGTCGAAGCTGCCCAAATCGAGTATGAAAAGTCACAATCTCGAAACAGGTGTGGAATATTTTCAATCTGACTGGAACAGAAGACACAAGCCGGATCAACTGGGATATGTAGACGGCTAAGACGCTCTTTAGTGTTGATTCGTTCGTGCATTAGGCACCACTGAAAGAATGCAATATGAGGTGGAATGGGGCATTTCCAAAGTCTGGGGAAGGAGAAGAAGCGGCCTGGATTGTTCAGTAGAGAGTAACAGGAGGCAACCGTGAAACCTTTCACAAGCGTAGGCGCCCAAACAATGCGGTCCGACAAGGTAGAGAGTTGAAGAGAATGAAGTAAGTTTGCTGTGGAGATTAGGTCGGCAAAGGTTTCTGGGTTGAAAAGAGATGAAGGGTAGAGGAAGTCCGGGCCAAGACTGGCACAGTCACTGACCATAATCAGCGGGGTATCCGAGTGGGGTGAAAGGTTGAATAGAGTTTTGGCGAGAGGAAGTTGATTATGCCATGTGTCGAGCCAAAAAACACAGTTGTTGCCATTACCAATGACCATATGAAATAGAGATTTTACTCGGGGGATGGTTTGTAGCACACCCGACCAGAATGGAGAAGGCTTTTTGCGCGGCGGGCAATGGAGGATTAGGTGGCTTTTTGACTGATAATGCAGTGAGAGCATCTAGTCTTTCCAGAGGAAATTGTCGGGGAGAGGATTATCCAAAGCCATTTTGATAAGAGTGCGGTGTTAAAGGCTCTAAGATTGGTGATACCAAGGCCTCCCTGATTCTAATGTAAGCAGACTGTATCGCAATTGACCAGCCTTTTGGCGCCTTCACTATCCTATGGGAAGGACCTTCTGACTCGATCCAAGTGGTTGATGACACAGGAGGGAAGTTTGTAGAAGGACATCCAGTAGGATGGAATGGCTGATAGGACCGATTTGACAAGGACAAGGCGGCCAGCGGAGGAAAGGGAGTGGGCCTTCCACCCCATAAGTCTAGACTCAATCTTGGAAATAAGTGGGGACCAGTCTGATCTAAGTAGCTTGGAGGGTCGGAGGATGATGCCAAGATAGGAAAGCGGGAAATCTGAAAGGTTGCAGTTAAGCATCGATGATATAGGTGGGCCAAGGTGATTCGAGTTTCCCAACATGATGATCGAACTTTTGTTGAAGTTAATGGAAAGACCAGATACGCGTTCGAAGGTGTAAAGGGCCGCCATCAGGCAGTGAATATATTCCTCCTGGGGAGAGACGAAAAGAGTTGTGTCATCTGCGAATTGCGGGTTGGAAATAGAAATTGGCGAGCTTGGGTGTGAAATGCCAGCGAAGAGACTGTTGGATGTGGCCAGATTGATCATTTTGTTAAAGACATCTGCAACAAGGACGAAGATAAGAGGCGAAAGAGGGTCCTCTTGTCTCAGACCCCGAGCTGATTTGATAAGGCTCCCTGATACTCCATTAATCGATAATGAAGAGATGCTTGAGTTAAGGATGTGACTGATCCAATTGCACCATCTCGGAGGAAAACCTCTATGATTCATAAGCTCGAGAATGAAATCCTAGTTCATGGAGTCGAATGCTTTAAAGAAATCAAGTTTTAATAAAACACCTAGGGTCGAAGTATGGTGACAGTAGGCAATGATTTCCTGAGTCGTAGCAATGCAGTCCATGATGTTCCTCCCAAGTATAAAGGCTGACTGGTCAACTCTGACCGGGGGGCGATAACTTGTTGAAGGCGGTTGGCGAGGACTTTGGTAATGATTTTGAAGGTTGTATTGAGAAGGCTAATGGGACGGAAAGAGGGAAGGGAGTTTGCTCCTGGGGTTTTAGGAATAAGGACGATGTTCGCATAATTCAATCTCGAGTAATTGAGGGGTCAGCTTGGAATTCTCTGCACAGATCTAAAATATCAAGTTTAACTGTGTTCCAGAAATGCTTGAAGAAGAGAGGACCAAAACCATCTGGACTGGGTGCTTTGTCATCAGCCATATCATTTAAGGCAGCCTAGATCTTCTCTTCAGAGAATGTATGATCAATGGGTATGTAGGTGGGGGATGAGTAAAGGAGGGGCCAGTTGATGTCAGGGAGAGCAGAGGACCGCTTGCCTAAGATGTTTCTGAAGTAGTCGGTGAACATGCGTAGATGATCGACAGGGTCAGTATAGGAAGTGTTGTTGTGGTATAATTCTGAAATTAGCAACGATCTACGACAGCCACTAGCTAGGCGATGGAAATAAGAGGTGTTTCTGTCCCCCTCCTCTAACCATTTAGCTTTAGATCTCTGTTTCCATCCGATTTCTTCTTGCTTTACTAGTCTATCCAGATCCGATTCAAGAGCTTGTAGACGAGACAGTTCAGAGTCTGAAAGTGGACGAGATTCTTCAATGATGTTGAGATCTAAGATTTTGTCCTAGGTGGATGAGATACGCGAACGAAGAGAACCCCAAATGGATCTGGCCCCCGGTCTGATGATCTTCCTAAGGGAGCGAAGTTTGAACACTATTCTGGCGGAGGCCGATTGGATTTGCAGCGGCTGAGACCAAATTTGATTGATGAAGTTGTCCAAGGAAGGTTCTAGAAGCCAAAGACATTCAAATCTGAATGGGCGACTGCTAAAAGGCAGAGATCCGTTGTCCAGAATGAGAGGGCAGTGATCGGAAATAGTTGACGCGAGGCTAGTGACCGAGGAAAAGGGGTGAAGGTCATCCTAGGCAGAATTGAAAAGGAATCTGTCCAGTTTTGCTAAGGCGGGTTCAGCTCTACGATTAGACCAGGTGAATAGACGATTGCTAATGGGTGGGTCGATGAGGGAACAAGCATTAATGAAGGAGTTAAAAGAGTCTGAATCCAGCGAATTGCTGTCATAATTTCGCTCGACGGGTGATCCAGTGGTGTTGAAGTCTCCTCCAATGATCCAGGGGCCATTAAGATAAGAGGCAAAAGGAAAACATTCAGCCCAGAGTTCATTTCGCTCTTGAATGTTTTGGGGGCCATAAATATTGGTGAAGAAATAGATAGTGTTGGTTTGGATGTGACGGAGTGTTACATGAAGTGCGGATGTATGGGCCGAGGTATAGCAGTGGGACCATACTGCTTCGTTCCAAGCAGTAATGATGCCTCCCTTGGACCCATCGGCATTTGTGTGGGCCCAACCCGTTAGAGTGGGCCCACCTATGTGGGTAATGAAAGATTGGGGTGGATCAGACAGTTTAGATTCTTGTAGGAAGAGAATGTCTGCTTTATGTGGGGATATGGTAAGACCAACTGCATTCCTTTTAGTCGGGTCCCCCAGACCCCTTACGTTCCACGAAATTAATTTCATTGGGAAAGGGTCGATCTCTCCGATTCTAGTGCTTGCATGTCCATGTAGTGATCGTCACTCAAACTCACACCCATGCAACGAACCATTTTTTTTATTAAGACTCATATTCGCTACGGAAAAAACAACAGTTTTATAAAAACTACCAGGTAAATATGCTGCTCTGCTAATTCTAGAGCTCCGACGAACTCGTGCTGGAATGAACTGGGGAGAACTATGTTGGATCTGGTCAGTCGCCTGCTGGGCCTGGGGAGATCTTTGGCTAAACTCCAGATAAACTGATGAAGTGACCGGGATAATTGCAGGGGTGGTTGGATCATTAGATTGAGGGAGAACACGGACCGAGGTGGGTGGGGGAGGGTTAAGGTCACCAGGGGGGTCGGCGCACGGTTCTTCTGGCCAAGAATTCCAACCTTGAGGGCCATCAATCTCCGGGGATGAAGCTTGGACCTAGGCGGCAACTGGGAGAGGAAGGGATATGGCTGGGTCAAGAAACATAGCATCGAATCCGACTTCTTCCGAGTCATATGAGGGTATGGGATCACCATCGCCTCTGAAGTCAATGTCATAGTATACACCCAAAAACATTCTGTCGGGCTTACGAGTTGGGTGGGCATGCTCCCATTTCTCCACCGAGAGGAGGTGATCTTCGTTATTCAACTGTACGACAAGAGAGCAGGAGTTGCTGACTCCATTAAAAAATTGCATTTTAACGTAAAGAAACCTATGATTGAAATTTTCCCAGTCGCAATCATCAAAAGCAATGAAATGACCGAGGTGACTAAGCGCCTCACTAACAACATTCTGGTTATTTCTGAGGAATCTGGAAAGCCACTGACACGAGCCCATGTTGTCGGTTCGAGGTCCGGAGCTTGGTGTTCGGTTTCCGACCATTGTTGCAATAGGACGGATCCACTTGGCTTCGATAAGGTTTTCATCTGGAGAGCTTGATTATGGATGGCGAGGGAAGGACAGGAGAAAATAAAGCTGCTATCGGAGAGAATCCACAGCGGCCATTCATGATGGTGAAAGGTCGTTGAGAGGATAAGGTGGAGGGATTCGATGGACCAAAACCCATCAATCATCGTGGCCGTGAGGTAGAGAGAAGAGTCTGCCATTAAAAATTTTTGAGTGGAAGAAGATTTAGAATGGGTAGAGAAATGTTTGGAGTGAGAAGAGGGTGTAGATCGAGGCGACTCTTGGGATGGTGTACGCTGATTGGTGTTTCGGTTTCCGAGCATGAATAATGAGTGTGGGGCCATACTGTGTGCATTGCATAACTTTTGGGTTTGTTTTTAGTGGAAGTGGCAGGGACATTTTTTTGAGCAGAAAAGATTTTTTTTCTTGGGACAGTGCGAGTGTGCGTGCCCAAAAAAACCGCAGAGGTAGCAAATCTTTGAGTCTCTACATATTCTTGCCACGTGTCCCTTGCCAGCACACCTAAGACAGCGGCCATTCAACTTCAAAAATTCGATCGTGGATCGAGCGGATTTGAAATCCAGTAGAAGCCGACGATGGCGCTGTGACTGAGGGGGGTTAGGTAAAATCGGGAGCATGGAGCACAGCGCTTGAGCGTATGATTTTTTGGCTGTGGGTGGCAGCGGAAGTGTTGGTGAACTAGGAGCGGAAGAAACAACATCAGGGTAAACATGGGGCGTATGAGAGGAGGGAAAGGAGGGTCAGTGGAAGCGTGGTAGGGAGTTGGCGAAGGATTTGTATTTGTTGGGGACGAAAGAGATTGGAGGAGGCTGAGGCGGCGATGAGTGTTGCGAGCGACAAGGGGAGAGATTGGAGGAGGCCGCCATTTGTTTAACGATTTGAAAATGGTAATTTGTTTAAGTTTGATAAGTTTTACATCAACTTATGGAGTTTAATTTTTAAATAAGCTCAATTCCAAATAAAGTTCCAATTTATCTTCCAATCTTAATTGGTTTAAAACATTAAAACTCTATATATACATCATATCTTAAACCTGTACTTGACCATATAATATAAATTATCAAACTCCATTATTCAACTTATTTATTTTATTTAACAGATTAATATATATAGCTTAAATTCAAAGATTTAACTATATATGTATATATATAAAATAATATTTATATATATCGAAAATTTAATATTTATTAAACTATATCCTATCCAAACCATAGAAATCATTTCAAAAATAATTTTATATATATATTGTGGTGCTTGTACAAAATTTTCTATCCTACGGTCAAGTGATTCAGATATTTATCATTTCAATCTGCAAATTAAAAAGACAAAAATGCGGTTGTATATCATTTCAAACCGCAATCCCGAATGAAATGAAAATGCATAATAACTTGCAGTTTATATAATATAAATACAGCATCCATTCATCCATCATATCAATCATCAAACATTCATCAATTTATCATCCAATTCAAACAATCACATCAATAAATAATAATTAGTTGCTGATAGTTAAATTTCCAATAATGAATTAAATAAATGTTTAACTGTAGTTTATATGCAATAATAAATAAATTTAACTAGCAGGTTATATGCAATAATAAATTTTACTAAAATTTTAATTGACAGTTTTATGGCAATGAATAAATTATTAACAATTAACTGGCAGTTTTAAATGTAGTAATGAATTAAATAACGCGTAAATTAATGAATGCAATTTAACTAAGAAATGATGAAATATATGCCAAACAGCTACAAATAAAATTTTAAACACATCATAAATCAATTTAACCAACATAAGAAATCTTAGAAGTTGTGAGTGGGTTAAAACACTCACCTTTTGAATTTAAATTGAATCTGAATTCAATTTAAACCCAAAAATTAGACAGTTTCTAAATCCGTCCAAACCTAAGCCAAAATCTCCTAGATTTAAATACGAACCCATAGGAACGAACTGCGCATGAAACGGACCTCGTATGAGAAAGTTATGATACTTATGACGATTAAAGATCAAAAAAAAAACAGAACTCACACGTCACCACTATCCTCTTTCTCACTCAACTCCACGTACACTTCTCCTTCATCTCATGCTACAGGAACAAAGAACCCTAGCCGCCGCCTTCACCCAAATTTTTGCCTTGTCGACGACCATCTTCACCGTGATCTGGCACCACCGCCGCACTTTTCTCCTAGAGCCGAGCTCAACTGCACAAACTCGGTCACCCACGAACTGCCGTGGCCACTCGACCACCGCTCCTTCTACTGCCGTTCCAGGTGTCTCCGAGCACCTATGACTCCAACCAAACCATTAGATCCTCTTGCCTCAACCCCCTCTACAACCCCATATAACCTGATCGAACCCAGGACGAAGATCCATCGTCGAATCCAATACCCACATACGAACGACCGAAATTAAACATCCAATTTCTGGTCAAACCACAACCCGAATCGAAAAACGAATTACGCCATTGAATTTCGCTCATCGAGAGCATCAACATATATTTTTTTGATTTTTTATGAGGACTTTGAATTTTTGACTTTGATTTGATTTGCAATTGTGTTTGGATCTAGGGTTTGCATCCATTGAGGAAGAGGAAGAGTTGATGAAATTTTTACGCGCAGATAAATGAAAATAGACGAAGGCTAGGGTTTAGCATAGTATTTGTAGGCAAATTGAAATAAATATATGGAACGGGTTGATAGATGTACGTGCTAACGCTAACGTGGCCCAAAAAGCCCGTTCTGACTCCGGAACGAAATTCGGTCACCCATATATCAAAATAAATGTTTTAAAATATTCTAAACGCGATGGAAAAAGTTTCACGTCCAAATTCCGTCATATGAAGAAGTTATGCTGAAATCAATATTTTCAAATTGATTTCAATTGATTTCAATTTATCGATTTCAAGGCGTTACAAGTCCGTACGATCAAACGACAAGTCCGATCGCTACGAAACTTAAAATTCTACAATAATTTACTGTTACGGATCCGATGAAACTTTTTTCGTCGAAATCTGAGTCAGTGGCTAAAATGGCTATTTTTTCATTAATTAAATAAATTTAAAATAAATTAAATAAATCAAATTTCGCGTTAAAATTTTAAAATCTGCAATCTTTATCACTTTATAATTTTCAAACGTTTAAAATGATTTAACAATTTTTAAAAGTCAATTTATTTAAAGGTTAATCAATATAAATCTTCAATTTCATAAAATTCAAAACTATAGATAAATTTCCAAAATTTCCATTAATTTGAATTAACCCTTAATTATTCCATTCATTAATTTCGAATAGAAGGGTTTACCATTGGATTTAAAATTATTACCTAAATATTTCCAAATTTCAACTTAATTTTTAAATTAACGTAATAGTTAAATATTTGATTCCATTCATTTGCAATAAATCCAATTATTATAAATTAAATAAATTAACTCACTATTAAAAATTCAAATTCTATAATTCATAAATTTTATTATCTTGCATTACTTATAAATTTGTAGTCCTTTAAACCAATCCCCATCTCAATTTCAAATAGCATAGTAATTAATTACATTCTCAATAAATAAAATTTATCCAAATAAATTAGCTTGATTTACTTAAATCCTTTTAATCTAACCAATTATCATTCGATAAATTTCTTCCTATGGTATAATTATATTTGGTTCATAACTATTACCCTTAATGTTTCCCAATCCAATAATCACCATTTGTTATATATATATAAATTAATTAATTCAATATTTAAACTTCGTTTTCCAATATTAAATTTATTACCAAGTATACATTTACTCTATTCCAACAAATTGGAATTCCATTCAATTATTATAACAATCATTACCTATTCTCACTTTTTTATTAACCCACAATTATTGCATTTATTGTCTTATATTGATTTCATCCAATTAACACATATTCCTTTAAATTTATACTAACGTAAAATTCAATTCCATTTATTCGCATTAACTCCATTTCATAAATCTACATGCAATTACTACTCTAAAATAAGTTTACGTTTCTATTAATTTCTATTTCCACTTCTGTTGCTACATTAAGAATCATTAAAGTACCGTTTATATCAATAACACGTTATAATTTCTTACCATTTAAATGAGTTTGATTTCCAAATAAATTTATTGACCACTTAATTAGGCAATATATACTAATTTGTTATCATACCCATAAACCCACACTTATAACTAAGTCATACATTTGAATAAATTTATCAAATTGGAATGTTCATTTAAGTTATAAATTTTTAACTTGCACTAACATAATTCCTTAATTTATTCCAATTACCGTTTACAACCTTTTACTACATTAAATCAATTTAATACTTTCCTTAATTTCTCATTTTCAATTTATATCCAGGAAAAATCTTTTTACTACTTAATTCATTTGAATTTTATTCAAATCACTATAAATAGGATTTAATTACCATTGCTATATTTAAATTTAGCTTTCATTCCAATACTAATTTATCACCTTTATTATTTCTACAAAATTTAGTTACAAAATCCTATTTAATTTACACATTTAATTATCAAAATTTACGGGTCGTTACAGTACTGGTAATTGACCCGAAGGTCCATCATAGTGGCTCGAAAGCCCAACAAAATCATTAAAATCATCAAACAACAAATCCACAATGAATATTTCAATTATCGAGTCAGGAATTAACCGAATTAGTAAAAGCGTGGTTCCATATTCCGCACTTTTGCTAACCCGTTTAAATCTCTTCATCGTTTCATTCAAAGTGCAAAATTTTGTATTTTATATAAATACAATTTACATTCTCAAACGTACAAGTCTGGAATTAAGCAAGTCAGTAAAAGTAAGGGTTCATAGTCCTTAATTTTGCTGAAGCGTTTAAATTTCTTCCTCATTCTTTTGAAAGCGCAAACTATAAAAAAATTTGGAAACAGTTTTATTTTAAAACGATTTTTAAAACACATGATTAAAATAGCAGCAACTATAGCAATTTCGACGAGGAAATTACGCTTCACAAAACACCGTAAAACGGATATCAAATCAGCGTTGCGGGATAACAGCTAAAAATATTCACTCTAAATTGACGGTTACTGAAGTCAAAACAACAATAATTTTTATTCTTCAAAAACGTCGTCAAAACAACACTCTTCAAAAATATAACACCGGCGTAAAAATTCCGTTATAAAAATAACGGCAACAAAATACTTTTTAAAACGTAACACCGGTTCAACGTAAATTAATCAGTAGACTACACTACTATGTTCATCAAATGTTGCACTAAAAATGTCATTTACATGCACGTGAGAAGTAAAATCTAGGCATAACAAATAAATGCACGCATATATGAAGTTTTGAAATACAAGAAATGCCTACACGTAACTAACAAAGGTTTAGCCATAAAAAGAAATCAAGGAACGCAATAGTGTTTGGACGAAATACAAATAATGAGGGCAATAACCATGTGTCCCCTATTGCATATGCATGCAACCAAATGGGTTTTAGCTTTCATGTAAATGAATCACGAATTATAGGAACTGGGCATAGTTTCTGTGCATGCATAATAAAATCACATAATGGTCAATGACTTGGAATTTGAATGTAACTTTTATGTGCTACAACTTGCACTAAATCATGCATGCACGAGCCAAAAATATATGGGCCAACACACGCAAATGAAGTTTAAACAATACATGATGACCTGGGCTATTTCATATATAGCAACACACATGGATAAAAAAAATGGGAAATTAATGCAAGCATATGCGAATAAAGGAATGGTCTGAACTCACATTTTGGTAAACACGTTCAATTGAATATAACATGGGCAAATTCTTTTCACGCAAATGAAGAAGCGAAAATAAATGATCTGTACACAATTACAAAAAGAATTAGACTCATTTACTTTTTCCACGCCGCACAAAAAAAAAATTTGCTGACCAATAGTTAGCAATAACTTGGACTTTCATATTTTCGTGACTTCCTAGTGCACGCATTTTCTAGAAGCATTTTCGTGACTTTCGCATACATGCAAAAATTAATATGCATGCAATCATTAAAGTTACAATACAATTAACCTGGCACTGTAATACATGCGACCTAGACCAAATTTTTGTTGGTTTGAGTATGCAACAAAATTTGCCTGAGCTAATGTGCACGAAAATAGAAAAAATTATTAACTAGATATTAGCCTCGTTACTCCGGTATGCAAGCTTGCAATGATGAAGTAATGTCCAATATTAGAAATGTTAGTTTTATTTTTCACTCACCTTAGATTGTTTCAAGACAACCAGCAAGAAGGAATCCAAATAAAGTAAGGCTTTTGTGCGGCCATTAATAAGTTTTCAAAGCTACAACCGAAAAAAATGGAACAAAAAGAAGTGATGCAGCTTTTCTCAAAAATATGTATAAGTTAATAAAATATGCATGCTGGCAACTTTGGGTACAAATGCATTAACTTGAAAATGTGCTGGCTTACATTTGCATTAAATGAAACATGCAAAAGAAGAGAGAAAATGACATGCTTGCATGTCAAATGATGAAATGAAAAAAAAGTGTTCACTATTTGCTTTATAAATAAGTGACAGCAAACGTTATTGTTTTGATAAAATGAACCAGCACTAGCTTTTGAAATGGACCACGTTTTATGATACACATATGTGAAGGCAACAAGAGAATTCAACTTTGTGATAGCAAAAGCAATGTGTTCTCATTGGCTTCATAACTTTAGTGTGTGACAGCAAATGATCAACATTTGCTTTACATTACCTTTCAACGTGTACCACTTCTTGCACACACATATGAAGGCAATTTGCCACTTATTTCAACATGCTACCCCTTATGCATTCATCTGATTTTAAATAATTTTGCACTATTTTTTTTCAAATTTTAATTTAAAAAATTTCTATTTTAAATTTGAATTACGACGGTAATAAATTCACGGTTGTTACAAACTACCCCTTATAAAAATTGCTTCCCCGAAATTTTCATACTAGAAGCAGTCTATAACGCAAATAATTCATCACAACAAAGATTTAAAAAGAAAAAAATAGATCAAGAATGCTCACCTGCACCCGAAGAGGAGAGAAAACCCGAATAAGAACGCTCGATGAATTCTTTGGTTTCCCAAGTGCAATCTTTGGGGTTTACGGACCATTGAATTTTCACAAGCGGGACTTCTTTATTCTGAAGGCGTTTAACCCCCGAAGCTAGCACACGAATAGGATTTTGCACCATAGATAAGTCGGGTGAGATCTCAAGATCTTGAAACACATGAGGATCAATAATAGAATCTGAATCTCGAAGGCATCGACGAAGCTGGGATACATGAAATATGTCATGAATTCCCGAAAACTGGATAGGTAGCGATATACGATAAGCAACAGGGCTAATGCGTTCGGTAATAGGAAACAGTCCAATATAACAAGGAGCCAATTTCCCGGAGCTACTAAAACGCACCACACCTTTCATCGGGGAAATACGAATGAATACAAGATCGCCAACAGAAAATTCCAAAGGCTTCCTACGATGATTCGCATATGATTTCTGCCTATTCGAGCCTCTTTCATTCTCTGTCTGATAATATCAATCTTCTCCGATGATTCACGAATATAATCGGGGCTGAGAACTAACTTTTCTCCGGATTCCAACCAACAAGATGATGATTGACACGGTCTTCCGTAAAGAGCTTCGATAGGAGCCATACCGATACTGGATTGGAAACTGTTGTTATAAGAAAATTAAACAAGAGATAAGTGGTCTTCCCAAGTACCACCAAAATCAAGAATACAAGCTTGAAGGAGGTCTTCTAAGAGTTGATTCACCCTTTCAGTCTGACCGTTAGACTGTGGATGATAAGCTGTACTGAGATTGAGCTTAGTACCCATGGCTTTCTGAAGACGCCGCCAGAAACCACTAGTGAAAAGTGGATCACTGTCACTAACAATAGAACTAGGCACTCCATGAAGTCGAACAACTTCTTTAATAAAAAGCTTAGCCAACAAAGGAGCAGTCCGATTGGACTTGATAGGAATAAAATGGGCTGATTTGGTCAATCTGTCAATAATCACCCAAACACTAGTATGGCCCGACCTCGAATGAGGTAGACCATCAATGGTTGTTACAAATAAGTAGTTTCAATTATTGAAATAGGATGAAATTTTAACTATTTTAATAATTGTAAATTTCTAAAATGGAAAATAATAATTAATGGTTAAGTGATTATTGAAATATATACAAGAAATTGAAAAACTTGTAGCTTGTAGATGTCAAAATTTAGAAGATATAATTAGTGAACATGTTGTTAACTAAAATGAATAAGATGAACATGTGTAACCTTTCCAAGTAAAATTTAAGTAATGAAAGTATCCAAATGGGTTTCTTTTATAAATAAGAATTCTGATGTTACAAATTATTTTAAACTTAAGCTAATAATTTGAAATGCTACTAATTAAATGTAATAGAAGAATGAATATAGTAAGTAAATGATTTTAAACTTATGTGATGTTTGAAGCCAATTATAATTAAAGCAAATAGTAAAAGTGAATATTATATATGAAAGAAATAAAAATGAAAAAAGGAAAAAAAAAATCTAAGTATGAGTTGCTTCATAAATAAATATTGACATTAAAAGGAAATTAAAATAATAAATGTGAATTAAGCTGAAATAAAATGAATGCAACTTTACCACCAGCCCAGTTTTGTAATTGGTGTATCTACTATGGCATTGCTTCATGTACCGTGTTCACATGCCCTATCGTGCCTTCTACGAGTTTGTTTTGTACCATACCTGTGGAGTGCCCTTTGGGTAAACCTCACGGAGGAGCTTACGGTACTATATAGACTAAAGGGATATATAAAATGTGTTAAGGGGGATATGGGTAATACCTTAACGCTATTTTAATACTTTACTTTACTGTAGACACTATTATAATAGTGTATTGTACTATGTATGTAGATAGTTTAACGGATCCTCAGGAGATGGAATCCCAAACATCTCTTAAGTTATTGCACTCACGTTTGGCACTGGATAGGAGGTGTCAAAACCTATAAATATCTCTGACGCCTTTACATTCATACTTATTTACTGTCGATTTAACTTACATAAGATCTTTTATCTCCGACTCGTGTGTTTTGCCTTTTCAATTCACTCGGGTCTGTCTGAGCGTTTCAGTTTATCGAAGACTGCTTTCTGAAGGATGAAGATGGAGATTTTATACTATTATTATTTAATATATTTATTCTATTGCATAATGTTGTTCCGCTGCATTTGTTTATTATTTATTTTGTGGTATGTAACTTTGGTCTGCATTTTAAAAGAATAATCAATGTTATTTATAAATAGTTTCATGAACCGTTTATTTGATTATTGTATTTTGTCATTCCGCTGTGAGATTCTGTATTTGTTTTATTTCTTTCTCTCTTTTTCTTATTTATCCCATAACAATCTGCCTCTTTGAATGGTTTGAGTCTGACGTATGTAGTTTATCGTCGATTTAAACCATTCAAAAATGTAGGTTATTATAGAAAATGAAAAAAAATATCCATATTTATATATTTGCTATATTTAATCCGAAAACGTACCTTATTTTAGCATTTTTAAGCATTATTTAGCAAGCATTTACATCGAAAGCAATTTCACAACTCAACTCTTGCCAAGTAGTCCTTCTGTACTTGTACTTACTCAATTTTAAACCACATAAGTACAAAGATATGAAAGTTCCATAACATTTTATCCAAACTAACTTAACACATGAATTTTGTATTCAACATGCCCAACAAAGATTTATAAGCAACAATAAGGTCCCGTTACTTTAATTACTTCCACTCGATTCATATACTAATTCATTCAATCTGAAATGATTTACAACCCAATTTATTGCATTCAACTCATATTTATATCTAACAGTTTCATATCCATCTCAAGTTGATTAAATAATCAATTTTATGCACTTCTATTAATCCATAGAATTTTATTCACCTCCCGTTTATGCCACACGCCAATTTTTCTATGCAAATTTGGTGTTATTCATTTAAATGAATAATCATTTCAACTCATAAATATTTTTAATTGATTCCAAATAAATATATATTTAATTCTATTCCATTTACTAATTTATTTGAATCGAGCTTTCACTCATATATTTACTTAAGTTAATTTGTCAAATTTCAATTATTTTAATCTTATAACTTAAGTTTATTTTTATTTCAACCAACTCCCATTCTATTTGCTAATTAATTAATTAGTTCGTTCATTTAATCCACTTCAATTTTAATTGCATATTCAAATCCATTTATTTAATATCCCAAGCCGTACCAATTTATTTATGCTTCAAATGAATTTATTTATAGCATTAGTTATTACCATTTCAAACTATTTCAATTTTACTCGACACATTTTCAATTTTTATTTAATTTTCTTACCAACTAAGTAGAATTTTATTTAAAACTCAAGTTTCATTTTCAGATTCCATTTTTAAATCATAGTCCAAATGATTCAACCAAGTTAATATCCATTTTATATCAATTAACAAATTAATTAGCTAATTAGTTCATTTCCACTTTATAATTCAATATCTGATTTTTATTTCAAAAACCACTTCAATAAATTTACCCGAGCTCTTATAACTCAAATTTATATTTTTATTTCATTTTCAAAATATCAAACTCGTTTTATTTTGGCTTACCTTTTCCAATTTTCAATTTTATAAGTCATACAACTTTTTTTCATATTTCCGTCAATTCTGTATTTTAGTATATTCCCATTTTATTTTTAACTCGAGATTTTACCTTTATTTATAGCTTAAATATATTTTTATTCAATTTATTTTGATTTTTCTTACAAGCCATTCCAATTTGTTTATTCACAATTCCAGATTTTCACTTTATTTTTATTTCATTTAGAATTCGCATCTTATGGTTAGTAAATCGCTTTACCATTCAAGTTCCATATTTAATTCCATCCGATATCAATTTTTAATTTAACTTTCAATTTCTTTTAGCCAACATTTCAAAACCATATTCAAATTATTTAAATTAAATTTCACTCCAAAAATCAATTCATTTTTGCTCTATTCGATTTAATTCGACCATTTATTTCATTACAATCCACATTTGGTTCTTTTTTCTCTTAAGTCGAATTATATTGTTAGCTCGAATCCATATTAGATATTAAAACCTATTTGATATTCTTTTTATCCATTCCAATTTTCATTTAACTTAGCTCGAGTTAAATTCAAATCCCTATAAATTTCCTTTTACCTGTTCAACTGATTTGACTTTCACAAGTTAAATTCAATTTATACCATCCATTTTAACTAATTCACTAATTCCTTTTATTATCGCCATCACTTCATTTATTTATTTCATTTACTTTGCTTAATTTTCGATTTTATCCATTTTAACTTTACTCAAGTTAAAATTTATTTCTAAAATCCAATTTCCATGCTTTCCTTATTTAGAATCATTTTCAATTTATAAGTTAATAAATTATTTTCCCATGGTCTCTAAATATATTTAAATAAGGATTCCAGAATTCAAACACTCAACATTTTTTTTTCCAAATCATTTTGAAATCTCAAATATCCTAAAATCACACTTTTTACATTTTAAGCCAACCATGGTTTTTATCCAAAACAAATTCTTTTCGAATTTACAAAACAAAATTGGTTTGCCCAACAAATCTAAACAAATCAATTATGGTAGCAATCCGTCACTTAGAACTCAAAAATGAATACTGATGATGCTGCGCAGTCATCACTAGGATTATTTTCCGGCGACTGAAGTGAGTTCGGTGCTATTTCCCCTCCAAAATCCATTTAAAAATAATTTACTTTCGAAAATATTCAAAAATAATAATCTTATTATTATTTTCCATACCATTTTGAAAAATATTATTTTCAACTTTCTGGGATTTAAATTTCCAGATTTTGGTTTAAATCTAATTTTAATTATAATCCATTTTTGTAACTTATACAAATTTTCATTTAGTTATATAAATCATTTCAAACTTTCTAATCTTATTTGATTATAATATTATCATCCAAACATTCCAGTTGTATATAATAATTTTAGAAAATTATTTCTTTTATCAAAATATATTTTTGGGTAAAATTATTTCATTTACCCCATTTAAAACAATACTATATCGGTTTTTCGAGTTTAAGAGTTTAGAAATCCCTATCGATATAATTGTCTAGATTGTACCAACCTGAATTTATAAACACTCAACCGATATGTCAACACAATATAAAATAATTTATATTCACTAACCAATAAGTGCACATATCTATTAATACACTCAAACTCATTTTAGAGTACCATTGACTCTATCTCTATTGAGTAATCCCCAACAGAGCCAAGGTTCTTGCTTAACCTTCAGCTTTGATGCCAAATGTAACGGACCAGAATTTTTGATCCTCGAAAATAGACAATACTATGTTCAATGTATAAAATATCGAGCAGTCGAGTGTTGGAAATACTGGTGCAATAAGGGTAAAGAAGAAAAAGGTAGGAGAAAGGCAGAAACAGCAACACAGAATCTCGCAATCACAGCGGAACAAAATATAATATATGACAATAGGTTTTAAGTACAAGAACTGTACTATTAATATACATACCACTATCAGAGTACAAAAAATCAATACATCAATCTGGACAATTTAATAACTTGTCCTCACACAGCAGAAAACACCAAGTACGTGATATACGGGAATACGTCTCTACTCCTCCAGCTCGTCTCCTAAGATCCATAGCATTCTTAATCTGAATCTGTAATACTTGGTCTGACCCAAGCATTATAATAAAATAACACCCGAGTCAGTTTGGAAAACAGCATGAGAAAACACACTCAATTTGAATTATTAATTTTTTCAAATTCCTTTGAAAAACAAAATATCTCGTAAGACTGTGTCACACAAAAACACGACGGGTTTTTACCTTACGACAACCAAAACGATTTTTATCAAAATCATCTGATATTATAATAGTGTCTATAGAAAGTAAATAGAAAATAGCTGAAATGCGTGCATCTCACGTTCCAGCGTAGTTGGGCACAATCAAAACCGCACGACGCTTATTGGAAATGGATTCCATCGAATGACTGGGCCACTGGGGTACCGCCCACCATAGTACACCTCTAGAACAATGCACCAAGGACCATGTCGGGATCCCCTGCTACACAAGACCGGCCTACCCCCGAACTGGATAGACCGAATATGTTATCAGCCCGGGTGTTCCCACCCTTACCATCAAGCGCTTTTTCCATGCACGACCATATCCATAATATAAAGGTTTATGGGGACATCTAGAAAGGTGATAACATACGCTACTTGGTTGCGACCCACTAAGCCTTGCTACGTCTCCCTTGTTTTAATCATTCCTGGTTGGTGAGGTTCGAGGCTAAGCGTTACCTTTCAAGAACAAATTTCAAGTAGAATGCTCATCTTCCTCCAACGACGATGTTCTGATAGCATTCGTCCATACCAGTTGTCCTGGGTCTGGACAAACTGAATCACTGTCTTCGCCATCTTCACGGTATTCCTTCATAACGTTCAAACTGGATCGAAGTGGTTTTCGGATAATTAAATCTGAACCCAGTCTCTTCGAAATGATTAAAGAAATTGGTCCAAATTGATAGTTGGTCACTTAAACTATTAATAAACATTCAAATGTAATCATCAGGCTTTATTATAAATTTTCTAAAAATATTCGAAATATCTTTATAAAATGTTACTCTCGATTCTTCCGCATTTAAAAACAGTTTTCAAATCCTTATATTTACAACGGAACATTTCCACCTCTTCCCAACACTTAGAATATTTTCCCCGCTTCATTTTATATTCAACACTTAGAAAATACTCCTTTTATTTATTATTTCTCTTTCTCAAAATCATTTACAATTTTATTTGTAAATTTCTCAACTCGTTTTACACGAATTCGATAAATTCTAAAATTCCCTAATTAATTCCTTTAATATTTCCAAAGCCAGTTATACTCGCCTATAATTTCAATTTCTCTTTGTACCTCTTTATAAATTCTATTTTAATTTCTGAAGTTCACTTTTATTAAACCACTTCCCGGGAATTTTCTTACTCTTCTTCCAAATTCTATTTGAAGTATTTTCTTATAATCTCATCTACTGAATAAACCCATTTTTGGACTTCCAAGAAGGTTTATAAATAAATTTAAACATTACAAACTCTGTATATACATATATATACACACACACACATATACACATACATACATACGTATATATATATAGACACACACATAAGTATTTTAAAGAAAATAATAATAGTTCATTTTTAAGAAATATTCAAATAACTATTTAAAATATTGAAAACACCCTTTTTACAACAGCACTTTTCAAAGTAGGTTTGAAAATTTAGGATTTTATAAAAATAAATATTAAGTATTTAAAAATTGACCTGTGAAATATTTCAATGCTAACTAACTTTAAAATTATATATAATTTAATAAATACTTTTCCTTTTTAAAATTTAAAAATTAACTTATTTATAAAAATATATTTTTAAATCAGGGTAACTAAATTTTCATTTTGTAACCTATCTCGATTTTCATTACATTTCTCCCATTCCGGTCTTCTTAACCATCATCACTCTAAAAATAATATATAATATTTTTCTCCTACCTTATTTCCATATTCAAATATAAATTCTTCCCGTATACTTATATTCTAAATTTATCATCCGATATCACTTTCCTTTATTTATAACTTCATTTATAAATTTTTATAACTCCTTTGAGTTTCAGTGAAAAATACCATTTATAAAATTTTATTTATTTTTTTCAACTTATTTTTAATATCGGTTTCAATTTCTTTCTATATTTTTCCGAATATCATTTTAAAATCTCATCTTTAAAAATTCCTTTATATGTTTTTTTTGAATTCTCTGTTTAAAATATATTCCTGCATTATTTAACATGATTAAAGATCTACCATTTCTTACTCAAACCAATCTCTTTTAATTCCTTAAAATTTTAAAAAAATATTTATGGTATTTAATATGCCCAAAATTAGCTTTCCCACCATTGTGACATTTAAAAATCTACAACACACAATAATACAGCATTTTATATATATGAAAAATAATAACATATTTTAGGAAACCATTTAAATCTTTAAGACCATTTAAATATTCAAAATCAAATAACGAAAAATCCGGGTCGTTACACTAAAAATGGATCCATTGATTATTTTTAACTAATTGAATAGAAATAACTTACGTAAGTTAATGAATGTAAGCTAATGGAAACATTGCAATGATTGAATGAAATGGGAAATGAAATTTGGAAGTAATGAATGTAAATTAAAGAGAATGATCATTGTATGAAAACAAAAAAAATTGAAAAGTATATAGAGTGAAAGAAAATTTTAAGAATAAAATTAAACGATATTTGAAATTTATTATTTGTTTTGGCTTATGGAATGATTGGAAAGGATACTTCTAACTGTACGAAGATGTATAAATAATCTATTAAGTTTTATCTAAGGTTGTTGAGCATAGGGTATACTTGGTAGTTATTTATCATTTTGACGATTAAAAGTTTCTGAACGCGAACGAACCACTTGTTTTGGTTGTTATGGATGGATGGTTGATTACTATGATTGCATGTGATGATTGTATTGTTTTGTTGCAAGTGAATATTGTTATGTTGTGTTGCTTTGTTTTTTTATTAATTGAAACAAACTTAAATTTCTCTTTTGTACGATAATTAACTTCTTTGGATTATATAAGTGAAATATAGGTTTATGGAAGAAATAGCTACTGCTTTTGGTTTCATAAATAAGCGTTGTTTGCCCGACAAATTGGTACATTTTCGAATTATGGTTTTATAGCGATATTATATAGTTTTTCCCATGGTTTAGGACATTTATTTTGAAATATGATACATATATATATATATATATATATATATATATATATATTGTTAATATTGATATTATCATTTTTTCGGACCTCTCTGTACAAAGGAGACTCTACCAAAAAATTTCATGAATTTTGGAGTTAGAAATTTTTTATGACAATGGTAATGTTTTTCAAACTTTTATTGAAATTGAAACTGAAAGGGTTTGATTTTTTGTAAATTGATACATTTTATTTAAATTATTTATTATGTAAATTAATTGTTTATAAATTTAATACTTTGAATAAAATATATTAGTTTCTTAATTCCTTCCTTTCTCTTTTCGAGGATGAAAATTTTTGAGTGCACGATAGTGTAATGACCCATAATTTTTCGATAATTAAATTTTTGAATTTAATAAGATTTTGTAATTTAATAAAGGAAGAAATTAAAATTATGATTTATTAATGAGAAAATAATTGGAGTGAAATGTAATAATGTTAATTAAGGTAATTGATAACTATTTTAATGCAATTTCAGTTAATTGAAATGATGGTAAATATAAATTTGGTTATAAATTGTAAATAAGGAATTAAACCAAATATTGTGTTTAAATGGTAAAATTGTATGTAGATAACTGAAATTGATTATTATAGAAATATTGATCAGTATGTGAATTTATTAACTAGGTTGGTAAAAAATAAACATAGAATTGTGTTGAAATTGTAAGTAAAATTTGTTTAATTATCATTGCATTATTTATCTGTTGAAACTTATTGTAAATCAATTGAAATAAATATAATTAAATATTGCATTAATATGAATTAAGATGATAATTGTAGAATATTAATATAATAAGATATAAACAAATGTTAACTAGGTCAACAAAGTAAATGATCAATTGGAAAAAAAGATTGAAATCAAATTTAATCAATTTATTTGAATTTAAATTATAACTAATGGGCTTATTGCAATTAAAATCAAACACTGTAATTAGTTCAATAATTAACATTGAATTTGACATGGGAAATTGGTTTTAAAAAGATTGTTAATTTTTGTGTAATTGAAACTGATAAAATTTGTTAATTATAAAAAATTGAATTGGAAAGTGATTTAATTAATTTAATAGTTATTTATTTAATTAATGTGAAAATAGCCATTTTGACTGTGGTCTCGGATTTCGATGATAATCAGATCCATAATGGTGAATTATTATAGGATTTCAAGTTTCGCAGTGATCGGACTTGTCGCTTGATTGTGCGGGCTCGAAACACGTAGAAATCAATTTATTGATATCAATTTGAAATAAGATGATTTCAAATCTAACTTCTTCATACAATGGAATTAGGACCTAAAACCTATTCCATTGAGTTTACAAATATCAAAAACATCTATTTTGATATGTAGGATGATCCACTTTCGTTTCGGAGACAGAACGAGCTTTTCGGGTCCTTATTTGTCGTTCGTACCAATTCAATGCGTGTTTAATTTTCTTATCAGGCTTTATTCATATAAATAGATCTTTCACCCTAATAGCCATTCTATTTCTTATCTCAGTATGTACAGTTCCACCCGTCTGCTTCTTTCTTCTCAATGGTAGAAACCAATTCAGGTTACAAACCCTAAATTCAATTTACAAATCAATTTCAAAAATCAAACTTCTCAAAATCCTATCATACTATATACCGATTCGAAGCTCCCGATGAGCGCAAGCTGGATTTACAGTTTGTTTTTCGATTTGGGTCTCTTTGTGCCCAGAAGTTGAGGGATAAATCTCGGTCGTTCAATTGGAGGATGATCGACGTTAGTGGATCGTCGATTGGAGGATATGGTCACGTGGAGATTGGCGAGTGGAGCGCATCAGAGTTGTTCGTTTGGGAAATCGATGGTTGGATCGACCGAAAAAATTCAATTAGGGTTTAATTTTCAAGTCGGCTTCTGGGCAATTCATTCATCCCCGTTGGATGATGGGTTTCGTAGGGGTTCGAGAAGGCTCAAGCGAGGTCGAGGCGCTTCGTTGGAGGAGGGGCACGACGTTTCAGAAGCGACGTCATGGTTATAGAGGCGGCGGCTGTGTTAACGCGTAAAATTATGAGTGGTTGGGTTTAGATATCAGGTTTTCACATATGTCTCAGGGAGGGAGGTAACGTGCATTTTTCTATTATTATTTTATTTTGATTTTTAATTTAATTTTAAACGTTCTAATATGCATATCTTTTACATACGAGGTTGGATTTAAGCATAGTTTATTCCACTACAATCGTATTGAAATACAGACATTTTGACACTTGTTTAGATGAATTCTGAGACTGTTCAATTTTGGACCTTATTTTGGATTTCAAATCGATTTGAAATCAAAGATGAGTGTTTTAACCCACTCACAACTATTAGACTGTCTTATATTAGATAAATTGAATTTATGACATGATTGGAAATTAATTGGTTGATGTTTAGTATGTTTAAGTTGTAATTCTAGTTAAATCTGACTTTTATTGAATTTAATGGATATTTAATTTAAAATTGAATTTTAAATTGGCTGTTAATACCTGTAATTGATGATTAGTCAATTGTTCTTATTTATTTGTTGATCTGAATGACGATTGTGATGGATGCTTGATTGTTGATATTGGATGATTGGATGTTATATTTATATTGTTATAACACTACATGTTCCCTTAGTTTATTGTTAGAAAATCCTGAAAGGTTGAGATGATACATACCCGATAGATCTTTAAGTTGGGGAAAAATCATTATGGGTTGAAATGATAAAACCGAGCGATCTTATTGTAACGACCCGAAATTTCCGAACCCGAAAATTTCAGATAGTTATGAAAAAGAAGAAAAAAGAAAGAAGAAGAAGAACTACAACACCAACAACTCACATTCGCAGCGGATAAAATATAATAATAAATAATAACAGTTTACAAAAGAATACTATATATGTCGATTACATTTAACATACATCAGAGTTTCACATATATACAATCACTGAATATATACAAATTATCATGTCTCAGATGTACAATAATATACTGCAGCGGAAATACTTTATATGTACTTGCCATCCAGCTCGACTCCTGAGCTCCAGAACGTACCTACCTGAAAATCTGTAATACTCGGTCTGACCCGAGCATTACACCAAAGTAACACCCGGGTCAGGCTGGAAACCAGCGTGAGTAAATCCAACTAACATGGAATACCAAAGGAATCAACTTATATGAACCCGAGGTAACATATATCAATTTATCCAATTCACCATTTGCTATAGACAACACTTATTCCACATATCAATTTCTAAGTACCAACTTAGATAAAAATAATCCAATTCACTTAAATCATTCCCTTTCAACCTATTGATTTCTCAAATCAATTTATAAAAATTCGAAGTGGTTTCGGGTATTACCCAATACCCGACCTCGGCCTCTTCGAATCTCATGTCATCCAAACCCAACTTATTCAAATGAAATACACAACATTTCATATCAGAGATATCAACTCATTTCAAAGCAACCAATACCAACAATCATTCATAAGCAAAGCTTAATCACATACAATTCAATGCAATTGATTCTAATTGAATTTCAAATCTCCGTTGCTCGGATTCCTTTATTAATTAATTCCAAACCAATTAATCAGTCATCCATTCACTATCCATTCATCTTAATTAATCACCTTGGATTAATTATGTTGCAATTACATTCAAGTAATTATCTTTAACTAATTTCACGATATTAATTATTCTTACCCAAAATCAATAAGAAATCTTAATTACTTCATAAATTAATTAACTATATTAATTGCATTAATCCTTAATTACTTATATTAATTAATTTCTCATAAGTCACTTATTGGGATTAATTCATCTTAAATCACATCCTTAACTATATAAATTATGAATTCCAATTATATCTCCATTATCCTAATCCAATTAAATTTCATCAATCAGATCATGATATTAATCACTCTCAAACAATCTCGACCTGTATTTAACTATCTTTTATTTACTTCATTAAATAAATTACTTACTCCTTAGTTAATTATCTTATTTACCCTTTGATTTCTTCCGCAAAGTAATTATATTTCATTTATTTCATTAGGCAATTACTTGCCACTCTATTCAATTATTATTTTGAATTACTTACTCTTCATAAATTAACTCAAAACTTAATTAATTTTTTCAGACAATTCATTACTAAATTAATTAACCTAATCGCTAATTATTTTTAATTAATTAATTATCTATTTTAATTACCTTACTAATTTAATTGATCTCAAACCATCAAATCCTTATTAACATTCAAATGAAAACAATTCTTATTTATGATTTAAGTTTAAACAGCTTAAAACCCCAATACTTCAAGTCAAACCTCAATTAACTTGAGATCCAACCAAAACAAAGTCACATCATCATCAATGCACATCAAATCAATTTAAGCACTCAACCAATTATTTAAATTTAACCATTTAAATAAGAATCTAGAAACGTGAGGTTCACTCACCTTTGATTTGTTTTCGCAATCCATTCCCATCCGGCTTGTTTCCCTTTCAGATTCAAACAATTCTCATAACTCGATTAAGGACTGAGTATCTCCAGAAAGTGTGCCTTTGATCGCAAGCTTGACAGCATTATGGAGGTGATATGTGAGCCTGCACATCGTATTCCAACCCAAGCTTCAGCGCAATCAGACCCCACCCAACTGGAAGGGGTATTCTCCCACAAACTAGCCAAAGATTTGAGTGCAGCAGCTGATTCTTAAAAGAAGCCACAACACCCTTCTCTCCAATCAAACTCCTCAGGCAACCCATCCATAGGCAAAATCGAAGCCGCTATCGCCCCTTTCAAAACAACACCCTTCCTTAGCCCCAAATACCTCTCAAACTCCTTCGATGTCAGATGCGAGAACTATGTGACTCCATGTTCCGCACGTGGATCCAGTACCTGGTGCCTCCTCGCCCTTCTCAAATTTGCCTTAAAGACTCTGAACCTATGAGCATGCTCTTCCACACTCCTATACGACTTCTTGAACTTCTCAATAAACTTGGCAAACTCAACTAATCATTTTATTAACCAAGCTTCAGATCTATGATCCTAAACGTTTAACATCTTTGCATAAGGAACACCAGCAACATCTCTCCAGGCATCCATACATACATCCACACTCAACAGAGGAGCATCGATATCAACAAGAGAAAAGGAATACCCGACTGCTTCGAGTTCCGACTGCATTCAATCTCTGAGAACACAACCTTCAAGTCAGCTTCACAGGCGATAATTTCCAGCTAACTCGGTCATCAACTTCGGCAGAAAACCATCTCCACCTCAACTACACTCAATAGCCAAGCATCAAATTTGGATTAGCAGTCCACACAGCAATCAATTTCCAGCATTATCATCTCAAGCAAGAACAGTCACCTCCTCCACCACTTAGAAGCGTCACACTATCATTGAGTGCATACGACGAGCATAGTTTCCAGACATCCGTCAATCTTAACAAATTGACATTATAGGGTGTACCAAACATCGTGTCACAGCGATAAGATCCAACGATTTGAAGCGAAGGCTACGCCGTCGAGACAGAAACCTTGAAAGCATCTTGTGTTGCAATGGAAGTCCCTGGCTTTTGATTTTGAACGACAGCAAGGCAACGGTAAACACTTCGACAACAAACTCACGCATCGTCGACGGCTTCATCTCAGTCCATAACTTCCAGTCAAATTCGATTTCAAAGCAGCACGAGGTGGATAAATTTCTTTTTAGAAGAGAAGTATAAATCTTGAGACAGAATTTCTAGCGATTATTTATTCGGCGGTTTCTTTTTTTTTCTGAGGTTCGATCTCCATTTCAATGGAGAAGGGAGAACGGGGAAAAAAATATAAGGTCGAGAATGGCTTCCTGCGTACGCCTATTTACTTATAAAAAATATCTCTGACAAAAATGTACTTCAATTTTTATTATAAAATACCGAAAATATTTCGCGTTGAATAACGCAAAATCCCGAGCCCCGAATCAGACATGCCGACAGACGATTAGAAGGTTTTACCCGTATTCCGAACACAATGGAACATGTTCTGGAGGCTAATTTGATCGTATGTGCGGTTTACAAAAGAAAACGATCAAATTTTAATTAAATCGATTAAAATAATTTCTAAGCGTTTCGAGCTGCCAGAGTCAAACAACAACTCCGATTGCCACGAAAATTGAAATCCGATAATAACTAATTATTACGGATCCAATGGAACTGGTTTCGTCGAATTCCAAGACTGTGCCTCGCAAGGCTATTTTAAATGTCAATCTAAACGATATATTATTAAAACCGAACAAAACACTTCCAAACTCGATTTCAACACCATCACTACCTTCAGTGCTATCAATATATAAATTTATAAGCCTTCAAATTATTTTTAACAGGCTTAAAATCACAGATTCAACAATTACCCAATTCCAATTATTAAAATAAATATTTAAACTATATAATTCAATGATTTAATTATCAAGTAAATATTGATATCTTGAATTCAAGTTAAAATTAACTTTTAAATATTTAAAATCGATTAATTATTTCAACTTAACTAGTTAAAATTTCCGGGTCGTCACAATCCTTCCCCCTTAAAAGAATTTGTCCCCGAAATTACTAGTTAGGAAGAATGGACCAATACCCGTTTACCCTTTTCTCAAAAACCAACAGTTTTATCAACTTGCCACAATATCTTTTATTAAAATTCACTATTATCTTAACCAACTTCCAAAACCTTCCATGGTTTCCAACAATCCCTTTTTACCCAATCGTTTAAATTTCAATTTAAAACCAAATTTCGAATTATCAAAATTTTCTCAAAATTTTTCTAACTCTTAAAATTCCCAGAAAATTTTGCCAGCGTCTCCTTTGCGCGGTTAACTCGGTACAACTACAAAAGGCCTCCACGGGCTCCCAAAGTCCAATAAGAAACAAAAGCCAAGTGGCTACATCAAAACCTAATCCAATTTCATCTAGAAATTTAAATACATACCTTTTTTTGTCGGGCAACACAAATTTAACTTTGGAATCAAATCCAATTTTCTTTTCCCTTATAATACCTGCATAACTTACCAAGCAATAATATTCACTCGTAACCTTTCAAATTATTTTATACATCTCTTTACATAAGTTTCATACCCACTTCTATTTAAATTAGTTTTCATCGTTTCTTATGGATTCAATTTATTTTAAGTTTCTAATATTAAGTTTTATCTTCCATTTAAACTGATTCATATTAGTTTTATTTACTAGTTTACTTTAATTTCCAATTTGCAATTGTTTGTCTTTAACCAAAATTTACCAAAATTTTCCTAACTCCCAAAAATTTCAAAAAATTTTGGCAGAGTCTCCTTTGCACGGAGGAGCTTTTGCAATTTGACAAGAGATATAAATATATATACATCGACCCACACGGTCGGAAAACAACAAAAACAGTTCATATTTCCTAATTTTATTGCGTAGAAGTACCTTTATTTAGCATTTTAAGCAAGCAGCTTATTAATTTAAGCAATTAGCGCAATCCAAACCAACCAAACAGTCTTCAGGTACCTGTACTTACTCAATTTAAATATGTAAGTGCCATATATATGAAGTTTATAACTTTCTCTTGCTTAAACAACTGCAACACATCAGTTCTAAAAGAAATGCATTCTAAATAACTTCCACAAGCATTTTATATGATTTCAAAACTAATTCCATTGTTTTCAACTAAATTTATATGCCATTACATTCAATTTTAATGGTTTACAATGCAATTGCTTGCACTCAATTTATTTTTAAGCAAAACAAACTCGTATTGATAACAACTGATTCAAAAATCAATTATATTTGCTTTCACTAATTCATAGAATTTAATTAAATCTCGTTTACGTCAAACGACAATCATTTCTACGCAATTTGATAATATCCATGTGAATCAGTAATTACTTAAGTTTTATAACCAATTAAAATTTGATTCCAACTCAATTTTATTTAATTCCATTCCACTTTAATTTATTCACACCCATTTACTTAATTCGCCACATTCCATTCTTGTATACTACTAGCCATTACCAAATTAACTAAATTCAAGCTTTAATTAATGGGCTTTCATCCCTATTCGAAGCCAAGTTTCCAAAATTTTAAGCTTAAATTAATTTACTTTAATTTATTCCAATATCAACTTAAGCTTACTTCTATTTGATTCTCATTTAATCAACTTCCATTAAATTCAGTAAGCCCATCCATTTTAGTTTTAATTTTAATTCATCTTCTCAATTTATCAAAATAATATCCAACCACATATTGAACTCATTTATACTTTGAATTAATATATCACCAAATTTAAGTTTAGTCTGATAAACTAATTTCAATTACAACTTTGATTTAGTTTTCTTTTATTTATTCAATCAGACTTCATCCATTTATCATTAGCTCGATTAACCCGTTTCAATTTTTTAATTTGTTTACTTAATTCGTTATCGAATTTATTTTTATTTTTTTAATACAAGGCTATTCTCAATTTATTTCTATTCACTTGGATTTTGTTTGCAACCCAAACCATTTCTATTATAATCCACTTTCATTTCATTCGACAACACTTCCATTATATCAAATTTACTAGCAAATTACGTTAAATATTATTCAAATCACTTGCATTTTATTTGCAATTCAAACCATCACTTTTTTTCAATCCAACCCTATTTTATTTTTTACAACATCTCTTCTAATTTATTTCATTATTAAATCCAAGTCGAGTTCTATTTACAATTTGAATTCATTTTCAAACCCCATTATTAATTTACAATCCATTTATTTACTAAAGTTAAATTTTATTAACATACTCAATCTCACAATTATTTAACCAGTTAGCTTATTTCCAATTTCTAAATCAATATTCGATGTTAATTACAAATCACTTCATTGAAATTCTAGTTTGGATTTCCTTTTTATTTTCCCAAAATTCCAACACCTTTATTTAAAATTTTAGAAATGCTTTTAAATTCACAACATACTTAATAAAATAGCTCTTTATAAAAATACTTTTATAACTCGATGTCTCAACCAGTCTATCCTTGTTCTCACAGAAATTCAGTCATACGTTGATCAGGCGTTGGACTGAAAATCTATAAGTACTTGGTAAACCCGTTTTCAACACCCAGTAAAACATTTGAAAAATAATTTTATTGAAAATATAGGAATCGGGTTTTTTGAAAATAGAGGAAATATCTTTGGTGAGAATGCTCTGCAAATCATCACCCCCATCCATGGTCGTAGTTAACCCGATGATTACGTTGCCGTCCCGACAAAATCCACAGATAACTGTAGGCCTCCGCGCCCCACGATTACACCATGGAACCCACGACAGATCGCAGTTGCAACTGGGGTTACGTAGCTATCACAGCAAAAACCCATATAACTGTAGGCATCAGCGCCATCGAATTTCGCTGCCAAAAATGAAACTTCTCCACTCCACTTGACTATAGATCGCAGTCTACCGATGTTGCGTTGCCTTCCCGGCAAAATCAAGTGTAGACCGTTGACACTCATCCTCCACACGATTTCGCTATGGTCCCCATAGTAGATCGCAACGACATCGAGTTACACTGTCGTCACAGCATAACCCAAATGCCTCTGTAGGCATCAACGCCATCGACTTACACTACCCAATAATCCTCAGGAACTAGTTTTGTCCGGACTCCTCACAAGATCAACTTTAGAACCCCCCTTAGGGCTCAAGGCAGCACCACCCGGTGGCACTCCTGAGAAGTTCATTTCAAGGGAGCGCCTTTTTCCCCAGAGCAATCATCAAAACACTTTATACTATACATATAGTATCTTCAAATCATACACCTAGTATGATATCATACAAAGCTCCTTTACACAAAATCGATTATCCCAAAATCGATAATTCTCAAAGTAGGCTTTCCAAATACAATATTGATTTTACCCAAAAATCAAAAGCCTTTCCAAAACCAAAGGTTCTCAAAACCCTTTTTCCAAAATCCTCATAATATCCTTTATATATATACAGATATATATTTTTTTTTTAAAACTTTGGCTCACTTTAAACTCGTATAAAATCCTTTTTATACTTCAAACACTTCCAAAATCCTTTTTCTTCCAAAAACAGATTTAACAAGGGAAGAATATATATACAAAGATATAACTTTGTTTACCCAAAATCAAATACTCAAATTTGATTACTCTTTCCAATATCAATTTCCTTTCTATTCACATTCACTTATTCACATTTGCCTTTATCCCCATTTGGATTATTACCTCAATTCTTATCCCAGTTGGGTATTTAATCAATAACAGTTTGAACTCCGACCAGTATATTTAGAAAATAGCTTGAAAATTTTGAAAAATAGATAAGTAGTTGAGAAATAATTGTTAGTTTGCAAAATAGCTATTAACATAGTTAACTAATTGTAAAATAGTTGAGGAAACGTTAAATAGTTCCAAACATTGTAGATAATTGCAAAATGGTTGTAAAATAGAAATTAGTTTGTGAAATAGTTGAAAAATAGGAATTAGTTTAGAAAACAGTTGAAAAATGGTTAAATAACTCCAAACCATAACATAATTTGGCTTTAAGAAAGAAAGGTTGTATATATTTAATAGCTTAGAAAAATAAGTTTATATCAAAACAATTTATTAAAAATAATCAAGAGTCCAACTGTTCACTCCCCCAACAATTCAATTTAAATCTCCATTTAAATTGACCCAATTCCAATTCAAATAACTACAAATTCCATTGGACTTGATTAATTCTCAATTCAAGTTGAATCAATCTTGATTCCTTTCCCAATTCAAATCAAATTCTAGTTGATTTTAATCCTGTTCAATTTTAAATTTGAATTATTATCAATTTAATTTCAGAATCCAAATCACTTCAATTTAATCCAATCCAATTACTTCAAACCAAATTGAATTTTAAACTAATTCAATTAAATCTTGAATTTAAACTATCTCGAATTATAGAAATTCGAGTTAAATTCTCAAAGGTTGGTTTAACTCTTTAAACCAAATTAACCTTTAAATCAAAGTGTTTAATCATTTTAATTTTTGAGCCCAATTTCTCAAAATTCTCATTTTAAATTATTTTTACTTATGTATTTCAAGATTCAATATAATTTTATTTTAAAATTTTAATTTATTATTCAATCTAATTTTCCAGTTTGAAGCCAGTTCTTAACAAGTTTATTTTACAATTCAATTATTCAAACTTTTTTTATTTATACAATTCCATTCTCAATTTAAAGATTTTTATTAACAATAGGATGGTATTATCCAATTTATTTTAAACGTCCATCCATGCTCAATTTTTAAATCTCAAACCCGTTTTGAGATCACGCAAATTCTCAATTCAAATCAACCATTTAACTTCCGAGGTTAAATTCCAATTTCATCATGAAATTTCCAATTCTGGTTGCTTTTTCTACACTTATTTAACTTTCCAAAGTTAAATTTCAATTTACTGAATCCAATCAATCTTACTCAAATTGAATTCCCGCTTCAAACTTCAAAATTCTAATTCAAGACTTCAATTTGGTTGTATTATATTACTTCTAAATTTTAATTCCAATAATTTAACAACCAATCGCCTTAATATTTATTAGAATGAAATATTACTTTATATATCACAATATATTTTTATATAAAATCAATTAAAACCTTTATGTAAGAAAATAACAAATACGCGCTCATATAAATATACTCTCAACTCATTCTAGAGTACCACTGACTCAATTTAATGAGTAATCCCCACCAGAGCCAAGGTTCTCGCTTAACCTTCCAGCTCTGATACCAACTGTAACGACCCGAAATTTCCGAACCCGAAAATTTCAGATAGTTATGAAAAAGAAGAAAGAAGAAAGAAGAAGAAGAACTACAACACCAACAACTCACATTCGCAGTGGATAAAATATAATAATAAATAATAACAGTTTACAAAAGGATACTATATATGTCGATTACATTTAACATACATCAGAGTTTCACATATATACAATCACTGAATATATACAAATTATCATGTCTCAGATGTACAATAATATACTGCAGTGGAAATACTCTATACGTACTTGCCATCCAGCTCGACTCCTGAGCTCTAGAACGTACATACCTGAAAATCTGTAATACTCGGTCTGACCCGAGCATTACACCAAAGTAACACCCGGGTCAGGCTGGAAACCAGCATGAGCAAATCCAACTAACATGGAATACTAAAGGAATCAACTTATGTGAACCCGGGGTAACATATATCAATTTATCCAATTCACCATTTGCTATAGACAACACTTATTCCACATATCAATTTCTAAGTACCAACTTAGATAAAAATAATCCAATTCACTTAAATCATTCCCTTTCAACCTATTGATTTCTCAAATCAATTTATAAAAATTCGAAGTGGTTTCGGGTATTACCCAATACCCGACCCCGGCCTCTTCGAATCTCATGTCATCCTAACCCAACTTATTCAAATGAAATACACAACATTTCATATCAGAGATATCAACTCATTTCAAAGCAACCAATACCAACAATCATTCATAAGCAAAGTTTAATCACATACAATTCAATGCAATTGATTCTAATTGAATTTCGAATCTCTGTTGCTCGGATTCCTTTATTAATTAATTCCAAACCAATTAATCAGTCATCCATTCACTATCCATTCATCTTAATTAATCACCTTGGATTAATTATGTTGCAATTACATTCAAGTAATTATCTTTAACTAATTTCACGATATTAATTATTCTTACCCAAAATCAATAAGAAATCTTAATTACTTCATAAATTAATTAACTATATTAATTACATTAATCCTTAATTACTTATATTAATTAATTTCTCATAAGTCACTTATTGGGATTAATTCATCTTAAATCACATCCTTAACTATATAAATTATGAATTCCAATTATATCTCCATTATCCTAATCCAATTAAATTTCATCAATCAAATCATGATATTAATCACTCTCAAACAATCTCGACCTGTATTTAACTATCTTTTATTTACTTCATTAAATAAATTACTTACTCCTTAGTTAATTATCTTATTTACCCTTTGATTTCTTCCGCAAAGTAATTATATTTCATTTATTTCATTAGGCAATTACTTGCCACTCTATTCAATTATTATTTTGAATTACTTACTCTTCATAAATTAACTCAAAACTTAATTAATTTGTTCGAACCATTCATTACTAAATTAATTAACCTAATCGCTAATTATTTTTAATTAATTAATTATCTATTTTAATTACCTTACTAATTTAATGGATCTCAAACCATCAAATCCTTATTAACGTTCAAATGAAAACAATTCTTATTTATGATTTAAGTTTAAACAACTTAAAACCCCAATACTTCAAGTCAAACCTCAATTAACTCGAGATCCAACCAAAACAAAGTCACATCATCATCAATGCACATCCAATCAATTTAAGCACTCAACCAATTATTTAAATTTAACCATTTAAATAAAAATCGAGAAACGTGAGGTTCACTCACCTTTGATTTGTTTTCGCAATCCATTCCCATCCGGCTTGTTTCCCTTTCAGATTCAAACAATTCTCATAACTCAATTAAGGACTGAGTATCTCCAGAAAGTGTGCCTTTGATCGCCAAGCTTGACAGCATTATGGAGGTGATATGTGAGCCTGCTCATCGTATTCCAACCCAAGCTTCAGCGCAATCAGACCCCACCCAACTGGAAGGGGTATTCTCCCACAAACTAGCCAAAGATTTGAGTGCAGCAGCTGATTCTTAAAAGAAGCCACAACGCCCTTCTCTCCAATCAAACTCCTCAGGCAACCCATCCGTAGGCAAAATCAAAGCCGCTATCACCCCTTTCAAAACAGCACCCTTCATTAGCCCCAAATACCTCTCAAACTCCTTCGATGTCAGATGCGAGAACTATGTGACTCCATGTTCCGCACGTGGATCCAGTACCTGGTGCCTCCTCGCCCTTCTCAAGTTTGCCTTAAAGACTCTGAACCTATGAGCATGCTCTTCCACACTCCTATACGACTTCTTGAACTTCTCAATAAACTTGGCAAACTCAACTAATCATTTTATTAACCAAGCTTCAGATCTCTGATCCTAAACGTTTGACATCTTTGCATAAGGAACACCAGCAACATCTCTCCAGGCATCTATACATACATCCACACTCAACAGAGGAGCATCGATATCAACAAGAGAAAAGGAATACCCGACTGCTTCGAGTTCCGACTGCATTCAATCTCTGAGAACACAACCTTCAAGTCAGCTTCACAGGCGACAATTTCCAGCTAACTCGGTCATCAACTTCGGCAGAAAACCATCTCCACCTCAACTACACTCAATAGCCAAGCATCAAATTTGGATTAGCAGTCCACACAGCAATCAATTTCCAGCATCATCATCTCAAGCAAGAACAATCACCTCCTCCACCACTTAGAAGCATCACACCATCATTGAGTGCATACGACGAGCACAGTTTCCAGACATCCGCCAATCTTAAGAAATTGACATCATAGGGTGTACCAAACATCGTGTCACAGCGATAAGATCCAACGATTTGAAGCGAAGGCTATGCCGTCGAGACATAAACCTTGAAAGCATCTTGTGTTGCAATGGAAGTCCCTGGCTTTTGATTTCGAACGACAGCAAGGCAACGGTAAATGCTTCGATAACAAACTCACGCATCGTCAATGGCTTCATCTCAGTCCATAACTTCCAGTCAAATTCGATTTCAAAGCAGCACGAGGTGGATAAATTTCTTTTTAGAAGAGAAGTATAAATCTTGAGACGGAATTTCTAGCGATTATTTATTCGGCGGTTTCTTTTTTTTCTGAGGTTCGATCTCCATTTCAATGGAGAGGGGAGAACAGGGAAAAAATATAAGGTCGAGAATGGCTTCCTGCGTACGCCTATTTACTTATAAAAATATCTCTGACAAAAATGTACTTCAATTTTTATTATAAAATACCGAAAATATTTCGCGTTGAATAACGCAAAATCCCGAGCCCCGAATCAGACATGCCGACAGACGACTATAAGGTTTTACCCGTATTCCGAACACAATGGAACATGTTCCGGAGGCTAATTTGATCGTATGTGCGCTTTACAAAAGAAAACGATCAAATTTCAATTAAATCGATTAAAATAATTTCTTAACGTTTCGAGCTGCCAGAGTCAAACAACAACTCCGATTGCCACGAAAATTGAAATCCGATAATAACTAATTATTACGGATCCAATGGAACTGGTTTCGTCGAATTCCGAGACTATGCCTCGGAAGGCTATTTTAAATGTCAATCTAAACGATATATTATTAAAACTGAACAAAACACTTCCAAACTCAATTTCAACACCATCACCACCTTCAGTGCTGTCAATATAAATTTATAAGCCTTCAAATTATTTTTAACAGGCTTAAAATCCCATATTCAACAATTACCCAATTCCAATTATTAAAATCAATATTTAAACTATATAATTCAATGATTTAATTATCAAGTAAATACTGATATCTTGAATTCAAGTTAAAATTAACTTTTAAATAATTAAAATCGATTAATTATTTCAATTTAACTCGTTAAAATTTTCGGGTCGTCACACTTATGGATTTCATTTTAATTTGGGATTATGGGTTGAAATGATATATACCCGTAAATTTAAATTATTATTGGTTGAAATGATATACATCCGTATCACTTGACCATAAGGTAGAAAATTATATACGGACACTGGATTGGTTAAATTAAATGATTTTAAAATCCTTAAATTTTGAATTCAGTTGAACGATATTTTGCACCAAAATTTGATTTGTATATACTTAACTATTTTCGAAATCTAAGCTTTAAATGTTGAAATTTGAGTTGGTTTAATGAATTGTTAAAGGAATAAAATGGAAATTTCAAAGTGAACTTGAAAAATAACCGAAACTTATCGACATGGAGTTACTGAACTAAACTTTGAAACCTATGAAATTGAAGTCGTTTAAATTTTTTGGTTCAACTATGGATTAATCAATATAAATTGAGGTGGTGTAATGAAAATTGAATTGAAAGTTCAAATTCGAGTTGGTGATTTGAAATATGAATATGATCCATATTTGTTGAAAAGGCAGAAATAGTTTATTTTGATATCAATTTCAAACTTATTTAATAAATATTGTTCAAAAATTTATTATTTTAAAAATTCTAAATTTTAAGATTTTCAAACTATTAAATTAGTTTAATCTATTTTCAACTATTTAAACTATTTTTAATCAATTTAAACTATTCTAATTTATCTTAATCTATTTTAATCTATTTTAAACTATTTTAACCTATTTTAAACCGATTACCCAATTTTATATATTTTAAATCTATTTAATATATTTTAAATTTATTTAATCGGTTTTAAATTTATTTAATCTATTTTAAATCTGTTTAATTTATTTCAAATTTATTTAATCTATTTAAATATATCTATTATATTTTAAATCTATTTAAACTATTTTAAAACTATTTAAACTATCTTAAATCCACTCAAACTACTTTATTCTATTTTTAAACTATTTAGAGTATTTAACTATTCGATAATTTATTTTTATAAATATGCTAAACTAGTTAAACTATTTGTAAATTCTAAACTATTTTCTAAATTTTAGATTGTGTAAAGTGGAAGTGTTTATATTTAAATCCTTGATTTTAAAGCGAATATGGTTAAATGATGTTATAACATAAGTTGTGATTTGAATGATATTTACTAGTAAAATGACATATTTGAGTAAATATGGTTATTTTGAATAAGGATTTTAACCTATCTTATCGATATGATTTCGAAAATGATTATGATCTTGAAAGTAAATATGATTTCAAAACTGATATGGTTTGAATTGAATATGATATTTGGATATCAATTATGAAGATGTTTTGGAAATGTAAAAGAACCATCCGATGTGAAATAAGCATTGGATTGTTAAAGAGACGGGATCAGATATTGTCATACTCTCTGCCAACCAAAAACTACTTTAACAGCTATGTATATTGTGGAGATTCCAGAATGAAGTAGGATGGTTTGGCAATAAATTATGTATAAGGCATTAAAGTAGCCTTGACTCCCGCAAGTCAGCTTGATGTGACTAAAACGTGAGTCATGCTTGGCCAAGTGAGGTTGCACCTCCGATCAGACACATTTCTTCGATACCATACTATGACGTTGTGATTGATTTTGGTGGCCACCCCTCAATTTGATTTGGGAGTGTGTTCTGAGGTGGGTGGTAGTAGCTACTATGCGTTACCACCAGTCCGGATCTGCAAAATGGTAGTATCCTTCCCTGGACATTGCCGCGTGTGTCTTGTCACATGCCTTATAGCGCCCACTACGAGTTTGTTTTGTACCGTACCTATGGAGTGCCCTCTAGGCAAACCACCAATTTGCTGGAGTTTATGATATTGTATAGACCACGGGAATATATAACATATGTTAATGGGGATATGGGTGACCCATTAGCGTTGTTTTAATACTTTACTTTACTGTAGACACTATTGTAATAGCGTATTGTACTATGTATGTAGATAGTTTGACGGATCATTAGGAGATATAATCCCGAACGTCTCTTAAGTTATTGCATTCACTTTAGTCACTAGATAGGAGATGTAAAACCCTGTAAACATCTTTGATGTTGTTACACTCATATTTATTTACTATTAATTTAACTTATATAAGATTTTTTTAGTTCTGACTCGAGTGTTTTGTCCTTTCAATTCGCTTGGGTCAATCTGAATTTTTAGTATATCGAAGGCTGCTTTAGGAGAACGAAGATGAGGATATAGTACTACTATTATTTATTATATTTATTCCACTGCATCTTGTTGTTCCACTGCATTTATTTATTTATTCTTGTAGTATATAACTCTGATATGTATTGTAAAGTGTAATCAAATGTTATTTCTAAAATAGCTTCATGAACTATTTATTTGATTGTTATATTTTATCATTCCACTATGAGATTCTATGTTCGTTTTTTTCCTTCTCCACCTCTCCTTATTTACCTCATAACAATTCTCTCTTTTGAATGGTTTGAGTTTGACATGTGTGATTTATTGTCAAGTTAGGTTGTCCAACAATGTGGGTCGTTACAGCATCTATCTGAATTGTCAATCAGTGTCTTTCCAATCGACCTCTCATTCTAAACTGTGTAATCAATCATTCAATTGGTCCCAATTCGGAACCCTACCTCCTTTATCACTGCAAATTCGAATAAAATTAAACCTCCATTTCGGTACAATGAGAAGGATTTTACTTTGGTTAGCGCAGTGAGATTCGTGGAACTAATCATTCCTTTATGTGTGCGCCCAATAACATAGGCTGACTGTTGAGCCCACTCTAGCTTAGCCACACCACCCTACCTAGGGACGGGGTGCGAGCCACCGAAAAAGATAGTTATTATAGCGAGTGGCTGGAGCAGTTGGGAGCCATGGAGCCTTGCGGTAGGTAAGATAGAAGAAGGGGTCGGGCTCCCAGTAGAATAAAGGAGACGGTTAGGATACTAAACTTGAAACACGGATCCCGGCGAGCGAGTAGTTAGTGGAAAATAGCACCCTAGTTGAAGGCATTCTTCTCTGCCACTGGCACTTGAGGAACAATAGGGCACTTTACTGCTTCGGGTACTATGGACCTTCTTCCATCCATTGCAGTAGAGCCATTTCATGAGTGGGGAGGAGGCACTCTTTGGGCCATGGAAGCGAAGGAAGGAGCGACCGATAAGCGACCCGTAAGCGACCGAATATTCCATTCTTTTAGCAGCTGAAAGGGATGACGAATTAAGGATCTTAAGGCTAATTTAACACTAAAGGGGGATGAATAGTGTTTAATGGATTCTAAAAATTATATGAACTAACTTAAAATTATGACATAAACAAATGCAAAACTTAATAACAGAATAATTACAGAATCAAACACAAATGCAGAAAGTAAATAAAAAGCACTAAAGGGAAAGAACACACCGAATTTTATACTGGTTCGGAGTTACCCTACATCTAGTACTATACCTAGGCAAACCACCTCATACAAATTTTTATTATACCAATGTCGAGATTATATTGCTCAATTTCTAAGGCTTGAGGTATGCTCCTGTCTCACGAGTCTGGGGCAAACTCTCTTGATTTACGGGCCATATGATTACCCAATGGATTTTCAAGCACAACCACACCTTATAGAGAGACTCGGTAAAAAATTTATTACAAATTGATCCTATAACTCTAAATAGCACTTTGATCTTCGAGAGAGGGTAGAGAATCAAACAAGAATGAGATTCTAATTTGATTCACTTGAGAATTCGACAGAATTTCGGCATGATCTTAAAATATAAAAATTTTAGAACATGGATTTGTGGAGAAGAAGAAGTGAAGAAAATATGAAAATAGATGGTTAAAAAATTCGTTTGTGAAGGTTACTTGTAAAGAACCAACGGCCATAACAATTCGTGAAGAGATTTAAATGAATAGACACTTATTTTGAAACTTGAAACTTTTGAATTCAACGGCCACTATATCGACATAGGGTATCCCATGTTGTCGACATCCCTATGTTAAAAAGAATGAAAAAATTGTTTTGACAATGGTATTGAAAGAAAAACAAGATGAAACGACTTTGGAGTAAAAACAAAGTTTAAAACAAGAGAATTTTAAAAAACAAAAACAAAGAATATTCTAAGGCTAAAATATCGTTTCGAAAATCATTTGAAAAGATAATTTTTAAGGCTAAAACATTTTGAAAAACAATTTTGAAAATCATTTTGAAAAACCATTTTGAAGTAGGTTTGCAAGCTTCTTCCTGCAGAATATCTCATCACATCAGGACTCGAGAATTTGTACAAAACCAGGATGTTCGTGGGTTTGTAAGCCACTTGTCATAGGTTTGTAAGCTACTTGTCATGGATTTGTAAGCCACTAAGAAGGTAGAAATGAGTTCCATCCCAAATGAAATTTGAAATGTAGGTTTCCATGCTATTATGAAGTTTTAACAAAAACTGGACACATATCTTGAAATCTTGATCTTGATACTCATGAGTCTTCAAACTTGATTTCTTCATTCTTTATCTTCATACTGTACAATCTTCAATAATCAGTACCGCCTTACATATATCATGCATAATGTAACAACCCGCATATTTATCGAATGTATATTTAAATATTTCATCGTTCGTCGGATTTTAGTCCGAAAACCTACTTTTAGCAAACAGTCGAACTGGGACTCTAGACCCCTTCCATTGAGTTCAAAATGCCATTTGCAACCTTTTTGAGTATAATCTTCGATATGTTTGGAGCAAGTTGAATTTTTTACCTTTTCACTTAGGGCTTTGGGTTGGGTTCAGCCCACTAGCCAACTTAATAACCCAAACTGAACCAGTCCTCTTCATTCACTCCCTCTTCCTCTACTTTTCAGTTCTAAAGAGATTAATGGTGAGTGGAATGGGAAATTAAAACTTCAAACCTTAGTTTCCATTTACAAATCATGTTCTAGCTCCAAATTCTAGAGAACCCATTGGTTAGCCTTCTCTTCAGCTTGTCCAACTCCTTCTCTCTTGAATTTCAGAAATTCCTAAACCTAACTTTGGGAATGTTTCTCTTTTAAGCTTAGATTCAAGCTTCTTGTGTTGAGATTGAAGTGTGGTTCATCTTCCCTTGTCTTCAAGCTTTTCATTCATTGTTTTTGGGTTTCAAGGTGAGATTTTTATCTCACATCTTAGTGTATAACTATCTTCGATTGTAAGGTATGAATTCCTAACACTTATTCTTGTGCAATTGCTTTTGGTTTGGATTGATTTGGTTAATATTCCAATTTTTAGTGTTTTGAGTTCAATTCTTTAAAAATCCTAACTTTGATGTTTTGATCATGTTTTTGGTGATGAATCGAAGAGCTTATATAGCCGGGTAGTCGATGGGCGTAAATCCTTAGTGTCGTTGCTCGACCGATTGCAATTCGGAAGGGATTAACATTCATTAGATAGGCATAGGAGTGCTGGCAACAGGCTTCGGCCGACCGAGCTCAGGGTCCGATTGACCGACCTGCCACCCGAGCACTTCCTGCCTCTGGTTTGGAAATGCATGTTACAGGCTCCGGCCGACCGAGCTCAGGGCCCGGTCGACGGACTTGCTACCCGTGCACTTCCATCTTTGGTTCGGTCAACCGACTCAGGGAGTCTGGTTGACCGACCTGCCCCTATTTGCCAATTTTGCCTATGTTGTCTATTTTGTTAAATTTCCAACTTTAATCGATTCGTATTGTTTCCCTTTTATTGTTATCATTTATTATCGACTTTGATGACATTTTCTTTGGGAATTTTCGAAATATCCATTTTGATGGATTTGGCATCGATTTCTTTGGATTTTATTCACGCCTTCGAATGTGAATTTCGGTGATTGATTGTTTTACAATCATTTTTGTGATTTGTCACTTTAAAAATATAAAGGTTTCAATACCAGTAGTAAATGTCAAAATTCTTTCATCAAAGCGATCTTAAAACTATTTTATTTCTAAGACCTTTTCTTAAACTGTTTTCCAATCTATTAGTATATACAAGCCTTTACCTCACTCGTATGAGAAATCCAATTAAAAGGCTTAGTAAAACAAGTGGTATGAAACGCTTGCGTTTGCTTCGTCGGTTAATTCTTGGACTTGTTTGATTAAGCCTTTTTGTGACAATTTCCTAGTGAAGATCTACAGTTTGTTCATAAATATTTAAGTTAAGCTAGTGGTTATGGGACATGAAGCTAAACTCATATATTTACTAGCTTAGTGTAATTGACACTTCTTGATGATCATGATGATCATTTTTTGTGATTTAGACTAGCAATGTGTGATGTCTCTTCGTCTGCGAGGGAGACTAAACCCCATTTTGTGGAGTTTCGACTCAAATTGGTGGGGAGCAACCCATGGTCTTCGGGCCGTTTGTGGAGCTTCGGCTCAATTTGTGATGGTTAGCAACCACGGAATTAGCGTTCTGTTTGTGATACACGTGTTGGTGAGTTTTATGCTCCCGTTTGTGATAGGCCTTTCCCCTTTTTTGTGATTTCTGGATTTCGTGTGTTGATTTCTGGAATTTGTGCTTCACCAATTTTACTGATTTTCATTGATATGATTTATCAATTTTTGTGCATTGGTGAAATCATGTGTCATTGACTGGTTGTGAATACAAGTTTTGGGTATGAAACCCTTTTAGGATCTTTGAGAAGATTCTTGTGATATTGATTAATCTCATGTTGATTTTCAATTACATACTTATAGTAGTATACCATTATGGTTATTCTATGTTTATGCCATGTCTCTTATCCTATATCATGTCATTTGATATTTACAGCTAGAATGATGCGTTTATTGTTTTCGTATGAAATAATACTCGGGTCAGACCGAGATGTTACAGGTGCTTCTGCTTGACTTCTTCCCAAGGATCCATTACTCTGACTTTTGGCTTACTACTTAGATTAGTAGTTTTTGGTTGTATACATTTGAGATATAGACTCGTTGATGTATACGTATTCTTTTGTCTAGCACTTGTATCTATTCTTTTTTATATTGTGGATCTTGTTTGACCATTACTCTGATGAACACTTTTATGTGTTATATATATTCACGTCTAATTCCGCCTTTGTGATTTGAATTATCTGTGACTGATTTATGTTATGTTTATTTCTATATTTGTTTCCGAAGATTATATATAGCCATTGTGTAGTAGCTTTGAGTTTGTATCGATATGTCGAATTTCCACTTGAAATAAAATGCATGTTATACTATCCGACATAGCGGTGCTCGCACAAAGCAATTACACGGATGGTCGCTTCTCAACAGCCTTATTCTCCATGCTAGTTGACAGCATTACTCCGTAGTGTTCTTGGCTAGCGTGGGAATAGAGGTGGGGCGTCACAGCTTGGTATCGGAGCCAAACTTCGGAACAATGTAGAATAATTTAACAAGGATCATTGTCCTAAGTCCATCTTAGGAGTCGTGCCTTAGCATTTTATTCGGGTCTTTGAACCATCCTATCCTATTTTCTTTTGTGATTCCTTGTTTTATCAATCATTATTGTTTGATATTCATTTTGTGAGTAACCTTTCTCTTCTTCTTTCTTTCTTTCTTAAAGAAGAAGAGATGGTTATTTCTGGCAGTCCTAGCGCTGGTCAATCCAGTAGCCCTTCTCTGGATGGCGCATTCATGTCTGCCCGACATATTTTGGATCTTGTAAAGAATCAAGAGTTTATCTGTACTTTGTGTAAGAACCCCGAAATGGTTTTACCTCTGAAACTTGAAGTTCCTTTCAATCAACTTGTGGATATCACTCTTCGACATGAAGAGGTTGGTAAAGGAAGTGATGGTGATATTGGGATTTCCAAGAAGAGGCATATTAAGTTCAAAAGCCCTTATCCCAATAGGAAGGTGAAGCAAACTACTTTGGTAGCAAAGACTCCAATCCCTAATCATGGAGGATGCTACATTGTAATTCTGAGGATCACTATGCAAAGGAGTGTCCGGAACCACTCTTTTGTCATTATTGCAAAAATTCAGGTCATCATATTTCTGTCTGCCCCATACTTCAAAGCAAGAGAAAGGTGGAACAAGAAACTTCGGTAGCAAATACTCTTACCTCTAGTCGAGGACAGTGCTACAATTGTGGTTACACAGGCCATTATGCTAATAAGTGCCTGAAACCCCTTACTTGCCGCTATTGCAAAAATCTGGGCCATCTTTTATCTACATGTCCCAAACTCCCTAGCAAGAGGGAGGGAAAGTTGAAAGCTGTGCAAGCCCCTTGTGACACTTCTCTTGGTCAAGGTATTTTACATTAAATCCTTGATGCTATTGTTTTATTTCGTGATCTTCTTATTTGAGTTCTTTTTGATATGGGATCCTCTCATTATTTTTATATCAAAAGAACTCGTTGATTTTTTTTTCTTTAAACATTTTGGGCTTGTTGACTCCTTTGACAGTGGCGAATCCTGTTGATGGATTCGCAACGCTCAGTTGGTTTCTTGTATTGATGTCGAAATTATTTTATGTGATTTTTTCTTTCCGAGCCGATTTTTACTTATGCTTCGGAATTGACTTTTGAACAGATTAGCTTAATTATTAAGAAGCCATATCCGAAGTCCCGAGTGGACTATTCATCCTCGACATTTTTAATCTGTTAAGTTGATTTCTATTTTTCTTTGTGCTTTTGATTCCAATTTGATGGCATTGTTTTTATTCCTTAAGCCCACTTATAAGGAAAGTGTTATTTCTCTCATTCATCTGGTTTGAGAATTTTCTGATATTTCTGAGTTTGTCTTAGGATTATCACCTAAGAAATATCTTGTGTGGTGATAAGGTCTTTTTAGTTCGACCTTGCCACCGGTTTTCATTTGCTACGAGTTGCGGTAGTTAGCATTCCACTTACCGCATTCCGCACTCGTTATGATTATTATGAATGACTTATTATGTCATTCAGTTTATCCAGCTTATTTCATCCATTTTATGAATCGAGTATTTTATGCATATCTCGATGACTCCATTCTTGTGTTTATTGATTTTGGATGAAAATAGAAATTTAAAATTTTGCAAATCTTATCCATAAGACTTATTTATAACTACAATTGGATTTTGATCTTAAACGAGCAAAGACTATTCTCAAAATTTTTGAGAGATATTTTCATCATATAGAAGATGATTTTGTGATTGTATTGCCCGTTGAGTGCTTTAAGAATTCTGGTCAATGCGCTTGATCAACGTTATCGATAGGAATTTTCTAAACTCTTTGATGAGATAATTAGACACGAATATTGACTTGTAAAAATATAAATTTTTCTAGAGAGATTATTACATAAAGATAATTGTGATTTTGAAAGTTTTAGCTTTCCGGGAAAGAAGATTATTTAAAAGAAATTCTTTCTTTTCGATACTCTTATTCTTATGATTCCCGATGGGAACCAAGACTTTATCTTTTATACCAATGCTAATCATATTGGTTTGGATGTCGTTCTCTTGCAAAAGAGAACGTGCTATCATTTATATTTCTAAATCATTAAAGCTATCGAGACTAGATATGCCATTCAAGATCTAGTGCTCGCGGCTATTGATTTCACTTTTAGAGTTTGGCATCATCATTTTTGGATGAGAAATCTGTTCTCTACCCTGGTCATAAATATTTGGAATATTTATTTTCTCATAAGGAACTTCATGTTGACTCGAGTTTCTTGCATCTTATGATCTTGACATTCTTTATACTCCCGGAAGGGGAAATCGAGTTGCCAATGCAATTAGTCGCAAGCAATAAGTGGTTGTTTCCATGATGATATCCGAATGGAATGATCTTGAGGATTTATCCACTTGTGAAATTCGAGACCGTGTTTCCGATTTATGTTCATCTCTTGTTTTATGTAGCCTTGAGGCTCATCCTTCTTTTTAGACCGCATTCTTGAAGCTCAAAGGCTAGATCCTGAATTGGTTCTTCTTGCCAAAATATTAAGGATAAAATTGATATTGAAGGTTTGAAAGACTTTAATATCGATTCTCGTGGCGGCATTCGGAAATTTGGTAGACTTATCGTGCCAAATATTAGTGATCTTCGTAAAGATATTTTAGAAAATTCTCATCATTCTAAATTTACCATTCATCCCGGTAGTAGTAAAATGTACGCGGATATGAAGCGGCTTTATTATTGGGAGGGAATGAAATCTGATATTGCTAACTTTGTTAAGCGTTGCATGACTTGCCAACTTGTCAAAGCCGAACATCAAAGGCCCGGTGGGTTATTGCAACCTTTAGAAATTCCAATTTGGAAGTAGGACAAAATTTCCATGGATTTTGTGGACGGCCTTCCCCGTTCCCGTTCGGGTCATGATAGCTTATGGGTGATAGTTGATAGACTTACTAAATCCACCCATTTTATTCCCGTTCGGTCCAATCGGACCGTACCTCTTTTGGCCAAACTCTTTATTAAATAAATTGTTAAGTTTCTACTTCTATCGTTAGTGATCGTGATCCATTGGTTACTAGTGGATTTTGGAAGAGTCTTCAAAAAGCTTTGGGAACGAAGCTTAATTTTAGCACCGCTTATCACCCCCAGTCCGATGGACAAACCGAGCGTGTGAATCAAACTCTTGAAGATCTTCTTCGTGCTCGTGTGCTTGATTTCGGTGGAAGTTGGGAAGATCATATTCTCTTGTTGAATTTTCCTATAATAATATCTTCCAATCTAGTATTGGTATGGCACCTTTCGAGGCACTTTATGGAAGGCCATGCCGATCTCCTTCTTATTGGTTTGAGGCCAGCGAGAAGCTGGTTTTAGGTCCAGATCTTATCCGGGATTCCACAGAGAAAATTGATCTTATTCGACATAGGATGAAAGAAGCCCAGAGTAGACAAAGATCCTATGCCGATAACCGGAGAAGGAAGTTAGAATTTTCTGTGGGAGATTCTGTTTTCATTCGTGTTTCTCCTATGAAAGGTGTTGTACGCTTCAGTCGATCGAGAAAATTAGCGCCTCGATATATTGGGCCATTTCCTATCACTGAACGTATTGGTTCCATGGCTTATCCTCTTTTATTACCGGCTCAGTTTTCTTCTATTCATGACGTGTTTCACGTTTCTCAACTAAGGAAGTGCCTTCGAGATTCCGATTCTATTATTGATCCTGGTGTTGTGGAAGAAATTGAAGTTTCACCCAATTTAACTTATGAGCAGCATCCTATTCGAATTATTGCTTCGGAGGTTAAACACCTTTGAAATAAAGATGTTCCGGTTGTGAAAGTTCAATGGTCCTCAAATCCTAAAGATCGCTCTTGGGAATCTAGAGAGTTCATCGAGCGAACACATCCAGACTTACTTTTCCGTGCTCTTTAGGGTGAACCTTTTATTTCAAATTTCTTTTGTGTTGATATGCTTTTATGGTTGTTACTCTTTATTTTCTTCTTAAGTATTGTGAGGACGCAATTTCTTTAAGGAGGGGAGTCTGTAACAACCCGCATATTTATCGATTGTATATTTAAATATTACATCGTTCATTGGATTTTAGTCCGAAAATCTACTTTTAGCAAACAATCGAATTGGGACCCGAGACCCCTTCCATTGAGTTCAAAATGTCGTTTGCAACCTTTTTGAGTATAAGCTTCGATATGTTTGGAGTAAGTTGAATTTTTCTACCTTTTCACTTAGGGCTTTGGGTTGGGTTCAGCCCACTAGCCAACTTAATATCCCAAACTGAACCAGTCATCTTCATTCACTCCCTCTTCCACTACTTTTCAGTTCTAAAGAGATTAATGGTGAGTGGAATGGGAAATTAAAACTCCAAACCCTAGTTTCCATTTAAATCAAGTTCTAGCTCCAAATTCAAGAGAACCCATTGGTAAGCCTTCTCTTCATCTTCTCCAACTCCTTCTCTCTTGAATTTCAGAAATTCCTAAACCTAACTTTGGGAATGTTTCTCTTCTAAGCTTAGATTCAAGCTTCTTGTGTTGAGTTTGAAGTGTGGTTGATCTTCCCTTGTCTTCAAGCTTCTCATTCATTGTTTTTGGGTTTAAAGGTGAGATTTTTATCTCACATCTTAGTGTATAACTATCTTCGATTGTTAGGTATGAATTCCTAACACTTATTCTTGTGAAATTGCTTTTGGTTTGGATTGCTTTGGTGAATATTCCAATTTTTAGTGTTTTGAGTTCAATTCTATAAAAATCCTAACTTTGATGTTTTGATCATGTTTTTGGTGATGAATCGAAGAGCTTATATGGTCGGGTAGTCGATGGGCGTAAATCCTTAGTGCCGTTGCTCGACCGATTGTAATTCGGAAGGGATTGGCATTCATTAGATAGGCATGGGAGTGCTGACAACAGGCTTCGGCCGACCGAGCTCAGGGTCCGGTCGACCGACCTGCTACCCGAGCACTTCCTGCCTCTGGTTTGGAAATGCAGGTTACAGGCTCCGGCTGATGGAGCTCAAGGCCCGGTCGACCGACCTGCTACCCGTGCACTTCCATCTTTGGTTCGGTCAACCGACTCAGGGAGTCCGGTTGACCGACCTGCTCCTATTTGCCAATTTTTCCTATGTTGCCTATTTTGTTAAATTTCCAACTTTAATCGATTCATATTGTTTCCCTTCTGTTGTTATCATTTATTATCAACTTTGATGACATTTTCTTTAGGAATTTTCGAAATATCCATTTTGATGGATTTGATATCGATTTCTTTAGATTTTATTCACGCCTTCAAATATGAATTTCGGTGATTAATTTTTTTACAATCATTTTTGTGATTTGTCACTTTGAAAATATAAAGGTTTCAATACTAGTAGTAAATATCAAAATTCTTTCATCAATGCGATTTCAAAACTATTTTATTACTAAGCTCTTTTCTTAAACCGTTTTCCAATCTATTAGTATATACAAGCCTTTACCTCACTCGTATGAGAAATCCAATTAATCGGCTTAGTAAAACAAGTGGTATGAAACGCTTGCGTTTGCTTCATCGGTTAATTCTTGGACTTGTTTGATTGAGCCTTTTTGTGACAATTTCCTAGTGAAGATCTACAGTTTGTTCGTAAATATTTAAGTTAAGCTAGTGGTTATGGGACATGAAGCTAAACTCATATATTTACTAGCTTAGTGTAATTGACACTTCTTGATGATCATGACGATCATTTTTTGTGATTTAGACTAGCAATGTGCGATGTCTCTTCGTCTGCGAGGGAGACTAAACCCCGTTTTGTGGAGTTTCGACTCAAATTGGTGGGGTAGCAACCCATGGTCTTCGGGCCGTTTGTGGAGCTTCGGCTCAATTTGTGATGGTTAGTAACCATCGAATTAGCGTTTCGTTTGTGATACACGTGTTGGTGAGCTTTATGCTCCCGTTTGTGATAGGCCTTTCCCTCTTTTTGTGATTTTTGGAATTTGTGCTTCACCAATTTTAGTGATTTTCATTGATATGATTTATCAATTTTTGTGCATTGGTGAACTCTTGTGTCATTGACTTGTTGTGAATACAAGTTTTAGGTATGAAACCCTTTTAGGATCTTTGAGAAGATTCTTGTGATATTGACTAATCTCATGTTGATTTTCAGTTACATACTTATAGTAGTATACCATTATGGTTATTATATGTTTATGCCATGTCTCTTATCCTATATCATGTGATCTAATATTTATAGCTAGACTGATCCGTTTATTGTTTTCGTATGAAGTAATACTCGGGTCAGACCGAGATGTTACAGGTGCTTCTGCTTGACTTCTTCCCAAGGATCCATTACTCTGACTTTTGGCTTACTACTTAGATTAGTAGTTTTTGGTGATATAGACTCCTTGATGTATATGTATTCTTTTGTCTAGCACTTGTATCTATTCTTTTTGATATTGTGGATCTTGTTTGACCACTACTTTGATGAACACTTTTATGTGTTATATATATTCATGTCTAATTCCGCGTTTGTGATATGAATTATCTATGACTGATTTACGTTATGTTTATTTCAATATTTGTTTCCGAAGATTACATATAGCCACTGTGTAGTAGCTTTGAGTTTATATCGATATGTCGGATTTTCACTTGAAATAAAATGCATGTTATACTATCCGACATAGCGGTGCTCGCTTAATGCAATTACTTGGATGGTCGCTCCTCAACAGCCTTATTCTCCGTGCTAGTTGACAGCATTACTCCGTAGTGTTCTTGGCTAGCGTGGGAATAGAGGTGGGGCGTCACACATAACAACATTCATATATATATATATATATATATATATATATATATATATATATATATAGACAATAGTGTTAGCATATAAGTTATGATAAAATAAGTTACAAAGGTTGTCATCAAAACCACTATCTCCAGTTCCTCACAATCTACCCCTTTTTGATGATGACAACCTTATAAAGTATACTTACCACTTTGATCATCCCATAACCCCCCCTTACACCAACAACTCTCCCTTACTCCAAGCTACTATTTTATATAACTTCTTTACTTTAAGCCTACTATTTTATATAACTGTCTTCCCCTTTGTCATCAACAAAAAAATACCATCCTAAAACCATAAAACTATAAAACTCTGCCACAAACCAATACTAGAACAAAGTATAGTAAATGGAATGTGAAAGACATTAACACAATTATGATATAATTATTCAATACATAAATATGTATAAGTATATTTTAGACAATTCAATTACACACATCAAATCCAATCATGTCAAACAAGTCAAACAAATCAATGAAGTTAAATAAGTCGATCAATTCAAACAAGTCAATCAAGTCAAATAAGTCAATCAAGAAATCCAATCAAATCAAAAACTAATAACCCTGTACTATAATACAATAATATTGTGACGTCCCTGACTCGACCTTCAAAAATTGACTCCGAATACATCACCCGTATTCAAATGCCGCAGATTCAAACGTCAAATATGGTTTGCCCGAGCTTATAACACATTAAGTGGAACAACACAGCGGAAGAAAAAGAATATTTATATTGATACACAACGTCGATACAACACATTGATACAATTGATATCAATATCAGAGATACAAGATAACAGCAGAAGAAATAACACAACCGGATGGTCTAGACTTTGCAGCCATCGACAGCCGAAAGATAACTCCAATAATATTTCCAAGTGAGAAAGCGAGGATCCAATGGAGTGCATCCCCATTGCCAAAGCTCCAAGAACTCTAATCCAAAAGCTCATACCACCATCAAGACAAACAAAGCAACCTTGATGCAAATGTGATTGAAAAAATCCAAAATTGGAGGCATTTTGAATCTACACCTACTATTTGATTATCTGAAAATCCCAACTCTAGACTGCCCGTGTGGAAAATTGTGGGCACCCGGAGTTTAGAAAGGGAACAAAAACTCCAGGTCAGTCATGGGACTAGTATGAGCAAACAAAAACAGTTTTCTTTAAATAAAAAAACAAAGAATTAAAAAAGAAATCCGCAATGCTTTTTGGAAAATGAAACTACCATAAGGCCTTCCTGCACACACACACAATGCAAGTGCACAATTGGAGGAGGATTCTCCTTATGATAGTCAAACATGCTTGATATGCGAAATTCTTTTGATATTATTATTAGTGCATAGTACAGAAAACATTTGCAGGTATAATATTAATCTTAGCTAGCATACATACCATTATAGTATGCCTACTATAGCTACCATGTTAAATGGCAGGTTCAACAAATAATATCGTACAAGACGCGTATTGGTGATTGGATTTCCAACAAATGGTTAGGCAAAGGAACTTCTTGGGCCACATGGGTATGCCTCTGGAGGGACGCCCCAAGAACCTAATCGGATCTATGCCAACACAAGGCCAGATTACCTCCGTAACTAGGTAACTACTACACGAGTAATGCCATCTCCCTATCGTTACCGACCTTTATTCGAGGATCCTCAACCACAAAGCAACAACCATAAAGCAATAAATTTGCAGTAACCATATAGGTTAAATATCTAGGCTCCATACCATGATGCCACCCTTTTCTAGAAGGAAATGGACATACCCTAAAGGGCGCGACCCTCATAACCTTGCCGCATCTTTCTTGTTTTGACCATTTTCGGGTTGTGAGGTCCGATGAGGTCACGTCCACAAAGCTAAGGTTTACACAAAAGCCATGCTTTGATCAACAAATAATCAGCAGCACTTCGGATTACACATTACCAAATAGGGAATGTATCATTAGTAACCATCAACTACATAACCTCTGAGCTCGTATGTCTCAGAGAAGGCTATTAAGCTAAGAGAATAAATTCTCCACCACCAAACAGAAATGTAATTGATAGAAACCAGCTTTACATCTCAAAGTGTAATGTAAGACATACATTCATACAAGTCTGTTCCGGGTCCGAACAGAACCAAAGGCACTTCAAAAGAAGCCCTTGCAATCTGGGTATTCACAATCCAAATTGGACTCCCCATCACATATGGAGATCTCTATACCTACGCGACTCAGTATAGAGACATTCGAAGGGTAATCCTTTCGTTCTCGCAAATAACCGGTCTTCACCACCGGTCTTCAAATGCTATTCATTTACATCGCATCACTATTCGAAATGGGTTATATGACATAAAGTCCTCTCCCGGCTAAACCGAATAGTGAGCGCATAATTTAAGAAGCATATGGATATTGGGATCTTAGTTAAGTCACAAATTTTAGCCCAAAACCTTTCTTTCAAATGGTTTAAACAAATTACCATTTTCAAATCTTTAAACAAAAGATTCACTTCACAAAGTTCACCAGTGTTTCAGAAAGATTAATTCATAACTTTCAAAACTATTTACAATTCCAAATCTTTTATATAAAAGATACAATTTTAAGATCCTCTTCAATTTGGAAACAAAGTTCACAAACCTTTCACAAAGATTCAATTATAGCTTTCAAGGCAATTCTATTTCAAATTTGAAACCCCTATCAATAAAAACTGAAAATCCTTCCTTTATTTGAAAGCTATTATCACTTGAAAACAAATACATTTTGTTTCGGAAAAATCTAATCAAACACACACAAGTTATAGCCTTTAGAAGAATAAATCAGAAAATCAATGAACTGTCATATCATCGATAAGTTATAATTTGAATTAAATTCAAATTCCTAAACAATTTATTTAAAATAATCTTAAACCCATATATAAATTATATAACTTGTATACCGCTTTCAAACCAAAATTTCCAAAATAATTTCAAATAACATTTAACAAGATATAGTACATTTAAAACAAAATTTCATTTTCAAAACTTCCATTTCAAAGGCTTGTCACATTCAATTCAATTCCATTTCCAAAACCATTTGGATTCAAACTTCAATTTTTAAAAAAATATATATTTAGATTTCAAAATATCTGTGACTTAACTGATTTCCTTGTGCAATCCATATTTGTGTGTGCATGGTGTAGTCCAGGGGTTTTACACAATAGTGCAACATCATCAATCATCATAATCTAAACACAACAATATCGATAAGCGGTATGATCCTATAACGCTTATCTTTTATTCACAGATTCACAGATAAACAATATAATTCATCATAGATAAATAAATTACATTCATAACAGATCAAATCAAAATAATTCATATCACAAGACATCACACATTAGGGATATCAATCGATCCAAAACATTCCATACAATTCAGACATTCATAAGTAAGATCAATTTATCATATCTGATTAATTTAAATCAGATTAATTACTTATGAATAAATTACTAATCCTGGTTAATTAATCATTAATTAATTACAAATCATTTTGATTAATTATCCTTTAATCATTTATCAATTAACCTTTAATAATAAATTAATTAATTTTAAGTTATTAATTAATCAGCCTTAATGAATAAATCAATTAACCTTCAGTCTTTAAATAATTAACCTTTAATTATCCTTTAAATTAATTACCCTTAATTAATTAGGTAATAAATTAATGAACCCTTAAAAAAATTCCATTAAATTTATTATCCTTAATTAATTACAATAAGTGATTATCCTAATCACCTATATTAATGAATCACAAATTAATTACTTTGAGTAATTATCCTTTAATCACTTTATTAATTAACTTTAATCATTAAATAAATTAGTTTTAATTAAGTAATTATAATTTTAGTAACTAATTACATTTAATTACTTACATTAATTAGCCTTTAATCACATTAATTGATCAACTTTTAATTACATTAAAGCAATTAACCTTTAAGTAATTATCCCCTAATTAATTAACAAATCATTAATTGCTTAATTAATTGAAAGATAACCATTTTATCTTTATTAATTTCTTTAATTATCATTTAAGTTCTTATTTAACAAACTTTTAAAATATATCCATATTTACACATTAACTTAAGAGCTTTAAGTAGGTTTGATGATTAGAAAATATTTCCTTTTCTTGATTACTTACTTAATTACAAAATTAAGTTTATTTAAAAATAGATTTTTAAAAGAAAGGTTATATGAATTAAAACACTTTAACTTGGTAATTTTGAAATAATTTAATTTAAACCTTTAAGTAGTCTCAACCTTAAACAAACCTTGATTATATAGAAAAGAAATTTTTTCTAGAAACTTGTTTGAGTATTTTGGAACCTTAACTTGTTATATGTAAATTTTTTTCTTTAAAACTTGATAAGATTTCGTTTGAACTAAATCATTTTAATACCTTAAAACTTGAAAACTTTGAACTTAAGAATCTGGTACAAATTACCTCAAGTTTAAAACCTAAACACAAGTTTCCTTTTTAAATTTTAAAAACTGTTATGATTTGAAAACCCGAGCCAATTGATAAATCCCATATCTCATACCCGAGACATTCATGAAATCCATTTACTTCGAGATAAACCCATAAAAACTTCGAGTTGAACCCGATAATTTCCTTTGTTCCCCAAAATTTAACACTCCTGACATCTATGATATCTCTTGCACCTACTTAAGCGTTCGTCGATGTTCTGGCCATCATCGTTGTCGCCTGCATATCGACATCGACCACGTGGAGCAACCCAAATGTTTGCACCAAAATTGGTCACAGCACTCTTCGGAAGTTTTTGAAGTGATAATAAATGAAGAATGTAAATTGAAAATGAAGATTATCTAACAAAAACTCCAAATAACAGTAATGTAAATGCGAAGACAAGCGATTTATAGTGGTTCGGCATGTTGCCTACGTCCACTGTGAAGCTTTTGCAATTTTATTGATTATCTTTCAATGTTTACAAGTGATTATAGCAAGCAATATCAAGTTACAACTGGAATTTCGAAATCGACAGCAAGAATATGATGTAGGATGATGGAGATCTCGATCCGGCAGAGTCTTGGCGCTTCAGAATCCAAAAGATCCTTTTTCTGTAGGCTCTGGGGCTTTATTTATAGGCATGGGAGGCTGAGACTTCGCTCAAATCTTGGGAGACTTTTTCTGGCACGTGAGTGGGCCCACACGACCAACCTCAGGAAGTTTCGACTCGATCGGCGATCGATACGAAGTCATTTCGTATCGATCAAGATGACGTCCAATCGAGCTGAAATTTGGTGTAGAAATTGCTCAGCATGTACGCAAGCTCTTGTGAAAATTTCATGGCATTTGGATCAGTGGATTACGAGATATGGTCGATATGAAATGGGAATTCTCGTTGGCTGATTGGTTTGAATCCATCATTTCGAAAAGATCTCTTCGACTCGATAAAATCACGTGGACCTATGATGAAGTGGCACGTGCACTTCGCCTCAATCCAGTATTTGATCCGAGTTGACCGTGTCGACTCCATATATCTCACCTCGTTCGTATCGAGGGATGACACATCACCCTGGTCTAATGACTTGTTGGATACGAAGTACTCAACAACCATGGATTTGAACAACTGTTACATCGATGGGTACGAACTAACAAAGGTTGATAGTTACGAATAGGCCTTTTTTCAATGGATACGAGCTAACATAGCTTCTTAATGGACACGAAGTCAATCGATACGAACCGCGGTCTTCTGATGGATACGAAGTAGGACAATCTGATGGATACGAAATAGAGCAATCTGATGGATATGAAATAGAGCAATCTGATGGATACGAAGCATTCTGCCCAGATGGATTCGAAGAGAAGCTTCCATGATGGATGCGAAGCGGACACTAGCCAATTGGTACGAGGCACAACCCCGGCTGATGGATTCGAAGCCCATCGATACGAACTCGATGGATTCGAACACTTCTGACCTGATCGATACGAATTGACGAGACTTGAACGACGCGAACAGGATCGATACGAACTGAATGTACTTCGATGGATACGAAACCAACAACAATGATGGATACGAACTCTTGGTCGTTCCTTCTATATTGAATCGATCATAGCTTGAGCATACGAACTCGGATTGACTTGAAATTTGGAAGATTGGCTCTTTTGGCCTTGCTAGCCATGTTCTATAAATTATAGCCCAATATGGACTCGGATATAATTCATCGATATCCATAGCGAATCTGTGCACGTTTGGTATCCAGGAAGGGTGATCCATGGCTTTCAATCAGTTCCTTGGTATCTAGACCTTGCCAAAAGGTGGGGTAACATTTTCCACCCAAAGTACGTCCTGTGGAAACATGACGTGCTTTGAAAAACTGCAATTTCTCTTTGAATAATCATCGTACCTTTTGTTGAAAGTTGTACTCCATATTGCTGTAACCAATTACTGTGTGACAGTGATTAGCTATTTGTCGTCGCAATCGCAATGAGATGAGTATTTGATCCCTGTGAACATTGAAAATCGAATATTACTCTGACATATGCATATATGTTAACTTGACTTTCGTTAACGCTGCGCGTTCACGAGTCGTTGTCATTTTTTGTTAGTCATACTGAGTTTCGTATCGATCCTCTCCTGAACCGATGTGAAATTTGAGCTGCAACAAAGTTTGACAGTTGTTTTGTGGAGTTCCTTCGTATCGATCCTCTCCTGAATCGATATAGAAGATTGAAAGATTGACTTCGCATCGATAAAATAAGAATTTACTAGATGCGAAATGCTTATTCGCGTCGATGCTAATGCTTGAGTTGTGAAGGATACGAAACCGCTGTTCGTATCGATTGTCTCAAACTTCGGTGGACTTTGCTTCGTATCGATGAGCTTTGGTTGTAACTTCGCATCGATTCAACCATATAAGCCATAACGGATACGAAATTTCCATTCGTACCGATATGTAGTGGATGGAGTCGCGAACCTGTTGGGGCGAACAGGGGCTTCGAGTCGATGCGTTCGTTGTCCGTTTCAAATCGATAGGAACTTTGGTCTGATGGAGTCGAATAGGGCGTTCAACTCGATTCAGGGTTTGACCGGTTACGATCGGTCAAGTGGACTGGGAGGCGAATCGGCCCGGTTGCTTCCTGAGTCCCATATAAATACTCTAGACTCGGCCACTTTTTCACTTTTTACTTTTCACTGTCGTCTTCAATCTTCATATCGATTCGAAGTATTAGAGAAAACAAAACTGCATCACGTCGTTGATATGAAAAGATTCAACCCTTAACTTCTTCGACTCCCACTTTCAGATTAGGTAATCAAACATGAATTCAAGCAACGAAACTGTTTCAGATCTACTCTGCCTTCATCATTTATCCATTTTGGTAATTGGTAAAGCCAGATCTGGTTTGGAGAAGAAAGAGTGGGAAGGACAAGATCGAATCGATCTGGGGACTCGTGTTCGAATCAATGAAAGCGGCAATATTTTTCTTTGGATTTCGCATTGATCCTTGGGATGCTCTAATGGAGAAGACGCAGTTTGTATCGATGGCTTTGGCGATGGATCGTATCGATACGAAATGATCGATACGAAAATTAAGCTAATGGTCGGTTCGAGGTCCTGAACTTTAGATCGATACGAAATACATTTTTATGATCGATACGGAAGTTATCAATTCGAACGTGATCGATGTCAAGTTGAGGCCTTCCTGATTAGTACGAACCAGGCAACCAAGGATCGATTCGAAGTCATCCCATATTGATCGATATGAAAACGGCCCTTGATTATCGATTCGAAACGTGCCCCCTTGTATCGATTCGAACTAGTATCCTGATGGATTCGAACGAGCTTCCTACGATCAATTCGGACCCTCCCTTTGATGGATACGAAATTTTTGGCAAATGATAGCATGATTCCGATGAGCTTCATCCTTACATGTCTGAGTTTAACTATTAAACTACACACTTGACTATCCTTTCGAAGCTCGTCGATGGAACTATAACTTAACATCGCGATAACGAACTTTAACTTGAATCGATTACCAATATCTGAATGATACAGTTGTGACGGTCAGCAATGACGGTCACTCCTGCTGAACTCTGATTATCTTCGTTGCTTGCAAGTTTTCTTTAATTCTGCAAAATCTTTTCCAATAATGCACAGCACTGCACAATACGCACTCTTACACGTGGGGAATACACGGGTTTTTTTATCGCCTAACGATAATTTCTCATAAGTTAGCCAGTTATGGAACCATCAAGTTCACAGCCACAAGAAATCCAAAGTACAACTCCTTCGAGACTTGAAATTCCGAACATTGAGCTCGAAATCATCGGTCCAGCCCCGGACGAATTACCCGATGCATCTTTATGGCCAATCCATCGGATTCCGTTCGATCCAACGTCTTTGATGATATGCTAGGGAGAATATCCTTAAGGCATGGCCTGTCAATAGATGACGTATTATTACCGAGACCAAATGACAGACCACACAATCCGCCAGAGGGATACACCGCATTCAATCATCACGGATGTGCGGCCGGAACGCTCCCTCCGTTCAATGAGTATATAAGAGAAGTATTGTCTTTTTTGGGGATCGCTCCATCTCAACTACACCCAAATGGATATGCTTTAGTGAATAGCTTGTTCATTGTCCTTATGGAGTATCTTCACCGACCACCGATCCCGATTGAGATCAGATATCGGTTCAACTTCAAAAGCCGAAATGATAACCCGTCCTTTACATTCTTGGAGGAAGTAAGGAATTTTCAAATGGTCAACGGGTTCTGGACCAGGCTAAGCTACTTCAAGACGGAGTGGTTTTACAATAGATGACCCCAGGTTTACCTGGCGATGGTTATTTAGACGTGAGTATAGCTGAGTTTTCAATTAATTATAAAGGCGATTGCAGTTGAAGTGAAACTTATACTCTTTCTTTTTTATAGCAATAATTCAGCGACCCGAAGGTGGATACTTCAAGGAGATAGTCGGGTGCTTCAGGAAGTCCCGAGCGAAGATAGGAATATTAAATTGCTCTTGACGGATAGAAATCTCAAAATTCTTGGGTTGATCGAGCGGAGACAAAGCATAGTGCTTGACGGAGCATTAAAAACTGCCTCAAGAGAGCGAGTCAAGCGAAAAAAGCCTAAAGTTGTCATAATCGAGGAGGCCGATTCTGAGAGAACTCACTTTGATGAGGAACCCCTGGGCGAACCTGCTAGTGTATCCCAGGCCACTGAAGAACAGAGAAAAGGCAAGCCAGCCGTTTTTAAGTTGCCTAAAAAGGGAAGACGGAAATCGGTCGTCACGTCCCGGCTCGCCTTCGGAATTAGAATTTCGGAGAAGTCTCCCCCAAGAACAGAAAGTCTCTATGAAGGGCTTGCCGATCTTCCAATCCTGGATGATGTGTCTTTCCAGCATGATGTCGGGTTGGAGGAATTCCACCATACCCTAGAATTGAGCGAGCCTTTTACTACTAGCGTGGTCGACACTTCAGGTTGGTCGGGGGGATGCATATTCATACACATTTCACGTCACTACACAACCCTTAACCTTAGGTCATCTGTTTCGAAAATCCACTAACTCAGCTTTCATTTTGCTTTGCAGATACTATGACTGGACGTGGTTCGATGTTAGGAAGTCTTCGACAGCTCGTAAATCATCCTCATATTACGAGTCGCAAAGAAGGCAAGGGGATAGAGATTACGATAGCAGATACTCTGGATATTCTAGCCAAGAACGATATGATAGAGATAGGGACTACAGATGTCGGTCTCGATCTCGCACTCCTCCTTCCAGAGCTCCTGTACAACCTCCTGCCTATGTTTCTCGTCCTTCCGAATCTTCGCGGTACAAGTCAGCTTCTCATTCTTCCAGGTCTGAGCCCCATCATCCCAGATCTGAGGCAATAACCCCAGTAGTTGCGGAAATTTCAGGGGAAGGAGCGATCAGGCTTGCGCAGTTAAAGAAGGACTTCTCGAACATTTGTTTTGATAACTACATTTTCCCTCCTCATTTGAAGAGAATCCCGCCGGAGGCTGAGCAGATGGCGCACGATTATATGCATGATTTCTATGCCCAATATTAGGCATGGTCTAAAGCGGCTGAGAAAGCGTCGTCATTAGCCTTTGAACGAGCGGCTATCATTGAGAAGCCACAAGTCGAGCTAGCTCAAAAAGACCGTATCATACAAGTACTGGACACGGAAGCTGAGTCATCTCGAAAATCAGAGATGGAGGCTCTTAAGAAGGTTGATGAAGCTCAAGCGGCTATGGACAGAATGAAGAAAGAGTATTATGTCACGGTGGAAGACATGGGCCACCGAAACACCATTGTCACCGCCCAGCGGGACGCGGTTTTAAAGGATCTTAATAAGCTTAAGGCTAAAGTTTCGGAAATCATGAAGGAAAGGGATACCGCCAATATTTCTGCACAGGAGGCATGTGATCAGGCGGTAGAATTTCGGACCGAGCGAGACGCGGCGGTGGCTACATTACTGGAAGTCGAAGCTGAAGTTGATAGGAAAATTGAAATTGCCAAGTCCAAGCTGGAGGCCAACATCGAAGACCTCCTCATCACTTATAATGCTAATGTGTTGAAGCACAGGAATCTGGCTTGGCTCGAGAATTATCCAATACATCTTCACAGCGCTTAGGGCCGGTTGATTGAGGAGGAGAAAGTCGCGCATCCGGATGAATCAATTGACCAATTTGAGCTTGAAAACTGGTTGCTGACCGAAGACGAAAAGAAAGTCCTTCATGACGCCATAATTTCTTATGAGAACGAGATGGTCGGGGCCCGACATCTGGAGGTCGGGGAAGGTTCCGGTGTTGAACACCAAGCTGTAGTTCTTGAGATCATCGCTCCACTCCGGTCAGAGCCTACATCTGCGGTTGATTCACAGTCTGTCCCAGCCTATAACCCGGAGCAACCGCAGCAATCTCCTATCCGGGAGCATGTTTCTGAAGCTGCTCAGTCGTCAGCCAGCCAAGTTGAGGAAGGTACTTCGAACTTATCTCAAGTGTGTTCCAATTGGGGAGTTTGTTTTAAAGCGATTACTAATAACTTCTTCTTATCTTTGCTCAGTGACTGGAGTTGCGCTGGTTGCTGCGACTCAAGAATCAAGTCAAGGGCAGAAAACCATCACTACTGAGAGGCCTATCGTGACAGCAACAGTGTCAACTGAAATGACGCAGGGGAGCACACTATCTCTTGATGAGCAAATGGTGAGCGAGCTATTCGGCCAACATGGTGGCTCCTTTACAGACTTGCCGTTCATCATTAGTGGACTCCCGCCAGCCTCTAGCTCTTCAGTGCAAACTACAGATTCCCCCAGCCAGGCCTAAGCGATTCTTGATGAAGAAATTCTGGCCGAGATTAATGCTGAATTAGAGGCTGCAGGGCAAGGTGGTAGTGTTGGTTGTGATACGGTGGTGCATAGCCCAACGCCTCCGAGGATAATATCACCGGGCGGCATTGTTGTTGATACCCGGGCGTCTGTTCCAACTTCCGTTGCAGATCCAGTCCCTCCAACTCCTCCGGTAGGCAGTATACACCTGGAATCAAGCCCAGAGGAGGATGTTGACATTATACCCCCAGCTGAGGAGCAACCATCAGAGGGGAAAACCTCAAAACGGAAGATTTCTAGCGAGTTAGAGGGTTCCTCGTTGAAGAGAAGGCCGAGGAAGAAGAAGTAGGTTGGCTACTTAAGCAAATTTTTGATAGATAGGTACTTTTTTTGCTTCTCATTAGTAGGCTGTGTATAGATGCAGGTTCGGCCCCTGCTAGTAGGAATTTTTGGAAGGACTTGCACTTAATCTTTTGTTTCTAGTCAGTTAAAATAAAATTTAGCTTTCTTCATTTCAACTATTTATTCTTGCTTTACTTGTTTATGTGTTGTGATGATCAGCTTATGACCGCACCTATTACAGATCTTAAGCACACGTCCACGCTTCGAGGACTTAGAATAATTTGCAAGCGATAATTTGGTTCGCACTCCGGGAATCCGATAATCATCGATGTCTATGACACAGTTCGCACTCCGGGAACTTCGAGTTGATACTTACACTTCACTTCACACTCTGGGAGTTTGGAGTTAGCGTTTACGCTTTGGTTCGCTCTTTGGGAACCTAAAGTCGATGATTATACCCAAATTCGCACTCTGGGAATTTGGAGTTAGTATTTATACTTCGGTTCGCTCTTCGGGAACCTGGAGCTGATGTTTATATTCCAATTCACGCTCTGGAAACTTGGAGTTAGCTGACAGATTGTCAGTCACATCTATTTGAGCTTTTTAAGAATTCGTTCACACTCTCGGAATGATGGACTTATCGCGATCGTGGATGGTCGGATCACATCCACCCCAAGTTAACAAGCGAGGTCGTTAGATGGACGGGTCCATCCTCCTCGAACTTGTTTAAGATACGGTCGAAGTCGTTAGGAGGACGGATCTACCCTCTTCGAAGCCGTATTTATAAGCTTTATACTCTGACACACGCTCTGGGAGTTTGAAGTTAGAATTTATACTCCGGTTCGCGTCCGGGAACCTAGAGTTGTGGTTTGTGCTCTGTTAACTCCTCTGCTCAAGCGACTCAAACCAGGCTCGCGATTCACAATGATTACCGACTCAACAGCCTTAACTCGTTGCCAACCTAAAATGAACGACGACTCAACAAGATACCGACTCAACAATTGAGGAGTTGCAAGAGTTAAAGAATTGTGCGACTTACGACTTAAGGTGGTGAACGGTTTACGGCTTAAGGATTGGACGACTTAATGAGTTAAAGAATGAGCGACTCGCGACTTAGAGAAATCTGCGACTTAAGGCCTCCGCGACTTAAGATATGTCACGACTCAGGGAGGTACACGACTTAAGGGGCTACGACCTAAAAGACCTAAAGGCAGAACGACCTATTGACTCAGGACAAAGGAGGGCGAGAGCGGCTGCATTTGAGTCGTGACCGCCTTATGACCTAGTATAAGTCGAACACGACCTAAAACCACAGAACCAAAATTTTAGTGCTGCCTCACTTTAAACCGTGACCTCTTAACTCGCGAACGAGTTAGGACTTGTATCCAGATGAACGAAGAAAAGCTCAGTACCACTTCACCTACTCCACTGCCTGCTGACTCTTGAACCTTGAGTCGAGCGTGACCTACGACTCTCCATGAGTCGTACACGACTCATGACTTCGGCAAAAACCGCTACCTAGAATTCTCTATAAATAGAAGGCTAACTCCAACATGAAGGGGACTTTTTTGGCTCATTCTTTGCAAGCACCGATACTCTGCTGCATTCCAAACCGACTCGACACTCAAAACTTTCAAGATACGTAGAACGTTACCAACAACTTCAAGAAGGAATCTCATACATCCGACATGGATTTGAAGACTTTCACTCACATTGAAGTTTAAGCCATTCGTTCAAAGTGTTTAGTAACTCAAAGTGTATTGTACTTGGGAAGAATTGTATCAATCTTTAATGAATTCATCAATAAAGATATTCAAAGTGGACGTAGGCAAACTATTAAGCCGAACCACTATAAAATTGCTGTTGTTTACTGTTTTTCTGCAGTTTTCTGCTTATAATCTGTTCCCGAATCATCGGGTGGTGCTTTCACAACTACACTTTACACATCGGGGTGTTAGCGTTCAAATTTTAGCTTTAACATTTTTGGTGCTTTCATTGAGAGCTCAACTCAGGACATTGACATCATTGCTTCACCAAACTGTGAGGAAAGAATCTCCGTTAGGACCAGAAGTTTAACAGAAATTATGGCTCCCCGAAGGAAACGTAGATCTGTCAGATCTGAAGATTTTCAAGAGAACATCGCCACTTCTCCTCCTCTGAGTCAGACAACTCCAACTGTGGGAGTTACACGGGCGGAATTAGACGCTGTGGTTTTGGGATTGAATCAACAGTTAAATGCTCAAAATGCACAATTAGAGGCCCAGAATGCCCAGAATGCCTTGATTATGGATAGGTTAAACGCCCTGCTTGAGGTAAGTCACCAACGACAGGATAATGAAACAATCCATGCTGAAGATGCCCATGACCCCCAAGAGAAAGATATTCCTCAAAGACCAGACAACACCGCTGCAGGGGCACCTTCCCAAGCTGAAGGGTCAAGGCCACGACCTACCTTTCAAACTTTTGAAAGGGCAGCTAACTTCTTACGGGCAAAGTCTCAAAACGATGAGGAGTGTCTATCAGGGATGGTTCGGTCAATCATGAGGGAAAGCATGCGGAGGCATGAGGATGAAAGCGATTGGGGATTCGCTCCGAGCAAAACTCCGTTCACTGAAAGGATTTTAAAGGCGGAATTTCCCAGGAAATTTGTACCTCCTACTATCCCGGCTTATCGAGGGACAAGTAACCCTAACCAATTTCTATACAGATACGATTGGCATATGACCGGGGCACGAGCATCGGATGAGATTAAATATCGGTATTTTCCAGTATATTTAGAAGGGGTGGCTTTGCTTTGGTTCACCAAGCTACCGGTTCGATCCATAGATCAATTCTCCGATTTAACCCGGAAATTTAAAGAACAATTCAGATTGTATGCGTCAAAGGCAAAAGATATAATGTCATTGTCTAGCCTAAAACAAGCACCCGGAGAACCCATCAAGTCTTTTTTGAACCGTTTTAATATAGCTTTAGCCGAGGTGGACAACGCGAAACCCCGAATGATCTTAACATACTTAGTCCGGGCCATCGACAAGTCGAGTGAATTTGGGACGTGGCTCAAAATGAAGGAACCAAACTCACTCGAAAAGTTTTATAAAAACGCCGACGAATTCATACGCCTAGAAAACCTCTCGATGCCAGTAAAAGCAGTGATAGCCGAAATCAAGAATAACGATGACATCACTAACAAGAAAGAATCTAGAAACCAGAAAAGGGAGAGTGATGAAAGGAAATGGCAGGGAGATAAGAAAAAACCTCGACGTTTTAACCCTTCAAATTTCACCCCCTTAACTGATACACCGGAAAAGATCTTCTTGGCAACAAAAGATGTTGTCAAATACCCTAAACCACCTGAAATGGGGAGAGGTGCAGTGCAAAATGGGAAATTCTGTCGATTTCACAACCAACCCGGTCACGATACTGATCAATGTCGCCAGTTAAGGAATATGATTGAAGAATTGCTGAAACAGAATAAACTTCAACATTATGCGAAGAAAGACGGAATTGACCCAACCTCGTCCACTCAGGGGCAGCCATGTCTTGCTTATCGATCCAGCTCAGGCGAATCACAAAATAATGGAATAACATTCATTTACATCCATATTTTACTTAATAGCATTGCTTAACTTTGTAAAATGATCATGGAAGTATAACTCCTGTGCTGTTAACCACTGTGAATTTGATGTGAATCAATAATGAGAAATTATAAACCTTGTATTCTTTAATACCATTGAAATGCCCGTATCATTTTGATATGCAAATATTACTAAAAAATATCGATTTAGTATTGCAGGCTATCAGGATAAAGCTTGCTCATCCAACATATCACAGAGCGAAGTGATCCCTACAAATCACGGAGTAAACAAATGACAAAGTGGCAAATGTTCCGAATTCAAGTATTTCGAAAGGAGTGCAATTTGCAAACTACTGAGGATTCCACCAAAGAGGGCACCTTCCTAATAGGGAGATTTTGAGCCTTTGCTAACCAACCACAATCGTTTGTGTAAACGAACATCTGGTGGAGCAACATGCATCTGCCCCATGGACCCACTCAGTAACAAGGCATTTTTCTCTAGCACAGAACAAATGAAAGAATGGGACATGTGCTTGAAGTTATGGTGAGGGATTGCTAAGAAGCGCAGGGTATAAAGACACAAGCGCCAAGAATACTCTTTAGAGTCCAAGTGCTTCTCTTCGAAGACCCAACGCTACTCTTTAGAGTCCAATGCTACTCTTTAGAGTCCAAGTGCTTCTCTTCAAAGACCCAACGCTACTCTTCAGAGTCCAATGCTACTCTTTAGAGTCCAAGTGCTTCTCTTCGGAAACCCAACGCTACTCTTCAGAGTCCAATGCTACTCTTTAGAGTCCAAGTGCTTCTCTTCGAAGACCCAACGCTACTCTTCAGAGTCCAATGCTACTCTTTAGAGTCCAAGTGCTTCTCTTCGAAGACCCAACGCTACTCTTCAGAGTCCAATGCTACTCTTTAGAGTCCAAGTGCTTCTCTTCGAAGACCCAACGCTACTCTTCAGAGTCGAATGCTACTCTTTAGAGTCCAAGTGCTTCTCTTCGGAAACCCAACGCTACTCTTCAGAGTCCAATGCTACTCTTTAGAGTCCAAGTGCTTCTCTTCGAAGACCCAACGCTACTCTTCAGAGTCCAATGCTACTCTTTAGAGTCCAAGTGCTTCTCTTCGGGAACCCAATGCTACTCTTTAGAGTCCAAAGCTACTCTTTAGAGTCCAAATCAAAGACCTCGAGCGGGTCTAGCCAGAAAAAGAGAGATCTTCCTCATTACAAAGTTGCGGAATGATCGGTCGATACACTCCCGTGAATCCGTTCAACCGAGAGAAAGAAACTCCAAACTTCCAGGCGGTAACCCAGCTCAGAGGCAAAATGCTTCTCTACGGAGACCGAATACTTCTCCTCAGAGACCGAAGCCCTCTTCGGAGGCAAAATGCTTCTCTACGGAGACAAAATGCTTCTCCTCAGAGACCAAAGCCCTCTTCGGAGGCACAAGCCCTCTTCAGAGGCACAAATCTTCGGAGGATAATGACCTCTAACGAGGCATATGCTGCAAAAAAAGAAAGTTCTCTACTCAAAAAAAAAGATTGGAGGAGTCATGACCCTCCAACCATGAGAGAGTAACTTCCAGGCAATAAAATCCCTCTTTGGAGGCACGCTTCGCCAAGAGTTGAAGTGCAACAGCCGCTCTTCAGAGTTTCACTTCACCAGAGTTGAAATGCAAAACAAAATAAAAAGACCTCTTCCCAAAGGCAGAAATGAAAAGACCTCCTCCCGGAGGCACAATCAAGCAGAAAGACCTCTTTGGAGGCACACGTTTCAACGAGATTGAAATAAAACTTCCAAGTGTTGAAACGTGAAAAAGCCTTCCTCAGAGGTGCAACTCTTCAAAGAAACAAAAATCAAAAAGCCCTTTGCTGTGGCGTAACAAAAAAAGAAGCCCTCATCGAAGGCACATTTTAACTTCCAAAGGAAGAATAATTCACCTATTCTGGAAAGTACTCTTCCTCAAAAAGAAGTTAAAGTATCCTTCAGAGGCCCGCTTTACCACATAGAAGAATTCACTTGGTAAAATGTGTATATGCACAAAAGAAAAGGTGACATCTTCGAAGGATGAAGTGTAAAAATTTACTTGGAGGGAGTTGTACTCTGATTTTTAACGAAATAATATTCCTCCAAGCATGGAATAATTATTTTCTGGAAAATAAAAGTACAAGTCCCCTCAAAATATAAAATATTACAACAAGCTTATGGTATAGGGGCAACACGGTATAACTACATCGGTAAAATTACGCTCGAACAGTATACCACAAGCTCACTGCAATATCGTGTAAAGAAACTTGTACAAAAATAAAAAACAAGAGTTTGTACAAATAAAGGATCATTTTATTCAATTCTATTACAATTTCTTACAAATACAAGTTTCGAGATAAAAAAAAGCTAAAAACTGGAAGCTTCATTTCTTCTTGCCACCTTTGGACCCTTCACCCGGCCGGATGGTTAGCTTTTGGGGCCGATCTATAGGCATGAGGGAAGAAGGAGAGGGAGGTACAACTGGTTCAACTTTCGGTTCCTCTTCAGTAGCAATGATGCTCTTCCTTCTCCTCTTTGATGTTCCGCGCTTCTTTCTCCTCTTTGAAGAAGATTCACTTCCGGGAGTAACAAGTTTAGAAAAAATTATGTCATCAGAAGGAGTCCGCTCCGGAGATATCTCACCTCCCTCAAGTCCTTCGTCTTTTTGCTCTTGCGAAGCGGCTGGGTCATCTAAGCCCCGAAGGGCACCTATTGTTTCTTCCTGTGATCCCAGATGAGGGGTAGGAGTGATTGGGGGAGGCAGAGAAACAGTAACTGGAGGTGGAGAAATTTGAGTGGCGCTCGGCGCTTTCTCTACAAAGGAAAAGATAAAAGTGTCAGTATTTCCTGCAAAAAGAGGAGACAATGGCTCGTCGAGGTTCAAGAGATAATCAAGAAGCTCGCCAAATCCGTAAGAAACTGGCAGGTTGTCCCCCTGAGCATTATTAGGGTTACCTGGAGAAGTTGGTGGTATCACATCAATTTCGTAGTCTACAGCTTCAGCACTCTCTTGTGGTTCAACTACGGCTCGTGTAATTATGGCTTCAGTGGTAACTGTAGTAGGAGATGGAGAGTGGTAACTGGAACCGATGATATCAATTTTGGCTGAAGGAGAAGGTTGAATCGGAGCTGTTGAGATGATTTTTCCTGAATATTCTCCTGCCGCTGTTTCGGCCCTTAATTTTGCAAGCTGTTCTCTCCCCCTAGCGAGAGCGGCGCGAGCATCATCATCAAGATAATGCTCCTCAAGAGCTGACTCAGCATAGCCAGCGCCATTACCACCAAGCATATCGAGTGCGGCCTCCCAAACTTCAGCCAGAGTAATTTCATACTTGGGGCCTAGAAAGGCAAGGCTACCGCGCCCCAAGATGCTATGTAGGTAGAAATCAAATAATGTTGACCTGATATTGGTCCTCGTTGCCTCGTGAGATTCTTCAGCTGCAATTTTGCCGGCAACGGCCTCATCACGCTCCCTTTCAGCTTTGGAAAGTTGAAGCTTAAGCATTTGAATCTCCGCCTCTTAGGAGCTGTTTTTCTTCCGAAGCTCTTCAATATCAGCAACATAGCCCTCACTAATTCTTTTTGGCACTTCAAGCCTGTCTTCGGCATCCCTTTGGCTGGCATGAGCATCTCTCACTTGTTTTAGGAGCACTTCTTCTTTTTGAGAATAGGAAGTAGAGGAAGCAGCAAGCTCTTGTTTCAGTTCTTCAACTTTTGCTTCAAGCTCTTCATTGTAAGAAGCAATGCTCCTCATCTCAGTGCCATGTCGCTCAAGAACCTTTTTCCATTCGGCTTTATCATTTTCCATAGTGAGCATGGCCTCTATGTTTGCACGATTAACCCTTTGGAGCTCGTCAACAAGTTTTTGCCAGTTCGACATCCTCTCAATATCAAGCTTGACGGCATCGAGGTTTCGTAACATAGCAGACTTGTCAATGGGGACCAAGTCAAGGTCAAACCTTACTCCCTTCAGACACCACTGTGGAAACCGACTTTGCAAAGTGGCCGGGCCCGATCCAACTTGGAATTTGGGCCTGCTAATTATTGTTTGGATGTCTGTCTTCCCGAGAGCGGGAGAGCCGGAAGGAATGTCAAGTGAGGCAGGGGCAGTAACCTTTTCAGGTGTTGTAGATGTTGCTTCTCACCATGTCGGGCTCGCTTGCTCGAATCTTCAACCATATGACTTTTTCCTCGGTCATCATGGGATTTTCTTTTATGGGAATCGTCGCCTCTCTGCGAAGAATCATGGCGCTCCTCCCTCTCTCTTCTTTCGTAACGCTCCTCTTGAGCCCTCTTCTCTTGAGCCTTTCGGGCGGCTCTTTCTTCATCGGATTCTCTGTAAGAGGGGAGGTAACACCTATAATCATATTGGCTACGCCTCCCGTAGTGCTGGAAGTCATCATAGTACGATCTTCTGCGTCCCATCGGAAGATCTGAAATAAAAAGAGCTAAATTTTAGAATTCTTCAAAGTACAAAAAGTCAGGAGCATAAAAGTGCTGAAAGATTCTAAGTGAGTGTAATGTGCAAACTACGCGCATCGAACTACGAACCACTCTTTAATTGTGGAGTAGTTATAGGAGTAGAAGTTAAACATCAACTCTTGAGTTGACGGAGTCTGTTGCAGAACAGAAGTCGCCTCGACTACTGAAGAAGAAACCCCGGTAGTAATAGGATCATCTTTAAAGATCTCTTGCGAGGTGGCAAAGAGGTCACTCAGTCCTTCGAAAGTGTCGTCCCTGCTCTGCTTAACAGGGCTGGTTTTCTCGACTTCTTCGTCATCAGACTTCTTTGAATGCAGAGGAGAATCCCGAGGCTCTTCTTCTTCGGTGACCGGGGAAAGTTTGCCAGATGCCCCCACGACATCAACAGAAGTGGAGCACTTCACTAAAGAAGCCTCAGAAGCAGATTCTTTCGTTATGGATGTATCAATAGAAACGGGGGCATCCGACGCTCGAGCCGGAGAGTCTGGAACTTCGTGAGCGTGTGTAGAGCGAGAGGTATGCAAAAGCCCGTATTGGTGCAGAAATTCATCCCTCAACAAGAATTTTGCACTTCTTTCTTCCGCGGCCACGGCACTCAGTCTCTCAAAAACTTGCTTATGGCCTGGATCTCTGGATAGGGAAGGAAGCGCTGAAAATAAAAAAGAAGCGGAGTTAACACTTAGCAATTCAGTATCGCAAAGTCGGATAACAAGCGTAGTAAGAATGGTTAATCTTACTTCCTTCCCTCCATACAGCGTAAAACCCCGGGGGGCAATAAACATAGAAAAATTGAGTCAAAAACCCATGAGCGCTGTCAGGAAGACCGATGATCAATCTACGATTTCGAGCACTTCTCACGACAGTAATAGAAGGATGATCTTTGGTCCGGGTAAAGGAACATAAGTAACAGATTTCATCAAAGCTCGGAAGTCGATCAAGCGTTCTCCTAAATAGCACACCCAACCCCATTAGAATGGCATAACCATTGGGATGTAGCTGGGATGGAGCGATGGCCAGTTGACGAAGAAGATGCTAGAGAAAGTTGTTGAAAGGAGGGATGGCCCCGCTCAGACACATTTGTCGGTTCACTGTCACAAAGCCAGGGGGTGCTATGTCAGCAGTGTTACTTCTCTCGGGGAGAATGGCATCCGATTCAGCAATGCCAAACTGAGCGCACAACTGGCGAAAAACTTTGTATGATAGCGTGGTAGGGGCTCTTTCGGGAGGATTGACTAGTGAAGCCGGAATAACAGTTGCCTCTCCAGCCTGAACTGTTGTATCTTCTTCCTGAGAAGTCATTCTACACAAGCAACTGGATATTCAAATGTGAAGGTGCACGTTTCCTAAAAAGTGTGAAGTGTTGTGCAAAACTAATAATGACAAGTAAATATAACTGAAGTTAAACTAATCAACAATTGATCAATTACTAAACTTCAGGACTTGTTAATTTCAAAAAGGTTCAAGTGCAGTATTGGCGCAAACCGGTCGATTTCAATCGACTGTCTCAATATTGCTTTAATACTTTGCTTGAATTCATTGAATTGAAGCACATCATTCACACAATCTGTTTAAGTTAATTACCTTCTGTCAACTAATCTGTCATTTGATGTGGGCAGTCAATGACAGTATATTCGCCTTGGTTTTCTGTAGTTGTTATTTTCAACAGGTAATTAGCTTATAAGTTAATAGGATCTGTGGAATAATGCAACAAAGTTCAAACAATTTAAAGTTTGGGCAATTCAGAGTTTGGGCAATTCAATCCGGTAATACAAGTTAAATAATCAAGTTGGGATTATGCTTTTAAGTGACAACTCGTTCACGACCTAAGGGGTATGCGGCGAGTTAAGTTAAGTTCTGTAAGTCGTAATGCGCATGGAGGAAAAAGCCTCAAATCAAAACAAAGAAAATTTCTCAAAGTCCTATCTCGGCCGCGACTCAAAGCCTAGGTCCCTCCTACTTAAGTCGGTCAAAGGTTAAGCCACAAGAAACAACTCGGAATGGAAAATAGCCTAAATGCTGAGTCGTTCACGACTTATGGCTTGAGAAGTTCACGGTCTAAAGAATAAGTTGTGATAAGGATCTAAGGGGCTGAATCACTCGTACGACCTAAGTCTTAAATTGCCAGGAAATCAACACGACCCAAAAATTAGGTTGTGAACGGATGAGATTGCAAGGTATTCCTAAGTCGGTAGATCCAAAAAACCAACTAAGTCGTGAGAATTCTAAGTCATCTCCTCAACCAATTAACTCCTTTCTAACCCATTAACCCGCTAAGGACCTTCTCGTCTCCTCCAAAATCACAAACCAGTTAATTCGAGACACTGTAACTTATTATCTTCTCCTCACATGGTCAGAAATCACCCAAAAAACTAATTCGAATCACTTCAAGTTTGCGGAAAATCTGGTGCACTACTATGTTATCGCGAATGATAACAACAATACGATCAATGGCAGTCGCATATCAATCAGAAACGTTGTTCGCGGTGGAACACGGCACAGAAATGAATTGGAGTCAGAAAATGGGGAGTCCAGATTCGTGAGTCAATGGTGACCGTGGATTGAACAGAAGGTGAATTCACTTACGCAATATAAAGATGAAGATGAGTTGATGTCTGATTAGCTTGGATTCGTCTCTGGAAGCTTGAAGGATCGTTAATGGTAGGATCAAATAAAACAGATAAGCAGTAAAGTGAGGAGGAAGGACCGACTCAACGGCTTATATGCGAAACAGGAGGCATGAAGATGAAAGGACTAACGAGTCATGAGTCATGAGCCTCTTTGAGTCGTTTACGACTCATGCACTGGGTCGAAGCACACGACTTACGGTTTAAGCGTGTACTTCAAGGGGCAATTGTTAACTCCTCTGCTCAAGCGACTCAAACCAGGCTCGCGACTCACAATGATTACCGACTCAACAGCCTTAACTCGTTGCCAACCTAAAATGAACGACGACTCAACAAGATACCGACTCAACAATTGAGGAGTTGCACGAGTTAAAGAATTGTGCGACTTACGACTTAAGGAGGTGAACGGTTTACGGCTTAAGGATTGAACAACTTAATGAGTTAAAGAATGAGCGACTCGCGACTCAGAGAAATCTGCGACTTAAGGCCTCCGCGACTTAAGATATGTCACGACTCAGGGAGGTACACGACTTAAGGGGCTACGACCTAAAAGACCTAAAGGCAGAACGACCTATTGACTCAGGACAAAGGAGGGCGAGAGCGGCTGCATTTGAGTCGTGACCGACTTACGACCTAGTATAAGTCGAACACGACCTAAACCACAGAACCAAAATTTTAGTGCTGCCTCACTTTAAACCGTGACCTCTTAACTCGCGAACGAGTTAGGACTTGTATCCAGATGAACGAAGAAAAGCTCAGTACCACTTCACCTACTCCACTGCCTGCTGACTCTTGAACCTTGAGTCGAGCGCGACCTACGACTCTCCATGAGTCGTACACGACTCATGACTTCGGCAAAAACCGCTACCTAGAATTCTCTATAAATAGAAGGCTAACTCCAACATGAGGGGGACTTTTTTTGGCTCATTCTTTCCAAGCACCGATACTCTGCTGCATTCCAAACCGGCTCGACACTCAAAACTTTCAAGATACGTAGAACGTTACCAACAACTTCAAGAAGGAATCTCATACATCCGACATGGATTTGAAGACTTTCACTCACATTGAAGTTTAAGCCATTCGTTCAAAGTGTTTAGTAACTCAAAGTGTATTGTACTTGGGAAGAATTGTATCAATCTTTAATGAATTCATCAACAAAGATATTCAAAGGGGACGTAGGCAAACTATTAAGCCGAACCACTATAAAATTGCTGTTGTTTACTGTTTTTTCTACAGTTTTCTGCTCATAATCTGTTCCCGAATCATCGGGTGGTGCTTTCACAACTACACTTTACACACCGGGGTGTTAGCGTTCAAATTTTAGCGTTAACATGCTCCAATTAACACTCTGGGAATTTGGAGTTAATGTTTATACTCCAGTTCGCACTCTGGGAATATGGAGTTAATGGAAGGATTGTCGTGTATCAATCCTTTTAGATGTTGGTGTGGTGACATGCCCTTGAGCTCGGGTTTCACTTAGTGAGTGACACGTCGTATCTCAATCACTCCCTATTTGAATAAATCCCACCATATGATGGAACTTATCTCTCCGTGCATCGTGATGTTGTATGTCATATTCAATAAATCACAGCTCCGATTCAAAGAGATAGCATATTATTGCTGAAATAAGAAGATATGGCAAAGTCAATTGCCTTATTACAAGTACAAATTTCGAAATGCAAAAATAAAATGCAAAGGAAATAATGGGCTAAAACAAATAAAGCCTGTCATGTATAGTAGCGATGGAGACTCTCACTATTCCAGGCTCTCGGAAGAGTAAGACCATCAACGGTCGATAACTTGAATGTGCCATTTCCGAGCTTTTGTGAAGTCACATATGGTCCTTCCCAATTAGGTTTCATGTGTGAAGGAATATGATAGATCCTCTTGAGTACGAGATCGTCGAGTTCAAAGGTTCGTGGCCGAACCTTAGCATTGTATATTCGGGCGACTCGACTCCGATGCGCCGCCGCCCTCAGATCAGCCTCTTCACGCTTTTCATCGAGTAAATCCAAAGATTCAGCAAATAGCATGGCATTCGTTTTCGGATCATAATACGTCACACAATGAGAAGGCACTTCCATCTCGACTGGAATAACGGCTTCTGAGCCATAAGATAGAGAAAATGGAGTGTGTCCGGTTGCAGTCTTGTGGGTCGTTCGATAAGCCCATAAAGCCATAGGAAGTTCATCAACCCATTTTCCCTCGGTTTTTCCAGTCGTTTCTTCAGAATAGATTTGATAACCTTATTAATAGCTTCGACTTGGCCATTCGCTTGAGGGTGTGCAACTGCAGAGAATTTCTTATGGATATGGAATCGTTGACAGAAATTCTTGAATTCAACGCTATCGAACTGGGCTCTGTTATTGGTGATAATAATATGCGGGAGACCAAACCGACAGATAATGTTGCGTACTACAAAGTTGATTACTTTCTTCGTCATGATTGTTGCAAGTGGTTCAGCTTAATCGACTGCGACGATGGCGTACTTCGCGCCACCTTTGGCCAAAGGCAATGTACCAAGTATGTCAATGCCCCATACTGCAAACGGCCAAGAACTGACCATTTGGGTTATCTCAGTAGGTGGGGCTCTAGGAATCACATGTTTTTGGCATTCATCAGATTTTCTGGCATAGTCTGCTGCGTCACGGTTAACAGTGGGCGAGTAATACCCGTACCGGAGTACTTTTTGGCAAGTGCTTGCCCCTCAGTGTGATCGCCACATTCTCCTTTGTGTACATCATGTAACACTCGTTTGATTTTGTCATGCGCGATACACCGGAGGAGAGGAACATAATATCCTCTTCGGTACATAACTCCATTTTGAACGATGAACCGTGAGGCTTTTAGGAGAGTCTGTCTTTTCTCACTTCTGCGCTCAGACAATATCCCATGCTCAATATAATCTCGATAAGGGGTCATCCATGACTCCCTACTGGAAGCAGCCTCAAAGGTGAAGTCAATCTCCACTTGATCAATGCTCGGAGTGGATAGAGTTTCAACGGGGACGAGCCCTAACTGCTGAGCTTCTCCCGTCTTGCAAACTTTGCCAACGAATCGGCTTTTTGATTATGCTCTCGGGGTATGTATAAAATGGAATAGTAATCAAATTGAACAAGCACTTCTCGGATCCGAGCTAGATAAGCAGCTAGCCTTCGATCTTTCGCCTGATATTCGCCCCGGACTTGGCACATGACTAATTAGGAGTTGCAATAGATTTCCATAGCGGTAATTTTCAGATCACGAGCCAGCTTCAACCCAGCAAGAGATCTTCATATTCGGCTTCATTATTGGTCGCACGGAACTCGAACTTTAAAGCATAGCATATGGATCGGCCCTCGGGGGTTTCAAGTACTACCCCAGCGCCCGAGCACCGATCGTTGGATGCACCATCGGTGTGTGACTTCCAGATGTAATCAGGAGATTTGCTGGTTTCGGGCAAGTCTTTAGGAACAGTAAACTCAGCTATAAAATCTGCTAGGACTTGACCGTGAATAGCTCTCCTCGGAGTGTAAGTGATATCGAATTGACTCAGTTCGATGTTCCATTTGAGTAACCTACCAGACGTCTCAGGTCGCGTGAGGACCTGTCGTAACAGCTGATCGGTGTACACAGTGATGGGATGAGCCTGAAAGAATGGACGGAGCTTCCTTGAGGCAATGACTAAGCAATAGGCTAATTTCTCTAGCTTCGGATAGTTTATCTCAGCTCCGGTGAGCTGTTTGCTAACATAATAGACTGGTTTCTGAACTCGGTCTTCCTCTTGAACAAGGGCAGCGCTAATTGCATTTTTTGATACTTCCAGGAAAATATACAACTGTTCGTGGTTGACAGGCTTTGAGAGAATCGGTGGTGTGGAAAGATGTTGAACCAATGATTGGAATGCGCCCTCGCACTCCGCAGTCCATTCGAAGTTCCACTTCCCTTTTCGGATCAAATCGAAGAAGGGGATGCACTTATCTGTGGGATTGGATATAAACCTGCTTAATGCTGCTACCTTTCCATTGAAACTCTGGACTTGCTTTTATAGTTCTTGGAGTTTGTAAATTTTTGATAGCCCAGATCTTTTCGGGGTTGGCTTCTATTCCTCTGGCGTTGAGGACGAACCCAAGGAATTTTCCGAATGCGACTGCAAAATGACACTTAAGCGGATTGAGCTTCATCCCGTATCTCCGAAGGATATTGAACATTGACTCCAAGTCTCTAACGTGGTCAGTGGAGTATCGTGATTTCACCAACATGTCTTCCACATAAACCTTCATGGTTTTTCCGATCTGGTCAGCGAACATCTGGCTAACCAAGCGTTGGTAAGTTGCTCCGGCGTTCTACAATCCGAAAGGAATGACTTTGTAGCAGTATAGTCCCAGATCGGTTACGAAGCTTGTATGCTCTTGGTCAGGCACATGCATGGGTATTTGATTGTCGCCCGAGTAACCATCCATAAAAGATAATAATTCATGTTCGGCCGTTGAATCTACGAGTTGATCAATTCGAGAAAGTGGAAAGCTATCTTTTGGACAGGCTTTGTTTAAGTCAGAATAATCAATGCACGTTCTCCATTTCCTATTTGGTTTCCGGACGAGTACAGGGTTGGATACCCACTCCGGGTATAGAGAATCCCGGATAAACCCATTAGCTTTCAGCTTATCAACTTCATCTTTAAGGGCGGCAGATCTCTTTGGATCCATACCGCGCCTTTTCTGCTTCACTGGGATATACCGCGGGTCAATATTCAGGGTGTGGCTCGCGATGTCCGGCGAGATCCCATACATATCAAAGTGCGTCCAGGCGAATACGACGAGATTCGCTCGGAGAAAATTAACCAATTCCTGTTGCATTTCTTGGCTCAACTGAGACCCAACCTTCAACATTCTCGAACCATCATCATCATCACCATCAATTGGAACATCAATCGTCAGCTCAACCAGGGATGCCTGACTTTCAATAGATTCTTCCTTGTTTTCATTGTCTCTCTGGTCAAGATCGCTGTGGAATTGGTTGTGGTGCCCCGGCCGAGGCCCAGGCACTAATTGTCAATTGTTTGTAAAACGGACGCAGAGAGATTCCTCTACGCCCTTTCCTTTCTCTCGTCGCTGCACCTCGCACAGCTCAGCCACGTAGCAGGCTCTTCCAGTAGCCTGATCTCCTTGTATAACTCCAATCCCACGATCAATGGGGAACTTCAAGGTCAAACACCATGGGGCAATCGCTGCCCTGAACTCAGTAAGGGTCGGTCGGCCCAAAAATGCATTGTATGGGGACTGAATATCCAAAACAACAAACTGTAAAATCTGAACTCTTCGGCACTCCCCAATTCCTAACTCCACTGGCAACTCTACCACCGCAGTGGGTATATTAGCACTCCCATCGAAGCCATGAATTCTAGATTGACAAGGCTTTAAATCTTTGGCTTCCATTTTCATCCAGTTGTATGCTCTCTTAAACAAAATATTCACTGAACTCTCACTGTTCACCAGGATCCTCTTCATCCAAGCAGGACCAACCTGAGCAGATATGACAAGTGGGTCGATAGCTGGGGCTTCGACCCTATCAGCATCTCGACTCCTGAATACGATGTCATCCATCATCGTCTTTTGTAGTTTGGCCGGAGCCCCTTCATCGAAATTACTGCAACACTCAAAGTCCACATGCCTGATAGAATTGGCATATGACTCCATTTCCCTCCAGCTTCGGTCTACTGGATGGGGACCACCACTGACTGTGTTAATAACTAACCTCCTGCCTGTACGGGCAGGTTCCTCCTATCTTTCTTGAGTTTGCACATGGTTTTGATTGGATGGGCCCGCACCACCAGACTACGACGCCCGAACGAACCGATCCAGCTTTCTTTCTCCGATCAATTTCTCAATGAGTTCTTGCAAATGTCTACACTCATTGGTTTATATCCATAACTTTCATGGAATCTACAGAACTTTCCTGTTTGGATATTCCTCTCCGACGACGGCTTCGGAGCAGGTTTCTTATAGTGCATAGCATTGCAAGTCTATAAATACACATTTTCCAGCGACGTGTTCAGTGGTGTTTAATTGTCAAACATTGGAGCCCTACGTCGCGGGCCACGGTTCTGATCCCGTTTTCTGTTCTGATTATCACTGTTCCTTGGTTGTTGAGTTTGTTTATTTTGAATATTTAACTGGACTTTTCCTGAACCATCACCAGTTTGTTTGACTGCTACATTACTCTGAATCCCCTCACTGCTAGGTCTTACATCGTCATGTTTCCTAGACTGTTTTGCATCCTCTCGCCTCAAGAATTGAGCGGCTTTGGAATAGAAACGGTCCAATGATGCGGGAGGCTTCCCAGCTAACCAGTTTCCAAACTCGGAATCGGGGTCGATCCCCTTAGTTAATGCCATTAAGATCGAATTATCATTGGGGTTACTGATCTCTGCACAAGCGGCATTGAACCTTTCCAAATATCGCATGAGTGTCTCTCCGGGAGCCTGAGTGACACTGGATAAAGTATTAATGTCTTTAGGCCTGGCGACGTGCATACGAAACTGCTCGACAAACTTAGTAGCCAACTGGTCGAACAAAGAGATTGATCGAGGAGGAAATCATGTGAACCACATCGTTGCGATGCACCCTAGAGAAATAGGAAAACTACGTCACTTTACTGCATCATCAGCTCTTACAGCACTCATCGACCACTCATATTTCAGGATATGTTGATTAGGGTCGGAATTCCATTCGTACATGGGCAGAGTCGGCATTCTAAATCGCCGAGGGGGTTCAGCGTATAAAATTTCATTCGTGAATGGAGTATGACTTTGGGAGATTCCCCAATCTTCATTTGTCAAGCCCTGACTCTCGCGAATCATTTGGCGTATCATGCCTGAAAGGTCTGGCATCGGAGCATTTTGCGCACGTTGGGCCAAAGTGTGGTCGGGTTCCACATTGCGAGGTTGGACCGGGCGTTGTCGACGGTCCGTGTCTCGCCTCCTTGCTCAACGTTTTCTGGAACGTACGGTTCAGGAGTACGCCCTTGTTGGTTATGGGTATCAATCCCTATATCAGCCGTGGTAGCAGTGGCACGGTTGTCTGTGGTGCATTGTGGAACAGTGCCTCCTCGGGAGGAGGGTCCAGTATGAAAACTGACAGAAGGGCCAACTCTTAACTGTCCAACGGTCAATGCTGGCTAGTGATCAATTGCTTGTGCATAATTTCCCTCTAGCCTAGATCTGTGATTGTAGTCGGATGAAGCAGAACTTTCAGTGGAGGAGCGAGATGCATGATCCCGTCTGGATCTTCTACGCCCTTGGCGGTCTAGTTGTTTAGCAAACTCAGCATTAACGCGCAACTGCTCAGTTAGCTGTTGTGGGCCTTGAGTCGGTTTCTGGAGCAATGTCTGGAACTCCTGTCTACTAACCGGACCTAATGGATCGGAATGCCCGGTATCATTTTGATTAGATGGAGTTAGTTGCGTGGGATTCTGTCTATCCCGGCCTTCTTGACCAGCGGCGGTAGAAGCGGTCCTTGTGCTAACCATCTTGAAAAGAGGAATCCTTTCCCTAGATTTTTGCAAATCTGAATAGAACGGAAGGAATCTGAAATTGAAATCTGGATCTCTCTTAGATTTATGCAATCCGGTATCGATGACAGATCCAATGAGCAGGAGAAAATCTAGGTTTTCTCAGTGAAAGCACCAAAGTGTTTGCACCAAAATTGGTCACAACACTCTTCGAAAGTCTTTGAAGAGATAATAAATGAAGAATGTAAATTGAAAATGAAGATTATCTAACAAAAACTCCAAATAACAGTAATGTAAATGCGAAGACAAGCGATTTATAGTGGTTCGGCGTGTTGCCTACATCCACTGTGAAGTTTTGCAATTTTATTGAATATCTTTCAATGTTTACAAGTGATTATAGCGAGTAACAACAAGTTACAACTGGAATTTCGAAATCAACAGCAAGAATATGATGTAGGATGATGGAGATCTCTATCCGGCAGAGTCTTGGCGCTTCAGAATCCAAAAGATCCTTTTTCTGTAGGCTCTGGGGCTTTATTTATAGGCGTAGGAGGCTGAGACTTTGCTCAAATTTCGGGAGACATTTCTGGCATGTGAGTGGGCCCATGCGACCAACCTCAGGAAGTTTCGACTCGATCGGAGATCGATACGAAGTCATTTCGTATCGATCAAGATGACGTCCAATCGAGCTGAAATTTGGTTAGACATTCCTCATCATGCACGCAAGCTCTTGTGACAATTTCATGGCATTTGGATCAGTGGATCGCGAGATATGGTCGATATGAAATGAGAATTCTCGTTGGCTGATTGGTTCGGATCCATCATTTCGAACCGATCTCTTCGACTCGATAAACTCACGTAGACCTATGATGATGTAGCACGTGCACTTCGCCTCGATCCAGTATTTCCTCCGAGTTAACCGTGTCGACTCCATATATCTCGCCTCGTTCGTATCGAGGGATGACACATGACCCTGGTCTAATGACTTGTTGGATACGAAGTGGTCAACAACCATGGATTCGAACAACTATTACATCGATGGGTACGAACTAACAAAGGTTGATGGTTACGAACAGGCCTTTTTTCGATGGGTACGAGCTAACATAGCTTCTTAATGGACACGAAGTCAATCGATACAAACCGGGGTCTTCTGATGGATACAAAGTAGGAAAATCTGATGGATACGAAATAGAGCAATCTGATGGATACGAAATAGAGCAATCTGATGGATACGAAGCATTCTGCCTAGATGGATTCGAAGAGAAGCTTCCATGATGAATGCGAAGCGGACACTAGCCAATCGGTACGAGGCACAACCCCTTCTGATGGATTCGAAGCCCATCGATACGAACTCGATGGATTCGAACACTACCGACCTGATTGATACGAAGTGACAAGACCAGATCGATGCGAACAAGATCGATACGAACTGAACGTACTTCGATGGATACGAAACCAACAACAATGATGGATACGAACTCTGGGCCGTTCCTTCTATATTGAATCGATCATAACTTGAGCATACGAACTCGGATTGACTTTAAATTTGGAATGTTGGCTCTTTTAGCCTTGCTAGCCATATTCTATCAATTATATCCCAATCTGGACTCAGACAAAATTCATCGATTTCCATAGCGAATCCGTGCATGTTTGGTATCCAGGAAGGGTGATCCATGGCTTTCAATCAGTTCCTTGGTATCTAGACCTTGCCAAAAGGTGGGCTAACACCAAACACTCAGATCTACGAATATGCCTGAGAATTAAAATCGAGCTTCTCGATTTCAACCTGGAACATAACCTGGTCAGAAAACCTCCTTTCTCCGACCATCCCGACCTCGACCATCCTCATCGACCACAGCGCAGCTTCATCTCAACCTGATACTTCGATCCCACCACCAGCGAAGAACCCCGATGCTTCCATGTTGACATAAATGTCGTGACAAAATCATCAACGATGAACCCTAAAACAACTCCAAGCCGCCATTTCGGTCATTAAAAAAATCTGCTACCATTTTTCCTCGAATCCCCAAGCCTCCAGCTAACTACAGCAACAAGCCCGACGACCCCCATTGCATTGATCATCGGAAGTCAATAAAAGACCCAAATCTGGTCATCTCATGAATTTTCTTCAAATTCAAACTTAAAAATTATAATATTTACATCAAAATTTAAGATTTCCTAATACAAATCAGGGTATATATTTAAAACATGAATTTTAATCCAACGATTTTTCTGACTTTAAACAATTTCACTGTAAATTCCAAATTTTCAGGGAGTTTTCTTAACAGTCCTACTTGTTTTAATTTTTTTAAATAATATTACACCATTAGAATCCTTTTTCCTTTCAGAAATAATAACCTAAAAATGTTTATTTGGGGAGATATAGATTTATTTGTGCTGTTCTTGATCTGTGCACTTTTAAATAGAGATATAGATGTCTATAAATAGACATGCATACTACACACAGACATGCCTGCATATTAACATTCATACAGCCAACTTCAATATCATCAAAGTATCGTAGCAGATTTAGATTCAAAAAGAGGGTAGTTTGCTCACCTAGCTTGGAAGACAGAGAACCAAACTTTTGATCCTGGAAGTGGAATTGGCATTTGATATTTAAACTGATCTTGTATTAATGGATTTTGGACTTGCATTGATCTTGGGTTGCATCTGATCAATGTTTTGATCTGATTTTGGATTTAATCCAGAATTTGCATTTGATTTTTTTCTGTTTCTGTATTGGATGTCTAGGTTGAAGATTTTTGAAAATTGTTTGAATTGCTTTGCTCTGGTTTAGATTCTGAAGCTTGGGATCGTTGAGATGAATTTGTCTGAACAGATTTTGACTTTCTTTTTATCTTTTGATCTCAGGCTTGCTTCAGATCCGAGGCTTATTTTAGTTTTTCTAATTTGTTTTCAAGCCTCTAGGTTGATATGCTGATAGTTGTTATTTTCAGGTTTTAAATTTTCTTTTGTTTTTAGTTTACTATTTTGAAAAGTGAAGAAGAGAAATCTGGTTTCTTTCTCAAGCAATATATTTATGTATTTAAATTTGAGTGCAACCATATTGCCACTTGTTATCATAAGTTTACACTTGTAAATGCTTGTTTATTTTTTTGTACACTTGTTAAAGTATATTAAAAATTGTAACATTTTGTGTTTAAACCCCTTTCTTTAATTTGATCTATAAATTTTGTTTAAACCCCTTATTTTATTATATTTTATTTTATTTTATAAATATGTTTTAAACCTTTGTTTCATTTTTATTTATGAAACATGTTTTACTTAACAATTTCAATTATTATATATATATATATATATATATATATATATATATATATATATATATTAACTTTTAAAGAATGTGATTTAAATTAATCAAACATAAATAAATAAATAAATAATATATATTTGAATTTTAACTCTTTAAATAGCTTTTACAAATTTATCTATATCAGTTTCAAAATAAAATTTTCAAATCATCATATTATAAATACAAAACAAATTTCTCTATTAGATTTTAGAGTTTCCAAATCTAATATATTATTTAAAACATTTATTTTTAAATTTCAAATTCAAAAATTAATATACAATCAATTTGTATTTATAAATGAATAAACAAACAATATATTTTTGTAAATATATATTTTATTCATTCACAATCTATTTATTTTCCAAATATTTATTTTCAAAATATATGTATTTGAATTTCAAATTCAAATTCCAAATAATAATTTATTTATAAAATATTTAGATTTCCAAATCAAATTCTTTATTTAAAAACTTATATATATATATATATATATATTCCCACATTTTCAAATTAGTTCGCAATTAATTCCAAAAACTAATATAAATTACTGAATTAAATTTGGCTAAAAACCAGGAATGTTATAGATTCCCCCTTAAGGAAATTTTATCCTCGAAATTTGCCAAACAGGGTGATTATCAAAGAACAGATGGACACACAAAGATAGAGAAACAGTTTTCCAGATCAAACTGAACATCCATTCTGCATTTGGCTCACCAAATCAGAATATCATCAATAGATATGAGAATGAACTCATTCGATACTTCACGACATATTCGGGTCGCCAAATCTACGAAATATATAAGCGCACTGGTTAGTTCGAAGGGATAACTAATCACTCGAAGAACATATCTGGACCGAACAGAACAAATAATGGATACTCAATCCAGTTTGGAATATCCCAAAGTATACACCAACTTGTCCCTCTTCGGACTTTGATCCTCTCAGTAAATCACAACAAAAATTCAAAATTTGGTTTTAACCGAAATCGTTTTATCAATATCATCCAATTTAACTTTATGTTTGTTAATCTATTTATTTCAAATAGAATTTCAAATTCATTAAAGTTAAGAACGATAAGAATCTGATGATTTGAATACAAGATTGGAAGTTATCTACACGATTCGCAAGGCCACCGTCATACTAGAGCTTCTTCTTCGAACTGCCACGAAGCCATCAAAGAATTGAAAGTGAATGATGAACAAAAAGATTGATAGAGAAAGTTGTTTTCGTTGTTATTGCAGGGTACTGACAATTTGTAGTGGTACTCCCCTGTCCCATATCTCGTCCTCTTCTTGCATTCATACTCACTATCAGTGGATAGTAAGAGAATTCACTGAGGCACTCGGACGGATATCTTTGGGATTTACACATTCTAGGATGCACTTCACCCTATCTCTAATGAGCTACCTAATGTGCTATACTCCCGAGCCAAAGTTTTTACTCAACCTTCAGCTCTAATACCAAATGTTAACGACCCTGACTCAACCTTTGAAAATCGGCACTGAATACATCGCCTGTATTCAAATGCCGCAGACTCAAACGTCGAATCTGGTTCATCAGAGCTTATAACACATTAAGTACAACAATACAATAGAAGAAAAAGAATATTTATTTTAACACACAAAATTGACACAACACATTGATACAATTGATATAAATATCAGAGATACAAGATAATAGTAGAAGAATAACACAACTGGATGCTCTAGACTTTGGAGCCATCGACAGCAAAAAGATACTTCCAATAAAATTTCCAAGTAAGAAAGCGAGGATCCAATAGAGTGCATCTCCATTGCCAAAACTCCAAGGACTCCAATCCAAAAGCTCGAACCACCGTCACGACGAACTAAGAAACCTCGATCCAAATGCGATTGCAAAAATACAAAGACTGGACGCTTTTTGAATCTACACCTAGTACTTGGTGATCCGAAAATCCCAACTTTGGACTGCCCGTGTGGAATATTATGGGCACCCAGAGTTTAGAAAGAGAACAATAAACTCCAGGTTAGTCATGCGACTGGTATGAGCAAACAAAAACAGTTTTCTTTGAATAAAAACAAACAAAGAATTAAAAAAGAAATCCACGGTGCTTTTTGGAAAATGAAACTACCATAAGGCCACCGCTCACACACATAATGTGAGCGCAGAATTGGAGGAGATTTCTCCTTATGATAGTCAAACATGCTTGATACGTGAATTTTTTTTGATATTATTATTAGTGCATAGTGTAGAAAACATTTGCAAGTATAATATTAATCTTAGCCAGCGTACGTACCATTATAGTATGCCTACTATAGCTACCATGTTGGATTGCAAGTTCTACAACTAATACCGTACAAGGCGCGTATTGGTGATTGGATTTCCAACAAATGGTTAGGCAAAGGAACTTCCTGAGCCACATGGATAAGCTTTGGAGGGACTCCGCGAGAACCTGACTGGATCTCTGCAAACACAAGGCCAATTTACCTCTGTAACTAGGTAACTACTACACGAGTAATGGCATCTTTCGGTCGTTACAGACCTTTATTTGAGGATCCTCAACCACAAAGCAACAACCACAAAGTAATAAATTCGCAGTAACCATATAGGTTAAATATCTGGGCTCCATACCATGATATCATCCTTTTCCAGAAGGAAATGGACATACCCTAAAGGGTGCGACCCTCATAACCTTGCCGCATCTTACCTGTTTCGACCATTTCTGGGTTGTAAGGTCCAACTAAGTCACGTCCACAAAGCTACGCTTTACACAAAAGCCATGCTTCGATCAACAAATGATCAACAGACGTATGCCACATTACCAAATTGGGAATGTATCACTAGTAACCATTAACTACATAACCTTTGAGCTCGTACGTCTTAGAGAAGGCTGTTAAGCTAAGAGAATAAATTCTCCACCACCAAACAGAAATGTATTTGATAGAAACCAGCTTTACATCTCAAAGTGTAACGTCATACATACATCCATACAAGTCTGTTCCGGATTCGAACAGAATCGAAGGCACTTCAAAAGAAGCTCTTGCAATCTGGGTATTAACAATCCCGATCGGACTCCTCATCATATATGGAGATCTCTATACCGGTGCGACTCAGTGCAGAGACATTTGATGGGTAATCCTTTCGTTCTCAAAAATACCTAGTATTTACCATCGGTCTTCAAATGCTATCTATTTACCTCGTATCACTATTCGAAATGGGTTATATGACATAAAGTCCTCTTCCGGCTAAATTGAATAGTGAGATCTTAATTTAAAAATCATATGGATATTGGGATCTTAGTGAAGTCTCAACTTTTGGCCCAAAACCTTTCTTTCAAATGGTTTAAACAAATTACAATTTTCAAATCTTTAAACAAAAAGATTCACTTTACAAAGTTCACCAATCTTTCACAAAGATTAATTCATAGCTCTCAAAACTATTTACAATTCCAAACCTTTTACACAAAGAGGCACTTTTAAGATCCTCTCCAATTTGGAAACAAAGTTCACAAACCTTTCACAAAGATTCAATTATAACTTTCAAGACAATTCCATTTCAAATTTGAAACCCTATCAATAAAAAATGAAAATCCTTCCTTTATTTGAAACTATTATCACTTGAAAACAAATACATTTTGTTTTGGAAAAAATATGATCAAATTCACACAAGTTATAGCCTTTAAAAGAATAAACTAGAAAATCAAAGAACCGTCGTATCATTGGCAAGTTCTAATTTGAATTAAATCCAAATTCCCAAACAATTTATTTAAAATAGTTTTAAATCCATACATAAATTTTATAACTTGTGTACCGCTTTCAAACCAATATTTCCAAAATAATTTCAAATAATATTTAACAAGATATAGTATATTCAAAACTAAATTTCATTTTCTAAACTTCCCTTTCAAAAGCTTTTCACATTCAATTCAATTCCATTTCCAAAACCATTTGGATTCAAACATCAATTTTTAAAACAAAATAATATTTAGATTTCAAAATATCTGTGACTTAACCGATTTCCTCGTGCAATCCATATTTGTGTGTGTACGGTGTAGTCCAAGGGTTTTACACCATAGTGCAAAATCATTAATCATCATAATCCAAACACAACAATATCGATAAGCGGTATGATCCTATAACGCTAACCTTTTATTCACAGATTCACAGATAAACAAAATAAATTCATCATAGATAAATAAATTACATTTATCACAACTCAAATCAACATAATTCATATCATAAAACATCACACATCAGGGATATCAATCGATTCAAAACATTCCATACAATTCAAACATTCATAAGTAAGATCAATTTATCATCTGATTAATTTAAATCGGATTAATTACTTATGAATAAATTACTAATTCTTTTTAATTAATCATTCAATAATTATAAATCATTTTGATTAGTTATCCTTTAATCATTTATCAATTAACCTTTAATAATAAATTAATTAATTCTAAATTATTAATTGATCAACCTTAATTAATAAATCAATTAACCTTTAATCCTTAAATAATTATCCTTTAATTATTTAATTATCCTTTAAATTAATTACCCTTAATTAATTAGTTAACCCTTAATTAATTTCCATTAAATTAATTATCCTTAGTTAGTTACAATAAGTGATTATCCTAATCACTATATTAATAAATCACAAATTAATTACTTTGGGTAATTATCCTTTAGTCACTTGATTAATTAATTTTAATCATTAACTAAATTACTTTTAATTAAGTAATTATTTTTTTAGTAATTAATTACCTTTAATTACTTACATTAATTAACCTTTAATCACATTAATTGATCAACTTTATATTACATTAAACTAATTAATCGTTAAGTACTTAACCCCTAATTAATTAACAAATCATTAATTACTTAATTAATTAAAAGATAAACCATTTTATCTTTATTAATAGCTTTAATTATCATTTAAATTAGTATTTAATAACCTTTGAAAATAATTCCATATTTACACATTAACTTAAGACCTTTAAGTTGGTTTGGTGATTAGAAAACATTTCCTTTTCTTGATTACTTACTTAATTACAAATTAAGTTTATTTAAGAATAGATTTTTTAAATAAAGGTTATATGGATTAAAACATTTTAACTTAATAATTTTGAAATAATTTAATTTAAACCTTTAGGTGGTCTCAACCTTAAAATACCTTGATTATTTAGAAAAGAAAATTGTTCAAGAAACTTGTTTGAGTATTACTTAATTTATTTTAGAATCTTGAACTTGTTATATATAAAAAAATTTATTTAAAACTTGATAAGATTTCTTTTGAACTAAATCATTTTAATATCATAGAACTTGAAAACTTTGAACTAAGAATCTGGTACAAGTCACCTCAAGTTTAAAACCTGAACACAAATTTCCTTTTTAAATTTTAAAAACTGTTATGATTTGAAAACCCGAGCCAATTGATACAATCCCCTATCTCATACCTAAGACATTCGCGAACTCCATTTACTTCGGGATAAACCCATAACAACTTCGAGTCGGACCCGATAATTTCCTTTCTTCCCCTAAATTTAACACACCTGGCATCTATGATATCTCATGCACCTACATAAGCGTTCGTAGGCATTCTGGCCATCATCTTCGTCGCCTACGTATCGACTTCGACCATGCCGAGAAATCCAAACACTCAAATCTATGAATATGCCTGGGAATTAAAATCGAGCTTCTCGATTTCAACCTGGAACATAACCTGATCAGAAAACCTCCTTTCTTCGACCATCCCGACCTCGATCATCCTCGTCGACCACACCGCGGCTTCATCTCAACCTGATACTTCAATCCCACCACCAGCGAATAATCCTGATGCTTCCACGTTAACACAAATGCCATGACAAAATCATCAACGACGAACGCTAAAACAACTCCAAACCGCCTTTAAGGTCATCAAAAAAATCTACTACCATTTTTCCTAGAATCCCCCAGCCTCCAACTAACTTCAGCTTCAAGCCCGACGACCCCCATTACATTAATCATCGAAAATCGATAAAAGACCCAAATCTGGTCCTATCATGAATTTTCTTCAAATTCAAACTTAAAAATTATAATATTTACATCAAAATTTAAGATTTCCTAATGCGAATCAGGTTATATATTTAAAATATGAATTTTAATCTAACGATTTCTCTGACTTTAAACAATTTCACTGTAAATTCCAAATTTCCAGTGAATTTTCTTAACAATCCTACTTTTTTTATTTTTTTAAAAAATAATATTACACCATTACAATCCTTTTTCCTTCAGAAATCATAACCTAAGAATGTTTATCTGGGGAGATATAGATTTATTTGTGTTGTTCTTAGCATGTGCACTTTTAAACAGATATAGAGATGTCTGTAAACAGACATGCATACAATCTTACACAAATATATACACACAAACATGCTTTCATATTAACATTCATACAACCAACTTCAATATCATCATGGTATCGCAGCAGATTTAGATTCAAAAAGAGGGCAGTTTGCTCACCTAGCTTTGAAGACAGAGAACCCGACTTTTGATTATGGAATTGTAATTGGCATTTGATATTTAAACTGATCTAGTATTAATTGATCTGGGACTTGCATTGATCTTGGGTTGCATATGATCATTGTTTTGTTCTGGTTTTGGATTTAATCCTGAACTTGCATTTGATTTTTTTTTCTGTTTCTGTTTTGGGTTTCCAGGTTGAAGAGTTTTGAAAATTGTCTGAATTGCTTTGCTCTGGTTTTGATTCTAAAGCTTGGGATTGTTGAGATGAATTTGTCTGAACAGGTTTTGATTTTATTTTTATCTTTTGATCTCAGACTGGCTTCAGATCTGTGGCTTGTTTTAGTTTTTCTAATTTTTTTCAAGCTTCCAGGTTAAAATGCTGATAGTTGTTAGTTTAAAGTTTTAAACTTTCTTTTGTTTTTAGTTTACTAGTTTGAAAAGTGAAGAAGAGAAATATGGTTTCTTTCTTAAGCAATATATTTATGTATTTAAATTTCAATGAAACAATATTGCCACTTGTTATCATATGTTTCCACTTGTAAATGCTTGTTTATTTTTTTCACACTTATTGAAGTATATTAAAATTTATTTTACAAATGTCAAATTATAAACATATTGTGTTTAAACCCCTTTCTTTAATTTAATTTATAAATTTTGTTTAAACCGCTTATTTTATTTTATAAATATGTTTTGAACCCTTGTTTCATTTTTATTTATGAAACATGTTTTACTTCATAAATTAAATTTATTATATATATATATATATATATATATATATATATATATATATATATATATTATAACTTTTAAAGAAAGTGATTTTAGATTAATGAATCATAAATAAATAAATATACAATTTATATTTGAATTTTAACTCTTTAAATAGCTTTTATAAATTTATCTATATCAATTTCAAAATAAAATTTTCAAATCAATATTATAGATACAAATTTTCTTCTATTATTATTAAATTTTAGAGTTTCCATATCCAATATATTATTTAAAACATTTATTTTTAAATTTCAAATTCAAAAATTAATATACAATCAATTTGTATTTATAAATGAATAAACAAACAATATTTTTTTTGTAAATATATACTTTATTCATTCACAATCTATTTATTTTCCAAATATTTATTTTCAACATATATGTATTTGAATTTAAAATTAAAATCCAATTCTTAATTTATTTATAAAATATTTGGATTTCCAAATCAAATTCTTTATTTAAAACTTTCATATATTTTTATTCCCACATTTTCAAATTAATTCACAATTAATCCCAAAAACTAATATAAATTACTGAATTAAATTTGGCTAAATACCAAGAATGCTACAAATACAAACTCCGCCTAAATAAAATATACTTGTTATGTGTACTTGTATGCAATATATTGTTTGTAATGCGGTATGAAATGTATGACATATGCAATGTAGCGTGAGATGATATGCAAAATGAAGTGCAATTTGTGATGCAAATGATTATGATATTTCATGCATTGTAATTTACGATGTAATATGCAATGAAATGCGATATGAAATAGGATGCACAATGATATGTAATATGAAATAAACTGATAATGAAATAAGAACAAAAATATATACAGAATGATATGATGATATATAGACTACGGTAAGAGATATTCAGATTATAAAATAAACATAAGGGATAAGTAATATCTAATTAACAAGTATACACACACACATATGTCAAACTATGTATTATAAATCACTTCAAGCAAACAAAGGTAATACACACCAATTACTAGACTTAGTTAAGGAAACTAATGAATGGGACTGAAAGAGTAGCAAAGACAAGAGTTTAAAGGTAATAAATGGTATTGAAACTATAACATATTCATGAAAGGTAGTAATGAAACTTAATATGAAAATCAAATGGTAAAAAATATGGACCTAAACTATATATGATTAAATTTGGTTTTTATAAAAATTAATACCCTCCTTATTTAACTATTTTAAAATCATTTTTTTCACTTAATTGTTTTTTAAGAATCCAAACTTTCATGTTTATAAAATATTTAACTTTCTAATTAACTATATATTAAATTAATATTGATTAAAATATTTATAAACATGTTAAACACCTTTTAGTTTTAAAAAAAGTATCATAATGAAATATGATATAACAAAGATTGAAAAACTAAAATAAACATTTGTCACATTAAGGCTTCTTACATTAAATTTTTTAATTAATTACTAAAATATATTTAAACATGAAATTAATTTTAAAATATTCTAATATAAGCTAGAAAATAACTATAAAAAGAACAAAGAAAAATACTTAGTTCAAATATCGTTTTTTCATAATTTAAAGTTTCAAACACAAAAGACAGCATTTACAGAATGCCATAAAAAGTTTTTGCAATAAAAAATATTCAAAACATTATAAAACAGAATATGCATCATCTACAAAATGCTGTGAAAAGTTTATGAAACATTACAGCATTTCAAAGCACAGAAATGCTGTAACAATGTATTTGCAACATAACTGAAGCAAAGACAACATTCAGAAATGCTATCTAAAGTTCTGGGCCTGTTTTTAACATGACTTTGTTATAAATAATTGATTTTTCACCCAATTTTTTATAATAGTTAATATAATTAAAGTACTTGAAAAATATAAAACAATAATAATGAAAAGACATATGTAAAGACACTTAGCATTATGCATGTAAAAATGCTTTTATTAAAGAATAAGTGTAATGACACGTGTCATTTTGCATGAATATCACTATCTATATATATGACAAGTATCATGTGATGTGGCACAATCTTATTAATTGAAGAAATGTATAAATAGAGCCTTATTCTAACATTCAAAATTTATTCGATTAATTCTTTTAAAAAAAATAGAGTACGAGAACTAAAAACAACATTAGAAAAGTAGAAATCACGAAATGAGGATATGATTTTCTACTTAGTATAGTTGTAATAAATTATTAGTAAGATTTTGTTTGAAAGGTAACAAATTTTAAAAGGATTTTAAAAAATTTAGACTGGTATATCGATATGTATACCATGGTGTGTCGATATATGGATCAAAATATCAAAACTTATAAAAGAGATAAATTTCTATACCTAACTAAAGGCATAAATACATATTCCTAAATGCAACAATAAAGATGAAATATAGTAAAGCGTACCTCATTTTGCAGTCCTCTATCTTTCTAACTTTTTTATTCTTCCATTTTCATGAACCACACATTCATATCTTTCAGAATTTAACGACGAGATATGTTCTATTACGACAGGCTTGTTTTTCTGATCATCGTAGTATATCCATTTGCTGAATTAGAAGACCGTATGAGAAAGATATAGATGATTTAGTAGATTTACCAATTTGGTGCCAAAAATTTGAATTCGAATTCTGAATGAATGGACACTTCAACCACTATAAATAGGCTCAACAGTCACCACTTTTCATAAAACTTTCTCTTCTTCTTCTTCCTGTTTTTCTATTTACTATCAAACTTCTAAAAGGCATATCTCCTTTGTTTCTTAATGGAATTGGATGAAACCAGCGGCAAATCGAAGAGAAAGGAAAGGGCTACGATCTACCAATAGTTTTGTGATGAATTTGGATGGTATTGTGGTGCAATAGGCCGAACAGTAAGAGTAATGTAGGAAATCTCATACACAGTTTTCAGTTTTGGATAGCCAACTTTAAACTATCATTTATCACTCAATTTTGGTCAGAATTTTACGATCCACCCATCAAAACAACCGTGAGAACAAGATATACAATCTTTAAAAGAAGTGGAAACAGAATACGAAAATCTCTGGATGCAATTTTAAGAATACGATTGACATTTTTGCTTTCTTTTTCTCTTTGTTCACCAAAACTTCATTTGACCATAACTTGGTCATTCCTTGACGGATTCACATGAAAATAGTGACATTGCAAAGTAGATGGAGAGAAGTACAGTATCATATCAAGTTGTTGATGAGAATCAAAAGCTTTGTATTGATCTGGTATCCAATTCATTATCGATTGTCATTATATATCCATTAGTTCTTCTTGATCGATGAATGATTGTCTGCTATCATTTAACCAACAATCATTAGGCATAACTCTTCTCCTGCAAAACAACATACAACAATCATTAGACATAACTCTTCTCCTGCAAAACAACATAATTTTTTAAATAAACAGATGACTTTTCAAAATAACACAATATAATTAAACAACAATATCATGATGATTCTGTGATATATTCATATGAAAATAGCGTTAAAAATGCCATTGTCAAAAAAATTCAAAAATCAGATTATGAAATTTTGAAAACCAACGCTGTGATACCAATTGAAACGGACCATGGATTTAAGATCTTAAGGCTAATTTAACACTGGAAAGGGGGTGAATAGTGTTTAATGGTTTCTAAGACTTATATGAACTAAAATAATATTATGACATGAACAAATGCAAAACTTATTAACAGAACAATTATAAAGTCAAACATAGATGCAAAAAAATACATAAAAAACAGTGAAGGGAAAGGACACACCAGATTTTATACTGGTTCGGTGTTAGCCTACATCCAATACTGTACCAAGGCAAACCACCTCATATAGATTTTTATTATACCATTGTCAAGATTACATTCCTCAATTTCTAAGGCCTTGAGGTACCATCCTGTCTCACGAGTCCGGAACAAACTCTCTTGATTTACAGGCAACAAGATTACCCATTTGATTTCTAGGCACAACCACACATTATAGAGAGACTCGATAAACTTTTGATTACAAATTGATCCTATAACTCTGAATAGCACTTTGATCTTTGAGAGAGAGCATAGAATCAAATAAGAATGAGATTCTAATTTGATTCACTTTAGAATTCGACAGAATTTCGGCACGATCTTAAAAATATGAAAATTTTAGAATATGGATTTTTGGAGAAGAATTGAAGAAAATATGAAAATAGATGGCTAAAAAATCATTTGTGAAGGCTATTTATAAACCACCAATGGTCATAACAATTCGTGAAGAGATTTAAACGAATGGACACTTCTTTTGAAACTTGAAACTTTTGAACTCAACGGCCACTATGTCGACATCCCTATGTTAAAACAATGTAAAATTTATTTTGAAAATGATATTGAAAGGAAAAGAAGATGAAACGACTCTGGAGTAAAAACAAAGTTTAAAACAAGATTTTATTTAAAAAAACAAAGAATATTTTAAGGCTAAAACATCTTTTCGAAAATCATTTGAAAAGATAATTTGTAAGGCTAAAACATTTTGAAAAACAATTTTGAAAATCATTTTGAAAACCATTTTGAAGTAGGTTTGCAAGCTTCTTCCTACAGAATATCTCATCATGGAAGTACTCGAGAACTTGTACAAAACCAGGATGTTCGTGGGATTGTAAGCCACTCGTCGTAGGTGTGTAAGCTACTTGTCGTGGGTTTGTAAGCCACCAAGAAGGTAGAAATTGGTTCCATCCCAAATGAAATTCAGAATGAAGATTTATGTGCTGTTATGAAGTTTTTACAAAAACTAGACACATCTTAAAATATTGATCTTGATATTCATGAGTCTTCAAACTTGATTTCTTCATTCTTGATCTTTATACTGTACATCTTCAACAATCAGTACCTGCCTTATATATATCATGCATAACAACATTCATATATATCTGGACAATAGTGTTAGCATATAAGTTAGATAAAATAAGTTACAAAGGTTGTTGTCATCAAAACCACTATCTTTAGTTCCTAACAATCTCCCCTTTTTGATGATGACAACCTTATAAAATATGCTTACCACTTCAATCATACCATAACTCCCCCTTACACTAACAACTCTCCCTTACTCCAAGCCTACTATTTTATATAACTTCCTTACTCTAAGCCTAATATTTTATATAACTTTCTCTCCCTTTGTCATCAACAAAAAAAATATCATCCTATAACCATAAAACTATAAAAATCCCTTGTAACTAATACTAGAACAAAGTATAATAAATGGAATGTGAAAGACATTAACACAATTATATTATAATTATTCAATACATAAATATGTATAAGTACATTTCAGACAATTCAATCATACACATCAAATCCAGTCATGTCAAACAAGTCAAACAAGTCAAACAAGTCAATCAATCCAAACAAGTCAATCAAGTCAAATAAGTCAATCAAGTCAATCAAGCAAATCAAATCAAATCAAAAACTAATAACCCTATACTTTAAGACAATAATACAAACTCCACCTAAATAAAATACACTTGTTATTTGTACATGTATGCAATATGTTGTTTGTAGTGCAGTATGAAATGTATGACATATGCAATGTAGCATGAGATGATATGCAGAATGAAGTGTAACTTGTGATGAAAATGATTATGATATTTCATGCATTGTAATTTATGATGTAATATGCAATGAAATGTGATATGAAATAGGATGCACAATGATATATAATATGACATAAACTGATAATGAAATAAGAAGAAAAAATATGCAGAATGATATAATGATATATAGACTATAGTAAGAGATATTCAGATTATAAGACAAACACGAGTGATAAGTAATATCTAATTAACAAGCATACACACACACACACACACACATATGTTAAACTATTTATTATAAATCACTTCAAGCAAACAAAGGTAATACACACTAATTACTAGACTTAGGTTAAGGAAACTAATGAATGAGACTGAAAGAGTAGTAAAGACAAGAGTTTAAGGGTAATAAATGGTATTAAAACTATAATATATTCATGAAAGGTAGTAATCAAACTTAATATTAAAATCAAATTGTAAGAAATATGGACCTAAACTATATATGATCAAATATGGTTTTTATAAAAATTAATACACTCCTTATTTAATTATTTTAAAATAACTTTTCAAAATTAATTGTTTTTTAAAAAATCAGAAATTTCATGTTTATAAATATTTAACTTCCTAATTAAAACCTATATATTAAATTAATATTGGTTAAAATATTTAGAAACATGTTTAAATAACTTTTAGTTTTAAAAAAAATATCATAATGAAATATGATATAACAAAGATTAAAAAACTAAAATAAACATGTGTCATATTAAGGCTTCTTACATTAAAAAATTTAATTAGTTACTAAAAAATATTTAAACATGAAATTAATTTTAAAATATTCTAACATAAGTTAGAAAATAACTCTAAAAAGAATAGAGAAAAATACTTAGTTTAGGTATCATTTTTTTTATAATTTAAAGTTTGAAACAGAAAAGACAGCATTTACAGAATGCTATAAAAAGTTTTAAATTATATATTTCAAAGTTTTAAGTTATAATTTAAAGTTTTAAGTTATAATTTAAAGTTTGAAACATACCATGGTAAACAGAAAAGTTGAAATCACGAAACGAGGATATGATTTTCTACTTAGTATAGTTTTAATAAATTAGTAGTAAGATTTCATTTGAAAGGTAACACATCTTAAAGGCTTTTAAAAAAATTTAGACTGGTATATCGATATGTATACCATGGTATGTTGATATATGGATCAAAATATCAAAACTTATAAAAGAGATAAATTTATATACCTAACTAAATGCATAAATATATTTTCCTAAATGCAACAATAAAGATGAAATAATAGCAAAGTGTACCTCTTCTTGCACTCCTCTTGTGACGACCCGGGATTTTTAAGCATTTGTAACCGGAATATTTAATTGATTTTAAATATTTGAAGGTTAATTATCAACTTAAATTACGAATATCATGATTTATTTGACAATTAAATTGTAGGATTAAATAATTTGAATTGGATAAAATATGAAACCTGAGATTTTAAGCCTATTGAATATAATTTGAAGGCTTGTAAAATTTATATTGATAGCACTGAAAATAATAAAAGTTGTAAAATTGAAATTAACAGTGGTTTGTTCAGTTTTAAAAATATATCGTTTAAATTGAATTTAAAAATAGCCTTCCGAGGCACAGCCTCGGAATTCGACGAAACAGGTACCATTGGATCCGTAATATTGAATTATTATCGGATTTCAAATTTCGTATTAATCGGAATTAGTGTGTGAGTATACGAAATATTAACGTGCTAGGGATTTAATTGATAATAACCTAATAAAATTTAATTTAATTAATTAGGCTTCTTCTATACGCCATCCTTATCCATTGCTCAGCACGCTTCTCTTTTCTTCCAGCATACACCATCGTTCATCACTTTTTATCAAAACCCTTCTTCCTTTAAAAAAAAAAAACAAGATAGTTCGTTTATTAATTAATGGCCGAAGCCCTGACTTCTCAATTAAAAATCCAAATAGCCGCATTTCCCTCCCTCCTCTCGTTCATTTCCTCTTCTAATCGATTTATAAAAAAAACAAAAGGGATGCGAGCTCGTTCCTTCAGATCCTTGCTTCGAGCGCGAGATTTTTTTTCAATCGCTCGTACGATGCAGTCACGTTCGAATTCAGGGGGGGCGACCGAGTTTCCTTGAGTCAAATCAATTCGAGAACCCTAGCTAGTGATCGGAGGGACTCGGTGGACAGAGCGACGGCTATGGGTGACGTAGGGTTCGATTGATTTGGCTTTTGGTCTCGGAGTTCGTGGGGGTTGTGCGAGCAGATTCGAGAGGGTAGAGGCGAGAGCTAGGGTTGGATGCGTGCACGAAGGTGATTGGGAGTCGCTGCGAGCTCGTAATGTGATAGCGTCGTGGTGGACTTGGGGATTTGTGTTGTCGTGATGAAGGCTGAGCTGAGGTAGTCGTTCTTTTACCTTATTTAAATATAGGATACAGTTAGGTGGATTTCTATTTTCGATTTTGTTTTACTTGATATAATGAATCTTTACTGATTGAAAATTATATAAAGTTAGTTTTAGCCTTTGTTTTAATTTTATTCAAGTAAATGAGATTTAAAAATATGTGCAACAAAGTATTAACATTTCCATTTTAGTTTAATACATAAAGATTTGATGAAGAAAGAAAAAAAAAATCTATTTTAGTTTTAAAATTTAATATAAATACAACTTATGTATTTTGGATAATAATAACAATAAATAAATCTGCTTGCTTTACGTTGAAGGCAAACGGAGAAAATGTAAACAGGAAGATTTTGAAGTTATATACATATATGGTTTCAGAAAGAAAATAATAATGATAAATATACATATTTTTATTTATGTTATTGTTATTGTTGATAATGTATTTTAGCGTTATCTCAAAAGGATTTAAAAAAGGAATTATGAGTAAAAAAATCAAATTATTAAGTTAAAAACCAAACATTTAGTTAAATTTAAAATTGTTAGTTAACTAGGTTATAATGAATTGCCTGATCAATTTAAATATTAATAAATCACGTAATGTTATACAAGGTCTAAAATAGAGAAACAAGTTGAAATGGAAGTGGATTGCAAAACAAATGCAAAGGTGAGTTAATCTCACTCAGTTTAAATTTAAATTTAAATGGTTAAATTTAAATAATTGATTGTGTGGTTGAATTGATTGATGTGATATAGTATATTATAATTTGAAATTGGCAATATCATGTGGTGCTAACGTCTGTGGATGCAGAGAAACAGGTTGGAGGGATCCAACTGGATCCCTCAACATTTAATTAAATTATTTAAATTCCCCGATTATGATGATTTGATGTTCTGTGATGATTCATGTTGGAATATTGAATGTTATGGTTGGTTGGATATAATTTGGTATAATGAATTACCATGAAATATATATATAGATTGAATTTTTTGGAAAGAGAATAAAAGAAGTGGATTGTAAGTAAGATATTTATAAATAAATTTAAAGAATGAATTCGAAAAGGAATAAGTGACTTTAAAATTCTAATAAATAAATCTTGGGAACAGAAAGGAAGTTTTGAATAAACAGGAAGTTAATGAATTTTAAATCTTTAGTGATATTAATTCAATAACAAACATTGATTAAAAATTTAAGATTTAAATTATTGGAAGGAATAAAGAAGGAATTGAAAAATCTGAAAATTTTATATTCAGTTAAAAGGTTTAAAATCAAACGGAAAATAATAAGTCCATAAATAATGAATTTTGAAATGAATTGAGGAATTAAAGGAACTCATTTTAAATAAAAATAAATTGGATATCAATTTGGGAAAAATTGATTTAAGTGATTGAAGTTGAAATTTTCTCTGGATAGCCAAGTACATGTTTTTAAAAAAAGCAAATCTTTAAAAATTAATTTGATGGTTTCAAGTTGTTTTTATAGAAAGCAAATTTTTTAAAATTTATTATTTCTAATATTTAATTTTCTAAAGTAAGTATTTCCTTTTGATCTATTATAGCAATAATTATTAAAAGAGTGATTTAGTATTTGATTTAAGGGTGTAAATCTAGTTGTATATTCTATTAAGTAACCTTATTTCCAAATAATCATATGGTATGTATTTTATTAAATTATTGAAGTGCTTTTTAAAATAAATGTTTTAAATTATATATTTCAAAGTAAAGTATTTAAAATTATTTTTAAAAAAAGTCTATTTTTGTGCTTGGTGATTTCAGAGGAGATAGTAAATATTCGGGAAAGTTTATCCTGAAAGGAAAGATGGTTTTGAAACTGTTTTCAAGGGATTGAAAATAGAAATATATCTTTGAGGATATTTTGAGATAAATAAATAATTTGGAAAATTATTTATTGTTTGATGGATGTTTGTGAATATTAATTGATAGTTAAATCACCGACTATCAATATTGGACAAATGCGTTGATCGTTTCGAAGAGACCGGGATCGAGATTTATTTCTCGAAAACCACATCAGTCCGGTTTGTACGTTTCGTGTAAACGATTTTGGATTCGAAGATGGAGCAGTGAAGTGCAAGGGCTAATCGCTACTAATCTTGAGGATATTTCCAAAATGGATGTAGTAGGAATAGTGCCTTCGGTTCCGTTCGAACCCGAGACGGACTTGAATGGATGAATGCTTGCGAAACATTGTCAGGTGGACGATGGGCATTCTAAGGGATATATTCTATAAAAGGTAACGCTTAGTCTCAAGCCTCATCAAATGGGAATGACTGAAAATCAGGGGTTATGCAGCAAGGTTAGGTGGGTAGCACCCAAGCAGGGTGTGGTCATTCCAGTCTAGATGTCCCTTTTTATTTCGGCTTAGTGGTGCGGTTGCTGATCCCAACCGCGGAGTGATCTCACTCGAGACTGTTCAGTAAGGAATGGTTCCAGCCTTGTGTTGCAGAGGATGAAGAAAGTAATCCTCGGTATGGTGATCTAGGCCCCGTACTGTGACAGGTGGTATCCCAGTGCCTAGTCATTGATGGAATCCATTCTCTCTACGAGCCTTGTACGAGTTTTGTTTGTATTACCCACTTTTGTGGCTAGTAACGAAATTTAATAATGTAACAATTTCAGCTATTTTATAAATACTTGTATATAGACCCTATTATAATATCAGAGGATTTCTATAAAAATCGTTTTAGCTAGCGTAAGGTAAAAACCCGACATGTTTATTTGTGGCGTGGTCTTACGAGATGCTTTTGTTTTCAAAGGATTTTGAAACTTTAATAATCAATTGGGTGTGATTTTCTCACACTGGTATTCCAGACTGAATAGGGTATTATTTAACTGTAATGCTCGGGTTAGACCGAGTATTATAGGATACAGGATTTGATGCTATGGAGCTCTGGAGACGAGCTGGATGACGACACGTACTCTCGTACTTGTTTATATATATTTATATTCCGCTGTATTGAGTTGCTATGTACTCATTTTTATGATATTGATGTTGAGCTGTGATTGATGTACTCTGATGATGTAATATAAACAGATATATTTGATTTTGAGTAAAGAGTATTTATTATCTATTATATTTTATTTCGCTGCGATGGTTAGATTCTGATGTTGATTTTTGTTTTCTCTTCTTCTACCTCTTCTTCTTTAACCAAAATGGTTCGTATTTCTGTACAACTTGAGTTGATTGTTGTAGAATAGTGTTGACTCAAGGGGTACGGATTTGCGGGTCGTTACACTTGGTATCAGAGCATAGGTTGGTGATAACCTTGGCTCTGGTGGGAATTACTCATAAAATAGAGTCTATAGTATCTAGAATGAGTTTGAGCGTATTAATAAATATGAGCGCGTATTTGTTAGTGATAATAAATTGTTTTAATATTGTGTTGATCGGTTTATTGAGTGGCATATGAACCTTCGTCGGCACAGCTGGACAACTGTATCGAAAGGGTTTCTAAACACTTGAATAGAACAATCGACACGGTATTTTTTTAAATATGGGTGAATAAAATAATTTTACCCAAAAATATATTTTTGATAGAAAGAAAGTTTTTGGTAACCTATATAACTATTATATGGTTGCTTGGATGTTAGAAATGATAATATTAAAGTATTATCGTTGTTAAGTGAAATATTTATTTGGAAATTGTAAATATAACCAAAGATTGAGAAGATAAATCCAATTATGAAATGAAATTTATAGATATGAATTGTAAATGTAATTTATAAATTAAATTAAAAATAAAATGGGAATTTGTATAAGCGTAAATTGTACCAATGCATTATAGTTAAAATTGGAATTAAAATAAAATTTGAAATGTTAAAACTCCGGAGATTTTGGAAATATTTTGAAGATAAATAGTAATATTGTTGTTTTTGGGGTATTTCTGAAAGGAAATTGTTTCAAATAAATTTTGGGAAGTGAGATAGCATTGAATTCACTTCAGTCACTGGAAAATAACTTCGGTGATGACTACAGCATCATCGATGTTCATTTTCGAGTTTCTAAGTGATGGATTGCTGCCAAATTGATTTGTTCAGAAAGGTTAGTTGTTTTTGGAAATCTCAAAGGAAATTTGTTGTGAATAAAACCAGGATTGGTTTAATTTGTGAGAAATATGATTTGAGATGTTGGAGATTTCTAAACAATTTGAAACCGAAGCTGGGTGTTTAAAACAAAAATATGGATAAGATAAGTTGTAAGCTTATAAATGGAAATGGTTTGTAAATCAGGAAGAAATTTAAGCTTTGGATAATGGAATATAAATCTAAAGTGAAGAGTTAAAATGAAATTAACTTGGATTGATAAAATAAAAATATAACTGGATTGAAATTAATTGGAATTGGGCTGAAATCAATATCCAGTTGTATTCGAAGTAAGTTGAAATCAAATTAAGTTAAATAAATTGGAGTAAAATTTCAATTTTAGTATGAATGGAATTATATTCTTACTTAAATAAATGAAACAAATAAATTGAATAAGGGTTGGAATTGAAATAAATAAATTAGAATAACTTGTAAGAGAATTAAAAATCCATAGAAATAAAATATGCTTGGGCTATAAATAAATAGAAGGCTTGAGTTAAAAATAAAGGATTAATATATTCAAGCCTAGAATGAGTGTGATTGTATGAAATATAAGTTGTGACTTATAAATTGAAAAATGGGATAGAAAATCCAAAATAAATAGTATTGATGAATTGGAGAATAGAAATAAAATCAAAACTTGAATTGTAAACTAAATTGAACTAAGAAAATTTAATGAAGTGATATTTGGAAATAAAATCAAGTATTATACTATAAATAGGAGAGAACTAATTTGTTAAGAAATTAGTTAATGAAATTGAATTGTGAGTTTATGATGAGGTTTGAAAATAAAACTCAAGTTATAATTAAATTCGACTTACATTGTCGATGAAGAAAATATAATTAAAAATGGCCTTGAAATTAATTAATTGATTTGTGAATGAAATTGCAATCTAAGTTAATAAAATTGGATGGTAATTTAAAAGTGAATGGTAATTTGAAAATGAATAATGGATCCAGAACTTGAGTTATAGATTAAAATTTAACTTGGAATGTTAACAAATTAAATATAATTGAAATGTATCGGATAAAAATGTAAATGGATTAAAAAAGCAATGATTTGAATGTGCAAATAAAATCCATAAGTGAAGATAACTTGGAAATGGCCATGTAATAAATTGGATGAGTTGAATCTGGGAAGTTAAAGTGTATAATAACTAATTAAATAAATTTGTGGTTTGAAATGAAATTGGATTAAAATAGAATTAAGTTAAATTGAAAAGAGAACTTGTTTGCAAAATGGGAATGAGCTTAAGTATAAAATTTGTATAAATTAAAGTAATTGACTTAAGCTAAATAGATGGGGAAGTTGAATTGAATTCAACTTAAACTAAGTTTAACAATATTGGATTGAATTTAAATCTAGTAAAAATAAATTTGAGTCAAAATAAAATTGAAATAGTTATTGGATGAAATAGCTTGGATTATCTTCGAGCTAAATAAAACAGTTTGGAATAAACAAATATGGAATGAAATGTAAATAAATGAGTTGTAAGTGAAATTTAAAAGGGAGTGTGTCGAGATAAGTAAATGGTTGTAAATGGATTAAATAAAAAGGGAAATTTAATTGGCAATTAAGATGAACCTAGGTTGTATATGGTTTGGATGAACTAATTGGTTAATAAAATGGAATGCGAGTGAATGGATTCAAATTTAAAATGCAATGAGAATGAGAATATAGGAATTGTGAATAAATTTAAAAATGGGATAGAATTAAGTATAAATTGAGTTGAAATCCATTTAAATTGGTTATAAAACATAATACTTATTTATTCACATAAATCTCGTCGAATTGCATGGAATAAATTGTCGTTGGATGTAAATGGAAGTAAATAAAAATTTTATGAGTTGATAGAAGTAAAATAAATTGATTTTGAAAGCAATTGAATTAAATATGAGTTCAATTTGCTTAAGAATAAATTAAAAGTAAGCAATTGAGTTCTAAACCATTCAAATTTATGGAGTTGCATACGAAGGAATCGAAAACCATCCGAATTGAGTGAAAGTGGTTATAAATAAATTGGAACACAGTTGAATTAGCATGGAAACTATATAAATTGCTTACAGAAAAATGTTTGGTATGAGTTTCTTTTAGAATTCATATGTTTTAACCATTATAAATAAGTGAAATATAGTTAAACTGCATATATTTGGTACTTACATGTTTAAATTGAGTAAGTACAGGTATCTGGAAGCTGTGTGGCTGGATTTGGTTGTGCTATTTGCTAAAAATAATGAGTTGCTTGCTTAATATGCTAAATAAGGTACGCCTACGCAATAAAAATAGGAAATATGAACTGTTTTTGGTTTTTTCGACCGTGTGGGTCGATGTATATATATTTATCTCTTTTGTCATATTGCAAAAGCTCCTCCGTACAAAGGGGACTCTGCCAAAAATTTTCAAAAATTTTGGGAGTTAGAAAAATTTTGAAAATTTTTGTTAACGAAAACAAATTCGAATTGGAAACTAAAATAAGTTAGTAAATGAAACCAATTTAAAATAATGATATGAATTAGTTATTAATGGGAAATAAAGTTTAAAAATTTTTTAGAGTTTAAGATAAATTGAATTCATATGAAAATGAAAGAATCGATTTGAATAGAAATGGATATAAATAAAAGTGGTAAAGTGAAAATAAATGTGAGAAATATATCAAATACTTATTTTAACTAAGGAATGGTGAATTTCGTAATTGGAAATTGTTAATATAAATATATTCCAAGTTAATATTTGGATGAATAGATGTTGACGTTTTGTGAGGAAGTCGATAAAATGTTTTGAAATATTGTGTTTGGATATTGGTGCTAAGCAGGTATGCAGGTATTATAAAGAGAAAGATAATTGGTTTTTGATTTCAAGAGATAAATTTGAAATGCTCGACAAAAGGTATGTATTTGAATTTGGTATGAAATTTGATTGGGATTTGGATTGAGCCACCTGGTTTTTTGTTTTCTTTTTGGATTTGGGTGGCCGTAGAGCCATTTTGTAGTTGTACCGAGTCAGCCGCGCAAAGGAGACGCTGGCGAAATTTTTCGGAAATTTAGGGAGTTAGAAAAATTTTTGCGAAAATTTTGCTAATTCAAAATTGGTTTTAAGATTAAAACTGGAATGGTTGAGCAAATAGGAACGTTTTACAAACTAGGGAAAGGTTTGGAAAGTTAATAAGAATAATAATGGGTCTTTTATGAAAAAAAATATAGTTGGTAAGATGTTGAATTGTTAGAAACCGTTTGGTTTTAGGAAACAGTAAACGGGTATTGGACCATTCTTACTAATTAGTAATTTCGGGGACGAAATTCTTCTAAGAGGGGAGGAATGTGACGACCCGGGATTTTTAAGCATTTGTAACTGGAATATTTAAATGATTTTAAATATTTGAAGGTTAATTATCAACTTAAATTACGAATATCATGATTTATTTGACAATTAAATTGTAGGATTAAATAATTTGAATTGGATAAAATATGAAACCTGAGATTTTAAACCTGTTGAATATAATTTGAAGGCATGTAAAATTTATATTGATAGCACTGAAAATAATAAAAGTTGTAAAATTGAAATTAACAGTGGTTTGTTCAGTTTTAAAAATATATCGTTTAAATTGAATTTAAAAATAGCCTTCCGTGGCACAGTCTCGGAATTCGACGAAACCAGTACCATTGGATCCGTAATATTGAATTATTATCGGATTTCAAATTTCCTATTAATCGGAATTAGTGTGTGAGTATACGAAATATTAACGTGCTAGGGATTTAATTGATAATAACCTAATAAAATTTAATTTAATTAATTAGGCTTCCTCTATACGCCATCCTTATCCATTGCTCAGCACGCTTCTCTTATCTTCCAGCATACACCATCGTTCATCACTTTTTATCAAAACCCTTCTTCCTTTAAAAAAAAAACAAGATAGTTCGTTTATTAATTAATGGCCGAAGCCCTGGCTTCTCAATTAAAAATCCAGATAGCTGCACTTCCCTCCCTCCTCTCGTTCATTTCCTCTTCTAATCGATTTATAAAAAAAACAAAAGGGATGCGAGCTCGGTCCTTCAGATCCTTGCTTCGAGCGCGAGATTTTTTTCAATCGCTCGTACGATGCAGTCACGTTCGAATTCAGGGGGGGCGACCGAGTTTCCTTGAGTCAAATCAATACGAGAACCCTAGCTAGTGATCGGAGGGACTCGGTGGACAGAGCGACGGCTATGGGTGACGTAGGGTTCGATTGATTTGGCTTTTGGTCTCGGAGTTCGTGGGGGTTGTGCGAGCAGATTCGAGAGGGTAGAGGTGAGAGCTAGGGTTGGATGCGTGCACGAAGGTGATCGGGAGTCGCCACGAGCTCGGAGTGTGATAGCGTCGTGGTGGACTTGGGGATTTGTGTTGTCGCGATGAAGGCTGAGCTGAGGTAGTCGTTCTTTTACCTTATTTAAATATAGGATACAGTTAGGTGGATTTCTATTTCCGATTTTGTTTTACTTGATATAATAAATATTTACTGATTGAAAATTATATAAAGTTAGTTTTAGCCTTTGTTTTAATTTTATTCAAGTAAATGAGATTTAAAAATATGTGCAACAAAGTATTAACATTTCCATTTTAGTTTAATACATAAAGATTTGATGAAGAAAGAAAGAAAAAAAAATCTATTTTAGTTTTAAAATTTTATATAAATACAACTTATGTATTTTGAATAATAATAACAATAAATAAATCTGCTTGCTTTACGTTGAAGGCAAACGGAGAAAATGTAAACAGGAAGATTTTGAAGTTATATACATATATGGTTTCAGAAAGAAAATAATAATAATAAATATACATATTTTTATTTATGTTATTGTTACTGTTGATAATGTATTTTAGCGTTATTTTTGTTTATAACCTATTGATTTATTTTAGTCTCAAAAGGATTTAAAAAAGGAATTATGAGTAAAAAAAATCAAATTATTAAGTTAAAAACCAAACATTTAGTTAAATTTAAAATTGTTAGTTAACTAGATTATAATGAATTGCCTGATCAATTTAAATATTAATAAATCACGTAATGTTATACAAGGTCTAAAATAGAGAAACAAGCTGAAATGGAAGTGGATTGCAAAACAAATGCAAAGGTGAGTTAATCTCACTCAGTTTAAATTTAAATTTAAATGGTTAAATTTAAATAATTGATTGTGTGGTTGAATTGATTAATGTGATATAGTATATTATAATTTGAAATTGGCAATATCATGTGATGCTAACGTCTGTGGATGCAGGGAAACAGGTTGGAGGGATCCAACTGGATCCCTCAACATTTAATTAAATTATTTAAATTCCCCGATTATGATGATTTGATGTTCTGTGATGATTCATGTTGGAATATTGAATGTTATGGTTGGTTGGATATAATTTGGTATAATGAATTACCATGAAATATATATATAAATTGAATTTTTTGGAAAGAGAATAAAAGAAGTGGATTGTAAGTAAAATATTTATAAATAAATTTAAAGAATGAATTCGAAAAGGAATAAGTGACTTTAAAATTCTAATAAATAAACCTTGCGAACAGAAAGGAAGTTTTGAATAAACAGGAAGTTAATGAATTTTAAATCTTTAGTGATATTAATTCAAGAACAAACATTGATTAAAAATTTAAGATTTAAATTATTGGAAGGAATAAAGAAGGAATTGAAAAATCTGAAAATTTTATATTCAGTTAAAAGGTTTAAAATCAAACGGAAAATAATAAGTCCATAACTAATGAATTTTGAAATGAATTGAGGAATTAAAGGAACTCATTTTAAATAAAAATAAATTGGATATCAATTTGGGAAAAATTGATTTAAGTGATTGAAGTTGAAATTTTCTCTGGATAGCCAAGTACATGTTTTTAAAAAAAGCAAATCTTTAAAAATTAATTTGATGGTTTCAAGTTGTTTTTTTAGAAAGCAAATTTTGTAAAATTTATTATTTCTAATATTTAATTTTCTAAAGTAAGTATTTCCTTTTAATCTATTATAGCAATAATTATTAAAAGAGTGATTTAGTATTTGATTTAAGGGTGTAAGTCTAGTTGTATATTCTATTAAGTAACCTTATTTCCAAATACTCATATGGTATGTATTTTATTAAATTATTGAAGTGCTTTTTAAAATAAATGTTTTAAAGTATATATTTCAAAGTAAAGTATATAAAATTATTTTAAAAAAAAATCTACTTTTGAGCTTGGTGATTTCAGAGGAGATAGTAAATATTCGGGAAAGTTTATCCTGAAAGGAAAGATGGTTTTGAAATTGTTTTCAAGGGATTGAAAATAGAAATATATCTTTGAGGATATTTTGAGATAAATAAATAATTTGGAAAATTATTTATTGTTTGATGGATGTTTGTGAATATTAATTGATAGTTAAATCACCGACTATCAATATTGGACAAATGCGCTGATTGTTTCGAAGAGACCGGGATCGAGATTTATTTCTCGAAAACCACTTCGATCTGGTTTGTACGTTTTGTGTAAACGATTTTGGATTTGAAGATGGAGCAGTGAAGTGCAAGGGCTAATCGCTATTAATCCTGAGGATATTTCCAAAATGGATGTAGTAGGAATAGTGCCTTCGGTTCCGTTCGAACCCGGGACGGACTTGAATGGATGAATGCTTGCGAAACATTGTCAGGTGGACGATGGGCATTCTAAGGGATATATTCTATAAAAGGTAACGCTTAGCCTCAAGCCTCATCAAATGGGAATGACTGAAAATCGGGGGTTATGCAGCAAGGTTAGGTGGGTAGCACCCAAGCAGGGTGAGGTCATTCCAGTCTAGATGTCCCTTTTTATTTCGGCTTAGTGGTGCGGTTGCTGATCCCAACCGCGGAGTGATCTCACTCGGGACTGTTCAGTAAGGAATGGTTCCGGCCTTGTGTTGCAGGGGATGAAGGGAGTAATCGTCGGTACGGTGATCTAGGCCCCGTACTGTGACAGGTGGTACCCCAGTGCCTAGTCATTGATGGAAATCCATTCTCCCTACGAGCCTTGTACGAGTTTTGTTTATATTACCTACTTTTGTGGCTAGTAGCTGGAATTTAATAATGTAACAATTTCGGCTATTTTATAAGTACTTGTATATAGACCCTATTATAATATCAGAGGATTTCTATAAAAATCGTTTTAGCTATCGTAAGGTAAAAACCCGACATGTTTATTTGTGGCGTGGTCTTACGAGATGCTTTTGTTTTCAAAGGATTTTGAAACTTTAATAATCAATTGGGTGTGATTTTCTCACGCTGGTATTCCAGACTGACTCGGGTATTATTTAACTGTAATGCTCGGGTCAGACCGAGTATTATAGGATACAGGATTTGATGCTATGGAACTCAGGAGACGAGCTGGATGACGACACGTACTCTCGTACTTGTTTATATATATTTATATTCCGCTGTATTGAGTTGCTATGTACTTATTTGTATGATATTGATGTTGAGCTGTGATTGGTGTACTCTGATGATGTAATATATAAACAGATATATTTGATTTTGAGTAAAGAGTATTTATTATCTATTATATTTTATTCCGCTGCGATGGTTAGATTCTGATGTTGATTTTTGTTTTCTCTTCTTCTACCTCTTCTTCTTTAACCAAAATGGTTCGTATTTCTATACAACTTGAGTTGATTGTTGTAGAATAGTGTTGACTCAAGGGGTACGGATTTGCGGTTCGTTACACCTCTATCTTTCTAAATTTTTTATTCTTCAATTATCGTGAACCACACATTCATATCTTTTAGAATTTGACGACAAAATATATTCTATTGCGAGGAGCATGTTTTTTGATCATCGTAGTATATCCATTTGCTAAATTTGAAGACCGTATGAGAAAGATATAGATGATTTAGTAGATTTGCCAATTTGGCGCCCAAACTTTGAATTTGAATTTTGAATGAATGGACACTTCAACTACAATAAATAGGCCCAACAGTCACCATTTTTCATAAAACTTTCTCTTCTTCTTCTTCCCGTTTTTCTATTTACTATCAAACTTCTAAAAGGCATATCTCCTTTGTTTCTTAACGGAATTGGATAAAACCAGCAGCAAATCGAAGAGGATGGTAAGTGCTACGATCAGTAATTGTTGTTGATAAATTTGGACGGCATTGTGGTGCAATAGGCCAAACAGCAAGAGTAATGCAGGAAATCCCATACACAATTTTCAGTTTTGGATAGCCAACTTTAAACTGTCATTTCTCATTCAATTTTGATTAGTATTTGATGGTCCACCCATAAAAACGATCGTGAGAACAAGAAATACAATTTGAAAAAGGAGTGGGAGCAAAATACTCAAAACTCTAGATGCAATTTTAAGAATATGAGTGACAGTTTTGCTTTCTTTTTCTCTTTGTTCACCAAAACATCATTTGACCATGACTTGGTCATTTCTTGACGGATTCGCATGAAACTAGTGACATTGTGAAGTAGATGAGAGAAGTACAGTATCATATCAAGTTGTAGATGAGAATCAAAAGCTTCGTATTGATCTGGTGCCCATTTCATTGTCGATTGCCATTATATATCCATTAGTTCTTCTTGATCGACGAATGATTATCCAGTATCTTTTAACCAACAGTCATTAGAGATAACTCTTCTCCTGCAAAACAACATAACATTTTAAAGAATTAAGTGACTTTTCAAAATAACTAAATACAATTTTAAACAACAACATCATGATGATTCTATGACATATTCATACGAAAATAGCGTTAAAAATGCCATTTTTAAATTTTTTCGAAAATCATATTATGAAATTTTGAAAACTAACGCTCTGATACAATTGAAAGGGACAGCGGATTAAGGACCTTTAGGCCAATTTAACACTAGAGGGGGGGTGAATAGTGCTTAGTGGATTCTAAGACTTATATGAATTAACTTAAAATTATGATACAAACAAATGCAAAACTTAATAACAAACAATTAAAGAATCAAATACAGATGCAGAAAGTAAATAAAAAAATAGCAAAGGGGAAAAATACACCGGATTTTATATTGGTTCAGATTTACCCTACATCTAGTCTTGTACCAAGGCAAACCACCTCTTACAGATTTTTATTATACCAATGTCGAGATTACATGCCTCTGTTTCTAAGGCCTTGAGGTACCCTCCTGTCTCGCGAGTTCGGGGCAAACTCTTCTGATTTATAGGCCACAAGATTACCCAATTGATTTCCAGGCACAACCATACCATATAGAGAGACTTGATAAACTTTTGATTACAAATTGATCTTATAACTTTCAATAGCAACTTGATCTTCGAGAGAGGGCAGAGAATCAAACAAGAATGAGATTCTAATCTGATTCTCTTGAGAATTTGGTAGAATTTCGGCACGATCTTAAAAATTTGAAAATTCTAGAATATGGATTTGTGGAGAGGAAAAGTGAAGAAAATATGAAAATGGATGGTTAAAAAATTCGTTAGTGAAGGCTATTTACAAAGCACCAATGGTCATAACCATTCATGAAGAGATTTAAACGAATAGACACTTCTTTTGAAAATTAAAACTTTTGAATTCAATGGCCACCATGTCGACATGGGGTATCCCATGATGCCGACATCCTCAAGTTAAAACCAATGTAAAATTTGTTTTGAAAATGGTATTGAAAGGAAAAGAAAATGAAATGACTCTGGAGTAAAAACAAAGTTTAAAACAAGAGTTTATTTAAAAAACAAAAACAAAGAATATTTTAAGGCTAAAACATCTTTTTGATAATCATTTGAAAAGATAATTTTTAAGGCTAAAACATTTTGAAAAACAATTGAAAAGCATTTTGAAAAACCATTTTGAACTAGTTTTGCAAGCTTCTTCCTGCAGAATATCTCATCACATCACAACTCGAGAACTTGTACAAAACCAAGATGTTCGTGGGTTTGTAAGCCAGTTGTCGTAGTTTTGTATGCTACTTGTCGTGGGTTTGTAAGCCACTAAGAAGGTAGAAATGGGTTCCATCCCAAATTAAATTCAGAATGAAGATTTCCATGCTATTATGAAGTTTTAAAGAAAACTAGACACATATCTTGAAATCTTGATCTTGCTACTCATGAATCTTCAAACATGGTTTCTTCATTCTTGATCTTCATAACTGTACAGTCTTCAATAATCAGTACCTACCTTACATATATCCTACATAACAACATCCATATATATCTAGACAATAGTATTTGTATATAAGTTATTATAAAATAAGTTACAAAGATTGTTGTCATCCAAACCACTATCTCCAGTTCCTAACAGCAACCACCGCTTCGGATCCCGCTCCTCTGCAATTTTTGGTCCCATATTCTAGGTGCGCTATGGGGGCATATTTCCATAATAATGGAAAATCAGGTATCTGAATCTGCTGCTCCTTCTTCCATTCCTAATGATTGGATTCGTCGATTCTGGTGCTACCGGTCATATGTCTAGAGAGTTCGCGATTTAAGGCTATTTCTTTCACACCGTTGGCAAATTCAACCATTTCCCTAGCATAATCTCTTTCAATCCATAATTTTGTGCAATCCCATCTCCGACCGAGACTACTTGACCGATTTCATCTACATGAAAATTCATGTAAAAGTTTGATATTCTACTTTCTAATAGAGTCATGAGTTTCGCTACTCTAGGAGAGAATTCCATACTAAAAGAGGGAAAGTGGGGTAAGTAAAATTATCTAGATGATGGTACTGAGAGGAAGAAACTCGACCACTTCTAACCAATACCATAGTATAAGCGCTCGATAGTTTATTGGCTGCAGATTCCTCTCCAATTGCTTGGCCTATTGAAATGCTTTGGATAACCAAGAGGTGATAGAAGCACCTCGGGATAGTTGAACCAAGACTCCTTTTCTAGTTAGGGCTACACCCTAATTAATATACATCACATGTAAGACCTATTGCTCGTGTAATTTGGGAAGCTCATTTTGGTCAACTGGCTTTAGAAAATCACATGGGATTTCACACCTGGAGAATCTTTCACTCTGCCTCCTCTGATTAAGACTATAGGATGTTCCTGCAAATTATGATTTTCTCCTAGAATATTAGTAAAGATATCATGTTGATTGGTCAACCATACTTCGGCTAGGTCTATCGAATCCAAGGGTGAAACTCCCAAAGGTAGGGTGCTTAAAGATGAAAAGGAGCACAAACGACGTTCTAACAGCAAAGGCAGAAAGAAGGGAAAGAGAAAGTATAGAATACTTGAAGCTTGTTTGTATAGTTTTTTTTTGTTTTAGATTGTTAAATCTATACCTTTTTTCTTTTGGTGGTAAACAGGCCATGTTTATGCGAGACCGGACCCCATTGTGTCTTGTATATAAAATATGTAATGATGAAAAGATCACTATTTTCTCATGATCTTTGTTATGTATATAATATAACTGCTTGTACTGCAATTTTCCTATATCACGTATGTCGATTCCCTTGCGATGTGCTTATTTATTTGCAACTCTATGCAAATAAATAATATTACTGTAATTTCTTTGGTTGTATTGGGCTATTACTCCTATTTGTAATTGCTGAAGTGTCCTAATTCATGAAACAAGGACTATGCTAAACTAACTCTATGGATATCGAAACTTGTGTTCGGTTAATTACCTCTTGATCGGTCACTAATCCTACATGTTTTATGCTCCATGCCACTTCCTGGGTCATGGGGTCGTAGTAGGAACGCTCATTCTCTTTTCTATATAGTTTTCTGGCATGCTTGTCTCTATTCATAGGACTTAGCACTTCCAATGCAAAGATGCGGGCATCAATGCATAGAAATACCTTGGGAAAAATTATCTGATTGCCCCTAGTATGGACGTGCCTTCCTTACCCGTATCTCGGGGAAGTCAGATAATACTTATTTTTCATGCCTTCGTGACTATCCTCGCTTATCCTCGATTGAGCATGTCTCGCTTGGTCGCTAGCATGGACTTTGAAATCCAACATGAACCGGTTTCAATCTTTGAAAACAAGCACACAAATTATCCAATTCCTATGGTGATCGCCCTATACCATTAGCACGAATAATATCAAATTAGTGCAACCAATAATATCAAAATAGTGCACTATAGTCATGCCTGGTCGATATAGGACAATTATCAAGGTTGAAAATGAAACAAATACAGTATATAACCTGTCAAATATCCCACAATGCATGGATAAAATATAATATCATAGCTGTAACAGAAGGCACAGTAATAACAATGTGAACAAACCATCAGAACATATATCCATAGAGTTATAAACAAATGTAGTAGTTTTATGGAAATAAACCTAACATTTGTTTCATAACAATAAAATAAGCAGTCATGCTAAATCTTCCCTGAAACGACCCTACCTCGACCTTTGAAAATCAACATCCAAGTACATCATTCGTATTCGAATGTCGTAGATTCAAATATTGAGTCTGGTTCACCAGAGCTTATAACACATTAAGTACAACAACACAGCGGAAAAGGAAATGAATATTATTGATACAATAATGGATACAATATCTGATACAATATGATGCAACATATGGCCAACACTATCAGAGCCAAAAATGTTCAACAACGGAAACACGGCAGCGGAAAGATAACACCAACATAGGCTCCAAAAGAATTCAACATCCATACTGCAACTCCATCTACAATGCTTCAAAACCAAATAGCTCAACCCAATAGCTTCAAAGACTCCAATCGAATAAGCTCGAACCACCATCAATGATGAACTTGTAGCAAACTCGGTGCACAATGCGATCGCCAAACGACAAATTCCAAAGTTTGCTAAAAACTATATCTACTAGCTGATTATCTGAAAATATAACTCTAAGCTACCCGTGTGGAAAATTGGGCACTCAGAGTTCAGAAAGTGAACAATAAACTCCAGGTCAGTCATGACACTGGCATGAGCAAACAAAAGCAACTGTTTTGAACAAAAACAAACAAACAAAATAAAAAAAAAATTGCTATGCTTTTTGGAAAATGAAACTACCATAAGGCCTCCCAGCACACACACAATGCAATCGCACACTTGGCTCCTTATGATAGTCAAACATGCTTGATATGCAAAATCCTTTTGATATTATTATCAGTGCATAGTGCAGAAAACCTTTCGAAATTATGATATAAATCTTAGCTAGCATAGGTACCATTATATTATGCCTACTATAGTTACCACCTAAGACGGCAGGTTATACAACCGCAATCGTAAAGGGCTCGTATTGTTTTGTTTGGATTTCCAACAAATTTTCAGGCTAAAGAACTTCCCCACCACATGGGTACGCCTCTGGAGGGACATCCCGAGAATCTAACCGGCTCTCTGCCAACACAAGACCAGCTTACCTATGAATAGGTAACTACTGGCATGAGTAATGTCGTCCCCCGGTCGTTACCGACCTTTAACCAAGGATCCTCAACACCAACAAATAGCAACAACTACATAGGTTAAGTATCTGGGCTTCATGCCATGATACCACCTTTTTCCAGAAGGAAATGGACATACCCTAAATGGCACGACCCTCATAACCTTGCTGCGTTCTTCCTGTTTCGACCATTTTCAGGTTGTGAGGTTCGACGAAGTCTCGTCCACAAAGCTACGCTTTTCACAAAAGCCATGTTTTGATCAACAAATGATCAGCATCACTTAGTATGCCACATTATCAAATTGGGAATATATCACTAGTAATCATCAACTACATAACCTTTGAGCTCGTACGTCTCAGAGAAGGGTGTTAAGCTAAGAGAATAAATTCACCACCACCAAAAAGAAGTGTATTTGATAGAAACCAACTTTATATCTCAAAGTGCAACGTCAGACATACGTCCATACAAGTCTATTCTAGGTTCGAACGGAACCGAAGGCACTTCAAAAGAAGCTCTTGCAAATCCAGATAATCCCTTATCACGTCCGGACTTCCCATCACATAAAGTGATCAAATCTCTATACCGGGGACATTCGGTGATTCGACAGGTAATCCTTCCGCTTTCGAAAATATCTGGTCTTCACCACCGTCTTCAAATAAATCCAATTCATCATATCATCATTCAAAATGGGTTTTATGACATAAAGTCCTCTTCCAGCTAAACTGAATAATGAGCGCTAATTTAGAAAACATATGGATATATTGGAATCTTAGTTAAGTCACAGCTTTCAATACTTGTTTCCCCAAAAAAAATTTCCACTTTTAATCTTTTAAACAAAAGATTCACCATTTAAGATCCTTTTCAAATTTGAACAAAGTTCACCAATTTTTTAACAAAGATTTACTCATAGCTTTTAAAATAATTCCATTTCAAATTTGAAACCCTTTCAAAAAAAAATGGTAGTTCTTTCATTATATGAAAGCAATTATCCTTTGAAAACAAGAGTTTTTGTTTCGAGAAAATCCGACCAAATATGCACAAGTTATAGCCTTTTAAAGTACACCTTAGAAAATCAGCGAACTACCGTTTTCTCGGCAAGTCTATTTGAATTAAATTTAAATATCCAAAATAATTAATTTATTATACTTCAAAAATGTTTAAAAACCCATATATAATATATATATAACCTATATAACCCTTTCAAACCATAATTTCCAAAATAATTTCAAAACTTAAACAAGATATATTATTCAAACTAAATTTCAATTTCAAAACTTCCTTTCCAAAAAGCTTTTCATTTTTAAATTAATTTCACTTCCAAACCATTTGGATTCAAAATTCAATTTTTTAAATAAAAAATATTTAAATTCAATATATCTATGACTTAACTGATTTCCCGTGAAATCCATATTTGTGTATGTGTGTTGTAATTCAGGGGTTTTACACACGACAATACAATATCATCAATCATCACAATCCAAACACAACAATATCGATAAGAGGTATAATCCTATAACACTTATCTTCATTCACAGATTCACAGATAAATATGTAAATTCATCACAGATAAATAAATCACAGTTCAAAGCTCAATCATATCACAGAACATCACACATCGGGTATATCAAACAATTTAAAGCATTCAATAGAATCCAATTATCCATAAGTAAGTTTAATTAATTACCTGATTGATTTAAACAAGATTAATTACTTATGAATAAATTACTAATCCTGGGTAATTAACATAAAATAATTAGAAACCATTTTAACTAATTATCCATTAATCATTTATTAATTAACCTATAATGATAGATTAAATTAATCTTTAATTATTAATTAATCAATCTTAATTAATAAATCAATCAATCTTTAATCATTAAATGATTAACTTTAAATATTTAATTATTCTTTAATTAATTATCCTTAATTAATTACATTAATTAATTAATCCTTAATTAATAAATCATCCCTTAACTACTTTCATTTATTAATTAACCTTTAAATTAATTAATTATCCTTAAATTAATTACCTTAATTAATTAATCAAATTAATTAATTATTATTTAATCATTAATTAACCTTAATTAATCAACCCTGAATTAATTTCTCTTTAATCAATTAATTATCCTTAATTAAATCATACTAATTAATTATCCTTTGATCATTAATTAACTATTAATTATAAATTAATTCACCTTTAATAATTAATATTAATTAATTAATTCTCCTTAATTGATCATAATCTTAATTAATTGAAGATAAATCCTTTAACATAATTAATTTTCTTAATTACATCATTTAATTAAATTAAATGCTTAAAATTAATTTGATACAAAATCGTTTGAGAATTCTTGATTAATTTAAGTCACCTCTTAATTATATCTATTAAATTTTCTTTCAAAAACATTTAGAAATTTATTTATTATTACCCCATTATATAATTGTCTTTAAAACGAAAATATTAAAACATTGTGAATCCTTGAAAACTGATTTAAACTTGTAATACTTTTGTTTCAAAAACTTGGAAGCATTTCTTTGAAAACTTAACCCCTCCAGTAACTTTAAAACTAATATTATTTTTCTTCCTTTTAAAATCTGGTTACTTCAGCTTAAACAAAAAACCTGAGCCAAATTCGTAAATTACCCGAGCCCAAGCTGAGTAACCCACATCCTTCTCTTTGCTTCAAATCGATCCTTCAATTTCCCGAGAGAAAACCCGGGAATCAATGTTTCTTCCCCAAACCACTAGATCAACCAGGCACAAATGTGCACAGGTGCACATGCACGGATGAACCACCCCCTTCCGCCCATATCCGAGTCCTTCGACAAAACACTGGTGACCTTGACGATCACCACGACCACCCAAACTTCCCCAATTTGCCTTGGAATCGATAATGAGCTACCAAGGATCTTCCTGAAACCCAACATCGACGATAAAACCCGCTCGCCATGCCACCTCTGACCATTTGATCACGAGCCACCAAGACCATAGCTTCGTCACATCGTAACGCATCGACCCATCTTCTCGCGATCGATTCCGATAACCCCATGACATCGTACAAACTCAAAAATCATCATCGACCAAACTAAGCCATTAAATCCTAAATCATCGACGATCGGCCACCATGGCACATTATAAAACCACCTACTATTTTTCCTCCAATCCCCAACCTACAACCCTTCTCTGATCACAACCCCTAGGCCCCTGACCTCTGCATCACCAGGAATTGACCAAAATTCCAATTCCATTCAACATGACATATCCCAACAATTATCAGCCTAAAATCATGAAATGATTACCTAAATTCATGAATTTCGCATTACGAATCTGTTTGTAAAGTCAAAACTCGAAATTGAAATCATTGACTTTTGACTTAAATTAGATTACCACTGTAATACCCAGTTTTTTAAATATTTCTTAAACATTTCTACTCGGAATTATTTTTAAAAATTAAATTATAATATTACAAACAATTTCTTTTTAGGAATCAAAGCTTAATTCTTTTTGGAAAAAAGATAAGAATTTTTTCAATATATTGTTCATAATTCTGTTGATATAACAGAGTTAATATCTGTAAAAAGATATGCATAACACCATATATATAGACGCACACACACACACACATAAACATGCATGCACAGAATAGTATGGTTCAAAACATTCACAACAAACTTGAAATATTCATCACAACATCAAATATGTAAACATATTCAAACCTTTGAAAGGCAATTTGCTCACCTGGTTTGGAACAGAGAAGAACAGAGCCTAGAAATTGACAATGAGTGTGATCTTAAATGTGAAACTTGTTTATATATTGAATCTGATACTTGTTTGTTAATGTTAAGCATTGATCTTTACTTGTTTGATAAGTTGATTTCTAAACTTATTTGTTGAATTTGAATTGCTTCGGATTTTTAAATGATTGTTTGATATTTTCCTCGTTCAAGTTTTTCTAGGATTTTGATTTTCTTTTGTTTGCTTTTTCTTTTGATATGGTTTTGTATGCTTTTGAATTTTTGTTCTTCAGGTCTATATTTTGAAGATCAAAGAAAATGAGGGAGAGTAGAAATAATGAAATATACAACTTTGATTTCCCTTTAGTATTAATTTAAAAAGAAAAAATAAAATTAAAAATAAAACCAAACATGACACTTGGATTTGTGCATGTTAATTTTACTTACAAATGTTTAATCCCTTGTTAAGATGATTACACATGTAAGTTTATATATTATTAAGGTTACACATGTCCTTTACATGTATTTATGTTTAAATATATTTTTCTATCATTTTTTAAATTTAAATAAATCCATTTCCTTTTACATACATGTTTATAACTTTCAAGAATATGATTTAAAATCGATTAAACATTAATAAATAGATAAACAATATATATATATATATAAATATATATATTTGAATTTAACTCTTTAAATATCTTTTTGAAACTTTTTATATGAAATTCAAAATATAACTTTCAAATTACAATGTATGTATATATATACATATTGTAATTACAAAACAATTTTTTTATTAATTAGATATTATAGAGTTTTCAAATTATGTCAATTTTAAACTTAAGTTACTATTCCATTAAATAATTAAATATCCATCTCAAATGTTTTTGAAAATATATGATTAACCTTGAATAGCTTTTGAAAAAGTATTATATTGAATTTAAACCATACCTTTCTATTTATTCTCGTCTTTATATTTGTATTCAATCAATATTTCTATATATGTGTTACATTATTTTTATTCATACTTTTTCCTATTATCAATATTTAAACAATTTTTAAAGAAAATGATTTAAAATTTAATTATACACAAATAAATAAACATACATACATACATACATATATATTAGTTCCTTTGAAATATAAAGTTAATAAATCCAATTTATTTATAAATATTTGAATTTCCAAATCAAATTCTATTTACCATATATTTTTATAAATACGTTCTTATTTATTTTGGAAATTTTCAAATTAAATCACCAATTAATTCAAAAATTAATATTAATTGCTAGATTTAATTTGGACTAAAAAGGGAATGTTACATATTCCCCCTTAAGAAAATTTCGTCCCCGAAATTTCCTAGACAGGGAGACAACAAAGAACGGATGAACTCACAGAGATAGAGAAATGTATTATCAGATCAAACTGAATATCAATTCTATATTTGGCTTACCAAATCAGAATATCATTAATAATTATGAGAACGAACTCATTCGATACTTTACGAAATACTCAGATCATTCATTCTATGAGACATGCTAGGGCATTGTTTAGTCCGTAGGGATAACTAACCATTCGTAGAATGTATCGAGACCCCAAAGAATAGACAAACGGATACAATTTAATTTGGCTTTATATTTTATTAACCAATTTATCTTAATTAAAATTTCAAATTTATTATAGTTAAAATCAAAAAGTTGATTGGAAACCGATGGAAAGAATGCGAAACAGGAACTTTTCTATAAAGATTCGCAGAGCCACCATCACACCAAAGCTTCTTCTTGCAGCTGCCATAAGCCATCAGAGAATTGAAATTGGGCGACAATCTAGAGAGATTGATAGAAAAAGATCGTTTCCTTGTTGTTATAGGGTATTGACCATTTGTAGCGGTACTCCCTTGTCCCCTATCTTGTCCTCTTCTTGCACTCATACTCACTAACAGTGGATAGTAAGAGAATTTCCTAAGGCATATGGAGAGATATCTTAGGGATACTCATTCTAGGGCATTTGTAACCCTATCTCTAATGAGTCACCTAATGTGCTATACTCCTGAGCTAAAGTTCTTACTCAACCTTCAGCTTTGATACTAAATGAAATAACCCTGATTCGACCTTCGAAAGTCGACATCCAAATACATCACCCATGTTCGAATGCCATAGATTCAAACGTTGAGTCTGCTTCGTCGGAGCTTTTAACACATTAAGTACAACAACACAGCGGAAAAAGAAATGACTATCATTGATACAACAATGGATACAATATCTGATACAATATGGTGCAATAGATGCCCAACACTATAAGAGCCAAAAATGCACAATAGCAGAAACACAACAACAGAAAGATAACACCAACATAGGCTCCAAATGAATTCAACATCCATACTGCAACTCCATCTCCAATGCTTCAAAACCAAATAGTTCAACCCAAAAGCTTCAAAGACTCCAATCCAATAAGCTCGAACCACCATCAATGTTGAACTTGTAGCAAACTCGGTGCACAATGCGATCGCCAAACCACAGATTCCAAAGTTTGCTAAAAACTACATCTACTAGCTGCTTATCTGAAAATATGACCCTAGGCTGCCCGTACGAAAAATTGTGGGCGCCCAAAGTTTAGAAAGGGAACAATAAACTCCAGGTCAGTCATGGGACTGGTGTGAGCAAATAAATACAGCTGTTTTGAAAAAAAACAAATAAACAAAATAAAAAGAAATTCGCCATGCATTTTGGAAAATGAAACTACCATAAGGCCTCTCGGCACACACACAATGCAATCAAACATTTGGGGGAGATTTCTCCTTATGATAGTCAAACATGGTTGATAGGAAAAATCCTTTTGATATTATTATTAGTGCGTAGTGTAGAAATCCTTTCGAAATTATAATATAAATCTTAGCGAGCATAGGTATCATTGTATTATGCCTGCTATAGCTACCACATGAGATGGCAGGTTATACAACTGCAATCGAAAAGGGCCCGTGTTGTTTTTTTTTTTTGGATTTTCAACAAATGGTCAGGCTAAGGAACCTCCCCGCCACATGGGTGTGCCTCTAGAGGGACGCCACGAGAACCTAACTGGCTCTCTGCCAACACAAGGCGGGGTTACCTCTGTAACTAGGTAACTACTGATACGAGTATGCTAGCCCCCGGTTGTTACCGACCTATATCCAAGGATCCTCAACACCAACAAATAGCAACAACCACATAGGTTAAATATCTGGGATCCATACCATGATACCACCTTTTTCCAGAAGGAAATGGACATACCCTAAAGGGCGCGACCCTCGTAACCTTGCTGCATTCTTCCTGTTTCGACCATTTTCGGGTTGTGAGGTTTGACGAAGTCTCGTCTACAAAGCTACGCTTTTCACAAAATCAATGCTTTGAGTAACAAATGATCAGCATCACTTAGTGTGCCACATTACCAAATTGGGAATATATCACTAGTAACTATCAACTACATAATCTCGGAGCTCGTATGTCTCAAAGAAGGGTGTTAAGCTAGGATAATAAATTCTCCGCCATCAAAAAGAAATGTATTTGATAGAAACCAGCTTTATATCTCAAAGTGTAACGTCGGACATACGTCCATTCAAGCCCATTCTGCGTTTGAACAGAACCGAAAGCACTTCAAAAGAAGCCCTTGCAAATCCGGATAATCCCTAATCACGTCCGCACTCCCCATCACATAGAGTGATCAAATCTCTATACGGAGGCCATTTAGCGTAGAGACATTTAATAGGTAATCCTTTCGCTTTCGAAAATACCCAGTCTTCACCACCGTCTTCAAATGCTATCCAATTCGTCGTATCATTATTCAGAATGGGTTTTATGACATAAAGTCCTCTTTCGGCTAACCGAATAATGAGCGCTAATTTAAAAAAAACATATGGATATATTGGAATCTTAGTTAAGTCATAACTTTCAACACTTGTTTCCCAAAAAAAATTTCCACTTTTAATCTTTTGAACAAAATATTCACCCTTTAAAATCCTTTTCAGTTTGATCAAAGTTCAACAATTTTTTAACTAAGATTTACTCATAGCTTTCAAAACAATTCTATTTCAAATTTTAAACCCTTTCAACAAAAACTGGAAGTTCTTTCTTTATATGAAAGCAATTATCCTTTGAAAACAAGAGTTTTCGGTTTGGGAAATCCAATAAATACGCACAAGTTGTAGCCTTTTAAAGTACCCCTTAGAAAATCAGTGAACTGTCGTATTCTCGGCAAGTTCTATTTGAATTAAATTCAAATATCCAAAATTATTAATTTACTACTTCAAAAATGGTTTAAAACCCGTACATACATACATACATACATATACATACATACATACATAGATATATATATATATATATATATATATATATATATATATATATATATATATATATAACCTGCATAACCCTTTCAAACCATAATTTCCAAAATGATTTCAAAACTTAAACAAGATATATTATATTCAAACTAAATTTCAATTTCAAAACTTCCTTTTCAAAAAGCTTTTCATTTTTAACTTAATTTCACTTCCAAACCATTTGGATTCAAAATTAATTTTTTTAAATAAAATAATATTTAAATTCAAAATATCTATGACCTAACCGATTTTCTATGAAATCCATATTTGTGTGTGTGTGGTGTAGTCCAAGGGTTTTACACACAACAATACAATATCATCAATCATCATAGTCCAAACACAGCAATATCGATAAGCGGTATCATCCTATAACACTTATCTTCATTTACAGATTCAAAGATAAATATGTAAATTCATCACAGATAAATAAATCACAGATCAATCATATCGCAGAACATCATACATCAGGTATATCAAACAATTTAAAGCATTCAATAGAATCCAATCATCCATAAGTATGATCAATTAATTACATGATTGATTTAAACCAAATGAATTACCATAAAATAAATTACTAATCCTGGGTAATTAACATTAATTAATTACAAACTATTTTAATTAATTATCCTTTAATCATTTATTAATTAACCTATAATAATAAATTAAATTAACCTTTAATTATTAATTAATAAATCTTAATTAAAAAATCAATCAATATTTAATCTTTAAATAATTAACCTTAAATACTTAATTATTCTTTAATTAATTATCCTTAATTAATTACATTAATTAATTAACCCAAGTAACCCACATCCTTTTCTTTGCTTTGAGTCGATCCTTTAATTTCCCGAGAGCAAACCCGAGATTCAATGTTTCTTCCCCAAACCACTAAATCAACCAGGCACAAATGTGCACAGATGCACATGCACGGATGAACCACCCCCTTCCGGCCATTGCCGAGTACTTGAACAAAAAGCTGGTGACCTTGACGATCACCATGACCACCCAGACTTCACCAATTCGCCTTGGAATTAATAAAGAGCTACCAATGATCTTCCTGAAACCCAACATCGATGACAAAACCCACTCACCAAGCCACGTCCGACCATCTGATCATGAGCTACCAAGTCCAACGCTTCGTCACATTGCAATGCATCAACCCATCTTCTCGACATAGATTTCGATCACCCCACGACATCATACGAACTCAAAAATCATCGTCGACCAAACTAAGCCATTAAATCCTAAATCATCGATGATAGGCCACCATGGAACATTATAAAATCACCCATATTTTTCCTCCAATCCCCAGCCTACAACCCTTCTTTGACCATAACCCCGAGGCCCCTGACCTCCGCAATCACTAGGATTTGACCAAAGTTCCAATTCCGTTCAACACGAGATATCCCAACAATTATCAGCCTAAAAATCATGAAATGATTACCTAAATTTATGATTTCTAATTATGAATCTATTTGTAAAGTCAAAAACGAAATTGAAATCATTGATTTTTGACTTGAATTAGATTACCACTATAATACCCAAATTTCTAAATATTTCTTAAACATTTCCACTCGGAAATATTTTTAAAAATGAAATTATAATATTACAAACAATTTCTTTTTAGAAATCAAAGCTTAATTCTATTTGGGAAGAAAGATATGAATTTTTCCATTATGTTGTTCTTAATTCTGTTGATATAAAAGAGTTAATATCTATACACAGATATGCATACCGTCATATATATACATAAACATGCATACACAGAATAGTATGGCTCAAAACATTTTTCACAACAAACTTGAAGTATTCATCACAACATCAAATATGTAAACAGATTCAAGCTTTTGAAAGGTAGTTTGCTCGCCTCGTTTGGAACAGAGAAGAACAGAGCCTGGAAATTGACTTTGAGTTTGATCCTAAATCTAAAACTTGTTTGCATTTTGAATCTGATACTTTTTTGTTGATGTTGAGCTTTGATCTTTTCTTGATTATTGAGTTGATTTCTGAACTATTTGTTGAATTTGAATTGCTTCATATTTTTAAATGATTGTTCGATTTTTTTTCTGGTTTAAGCTTTTCTAAGATTTTGATTTTCTTTTGTTTGCTTTTTCTTTTGATCTGTTTTTGTATGCGTTCGAATTTCTATTTTCCTGGTTTGTAGTTTGAAGATCAAAGAAAATGAGGGAGAGTAGAAATAATGATATATACAACTTTGATTTCCCTTTAGTATTAATTTCAAAAATAAAAGGAAAAAAAATAAAACCAAACAATGACACTTGATTTCTGCATGTTAATTTTACTTCCAAATATTTAATCCCTTATTAAGATGATTACACATGTAAGTTTATATATTATTAAGGTTGCACATGTCCTTTACATGTATTTATGTTTAAATATAATTTTTATATCATATTTTAAATTTAAATAAACCCATTTCCTTTTACATACATATTTATAATTTAAAGAATATGATTTAAAATTAATAAATCATTAATAAATAAGTATATGACATGTATATATTTGAATTTAACTCTATAAATAGCTTTTGGAAATTTTTTGTATTAAATTCAAAATATAACTTTCAAATTACAGTGTGTGTATATATACATATTATAATTAGAAAACAATTTTTTTTAATTTGATATAATAGAGTTTTCAAATTATTTCAATTTTAAACTCAAGTTACTATTCCTTTAAATAATTAGATATCTATCTCAAATGTTTTTGAAAATATATGATTAACCTTGAATAGCTTTTGGAAAACTATTATATTGAATTTAAATCATACCTTTCTATTTATTCTTGTCTTTATATTTGCATTCATTTATTTTATATTTTCTATCTGTTATATTATTTTTATTCATACATTTTCCTGCTATCAATAATTTTACAATTTTTAAAGAAAATTATTTAATATTTAATTATACACAAATAAATAAACATACATATATATATATAAGTTCGTTTGAAATATGAAGTTAATATACCCAATTTATTTATTAAATATTTGAATTTCCGAATCAAATTATATTTACCATATATTTTTTAAATACATTTTTATTTATTTTGGAAATTTTCAAATTAAATCACCATTTAATTCACAAATTAATTCAAAAATTAATATTAATTACTATGTTTAATTTGGCCTAAAAACAGGAAAGTTACAACCCCGGTGCTATATAATGAAATAAGTGTAGAAATCCATATAAGTATATACTAAGAGATTGCTCCATCCAACTCATCCTCTTCACAACTACTGTGTCAAGTGGACCTGTTATTTAGTTTACTCATTTAAGAGTACCAAGAAAATAAGAAAGAAATAATAAAATCTTGGCTTAGACAATAGTTTGGTGTAAGCTATAAATGAATCTCAAAATACTATGCAGGTAAATATAGCAAGGAACCGAGGTACATGAATCATACTTGACCTATCCAAATAACCAAAGAGTTAGCACATAACATCATAATATGCTACTCTACAAATCACATAAAGGTACTCTACTCAAAATAAGGATAACAACTCTCTGGTTATTCTGATCTCTAATACCCACTCCCAATGATATCTCTAAGTGATAGCGTAGAAAGCAACTAAAGCAACCATAACATCTAACAAGTATTCTCCACTATCACTCCGTATGCTTTGAATATATGATAACCTGTATGGGTGCCTTACTGCCAGAGACTAATGGAAATCCAATCCTCGTTCTTTCTACCTTTTCTTTCCTCAACCAATCGCTTAACCATGTCTTCTATGTATTCCTCGCTGGTATGATATTCCGAAGGACGACTTTTAGGGGCTTCCGCGAGTGTTTAGCTCTTCAAAAGATCTTGGTTTGCCAGTTGACATATATGCTCTCCAATCTCTAGGCGGACAACTCCCATGGTATTTTATTGACAACTAGTTGGTTTTACTACATCTATTTGAACTCCAGCTCCATTAGCTTCAACGTCCAGCTCATAATCATTACCATCAAGATGCAGGTCCTCCTCAGAATTAGATAAGTCCAAAGCTTCAGCACCATATCACCCTAAACCTCTAGAATTCCTCTTGGTACCAAGTTGAATCCTATAAATATGAGGTGATTTTCTTTTTGGGGGAGAATTCCGACTTTCTCTAGAAACTCCTACTACTCCAACATTCACTTCCTTCCATAGAGGAGCCTCCACCTTGTGCATCATAACTTTTTGACTATCCGCCATATTCTTGTTTAACACTTGCATCATCTTATCTAACTCACCCCCTATAACCACTTCCTATTAGGCAGATGAGCCTGGTGTTGCCTGCTAGTTTCCTACTTCAGTTGGGGAGTATTCTCTTCATCTACACTAAACACTATTCTAGATGATCTAGTGCCCCTCCTTGGAGCCATTGCTTTCAAATAGCCAATTTCCAAATTTTTCAATGCCGAACTTTTAGATCTAACCACCAGACCTTTATAAATCTAAAATAGCAAGCTAGATCCAAAACTAATATGGACTTCTCAATGAAAGCGCCAAAATGTTGATGCCAGAAGTGGCACAATACCTAAATATTACTTGTTGTAGGATTAGATTTAGTAGAAATAACAAGAAAGTAAGAAATACACAAGAATGTTTATAGTGATTCGGCAATCTCTGTCTTATGTCCACTTTATATTTTATTTATTAAAGATTTAGGAAAGACTGAAGTCATAAGTACATGGGATTGATAGGTTCTTAAGCTTAGAACTACCAAGAAATTCTACCTAGGTGACTGTTTGCGCCAAAATTGGTCACAAACACCCGATACCGCGAAAGCGCCCGTTTACGTACTTAAATCGATAATAATCAACACAGATCTCAGCGACAATCAATATAGAATTCAGATCTAAGCAACAAATCACAATAATTCGTAGATAACAATCACAAACACAGGATTTATAGTGGTTCGACGTTCGTGCCTACGTCCACTTTGAAGGTTTTCTCTTTATTGCTTTACTTGATAGATCGATTACAATGAATTACAGTTGATAATAGCTTTGAAATCTGAATACAACGGTGATTATGATGAATAGAATAGAATCTGGCAGAGTCTTGGTGTTCAATGGCAGAAGTTCCTGGAAGATCCCCTTTTCTGAAGGCTTCAGGGTGCTATTTATAGGCGTTGGAGGCCCAGATCTCGCTCAAACTTCGGGAGACTTCTTCTGGCACGTGAGTGGGCCCACGCGACCGACCCTACCAATTTTCGTCTCGATCTGACATCAATTCGAAGTGATTTTGAACCCATCAAGAAATGGTCCAATCGAGCTGAAACTTGGCAGGAACAATCTTTACCTTGTATGGAAGCTACTGTGAAAATTTCGTTGCATTTGGATCAGTGGTTAAGGAGATATGATCGGTTCGAAATGATGATTCTCGGTTTGCTGTTGAGTTCGAACCGATCGCTTCGAAACCACGTATTTCGAATCGATCGGCTCACGTGGCTTTGTGATGAGGTGGCGCGTGTTTCTCGAATCGATCCGGTCTTCTCTCCGGGTTGAACGCTTCGTCTCCGGGAATTGTGCCGACTTCGTATCGATGGAGTGACTACTTGACTCGATCGTTCCTGGTTTCAAGCGTGATCGATTCGAATCGAGGAGTTCCTATGGGTTCGAACCTGATCGATTCGAACCGGATCGGTTCGAAGTGACTTGGGTTCGAAGCTAGAGGGTTTTTAATGGATTCGAACATTCTTGTGAGGATGGATTCGAGGCAAGGGCTTGCATGTTCATGGCTTTGAACCGATGCATGGATTCGATGTGAGGTTTCGGGAGGATGGATTCGAAGGTAGGAATGCAGGGTGGATACGAAGCTAGGCGAAGTCATGGGTTCGAAGGCAGGCCATTGTGATGGATCCGAGGGAGATGGAGTCGAAGCGGGCACTGGCTGATGGATTCGAACATGGCAAGCAGTGATGGATTCGAAGGAAGGATATTGGATGGGTTCGAACTCCACGGTTTCGAAGTAGATGGGTCCGAAGGTGATGGTTTCGAAGTACTTCAACGTGATGGGTTCGAACTAGACAATGACTACCTTTCTCAAATTGAATCCATCATATCTTGAGTATACGAACTCGGATTGACTTGAAATTTGAAATGACGACTCCTACGACCTTTCTGTCATGTCTTATCAATTGTGGTCTGATCCGGACTCGGACAAAATTCATCGATATCCATAGCGAAGTGAAGTACAACCAATCTCTGAGACGAATTGTCTTTTGTTTTTTATCGATCCTTTGATATCACGGCTTTGCTAAAAAGCGGGATAACAGTGACTATTATGAAGAAAGATAAAGATGAATATGATAGAGTGTCGAAAGTGGAGAAGATCTCCCTCTTTTGTTGTTGTAGGGTTGATATTTATAGAGAAACTGCTCTATAGGTCCATAAACTCATGTTGTATAAGGTCCAAATGCAAACCCACAGATTAAGGAGAGAGCACGTTGGCCCAAACTCCAATCCAAACCTCCTAGTGGTCTCTTATGGTGAAAACCCTTCTCTTTTACCTGTTTTTTCCTCCTATCCCTTGCTTTATTGTATTCTAAACTCTTTTCCATGAAGGTTAAGTTGTTTATGATGATTTCCTTGAAACAACTTGGCTTACCCTTCTTTCTTTGCTTCCTTCTCATAAATCCTTAGAAGTACTTATCCAAAATGTGCTTTGTGATTATCACATAAGGTTGTACTTGAAGTACAAGAAGTTCAGGAGGTTCTTAGTGGAGGAAATACCTCTTGGTATTGAGACGTTCCTCCCAGTGCTGAGAGGTCCATTAGCTCTATTTTACTTGAAAGTTGTTGGATGCCATCTTCTTGCCCTTCTAAGCATGTCTCCAAGTTCTTGTCTTGTTTCATCTTGACATTTTAACTTCCATTGAAAATCTACTTGGTTAAAAAGTCAGTTAACAAATATATAAATAGTTTATGCCAAACTTTACAAATTCCTACTATAGACGTAGTTATAGCCATACTCTGACAAGACGGATAAATAATTTATGAGTTCAAAAAATAAATAGTTTTAAAAATATATGCATATCCCGATTACCCCATAGAAAATAGGTCATACTGGAAGGCACTAGCTTAAGTAGAGCATGAATGCATCATATAGAAGAGACCATGAAGCTGGATGATACTTGACTCCCTTGTTGGGCCCAGATTGCCAGATGATTGTTGACTCTCGTAGGATTGCCGGTCGATGATGTATAATAGATCCAGATAAGCGATAAGTAAGAATCTCTATGTTGTGGATATTTGGAAACAATAATTAGATATGTTCCCAAAAGGAAGGCGTTTAGAAATCACTCCAAGATGATAACTAGATTTAATATTCGAGGAGAAGATGAGTCAGTGAGTAAGTAGGAAAGAAGGAAAGTCCAAAAGAAAGGACAACTAAAAATCCACCCTGAGTCCAACCCTATATGAAAGATATAATATAAAAAATTTGAGAAAAATATATAAATAATATATATGAAATGATTTTCAAAGCATATATTTGGAAGTAGAAAAACCCTATTTTTGAAAAGCAAGTGAACATTAAATTTTTGAAAAAATAAAATGTTTCATTCAATTTAAATAAAAATATTCTAGTAGGAATCAAAATTAGCTAGACCAAAAATTTCAGCTAAAATGATTTTAAAAAAAGAGATATTTCTTTCGAAAAAAATTAGTTGTAAAATTCCTTTTAGGGGTGGACAATAAGTAGTGTTACTAGTTTTAAATATGGAGAAAAAAGGGGAAACAAGAAACGAACCCAAAAAAAAAGTTGTAGATGGTTGCACTGCTATAGGTAGATAGGAATTTCTCAGAACAATCAGAATGAAGATGAAGAAGGCGGAGGCAGAATGAGACAATGTTACTTATAATTAGTGATAAGGATTTGACCCAGCCTGAAAAAATTCCAGGTTCAATGTAACAACCTGTAAATTTTAACAATTTTAAATAACGTAATTAACTAAAATTTTGATGAAAATAAATAATCAAAATTTAGTAATGAAAATTTGATATTTGGTATGCATCTATTGAAGCATAGCGAATGTTAGGTTTTTATTGGAAAATACGAAAGTCAGAACTGTTGTGTAATTCTCAATTTCAATTTAAATCAGTAAATTGATGAAAATAAAATATTTCTAAAATCTAAATATTTTTATACAATAAAAATATAAATCTGTTTTCGAGTGAGGCATCATATTTCATTTTGCCAAATTTGGACTGTTCTAGCTTCATTTATCTTATTTTTGACAAAGTAGCAGCAGTGTGGCAACAAATGTTGACTTTTGATAGGACAGTCGTATCGCCGACATCTATGTACCATTCTGCTTGCCTCATCATGCAGATCACCATAGTATATTCATTTTTGTATTTTTTCATCTGATGCATGGCAAAATCTGCAAAACAGTTATCCATATCGGTAACCATTTTTTCGTTTTGTGTCTTTTCATTTGTCCTAGGAAACCAGTAGCCGTCTGCATTTAATATATGCCGTGAATTCACGTGTTGGACTTTTAACGTTCCTTATATTTAATTTTTATTTTTCTGGTTCGCTGCTTGTATCCCTTCCCTCTCCTTCTTTTCTTATAGCTATGCTTTAACTTCTAACAGAAAACTAATATGGTTATATAAAAATTTCCTGTTCAATTTTTTTTCATGAAACCCTTCCTTTTTTTGTGCCGATCCACCCTTCAATGTTCGCCGATCAACCCTTCAACCCGCCACTTCCATCAAAGTCAGACGTACATCGGTCCGCCTATCTTCACCTGACACACATCTCTCCACCAAGCAAGCACCATCAAACCCTCCTTCCACTTAGCCTTCACCAATCAGCGTCTCTACCCATGCTCCATCCTACAGCCCATCGCATAGCCACCCATAGCCGCACAAACCTCAAGCGCCACTCCAGCAAGTGCTGCACACCATCCATCCATCCATGCCGGACCGATCTTGCTTGCACGGCTGACCCACTCCTCCATTAATAGAAAAATGAAATTGTGCGCATATACATACATACACACACACACATATATATGTATTTGTATGTGTGTATGTTTGGATCTGACACCCTGCATGCCACCTTCAATACCTCATAGATCACGCGACCACATCCCACATTCCCTCTCTGCCTTATCTTTTCCCCGCCACCACAACAGCTCGCGTACAACCTCCAAAGCAATCACCAAATGACCCGACCCCATAGCAGCATCTCCACATCGCCCACCAGCAAGAACTCTGCTTAGCTCCACATCAACCAACAGCCTACTCTGCCACAACAGGACTCGCCCACAGCCAGGCCAGACCGTGGCTGTTCACCATCCCTCTCCCACTCAATCACCTCTTCCTAAAGCTGCATCCTTCCCACTGGCTGTAACTTCCAATCGCTCCTCCCTGTTCCGAGCACCTGCAACTTTCACCGCCTATCACTCCATTGCCAAGCAGCGCCATCTTCGAACCCACTCAATGGTCCGCCTGCTCATCTCCCAGCCCTGATCCGAACACTGCAAAGCCTACTCCTTTGGTTTGAAAAATTTATATATAATATATATAAGCTGTCTATATTATGATCTCTTTTGTTTTATATATTTTATTTACAGCTTTATATATGTTCGACTGTATTCGATTTTGTTATATATATTGATTTCTAAGTATTGGTTTTAAAATATAGAGCATATGTGTATTTTGATTTTAGAATATATGTTTTTTAAATTTAATAATGATTTTAAAATATATACATATATAAAGATTTTATGCTAATATGTGTTTTAAATTTATATTAATTTTATATATACATACACAAAGATTTTATTTTGAATATTGATTTTAAAATATAATATGTAAAGGTTCATTTTAAAATCTACATATTTTGTTTCATTAATTCAAGTCCATCATGCTCTCTTTGTTCGTCAAATTTGTGTTCATCGTGCCATGCTTTGGAATTTCTGCTTGGATTCATAGCTTGTTGTGTGTCTAACTTCTCTAGCCTCGAAAGATGAGCAATTACTCACGATTAACATTCTTATGTTTAGTAAATTTATATTCACTTGAAATGACGATTGAAGTATGTTGTTAAATTTGAATTGGCTACTTATTTGATCATTGAATATGATATGTTATTATCTGCATTTGTTAACCTATGTTAATTGACATATGACACTATTTATTTTAAAATGTTAATTATGATCATATTTTCCATTGATATGCTATGTCATTTCATGCTATTATTTTATTGTTCTCATTCTATTTCCCTATTAGTTAGGAATTCCATATGGGTTGAAATGATACATATCTAAACAATCTCATAGATTAAGGAAAATCGTTATGGTTGAAATGATAAATCCAAGCGATTTTATTGATTTTTTAAATTTTGGGATTGCGGGTTGAAATGATATATACCCGTAAAATTTAATTATTGCGGATTGAAATGATAAATATCCGTATCACTTGACCATAGTATAAAATTTTATATACGGATACCGTTGGTCTATTTTTGAAAAATGGTTTCCAAAGTTTGAAAGGAAATAGACGATGAGTTTTAAAAATATTAATTTTAAAATACAACATAAAGATATTTTATTTTTGAAAAAAATTAAACTTTTAAAATTATATGTTTTAGAAATTTTAAAATTATAAGTTAAGTTTTAAAATGTAAATTATAAAATTTTACTTATAACTTTATTATTTTTAAATTATACAAGTAAGATTTAAAATAGATTTAATAATAAAAATTTAATATAATAAAATTTAATAAAATTTTAATTCAACTAATATATAGATTTATATATATAATATGCTTTAAACTATTTTGAAATTATATTTATATTTTGAAAATAGCTTTTGTAATAATTTTAATAAAACAAAGGTAGGGAAGATAAATTAAATTAATTTTTAATTTAATTTGTTTGGGAATTAAATATAAATAATAATTAAATTGGAAACTTATTGATTTCGAAATTTGAAAGATATGATTTTATAACTTGATTTCTGATCTAAAGGTGATTAAATGAATAGTTTAATTTAAATAAAATTGAATTTGAATATTTAATTTTGATTTAAATTTGTAATTTGATATTTTATTTAAATGCTTATAAAAAAGCGATTAGGTGAATATTTTAGAATTAAATATAATTGAAATTAGATATTTATTATTGAGCTCATTTAAATTTGTAGTACGAGATTTTATTTAAATGGGTATTAAAAATGCCTAAGTGAATATTTCAAATTTAAATAAATTGAGGTTGAATTCTTAAATATAAGTGAACAAATTGAGTTATGATAAATGTTTGAATATGTAAGCATTGAAACCTATTAAATTGGAAGTGGTTTAAATTTTGTAGTTCAAACCTGGATTTGAAATCGATATAAACATAAATTGTTTTAATGAGAATTTCAAATTGTTGAACTAAGATCGATTTAAGTTGAATTTGGAACGAAAGTTGATTTGACTTTATTTGTGGAATTGGAAGAAATAATTCTAATTTGAAACTATTTTCGATATAACTCTTTTAAATATATAAAATATTTTTAAACTATTTTAATATATAACCTATCTTAAATATAAACTATTTTTAATTTGTAACTATGCCTATATATATATAAACTATTTTCAATATTTAAACTGTTGTAGTTGGAATTGTTAGGATTTAAATTTAATGGATTTAAATGCGAATAGTTTGAGATGATTTAAAGTGTATATTGATTTCAGAAGTGAACATTATTTCAGAAGTGAATATTGTTCAGAAAGTGATATGATTTTGAAAGTAATATGATATTTTGACATGAAGTATGAACTATTTGAATAAAATGATCATGGTGTGAAATAAACATTTGGTTGTTGAAGAGACCGGGATAAGATATTATCGTACTCTCTGCCAATACCAAAAACCACTTTAACAACTTTGCACGTGGTGGAAATTCTAGAATGAAGAAGGATGGTGTGGCCATGTCTATATAAGGTATGAACGTAGCCCTGACTCCTATGAGTCAACTTGATATGACTAAAACAGGAGCCATGGCGGGTCAAGTGAGGCTGCACCTCCCATCGAGCACTCTTCTTTGATCCATTCTATTACCTTGTGATTTGATTAGGTACACCTTTGATTACTGGAATGTGTCACGAGGTGGGTGATAGTAGCTACTATGCGTTACCACCAGTCCGGATCTGCAAAACGGTAGTGTCCTACCCTGGGCATTGCCTCGCGTGCCTTGTCACATACCTTATCATGCCCTCTATGAGTTTGGTTTGTACCATACCTATGGAGTGCCCTCTGATAGCCCTCCAGTTTATGAAGGAATTACGGTGCCATATAGACTACGGGAATATATATAAATGTGTTAAGGGGGATATGGATAACACCTTAATGCTATTTTAATATTTTACTTTACTATAGACATTATCTATGTAGCATATTATACTGTGTATGTAGATAGTTTAAAGGATCCTTAAAGAAAGGGAATCCCAAACAACCTTTAAGTTATATTGTATTTCAATTGGACATTTCACTTTAGTTGATTTACTTGTATAAGAATGTTAATCCCGACTCGAATGTTTTCTGATTTGCTTTATGCTTGGGTCAAACTGAGTGTCGCAGCATTTGAGACTCACCTTTGGAGTTTGGAGCATTGCTTGAAGAACTGTCTTATATCAATTCAGCTTTCTAGTTATTTCATTTTATCCCAGTTGTTTATGTTCAGACTTATTAGCTAATATTTTATTAGTAACTTCTATGTACTTGGGATTTTTTGTTGTATTTGTTCGGACTCTGAAGTTTTGTAGTAGCTTTATGAACTATTTTATTTATTTCCGATGCTTATTTTATATTACTCAATGTCTGTGATTCTGTGATTAATTTATTTACCGTATATGCTAAGTTTTGCCAAATATAAATAAACAATATATTGTTTGGAGCAATTCAAGTCTGACATGTGTGGACGATTGTCGATTTGAATGATTTGAAATCCCAAGTCATTACCGTTGGTATTAGAGCTCTTTTTAGGCAAAATTTAGCTTATGGAGTAAAAATCATTAGAGATAGGGTAGTAATACCCTAGAATGAGTAAAATTAATTACAGAATCATCTTTGTTCGTGCTTGAAATTCTTCATTAGAATTCTCCTGGATTAGGATTTATTTTGAATTTTGAAACTTTCCATTTTGTTTTGAAATCCATTCTTGTTTTTCCTGTTCATGTTCTTCCTGATACCAGAGCATCCTATAACTCTATTCTGTTGATTTTTGTAATAAATTTAAGTGCATTTTTCTCCCCAATTGGCAACTTCATACTTGTGTATGACCAATCCCATCGGCGGTTTAGCGAACCTTAGTATGATTTATAAAGGGTGAAACTCCTTTATAAAAGGCATCGATTCACAGGAGATTTCTAATTCCTCGGTCATGATGCTGTTATTTATTGCAAAGCCCGAACCATTTCTCTAATAGACGACGTGGATAATTCTCTTATGATCGAATGTCCATTTCCTCAGGATTATGCTGGCAGTTTATCTTTTCGCTAGATTCTTAGCCTAGTGATCTCGACTCCACCCCGATAATCAGGGATTATCCTGATGTTTTGGTGAAGTCGCATCTCTTCCTCCAAGGTGGGAAATTGAATTCCACGTAGATCTTATTCCTAGAGCTCAACTTATTGTTCTTCCTTCCAAACGAATGGCCTATGAATGGTTAATCATGCTGTTTGGATTAACTAATGCTTCTTTCTTCTTTGTTGATCTCATCGCGTTTTCTACCATGTTCTTAGCAAGTTTGTCCCCATTATTGATTGATAATATTCTCATCTTTTCTAAGTCAGAGAAGGCACATGAGCCTCATTTAAGCCATGTTCTCCATCTCTTAGTCTCGGTTGACCCGGTTAAGGTCACCGCGATTAATTGATTATCTTATCTTCCCATCAAGCTTATCTTCATGGTTAGATTTCTCTTTGATTAGGGTCCCTCTAAATTTGAATCTCTATCCTTGTTTTAATCCATGCTTGAATCATCTTGGAGCTATTTGCAATTAATACAAAAATGTTTTATATTATGTTGTTTAAGTTTTGAATTTTGAATTTTGGGTTTCGATCGATGCGTTTGGCCAACGCTATCTATAGGAATTCCGAAACACTTGAACAGAGTATACCGACACAATATATTTTTTGAAATTGGTAAATGAAAAAAATTTGAGTATGATTATATTTTATATATAAAAGTATAATTTTTTGAAATTAGTTAGTTAATAAATTAGTTGTCAGAAATGATGATACTAGATTATCATTTATTATTTTGTCAACATTCCTAAATCATTAACTATTATTGTATGTTACAAGAAGTTGAAATTTTATAAATATAGTTTATAAGTCTGATTTGCAAATGAATGAATTTATATTAAGGATCTGATAATTAAATTTTCGATGCATTTCAAATTTGTTTTACAAAGTTTTTAAAATATATTACTTGAAAGCATTTTCGAATGGAAATTATTTCGAAATAATTTTAAAAGAAGTAAGTCAGTACTCTCCTATTTTATCACTGGAAAACAATTTCGGTAATGACTGCTGCATCATCGACATTTATTTTATCGTCTCAAAGCGAAGAGACCCTTGGTAGCTTTGCTACACTTTTGTTTTGGAAAATGGATTGATTTGAATATTTTGAGTATGATTTGATGTACAAAATATATATATGTTTATATTTAATTCAAAATAGTTTGAAGCGAAAATGAAAATATAATCGTCAAGTTCTGTCTTAAGTGATGGTTTTCAATTATTAAAATGAAGCTAAATTTTTGAATAATTGGAGTGTTTAAATGAGAAATGGAATTGAAACAATTTGAAACAGTTAGATAAGGGTAAAATTAATTTGTATAATGCTCAGTTGCATTCTAACATATGTGTGTGTGTGTGTGTGTGTGTAACTTACCTGAAATATTCAAAAAGTTAAAATAATAAGTGAATATGTAATTGAAGGTTATACAAGAGAAACTTAGGTAACAAATTGTTCAAACTAAACTTTTGCTCAATAGAAATGAATTTTGATAAGGGAATGTTTGAATTAAAATTTAAATGGTTATAATAAATTTTTATACACTTGATATATATTGTAAGATATGTTAAGTGAAATAAATTGAATAATAAATAGAGAGTGCTATTTAAGTAAATGAATATGGAATGTTAATATTAAACTTAAATTATTTATTGAAGGGTTATTTAAGTGATATTAACATTAAAGCAATATACTATGTGAATGAAATAAACAAAAATAAATGAAATTTAAATGTTTTGAATTAATGGTTGTATCTAATACTATGTATTTCAAATCTATCTTCCTGGTTACATCTATACTCCTACCCGTTCCTTTTCGGGGATGAAAAGTTTTGAGTGGAGGAGAATGTAAAAACCCGCAAATTTGAACGATTTTAAATAACATAATTAACGAAAATTTTCATAAAAATAAATAAATAAATTTAGCAATGAAAATTTGATATTTGATATGCGTCTATTGAAGTATAGCAAATGGAAGATTTTCATTAGAAAATATGAAAGTTAGTTTTATTATGTAATTTTAATTTCAACTTAAAATCGATAAATTGATGAAAATAAAATATTTCTAAAATCTGTATATTTTCATATAATAAAATATAAATCATGTTTTGAGTGAGGCATTATATTTTGTTTCGCCAAATATGGACTGCTCTAACTCCGTTTATCTTATTTTTGACAAATCAGCAGCAGTTTGGCAACGGATATCGACTTTTGTTAGGATAGTTGTACCACTAATATGTATGTATCATTCTGCTCGTCTCGTCATGCTAATCACCGTAGTATATTCATTTCTGTATTTCAATGTTCGGTATGTGGCAAAATCTACGAAACGGTTAGCCGTATCGGTACCTGTTTTAACTTTTTGGTTTTATGTCTTTTCATTTGTCCTGGGAAACCAGTAGCCATTTGCATTTAATATTTGCTCTGAATCCACGTGTTGGACTTTTACTATTCCCTATATTTAATTTTTATTTTTCTGGTTCATTGCTTGTATCCCTCCCTTCTAGTTTTTCTTTTCTTACTTCCGTTCTTTAAATTCTGAAAGAATTTTTTTTCGTGAAACATTTTCTTTTTTAATGTCGATTCACCCCTCAGCGTTTGTCAATCAACCCTTCAACCCGCCACTTCCATCCAAGTCAGATCTGCCTCGGCCTACCTATCTCCACCTAACACCCATCTCTCCAACACGCAAGCACTACTTCAAGCCCGCCTTCCACCTAGCCTTCACCGAACATCATCTCAACCCAAGCTCTATCCCACAGCCCATCACACATCCACCCGTAGCTACACAGACCAAAAGCGCCACTCCTCCAAGTGCCGAGCACCACCACCTATCCATGCATGACCGAACTTTCTTGCTTGGCTGACCCACTCCTCCATTAATAAAAATAGAAATTATATGCACTTATATATATGTATGTATGTGTATATATATGTGTGTGTATATATACATATATGTTTGGATATGACACCGTACATGCCACCTTCAACACCTCATAGGTCACGCCACCACCTCTTATATTCCCTTTCCATCTCATCTTTCCCCCGCCACCACAATAGCTCATGTGCAGCCTCTCAAGAAATCACCCAGTGACCCGACCCCATAGCAGCATCTCCACATCGCCCACCAGCAAGAACTCCATCTAGCTCCACATCAACCGACGACCTACTTTGCCACAACAGCACTCGCCCACTGCCTGGCCAGACCGTGCCTCTTCACTATCCCTCTGCCACTCAATCACCTCTTCCTAAAGGCACAACCTTCCCACTGGCAGTAATTTCCAGTCGCTTCTCCCTATTTCGAGCACCTACAGCTTTCACCACTTGTCACTCCATTGCCCAGCAGCGCCTTCTCCAAACCCACTCCACGGTCCGCCTGCTCATCTCCCAACCCTGATCCAAACACTACAAATCCTTCTCCTTTGGTTTAAAAACAATTTATATATAATTTATATAAGCTGTCTATATTATGATCTCTTTTTTTGTATATTTTGTTTAAAATTTTATATATGATCGAGTGTATTCGATTTTGTTATACAAATTTGTTTTTAAGTATATATTTTAAAATATAGTATACATATATTTTGATTTTAAAATGTATGTGTTTTAAATTTTGTATTGATTTTAAAACACACACACATATATATATAAAGATTTTATGTAACATGTGTTTTAAATTTAATATTGATTCAGAAAAATATATAAAAAGATTTCATTTTTAATATTGATTTTAAAATATAATATATAAAGGTTTATTTTAAATGTGTGAGTAAATTTTATATTTTAAAATCTATATATTTTGTTTCATCGATTCAAGTCCGTCGTTCTTTGCTTTGTTCGTCGAATTCATGTTCATCGTGCTATGCTTTGGAATTTATGCTTGGATTCGTAGCTTGTTGTGTGTCTAACTACTCTAGCCTCAAAGGGTGGGCAATCACTCAAGATTAACATTGTAATGTTTAGTACAATTATATTTACTAGAAATCGCGATTGAAATATGTTGTTAAATTTGAATTGGTTAGTTATTTAATCATTGAATATGATATGTTATTATCTGCATTTGTTGACCTATGTTAATTGACATATGGCACCATAACATGTTATACATATTTTAAAATGTTAATTATGATATACTTTCCATTGATATGCTATGCCATTTTAAGCTATTATTTTATTGTTCTCACTCTGCAAGTTTCCTATTAGTTAGGAATTCCATATGGGTTGAAATGATGCATACCCAAACGATCTTATAGATAAGGAGCCACATTCATATGAGGTATGAATGCTTCACTGACTCCTGCGAGTCTGCTTGATGTGACTAAAACAGGAGCCATGCCTGGTCAAGTGAGATCACACTTCGATCGAGCATGCTTCTTTGATACCATTCTATTACTTTTTATCTGATTGGGTACACCTTTGATTGTGTGTCTCGAGGTCGGCGGTATAGCTATGCATACCACCAGTTTGGATCTGCAAACGGTAGTATCCTACCATGGGCGTCGCCTTGCATGCCCTGTCACATGCCTTATCGCGCCCTTTATGAGTTTGGTTTGTACCGTACCTCTGGAGTGCCCTCTGATAGCCCTCCAGTTTACGAAGGAATTATGGTACTGTATAAACTATAGGAATATATATAAATGTTTAAGGGTGATCTGGGTAAAGCCTTAATGCTATTTTAATATTTACTTTACTGTAGACATTATCTATGTAGCTGTGACGAACCGGGATTTTCGGTCCTCAAAAATCGACATCAATATGTCAATTTTATAGAACGTCGAGCAATCGAGTGACGGAAACACCAATTCATTAGGGGTAAAGAAGAGAATGTAAAAGAAGAAATAGAAACAACTACACAGAATCTCACAGTCGCAATGGAGCAGAATATGATATATTATAACAAATTTTAAATACAAGGACTATACTATTAATATACATACGATTATCAAAGTACAATAGACATCAATCAATCTGGACAGTTTAATAACTTGTCCTCATATAGCGCAAATACAATCAAGTACGGAAATACGTCTTTGTCAGCCAGCTCGTCTCCTGAGCTCTGTAGCATCCTATCCTGAATCCCTAATACTCGCTGACCCAAGCATTATAATAAAGTAACATCTGGGTCAGTCTGGGAAACCAGCGTAAGCAAAAACACTCAATTTGAATTTTATTACTTTCAAAAATCCATTGAAAAGAATGGTATCTCGTAAGACCACATCACACATAAACACAATGGGTTTTCCCTTACAATAACCAAACATTTTATATCAAAATCATCTGATATTATAATAGTGTCTATATCAAGTAAATGGAAAATAGCTAAAATGCTTGCATCACAAGTTTCATCATAGTTGGACACAATCAAAACCATACGTCGCTTATTGGAGAACGGGTTCCATACAATGACTAAGCTACCGGGGTACCGTCTGTCATAGTACACCTCTATAAAAATATACCGAGGACCTTACCATGATCCCCTGCCACACAAGACAGCCGACCGCTAACTTGGATAGTATCGAATATGTTATCACCCCAGGTGTTCCCGCAATTAATCAAGCACTTCCTTTTCCATTCATAACCATATCCACAATTTATACTATATTTCCAAGGGTATCTAGAAGGTGATAACATACCCTAATTGGGTGCGATCCACATAGCCTTGCTGCACCACCCCTGTTGTAGTCATTCCCGATTGATGAGGCATGAGGCTATGTTTACATTTCAAGAAACAATTCCACTTAAAATGCTCATCGTCCTCCAATGACGATGTTCTGATAGCATTCGTTCATACAAGTTGTCCTGGGCCTAGACAAAATGAATCGCCGTCTTCACCATCTTTACGATTTCACCATTCATAACTTTCAGACCGGATCAAAGTGGGTTTTGGATAATTAAACCTGATCCCGGTCTCTTCAAAGCGATCAATGAAATTGGCCAAAATTGATAGTCGGTTATTTAACTGTCAATAAAACATGCATAAACAGTCATCGACCTTATTAGAAATATTCTAAAATCTATTTTCAAAATATTTTTATAAGATATATATTTAAATCCCTTCCAATAGTTCAATAATCGAGACAACTCAAAATACTTATATCCATATCAGGATATACCAATCCATCTCTAATTTCAATACTTAGAAAAATTCCATTTATTTCTCTTTTCTCAAAATCCTTTGTGGTTTATATTGTAAATTCCTTAACTCGTTTACAATGAATCCTATAAGTTTCGGGATTTCTTGATTTATTCCCTTTAATATTTACCAAAGTCAAATACACCAGTCTATAATTCCAATTAACCCTGTCTAATTCTTTTATGAATTCTATTTCATTTTTTTAAGTTCACTCTTATTTAATTACTTCAGAAATTCTCTTACATTCCATTTTGTGAATTCTCTTATAAATCCCATCTATTGAAATAACCCTATTTGCAAACCTCGAGTAGACTTATAAATAATTTAAATCGTTACAAACTCTCTATATATATAATAAGTATTTAAAAGAATAATAATTTATTTTTAAAACATGTTCAAGTAACTATTTAAAATTTCAAAACTCTTTATTAAACATCAATTACTCGGTTCTAGTTCATTTTTTAAATAAACAAATCTATTTTTCTAAAGCTGATTATAAAAATTAGAATTTATCATAATAAATATTAAACATTGAAAATCCACTTACTGAAGTATTTCAATACCAACTAATTTAAATTTATATAGTTAATAAATAAAAATTTCCTTTTAAAACCAAACTAAACTTCTTAATAAACAAAAATGTACTTTTAAAAATCTTAATAACCAATTCAGTTTATAAATTCCTTTCGATTCACATCGCTTCCATTCCGATCTCCTTAACCATTTTTTCACTTTTCAAAAATAGTATCCACTATTTTTCCCAACCCCATTTCCATATTCTAATATAAATTCACCCTATGAATTTATATTCCCAAGTTATCCCCTAATATCGATTTTCTTTATTTATAAACATCGTTTATAAATTTGTAACTTCTCTGAGTTTAACTTGTTAACAAAAACAATCTTATTTATAAAATTTTACTTTATGAATCCATTTCCCTATACATTCCATTTATCCTGCTAATATAATTTTTTATATCGATTTCAGCTCCTTTTTATATTTTTTCTGATAACATTTAAAAATCCTTTAAATAGACTGTTTCTAAAATTTCTATTTAAAAATTTGTGGATTAGTTAAGTTCAACCATATCAAATTTATTGTTAATCCAATCATTTTTTTTAAGTAATCAATTTTCGATATAATTATTTTTATATCCAAAATCTCCTTTTAATTCCTTAAAAAAATTAAATAAACATGTTTATGGTATTTAAAATACCCAAATCAAGGTCAGTGCTACTATAGCATTCAAAATTCAATTATGATTTGTTCACACACATCATATATCAATATATGTGAACAATTGATATATTTTAAAGAATCCAATTGGATCCCTCTAACCTATTTCCCTATATCCACAGATGTTAGTAACACATAAATATCAATTCCTCTTCGAGGTGGGATATCGTGATACTACGAGGTCATCCGCTATTATCCGGGGAGCATAGGGTCTCATTTGCTCTAATCGACATGTATATACACAACTACCTATATATATATACTACGATAAATTTTATAAATTTAACCAAGCACCCAAGATTTAATTATAACCATTTAAAATTAATAGCAGTTATCCAAATGAGTGAGATTTACTCATCTTGATTTTTAATTGCAGTTCGCTCCAAATTCTATTTTGTATCCAACATCATCACGAATCCAACGCGAAAATCCACACTTGAATTCGACCTTGTAAAAGCAATTAATGAATTTTATAAGGTTTAATTAATCCAAACAATTAATTACCGATTAGTTGATTTAATCATCTAATTCAAAAAATTAATTACCTTCATTAGTAAATAAATTACCTTAATTAACAAACTAATGCTCTACACAAAATTGCTGCTCGAGACAATGCTGTAGGCATCGACCCCTCAACAGTTGCTTGCCCTACCGCCTGCATCGAACCTAATGCTTGGCCCTCACCTCCTCGTTAACGTGCATGCGCCACATGCCCAATGCCACCGCTGCTCCTAGCCCGTGCGCCTTCCAGTGCCGCACCCTCCTTTCCAAGCTCCATTGCCGAAAACCTTGACTTGCCAACCCTTTTCCTCCAATCGAGCAACTGTCCCAAACAACAAACGCGACATTAAGAATCGTGACCAAAACCCTAGCTATGATCATTTCATGGCCCTATCATCTCGTCGCCGTTGCTGTTGAGTCACCGCTCCCCTCAGCCCTAACTCGCCTTCGTCTAGCCCACACTCTCACTAGCGAAAGCCGCCACCACTCCCTCCAGCCACATGCCGCTCCCCGTTGCTCACCGCCACCCTCGCGGCAACTCTCCCTCCTTTACGCTGAAGACTTCAGCCCAGGTGCGACCTTGTTTTTTTCATCACCATTCAATTTTGTTAATTTGACCGATAGAAAAAATGAGAGGGAGGACGTGATTTTATACGTTGTGTCATTTTTTCTTTCTTTCTTATTGAATTGATTCGAGTGGAAGAAGAATGAAGAGAAGGGAAAGAGTAACATGATTTAAACGATTTAAGGCAGCTTCGTATGCATAGAGGTGGCTAATAAGGTAGGTTGTTTGATGGTAAGTATTTGAGGCTGAGATTAAAGAATGTAGGCTGATGAATAGAGTTGACCTTTTATTTAAATTATATATCAAAATGTCTCGATTGCATATTTCGATATCTTGAACCCCTATCGAGGCATGCCGCCTGGCGTTCATAATGTTATATCACTATTTCAAACCTAAAGGAACAAGTTTCGGATCCTAACTCGATCGTATGGAGAAGATAGAATTTTAAATCAACTATTTTAAATAAATTTAATTAAATTATTTCTAGGCATTTTAGGATCGTACAACCAAACAGTAAATCCAAACGCTATGAAATTTACCGATAATAAAACACTATTAAGGATCCAATGGAACTAGTTTCATCGAATTCCGAGACTATGCCTCGGATTGCTATTTTAATGCGTCGATTAAGTCGATTATTGTCAAATTTATAAAATCGCTTGAAATTCAGTTTTAAATCCTTACTAACTAAATTATAATCCCAAATCAAATATTTAAATTATTTATATATTCAAAATCAACGGAAAAAAATCTGGATCGTTGCAGTAGCATGTTGTACTATGTATGTAGATAGTTTAATGGATCCTTAAAGGATGGAAATCCCAAACATCCTTGACATTTCACTTGAGTTGATTTACTTGTATAAAAGTATTAATCCTGACTCAAGTATTTTGTATTTTGCTTTACGCTCAAGTCAGACTGAGTTTGCGGCTTTTGAGACTAGCCTTTGGAGTCTGGAGCTTTGCTTGAAGATCTGTCTAATATCTATTCCGCTTTCCAATTATTTCAGTTTATTCTAGTTGTTTATGTTCAGACTTATTAGTGATATTTTTAGTAACTTCAATGTACTCGGGGTTTTCTGTTGTATTTATTCAAACTCTAAAGTTTTATAGTAACTTCATAAACTATGATTTATCTATTTTCGCTTCTTATTTTATATTACTCCGTGTTTGTGATTCTGTGATTAATTTATTTATCGTATATTCTAAGTTTTGCTAAATAATAACAATCTGTTATTTTGAGAAATTCAATTCTGACATGTGTGGAAGATTGTTGATTTGAATGGTTTGAAGTCCCAGGCCATTACATTCAACCTGACCTAAATAAGCAAGTAGCGATCGACCCCTTAGGACCGACTGGTCGACCGGTTATAGGTTCTGGGCATGACCCGAACCTCGAACGTGACATAAAATCGCATCTATGGTTTGAGCTGCCACTCATCGATCCCCCCTCTTCCTTCAGCCTTGACTCCTCTCTTTTTCCGAAAAAATTATTTAGCAACCCATCTTCGGCACTCCTCACGGTAATGGAGACCACCCAACTACAACTTACGACCCTAAAAAGCAACAACGCTTCACTCTTTTTAGTCGTACATTCAAATCGCCCCATCAAACCAAATCGTGGCCCTTCATGCAACGACCTCTCCTCGTACCACCCAAATCCGGCACCGTAAGAGATAGAAAGGCTCCAAAATGACAAATAAAAGGTCAAAAGGTATAACAAGGTGATGAGTTTTACATTTCACCAAGCGTGTCCATTGAAGTTTAGGGACTTTGCCGCTTATGATTTTTAGGGCCTATTTGCGGCTACAGGATACTATCGATCCTTAGCCATGATACATTTAAGCTGGAATGCCATCTGTGGTGCATGCGTGTGTTTGACGCTAATTTGGAGTATTTGTTAGGCGAGGATGATGAGTACATCTTCATCAAAAGTAAAAGGAGTTATGATTCGAATGATGGACTAGTAGTTTGGAGGGATTCTACAAATATCCAAAGAAAGAGAGGATCTGGAGGACATCGAGACCTCCGACCCAGCTATATTTCGGTAGATCTTTTATAGGGGTGTAGATATTCAGGGAACATACAACATGCAGGACCAAGCCCATCAATTTGCTCGCATTATTCAGCACAACTTTGTTTCCAAGATAGGGAGCTTCGATTAGATCTACCCCTTGGTGCAAAAGGCTACCTATGCTATCATAGGTGGTATTTGGGTGAATTATCCATGGTGATCATGCTTTATTACATAGTCCTAAGAGTTGGAATGTGGAGGAACTATGTTCATATTGTCATCTTTACACTCGCGCTTTTCAATGATATAAAGTTAGCGTCCGAGGAGAGCCGGTGCAAGCCATTGCACCTTTGGCGTTGGGTAGATCCTCCCTTAAGAGCACGGAGATTAGGGAGGTGCCTATGGAGTTCGGGGCGTAGCAGGAGGCATGGCAAGCGCATATGGATTGGGCTCCTTAATTAGAGCAGGAGGCTATAGAGCCACGGCCACAAACCCCAAAATATGGAGTGATCCGAGATTTCTATATTTGGACAAGGCCAAGCTGTAGGAGATACTGGTACAACAACTGAAGATACAGTTGGAGTAGCAATGCGAGGGTCATAAGCTTGGATACATATCAGTTATGCTTCAGTCATTCGGTTATAGCAGTAGTTCGAGCTATCGTGGAGGAGCGAGGTAATCTCCCAGCCCATAGGTAGTGGTGATATTAGTAGTAGTGGTAGTTTGTTCCTTCGAGCATTTGTTTTCTTTTAGATTTGGGTTGTAAGTATTAGTTGTTTCTGTTGTATAAAAGCATATGATGTTAAGGAGAAATGTCCCTTTCTATTTATTTTCTGTGTTGGCCGCGGTATTTATTGGAAAACAGCGAAATAAGGAAATCTCGTAAATGACACCTGACTGATGCAAAGAAATAAAATGAGAAAAGACCAGTAGTTTATAAAATAAATTAGGAAATTTATTTAGTTAGCTACAAAAAGGAAAAATAAAGTTAATTACTAAAAAGTAGTAAAATTTTGGGAAGAAATTTTTTTGGTGAGCAAAGGACAAGGAATTGTTGGTGCAAAACCACGAGTTACTATTCCTATGCCTTAGAAAATGAAATCTATATACGAACATGTGTGTTGTTTGTTATTCAAAAATAGAAGAATAAATTTTTGAATATTGAAAATTTATGTGTAATATGATAAAGTCTATTATAGACGTTAAAGCATTGACTAAATTCCGATTGCATAGGATGTGTCTTAATTTGTTTTGAAAAGATAACAATGAATACTTGTGGGAATTTCTGTTTAAATTCATTAATTTTAAAAAAATAAAATATTTTTATAAAATTTTTGAAAAATGAATTTTTAAAATTTCCAGCTATTTCGAACTTTAATTTAACAAAAGCATTTTACGTGGAAAAAAGGGAAATTTTGACTTTTGAAATGCCACATGCTTAACGTAGGAAAAATTAAAAGGTTAAGCAATATGAATCGCGCCCTCTGGCAGAAACAAAGGTATGAAAAAAACGTAAACGATGGGAGAAAAGATATTTTAGCTTTGGAATTTCTTTTTCCTTACGCTATTCATAGGGAAACAGAATGTTTTTTTTGAAATAACTCTATTTTAAAAATAAATTTAATAAATTTATTTATGCGGACTGTACTTGGAGAAGTTGGAAAATGAATCAGGGGCATAAGAGAAGGTTCCAAAGTGTAGTGGAATAGGTACATAAGAGAAGGATGGAAATTCAGAATTCTCATTTGAACTATTTTTCCATTGTAAGAATATTTATTTAGAAAAACTATTTTTTTTCATAATTTTTTATGTTAGTAAAGGTGTGCAAGGAATTAGATGGTAGGGATTGAATGCAAAATTGGTTCAACCATACTTCTATCGTAGAAATGTGGAAAATATGGATGCGAAAACAAAGATTTTGATTTTTAAAATTTACATACATATAGAACTACCAATATATATAGTTTCTTTGCACCGTATTTTCAAAATTGTTTTAAAAGAGTGCATTCACATATGAGGCATCGATTAAGTATTATTCAGCATACATATCATATGTATTGTGATACATCGTGCACATGTATATAATTGGCTGCAAAATTGTTGCACATTAATTGTTTGGATAACTTAGAATGCTTGTGCATTATGTTGCATGATTCAGTCCTTGAGGAATTTTGGGGATAAAAGTCTTTTAAAGAGGGAAGAATGTAACCCCCCTGAATTGAACGATAGTTAATTTAAAAAATTAATTAACAATTAATAATACTGAAAATAGAGTTTTCATAAATGTCACAATTTGTATACGATTTGCGTTCTTGGTAATTTTTTGATCAATTTTCATATATAAAGTTTTATGATCTGAGTTCAAACGAAAAAGTTATTAACATTTGCATATTTCGGATTTGAAATAATTACATAGTAATTATGGAAATAAATATAATTAACTAAAGTTGATTAACGTTAACAGTTACTTAACCTATGTATCTATGGGCGCAGAAGCCTCCTGCTCCATTCTTCCTCTAGAGTTCGTTAAGGCTAACCTGAATCCCTTGGCTACTCATAAAAATTTGATTACCCAAGAGTTTAATAAAACAAAAAGTAAACACTTGGTCAGACATGTGTCTGGTGTGATGTTCCACCTCTATGCTCACAATAACAAAGAGTATTAAAAGAAATACTGTCTGTTATTACGAAGAATAAGGCTGGATAGGAGCGGCCACCCGTAGTCAGGCCTTACACTAGTATTGTTTATCTCGATAGGAGTGGTATATATTCTTCTCTTTAATCTTTGTTTATTTACTCCCATCGACGTATTCAATTCTAGTATAAAATGAACTACGATGGTTCAATATAGTTTAGGACAACATATATAATAATAACACAGATAAGCTAAATGCGGAACACGGATAATATCAAATCTCATATATATATAACTGAAGTCGGTTACAATACATGTGAGACAATACATATGATACAACTACAGCTGTCGACACTGGAAGTTACATATACAAGTACATTACTGTAAATAATATACATGAATACATATCATCCAATAAAATGACTACGACAACTCCAAAAGATATGAAGAAACTTCATAGCTCAAGCAGCAACCCAAAGCAATATATCAACAACCTGTAATAACTCGGTCTGACCTGAGTATTAATTCAAAAGAAAATGATACGCGGGTTAGTCTAATTCAAACTCGGTTATTAATGCACGGAAGCAATAATAATTAAATAATCAAATAGACGATAGTCACAATAAATCTCACCCATCCAATCCTTCAATAAGAGAATTGGATAACGCTAGATATAACATGAAACAGCAATAAACAGTGAATCAGCAAAGCCAAATCATCAACAAATATAAATAAAAAGATTATCAATGAAGAAAATTTGAAAACAACAGAATTTCCTAAACAGCAATTAATAGCAAGTGGCTAAGGCAAAACCGAAGCCAGCGAGACAGCATAAACAACAAAATCTAATTAGTGATATGATAATTAGAAAACACATAATCTAATTATCTTATAGATAATTAGATATCACCAAATAATCAAGTTAAACCAAATCAAATACAATTTCAAAATATTGAATTGGACACACGAAACAATTCAAGCAATTGAAATTATCAATAAAATTCAATACTGTGTGGCTGCAGTACACGCTCACGTGCACTGCCTCGCCACTACAGTATATGATGTCATCACAACTCCAAATATTAACAGCAAATCGAAACTGCAGAGGTCAAGTCACGGCTATCATGACTCAACACAACTGCGAGACAAAACCAAAGCTAACAGCAACTACAAAATGCAGCATACAAAAGTATAGCCCCAATAATGAAGAGAAAGTGAAGATTCAAAAATCAATGCCTCAGTACACATGAGGATTAACTCAGTGTAATAAAACCAACAAGGGCAAAACTGCATACGAAGCAAGATTCAACAAATGACCAGATCCAACAACAGAAGTGCACAAGAGCAGTGGACAATGCATGAAGATTTGAACACGATATCAAGTGCACCAGTATATATAACGGTGATACCGTTAACTGCAAATACAAGCAGATAGGTACAAAGTCCATATCAAGGCATGAACCAGATAGGTACTTAAGTGGATGTTCATATGTATAGCAACAATGAAGCAACAACGTGAATAACACGTCATACGCACATATTTAGTGCACATATAAACAGGTGACACAGCTAGTACGAACAAATATACAGGTATAAGGAGGCATATGCAGAGTATAACAAAGATAAGGATGCAAATAAATCAAGCGCATAATGGCCGAAGCCAATACACAAAGATGCTGATGTCAGGTAAAGATTCATTGAAGCCAGGAACAACAGAGTTACCAAACTCGAAGTCAAGTGATAAAAATCATGTCAAAGTCTGGCAACATCAAAACAAGCTGAAGCCATGAGCTACTGACCGAGGTCATAGTATCACATACACAAATCAGGACCGAAGTCAAATACTTAAGGCAAATGCAAAGTCAAAATGAATTCTCATCTAAAAATAGCTTCACAAAATCAATTCAAAACCTTGCGTTCGATCAAAATTAAACATCTTGAACAAAGTAATCAAAAAATTCAAGTAATTCCAAACGAACGAAAATCAAAATCAAGTGTCAAAAATTCAACACCATGATAGCCAAGAAATCAAGCAACGAAAGTCACAACTATACAAATTTGAATTAAAGATGTGAGTGGATATCACTCACCTTGTTCAACGTGCGCAAATCCATACGCACAAATCCAAAGATCGAACAGCTACGAGTCAAAGCCGAGGCCAACAAAGAATTGAGCGAAGTCGAAATCGAAACCCTAGCCACCATTTTTTTGGTTTGCTTTGTTTTGTTTTAGGGAATGGGCTGCGAAAAATGAATAAATGGGAAACGGTTTTCGCTTGATAATTATCATAGCCCCAAGAAATAAAAACTTAGGCCAAAATTATATTTAAAGCCCACATACCCTTCACCAAATCTTTTAAAAAGATTTTCAACCTGATTTAAAAACTCCCGATAGCAAACAGCTAGTAAATTTAATCGGCTAACGATGATAATTAACCGGTGCAAAACTCCGGGTTGTTACAGAATCCCCTCGTTATAAAAATTGAGTCCTCGTAATTTTCATAATTAAAGTCGTCTATAACAATTATTTTACTAACATAAACTGGTTAAGCTAGAAAAATAAGGGTCAAGAATACAAATGCCGGATAAATCTTTCAATTTCATAAAAGAAATTCACAAATTCTCACAAAATCTAATTATCAAAAACGATAATAAGAAATTTCAAATCAACAAATATCTAATTATCAAAAACGATAATCAGAAATCTCAAATCAACAAATATTTTATTATCAAAAACGATAACCAGAAAACAACAAATATCTAATTATCAAAAACAATAATCAGAAATCTCAAATCAGAAAATATCTAATTATCAACAAAGATAATTAGAACTCAAATCAATAAATATCTAATTATCAAAAACGATAATCAGAAAACAAAAAATATCTAATTATCACAAACAATAATCAGAAACATCAAATATCTAATTATCAAAAACGATAATCAAAAACAACAAATATCTGATTATCAAAAACAATAATCAGAACTCAAAGCAACAAATGTCTAATTATCAAAATCAATAATCAGAAATCTCAAATCAACAAATATCTAATTATCAACAAAGATAATCAGAACTCAAATCAACAAATATCTAATTATCAAAAACGATAATCAGAAATCTCAAATCAACAAATATCTAATTATCAAAAACGATAATCAGAAAACAACAAATATCTAATTATCAACAAAGATAATCAGAACTCAAATCAACAAATATCTAATTATCAAAACGATAATCAGAAATCTCAAATCAACAAATATCTAGTTACCTAACTGACAATCAGAAATCTCAAATCAACAAATATCTAATTATCAAAAACGATAACCAGAAAACAACATATATCTAATTATCAAAAACGATAATCAGAAAATATCAAATATCTAATTATCAAAAACGATAATCAGAAACATCAAATATCTGATTATCAAAAACGATAATCAGAAACAACAAATATCCGATTATCAAAAACGATAATCAGAACTCAAATCAACAAGTATCTAATTACCAAAAACGATAATCAGAAAACTCAAATCAATAGATATATAATTATCAATAAAGATAATTAGAACTCAAATCAGCAAATATCTAATTATCAAAAACGATAATCAGAAAACTCGAATCAACAAATATTTAATTATCAAAAACGATAATTAGAAAATAACAAATATCTAATTATCAAAAAAGATAAACAGAACTCAAATCAACAAATATCTAATTATCAAAAACAATAATCAGAAATCTCAAATCAACAAATATCTAGTTACCTAAACGACAATCAGAAATCTCAAATCAACAAATATCTAGTTACCTAAACGACAATCAGAAATCTCAAATCAACAAATATCTAATTATCAAAAACGTTAATCAGAAAACAACAAATATCTAATTATCAAAAACGATAATCAGAAAAAATCAAATATCTAATTATCAAAAACGATAATCAGAAACATCAAATATCTAATTATCAAAAACGATAATCAGAAATAACAAATATCCGATTATCAAAAACGATAACCAGAACTCAAATCAACAAATATCCAATTATCAAAAATGATAATCAGAAAACTCAAATCAACAAATATCTCATTATCAACAAAGATAATTAGAACTCAAATCAGCAAATATCTAATTATCAACAAAGATAATTAAAACTCAAATCAGCAAATATCTAATTATCAAAAAAGATAATTAGAACTCAAATCAGCAAATATCTAATTATCAAAAAAGATAATCAGAAAACTCAAATCAACAAATATTTAATTATCAAAAACGATAATCAGAAACATCAAATATCTAATTATCAAAAACGATAATCAGAAACAACAAATATCTGATTATCAAAAACGATAATCAGAACTCAAATCAACAAATATCTAATTATCAAAAACGATAATCAGAAACATCAAATATCTAATTATCAAAAATGATAATCAGAAACAACAAATATCTGATTATCAGAAACGATAATCATAACTCAAATCAACAAATATCTAATTATCAAAAACGATAATCACGAACATCAAATATCTAATTATCAAAATCGATAATCAGAAACAACAAATATTCGATTATCAAAAACGATAATCAGAACTCAAATCAATAAATATCTAATTATCTGCAGATAATTAGAAACAACAACTATCTAGAAATCAATTAAGATGACTAGAAAATCAACATAAAATGTGGATCGATCCCATCATATGACGAGTCTAAGCTACGACGCACGTGCAACAACATATGGCCGAAGCCTACCAAGTACCGTCATCATAATTTTGGCGCCCAACGAATAACCCAAAGGTCTAGTACTGGTATTGACCCGAAGGTCCATCATATTACCCGAAGGTCCAACATAGTGGCTCGAAAGCCAAACAAATTCATCAGAATCATCAAACAACAAATATTTCAATTAACGAGTCCGGAATTAACCGAAATAGTGAACGCACATGTCGCATACCACATGTTTTACTAAATCGTTTAAATCTCTTCATCGTTTCCTTGAAAGTGCAAAATTGTTTATTTTAAATAAATAACATGTTACGTTCTCAAACTGACAAGTCCGGAATTAAGAGAATCAGTAAAAGTGAGGGTTCATAGTCCTTAATTTTGCTGAAGTTAAATCGCTTCCACATTCTTTTGAAAGTGCAAACTGTAAAAATTTGGAAAACAATTTTATTTTAAAACAATTTGAAAACCCATGATTAAAATAGCAACAACTATAGCAATTTCGACGAGGAAATTGCACTCCTCAAAACACCGTAAAAACGGATCTCAAATCATCATTACGGGCTAACCGCTTGAAAATTCACTTTAAATTGACGGTTACTGAAGTTAAAGCGACAGTATTTTTATACGTCAAAATATCATCAAAATAATTCGCATCAAAATATAATACCAGTGAATTTTCATTCATTAAAATGTCAAAAAAATACCATGCTTCAAAAATTTAGCACCGGTGTAAAAATCCCGTTATAAAAATAACGGCAATAAAATACGTTTAAAACCAAACACCGGTTCAACGTAAAATTGATGTAGTAACGTGCAACTCATATTTGCACACACACTACAAGATGAACAAAGAAATCACTTGGTTATATCTTTAATGAAGCTAATGTAAACAGTAAAAATCTCAACGAAAATCACATAACTGCAATCGCTTCGGATCCTCAAATCGGATTCGAAATTTTCAAAGAAAACAGAAATAAACACATCTAGGTAACAACATAATGAATTTAATTTCATTTTCATATTTTGATTTTTAAATCAAAAAGGTTATCAACTGTACTCAGTGAAAGCAGTCTCACTGTTTCCGCTGCGCACTCTGATAAACAGAACACAAATTACTCAACCATCAAAACACAATTTAACTTCTACTTTTAAATAAGGATATTTAAAAATTTCATCATAATTTTAAAACTTTAGTTTTGACTCAAGACATAAACAAAAACATCAACAATTAGTTGTAAAACATGTTCCATCTAAGTTATGTTATATATTATGTCCATAAACCCCTGCTCTGATACCAACTGTGATGCCCCACTCTATGCTCACAATAACAAAGATATTAAAAGAAATACTGTATGTTATTACGAAGAATAAGGCTGGATAGGTGCGGCCGTCCGTAGTTTGGCCTTACACTAGTATTGTTTATCTCGATAGGAGTGACATATATTCTTTTCTTTAATCTTTGTTTATTTACTCCCATCGACATATATAATTCTAGTATAAAATGAACTACGGTGGTTCAATATAGTTTAGGACAACATATATAATAATAACATAAATAAGCTAAATGCGGAACACGGATAATATCAAATCTCATATATATAACTGAAATCAGTTACAATACATGTGACACAATACATATGATACAACTACAGCTGTCGACACTGGAAGATACATATACAAGTACATTACCGTAAATAATATACATGAATACATATCATCCAATAAAATGACCACGACAACTCCAAAAGATATGAAGAAACTTCATAGCTCAAGCAACAACCCAAATCAATGTATCAACAACCTGTAATAACTCGGTCTGACCCGAGTTTTAATTCAAAAGAAAATAATACACTGGTCAGTCTAATTCAAACTCAGTTATTAATGCACGAAAGCAATAATAATTAAATAATCAAATAGACGACACTCACAATAAATCTCACCTATCCAATCCTTCAATAAGAGAATTGGATAACGGTAGATATAACATGAAACAGCAATAAACAGCGAATCAGCAAAGCCAAATCATCAACAAAGATAAATAGAAAGATTATCAGTGAAGATAATTTGAAAACAACAGAATTTCCTAAACAACAATTACCAGCAAGTAGCTAAGGAAAAACCCAAGCCAGTGAGACAGCATAAACAACAAAATCTAATTACTGATACGATAATTAGAAAATACATAATCTAATTATCTAATAGATTATTAGATATCACCAAATAATCAAGTTAAACCAAATCAAAATATAATTTCAAAATATTGAATTAGACACACGAAACAATTCAAGCAATTGAAATTATGAATAAAAGTCAATACAGTGTGGCTGCAGTACACGCTCACGTGCACTGCCTCGCCACTACAGTATATGATGTCATCACAACTGCAAATATTAACAGCAAATCGAAACTGCAGTGGTCAAGTCACGGCTGTCATGACACAACACAACTGCGAGACCAAACCAAAGCTAACAGCAATTACAAAATGCAGCAAACAAAAGTATAGCCTCAATAATGAAGAGAAAGTGAAGATTCAAAAATCAGTGCCTCAGTACACATGAGGATTAACTTAGTGCAATAGAAACCAACAAGGGAAAAACTGCATACGAAGCAAGATTCAACAAATGACCAGATCCAGCAACACAAGTGCACAAGAGCATTGGACAATGCATGAAGGTTTGAACACGATATCAAGTGCACCAGTATATATAATGGTGATACCGGTGACTGCAAATACAAGAAGATAGGTACAAAGTCAATATCAAGGCACGAACCAGATAGGTACTTAAGTGGATGTTCACATGTATTGCAACAATGAAGCAACAATGTGAATAACACGTCATACGCATATATGCAATGCACATATAAACAGGTGACACAGCTAGTTCGAACAAGTATACAGGTATAAGGAGGCATATACAGAGTATAACAAAGTCAAGGATGCAAATGAATCAAGCGCATAATGGCCGAAGCCAATACACAAAGATGTCGTTGTCAGGTAAAGATTCATTGAAGCCAGAAACAACAGAGTTACCAAACTCGAAGTCAAGTGATAAAAATCATGTCAAAGTCTGGCAACATCAAAACAAGCTGAAGCCATGAGCTACTGATCGTGGTCATAGTATCACATACATAAATCAGGACCGAAGTCAAATACTTAAGGCAAATGCAAAGTCAAAATGAATTCTCATCTAAAAATAGCTTCACAAAATCAATTCAAATCCTGGCGTTCGATCAAAATTAAACGGCCTAAATAAAGTAATCAGCAAATTCAAGTAATTCCAAACGAACGAAAATCAAAATCAAGTGTCAAAAATTCAACACCGTGATAGCCAAGAAATCAAGCAACGAAAGTCACAACTATACGAATTTGAATTAAAGATGTGAGTGGATACCACTCACCTTGTTCAACAAGCGCAAATCCATACGCACAAATCCGAAGATCGAACACCTACGAGTCGAAGCCGAGGGCAATAAAGAATCGAGCGAATTCGAAATCGAAACCCTAGCCACCATTTTTTTCGTTTGCTTTGTTTTGTTTTAGGAAATGGGCTGCGAAAAATGAATAAAGGGGAAACGGTTTTCACTTGATAATTATCACAGCCCCAAGAAATAAAAATTTGGGCCAAAATTATATTTAAAGCCCACATACCCTTCACCAAATCTTTTAAAAAGAATTTCAACCTGATTTAAAAACTCCTGATAGGAAACAGCTGGAATGCTTGCATCTCACGTTCCAACATAGTTGGGAACAACTAAAATATACAACACTTATTGGAGATTGGATTCCATACAATGGCAGAGATACTGGGGGTACCGCCAGTCACAGTACATGGACTAGATCACCGTACCGAGGATCCACCTAACCCCCTGCAACACAAGGCTGGAACCATCCCTTACTGGATAGACCCGAACAAGTCAATCCCGGTAGTTGTCGCGAATCAACTGCCCCGCACAACTGAATAAACAGGGACTTCTAGACAGGGGAAAATCTTGTCCTACTTAAGTGCGACTCACTTAGCCTTGCTGCACCTTCCCTGTTTTAGTCATTCCCGGTTGATGAGGCTTGAGGCTACGATTACCTTTATAGAAGAAATCTATCTTAGAATGCCCATTATCCACCTAACGATGTTCTGAAAGCATTCAATCCACACAAGTTCGTTCCGGGTTCGAACGAAACCGAAGGCATTATCTCGTTATACTCATTTTGGAATCACCCTTAGAGTTAACGACAATAACCATTGCACCCTGAAATCTTCATCTTCACTTGAGATTCATGACCTATCGTTTAATTTGAATCGATGTGGTTTTTGGATATCCAAATCTGAAAACTCGATCCCGGTCTCATTGAAATCCAAAACGCCGTCTTTTAAAGCCAAGTTGTTTTAAAGTTAAATCAACTCGATTCAATTCATTATCTATATTCACACAGATAAATAATTCACATTATCAGAAATAGATAATCTGTATCATCACAATTCAACCAAAGCACCCAATATCATAATCAACACATATCCTCTATCAGAGATAAACAATTCAAGGCATTCAATAGCATTCAGCCATTCATAAGCAAAGATCTATTAATCACTTATCTATAATTAATTTAAAATTAATTAAATTAATTATTTCTTCTCAAATTAATTTAAAATAAAATAAATTAATTATTTTCATCACTATAAATCTTGCTTACTTAACCATTAATTAATTACAAATGAATTAGTTAATCATCCTCTAACTATTCATCTTAATTAATCATCCTTGATTAATTATACTCTAATTAATTAAGTAATAAGCCTTTAATTAATTGCACAAATTAATTATCCTTAACCATTTACAATAACTAACCTTTAATTACATTATTAATTAATTAATTATTATAATTAATAACATTAATCCTTAATTAATTATTCTATAACCACTTCATTGATTAATTATCCTTGATTAAGCAATCCTTAATTACTTAATTAATTACATTCATTAATGATCCCTTAATTGCATCTTAATTAATTAATAATCAAATTTAGTAATTAATCTTAATTTATCTTTATTCATTAATCAATCTTGATTAATCTCATTGAATAATTAACTACCCTTAAGTACTTACAATACTTAATTAACTTCTAAATAAAGTCTATTAATAAGTTCATAAATCAATTACATTATGTAATTAATTCTTAATTACTTTCACTAAGTAATTATCCTTCTTATTAATTACACAAAGTAATGAAATCCAAAACTGCTTCCATTCTTCAATTAATTACATTCAGTAATTACCCATCAATTACTTCACTAAGTAATTATACTTTATAAATTACACCAAGTAATTATACTTAACAAATCATCAAGTGATTATCTTAAATTAATTAAACTAATAATTAACTTAAACTAATCATATTAATTTAATTAATTACATTGAGTAATTAATCCCTTTATTTACTTTCATTAAGTAATTATACTTAAACAATCCCATAAATGATTATTCTTAATTAATTAATCTAATTAATCATCTTAAATCAATTATATTAATTAATCATTTCATAATCCCTAGTTAATGATCTTTGCATTAACTATTAACAATACTTTAATTAACCATTATTAATTACAAATTAATTAATTATTAATCACAAATTAATTAATTTCTAATTACTTAATAAATTAATTGTTTAACTGAAACCTAATTAATCTTTAATTACTTGATTAATTAATTTCTAATCATGAATTAATAATCTTCACTTATCTACTTATTGATCCTTAATTACAAATTAATTAACCTTAATTAATTAACTTACAACCTTAATTAATTTAAGATAAACTCTTTTATCTTAATTTAAATACTTAACTACATCATTATACTTTATTAGAAAAAAACACTTTTGTAATCAATTGTATAATTGAAAGTGTATAACTTCTTTAATACAAAACAATTTAAAATTTTAGTTTTAACATTTAAAATCTTTGGAAACCTTTCAAACTTGCCTAAATAAATTTGATAAATAGATACTCTTGAAAACTTATTTACCATATTTTTTTAAAACCTTTTAAAAATACAAAAACTTTGTTAAACATTTACCTTTGAAAACTTGGTTTAAACATCCCTTTATATTTACTTTAAATCACCTTTAAAATTTTGAACATCCTTACTTAAAAAACTTGTTTAAATTCTTCTTCTTAAAAACTTTAATCTAGTACATTTATTTGAAAAACACCTTTGAATTCAATTACAAAATTAATCTAGTTTATAATTACTTTTAAAAAAAATAACAACTTTAAATATTTTAAATCCTTTGAAAACATATTTAATTTAAACATGCTTTTAAACTAGAATAGCTTCCTATGAAAACTTAAATTGTTTTGCTTTTTGAAATCAGAAGTTCATTTCTCTTCTAAATTTTGAAACCTTATACAATCAAAGACTGCACCCGAGCAAACAATCAAAACCCAGGCAAAGCATGAAGTCACCCTTACGTCTTCTACTTCGAGACGAGCACGAGAAAACTGCAAACAAAACCCGAGCCACCTATCCTCCTTTTCCAAAACTATTGACCAAATCTGACATTCGAAGGTACTCGTGCATGTGCATGATGGTCAGAACGTCGTTGGCAACTTGCCGATGATGCTAGACAGTCGTCGACAACCTAACCAAATATTCCGACCACCCAGCATGGTCAGATTCGATAGGAAACAAAAGCGAGCACTTCGATCACACCGAAAATCCAAAATCGATCCACAAACTTCCCTAACACCGCCGCTCACCACCATCGAATACCCTGCCATTACGCCCATAGCTACGCCACATCATCACGCTTCTATCCCTCCTAATGCGATCACCTCCGGTGATCCATCGGCTTCGTACGAGTTTTGACAAACCCGTCGTTCCAAAGCAGCTCCATAACCCTAGATCATCGCCATACAGTCGCCATGACCAACTTTAACTCCGGTGATCATTTTTCCATAGACCACCGTACCACCATCTTCTTCTAGACCAAAGCCTGACACTCAAACCCCTTCCATTTGGCAGAATTTGGTAAAAGAACATATTCTGATCAACTAAGAAAAACATCACAATTACTAACCTAAAAATCATGATTATACCACCTAAATTCATGATTTAACATTACAAATCTAATCCTGAAATCAATAATTGAAATTGACATGTTTGATTTTCCCTTATTAACTGATCATCACTGCGTTTTATATCTCTATAAAAAAATTTACTAAATATAAAATCTCGAAAATATTTTTAAAATTTAAATTACATTATAATGATCAATTTTTATTCCGAGATCAAAGCATATATCAAATTGTGTAAAGAGATTTAGATTTTTGAAAGTAATTCAAACCAGGTGGAAATAACAGAGGCAGTCTGCATATACAAACATACTGATACATTCACATTTAATAGAATTGATCAAAGCACACACACACACACACACACACACACACACACACACACATATATATATATATATATATATATATATATATATATATATATATATATATATATATATCCAGAACAATCATGCAAACCATCATACAATAATTTCCAAGATAGATTTATCACATGCAACAATTCTAGAGCTGTTTTTTTGAAAAAAAGGTTACTCATAGTTTTGAAATAACAGAGGGACATGCCTTTGCTTAAAAGTTTGGAATTTTGATTGTTGAAACAGAAGCTTGTTGAACTGAAAACTTGCTTAATGAAATTTGTATAGATGAGATGGTATTGAGACAAAGATGAACTGCTTGGATTCTAGGTTGAAGAAAAATATTTGCTCGCGTTAAGTTATTTTGATTAGAAAATGAATTGCACGTTTTTGTTGTTTGATCTTGAAGATGATATTATAGGCTGTTGAATTGATACATTTCTGGTTTGTGGAGGTATGGATTACATACTAAATTTAAGAAATTTGTTTGAGTTTCTCTTAGTTTTTGAAAAGAAGAGGATAGGAAAAAGAATGAAGGGAGGAAAGCATATATTTATAAAGGCCCAAATGATTTATTTTAAAATAAAAGAAAAATCAAAAATAATAAACGACACTTCTTTATCATCTCAACATTTGTCATTTGTTATTATTAATCATTTAACACTTGTTACCATTATCTCTTAATTTTTAACACTTTTCCTTTAAGAATTTAATATTTATTTTTAAATGTTAATAAAAGCTTTTATATTAGTTCACAAATTCTTATCTAAATTTATATATATATATATATATATAAATTTAGATAAATAAAATAAAATAAAACAAATTATATTCAAATAAAATTTTATACCTATATTTTAAATCCAAAATATTTTAAAATATATAACTTTTGAATTTCAATTTTAAATCCAAATTAAAATTCAAATTAAATTCAAAAATCCAATTTAAAATCAATAACATATTAAATTTGAAAATAAAAATTCAATTTTATTTAAAAACTATTTATAAAAATAACACATTATTATCGTTTGAAAATAACAAATTGCTAATTTTAATCAATTTATAAAAGAAATTATCTCTTTATTTATAATTTACTTATATTACTAAATGAATTAATGATCATATGTAAATTGTGTTTTAAACTTATATATATATATATATATATTTCCAAATCATATTTATCAAGTAATATTTAAAAAGAAATAAAACAAATCTTTTAGTTAATTTCATTTAAATTTAAATTTAAGCTAAATATAAATTTTAAACAAATAAATAATTAAACATTTACTTTAAATATTTTAAAGCTATATAGTTAACGATTTAAAAAACTTTACAAAGTTTTACATTATATTTAATTATAATTTCCAAATTACCAAAATACATTAGAATTTGAAATCATGATTTTATTTATTTATAAAATACAAACCAAATCTTTTCTATTTACAATTTATACAAATATATATATATACATTACAAATAGAAAACATTTTATTAGCTTTAAAAGATAAAAATTACCAATTAAATATTTATTCACTTTTAAAAGAGAAAATTTGCCAACTTAAATTACCATTATAAATGACAATTATCAAATCAATTTAATTATTAATAAAGATTATTAAATTGATATTGCTCAAAATTCCAGGTCATCATATTCCTCCCCCTTAAAAGAATTTCATCCCCGAAATTTAAAAGAAAAGATAATTTAATAATCCATCAACAATTTTAATTTTAAAACACAAGCATATTTTATCTATGATATGCTAACAACCATAGCAACCAATTCACTAAATCAAACAAATCTCTTGATCCTGTCACAAACCAGGATAGACTTCCAAGCATTATCTAGAGTTTCCCAGGTACAAACACTGGAATACTCACTCTACAAAATCCAAACAATCTATACTGCTCAGCTACAGAGCTCCTACTCATCTAGATGTACAAAACTGAGCAGGATATCAAACCACAGTCAAGTCCTGCTCAATAACCAAAACCCCCAGAACTGCTGGTTCCAAAACCAATGATGGATCATACACGTACTCCCTCAGAGATATGTGAAACACATTGAATCCCAATCTTCCAAACTGGCAATTCAACCCTGAAAACCAAAGCACTTATCCTTACCAGAACATAGAAAAGTTCCAATATATCTCGGAGCTAGCTTCCCAGTCTTACCTAATCTTATAGCTCCTTTGACCGAAGAAAATTTATCCAAAATCAACTCTCCGACCTCGAAATCGAAATTCCTTCGTCTATTATCCACAAAACTCTCCTGACGATTCTGGTCTACCTTCATCCTTCCTGATCAGCTCAACCTTCGCTGATGCCTCTAGAAACAAGTTGGACCAAAAACAACCCAACAGAATGATCCTCTCAAGGTTAATCCAAAATCAAGAACACAAAATATACTCCAAAAATATCAGTAGAAAACTAAGTTACTTCTCTTATCCGGAAAAGAACAAACAGGAGCACTTGCCAATCTTGCCTTCAGACCCTGAAAAACTTCCTGTAAAAACCCTCTAATCCAAATAGTGAAAATTCCTATAGGAATCTGAGGTTACTTCTACTTAAGAACAGCTGCTATCTTGGTTCCGTTGCAGAATTATGAACTGGGGTAGATGAGAATGCTGATAATGAACACGGGCACAAACTTGTCTAACACTTCCCGGAAGATACGGTTCATCATATCCATAAAGAGAAAACTGAGAAGTTCCACCAAAACCTGAGCACCTTCACCAAACCCTCCCTCTAGGAACCATCCTTCAACTAGCTGAACCACCAGTATCCCTCGTGGAATCCTAGTCAATATGAAAACTCAACCTCCAAATGCTAAGGAAAACCTCTGACTTCTACAAAGACATCCGGGAAAGATCTCTGACAACTCCGATAACTCCTACATTCCCTAGAGATGCCTCAATCCTATGCAAAAGATAACCAAGAAAACTCTCAACTATTGCAAGTCACTTTTGCGGTCAACTCGGTCTAATTTCCAAAGAAATTGTTCTCTCTTTACCAATAAGAACGGTTATGCTTATCTAGCCAATACATCGAAGAAAGGGATCCACTCTGCTGCTTCTGAACTCCACCTCTAGAAAACTGCTGACAGATGATCTTCCTGCCGGCACACAGAACACTCCAAACTGCACTGCTGACATAGATTCCAAAGACTTCCTATCAAAGCTCTTCGAACCTCAAAGCCATTTCATCCAATCCCATAGAAGGGCCTAGAGATGGGCAGACATCTCCACAAGAAACTCGGGCTTCAAACCAAACATAACCATCCTGCTGAACATAACTTCATCACTGATGCAGACACGCTTCCTTAAACTTGCTCCGAAAGAAACTGTTTGCGTAAAAAATGGTCGCAAACACCCAAAGTCGTATGAGTTGGTTGATTTTATGTTGTATTTAGTGATTTGGATGATTTATGCAAATATATGAAAAAACAGGGACTAAATTGTAAAAGACACACAGATTTATAGTGGTTCGGCAAGAACGTGCCTACGTCCACTTTGTATGTTATTCTCCTTTTTTCCTTCAGATTACAAGTACAAAGCTTTGATTACAAGTATCTAAAGTTGTTTGAGAGTTCCTTCCGGGCTTGAGCTCTCAAACTTGTCTGCCATTGTTGTACCCCTGCCCCTCTATTTATAGAGTGAGGCTGGGGGCAGGGGTCTTGGATGTTTATAGCTGCTGGTGGGCCTGGGCTGAAGCAATCTGGACTGGCAACTTCTGGCTCGGCGGAGCTTCATTCGGTCATGCTTGGAGAAGTTGGAGTTTGGTTCAGTAGTTGTTTGGCTCGGTGATGGAGTAATAGAGGTTGATTCGGCAGGCTGGGCTGAGATGTTTGGACCGGCGATAGGTTGTGTGGAGTGTCGGTCCGGTGGTAGGTTGAATGGTGGTCCGGTGGTCGCCTGGTTCGGTTGATGGTGAGTTCTCGTGGTTGGTTCGGCATGGGACAGCAGGGAGTTGGTTCGGCATGGGGTAGCAGTGAGTTGGTTCGGTAGCTTATGCCGAATGAACTGGTGCATGTGAATGCCGAATGGGACTGTACGCTTGAACCGCCGAATAAGGCTTTGCCGGATGAAACCTTAAACTTCTTAATATCGAATGAGCTTTTGCACTTGGGTTATGAATGAAATCTTCGACTTGTATACGCTTGCTTGCTTCTTCTTGGTTTGGTCGTGGTGGAGATGCGCTCAACATGGATATCCTAGCTTTGACCAAAAAATGGGATAACACTTTGCCCCCCAAAATATGCCTTGCGGTAGGAAGGCGTGTTTTGTAATGCCATGAGCTGGATGTTCATATCCTGTCATCAACCTGTAAAGAATTTGATAGTTTATGTGGCCCCAAATGACGACCGTTCGGGATCGAGCTATTCGGGATGAAGCGCGGCCGTTCATGGTCAAGCGCCTAACTTCAAATGACGACCGTTCGCGATTGAGTCATTCGAGGGAAAGTGCGACCCTGCGCGGTCAAGCGTCTAAATCCGTGCGTCGATCGTTCGGGATCGAGTCATCTGCAGTGAAATGTGACCGTTCAAGGTCAAGCGCTTAACTTCAAATGACGACCGTTCGGGATCGAGTCATTTGAGGTCAAGTGCGACAGTGCGCGGTCGAGCCTGTAAATCCACGCGTCGATCGTTCGAGACCGAGCTATTTGCGATGAAATGTGACCGTTCAGGGTCAAGCGCCTAACTTCAAATGACGATCGTTTGTGATCAAGTCATTCGAGGTAAGGTGCGACAGTGCGCGGTCAAGTGGCGGTCCTCAAATGACGACCGTTCGCGATCAAGCCATTCGAGATAAGGTGTAACAGTCAGTGATCAGGTGGCGGACCTCAAATGACGACCGTTCGCGATCGAGCCATTTGAGGTAAGATGAGTTGTGCCGTTCGAGGCGAGTTGTGCCGTTCGAGGTGAGTGGTGCCGTTCGAGGCGAGTTGTGATCGTTCGCGATCGGGTGCCGTTCGAGGCGAGTTGTGACTGTTCGAAGTCGGGTGCCGTTCGAGGCGAGTTGTGACTGTTCGAAGTCGGGTGCCGTTCGAGGCGAATGAGTGTGCCCGGGGGGGACTTAATATTATCAGTGTTGGAGTCATTGTTTGGGGGAATTTTTCGAATCAAAGACTTCGGCAGTTCGTTGCCATGCAATAGGTGCTCGTGGACCGTTCGCGATCCAACGGGCATACAAGTAAATAATTTTTTCATAGAATTGTAAATGTTAAAGCAATAGTACCTTACAGCAGAAATGTCCAAACAGGAAGAGTTCAAATGTTCAAATCGAAACAAAAGCAAAGCAAGGATGTCAAAGTGTAAGTTCCCACTCCGAAGCAGTCAATGATCATTCAGAGCATGCCTGGAGATCGTTCGCGATTTCGTACATGTGTAAATGATTTAATTGCGTTAGTGGAAGCTTACGACTTGTTCATCATTATTTTAATCAAGCAATCAATGGATAATCAAATGGTGCCCTGATCCAAGGTCACCTCTAGCTGATGTAGAGGGCGGTCGCTCTGGCTCCACCGCTGGAGTTCGCCTCCTCACATACTGAAGGAGCATACCGTTCCTGATATGCCCTTCTACCTCGTCCTTCAAATGCCTGCAATCATTAGTGTTATGACCATTCAATTCATGAAATACACAAAACTTATCTGATTTTCTTTCGTCAGAGGTTGGATCCCTTCGCATTGGTTTACGATACGGAACCTGCCCCTTGGTATCCTGATAAATCCGTTCCAAACTCTCATTCAGCTCTGAATGGGTGGTGAAGCGTGGTTCTCTTCGTAGCCACTTTGTCCTGTTATCATTATCCTCAGCCTTTCTTTTTCCTTTGCTAGTCTCCGCACCCTTTCCAGGTGGGTTTCCGCTCTTGATTGTGTAAACGTCATCTTCTTCCTCTCTTTCTGCACTAGCATCTTCCAAACGCAGAAACTTTTCAGCCTCATGATAGAACTCTCCCAGATTCATAGGCGGGTCCTTGGTTAATGAATTCTTGAACTCTGTATTACCAGCTATTCCAGATACAGCTGCCATCATGACCATAGATGGATCTGGTCGATCCACCGATGCTGCCGCCGCATTAAATCGCGTTAGAAAGCTCCTCAAAGTCTCTCCAGTTTTCTGTTTCAAGGTCGCCAAAGTCATCACATTCTTGGGTCTCGCAATATGAACCCTGAATTGCCTCATGAATCTTTCAGTTAAATCTGTCCACGTTCCTATGGAGCCGCTCTCCAGTTGCCTAAACCATAACGCTGCAATGTCCGTCAAATACAGTGGAAAGCACCGGGCCATAACCTCCTCTGATGCCCCCAGCACTTCCATATGTCTCATATACTTCGTTAGATGGACCGTGGGGTCCGTTTTCCCGTTGTACATGTCCAATGATGGTAGCTTGAATTCTGGTGGGTTCCTAGCCATCCTAATCGCAGAAGAAAAAGGACTCCTGTTTACATCTTCCAAGTCTCTGTTTACTAAACCACCTCTCATAGCTCTTCTAACCATCTCTGCTAATCTGTCATTGTCTCTAAGCTGTAGTTCTCGTTCACTGTCTTCGACCTGCCCCCCAAGTCCGCGGGAGTTTTCATGTGTATGCCTCCCTGGCTGAACGTTCATTCCTCTATTGCTACCAGGTGGTTCGGATGCCCCCATCTCACTTCCCGGGGTCGGATCAACATGCTCTGCGTGAGTGCCCCCTAGCTCTGGTGCTGCGCCAGATGGTCCTGCCCCGTTCTGAACCCCAGTTGCTCCTTGGATTTGTGCTCCAATTTGCCCAATTTGTTGAAGTAAGTTCTGGATCATCTCTTCTTGTCTTCTCATCATGGCCTCCATCTCATCCCTAGTGATGAAGATCGATGCTTGATTCCCTCCTGAGGAAGCCTCTTGACTTCCTTGGTGTTCACTTCTCTCTCGCCTTTGCCTTCTACTTGTTTGTCTCGTCATAACTCTTAGATCTGAACTCTTAGATTTTCAAATTCAACTTCTATCCGATGTAGCGGGAGCTGGTTCCTTCTCAGTGAAAGCACCAAAATGTTTGCGTAAAAAATGGTCGCAAACACCCAAAGTCGTATGAGTTGGTTGATTTTATGTTGTATTTAGTGATTTGGATGATTTATGCAAATATATGAAAAAACAGGGACTAAATTGTAAAAGACACACAGATTTATAGTGGTTCGGCAAGAACGTGCCTACGTCCACTTTGTATGTTATTCTCCTTTTTTCCTTCAGATTACAAGTACAAAGCTTTGATTACAAGTATCTAAAGTTGTTTGAGAGTTCCTTCCGGGCTTGAGCTCTCAAACTTGTCTGCCATTGTTGTACCCCTGCCCCTCTATTTATAGAGTGAGGCTGGGGGCAGGGGTCTTGGATGTTTATAGCTGCTGGTGGGCCTGGGCTGAAGCAATCTGGACTGGCAACTTCTGGCTCGGCGGAGCTTCATTCGGTCATGCTTGGAGAAGTTGGAGTTTGGTTCAGTAGTTGTTTGGCTCGGTGATGGAGTAATAGAGGTTGATTCGGCAGGCTGGGCTGAGATGTTTGGACCGGCGATAGGTTGTGTGGAGTGTCGGTCCGGTGGTAGGTTGAATGGTGGTCCGGTGGTCGCCTGGTTCGGTTGATGGTGAGTTCTCGTGGTTGGTTCGGCATGGGGCAGCAGGGAGTTGGTTCGGCATGGGGTAGCAGTGAGTTGGTTCGGTAGCTTATGCCGAATGAACTGGTGCATGTGAATGCCGAATGGGACTGTACGCTTGAACCGCCGAATAAGGCTTTGCCGGATGAAACCTTAAACTTCTTAATATCGAATGAGCTTTTGCACTTGGGTTATGAATGAAATCTTCGACTTGTATACGCTTACTTGCTTCTTCTTGGTTTGGTCGTGGTGGAGATGCGCTCAACATGGATATCCTAGCTTTGACCAAAAAATGGGATAACAGAAACATCTTTAGAAACATCCAAAGTCACTGCATCTTACCACGCAGCTGCTCCTTCCCGAAGTTGCCAAGATACCACCACTAGTTTCTACTCAACCGACAGATCCAAATTCTAACTCATCCAAACTTGCACTTCAAAAATGGACTTTGAACCTTGAAAAAGCTTCCTTCAGAGATTGGTGAAATCCTTACACCACAGCAAAGCTTACTCGAGGCAGTATTGGGTTTGTAGTCTCGATAGATACAATTCCAACCTTAACACTCAGAATACATCCATTGGTGGTCGTGTTACACACACCACTACCCTATCTACCTCTAGAACTCATATTGGAAAACCCAAATAGGTAACCCAATCAAATAGGTATAAATACATATATATGTATATATTTATCAAAATTACAAATGCGCGCTCTCAAGAAAGAAATCACTCCGAAGCCTAGGTATCCACTCAACCTAGCACTTTGATAACAACTGTCACGACCCATCTTTCATCTACTAGAAAGACATGATTAAGAAAGAAAAGGATAAAAAAGAGAAAAGATAGAGAAGAAGAAAGAAAAAACATTAGAATCTCATCAGCAGAACGAATAAATTATATTAATCACATAAGATATCACATAGTATACAACATCTATCAGAGTTACACAGCTTATACATCTCATATTAGACAGTTATAAACACCTATCTATTCAAAATACAACTCAAACAAACGACTCAGAGATCACACAGCGCAACCACCTATGTATCTACAAACACTGAAGCCTCCTGCTCCATACCTCCTCCAGAGTTCGTCAAGGCTTACCTGAATCCCTTGGCTACTCGTAAAAATTTGGGTATCCAAGAGTTTAATAAAACAAAAAGTAAACACTTGGATCAGACATGGGTCTGGTATGAGTAAACGCATTAAAGTTCTTAATTTTGAAAACCTTTGAAAACAAAAGGTATCTCGTAAGACTTCCCCCACATAAACACGAAAAAGTTTTTACCTTACAATAACCAAAACATTTGATAGGAAATCCAGTAATATTATAATAGGTTCTAGGGTTTTTAAATAAAATACAGAAATAGCTGGAATGCTTGCATTTCACGTTCCAACATAGTTGGGAACAACTAAAACGTTCGACACTTATTGGAGATTACATTCCATACAATGGCAGGGCTACTTTGGTACCGCCCATCACAGTATGTGGCCTAGATCACCGTACCGAGGATCCACCCTAAATCCCCAACAACACAAGGCTGGAACCATCCCTTACTGGATAGTCTCGAACAAGACAACCGTGGAAGTTGTTGCGAATAACTGCCCCACACAGCCGAATAAAAAGGGACTTCTAGACTGGGGAAAATCTTATCCTACTTGAGCGCGACTCACTTAGCCTTGTTGCACCTCCTATATTTTAGCCATTCCCGATTGATGAGGCTTGAGGCTGCGATTACCTTTATAGAACACATCTATCTTAGAATGCACATCATCCATATGACGATGTTCTAAAAGCATTCAATCCATACAAGTTTGTTCCGGGTTCGAACGAAATCGAAGGTACTATCTCGTTACACTAATTTTGGAATCACCCTCAGAGATAACGGCAATAACCCTTGCACTCTGAAATCTTCATCTTCACTTGAGATTCACGACCTATCGTTTAATTTGGATCGATGTTGTTTTCAGATATCCAAATCGGGAAACCCGATCCCGGTCTCATCGAAATCCGAAACGCCGTCTTTTAAAGCCAATTTGTTTTAAAGTTAAAATAATTTGATTCAATTCAATATCTATATTCACACCGATAAATAATTCACATTATCACAAATAGATAATCCATATCATCACAATTCAGCCAAAGCACCCAATATCACAATTAACACATATCCCATATCGGAGGTAAATAATTTAAGGCATTCAATAACATTCAGCCATTCATCAGCAAAGATCTATTAATCACCCCATCTATAATTAATTTAAAATTAATTATATTAATTACTTCATTTATAATTAATTTAAAATAAATTAAATCAATTACCTTCATCACTATAAATCTTGCTTACTTAACCATTATTTTATTACAAATCAATTAATTAATCATCCTCTAAGTATTCATCTTAATTAATCATCCTTGATTAATTGTACTCTAATTACGTTAAGTAATTAGCCTTTAATTAGTTACACAAATTAATTATCCTAAATCATTTACCGTAATTAACCTTTAATTACTTTATTAATTAATTATTATAATTAATTACATTAATCCTTAATTAATTTCATTAATTAATTATTTTATAATCACTTCATTGATTAATTATCCTTGATTAATCAATCCTTAATTACTTCGTTAATTATATTAATTAATGATCCCTTAATTACATATTAATTAATTATTAATCATATTTAATAATTAATCTTTAATTTATCTTTGTTCATTAATTAATATTGATTAATCACATTTAGTAATTAACTACCCTTAATTACTTGCATTACTTAATTAACTTCTAAATAAAGTCTATTAATAAATTCTTAAATTAATTACACCGTGTAATTAATTCTTAATCACTTTCACTAAGTAATTATCCTTCTTATTAATTACACAAAGTAATTAAACCCAAAACTGCTTCCATTCTTCAATTAATTACATTCAGTAATTACCCATCAATTACTTCACTAAGTAATTATACTTTATAAATTACACTATGTAATTATACTTAACAAATCATCATGTGATTCTCTTAAATTAATTAAACTAATTAATTGACTTAAACTAATCATATTAATTTAATTAATTACATTGAGTAATTAATCCCTTTAATTACTTTCATTAAGTAACTATACTTAAACAATCCCACAAATGATTATTCTTAATTAATTAATCTAATGAATCATTTTTAATTAATTAAATTAACATTTCATAATCCCTAGTTAATGTTCTTTACATTAACTATTAACAATACTTTAATTAATTATTATTAATTACAAATTAATTAATTATTAATCATAAATTAATTAATTTCTAGTTACTTAATAGATTAATTATTGAACTGAAACTTGATTAATCTTTAATTACTTGATTAATTAATTTCTAATCATGAATTAGTAATCTTCACTTATCTAATTAATGATCCTTAATTACAAATTAATTAACCTTAATTAATTAACTTACAACCTTAATTAATTTAAGATATACTCTTTTATCTTAATTTAAATACTTAACTACATCATTATACTTTATTAGAAAAAAACACTTTTGTAATCAATTGTATAATTGAAAGTGTATAACTTCTTTAAAACAAAACAATTTAAACATTTAGTTTTTAACATTTAAAATCTTTAGAAACCTTTCAAACTTGCCTAAATAAATTTGATAAATAGATATTCTTGAAAACTTATATACCATATTTTTTTAGAACCTTTTAAAAATATAAAAACTTTGTTAAACATTTACCTTTGAAAACTTGGTTTAAACATCCCTTTATATTTACTTTAAATCACTTTTAAATTTTTGCACATCCTTACTTAAAAAACTTGTTTAAATTTTTCTTATTAAAAACTTTGATCTAATATATTTATTTGAAAAACAGCTTTGAATTCAATTACAAAATTAATCTTGTTTATAACTACTTTTATAAAAAAATAACAACTTTAAGTATTTTAAATCCTTTGAAAACATATTTAATTTAAACATACTTTTAACCATAATAACTTCCTATGGAAACTTAATTAATTTACTTGTTTTGCTTTTTGAAATCAGAACTTGATTTCTGTTCCAAATTTTGGAACCTGATACAATCAAAGATCGCACCCGAGAAAACAATCAAAACCTAGGCAAAACACGAAGCCACCCTTGCATCTTCTACTTTGAGATGAGATAAAGATTCATCTATCTAGATATCATCATATACATCTAAAAAGACGTATGCTTTGGAAGAAGCTACGAGAAAACTGCGAACAAAACCCGAGCCAACTATTCTCCTTCTCAAAACTACAGACCAAATCTGACACGCGATGGTACTCGTGCACATGCGCGATGGTCAGAACGCCGCTGGCAACTTGCCGATGATGCCAGGATGTCGTTGACAATCTATCCAAACATTCTGACCACCCAACATGGTTAGATTTGACAGGAAACAAAAACGAGCACTTTGATCACACCAAAAATCCAATCCCGATCCACAAACTTTCCTCGCGCTACCGTTCACCACCATCGGAGACCCTGCCATTACACCCATAGCTGCGCCACATCATCACGCTTCTATCCCTCCTAACGCGATCACCTCAGGTGATCCATCAGCTTCGTATGAGTTTGGAAAAACCCGTTATTCCAAAGCACCTCCATAACCCTAGATCATCGCCATACAGTCACCACGACCAACTTTAACTCCAGCGGTCATTTTTCCATAGACCAACCTACCACCTTCTTCTTCCAGACCAAAGCCTGACACTCAAACCCCTTCCGATCGACAGGTAAAAGAACAGATTATGATCGAATCAGAAAAACACCATAATTACTAACCTAAAAATCATGATTATACCACCAAAATTCATGGTTTAACGTTACAAATCTGATCCTGAAATCAATAATTGAAATTGACATGTTTGATTTTTCCCTTATTTACTGATCATCACTGTGTTTTATATCTCTGTCAACAAATTTATAAATATAAAATCTCGAAACTATTTTTAAAATTTAAATTATATTGTAATGATCAATTTTTATACTGAGATCAAGGCATATATCAAATTGTATGAAGAGATTTAGATTTTTGAAAGTAATTCAAACCAGGTGGAAATAACAGAGGCGGTCTGCATATACAAACATGTAGATACATACACATTTAACAGAACAGATCAAAGCATATATATATATATATATATATATATATATATATCCAGAACAATCTTGCAAACCATCATACAACAATTTCCAGGATAAATTTATCACACGCAATACTTTTACAACTATTTTTATAAAAAAAACTTACTCACGGTTTTGAAATAACAGAGGGACAGGCCTTTGCTTAAAAGTCTGGAATTTTGATTGTTGAAACAGAAGCTTGCTGAACTGAAAACTTGCTTATTGAAAATTGTAGAGATGACACGGTATTGAGACAAAGATGAACTGCTTGGATTCCAAGTTGAAGAAAAATATTTGCAGGCTTTGAGTTATTTTGATTAGAAAATGAATTGCAGGTTTTTGTTGTTTGACTTTGAAGATGATATTACAGGCTGTTGAATTGATACATTTCTGCTTTGTGGAGGTCTGGATTATAGATTGTTTTTAAGTAATTTTTTTGAGTTTTTCTTAGTTTTTGAAAAGAAGTGGATAGGAAAAAGAATGAATGGTGGAAAGCATATGTTTATAAAGGCCCAAATGATTCATTTTAAAACAAAAGAAAAGTCAAAAATAATAAATGACACATGTTTATCATCTCAACATTTGTCATTTGTTATTATTAATCATTTAACACTTGTTACCATTGTCTCTTAATTTTTAACACTTGTCCTTTAGGTATTTAATATTTATTTTTAAATGTTAATAAAAGCTTTTATATTAATTCACAAATTCTTATCTAAATTTATATATATATATATTATTTTAAAGAAAATAAAATAAAACAAATTATATTCAAAAAATCTACTACCTACATTTTAAATCCAAAATATTTTAAAACATATAACTTTTGAATTTCAATTTTAAATCCAAATTCAAATTAAATTCAAAAATCCAATTTAAAATCAACAGCATATTAAATTTGAAAATAACAGTTCAGTTTTCTTTAAATCTATTTATAAAAATAACACACTATTATTATTATTTGAAAATAACAAATTTCTAATTTTAAACAATTTATAAAAGAAATAATCTCTTTATTTATAATTTACTTATATTATAAATGAATTAATTATCATATGTAAATTGTATTTTAAACTTATATACATATATTTCCAAATCAATATTATCAAGTAATATTCAAAAGGAAACTTAAACAAATCTTTTTGTTGTTTTCATTTAAATTTAAACTTAAGCTAAATATAAATTTTAAACAAATAAACAATTAAACATTTACCTTAAATATTTTAAAACTATATGGTTAACTATTTAAATAATCTTTGCAAAGTTTTATATTATATTTAATCATAATTTCCAAATTACCAAAAATATATTAAATTTGAAATCATGATTTTATTTATTTATTTATTAAATGCAAACCAAAGCTTTTCTATTCACAATATATACAAATATATATAAATTATAAATAGAAAACATTTTATTAGCTTTAAAAGATAAAAATTACCAATTAAATATTTATTTGCTTTTAAAAGAATAAATTTGCCAATTTAAATTACTATTATAAAAGACAACTATCAAATCAATTTAGTTATTAATACAGATTATTAAATTGATATTGCTCAAAATTCTGGGTCAAGACAGATCAAATGCAATCGTCAAAGCCAAGGCAAACCGAAACTCTAAATCCAAATATAAAATTAAATTCAAATCTCATCTTAGAACTAAATTTCTAAAGAATATGCATATTCTTTTGGAACGTATTTCAGTAGAAAAAAGGGAGTCAAACATGAATAAAATGGTTTAGATTTGGAGATTTGGAAGCTTAGGTGAGTGGAAAGTTATACTTTTTTATATAAAATTCGATTTATATTATAGTAAATTTGTTCCTATATGCTTGAAAGTAAATTTGGAGTTGTGGGCTTAAATATATACATGCAATGAATTGAAAAATCATGCCTATATATTCTGTCAATGATAAGCTTTGATTTAATGTTGCATTATTTGTATTTTAAAGGTAGAAGTAAAAGTAGTCCCTAAATTAATGAGGCTGTGTAGTAATTATAGGTTTATTGGTTAAACGATATATGTTAGTAAATGTGAATTGGAAGTTACTATAAATTGGATTGCGATAAGTTGTATTTTAATTCATTGGAATGAAGTGTGTTGCAATGTAAATTTCTATAAATTATCCATTCTATAGATAAAAAATGTAATGTTTGAAATAATAAGAAATATACTTAAAAGAAAGAGTCATACTAAATAAGGATGCTAACCGTATTTTGTACTGTCTATTTCAATAATAATAGAAAAGATAATTCCTCGTAATTTCAAACATACATAAGTCCTCTTTTAGATAAGTTATGAAAATTTATAGTGTTAACATTTCCTTTTGGTGGATTTAATTCCAATGCATTAAAATACAGAAATCCCTAAGTATAACCAAAGTATTTTAAGTAGAGATAATATAATAATTCAATTATAATTCTAACATATGCGATAAGCTAAAAAATAAACAATAGGCGATGAAGGAAATGTAAAACAATAAAGTGAGTAGGTAAGAAGACTATAGTAATCATAGAAAGATGGTAACAATTAAAAAAGAATAGTCGAGTATATTCAATTATATAAAGTAGAAGTTAAGTAGTAAAAGGTGATTAATCTATTTGAATTAGAAGGAAGCGATAAATGACATTAAAATGGTCTAAAAGAAATAAGAAGCAATTAGTGTAAAACTAACTAAACATAATATTTGAACATAAGAGGCACTGTAATTAAAGAAGTTTATATAGCCTTAAGTAGGCATTTATGAAGGGTTTAAATTACTAAATATAGTCAACTACTTAGATCAATTAACAATGCAAAGTCATATGGGTTGGGATGCGAGGTCGGTAATGTTATACAAGAGAAGTCTGCCCACTAAAAGGGGCTAACAACTGGTGTGTATACATTGTACTGATGTGAGACATCACCAACTGTAGGACCCATGAGATTATACATTCGCATATAGATTAAGGAAATATACCAAAGTAAGTTTGCCTCGTTTTGAAGTGTCAAAGGGCCAAGTAGGGTGTGTTTCTATCCTTTAGGTGGTATTAAGTAACAAGTATGTTCCATGATTACAATAGGCAATCTAGATGGGACATTCGGTTTAGGCTCGGCTCTATGTCAGCAAGTTTGGTACAATATATGTGAGGAGTAGGGTTGTACAAATAGGCTGAGAGCGTCATTGGCCTTAGAGCGGTCGGTAGGAAGACTTGGGTTTTGCCTATATGGACTACACCTTCTACTAGTATAGCTTCGTATGGGACACGCACCGCCTCACATTTGTTTGGTTTGCAGTTAGGATGCAAAGCTAGATAATATTAGATAAGTCTTCAAACGTTTGGAATATGGCTAATAGTTGTAAATACGTTATTAGGCACTAATGGGAAGATCCTCGGTGTACGTAGATGAGTCGATTTGGACATAGATGGTGGATACCTGGCGTAGATGCAGAGTCAAGATACTAGTAGGGAATGTATCCCGGTCTAAAAGGGGACTGCGATACTTATATTATACACACATGTGTAGTTATTATATACTTCTGGTAGGTGAAGCGTATAGTACGAGCACGTGTACTCAAGACGACTAAATTAAATAATAGACATAACATGTTATGGAAGGCAATTGGTATAAACTAGTGTTATGTATAAAATATGTAACTTACTAGTCACTAGAACGTTGTTCTGACCCCTTCCTCATCATAATGCTCATGATAAATTTAGAGGGACAAATACTGGTACAAGGTGGGAATAGTGGAAGGACAGATTTCCTATGCATGCTTGGCACTGACAAGGAGTACTAGAATTAGAAGTATCAACCCTGCTCAATAACTATGCATTTTATTTTACTTTACTCTTACATTGTGAGTTTCTTATTAATTGTTTTCTTATATTATTTTCTTTATATACAGGATACCAACACCAACGACTCGCGCTTTGGAGGACTTGGGTTTTCGATTTAGCGAAAATTCAAGCCCATTGAGGTGTGGGCTGTAACAATTAGCTTATAAAATCAAAAAAAAATATTTACGTTACTAAACTTATGATACACCCATTATCCATAATGTTTTTATCAAAGCCTAATGTGGTGATTTTATATGAAATTTACGGTAAAATAGATGTGAAAAATGTTTAGACCCATAGATGGATTTCTTAATTTGTTTCATTAGTGTCTCCCTGAGAAACACAACGATACCCATTTGAGGTTGCTCAAGATCAAAATATGAAACAAGTCCCTATAGGGTTTTAAACTGGCCATTCATTAAGGCTAAATAGAAAATCTACAATCAATGTTTCCTTTTATGCATAGTTTTAGTATATAGAGTTAAGAGTATGCCCAAGTGGCAATTATGTAATTTGTTACATATATCTAACTCGATAACAATCTTGTTCAAAATAAAATGTGTTTTCTTTCTATTATATACATGATATAATATCTTATATTAATTAATTAATTTAATTGAAAGTACATTTAATAGAAAATCCATAAATGGTATGTTTTGTGATAGTAGTTACAATGCATTATAACAATGAGTGATTTATCATAATAAATAAATGTACCGTTTTGAATATTACTAGTCAAGATGCACCGAGACTGGATAATGACGCATCCGTTGAGGCTAGAGTACGTGGCGCACTCCAAATGTTAGATGGTGTATTACTCATGACTGTTGGGGGCACCAAACGATTACGTATTGATAATTATTGGATAACTATGGAATGACTCACTAGACAGTTTTTTGTTGGTTAATATAACTGCGGTTAAACAGTTAATATCGATGTGATAATATTACACGATTCTTTGCCTTAAGAATAACAATCGAGCTTCAATATGGAAATTATGATTTTTTATTGGCATGACATCCATCGAATGACTGTAGTTGGGTCAAGTGGAAGCATTGGAAGTGAAACACTTTTCAAGAGAGAATTTGTCTCCTCGATTATATGAGATTAGGATCACAGTCAACTAAAGTTAACTCAAAATCAAATTCTTGGCTAGAATAGTTCGGTTGATAATTGTAACATCCTGATATTTCGTTCCATTCACATGCACACATATCGGAATTGAATTGCTTAAAATATTAGATTGTTAATTTATATTTGGCAAAACTCAACATATACAGCAAATAAATCAATCACAGAATCACAGACACAGAGTAATATAAAAATAAGCAGTGGAAACAGGTGAATAGTGGTTCATGAAGCTAGTATATATATTTATAACAGAGCATGAAACAAAATATAGTGGAAATCTCGAATGCATAAAAGTTTCAACACATAGTCAAATAACAAAATTTGAATATATCACTGGAGTCGACTGAATAACTGAAAGCTAAATAGATATAGATGGATCTCCAAGCAAAGCTCCAACTCGAAAGGTGAGTCTCAAATGTTGTCATACTCCGTCTGACCCGAGCATTAAGCAAAATACAAAATATCAATAAATCAAACTCAAGTGAAATATCAACTGAAATACAAGTAACTCAAAGGATGTTTGGGATACCCATCCTCTAAGGATCCTTGGAACTATCTACTATGTAGTAATGTACGCTATTATAGTAATGTCTATAGTAAGATAAACTATTAAAATAGCATTAAGGCGTTGCACATATCTCCCTTAACACATTTTTATATATTCCCATAGTCTATACAGTACGGTAACTTCCCCCGTAATCTAGAGACTTATCAGAAGGCACTTCATAGGTATGGTACAAAACAAACTCTAGTGGTCTCGATAAGGTAGCTGACATGGCATAACTAGGCAATGCTAAGGTAGATGTACAATTACACTTCCGGGCTGATGGTAACACATAGCTACAACTAATGCCCACCTCGATTCACACTCCTAAAATCCAAGGGTGCATCCAATCAATCACAAAGTAATAGAATGGAATCGAAGAAGTGTGTCCGATTAGAGGAGCTGCCTCACTTGGCCCGTCAATTGCTCCTGTTTTAGCCACCTTAAGCTAACTCACGGAGTCAGGTCCAAGTATATACCTCATATAGAATCGTCACCAACCATCCTACTTCATTCTAGTATCTCCACCGCGTGCACAGTTGTTGTAGTGGTTTTCGGTATTGGCAGAGAGTATGACAATAACCGATCCCGGTCTCTTTAACAACTAAACATGATTATAACACCGTGGTCATTTCAAAATATCATACTTCAAAACCAAAATATCACACTTCAAAACCAAAATATCATATTCATTTCAAAACCATATCAATTCGAGATCATTACTCACATTAAAATATATCCATTTCCAAAATCATAGCACTTACCAAAATTATAACTCTTTCTGAATTATAACACTTTTAAATCAGAATACTTTGGAAATCATAACGCTTTGGAAATTGTAACACTTTGAAATAATAATACTTTAGAAATCATAACACATTGAAATCGTGACTTTGGAAATTATAACATTTTGTAATCATAATACTTCCCACTTATATAGTTTAGACATTCAAAATAGTAAATGCAATAAAATAGTTATAAGTTAAAGCAGTTTATATTATAAAATAATTAGTATATTTAAAATAGTTATAAGTTAAAATAGTTTATATTAAAATAATTTATATGTTAAAATAGTTATTGTAAAATAATTTACATGTTCATATATAAAAATAGTATATATATTAAAATAATTTATGAAGTAAAAATATTTATATATTAAAATACTTTACATGATAAAATAGTTTCCTCAAAGTTCATAAATCAATTCGAATTAACTCAAATTCCAAAATCCCATTCAAATCAAATCTCAGTTCTTCAATTTCAATTCAATTCAAATCTCAATAAACCATTTTATATCTGTTACCCGACATCTTGGCCCGGCTACAAACTGACAGTTGAAGATATATCATTAGCATTGGAGAAGATTCCGACCATGAAGAGCCTGAAAATATACAGGTTTGATGCAGTCGACATGTTTTGGCATTTAGGTACGGCTTGGCAAGAATAGACCAACCAGCTTGAGATCGCCCTTTATGGGCCATGTCACCTCAGCCTTGAGCCCGGGAAGAAAGTCCAGCCCATCTTCATCTGTAAATAGAGGGGCAGGGGTGCAGTGAAAAGGGACCTTTCCCGGAAACACTAGGGAGACTCTGCCATTTTTTATATTCTCCTCTTTTTAATTCAAACTGGTGTTGAAGTGATTGATTTATGGATTGTATCTGTATTCAAGTAATTGAAAAAGCAATAATGATTAAACTCAAAGTGGACGTAGGCAATTACGCCGAACCACTATAAATCTAGTGTTCTCGTTCTTGTTGTTCTTTTTGCATTGAATTACACTATTCTTCTGTTCTAATTTACTCTCTTCATTAATCTCTCTACATAGATCTACCCAGCGGTGTTAGTGACCAATTTTGGTGCTTTCACTGAGAATTGAATTCTCAGCTTGATTGGATCTCATCATCTACTAGTGGATTTCCATATTCGTGAGATAGATCCGGTTGTTTACTAGAAAACTTCTTATTCTACTCAGATTTGAACAAAAAATCTAAAGGAAGCTGATAGCCGTAGGTTAATCAAGTTTTCTTGTTCATATGAAATGATTGGATTCACTGATGTATGCAAAATCTAAGGATTGGACAGTTTGCACTCAAGTTGAATGAAGGCCGACCCTCCTCCGAAGGCAATTCAGCCGATCGCCCCAGAAAAGGTATATGCCGATCGCCCTCGAAAATGTGTATGCCGAGCCGCTCCCATTCAAGGCTGAACGCTCTTCCAGGCCGATCCGTACCTCTATGCCGAGCAACATTAGAATGCCGACCCATACCTCTGTAATGCCAGATGGTATTGTATACCGAACGACTCGGTTGTGCCAAACAAGAATGGATGCCGAACACCTCTGGAATGCCGAACGGTATTGTATGCCGAACAACTCGGTTGTGCCGAACAAGAATGGATTCCGAACACCTTTGTAATGCTGAACGGTATTGTATGCCGAACGACTTGGTTGTGCCGAACAAGAAAGGATACCGAACACCTATGTAATGTCGAATGGTATTGTATGCCGAACGACTCGATTGTGACGAAAAAGAATGGATGTCGAACACCTCTGTAATTCCGAATGGTATTGTATGCCGAACGACTCGGTTGTGCCGAACAAGAATGGATGCCGAACACCTCTGTAATGTCGAACGATATTGTATGCCGAATGACTCGGTTGTGTCGAACAAGAATTGATGCCGAACACCTCTGGAATGTCGAACAACCTTGTATGTCGAACAACATCCATACCAATCCGCATTCCTATGCCAAGCGGCATCTAGGGTGATCTAAAATTAAGTTACACTAGTCTCTTATACGACCCCTATTTTAAAAAAAATCGGGTACGACCCAAATTTTCAAAAAATAGGCTAGTGAATTTCCAGAAAGTGAATTCAAAACTCAACTTAATAAAGTAACATTATATCCACTTCCCTTACATCCCATGATCGACCAAGGCATAGACGATCTAGTGACAGCTTTTGAATGACAACAAGGGAACGGACAAACAACCACTACTCAAACGATACTCTCAAAGGGATATCATATTGATCACCCTTGAGGACAATTGACCTCCATATATATTTTGGAAGCTAGTTAGCTGGAGAGCCTCCTATGACCATGGATCGTTTCTATGGAAAAAATGAATCTAAACCAAAGTGCGGAGGACCGGAACAGACTAAGAAAAATAACAATGAAGGCCCGTTGGCTAAGGATACAGATCCCAGTAGCCAAAACAAGACCTCAAAATTCGGCTCATATGCTCTTTGAAAGATCCAATTGACAACCTCTACTTGAAGACTCACGACTCGGAGTGGTACTGGAAACCAACCTCGAGAGAGTACACCAAATTCTGAAGAAAATCATGGGAATGTTGTATATTCCCAGATGCTCACTGATACTAACACGGGCGATTACAAACACCTCCAAGGTGTGATCGAAAAGCCCATCTGGAAAGGAAAGCTTCAGTAGTATGTACAAGTCGTACAGAATGGCAGGCAGCGAACATCCGATGCCTATTAATAAAGGGATATGATTATCAATTGGACTGCTGATGGCCGACATCCCTTTGAAAGGACCCAGGGGAAAAGTCGAATAGCGAGCACACGAGCTGCTTCACTTATCAATGAGATTTATCATAATCTTCTTTGAATTATTTCCAAATCTATTTCTATTTTAATTGTTCTATGAACTACGAATAATTTGAACTAAACTACTTTCAAAGCGATGCAGGTGACCAGGTACTCAGATTTGGTCGCCAACCAATCCACGCAGACCATGATCGGACATGTGAAGTTACATCTAGACGAGCATAATTCAATCGCTCATCATCAATCATGTGCCTTTCATTTGGGGCCAAGAACTAGAGATTGAAAAGCTCATCATGATTTGAGCCCAAATACAAAGTCAACGTGACTGACCATCCATTCATTGACCTCTATATTTTACTTGGAGACCTGAACAAGGCTTGGAATGAGTATGGACCGATCATCCACTCAAATCAAGTCATAGAACAAAGTCTGACAAAATACAGATGCCCCTCTTGAAGCTCAGTGACGTCTTGATCTGTCTAAAGTGGACGTGATTTGATCATCTACACATCAAATCCTGCCTTGAGCACAAAAGGTTATTCGAAAGCCCGACTTGGAGTAGTTGTGATGGACTACCTACTCGTCAACCATCGCTCTCAATACATGGACACAACTGCACCTTAAAACATATGGAACTTACTATGTCGACTCAATAATCCATTGTTCTTGGTTTCTAGAAAGAGATACGAAATTTTTTTGTGCGATTTGACTATCTAACCCAGCATGGATGTGATCCAACCATCTGTCATATACCTCCTTCCTTGACTTGATTAGAAGATCTATAATCACCAAGCGGACGAGAATCGACAGTCCATTCTTCAAGATTCATCATTCATGCTGGGGGCAGAGTCCCATTCCATGAGCAAACGTGGTCCGATCAATCATTCGACAGCAATAGCCTCAATACGATAAATGAAATACAAATTAAATGGGTGGAAATACGACATCTTTCGACTTCAATCTCCAAGTCCCCTGAGTGCGGACTGGAGTACTCTCAGTCCCCTTAGTGCAGACTAGAGTACAAACGACTTAAATCTCCAAGTCCCCTGAGTGCGGACTGGAGTACTCTCAGTCCCCAGAGTGCGGATTAGAGTGCAAATGACTCAAAATCTCCAAGTCCCCAGAGTGCGGACTGGAGTACTCTTAGTCCCCAGAGTGCGGACTAAAGTATAAACGACTCAAAATCTTCAAGTCCCCGAAGTGCGGACTGGAGCTCTAAGTCCCCAGAGTGTGGACAAGAGTATAAACGACTCAAAATCTCCGAGTCTCTGGAGTGCGGACTGGTGCACTCTGAGTCCCCAGAGTGCGGACCAGAGAATAAACGACCAAAACCTCCAAGTCCCCTGAGTGCGGACTGGAGTACACTGAGTCCTCAGAGTGCGGACCAGAGTATAAACGACTCAAAATCTCCAAGTCACTTGAGCGTGGACTAGAGTACTCTAAGTCTCTAGAGTGCGGACTAGAGTATAAACGACTTAAATCTCCAAGTCCCCTGAGTGCGGACTAGAGTACTCTCAGTCCCCAAAGGGCGGACTAGGGTATAAACGACTTAAAGCATCCAAGTCCCCAAAGTGGGGACTGTAGTACTCTGAGTCCCCAGAGTGCGGACCAGAGTATAAACAACTCAAAATCTCCAAGTTCCCTAAGCGCGGACTGGAGTACTCTAAGTCCCCATAGTGCGGACTAGAGTATAAATGACTTAAATCTCCAAGTCCCCTAAGTGCGGACTAGAGTACTCTCAGTCCACAGAGTGCGGACCAGAGTATAAACAACTTAAAATATCCAAGTCCCCTAAATGCGGACTGGAGTTCTCTGAGTCCCCAGAGTGCCGACCAGAGTATAAACGACCTAAAATATCCATGTCCCATGAGTGCGGACTGGAGTACTCTGAGTCCCCAGAGTGCAGACCGGAGTATAAACGACTCAAAATCTCCAAGTCCCCTGAGCGCGGACTGGAGTACTCTAAGTCCCCAGAGTGCGGACTAGAGTACAAACGATTTAAATCTCCAAGTCCCCTGAGTGCGGATTGGAGTTCTCTCAGTCCCCAGAGTGCGGACTAGAGTATAAACAAATTAAATCTCCAAGCCCCCTGAGTCCGGCTGGAGTACTTTCAGTCCCCTGAGCATGGACTAGAGTATAAACGGCTTAAAAATCTCCACGTCCCCTGAGCGCGGACTGGAGTACTCTTAGTACACAGAGTGCGGACTAGAGTATAAGCGACTTAAATCTCCAAGTTCCCTAAAGCGGACTAGAGCACTCTCGTCCCCTGAGCATGGACTAGAGTATAAATGACATAAAAACCTCTATGTCCCTTGAGTGCGGACTACGGTACTCTCAGTCACCAGAATGCGGACCAGAGCATAAACGAATTGACAAAAATCTCTACATCCCGAACTGTGGACTAAATTATAAACCGTTCGACAAATCTCTAAATCCCCAGAGCATGGACCGAAGGATGAACACAAATTGGGCGCGAGTCGAACGAGGAGAGAATAACACTAAGTCACCAGAATGCAGAGTGGTGTATAAACATCGACAAATAGATGAGTGGATTCCGACCATTCTCTATTCCGCGAACTTCGGCCGAAAATCGACAGGAGGATTATTAACTCGCTAAGGATGGAGCTCGACAATCCAACTAGTGGACTGGCTAAATCAATGCTGGGAGCAGGGGTACAAATCACTAAAAGCTGAATACGACAGCTTACTATAGCTCTAGCTTGGCGTTCTTTAAACTTAAGGCAACGACTACATGGAGGCCTCAATACAGAACTAATCAAAATGGCATCTAAAGCTACGAGCAACCGACTATATCACACCTCATATCGAGGGTCAATACCGACCCGCACTAAGCACATACGAATGTGACTGGGATGTTCCTTGACTATAACCTCCAGAGTGTGGAAAGGAGAGTAAACCATGAAGATTTTGTCAAAAATTATCCAACACCCTCCTTTGATCCATTAGGAGGAGTAGGAAACTGGATGGGCATGACCCGACTGCATTTGTAGCCAACTTTACCTCGAGATCTGATTACAGAACATGAACCAAAGTGGATGTGGATGACCTTCCAGTGTTTGAATTACGCCCTAAAACTGATGAGGCATCGAAGTATTCCTCTTGGAATGAAAAACCACGATAAAATCCAAGATAGGCGAGACCCCGTCTCCCATCGACTGACTTGATCCACGATCCAACGGGAAAGAGAGTAATGTTAAAGTGGGCATGACTGACCTTCCTACTTATTGGTATACATGCCCCAGACCTGGGGGAATGAGCTAGAAGCAACATGAATGTGAACCGACTATTCATCGATCAACTCTATGTTTTTGAAGTTTAAGTAGGAATATAAATATAGCTAGGACGGGACTCAACCATCCATGCAGAACATTTATCAACCCGAGACTGGGAGAAGATGCATGATCATCCAAAGACTGGTTGTGATAGCTCAATATTAAAACTTGTATAATGATTACAACTACTCAAGGCTACTATCGAAAGAATGCCTCGGGGATAGAATCATTAAATCGATATCTAAGCCAGTGGGCAACTAACTGTCACTCTAACCCGAGGCATGCGGATCATGAATTTTGCTCGAATATGGAAGATGAAACCCTACAAAACAACAACGCATGATGATAGACGATATAGTGTTTAGCAGTCGAGATGCAGACAATGTGGACTGCTCCGTCCGCATCCAAACACTAACAATTGACAAGTAGTGCCCGAGCCCTGGCTCGGGCAGCATTCTCGGATCTAAGAGACATACATCCGAGAGATGATGGGGGATCTAGGGAAACGAATGCAGCACCGGTTGAGCTGATGATTGACATACCAGTCAGCCGTGATGACCCATCATTGGCCGAGGATCTTACTGATTTCCTCCAAGCGAACCTAGACGTCTTCGCTTGGACACATTCTGATATATGCGAGATTTCTCCCGCTATTGCGAGTCATATGTTGAACATATACCCAGAATACGTCCCTGTAAAACAAAAAAGGTGAGGCATGGACCCGAAGAGGTCCGCTGCTCTTAGAAAGGAGGTGGACAAACTCAAAGCCAATGGGTTCGTCCGCAACGTCGTCTACCCTGAATGGGTTTCTAACCTTGTGCTTGTGAGGAAAGCAAATGGGAAGTGGAGAGCTTATGTTGATTACTCTGATCTGAATAAAGCATGCTTGAAGGATAGTTTCCCTTCACCTTGAATCGACCAGCTCATCGACTCTATCGCCGAACATGAATTATTGTCTTTAATTGATGCGTATTCGGGATACAATCAGATCCCGATGCACATTCCAGACCAAGAACACACCAGTTTTGTCACAGATGTGGGACTATGTTACCATGTAGTACTGCCTTTTGGATTGAAAAACGTGGGAGCAACTTATCAGTGTCTGGTGAATCGAATATTTAAAGACCAGATTGGTAGAACGATGGAAGTCTATGTGGATGACATGCTCGTGAAATCACGGCAGTCAAATGACCACATCCGAGACCAAGCGGAGATGTTTGATATACTCAGGCATTATGGAATGAAAACTAACCCTTTGAAGTGTTCATTTGGCATAGCATCGGGAAAGTTTTTAGGTTTCATTGCGAATGCACAGGGAATCGAAGCTAACCCAGAGAAGATTCAAGCTATCTGAGACATACAAGTGCCCAAAACTATAAAGCAGGTACAAAGCTTGAATGGAAAGGTGGCTGTGCTGAGTTGATTCATATCCGGAGCTATAGACAAGTGTATTCCTTTCTTCGATGTGATAAAGAAAGGAAAGAGGAATTACGAGTGGACATCCGATTGTGAGGAAGCATTCCGAGCTCTGTAAGGCATTTGGAAAGTCCCCCGGTGCTATCGAAACCAATAGACCACGATGTTGTATGTGTACTTGGTAGTATCTCAGCATGCTATCAGTATGCCTTTGGTTCGCGAAGAGGACTGAGTTCAAAAGCCAGCTTACTATGTTAGTAAACATCTGACGGGGGCAGAAAGAAATCATCCCAAGATCGAGAAATTAGCCTATTGTTTGGTGATTACATCACGCAAGCTTCGCCCATATTTTCAGGCACACTCAATCAGTGTTTACACTGATCAACCCTTGGGACAAGTACTCCAACGACCGAAAACTTCTGGAAGGATGTTAAAATGGAATATCGGTTGAGTCAGTTCAATATTACCTACCTGCCACGAAGGGCCATACAGGGGCAAACACTAGCGACCTCATTGCTGAATTCACTGTGTCAGACAACTCAAACGGCCACAATGTCATACCTCCCGTTTGATGGAAGATGTACACCGATGGGGCATCAACGACCATTGTTTGGGACTGGCATAGTTCTTGTGACTCCTGAAAACCGATCAGTTTGTTATGGTTTGGAGCTTGAATTCCCAGCAACAAATAACAAAGCCAAGTATGAAGCATTGACTGCTAGCTTGAGATTTATCAAAGAACTGGGAGTAAAATCGGTTGAAATCCATTGTGACTCGCAACTTGTGGTGTATTAAGTGCGGGGAGACTATCAAGCAAAGAGACAGAGACTTGCCCCGTATCTTGCACGGATTCAGGAGCTGCTAGTAAATCTGGAATATTACGATATCTCGCATGTCTTGCGTGAGCAAAACAGAGCAGCCGATTCGTTGGCAAAATTTGCAAGCACTGGCGATGCGCAGCAGATGGGATTGTTTCCCGTTGAAACCCAACATGTTTCGAGCATAAATATAATGGAGGTAGATTTCATGTTAGAAACAGAAATCGAGAAGGAATCATGGATGACCCCATTCAAGTAGTACTTGTTACACGAGGTCATGCCCGAAAAAAGGAGCAGAAGATAACAAGTCATTCGTAAGGCTTCACGTTATGTAATGAAAGATGGGGTAATGTATCAGAGGGGATTGTCGACCCCCTTACTCCAGTGCATTGCCCATGATGAGATAGAACGAGTCCTGATCCATGAAGGAGAGCGCTGTGACCATACTGAGGGGAGACGTTAGCAAAGAAAATCCTCCTTTATGGATACTATTGGCCGACTGTAAATTGGGATACCGCAGACTATGTGAGGAGATGTGACAAATGCCAAAAATATACAAAATTCCCAAGAGCTCCGTCGACGGAACTCACACAAATGGTTAGTCCCTGGCCATTTGCAATGTGGGATCGACATAGTCGGTTTCTTACCCATATGCAAAGGTGGTGCGAAATACGCGATAATTGTGATCGATTACTTTACTAAGTGGGCAGAAGCAGAGCCTTTGGCCACTATCACCACCGAAAAGATCATTAATTTCGTTGTACGAAATATTATATGTCATTTTGGCCTTCCACAAACTATCATTATAGACAATGGAACTCAATTCGAAAGCAAGGAGTTCAAAGAATTTTGCCAAAAATATGGCATTGAGAATTTTTTTGCAGTAGTTGCTCATCCGAAAGCCAATGGGCAAGTGAAAGCCGTGAAAGAATTAATCAAATCCATATTGAAAAAGCATTTGGAAAAGGCTAAAGGCAAGTAGGTGGATGAACTACCAACTACATTATAGGGTTATAGAACTACCCACAAGTCCATGACTGATCGTACTCCATTCGCCCTTGCTTACTGCTCTAAGGTCGTCATCCATGTAAAACTTGAAGTCCCCTCTCATCAAGTGGCTGATTACAACCCTTATTTCACAAAAAAATATAATATAAATAAGGAATCGCAATTGAATTGCAATTAAACTAGATGGAATTGGCGGTGACTTTTGAGCATATAAAACGCATCTGACAACCAATGGCAAGAACATGTACCCGAACATGCATATGTACATCCAAAGAAATTTTGACTTCTTGAAATCAAGAGAGAATTAAATTCTCACTTAAGGTTATTAAGAAAAGACTAGATCAAATAGCTGAAGCTTATTGGCCCTGTAGAACCAGACACGGATAGCCACTTATGAACTGCAACCCTGAATTTATAATATTAGGAATCGACGAAGCATCATGACGACCAAAGAAGGATGCGACACCTTAGGAGGATAAAATTGAGGAATAATGAATATTCAAGAAACATGATGGATTTCTTTCTGTAAACAAGGAATACACGCTGATTCAAAGCGTGTCGTGTTAATTCACACGACACACTTTGGGGAGCAAGTGTTACCCGGCATCTTGGCCCGGCTACAAAATGACAGTTGAAGATATTATCGTTAGCACTAGACAAGATTCGACCAAGAAGAGCCTGAAAATATACAGGTTTGATGCAGTCGATATGTTTTGGCATTTTGGTACGGCTTGGCATAAATGGACCAATCAGCTTGAGATCGCCCTATATGGGCCAAGTCACCTCGGCCTTGAGCCTGGGAAGAAAGTCCAGCCTATCTTCATCTATAAATAGAGGGGCAGGGGCACAGTGAAAAGGGACCTTTCTCGAAAACACTAGGGAGACTCTGCCATTTTTTATACTCTCCTCTTTTTAATTCAAACTGGTGTTGAAACGATTGATTTACAGATTGTATCTGTATTCGAGTAATTGAAAAAGCAATAAAGATTAAACTCAAAGTGGACGTAGGAAATTACGCCGAACCACTATAAATCTGGTGTTCTCATTCTTGTTGTTCTTTTTGCATTGAATTACACTATTCTTCTGTTCTAATTTACTCTCTTCATTAATCTCTCTACATAACTATACTCAAGGGTGTTAGTGATCAATTTTGGTGCTAACAATATTGATTTCAAATATAGATTTGAACTATAAAAACAAATCATTTCAATTTCAATAGATTTCATAGTTTAAATATTTAAACCTTTACAACGCTCAATTTGATAAATTTATTTATATTACAAATTCAACTTTACCATTGTTTAATATTGAAATATTCACTTAATCAATCCAATATCATTTAAATAAACTTTCAGAATATATATTTAAATAAACACTAATTACCCCATTTAAATTTATTTAAATTTGAAAATATTCATTAAATCATCCTAAATCAAAATCAAGTTATAAAATCATATCCTTAAAAACTCAAATTCAATAAGTTTCAAATCGATTTTATTTAAATATAATTATTAAAAGAAAACTATTTCAAATCAACTTAAATTCAACTTCCCTACCTTAATTTATTAAAATTATTATAAAATCTACTTTTAAAAATATAAATTTATATAAATACTTAAAACATATTATATATTAATTAAACTAAAAAATATTAAGTTAAAGTTTATTATTAAATCAACTTTATATTAAAAATAATTTATACATATTTAAAATAGTAAAATTATAAGTAAATTCTTAAAATTTATAATTTCAAAACTAGCTTGAAATTTTAAAATATGTAATTTTAAAAATTAAGAATTTAAACATATAAAACATCATTTACATATATAATATTTGAAAATCAATATTTATATAAAAGTATATATATTTCTTTTTAAACCTTGGGAATCATTTCAAAATATATATAGACCAACGGTGTCTGTATATAATTTTCTATCCTATGGTCAAGTGATACGGATACTTATCATTTCAATCTGCAATTTAATTATCTACAGATATATATCTTTTCAACCTGCAATCCCAAATTCAATTCAATGAAAACCGCTTGGGTTTGTCATTTCAACTCGTAACGATTTCCTCCTATTCTAAAATACCATTCGGGTATGTATCATTTCAACCCCTAGGGAATTTTATTCTAACAGGGAACTTGCAGAGTGATAACATATATGAAAATAATATAACATGCATATATCATCAATAACATATAAAATATAAACAATATATCATGGTGTTAGATGTCTCGGATGAACAGTTACAGATAATGGCATATCATATAGAAATTAAATAACTAGCAACAACAAATTTCAATTGTCGTTTCAAATGAAATAAAATTTAATAAATATAAAAATGTTAATCATGTGTGGTTTCTCACCGTTCGAGGCTAGAGATGAACGAGAATGAGATGAGTTATGAATCCAAACACGAATTCCAAAACAAACTCATGTGAACTTGTATGTATATACTATATATATACACTTATAGATATAAACTAATGTATAAACATGTATGCAAAACTTACATACAAGTTATATTTTAAAACAATATATATAAACACAATAATATATGTGAGCTATTTATATATGCAAACAAAATATGTGTATATTACCTAAAATGTATGCAGACGCAATACGTAAATATATATGTAGACCCATTATAAATATATGCAGACCAAAAACGTAAAAAAAAGTGGACCCGATATAAAATATACGGACCTAATATGTAAAATATGGAAAAAAATATATGCATGCATGCCACTATATATTCAAACAATATCTATTTACACTACTATCCAAATGCATATTAAATACGTAAACCATTTTATGTAGACAAGTGTATATATAACAATATGTATAAGCTACTAAAAAACATAAGCGTACTATATATATGTGTGTGTGTGTGTGTGTGTATGAGAGACACAATACATATAAGCTTTTCGAAAAAAATCCAAACAATATGTATACGTATGCAAATGAATATATACTGGTTTCTTCAAACAAGCATATGCAAACAATATGATATGCAAATAATATACTTTAAGTTATATACCTTACATATAGTTCAATATATCTTATTTCTCAAATATAAACAATAGAACTTACCTTATATATACATCTACGCATATGCATAAACAACTGCTAATGACTGAGCTTGACAGTGGATAGGGTTGATGTTTGAGGCTCGGCCATGGGTTCGAGGGTGGTCATGCGTGGTGCTTGCTCGGCCAAGGCATGAGGTGTAGTGGCTGTGGAAGCTTCTCGAGGAGGGAGAGGGTGGAGATGGGATCTCGAGAAAAACTGAGGTGGAGGGGAAAAACAAAGGTGGTGGAAGCGTTGGAGACGACTTAGAATAACATATTATATTATACAAAATTCTCTTTTCTCTATAAAAGCGAGAGAAACATGGAGGAAGGGTAGAGTGGAGAAGGCACGGTTTTGGGAAGAAGCGGTTGGAAGTAAAAATGCAAATGTACAAAATAAAAAAATAAAATGAAAAATGTTAAGGCACGGTTGAACAGGAAAATAATTAACGAAAATGTAAAGTCACGAACGTTGATTTCATGGAATATTAAAAGTTTATGGCTATTGGATTTGCATGGTAGGAAACGAAAGGGTAAGCAACCAAAAGACTCGATTGTAGAGTCGATATGCTAGGCGTTTCGCAAATTGTTCCGTACATCGGATTCCAAAACAAGTAAAGGAATATACTATGGATATCAACACGATGAGATGATTAAAATGGTATACAGTTATCAGTGGTATGACCTTCCTATCAAAGGTCGATATTCGGTACCGAAAAAGCTGCTAAAACGTCGAAAATAAGATAAACAGAGCAATAGTATTACAAATTTGACGAAATGAAATATGATGTCACATTCAGAAGATGATTTAAAAATTTATTATATAAACATATTCAGGTTTAGAAAACATTTTATTACTATCAAATATCAACTAATTTAAATTTAAATAAAATTACACAATCAAATAAACTTTCATATTATCCGATGAAAATTTACCATTTGCTATGTTTAATTAGACGTATTTCGAATATCAAATTTTATTTCCAAATTCAATTATTTAAAATTTCACAAAATTACCAGTTAATTATGTTATTAAAATAGTTAAAATTTATGGGTCATTACACTCTTCCCCACTCAAAACTTTTCGTCCCTGAAAAGGAATAAGGTAAGAGAATAATAACAAGCAGAAAGAAAAATATATTGAAATACAAATAAAACAATTAATTCAAACCATATAAATTTCATTTATTTTAAAATTGGTTTATATTCAACTAATTAATTTCAATTCAAAGTATTCATTCAGTTTATTTAATTTCAATTTTTAAATTCCTTCAAAAAAAATTATTTTATCTATCTTATTTATTTAATCCATTTATTTCACTTAAGTTAATTCCACTTTAAAATTCAATTTTAACCATTCCTAAATTCATATTTATTCATTATCTTATTATTCAATTTATCTCAGTTAACATTTTTATAGTTATAAATTAAGTGACATTTATAATTGAAATCTTCCTTTAACAAAATTTAAGAATTTAAATTCACGATTTACTTCAAATCATTTAGAGATAAATGTGTGTGTGTATCAAACCAAATCTATAATCATATACCCACATATATATACATAAAGTTAAGCTAAAGAAATTCAAATCAAATCCATTTTCCAAAACAAAAGTGTAGCAAAACTACTAAGTGGTCTCTCCACTCTGAAACTCAAAATGAATGTTGATGATGCTGCAGTCATCATCGAATTTATTTTCCAACGACAAAAGAGGATAGTACTGATTTAAATTTTTTTAAATTATTTGGAAACAATTCCTAGTCGAAAATACTTTTAAACAATATACTCTAAAATTTTAAAAACAAATTTTCTAAAATACAGAAAGTTTAATTCCCAAATTATTAAATCAAATTCATTTAAATTTCAAATCAATTTAAAACCATATTTTATAATTTCATTTTTTTATTTTATGAGGCAGTAGTCAGTGGTTTAAAAAACTATAAATGAAAATCAAATATTATCATTTCTAACACCCAATTCATTTGACTATTAAATTTTAGAAAAATTTATACTTATATATAATAATCATACAAAATTATTCCATTTACCAATTTTGAAAATAATATGGTGTCCGTTTACTCTGTTTAATTGTTTTGGAATTCCTATAGATAGCGTTGATCAGAAGAATCGATCAAAACCTTAAATGAACTTAACAACTCAAGCAACACTATAAGATATTTTAATATTAATTACAAATACACACCCTCACTCATTGATTCCAGAATGGATTTCAAACAAAGATAGAGATCCAAATTCAGAAGAACCCTAATCAAAGAAAATCTAAATAGAAAATAGGCACGAAAGGGGGATAAGATAATTAAATAGAAAAAGGGAAAAGATGGATATAATAATGTTAATTATGGGTGACCTTAACTGGGTTAATCATGACTTCAAGAATAAGATCGATGTAGAATTCTGAGGCAGATCGGCATCAGATCTTAGGAGATAGAATTCGGTATAGCAAGAGATATTGGCATCTAAAACGAGGATATAGAAATCTCCGGTGAATCAATGTCTGATGTAAAGGAGTTTCACCCATTTACAAATAATTCTAAGAGTGGAGAGACCGTCGATTAATTATAGAGATCAACAGGAGTGGAGCTATAGGGTGCTCCAGAATCAAGAAGAACACGAATAGGGAGAGACATGAATGGACTACAGAATGAAGGGGGAAAGTTCCAAAATTCAAAGAAACCCGAGCCACAAAGGAAGAGATCTAAGCTCGAACGAAGGTGATTCCATAATTAAATTTACACTATAAGTTTTGCCTAAACCAGAGCTCTGATGCCAATTGTAACATCCCAAAGGGAAGTGGGCTAACGCCCACCGTATCATATACTGGTACCTATTTTCTATTTTTACGGCCAGCCTCTCGACTGCACCAACCCCGCAGGGACATGTAGGAGTAAGAGTCAAACGTTCGCTACCAAACCAAGAAGCAAGAACACCCTATCATGCTGCACCCACCAAGGGAATAAATAGATACACATTTCGAAATTGAATTGCACAAAATATCAGATTGTTAATTTATATTTGGCAAACCTCAACATATATAGCAAATAAATCAGTCTAGAATCATAGACACAAGTAATATAACAATAAGTAGTGGAAACAGATGAATAGTAGTTCATGAAACTACTATATATATAACGTATGAAACAAAATACATCGGAAGTCCAGAATACATAAATGTCTCAATACATAGTCAAATAACAAAATCTGAATATATCACTAGAGTCAACTAAATAACTGAAAGCTGAATAGATATAGATGGATCTACAAGCGAAGCTCCAACCCCGCTATGATACTCAGCCTGAACCGAGCATAAAGCAAAACACAAAACATTCGAGTCGGGATTAACATTCGTATATCAATGAATCCAACTCAAGTGAAATATCAACTAAAATACAAGTAACTCAAAGGATCTTTGGGATACACATCCTCTAAGGATCCGTGGAATTATCTACTATGTAGTAATGCACGCTATTATAATAATGTCTATAGTAAGATAAACTATTAAAATAGCGTTAATGCGTTACCCATATCCCCCTTAACACATTTTTATATATTCCCATAGTCTATACAGTATGGTAACGTGCCCCATAAACTGGATGTTTATCAAAGGGCATTCCATAGGTATGGTACAAAACAAAATCGTAGTGGTCTCGATTAGGTAGGTGACATGGCACAACTAGGCAATGCCAGGTTAGATGTACAAATTACACTTCTAAGTTGGTGTTAATGCATAGCCATAGCTACCGCCCAACTCAATCCACACACCTAAAATCCGAGGGTGCACCCAATTAATCACAAAGTAATGGAATGGTATCGAAGAAGTATGTCCGATCGGAGGAGCTACCTCACTTGGCCCGTCAATTGCTCCTGTTTTAGCCACCTTAAGCTAACTCATGGGAGTCAGGTCCACATATATACCTCATATAGAATCGTCACCAATCATTCTACTTCACTATGGAATCTCCACCGCATACACAGTTTTTAATGTGGTTTTCGGAATTGGCAGAGAGTATGACAATAACCGATCCCAATCTCTTTAACAACTAAATGTTATTATAACACCGTGGTCATTTCAAAATATCATGCTTCAAAACCAAAATATCATATTCATTTCAAACACATATCAATTCGAAATCATTACTCACTTTAAAATATATCCATTTCCACAATCATAGCACTTTCCAAAATTATAACTCTTTTGAAATTATAACACTTTTAAAATCAGAACACTTTGGAAATCATAACGCTTGTTAATAATAACACTTTAAAATCATAATACTTTCGAAATCATAACACATTGAAATCATAACTATGGAAATTATAACACTTTGAAATCATAATACTTCCCATTTACATAATTTAGATATTAGAAATAGTAAATATAATAAAATAGTTATAAGTTAAAGTAATTTATATTATAAATAATTAGTATATTTAAAATAGTTATAAGTTAAAATAGTTTATATTGAAATAATTTATATGTTAAAATAGTTTTATATAAAATAATTTATATGTTAAAATAGTTTTATATTAAAATAATATATATACTGAAATAATTTGTAAAGTAAAAATATTTATATATTAAAATACTTTACATGATAAAATAGTTTCCTCAAAGTTGACAAATCAATTCAAATTAACTTAAATTCCAAAATCCAACTCATATCAAATCTTAGTTCTTCCATTTCAATTCAATTCAATTCAAATCTCAATAAACCATTTTATATCGATTCCAAATATAGATTTGAACTACAAATATAAATCATTTCGATTTCAATAGATTTCAAAGTTTAAATATTTAAACCTTTAAAATAACTCTATTTGATAAATTCATTTATATTTCAAATTCAACTTTATCATTATTTAATATTGAAATATTCACTTATTCAATCTATTATCATTCAAATAAACTTTCAAAATATTCATTTAAATAAAAAATAATTATCCCATTTAAATTTATTTAAACTTGAAAATATTCATTAAATCATCTTAAATCAAAATCAAGTTATAAAATCATATCCTTAAAATCTCAAATTTAATAAGTTCCAAATCGATTTTATTTAAATATAATTCTTAAAAGAATATTATTTTAATCAACATAAATTTATCTTTCCAACCTTAATTTATTAAAATTATTATGAAATCTATTGTTAAAAATATAAATTTAAATAAATACTTAAAACATATTATATACTAATTAAACTAAACTTTATTAAATTAAAGTTCATTATTAAATCAATTTTATAAAAATTAATTTATACATATTTAAAATAGTAAAATTATAAGTAAATTCTTAGAATTTATAACTTCAAAACTTGCTTATAATTTGAAATTTTCAAACATATAATTTTGAAAATCAAGAATTTAAACATATAAAAAACATGTATATAAATAATATTTAAAAATAAATATTTATATAAAAATATATGCATTTCTTTTTAAACGTTGGAAATCATTTCAAAATATATATAGACCAACATTGTCCGTATACAATTTTCTATCCTATAGTCAAGTGATACAGATACTTATCATTTCAATCTACAATTTAATTATCTGCAAGTATATATCTTTTCGACCTATAATCCCAAATTCAATTCAATGAAAACCACTTGGATTTATCATTTCAACCCATAACGATTTCCTCCTATTCTAAAATATCGTTCGGGTATGTATCATTTCAGTCCATAGGGAATTCTATAATAACGGGGAACTTGCAGAGTGATAACGTATATGAAATTATAAAACTGGCGTATATCATCAATAACATATAAAATATAAATAACATATCATGGTGTCAGATGTCTCAAATGAACAGTTGCAGATAATGGCATATCATGTGGAAATTAAATAACTAGCAATAGCATATTTCAATTGTCATTTCAAATGAAATCAAATTTAATAAATATAAGAATGTTAATCGTGAGTGATTGCTCACCTTTCGAGGTAAGGGATGAACGAGAATGAAATGTGTTACGAATCCAAGTACGAATTCCAAAATAAAGCAAGAATGGCACGAATTCGACGAACAGAGCTGATAACAGAAATCGATGAGAACAAATATGTGTATATATATATATATATATATATATATAGTTTAAAGTCTAATATCAACACATATTAAAATAAGGTAAATAGAATCTTTATAATATTTTCAAAATCAATATTTTAGCTTTAACAACCATAAAATAATACACACACACACATATATATATTAGAACCCAAACGCATGTGAACTTGTATGTATATACTATATATATACTTATAGATGTAAACTAATGTATAAACATGTATACAAAACTTACATAAAGTTATATTTTAAAACAATATATATATATACAGACAATTATATATGTAAGCTATTTATATACGCAAACAAATATATGTGCATGTTACTCAAAATGTATGCAGACGCAATACATAAATATATATGCAGACCCATTATAAATATATGCAGACCAAATACGTAAACAAATATATGTAGACCTAATATAAAATAAGCAGACCCAATATGTAAAATATGGCTAAATACATATGCATGCATGCTACTAAATATGCAGACAATATCTATTTACTCTACCATTCATATGCATATTAAATACGTAAATCATTTTATGCAGACAAGTGTAAACATAACAACATGTATAAGTTACTCCAAAAAATATATATTTGTACTATATATAAGCGAAACAATGTATGTATGTATGTATGTATATACATACATACATATATATATATATATATGTATATATGAGCTACTCGAAAAAAATCCAGACAATACATACATACATACATACGTACGTACGTACGTACACACACACACACACACATATGTATGTATGTATGTATGTATGTATGTATGTATGTATGTATGTATGTATGTATGTATGTATGTATGTATGTATGTATGCAAACGAATATATACTGGTTTCTTCAAACAAGCAATGAAAACCATATGATATGCAAATAATATATTTTAAATTATATGCCTTACATATAGTTCAATAAATCTTATTTATCAAATATAAACAATAGAAATTACCTTATATATACACCTGCGCATACGCATAAACAACTGCTAAGGACGGAGCTCGACAAGGGATAGGGTTAATGGTTGAGGCTCGGCCATGGATTAGAGGTTTGTCAGGCGGGGTGCTTGCTCGGCCAAGGCATGAGGTGTAGTGGTTATGGAATCTTCTCGAGGAGGGAGAGGGTGGAGATGGAGTCTTGGGAAAAACTGAAGCGAAGGGGAAAAACAAAGGTTGTGGAAGCGGTGGAGACGACTTAGGCTAACCTATATATATTATAAAAAATTTCCTCTTTTTGTTTATAAAAGTGAGGGAAAGATGGAGGAAGGGGAGAGTGGAGAAGGCACGGTTTTGGGAAGAAGCGGTTGGAAATAAAAATGCAAATGTACGAAAATAAAAAAATAAAATGATAAATGTAAAGGCACGGTTGAACAGGATAATAATAAATGAAAATGTAAAGTCACGAACGTTGATTTCAAGGATTATTAAAAGTTTATGGCATTGGATTTGCATGGTAGGAAATGAAAGGGTAAACAACCAAAAGACTCGGTTGTGGAGCCGACACGCTATACGTTTCATAGATTGCTCTACACACCGGATCCCGAAACAAGAAAATGAATATACTACAAATATTACCACGATGAGACGAGCAAAATGGTATACAGATATCAATGGTACGACCACCCTATCAAAGGTCGATTCGGTACCGAAAATGCTGCAAAAAGCCAAAAATAAGATAAATGGAGCAATAGCAATCCAAATTTAAAGAAATGAAATATGACGTCACACTCATAAGATGATTTACAAATTTATTATATAAAAATACTCTCGTTTGGAAAATATTTTATCACTGTCAAATATTAACTGATTTGAATTTTAATAAAATTACACAATCAAATAAACATCCATATTATCTGATGAAAATTTACCATTTGCTATGTTTAGTTAGACATATTCCAAATATCATATTTTATTTTCAAATTAAATTATTTAAAATTTCACAAAATCACTAGTTAATTACGTTATTAAAACTGTTAAAATTTATGGGTCGTCATAATAATAATTGTTATTATTGAACCAAAGACTTTGTGTTTGGACTATAGAGTTGAATATGTGTGATATTGGAATTTTGACTATTACCAAATTTCATACGTCCAAAGATATAGTTTTGACAAAGAGAGTCGGTGTAAATAATTATCACAATCAGGTAATGCTTAACAAACTAAAATTAAATTTTACCAAAACTAAATAAGTAATAAATTTGGTCATAATGTCACACCACATGATAGATGACGTGTGAACGTTAATATTTGAATTGTTCGATATTAATCACTAACCAAATTTACACGTAAGAATCATACAACCAAAAGATGAATTGTGACGATCCTGACTCGACCTTCAAAAATCGACACCCAAATACATTACCCGTATTCGAATGCAGCAGATTCAAACGCCGAATCTGGTTCACCGGAGCTTATAAGACATTAAGTACAACAACACAGCGGAAGAAAATGAATAATATTATTGATATACCACATTCGATACAATATTCTGATACAATAAATATCACTTAATCAGAGATATAAGATAACCGTAGAAGAAATAAAACAACTGGATGGTATAAACTTTGCACCATCGAAAGCGGAAAGATAACTCCAATGGAATGTATCATAGCCAAAGCTCGAAAGACTCCAAACCAATACTCTAAAGATCTCGAATCAAAAAGCAGTTGTATCCATGCCACAAGCTCGAACCACCACCATCATGCTTTGTTAAGCAAGGTTAGTCCAGAATGTTGAAGAGAGGCTCAAAGTGATAACCAAAATCCAAAGACTTCCAAGATATCGAATCTACATCTACCGTTTGATTTTCTGAAAAACCCAACTCTAGAATGCCCATGTGGAAAATTGTGGGCACCCAGAATTTAGGAAGGGAACAATAAACTGCAGGTCAGTGATGGGACTGGTGTAAGCAAACAAAAACAGTTTATCTTTATCAAAAGCAAAAAAAGAATTTAAAAGAAATCCACAATGCTTTTGGAAAATGAAACTACCATAAGGCCTCCCACCACACACACAATGCAAACGTAGAATTGGAGGAGATTTCTCTTTATGATACTCAAACTTGCTTACTACGCAAAATCCTTTTGATATTATTATTACTGCATAATGCAAAAAACTTTTCGAAAATATCATATTAATCTAAGCCAGCATGGACATTTCGAACTATGCCTACTATAGCTACCATCTAAACAGTGATGACCACCATAAGTAAATAGCAGGTTATACACCTAAAATCATACAAGACTTATATTGGTGATTGGATTTCCAATAAATGGTCAGGCTAAGGAACTTCCTATTGCCACATGGGTACGCCTCTGGAGGGACGCCTCGAGAACTTAACCAGCTCTCTGCCAACACAAGGCTGGGTTATCCCTGCCCGGAAGTAACACCTACAAGTATGCCATCCCCGATCGTTAGCATCCTTTATCCGAGGATCCTCAACCACAAAGAAACAACCGAAAAGTCATAAATTTACAGCAACCACATAGGTTAAATATCTGGGCTCCATGCCATGATGCCACCTTTTTGCAGAAGAAATGGACATAGCCTAGGGAAGCGACCCCTAATGACCTTGCCGCATCTTTCCTGTTTCGACCATTTTTGGGTTGTGAGGTCCTGGTGCAGTCTTGTCCACAAAGCTACGCTTTTCACAAAAGCCATGTTTTGATCAATAAATGATCAGCAGCACTTCGTATGCCACATTACCAAATTGGGAATGTATCACTAGTAACCATCAACAACATAACCTCTGAGCTCATACGTCTCAGAGAAGGGTGTTAAGCTAAGAGAATAAATTCTCCGCCGCCAGATAGAAATGTATTTGATAAAAATCAGCTTTACATCTCAAAGTGTAACGTCACCCATCCATACAAGTCTGTTTCGGGTTCGAACAGAACCGTAGGCATTTCATAAAGAAGCCCTTGCAATCCGGGTATTCACAATCCTGATCGGACTCCCCATCACATAGGGAGATCTCTATACCATAGTTATTCAGTGTAGAGTCATTCGACGGGTGATCCTTTCGTTCTTGAAAATACCCGGTCTTCACCACCAGTCTTCAAATGCTATCCATATCATCATATCGTTATTCACAATGGGTTATATGACACATGGTCCTCTACCAGCTAAACCGAATAATGAGCGCAATATTTAAAAACACATGGATATTGGGATCTTAGTTAAGTCATAAATTTAACCCAAAACTTTTCTTTCAAACGGTTTAAACAAATTACCATTTCCAAATCATTAAACAAAAAGATTCACTTCACAAAGTTCACCAATTTTACACAAAGATTCAATCATAGCGTTCAAAACTCTTTTATAGAAAAGATATAGCTTTAACATCCTCTTCAATTTTCAAAACAAGGTTCAACGATCTTCACAAAGATTTATTCATAGTTTTCAAAACAATTCCATTTCGAACTTGAAATCTTTTTCAACACAAACTGGAAGTTCTTTCGTTATATGAAAGCCATTATCATTTGAAAACAAATACTTTTCGTTTCGGGCAAATCCGTTCAAATATGCACAATTTATAGCCTTTAAAGTATAAACTTGGTTTTATTTTAAATTCCTAAAATAATACTTTTTTTTTAAAATACTTTAAAGATGGTTTAAAAACCATATATATATATATATATATATATAACTTGTATCACCACTTTTTAAGCCATATTATCCAAAATAATTTTCAAATCTTAAACAAGATATAGTATATTCAAATTAAATTCAATTTCAAATTTCCCTTTCCAAAAGCTTTCCATATTCAGTTCAATTCCTATTTCAAATTTCCCTTTCCAAAATCTTTTCATATTCAACCCAATTCCATTTCCAAAACCAATTAGATTTAAAGTTCAACTTTAAAAACCATTTCATTAAATTCAAATATCTATGACTTAACCAATTCCCTTGTGCAATCCATATTTGTGTGTGTGAGGTGTAGTCCAGGGATTTTACACAATAGTGCAACAACATCAATCATCGCAAATTCAATCATATCAATATCAATAAGCGATATAATCTGTAACGCTTATCTTCATTCACAGATTCACAGATAATATAAATTTTATCATAGATAAATAAGTTACATACATCACAGCTCAAATCGAAACAGAGCACCACACATCAGGGATATCAAACAATTCAACATTCAATAGAATCCAAGCATCAATAAGTAAGATCAATTAAATATCTGATTAATTTAAATCAGATTAATTACTTATGAAAAATTTGCTAATCCTGGTTAATTAACATTAATTAATTACAATTCATTTTGATTAATTATTCTTTAATCATTTATTAATTAACCATTAATAATAAATTAATTAACCTTTAATTATTAATTAGTCAACCTTTGTTAATAAATCGATTAACCTTTAACCAATAAATAATTAACCTTTAACTATTTAATTAATTATCCTAAATTAATTACATTAATTAATTAATAATTAATTAAGTACCATTTAATTAATTACTTTAATTAATTACAATAAGTGATTATCCTTAATTACTTACATTAATAAATCACAAATCAATTTTAATCATTTGATTAATCAACTTTAATCATTAGTTAATTACTTTAAATTAAGTAATTATCTTTAAGTAATTAATTATCCTTAATTACTCACATTAGTAAATCAACCTTTAACTTAATCACATTAAGTTATTTTCCTTTATTAATTACATTAGGTGATTATACTTAATTAATTTGACTAATTAATTAACTTAAAATTAATTACATTAATTAATTAATTAACTAATTAATCATTACTTAATTTTTTAGTTAATGATTCTCTTTTAATTACATTCATTAACTATCCACTAATTACTTTACTAAGTAATTATTGTTAATTACAATATGTAATTAACTTTTAGTTTATTTTACTAATTAATTATTCTTAATTAATTTTAACCTTTACTAATTAAGGATAAACTCTTCATTTAAATTAAATATTTATTTATCATTAAAATTCATTAGAAACCATTTTAGAAATCAATTATATATTTGAAAATATATAATTTCACTTTAAAACAAAACAATTTAAACATTTAATTTTAATATTTAAAATCTTTGAACTTAATTATTCCTATAACTTTAAAACCTGTTTTTACTTTGCCTTGAAACATATTCATTCAAAATCCACTTTAAACTTGACTAATCATTCTTTGAAAACTAAATTCCTAAAATTTTAAACTTGCTTAAACAAAAGTTTGTTTAAACATTTCACTTTATAATTTTATTAAAAGAATTTAACTTGGTAAAAACTTGTTTTTATTATGCTTTAAAACATGTTCTTTTTTCATCCTCTGGAAATCTGGTTTCTCTTGAATTTAAAAACCTGTACATATTTCCTCTAAAATTAGAAATCTGATACTAAACAAACCAAACTCGAGCCCTTCAACACTACGCCCAAGCAAAATGCGAGATTTCCCGCTGCGTCTTCTACTTCGAGTCAAACTGACTTACCTTCGATACAAAACCTCGGTACAATTCTTCCTTCCTAAACTTATCATCACCAGAAATCCGAAGTACACCATGCACGTGCACGATCAACAGAGCCACCTCCGATCATCATCGTGATCACCCACGAGTCAACCTTGACTTCGACGACAACTCCACAACCCAGTTCCCACAAAATCACCCAAAAGACGAAATCGAACTAGTCAACGAGTACTGGAATTTACTTGATCGACCAAAAACTCCTCGCACTATCATCACTTATCATCTGCAACCACCATGCCGCGACTAGAGATGCCTCGATGGACCATGCAACGTCTCCTCCTAGTGTGATCGCCTACGATCCATCGTCGACGACAAAATCGTCTCGTCTTCCTCATTGAACCAAACTATATTCATAACCTTGATTCGTTGCCGCTCAACCACTCTGATGATTGAGACATGCTACGAGCATTTTTTCGAGCTCGCCACCACCCGAACTTCCTCCAGTATCAATCACGTCGCACAAACTACCTCTGCTCTTCGAGGATAGACAAAATTCTTTCTTCTGATCATCTCATGATCCCTCGACAATTTTGCACTTAAAAATTATAAAATTACTATCAAAATTCATCATTCTCAACATGATTCTGTTACAATAATCAAAATTAGAAATTTTCATGATCGATTTTTCACATATATTTGATTTGCTCTATAATATATATATTTTGAGATAATTGCTTAACAAAAATCCCTGTAATCATTTTTAAAATTTACATTATCATGTTACATTCCTTTTTCTTTTAAAAATCTTGGTCTAAAATCAAATCATTTTGAAGATATGAATTTTTTGTCGGGTGAACTGGAGTCTGTAATACAAATAGTGTAAATATGTTTAAACATGCATGCACATCAAAGGAGTCCAATCATTTTCCAGTTTAAAGACATTCGTGCAAAATTACTACTAAAATAATTATCACATGAAACCAAATATCGAACAAATTAAGGGTTCAAATTTAAAGTTTGCTCACCTGGAATAAGCAAAGAACAAATTCTGAGCCTAGAAACCTGAAAAACTGGGAAAATGATTTTGGTATCTTGAACTAAATATTTGTTGAGATGATTTTGCTTTACATTAGGTTGGATCATTAATTCCTTTGGTTGAAATGTTTTTGATCTTTCTCTGATTTATGGCTTCCAGTTTGAATTTTGTTTAATTGTATTTGTTTGCCATGTTTGAAATTTGTCTGAGAGCTTGATGTTTTGATTTTTCCTTTATGATTTGATTTTTTTAGTTCCAGGTTGAAGCTGAAACTTTGATTTGCTTTACAGCTTTTGATAATTTTTTTATGCTTGATTTCTTTTTTTCATTTCAATTACCAGGTTTGAGAAGCATGAAATGAGAATAATGACCAAGTTTCTTTCTTATTCATATTTTAAAATTTTAGATTAAAAGGAAAAAAACTTGCTTGGCACTTGCTAACTTAAATTACACTTGTTAATATTAAGCCTACACTTGTATTAATATTAAATCCTCCTCTTAATAAATCTTATAAATTTTGTTTTAAACCTTATGTTATTATAAATTTATACTTATTATGTTTTAGACCTTTATGTTAATATATTTATAATTTGTGTTTTATACCCTTTGTTTAGTTTTATTTGCTTATATAGATTATCTATTTACATGTAAATAAATGCTTTTTCAATTTTTATAATATATACTAATCACATTTATACAAATTTCATTTATCTCAAGTTAAAAGAAAAGGTATTAAAACTTCTATTAAATATTTTTCTACTAAAAACTATTAATCTAATGATAATAAATATTTATCTATAGAGTTCTAAATATAGAATTTAATCTTTAAATAGCATTTTGAAAATCATTATATTAATCTCAAAATGTAACTTCCATATATATATATATATACTCATATACACATATTAAATTTAGAAAACACATTTTTATTAAATTTAAAAATGTAGAGTATTTAAATCCAACTTATTTAAAAATGTTTATCTTGAATTTTCAAATCGAAATTCTATTAAAAAACAATTTATATACATATATTTAAACAAACAACCAAATATATTTTTTCAGAAAATTTCAATTTAATGCAAAATTTTATTTTAATTACCAAATTTATTTTGGCCTAAAACTGGGAATGTTACATGAATACTCCATTGATCACCTATTTTAATTACTTTATAATTGTTATAGATTAATCAACATTTGTGAAATATTAATTATAAAATTTTGTATTTGATGTGTTTAAGAATGTTAAAAAATGTATTTATAATACTAACAAATATTGTTCGATATACAATATCGGTACATGTTTAAATTTAAATTTTAATGCAACGGACATTAGGTACGGAATCCAAACTCAATATTAATTATAAAATTTTGTATTTGATGTGTTTAAGAATATATGAAAGATTGAGAAATATCTTTCCGGATCAAACTGAATATTTATTCCGCATTGGGCTTACCGAATCAGAACATCATCAATAAATATGAAAACGAACTCATATGATACTAAACAAGATACCCAGGTTACTCGGTCTACGAAATATCACTACAATAAAGTATGTTATTAACAATGCCATTCGATAACGCATTATTCTAAAGCGTTATTGTTTAGTGTGGCTAGTTACTTTTTTTCTTTATTTATTCTCTTCTGCGCACTCTTACCACGTAATGCTTTGGCCCAAAAAAAAAGTTATCCCTCCCAGAATTTTCATCTTCCTCTTAGAATAATTATTTAGTTCATCTTCCTTCCAAAACCAAAATTACACTTATTCAGTTCATCTCCCTCCTAATCGCTCATCCCTTGCCTTCTCCGATCTTCGGTCTCTGATTCAACTCGCTTCGCTTACTGCGCTTTGGCCGTTCTAAATTATACGCATCCTACCCTAAATCATCTGCTCAGAGTTCTAGTTACATTTCCTTCCTAGTCGCTCATTGCTTGCCATTTTCGATCTTTGCTCATCACTCTTCAGCAGTTTCGAAGTCGACACGTCCAGAACCCTAAATCATCTGCTCAGATTTCTAGGTTAGAAATTTATAGATTATGTTTATTAATATTTTTTATTTTGATTTTATTGTTTGGTCATGATTATAGAAATTTTTTATACTTAGGTTATGATTTAATCATTTGGTTACATTTATTTACTATTTTATTTACTCTTTCTAGGTTATGTTTTACTAGAAAACATTCGTTTGTTTTATTTCATAGGTTTATTTGGTGTTTTTCATGAGTAGGATATGGCACAGCAAAGTCATTCTTGTAACAGTAGAAGACACAATACTCAAAGTAGTAATGCTTTTCAATTCTTCAGTTAACAATAAGTGTGTTGCCTTCAATATTTATTAAACTATGTTAATAAATGTTACTTAAATGAAGTTTGATTATATACTTCACAAAGCTTTAATGCTAATCAAATAGTGTGATCCTGGATAATTTGTTAACACAAATCTAATGATTAATGAGGAATTTAATATAAAAAATGACTACTTATCCTCTATAGTAAATTTTGGTTGTTCGTATCTTAGCTTCATAATTTATGTAAATATGGTAAAGAAATTAACAAAGTTTTGGCATAACTTAAAACTTAGTTTCAAAGTTTTTAAAGTTAAAAACTAATTTAATTGGAAATTTTTATGAATGAAGTTGAAACTCATTTTAATTTTTTATATTGGGTTGTGGATGCGTTAGTTGGATTAAATACTATTTTGAGCAAAATACATATGTATTTGAAATAACCAAACCTTACATGATGAATTGGTTATTTCCAATTTGATAATAGTTATATAATTAGCGATGATTTCAAAATATTGTATTATAGATTTGAAAATAATAATATGTAAAACGACACATAGATATAAACATGATTTTCAGTTGTAATATTTTCTCAATTATCCTTTAAGTATAAGAAAATAATTTAGTTGTCACGCAAAATGTTTAGAAAAAAAATGATTATATTATGGCTACATGAAATTATCATTTATTTTCACATATATTAAATAGTTTATTTTGGCCATAAAATTAGCTAAAACTATAAAAGGATCATGATAAAATATGACTTCTACTTAAACCTAAAACCAATGTAGAATGGTAATGATTATTGGTAGTATTTGGTACTGAGAATGAAAAACAAAAAGGAAAGAAATGTCAAACATTGTCATTGCCAAGATCCTAACACATGGCCTTAAAATATTTCTGATCTTTCCAAATAAAAATAAAGACTAATTTTCAAGTACATTCTTATCTTTATTTTTTATTTTTATTTTGTACTTGCTATTTATATGCTGCATCAGTGATGTTTAGATTGGATGCAGAGAGGTTGACTCGATGCAGTTCAATCTTATATCCATAATGTTCTAAAGGAACAATTTTCCCCCACGGTTTTATATAATCTATTTAATGCACAAACAACTGTGGTAAAACTAGATGAAGCTCAAAACTTGAACTGTTGGTTTATAAGTGTGATGGCTTTTCACCTAATTTCTAAGCATAGGTTCTCCATGCTGGTGCGTGAAAGAGCGTTAAGGGTCTACTAATATGAATAATATAACTTAAACTAGTTATATAAGCAAGCTAAAAAAAAGCAGAAAATAAAAGTACCATCGATTTGTATACTACTTTTGGACTTCCTTCCTACGTCTAGTTCCAGAATCCTTTCTATAATCCTACTTTGACTTTACTAAAATAGAGTAAATTTGACTTGTATTTTTTGATAACACTGATGAGTCACCTTAAGTAAACCCTTCTTATAATCTCCTTTAATGATTGTGATTTGAACGTGGAGATTTTAGAAAGTAAAAGAATTGTTTTGAATGTTATCGAAATCTCAGAAAATATAGAGCATGGAAAGTAGAGAGAGTAAGAGTAGTAAGGTAAGGTCAAAAGTTCAAAAAAAATGTCTATTTGTAGTGTATGAGAGATTCTGTTTGAAAAGTAATAACCATTAGAAAAGGTGCAACTCTTGAACAATAAGATAACCTTTCGAAAAGAATTTTCTGTTCAAAATGAAAAGTGGCCATTACAGGAATTCAGCCATCAATGGTCTGAAATTCTACATTTTGGAAACAAAAAAAAAGCAATCCAATTTTAGCCTTGTTTAGACATTTATAACAGTCAATCTGACTTCTGAATTAGTAGTCAGACGTCTTTAAAAGAATAAAATGCTTCAGGTTTTTAGACGTCTAGAACCAACATTCTGACGTCAAAATTTTTGTTCATTCGTCTGGAAATTAGCTTCAGATGACTGTTTCTAACAGAGCATAAAACAGAAAGTTAATGGTTAAAAAAAACTTTATTTAGACGTCCGAATATTTCAGCTAGACGTCTGAAACCCTATAAAAATCTGGGATATGCTTTTGAAAAGATTTTTATAGTATTTGCATTTAAAATATTCAAAGTAATTTAATATCAAAAAAATTTGTGTGTCATCATCAAGGAGATTGCACAAGTAATAATATTTCAAGACTCACAATACATGACGACTTTTCTTTAAGTTAGATCTTCAATCTTCGAGTGCTTTTTCTTAGTCATCGAGTAGTTTACCTTAGTCGTAGAAAATATATGGAAATGTATAAGTATCTCTTGAAAATTCGAGATGTAGGATCTAACCGTGTGGAGTGATGTATCAAACCAAACATTGGAAAGAAAAGCATTGAAATAATGCACAGAAAGCACATGACACTGGATTTATCATATATGGCTATTTCTTTACGGTGCTTTTAAGCTATTTGACCGGGGCAGATGTCCCATTTATTCCTATCTAGCTTGCTTTTTTACTTGAATTGTATGGATTTATCGCCATTTCTAGATTTCCACAGGAAAAGTATGAAGAAGCAATGTCTTTGCTTGCAGAAATGGAGAAGAGGGCTATTACAACGGAGAGTATGTTGGAAGCCACATTGCAGAGCCAACGGTGGTACAGACATAGAGTCTCCAAGGTAGATTACTACCTTGATTCTCGGCATGATTTGATCACAATTACAGTTATACCTTGGTTTTAGACAATCTAATATATTGAATGTAGCATTTATCATGATTTATGAAGCCCACTAACTGTCGCCTAGTTAGTAGTTTTTGATTCCTAACATTGAGAAAGGTGAAACGTCATCAGGTTTCTCAAAGCTAAAATGTAAATGTAATTAATTAAGGAAGCATTGGCATCTTCCTTTCATTGAAACTAATTTTCTAGGTGAAATGATATTTTACACGGTGTTGAGCATTTTTATATCAACAAACACTGGCCCATCTTTTGTCCCTTTGATGGTAGGGCTATAAATTTTCTACCAGTTTTTCTTTCTCATAAGTTGTACTACATTTTAAAATACTTGTTGCAAACATGTTGGTACCCAATTCTAATATAAAAGATGTCTGTTTCTTGCCAATCTCATGTTAGCTCGTTCAACTTCTATAGAACTCCATTAGATAATCCAACCCAAGAATTCTTTGCCAAAAAAGTAGGACTGCTTTCTAGACCATGGCTATATTATTAATTTCAAGTTAAGTTACTCTGTCTTCCTTCTTTGATATGTGCTATAAACATAGCTATATTATTAATTTCAAGTTTCTAATATCCAGATTGTTTAATATTTCATTTTGTTGCATCTCCAGTAATGATAACAATAATGTTAAAGGTAATGTAAACATCCACACACACACACGCACATTTTAATCTGACAAAGCCTTAAACAAGATATGTACACACTTGTAACATTGATAATGTATGCAAGTACGTGTTTTCTTTTCGATAATTAAATCATTTATTTTGATAGATCTTATTCCTTTACGACATTTGAAACATCCAACAATCCAAGTTAAACCAAGTTAAACCAAATTCATGTTTTCATTTTTATTTTACATAATTTCGTTAAACTTCAAATGCAAACTTACCTCTACTGACCACACTTGTAGTTGTAATAAATTTTTTGCTTCATATAAATTTTTTGCTTCATATTTTATTGTACCGTGCATAAATGAAAGTACTTTGATCATATTATCTGTTTGCTATTGATAAGATATTTCATCATAAATAAGTTGTTCATTGTGATTACATAAGGTTGATATATTTTAGTTTTGTTCATGTCAGCATCATTTGCATTAAAATATTTCATTTGCATTTAAATTTTCTTTTATAACAAAATAACTCATGCACTGTTCTTTTTTTCTCAGGATCTGCTCACTGGAATTCAAAATGAGCAAGGTTAGGAATGTGATAACGAGAGCTCACATGCAAAAAAACATCGACGAACAAAAAAAGAAAGGTGCAAGAAATAAGCAGATTGAAGACAATCAAGTAGACGATGAGATTCATAACGAAGACAATCCACAAGCATTAGAAAAAAATCAAGTACAAACTTTTCTCATAATAAATCTTGCTTCAATACTAAATAATGGATTTATTTCAATTTAGTTGGCGATTTTCATGTTCGGCTACTAACTAATAAATCAAGTACAATCTGAACTCGGTTGCTGAAATCATTTTGAGAAATTTCAGTCTAGGGTTTATCTATAGTTATGCTTATGCTTTTGTTTCCTACCCCTAGGGTGGATGCTTTTCAATATCTCTTGTTCTGTCTTCAAAATCCTTTCAAACTTTGATATTCATTTGAAATCCTGTCATATTTGTAATCTGAAACTTCTCGCTTTCAAAAATATACAGTTTAAGTACTCGGAACAGGTATCTGAAATCAAAAATGACGTTTATTGTTACATTTAGTTATTAGCTTTAAATTCTGGTTGATGGAGTACCAGTTGTAGTGGTTTGTTTGTAGTTGACTGTTTGGAGTTCAGGGATGAGGTAGAGATGATACAGTTGAATGTATGTAGTGATACAGCATGATGAAGCAAAACCATATTCATCTCTTCCTGGTGTAATAGTTACCCTAATTAAAAGATCTTTTACATGAAACAAATTTGAGTAAAATATATATTGAATCGTTATGACTAGTAATATATCCATTTATAGGTGAAAAAATGATAAATTGATAAAAATTCAAAATAAATACTGAATATAAATTACACACACACTGCCTGTAGCAGAAAATAGATAACAGAAAATGTTGGTATGTATGGAGCACGCGGTGGAAGGATATGTTGTATTTTCATGGGTCCACTGAAGAAATAGAAGTTAGAAATGTATGGCAAAATGTTGGAGTGTTAGAAATGCTTCAACAGATGGTTGCTGCAACTGAGAAAAGTGAGGTTAAAATTGCTTTAATCTATTTTCCATATTGGGAAAATAGATCAGTAGAAATAATAAATTGTAGTTTCTAGTTAATGCAGTTCATGCACTTGCTTTAATGTTTGTAAACTGTAATCAAAAATATATATCACATTTCCATCTAAGCATGCACTTGTTTTAACATTTTCTGTTTCTTTGGTTAACTTCGCAGGCTTATTTGGAAGGAAGCAAGGTGCTTAGTACGCAACTAGATCTGATCTTGCATGTTGGAACTCTGTAATGTTTGTACTCTGGAATATTTGGAAGGTAATGTTTGTACACTTATTAAATTGACATTTTCTGTTTCTCTGTGTTAACTTGGCTGCAGGCTTATGTTTTATTCAATGGTTATGCACTTGCTTTAATGTTTGTACACGGTAATGAAAAATATATCACATTTCTTTCTGAGCATGCTCTTGTGTTGTATTTTTTGATTATAATCTTTATTCGTTTATGAAGATTTATTTTGATTGCTATTATTAAAATGTAATATATAGGCATAGCACTTGGAAAGTGTATCTACGATTTTTATAGTGGCATATATGAGCTGTAAAAGAATTTATCAATACTATAACATGTTGATTTAATAACGTGAAATGACAGCTATTGAATAAATATTTTATAGCGGCAAAATGGTGTTATAAAGATTTCCAATTCCATTGAGATTTAGCTGTATTATAGCGGCTACAATGAGCTATTGAATAAATATTTTATAGCAGCGAAATGGTGTTATAAAGATTTCCAGTTCTGTTGAGATTTAACTGTATTATAGCGGCTATAATGAGCTATTGAATTAACGTACCATAGCGGCGAATTTTCGTTATAAAACTAAGCTCAACCATAGCGGCATGTTTTGTGTTATAAATATTCAACAGTTTTTTATAACATGTCGATATACAGCGCTTATTAAACCGCTATGGTTGTGATTAATAGCGGCAATATGCCGCTATAAAAGGCACTTTTTGTTGTAGTGTATGCAGGGGCATTGGTTAGTTCGAAGGATAACTAACCGTTCGTAAAATATATCTGGACCCAGAATAACAGACAAGCGGATACATTCTTCCACAATTTTCAAACACTAGGTATGGAATCTAAACTCAGGTTAGAATACCCCAAATTATATATTAACTTATCCCTCTATGGACTTCGATGCGCATAAGTAATTGCAATAGAATTTCAAATTTGGTTTTAGTCGAAATCGTTAGATCGATACAATCCAATTTAGCTTCATATTTTATTAATCAATTTATTTCAAATAAAATTTTAGATTCATTAAAGTTTAAAAATGGAAACTTGATAGAAAACCGATGAAGAGAATACGAATTTAGAACTTATTTACAACGATTCACAGTGCCACCACCACACCAAAGCTTCTTCTGTAGCTGCCATGAAGCCACCAAAGAATCGAAATCGGATGATGAACAAAAGAGATTAAAGAGAAAAGTTGTTTCTGTTGTTGCAGGACATTGGCTATTTGTAGTGGTACTTTCCTATCCCCTACCTCGTCCTCTTCTTGCACACATACTCACTATCAGTGGACAGTAAGAGAATTTACTCAGGCGTATAGATGGATATCTTAGAGAATACTCATTCTAGGGTATACTTCACCCAATCTCTAATGAGTTACCTAATGTTATACTCCTGAGCTAAAGTTCAACCTTCAGCTCTGATATCAAGATGTGACGATCCTGACTCGACCTTCGAAAATCGACACCCAAATACATTACCCGTATTCGAATGCTGCAGATTCAAGCGCCGAATCTGGTTCACCGGAGCTTATAACACATTAAGAACAACAACACAGCGGAAGAAAATGAATAATATCATTGATATACAACATTCGATACAATATTCCGATACAGTGAATATCACATAATCAGACATATAAGATAACAGCATAAGAAATAACACAGCAGCATGGTATAGACTTTGCAACCATCGACGACGGAAAGATAACTCCAATAGAATGTATCATAGCCAAAGCTCGAAAGACTCCAAATCAATACTCCAAAGATCTCCAATTCAAAAGCAGTTATATCCAAGCCACAAGCTTGAACCACCACCATCACGCTTTATTAAGCAAGGTCAGTCCAGAATGTTGAAGAGAAGCTCAAAGTGATAACCAAAATCCAAAGAGTTCCAAGATATCGAATCTACATCTACCGTTTGATTTTCTGAAAAACCCAACTTTAGACTGTCCGTATGGAAAATTATGGGCACCCAAAGTTTAGGAAGGGAACAATAAACTCCAGGTCAGTCATGGGACTGGTGTGAGCAAACAAAAACAGTTTATTTTTATCAAAATAAAAACAAAAGAATTTAAAAGAAATCCGCAATGCTTTTTGGAAAATGAAACTACCACAAAGCCTCACACCGCACACACAATGCAAAAGCAGAATTGGAGGAGATTTCTCCTTATGATAGTCAAACATGCTTATTATGCAATGTCCTTTTGATATTATTATTAGTGCGCAGTACAGAAAACCTTTCGAAAATATAATATTAATCTTAGCCAGCATAGACATTTCAAACTATACCTACTATAGCTACCATCTAAACAGTGGTGACCATCATAAATAAATGGCAGGTTATACAACTAAAAGCGTACAAGGCTCATATTGGTCATTGGATTTCCAACAATTGGTCAGGATAAGGAACTTCCTATTTCCACATGGGTATGCCTCTGGAGGTAACCAGCTCTCTACTAACACAAGGCCGGGTTACCCCTGCGCGGAAGTAACACCTACAAGTATGCCATCCCTAGTCGTTAGCGACCTTTATCTGAGGATCCTCAACCACAAAGCAACAACCACAAAGTCATGAATTTGCAGCAACCATATAGGTTAAATTTCTGGGCACCATGCCATGATACGACCTTTTTCCAATTGAAATGGACATACCCTAGGGACGCGACCCCTAATAACCTTGCCGCATCTTTCCTGTTTCGACAATTTCCGAGTTGTGAGGTCCTGATGTTGTCTCGTCCACAAAGCTACGCTTTTCACAAAAGCCATGCTTTGACCAACAAATGATCAGCAGCACTTCGTATGCCACATTACAAAATTGGGAATGTATCACTAGTAACCATCAACTACATAACCTCTGAGCTTGTACGTCTCGGAGAATGGTGTTAAGATAAGAGAATAAATTCTCCGCCACCAAACAGAAATGTATTTAATAGAAATCAGCTTTACATATAAAAGTGTAACGTCAGACACACATTCATACAAGTATGTTTCGGGTTCGAACAGAACCGAAGGCACTTCACAAAGAAGCCCTTGCAATTCGGGTACTCACAACCCCGATCGGACTTTCCATCACATATGGAGATCTTTATACCATAGCTACTTAGTGCAGAGTCATTCGATGGGTAATCCTTTCGTTCTATAAAGTACCCGGTCTTCGCCACCGGTCTTCAATGCTTTCCATATCGTCGTATCATCATTCGGAATGGGTTATATGACACAAGGTCCTCTCCCGGCTAAACCGAATAATGGGCGCAATATTTAAAAAATATGGATATTAGGATCTTAGTTAAGTCACTGCTTTAACCCAAAACATTTCTTTCAAATGGTTTAAACAAATTACCATTTCTAAATTTTAAACTAAAAGATTCACTTCACAAAGTTCACCAATTTTTCACCACGATTTAATCATAGCTTTCAAAACTATTTCAACTCCAAGTCTTTTATAGGAAAGATATACCTTTAAGATCCTCTTCAATTTTCAAAACACGGTTCAGCTATCTTTCACAAAGATTTATTCATAGTTTTCAGAACAAATCCATTTCAAACTTGAAATCTTTTTCAACATAAACTGGAAGCTCTTTCGTTAGATGAAAGCCATTATCATTTGAAAACAAATACTTTTCATTTCGGACAAAAACGATCAAATATGCACAAGTTATAGCCTTTGAAGTATAAAGTTGGGTTAATTTTAAATTCCCAAAATAATACTTTTTTTTAAATACTTTAAAGATAGTTTAAAAACCATATATATATATATATATTATATAACTTGTATCACCACTTTGCAAATCATATTATCTAAAATAATTTTCAAATCTTAAAGAAGATATAGTCTATTCAAATTAAATTCGATTTCAAATTTCCCTTTCCAAAAGCTTTCCATATTCAGTTCAATTCCTATTTAAAATTTCCCTTTCCAAAATCTTTTCTTGTTCAACCCACTTCCATTTCCAAAACCATTTCATTAAATTCAAATATCTGTGACTTAACCAATTCCCTTGTGCAATCCATTTTTATGTGTGTGAGGTGCAGTCCAGGGATTTTGCACAATAGTGCAACAACATCAATCATCACAGATTCAATCATATCAATATCGTTAAGCGGTATAACCTATAACACTTATCTTCATTCACAGATTCATAGATAATATAAATTTTATCACAAATAAATAAATTACATTCATCACAGATCAAATAAAAACAGAGCACCACACATCAGGGATATCTAACAATTCAACCTTCAATAGAATCCAAACATACATAAGTAAGATCAATTAATTATCTGATTAATTTAAATCAAATTAATTACTTATGAAAAATTTACTAATCCTGGTTAATAAACATTAATTAACTACAAATCATTTTGATTAATTATTCTTTAATCATTTATTAATTGACCATTAAAAATAGATTAATTAACCTTTAATTATTATTTAATTAACCTTTATTAATAAATCGATTAACCTTTAATCATTAAATAAACAACCTTTAATTATTTGATTGTCTTTTAATTAATTGCCCCAAATTAATTACATTAATTAATTAATATTTAATTACCATTTAATTAATTACTTTAATTAATTACAATAAGTGATTATCCTTAATTAAGTAATTATCTTTAAATAATTAATTATCCTTAATTACTCACATTAGTAAATCAATCTTTAACTTAATCACATTAAGTAATTTTCCTTTATTAATTACATTAAGTGATCATACTTAATTAATTTGACTAATTAATTAAAATTAATTACATTAATTAATTAATTAACCAACTAATCATTACTTAATTTTCTAGTTAATGGTTCATCTTTTAATTACATCCATTAACTATCCACTAATTACTTTATTAAGCAATTATTCTTAATTACAATAAGTAATTAACTTTTAATTTATTTTACTAATCAGTTATTCTTAATTAATCTCAACCTTTACTAATTAAGGATAAACTCTTCATTTAAATTAAATATTTATTTCCGTCATTAAACTTCATTAGAAACCATTTTAGAAATCAATTATATATTTGAAAATATATAATTTCACTTTAAAACAAAAAAATTTAAAATTTTAATTTTAATATTTAAAACCTGTGAAACTAATTATTCCCATAACTTTAAAACCTATTTTTACTTTGCCTTTAAACATATTCATTCAAAATCCACTTTGAACATGATTAATCATTCTTTGAAAATTAAATTACTAAATTTTTAAACTTGTTTAAACAAAAGTTTATTTAAACATTTCACTTTTGAATTTTAATAAAAGAATTTAATTTAGTAAAAATTTGTTTTTATTATGCTTTAAAACATGTTCTTCTTCATCCTCCAGAAATCTGGTTTCTCTTGAATATAACAACCTGTACATATTTACTTTAAAATTAGAAATCTGATACTAAAACAAACCAAACCTGAGCCTTCAACAGAATGCATGAGCAAAACTCGAGATTTCCCACTGCGTCTTCTACTTCGAGTCAAACTCACATACCTTCGATACAAAACCCGGGTACAATTCTTCCTTCCCAAACTTATCATCACAAGAAATCCAAAGCACACCGTGCGCGTGCACAATCAACAGAGCCACCTTCGATCATCATCGTGATCACCTACGAGTCAACCATGACTCCGACGACAACTCCACAACCCAGTTCCCACAAAATCACCCAGGAGACGAAATCGAACTAGTCAATGGGTACTGGAATTTACTTGATCGACCAAAAAATCCTCACGCAATCATCACTGATCGTCTGCAACCACGCTACCGCAACTAGAGATGCCTCGATGGCCCACGCAACGTCTCCCCCTAGTGCGATCGCCTATGATCCATCGTCGATGACAAAATCGTCTCGTCTTCCTCGTTGAACTAAACTTATTCATAACCCTAATTCGTCGCCGCTCAACCACTCTGATGATCGAGAAATTCTACGAGCATTTTTTTTGAGCTCCCCACCACCCAAACTTCCTCTAGTATCAATCATGTCGCACAAACTACCTCTGATCTTCGAGGATAGACAAAATTCTTTCTTTTGGTCATCTCATGATCCCTCGGCAATTTTGCACTTAAAAATTATAAAATTACTACCAAAATTCATCATTTCTCAACATGATTCTGTTACGATAATCAAAATTAGAAATTTGCACAATCGATTTTTCACATATATTTGATTTGCTAAGTAATATATATATTTTGAGATAATTGCTTAACAAAAATCCCTGTAATCATTTATAAAATTTACACTATCATGTCACGGTCACTTTTATTTTAAAAAGCTTGGTCTAAAATTAATTCAGTTTGAAGATATGAATTTTTTTTGTTGGGTGAACTGGAGTCTGTAATATAAACAGTGTAAATATGTTTAAACAGACATGCACATCAAAGGATTCCAATCATTTTCCAGTTTAAAGACATTCATGCAACATTCCTACTAAAAAAAATTATCGCATGAAATTAGATATGAACAAATTAAGGGTTCAAATTTAAAGTTTTCTCACCTGGAACAAGAAAAGAACAAATTCCGAGCCTGGAAACTTGAAAAATTGGGAGAATGATTTTGACATCTTGAACTAAATATTTGTTGAGATGATTTTTCTATAAATTGGGTAAGATCTTTATTTCCTCTGGCTGAAATGTTTTTTATCTTTCTCTGGTTTATGGCTTCCAGTTTGAAGTTTGTTTAGTTGTATTTGTTTTCCATGTTCGAAATTTGTTTGAGAGCTTGATGTTTTGATTTTTCCTTTATGATTAGATTTTTTTACTTCCATGTTGAAGCTAAATCTTTGATTTGCTTTCCAGGTTTTGATAATTTTGTTTATGATTGATTTCTTTTTTTTTCATTCCAATTACCAGGTTTGAGAAGATGAACTGAGAATAATGACCAAGTTTCTTTCTTATTAATATTTTAAAATTTTAGATTAAAAGAAAAAACTTGCTTGGCATTTGTTAACTTAAATTACACTTGTTAATATTAAGCCTATACTTGTATTAATATTCTACAAATGTCATTTGTGATAATTTGTGCTTAAATCCTCCTCTTAATAAATCTTATAAATTTTTTTTAAACCCTATGTTATTATAAATTTATACTTATTATGTTTTAGACCTTTATGTTAATGTATTTATAATTTATGTTTTAAAACCTTTTTTTAGTTTTATTTGTTTATATAGATTATCTATTTGCATGTAATTAAAGGCTTTTTAAATTTTTATAATATATACTAATCACATTTATATAAATTTCATTCATCTCAAGTTAAAAGAAAAGGTATTAAACCTTTTATTAAATCTTTTTCAACTAAAAACTATAATATCTAATATTAATAAATATTTATCTATAGAGTTTTAAATGTATAATTTAATCTTTAAATAACCTTTTGAAAATCATTATATTAATCTCAAAATATAACTTCCATATATATATATATATATATATATATATATATATATATATATATACTCATATACACATATTAAATATAGAAAACACATTTTAATTCAATTTAAAAATGTAGAGTATTTAAATCCAACTTATTTAAAAATGTTTAACTTGAATTTTCAAATCCAAATTCTACTGAAAATCAACTTATATACATATATTTAAATAAACAACCAAATATCTTTTTTTGGAAAATTTCAATTTAATTCAAAAATTTATTTTAATTACCAAATTTATTTTGGCCCAAAACCAGGAATGTTACATGAATACTCCATTGATCACCTGATTTAATTGCTTTATAATTGTTACAAATTAATCAACATTTGTGAAATATTAATTATAAAATTTTGTATGTGTTGTGTTTAAGAATGTTAAAAAATGTATTTATAATACTAATAAATATTATTCGATATACAATATCGGCATATGTTTAGATTTAAATTTTAATGCAACGGACATTAGGTATGGAATCTAAACTTAATATTAATTATAAAATTTTGTATTTGATGTGTTTAAGAGTAGATGAAAGATAGAGAAATATCTTTCCAGGTCAAACCGAATATTTACTCTGCATTTAGCTTACCAAATAAGAATATCATCAATAAATATAAGAACGAACTCATATGATAGTACAGAAGATACCCAGGTCACTCGGTCTACAAAATATGCAGGGGCATTGGTTAGTTCGAAGGATAACTAACCGTTCGTAGAATATATCTGGACCCAAAATAGCAGACAAGCGGATACATTCTTCCACAATTTTCAAACACTAGGTGTGGAATCCAAACTCAGGTCGGAATACACCAAATTATATATTAACTGGTCCCTCTTTGGACTTCGATCCACACAAGAAATTACAACAGAATTTCAAATTTGGTTTTAATCGGAATCGTTTGATCGATACAATCCAATTTAGCTTCATATTTTGTTAACCAATTTATTTCAAATAAAATTTTAGATTCATTAAAGTTTAAAAACGGAAAACTGATAGAAAATCGATGAAGAGAATAAGAATTTAGAACTTATCTGCAACGATTCGTAGTGCCACCACCACACCAAAGCTTCTTCTATAGCTGCCACGAAGCCACCAAAGAATTGAAATCAGATGGTGAACAAAAGAGATTAAAGAGGAAAGTTGTTTCTGTTGTTGCAGGATATTGACCATTTGTAGTGGTACTTTCCTTTCCCCTACCTCGTCCTCTTCTTGCATACATACTCACTATTAGTGGATTGTAAGAGAATTTACTGAGGCATACAAATGGATATCATAGGGAATACTCATTCTACGGTATACTTCACCCTGAGTTACCAAATGTGTTATACTCCAGAGCTAAAGTTCAACCTTCAGATTTGATACCAAGATGTGACGACCCTGCCCGACCTTTGAAAATCGACACCCAAATACATTACCCGTATTCAAATGCTGCAGATTCAAATGCCAAATCTGGTTCACCAGAGCTCATAACACATTAAGTACAACAACACAACGGAAGAAAATGAATAATATCATTGATATACAACATTCGATACAATATTCCGACACAATGAATATCACATAATTAAAGACATAAGATAACAGCAGAAGAAAGAACACAACAACATGGTATAGACTTTGCAACCATCAACAACGAAAAGATAACTCCAATAGAATGTATCATAGCCAAAGCTCGAAAGACTCCAAACCAATCCTCCAAAGGTCTCCAATCCAAAAGCAGTTATATCCAAGCCACAAGCTTGAACCACCACCATCACGCTTTATTAAGGAATGTCAGTCTAGAATGTTGAAGAGAAGCTTAAACTGATAACCAAAATCCAACGACTTCCAAGATATCAAATCTTCATCTACCGTTTGATTTTCTGAAAAACCCAACTCTAGACTGTCCATGTGAAATTGTGGGCACCCATAGTTTAGGAAGGGAAAAATAAACTCCATGTCAGTCATGGGACTGGTGTGAGCAAACAAAAACAGTTTATCTTTATCAAAAGCAAAATAAATGAATTTAAAAGAAATCCGCAATTCATTTTGGAAAATGAAACTACCATAAGGCCTCCCACCGCACACACAATGCAAACGCAGAATTGGAGGAGATTTCTCCTTATGATAGTCAAACATGCTTACTACGCAAAATCCTTTTGATATTATTATTAGTGCATAGTGTAGAAAACTGTTCAAAAATATATATTAATCTTAGCCAGCATAGACATTTCGAACTAACCTACTATAGCTACCATCTAAACAGTGGTGACCACCATAAGTAAATGGCAGGTTATACAACTAAAACCGTACAAGGCTCGTATAGGTGATTGGGTTTCCAACAAATGGTCAGGCAAAGGAACTTCCTATTGCCACTGGGTACGCCTCTAGAGGGATGCCCCGAGAACTTATCCAGCTCTCTACCAACACAAGGCCGGGTTACCCCTGCCTGGAAGTAACACCTACAAGTATGCCATCCCCGGTCGTTAGCGACCTTTATCCGAGGATCCTCAACCACAAAGTAACAACCACAAAGTCATAAATTTGCAGCAACCACATAGGTTTAATTTCTGGGCTCCATGCCATGATACCACCTTTTTCCAGAATAAATGGACATACCTAGGGACGCGACCCCTAATAACCTTGCCGCATCTTTCTTGTTCTGACCATTTTCGGGTTATGAGGTCCTAATGCAGTCTCGTCCACAAGGCTACGCTTTTCAAAAAAGCCATGCTTTGATCAACAAATGATCAACAACACTTCGTATGCCACATTACCAAATTAGAATGTATCACTAGTAACCATCAACTACATAACCTTTGAGCACGTACGTCTTAGAGAAGGGTGTTAAGCAAGAGAATAAATTCTCCGCCACCAAACAGAAATGTATTTAATAGAAATCAGCTTTACATCTCAATGTGTAACGTCAGACACACATCCATACAAGTCTGCTCCGAGTTCGAACAGAACCGAAGGCAATTCACAAAGAAGCCCTTGAAATCCGGGTATTCACAATCTCGATCGGACTCCCCATCACATATGGAGATCTTTATACCGTAGCTACTCAGTGCACAGTCATTCAACGGGTAATCTTTTCGTTCTTTAAAATACCCGGTATTCACCACCAGTCTTCAAATGCTATCCATATCGTCATATCATCATTCGGAATGGGTTATATGACACAAGGTCCTCTTCCGGTTAAACCGAATAATGAGCGTAATATTTAAAAAACATATGGATATTGGGATCTTAGTTAAGTCACAACTTTAACCCACAACCTTTCTTTCAAATGGTTTAAACAAATTACCATTTTCAAATTTGAAACAAATAGATTCACTTCACAAAGTTCACCAATTTTTCATAAAGATTCAATCATAGCTTTCAAAACTATTTCAACTCCAAATCTTTTATAGGAAAGATATATCTTTAAGATCCTCTTCAATTTTCAAAACAAGGTTCAGCCACCTTTCACAGAGATTTATTCACAGTTTTCAAAACAAATCCATTTCAAACTTGAAATCTTTTTCAACACAAACTGGAAGTTCTTTCGTTATATAAAAGCCATTTTCAGTTGAAAACCAATACTTTTTATTTCAGAAAAATCCATTCAAATATGCACAAGTTATAGCCTTTAAAGTATAAACTTGTGTTAATTCTAAATTCCCAAAATAATACTTTTTTTAAATACTTTAAAGATGCTTTATAAACCATATATATATATATATTATATAACTTGTATCACCACTTTCCAAACCATATTATCCAAAATAATTTTCAAATCATAAGCAAGATATATTCTATTCAAATTAAATTCAATTTCAAATTCCCCTTTCCAAAAGCTTTCCATATTCAGTTCAATTCCTATTTCAAATTTCCCTTTCCGAAAGCTTTTCATGTTCAAGCCAATTCCATTCCAAAACCATTTGGATTTAAAGTTCAACTTTAAAAACCATTTCATTAAATTCAAATTTCTACGACTTATCCAATTCCCTTGTGCAATCCATATTTGTGTGTGTGAGATGTAGTCTAGGGGCTTTATGCAATAGTGCAACAACATCAATCATCACAGATTCAATCATATCAATATCGATATGCGGTATAATCTATAACGCTTGTCTTCACTCACAAGTTCACAGATAATATAAATTTTATCACAGATAAATAAATTACATTCATCATAGCTCAAATCAAAACAGAGCACCACACATTAGGGATATCAAACAATTCAACATTCAATAGAATCCAAACATCCATAAGTAAGATTAATTAATTATCTGATTAATTTAAATCAGATTAATTACTTATGAAAATTTACTAATCCTGGTTAATTAACATTAGTTAATTACAAATCATTTTGATTAATTATTCTTTCATCATTTATTAATTAACCATAAATAATAAATTAATTAACCTTTAATTATTAATTAATCAACCTTTATTAATAAATCGATTAACCTTTAATCATTAAATAATTAACCTTTAATTATTTAATTATCTTTTATTTAATTATCCTTAATAAATTACATTAATTAATTAATAATTAATTAAGTACCATTTAATTAATTAATTTAATTAATTACAATAAGTGATTATCCTTAATTACTAATATTAATAAATCATAAATCAATTTTAATCATTTGATTAATCAACTTTAATCATTAATTAATTACTTTAAATTAAGTAATTGTCTTCAAGTAATTAATTATCCTTAATTACTCACATTAGTAAATCAACCTTTAACTTAATCACATTAAGAAATTTTCGTTTATTAATTAAATTAAGTAATTATACGAAATTAATTTTGCTAATTAATTAACTTAAAATTAATTACATTAATTAATTAACCAATTAATCATTACTTAATTTTTTTTAATAAATGATTCATCTCTTAATTACATTCATTAACTATCCACTAATTACTTTATTAAGTAATTATTCTTAATTACAATAAGTGTGACGACCCAACTTCTAAACTCCAGGAAGTCGCATCGCTAATAAGAAAGAAAGGGATAGAAAAGAGAAAGAAAGAGAAGAAGAAGAAACAACACATCAGAATCTAAACAGCGGAACGAATAAATTATATTAATAACATAAAATATTACATAGTTTACAACCACTATCAGAGTGCACAGATATACAACACATACTAGACCGTTATAAACACCTGTCTAGTATTTACAACATAATACAACTCAGAGACAATCACAGAACACACAGCGGAATACTAATATCTAACGCAGAAGCCTCCTGCTCCATTGCTCCTCCAATATTCGTCAAAGCTAACCTGATTCCCTTGGCTACTCGTAAAAATTTGAGTCCCCAAGAGTTTATGAAAAACAAAAATAAACTCCGGGTCAGAATGGGTCTGGTGTGAGTAACAGGTTAAAGTTGCTTAACTTTCAAAAATCTTTTGAAAAGAAAGGTATCACGTAAGACTTCCCACACATAAACATGGAAAAGTTTTTACCTTACGCTAACCAAAACATTTGATAGGAAATCCAGTGATATTATAATAGGTCTAGGGTTTTCAAGTAAATATGAAATAGCCGAAATTGTTACATGATTAAATTCCAGCTACTAGCCACAAAAGTGGGTAATACAATCAAAACCGTTGGCACTTATTGGATTTTGGATTCCATACAATGGCAGGGCTACTGGGGTACCGCCCGTCATAGTACGTGGCCTAGATCAACGTACCGAGGAGTACTCCCGCTCCCCTGCAACACAAGGCCGGACCCATTCCTTACTGAATAGTTCCGAAAAAGACAACCCCGCAGTTGGTGCGCACTAGCAACTGCCCACTAAGCCGAATAAAAAGGGACCTCTGGACAGGGATCAATCTTGCTCTCCAGTGGGTGCTACCCACGAAGCCTTGCTGCACCTCCCCTGTTTTAGCCATTCCCGGTTGATGAGGCTTGAGGCTACGATTACCTTTAGAGGACACATCTCTTAGAATGCTCATCCCCCACCTGACGATGTTCTGAAAGCATTCAATCCATACAAGTTCGTTCCGGGTTCGAACGAAACCGAAGGCATTATCTCGTTCACTCATTACGGAATCACCCACAGAGTTAACGACGATAACCCTTGTACTCTAAATCTCCATCTCGAATCTATAAGTACTATTCCGTCAACCTCATTACGGAATCACCCACAGAGTTATACTGACGTATAGCCCTTACACCTCGAGTCTTCACTATTCACATAAGATTTACGACCTATTGTTAATTTGGATCGATGTGGTTTTCGGATATCCAAATATGGAAACCCGATCCCGGTCTCATCGAAATCCAAAGCGTGTCTTTTAGGTCCAAGTTGTTTTAGAGTTTAAAACAACTTAATTACATTATCAATATACACACAGATAGATAATTCATAGATTCACAACAGATAATTATCATTATAAAACCACAGCTAATCCACATTATCACTATTAAAAGATAATCCATATCAATATCACAATGCAACCAATGCATCCATATAAATCAACATTACTAATCTCATCTCTGAGATTCAAACCATTCAAAGTATCCAATATCAACCATCTATAAGCAATGACTTAATCATACCATCTATAATTAATTTAAAATGAATTAAATTAATTACATCATCTTTAATTAATTTAAAATGAATTAAATTAATTACTTATACAATATAAATCTTGCTTACACTATCATTAATTAATTACAAATTAATTAATCAATTAACCTCTAATTTTATCGTCTTAATTAATCAATCCTGATTAACTATACTTTAATTACTTCCACAAAATTAATTACCCTAAACCAAATACAGTAATTAACCTTTAATTACCTCATTAATTAATTAACTAACTATAATTAATTACATTTAACCTTAATTAATTACAATTAATTAATTATCCTTAATTACTTATTATTGATTAATTAATATTAATTAATCAATCTTAATTACATCATTAATTATATTAATTAATGATTCTTAATTATATTTAATTAATTACTCCATTAAATTAATTACTTTCAGTAATTAATATCACTTAATCCATAATTACTAATCATCTTTGATTAATCTCATTCTGTAATTAACTACCCTTAATTACTTATCAAACTAATTATTCCTCAATTAATTTCTTAAATTAATCACTTAATTAATTCAAAGTAATTTAAATCTTAAATTACTTCTATAATAAATATCTCTAATTACATTCAGTAATTATTAAATTAATTACTTCCTTAAGTAATTACAATTTCACTGAATACATAAAGTAATTATCAACAATACACAAATGTTTAAATTAATTTAACTTAATTAATCTAAACTAATCACATTAATCAAATTAATTACACTAAGTAATTAATTCATTAATTACTTTCATTAAGTAATTAAACATAAATAATTGATTGTTATTAATTAATTAATCTAGTTAATTATCAAAAATTAATCACATTAATTAATTGTTAAATAATCTTAAGTTAATGACCTACATTAACTTTTCTTAATTACTTAATTAAGAATTAACTTACACAAATCATCATTAATTATCAATTAATTAATATTTAATTGTAATTTAATAAATCTCAATTTATAAATTAATTAAGTGTTAATTAAAATCATTAAATAAACTTTAATCACTAATTAAAATTTAATTAACAATCTTTAACAATAGATTAATTATCCTTAATTAATTAATCTCAAATCTTAATTAATCAATTTAAAAACTATTAATTACCTAATTAATCATCCACATTAATAATTAAATAATAATTAATATTCCATTTAAATTAATTTAATAATTTAAATGAAACCAATTTTCTTAAGTTCAAAATAAAGAAACATTCTTCATTATACAAAGTATTTTAAACACTTTGTTTCAAACAAAAATTCAAATTTAAAAATCTCTTTTAAAATTTTAAACTGAAACACAATTCAAATTTTCATTCTAGATTCAAACTTAAAAATTTTAAAACTTTACTTACATCTCTATCTTCATTTTCAAATTCAAATTATTTAAACTTTCTAAATAGTTAAAACAAATATAAATTTTGAAAACTTATTAAATTTTAAAAACTGACATTAAAGTCAAATCTCAGGTTTTAAAACTAAATTTAAACTTTATTTCATACATTAAGACTTATAGTTTAAAATTCAAAACAGTGTTCTATATACTGTAAAAGTTTAAAAATCAAACTTAACTTTCCAGATTTAAATTAAATTCAAACTCAGGTTCCATATTTCTGTTTTCCAGAATTTAAACTTGTTTTAAATTTTCAGTTGCATTTTAAAATTTGCTTTTAAATTTAAACAGAAAAACAGTTTTCTGTTTTTGTTTAAACATCTTGCATTTTTGAATTTAAAAATGATTCAAAGTCCAAGATTTAAACTATTGACTTCAAACTTAAATTTCAGGTTTAAAACTTCCAGTTGAACTTCATTTTACAATTTTGAAATTCTACTTTTAAATTTTAAACACAGAAAGACAGTTTTCTGATTTTAGCTTAAAACCCAACTTGAGTTTAAAGTATTTCAAAATAAATTCAAAGATCTAAAAATTTAAAACTAATTAAATTCAAATTCCACTTAAGGTCAAGCCTATTTCATATTTTTATTTTGCAATTTACTTTTTACTTCAATTTTTTTTAAAAACCTGGAAAACAGGTTTCTGGCCAAACTTTTAAAACCTGTAATACTTACATTTTTAAAAATCAAATTATTACAGAATAAACAGAATTAAAACTTTTGAATTCATATTTAAATTCAGTTTTTAAAGCCTAAGTTAAATTCCAGTTTAAAATTCAAACTTTACTTTTAAATTCTTTTAAAACTGTAAAACAGGTTCTGTTTTTGCTCAAGACCAAATAAAATTTTCAAAATTTAAATTATTTCAAACTTAAAATTAAACTAATTGAATTTTATAATTAAATTCAGTTTAAACTTTATACTTAGTTCAGGTTTTAAACTTACATTTTATAAACTTACTTTTAAAATTTTAAACATGGAAATAAAGCTCTGCAAATTTCAAAACCTGAAACAATATTACACTCGAGCCTCCCTATTTTTACTTCGAGTCAAAAGTATACTTGCTTCGAGCTACAACCCAATTTCCCCGAGACACATGCGAGGCACTAAAACTGCAACTCAACAAACATCACCCAACCTGGAAAATAGCATCTCCTTCCAAAGCCTAACCTGTCAACGGCGGAATCACCCAACTCCGGCCACTATAAATCTTGAAACTCCGGCGATAACACCATCAAACCACCACCTATCACCACGCGAATCGTGGTTGAACTCGATCAACCCAGGAGTCCACATTCAAACAAAATCAGAGACCCAAATAAACTAAGGTTCTAAAACTAAAATCCAAATTACAATCTACAAATAAAATTTCGATCCACATTAGTAATTTTCCTACAATCCTTGATAGCTAAACTACCTCGAGAATCAAATTCACCCAATTATAATGCAAGCTTCAATTGAACTTGACCATAATGTAAAATGCCGTCAATTTGAAACTGCACCTTATTTAACAGCACTATAAATTATTATTTTACTTTTAAAAATCCTAATCCTTCATTATGTTTGAGTTCTACTCCTAAAACATCGATTCGTAATGTTTTATATCTTCACTTATAAAGATTTGGTTGCTCTACTACTTATTTTACAGTAAGTTTCATTTAATTTTTTTTTTATATAACATCTCACAGTCTAAACTCTGAAAACAAACATACAAATCCTGTTTAAATCCTACAATTAACAAAGACTAATTAAAGATAGGATTATTTAAGTAAGACTTGTGTCAGTAAACAAAACAGGATAAGGGAATTCAACAGCATACACATCAATACATTTGTATATCAGACAAGTTGAATTATAACCATATGTAATAATATATTTTTTTAGTACACTAGCATGCAACAGATTTAACCTTTTATTTATAAAAGAAAGTTACTCACCTTTCTTGATGTTCAGAGCAATGAAATTTGGAAAGAGACTTTGCTTTATAAAACTGGAATTCCTTTTCCTTAAAACTTTGTGCTCTTCTTTATGAAAACAGCCTTCATGAAAGTCTTTTGATTCAGGAACTTGAATTGCTATGGAGTTTATTTTTAAAGTGGCATGCAAGCTTCCTTTGAAACTGCAGTTGTCTACATCCCAGATGTTGACAGATGCATGCATTCCAGATTTTGAAATAAATGCAGGTTTGTTTCATGTTGAACTGAGGCTTTGAATATGATTTTGTTTTGGAAAATGTTTAACATAATTTTGATTACAGAAGTGGCTTTGAAAATGATTTCAGAAATTTGTTTCCATTGTTTCCTAGTTTTTGATTTCAAAAAGAAATAAGATGGAAGGAGTTTGTTTATAAAAACTGAAATCATTAAAAATAAAATCAAAAGAAAATGCTAATTAAACTTTGGACACTTGTCTTACATTCTAACATTTGTCAAAACTCTTGGTTATTTATTTACACTTGTATTAATTTTTAATAAGCTACATATTTAGTTTAACTTGTATTTAAAATTAGATGTTTAATATAAGATAGTTTAGTTAATGAGTTAACATGCATTTATTTACATATATATAGATTTTAAAATGAATAAATCAAACTATATTTATAAAACTAAACTTATACAAATATTTCAAAACCAAAACAAATTAAAAACATTTATACTTTAGATTTAAAACTTTGAATTCATGTTTCAAAATAAATTTTGAAATCTAATTTATTTACAAATATAACTACAAATTTGAATTCTGAAAAACAATAATTTTATTAAAAATTTATTTGTTGAAACAATGTATTATTATATTTTTAGAAATAACAATATTTAATAACCATAAATAACTATTAAAAGAAATTGTCTTCTTGTTAATAAATTATTTATTTTATCACATTATATTTAAAAGAAAATCAAAATAACCTTATTGTTATTTATTTAAATTTGAACTTGAGTTACACATATTTTAAATCATTTTAAACATCTTTCTTATGTATTTAAAACCATATTTATTTATGAAATAACCTTTTAAATAAAATCATAATTTCCAATTTTACTAAAGATATAAATTTTATAGAAACAGGATTCATTTAAAACAATACCTATTTACAATATATACAATATTCTATATATATTATAAATATAAAACAAATATTAGATTTAAAAAGATAAAATCTATCAATTAACTATTTATTTTATTGAATTATTAAATTAATTCAAATCTCATTACAAAGATTATCAAATCAATTTAATTTTTATTACAGATTATTAAATTGATATTGCTTTAAAATTCCGAGTCATCACATTCCTCCCCTCTTAAAAGAATTTCGTCCCCGAAATTTAAAACAAAGGTAATTTAATAATCTACTTAAAAATTTAATTTTAAAACACAAGCACATACCAATGCTATGCTAACAACCATAGCAATCAATTCACCCAATCAAACAAATCTAATAAATCAAATATAGTTATCCAAAAAAAATTCTGGATAAAACTTTCATGAGTTTCCTCGGTATAAAAATATCGGGATACTCGCTCTATAGATTCCAAACAATCAATACTATTAAACTATAGAGCTCCTATTCATCTATATCTACAGAACTAGACAACATATCAGACTACAGACGAGTCTGATTCAACAAACAAACTCTAACCAAAACACAAAGAAGAGATCCAAACATCATTGAGCTAGCTTCTTCAGTCTTACCAAAACTTATAGCTCCTTTGACCAGAGTAAATTCCAACAACAACGAAGTCTCCGACTTCGAATTCCTAATTCCTTCGTCCCTTATCCACAAAAATCTTCAGACAATCCAGGCTGCCAACATCCAAACTGATCAGCTCAACCCCTTGCTGATTCCTCCAGAAACAATCAGAACTAGAAATAACCCATCACAATGATCACCTCAAGATCAATTCAAAACCAAAACACAATTCTACTCCATAAACAGCAGAAAACTACAAACTTCTCCTGATCCGGAAAAGAAAATCAGAAACACTATCAAACTGCTTCCGCTGCACAATTCTCATCCATAGTAGATAAGATAATACTAATGAAGAACACAAGCACCAACTGGACATCACCTTCCAGAAATATGGCTCTACAGATCCATAAAGAAAAACACAGAAATTCCTCCAAAACTGAGTTTCTTCATCAAATTCCATCTCTAGGAATCATTCTCCAACTAAACAGAACCACCGGTTCCACTCCTGGAATTCTAGTCGATAAGAAAACTCAATCTCCAGAGATGGACAAACCTCTGTCTTCCCAGAAGACACCCAGAAAATCTCCAACAATCCAAGAGAACACTCAACCAATCGCAAGTCACTTTTGCGATCAACCCAGATAAATTTCCAAAGAAAACAATTCTCTCCTTACCAAACAGAACAGCTTACACTGGTCTAGTCAATCCATTGAAGAAACGGATTCATTTAGCAGCTTCTGAACTCCATTTTCAAAAAAACTACTCCGCTATGACCTCTCTGTTGGCACACAGAACACTCCGAGCTGCACTGCTGTCGCCAATGCCAAACTTCTTAATCCAAAGTTCTTCGAGAAACTCGGACTTCAAAGAAAACAGAAAACACCATAAATCCTGCTGAATCCAGCCACAACTTCGGAACAGTCACACTTCCCAAACTTGTTCCAAAGAAAATATCTTCGGAAACAATCCATAGCCACTGCATCTCATCACGCAGTTACAGCTTCCTGAAGTATGAAAATACCATCACTTGCTCCAGCTCAACTGACAGAGCCAAACTCTACTCACCAAACTCTGTACTTCAAAGATGACTCCAAACCTTAACAGGTTTCCTTCAGAGATCGATGAAATACTTCAACACAACAAACTTACTCGAGACGGTATTAGGTCTACAGTCTCGACAGATATAATCTCAAACATACAAACTCCAACAAATGATAGTAATCGTGTTACAAACACTACTACTTTATCTACCTTTATAACCTATATTGGAAAACCCGAACAGGTAACCCAACAGATAGGTAGAAATATATTAATATATATATATATATATATATATAAATATATTTGAAATTACAAATACGCTCCCTCAAGAAAGACACCACTCCAGAGCCTAGGTATTCACTCAACCTAATGCTCTGATACCACTGTGACGACCCAACTTCCAAACTCCAGGAAGTCGCATCGCTAATAATAAAGAAAGAGATAGAAAAGAGAAAGAAAGCGAACAAGAAGAAACAACACATCAGAATCTAAACAGCGGAACGAATAAATTATATTAATAACATAAAATATTACATAGTTTACAACCACTATCAGAGTGCACAGATATACAACACATACTAGACAATTATAAACACCTGTCTAGTATTTACAACATAATACAACTCAGAGACAATCACAGAACACACAGCGGAATACTAATATCTAACGCAGAAGTCTCCTGCTCCATTGCTCCTCCAATATTCATCAAAGCTAACCTGATTCCCTTGGCTACTCGTAAAAATTTGAGTACCCAAGAGTTTATGGAAAACAAAAATAAACTCCGGGTCAGACATGGGTCTGGTGTGAATAACAGGTTAAAGTTGCTTAACTTTCAAAAATCTTTTGAAAGGAAAGGTATCACGTAAGACTTCCCACACATAAACATAGAAAAGTTTTTACCTTACGCTAACCAAAACATTTGATAGGAAATCAAGTGATATTATAATAGGTCTAGGGTTTTCAAGTAAATATGAAATAGCCGAAATTGTTACATGATTAAATTCCAGCTACTAGCCACAAAAGTGGGTAATACAATCAAAACCGTTGGCACTTATTGGATTTTGGATTCCATACAATAGCAGGGCTACTGGGTACCCCCCGTCACAGTACGTGGCCTAGATCAACGTACCGAGGAGTACTCCCACTCCCCTGCAACACAAGGCCGGACCCATTCCTTACTGAATAGTTCCGAACAAGACAACCCTGCAGTTGGTGCGCACTAACAACTGCCCACTAAGCCGAATAAAAAGGGACCTCTAGACAGGGATCAATCTTGCTCTCTAGTGGGTGCTACCCACGAAGCCTTGCTGCACCTCCCCTGTTTTAGCCATTCTCAGTTGATGAGGCTTGAGGCTACGATTACCTTTAGAGGAAACATCTCTTAGAATGCTCATCGCCCACCTGACGGTGTTCTGAAAGCATTCAATCCATACAAGTTCGTTCCGGGTTCAAACGAAACCGAAGGCATTATCTCGTTACACTCATTACGGAATCACCCACAGTGTTAACGACGATAACCCTTGTACTCTAAATCTCCATCTTGAATCTATAAGTACTATTCCGTCAACCTCATTACGGAATCACCCACAGAGTTATACTGACGTATAGCCCTTACACATCGAGTCTTCACTCTTCACATAAGATTTACGACCCACCGTTAATTTGGATCGATGTGGTTTTCGGATATCCAAATATGGAAACCCGATCCCGGTCTCATCGAAATCCAAAGCGTGTCTTTTAGGTCCAAGTTGTTTTAGAGTTTAAAACAATTTAATTACATTATCTATATATAAACAGATAGATAATTCATAGATTCACAACAGATAATTATCATTATAAAACCACAGATAATCCACATTATCACTATTAAAAGATAATCCATATCAATATCACAATGCAACCAATGCATCCGTATAAATCAACATTACTAATCTCATCTCTAAGATTCAAACCATTCAAAGTATCCAATATCAACCATCTATAAGCAATGACTTAATCATACCATCTATAATTAATTTAAAATGAATTAAATTAATTACATCATCTTTAATTAATTTAAAATGAATTAAATTAATTACTTATACAATATAAATCTTGCTTACACTATCATTAATTAATTAACCACATTAATTAATTAATTAACCACTAATTTTATCATCTTAGTTAATCAATCCTGATTAATTATACTTTAATTAATTCCACAAAATTAATTACCCTAAACCAAATACAGTAATTAACCTTTAATTACCTCATTAATTAATTAACTATAATTAATTACATTTAACCTTAATTAATTACAATTAATTAATTATCCTTAATTCTTTATTATTGATTAATTAATATTAATTAATCAATCTTAATTACATCATTAATTATATTAATTAATGATTCTTATTTAAAAACTAATTAATGATTCTTAATTATATTTAAAAACTTATTAAATTTTAAAAACTGACATTAAAGTCAAATCTCAGGTTTTAAAACTAAATTTAAACTTAATTTAAACTTTATTTCATACATTAAGACTTATAGTTTAAAATTCAAAACAATGTTCTTTATACTGTAAAAGTTTAAAAATCTAACACAACTTTCTAGATTTAAATTAATTCAAACTCAGGTTCCATATTTCTGTTTTCCAGATTTTAAACTTGTTTTAAATTTTCAGTTGCATTTTAAAATTTGCTTTTAAATTTAAACAGAAAAACAGTTTTCTGTTTTTGTTTAAACATCTTGCATTTTTGAATTTAAAAATGATTCAAAGTCCAAGATTTAAACTATTGACTTCAAACTTAAATTTCAGGTATAAAACTTCCATTTGAACTTCATTTTACAATTTTGAAATTTTACTTTTAAATTTTAAACACAGAAAGACAGTTTTCTGATTTTAGCTTAAAACCCAACTTGAGTTTAAAGTATTTCAAATTAAATTCAAAGATCTAAAAATTTAAAACTAATTAAATTCAAATTCCACTTAAGGTCAAGCCTATTTCATATTTTTATTTTGCAATTTACTTTTTACTTCAATTTTTTTTAAAAACCTGGAAAACAGGTTTCTGGCCAAACTTTTAAAACCTGTAATACTTACATTTTTAAAAATCAAATTATTACAGAATAAACAGAATTCAAACTTTTGAATTCATATTTAAATTCAGTTTTTAAAGCCTAAGTTAAATTCCAGTTTAAAATTCAAACTTTACTTTTAAATTCTTTTAAAACTGTAAAACAGGTTCTGTTTTTGCTCAAGACCAAATAAAATTTTCAAAATTTAAATTATTTCAAACCTAAAATTAAACTAATTGAATTTTATATTTAAATTCAGTTTAAACTTTATACTTAGTTCATGTTTTAAACTTACATTTTAAAAACATACTTTTAAAATTTTAAAACCTGGAAATAAAGCTCTTCAAATTTCAAAACCTGAAACAATATTACACTCGAGCCTCCCTATTTTTATTTCGAGTCAAAAGTATACTTGCTTCGAGCTACAACCCAATTTCCCCGAGACACATGCGCGGCACTAAAACTGCAACTCAACAAACATCACCCAACCTGGAAAACAGCATCTCCTTCCAAAGCCTAACCTGTCAACGGCGGAATCACCCAACTCCGGCCACTATAAATCTTGAAACTCCGACGATAACACCATCAAACCACCACCTATCACCACGCGAATCGCGGTTGAACTCGATCAACCCAGGAGTCCACATTCAAACAAAATCAGAGACCCAAATAAACTAGGGTTCTAAAACTAAAATCCAAATTACAATCTCAAAATAAAATTTCGATCCACATTAGTAATTTTCCTACAATCCTTGATAGCTAAACTACCTCCAGAATCAAATTCACCCAATTCTAATGCAAGCTTCAATTGAACTTGACCATAATGTAAAATGCAGTCAATTTGAAACTGCACTTTATTTAATAGCACTATAAATTATCATTTTACTTTTAAAAATCCTAATCCTTCATTATGTTTGAGTTCTACTCCTAAAACATCGATTTGCAATGTTTTATATCTTCACTTATAAAGATTTGGTTGCTCTACTACTTATTTTACAGTAAGTTTCATTTAAATTTTTTATTATAAAATCTCACAGTCTAAACTCTGAAAACCAACATACAAATCTTGTTTAAATCCTACAATTAACAAAGACTAATTAAAGATAGGATTATTTAAGTAAGACTTGTGTCAGTAAACAAAACAGGATAAGGGAATTCAACAACATACACATCAATACATTTGTACATCAGACAAGTTGAATTATAACCATATGTAATAAAAAAATTTTTTTAGTACACTAGCATGCAACAGATTTAACCTTTTATTTATAAAAGAAAGTTACTCACCTTTCTTGATGTGCAGAGCAATGAAATTTGGAAAGAGACTTTGCTTTATAAAACTGGAAATTCCTTTTCCTTAAAACTTTGTTCTCCTCTTTATGAAAACAGCCTTCATGAAAGTCTTTTGATTCAGGAACTTGAATTGCTATGGAGTTTATTTTTAAAGTGGCATGCAAGCTTCCTTTGAAACTGCAGTTGTCTGCATCCCAGATGTTAACAGATGCATGCATTCCAGATTTTGAAATAAATGCAGGTTTGTTTCATGTTGAAATGAGGCTTTGAATATGATTTTGTTTTGGAAAATGTTTGACAGAATTTGATTACAGAAGTGGCTTTGAAATTTATTTCAGAAATTTGTTTCCATTGTTTCTTAGTTTTTGATTTCAAAAAGAAATAAGATGGAAGGAGTTTGTTTATAAAAACTGAAATCATTAAAAATAAAATCAAAACAAAATGCTAATTAAATTTTTGACACTCATCTTACATTCTAACATTTGTCGAAACTCTTGGTATTTATTTACACTTCTATTAATTTTTAATAAGCTACATATTTAGTTTAACTTGTATTTAAAGTTAGATGTTTAATATAAGATAGTTTAGTTAATGAGTTAACATGCATTTATTTACATATATATAGATTTTAAAATGAATAAATCAAACTATATTTAAAATTAAACTTATACAAATATTTCAACACCAAAACAAATTAAAAAAATTTATACTTTAGATTTAAAACTTTGAATTCATGTTTCAAAATAAATTTTGAAATCTAATTTATTTACAAATATAACTATAAATTTGAATTCTGTAAAACAATAATTTTATTAAAAATTTATTTGTTGAAACAATGTATTATTATATTTTTAGAAATAACAATATTTAATAACCATAAATAACTATTAAAAGAAATTATCTTCTTATTAATAAATTATTTATTTTATCACATTATATTTAAAAGAAAATCAAAATAACCTTATTGTCATTTATTTAAATTTAAGCTTGAGTTACACATATTTTAAATCATTTTAAACATCATTCTTATGTATTTAAAACCATATTTATTGATGAAATAACCTTTTAAATAAAATCATAATTTCCAATTTTACTAAAGATATAAATTTTATAGAAACAGGATTCATTTAAAATAATACCTATTTACAATATATACAATATTCTATATATATTATAAATATAAAACAAATATTAGATTTAAAAAGATAAAATCTATCAATTAACTATTTATTTTATTGAATTATTAAATTAATTCAAATATCATTACAAAGATTATCAAATCAATTTAATTTTTATTACAGATTATTAAATTGATATTGCTTTAAAATTCCGGGTCATCACATTCCTCCCCCCTTAAAAGAATTTCGTCCCCGAAATTTAAAACAAAGGTAATTTAATAATCTACTTAAAAATTTAATTTTAAAACACAAGCATATACCAATGCTATGCTAACAACCATAGCAATCAATTCACCCAATCAAACAAATCGAATAAATCAAATATAGTTATCCAGAAAAATTCTGGATAAAACTTTCACGAGTTTCCCCGGTATAAAAATATCGGGATACTCGTTCTAATGATTCCAAACAATCAATACTATTAAACTATAGAGCTCCTATTCATCTATATCTACAGAACTAGACAACATATCAGACTACAGATGTAACGACCCGTATTTTACGTATCGGAAGATCGTAGAACTATTGTCAGTAGGTTGATAGTGTTGTTAAGTCGTTTAGAATTTAAGTTGTTTGGAGCTTAAGTCGTCCAAAGATGAGTCGTCCAGGGTTGGGTCGAGTTGTAGCATGAGTCGGTGGAGCGACTTAGAGGATGGAGCGACTTAAGGAAGGTGACCGACCTATAGGAGTTAACGGCTTAAGTTAGTAAACGACCTAAGGGATAGTGGTATAGGGGATGGGTCGGTTGAACGAGTTACCGACTTAAGGGTTAACGGCTTAGGGGATTGGCCGACCTAAGAGAACTAGCGGCCTAGGAGTTAACGGCTTAAGCGGGTTAACGACTTAAGGGAGGTAGGTCGTTCGGGCGGCTTTAGGAAGAGGGCTTAGGTCGTAGGTCGCATGAAGGCAAGGGTGTTAGGTCGCTGGGTTGCTAAGCCGTGTGTGTCGTTGAGTCGTAAGTCATTGAGTCGTTCCTAAGTGTTGAGCCGTGTGTTTAAGTTAGGTCGTGTTTAAGCTAGGTCGTGTAGAGGGTTGAGTCGGTAGGCCGTGGGGTTGATGAGCCGTAAGTCGTGGGTCTTGATGAGTCGCGAACGACTCATAGGGGCGAACGACTTAAGGATTCGGCCTATAAATATACGACCTTATCTCACTTTTTGGGATCCGGATTTTAAGCGACAAAGTTCTGCTATTTTGAGAGCTCGACAACAACACTTCTTCACTTCTTTTCTCTACTCTAATCCAGTACTTTCTTCCAACCATCTAATCGAAGATCCAAGAGTTTAGATTGAAGATCTTCATACATCGAAGAGAGATTTCATCGTTTGAATCGGAATTTTGTCGGATCAAGCTAGATCCTTTGCTGTCCAGATCTGGAGTTTGTTTCTCTTGAAGTGTTTAGGTGATTCGGTGAGTGGTGGTTATCTCTCACACGGACCCAAAGGAGTAGATTGGATCGGTGGCTTGTTTATGTATTAAAGATAGTGGTTTCATGCATTTTCCTTAAGTCTGCATGTAGATCCATCATTCATAAAGTTTTGATATCCACTTTACTACATGTTAACCTATGCTAGTTCATTCATCAAGATATTACTTAGAATTCATGCTTGTTAGATTTGGACTCTTTATTTAAGAAATTGCCATTATTGTTACAACTGTTTATTTAGATCTTGTTTGAATGATTGATTACTTGGATTAATGATTGATCTGATTGATTGTTATAAATTAGTTGATTGATGATTTGATTTGGACAAGTTGGTCGAAGATGATTCAAAAGCTAAGTGGAAAGGCTCTTGAATAAGAAAGCTGCTTGTGGCATATGAAGCGGATGATAAAGCTCATACGGATAGATTTGATGATGATGTTAAGATGGGACTTTGCTATGATGTGATGAGGCAAAGCATGATGTTGAGATGGGACTTTGCTATGATGCGATGAAGCAAAGCATGATATGAGATAGCCTTGGTTTAATCCAGACGGGATCATCCCAAGCATGTTGATAACTCGGTGATATGGTTCGAGTTTGTGGATAATGGTTGGCTTGAGAGGCGCTTGAGCTAGTATGAAAATAGTCGTCGAGGAGGATGACTATAAAGCTGAGATCTCACCGTTGTTGAAGGTTCTAACATGCTCAAAGCAAGAGTACGCTGGGTAGATTCGATAGTCCCAAGACGAATAGTTGATGGTCTAGTACTTTGGGCAGATTCGATAGTCCTAGGCACGGGTCACGACGACGTGCAGAGTTATGTCTAGAACCGGGGTTACCATTGCCCTTGACGGACGAATGAAAGAATGAGTCGGTCATTCAATTAACGGTGATATCGAAGCAATGATAACAGTGATAGCCAGAGTCATGAATGTTTGGTTGTATCGTCACTCGGTCTCAAGAGCGATGTTTTGTGGGTGCTTATCTAATCTTGGTTTAGGCCTTGGGGGTTTGTGCTTGGAAAACATCGACCTTGACTCGAGTGATAATTGTTTTATTTTAAATGTCTGCTTCGCTATGTTTATTTCTGCTTAGTGGGTCTGGGGGCTATCACTGTAGGAAGAGGTGGAGTGGGATGGTTGGGTTCCTATTCCTTTTTATCCTTTATGCTCTTTTGGTATGTTTGATAGTTGATTTACCGCTCACTAGGACTTTTGTCTGACTCAAGGTTTTATGTTTAACTCTTATTACCTTGGGATGTTCATCCGTTTTGGGATGGGCAGACTAGGTAGCAGGTGACAGGTGCTGTTCTTAGTGACCAACGCTGTTGATGACGAAGACGAGCTGGAGGCTTTTGCATACTGTTTTTTTTTCTTACTATATGTACTGGATGTTCCGCTGTTTGTATGATTCTCTGAGTGTTATGTAGTGAGGCTTGATGTATTGACTATTCAGATGTTTGTATCAAATTGTTTTGTAGTGTATTGATGATATTCTAATTGGTGAAGCTTCACTATATATAATTCTCTATTGTATTTTATCCCTGCGCTGTGAGTAATACGATAGACTCCGCTGTTTTTACCTTACCTTGATGATCATCCATGGCTGCCTGGCACACCTTACAGCGCACTATCTTCTTGTTTAGTGCAGGAGTCATGGGCGGTCGTCACATTTGGTATCAGAGCTTTGGTTAATCGATTTTAGCCAACGCTCGCTGACGTAACTACGTATGAGAGACGTAATCGTATTTTGATGGATGATTACTATATATAATATAGTAGCTTAGAAGGATTTGAACTCCTTATGCAGTTGTTTCTCAAGGTATGTTAATCATTTCTTTTAGATATTAGGAATGAGTCGAAAAGGGAGACCAGCTGCTAGGGAAGGCCGTGCTGTTGAGGGGGCTGCTGATTATGCTTCTATGTTCGAGGCTATGATGACTTCGATCATGAGAAGAATACCAGCTCCAGGGCCATCAGTAGATGTTGGAGTTCAGGTTCAAGCCCCAAGACCATTGGATTTTGCTAAGTTGTGTAAAGACTATACTACTCTTGGAGGAAAGATTTTCTTGGGGACAGAATCAACTATTGAAGTTCAGAGGTGGATAGATGCTTGTAGAAGGATCTTTGGTGACTTGGGAATTGAGGATGCAACTAAGAGGAAGCTTGCATCAAGACAGCTTCAAGGGAGAGCTTCTGATTGGTGGAATTCTATCACCATTGATACTCCAGAGGAAGAAATTACTTGGGTGCAATTCCAAGCCAGATTTGAAGCTAAGTTCATCTCTACAGCTCAGAAATCTATTCTGTTCAAGAAGTTTGTGGAACTCAAGCAAGGTGGAAGACCAGTTCTTGAGTATGTTTCTGAGTTTGAAGCTTTGTCCAAGTATGCTCGGTCGTATATTGAATCTCCCTATCAGAAGAATGAGAAGTTTGTGACAGGTTTGCACACTTATCTTGGGAGACAATTGGTGGATCATTTGGACGATCCGTTTGAGAAGCTTGTGGAGAAGGCTCTCAGGCACGAGAATATGTTTCCTAAGGAAGGATCTGTTGTTGCTGTGACTAAGGAGGAATCTAAATCACAGCAGGGGGAAACAAGAAGAGGAAGCAGCAGCAACAGAAGGGTAAGGATGGCCAGAAAAAGCTGAAGGGTGAAGTGACCTGCTACAACTGTCAGCAGAAGGGTCATCTCTCCAGAGATTGTAAGAATCCGGGAATGCCGGTGAAGTGCCACAACTGTGACAAGCTGGGGCATATCAGGAAGAATTGTCCGGAACCAAGGAAGGATAAGCAGATTGTGCAAGCTTATGCTTTAGGGGCTGTTCCATCGTCTTTGAAAGCTCCTACTGCCGAAGAGAAAGAAAAGAGTGTGGTGGTTCAAGGTACTCTTTCCATTTGTGGTGTTCCAGTTAGAGTGTTATTTGATAATGGGGCGTCGCATTCTTTTGTTTGTAATGAACTTGTAGACCGGTTGGGTTTGGAACTGGATATTGTTGATAGACCATTGGTTGTGACTAATCCGGTTGGGGGTTTGTCTTGTTTGTGTATGGTATGCCGTGGTCTGGTTGTATCGAGTCATGATTGCTCTTTTGTTTGTGATTGTTTTGTTCTGAACTTTGCGGGGTTCGGAATTATTTTGGGTATGGACTGGCTTAGGAAGTATGCGGCAAGGGTTGATTGTAAAAGGATGGAGGTGACAGTCGAGAATGTGGAGGGGCGAAGGGTTGTGATACGATGTAAGCATGAATAAGGCGTCTTCATGAGCTTCATGTATTCGCTGGTTGTTCCATGGGATGGACTGTCATCGGTGCCTATTGTGAATGGATTTGAGGATGTCTTTGACGAGGTAAAAGGGTTATTGCCGCATAGAGATATCGAGTTTCGTATCGATCTAGTTGAAGGAGCCAGACCTGTTGTGATGCCTTTTAGGCGAATGGCGCCTAGGGAACAGCAAGAGTTGAAGGTGCAAGTTGATGACCTTTTACAGAAAGAATTCATTCGGCGTAGTGTGTCCGAATGGGGTGCACCAGTTGTGTTTGCAACCAAAGCGGATGGATCGTTGAAGTTGTGTGTGGATTATCGTGAGCTGAATAAAGTGACTAAGAAGAACAAGTATCCATTGCCGAGAATAGATGACTTGTTTGATCAACTTCACAAAGCTAAGGTGTTTTCTCAGATGGATTTGGCAACGGGATTTCACCAGTTGAGGGTGGCAAAGGATAGTGTGCCGAAGACTGCCTTCAGGACACCATCCGGTTTCTTTGAGTGGTTGGTAATGCCGTTTGGATTGACCAATGCACCATCATATTTTGTGGATCTTATGAATAGAGTGTTCAGGGATCAGTTGAACAAGTTCGTACTTGTGTTCGTGGATGATATTTTGATTTATTCTAGAACTGAAGAAGAGCACGAGACGCACTTGCGTATTGTTTTGGAAATCTTGTGAAAACAACAGCTGAGGGCTAAGTTTTCGAAGTGTCACTTCTGGAAGAGCGAAGTGAGGTTCTTAGGTCACATTATCTCTGGAAATGGAATAGTGGTTGATCCCGCCAAGGTGGCAGCAATCCAGGATTGGGATAGACCTAAGAATGCATCTGATGTGAGAAGTTTCCTTGGATTAGCAGGATATTATCGTCGGTTTATCAAAGACTTTTCCAAGATGGCTGCACCATTAACAGGATTGACGAAGAAGAACCAAGTGTTCAGATGGGATGCTAAGCATGAGCAAGCTTTCGGAATCCTGAAAGAGCGACTAACAAGTGCTCCTGTTTTGACTATTCCAAGTGGAAATGATGAGATGGTGGTTTATACCGATGCATATGGTACTGGACTTGGAGCAGTGCTAATGCAGAATGATAGAGTTGTTGCGTATGCAAGTCGACAACTGAAGCCGCATGAAAGGAATTATCCGACTCATGATTTGGAGTTGGCGGCAATTGTATTTTCTCTGAAGATGTGGAGACATTACCTATTGGGAGTTCGATTCGAGTTGTTTTCAGATCATAAGTCATTGAAGTATCTTTTCTCCCAAAAGGATTTGAATCTTCGGCAGCAACGATGGCTAGAGTTTTTAGCATCATATGATTTTGGTATAGCCTTTACTCCGGGAAAAGGTAACGCAGTGGCAGATGCATTAAGTCGAAGACATGCAGGATTAGGAGCCATGTTTTCGGAATGGAAGAGTCTCGAGTATTTAGCTGGATTTGACTTCAGGCCTAGATGTGAATTGGAACCTGAGATGTTGGCAAACTTATCGATAAGACCTACTCTTGTGGAAAGAATTGGCGAGAGCCAAAAGCGAGACGATAAGATTGTCAAGATTATCTGTGATTTGGAATCGAGGTTGGACCCAGAGAAGGATAAAGGATTCGAGGTCGATCGAGAGGGTTGGCTTCGAAAACAAGGACGACTAGTTGTTCCCGATATAGATGAATTGAGGAATGAAATTCTGAAGGAAAGTCATCACTCAAAGTTGACAATTCATCCAGGTGGAAATAAGATGTATCGAGATATGAAGAGAACCTATTATTGGGAAGGTATGAAGAAGGACATTGGAAATTTTATTTCCAAATGCATGAACTGCCAGTTGGTAAAAGCCGAGCAGAAGAAGCCCAGTGGATTGCTTCATCCGTTAGAAGTTCCTACATGGAAGTGGGAGCAAATATCGATGGATTTTATCGATGATTTACCTAGAACCAGAGTAGGAAATGAAGGGATTTGGGTCATCGTAGATCGATTGACTAAGAGTGCAAGATTCATTCCTGTTCGATCAACTAGGACTGCATTGAAATTGGCTGAGTTGTATGTTAAGTGGATAGTTCGATTCCATGGTATTCCGAAAAGCATAGTGAGCGATCGAGACCCATTGTTCACTAGTGGATTTTGGAAAAGCTTCTAGGAAGTTTTGGGAACCGAGTTGTGTTTGAGTACAGCTTATCATCCCCAAACAGATGGTCAGACCGAAAGAGTCAACCGAGTTTTGGAAGATCTCCTCAGAGCTTGTGTTTTAGACTTCGGAGGATCATGGGAAGATTATCTTCATTTGGTGGAATTTGCGTATAATAACAGTTACCAATCAAGCATTGGTATGGCACCATATGAGGCATTGTATGGAAGACCGTGTAACTCTCCGACATGTTGGTTGGAAACAGGAGAAAAGTTGATACTTGGGCCAGAAATGATTCAACGGACTTCGTATTATATAGAGATCATTCGACGACGAATGAAGGCAGACCAAGACCGTCAGAAAAGTTATGCCGATAAGCGTTGTAAGGATTTGGAATTCGACGTAGGTGATAGAGTTTTTGTGAAGATTTCTCCACTGAAGAATGTTATTCGATTCGGGAGGAAAGGAAAATTGACTACGAGATTTGTTGGACCATTCCCGATCATCGAGCGAATTGGAAGGCTCGCCTATAAGTTGGAGTTACCGGAAAAGATGTCGGGTGTGCACAATGTTTTTCATGTATCGTATCTACGGAGGTATGTGCATGACCCAAGTACAGTGGTTTCTGCTGATAGCTATGAAGATTTGGAGGTTGATCCAGTAGTTAAGAGACCTCATAAGCCGCTTTGTGTTGTGGGAACTGACACGAAACAGCTTAGGAGGAAGGTAGTCAAGTTGCTCAAGGTACAATGGAGTGACGATGCTAACGACTGTACATGGGAGGAGGAAGAGAGGATAAAGGCAGCTCATCCTGAACTCTTCGAGGTATGGCCCTAAGGTGTCGTGACATCTCATGAATTTGTAACTTGTTCTAGTCTTAGAATTCTGCATGCTAGGCTAGTAATTGGATGCATGGTTTGTTGATTGCTATGGATGGTAGGCATGCAGAATAGTTTTGATTGCTCTTGTTTGTTTGGAATTTCGGGGGCGAAATTCCTAAGGGGAAGAGAATGTAACGACCCATATTTTACGTATCGGAAGATCGTAGAACCATTGTCATTAGGTTGATAGTGTTGTTAAGTCGTTTAGAATTTAAGTTGTTTGGAGCTTAAGTCGTCCAAAGATGAGTCATCCAGGGTTGGGTCAAGTTATAGCATGAGTCGGTGGAGCGACTTAGAGGATGGAGCGACTTAAGGAAGGTGACCGACCTATAGGAGTTAACGGCTTAAGTTAGTAAACGACCTAAGGGATAGTGGTATAGGGGATGGGTCGGTTGAATGAGTTACCGACTTAAGGGTTAACGGCTTAGGGGTTTGGCCGACCTAAGAAAACTAGCGACCTAGGAGTTAACGGCTTAAGCGGGTTAACGACCTAAGGGAGGTAGGTCATTCGGGCGGCTTTAGGAAGAGGGCTTAGGTCGTAGGTCGCATGAAGGCAAGGGTGTTACGTCGCTGGGTTGCTAAGCCGTGTGTGTCGTTGAGTCGTAAGTCGTTGAGTCGTGCCTAAGTGTTGAGCCGTGTGTTTAAGTTAGGTCGTGTTTAAGCTAGGTCGTGTAGAGGGTTGAGTCGGTAGGCCGTGCGGTTGATGAGTCGTAAGTCGTGGGTCTTGATGAGTCGCGAACGACTCATAGGGGCGAACGACTTAAGGATTCGGTCTATAAATATACGGCCTTATCTCACTTTTTGGGATCCGGATTTTAAGCGACAAAGTGATGCTATTTTGAGAGCTCGACTACAACACTTCTTCACTTCTTTTCTCTACTCTAATCCAGTACTTTCTTCCATCCATCTAATCGAAGATCCAAGAGTTTAGATTGAAGATCTTCATCCATCGAAGAGAAATTTCATCGTTTGAATCGGAATTTTGTCGGATCAAGCTAGATCCTTTGCTGTCCAGATCTGGAGTTTGTTGCTCTTGAAGTGTTTAGGTGATTCGGTGAGTGGTGGTTATCTCTCACACGGACCCAAAGGAGTAGATTGGATCAGTGGCTTGTTTATGTATTAAAGATAGTGGTTTCATGCATTTTCCTTAAGTCTGCATGTAGATCCATCGTTCATAAAGTTTTGATATCCACTTTACTACATGTTAACCTATTCTAGTTCGTTCATCAAGATATTACTTAGAATTCATGCTTGTTAGATTTAGACTCTTTATTTACAAAATTGCCATTATTGTTATAACTGTTTATTTAGATCTTGTTTGAATGATTGATTACTTGGATTAATGATTGATCTGATTGATTGTTATAAATTAGTTGATTGATGATTTGATTTGGACAAGTTGGTCGAAGATGATTCAAAAGCTAAGTGGAAAGGCTCTTGAATAAGAAAGCTGCTTGTGGCATATGAAGCGGATGATAAAGCTCATATGGATAGATTTGATGATGATGTTGAGATGGGAGTTTGCTATGATGTGATGAGGCAAAGCATGATGTTGAGATGGCACTTTGCTATGATGCGATGAAGCAAAGCATGATATGAGATAGCCTTGGTTTAATCCAAACAGGATCATCCCAAGCATGTTGATAACTCGGTGATATGGTTCAAGTTTGTGGATAATGGTTGGCTTGAGAGGCGCTTGAGCTAGTATGAAAATAGTCGCCGAGGAGGATGACTAGAAGGCTGAGATCTCACCGTTGTTGAAGGTTCTAGCGTGCTCAAAGCAAGAGTACGCTGGGCAGATTCGATAGTCCCAAGACGAATGGTTGATGGTCTAGTACTCTGGGCAGATTTGATAGTCCTAGGCACCGGTCACAACGACGTACGGAGTTATGTCTAGAACCGGGGTTACCATTTCCCTTGACGGACGGATGAAAGAATGAGTCGGTCATTCATTTAACGGTGATATCGAAGCAATGATAACAGTGATAGCCAGAGTCATGAATGTTTGGATGTTGGGTTGTATCGTCACTCGGTCTCAAGAGCGATGTTTTGTGGTTGCTTATCTGATCTTGGTTTAGGTCTTGGGGGTTTGTGCTTGGAAAACATCGACCTTGACTCGATTGATAATTGTTTTATTTTAAATGTCTGCTTTGCTATGTTTATTTCTGCTTAGTGGGTCTGGGGGCTATCACTGTAGAAAGTGGTGGAGTGGGATGGTTGGGTTCCTATTCCTTTTTACCCTTTATGCTCTTTTGGTATGTTTCATAGTTGATTTACCGCTCACTAGGACTTTTGTCTGACTCAAGGTTTTATGTTTAACTCTTATTAACTTGGGCTATTCATCCGTTTTGGGATGGGCAGACTAGGTAGCAGGTGACAGGTGTTGTTCTTAGTGACCAACGCTGTTGATGACGAAGACGAGCTGAAGGCTTTTGCATATTGTTTTTTTTCTTACTATATGTACTGGATGTTCCACTGTTTGTATGATTCTCTGAGTGTTATGTAGTAAGGCTTGATGTATTGACTATTCAGATGTTTGTATCAAATTGTTTTGTAGTGTATTGATGATATTCTAATTAGTGAAGCTTCACTATATATATTTGTCTATTGTATTTTATCCCTGCGCTGTGAGTAATACGATAGACTCCGCTGTTTTTACCTTACCTTGATGATCATCCATGGCTGCCTGGCACACCTTACAGCGCACTATCTTCTTGTTTAGTGCAGGAGTCATGGGCGGTCGTCACAACAGACGAGTCTGATTCAACAACCAAACTCCAACCAAAACACAAAGAAGAGATCCAAACATCACTGAGCTAGCTTCTTCAGTCTTACCAAAACTTATAGCTCCTTTGACCAGAGTAAATTCCAACAACAACGAAGTCTCCGACTTCGAATTCCAAATTCCTTCATACCTTATCCACAAAAGTCTTCAGACAATCCAGGCTGCCAACATCCAAACTGATCAGCTCAACCCCTTGCTGATTCCTCTAGAAACAATCAGAACCAGAAATAACCCATCACTATGATCACCTCAAGATCAATTCAAAACCAAAACACAATTCTACTCCATAAACAGCAGAAAACTACACACTTCTCCTGATCCGGAAAAGAAAATCAGAAACATTATCAAACTGCTTCCGCTGCACAATTCTGATCCATAGTAGATAAGATAATACTAATGAAGAACATAAGCACCAACTGGACATCACCTTCCAGAAATATGGTTCTACAGATCCACAAAGAAAAACTCAGAAATTCCTCCAAAACTGAGTTGCTTCATCAAATTCCATCTCTAGGAATCATTCTCTAACTAAACAGAACCACCGGTTCCACTCCTGGAATTCTAGTCGATAAGAAAACTCAATCTCCAGAGATGGACAAACCTCTGTCTTTCCAGAAGACACCCAGAAAAACTCCAACAATCCAAGAAACACTCAACCAATCGCAAGTCACTTTTGCGATCAACCCAGATAAATTTCCAAAGAAAACAATTCTCTCCTTACCAAACAGAACAGCTTACACTGGTCTAGTCAATCCATTGAAGAAACGGACTCATTTAGCAGCTTCTGAACTCCATTTTCAGAAAAACTACTCCGCTATGACCTCTCTGTCGGCACACAGAACACTCCGAGCTGCACTGCTGTCGCCAATGCCAAACTTCTTAATCCAAAGTTCTTCGAGAAACTCGGACATCAAAGCAAATAGAAAACACCACACATCTTGCTGAATCCAGCCATAACTTCGGGACAGTCACACTTCCCAAACTTGTTCCAAAGAAAATATCTTCGGAAACAATCCATAGTCACTGCATCTCATCACGCACTTACAGCTTCCTGAAGTATCAAAATACCATCACTTGCTCCAGCTCAACTGACAGAGCCAAACTCTACTCACCAAACTCTGTACTTCAAAGATGACTCCGAACCTTAACAGGTTTCCTTCAGAGATCGATGAAATACTTCAACACAACAAACTTACTCGAGACGGTATTAGGTCTACAGTCTCGACAGATATAATCTCAAACGTACAAACTCCAACCAATGATAGTAATCGTGTTACAAACACTACTACTTATCTACCTTTATAACCTATATTGGAAAACCCGAATAGGTAACCCAACAGATAGGTAGAAATATATTAATATATATATAAATTTATTTAAAATTACAAATACCCTCCCTCAAGAAAGTCACCACTCCAGAGCCTAGGTATTCACTCAGCCTAATGCTCTGATACCACTGTGACGACCCAACTTCCAAACTCCAGGAAGTCGCACCGCTAATAAGAAAGAAAGGGATAGAAAAGAGAAAGAAAGAGAAGAAGACGAAACAACACATCAGAATCTAAACAGCGGAACGAATAAATTATATTAATAACATAAAATATTACATAGTTTACAACCACTATCAGAGTGCACAGATATACAACAGATACTAGACAATTATAAACACCTGTCTAGTATTTACAACATAATACAACTCAGAGACAATCACAGAACACACAGCGGAATACTAATATCTAACGCAGAAGTCTCGTGCTCCATTGCTCCTCCAATATTCGTCAAAGCTAACCTGATTCCCTTGGCTATTCGTAAAAATTTGAGTACCCAAGAGTTTATGGAAAACAAAAATAAACTCCGGGTCAAACATGGGTCTAGTGTGAGTAACAAGTTAAAGTTTCTTAACTTTCAAAAATCTTTTGAAAAGAAAGGTATCACGTAAGACTTCCCACACATAAACATGGAAATGATTTTACCTTACGCTAACCAAAACATTTGATAGGAAATCCAGTGATATTATAATAGGTCTAGGGTTTTCAAGTAAATATGAAATAGCCGAAATTGTTACATGATTAAATTCCAGCTACTAGCCACAAAAGTGGGTAATACAATTAAAACTGTTGGCACTTATTGGATTTTGGATTCCATACAATGGCAGGGCTACTGGGGTACCGTCCGTCACAGTACGTGGCCTAGATCAACGTACCGAGGAGTACTCCCACTCCCCTGCAACACAAGGTCGGACCCATTCCTTACTGAATAGTTTCGAACAAGACAACCCCGCAGTTGGTGCGCACTAACAACTGCCCACTAAGCCGAATAAAAAGGGACCTCTAGACAGGGATCAATCTTGCTCTCCAGTAGGTGCTACCCATGAAGCCTTGCTGCACCTCCCCTGTTTTAGCCATTCCCGGTTGATGAGGCTTGAGGCTACGATTACCTTTAGAGGACACATCTCTTAGAATGCTCATCGCCCACCTGACGATGTTCTGAAAGCATTCAATCCATATAAGTTCGTTCCGGGTTCGAACGAAACCGAAGGCATTATCTCGTTACACTCATTATGGAATCACCCACAGAGTTAACGACGATAACCCTTGTACTCTAAATCTCCATCTCGAATCTATAAGTACTATTCCGTCAAACTCATTACGGAATCACCCACAGATTTATACTGACGTATAGCCCTTACACCTTGAGTCTTCACTCTTCACATAAGATTTACGACCTATCGTTAATTTGGATCGATGTGGTTTTCGGATATCCAAATATGGAAAGCCGATCCCGGTCTCATCGTAATCCAAAGCGTGTCTTTTAGGTCCAAGTTGTTTTAGAGTTTAAAACAATTTAATTACATTATCTATATACACACAGATAGATAATTCATAGATTCACAACAGATAATTATCATTATAAAACCACAGATAATCCACATTATCACTATTTAAAGATAATCCATGTCAATATCACAATGCAACCAATGCATCCATATAAATCAACATTACTAATCTCATCTCTGAGATTCAAAACATTCAAAGTATCCAATATCAACCATCTATAAGCAATGACTTAATCATACCATCTATAATTAATTTAAAATGAATTAAATTAATTACATCATCTTTAATTAATTTAAAATGAATTAAATTAATTACTTATACAATATAAATCTTGCTTACACTATCATTAATTAATTACAAATTAATTAATTAATTAACCTCTAATTTTATCATCTTAATTAATCAATCCTGATTAATTATACTTTAATTAATTCCACAAAATTAATTACCCTAAACCAAATACAGTAATTAACCTTTAATTACCTCATTAATTAATTAACTATAATTAATTACATTTAACCTTAATTAATTACAATTAATTAATTATCCTTAATTATTTATTATTGGTTAATTAATATTAATTAATCAATTTTAAATTACATCATTAATTATATTAATTAATGATTCTTAATTATATTTAATTAATTACTCCATTAAATTAATTACTTTCAGTAATTAATCTCACTTAATCCATAATTATTAATCATCTTTGATTAATCTCATTCTGTAATTAACTACCCATAATTACTTATCAAATTAATTATTTCTCAATTAATTTCTTAAATTAATCACTTGATTAATTCAAAGTAATTTAAAGTTTAAATTACTTCTATAATAAATATCTCTAATTACATTCAGTAATTATTAAATTAATTACTTCCTTAAGTAATGACAATTTCATTAATTACATAAAGTAATTATCAACAATACACAAATGTTTAAATTAATTTAACTTAATTAATCTAAACTAATCACATTAATCAAATTAATTACACTAAGTAATTAATTCATTAATTACTTTCATTAAGTAATTAAACATAAACAATTGATTATTATTAATTAATTAATCTAGTTAATTATCAAAAATTAATCACATTAATTAATTGTTAAATAATCTTAAGTTAATGACCTACATTAACTTTTCTTAATTACTTAATTAAGAATTAACTTACACAAATCATCATTAATTATCAATTAATTAATATTTAATTATAATTTAATAAATCTCAATTTATAAATTAATTAAGTGTTAATTAAAATCATTAAATAAAGTTTAATCATTAATTAAAATTTAATTAACAATCTTTAACTATAGATTAATTATCCTTAATTAATTAATCTCAAATCTTAATTAACCAATTTAAAAACTATTAATTACCTAATTAATCATCCTCATTAATAATTAAATAATAATTAATATTCCATTTAAATTAATTTAATAATTTAAATGAAACCAATTGTCTTAAGTGCAAAATTAAGAAACATTCTTCTTTATACAAAGTATTTTAAACACTTTGTTTCAAACAAAAATTCAAATTTAAAAATCTCTTTTAAAATTTTAAACTGAAACACAATTCAAATTTTCATTCTAGATTCAAACTTAAAAATTTTAAAACTTTACTTGCATCTCTATCTTCATTTTCAAATTCAAATTATTTAAACTTTCTAAAATAGTTAAAACAAATTTAAATTTAAAAACTTATTAAATTTTAAAAACTGACATTAAAGTCAAATCTCAGGTTTTAAAACTAAATTTAAACTTAATTTAAACTTTATTTCATACATTAAGACTTATAGTTTAAAATTCAAAACAATGTTCTTTATACTGTAAAAGTTTAAAAATCTAACATAACTTTCCAGATTTAAATTAAATTCAAACTCAGGTTCCATATTTCTGTTTTCCAGATTTTAAACTTGTTTTAAGTTTTCAGTTGCATTTTAAAATTTGTTTTTAAATTTAAACAGAAAAACAGTTTTCTGTTTTTGTTTAAACATTTTGCATTTTTGAATTTAAAAATGATTCAAAGTCCAAGATTTAAACTATTGACTTCAAACTTAAATTTCAGGTTTAAAACTTCCAGTTGAACTTCATTTTACAATTTTGAAATTTTACTTTTAAATTTAAACACAGAAAGACAGTTTTCTGATTTTAGCTTAAAACCCAACTTGAGTTTAAAGTATTTCAAATTAAATTCAAAGATCTAAAAATTTAAAACTAATTAAATTCAAATTCCACTTAAGGTCAAGCCTATTTTAGATTTTTATTTTGCAATTTACTTTTTACTTCAATTTTTTTTAAAAAACCTGGAAAAAGGTTTCTGGCCAAACTTTTAAAACCTGTAATACTTACATTTTTAAATATCAAATTATTACAGAATAAACAGAATTCAAACTTTTGAATTCATATTTAAATTCATTTTTTAAAGTCTAAGTTAAATTCCAGTTTAAAATTCAAACTTTACTTTCAAATTCTTTTAAAACTGTAAAACAGGTTCTGTTTTTGCTCAAGACCAAATAAAATTTTCAAAATTTAAATTATTTCAAACCTAAAATTAAACTAATTGAATTTTATATTTAAATTCAGTTTAAACTTTGTACTTAGTTCAGGTTTTAAACTTACATTTTAAAAACTTACTTTTAAAATTTTAAAACCTGGAAATAAAGCTCTTCAAATTTCAAAACCTGAAACAATATTACACTCGAGCCTCCCTATTTTTACTTCGAGTCAAAAGTATACTTGCTTCGAGCTACAACCCAATTTCCCCGAGGCACATGCGAGGCACTAAAACTGCAACTCAACAAACATCACCCAACCTGGAAAACAGCATCTCCTTCCAAAGCCTAACCTGTCAACGGCGGAATCACCCAACTCCGGCCACTATAAATCTTGAAACTCCGGCGATAACACCATCAAACCACCACCTATCACCACGCGAATCGCGGTTGAACTCGATCAACCCAGGAGTCCACATTCAAACAAAATCAGAGACCCAAATAAACTAGGGTTCTAAAACTAAAATCCAAATTACAATCTCAAAATAAAATTTCGATCCACATTAGTAATTTTCCTACAATCCTTGATAGCTAAACTACCTCCAGAATCAAATTAACCCAATTCTAATGCAAGCTTCAATTGAACTTGACCATAATGTAAAATGCAGTCAATTTGAAACTGCACTTTATTTAACAGCACTATAAATTATCATTTTACTTTTAAAAATCCTAATCCTTCATTATGTTTGAGTTCTACTCCTAAAACATTGATTTGCAATGTTTTATATCTTCACTTATAAAGATTTGGTTGCTCTACTACTTATTTTACAGTAAGTTTCATTTAAATTGTTTTTTATAAAATCTCACAGTCTAAACTCTGAAAACCAACATACAAATCTTGTTTAAATCCTACAATTAACAAAGATTAATTAAAGATAGGATTATTTAAGTAAGACTTGTGTCAGTAAACAAAACAGGATAAGGGAATTCAACAGCATACACATCAATACATTTCTACATCAGACAAGTTGAATTATAACCATATGTAATAATATTTTTTTTTTAGTACACTAGCATGCAACATATTTAACCTTTTATTTATAAAAGAAAGTTACTCACCTTTCTTGATGTGCAGAGCAATGAAATTTGGAAAGAGACTTTGCTTTATAAAACTGGAAATTCCTTTTCCTTAAAACTTTGTTCTCCTCTTTATGAAAACAGCCTTCATGAAAGTCTTTTGATTCAGGAACTTGAATTGCTATGGAGTTTATTTTTAAAGTGGCATGCAAGCTTCCTTTGAAACTGCAGTTGTCTGCATCCCAGATGTTAACAGATGCATGCATTCCAGATTTTGAAATAAATGCAGGTTTGTTTCATGTTGAAATGAGGCTTTGAATATGATTTTGTTTTGGAAAATGTTTGACAGAATTTGATTACAGAAGTGGCTTTGAAAATTATTTCAGAAATTTGTTTCCATTGTTTCTTAGTTTTTGATTTCAAAAAGAAATAAGACGGAAGGAGTTTGTTTATAAAAACTGAAATCATTAAAAATAAAATCAAAACAAAATGCTAATTAAATTTTTGACACTCATCTTACATTCTAACATTTGTCGAAACTCTTGGTATTTATTTACACTTCTATTAATTTTTAATAAGCTACATATTTAGTTTAACTTGTATTTAAAGTTAGATGTTTAATATAAGATAGTTTAGTTAATGAGTTAACATGCATTTATTTATATATATATAGATTTTAAAATGAATAAATCAAACTATATTTAAAATTAAACTTATACAAATATTTCAAAACCAAAACAAATTAAAAACATTTATACTTTAGATAACTTTGAATTCATGTTTCAAAATAAATTTTGAAATCTAATTTATTTACAAATATAACTACAAATTTGAATTCTGAAAAACAATAATTTTATTAAAAATTTATTTGTTGGAACAATGTATTATTATATTTTTAGAAATAACAATATTTAATAACCATAAATAACTATTAAAAGAAATTGTCTTCTTATTAATAAATTATTTATTTTATCACATTATAGTTAAAAGAAAATCAAAATAACCGTATTGTTATTTATTTAAATTTAAGCTTGAGTTACACATATTTTAAATCATTTTAAATATCTTTCTTATGTATTTAAAACCATATTTATTTATGAAATAACCTTTTAAATAAAATCATAATTTCCAATTTTACTAAAGATATAAATTTTATAGAAACATGATTCATTTAAAACAATACCTATTCACAATATATACAATATTCTATATATATTATAAGTATAAAACAAATATTAGATTTAAAAAGATAAAAACTATCAATTAACTATTTATTTTATTGAATTATTAAATTAATTCAAATCTCATTACAAAGATTATCAAATCAATATAATTTTTATTACAGATTATTAAATTGATATTGTTTTACAATTCCGGGTCATCACAATAAGTAATTAACTTTTAATTTATTTTACTAATTAATTATTCTTAATTAATATCAATATTTGCTAATTAAGGATACACTCCTCATTTAAATTAAATATTTAGTTCCATCATTAAACTTCATTAGAAACCAGTTTAGAAATCAATTATATATTTGAAAATATATAATTTCACTTTAGAAAAAAATTAAACATTTAATTTCAATATTTAAAATCTTTGAAACTAATTATTCCCATAACTTTAAAACCTGTTTTTACTTTGCCTTGAAACATATTCATTCAAAATCCACTTTAAACATGACAAATCGTTCTTTGAAAACTAAACTACTAAATTTTTAAACTTGTTTAAACAAAAATTTGTTTAAACATTAAACTTTGGAATTTTAATAAAATAATTTAACTTGGTAATAACTTGCTTTTATTATGCTTTAAAACATGTTCTTTCTTCATTCTCTGGAAATATGGTTTCTCTTGAATTTAACAGCCTGTACATATTTCCTTTAAAATTTGATATCTGATACTAAACAAACCAAACCCTAGCCCTTCAAAAGAATGCCCGAGCAAAACGTGAGATTTCCCGCTGCGTCTTCTACTTCAAGTTAAACTCACATACCTTTGATACTAAACCCGAGTATAATTCTTCCTACCCAAACTTATCATCACCAGAAGTCCAAAGTACACAGTGCACGTGCACGATCAACTGAGCCACCTTCAATCGTCATTGCGATCACCCACAAGTCAACCCTGACTTCGACGACAGCTCCACAACCCAGTTCCCACGAAATCACCCGAGAAACGAAATCGAACTACTCAACAAATACTGGAATTTACTTGATCGACCAAAAACTCATCGCGTGATCATCACCGATCGTCAACAACCATGTTGTCGCGACCAGAGATGCCTCGATGGCCTATGCAACGTCTCCCCCGGTGCGATCGCCTACGATCCATCGTCGATGACGAAATCGTCTCGACTTTCTCATTGAACCAAACTATATTCATAAACCTAATTCTCCGCCACTCAACCACTTTGATGATCGATAAATGCTACGAGCATTTTTTTTGAGCTTGCCACCACCCAAACTTCCTCCAGTATCAATCACGTCACCCATGAAAGAGTGCGGTTGGATCGTGTAATATGGAATATTGAAATAGTCTAAGTAGATAAAGTAGGTAAATGCAAGGAGACACCAGGATTTTATACTGGTTCGGACCTCTCGTCCTACGTCCAGTCCCTAAGCTTCACTTAGGAATTTTACTAACTAACACCCTCACTTCACCCGGAGGAATAGGTTTACAACTTACCCGAACAACCAAACGAGATTTCTTGCCTCAACTGCCGAAGAGGACTTCAACTCAATTACTAAAATACAATATTTGACTTGTTGTGTTCTTGTCAACACTAATGAGTCTTATGTAGTACAATATTCCTATAATCTTATCCTCGAGAGTATGCAATGTGTTTGAAAAGATTTAGGAAATGTGAATTGCTATGAATCAAAAGAATGTTATAAATAAAAACAGTGATTCAAGCAATAGATTGGTGATTGCTTTGAGAATATCTAGAGAATATGAACAAGAGAATAGTAAGATTAAAGCAAGAGAATTCGGTGAATTAAATGATGTTAGAATCATGTATATATACTTGTAGAAGAGGTGCATAAGTTGTCAAAGGTTGCAAACAAGAGATGCTTCCATTTCCATTGATGAAAGGTTGCAACTCTTTGGAGGAAGAAGGTGTCTTTTCAGAGAAAATTCGCAGCTTTAAATTCAGTCGACCGAGCAGGAGATTCAGTCGACTGAAAATATGAAGAAAAATTTTCAGGAACAATTTCAGTCGACTGCACAGGTAATTCAGTCGACTGAAACTGTGCAATTTTGTATATGTGTACAGTTTCAGTCGACTGGCCATGTCTGTTCAGTCGACTGAAGTATAAAAGTATGCACAGTGAATATGTGAATGAAGTTTTTATGAATGTGTTCTAATGTTCGTGCAAATCTCTTGAGGATAGATTTTAACAAATAATCTAGACTAAGACACATAGAAAATCATACTAATGTTTATACTTTGGTCTTCATCATTCTTCTTCTAGCTTTTGCATTCTCTTCCTATTTGTTGAAGCTCATTGTCATTGATCAAAATCTTCGTGTATCAACTTTCTCCCCCTTTTTGATTGATGACAATACTATTCTAGAGATGTATATACTTACTTTCACCCCCTGAAAGTATGCACTATCTTTTCTACAAAACAAAGTTAGTACCATAGATTTTCTCCCCCTTTGTCATCGACAAAAAGAAGAACTAATAGCAGTAATAATATATCAAAACAATCACTAAATCATAGAGAATATAAGCATGAATTAAGAGAAATAAAAATGTTATGACAGACAGTCATAAAATGGCTATTTATACAAGCCATTAGAAAGTTTAAAAATAGACATCAAAACAACAAAATCACTCATCCTTATCCCAGTCATATGAACCTTCGCTTCCAGTTGGTTCACGTATGATGGGTCCTCCTGTTGGTGGTCTAGATGCTCTTGCTCCTTGGCCACAACTAGCTCCGCTTGCGCTGCTACTTGTATGCTCTTCGAATGTCGTCCATGTAAACGTGGGTGCCGAACGTTTGCCGCGAGATGTTGAAGCAGTAGTCGTGCTTGAGCACGAGATTGCATCCCAAAGCTTGTTGAAGAATCCTTTGATTTTATCAAGCTTATGATCTACCTTTTTAAGGCGAGTGTCAAGAATTTGTTGATTTCTTGACAATATCCCCAAGGATTGGTTGGTAGTGAAGCTTGGGTCAACGAGATGAATTTCATCATCTTGCTCGAGATGTTCTTCGTGGCGAGGTTGATGAGGTTGTTGTTGTTGTTGTTCATGATGCCTTGCTTCCCATTCGGCAAGTGATATTATGCGAGGAGGTCAAGATGGGAGTTGCATTAGGCTTATGGTCCGATGGTTAATCTGATGGACCATTGTATTCTCTGATTCAGGTAATGGCGTATCGACATTTAGGAGAAGTCGCATGATGTACTCTCCAAAGTAAATAGTGCGCATTTTGCCATTGTTGAAAGTGAGAAACTCATCAAGAATAAGCTGTACCCAATTAACTTGTATATTGCCAAAAATAACATATAAAGCTCGATATTTATTTGGGTAGACAATTTCGTATGAGCCCGTGCGAGGAGTAATCGTTCTCATTGGGGATTTATGGAGGATTCTTGCCATAGGTCGAAGGGAGGTGGACTTAAAATCCGTAAAGTTGATGTTATCATCCATAAATCGATGGTTGATGTTGTCACGAATGTGTGGATTGAATTCTATCTCCTCGAGCTTTCTCCCAACATTTGGGGACTCCAAAATGCGTGCTGTTCTATCCAAGGAGAACCAAACTTTCTTTCCACACACCATACTCCAAACACTGTTGTTTGGATTTCTTGGAGTTTGGTGTCCAAGATTAAGATTAGCATAAAATAATTTTACCATTACATGATTAATGGCATGATCATTTCTTTTCAAATCTAGAAGTGGAGTCAAACCTGCCGGATCTGTTAACGGTTGAAGGTTGTAGGTTTGAAAGCTTTGAAAATCAACGAAAGAATGCTCAAAAATTTGAGAATTCTTCATCTTTTTCCATCGAGTGACAGCGGTTCCATCATAAAGCCATTGTGCTATTTAAGCATCAATTGGCTCGGAGGATGAAGAAGATGAGGCTGTTGATCTTTTTGGTGCCATTTGGGTGAGAATTGATTTGATTTTGAGGAATTTGGGAGCTAGGGTTTCGAAATTAATTTAGGAAAGATGTTTGTAGGAGGTAAAAGTGAATTGGTAGGGTAAAATGTGATGGTTAAAAGGGGAAATTTTGCCTGGGAAGAAGCGTTCAGTCGACTGAATATGCTGTTCCGTCGACTGAATCAAAGGCCGAAGTATTCTGTTATAGATTCAGTCGACTGAGCAGAATATTTAGTCGACTGAATTTTTGTTGCTAAAATTATTTGTTTGAAAGTTTAGTCGACTGTGCAGATCATTTCAGTCGACTGAACTTCGTAAATATTGTTTTCTGTCATATTTTCAGTCGACTAAGCAGGAGCTTTCAGTCGACTGAAACATGCATTTTTGTTGTTTCAGTTAATTTTTGAAATTTAAATAAATTATTTAAGGAATAGTTACAAAAATATTGATATAAATATTTCAAAATTCAACTATTTCTTTGGGGATGGACTTGGAGTCTTCTTTCCTTCATTCTTCATGTAATTTATATCCCATGAATTCGGACTATATTGAGGAGTCTTAGGAGACATCCAAGGATTCACAGGATCAACTGGTGTACAATAAGATGAAGACGGATCAAGTGAGCTAACAGGACGAGGTAGAGGTTCAGCCACTTCGTTCTTCTTTGATCCACAGAAGCGTAAACCAATTTGCTCTAGAAAACTTAACCTTCTAGCCATAACTTTTTGCTCGAAGTATAGCTCTCGTTGAAGATCTATCTGTTGTTGTTGAAAGTGATGAATTTCATCAATCTTTCTTTTTGTGTCAGGTGAAATAAAGAGTCCACTTTTCGCCTTTTTCGATTCTGGTGTGAAACCAGTACGATAATTTTCCCATTTGTAAACCGGCTCATGTGCTGGTGTTGGTGTGGGAAGTTTTGGCGATGTTGGAGTGTTATCAACTGACGAGGTGATATTAATCGGAGAGAAGGAGTTGTTTGACGACATTTTATATTGAAATTGTTTAAGCTTTTAACCGTAAAATCGAGATGTGAAAATAAAAAAAAATTAGAATTTATTTATAGTAGAATTTTACTAAACAACTAATGGTTATAATTTATTTAGATTTTTAACCGCATAATGATTTAATGGTTAGGGGAATTTTGTTAGAAAAGTATGGTTCTTATTAAAAATTCAGTTTTTAAAATGTGTGGTCTATAAATTATATAATGTAGCATATAACATTTCCAAAAAATATTTGATATGTTCATTCAGTCGATTGAACAGATTGTTTTAGTCGACTGAAATGAGTGAATATTTCAAATGCATCTCTAATTGATATCTTTAAAGGATATTATACCTAATTCTCGTCGAAGTTTTATAAAGGAGTTTTCTAATAGAGGTTTAGTAAATATATCGGCAACTTGATTTTCGGTAGAAATATGTTCTAAATTAATTATTCCTTTTTCCATATTGTCATGTAAAAAATGGTGACGAATATCTATATGTTTTGTACGAGAGTGATTAACCGGATTTTTAGATAAGTTTATTTTACTTGTATTATCACAATATATTGTAGAATTTGTTAAATTTATATTAAAATCTTTAAGTGTTTGTTGCATGTATATAACTTGATGCAAGCTAAAGCAGCTGATATATACTCTGCTTCGCATGTGGAAAGCGAGACACAATTTTGTTTCTTACTAAACCAAGATACAAGTGATTTTCCAATGAAATTGCAAGTACCACTTGTACTTTTTCTATCCGATCGGAATCCACCAAAATCAACATCACTGAATGACACTAACTCAAACGAACATTCCTTTGGATAGAAAAGACCGAAATCTTTAGTTTGGTTAAGATATCGCATTATTCGTTTTACTGCTCTTAAGTGTGAATCTTTAGGATCGGATTGAAAACGTGCACATAAACAAACACTCATCATTATGTCAGGTCAACTAGCGGTTAAATAGAGCAAAGAACCTATCATACTTCTAAACAATTTTTGATATACACTTTTGCCATTTTCATCTCGATCGAGATGTGTAGTGGTACTCATAGGAGTAGGTTTTGCAGAAGTGTTTTCCATACCGAATTGTTTTATTAAATTATCACAATATTTTTCTTGTTTATAAAAATTCCATTTGTTAATTGTTTGATTTGAAGTCCGAGAAAATAAGATAGTTCTCCCATATGAGATATTTCGAACTCATTAGTCATTGTATTTGAAAATTCTTTACATAAATTTTCATTTGTTGAACCAAAAATAATATCATCTACATATATTTGAATTATTAAAATATCTTTGGCAGTATTTTTAATAAAAAGTGTTTGATCTACTTTTCCAATTTTAAATCCTGAGTTTAATAAATAACTTTGAAGTCTTTCATACCAAGCACGAGGAGCTTGTTTAAGACCATATAGTGCTTTCTTTAATTTAAATACATGATCCGGATATTTTTCATGTATAAATAACGGAGGTTGTTCTACATATACATTTTCTTTAATAAAACCATTTAAAAATGCACTTTTAACATCCATTTGATAAAGTGTAAAATTGTGAAAACAAGCAAAGGCTAATAATATACGTATTGCTTCCAATCTTGCAACGGGAGCAAATGTTTCTTCAAAATCAATACCTTCTTCTTGATTATACCCTTGTGCTACTAGTCTTGCTTTATTCCTAGTTATATTACCTTGTTCATCTACTTTATTTTTGTAAATCCAATTTTTTCCAATTATTGATTGATTATTAGGACGGGGAACTAATTCCCAAACATTGTTACGTTCAAATTGATTTAATTCTTCTTGCATTGCGATAATCCAATAATCATCTGTTGATGCTTCTTTAGGATTTTTAGGTTCTATGGATGAAATGAAAGCTACATGACCCATTTGATTTAGTTGATTTCTTGTTCTAACTTGAGAATTTATTTCTCCTATTATATTTTGAGTTGGATGATCTCGTAATATTCTAGGCGGAGATCTTAGTTCATTATTATTTTTAAGGTTTATTTCTTCTATATTTATCAATTCTTCATCATCTTTTATATTTACATTTTTATTAAAATTTTCATCAAAAGATACATGCAAAGTTTCTTCAATTAAGTTTGTTCGTTTATTAAATACTCGATACGCTTTACTTCGTTCACAATATTCTACAAAAATTCCTTCATCAGCTTTTGAATCGAATTTTCCTAGTTGATCTTTTGTATTTAAAATAAAACATTTTGATCCAAATATTTTAAAATAAGATATATTTGGTTTTTTTATTATTGAATAGTTCATAAGAAGTATTTTTAGATAAAGGTCTAATTGAAATTCTATTTAATACATAACATGCAGTAGCAACGGCTTCTACCCAAAAATGTTTTGGTAGAGAACACCCATTTAACAATGTTCTTGCTCATTCTTGTAATGTTCTATTCTTTCTTTCTACAACTCCATTTTGTTGAGGAGTTCTAGGAAAAGAAAAATTATGATTAATTCCTTTCTTTTTACAAAACGTTTCAAAAACTTCATTTTCGAATTCGCCTCCATGATCACTTCTAATATTTTTAATTTTCAAATTTTTAATGTTTTGAATTCTTTTGGCAAATGTTTTAAAATGCTCAAAAGTATCTTTTTATTTTTCATAAAAATAGTCTATGTATATCTTGAAAAATCATCAACAATTACAAATACGTATCGACTATGATTAATGGATTGAACTTGTGTTGGTCCGAATAAATCCATATGTAGTAATTCTAATGGTTGTAAAGTTGAAATATTTTTCTTAGATTTAAAAGATGATTTCGTTAATTTTCCTTTTTGACAATCATCACAAAAATTATTTATTTAGAAATTTATTTTGGGTAATCCTCTTACTAATTCATTTTTGGAAAGTTTTCTAATAGTTTTAAAATTTATATGACAAAATCTTTTATGCCATAACCAAGGATCATTATCTTTGGCAAGTAAACACATACTTGAATTATAATATTCATATTTAAAACATAAATATTTCTATCTCTATTTCCTTCAAAAATAAGGTTTTGGTTTTGATCAAAAATACTACATTTATTATTCGAGAAAGTTATTTTAAAACCTTTGTCACACAGTTGACTTATGCTAAGTAGATTATGTTTTAAATTTTCAACTAATGAAACATTTGTTATAAAAGGTAAATTTGATGTACCGTAATTGTTCACATCTCCTTTGCCAATGATATAGCCTTTTGAGTTGTCTCCGAAGGTAACCGAGCCACCATCAAAGTATGTGATGTTTGTAAGCATATCTTTGTCTTCCGTCATGTGTTTTGAACAACCACTGTCTAATATCCATTTCTTCTTTTTAAGTGGGACCTGAAAATAGATATGAAATTATTGGTACCCACTTTTTAATAGGGTCCTAAGAAGTTAGAGTTTTAGGAAACCAAATCCAATTTGGTTTAGTGTCCTTTTTATAAATATAGTTTTTATTATGATGAACATTATCCATAAATGTTTTAATATATTTATTTCTTATTAATACATTGTTAGTTTTTGGTACCCAAATTGTAACTACCTTGTTTTCTACTTTCGTTTTAATAGGTTTCTTTATTAATATTTGTTGTTTTGAATCCATATTCCACTTAAAATGTGTATTTTTCATTTTAGGAATTTTTGACTCCTTTTTATATCCTAATCCGTGTTTACTTGAAGAGGATTGAGAATTTTCTAAAATCTTAGATAAATTTTCTCTTCCTTTGTTGAAGTTAGAAACATTTTTTGTGATGTTATCTAATCTAGCTTGAAGACTACTATTTTCTAACTCAACTTGTCTAATCTTAGTTTTTAACTCATGATTTTCAGAAACAATCATATCATTCTTTATCTTTTGAGTTTCAATTTCTTGACTTAATAGTGATAATTGAGTTTCTGAATTTGAATAAGATTCTTGAACTTTTTCAAGTTCTTCTTCAAGAATTTTCTTTTCATCATTTAACATATCTCTTTCAAATTCAGCTTTGTTTTGATTTTCACGAGTTTCTTTGAGTTTCTTTTTAAGAGTTTTTATTGTGTTCAAAAGTTCAGTGTTTACTTCAATTAAATCGTCGAAAGTTAAATTATTTACCTCAGATTCTTGAGCCATGAAGCATACATTTGCCTGTTCATTGTCGCTATCACTATCATTTTCGGATGATGATGAATCTGAATCGTCCCATGTTACAGAAAATGCCTTCTTTTTGAATTTATCCTTCTTGTTTTTGAAGTTTTTCTGATTTTCCTTCATTAGTTCTTGACAATCTTTTTCCATATGTCGTTTCTAATGACAATTGAAGCATTCTATATTTGAGGATGATGGTTTGTTCAAGAAATTCTTTTTGAATCCGTTTTTGTTTCCTTTTCTATACTTTAGGAATTTCTTGAAATTTTTGGCTATAAGTGCTAGATCCTCATCTTCAGACTCCGATTCTTCCTTTTCCGCATGAAAAGCAATATTCTTTCTTTCTTGAGCTTGATCCGTTTTAGCTTGCATATTTACTTCATACGACATAAGATTTCCAATCAATTCTTCTGGTTTCATTGTAGATAAATCATTTGCTTCCTCTATTGCTAGTACTTTTCTCTCCCATTCATCAGTGAGTGAATTTAGAACTTTAGACACAATGTCAAAGTCCGTGTATCTTTCTCCTAGTCCGATTAGAGCATGATGAATGTCTTGAAATCTTGAGTACATGTCATTGATGGATTCATTTTGTCGCATTTTAAAGTTTTGGAATTGATTCTTCAGCATGGATATCTTTGTTTGTTTAACCTTGTTTGTGCCTTCATGTATGACTTTAAGAGTTTCCCACATCTGATATGCAGTAGTACATATGCTAACACGGTTGAATTCATTTCTATCCAGGGCACAAAAAAGCATATTCATAGCTTTGGCATTTGCACTTGCTTCATTCTTTTGAGTTTGTGTCCGTGTAGGATAATCGGTTGTGGGTACAACGAACTCTGCTTGAGTAGCATTGCAGGCTTGAAACTTGTTGCCTGCATATAAATTCTCATCCTTGTAGCCTAATAGTTATAGTTTAGTCCATTGAATAGAGGAGGTCTTTGGGTGGATCGTCCTTCCGCAAATGTAGAACTATAGGCAGATGTTGTGCTTGTGCTTGCGTTATTTTCCATATTATCAATATGTCTAATAACGGTGTTATGGTTATAGGACGGCCTTGCTCTGATACCAATTGAAAGAGGCTATGGGGTAGGATCGTGTAATATGGAATATTGAAATAGTCTAGGTAGATAAAGTAGATAAATGCAAGGAGACACCAGGATTTTATACTGGTTCGGACCTCTCGTCCTACATCCAGTCCCTAAGCTTCACTTAGGAATTTCACTAACTAACACCCTCACTTCACCCGGAGGAATAGGTTTACAACTTACCCGAACAACCAAACGGGATTTCTTGCCTCAACTACCGAAGAGGACTTCAACTCAATTACTAAAATACAATATTTGACTTGTTGTGTTCTTGTCAACACTAATGAGTCTTATGTAGTACAATAGTCCTATAATCTTATCCTCGAGAGTATGCAATGTGTTTGAAAAGATTTAGAAAATGTGAATTGCTATGAATCAAAAGAATGTTATAAATAAAAACAGTGAATCAAGCAATAGATTGGTGATTGCTTTGAGAATATCTAGAGAATATGAACAAGAGAATAGTAAGATTAAAGCAAGAGAATTCGGTGAATTAAATGATGTTAGAATCAAGTATATATACTTGTAGAAGAGGTGCATAAGTTGTCAAAGGTTGCAAACAAGAGATGCTTCCATTTCCATTGATGTAAGGTTGCAACTCTTGGGAGGAAGAAGGTGTCTTTTCAGAGAAAATTCGCAGGTTTAAATTCAGTCGATTGAGCAGGAGATTCAGTCGACTGAAAATATGAAGAAAAATTTTCAGGAACAATTTCAGTCGACTGCTGTTAACTCCTCTTCGTTAGCGACCTAAGACGTGACCAAGTTTAACGACTCAGAGAATTGCCGACCTAGTGACCAAATTGAAGAAGCGACCTAAAGTGTTACGACCTAAAAATGCCTCGCGACCTAACAAGAAGCTACGACCTAATAAAGGCCGCGACCTAGCGGCTCTCAGCGACCTAAGGGAGCCCGCGACCTAGTGGTTTAAGAGCTCCACGACCTAACGACTTAAGAGGATCAGCGACCTAAATCATATGCGACCTAAAGAAAGCCATAGCCTACCGACCTAAGGACGAAGTGATCTCAGCGACCTAAGTCTCAGCCGACTTACGACCTATAATAAGTCGTACGCGACCTATCAACTCGCTGAGAAGAGAACCAAGCACAATTGAGATAGGTCAGGTTCCATCCCCTAGGTCGTTACCCACCTACGACCTACTTTAGGTCGAAGACGACCTAGCACTTGGAGATAGAGATACTGTCCAACGACCTAACGAAGTACTTTGATTACAGGAAAGTTCCCACGACCTATGATAGGTCGTTAACGACTTAGGATAAGTCGCTCTCGACCTATCTGTATGAACAAAGGAGCCGCCTTTTTGCATGCCGCTGGAGATAGGTCGTTCACGACCTTGGACTTGTACGAATCAGCACGTATGTTCTTATGGAAGGAGGGCCAGAGCTTTCTAGGTCGACTGCGACCTACGACCTTACTTAGGTCGGTCACGACCTACGACCAAACTCCGATAAAAGCCTATAAATACGCCCCTAGCTCCAACTAGCGAAGGACCTTTTTTTGGCTCATTCTCTTCAAGCGCCGTTACTCTGCCGAATTCCAGACGACTTCAAAGCCTTTTAGATCCAACAAACTTCTAAAGGAACTCCATGAAGGAATCATCCACATTCACCATGGATTTGAAGATGATTGTCAACATCAAAGCTTGAGCTACTTGTTTCACATATCCTATCACTTGAAGTGTGTTGTAATTGAAAGATCTTGTAAAGAATTGTAATCAAACTAGTGATAAAAAGATTAAAGTGGACGTAGGCTGGATTATAAGCCGAACCACTATAAATACTGTGTCTCTTACCGTTTTTCTACATACTTTCTGCTTATTTCTGTTTCCCGTACAAACGGGTGGTGCTTTCACAATCACATCTTATACACAAGGGTGTTAGCGTTCAAATTTAAGCGTTAACATTTTGGTGCTTTCACTGAGAATTGAACTCAGGACATCTATCATCATTGTTTCAGAAAGATTTGTAGATAGAGTTTCTTTAAGAACCAGAAGTCTATCCGAAATCATGGCTCCTGGAAGGAAAAGTAAATCTGTGAGATCTGCAAACATTCGAGAGGGAACCTCCACTTCCCCAACACCAAATCAAGCCACTCCAGCTGTTGGAGTTTCAAAAGCGGAATTGGACGCTGCTATCTTTGGGTTGAATCAGCAAATAAATGCCCAGAACGCGCAATTGGAAGCTCAGAATGCTCAGAATGCTCTGATTCTGAATAGGTTAAACGATCTGCTCGGGGCAAACCGTCAACCTGCGAATAATGAAAGGAACTTTGTCGGTAATGTCCATGATGCTGAAACTAGAAACATTCCCGAAAGGGCTGCTAGCCCCTTTGAACAGACATTGCCTGAGGCTGGAGGATCCAGAAATAGGAATGACGAAGAATATCTTTCTGGTATGGTTCGACAGATTATGAAAGAAAGTATGCAAAGGGTCGAAGATGAGAAAGAGTGGGGTTTCGCTCCGAGCAAGACTCCGTTTACTGAAAAGATCCTAAAAGCTGAATTCCCAAGGAAGTTCGTCCCTCCGACCATTCCAGCTTACAAAGGGACAAGTGATCCAAATGAGTTCCTGTACAAATATGATTGGCACATGACAGGTGCCAGAGCTTCTGACGAAATAAAATGCCGCTATTTTCCTGTGTATTTGGAAGGGGTAGCTCTGCTTTGGTTCACAAAACTACCTGTCCGGTCCATCGATCAGTTTTCAGACCTAACCAGGAAATTTAAAGAGCAATTCAGGCTATATGCTTCAAAGGCAAAAGACATCATGTCGTTATCCGGTTTGGAACAGAATCCGGGGGAAACTATCAAGTCTTTTTTAAATCGCTTTAATATAGCGTTAGCTGAGGTGGATAATGCAGAACCCCGCATGGTCTTGACCTATTTGATGAGAGCTATTGATAAGTCAAGTGAATTCGGAAAGTGGCTGAACATGAAGGAGCCAAATTCTCTGGAAAAGTTCTACAAAAAGGCGGATGAATTCATGCGTTTGGAAAGCCGTCCTGTCCCGGCAAAGGCAACAGTAGAGAAAGCTGAAGACAACACTGCTGCGCCACGAAAGAATGGATCTGTGGGACAGAAAAGAGAAAATAATGATGGAAGGAAACAACACAATTCAAAGAAGCCTCGATCCTTCAAGCCATCAGAATATACTCCTTTGTTAGAGACACCAGAGCGCATCTACCTGGCTACAAAAGATTCTTTTGAGTATCCCAAACCTCCTGTTCTCAGAACTGGAAGAAAAGCTGTGCAAAGTGGGAAGTTCTGTCGCTTCCATAATCAGCCTGGTCATGACACAGACGACTGCCGTCAATTGAAAAATATAATCGAAGAATTGCTAAGAGAAAATAAGCTGCAGCAGTTTGTGAAGAAGAGTAGTAATGATCCTGCTTCGTCAAGTCAGGGGCAACAAGCTCTTGCTCATCAGCCCAGGACAAATGAGAAGGCCGCAGGACATGAATCTGGAAGGCCAGTTATTAATGTCATCACAGGAGGACCCCACCCAGCAGGCAGAAGCTGGGGTGAAATGGAGAGGTACACTCGAGCTCTGAAACATATGCCAACTGAAGAGAATGTCTTTGTTTTAGAGGACTCTACACCCCTGAAACAACAAAGGACTTTTAATGATGATATTGTGTTCAGGGCTAGAGATTCCACGGGCATTGAGGCCCCTACTTTGGACCCGTTAGTCATCTCGGCCGGTATTGGACCGGCTATTGTCAGAAGAGTTCTTATTGATTGCGGCGCATCTTGCAACATCCTCTTCAAGAAAACGTTTGACCAGATGAGAATCCCGATGGCGGATGTGCAAGCCTCATCTCAGAAGATTGTTGGCTTCACTGGGGAGCCAAAGCAACCAGTAGGAACCATTGACTTGCTTGTGGAACTCGGAGAAGGAGAAAGAAAAGTAGTTCGCAAGCAGACTTTTGTGATAGTAGATGAATTTTCTGCTTATAATGCTTTCTTTGGTCGACCTATTCTTGCTGCATTCAAAGCTGTCCTTGCCCCATGGTGTCTTACTATTAAATTCCCTACAGACAATGGGGTAGGAGTTATTAAAGGAGACCAGAACGCTGGGCGAGAATGTTATATGACAGAGCTGCGAGAAACAAGGAAGAGAGAAATGGGGAAAGATGCGGCAACCCCAATCCGCATCAAAACACCAACCCTATAGCAACTACAGGGCGGACCCTGCACTGGCGAGCATAGCGGGGCACGAAAAGTGATGGATCCTAGAAAGGCCAGTGCGGGGGAGAGTAGGGTGGTACCAGCAGAAACAACGATACCGGTGCCCGTTGATCTGAAGGACCCAAACAAGGTGCTGAATGTGGGTTCACAACTTAATGTGTCAGTTCAGAATGCCTTGATATCTTTTTTGAAAGCAAACCTGGATGTTTTCGCTTGGACCCATGCCGATATGTGCGGAATATCCCCAGAAGTTGCGGTACATGCTCTGAATATTGACCCAAAGTTCACGCCAGTAAAGCAGAAAAGAAGAATCCAAGGTCTAGAAAGGTCGACAGCATTGAAAGAGGAAGTTGACCGGCTCATGGAGAATAATTTCATCAGAGAATCTACCTATCCAAATTGGGTTTCAAATCCAGTGCTAGTTAAGAAAGCCAATGGTAAATGGAGAGTGTGCATCGACTTTTCAGATCTAAACAAGGCCTGTCCCAAGGACTGCTTCCCATTACCCAGGATCGATCAACTGGTAGATGGAACAGCGGGTCATGAATTGTTGTCTTTTATGGATGCCTACTCCGGATATAATCAGATCATGATGCATGAGCCAGATCAGGAGGACACAAGCTTTATCACCGATGTCGGTCTTTACTGTTACAGAGTTATGCCCTTTGGGTTGAAGAATGCGGGGGCAACATACCAAAGACTGGTAAATGCTATGTTCAAACCGCAGTTGGGAAAGACTATGGAAGTTTACGTTGATGACATGCTAGTAAAATCTAAGAAAGCAGTGGATCACATCGAACACTTAGCAGAAATGTTCGCAATTCTCCGAAGATATGGAATGAAGCTTAACCCTTTAAAATGTTCTTTCGGGGTAGAATCTGGGAAGTTCTTGGGTTTCATCGTGAGCGCTAGGGGCATTGAAGCTAGTCCAGCTCAAATCACTGCTCTAAAAGAAGTCAAAGCTCCTAAAACAAAGAGGGAATTGCAAAGTCTCAATGGAAAAATTGCCGCCTTAAGTCGGTTCATATCCAAAGCTACTGATAAATGCATTCCATTCTTCGACGCTCTAAGGAAAGGAAAGAAAAACTTTGACTGGACTCCCGAATGCCAGAAAGCTTTTGAAGAATTGATTCAACATATGGAAACGCCTCCAATACTTTCCAGGCCCGGCGATGGCGAGGATCTTCTTATATACTTGGCAGTTTCATCTCATGCTTTAAGTGCAGCGCTGGTACGGGAAGACAAAAGGATTCAACATCCAGTTTACTATATCAGCAAAAGACTCACTGGGGCAGAAATGAATTACTCCAAGTTGGAAAAACTCGCCTTTTGTCTATTGATTGCCTCAAGAAAGTTGAGGCAATATTTCCAGGCTCATCCTATCAAAGTCCTCACTGATCAACCTTTAAAGCAAGTCTTGTTTCGCCCTGAGACTTCGGGCCGCCTTTTAAAGTGGAATATTGAATTGAGCCAATATGACATCACTTATCATCCTAGAAAAGCGATCAACGGACAAGCTTTGGCAGATTTTATTGCAGAATTTACAGACAAGGGTAACAGCAAGGAAGAAACAATCGAGAACTCCCCAACCCAATGGAAGTTGTTTGTAGATGGCGCAAGAAATGATTACTGTTCAGGTGCTGGAATTGTTCTTGAAACTCCTGAAGGCCGGTCATTATGCTATGCGCTAAGATTAGAATTTCCTTCAACAAACAATGAAGCAGAATATGAAGCTCTGATCGCTGGTTTGAAAATTGCTAAAGAACTAAACATTCGAGCGTTACAGATCTTCAGTGATTCGCAGCTTATAGTATGTCAAGTCAAGAAGGAGTTTCAAACGAAAGGAGGAAATCTACCCGCTTATGTGTCAAAGGCTTGGGAACTTTTATGTGAATTCGACCATTACACGATAAGTCATATTCCTCGAGAAGAAAACATGAAAGCAGATTCTCTCGCAAAATACTCAAGTTCTGGCGAAGCCCAATCCTTAGGGTTAGTTCCAGTGGAAGTTTTGTCAAATCCGAGCATTGATGAAATGGATATCGATTGGGTTATGAGTATGTCGCAAGAGCAAGAATCATGGATGACTCCAATAACAAAGTATCTACTCAATGGCTCTTTACCAGAAAACTCTAAAGAACGACAAAAGCTACTGAGAAAAGCTTCTCGATATATAGTCCAGGATGGTCAATTATACAGACGAGGATTCTCAATGCCATTGCTTCGATGTGTATCCCGGGAAGAGTCCAAAACAATCCTAACTGAAGTGCATGGAGGAGAATGCGGTGATCATTCAGGTGGTCAAACATTAGCTAAGAAAATTCTCCGATACGGATATTTTTGGCCAGAAATTAATCGGGATGCCGCAGATTACTCCCGAAAATGTGACAAGTGCCAAAGATATGCCAAAATTCCTAGAGCACCTTCTACCGAACTCACACAAATGATCAGTCCATGGCCATTTGCAATTTGGGGAATGGATCTCATTGGGCCGCTACCAACCGCTAAATCAGGGATTAAATATGCTATTGTTGCGGTTGATTATTTTACTAAGTGGGCTGAAGCTGAACCATTGGCTACTATCACTTCTAAGAAAGTGATAAGCTTTGTGACCAAGAATATCATTTGCAGATACGGTGTGCCTCAAAAAATAATCACAGACAATGGTACTCAGTTTGAAAGTGAGGAATTCCAGGATTTTTGCAAACGATTCAAAATCCAGAAAAGCTTTTCGGCAGTAGCTCATCCGCAGGCAAACGGGCAAGTGGAAGCAGTGAACAAGATCATCAAATCAACCATCAAAAAGCAACTCGAAAGAGCAAAAGGTGGTTGGGTCGATAAACTACCACTTGCACTATGGGCATACAGAACTACTCACAAAACTGCAACTGGGCATACTCCTTTTTCGTTAGCATACGGATCGGAAGCAATGATCCCGGTTGAAACAGAGGTCCCTTCACACAGAAGAATCCATTTCAATCAAGCAGAAAATGAAAAGCTGCAACTTGAAGCGCTGGATCTCCTTGATGAAAAAAGAGATGAAGCTAACCTCAGAGTTGCAGCTCATCAGCAAAGGATAGCCCGACATTTCAATTCCAAAGTTCGTCAACGCAGCTTTGAAGTTGGAGATCTAGTCCTAAAAAGAATTATGACTGCGACAGGTGTGTTTGGGCCAAATTGGGAAGGACCGTATGTGATAGGTCAGAAACTTCTTGACGGCACATTCAAGCTTACCACAGTTGATGGAGATCAAATTCCAAGGGCATGGAACAGCAATCACTTGCGTCCATACTTTACTTGAAAATTTTGTTGAAACATTGTAAAAAGAATTATGAATGTATGATTCCTGTAATTGAAAGCAATTGTGAAACTGATGCAAGTAAATAATGAAAGAATATAAAGTGGATGTAGGCCCAATTTCATGGCCGAACCACTATAAATCTTGTGTTCCTTATTATCATTATATGTTTGCTTTGTTTTCGATATAAAAATACACAAAATGTATTGCTGAAATATCGATTTAAATTTTTGCAGACAGTGGAGATAAAACTTGCGCATAATAAGACCGAGCGATTCTCACCATCATTCAACAAACAAATTTCAAGTCACAAAGACCCCGAATTCAAATCCTAGATAGGAAATGCTTCAATTGAACGGCTAATGATTTCTTCGAACGAGCCCTTGCTGATAAATTGAGATTGTTTAAACAAACAAACATCCAATTAGGAAGCTAGTGCCCGTTCTCACGAATTCGCCTGGCAATGAAGTACACTTCCTTGGATCAAACAAGCCACTTGTGAAAAAAAAAAAAAAAAAAGAGGGATCGCTGAAAAGGCATAAGCAAGTGAACAGAGGAACAACCAAAGCTACCATCAGCGCCACAAGTCCTCTTCGGAGGCACAACTCTTCGGATAATAAAAGACCTCTAATGGGTCATATGCCACAAAAAAGAAAGTTCTCTACTCAACAAAAAAGATTGGAGGAGTCATGACCCTCCAACCATGAGAGAGTAACTTCCAGGCGATGAAAACCCTCTTCGGAGGCACATTTCACCAGGAGTTGAAGTGTTATAACCGCTCTTCGGGATTTCACTTCACCAGAGTTGAAATGTAAACAAAATAAAAGCCCTCTTCGGAGGCCCATTTCACCAGGAGTTGAAGTGTTATAACCGCTCTTCGGGATTTCACTTCACCAGAGTTGAAATGTAAACAAAATAAAAGCCCTCTTCGGAGGCCCATTTCACCAGGAGTTGAAGTGTTATAACCGCTCTTCGGGATTTCACTTCACCAGAGTTGAAATGTAAACAAAATAAAAGCCCTCTTCGGAGGCCCATTTCGCCAGGAGTTGAAGTGTAGCAGCCGCACTTCGGAATTTCACTTCACCAAAGTTGAAATGTAAAAACAAAGACCTTCTTGAAAGCACACGTTTCACCGAGATTGAAATAAAACTTCCAAGTGTTGAAACGTGAAAAGGCTTTCTTCAAAGGCACAACTCTTTGGGGGTACACGTTTCACCAAGATTGAAATAAAACTTCCAAGTGTTGGAACGTGAGGAATCCCTCCTCAGAGGTACAACCCCCTCCCGGGAACACAATTAAGAAAAAAAGACCTCTTTGGAAACCCACGTTTCACCGAGATTGAAATAAAACTTCCAAGTGTTGAAACGTGAAAAGGATTTCTAAAGCATAACTCTTTGGAGGTACACGTTTCACCGAGATTGAAATAAAACTTCCAAGTGTTGAAACGTGAAAAAATCCCTCCTCAGAGGTACAACTTTCTATAAAAAAAAAAAAAAAAAAAAAAAAAAAAAAATCCTCATCAAAAGCGTACTTTAACTTTCAAAGGAAAAGTAATTTGCCTACTGTGGGAAATGATCGTAAAAAGAAAAGAAGTTAAAGTACCTTTCAGAGGTCTGCTTTACCACATAGAGGAATTCACTTGATGAGATATGCACATAAGCAAAAGAAAAAAGTGATTTCTTCGAACGACCAAGCGTAAAAACTTATACGAAGGGAGTTGTACTCTATAAAATTTTCTTTAAAGAATAAAATAATTATTCTTTAGCAAATAAGAGTGTAAGTCCCCTCGAGGTATAGAATATTGCAGCATACTTATGGAATGGGGGCAATATAGTATAATTACACACAATATGGTATAACTAAACCAGCACAAGGTAACGCTCAAGTAACATACCATAAGCTCGCTGCAATATCAAATGAACTCATGCCAAAACAAATAACAAATGTATTCTTTAATTCAAACAAAAGTTTGTACAAACGAGGAATCATTTTATTCAATTACAATGCAGGTACAGGTTTCAAAATAAAGAAAAGCGGGGGCCGGTACCCGCACAATTCTCGGCCAGTACATGCAAAACACAAAAAAAAAAACTAGAAACTGAAGATCTTCACTTCTTTTTGCTGCCTTTAGACCCTTTACCCGGCCGAATGATCAGTTTTTCAGGTCGACCAGTGGGTATAAGGGAGGAAGGAGAGGTAGGCGCAGCTGGCCCAACTTCTGGCTCCTCTTCAGTGGCAGTGATTATCTTCCCTCTCCTCCTTGATGCTCCTTGCTTCCTTCTCCTCTTTGAGGAAGACTCACTTCCTGGAGTGGCAAGTTTAGATAAAGTTATATCGTCAGAAGGAGTCCGCTCCGGAGATATGTCACCTCCCTCAAGTCCCTCATCTTTTTGCTCTTGCGAAGCAACGGGATCATCCAGGCCATGGAGAGCTTCTATTTGCTCTTCTTGTGACCCAGGTTGCGAGGCAGAAGGAGGCGCTACTTGAAGAGATGGAGGAAGGATCACCGGGGGAGAAGAAGCTTGAGTTTGACTCGGTGCTTTCTCTACAAAGGAGAAAAAACTTAAAATATCAGTATCTTTCGAAAAGAGAGGGGATGACGGCTCGTCAAAAGTCGGGAGTTCATTAACATTTGAGGAATAATCAAAAGTCGGGAATTCATTGACATTCGAAAAATAATCAAGAAGATCGTCAAGTTCACAAGGAGCGAACGAGCAGTTCACCACTTGGGCTGGTCCGGTGTCAAGTTTACCTGGGGAAGTTGGATCTCTGAGGCTGATTTCATATCGCTGTGCTTCGTTGCTTTCACCACCTTCATCCCCGCCTTGTGCACTTGTAGTTTCAGTTACTGTCTTAGTTGCAGACGGAGTAGAGGAGCTAGAACCCGTGATGTCAACCACAGGAGAAACTGGAGGTTGGACAGAGGAAGTAAGCGTTAATTCCTTTCCAGAACGTTCCTCTTCCGCCATTCCAGTTCTCATCCTGGCAAGTTGCTCTCGCCCCTTCGCAAGAGCAGCGCGAGCTCCCTCATCCAGGTAACGCGCCTCAAAATCTTCATCGCCATACCCGGCGTCTTTAAACATGTTAAGAGCAGCTTCCCACACCTCGGCCAGGGTGATTTCATACTTAGGACCAAGAAAAGAGAGGCTGCCGCGTCCCAAGACACAATGTAAATAAAAATCGAATAAAGTCGAATTGATATCGTTTTCCATGGTCTGAGCAGTTTCTTCGGCTGCAATTTTGCCAGCCATGGCCTCATCTCGATCTTTTTCGGTCTGAGCAAGTTGGGCTTTTAGCGCTCCAATCTCCATGTCCCGGGCGCTCAGTTTATTCTGCAGCTGGGTGACATCAGTGCGGTGGTTCTCTACAGCTTGTTCCAACCTCTCAGCTTTAGCTTCAGCGTCCCTCTGGCTGGCGTGCGCATCTCGCACTTGTTTTTGCAATACCTCTTCTCTTTGGGTGTAAGTATTAGTAGAAGAGGCAAGATCATCTTTGAGCTGCTTTACTTCAGCTTCGAGTTTTTCATTGTATTCGGCTATCTCCTTCATCTCAGCGTTGTGTTGATCAAGAATCTTCTGCCATTCTGATTTGTCATTTTCCATGGTCAGCATTGCTTCGATGTTAGCCCGATTAACTCTTTGAAGTTCATCAACCAGCTTTTGCCATCCAGACATTCTATCAATATCAAGCTTGACAGCATCGAGATTTCTGTACATAGCTTCTTTGTCGATGGGGACCAAATCAAGGTCGAAGCGTACCCCCCTCAAACACCAGTTCGGGAATCGGCTCTGCAAAGTCGGGGGCCCCCTTTCAACGTGGTATGAAGGCCTGTTGAGAAGTGTTTGGATGGCACTTCCTTCAAGAGCAGGAGATTCGGAAGGGATGTCAATAGAAACTGAGGCACCAGGTCTCTCAGATGTCACGGGCACGTGCTCCTCGCCAAGTTTGGTCCGCTTTCTCGAATCCTCAATATGGCTCTTCCCCCTATCATCGTGCGTTTTACGTTTATGGGAGTCATCATCCCTTGGGAAGGATTCATGTCGCGTGCCCGCTCCCTCATGACGTTCTTCATACCTTCTCCTCTCTTCAGCTTTTCGCGCAGCTCTCTGCTCATTGGTCTCTCTGGAATCGGTATAGTATTGCTTGTAATCATAGCTGCCACGCCCTCCATAGCGTCGAAAGTCTTTGTAATAAGAACCGCTACCGCTGCGCCCCATAGAGGAATCTGAAAGGCAAAAATAACAAGTCTTAAAAACTACCAGAGAAAAGAAGTTAAATGTGAACAAATGCCAAAAAATCCTAAGTGTTGTGTGATGTGCAAACTACACGCATTAAGCTACAAACCACTCTTTGGTGTAGAGGTGATGATAGCTTGGGTATGAGGAGTTGATGTTTGTGTTGGCGTTTGTCGAAGAAGAGACGTCGCCTCAATTACAGGAGAGATAATTTTAGATACGTCATCTCTAAAAAGCTCCTGCGAAGTCACTATTATGTCACTCAACCCCTCATAAACATCGTCACCATCATGCTTGGTGGGACTTGTTTTCTCAATTCCTACATCAGCTAATCCCCCGAGAGACTGTGAAGGTTCTTCTTCTTCCTCGATCGGGGCAAGCACCGTCTTACTGGATGACCCCATAATGTCGGTAGAAGTGGAACACTTCACCAATGAAGCTTCAATATTAGACTCTTTTGATGCGAGTTGTTCGACAGTAACCGGGGCGTCAGGAGTTTTCGTCGGGGAATCGGGAACTTCTGTTGGAACTTCATGAGCATGCGTAGAACGAGAAGCATGTAGAAGCCCGTATTGGTGTAAAAATTCATCCTTCAGCAGAAATTTTATGCTCCTTTCTTCCGCAGCCACGGCACTCAACCTCTCGAAAACTTGTTTATGAATCGGATCTCTAGAAGGGAGGGGAAGTGCTGAAAAGAGCAAAGAATGAAGTTAGCAACTGAAAGTTCGGATCTCGGAAAAAGTTTCAAAAACAAAAAAAAAAATGGAAACACTAGTCTTACTTCCTATTCTCCAGATGGCATAAAAACCTGGAGGGCAACGAGCATAAAAGAACTGAGTCAAAAACCCGTGTGCACTCTCGGGCAAATCTAAAATGAGTTTGCGATTTCTCGCACCTCTCACAAGAATGATAGAAGGATGGTCTTTATTTTTCGCAAATGTGCATAAATAGCAGATTTCCTCAAAGCTAGGGAGGCGATCAAGCGTCTTCCTGAATAGCACGCCCAACCCCATCAAGATGGCATAACCATTGGGGTGCAGTTGAAAGGGAGATATAGTTAACCGAAGAAGGGTTTGTCGAAGAAATTCGTTAAAAGGAGGAATCGCTCCGCTTGAGCACATTTGGCGATTAACGGCAACAAAACCGTGAGGTGGTTGGTCAGCAAAGTCATTAGGTCCGGGAAGTAGAGCATCTGCTTCGGCGATGCCAAACTGGATGCATAATTGGCGAAAAGCCTTGTGGTTCAGAGTGGTTGGCATTCTCTCTGGGGGATCGATCAATCGGTTAGCAACTGGAAAAATCTCCCCAGTTTGTCCTGCTTCTTCTAATTGAGAAGTCATTCTACACAAGCAACTGGATATTCAAATATGAAGGTGCACGTTTCCTAAAAGTGTGAAGTGTTGTGCGGAACTAAAAAAAAAACAACAACAAGAGGAATTCAAACATAACTGAAATTAAGTTGGTTGACAGTTAGTCAGCTATGAAATTCCAAGACCTGTTGATATAACGCTCAAGTATTGTGTTAATGCAAACGAATCAGCTTTAACTGGATATTTTAAGTTTTGCTTTAGCACTTCACTTGAGTTCATTGGTTCACAACATTTCATTCACACAGTTCATTTAAGTTAATTATTCTTTATCAACTAATCTGTCATTTGATGTGGGCAGTCAATGGCAGTATATTCGTCCCGGTTTTCTGCAAATGTCATGTTTAACAGGTTATTAGCATGAGAGATAATCTACAACAAAGTGCAACAGAATTTGAGATTAAACAATCCAGTTCAATTCAACCAAGTCATCTCGGAATTTCATAAGTCATAGGTCGTCCAGCGACCTAGCATAGGTCGGGGTTCATTAGGTCGCGCTGTGCAAGTTAAAAGGTTCAAGGCAGTGCAGATTTCCCATAGTCCAAGTTTGGTTGCGACCTACGGCTTATGCCGCAAAAAAGATTAGGTTGTTCATTTTTTAGGTCGTCCTGCTTGAAATTCATGTGCAAATTTGTTAAGTCCTAGGTCGTTTGAATCTCAGCGCGACCTAGGAGTTAAGTCGCAGATTTGAAGGATCCTTAAGTCGTTCAGATCTTCTAAATCACCAACTCCCTCTCCACGCAATATCACACCATCCCGATGAACTATGACCCAATAACCCATTATCACTCACGATGAAATCCATCATCCTCTTCGAGAGGTCCGTCATTCCTACGTACCATCGAATCATCCAAGAGGCGATTGAAAGCATCTCCGATCAATCACTAATTCAACTCAACACTGTGCTTTCATGAATCACAACTAATGGCGATCAAAATCGACCACAACTTGACTCAAAAGACGAAAAACGACACACGAAATTGCTATGAGATTCGGAGATGAGAAATTCCTGGTTCGGTGATGATCGTGGGGTGGATAGAGATCAGGTATACTTACACAATGTAATGGCGAGGTCGAATCGGTGGATGATTGGACTCTGGTTTGCTTTCCAAGATCGCGAGATGCTGTTAATGGCAGAATGAGGTGTTAAAGCAGATGAAATAAGGAAGGAACGACCTAGGCTATTTATACCCCAGAGGAGTAGAAAGTGGATCGTCACACACGACCTAGTTCCTCAATAGGTCGCTTGCGACCTAACAACTCATCAGAGCGCGAGTTAAGAAGATCGAAGTACACGACCTACGACCTAGGCGTATACTTCGAGGGGCAAATGTTAACTCCTCTTCGTTAGCGACCTAAGACGTGACCAAGTTTAACGACTCAGAGAATTGCCGACCTAGTGACCAAATTGAAGAAGCGACCTAAAGTGTTACGACCTAAAAATGCCTCGCGACCTAACAAGAAGCTACGACCTAATAAAGGCCGCGACCTAGCGGCTCTCAGCGACCTAAGGGAGCCCGCGACCTAGTGGTTTAAGAGCTCCACGACCTAACGACTTAAGAGGATCAGCGACCTAAATCATATGCGACCTAAAGAAAGCCATAGCCTACCGACCTAAGGACGAAGTGATCTCAGCGACCTAAGTCTCAGCCGACTTACGACCTATAATAAGTCGTACGCGACCTATCAACTCGCTGAGAAGAGAACCAAGCACAATTGAGATAGGTCAGGTTCCATCCCCTAGGTCGTTACCCACCTACGACCTACTTTAGGTCGAAGACGACCTAGCACTTGGAGATAGAGATACTGTCCAACGACCTAACGAAGTACTTTGATTACAGGAAAGTTCCCACGACCTATGATAGGTCGTTAACGACTTAGGATAAGTCGCTCTCGACCTATCTGTATGAACAAAGGAGCCGCCTTTTTGCATGCCGCTGGAGATAGGTCGTTCACGACCTTGGACTTGTACGAATCAGCACGTATGTTCTTATGGAAGGAGGGCCAGAGCTTTCTAGGTCGACTGCGACCTACGACCTTACTTAGGTCGGTCACGACCTACGACCAAACTCCGATAAAAGCCTATAAATACGCCCCTAGCTCCAACTAGCGAAGGACCTTTTTTTGGCTCATTCTCTTCAAGCGCCGTTACTCTGCCGAATTCCAGACGACTTCAAAGCCTTTTAGATCCAACAAACTTCTAAAGGAACTCCATGAAGGAATCATCCACATTCACCATGGATTTGAAGATGATTGTCAACATCAAAGCTTGAGCTACTTGTTTCACATATCCTATCACTTGAAGTGTGTTGTAATTGAAAGATCTTGTAAAGAATTGTAATCAAACTAGTGATAAAAAGATTAAAGTGGACGTAGGCTGGATTATAAGCCGAACCACTATAAATACTGTGTCTCTTACCGTTTTTCTACATACTTTCTGCTTATTTCTGTTTCCCGTACAAACGGGTGGTGCTTTCACAATCACATCTTATACACAAGGGTGTTAGCGTTCAAATTTAAGCGTTAACAACTGCACAGGTAATTCAGTCGACTGAAACTGTGCAATTTTGTATATGTGTACAGTTTTAGTCGACTGCCCATGTCTGTTCAGTCGACTGAAGTATAAAAGTATGCACAGTGAACATGTGAATGAAGTTTTTATGAATGTGTTCTAATGTTCGTGCAAATCTCTTGAGGATAGATTGTAACAAATAATCTAGACTAAGACACATAGAAAATCATACTAATGTTTATACTTTGGTCTTCATCAATCTTCTTCTAGCTTTTGCATTCTCTTCCTATTTGTTGAAGCTCATTGTCATTGATCAAAATCTTCGTGTATCAACAACCCAAACTACCTTTAATCATCGAGGATAGACCAAATTCTTTCTTCTGATCATCTCACGATCCCTCGACAATTTTGCACCTAAAAATTTTAAAATTACTATCAAAATTCATCATTTCCGAACTTGATTCTGTTACGATAATCGAAATTAGAAATTTGCATGATCGATTTTTCACATATATTTGATTTGCTCTGTAATATATTTACTTTGAGATAATTGCTTAACAAAAATCCATGTAATCATTTTTAAAATTTACATTATCATGTTACAGTCCTTTTTCTTTTAAAAATCTTGGTTTAAAATCAATTCAGTTTGAAGGTATGAATTTTTTTGTTGGGTGAACTAAAGTCTGTATTATAAACAGAGCAGTGTGAACATGTTTAAACAGACATGCACATCAAAGGAGTCCAAACATTTTCCAGCTTAAAGACATTCATGCAACATTCCTACTAAAATAATTATAACATGAAATCAGATATCGAACAAATTAAGGGTTCAAATTTAAAGTTTGCTCACGTGGAACAAGCAAAGAACAAATTCTGAGCCTGGAAACTTGAAAAACTGGGAGAATAATTTTGATATCTTGAACTAAATATTTGCTTAGATGATTTTGATTTAAATTGGGTTGGATCTTTATTTCCTCATGTTGAAATGTTTTTGATCTTTCTCTGGTTTATGGCTTCCAGTTTGAAGTTTGTTTGATTGTATTTGTTTTCCATGTTTGAAATTTGTCTGAGAGCTTGATTGTTTGCGCCAAAAATGGTCACAAACCCCAAATACTGTGAAAGCACCAGTGTATGAACACAGATTAGCAATATTCAAGCACAAATCTCATATCTAAGCAAACAGCAAAAAGCAATCCAGTAATAATAACAAAGACACGAGGTTTATAGTGGTTTGGTGATCTCCGGCCTACGTTCACTTCAAAGTTTTACCTTTTATTGATTATCCTTGCTGGTTACAGATGATTACATCGATTACAATGAAGTAATTTCAGTACAACAGTAATAGTAATGTGTAGAATTGAATCTGGCAGAGTTTGGACGTCCAATAGCCAAAGATCCTTTTTTCTACAGGCTTCAGGGGGCTATTTATAGGCGTAGGAGGCTGGTATCGCACTCAAACTTCGGGATACTTCTTCTGGCACGTGAGTGGGCCCACGCGGCCGACCTCACCAAGTTTCGACTCGATCTGTGATCGATACGAAACAATTTCATATCCATTAAAAAATGAACCAATTAAGCTGACACTTGGCAGCATTATTCTGTACCTTGTATGCAAGCTACCATGAAAATTTTGTTTCATTTGGATCAGTGGTTTAGGAGATATGATCAGTACAATCTCGTGTTCTTCGTAGGCTGCAGATTTCGAATCCATCATTTCGAATCCAACCGCTTCGTGTCGTTCACAAGCACGTGCTCGCTCGATGACGTGGAATGATAAACCAGGGGAGATCCATATCTTTCGCCGTGTTGACCGAGGCTTCATCCCTTCTTTCGCACCCAATGGTAACCTTCCATTCGTACCCATTTTACCCAGCCCACGTTCGCCTTGATGAGATGTCTTCCGTATAGATCGCTGCAATATCATCGATACAAAGTGAATTATTTTGAGGTGGATACGAACAAGGGCCATATGCATATGGATACGAATAGCATTCACCCCATGATCGTTTGCGTATGCAATCGATTCGAACAACCATGAACCATTTCGATACTAAAGGGGGCTGTAGAGTGGATGGATTCGAATCAAACTTACCTACACTAGATACGAGGGCATGGATTCGAAATGAGACGCCTGCCTCCAACATGAGCGACACGAATGTCATTGATTCGAACAAACAATTGCACGCTCGCTTACCAATCTGGCTCTACTGCTATCGAGTCGAACTCCCTCTGGCCTTCCCATCTGATCGATACGAATGCCATCGAGTCGAACCAAAACCTGATCGATTCGAACTTCCTCGAGTCGTACCACTACCGATCGGTACGAGTCCAATCGATACGACACACCATCTGCTGATTGATGCGAAATGCATCGATACGAACTAGTCCTTGCGCACCTTAATCCATCCATATCTCGAGCAACGAACTCCGAACGACCTAAAATTTGAAATGTAGCTTTCCTTAACCTTGATCATCATCTCCAATCGATTCCGTCCTGATCGGAGCTCGGCCAAATTTTAACGACATCGATTGCAGCCTTGTTTCCAATCGACGCTCGATCCTGATATCCATTTATCCTTGCCAATTTGTTGATATTCCAGCCTTGACCAAAAGGTGGGATAACATTTGCCCCCCAAAACATGCCTTGTGATAATAAAGCGTGTTTTGAATAATTCCGAATCCGATATCCAAAGTCCATAGCCATATCATTAGAGTACATCATCCTTGACTGCTCCGAGTCGATGCCCAATTCCAAATCCAATAACTAAAGCCTTAGCCAATTCCATATCCATTCGAATTCGACAACCGAGTTCTAATCCATCCTTATCCAATAGCCAATAACCGAATCAAGGACTTCTTCGGGTCGATATCCAAATCCGTAACCTCTCTGGGCTCTTGCCAAGCGCAATCCACACCTGACGACCGTGGCCCAGTGTCCTTGGACGTTGAGCTAACCTCTCTAGGTTCTGTCCAAGCGGAATCTGCACTTGACGACCATGGTTCAGTGTCCCTGGACGTTGTACGATGCCATGGCTTAAGTCCTAAGCCGAATCCTGGTCTCTCCGGACCCTTGCCAAGCATAGTCCATACTCAGCGACCTGAAACTATAATCAACAATATGGGTCCTAAGTCCTAGGCCGAATCCTGGTCACTCCGGACCCTTGTTGAGCATAGTCATACTCAACGACCTGAATAAGCCAATTCGCCACATGCGGACGAAGAGACTTACCCCTTGCTAGATATAATCCATACCTGACGACCTTTACCAAAAAACAAATAAAAATCCAATCAAAATCCAATCCAAAATCCAAATCAAATCAGAAAACCAGAAATCCGATTCAACATCGAAAATAGAAAACAACCATCCAAACGAGAATCCATACCAGAAAGCAAGCAAAATTAGGAGTTCAAACCAAACTCCAAAACCAAACCAGAAAAATAAGTGTCCAATCCGAAAGCAAAAGACAGATTTCACAAACCATGGCAGCGTGGTCTATCGTCATTCAGAGCATGCCTAGGGGCTATCTCTGTCCCGGTACATGTGTAAATGACTTAGCCATTTTCTAGTAGCTTGCTACTTATTTCACATTATCCAGGTCAATTGATAATCAATCGACCATCATCCCTGGGCCACATACCATCGTTGCTTAAGGTAGGCGGTGGTTGCTCCTGCTCCACCGCTGCATTACGAGTTCCGACATATTGTCGCAACTGTCCATTCCTTACATGCTCCTCGATTATATCCTTCAAGTGCCTACAGCTGTTGGTATCGTACCCATCCAAATCATGGAAGAGGCAGTGTCTTCCTGATGCCCTCTCCCGTTCAGAAGGCTCTCTCCTAGCCGGCCTTCGATAGGGAAGGAGATTCCGGGTTTCCAAGTATATCCATTCCAGCGTCTCGTTTATCCCGTGTATGTATTAAACTTTGGGTCCTTCCATCGCTTCTTTGCTTTTCCAAAATCGTCATCCAACTTCCTTTTTCCTTTATCTTTATCCGAACCTCTGCTGGATGGTCCTCCACCCTCAGTCGCATTCACTTCCTTCAACTTTAAATCTGCACATGCATCCTCTTGTCGAAGAAATCTCTCAGCTTCGTGAAAGAATTCCCCGAGATCCAGTGATGGGTCTCGTATTAAAGATACCTTGAAATCCGAATCCTCTCTGACTCCCGATACTGCCACCATCAAAACCATCAATGGATCCGGTCGATCCACCGAAGCAACTGCCGCGTTGAACCGAGTTAGAAAAGCTCTAAGTGATTCATCCATCCTTTGCTTTACCGACATTAGCGTCATCACGTTCTTAGGCCTCTTAATATGAACCCAAAATTGCCTCAGAAACGTATCCACCAACTTCGTCCATGTTCTGATGGAACCTTCCTCCAATTGCCTAAACCACATTGCGGCTATATCCATCAAATACAGGGGAAAACATCGGGCCATATCTTCGTACGATGCCCCCAGCACTTCCCATGTGTCTAGTGTATCTCATCAGATGATCTGTCGGATCAGCCTTGCCATTGTATACTTCCACACTAGGTAGCTTAAAATCAGGCGGATTTTGAGTCATCCTAATTTCCCGTGTGAACGGACTCTTGTTCACCCCTTCCAAATATCTATTGGTCAGACCTCCATGCATAGTTCTCCTAACAATCTCAGCTAATCCAGCATTATCTATCAAAGGTTGCCCCTCATGCCCCCGAGGGATTTCCGGTACATACTCCTCATGCGGTTCACTAATGTTGGTGCTTGCTCTAGCCTGTTGAGCTCCATCCATATGCCTTCCAGTGTCAATGCCTACGGGCCTGCCCCTAAGCCTTTATTGATTGTCATCTGGTTCTGTATTTTATCCTCCATTGGGTTCCGCGACCCTAGTTCCTTATTCCACATCTACAGTCACTGTAGTCGGTCTAATATTTTGTGTTCCTGCTGCTCTGTTCTATTCAAAAAAGTCTGCAACAATCTCTCTTGCAATGAATTGGCCATACCCTCCATTTCATCCCTGGTGATGTAGATCGAGGCTTGTCCTTCGCTAGCTCCGGAGGATGCTTCTTGACTTCCTTCATGTTGGCTTCTCTCAGCCCTTTGTCTTCTGCTTGTCTGTTGAGTCATTGTCTTTCAAATCTAAACTCTTCACTCTTTTCAAATCTGAACTTCAATCCGATGTAGCGGGTGTCAGTCCTTCTCAGTGAAAGCACCAAAGTGTTCGCGCCAAAAATGGTCACAAACCCCAAATACTGTGAAAGCACCACTGTATGAACATAGATCAGCGATATTCAAGCACAAATCTCAGATCTAAGAAAACAGCAAACCAGTAATAACAAACAAAGACATGAGGTTTATAGTGGTTCGGCTATCTCCGACCTATGTCCACTTCAACGTTTTATCTTTTATTGATTATCCTTGCTGGTTACAGATGATTACAACGATTACAATGAAGCAATTTCAGTACAACAGCGATAGTAATGTGTAGAATTGAATCCGGCAGAGTCTGGACGTCCAATAGCCGAAGATCCTTTTTTCTACAGGCTTCAGGGGGCTATTTATAGGCGAAGGAGGCTGATATCGCGCTCAAACTTCGAGAGACTTCTTCTGGCATGTGAGTGGGCCCACGCGACTGACCCTACCAAGTTTCGACTCGATCTGTGATCGATACGAAATAATTTCGTATCCATCAAAAACTGAACCAATCAAGCTGAAACTTAGCAGGATTATTCTTTACCTTGTATGCAAGCTACTGTGAAAATTTCATTGCATTTGGATCAGCGGTTTAGGAGATAAAATCGATACAATCTCGTGTTCTTCGTAGGTTGCAGATTTCGAATCCATCATTTTGAGTCCATCCGCTTTGTGTCGTTCACAAGCACGTTCTCGCTCGTGATGTGGAATGATAAACCAGGGGAGATCCATATCGTTCTCCGTGTTGACCGAGGCTTCATCCCTTCTTTCGCACCCAACGGTAGCCTTCCATTCGTACCCATTTGACCCAGCCCATGCTCGCCATGATGAGATGTCTTCCTTATCGATCTCTGCAATACAATCGATGCGAAGTGACTTGTTTTGAGGTGGATACGAACAAGGGCCATATGTGTATGGATACGAATAGCATTCACCCCATGATCGTTTGCGAATGCAGTCGATTCGAACAACCATGAATCGTTTGGATACTAAAGGGGGCTGTAGAGTGGATGGTTATGAATCAAACTTACCTGCGCTTGATACGAGAGAATGGATTCGAAATGTGCTGCCTGCCTCCAACCTAATCGACACGAATGTCATTAATTCGAACAAACCACTACACGCTCGCTTACCAATCTGGATCTACTGATATCGAGTCGAAATCCCTCTGGCCTTCCCATCTGATCGATATGAACACCACTGAGTCGAACCAAAACCTGATCGATTCGAACTTCATCGAGTCGAACCACTGCCGATCGATACGAGTCCAATCGATACGACACACCATCTGCTGATCGATGCGAAATTCATCGATACGAACAAGTCCTTGTGCACCTTAATCCATCCACATCTCGAGCATATGAACTCCGATCGACATGAAATTTGAAATGTAGCTTTCCTTAACCATGATCATCATCTCCAATCGATTCCGTCCTGATCGGAGCTCGGCCAAATTTTAACGACATCGATTGCAGCCTTGTTTCCAATCGACCCCCGATCCTGATATCCATTTGTCCTTGCCAATTTGTTGATATTCCAGCCTTGACCAAAAGGTGGGATAACGTTGATGGTTTGATTTTTCCTTTCTTATTTGATTTTTTTTAGTTCCAGGTTAAAGCTGAAACTTTGATTTGCTTTCCAGGTTTTGATACTTTCGTTTATGCTTGATTTCTTTTTTTTTCATTTCAATTACCAGGTTTGAGAAATATTAACTGAGAATAATGACCAAGTTTCTTTCTTATTCATATTTTAAAATTTTAGATTAAAAGGAAAAAAAACCTGTATGCCACTTGTTAACATAAATTACACTTGTTAATATTAAGCCTACACTTGTATTAATATTCTACAAATGTCATTTGCGATAGTTTTATGTTTAAATCCTCCTCCTAATAAATCTTGTAAATTTTGTTTTATACCCTATGTTATTATAAATTTATACTTATTACGTTTTAGACCTTTATGTTAATATATTTATATTTATGTTTTAAACCCTTTGTTTAGTTTTATTTACTATATAAATTATCTATTTACATGTAATTAAATGCTTTTTAAATTTCTATAATATATACTAATCACATTTATACAAATTACATTTATCTCAAGTTAAAATAAAAGGCATTAAGCCTTTAATTAAATCTTTTTCAACTAAATTCTATTATATCTAATATTAATAAATATTTATCTATAGAGTTTTAAATATAGAAGTAATCTTTAAATAGCCTTTAAATACCATTATATTAATCTCAAAATATAACTTCCATATATATATATGTTGGGCGAATTCTCACCCAGAAGATCAAGAGACCAAGGAGTCACAGTTTCACTCGGGCTCGCGACCTCCACCTCATTCGACAAACACAAGGCTCAATACCTACGTAGAAGTTCATCCGGTATTCTCCATGTATAACTTCATTCGGCATAAGGTCATTCGGCTATCAGCTCCCATTCGGCCACCAATCAACATTCCACACTCTCCATCCGGTCAGCACGTCATCCGGTCAAGCTCCTACCGAACCAAATCCCCTGCCACAGCCAGACCGCCATCACCGGACCATTCATGGCCGAACCAACGTTGCCAAGCCTATACCGGACCACACAACCAGAGGTAACGTCTGCCGAATCAAGTTTACTCCCTACCATCGAACCAGAATGCCCCATGCCGAACCAACACAGCTACAAGGCCACCGCCGGTCCATACCTACCACCGAACCAAGCCTAGAGCCGAATGAAGCTTTGCCAAACCAGGTGACTGCCAGTCCAGATCGCCTCAGCCCGGGCCCACCAGCAGCTATATACCCCCAAGACCCCTGCCCTCAACCTCACTCTATAAATAGAGGGGCAGAGGTACAACAATGGCAGACAAGTTTGAGAGCTCAAGCAAGGAAGGAACTTTCAAACTACTTTCATACACTTGTATACAACGCATTGTACTTGTAACCTGAAAGAAAGAAGATAATAACATATAAAGTGGACGTAGGCACATTCTGGCCGAACCACTATAAATCTGTGTGTCTTTTACATTTCAGCCCCTACTTTTCTCATATTTACATACTCATCTAAAATCATTGAAAATTACATATAATCCACTAAATAACACGACTTGGAGGTGTTTGTCCATTTTTTGTGCAAACATTTTTGGTGCTTTCACTGAGAGCAGAACTCAAGCTTCATCTTCTCCCACTCAACCTTCTTCCTAACAACATCACTCGTTGCTTAGAAATCATGCCTTCCAAACAGAGAAGGGATGTTAACAAAGGAAAGAACATCGCAACTAGCAGCCTTCCAGATCCAGCAATCACAGATCAGCCCACTTCAACAGCAGTACCAGATGAAAATCCGGAAAATCCAACTGGTCCCGCAACGGAACAACCAATCACTAGGGCAGATCTGGACAGGGTTGTGGCTGAAGTAACTAACCGCTTCACATCCCAACAAGAAACTTTGGTGGACCAACTCATGACACGCTTAAGGGATGCTGAAGAGTCCAACCGCAACACTGAATCATGGGGTGAATCCCAATCCGGAGGATCCCGGAGGCAACAAAGGTCTTCACTCTTCGAACAAGCTATCAACAGGAAAAACGACGATAGGGGCCGCGCCCGGACTCAGCCCGAATTCCGACTCGAGGAAGCCCTTGGAACCGAACCTAGCGGGGGAGGCACCAGGCGAGGGTCGGATGTAGCTGAGCCAGTCATGCCACCTAATCATAGAAACCCCGCTGAACGGAGCCGAGCTAGAACCCAGCCCGAAGTTGACCCCATGGATGTGCTCGAAACAGAACCCCACAGGGGAAGATCAAGGCAGGGGGCAACTGTAGCTGGTCCTAGCGTGCATCCAAGCAGCCAAAGACAACCACTGGATAATGCTAGAGGTGATAGACTGTACCATCCCTACAGGTCATCTGGACGAGATAGATCCCGCAGGGAAGAACCGAGCTCATTTTTGTCCGCTCCAAGCTCTGACGAACGAATGGCACGATTATTCAGAGAATGTGTCCAACGGGAGCAAAGGGACCGGGGAATAGGCGCTAGGGTCACCAGTCCCTTTACCTGAAATATCGAAACTGCCATCACTCCCCGGGAATGGAAAATGCCAACCATGGAACCTTACAAAGGAACTTCCGACCCCATCGTACACCTGTAGAGATACACCCAGCATATGCTCATGAGTGGAGCAACAGAAGGAGTATTATGTAAATGCTTTCCGCTATTCCTATCAGATCTAGCTACCTCCTGGTTCTGCCATCTACCCCAAGGATCCATCGGCTCATGGGAGATGTTAAAAGAAAGGTTTATTAGCCAGTTCCGCATCCATGTGGAACAACCCAAGGATGCTAATTCTCTATCCAATGTCAAACAGAAATCCGGAGAGACGCTGCAACAATATCTAACACGGTTCAACGCCGCAGCGGCAGCAGTTCAAGATGCCGATGAAAAACTCACTCTAATGGCCCTCTGTAGTGGTGTACATCCAGACACCAAGTTTGCCAGAAGATTAACTAAGGAAAAACCAGCTACCTTGCCTGATTTCTTCCATGAAGCTGGAAAGTATATGAGACTTGAAGACGCTTCTACGGAGAGGCAGTCAGGGCAACAAGGCAAGATAGTTCAGGATAAGGTTCTCACTGCAGCTAAGGACGCTCGAAGAAATGAATCTAGAGACAATGCTGGGGGCAGAAAGGTCGAGAAGCGCCAATATCGACCAGGGCCAAGATTTGACTCCTACACTCCTTTGAATGAAACAATCGAAAACATCTACCTAGCCACTCAGGGCGAACTCGGATACAAGCGCCCCCCGCACAAGAAAGAATCAGATAACGCACTCAAGTCCGGAAAGTTCTGTCGCTTCCACGAATCCCACGGACATGACACCAATGAATGCCACCATCTTCGGGACTTGATCGAAGAACACATTAGAAGAAGAAGACTGGAACGTTATGTGAAAGGTCAGAACAGGACTCCAACTCCTGCCAATGAGAACTCAAAGCAACCCCTCCCAGAAGTAGGCGGAGGGAATCGCAACAATCACAACACCAGTGGCTCTAGTCAAGAGAAGATAGTGGTCCTTACCATCTCAGGAGGACCACACATCGCCGACAGAAGTTGGGCAGAGATGGAAAGGTACGACAAGTCGCTTAGAAATGCCGAAGGATATGTTAACTCCATTACGGAGGAACGCCACCCGAAACGAAAAGAAAACAATGACATTGTATTCAGTAGGCATGATTTGGAAGGAAGACAGTACCCACATATGGATCCCATGGTCATCTCTGCCTGGTTTGGTCCAGCTAAAGTTTTTCGGATTCTAATAGACACGGGAAGCTCCGTAAATATCCTGTTCAAACATGCTTTCGACAAAATGAAGTTATCAATGAAGGATGTATCCCCCTGTGACAAACCACTGCACGGTTTCACTGGAGATGCAAAAATGCCCCTCGGGCAACTTGACCTCTTCGTCGAAATAGGAAGTCATCCCCGCTCCGTTGTGCGAAAACAAACATTCGTACTGATAGAAAACCACTCGGCTTACAACGCTTTCTTGGGAAGACCAGCCTTGTCTGACTTTCAGATTGTATTAGCCCCCTGGTGCCTGAAAATGAAATTTCCAACAGACAACGGAGTAGGAGAAGTAGAAGGAGATCAAGATGCTGCCCGAGACTGCTACGTAACTGAACTTCGCAATAACCGCAGAAAGAATAAAGGAAAAGGTGCAGAGACCACTCTCTGCATGAAAAGCTTGGAGGCATAGCAACTAAAGAAAGCCCCTCCTCTTCGATACACAAGCGATCCCTTCAATGAACTAGACCCCAGGGATAAAGAGGAGGAGGCTACCGCCGAGCCTGCAGAGGCTATGGAATTCGTATCGGTAGATAAGCATGATTCAAGTAGACTATTAAAAATCGGATCTCAGCTGAAAACGGAATTGAAGGATCAACTCATTGACTTTCTCCGCCACAACTTAGATGTATTTGCGTGGACCCATGCCGATATGACAGGAATCTCCCCAGACATAGCATGCCACAAGTTGAACATCGATCCCACCAAGGTACCAGTAAAGCAGAAAAAGAGGAGCATGGGGGCAGAGCGATCAGCAGCCCTTGATGAAGAAGTAAAAAATCTACTTGCTAATGGCTTCATACGAGAAGCCATCTACCCAGAATGGATCGCTAACCCAGTGCTAGTAAAAAAGGCCAATGGAAAGTGGCGAACATGTATTGACTTCTCCAATCTGAATGACGCTTGCCCGAAAGACTGCTTCCCACTTCCCCGAATTGACCAACTCGTAGACAGCACAGCTGGGCACGAACTCCTATCTTTTATGGATGCATACTCCGGATATAACCAGATCCCCATGCACGCTCCCGATCAGGACCACACTAGCTTCATCACCGACCGCGGATTATATTGTTACAAAGTCATGCCTTTTGGACTCAAAAATGCTGGAGCTACCTATCAACGCCTCGTCAACAAAATGTTCGCAGAACTGATAGGACGAACTATGGAAGTATATGTGGATGACATGTTGGTGAAGTCCAGGAAAGCCAACGACCATGTAAGCCATCTGGACGATATGTTTCGGGTACTTCGCCGATATGGAATGAAGCTGAATCCTCTAAAGTGCTCCTTCGGAGTATCATCGGGAAAATTCTTAGGATTCATCGTCCACGCCAGAGGAATCGAAGCAAACCCTGAACAAATCCGAGCTTTAAAAGAAATAAGGATACCTTCCACTCGAAAAGAAATGCAGAGCCTAAACGGAAAGGTGGCCGCCCTAAGCAGATTCATTTCCAAGGCAACTGACAAGTGTGTCCCTTTCTTCGAAGCACTCAAGAAAGACAAAGGGAGGTTCGAGTGGACCGACGAATGCTTAAAAGCCTTCCTCAACCTAATCGAACACCTTCAGAGACCACCAGTACTCTCAACTCCAAATGAAGGTGAAGTGTTATACCTATACCTCGCTGTGTCATCTCATGCTCTAAGCGCCGCCTTGGTAAGAGAAGAAGACCGCACACAACGCCCGGTTTACTTTGTAAGTAAGAGATTTACAGGGGCAGAGGCCAGATATCCTAAACTTGAGAAATTAGCATATTGTTTATTGATCGCGTCACGAAAACTGCGCCACTACTTCCAGTCTCACTCCATCAGGGTTCTAACCGATCAACCACTAAGACAAGTGCTCCATCGTCCTGACACTTCTGGGCGACTCCTCAAATGGTGCATCGAACTAAGTCAGTATGATATCACCTACCATCCTCGCGCCGCTATCAAAGGACAAGCCATGGCTGATTTCATTGCCGAATTCACTATCAACGAAGGCAAGGAACAATCCGAAGTAGCAAAAAACATCAAGTGGAACCTCTTTGTAGACGGAGCATCGAACGAACAAGGCTCGGGGGCAGGTATTGTGATCATCACCCCCAGGGGAAGAAAGTTGTACTATGCATTAAGATTGGAGTTCACGGCCACTAACAACGATGCTGAATATGAAGCAGTAATAGCGGGATTGGAACTGGCCCTAGAAATCGGAGTCAATTCCTTATGTATTCATAGTGATTCTCGGCTTATCGTAAACCAGGTACTAGGAGAATTCCAGACTCGAGGAGAACGACTCACAGCATACCTAAAGAAAACCAAACTGCTGCTCGATCAATTGGATCATTATCTAATCAAACACATTCCTCGAGAAGAAAACCAAGAGGCAGATGAACTTGCAAAGCAAGCTAGTATAAAGAACAGCACCATCTCCGGAGCACTAGCAATCTCAAGGCAGCTAGCCCCGAGTTTCGAACAAGTGAATCTGATAACTGCAATCGAAGAAGGAACCTGGATGACTCCTATCCGGAAATATTTGCAAGATGGCATACTACCCGACAGGCGTGACGAAGCCAAGAAGATCTTGAGGAAAGTTCCCCACTACACAGTACAAGAAGGCATCCTCTACCGGCGTGGCTTCTCTAGCCCCCTATTAAGATGCGTCGCCGGAGGGGAAGCCAAGGAGATATTAACAAACATCCATCAGGGAGGATGCGGAGATCACACTGGAGGACAGACTTTGGCAAGAAAGATACTCCGATATGGATATTACTGGCCCACACTAAACAAAGATGCCCTAGACTTCGTTAAGAAATGCGACAGATGTCAGAAGTTCGCCAAGATCCCTCGACTACCCACAAACGAAATTACTCAAATGACCAGCCCTTGGCCCTTTGCTGTATGGGGAGTTGACTTAATTGGCGAACTGCCAACGGGCCGAGGCGGAGCCAAATATGCTATAGTGGCAGTCGATTATTTCACCAAATGGGTGGAAGCGGAACCTTTAAATAAAATATCTTCAGCAAAAGTTATCAACTTCTTGATCAAAAACATTCTGTGCAGGTATGGAGTCCCCCTCAAGATCGTATCAGACAACGGGCTCCAATTTGACAGCGAAGAATTTGCCGACTGGTGCCAAGAGCATGGAATTCATAAAAGCTTCTCATCAGTAGCTTACCCTCAGGCAAACGGACAAGTTGAAGCTGTCAACAAAATTCTCAAAACCCTAATCAAGAAGAAACTTGAAAAGTCAAAAGGCGCTTGGGTGGACGAACTTCCTACGGCACTATGGGCATACCGCACATCTTTCAGAACATCAACGGGACATACTCCTTTCTCTTTGGCATATGGATCGGAGGCAATGCTCCCAGTTGAGACTGTTGTGCCTTCTCACCGTAGGATCCACTACAACCCAGAAGAAAACGAAGAACTCCTCCTCATGACTTTGGATCTGATTGAGGAAAGGAGGAACCATGCAGCACTCAAAGCAGCAGCTCACAAACAAAAAGTGGCAGCACTATACAATTCCAAAGTCAAGCATCGCAGCTTACAAGAAGGAGATCTTGTCCTCAGGCGAATCTTTCCGCGCCCCGGGGCACTGGACCCCATCTGGGACGGACCATATGTAATTCACAAAGATCTCCACAACGGAGCTTACATTTTGTCAACAGTGGACGGAGAGGTGTTCCAGAGGGCATGGAACATCCGACACCTCCGTCGATACTTTTCTTAACTTGTACTGCCCATATGAAGTGAATTAACAAAGAGAATCAGTGGACGTAGGCATTTTCGTGCCGAACCACTTTAAAAAATCTTGTCTCTATTTAACTTGTTCCTTTATGTCTTGGCTACTTGTTAAGTTTTATCCCTTTCTGTTGAACAAAATCCTATGGCATCTCCACTCAAGACGCACCGCGGCCTCATCTGGACTAGGCCTAACAGGTACGCTACGATTCTATGCACTCGCCAATGAGACTCTTTTGCTCCAGCATCCCTCTGCTGCGGGTTAACTCATTGCGCGCCTGCCCTCAAAGCCAACTGTAATGAGCCGATTATAAGTCATCATAAAGGCCGACTATAGCCGATGGCAGCTCATTACGGCGTTCGGCTCGCCGGTAACTGTGAACCTACTTTAAGCCCCAACATAAGGTGTGGCCAGCCAGGGGTAGTTCACGGCCAACGGCACACACGCTAGCCGGCCACGGTAAATCGAATAATACCCACGATTACGGACCATAATGGTTCGGGTAGTTACCGTGCGCGATCTCGGCTCCGATGTGTCTTAAGTGCGGCTGTGGTAAAAAAGAAAACTCCCCGCGGAGGCGTAAGATGGGTGACAAATGTCTCCAAGACCCACAGCTAGGGAAAGTGACTACAAAACCCGTTTGCCACGAACTTAAGCACATCGACGGCCTTCCGTGACTGGAAGTTTTACTTTTACTATATTTCCATTTCATTTAAATATTTTTCTCCTATCCTGTATAACAAACTCTAAAGTACAGGAAACCAAATAGGAAGCATTCACTCATGAGGCTCTAAGCCTGCGTACTGGGTGGCAGGGCGCTCAGCTATACCCGTAAACAGTTACACAAGACACTCAAAGCTACCGCCTACGAATAAAACATAAAGGGCGGTACTCTCTTCTCTTGTACATAAATGCGTAACTATAGCTTATTCATACACTGACATTGCAAAACGTGAAGTTATATTTCAAGCAAAAACTTAACATCAAACACAACTAGAATCACAGGCATATACATAATTATACTTCTCACACGGCACATAAAGATAGCAACAACATTTAAACATGACAAAATCACCTTATATTATGAGATCACACGAAGTTATCCTTTACAAATAATTTTATTACAGTTGCATGTCAAAGACTAACATAAACAGTGATAAAAAAGAAACAAAAAAGATGGCAGATGCATCCACACTCCATCACCAACTCCCCCAGCCTACTTAGCCGCAGGATCAGAACCCCCAGCATGTGGATCTGAAGTCCCACCTGTCCAGATCAGAAGAGGAATTCATTAAACGAACGATCAAGTTATGAAAACACGGAAAGAAAAGAAAGGGAAAAGAATAACTCACCAGCATCCGCCGCTTGATCCTCATCATCCAACTGCACGCCCGCTTCCTCCGCAGCAAGCAGCCGCATCCCCTCCTTCACCGCCGCTTGCTCCTCCTTTGAGAACTGAGCAGTAACCGCACTCAAGTTGAAAGCCTCTCCGCCTTCCTTACCCGCGTTCACCCTGGCCTCCTCTAAAGCCTGGAGATACACCTTGGCCATGACCCGAGGGTAATCGTCCATCCAAGACAAGCCGCCCTCTTTCCAAGTATGGAAGTACATATCCTGAAGCATCTCATCCATCATCCCCTCATTTTCCTCAAACTCCCTCACCCGAGCCTCGGAAGATTGCAACTTAGCGACGGCGACGTCCCTCTCTGATTGGTATCTCAAGCAGTCAGCCTGGAGTGACCTTCTCATTTCCTCCTCCTTCAACTTGAGGGACCTCCTCATCTCCTCCAGCTCCTCCTTCAACTCGGCCTGAGCCATCTCCGCAGCCTCGAGCCTCCCTGACAACTCCTCTACCCGCTCGAGATCCGCATTTCGAACCTCATCCACCGTGGCGATAGCTACGTTAATCCGTTCCCTGCAAGCGACCTCCATCTTCCGTAATTCCGCCCTACTGGCCTTCTCCATGGTCTCTTTCAGACGCTTGGAGGCTTCCTCATGCTGGGAAATCTGGATGGCTTGGTCGGCGAGTTGCTTGGCCTGATCGGCAACCTTTAACCTCAACCGAATGTTAGCACTCCCGATCTCTTCCCCGGCCTTGACCAACTTAGCATGATGTTCCATTAACTTCTTGGTCTCTGCGGCCACCCGGTCGATATTAGCCTTGGCCTCATCCCCCATGGTGACTACCCGTGTAGTAAGTAAATCAAGATCTAAAGATTTGGCCTCGTCCAACACTCTTACCATGGGGTTGCGGGGAAGTAGGTGCTCGCCCGTGGTCTCATCGAATGAAATGTCCCGAAAACTTGGGTCTAAATCAGGATGACCGGCAAAAGGGTCACGAGGCACGGGGCGAGGCACATCGGGACGCCTTATATGAATGACAGTAGAACTCTTGGAAGGAGGAGGAGGGGGGCAGGGCTCCGTGCTCTCCTCCGTAGTATCACGAGGAGGCTGAGTAAGGGGAGGCAGAGTAGGAAGCTGCGAAGCAGAAGAAGACTCAAATAAGGAACGGCTCCGCTTCCTTTTCTGAATGCCCTCTTCGATGACCCCAAGAAGAGGGCGGTACTTGACTACGTCCCCAGTGCGATCAGTAGAAGGTTTCGCAGAAGCCCTCCTCGACTTAAATTGTTCAAGACGATGTCGAACATCCGATGTTTTAACTGCCGGGCCTGCCCCTGAAATAAAGAACAAGTGTTACGAACATACAATAATCCGCAATTCAAAAAATGTGCTAAGTTAAAAAGAAAGAAAAGTGAGGAGACACATCTATTATACAAACCCGGCGGAGGAGTGGGAAACTGCAATAAGTCCTGGATCTCATTCCAGGACGGAAGTGAACCGTAAAAAATTTCTAAGTCCCTATCGAAAATGGAATCGGCAGAAGACAAAAGTTCACCTTGCGTCGCCGGAGTCACCCTAGCTGAAGCCACAGCTTTGCCGGTTTCCTTTGCCTTCTCCGTTTCTTTCTCCTTTTCCTTCTCCGTTTCCGACTCTCCCTCCGACTCCCCGAAGGCCCGACGGAGAGCCTCATCCAGTTCGAGGTCTTGCTCAGAGGTTAGAGCGGCAACACCACTACCACCTTGACCGTCGCCATCTCCTCCACCCTCCGACCCTTCTCCAACTTCGCCTCCTTCCTCCTCTTCCGCACCTTCCTCCTCCGGGACAGTCGGGCAAGTACTTGGAGAAGGGCCATCGGACTTCTTCAGTTTCTTCCCCCCAACCGCAGGACGCGCTGCGAAAGGCTCCCTCTTACCGCTCTTTACCGTAACCCCCTCCTTAGCTTTAGCAGCCCTCTCCTCAGCCGTATCCCTTTGCTTAACCACGGACTGGCGCGGTAAGATCAAATTATACTCCAAGAGGGTTGCGTTCCTGATCAAGAAAGAGGCCGACCGGTCCCGTGCCGGAATAGCCTTTAGTTCAGCAGCCATTCGCACTAAGGAATCGTCCTCCACGACTGCAATACCACCTGTCGCTAGCCAGAAATAGAAGCATGTCAGAAAAAACACTACAGTCAAAACACATGAAAAATATAAATGAAATCAATCTTACAGCCGGAAGTGAAAAGGCGGAAAGAAACAGCATCGTCCTTGACGAAGAACCACTCCTTCTTGAACATGGTGAACTTGGAATACAAGTCCAGAACTGGTTTGAAGGGCACGGCCGCCTCCAGACTAATATACGGAGACCCCTTCTTATAGCCTCTCAGGTTGTACAAGTATCGGATTTCCCGGTTAGAAGGAGTATGCCCGTACCTCCTCTGGAAGATAACAAAGAGGCTCACCAGGATGGCATATGAGTTAGGCTGGAGCTGGAAAGGAGCCACCTTCAAATAGGTGGTGAAGCTTACTATCCAAGCGTTGATAGGGGGGATAGCGCCGCACATGCAATGGTATCTGCTAAAAGCGAAGTAGCCCTCGGGAGGATTATATGGCATCACCCCATCTCCTGGCAGCAGCATAAGAGCCCTATCTATCCCAAAGGAACGGGATATGACGTCAAGTTGCTCCTCCTTTAAGGAGCTGGGAAAGCAATCAGGGGGGGAGATCAAGAGTTCCTGTGGACCATATCCATCCACTAGAGACCTTGGAATGGGTCGATGTTGCTCGGATCCTGATTGGACTGGGGGCAAGGAAGAAGAGGGCTCTCTTGTGCCTCTAGACTTCTTTCTGTCTGATCGTGTTTCCGCTTTGCGAGACATTTTCTGCAGCACAAGAAAAACACGGTGTTAGAGCAAGAAATATAGAAAGATAAACAAGCAAGTATCTAAAGAAAGCATATAAAAGCATAAGATTCCGCTCAAGGTTCAAGTATGAAGTCCCATTCGGCGGTGCAAGACGAGTTCATTCGGCACCAAACTCCAATGCTCATTCGGCATACATGTCATTCGGCATACATGTCATTCGGCATACATGTCATTCGGCATACCTCATTCGGCTATTCAATACACTCCGTACACATTCGGCAAACAGGGCCATTCGGTGGCAAAGGTTCATTCGGCAGAAAGCATACATACCTGGTTCGGTATAAGCTGGTTCGGCGAAGACTTTTGTTCGGCAGCACAATATGGTTCGGCTCTACTCGTTCGGTAATGAAAAACGAGGGGGGTACGGCCTCTATATATAGGCGAGCTCAGGGCCGGACCAAGGCATTCGACATACCGGACCGAATGAAAACCGAATGGAACTATCCATACCGGACCAGCCTCCAACCGAATGAAACCTGAGCCAACTCGAAACCGAATGAAGCTGCCTCTACCAGCAGAAACCAGAAACAGGGGGCACGCAGGCGCCTCACTCAGATAAGTACCGAACTCTAGAACCTACTAACAAAGTAGAGAATATGATAACGATGAATGAGTCGTAAATCTCTCACCAATGAAGGTTAATCATTTACACGTGTACGCGACCACGAACGGTACATAGGCACGCTCTGAATGGCTATTAACCCAATCGTCGTGAGAATTTGCACTTTGACACGCCTTTTTAAACTCATAGGTAAAACGGATATTTGATAATTATGAAATGGCTAAGCTACTTACACATGTATGGGGTCGCGAACGATCCCTAGGCATGCTCTGAGCTGGCGATAAACCGTCTTGACAAACGATCCAAGAATGCTAAGCCCCCTCGGGGCACACTTGCTCGCCTCGAACGACACGATTAGCTTCATTTCAAATATCTCGATCCCGAACGATCGTTATCTAAAACCACACTAAAACTATAAATTAAATTCCTTTGCAGGACAGCAGCAGGATACGAATATCCAGCCCATGGCGTTACGAAACAAGCCTTTCTACCACAGGGAAACAAAGCGCGACACATGCAAGCACGTGCCCCACTTTGGGGGGCAAATGTTGGGCGAATTCTCACCCAGAAGATCTAGAGACCAAGGAGTCACAGTTTCACTCGGGCTCGCGACCTCCACCTCATTCGACAAACACAAGGCTCAATACCTACGTAGAAGTTCATCCGGTATTCTCCATGTATAACTTCATTCGGCATAAGGTCATTCGGCTATCAGCTCCCATTCGGCCACCAATCAACATTCCACACTCTCCATCCGGTCAGCACGTCATCCGGTCAAGCTCCTACCGAACCAAATCCCCTGCCACAGCCAGACCGCCATCACCGGACCATTCATGGCCGAACCAACGTTGCCAAGCCTATACCGGACCACACAACCAGAGGTAACGTCTGCCGAATCAAGTTTACTCCCTACCATCGAACCAGAATGCCCCATGCCGAACCAACACAGCTACAAGGCCACCGCCGGTCCATACCTACCACCGAACCAAGCCTAGAGCCGAATGAAGCTTTGCCAAACCAGGTGACTGCCAGTCCAGATCGCCTCAGCCCGGGCCCACCAGCAGCTATATACCCCCAAGACCCCTGCCCTCAACCTCACTCTATAAATAGAGGGGCAGAGGTACAACAATGGCAGACAAGTTTGAGAGCTCAAGCAAGGAAGGAACTTTCAAACTACTTTCATACACTTGTATACAACGCATTGTACTTGTAACCTGAAAGAAAGAAGATAATAACATATAAAGTGGACGTAGGCACATTCTGGCCGAACCACTATAAATCTGTGTGTCTTTTACATTTCAGCCCCTACTTTTCTCATATTTACATACTCATCTAAAATCATTGAAAATTACATATAATCCACTAAATAACACGACTTGGAGGTGTTTGTCCATTTTTTGTGCAAACAATATATATATATATATATATATATTCATATGTACATATTAAATTTAGAAAACACATTTTTATTAAATTTAAAAATGTAGAGTATTTAAATCCAACTTATTTAAAAAAATTTATCTTTAATTTTCAAATCCAAATTTTATTAAAAATCAATTTATATACATATATTTACACATACAACCAAATATCTTTTTTTATTTTGGAAATTTTCAATTTATTTCAAAATTTTATTTTAGTTACCAAATTTATTTTGGCCTAAAATCGGGAATGTTACAGATTCACCCCTTAAGAAAATTTCGTCCTCGAAATTTGCTAGGGAGACAACAAAGAATAGATGAAAGATAGAGAAATATCTTTCCAGATCAAACTAAACATTTATTCTGCATTTGGCTTTCCAAATCAGAATATCATCAACAAATATGAGAAGGAACTCATATGATACTACACAAGATACCCGGGTCACTCGGTCTACGAAATATGTAGGGGCATTGGTTAGTTCGAAGAATAACCAACTGTTCGTAGAATATATCTGGACCCAAAATAACAGAAAAGTGGATACATTCTTCCTCAATTTTCAAACATTAGGTATGGAATCCAAACTCGGGTCGGAATTCCCCAAATTATATACTAACTTGTCCCTCTTTGGACTTCGATCCACACAAGAAATTATAATAGAATTTCAAATTTGGTTTTAATCGAGATCGTTATATCGATACAATCCAATTTAGCTTCATATTTTATTAATCAATTTATTTCAAATAAAATTTCAGATTCATTAAAGTTTAAAATCGGAAAAGTGATAGAAAACCGATGAAGAAAATATGAATTTAGAACTTATCTACAACGATTCGCGGTGCCACCACCACACCAAAGCTTCTTCTGTAGCTGCCAAGGAGCCATCAAAGAATTGAAATCAAATGATGAACAAAAGGGATTAAAGAGAAAAGTTGTTTCCGTTGTTGTAAGATATTGACCATTTGTAATGGTACTTCCCTGTCCCCTAACTCGTCCTCTTCTTGCACATATACTCACTGTCAGTGGATAGTAAGAGAATTTACTGAGGATACTGACAGATATCTTAGGGAATACTCATTATCATTTATACTTCACCCTATCCCTAATGAGTTACCAAATGTATTATACTCCTGAGCTAAAGTTCAACCTTTAGCTCTAATACCAAGATGTGACGAGCCTGACTTGACCTTCGAAAATCGACACCCAGATACGTTACCGGTATTCGAATGCCGTAGATTCAAATGCCGAATCTGGTTCACTAGAGCTTATAACACATTAGTACGACAACACAACGGAGGAAAATAAATAATATCATTGATATACAACATTCGATACAATATTCTGATACAATGAATATCACATAATCAAAGATATAAGATAACGGCAGAAGAAATAACACAACTGGATGGTCTAGACTTTGCAACCATCGATAGAGGAAAGATAACTCCAATAGAATGTATCATATCCAAAGCTCGAAAGACTCCAAACCAATACTCCAAATATCTACGATCCAAAAGCAGTTATATCCAAGCCACAAGCTTGAACCACCACCATCACGCTTTATTAAGCAAGGTCAGTCTAGAATGTTGAAGAGAAGCTCAAAGTGATAACCAAAATCCAAAGACTTCCAAGATATCGAATCTACATATACCGTTTGATTTTCTGAAAAACCCGACTCTAGACTGCCTATGCGGAAAATTGTAGGCACCCAGAGTTTAGAAAGGGAACAATAAACTCCAAGTTAGTCATGGGACTGGTGTGAGCAAACAAAAATAGTTTATCTTTATCAAAAGCAAAACAAAAGAATATAAAAGAAATCCACAATGCTTTTTGAAAAATGAAACTACCATGAGGCCTCCCACCGCGCACACAATGCAAACCCAGAATTGGAGGAGATTTCTCCTTATGATAGTCAAACATGCTTTGTAACAACCCTGAATTTTGAACAATTTAAATTGAAAATATTTAATTAATTTTAAATATTTGAATGATGGTTTAGTTTGAATTCCCAATATAACTATGAATTTGGCGATTAAATTTTAGAATTTAATTTATTTAAAGTTGAATAAAATTTGAATTTGACTTTGGAGTTTGAAATGGATATTGAATTTGTATTTAAAATTCGAACTAATGACTTAGAAAAATGATTTGGATACAAGAATTATTATTTATGTAAATTTATAAGTGGATGGTTAGTTTTAAATAACATTTTTCTTTTCTTTAAAATAAAAAGGAATAAAATTTTAATCAATATAAAATAAATAAAGAAATACACATAGTTAAAAATTCAAACAACAAAATTTACAAAACAAAGTAAATAAAATAATTATACAAAAAAAATTGAATTTAAAATGAAAAAAATATATAAAAATAAACATAAAATAAAGAAAAAAAATCCCACTGCCTTATTCTTTTCAACCAGATCCCAAATTCGTGCCTTGATCCACGCCTTCAACCACGCTAAAATCACGTTCCTCCTTTCCCTTTTATATTCGAAACCCTACCCTCTTCTTTTCATCAGAAAAAAATAAATAAATCAAACGAAAAAATTAATGGCGTCTCCCTCTTCGTTCCAAAATTTGGGCTTTCGTCTTCGTTCGTCCTCTTTGCAAGCTTAGGGCTTCTTTGTGTTCGCGATCGCTTCGGTGAAAGGTGAGTGATTTATATCCCTCACGTCTAATTCAGTACCAGGTATCGATAGTTGATTTTGGTTTCGATGTTGATTTTGAACTATTCGATCTTCTCTGTCATCTCTGTTTCGATTTCGATTTTCTCTGATTGTTGTTTGGCTTCGTCTCAGCCGTTCGATTTTGCCTTGCCTTAACAGTGGCTTCGGCCCTTGATATTGTTCGATTTTGGTAAAACACGACATTGATTTTTGCTTGGCACATTGTCGACTTTTGTCACTTGAAAACTACAGTTGTTTGAATTAATATAAAATGTTTTGGAAAAAAAAATTTCTACCGTTACACTATCATCTGGTTGCATTTGTCTTTGTTAGAATCTTGAAGTAGTCTTCATTGTTGCATTCTTTTGCTTCGAGCATGTTATCTGCAGATGCTTGGTGCATTCATGTATATTGGTTCAGATTTGTACTGAACTTGTTTTTGTGTCTTTCTTCCATTTTCGTCTGTGAATATTGTCGAGTCTTATTGTATAGCAGTTGTACATGTGTCTTGTGATCTTCATATATGAGTCCTTTGCATCCATATACTTGAGTCATTGCCTTTTGGTCTGCATCATTGCTTGACCTGTTGCACTGTTGTCGACAGTGGGTTGCATACCTTACTGCATTCACTCCAGATATTCTTCACTTTTGTCTATGTTGATAATGTACGCTTGCATATCCAAATTTCATATGTACTGTTCTTTGATGGCTGATCATTTGTATACATACATTCTTGCATGTATATATGTGTATGGCCACTGCATTCTGAAATCTTGAGTTTGGTTTGTCTACACTCACTACTGTCTTTGTAGTTGATCAATTTTGTATGAACTGAATCATGCAGTTCTATTTTTGTTGCATTTTTGAATATATATGTTGATTTGAGCCTTTTTATTGTTTCACTGCAACTTGGGTTAGCATAATTAATATGTTGATACACTTGTTGTATATTTGAGCATTTGGGATGCATTGAGCTCGTGTGGTCTTCATTCATGTACAGTTTGCATTTATATTGCCTCTGACCTTTTAGTCATGCAAACATTATTTCATGTTGTAGCTTCACTTGTATCTCTTATGCACTTTGACCTTCATATTGCTGTGTTCATTTGATTGTTGTGCACTGAGATTGCTTCGAGTCAGTTTCATTTTGTTGGGTTCATGGTTGCAGTTATCTTGGTTCAAAACTGATAATTGCTACTGGGCATTGTATTTTGCTTTGTTCACTACGAATATGATTTCACCTTGCTTTGTTCACTTGTGATTGCACTCGATTTTGTTTTTTTGATCCATTTATAGTCTGCAAGACACTGTGTATGTACAAGTGCCAATTTATTTTCTGCTTTGATCTGGTTCACTGGATCGCATGGGTGCAAACATTGTTGTTTCACTATTGTTGTCCTGTTGCACTATAATCTTGCCTTAACTTGCATCCTGGTCTTACTTGCAGTACTCATTGACACTGCTTTATACTTGGTTTTAAAAGTTGTCATTGGTGTTGCATTGTTGTATCACTTGATGTACAGTGCATTGTTGCTTATGTACACTTGTGTTGTGATGCTTTCAAGTTGAACTGGTACTTTGCCTTTGCTGATTCTAGTACTGAATTGATCCACTGGTATATGCCATATACACACATATATTTATGTGTGGTAGTGGTTACCCTTGCTCTTTTTTTTGTTCGCCAGTTCTGTTGTGTGCCAACATTTGTGATTTCTCTTTAAGGTTGCATTTCAACCCAGTTGCCTTTGCTAACCATGTTGCTGCCTATATTTGCATCCTCTGTTGCCTTATACATGCTGAGTTGTCACTCTGACTTGTTTTATGTTAACTGTACTTTGATATTGTTTTGTGTGTTGTGGTGCCATATTTTTGGTGCTCTCACCTTCTTTCAGCTGTTTTCATGTGGTTTGTACCCCTACCTTTGCGCACTGGGTCATTCGAGCCTTCGTGCTTCGTGTACTCGTGGCGGCTGCAGATCTTGGTTGCAGCTTTGCCCTTTTGCACTAATACTGGCTGCCCTGTTGAATTTGGGAACTTTTGTGTTGTTTTGAGTTCGTTGTTGCAGTTTGTAGTTGCTGTGCCCGTGTATTCAGGTGGTGGCTGCGTTATTGTTGCAGTTCTACCCTTGAACATTTGTGGTGGCTGCAGTTTATTGTTGCAGATTTGCCTTGGGATTCGTTTATGCAGTTGCCTTGTCGGTTTGCGTTGCATGATATTGATTCTTCATTGATTTTGGTTCGTTGACCTTTTGAGTACATCATCACAATAGTGGCGAGGCCGTACACGCGTGCGTGTATTGCAGCCACACAGTATTTATTTTTACTAATATACTATTTTGTTTTGATTGATGATCTTTTGCATATTTCATTACGGTAGTGGCGAGGCAGTGCACGCAAGCTTGAACTGCAGCCACACAGAGTTAACATTTTAAATGTGGCGAGGCCGTACACGAGTGCGTGCACTGCAGCCCTACTAGACTTGATGCTTTAAATGATGTTTTCTATTGATGGAAATTTATTTTATGTTGCCAATTCAATATATTTTGAATCGCACTTTTATGATTTTGTAGTTAATTGCCGTTTTGGCAATTCTGTTGTTTTCTAAATTTTCTTCATTAATAATCCTTCTATCTATCTGTGTTGGAAATTTGAATCTACTGATTTGTTGTTATAACACTGTTAAGTGTTATATTTACCGTTATCCGATTTCTTGTTAAAGGATAGGATAGGTAAATTTATATTTGACTGTCGTCTAATTGTTAATTGATTATTATTGCCTCTATGCACTAATAACTGTGTTTGAATTAGACTGACCTATGTATTATTTTCTTTTGAACGTAATACTCGGGTCAGACCAAGTATTTTACAGCTTGAAGATTTTCGGGCAGCGAAGTTAGAGAGAGAGGGATAACGCTTCACTTTAGCTTTTCGGGGATTTATTTTTGTACATAAAAGAAATATTCCACTGTATAAATTAATGCATTGTATAAACTCTGATATATGTACAAAAAATTCATTATGTGAAATATAATTATTCTGTGTTTCTGTGGCTGATTCTGTTTAAACTCTATAAACTGAATAACAATCCGTCATTTTGAACATTTGAAGTTGGTTTAATTACCGACTGGGGGCGGTCAGAATGGCGGGTCACTACAAAAAGTGGTATCAGAGCTTTGGTTTATACAAAGCTCAGTTTATGATGTTTAATATGAATAGTTACTAGAATCACTTTAAAGAAAATGTTTTTCAAATCTAATGGAGTATAAAATTGTTTTCTTTGAAAATAAAAGTTATTTTGAAAATTCAAATTTTTTCAGAAATTCCCCTTTCTGAATTTAGATTTGCGATAGTTTCCCTTCGAAAAAACCCATTATCGAATTGTTGAGATTTATGAAAAAATAAAGTATAAGTTAAGTGAATTAATGAATTGGTTTAAATCAAATATTTTGAATATCTCCAAAGTAATAAATTGGAAAATAAAATGACATGTCAATTTAGTATAACCAAGAGGATCATTAAACTATAACTTGGGAATTTGATTCTGAATTCTTTTGAAAAATTGATTTCAAATGTTGTGAAGAACGAATTAGTAAATAAATGGATTATAAGTATTTAACTTATAATATGAACTTTGGGTATATAATTGAGTTATATAAATTGAATTATCGAAGTTTTATAAATAGAAATGGAATTTGTAAAGATTGTTTATAAATTCGAAACCAATTAAATTTGATAAATGAAACATAGAAGTTATTAAAGGAGATATATTCGTGATTTTGGACAGCGAATTATCCTTTATGTTAGATAATGTGATAGTAAATGTTGGTTGGGAATTTTATCCACGATTTTGAACAGTGGATAATCTTTTAAATAAAATGTGTTGAAATATTGAATTGAATAAATGATGTATATTCGCGATTTTGGACAGTGAATATATTATTGAATAAAATGAATATGTTTTAGGGAAGTGATATTATGAAATGAAGTTAATGGTTTTAAAGATGTTTTAAAATACATTAAGTATCGAAACTATAGATTTCAACATTCATTGTTGAAATAGGCGTTTTCGAGAAATAAGGAAATGGTGGACTATAACACTGTTGTTATAGTAAATGGTTTCCTAAAGGAAATGTTTTATATAGTATTGGGATTTATATATCTATCTTAAATTCGAATCCCTATACTAGTGATTTTGGGTCGTCGCAACAATGTTTTACGCAACATTCGTTTTGACTCAAATAAATGTGTTTAAGTGAACGCGTTCCTTAAAGAATGGAATATATACTTGATTATGATTTAAGTATATTGAATATTTTTCAAGTGTTGAAAATAAATGGATTTGTGAATTACTTTTTATTTAATAAGTATGGAAATGTTTTCCGATATGAAATGGAAAGTTTGAAATTCTATCTTTTAAAGATAAATTGAAAAAAGTGAATATTTGAAATTTGTTTCAAATGGTTAAGTGTGGAAAATTATATATATCTTGTAAGGATATTTTTTTCGGAAATTTGAACGATTAGTTCAACTTGAATTTTTTTCAAAAAAATTGAATCTTGAGTTAAATTGAGTTTAACTTCGACACCAAAAACAATATAAGTTGAGCTTTGAATTTCGGATAGTCGATTTGGATTGTATGTCTAACATTGTGAATTGATGACATAGCAATTGATCTCTATTAAATATATATCTGTGGTGGCGGAGAATTTATTCTTTTAGCTTAACACCCTTCTCTGAGACGTACGAGCTTAGAGGTTATATATCGATAGACATCAATTATGTGTTGAGAATTGACGATGTAACGTGAAATCCAAATCGAATGTGAAGTCGATAATGAATTGGATTATGTATGTGAATTGGGTTTGAGATAACCTTAAAATTTTCAAATCGATTTAGAGGAAAATTTTAAACGAGATGGAAAATTTTGGAATCCTCTATTTGTTATAGTTTGGGATATTGTGGTTTTCGTAATTTATATATGTGAATGTAATAATTCGAAAACCATCAGTTTGGAAAGTCATTATTATGAAAATCCTATGCAAGTTTACATAGGTATGATATGTACGAAATGTGAAATGAAGTACTATATGTATATGACATATGTTTTCTAAACTGAGGATATGGAAATGTACCTTCCATTTATAATTTGTGAAGATGATTGGAACTCGGTGTGAGTGTCCATTTGAAAATCGTAGCTACGTAGAATTTCCATTAGTGGAATGTCCATTGGGACTGGAATCCCCCACGATGGATCATCGTGTTGGGATCATGTGAATTGATGATGTATGCTGGCGTAATTCGTGGGGCGTGATGCCTAAAGTTACAAGCGATTCCACTGGGATAGTGGCGCAATCGCCGCGTAAACTGCGATCTAGAGGCCAAAGCGTAATTTGAGGGGCGAGATGCCTACTGTCACAAGCGTTTCTACTGGATAGTAGCGAAACCGTCGTGTGAACCGCGATCTATGGCAACAACCATGGCGAAATTCAAGAGAGATGTGAAATCTACAGTTACAAGCGATTCTACTGGGATAGTAGCGTAACCGCCGGGTAAACTGTGATCCATGGGGGAACGTGCTTTCCATATCCATTTTTAAACGAATTTTTAAAAGTATTTTCATTGGGAGTTGAAGCAAGTATATTTAGTACTTGAAGATTTTTAGTCCTGCGCCTGGCCAGCATATGCCTAATGTCTGTGAGAATGACGATGGACTTGTTAAACTTCGAGTTAGCAAGTATTTTCAAAACTTTAGATAGAAAATCAATAGTCTGAAATTATAATTACATAATTGCAACCTACTTGAATTAAGGATGAAGATCTTTAAAATATCTTGAAAGTCCACGGCTTTGAAAAAAAAAATGATATGCAGATCTTTAGCATGAAGAATTTCAAGTTTAAATCTGAGTTTTGTAAGTCGAAATTTTTTGTAAAAGACTTTTACGTCTTGATTTTAGAAAATAATGAACAAACCTAGGGAGATAAAATAAATGGAACGAATCCTGTATTTATTTATTTTAATAAATTTCGAACTTGGTAAAAATTGTGTAGGGTATAAATATCGGTGAGATTTTAACAATCGTTTTTCCTAACTTATAATTTCGGGACGAAATTCTTTTAAGGGGGAAAATTGTAACAACCCTGAATTTTGAACAATTTAAATTGAAAATATTTAATTAATTTTAAATATTTGAATGATGGTTTAGTTTGAATTCCCAATATAACTATGAATTTGGCGATTAAATTTTAGAATTTAATTTATTTAAAGTTGAATAAAATTTGAATTTGACTTTGGAGTTTGAGATGAATATTGAATTTGTATTTAAAATTCGAACTAATGACTTAGAAAAATGATTTGGATACAAGAATTATTATTTATGTAAATTTATAAGTGGATGGTTAGTTTTAAATAACAATTTTCTTTTCTTTAAAATAAAAAGGAATAAAATTTTAATCAATACAAAATAAATAAAGAAATATACATAGTTAAAAATTCAAACAACAAAATTTACAAAACAAAGTAATGAAAATAATTATACAAAACAAAGTGAACTTAAAATGAAAAAAAAATAATATAAAAATAAACATAAAATAAAGAAAAAAAATCCCACTGCCGTATTCTTTTCAACCAGATCCCAAATTCGTGCCTTGATCCACGCCTTCAACCACGCTAAAATCACATTCCTTCTTTCCCTTTTATATTCGAAACCCTACCCTCTTCTTTTCATCAGAAAAAAAAATCAAACGAAAAAATTAATGGCGTCTCCCTCTTCGTTCCAAAATTTAGGCTTTCGTCTTCGTTCGTCCTCTTTGCAAGCTTAGGGCTTCTTTGCGTTCGCGATCGCTTCGGTGAAAGGTGAGTGATTTATATCCCTCACATCTAATTCAATACCAGGTATCGATAGTTGATTTTGGTTTCGATGTTGATTTTGAACTATTCGATCTTCTCTGTCATCTCTGTTTCGATTTCGATTTTCTCTGATTGTTGTTTGGCTTCGTCTCAGCCATTCGATTTTGCCTTGCCTTAACAGTGGCTTCGGCCCTTGATATTGTTCGATTTTGGTAAAGCACGACATTGATTTTTGCTTGGCACATTGTCGACTTTTGTCACTTGAAAACTGCAGTTGTTTGAATTAAAATAAAATGTTTTGGAAAAAAATTTCTACTGTTACACTATTAGCTGGTTGCATTTGTCTTTGTTAGAGTCTTGAAGTAGTCTTCATTGTTGCATTCTTTTGCTTCGAGCATGTTGTCTGCAGATGCTTGGTGCATTCATGTATATTGGTTCAGATTTGTACTGAACTTGTTTTTGTGTCTTTCTTCCATTTTCATCTGTGAATATTGTCGAGTCTGATTGTGTAGCAATTGTACATGTGTCTTGTGATCTTCATATATGAGTCCTTTGCATCCATATACTTGAGTCTTTGCCTTTTGGTCTGCATCATTGCTTGACCTGTTGCACTGTTGTCGACACTGGGTTGCATACCTTACTGCATTCACTCCAGATATTCTTCACTTTTGTCTATGTTGATACTGTATGCTTGCATATCCAAATTTCATATGTACTATTCTTTGATGGCTGATCATTTGTATACATACATTCTTGCATGTATATATGTGTATGGCCACTGCATTCTGAAATCTTGAGTTTGGTTTGTCTACACTCACTACTGTGTTTGTAGTTGATCAATTTTGTTTGAACTGAATCATGCAGTTCTATTTTTGTTGCATTTTTGAATATATATGTTGATTTGAGCCTTTTTATTGTTTCACTGCAACTTGGGTTAGCATAATTATTATTTTGATACACTTGTTGTATATTTGAGCATTTGGGATGCATTGAGCTCGTGTGGTCTTCATTCATGTACAGTTTGCATTTGTATTGCCTCTGACCTTTTGGGCATGCAAACATTATTTCATGTTGTAGCTTCACTTGTATCTCTTGTGCACTTTGACCTTCATATTTCTATGTTCATTTGATTATTGTGCACTGAGTTTGCTTCGAGTCAGTTTCATTTTGTTGGGTTCATGGTTGCAGTTATCTTGGTTCAAAACTGATAATTGCTACTGGGCATTGTATTTTGCTTTGTTCACTACGACTCTGATTTCACCTTGCTTTGTTCACTTGTGATTGCACTCAATTTTGTTTTTTTGATCCATTTATAGTCTGCAAGACACTGTGTATATACAAGTGCCAATTTATTTTCTGCTTTGATCTGGTTCACTGGATCGCATGGGTGCAAACATTGTTGTTTCACTGTTGTTGTCCTGTTGCACTATAATCTTGCCTTAACTTGCATCCTGGTCTTACTTCCAGTACTCATTGACACTGCTTTATACTTGGTTTTAAAAGTTGTCATTGGTGTTGCATTGTTGTATCACTTGATGTACAGTGCATTGTTGCTTATGTACACATGTGTTGTGATGCTTTCGAGTTGAACTGGTACTTTGCCTTTACTGATTCTAGTACCGAATTGATCCACTGGTATATGCCATATATAAACATATATTTATGTGTGTTAGTGGTTACCCTTGCTCTTTTTTTTGTTCGCCAATTCTGTTGTGTGCCAACATTTGTGATTTCTCTTTAAGGTTGCATTTCAACCCAGTTGCCTTTGCTAACCATGCCGCTGCCTATATTTGCATCCTCTGTTGCCTTGTACATGCTGAGTTGTCACTCTGACATGTTTTATGTTAACTGTACTTTGATCTTGTTTTGTGTGTTGTGGTGCCATATTTTTGGTGCTCTCACCTTCTTTCAGCTGTTTCATGTAGTTTGTACCCCTGCCTTTGCGCATTGGGTCATTCGAGCCTTCGTGCTTCGTGTACTCATGGCGGCTGCAAATCTTGGTTGCAGCTTTGCCCTTGTGCACTAATACTGGCTGCCCTGTTGAATTTGGGAACTTTTGTGTTGTTTTGAGTTCGTTGTTGCAGTTTGTAGTTGCTGTGCCCATGTATTCAGGTGGTGGCTGCGTTATTGTTGCAGTTCTGCCCTTGAACATTTGTGGTGGCTGCAGTTTATTGTTGCAGATTTGCCTTGGGATTCGTTTATGCAGTTGCCTTGTCGGTTTGCGCTGCATCGATATTGATTCTTCATTGATTTTGGTTCGTTGACCTTTTGAGTACATCATCACGATAGTGGCGAGGCCGTACACGCGTGCGTGTACTACAGCCACATAGTATTTATTTTTATTGATATACTATTTTGTTTTGATTGATGATCTTTTGCATATTTCATTACGGTAGTGGCGAGGCGGTGCACGCAAGCGTGAACTGCAGCCACACAGAGTTAACATTTTAAATGCGGCGAGGCCGTACACGAGTGCGTGTACTGCAGCCCTACTAGACTTAATGTTTTAAATGATGTTTTCTATTGATGGAAATTTATTTTATGTTGCCAATTCAATATATTTTGAATCGCATTTTGATGATTTTGTAGTTAATTGCCGTTTTGGCAATTCTGTTGTTTTCTAAATTTTCTTCATTAATAATCCTTCTATCTATCTGTGTTGGAAATTTGAATCTACTGATTTGTTGTTATAACACTGTTAAGTGTTATATTTACCGTTATCCGATTTCTTGTTAAAGGATCGGATAGATAAATTTATATTTGACTGTCGTCTAATTGTTAATTGATTATTATTGCCTCTATGCACTAATAACTGAGTTTGAATTAGACTGACCTATGTATTATTTTCTTTTAACGTAATACTCGGGTCAGACCGAGTATTTTACAGCTTGAAGATTTTCGGGCAGCGAAGTTAGAGAGAGAGGGATAACGCTTCACTTTAGCTTTTCGGGGATTTATTTTTGTACATAAAAGAAATATTCCACTGTATAAATTAATGCATTATATAAACTCTGATATATGTACAAAAAATACATTATGTGAAATATAATTATTCTGTGTTTCTATGGCTGATTCTGTTTAAACTCTATAAACTGAATAACAATCCGTCATTTTGAACGTTTCTAGTTGGTTTAATTACCGACTGGGGGCGGTCAGAACGGCGGGTCGTTATATGCTTACTACGCAAAATCCTTTTGATATTATTATTAGTGCATAGTGCAGAAAACCTTTCGAAAATATAATATTAATCTTAGCCAGCATAGACATTTCGAACTATGCCTACTATAGCTGCCATTTTAACAGTGGTGACCACCATAAGTAAATGGCAGGTTATACAACTAAAACCGTACAAGGCTCGTATTGGTGATTGGATTTCCAACAAATGGTCGAGCTAAGGAACTTTCTATTGCCACATGGGTACGCCTCTGGAGGGGCGCCTCGAGAACTTAACCAGCTCTCTGCCAACGCAAGGCCGGGTTACCCTTGCCCAGAAGTAACACCTAAAAGTATGTCGTCCCTGGTAGTTAGCGACCTTTACCCAAGGATCCTCAACCACAAAGCAACAACCATAAAGTAATAAATTTGCAGCAACCACATAGGTTAAATATCTGGGCTCCATACCATGATACCACCTTTTTCCGAAAGAAATGGACATACCCTAGGGGCACGACCCCTAATAACCTTGCTGCATCTTTCCCTTTTCGTCCATTTTCGGATTGTGAGGCCCAGATGCAGTCTCGTCCACAAAGCTACGCTTTTCACAAAAGTCGTGCTTTGATCAACAAATGATCAACAGCACTTTGTATGCCATATTACCAAATTGGGAATGTATCACTATTAACCATCAACTATATAACCTCTGAGCTCGAACGTCTTAGAGAAGGGTGTTAAGCTAAGAAAATAAATTCCCCGCCACCAAACTGAATTTTATTTGATCGAAATCAGCTTTACATCTCAAAGTGTAATGTCAGACACACATCCATACAAGTCTATTCCGGGTTCGAACAGAACCGAAGGCACTTCGCAAAGAAGCCCTTGCAATCCGGGTATTCACAATCCGGATCGGACTCACCATCATATATGGAGATCTCTATATTGTAGCTACTCAGTGCAGAGTCATGCGATGGGTAATCCTTTCGTTCTTGAAAATACCTGATCTTCACCACTAGTCTTCAAATGTTATCCGTATCGTCATATCATTATTCGAAATGGGTTATATGACACAAGGTCCTCTCCCGGCAAAACCGAATAATGAGCGCAATATTTAAAAACAAATGGATATTGAGATCTTAGTTAAGTCACAAATTTAACCCAAAACCTTTCTTTCAAATGGTTTAAACAAATTATGTGACGCCCCACCTCTATACCCACGCTAGCCAAGAACACTCCGGAGTAGTGCTGTCAACTAGCACGGAGAATAAGGCTGTTGAGGAGCGACCATCCATGTAATTGCTTATCACACGGTGGCTATAAATAATCTTCGGAAACAAACATAGAAATAATCATATCACAAATCAGCCACAGATATCCATATCACAAAGGTGGAAGAAGATATGAATATATAACTAACACATGAAAGTGTACATCAGAGTAGTGGTCAGTAAGATCCACGATAATACAAAAGAATAGCAACACGTGCTATACAAAAGAATACAACTATGAGTCTATATCTCAAGTGTATACAACAAAAACTGCTAATCTAAACAGTTAGCCAAAAGTCAGAGTGATGAATCCCTGGGAAGAAGTCAAGCAGAAGCACCTGTAACATCTCGGTCTGACCCGAGTATTATTTAAGAAAATAATAAACGGATCAGTCTAGCTATAAATATCAGATGACATGATATAACATAAAATATATGGCATAAACATAAACATCCATAACGACATACCACTATAAGTATGTAAATAATGATCAACAGAAGATCAATCAATAAGAGATAATCATTATCACAAGAATCTTCTCAAAGATTCGAAGAGGGCATCATACCCTAAACTTGTACTCATGACAAGTCAAAGAGATAAATTCCAGAAATCAACACAAGAGATCCAGAAATCATAAAAAGGGAAAGAGGCCTATCACATGACGGTCCGAAGACCAAGGGGAGCTACCCCGCATGTGTGAATGGAATCACACAGATTAAGGTCAAGACTAACCAAAAAGCAGAAAGGTATGTGTGAATGGAATCACACAAGTGGTGTCTAGTCTAACCTTGCAATGAAAGAGACATCGCGCAATTGCTAGTCTAATTCATAGAGCGATCATCAAGATCAACGAGAAGTGTCAATTACACTAAGCTAGTAAATATAGAAGTTTAGCTTCATGTCCCATAACCACTTGCTTAACTTAAATATTTACGAACAAACTGTAAATCTTCACTAATAAAATTGTCACAAGAGGTTCAATCAAACAAGTCCAAGAATTAACCGACGAAGTGAACGCAAGCGTTTCATACCACTTGTTTTACTAAGTCGTTTAATTAGATTTCTCATCCGAGTGAGGTAAAGGTTTGTATATACTAATAGATTGGAAAACGGTTTAAGAAAAGAGCTTTGTTATTAAAAATAGAGTTGAAATTGTTTGTTAAAAGAGTTTTGATATTTACTACTAGTATTGAAACCTTTATATTATGAAGTGACAAAACACAGAAGCAATTGTAGAAACAATCAGTCACAAAAATCGCATACGGAGATGTGAATAAAATCCAAGGAAATCAGCTCAATGTTTTTCAGATAAGATCCCCTACGGAGGGGGGGTCCAGGGGGGGTGGCAACCCCCCAAGGTGGGGGTGCGGGGGCAACGCCACCGCTTACGGGGTTCGACCTGCCCGGTCAGGTCGCGGGGGTCCAGGGGGCAGCGCCCCCGGCGGAGTGCGGGGCAGCGCCCCGACCAAAACGATACGACCTAGTGAAGACAAAATGAGGTCTAACGACCTAAGGGGAATAGGGTCGAGCGACCTAAAGGTTTAACCGGTCAAGCGACCTAAGGAAGGTAAGGTCTAACGACCTAACGCTCCGACCTAACGGTCTAAAGGCCACGCGACCTAGATGATCTGCGAGCTAACGAGGCCGACCTAAGGTGCAAGCGACCTAAGTGACTACGGCCTAAAGTATGGTACGCGACCTAAAAGATGGCGCGACCTAAGACCTAGCGACCTAAGGGGATGCGCGACCTAAAAGATGGCGTGACCTAAGACCTAGCGACCTAAGGGGATGCGCGACCTAAAAGATGGCGCGACCTAAAAGATGGCGCGACCTAAGACCTAGCGACCTAAGGGGATGCGCGACCTAAAAGATGGCGCGACCTAAAAGATGGCGCGACCTAAGACCTAGCGACCTAAGGGGATGCGCGACCTAAGAAAGGATCAGGTCGAACGACTTAACAAGGTTCACGACCTAAAGGGGCGCGACTTAATGGGTTATATGACCCAACGACCTAAGCCACTAACTCGCGAGCGACCTAAGTCCTAGGTCGTGAGCGACCTAACTACGAGTGAGCAAAAATGGCCAGAGCCAAAGCAGAGCGACCTAACGGCCATACGACCTACGACCTAAGGTCCTGAGCGACCTAACTCCGAAAACACGAAAATGGCCAGAACGACCTAGGGGTTAACTCGTACGCGACCTACGACCTAAGGTCCACACGACCTAACTCCGAGCGAGCTAAAAACGGCCAGAACGACCTAAATGCAGAAATTTCACCCAAACACCAAAAATCGGAGTCTTTCGCCAATCCAATCCAAACCAAAAGCAAATATGCATGCTAAAGTGATAGGGAATCATTCCCAACAGTCCAAGATAGATATAGACTAGATTTGTGAGATAAAAATCTCACCTTTGCACTAAAGTTTATAAAGATGAAGCTTGAAAGCAAGGAGAAGCAATCCAAAGCTTGAATCCAATATCTTCTACTTGAATTTGGAGTTGAATGTTGGATTTGCAATTGAATTTGTGCTTGGAGTTTTAATTTCCCATTCCCTCCACCATTAATGCCAAAGCTTGATTAGTTAGGAAATTTATGAAGAGTGAGGAGAAGAGGGTTGGAACTTGGGCTTAATAGGCTAAACTAACCCAAAGTCCAAAGCGGGAAAAGTTAGTGAAATTTCACTAACTCCAAACCTATCGATGTTTATACTTAAAAAGTTGTAAACGACATTTCGAACTCAATGGAAGTGGTCTCGAGTCCTAATTTGACCGTTTGCAAAAAGTAGCTTTTCGGACCAAAATCTGATTAACGAGTTAATATTTAAATAAAATATTTAAATACAAACTCGATAAATATGCGGGTTGTTACAAATTACCATTTGCAAATCTTTAAACAAAAAGATTAACTTCACAAAGTTCACCAATTTTTTACAAAGATTCAATCATAGCTTTCAAAACTATTTCAATTCCAAATCTTTTATAGGAAAGATATACCTTTAAGATCCTCTTCAATTTTCAAAACAAGGTTCAACCATCTTTCACAAAAATTTATTCATAGTTTTCAAAACAAATCCACTTCAAACTTGAAATCTTTTTCGACACAAACTGGAAGTTCTTTCGTTATATGAAAGCCAATATCATTTAAAAACAAATACTTTCCACTTCGGAAAAATGCGATCAAATACGCACAAGCTATAGCCTTTAAAGTATAAAGATGGGTTAATTTTAAATTCCTAAAATAATAATTTTTTTTAAAATACTTTAAAGATGCTTTAAAAACCAAATATATATTATACAACTTGTATCACCACTTTTCAAACAATATTATCCAAAATAATTTTCAAATGTTAAGCAAGATATATTCTATTCCAATTCAATTCAATTTCAAATTTCCCTTTCCAAAAGCTTTCCATATTCAGTTCAAGTCCTATTTCATATTTCCCTTTCTAAAAGCTTTTCATATTCAAGCCAATTCCATTTCCAAAAACATTTGGATTTAAAGTTCAACTTTAAAAACCATTTCATTAAATTCAAATATCTATGACTTAACCAATTCGCTTGTGTAATCCATATTTGTGTGTGTGAGGTGTAGTTCAGGGGTTTTTACACAATAGTGCAAGAACATCAATCATCATAGATTCAACCATATCAATATCGATAAGCGGTATAATCTATAATGCTTATCTTCCTTCACAGATTCACAGACAATATAAATTTTACCATAGATAAATAAATTACATTCATCACAGCTCAAATCAAAACAGAGCACCATACACCAGGGATATCAAACAATTCAACATTCAATAGAATCCAAACATCCATAAGTAAGATCAATTAATTATTTGATTAATTTAACTCAAATTAATTACTTACGAAAAATTTACTAATCCTGGTTAATTAACATTAATTAATTACAAATCATTTTGATTAGTTATTCTTTAATCATTTATTAATTAACCATTAATAATAAATTAATTAACATTTAATTATTAATTAATCAACCATTATTAATAAATCGATTAAGCTTTAATCATTACATAATTAACCTTTATTTATTTAATTATCTTTTATTTAATTATCCTTAATTAATTACATTAATTAATTAATAAATTAATTAACATTTAATTAATTACTTTAATTAAATACAATAAGTGATTATCCTTAATAAATTATATTTGATAAATCACTAATCAATTTTAATCAATTGATTAATCAACTTTAGTCACTAATTAATTACTTTAAATTAAATATTTATCTATAAGTAATTAATTATCCTTAATTACTCACGTTAGTAAATCAACCTTTAACTTAATCACATTAAGTAATTTCCTTTATTAATTAAGTAATTCTACTTAATTAATTTGGCTAATTAATTAACTTCAAATTAATTACATTAATTAACCAATTAATCAAAACTTAATTTTTAGTTAATGATTCATCTTTTAATTACATTCATTAACTATCCACTAATTACTTTATTAAGTAATTAATCTTAATTACAATATGTAATTAACTTTTAATTTATTTTACTAATTAATTATTATTAATTAATCTCAACCTGTGGGTTTTGATTTCGTTCTGGATTTAAAACGAAGAAGAAGAGTGAGAGTCGCGGCTTTTATATTTTTATTTTTTTCTCGATTCCTATTTCGCAGTAATCCAGTGTGCTTTAAGCGGCGAACGGGGACAAGATAGGACAGTTGTGTGTTGAGTTAAAGCTGTAGTGATTCAGAAAAGCGAAAGCTACTGAAGAGAAAAGGTTTGATGACGAAAGAATGTGGGCTGATGGTTTTTTTGACTGGTCAATTATGTTTTAAATTTCAAATTTAAGTTGTGTCAAAAACGCAACTTAAAATTTAGGACTCCCATCGAGGCGTGCCACCAGGCTTTTATAATGTTATACCCCTATTTCGAATGTAATGGAAAAGGTTTCGAGTACTAATTCGATCGTTAGGAGAGGATAGATTATTGGACTCGGTTATTTATATTAAATTTTCGATATAAAATTTCAATGCGTTCGCATACCGTACGGTCAAACGTTAATTCCGAAAGGCACGAAATTTTATATCAAATAATAAATCACTATTACGGATCCAATGAAACAGGTTAGTAGAAATCCGAGACTGTGCCTTGGAAAACTATTTTTATACGTCAATTTAAATGGTATATTTTTAAAATTGAACTAAACCTTTAAATTCAATTTTAACACATCTACTATTTTCAAAATTATTAATATAAATTTTATAATCCTTCAATTTATTTCAACCAAGCTTGAAACTCCAAATTTCATATTATACACAATTTCCAGTAATTAAATTCAATAGTTTAATTATCCAGTAAATAGTGTTGTTTGAATTTCAAGTTAAAATTTTAACTTTTAAATTTAAAATCAATGAAATATTCCAATTTCAAATATCTAAAATTCCGGGTTGTCACAATCTGGGGTGATAACATATTCGGTCTATCTAGGTTAATGGTAGGCCGGTCTTATGCGGCAGGGGATTTCGACGAGGTCCTTGTTACATTGTTCTAGAGGTGTACTGTGATGGACGATACCCCAATGCCCCAGTCATTCGTTGGAATCTATTCTCCAATACGAGCTTTTGGTTTTGTTTGTAGAGCCTAGTATGCTGGAATTTTATTAATGTAAAAATTTCATCTATTTAAATTAGTATTTGTGTTTAGACCACTATAACATCACTGGATTTTCTATAAAATGTTTTGGTTATCGTAAGGGAAAAACTCGTCGTCTTTATGTTTGACACGGTCTTATGGGATTCCTTTGTTTTTCAAAGGATTTTGATAACTCTAATAATTCAAATTGAGTGTGTTTTCTAACGCTGGTTTTCCAGACTGACTCGGGTGTTATTTTATTATAATGCTCGAGTCAGACAGAGTATTACAGATTCAAGTTTAAATGCTATGGAGCTCGAGAGACGAGTTGGAGGAGATTCGATGTATTTTTGTGCTTAATTGTATCTCCGTAGTGCGGGGACAAGTAATTATAACTATCCAAATTGATGCATCGATTGTTGTATTCCGATGATTGTATGTATATAAATTATTACATATTCTTTTGTATTGAAGTTTATTATTATATATTATATTTTGTTCCACTGCGATTGTGAGATTCTCGTTGTTGTTCTATTTTCTACAATCTCTTTCTTCTTCTTTACTCTAGTTAATCACTCTTCCTTGCAATTTAGGTTGAACATGAGTGATTTATTATCAACACAAATGGTATAGAACTACGGGTCACTACACTTAGTATCAGAGCTGAAGGTTGAGCGAGAACCATGACTATGGTGGGGATTACTTATTAGAGATAGAGTCAGTAGTACTTTAGAATGAGCTAAGTGTAATAATAGATATGTACACATATTTTTTGGTGAATATAAATGGTCTTGTATTGTTTTGATTTATTTGTCGAGTGGTATATAAATTATGATCGAACAATGGGACGCCACTTAAATTGATTGGAGTTTCTAAACACTTGAACGCGATAAACGGACATAAAATGGTTTTGAAGTGGTACATTAAGTAATTTTACCCAAATTATAATTTGATATAAAAGAGAATAATTTTTTTGAAAATTATTAGTGTTGTGTGTTTGGTGGTTATTATATAATCAAAATGAGATTATAAAAATTGAAATGGTTATATATATAAACAAGGAGAGATTGCATAAGTATGAATTATAAAAATGAGTTAAAAAGTACAAATGGGTTTAAATAGAATTTGGGAAAAAATTAAATCTCCAAGATTTTAGAAGTATTTTCTAAAGTGTTTGAAGATAAATAATAGTATTATAGCCAACAGGGTTGGCGCAGTTGGTTGATGGTCCGGACTGCGTAATCGAAGGTCACGAGTTCGAGCCCCGAAACTGACAACCCTGTAACAAGTACCCGAAGTATGTGTTTGGCAGGCACATACTTCCCTAGAGTTTACAAGCGAAGCTTGGTTCTCTAGGTAATTCGAAAAAAAAAAATAGTATTATTATTTTGGAAATAACTTTGAATAGAAAATTAGTTTTAAATGGATTTTGGAAGTGATGAAGCACTCAACTCACTTTAGTCACTAGAAAATAATCCTTGTGATGACTGCAGCATCATCAATATTCATTTTTTAGTTTTTAAGTGACAGATTGCTACCATAGTAAATTGATATAGAGATTTTTTGGTGTAAACAAGTTTTTTTTTAAAATTATGAGGGGACCGTTTTGGATAAAATCGGGTTGATTTTAAAATCCAAAGGAAGTGGTTTGTTAAGCCAAAAGGAGCATATATATGTGTATTTGATTTCAAGTAATTTGAAATAAATACCGGGTGTTCAAAAATTCTGGAATCTTAAGGAAGATGATATTATAAGGAGGGAAGTGTAAAAAATTTTATGTTGGAATAGAATATAAAGTGGAAAACTTAAAACAGAATTCAACACCAAACCATTTAATTGACTGGATTTGAATTCAGTTAATATGGTGTATTAATGAAATGGGAGATAACTTAGCAAAGTAATTGAAATATATAATGAAATTGAATGGACTAAAAATAAAAATGGTTTGGAGTGAAATTAATTTAAGTATGAATAACTCGAATTTGATTTTGAAATTTAGTTAAAGGGAAGTGAAATTTAAACAAAAAGAGAATTGGATTAGAAATAATAACGAATTGAAGTAAATATAAATTTTGAGTGTGAAAATTGGAATTGTTAATAAATAAATTTGTATAGCTTATAAAATTTGAAATTAAAGAATATACAGTAAATAAGTAAATCACAGAATCACAGGCACAGAGTAATATAACAATAGGCAGCGGAAACAAAAGAATAGTAGTTCATGAAGCTACTATATATAATAGAGTTAAATAAGATACAGCAGAGTTCTCAAATGCAATAGTCAAATACAAGATCAGAATGCATCACTGGAATGAACTGAATATGTAATGACCCAGAATTTTTAGAAATTAAAATTTGAATATTTAATTAATTTTAAATATTAATAAATGAATTTATAAGTCGAATAAATTTTTATTTGAATTATTGGATTTAATTGAATAATTAAATCGACAATTTAATATGTTAAATTATGGAAATAATTGAAAATTGAGTTAAATATGATTGAAAATGATTTGTAAAATTTTATTTTATCATATTGAAGTTAGAATGATATTTTAGAACTTTTAAAATCGAATTAAAAGTAAATTTGTGAAAATTGAATATTTTAATATTTAAATCGACTAGTGGAAATAGTCAATTTTTGAACAGTCTCAGAATTGAACGAAACCAGTTCCATTGGATCCGTAATAGTTAGTTATTACCGGATTTCAAATTTCGTGTCAATCGGAGTTATCGTTTGAGCGTGGCAGCTCGAAACGCATCGATTTATTTTTAATTTAAATTTGACGAGTGAAAATAGCCATTTTTCAAAAAGTTTCGGATTTCGACGAAACCAGTTTCATCGGATCCGTAATGTGATATTATTGTAAGGTTTCAAATTTCAAGTCAATTGGATTTACCGTTTGTCCTGTACAAATTAAAACGCCTAGAAATCGATTTAAATCGGTTTAATTTAAATTGAGCGTTTACAGCCATAACTCGCACATACTTCCGAATTAGCTTCCGAAACCTGTTCCATTATGTCCGGAACGCGGGATAAACCCTAGGTACGTCTGTTTCGGCGCGTAAATCGGAGTTCGGAATTTCCGGGATGAATAGTGTTCGATTTTCTTCTATAAATAGGCTCATAAATCCAAAAAAATAAAAAAAGAAACCCTAACCCTAATCAAAAACTGCAGGCCGCCACTTACTACTTCAATGGCTAGTATTTCTTCTTCTTCCCCCTCTCTTTTCTTCCAATCCACTAGCAATTACCACAAACTTTCAACATGAAAGATGTAGAGGGCAACGAGAGCTTGGAGATCAACGGTTGTGATGTAAAACGGAGCGATGTGGTGGCGTCTAGGGGGGTGCGTTTGTGGGCCGCACGGCCTCGTGGTGCGTGCAAACCATAGGGCCGAGCATAGGGGGGTTCTGGCCGTGGGTAGCTTAGGTTGGTGGCTTCGATTTGGTGCCTACGTGATGAGGTATCGTTGCGAGATGAGGTCGATAAAATTAACCCTAGTTTGTGTTTGAATGGGTTCTTTATGCGGCCATCTACCTGTAGAAGAAGAACGTGAGGGAGAGGGAGAGTGGGGCACGGCCAAGATCAATTTGCAGTGAGATCCTACGGCTCTAGATGGAATAGGTTATAAATATAAAGAAAATTGTTGTAATTATTAAGTTTAAATCGTGTACAAACTTCATAAATTCATAACTTTTTCATACGAGGTCAAAAAAATGCAAACTCAGTTGCGTTGGAATCGTATGGACGAGCACTACGCGATGGAGTTGGTTTGGAGTCGATTGGAGTTAGTGAGAATTTTGGGTAAAATTAAACGTCCGTTTAATTTTATACGAAATAAATCGCTAAAACGGAATTTAAAATCAAGGTGAGAACTTCTCACTCAATCGAATCAGTTTCGATTTTATTTTAAATAGTTAGATTTAAAATATTTGAATGCATATTTGAATGTTGATTGATATCTATTGATTGTTAAAATAGACATTATACGCCGTTAGTAAGCGGATGTTATTTAATAAAAACATAGACCACGAATATTTCATAAACAGTGAAATTGGTATTATATATAGTAGCAATATATATATATTGGCATATGTATATATTGGAGTTATTGATTTCCCGCATTTTTTTGTTTAGCGGATGAGACCCTATTACGCCGTTATTAAGCGGATAATATTTAATAAGAACATATACCGTGATAATTTCGTACTGGAGCGAAATTGGTATTGTGCTAATGTTTGTGAATGCCGGAAAACAGGTTGGAGGGATCCAACTGGATTCCTCAACAGTTTTTATTTGATTTCAGATATTTTGATATTTCATGGATTATCATATCGATATATGATATCATTGTTTGTCGTGATTGACTATTTGGTGTGTGGCATCATTGGATCAAATTTTGAAAATTTTAAAATGATTTTTAAAGTGATTTTTGAAAATATATTATATTTTTAGAATTTGATCCATTATAAATAAATGAACGATATAATTTTTAAAGTTATAAAATCATGGTTTTTGTGAAATATAGTTAAAAGCTGATTTTTGAGAAATATGAATTAATGATTTTATAAAATAGTTTAAATAGAAATTTTGGAATTTATTATAAAGAGTTTAAATATAGGATTTATAAAATTTGATTATTTTATAAATCAAGAGAATGATGAAATTATAAAGGGAATTAAAGTCGTTTTAAAAGAGTAATATAAATTTGATTTATATTAAGAGATTTATAAATGGATATTTATAAATTGAAATATAGACATTATAAAACGAGTTTTTATAAGTGTTTGAATAAAGTGAAGATGAATTTAGTAAATGAATGAAATTTACAGGATTATAAACAGTGAAGTTATAAATGAAATTTTATAAACAGTAGGTTTATAAAATTTATAAAGTTATTGAAAGAATGGAGTTTTGATAAATAAACAAATCTTATAAGTTATAAGATTTATAATTTAGGAAGTTAAAAAGAACGATTTTGTAAAATAATCGTTTTATAAGCATTTGACTTATAATATGAACTTTTAGTTTATAATTGAGTTATAAACTGGAATAGGTTAATAAAGGAATTTATAAAAAGGAAGTTTTTATAAATAAATAGGAATGGAATTTATAAACGTTGTTTTATAAATTCGCAAACAACTTATTTTGATAAGTTAATTGTTATGACTTATAAATGGAGTTATATTCACGTTTTTGACTGTGAATAATCCTTTGAAATGAAATGAATAGAAAGGATGAAATTGTTAATGAAGTATATTCACGTTTTTGAATAGTGAATAACACGTTAAAGAAATTGTTTTGGATTTGGATGTTTTAAATAGAATTAAAACGATCGAACGATGTTTTAATTGTGTTGAGATTCGAAACCATAGATTTCAACATTAATTGTTGAAATAGACGTTTTTGAGAAATAAAAGGAAATGGTGGACTATAACACTGTTGTTATAGTAAATGATTTTCGAAAGGAAATGTTTTGTACAGTATTGGGATTTATATATCTATTTTAATTTCGAATCCCTATACTAGTGATTTGGGACGTCGTAACGATGTTTTACGTAACATTCGTTTTGGCCCAAATAAATATGTTTAAGAGAATGATTTCCTTAAAGAATGAAATATATACTTAATCTCGATTGAAGTATATTGAATATTTTCCAAGTGTTGAAAATAAATAAAATTTGTGAATTACTTATGAATAAATAAGTATGGAAATGTTTTCCGATATAAAGTGAATATTTTAAGAGTTTATCTTTTTGAAGATAAATTGGAATGGATAATTGAAATCGTATATGCATGGATATTTTGAAATATAAATTCATTATGGAATTTATATGTGAAAGTGGAATTTGTATGAAAATAAATATTGATTTATTTTTGAAGTGTTGAAATTATATATCTTGTAAAGATATTTTGGAAAATAAATAATTTAGAAAATTATTTGGAATCTGGTGATGTGTGCATATCCATTGATAGTTCAATAACCGACTATCAATATTTCCCTTTTGAATGGGTAATTGATGTGATTTGTTTGAATGTGAATGCTACACTTATTTTTTTGAATAAGCGCTCACTATTCGGGTTAACCGGAAAAGGACCATGGGGTCGTATAACCCATTCCGAATATGTGATACGTCGTTATGAATTGCATTTGAAGATCGGTGTTGAAGACCCGGTATTTGCGAGAGCGATAGGATGACCTGTCGATTTACTCTGCACCGAGTTGCTCCGGTATAGAGTTCTCCATATGTGATGGTGAATCCGATCAGGATTGTGAATATCCGGATTGCAAGGACTTCTTTGTAAGTGCCTTCGGTTTTGTTCGATCCCGGAACAGACTTGTATGGATTGTATGTCTGACATTACAAGTTGAGATATAAAGCCGATTTCTTTCAAATATATTTCTGTTGGTGGCGAAGAATTTATTCTTTAGCTTAACACCCTTCTCTGAGACGTACGAGCTCAGAGGTTATATAGTTGAAGTTATCAGCGATATATTCCCAATTTGGTAATGTGACATGCTGAGTGATGCTGTAAATGATCATTGTGTTGATTATTGTGATAGGATCGTTTATTTGATCGTCTATCTTGGTGATCATTGTGTTGATCATTTGTTGACCCAAAGCATGGCTTTTGTATAAAGTATGTTTTTGTGGACGTGACTTCGTCGAACCTCACACCCCGGAAATGGTCAAAACAGGAAAGATGCGGCAAGGTTATGAGGGGTAGCACCCTTTAGGGTATGTACATTTCCTTCTGGATAGAGGTGGTATCATGGTATGGAGCCCAGATATTTAACCTATGTGGTTACTACGAATTTATTACTTTGTGGTTGTTGGTTTTCGGGATCCCGTGAGAAAGGTCGTTTACGATTGGGGAATGGCGTGCTCGTGTCAGTAGTTACCCAATTAGGGGTAACCCGGCCTTGTGTTGGCAGAGTTCCGGTTTGGTTCTCGGGGATGTCTTTCCAGAGGCATTCTCATGTGGCAATGGGAAGTTCCTTGGCCTGACCATTTGTTGGAAATCCAAAGAAACAATACGTGACTTGTACGGTTTTAGTTGTAGAACCTGCCATCTAATATGGTAGCTATTAGTAGGCATAATATAATGGTACCTATGCTGGCTAAGATTTATATTCTACTTTCGAAATGAATTTTCTACACTATGCACTAGTAATAATATCAAATGTTCTTTTTAAATGCGTATCAAGCATGTTCGACTATCATAAGGAGAAATCTTCTCCAAGTCTGCGTTTGCATTGTGTGTGTGGCAGGAGGTCTTATGGTAGTCTCATTTTTAAAAGCATTGCGAATTGAAATAAAAATATTCCTCTATTTTGTTTTCAAAGATAAATAAACTGTTTTGAGTTCTCACAACAGTCACATGACTGACTTGGAGTTTATTGTTTTCCTTCCTAAACTTTGGGTGCCCACCAATTTCCACACGGGCAGTTAAGAGTTAGGTTTATCAGGATATTCTGGATATTCTGGAGTTGCTGGAGGCAAGATGGATGGCATGGCATATTACTTATATAGTATTTCTTTTTCCGCTGCACTGTTTGTTGTTGTTGTACACTCTGATGATATGATGATATGATGTAATGTAATGTGATGTAATGTAATAACTGATATAGTTCTTTGTTTAAAGATTATTCATTTATTATTATATGTTGTTCCGCTGCGAATTGTGAGATTCTGATGTTGTTCTGTTGTTTTCTGTTCCGTCCTATTTTCTTCTGTTTTTCTTTTTCCTCTATTCTCTTTTCTTTCAATTTTAAAATTTTCTATCTTCTTTTCCCTATCTAAATTTTCTATCTTATGTTTTCTCTTCCCTCTATTATCTATTTTCTTCTTCTTCCATCTTTTTCTCTACCTTTTTCTCTCTTCTTCTTTTCTTAAATTTTTCTTAAAACCCCTAAGGGTTCGTATTTTCGTTCATCTTGAATTAAACAAAGGAGATTAGTGTCTATTCAAGGAGTACGGATTTACGGGTCTTTACGGAATAACTACAAGCTAAATAAATAGATGGATCTCCAAGCAAAGCTCCAACTTCAAAGGTGAGTCTCAAAAGCTGTAGCACTCAATCCGACTAGAGCGTAAAGCAAAACACAAAACACTCGAGTCAGGATTAACATTCTTATATCAATAAATCCATCTTAAGTGAAATATCAACTGAAATACAAGTAACCCAAAGGATGTTTGGGATAACCATCCTCTAAGGATCCGTTAAACTATCTACTATGTAGTAATATACGCTATTATAATAATGTCTATAGTGAAATAAACTATTAAAATGTAGTTAAGGCTTTACATTTTCTACCCTAACACATTTTATAGTGCTAATAGTCTATACAGTACCGTAATACCTCTAGATCGGGAGGCTACCAGAGGATACTCCAAAGGTATGACACAAATCAAACTCGTAGAAGGCATGCTAGGGTAGATGACATGGCACAACTAAGCAATGCCAAGATAGATATACCATTTACACTTTCGGGATGGTGGTAACGCATAGCAGCCACAACCGCCCACCATGGGCCACACTACCAAATCAAAAGTGGGCACCAAATCAACCACAAAGTAATAAAATGGCATACGAAGAAGTGTGTCCGATCGGAGGAGCTAATTCACATGGCCCATCGATTGCTCCTGTTTGAGCCACCTTGTGCCAACTCATGGAAGTTGGGTCCACGTATATACCTCATATAAGATCGTCTCCACCATCCTACTTCATTGGAGAATCTCCACTTCTTACACAATTGTTAAAATGGTTTTCGATATTAGCAAAGAGTATGACAATATCTGATCTCGGTCTCTTTAACAACCAAACGTTATTATAACACCCGGTCATTTCAAAGTAGTTTATACTTCAAAACCAAAATATCATTGCCATTTCGAAACCATATCAATACGATATCATTTCCATTTCAAACCAAATCAATACGATATCATTTCCATTTCAAATATATTCACTTCCAAAATCATATTACTTTCAAAGTTATAACACTTTCGAAACCAAAACACCTGAAATTATAACACTTTGAAGATCATAACAATTTGAAATCATAGCACTTTGGAAATCATAACATTTTGGAACCACAATACTTTCTTCTAAACAGTTTAGATATTAATAATAGTATATATAATAAAATAGTTTATAGAATAAAATAGTTTCTATAAAATAGTTATAAGTTAAAATAGTTTATATTAAAATAATTAGTATATTAAAGTAGTTTATAAAGTAAAATATATGAATAGTTTTAAATATAATTTAAAGATAATTTATATGCTAAAACAGCTTCCTCAAATTTCACAAATTGATTCAAGTAAACTCGAATTCAAAAATTCAAATTTCATTCAATCTCAATTCATAAATTTCAATTCAATTCAGTTTCCCAATAAACCATTTCAAATTATATCAATTTCAAATATACATTTGAACCATAAAATAAACCATTTCAACTTCGATATATTTCAAAGCTTTAAATATTCAATATTTCAAAACTAAGTTTGACAATTTTGTATATGTATCAAATTCACTATAGTTGTAACGACCCAGAAATTTTGAAAATTTTAAATTGAAAATATTTAATTAATTTTAAATATTTGAACGATGGTTTGACTTGAATTTCAAATTATCAGAATGAATTTGGCGATTAAATTATGAAATTTAATCTATTGAAAGTTGAATAAAAATTTGAATCTTCGATTTTAAGCCGATTTAAAATATTTCAAAGGATTGTAAATTTTATATTGATAATAATGAAGATAATTGAAGCTTCAGAATTTAATTTGAAAGTGAATTGTTCAGTTTTGAAATTATATCGTTTGAATCGATATTGAAAAATAGCCGTCCGAGGCACAGTCTTGGAATTCGACGAAACCAGTTCCATTGGGTCCGTAATATTGAATTATTCTCGGATTTCAAATTTCGTATTTTTCAGAGTTGATATGTGAGCACACGGTGAGTAAACGCATTGGAATTTAAGTCGAATTCAATTTAAATTTAAATTTAAATTGAGTCAAACATCAGCACGTTCTTCCTTCAATCACGACTACAATCACGCCTAAAATCACGATATGAAATCGTGCAGCCCATGCCCTTTTCAATTTTAAATATTCCCTTCCCTCTTTTCTACAGACCAAAAATTTAGATTGAAATCAAATTGCCGGAGATAAAAAATAGCCGAGCATTCGAAATTAAAAGGAAAACAAGGGAACAAAATCAACTCGTTCATTTTAAAATGAAATCCATGGCCGCGACATCAAAGTTGAAAAGGGAAATCGATCGCGACCGCGTGCGCGTCGTCGTGAAGCTCGGCCTGTCGTGGAGGAGCAAGCGGCGACTAGTGGAGGCGGCACGCGAGTCAAAAGGGGGGTCGGCGTTCGCATGAAAGATGAGGGGCACGGCGACTCGCGATCAACATCAAGGCGCACGCGCGCGTGCTCGCGCGTGGAGAAGGCGGCGACGTTGATGGACAGTGGCGATCGAGCGGCGGCGAGATGGAGCCGGTGGTGATGGCGAAGCGGTGGTCACGAAGATGGTTGCTGGAACGCAGGCGATTGGGAATGGGTTCTTCAAATTTGCAGTGAGGTAATTTTAAAAAAAAATGTTTTTCAAAATTTAATTTATATACAGAAGATAAAAAAAATGTGTAAATAAACAGAAGATTTATTTTACAGTAAGATGTACGAATATATTTTCAAAACCTAGGTCTAATTTTACATATATATGTATATAATGAAAAATAGTATATGTATATGAGGATTAGATATAGGTAACAGAAATATGAAGATTTTTATATACACACATTTTTAATAGATATGTAGTTTTAAAGGAAATTCGATTTTTAAACTAAATAATTTATTAAAATAAATTTATTTAAGAAGAAATTGGTTTAAATAAAACTATTGATTAACTAAACAATCAAGAACGAAAATTGGTTATTGATTGGTTCGAATATTGATTAATTTGTATAATATTTATACAAGGTCTATAAATCGAGAAAACGAGTCAAGATGAAAATGGATTGCTAATAAAAGCAAAGGTGAGAACTTCTCACTCAAAAATTTATAAGTTGGATTTGCAGTTATTGATTGATTTTTATTTGGTTGTGATATTAGATATAGTAGGGTATATCTATATATATAGCAATATATATATATATATATATTGGCATATGTATATATTGCAGTTGATTGATTTCCCGCATTGTATAGCGGATGAGACCCTATTGCGCCGCCTATTAAGCGGATAATATTTTATAAATCCCATATACCGCGATATTCCACCTCGAAGTGGAATGGGTATTGTGCTAATGTTTGTGGATGCAGGGAAACAGGTTGGAGGGATCCAACTGGATTCCTCACAAATATTTATTTGATTCAAATATTGTGATATTTGATTGTTTATCATATCGATATATGTTGTTTGAAAGTCGTGATTGACTATTTGATGTGTTGCATCATCGGATCCAATTTTGAAGTTTAAAAATAACGATTTTGATTTTTAGGGATTTCTAAAGTGATTTTTGAAAGTATACATTTATAAAATATTTTTGGAATTGATTCATCTTCAATAAATAAACGATATAAAATTTTAATGTATAAAAATTATGATTTTTGAGAAATACAGTTAAAAGTTGATTTTTTGAAAATATGGGATTAATGATTTTATAAAATAGTTTAAATTGGGATTTCTGAATTTATTATAAAATGTTTAAAAATAGGATTTATGAAATTTGATTATTTTATAAATCAAAATGATGAAATTATAAAAGAGTTTAAAGACGTTTTAAAATAATAATATAAATTGATCCATATAAAAGATTTATAAATTTATATTTATAAATTAAAAATATTGGAATTGTAAAACGAGCTTTTATAAGTATTAGAATGACTTGCGAATGAATTTCATAAATGAATGAAATCTATAGGATTATAACGGTGATGGAATTTTATAAACAGTAGGTTTATAAAATTTGTAAAGTTATTTAAAAGAATAGATTTTGGATAAATAAATGAATCTTATAAGTAATAAGACTTATAATTTGGGAAGTTAAAAGAACAATTTTGCAAACAAATAAATTATAAGCATTTAACTTATAATATGGACTTTCGGTATATAATTGGGTTATAAATCGAATAGGTTAATAATGGAAATTATAAAAGGAAGTTGTTATAGAATAAATAGAAATGGAATTTATAAACGTTATTTTATAAATCCACAACGAATTATTTTGATACGTAAATTGTTGTAATTTATTAATGGAGTTATATTCACGTTTTAGACAGTGAATAATCCTGAAAAAACAAAATGAATAGAAATGATAAAATTGGTTAACAAGTATATTCACATTTTTGAATAGTGAATAATATGTTAAAGAAATGTTTTGGATGTGATGTTTTAAATAGAATTAAAACGATCTAAAGATGTTTTGAAATGTATTAACTATCGAAACCATAGATTTCAACATTCATTGTTGAAATAGACGTTTTCGAGAAATAGAAGGAAATGGTAGATTATAACACTGTTGTTATAATAGATGATTTCCGAAAGGAAATGTTTTGTATAGTATTGGGATTGATATATCTATTTTAATTTCGAATCCCTATACTAGTGATTTTGGGTTGTCGTAACGATGTTTTACGCAACATTCGTTTTGGCCCAAATAAATATGTTTAAGAGAATGATTTCCTTAAAGAATGAAATAGATACTTAATTTCGATTTAAGTATATTGAATATTTTCCAAGTATAGAAAATAAAAAGACTTGTGAATTACTTATAAATAAATAAGTATGGAAATGTTTTTCCAATGTAAAATGAAAGGTTTAGAGAATTTATCTTTTTAAAGGTAAATTGAAAATGAATATTAGAAATCAAATGGAAATCGTATATTCATAAATATTTTGGAATGTAAATTCAATATGGAATTTATAAATGGAATTGGGAAAATGGGTTTAAAAAATAAATATCGATTTATTTTTGTAGTATTGAAAATATATATCTTGTAAAGATATTTTTGGGAAATAAATAATTTGGAAAATTATTTGGAATCTAGTGATGTTGTGCATATCCATTGATAGTTCAATAACCGACTATCAATATTTACCTTTGAATAGGTATTTGTTGTGATTTGCTTGAAATTGAATGCCACACTTATTTTTTTAAAATAAGCGCTCACTATTCGGGTCAACCAGGAAAGGACCTTGGGGTCGTATAACCCATTCCGAATATGTGATACGTCGTTATGAATTGCATTTGAAGATCGGTGTTGAAGACCGGATATTTTCGAAAACGAAAGGGTTTCTTGTTGATTGTCTCTGCACTGGCTGGTCCCCGATATAGAGATCTCCATATGTCATGGGAAATTCGGACGTGATTAGAGATTATCCGGATTGCAAGGACTTCTTTGTAAGTGCCTTCGGTTCTGTTCGATCCCGAAACAGGCTTGTATGGATAGTATGCCTGACATTACAAATTGAGATATAAAGCTGATTTCTTTCAAATATATTTCTGTTGGTGGCGGAGAATTTATTCTCTTAGCTTAACACCCTTCTCTGAGACGTACGAGCTCAGAGGTTATATAGTTGAAGGTTATTAGCAATATATTCCCAATTTGGTAGTGTGACATGCTGAGTGTTGCTGTGGAATGATCATTGTGATGATCATTTGTGATAGGATCGTTTGTTTGATCGTTTATCTTTGTGATTATTTCTATGATCATTTGTTGACCCAAAGAACAGCTTTTGTATAAAGCATGGCTTTGTGGACGAGACTTCGTCGAGCCTCACACCCCGGAATGGCCAAAACAGGAAAGATGCAGCAAGGTTATGAGGGGTAGCTCCCTTTAGGGTGTGTGCATTTCCTTCTGAAAAAGGGTGGTATCATGGTATGGAGCCCAGATGCTTACTCATGTTGAAACACTTATTATTATGGTGTGATGTTGATTACGAGCGCTCGGTTAAAGGTCCCAAAGGACCGGGGGATGACGTACTCGTGTCAGTAGTTACCCAGTTAAGGGTAACTCGGCCTTGTGTTGGCAGAGATCCGGTTTGGTTCTCGGGGACGTCCTTCCAGAGGCGTTCTCATGTGGCAATGGGAAGTTCCTTGGCCTGACCATTTGTTGGAAATCCAAAGAAACAATACGATCTTGTACGGTTTTAGTTGTAGAACCTGCTTCCTCAGGAGGTAGCTATAGTAGGCATAATATAATGGAACCTATGATGGCCAAGATTTATATTCTACTTTCGAAATGTTTTCTACACTATGCACTAGTAATAATATCAAATGTTTCTTTTAATGCGTATCAAGCATCTTTGACTAACATAAGAAGAAATCTCCTCCAAGTCTGCGTTTGCATTGTGTGTGTGGTGGGAGGTCTTATGGTAGTCTCATTTTTAAAAGCATTTCGAATTGAATTTAAAAATATTCCTCTATTTGATTTTAAAGAAAAATAAACTGTTTTGAGTTCTCACACCAGTCACATGACTGACTCGGAGTTTATTGTTTTCCTTCCTAAACTCTGGGTGCCCACCAATTTCCACACGGGCAGTTAAGAGTTAAGGTTTATCAGGATATTCTGGAATTCAGAAGTTACTAGAAGCAAGATGGATGGCATAGCATATTATTAGTATGTAGTATTTTTTTCCGCTGTTTGTTGTTGTACACTATGATAATGAATGTAATGTGATGTAATATATAAAATATACAGTTCTTTTGTTTTAATGATTATTCATTTATCTATTATATGTTGTTCCGCTGCGAATTGTGAGATTCTGATGTTGTTCTGTTATTTCTTTCCGTTCTATCTTTTCTCTCTTCTTCTACCTCTTTCTTTTTCTTTTCTTCTTCTTAAACCCTAACATTTCGGTTTTTCGGCAACGAAAAATCGTGATCGTTACATTTGGTATCAGAGCATATGGTTAAGCGACAACCATGGATATGTTGGGTATTACTCATTAGAGATAGAGTCAGCAGTACTCTAGAATGAGTTTGAGTGTAATAATAGATATGAGCGCGTATTTGTTAGTGAATATAAAATTGTTTTTGAATCGGGTAAATAAGATAATTTTACCCAAAACTATTTTTTTTGATAGAAAAGAAATGATTTTCTGTGAATTATTATAGTATATGGTTGCATGATTGTTAGGAAGTAATAATATTAAATTATTATCATTATTATATGAAGTTAAATAAAATAAAATGGATTGAATTCAAGTAAACTAACTTGATAAATTCTTGGACTAATAAATTGGAATTTGAATTGGTTAAATTAAAGTTTAGTCGTGAGCTAAATTTGAAGATAAATTTGAATTTGTATATAAATTCAAGTAAGTAAAAGAAATAAATTGAAATTCCCTTTGTTAGTAATTAAGTAAATTTGAGATGAATTGAATATGGAAATTGAAATTTAAAATGAATAAGTGAATGTACTAATTGAATTAAATTAGTGAATGGAATAGATTTGAAAATGGTTTGAATGAAATTTGTTTGGTTAATAAAATAAACCGAATGAAAATATGAAAATTTGAAATGGAGTGGAATTAAAATAAATTGAATTGGTATCAATTTAAACTAGTTATAAACTAGAATGGATATTCTATTAAGTGAATATCATTAAATTTGCATAGAAATAATTGTCGTTTGACACAAACAAGATTGTATAAAATTATATGAGTTAATAAAAGCAAATAAAATTGATTTTTGAATCAATTAAAATGGTATGAATTCGTTTTGCTTAGAAATGAATAGAATGAAGAAAATGAGTTGTAAACCACTTGATTTAATGGAAATGTCATGTGAATTGGTTGTAAGCGACTAAAGATGAATTAAAACCATATGTATTGCTAATGGAATTTATGTTGGATGTATTGCTAATGAAATCTATATATTTGTTATTGAAAATGAATGGAATGTTAATAGATTTCTTATATTTGTCACTGACGTGTTTAAACTAAGTAAGTACAGGTTCAACGAAGTCGTTGGGCTGGATTTGATTGTGCTAATAAGCTAATAATTAGCCGCTTTGCTTAAAAATGATAATAAGGTACGCCTACGCAATAAAAATAGGAAATATGAACTGTTTTTCTGTTTTCCGACCGTGTGGGTCGATGTATACATATTTATATATATTGTGAAATTGCAAAAGCTCCTCCGTACAAGGGAGACTCTGCCAAAATTTTCCGTGAATTTTGGGAGTTAGAATTTTTTTTGAAAATTGTTGAAAATTTTAGTTAACGACAAATCGATTTCGAAGTTTGCAAATTGAAATGAATTAGTGAATGAAACTAATTTAAAATAGTAATATGAATTAGTAAATGAAAGTTAATCGTTAGAATTCAATATTTAGAATTGTGAATTGAATTCGAATGAAATTTAAATTGTGAATTGAATTCGAATGAAATTGAAATTGTGAATTGAATTGAAATGTAAAATTGAATGAGAATGAATGTGTAACTTCAATAGTGAAGTAAAAATGTATAAGAAGCATATATTGAAAATTTTGTAATGAATTGGCAAAATGGTTTGAATGTTGGAATTGGATATTATGACTAGCAGGATATACATGTGTATTAAAAGAAATGGAATTGAGATTTTGATTTCGAAGATAAAATTGAATTGCTCGACAAAAAGGTACGTATTTCAATTTCAGTATGAAATTTGGTGATTTTCTTCTCCAGCCACTTGGCTTTCTCTTTTCTTTTTGATTCTGAGGGGCCGTGGTGCCATTTTGTAGTCGTACCGAGCTAGTCGCGCAAAGGAGACACAGGCAAAAATTTTCGAAAATTTAGGGTGTTAGAAAAATTTTGAGAAATTTTGAAAGTTTGAAATTTGAATTTAAATTTAAATTTGAATTTTGAAGTAAACAATATTGTTTGGAACCTATAATTGAAGTTGGAAAGCTAGTTGAAATGATAGTGAATCTCTAGTAAAAAGATTTAGGTTAGTAAGTTGATAAAACTATTTGAATTGTGAAAAATAGTAGACAGATTAAAGATCGTTCTTCTTAACTTGTAATTTCGGGACGAAATTCTTTTAAGGAGGGAAGATTGCAACGACCCAGAAATTTTGAACAATTTAAATTGAAAATATTTAATTAATTTTAAATATTTGAATGATGGTTTGACTTGAATTTCAAATTATCAGAATGAATTTGGCGATTAAATTATGAAATTTAATCTATTGAAAGTTGAATAAAAATTTGAATCTTCGATTTTAAGCCGATTTAAAATATTTCAAAGGATTGTAAAATTTATATTGATAATACTGAAGATAATCGAAGCTTCATAATTTAATTTGAAAGTGAATTGTTCAGTTTTGAAATTATATCGTTTGAATCGATATTTAAAAATAGCCGTCCGAGGCACAGTCTCAGAATTCGACGAAACCAGTTCCATTGGGTCCGTAATGTTGAATTATTCTCGGATTTCAAATTTCGTATTTTTTGGAGTTGATATGTGAGCACACGGTGAGTAAACGCATTGGAATTTAAGTCGAATTCAATTTAAATTTAAATTTAAATTGAGTTAAACATCAGCACGTTCTTCCTTCAATCACGATATGAAATCGTGCAGCCCATGCCCTTTTCAATTTTAAATATTCCCTTCCCTCTTGTCTACGGACCATAAATTTAGATTGAAATCAAATTGCCGGAGATAAAAAATAGCCGAGCATTCGAAATTAAAAGGAAAACAAGGAAACAAAATCAACTCGTTCGTTTTAAAATGAAATCCATGGCCGCGACATCAAAATTGAAAAGGGGAAATTGATCGCGACCGTGTGCGCGTCGCCGTAAAGCTCGGCCTGTCGTGGAGGAGCAAGCGGCAACTACTGGAGGCGGCGCGCGAGTCAGAAGGGGGGTCGGTGTTCGCATGAAAGATGAGGGGCAAGGCGACTCGCGATCAACATCGAGGCGCACGCGCGCGTGCTCGCGCGTGGAGAAGGCGGCGACGTCGATGGACAGTGGCGATCGAGCGGCGGCGAGATGGAGCCGGTGGTGATGGCGAAGCGGTGGTCACGAAGATGGTTGCTGGAACGCAGGCGATTGGGAATGGGTTCTTCAAATTTGCAGTGAGGTAATTTTAAAAAACAATTATTTTTCAAAATTTAATTTATATACAGAAGATAAAAAAAATGTGTAAATAAACAGAAGATTTATTCTACAGTAAGATGTACGAATATATTTTCAAAACCTAGGTCTAATTTTACATATATATATATATAATGAAAAATAGTATATGTATATGAGGTTTAGATATAGGTAACAGAAATATGAAGATTTTTATATACACACATTTTTAATAGATATGTAGTTTTAAAGGAAATTCGATTTTCAAACTAAATAATTTATTAAAATAAATTTATTTAAGAAGAAATTGGTTTAAATAAAACTATTGATTAACTAAACAATCAAGAACGAAAATTGGTTATTGATTGGTTCGAATATTAATTAATCTGTATAATATTTATACAAGGTCTATAAATCGAGAAAACGAGTCAAGATGAAAATGGATTGCTAATAAAAGCAAAGGTGAGAACTTCTCACTCAAAAATTTATAAGTTGGATTTGCAGTTACTGATTGATTTTTATTTGGTTGTGATATTAGATATAGTAGGATATATCTATATATATAGCAATATATATATATATGTTGGCATATGTATATATCGCAGTTGATTGATTTCCCGCATTGTATAGCGGATGAGACCCTATTGCTCCGCCTATTAAGCGGATAATATTTTATAAATCCCATATACCGCGATATTCCACCTCGAAGTGGAATGGGTATTGTGCTAATGTCTGTGGATGCAGGGAAACAGGTTGGAGGGATTTAACTGGATTCCTCACAAATATTTATTTTATTCAAAATTGTGATATTTGATTGTTTATCATATCGATATATGGTGTTTGAAAGTCGTGATTGACTATTTGATGTGTTACATCATCGGATCCAATTTTGAAGTTTAAAAATAACGATTTTGATTTTAAGGGATTTGTAAAGTGATTTTTGAAAGTATACGTTTATAAAATATTTTTGGAATTGATTCATCTTCAATAAATAAATGATATAAAATTTTAATGTATAAAAATTATGATTTTTGAGAAATACAGTTAAAAGTTGATTTTTTGAAAATATGGGATTAATGATTTTATAAAATAGTTTAAGTTGGGATTTCTGAATTTATTATAAAAAGTTTAAAAATAGGATTTATGAAATTTGATTATTTTATAAATCAAAATGATGAAATATAAAGGAGTTTAAAGACGTTTTAAAATAATAATATAAATTGATCCATATAAAAGATTTATAAATTGATATTTATAAATTAAAAATATTGGAATTGTAAAACGAGATTTTATAAGTATTAGAATGAATTGCGAATGAATTTCATAAATGAATGAAATCTATAGGATTATAACGGTGAAGTTATAAATGGAATTTTATAAACAGTAGGTTTATAAAATTTGTAAAGTTATTTAAAAGAATAGATTTTGGATAAATAAATGAATCTTATAAGTTATAAGACTTATAATTTGGGAAGTTAAAAGAACAATTTTGCAAACAAATAAATTATAAGCATTTAACTCATAATATGGACTTTCGGTATATAATTGGGTTATAAATCGAATAGGTTAATAATGGAAATTATAAAAGGAAGTTATTATAGAATAAATAGAAATGGAATTTATAAACGTTATTTTATAAATCCACAACGACTTATTTTGATAAGTAAATTGTTGTAATTTATTAATGGACTTATATTCACCTTTTAGACAGCGAATAATCCTGAAAAAACAAAATGAATAGAAATGATAAAATTGGTTAACAAGTATATTCACGTTTTTGAATAGTGAATAATATGTTAAAGAAATGTTTTGGATGTGATGTTTTAAATAGAATTAAAACGATCTAAAGATGTTTTAAAATGTATTAACTATCGAAACCATAGATTTCAACATTCATTGTTGAAATAGACGTTTTCGAGAAATAGAAGGAAATGGTAGATTATAACACTGTTGTTATAATAGATGATTTTCGAAAGGAAATGTTTTGTATAGTATTGGGATTTATATATCTATTTTAATTTCGAATCCCTATACTAGTGATTTTGGGTTGTCGTAACGATGTTTTACGCAACATTCATTTTGGCCCAAATAAATATGTTTAAGAGAATGATTTCCTTAAAGAATGAAATATATACTTAATTTCGATTTAAGTATATTGAATATTTTCCAAGTATAGAAAATAAAAAGACTTGTGAATTACTTATAAATAAATAAGTATGGAAATGTTTTTCCAATGTAAAATGAAAGGTTTAGAGAATTTATCTTTTTAAAGGTAAATTGAAAATGAATATTAGAAATCGAATGGAAATCGTATATTCATAAATATTTTGGAATGTAAATTCAATATGGAATTTATAAATGGAATTTGGAAAATGGGTTTAAAAAATAAATATCGATTTATTTTTGTAGTATTGAAAATATATATCTTGTAAAGATATTTTTGGGAAATAAATAATTTGAAAAATTATTTGGAATCTGGTGATGTTGTGCATATCCATTGATAGTTCAATAACCGACTATCAATATTTACCTTTGAATAGGTATTTGTTGTGATTTGCTTGAAATTGAATGCCACACTTATTTTTTTAAAATAAGCGCTCACTATTCGGGTTAACCGGGAAAGGACCTTGGGGTCGTATAACCCATTCCGAATATGTGATACGTCGTTATGAATTGCAATTGAAGAACGGTGTTGAAGACCGGATATTTTCGAAAACGAAAGGGTTTCTTGTTGATTGTCTCTGCACTGGCTGATCCCCGGTATAGAGATCTCCATATGCCATGGGAAATTCGGACGTGATTAGAGATTATCCGGATTGCAAGGACTTCGTTGTAAGCGCCTTCGGTTCTGTTCGATCCCAGAACAGACTTGTATGGATAGTATGCCTGACATTACAAATTGAGATATAAAGCTGATTTCTTTCAAATATATTTCTGTTGGCGGCGGAGAATTTATTCTCTTAGCTTAACACCCTTCTCTGAGACGTACGAGCTCAGAGGTTATATAGTTGAAGGTTATTAGCGATATATTCCCAATTTGGTAATGTGACATGCTGAGTGTTGCTGTGGAATGATCATTGTGATGAACATTTGTGATAGGATCATTTGTTTGATCGTTTATCTTTGTGATCATTTCTATGATCATTTGTTGACCCAAAGCACAGCTTTTGTATAAAGCATGGCTTTGTGGACGAGACTTCGTCGAGCCTCACACCCCGGAATGGTCAAAACAGGAAAGATGCAGCAAGGTTATGAGGGGTAGCTCCCTTTAGGGTATGTGCATTTCCTTTTGGAAAAGGTGGTATCATGGTATGGAGCCCAGATGCTTACTCATGTTGAAACACTTATTATTATGGCGTGATGTTGATTACGAGCGCTCGGTTAAAGGTCCCAAAGGACCGGGGGATGGCATACTCGTGTCAGTAGTTACCCAGTTAGGGGTAACCCGGCCTTGTGTTGGCAGAGATCCGGTTAGGTTCTCGGGGACGTCCTTCCAGAGGCGTTCTCATGTGGCAATGGAAAGTTCCTTGGCCTGACCATTTATTGGAAATCCGAAGAAACAATACGATCTTGTACGGTTTTAGTTGTAGATACTGCTTTCTCAAAAGGTAGCTATAGTAGGCATAATATAATGGCACCTATGCTGGCTAAGATTTATATTCTACTTTCGAAATGTTTTCTACACTATGCACTAGTAATAATATCAAATGTTTCTTTTAATGCGTATCAAGCATCTTTGACTAACATAAGAACAAATCTCCTCCAAGTCTGCGTTTGCATTGTGTGTGTGGTGGGAGGTCTTATGGTAGTCTCATTTTTAAAAGCATTTCGAATTGAATTTAAAAATATTCCTCTATTTGATTTTAAAGAAAAATAAACTGTTTTGAGTTCTCACACCAGTCACATGACTGACTCGGAGTTTATTGTTTTCCTTCCTAAACTCTGGGTGCCCACCAATTTCCACACGGGCAGTCAAGAGTTAAGGTTTATCAGGATATTCTGGAATTCAGAAGTTGCTAGAAGCAAGATGGATGGCATAGCATATTATTAGTATATAGTATTTTTTTTCCGCTGTTTGTTGTTGTGCACTCTGATAATGAATGTAATGTGATGTAATGTATAAAATATACAGTTCTTTTGTTTTAATGATTATTCATTTATCTATTATATGTTGTTCCGCTGCGAATTGTGAGATTCTGATGTTGTTCTGTTATTTCTTTCCGTTCCATCTTTTCTCTCTTCTTCTACCTCTTTCCTTTTCTTTTCTTCTTCTTAAACCCTAACATTTCGGTTTTTCGGCAACGAAAAATCGTGATCGTTACAATAGTATTATTTATTTTGAAATGTTTACTCAATCATTCAAATATCATTTAAGTAAAACTTAAAATTTCAAATTTAAATAAAACTAAATATACCGTTTCAATTTATGTAAATTTGAAATATCTATTTAAATCACTTTTAAATCAAAATCAAGTTAAAAAATAATATCTTTAAAATTCAAAATTTAATAAATTTCAAATAAAACTTATTTGAGTATAATTCTTAAATAAATTCAATTTCAAACCAATTTCTATTTCTTTGTCCAACCTGAATTTTTTTTAAGATCATCACAAATTCTATATTTGAAAATATATATTTTAAATAAATACTTAAACATTTTATATATTAGTTAAATCAAATTTATTAAATCAACTTTAATAAATCAAATCTTATTATTAAACTTATTTTATATGTATTTTTAAAATAGTAAAATTGTAAGTAAAACCTTAAAGTTTATAATTCCAAAATTAACTTTAGTTTTAAAATTTTAAAACATATAAATTTAAAATCAAAATTTAGAACCTTTACAAAAATAACATATATATATATATATCTTAAAATCAATATTTATTAAAACCAAAATATTCATTTCAAACCTTGGAAATCATTGCAAATTAAACATATATTGACCAATGGTGTCTGTATCTAATTTTCTACCCTATGGTCAAGTGGTACGGATATTTATCATCTCAATGTGAAATCTAAATATATATGGGTGTATATCATTTCAACCTGTAATCCCAAATTCAATTCAAATGAAAATCTCTTAGGTTTTATCATTTCAACCCATAACGATTTTCTCCTATTCTACAGATCATTCGGGTATGTATCATTTCAACCCATAGTGAATTCTATACTAACAGGAAACTTGCAGAGTGAGAACAGATGTGATAATAATATAACATGCATATATCGTCAACATAAATAATAGATGATGGTGTCAGATGTCGCGGGTGAACAGATACAGATAATAGCATATATATAGCAATGTAAATAACTAACAGTAGCATATTTCAATTGTAGTTTCAATTGAAATCAAACTTAATAAATATAAGAACGTTAATCTTGAGTGATTTCACACCTATCGAGGCTAGGGGATACAAAAGATGACATGGATACGAACATTGATACAGACGCTGAAATTGAATTACGAATCCAAGCAATGCAAAATCGGCACGAATTCAATGATCAACGCTGATAATAGGAATTGATGAAATAGATCAAAATTAGTTTGATAGAAACAGAAACATATATATATATATTATTTCCTTGAAATCAGTATTTAATATAAGACAAATACTAAAGTAAAATAAATACTCATATATTATATATAACAGTTGCAAGCAAATAATTACAAACACGACAGATGTTGAAGTCAATATATATATACATAGTATGTGTTGAAATAATTTCTTATATATTTACCCAACCATAACATTACATATATATATATATATATATTAATATAATATACAGCTACTCCGCGAATATATATAAATAACCTATTACATTATATGTGTATATTTTTCTCTTTCCACCTAAATAGACACTTTAAAACAAAACATAGAATGTATATAATTTTAAAAGTCATATACAGGCACCATATATATACCGAACTTTAAAAATATATTATATATAGCAAGAGGCCAAACTTCATAATACAGTGTATATTTATGAAATATTTTACAAACATATATATATATACACACAGCATACGACTAATGACTGTAAAGCAAAATATGAACAATAGAATGTAAAGTCATATATACAATATATATATAAGCAAATAGATAAACATATATATAAGCAGCAAGTTGCATAAGAAACAATATCTATATATTATATAAATAAAACCATATAAGGAAAAACATATGTATATACCAAAGCTACTACAAACTTATATATACACTTACTTAGACCCATACCTGTACATAATTCAAATTAATATAGCTCAAATATATACTATTTCTTTTCTACATAGAATATTGTACATGTATACTTAATAATTTAGGAGCACAGCTAGAATCTACATGCATGCCTATGTATATACAACATATACAACTTTAAACAGAGAGAAGGCTAAAGATTCAGATCCAAATATATCATAAAATCAAGTACTTACTTCATTTTTTAATTATGCACAATTCAGCAGGTCAACGTAAATTTTTATAAACCTATATGTATAACTTATACATGAAATAACAATTAGATTATATACATACAGCTAATATATACTTATGTATTAAAATCTAGCAGGTGCTATATATATAAGCCAATATGAATGCTAACATATCAGACATAACTTAAACAACTTACAATTATATATAGCATAATATATACTTACCAATACATAAAAGAAGATTACAAGATTTAAGTGTTTGGGATGGAAACTAGCGAGACAGTGAAAGTAAGGCTGGAGACCTTGAAAATCGAGGATGGAGGAAACGAATCGATGCATGCTTGCAAGCCGACGGTGGGTGGAGTAGGCGAGTCTGGTCAAGGTCGATGCTTAGTTCAAGGTGGGGACAGTGGAGAGAGGGTGGAGTTGCGGTGGATGAAGTAGAAGGATGTGGAAGCTTCGATGGGTGAAGGTGAGGTTTTGAACGCGAACAAGTGGGAGGACACAGAGATGAAAGTAGTAGTTTCGGCCACGAGCCAGAGGAGTTTGGTGAAAGGAAACTAATATATTCTATTCTTTTATATATAAAGGTTCTAAATGAAACAATAGAAGACGGGGGGGGGGATGAAAAAAATCAAACGAAGTAACGTATAATAAATTAGACGTCGGGAAAAAAAATGAACATTCAAGGAATAAGATAGGATAAAGGTGATTACTAAAATTATTTAAATGCTAGTGACTGTTGGACCAAACAAAAGGTCAGTGGAAAACAAAAAGGCTCAAATAACGAATCGCCACAGCCAACCATTTTTCGGTTTCTCAGCATAATAAGGTTCGAAAAACAGAAATGAACATACCGCTGAGATCAGCTCGACAAAATGATCAAAACTGTAACGACCCAGAATTTTGAATAATTTAATTTGGAAATATTTAATTTATTTTAAATATTTGAATGGTGGTTTGAATTGAATTTTCAATATAACTTTGAATTTGGCGATTAAATTATAGAATTTAATCTATTGAGAGTTGGATAAAAATTTGAATCTAAAATTTTAAGCTGATTTAAAATATTTCAAAGGCGTGTAAAATTCATATTGATAATATTGAAGATAATAGAAGCTTCAGAATTTAATTTGGAAGTGAATTGTTCAGTTTTGAAATTTAATCGTTTGAATCGATATTTAAAAATAGTCGTCCGGGGCACAGTCTCGGAATTTGACGAAACCAGTTCCATTGGGTCTGGAATATTGAATTATTCTAGGATTTCAAATTTCGTATTTTTCGGAGCTGTTATGTGAGCACACGGTGAGTAAACGCATTGAAATTTAATCGAATTCAATTTAAATTTAAAATTAAAATTTAAATTTGCATTTCAGTCAAACATACGCATGTTACCTTCCATTTATCACGCCTGGGAATACGCCTAAAATCTTGGTTACATCGTGCAAACCATGCTCGTTTAATTTTAAATAACCATCTCCCACTCTGAAATCAAATCAAGAAAATCGATTCAGAGAAAAAAAAAATTAATGGCCGAGCTTTGCAATCTTCTGCCTCGTTCAACCAAAAGTATCTCGTTCTTCCCTCTTTTGAAATCACGGCCGAAGCCCCTCTTCAGATTCGTTTAAAAAAAAAAATCAAAACAATGGCGTGCGCGCGGCACGAGGATGGGGGGGCTGGCGCTCGCGCATGTCAGTGGCGACGCGAGGCGCGCGAATGGGCTAGGGTTCGAGGCACGAAGCGACGGCCTGGAAATCATCGCCTAGGGAGGCGACGCGCGATCAACATCGAGGCGGCGCGCGTGTGTTCGAGGTGGTGCTCGCGCGTGAAGAAGCAGTGGGAGCGCGGAGTATAGAGGCGATGGTTGTGAAGGCGGCGACTTCGACGTGGCTAGGGGATCGCGACCATCTCGCGACTGCCATTCTCGAGCTCGGCATCACCAGCGCTGTCGCGCGCATCGAGCTAGAAGGCGCAGCGATTTTTCGATGGACGGTGGCGACGCTAAGCAATAAGGTATAAAAATTCATTTTGTTTTAATTTAGTTAATATATATATGTATAGGTGTTATTAAAAAAGAAAAAAGAAAAAAAAAAGAGAAAGTTTGAATACTTGTATATAGACAGAAAAGGGCAAAGTAAATTTGCAGATTTTTAAATAAAAGATGATTATTCGATTATTCGAATATTTATAAATTTCACGAATTTTTATACAAGGTTAGAAACTAATTTTGTGAAGTTATAACTGAAATTAAATACTGTTATCATGTTTAAAACTGGAAAGAATATTTAATAATTACATTAAGGTGATTAACTCGTTAATGAAATTTATTTGATTCGTTTAGTTACTAAAAAAAAAAAATTTTTAATGGAAATTTAGTTTAAATTAAATTTTTAGTTAAATCAATTATTAAAGACAAAATAGGGTTAAACGAAACTATTAGTGAATTAAACTATTTTTGTTGCAAACTGAAAAAAATAATATAAATACAGAAGCAGAAAGAAAAAAATTTAGTTTTAAAATTTAATTGTAGTTAAATAAATTTATTTAAGTAAATTTAGTTGAAATTTAAATTTTATTAGATAAGTTTGTTAAGAGTAATCTATTTAAAATTTAAAAGGGGATTCGATTTAATTAAATGGTAAGTAATTTTTCACTTAGTTCAAATATTCTATTTAAAAGGAATTTATTTGTAACAAATTTAATAGTTAAAACCAAAGTTTGTTAGTTGATTTAAATTTATTAAAAAGGAAAACTTAGTTTTAAAAATAAATTAAGATAAAATAATAATAAGCATATACAGTAAAGTATATATGCAGTAAAGTAAAATATATATGGGCTATTTGGGTAAAGGAAGAATTTAGTTAAGCAAATTTATTAAAAGAAAAGTCATTTGAAATAAATAATAATAGGGATTTTAAAACTTGAAGAAAATTTAGTTTAAAACTAAATTATTAGTTGAATAGAAATTTTAGTTTCAAATGAAAATATTTTGTAAAAGAAAAATTAGTTAGAAATTTTACTTATTTGATAAAATGATTTATCAAAAGAAAATATTATTTATTTTTGGAAAAATGGGTAATTAAGTACTAAAGGATATTTTATGAAAAAAAAATGTTGTTTAAATTAAATAGTTAGTTAATAAAATTTATTTAAATAAAAATTTAAATTTGTTCGACAAAAAAATTGAATTTATAAAGGATAGCTTTGAATTTAATTTTTGTTAAATCAAAGTATTAAAAAGAAATTGTTTGAAAGCCAAAAACAATTTATTAAAAAGGAAATTTAATAATTAGTTAAATAAATTTGTTTAAACGAGAAATTGGTTTAAAAATAAAACTATGAGTTAGTTTAATTTTTAAAATGAAATCACCGATGAATCGAAATTATCAAATGAAAATTAACAGTTCGATTAATTCAAATATTAACAAACTGTATAATTATTTATACAAGGTATAAATGAAGAAAACAAGTTGAATTGGAAGTGGATTGCAAAATAAAAGCAAAGGTGAGAACTTCTCACTCAAATGGAATTTTGTTGTTTATTTAAATTTTAAATCGTTAGATTTAAAATTGTTTGACTGTGTTGATTGAATGATGATTGTTATATATAGTTATTGGATGTGAATAGACCCTATACGCCGTTAGTAAGCGGAGGTTATTTATTACACACATATACCGCGATATTCCACCTTGAAGTGGAATTGGTATTATATATTATATATAGCAATATATATATATTGGCATATGTATATATTGCAGTTGATTGATTTCCCGCATTTTCTTTTAGCGGATGAGACCCTATTGCGCCGTTAGTAAGCGGATATATATTTATAAAATCCCATGTACCGCGATATTCCGTCTTGAAACGGAATGGTATTGTGCTAATGTCTGTGGATGCAGGGAAACAGGTTGGAGGGATCCAACTGGATTCCTCACAAATATTTATTTGATTTCATATATTGTGATATTTGATTGTTATCATGGATGATATATGATGTTTGAAAGTTGTGATTGGCTATTGATGTGTTGCATCATCGGATCCAAATTTGAAGTTAAAACAACGATTTTAATTTCTAAAGTGATTTTTGGAAATATACGTTTATAAAATATTTTTGGAATTGATTCATCTTAAATAAATAAACGTTATAATTTTAATATTATGAAAATTATGATTTTTGAGAAATACAGTTAAAAGTTCATTTTATTGAAAATATGGGATTAGTGATTTTATAAAATAGTTTGAACTGGGACTTCTGAATTTATTATAAGAAGTTTAGAAATAGGATTTATAAAATTTTTTATTTTATAAATCAGAATGATGAAATTATAAAAGAGTTTAAAGATGTTTAAAGTAATAATATAAATTGATTTATATTAAAAGATTTATAAGTTGATATTTATAAATTTAGAATATCTTAAATTATAAAACGAGCTTTTATAGGTGATAGAATGATTTATAAATGAATTTCATAAAGGAATGAAATCTATAGAATTTATGAAATTTGATTATTTCATAAATTAAAATGATGAAATTATAAGGAGCTGAAAGACGTTTTAAAGTAATAATATAAATTGTTTTATATTAAAAGATTTATAAATTGATATTTATAAATTAAAAATATTGGAATTATAAAACGAGCTTTTATAAGTATTAGAAAGAATTGTGAATAAATTTCACTAATGAATGAAACTTATAGAATTATAACGGTGAAGTTCTAAATAGAATTTTATAAATAAAATTTATAAAGTTATTTAGGACATAGATGTGGATAAATAAATGAATCTTAGAAGTTATAAGATTTATAGATTTGGGAAGTTTGAAGGAATGATTTTGTAAATAAATAAATTATAAGTATTTGACTTATAATATGAATTTTTTTGTGATATGAATTAAGATAGGTTAATAAAGGAATTTAAAAAAAAGGAGTTGATATAAAATAAATAGAAATAGAATTTATAAACATTGTTTTATAAATCCGCAATGACTTATTTTGATAAGTGAATTGTTGTAATTTATTTATGGAGTTATATTCATGTTTTAGACAGTGAATAATTCTTTAAAATAAAATGAATAGAAGTGATGAAATTTATTAACAAGTGTATTCACGTTTTTGAATAGTGAATATTTTGTTAAAGAAATTATTTTAGATGGGATGTTTTAAATAGAATTAAAACGATCTAAAGATGTTTTAAACTGTATTGAGCTTCGAAACCATAGATTTCAACATTTATTGTTGAAATAGATGCTTTCGAGAAATAAAAGGAAATGGTGGACTATAACACTGTTGATATATTAAATGATTTCCGAAAGGAAATGTTTTTTGTATAGTATTGGGATTTATATATCTATTTTAATTTCGAATCCCTATACTAATGATTTTGGGTTGTCGTAACGATGTTTTACGCGACATTCGTTTTGACCCAAATAATTATGATTAAGTGAATGATTTCCTTAAAAGAATGAAATATATACTTAATTTCGATTAGGGTATATTAAATATTTTCTCAGTATAGAAAATAAAAAGATCTGTGAATTACTTATTTTCAATAAGTATAGAAATGCTTTTCCAATATTAAGTGAATATTTGGAATTTATCTTTTTGAAGATAAATTGAAAATGAATATTAAAAATTAAATGGAAATTGTATATTCATAAATATTTTGGGAATGTAAATTCCTTATGGAATTTATAAATGAAAAGGGTATTTGTTTGAAAATAAATGTTGATTTATTTTTAAAGTGTGAAAACTATATATCTTATAAAGATATTTTTGGGAAATAAATAATTTGGAAAATTATTTGGAATCTGGTGATGTTGGCATATCTATTGATAGTTCAATAACCGACTATCAATATTTACCTTTAAATAGGTATTTGTTGTGATTTGCTTGAATTTAAATGCCACACTTATTTTTTTAAAATAAGCGCTCACTATTCGGGTTAACCGGGAAAGGACCTTGGGGTCGTATAACCCATTCCGAATATGTGATACGTCGTTATGAATTGCATTCGAAGATCGGTGTTGAAGACCGGATATTTTCGAAAGCGAAAGGGTTTCTTGTTGATTGTCTCTGCACTGGCTAATCCCTGGTATTGAGATCTCCATATGTGATGGGAAATCCGAACGTGATTAGAGATTATTCGGATTGCAAGGACTTCTTTGTAAGTGCCTTCGGTTATGTTCGAGCCCGGAACAGACTTGTATGGATTGTATGTCTGACATTACAAGTTGAGATATAAAGCCGATTTCTTTCAAATATATTTCTGTGGTGGCGGAGAATTTATTCTTTTAGCTTAACACCCTTCTCTGAGACGTACGAGCTCAGAGGTTATATAATTGAAGTTATCAGCAATATATTCCTAATTTGGTAATGTGACATGCTGAGTGTTGCTGAAATGATCATTGTGTTGATTATTGTGATAGGATCGTTTATTTGATCGTCTATCTTAGTGATCATTGTGTTGATCATTTGTTGACCCAAAAGCATGGCTTTTGTATAAAGTATGTTTTTGTGGACGTGACTTCGTCGAGCCTCACACCCCGGAAATGGTCAAAACAGGAAAGATACGGCAAGGTTATGAGGGGTAGCACCCTTTAGGGTATGTACATTTCCTTCTGGATAGAGGTGGTATCATGGTATGGAGCCCAGATATTTAACCTATGTGGTTACTACGAATTTATTACTTTATGGTTGTTGGTTTTCGGGATCCCGTGAGAAAGGTCGTTTACGATCGGGGAATGGCGTGCTCGTGTCAGTAGTTACCCAGTTAGGGGTAACCCGGTCTTGTGTTGGCAGAGTTCCGGTTTGGTTCTCGGGGATGTCTTTCCAGAGGCATTCTCATGTGGCAATGGGAAGTTCCTTGGCCTGACCATTTGTTGGAAATCCAAAGAAACAATACGAAACTTGTACGGTTTTAGTTGTAGAACCTGCCATCTAATATGGTAGCTATAGTAGGCATAATATAATGGTACCTATGCTGGCTAAGATTTATATTCTACTTTCGAAATCGTTTTATACACTATGCACTAATAATAATATCAAAAATTGATTTGACTTTAATGCGTATCAAGCATGTTTGGCTACCATAAGGAGAAATCTTCTCCAAGTCTGCGTTTGCATTGTGTGTGTGGCAGGAGGTCTTATGGTAGTCTCATTTTTAAAAGCATTGCGAATTGACTTTAAAAATATTCCTCTATTTTGATTTTAAAGATAAATAAACTGTTTTGAGTTCTCACACCAGTCACATGACTGACTCGGAGTTTATTGTTTTCCTTCCTAAACTTTGGGTGCCCACCAATTTCCACACGGGCAGTCAAGAGTTAAGGTTTATCAGGATATTCTGGATATTCAGGAATTGCTGGAGGCAAGATGGATGGCATGGCGTATTACTAGTACTTAGTATTTCTTTTCCGCTGTTTTAAAATTGTTTGTTGTTGTACACTCTGATGATGATATGATGTAAAGTATAAAATGTAATAACTGATATAGTTCTTTGTTTAAAGATTATTCATTTATTATTATATGTTGTTCCGCTGCGAATTGTGAGATTCAGATGTTGTTCTGTTGTTTTCTATTCCGTTCCATTTTCTATTCTCTTTTTCTTCTATTTTAAAATTTTCTATTTTCTTTTCCCTCCATCTTCTACCTTATCTAAATTCCCTTCTTCTTTCTTCTTCTTTTCTTTTTCTTAAAACCATAACATTTCGGGTTTTCGACCTTCGATTTCTCGGCAGTCGATAAAGTGAGTATCGATGTCGAATTTTCGAAAGTCGAAAATTTCCGTTTGTCACATTTGGTATCAGAGCTTATGGTTAAGCGACAACCATGGTTCTGTTGGGTGTTACTCGTTAGAGATAGAGTCAGCAGTACTCTAGAATGAGTTTGAGTGTAATAATAGATATGAGCGCGTATTTGTTAGTGAATATAAAATTGTTTTTGAATCGGGTAAATAAGGTAATTTTGCCCAAAACTATTTTGTATAAAAAAAGAAATGATTTTTCTATGAATTATCATTAGTATATGGAATTAAATAAGATAGATTGAATTCAAGTAAATTAACTTGATAATTTATTTATTTGTGAAATAATTCTCAAATGGAATGAATATGAATATAGAATGTGAATAAAATTGAATTGAGCAATTAAGCAAATTCGAGATGAATTGAAAATTAAAAATGAATAAGTGGATGTACTAATTGAAATGAATTAGAAAATTAAAGTAAATCGATAGAATTCAATATTTAGAATTGAGAATTGAATTCAAATGAAATTGTGAATTGAATTGAAGAGTAAAATTGAATATGTAACTTCAATAGTGAAGTTAAAATATATAAGAAACATATATCGAAATTTTGCAATAGAATTGGCAAATTGGTTTGAATATTGTATTTGGATTTGTATGCTACTACTACTAGCAGGTTATACAGGTATATAAAGGAATTGAGATTTTGATTTCAAAGATAAAATTGATTTGCTCGACAAAAAGGTACGTATTTCAATTTCAGTATGAAATTTGATGACTTTCTTCTCTCCATCTTCTACCTTCTTCTCTTCTTCTTCCTTTCTTCTTTCTTAAACCCATAACATTTCGGTTTTTCGGCCTTCGATTTCTCGGCAGTCGATAAAGTGAGTATCGATGTCGAATTTTCGAAAGTCGAAAATTTCCGTTTGTTACATTTGGCTTTTCTCTAGCCACTTGGCTTTTCTCTTTTCTTTTTGATTCTGAGGGGCCGTGGTGCCATTTTGTAGTCGTACCGAGCTAGCCGCGCAAAGGAGACGCTGGCGAAATTTTTCGAAAATTTAGGGTGTTAGAAAATTTTTGAGAAAATTTTGAAAGTTTGAAATTTGAATTTGAATTTAAATTTGAATTGTTCAAAGAATAATATTGTTTGAAACTTATAATTGAAGTTGGAAAGATAGTTGAAATGATAATAAATCTCTAGTAAAAAAAAGATTTGTGTTAGTGAGTTGATAAAATTATTTGAATTGTGAAAAATAATAAATGGGATAAGGGCATTCTTCTTAACTTGTAATTTCGGGACGAAATTCTTTTAAGGGGGGAAGATTGTAACGACCCAGAATTTTGAATAATTTAATTTGGAAATATTTAATTTATTTTAAATATTTGAATGGTGGTTTGAATTGAATTTTCAATATAACTTTGAATTTGGCGATTAAATTATAGAATTTAATCTATTGAGAGTTGGATAAAAATTTGAATCTAAAATTTTAAGCTGATTTAAAATATTTCAAAGGCTTGTAAAATTCATATTGATAATATTGAAGATAATAGAAGCTTCAGAATTTAATTTGGAAGTGAATTGTTCAGTTTTGAAATTTAATCGTTTGAATCGATATTTAAAAATAGTCATCCGAGGCACAGTCTCGGAATTTGACGAAACCAGTTCCATTGGGTCCGGAATATTGAATTATTCTAGGATTTCAAATTTCGTATTTTTCGGAGCTGTTATGTGAGCACACGGTGAGTAAACGCATTGAAATTTAATCGAATTCAATTTAAATTTAAAATTTAAATTTAAATTTGCATTTCAGTCAAACATACGCATGTTACCTTCCATTTATCACGCCTGGGAATACGCCTAAAATCTTGGTTACATCGTGCAAACCATGCTCGTTTAATTTTAAATAACCATCTCCCACTCTGAAATCAAATCAAGAAAATCGATTCAGAGAAAAAAAAAATTAATGGCCGAGCTTTGCAATCTTCTGCCTCGTTCAACCAAAAGTATCTCGTTCTTCCCTCTTTTGAAATCACGGCCGAAGCCCCTCTTCAGATTCGTTTAAAAAAAAAAAAAAAAAAAATCAAAACAATGGCGTGCGCGCGGCACGAGGATGGGGTGGCTGGCGCTCGCGCATGTCAGTGGCGACGCGAGGCGCGCGAATGGGCTAGGGTTCGAGGCATGAAGCGGCGGCCTGGAAATCATCGCCTAGGGAGGCGACGCGCGATCAATATCGAGGCGGCGCGCGTGTGTTCGAGGTGGTGCTCGCGCGTGAAGAAGCAGTGGGCGCGCGGAGTATAGAGGCGATGGTTGTGAAGGCGGCGACTTCGACGTGGCTAGGGGATCGCGACCATCTCGCGACTGCCATTCTCGAGCTCGGCATCACCAGCGCTGTCGCGCGCATCGAGCTAGAAGGCGCAGCGATTTTTCGATGGACGGTGGCGACGCTAAGCAATAAGGTATAAAAATTCATTTTGTTTTAATTTAGTTAATATATATATGTATAGGTGTTATTAAAAAAAAAAGAAAAAAAAAGAGAAGGTTTGAATACTTGTATATAGACAGAAAAGGGCAAAGTAAATTTGCAGATTTTTAAATAAAAGATGATTATTCGATTATTCGAATATTTATAAATTTTACGAATTATTTATACAAGGTTAGAAAATAATTTTGTGAAGTTATAACTGAAATTAAATACTGTTATCATGTTTAAAACTGGAAAGAATATTTAATAATTACATTAAGGTGATTAACTCGTTAATGAAATTTATTTGATTCGTTTAGTTACTAAAAAAAAAAAAAAATTTAATGGAAATTTAGTTTAAATTAAATTTTTAGTTAAATCAATTATTAAAGACAAAATAGGGTTAAACGAAACTATTAGTGAATTAAACTATTTTTGTTGCAAACTGAAAAAAAAAAAAATACAGAAGCAGAAAGAAAAAAATTTAGTTTTAAAATTTAATTGTAGTTAAATAAATTTATTTAAGTAAATTTAGTTGAAATTTAAATTTTATTAGATAAGTTTGTTAAGAGTAATCTATTTAAAATTTAAAAGGGGATTCGATTTAATTAAATGGTAAGTGATTTTTCACTTAGTTCAAATATTCTATTTAAAAGGAATTTATTTGTAACAAATTTAATAGTTAAAACCAAAGTTTGTTAGTTGATTTAAATTTATTAAAAAGGAAAACTTAGTTTTAAAAATAAATTAAGATAAAATAATAATAAGCATATACAGTAAAGTATATATGTAGTAAAGTAAAATATATATGGGCTATTTGGGTAAAGGAAGAATTTAGTTAAGCAAATTTATTAAAAGAAAAGTCATTTGAAATAAATAATAATAGGGATTTTAAAACTTGAAGAAAATTTAATTTAAAACTAAATTATTAGTTGAATAGAAATTTTAGTTTCAAATGAAAATATTTTGTAAAAGGAAAATTAGTTAGAAATTTTACTTATTTGATAAAATGATTTATCAAAAGAAAATATTATTTATTTTTGGAAAAATGGGCAATTAAGTACTAAAGGATATTTTATGAAAAAAAAATGTTGTTTAAATTAAATAGTGAGTTAATAAAATTTATTTAAATAAAAATTTAAATTTGTTCGACAAAAAAAATTGAATTTATAAAGGATAGCTTTGAATTTAATTTTTGTTAAATCAAAGTATTAAAAAGAAATTGTTTGAAAGCCAAAAACAATTTATTAAAAAGGAAATTTAATAATTAGTTAAATAAATTTGTTTAAACGAGAAATTGGTTTAAAAATAAAACTATGAGTTAGTTTAATTTTTAAAATGAAATCACCGATGAATCGAAATTATCAAATGAAAATTAACAGTTCGATTAATTCAAATATTAACAAACAGTATAATTATTTATACAAGGTATAAATGAAGAAAACAAGTTGAATTGGAAGTGGATTGCAAAATAAAAGCAAAGGTGAGAACTTCTCACTCAAATGGAATTTTGTTGTTTATTTAAATTTTAAATCGTTAGATTTAAAATTGTTTGACTGTGTTGATTGAATGATGATTGTTATATATAGTTATTGGATGTGAATAGACCCTATACGCCGTTAGTAAGCGGAGGTTATTTATTACACACATATACCGCGATATTCCACCTTGAAGTGGAATTGGTATTATATATTATATATAGCAATATATATATATATATTGGCATATGTATATATTGCAGTTGATTGATTTCCCGCATTTTCTTTTAGCGGGTGAGACCCTATTGCGCCGTTAGTAAGCGGATATATATTTATAAAATCCCATGTACCGCGATATTCCGTCTTGAAACGGAATGGTATTGTGCTAATGTCTGTGGATGCAGGGAAACAGGTTGGAGGGATCCAACTAGATTCCTCACAAATATTTATTTGATTTCATATATTGTGATATTTGATTGTTATCATGGATGATATATGATGTTTGAAAGTTGTGATTGGCTATTGATGTGTTGCATCATCGGATCCAAATTTGAAGTTAAAACAACGATTTTAATTTCTAAAGTGATTTTTGGAAATATACGTTTATAAAATATTTTTGGAATTGATTCATCTTAAATAAATAAACGTTATAATTTTAATATTATGAAAATTATGATTTTTGAGAAATACAGTTAAAAGTTCATTTTTTTGAAAATATGGGATTAGTGATTTTATAAAATAGTTTGAACTGGGACTTCTGAATTTATTATAAGAAGTTTAGAAATAGGATTTATAAAAAATTTTATTTTATAAATCAGAATGATGAAATTATAAAAGAGTTTAAAGATGTTTAAAGTAATAATATAAATTGATTTATATTAAAAGATTTATAAGTTGATATTTATAAATTTAGAATATCTTAAATTATAAAACGTGCTTTTATAGGTGATAGAATGATTTATAAATGAATTTCATAAAGGAATGAAATCTATAGAATTTATGAAATTTGATTATTTCATAAATTAAAATGATGAAATTATAAGGAGCTGAAAGACGTTTTAAAGTAATAATATAAATTGTTTTATATTAAAAGATTTATAAATTGATATTTATAAATTAAAAATATTGGAATTATAGAACGAGCTTTTATAAGTATTAGAAAGAATTGTGAATGAATTTCACTAATGAATGAAACTTATAGAATTATAACGGTGAAGTTCTAAATAGAATTTTATAAATAAAATTTATAAAGTTATTTAGGAAATAGATGTGGATAAATAAATGAATCTTAGAAATTATAAGATTTATAGATTTGGGAAGTTTGAAGGAATGATTTTGTAAATAAATAAATTATAAGTATTTGAGTTATAATATGAATTTTTTTGTGATATGAATTAAGATAGGTTAATAAAGGAATTTAAAAAAAAAGGAGTTGATATAAAATAAATAGAAATAGAATTTATAAACATTGTTTTATAAATCCGCAACGACTTATTTTGATAAGTGAATTGTTGTAATTTATTTATGGAGTTATATTCATGTTTTAGACAGTGAATAATTCTTTAAAATAAAATGAATAGAAGTGATGAAATTTATTAACAAGTGTATTCACGTTTTTGAATAGTGAATATTTTGTTAAAGAAATTATTTTAGATGGGATGTTTTAAATAGAATTAAAACGATCTAAAGATGTTTTAAACTGTATTGAGCTTCGAAACCATAGATTTCAACATTTATTGTTGAAATAGATGCTTTCGAGAAATAAAAGGAAATGGTGGACTATAACACTGTTGTTATATTAAATGATTTCCGAAAGGAAATGTTTTTTGTATAGTATTGGGATTTATATATCTATTTTAATTTCGAATCCCTATACTAGTGATTTTGGGTTGTCGTAACGATGTTTTACGCGACATTCGTTTTGACCCAAATAATTATGATTAAGTGAATGATTTCCTTAAAAGAATGAAATATATACTTAATTTCGATCAGGGTATATTAAATATTTTCTCAGTATAGAAAATAAAAAGATCTGTGAATTACTTATTTTCAATAAGTATAGAAATGCTTTTCCAATATTAAGTGAATATTTGGAATTTATCTTTTTGAAGATAAATTGAAAATGAATATTAAAAATTAAATGGAAATCGTATATTCATAAATATTTTGGGAATGTAAATTCCTTATGGAATTTATAAATGAAAAGGGGATTTGTTTGAAAATAAATGTTGATTTATTTTTAAAGTGTGAAAACTATATATCTTATAAAGATATTTTTGGGAAATGAATAATTTGGAAAATTATTTGGAATCTGGTGATGTTGGCATATCTATTGATAGTTCAATAACCGACTATCAATATTTACCTTTAAATAGGTATTTGTTGTGATTTGCTTGAATTTGAATGCCACACTTATTTTTTTAAAATAAGCGCTCACTATTCGGGTTAACCGGGAAAGGACCTTGGGGTCGTATAACCCATTCCGAATATGTGATACGTCGTTATGAATTGCATTCGAAGATCGGTGTTGAAGACCGGATATTTTCGAAAGCGAAAGGGTTTCTTGTTGATTGTCTCTGCACTGGCTGATCCCTGGTATTGAGATCTCCATATGTGATGGGAAATCCGAACGTGATTAGAGATTATTCGGATTGCAAGGACTTCTTTGTAAGTGCCTTCGGTTCTGTTCGAGCCCGGAACAGACTTGTATGGATTGTATGTCTGACATTACAAGTTGAGATATAAAGCCGATTTCTTTCAAATATATTTCTGTGGTGGCGGAGAATTTATTCTTTTAGCTTAACACCCTTCTCTGAGACGTACGAGCTCAGAGGTTATATAATTGAAGTTATCAGCAATATATTCCCAATTTGGTAATGTGACATGCTGAGTGTTGCTGAAATGATCATTGTGTTGATTATTGTGATAGGATCGTTTATTTGATCGTCTATCTTAGTGATCATTGTGTTGATCATTTGTTGACCCAAAAGCATGGCTTTTGTATAAAGTATGTTTTTGTGGACGTGACTTCGTCGAGCCTCACACCCCGGAAATGGTCAAAACAGGAAAGATGCGGCAAGGTTATGAGGGGTAGCACCCTTTAGGGTATGTACATTTCCTTCTGGATAGAGGTGGTATCATGGTATGGAGCCCAGATATTTAACCTATGTGGTTACTACGAATTTATTACTTTGTGGTTGTTGGTTTTCGGGATCCCGTGAGAAAGGTCGTTTACGATCGGGGAATGGCGTGCTCGTGTCAGTAGTTACCCAGTTAGGGGTAACCCGGCCTTGTGTTGGCAGAGTTCCGGTTTGGTTCTCGGGGATGTCTTTCCAGAGGCATTCTCATGTGGCAATGGGAAGTTCCTTAGCCTGACCATTTGTTGGAAATCCAAAGAAACAATACGAAACTTGTACGGTTTTAGTTGTAGAACCTGCCATCTAATATGGTAGCTATAGTAGGCATAATATAATGGTACCTATGCTGGCTAAGATTTATATTCTACTTTCGAAATCGTTTTATACACTATGCACTAATAATAATATCAAAAATTGATTTGACTTTAATGCGTATCAAGCATGTTTGGCTATCATAAGGAGAAATCTTCTCCAAGTCTGCGTTTGCATTGTGTGTGTGGCAGGAGGTCTTATGGTAGTCTCATTTTTAAAAGCATTGCGAATTGACTTTAAAAATATTCCTCTATTTTGATTTTAAAGATAAATAAACTGTTTTGAGTTCTCACACTAGTCACATGACTGACTTGGAATTTATTGTTTTCCTTCCTAAACTTTGGGTGCCCACCAATTTCCACACGGGCAGTCAAGAGTTAAGGTTTATCAGGATATTCTGGATATTCAGGAATTGCTGGAGGCAAGATGGATGGCATGGCGTATTACTAGTACTTAGTATTTCTTTTCCGCTGTTTTAAAATTGTTTGTTGTTGTACACTCTGATGATGATATGATGTAAAGTATAAAATGTAATAACTGATATAGTTCTTTGTTTAAAGATTATTCATTTATTATTATATGTTGTTCCGCTGCGAATTGTGAGATTCAGATGTTGTTCTGTTGTTTTCTATTCCGTTCCATTTTCTATTCTCTTTTTCTTCTATTTTAAAATTTTCTATTTTCTTTTCCCTCCATCTTCTACCTTATCTAAATTCCCTTCTTCTTTCTTCTTCTTTTCTTTTTCTTAAAACCACAACATTTCGGGTTTTCGACCTTTGATTTCTCGGCAGTCGATAAAGTGAGTATCGATGTCGAATTTTCGAAAGTCGAAAATTTCCGTTTGTTACAAAAACGGTATACGAATATCAATGGTACGATCATCCTGTCAAAAGTCGATAATCGGTACCGAAAGTGCTGCTAATTTGCCAGAAGTAAGATAAATGGAGCAATAAAAGTCCAAATTTAACGAACAAAAAATGACATCTCGATAAAGAGATGATTTACATATTTATTGTGTAAAAATATTCAAGTTTGGAAGCATTTTGTTTTCATCAATTATTAACTGATTTAAATTGAAATAGAATTACATAAGGAAATAAACTTCCATAATTTTAGATGAAAATTTACCATTTGCTATGCTTAATTAGACGTATTAAAAATATTAAATTTATATTTCCAAATATTATTATTCAAAAATTCTCAAAAATTCAATTAAATACGTTATAAAATAAATAAAAATTTACAGGTCATTACATAAATAAATTCAATTGAAGTGTAAGTAAATTGAATATGACTTGGAATATTAATTAAATGGATTTGAATATGGAATTGTAATTAAAATGTATTTAATGAATGAACTAATTAATTAATTAATTAGTAAGTGAAATGGAAGTTGGTTGAAATGAAAATAAACTTAAGTTAGATAGTTGAAATAATTTAAACTAAATCGATTAACTTAAGCGAATATTGTTGGATGAAAGCTTAGCTCAAATAAATTGTGAAATGGTTGTTTAATAAATTAGCATGAAATGTTTGTGAGCTAAATAAAATGGATTTGAAGGTAATGAAAGTGGTTATGAAGGGAAAATAAGGATATTGACTGAAGATCAATTTGAAATGGAATAGAATTGAATAGAAATTGAGTTGGAATCAATTAAAAATAACTATAAACTGAATGGTTATTCTATTCAATGAATAGCGCCAAATTTACATAGAAAAGTTGTTGTTCGACGCAAACGAAGGTAAATAAATTCTATGAATAAATAGAATGAGAATAAAATAATTTTTAATCAATATGGAAAGGATATCAGTTTATTTGGTATAGAAATAAATTAAAAGCAAGAAAATTGAGCTATAGATCATTCGGATTGAACAAAAATTGATTGAAAGTAATTAAATTAGCATCAGAACCCTGTAATTTCTTATAAATAAAGGTTAGCATGCAATGCTTATGAAATTCTTGTGTCTAACTATTTATATAAGTGAAATGTTAATGAATTTCATATTTTGGTACTTGCATTGTTTAAATTGAGTAAGTACAGGTACTCGGAGGCTGTCGGGCTAGAATTGGATTGCATAATTGCGTATGAAGTAAACTAACTTACTTAATAATGCCTAAAAAAGGCTAAATTAGGTACGTTTTCGGATTAAATACCGCAAAAATTAAAAATTGATGTATATATTTTGTTTTTCAACCATGTGGGTCGATGTATATATATTTATCTCTCTTGTCATATTGCAAAAAGTCCTCTGTACAAAGGAGACTCAGCCAAAAAAACTGGAAATTTGGGGCATTTGAAAATGTTTAAAAAAATTTGGAAAATTTCTATTAACGACAAATTGATTTCAAATTGAACTTAAATTAAGAGATTTTGGAATTAGAATTAAAAACTAATTGTTTTGGTCAAAATTTAAAGATTGGAGAGGTGAAATATCGAGTTTCAACAAAGTGGGTTTTTGGATAGTTTAATGGGTTTGGATCGTTCGTCCTACCTTCGCAATTTCGGGGACGAAATTCTTTTAAGGGTGGAGGAATATAATGACCCGGATTTTTCAATGGTTACTTTTGAATATATAATGGTTTAAATATTGGATTTGAAATCTAAAATTGAGTATGTAATTTTTTTTAAAATAGAAATATATGCGATTTCGGAATTTTTGAAATCATCGATTTAATCAACGTGTTAAAATAGCGATCCGGGGCACGGTCTTCGAATTGGACGAAACCAGTTCCATTGGATCTGTAATAGTGTATTATTATCGAATTTCAAATTTCTTGGTGTTTGGATTTATCATTTCATCGTACGGAATATAAACACGTAGAATTTAATATTGAAAATTCAATATAATAATTAGGTCCAAAAAGTTATTTTCTCCATATGATCAAATTAGAACTTGAAACCTTTTCCACTGTATTCGGAATAGGGGTATTACATTAAATTCTTAGCACCACACTTCGATGGGTGTTCAAAGATTTGAGTTAGGTAAATGAGATATTTTGATTTAAAAAATAATAGTAGTAATAAATATAAATCAAAAATCAAAATCACCCTACACACAGACCTACCTTTCCCTTCAATGTTAAATCATGTTTCCCCTTTCATTCATTCAAATCGAATCTTTTTACTTTTTAAAAAAATTCACGCAACAGTAGAATTCAAAGAGGAAAAAATTGATTGAATGAAAGCCACCTCCTCTATTTAAATTCGCATCTCCCTCTCTCTTCTTTTGAAAACGCTGATCTAGAAATTCCAATTCAATAAAAAAGATATACTTGAGAGCGAATGGCGGCCTTAAAATAAAGATCGGAGTGACTTCAGGAAATTGTCGATGGGTAGAAGGTAAGTATGATGGATGGAGGGCGACTCAGTGACAAGGAAGGTCGAAGGTGTAGAGATGAGGCAGTGGTGGGGTTTTGACTCGCATGAGGATTTTGTTCAAAGTCATGAGTGAATCACGGGAGGGTTTTTTTCAAATTCACGAGCGAATTGCAGTGTCAAATGCGCGATCGCAAGGGGCAGGAGGCGGCGTCGATGGGGGCGACTGGATGGTCGAAATCATGAAGATGTCATGGCAATTCGCGAGGGATTGGATGTGGGTAGTTGATGGGATTTGTCTTGTCATCGGAGGCGAAGTGGAGTTGGAACTGGCGACTTTGGGAGTAGGAAGGCTGGTCGAGTGCACTCATCTAAGTCACGATTTTTTTACCTAGACGAGTGTGTGGTGCTATGCAGTGATCGAGGAAAGTGGTGGGTGTCGAAAAAACTGGAGATGGTACGCGAAGGTGATGATTTACGGATTACAATGAGAAGAAGGTATAATAGAATTTATTGTAATTAATTTTGATTAGAATCTAATTAAATTGGAACAATTAGTAAATTAAAAATAAAGGTGAGAAAATTCTCATTCCTTTGGATTACGAGGATTTATTTTAAATATTTAAAATAAACTGTTGAATGCTGGTTGTATTTATAAATTTTTACTTGTTGAATGTTAACATATATAGTTATACATATACTAGTATTTGGAGTGATATTCCTGCATATTATAGTGGATGAGACCCAATACGCCTCACATAATAGCGGATGACCTTGTATACTACGATATCCTCCTCGAAGTGGGATTGGTATTTTTGTATGTTGTATTAACATTTGTGGATGCAGAAAAACAGGTTGAAGGGATCCAACTAGATTTCTTAAATTCGTTGTTTATTTTTCATATATAGTGACATATGATTTGTATAGAATAACCTATTGTAGATTATTGTGGTGATTGGAATTATTGGATGCTATTGTAGCACTAGCCTGAATTTTGATAAATTAAATACTATAAATAAAATTTAAAAATTTATGGAATTTAGGGGAATTTGATATATATATATATATATATATATATATATATATATATTGGAATTGGAGCTATTTTAAAGAAATTGAATTAAAAAAATATTTGATTTTTGGTTATACATAACTATTGTGAATTATTAAATAGAGATTTTTAAAAGTGAATTATATAAGAGAATTTATAAATGATATTCTGGAAATATAAAACGGAGTTAAAATCAATATTGAAAATAGATTGGAAGTATAAATGGAATTTATGAGAACTGAATTTATATAATGGAATTTTATAAATAAGATTTGTTTTACATATTAAATAGGTAAAACCAAAGCGGTTATGAAATTTATTAAATACTTTTTTAAATAAAAGAATTCGATATCAGATGATAGTTGGAAATATAAAAATTCGTAGAGGGAATGTATATTAGAATATGGAAACAGGGTTCGAAAAAATAATAGATTCTATTTTTGAAATGAGAATGGTTAGGGAATCGAAAATAAATCGATATGTTGTGAAATCGAAAGGAAGATATAAATTAAATTTGTTTTCAAGATTTTAAAATATATTTTTTATTTTTAAGAAGTTAAGTTCGTTTCAAAAGGAAAACTTAATCATTTAAACTATAAAAATTTAAAATATTTAGTATTAGAATACTTCGAAAAATGGATTTTCAAATATTTAATATTTATTGAAATAAAAATTTTAATTTTTGTAATTGGCTTTGTAAATTGATTTGTTTCATTTTAAATGAGTTATTGATGGTTTATTAAAAATGTAACAACGCTGTATTTTGTGATTATTTTAATTATTTTAATTGGATTTTTGATATAAAATTTTTATTTTTATTTATTAAATTAAATAATTTTGTTATTTTAAATATAAATTTTGATTTTTGATATGAATTAGAATTCCAAACATGACTAAATAGAATATTTTTCCAGAAAATTGAATTTTGGTCAATATGGTCAAACTTTGACTTTTAAATTTAAAAATTTTGAATTTGAAATTTTGAATTTTATCTTTTATTATGATAGTAAATAAATTTTAAGAATACTTCTTTTCGTTTCATTGAAATCCGATTTATATTGTGAAAGTTATGCCTTTTACACTATTGTGTGAAATTTGTTGTATTTAACAAAATTGTTATTTTAATTTTATAAAAATAATATTTTGTTTGTTATGTCATGTTATAATTTATACTTACATGTGTAACATGATTTTATGTATATATTTTATTTTTAAAACATTTTTTATGTGTAATGAAATTTTCTAATGTCAGTTGTCATTTATTTACGATTTCTAATTTCTAGTTTCGATTAATTAAAGTAATTCTTTATTTATTTTTCTATTTTCTTAAAATCATATTTTTTTCATTTACGTTTTATTTTTTTTAGCATTTATTTTATTTTACTTGACTTTTTATTGGTTTAGAAGTGTAGTGATAATTTTCCAAAGCTAGTGCTATTTTGTTTGTAATTTTAAGCCTCGTTTTAAATTAATAAACTGTTTCTTTAATTCTTTTTCTATTTTTCTTAAAATCATTTATTTATTTCGGTTTATTTTATTTTGTTTTATTTTTCTAATGCATTTACTGAAATTTTATTTGTTTTATTTGATTTAATAGAAGTGGAAATTTGAAAAGACTAATGTCTTAAATTGTGTGACCTTTCGTTAGCCAAAAGCTCTTCAATTTCCTAAGTCTTTTCATTTGCCTTGAGTTGGCGTACACTTCAATACCATAGTCGTGAGTTTCTCTGTCATTATTCACGTGAAATAGACCATCTCATTTCATTTTTCACGGCATGGAATAATGGGTAGTGGCCTCCTCTTTTTTCTGTCGTTTTCTTCCTTTTTCATGTGTTTTGCTTGCTTTCGCCTTGTTTTCTTTGCTTGTTTTGCTCGGACACCACTGGCTAGCCTCGGCCATCACCTCCATCACCTCCTCTTTGTCACCTCCACCACCTAACCCTCTGACATTGGCCACGCCGAGACCCTCCTTGAGACAAAACTCCACCAAACATTGAAATTGCTTGAAAACATCATTGCTAGCCACTCCATGCCTTATCACCTTCATCCACCACCACGGCCACCACCTTGAGCCGCCGCCACCACCTTGATACCACCACTACACATCCCCTCACTCAATGTCCAGATCTAAAGCATGAAAGGCCAAGCCAAACAACCATGTAGCCGAGCCCAAACTATTGACCAAAACCATCCTAGGTTGCCTTGCCTTTTTGTATTCATGTCTCATAACCTCTACACTTCCTATTCTCCTTTAGCCGTGCATGTTAGGTCCAACCCGACCACTTGAACATGTTATGGCCGAGCCATATCACCCCTAGGCCGAGCAAATAGTTGTGGAAAGCATGGAAAAACTATGGTGTTCCATTTGTTTTAATTTCAAAGTTGTTTCATAAGATGTTGTATTGAATTTATATTAATATTTGGTTTTGTTTATAGGTTGTGACAAGATCGTTAGCTTGGTTCTCATCCACTTGAATCTATTGTTGTGTCATCGTGCTTTCTGGAATCCGTTTGTGTCATTTGTATTGATAACTCCAACACAAAAAGGTGAGTAAACTCATCTGACATTTATACTTATGCAAATGTGAATTGACAACAATTGAATGTGTAGAATATTATATTATGTTATACTTGCCTGTGATTGTAAATTATATGATGTTAAACCTGTTTATTTATCTGTCATGTCATCTTTTACTGATATTTGTTGTTAAACTGTTCATTTATATCTGTTCATCACTACCAGTTCCCTGTTAGTTTAGAAATCACTATGGTTTGAAATGATACATACCCGAACAGACTTTAGAATATGGAAAAATCGTTATGGGCTGAAATATAGGTCCGAACGGTTTTTATATATTTTATTTTATGGTTTGAAATGATAGAACCCGGATTTTCTTTGTAAATGGCGGACTGAAATGATATATATCTGTATCACTTGACCTAGGTTAGAAAATTATATACAGGCCTGTGGTTATATTATAAAGTATTTTGAATATTTTTAAGTATTCTTAAAAGTGTAAATTTATGAAAATTTGATTTAAATCGGATTTTTTTAATGTTTAAATAAAGAAATTTTGATTTTTCTATAGGTTAAAATGTTGAATAATTAAATGATTAAATTGATCTTTTAAAATATAACTTAAATCTAAAAATTTGGACTTTGGCTTTTAAAATGACATTTAAGTTATATAAATGAAATTTTAAGTGGTTTAAAATGTAAATTTATGATAATTTGATTTAAATAGATTTTAAAGTGTTTTAAATAAAGGATTTATGATTTTTCTATAAGTGGAAAATGTTAAATAAATAAATGGTTAGTTGAATTATTGAAATATAACCTAAGTCTGGAAATTTGGGTTTTTGGTTTAAAAAGGAAATTTGGTTTATACAATAAATAAAAATGGAAATTAAGTTATATTTGTAAAAATGGTAATAAAATTTAAGTGTCAAGTTCATTTGTTAAAAATGTGAAGGCTATAGAATTTACAATTGAATTCAATAAGCAAATTATTGAAATTTGATTTAATTATGAAATGTTACTTTATAAAAATCATAAGTTAAAAGAGTATTTTTAAAAGAACATTTTTAAATGTTAAAATATGATTTGTATAATGTTTAAAGGGTTTAAATTGAAGTTTATTATTTGCTGGAAATACACTAAAATCTGGAAAATACTTTTTATAGCATTCAGAAATGCTATGATTTCTCTAAATGAACTAAAAGCTAAATAAAAGAGCTATTACAGTAGTTCTGAAATGTTGTAGTAAATTTAAAAGGCTAAAACTTAATGAAGGCCTATTACAACAGTTCTGTAAATGTCGTACTGGTCTGCTGTCTTTGCTGAAATAAATAAAAACCTTAAACTTGAAACTTGAGCTATTACAGCATTACTAGAAATGTTGTCTTTACTGTTTTATGCTAAATTTCAACTAAAACTGAATTTTAACAGCAGTTTTTAAATGCTGTCTTTGCTGACTTAAGATGTTTTCAAGTATAACTTATAACAGCTTTTTCTGAATGCTGTGAGAGGCTGAAATTTTAAATGTTTATGGTTTTTGACTTAGTAAACGAGCTCAGAATGGTTTGAAACTTTGAAAATTGAATACCTGACTTGAAAGAATAATAAATTCACTTTTAAATGATTTAAATGAATAAATTTAATTGGAATAAATCATTTTAAAAGGTGGTTTGAATTGAAATAAATGAATGTTATCTTTGAATTTAAAAGGGTATTTAAATTTGATATTTGGATTTGAATTCAAATAATGATTTGAAAAGGAAGTTTTGAAAGATATGATATTCTTATGTATTGAAATGATTTGGAAATGATTAATCTTTATTTGATAAAGATTTGGATTTGAAAGGATATTATATTTTGAAGCATAAAATATTATTTATAAAAATTATAACCACGGGTTATAATAACGATTGGTTGGCAAAGAGACCGGGATCAGATATGGGCATACTCTCTGTCGATATGGAAAACCACTTTGACAATGTGTATGCGATGGAGATTCCAGAATGAAGTAGGATGGTGGCGACGTTCTTGAGGTATGTTACGTGAACCCAACTCCCGTGAGTTGGCATAAGGTGGCTAAAACAGGAGCGATCTTGGGCCAAGTGAGGTCATACCTTTGATCTGACGCATTTCTTCGATACCATTCTGTTACTTTTGTGATTGATTGGGTGCAACCCTCCGGATTTGGGAATGTGTTCCGAGGTGGGCGTAGTGGCAGCTACGTTACCGCTAGCCCGTGTGCATAATTGGTATATCTACCCTGGCATTGCCTCGTTTTTCCATGTCACCTACCATATTGAGCCTTTACTACGAGTTTGGTTTTCTCCTGTAGCCCATGCGTATCTTCTCGTAGTCTCCTGATCAGGAGATATGCAGATATTGGATGGACTACTAGGACTATTACGTATCTGGGGCTATATGGGTAACCCTTTGATGCTATTTTAAAGTAAGTTTATTTTACTGTTAGACACTATTATAATAGCACAATATTACTACATAGTAAATAGTTTAACGGATCCTTAGAGGATGGGCGGTCCCAAGCATCCTTTAAGTTACTTGTGCCTTTACTACAGTACATTTGAGTTGGTTTACATTGTATAAGTATGTTTGTCCTGACTTGAGTGTTTGTATTTTTCTTATTTACGCTCGGGTCAGCCTGAGTATTCACATATTTGGATTCCACTTTCTGGAGATTGGAATCTCCAGAGATTATCTGCTTGTCTAGTTTTATCTATTTCACTTCCAGTTGTCCAGTTGATCCTAGTGTTGTATTCAGCTTGTACTTGATTATCATATTGAGATTTCTGTTGTATCTTATTCAACTCTGATATATTTACATAGTAGCTTCATGAACTACTATTTCTTTTACTTTCGCTGCATTATTATTACTCTGTGTCTGTGATCCGTGATTATTTATTTAATGTATATTATGAGATTTGCCAAATTTTATTTACAATGCGGTATTTTGAACAATTCAAGTCCGACGTGTGCGGATGCGAATGGTTGAAAATATTAGGTTGTTACATTTGGTATCAGAGCTTTGGCTTTGAGGCAAAATTTAGAATATAAAGTAAATTTATTGATAGAATCACCTTCGTTCGAGTTTGAATCTTTTCCTCTTTGATTCGAATTTCCTTTGAATTTTGAAACATTTCCTGCGGTTCAAAAATCCATTCTTGTCCCTCACTATTCATCTTCTTTTGATTCTGGAGTATCCCATAACTCCACTTCGAATGATCTTTATAGTGAGTCGGCAGTCTCGCCTATCTCAAATTTGCTTGTAAAAGGGTGAAACTCTTTTACAATTAGCATCGATTCACCAGAGATTTATATCTATCCTTAGTTTAGCTGCTAATATCTTTTGTTATTCCAAACTCCGTCTCTTGAGATCGAATGTAGATTTACCCCAGAAAATCCACATTGATCTTATTCTTTAAGTCACGGTTGACCCGGCTAAGGTTGCCCGCGATTTATTTAAGCTTATCCATCTCCCTATTTTGTTAATCAATCATCTTGTCTTTTGTTTCCAAACTATCTTCAAAACATTTTTGAATTATACTTGTAAATTTAAAATTAATTTTTTGTTTTATATTGTGTTGTTTGAGTTGTTGATGTTGATTTGGGTTTCCGATCGATTCGTCTGACCACGCTATCGATAGGATATCCAAAACACTTGAATAGAGCAAACTGACATAATATGTTTTTTTTTGAAATTTAGCAATGAAACAAATTTTGTAACTATATTATAAACTTTTCTGTATCTTTATTGAATTGGTTGTTAAGAAATAATATTTTATTTGTTTATATAACATTATCGCTTGTTTCATATATAAATAATTGAACTATAAAACATGGTTATAAGTTTATTTGGAAATTTAAAATGAATTCAAAACAAGAATTTGAGAATTTAATGTAGGATCGATTTCACCCTAGAGGGGGGGGTGAACAGGGTGATAGTGTAAATTATAAAAATTAATCGTGGAAGCTTATCAATTAATTTCAATTTAGATCATAGAATAGCAGCACAGATATCGCAGAATATAAATAACAGAATAAAACAGAACAACACAGAATCTACCCAGCTTCGGCAAAACCCTGCCTACGTGCTGCCCCCAAAGTTTCTACTAGAAATTAGATAGTCCCTCGCTTACACACGTAAACTCGCTATACCCGCTATTGACTAATCTAACTCTACGCTCAAAACCCTGACCACAACTCAACCACCGAGTTGCGAATTCCCAAACTACACACCGTAGTTTGTCCCCTAGTCACACGACTAGAAAATTAAAAACGGTTTAAAAGAAAATACAAATTAAAAACAAATTAAAATAACAAAACCCTATTTAAATTTAAACCCTTCTTATAATTTTTTAAAATCCCTTTTAACATAAACTAGGCCGGCCCTTTATTCACTTCTTCAACCCGTTCCTTTTATTATTATTTTTTTTCTTCGTGAAAGAAAATGGCCGCTCCTCAGATTTTAAGGCTTCGTCCCTGATTTCAAAATTAGGGTTTGTTCAAATTGAAGTCGCCGCTTTCGTTGATCGTTCAGGTGGTTATTGTCGTGATTGCTTCGACAATCCTTTATTTCTTCGATTTGCACGAGGCTCCTTCTCGAGTTCACTTGACTTGGTATGTGATTTCCCTTTTTGCTTTTTCTGATTGATTTGTTTTTGAACTCGATTTGATTCGAGTTATTGATTTGATTCCTTGCTGGCGGTTATTGCTTGAACTCGAATTCCCCTTTTTGCCGATGATGATATAGGGTTTTATATAGGATTCGAAATCCTATTTTTGCGTTCGTATATGTTGATTTGAATTTGTCATATGACGTTCGATCTGGTATTGATGCTTGAGATTTGTTTTGACTTTGTCACTATCGTATTCTTGGTATTACTTGGTTGACACGGTGTTGATTCATTGCTTGGTCAATACGGTTTTGAATTGTGATGATCACAGCTTGATTTTAAACTTGGTCAATTACCTTTGCTACCTCGATTTTGGACTTGTTCATTATATGACTTCGACTTCGGTCATTTTGCACTTCATGATATTGATTGAACCTGTACACATGCTTGCTTCACTTGATTCTGTTGTATTTGTGCATTGCCTTACTGTTGCTGTGCACTTCTGTTTGCTGTCATGTTCTTGTGCTCGAGCTTGCATACTGTTTTCATTTGTTATGTTGTTTGCAACTGTGTTTCATTTTCATAGCTGAACTTCACTGTTGCACTTGAGTTTTTGCTTCTGGCCTGCATGTAGCTGTTGTTCCCAATGTTGCTTTGTCATTGTGTACTTGATGGTCAAGTTGTGCTTAGTTCATGTGTATGCTGTACACTAAGCATTTCTTAGTTTGCATATCAACTTGTTGTAGTTGGATATCAACTTGTTGCAGTTAATGGTCTGACTTGCTTGAGTTTTACTGCCATAAGTCGTGCATGTGTGTTTATTTGTGTCCACTGATGCTTCGAGTCTGCAACTTGATTGATGCTGTACATATTGCTGTTATGCAGTAATCGAGTTTCACTTGCATCTGTCTCATTTCAGTTGTGTCTGCATTTGTCACTGTTGCCTTGAATTTGATTTTCTGATGTTGTTTATTACTGCAATACTTGTTGCACTTTTGTGGTCTGCACTGCTTGTTTTAAGTCACTTCTAAATGGTGCATTGTCTTCTGGTCATTTGCACTTGCAGTTGGTTCATTTGCTTTGGCTTCTCTGTACATTATGCTTGGCTTTGGTTCTGCACCATGTTGTAGCAGTATTGTCTCGAGCTCGACAGTGTTGTTTTCTTGCTTGCATTGTCACTTGGTCGACACTTGCAGTTGCACATTGAGTTGAATATGTTGGCACTGGAACTAGCTTGTATCTGTTCTCATTACTGTGTTGCATTCTTTGATGGTTCACTGTAGTATGTTGGTCTGTCTTGTTTTTGGCCAGGTTTTGTTGGTTCATTGGTGTTTGTACACTTATGCAGTTTGATCTTATTTTTGCTGTGCATTCACTTGGTGGTGTGTTGCTGCCTTCACTGTCCACCTGTATCTTGCTTGGTTTTGTTGCAAATTGCATTTGGTCTGACTTGAACTCGATTCACTTGTGTTGAATCCAGTTTCAAAACTCGGATTTGACCTTGTGCTCGTGTCGTATTTTTGAATTTATTGCACCTGAGTTGAACCTGTCCATATATTTGGGTTTGACCTTGTGCTCGCCTGTCCCTGTAAATCAATCAAGTGTATATATCGGCGTGCACGGCCTTGTGGCATATACAGTTATACACTGTGTATGTCACAAGTTGTTCATGTATGATGAATTCAAATTTAAATGATGACGAACAACCCAAATAACCGAGGCAAAAATTATTTTCAATAAAATATTTTATTTTATTATTGCAAAAATATTTCTTTTTCAATTTTACTGCGTTAGTGAATATTTTTGCAGATTTCTCAGATGCTGGATTCAAACTGGAATGAAGTTGAAGATAAATATGAGTGTGAGTGATATGTAGTGAGGTGATGATATGTAAAATAGTGATGTAATTGAATTTGTATCAAAGTTGTATAGTGAATAGTGAGAGCTTGAATTTGTATACTATTCAAAATTGTAATAAATATTTGTTTGAATAAAATATTCGTTTGAATTCAAATTCCGTGTTATTTATTTTATTTATTTTATTCAGCAAATATTTATTTAATCTGTGAAAAATAAAATAGTATATTATCAAATACATTTAAACGAATGTATATATGTTTATTATCATCAAACAAAAATCATATAAGCGCATATTTTAACAATCTCCCCCTTTTGATGATAACAAACATATATTTAAGATTTTGAATATGTTAAATGTATTTGATCATTGATATATCCTAGTTGCTCCCCCTATTTAAATGCTTCCTCTCTACACAAAGCTCCCCCTACATATATGCATACAAATAGAAGTATATAAATGAGCCTATATGCAAATGGAAAATTATTTGATCTTTGCTTGATTCTATTTGACAAAATCTTAACTTTTCTCTCCCCCTTTTGTTATCAGCAAAAGAATAATAGTGTTAGAGAAAATAGAGATAAAGTAATCGATATCAATCCAACATTAAAACTCAATTGAATATAAATATTAAATTTCAATAAAAAGTCAAACAAAAATCATAAATATTTTGTTAGGCGCATATTCCACTTTTAGAATGATGGAAATGATGTCATCATATAAAACCATACAATTGTGTCTATTTGTGGTATATTTATATCAGGAATTTGAATATCTACTAACCATGCATAACCGTTAGGACTTTTAAATGAGATTAGTAGTATTCCAATTTTATTTTTTTTAAAAAATGAATTCAAGTATCTTCTAACCACGCATAACCGTGAGGACTTTTAAATGGGATTAGAATCAACTTGTTTATTTTACAAATCAACTTTTGATATGCGTTCCATACATGCATAACCGCGAGGACTTTTAAATGAGCATGGAAGCACATAACAAATTCCAAGTAATTCACCCATGCATAACCGTGAGGACTTTTAAATGAGAGTGAATACTTTGGTATTTATTTATTTTATTTTTTTTTATTTTTAATTTTTTTTATTATTTTAAAAAATGTAAAAATGAAAAACGAACGATTCCTGTTTAAAGTACCACATATTGACAAACTATATAGAATTTTGATGAGTGATGGTTGATAGAAAACATGATAGACATAGAGATGGTCATGGAATTTTTTACCAACAAAAAATTTTATAACTCTTGTTTAAATTTCTAAAGAAATTTACTAATTATACCGTCTCGAGTCATAATATATAATAAATATCAACACTCATCACTTTTTCAATTACTATTCATCTTTTCGATAATCATTTAGGAGTCAGATTAGTCAAAATAGTCATTTAAAATCAAATTCAAAAATAATTATGAAATTAATTTCTCAAAAATGAATAATCTGAAATATGGTCAAAAAAAATGATTTTCTTCAGGGGGTTTTTAAAAGAAAATTTTCTGCTATTTGAAAATTATTTGAAATGAAGAATATGCAGATATTTTCTTTGAAAAAAAAAATGATGCAGTTATTAAATGTCTCAACAAAAATCACGTTTCACTAGTAATTTTTCTATCAACTAGATTACCAGTGTAATCTGCATCTGAATTTCTCTTTCACTCAAAATTATCATCAATTGAATTTTATAGACCAAAACATGAAGTGTGCATCAAAAAATTTCAAACTCAATTTTTTAGCAATTTGAATGACATTCTTTTGACTTTGAAATGAAGTCGTGTAAATAATCGAAAACCGTGAATATAGAGTCAGTCATATTATATCCAATTGTAATATCCAACAAAACACTATTTTTAATCCAAAATGATATATATGAAGTAATTCAAAGAATTTAGAGATTTTTATAGTGTTTTTGGCATAAGAATATAATTGGCTTAACTATTTTGAATAAATCAGAATCAAAAATCATCATCTTTTCATCAATCACAATATTGGCTGAATTAATTCAAAATACGGTGCAGATTATCACATTTAATATATCGTTTAAAACATACCATACCTGTTTTACCTTTACGATATTTTTCGTTGTTGTCCGTTGTGATTCTGTCACCTTTATACTAGGCTAAGGAACTTAGCTTTGTCGCCCGTTGTGTTTCTGGAACAGCCAAAATCCAGAGAACACTATTGTTGTTCCTTAGCCTGCCACCACACCTACACGGAAAAGGATTTATGTGACCTATTTGTTTTTATAGGTCCATGGTTGTTAGTGGCAGAAAATTTTGAAAAATAATTTTGTGTAGACCCAAAACTATTTATAATTGTTCCCTTTGGCACCCAAATTTGTTTAACTTTGAGAGATTTTATATTCGTGCCTTTTGGAACCCAAATCGGTATAGTTTTCACATGTTTGGGTCTATACCAACAATTATTGTGACCGTGTCCAAATTTTCTACAAATTGTGCACATAGAATTAACTTGATTAATCTTGTTTTCAACAATTTTATTATATCCAAGTCCTTGTCTAACCGTATTAACAGTTTGCTTTCCTAATAGCATATTCAACGATTTTTCACTTTTTGAAAATTTATCTAAAGTCGTTGACAATTGTTGGACTTGTGATTTGAGAGATTCATTTTCGTTTAACAACTGTGTGCACTTTTTAATAGAATTCTCTCTCCTAGTATTTTCATTCTCCTTTAAAATCAGAATTTCATTTTCAAGCGATTTTATTTTAATTTCTGATTTTTTAATTTCTTCATCAAATGTTGGACACTTATCACACTTAGGGATCCTACTTTGATAGGTTTTAACTAATTGATCAAGTTGTTTATTACATTCTATCAAAGTATCTTTTTGAGATTCAAGTTTGGCATATTTTTCCCTAAGTCGTTCAAAACAACCGTTTACTTCATGAAAATATATAAGCAACTCAGAATGGGTAAGTTTTGATACCTCACTTGGCTCGTCATCGTCACTGTCAGTTTTATCACCTCGAAGACACAATTCTGCCTTTTCGCTTTCACTTCCAGTGCTTTGATCATTCTCGTCTATTTCATCCCAAGTGGCTGCAAAACTTTTCTTTTTCTGTTTCTTTCCGTGGCTGGATTTAATTTGTGGACAATCGGGCTTGATATGGCCGGGTTTGTTGTAATTATAACAAATAAACTTTTGTTCTTTCGAGTAGTTTAGTGCTTTGGCTATTCTGCTTTTTGCTTTTTGAATTCGAGCTGAGTTATCATGTTTTTGATTCCATTTTTTGAATTTCCTTATCAATAGCTCCAATTCTGCTGCTCCATCATCTTCATCGTTATCATCATCACTTTCGGTTGTTCCTTTGAGAGCTATTGATTTCTTTTGAGTGTCACCTCCTTCACGCTCTTCTTTGAATTTCATTTCTAGCTCATAAGTGGTGAGATTTCCGATGAGTTCCTCAACTTTAAGTTGCTTTAAATCTTTTGATTCTTGTATGGCAGTTACTTTTGCTTCAAAGCTTCGTGGAAGGACTCTGAGGATTTTTCGGACTATTTCTAATTCGGTGTATGTTTTTCCGAGAGCTTTTGATTTGTATACGATATTGGAGAGTCGTCCGTACATCTCTTTGACATTTTCTTCCTTCGCCATTTTGAAGTTCTCGTATTCGCTGCTTAGCATTGCAAGGCGAGATTCTTTGACTTGAGATGTTCCTTCGTGAGTCACTTCTAGTATGTGCCATATTTCCTGCGCAGTTAGACAATGTGAGACACGATTAAATTCAAATTGATCCAATGAACAGATAATAGAATTCATAGCTTTGGCATTAGTATTCTGTAATTTATTTTCTAGTTCTGTCCATTGTTCCTTTGGTTTCTCTATTTCCTGATTATCTACAGTTATAGTTGGTATACTATAACCTGTCTCAACAATATTCCAAGCGTCAATGGTTTTCAGAAAAATTTGCATTCTATTTTTCCAGTAAGCATATTCACCATTGAACATTGGTGGTCTAACTATGGATTGCCCTTCTGCAAAAGCATTATTAAAAGAAGCCATTTTAAAAATTCAAATTTTTAAGACAAAAACCGATTTTTGAAACACGAATTTTTAAAACAAAAATTGATTTTTGAAACACAAATTTTTAAAACAAAAATTGATTTTTGAAACACGAATTTTTAAATTAAAAATTGGTTTTTGTAAAATCAAAATTTTAAAACAAAAATGGCTTTTGTTCCTAGCTCCGATACCACTTGTAGGATCGATTTCACCCTAGAGGGGGGGGTGAATAGGGTGATAGTGTAAATTATAAAAATTAATTGTGGAAGCTTATCAATTAATTTCAATTCAGATCATAGAATAGCAGCACAGATATCGCAGAATATAAATAACAGAATAAAACAGAACAACACAGAATTTACCCAGCTTCGGCAAAACCCTGCCTACGTGCTGCCCCCAAGGTTTCTACTAGAAATTAGATAGTCCCTCGCTTACACACGTAAACTCGCTATACCCGCTATTGACTAATCTAACTCTACGCTCAAAACCCTGACCACAACTCAACCACCGAGTTGCGAATTCCCAAACTACACACCGTAGTTTGTCCCCTAGTCACACGACTAGAAAATTAAAAACAGTTTAAAAGAAAATACAAATTAAAAACAAATTAAAATAACAAAACCCTATTTAAATTTAAACCCTTCTTATAATTTTTTAAAACCCCTTTTAACATAAACTAGGCCGGCCCTTTATTCACTTCTTCAACCCGTTCCTTTTATTATTATTTTTTTTCTTCGTGAAAGAAAATGGCCGCTCCTCAGATTTTAAGGCTTCGTCCCTGATTTCAAAATTAGGGTTTGTTCAAATTGAAGTCGCCGCTTTCGTTGATCGTTCAGGTGGTTATTGTCGTGATTGCTTTTGACGATCCTTTATTTCTTCGATTTGCACGAGGCTCCTTCTCGAGTTCACTTGACTTGGTATGTGATTTCCCTTTTTGCTTTTTCTGATTGATTTGTTTTTGAACTCGATTTGATTCGAGTTATTAATTTGATTCCTTGCTGGCAGTTATTGCTTGAACTCGAATTCCCCTTTTTGCCGATGATGATATAGGGTTTTATATAGGATTCGAAATCCTATTTTTGCGTTCGTATATGTTGATTTGAATTTGTCATATGACGTTCGATCTGGTATTGATGCTTGAGATTTGTTTTGACTTTGTCACTATCATATTCTTGGTATTACTTGGTTGACACGGTGTTGATTCATTGCTTGGTCAATACGGTTTGAATTGTGATGATCACGGCTTGATTTTAAACTTGGTCAATTACCTTTGCTATCTCGATTTTGGACTTGTTCATTATATGACTTCGACTTCGGTCATTTTGCACTTCATGATATTGATTGAACCTGTACACATGCTTGCTTCACTTGATTCTGTTGTATTTGTGCATTGCCTTACTGTTGCTGTGCACTTCTGTTTGCTGTCACGTTCTTGTGCTCGAGCTTGCATACTGTTTTCATTTGTTATGTTGTTTGCAACTGTGTTTCATTTGCATAGCTGAACTTCACCGTTGCACTTGAGTTTTTGCTTCTGGCCTGCATGTAGCTGTTGTTCCCAATGTTGCTTTGTCATTGTGTACTTGATGGTCTAGTTGTGCTTAGTTCATGTGTATGCTGTACACTAAGCATTTCTTAGTTTGCATATCAACTTGTTGTAGTCGGATATCAACTTGTTGCAGTTAATGGTCTGACTTGCTTGAGTTTTACTGCCATAAGTCGTGCATATGTGTTTATTTGTGTCCACTGATGCTTCGAGTCTGCAACTTGATTGATGTTGTACATATTGCTGTTATGCAGTAATCGAGTTTCACTTGCATCTGTCTCATTTCAGTTGTGTCTACATTTGTCACTGTTGCCTTGAATTTGATTTTCTGATGTTGTTTATTACTGCAATACTTGTTGCACTTTTGTGGTCTGCACTGCTTGTTTTAAGTCACTTCTAAATGGTGCATTGTCTTCTGGTCATTTGCACTTGCAGTTGGTTCATTTGCTTTGGCTTCTCTGTACATTATGCTTGGCTTTGGTTCTGCACCATGTTGTAGCAGTATTGTCTCGAGCTCGACAGTGTTGTTTTCTTGCTTGCATTGTCACTTGGTCGACACTTGCAGTTGCACATTGAGTTGAATATGTTGGCACTGGAACTAGCTTGTATCTGTTCTCATTACTGTGTTGCATTCTTTGATGGTTCACTGTAGTATGTTGGTCTGTCTTGTTTTTGGCCAGGTTTTGTTGGTTCATTGGTGTTTGTACACTTATGCAGTTTGATCTTATTTTTGCTGTGCATTCACTTGGTGGTGTGTTGCTGCCTTCACTGTCCACCTGTATCTTGCTTGGTTTTGTTGCAAATTGCATTTGGTCTGACTTGAACTCGATTCACTTGTGTTGAATCCAGTTTCAAAACTCGGATTTGACCTTGTGCTCGTGTCGTATTTTTGAATTTATTGCACCTGAGTTGAACCTGTCCATATATTTGGGTTTGACCTTGTGCTCGCCTGTCCCTGTAAATCAATCAAGTGTATATATCGGCGTGCACGGCCTTGTGGCATATACAGTAATACACTGTGTATGTCACAAGTTGTTCATGTATGATGAATTCAAATTTAAATGATGACGAACAACCCAAATAACCGAGGCAAATATTATTTTCAATAAAATATTTTATTTTATTATTGCAAAAATATTTCTTTTTCAATTTTACTGCGTTAGTGAATATTTTTGCAGATTTCTCAGATGCTGGATTCAAACTGGAATGTAGTTCAAGATAAAGATGAGTGTGAGTGATATGTAGTGAGGTGATGATATGTAAAATAGTGATGTAATTGAATTTGTATCAAAGTTGTATAGTGAATAGTGAGAGCTTGAATTTGTATACTATTCAAAATTGTAATAAATATTTGTTTGAATAAAATATTCATTTGAATTCAAATTCCGTGTTATTTATTTTATTTATTTTATTCAGCAAATATTTATTTAATCTGTGAAAAATAAAATAGTATATTATCAAATACATTTAAACGAATGTATATATGTTTATTATCATCAAACAAAAATCATATAAGCGCATATTCAACATTTAATTCCGGATGGTTTCAAACTTCATGTTTAAAGTTTTAAAAGGATATATTATTTAAAGTATTTTTGAATAGAAATTAGTTTCCAAATAATTTTAAAGTTTAAAAGTTTGTGCTTTTCTCTTTGTCGCTGGAAAATAACTTCGGCGATACCGCAGCATCATCGACATTTATTTTCGAGTTTCGAAGTGAAGAGACCATTCTGTAGTCCTGCTACAGCGTTGTTTGGGGAATTTAATAGATTTGAATTTCTATAATAAGACTGGATTTATAGCTTATGCTGATATATGATTTAAATTTGAATGGATATATATGGTATATGTGCATTTATTTATCTCGAAACAGTTTGGAATTTATCGAAAATTTAAATTCCAAAATTTTATTTTGAAATATAATTTCAATTTTAATTTCAAGATTTGGATAAATATTCAAGCTTGAAATGATTGAATTTGGAAAGTTTTGTTTATATAACACACCATTTCATTTCAATATAACTTAATTTTAGAAGTTGAATATGTAATTGGATAATATACAATATAAAAGATTTTGTAAATAAAATTTGAGTGGTTATAATAAATGTTATACACTTAAATTTTAGTTATAAAAAGATTAACAGAGGTAAACAGAATAAATGGTAAATTGAATAATTTACAATATAAAGGATGTTAAAGGAACTAAGAACAAATTAAAGCAGTTGTAATAAGTATAAACATACTTAAATTAGGTGATAAAATATATTGAGAGGAATAAAAATTTAATTTGAGGAACTAAATTTATTGAATACATTATGAGTATAACAAATGATTTTTTTTCAAATCCATGATTTTAGAGATTGATAAATTAAGAAAATTGGATGATAAGATAATGAAATTAGAGATAGTTAAGATTTATTTAACTTGTGTAAATTAGTTATCAATTTAAGATGAAATTTACATGGTTTCAAACTTGTTATCTTATTTTGTTTTTCAAACTATCTTTTGGATGTCCTTATTTTCCTTATCTTGCTACAGAATGGGAAGGCTATTGCTTATACCAGTCTGTCTAGAAATCCTTCTGTAATCTTTGATAATCTTTAGTTCTCATTTTGAATCTGAGCACTTCTTGCCATCCACAGACTGTCGGTCAAGCGGGAAGGGTGAATCGGATTCTAGAGGATCTTTTCGTGCTTGTATTCTTGATTCTGGAGGATCTTGGAAAGATCACCTCCACCTTATTTAACTTACCTATAACAACAGTTATCAGGTATAATTTTAATCTTTTGTTGTCTTATCTTAATCGTATTACATTTTATCTTTTCTATGCTTTCCCGTACCTCATTCCTTTTCGGGGACGAAAATTTTTGAGTGCGAAGAGTGTAGCAACCCTGTATTTTGTGATTATTTTAATTGTATATTTTAATTATTTTAATTGGATTTTTGATTTAAAAACTTTATTTTTATTTGTTAAATTAAATAATTTTGTTATTTTAAATATAAATTGTAAAGGCCTGCAAATCCGTACCCCTTTGAACTAACCAAATTCACCACAGTTCAATCCAAAGAGGCACAAAAGTACGAGTCTTCGGGTAAAAGAAGAAAGAGGTAGAAGAAGAAGAACTAAAAACAAACATCAAAATCTCACATCGCAGCGGAATAAAATATAATATACAGAATACAGTTTAAATACAAGAAATCTGTACTGTATACATATACATACATACCATCATCAGAGTACATCAATCAGTCATACATGTCCATACACAGCGGAAATAATAGACAAATACGGGAATACGCTCTGTCCTCAGCTCGTCTCCTGAGCTCCAGCATAACGTGAACCTGTTTAACTCGGTCTGACCCGAGCATCATATAAAACAACACCCGAGTCAGTCTGGAATACCAGCGTGAGAAAATCACACTCAATTGGATTATTAAAGTTTCAAAAATCCTTTGAAAACAAAAGCATCTCGTAAGACCACGCCACAAATAAACATGTCGGGTTTTTACCTTACGATAGCTAAAACAATTTTTATTAAAGTTCTCTGATATTATAATAGTGTCTATAGAAAGTAAAATAGAATCTAGCTGAAATGCTTGCATCTCACGTTTCAGCAATAGTTGGGCACAATCAAAACCGTACAGGCGCTTATTGGAGTTTGGATTCCATACAATGGCAGGGCTACTGGGGTACCGCCCGTCACAGTACCTGGTCTAGATCAGAGTACCGAGGATTACTCCCTTCATCCCCTGCAACACAAGGCCGGAACCATTCCTTACTGAACAGTCCCGAACAAGATAAACCCCGTGGTTGGCGCGACCAACCACCCACTAAGCCGAAATAAAAAGGGACATCTAGACAGGGGAAATATCTTGTCCTGCTTGGGCATGACCCACCTAACCTTGCTGCACCTCCCCTGTTTTAGCCATTCCCGGTTGATGAGGCTTGAGGCTAAACGTTACCTTTAAAGAACGCGTTACTTAGAATGCTCATCGTCCACCTGACGATGTTCTGAAAGCATTCAATCCATACAAGTTGCCCTGGGTTTGGTCAAACCGAATCACCGTCTTCAACTCTTCACGGTCTTCATTCGTAATCGTACAAACCGGATCGAAGTGGTTTTCGAGAAATAAATCTCGATCCCGGACTCTTCGAAACGATCAGCGCATTTGTCCAATATTGATAGTCGGTTATTTAACTATCAATTAATCACACACAAGCAACCATCAAACAATTTCCACAAATTATTTATCTCAATTATCATACAGATAATATTCCCATTTAACCCATTTGGAATAAATTTTCAAAGTCTTCTATTCCCATGAAATCACTTAACTGATTTCTCATACATACTCACTTTGATTTGGCTTTTGAAAATATTTCTTATTCTCTTATTCCTTTCTCAAAAATCAATTTATACTTTGCTTATAAATTTCAAACTCAATTCCCTCACTTAATAAGATTTCTCCTAAATCTTATCTCATTTGAATAAATTTTGCTTACCATTACAAGAGGATTTTAATTGGATTTTTAAAAACATTTTGAAAACATATTAATTTATAAAATAAGAAGTAATATTAAATATTTAAATTTATATCTAGTTATTTATAAGTTTCAAGATGGTTTTAGAAATCTTAGAGTTTATAATAAATAATAGCTAAACTTTCAAGGTAACTAATTCGAAAATATTTTGCATTCAAATACTAGTTTAAAAAAAGTTTATACAGTATAGTACTTTAAAAAATTATTTTTAAAATAATTTATAACTTTAGAAAACCCAATATCCATTTATAAATACCTCTTGTCCACATTCACCTTTAGAAATATCCTACTATTTCCATTCGACCAATTTCATATCTCATTTATAAATTCCATTCATGAATTTATAAAATCTCCTTGGGTTTCATTTATTATAAGATAGTTTGATTTAAAAAAATCTCATCTTTATAATTTATTTCTTTCTATAAAGTTCTATATTGTTCCATTCAATAAATTCCATTCATTATTAAATAAAATTTCTTTTTGGCTCTTAACAGAATTTCTTATTCATAATTCTTAATAAAATTTCTTTATTTCCTAATAAATTTCTTCTCTTTTCTTATTAATATTTCTTTTTATTTCCTTATTAGACCTTCATTTTTATTTCCTCATATAATTCCATTTTCTTTCCTTTGCTTATCGATTACAATATTCCTTCAAGTATACATTTATAATTTAAATTTCCAAAACTCAACTTTATCACATTAAAGTTTAACTTAAGTAGAAAATATATTTTTATTTATTTTCTTCATTCTCAATTAAAGCAGATTTAAATTTCCAATAAATATTTTCTGTTTGAGTTTTACTTAGCTTCTTCAAATTAATTTATCAATGATAATAGAAATTTCAAATTTTCACCTTCTCTGTTATTCAACAGTTGATAATTCAATTATCTATAAAACTACCCAAATTAATATATCATCTTGTCACAGAACAACATATATATGAAATAAAATGAATAGTTTTGAGGAATCCTGTTGGATCCCTCCAACCTGTTTTCCCTGCATCCACAGATGTTAGCACAATAAAATAACAATATCACTTCAATGTGAAATATTGCAGAATATGGTAAAAGTTTATTTAATTATTCACTACTTCAACCATCATTCAAGCAATTTAACAAATAAATTTAATTTTAACAATTTAAATTTAAATCTAACTGAGTGAGAGTAACTCACCTCTCTTTATTAGCATCCATTTCCAATCTAGCTTGTTTCCTTTCAATTTCAGACCTTGAATAACAGTTATATGAATTTTATTAATATTTGAACAATCACATGACAAATTTATCGGTGAATATTTTAATTGACTTACAATTTATTTAAGTTATTTATTTCCCAAATTTTGAACCTTATATTACCTAATTATAAGATTTTATACATATTCAAACAAGTCGAACAATTAATTTTTGCTTAAATAAATTTATTTAACTCTGATAATTTAATTTTAACTAATGATTTAAATTTTCAACAAATAATTAAATGAGTTTATCAACAAGTTAATCACTATAATACTTTATTTAAAAATAAACTAGTAGATTTAAATGGGTATATGAATGTATATACATATCATTTCTCATAAGTATATTTATAGAAATAACCCAGTAGATTTCAAAATCAAACTTTCTATATATTCCTATATTTTCCAAAACTCTGTTTATATATAAAAATTTAAATTGAGAGTAACTTACATATTGAAGAACTGCTTAACAGCATTTTTTTTTATACACCACATTAAATAAAATAAATAAAAGATAACATCAATTACCTACAGCCCAGGCTCACGTTCGACAACGATAAAGTTACACTCCGAAACCCTAGCTCACAAAGTCGCCGACCCCTCCCCCATCACGCGCCTGCAACCCCCAAAATCCAAGCCTCCACTGCAACGAACTGCACTCCATCGTGCGCACAACCCCCTTACGCGCGTGCCACTCTGCCGCCGCCACCAAATCGAGCAACTACCGCCTCGGTCGCCTCCTCCTGTCGCTGCCCACGAAGTCACGACGCCGCTACGAATCGATCTCCATGCCTTCGCCCTGCTGCCTTCTGCCGCCGTCGCACCACTACATCTCACCGTCCCCCAAAACCAACGCGGCCCCCAGTCACTTCGCCACTTCATGCGAGCCTCCCCTATACGCGCGCGCGACCTCACGCGACTGAGCTCATCACCACCGCCACCTCAACTCGAATTAGAGCTTCGCGAATTAGGTATTTTTTTTTTTTATTCTCGAATCGGCTGAGGAAGAGAAAGGAAACGAAGTAGATTTCGATTTCGTTTGAAGAATAAGAGGGAACGGGGTTGATAAAGGAAGAAGAGGGAATAAGGAGGGTGAGCTCGCGATTAAAGGAAAATAGCGGCCATTAATTAGATTTTTTTTTATTTTCTGAACGAGGGTGTAAATGAGAAGCATCGTGATAAATAAGGAGATGGAAGCGTATTCAAGAAGACGAGGTAATAGTGTGTTGAGGAAGCTAAATGAATAGTTTTATTTATTTTAAATGTTATATTTAAAAATATTCTCGAATTCAATCATAGCGCGTTTGCTTATCGCACAAACACACGGTCACTCCAAAAATTACGAAATTTGAAATCCGGCAATAATTTAATATTACGGATCCAACGGCACTGGTTTCGTTGAATTCCGAGACTGTGCCTCGGAAGGCTACTTTCAACTGTTTATTTAAACAATGTAAATTTAAAATTTAACAAACGACAGTTAAATTCAATTCTAACACATCTATTATTTCCAGTGTTATCAATATAAATTTTATAAGCCGTTGAAATATTTTTAACACGCTTACAACTCCAAATTTTATATTTTATCCAATATCCGATTGTCACTTTAATAATTAATTCAATAGGCCATTATACTTTAAAATTTTGAATTCCTTTTATCATATAAAACCAAACTGTTCATATTATAATCAAATTAAAGTTCAAATTAGATATTTAAATTCGATTTAAATATTATAAATTAGCCGTCAAAAATCCGGGTCGTTACATTCCTCCCCCCTTAAAAGAATTTCGTCCCCGAAATTACTAGTTAGGAAGAATGGTCTCATACCCGATTATTATTACTTCACAATCAACAATTCAACATCCTACCACTATCTTTTTATTTTAAGGATGCATCACCCTTCTTAAAACTTCCTAAACTTTCCTTAGTTCAAACTATACTATATGCTTAACTATTCAAGTTTCAATTTAAACTTAAATTTTTACTTACCAAAATTTTCTCAAAATTTTTCTAACATCCTAAATTTCCGAAAATTTTTGCCAGCGTCTCCTTTGCGCGGCTAGCTCGGTACAACTACAAAATGGCTCTACGGCCTCCCAAATCTCAAAAGAAAACAAAAAGCCAAGCGGCTCAATCAAAATCCCAATCAATTTCCAATATAAACTTAAACACATACCTTTTTGTCGGGCATTACTATTTATCTTCTGAAACTAACATCAATTCTCTTTACCTTTATATTACCTGCATAACCTTACACAGCAATATATCCAATCACAAGACACAAAACATTTTATCGACATCCTTACAAATGTCCATATTCATTCATTCAAATATTATTTAGATTATACTTGAAATATCAATTCTCGATTGAGAATGTATAATTCTTTTCTTAAGTTAGTATAAACATTTATGTGTTTCTTGTTATTTATTTTCATCTTACCACTTTAGTTGGTATTCATTCATATTCAATTTATTCTTTCATTTCCATATGAATTTATTTTATCTATAACTCTAATATTCAAATTCAAATTTTCAATTATATCAAATTCATGTCTTAATTTTAAATTAGTTTCATTCACTAGTTTATTTCAATTTCCAATTTGAAAACGTTTGTCGTTAACAAAGTTTTCAAAAAACTTCAAAAATTTTCTAACTCCAAAATTTCTGAAAATTTTTGGCAGAGTCCCCTTTGTACGGAGGAGCTTTTGCAATTTGACAATAGAGATAAATATATATACATCGACCCACACGGTCGAAAAAACCAAAAACAGTTCATATTTCCTAGTTTTATTGCGTAGGCGTACCTTATTTAGCATTTTAAACAAGCGGCTTATTTAATTTTAGCATTAGCGCACCCAAAATCCCGCTATACAATCTTCTGGTACCTGTACTTACTCAATTTATAAACATTAGTAACATATTTATGAAATTTATAACATTGCATTTGTTTAAACAACTACTACAATCAATAACATAAGCAACGCTATATAAATAACTTCATACCAAATTTATATAGTTTCCAAACTAGTTCCATTTGTTTATAACTGATATAAATACCGTTTGCATTCAACTTTAAGTGAGTTACAATTCATTCACTTAACTCTAATCCCTAATTATGCCCAAACAGACCCATTTTCCCTTTTAATTGATTTCAAAAATCAATTTCTGCTTCTTATCAATTCAAAACCATATTTTATAAACAATTATACACGCATTTTGTATAAACAATTGATAAGGTTCCAATTAAATCCAATTGCTTTTTAGTCAATTAATAACATCACATTCAATCCATTCTTAAAGTAACTAATTTATATTCATGGCAATTTTATTCCAAAATCAAATTTAATTACTTTATCATTCCATAGAACTACATTCAATCATGTTTACGCCAACAACAATTATTTCTATGCAAATTACAACAATATTCATTCAAACAAACAATTTCTTTAATTTTGCAACTGTTTTAAAATTAATTCCAACTCAAGTTATATGAAATTTCATTCCAAATTTTATTTTTAAACCATACCTTTTGCATTGATTGCATTCCAAACCATCTCATTAAGTTCGACAACTTCAATGCTTAAAATTTAGCAAACATGTCCCAAATTTATATAAGTCATACTTCATTGAATTTTAGACTTAAGTTAACTTACTTCAAATTATTTAACTTAACTTAAGCTTCTTTCATTTGCCCATAAATTCTTTTCCAATTTAATTTGATTTTATTTAAATCAAATCTCTTTCATTTACTTATTAGCTCAATTAATTATTTCATTTAAAAATTTCAATTCCCATGTTCGATTCATTCTCGAACTTATTTAATTAAATTCAAGACCATTTTCACTTTATTTACACACAATTGAATTTTTGTTTGCACTTCTAACCATTTACACTTAATCCAATTCAAAGTTTATCCACATATTCAAGTTACTGATTTATCCCAAATTAGTTTATTCTCAATTTATAATTCAATACTTGATTTTTAGCTTCAAAAATCTCTTCATTTAAATTTCCCTGGTTCAATTCTAATTTGAAATTTAGGTTTGGATTTCCTTTCATTTTCCAGATTCAAACAATTTTATTGACTTATTTATTCTACCTAAATCTTATAAGTCCCACTTCTTATTTATCTTCACACTTCCATTTATTTATAGTTAACCATATTCCTCTTTTATTTTAATTCAGGGTTATACATTCTACTTAGCCAATTTTTTTTTTTTTATTTCATCGCTACTCACTTCTTTTATAAGCTCTCGAAGTCTTATTAATTCAAATTCACTTGCACTTAGCATACATTAAATTCATCTTCATTTCACTGTTATGAATTTTACTCAAGTGAGAGTTTTTATTATAATATCATCTATATCTCAATTTAATCCATCTTCATTCAAATTCAAACATTAACTTAGCTTAAGATAATTCCAGTTCAATCAAAGTGCCCAACCCAATTAAATTTTCTATTCACTATCCATTCACAACACTTTACCAATCCATTTTATTAAATGAACTTCCACTTTTATCAAAATCACCTTTCCATAAATCTTAAATCTTAAGTTTATTCATTTATTGCAACTTCTTACTTGAATTCATTGCAGTTGATATGGTACTCATTTAGATCAAATCCTATGTAATTTAATTAGCCATTCTAAATTTTGTTAAGATAACATTCAAGGCCAATTTATTCCATCCATACTTGATTTGGATTTTATTTGTAAATTCAAATTATCTTACTTTTAATCCTATTCCAAAACAATTTCAATTCATATATAATTTACTAACCATTCAATGAAATTTCTATTTATAACTCGGGTTTCATCACTAGATTCCATTCTTAATTCCAATTACAATTTAAATCAAATACAACTGAATTTAAATACAGCTGAATTTATTTTCCCGTTTTAATTCAATTTACTTTCATCTCATAACTTAAATAAATTTCAATCCACTTCAAGTTTTATTTCTCATTTCAATTTCATTTAAAATCTACTAACTTATTCTTCCCAAATCATTAATTAAATTTCAAGTTTAAAATTTTAATCCAAGTTAAATTTCCATCTTTAACCTTTCACTTTAAACTTTAATTCCAAAATCCAACATTTGATTTATTTATTTCTTTTTTTTTAGATAACTATTTAATCATCTCATAAGTCTAAATATAGCATCCAATCATCCAAGTTATAATAATAATTCAGAAAATATGCTTTTTATATCAAAATATATTTTGGATGAAATTATTTCATTCACCCACTTTTGAAAACAATATTGTGTCGAATTGTTCTATTCAAGTGTTTAGGAACCCCTTCGGCACAGTTGTGCAGACCGTGCCGACGAAGGTTCATATACCACTCAATAAATCAATCAACACCAGTTTATATTCACTAACAAATACGCACTCATATCTATATACGCTCAAACTCATTCTAGAGTACTACTGACTCTATCTCTAATGAGTAATTCCCACCAGAGCCAAGGTTCTCGCTTAACCTTTCGCTCTGATACCAAGTGTAAAGGCCCGCAAATCCGTACCCCTTTGAACTAACCAAATTCACCACAGTTCAATCCAAAGAGGCACAAAAGTACGAGTCTTCGGGTAAAAGAAGAAAGAGGTAGAAGAAGAACTAAAAACAAACATCAAAATCTCACATCGCAGCGGAATAAAATATAATATACAGAATACAGTTTAAATACAAGAAATCTGTACTGTATACATATACATACATACCATCATCAGAGTACATCAATCAGTCATACATGTCCATACACAGCGGAAATAATAGACAAATACGGGAATACGCTCTGTCCTCAGCTCGTCTCCTGAGCTCCAGCATAACCTGAACCTGTTTAACTCGGTCTGACCCGAGCATCATATAAAACAACACCCGAGTCAGTCTGGAATACCAGCGTGAGAAAATCACACTCAATTGGATTATTAAAGTTTCAAAAATCCTTTGAAAACAAAAGCATCTCGTAAGACCACGCCACAAATAAACATGTCGGGTTTTTACCTTACGATAGCTAAAACAATTTTTATTAAAGTTCTCTGATATTATAATAGTGTCTATAGAAAGTAAAATAGAATCTAGCTGAAATGCTTGCATCTCACGTTTCAGCAATAGTTGGGCACAATCAAAACCGTACAGGCGCTTATTGGAGTTTGGATTCCATACAATGGCAGGGCTACTGGGGTACCGCCCGTCACAGTACCTGGTCTAGATCAGAGTACCGAGGATTACTCCCTTCATCCCCTGCAACACAAGGCCGGAACCATTCCTTACTGAACAGTCCCGAACAAGATAAACCCCGTGGTTGGCGCGACCAACCACCCACTAAGCCGAAATAAAAAGGGACATCTAGACAGGGGAAATATCTTGTCCTGCTTGGGCATGACCCACCTAACCTTGCTGCACCTCCCCTGTTTTAGCCATTCCCGGTTGATGAGGCTTGAGGCTAAATGTTACCTTTAAAGAACGCGTTACTTAGAATGCTCATCGTCCACCTGACGATGTTCTGAAAGCATTCAATCCATACAAGTTGCCCTGGGTTTGGTCAAACCGAATCACCGTCTTCAACTCTTCACGGTCTTCATTCGTAATCGTACAAACCGGATCGAAGTGGTTTTCGAGAAATAAATCTCGATCCCGGACTCTTCGAAACGATCAGCGCATTTGTCCAATATTGATAGTCGGTTATTTAACTATCAATTAATCACAAACAAGCAACCATCAAACAATTTCCACAAATTATTTATCTCAATTATCATACAGATAATATTCCCATTTAACCCATTTGGAATAAATTTTCAAAGTCTTCTATTCCCATGAAATCACTTAACTGATTTCTCATACATACTCACTTTGATTTGGCTTTTGAAAATATTTCTTATTCTCTTATTCCTTTCTCAAAAATCAATTTATACTTTGCTTATAAATTTCAAACTCAATTCCTTCACTTAATAAGATTTCTCCTAAATCTTATCTCATTTGAATAAATTTTGCTTACCATTACAAGAGGATTTTAATTGGATTTTTAAAAACATTTTGAAAACATATTAATTTATAAAATAAGAAGTAATATTAAATATTTAAATTTATATCTAGTTATTTATAAGTTTCAAGCTGGTTTTAGAAATCTTAGAGTTTATAATAAATAATAGCTAAACTTTCAAAGTAACTAATTCAAAAATATTTTGCATTCAAATACTAGTTTATAAAAAGTTTATATAGTATAGTACTTTAAAACATTCTTTTTAAAATAATTTATAACTTTAGAAAACCCAATATCCATTTATAAATACCTCTTGTCCACATTCACCTTTAGAAATATCCTACTATTTCCATTCGACCAATTTCATATCTCATTTATAAATTCCATTCATGAATTTATAAAATCTCCTTGGGTTTCATTTATTATAAGATAGTTTGATTTAAAAAAATCTCATCTTTATAATTTATTTCTTTCTATAAAGTTCTATATTGTTCCATTCAATAAATTCCATTCATTATTAAATAAAATTTCTTTTTGGCTCTTAACAGAATTTCTTATTCATAATTCTTAATAAAATTTCTTTATTTCCTAATAAATTTCTTCTCTTTTCTTATTAATATTTCTTTTTATTTCCTTATTAGACCTTCATTTTTATTTCCTCATATAATTCCATTTTCTTTCCTTTGCTTATCGATTACAATATTCCTTCAAGTATACATTTATAATTTAAATTTCCAAAACTCAACTTTATCACATTAAAGTTTAACTTAAGTAGAAAATATATTTTTATTTATTTTCTTCATTCTCAATTAAAGCAGATTTAAATTTCCAATAAATATTTTCTGTTTGAGTTTTACTTAGCTTCTTCAAATTAATTTATCAATGATAATAGAAATTTCAAATTTTCACCTTCTCTGTTATTCAACAGTTGATAATTCAATTATCTATAAAACTACCCAAATTAATATATCATCTTGTCACAGAACAACATATATATGAAATAAAATGAATAGTTTTGAGGAATCCTGTTGGATCCCTCCAACCTGTTTTCCCTGCATCCACAGATGTTAGCACAATAAAATAACAATATCACTTCAATGTGAAATATTGCAGAATATGGTAAAAGTTTATTTAATTATTCACTACTTCAACCATCATTCAAGCAATTTAACAAATAAATTTAAATTTAACAATTTAAATTTAAATCTAACTGAGTGAGAGTAACTCACCTCTCTTTATTAGCATCCATTTCCAATCTAGCTTGTTTCCTTTCAATTTCAGACCTTGAATAACAGTTATATGAATTTTATTAATATTTGAACAATCACATGACAAATTTATCGGTGAATATTTTAATTGACTTACAATTTATTTAAGTTATTTATTTCCCAAATTTTGAACCTTATATTACCTAATTATAAGATTTTATACATATTCGAACAAGTCGAACAATTAATTTTTGCTTAAATAAATTTATTTAACTCTGATAATTTAATTTTAACTAATGATTTAAATTTTCAACAAATAATTAAATGAGTTTATCAACAAGTTAATCACTATAATACTTTGTTTAAAAATAAACTAGTAGATTTAAATGGGTATATGAATGTATATACATATCATTTCTCATAAGTATATTTATAGAAATAACCCAGTAGATTTCAAAATCAAACTTTCTATATATTCCTATATTTTCCAAAACTCTGTTTATATATAAAAATTTAAATTGAGAGTAACTTACATATTGAAGAACTGCTTAACAGCAATTTTTTTTTATACACTACATTAAATAAAATAAATAAAAGATAACATCAATTACCTACAGCCCAGGCTCACGTTCGACAACGATAAAGTTACACTCCGAAACCCTAGCTCACAAAGTCGCCGACACCTCCCCCATCACGCGCCTACAACCCCCAAAACCCAAGCCTCCACTGCAACGAACTGCACTCCATCGTGCGCACAACCCCCTTACGCGCGTGCCACTCTGCCGCCGCCACCAAATCGAGCAACTACCGCCTCGGTCGCCTCCTCCTGCCGCTGCCCACGAAGTCACGACGCCGCTACGAATCGATCTCCATGCCTTCGCCCTGCTGCCTTCTGCCGCCGTCGCACCACTACATCTCACCGTCCCCCAAAACCAACGCGGCCCCCAGTCACTTCGCCACTTCATGCGAGCCTCCCCTATACGCGCGCGCGACCTCACGCGACTGAGCTCATCACCACCGCCACCTCAGCTCAAATTAGAGCTTCGCGAATTAGGTTTTTTTTTTTTTATTCTCGAATCGGCTGAGGAAGAGAAAGGAAACGAAGTAGATTTCGATTTCGTTTGAAGAATAAGAGGGAACGGGGTTGATAAAGGAAGAAGAGGGAATAAGGAGGGTGAGCTCGCGATTAAAGGAAAATAGAGGCCATTAATTAGATTTTTTTTTTATTTTTCGAACGAGGGTGTAAACGAGAAGCATCGTGATAAATAAGGAGATGGAAGCGTATTCAAGAAGACGAGGTAATAGTGTGTTGAGGAAGCTAAACGAATAGTTTTATTTATTTTAAATGTTATATTTAAAAATATTCTCGAATTCAATCATAGCGCGTTTGCTTATCGTACAAACACACGGTCACTCCAAAAATTACGAAATTTGAAATCCGGCAATAATTTAATATTACGGATCCAACGGCACTGGTTTCGTTAAATTCCGAGACTGTGCCTCGGAAGGCTACTTTCAACTGTTTATTTAAACAATGTAAATTTAAAATTTAACAAACGACAGTTAAATTCAATTCTAACACATCTATTATTTCCGGTGTTATCAATATAAATTTTATAAGCCGTTGAAATATTTTTAACACGCTTACAACTCCAAATTTTATATTTTATCCAATATCCGATTGTCACTTTAATAATTAATTCAATAGGCCATTATACTTTAAAATTTTGAATTCCTTTTATCATATAAAACCAAACTGTTCATATTATAATCAAATTAAATTTCAAATTAGATATTTAAATTCGATTTAAATATTATAAATTAGCCGTCAAAAATCCGGGTCGTTACATAAATTTTTATTTTTGATATGAGCTAGAATTCCAAACATGACTAAATAGAATACTTTTCCAGAAAAGTGAATTTTGGTCAATGTGGTCAAACTATGACTTTTAAATTTAAAAATTTGAAATTTTTAATTTCATCTTTTATTATGAAAGTAAATAAAATTTTAAGAATACTGCTTTTTGTTTCATTGAAATCCGATTTATATTGTGAAAGTTATGCCTTTTACACTATTGTGTGAAATTTGTTGTATTTAACAAAATTGTTATTTTAATTTTATAAAAATAACATTTTTTTTGTTATGTCATGTTCTAATTTACATTTACATGTATAACATGATGTTATGTATATATTTTTGTTTTGAAACATTTTTTATGTGTAATTGAAATTTTCTAATGTCAGTTGCCTTTTATTTACGATTTCTAATTTCTAATTTCAATTAATTAAAGTAATTCTTTATTTATTTTTCTATTCTCTTAAGATCTTTTTTTTTCATTATTTTGTTCAGAATTTGTTTAAAAGAATTTCATCCCTGAAATTGCTAAGGTGGAAAAAAGTTCAAACCCGTTAACTTATTCATAACACACTTAGTGAAAATTCGATATTCACTTCTCTAATCTTTTAGTTCCAAACAAAAATTTAGTTCCCATTTTTGATTCAAAACCCTATATTCCAATCACAATTCGAAATCAAATTGTCATTAACAAAAAGATTTCCAAAATTTTCAAAACTTTTCTATCACCCTAAATTTTCGAATTATTTTGGCAGTCTCCCTTGTACGGAGAGCCCTTTGTAATATGCCAAGAGAAATAAAAATATATACATCGACCCGCATGATCGAAAAAAAGATTGTATCAATATTTTTAATTTTCGCAGTGTTTAATCCAAAAATATACCTTATTTTAGTGTTTTTAAGACAGCATCTTATTTCATATGCAATTGGCATGACAATATCTAACCAAATGGTCTTATGGTACTTGTACTTACTCAATTTAAACACATAAGCACCAAAATATGGAATTTATCAACATTTCACTTATTAGAATAGTTAAAACACATAAACTTCATAACTCAATTATCACAAACATAGAATTATAATCAATTTAAGGTTTCGATACCAATTTAATTACTTCATATCGATTCATTTACCATTTTATCCATTTCGAAATGATTTACAACCTTACTTGCATTCAATCCATATTTGTACCAATAAATCCATATCAATTCCCCTCTGATTTAAAAATCAATTTATTCACTTTCTATTTATTCATAGAATTTTATTTACATCCGTCTACGCCAAATGCCAATTTTTCTATAAATTCGACGATATTCATTTAATAAAATAACCATTTCAGTTTATAGCTATTTTAAATTGATTCCAAATCAATTTATATTCAATTTTATTTCATTTCAATTTGATTCTCAATCAATTAACTACATTTTATTCATATCCTCATTCATTATATCCAAATCCATTTTATTAAACTCGAAACCATTCCATACTATTTACTTACGAATTATTTCAAGTATTATTTGAGCCAAGCTCCCATCCAAATATTAACTTAAGTTAATTTTTTGTATTTTCAATTATTCCAACCTTATAACTTAATTTTATTTTCATTTCAACCAACTTTTGTTTCATTTACTTATTAATTGATTAGTTCCTTCACTTAATCCACTTCAAATTTCTAATCTTATACTCAAATTCATTCTCAAATTTTATTTAATTTGTATCCAAGGCCACATTTGATTTTTTTGCACTTTAGACCAAATTTATTTATAACCTAAGTCATCACTATTTGAATCCATTTCTATTTTTTATTCAACGATATTTCCAATTATATTAGATTCTCTTATAATCTAGTCGATTTTTTATTTATAACTCAAGTTCCATATTCAATATTCACTTTTAATCCACAATCCAATTTACTTAACCAAGTTAAGCTTCATTTTTGTATTCAATTAACTAATTAATTTATCTAATTAGTCCACATCTAATTTATAATTGAATATCTGATTTTCATTTCAAAATTCATTTCATTTAATTTTCTTGATCTCAAACTCATTTTTATAATTCAAGTTTGGATTTATTTTCTTTACCAAAATATCAAACAATTTTTTTTATTTTGGCTTTTCTATTCCACCTTTCAATTATATAAGTTATATGCTTATTTTCCAAATTTCCATCAATTTTATACTCGGGTATATTCTCATTTTATTATTAACTCAATTTTATACCTCACTTTATAGCTTAGGCATACTTTCACTTCATTAGTTTCAAATTTTTGCAAGATATATAAACTCATTTATTAACACTTCCAACATTCCTGCTTAAATTTTATTCCATTCAAAATTTATAACCTATGGTTATATAATAATTTCACAATTAAAAATTCATATTTACTTCAATTCGTTATTACTTCTAATCCAATTCAAATTTTATAACTTATAGTTATATAGTCGCTTTATAATTTATATTTATATGTTTAACTCAATTCCATATGATTCAAATCTAATTCACCTTTTTATTTAAATTTCAATTCATTTTAACCAACATTTCAAACATATTCGAGTTATTCATACTTAAATTAAATTTCGCTCCGAATAATTTTATTTTTAATTCATTCAATTTAATTATATATTTTCAATTACTTTTCTTAAGTTTACTCCCATTTAATTAATACACTACATTAATTCAATTCAAATCCGGTCGATTAAATTCCTAAAAAATAATTTATCCAACTTAACTTAAGTTAAATTCCATTTTAACCTTCTCGCTTTAAATTTTATTCCAACTTTAATTGTTCACGCTTCCCTCCTAATAAATATCATCTTCCATAGGATTCCATAATTTTTAAACACCCGGTATTGATTTCATATCGCTTTGAAATCATATATATATACACACACACACATTTTTTTGGTTTAACCAACCACTTTCTTGGATTTTCAAACTTCACTTGGTTCCATTCCAAAAGAACTTCCCTTTAGAATTTCCAAAACAACACTTGTTTTCACCAAAAATTTCTGTATCAATTTACTATGGTGGTAATCCGTCACTTAAAAACTCAAAAATGAATACTAATGATGCTGCATAGTCATCACCAGGATTATTTTCCAACGATCGAAGTGAGTTCAATGTTACTCCTTCCAAAATCCATTCAAAGCAATTTTCTTTCAAAAATATCTCCAAAATAATATTAATATTATTTGTTTCAACATACTTTAGAAAACATTTCCAAAAATCTTCAGGATTTAATTTTCCAATTTTTGGTTTGAATCCATTTTAATTTTTAACTCATTTGTGTAATTCATACTTATACAATCTCCCTTTGGTGATATATAAGCATTTCCAATATATAATCTTATTTTAATTATATAATAACAACCAAACACACCTCTATAATAATTTTCAGAAAATTATTCTCTTTTATATCAAAATATAGCTTGGGTAAAATTATTTCATTTACCCACTTCAAAAAAACACTGTGTCGGTTTACTTAGTTCATGCGTTTAGAAACTTCTACATATTTAGTGGCACCCCACTATTCGACCATAATTTATATGCCACTTAACCGAAAAAATAAACACAATATAAAACAATTTATATCACTAACAAATACGCACTCATATTTATTGATACACTCAAACTCATTCTAGAATACTACTGACTCTTTCTCTAATGAGTAACCCAACCAAAGCCAAGGTTTTCACTTAACCTACAACTCTGATACTAAGTGTAACAAACTAGAATTTTCGATTCTTGAAAATCGAGGTCAATATGGCCACTTTATAACATGCGGAGTAATTGAGTGTCGGAATCACTAGTTCATTGGGGTGAAGAAGAAAAAAATTAAAAGAGAAAAAAGTAGAAGAAAATAAACAACAACACAGAATCTCACAATCGTAGCGTAACAAAATATAATATATAATAATAGATTCTTTTATATAAAAGAATATGTAAAGTTATATACTTACAATCATCAGAGTACAACAATCCATGCATCAATCTGGACAGTTATAGTAACTTGTCCTCATATAGCGAAAATATAAACCAAGTACGGAGATACGTCTCTATCATCCAGCTCATCTCCTGAGCGCCATAGCATCCTATCCCAAATATGTAATACTTGGTCTGACTAAGCATTATAATAAAATAACACTCGAGTCAGTCTGGAAAACCAGCGTGAGAAAACACACTCAATTTGAATTATTTAAGTTATCAAAACCCTTTGAAAAACAAAGGTGTCTCGTATGACCGCATCACACATAAACACAACGAGTTTTTACCTTATAATAACCAAAACATTTTATATCAAAATCTTCTGATATTATAATAGTGTCTAAATACAAATACTTATTCAAATAGCTGAAATTGTTACATTAATTAAATTCCAACATACTTGGCTCTACAAACAAAACTATAGGGGCTCGTATTGGAGGATGGATCACATACAATGATAGGGCTACTGTGGTACCGTCCATCATAGTACACCACTAGAAAAATGTACCATGGACCTCGTCGGGATCCCCTACTACAAAAGATTGGCCTACCCCTAACCTTGATAGACCAAATATATTGTCACCCCGGGTGTTCTCACCCTTAAAAAATCGAGCGCTCCCTTTTTCATGCACAACCATGTCCATAGTTTATATATATTTCTGAGGATATCTAGATAAGTGATAACACACCATCATTGGGTGCGACCCACTTAGCCTTGCTAATCTCCTACGTTCTAGTCATTGTAGTTGATGACGCTTGAGGCAAATGATTACCTTTCAAGAATAATTCTACTTAGAATGCTCATCGTCAAATAATGATGATGTTTTGATAGCATCATCCGTACAGTTATCCTAGATCGGGACAAACTGAATCTCGATCTTCAATATCTTCACAATATGCATTTGTAACATTCAAACCGGATCAAAGTGGTTTTCGGATTATCAAATCTGATTCTTGTCTCTTTGAAACGATTAACAAATTTGGCTAAATTTGATAGTCGGTTATTTAACTATCAAATAACATCCATAAGCAGTCACTAGGCCTTATTATAAATTTACTAAAGTATCTATTCCAAAATATCATTGTAAGATATATCAATCCCTTCCAACATTTGAAAACAATTTCAAATACTTAAATCCGTAAAAGGATTTCCCAAACCATCTCAACACTTTGAAATATTTCAAAATTTCCATTTTTTATACCTAGGAAAAAAAAATATAAGTCTTATTTTCCAAAATCTTTTCAAATTTCAACACTTAAGAGAATATATCGTACCTTATCCCATAAGTCTTTGGAATTTCTACTAAATTCCCTTTTACAATTTCCAAAACCTAGTGTACTTATTTATAACCTCATTCAACAATTTATAACTACTTTTATGAATTCAGATTTCATTTTCAAAGTTCTCATATTCAACATTTTGAAATTCCATTTCCTCCAAAACCCTTATAAAATTCCTCTCCTCAAAATCATATCCATTTATAAGCACCATTTCGAATCTCCAGAGAATTTATGAATAAAATTTTCAATTGCTTCAAAACACTATAATATATAATAAGTATTTCGGAGAATAATAATTTTTTATCTTTTAATCAAATTCAAGTAATTAGTTAAAATATCGGAAACACTTTTACAAACATCAATAACTCATTTTTAGATAAACAAATCAATTTTCAAAGATGATTTTTAAGAAGTTAGAATTTACAAAATAAATACTTAATGTTTGAAAAACTACTTACCGAAATATTTCAATCCTAACTAGTTTATAATTTCATAGTTTTAAATAATAAAATTTTACTTTTAAAAACAAGCTTAATTTATTAGGATTAAAAATAAATTTTTAAACCTCAATAACTAATTTAATTTATAAATTCCTCTCGAATCACATCACATCACCTCCATTCCTATCTTCTTAACCATTTTCACTTTTCAAAAATAGTATCCACTATTTTTCTCACCCTATTTCCATATTCTATTATAATTCTCCCTTATCTATAAACATCAACTATAAATTTATAACTCCTTTGAGTTTCTCTTTTTAAAAAACTAATCTCATTTATAAAATTCCATTTTTGTAAATCCATTCCTTTAAAAATCCATTTATAATTCCCAATTAATATCGACTTCATCTCCTTTTTATATTTCCATAATATTATTTATGAATTCTTCTATATAATTCATTTTTAAAATCTCCATTTAATAATTCACCATAGTTAAGTATAACCAAAAATCAAATATATTTTTCTAACTCAATTTCTTTAAAATAACCCCGATTCGAATATAAATATTTTTATATCAAAAATTCCTTTTAATTCTTTCAATTTTAAATATATATTTATGGTATTTAAAATATCAAAGTTTAGGCCAGTGCTACAATAGCATCCAACAAATCAAATCACTACAATAATCAATAATAGATTATTCTGCACAAACCATATATCACAATATATGAAATTATATTCAACATTTCGAGGAATCAGTTGGATCCCTCCAACCTGTTTTCCTACATCCATAGATAATGTGCGGAAATATCACCCTAACTATTAATATATACACTACTATATATATAACATCCAAATTGATAATAATTTATTAATTCATCCAATCAACCAATAATTTAAATTCATCCAACTAATAATATATATACTAGTAATCACGCCTCGCATCACCCTCATCCCACTCGAGCGCGTCTTCTCCCACCAACCTCGCTACCCTCGTCCAATCTCGTGAACTTTGTAAAAGTGACCATCTCAAGGTCACGATGAGAAAATGCGAACGTCCCATTTTTTTTTCTTTGAACGATTTGATTTCATTCTTATCTGTGACTCCACACCTTGAGTTCCACATTAACAAAGAGTATTACGAGGTAATACTGTCTGCTAATGCAGAGAATAGGGCTGGATAAGAGCGACCATCTATAGCCTTGTCTTAAATATCTATTGAATACGTCGACAATGCCAAATTTTTTCTCAAGTGCATCGACATATCGAGTAAATACTTAATACAAAGCCATAGGTGGCTATAGGAACTATCAGAACAAAATACAACAAATTAAATGCAAATCACATCATAGAACAGCAAATCATCATATATATATATATGTACATATACATATATACATCACTAAATATACAAAATGATACATGCCAAGTGCCATAACAACCATAATATACAAGTGAGTCAAAAGAATAAACATATCAGAGTAGAAAACCAAAAAGGACTATACAAAAAGCTATAACAAAAGGAGATAGCAAAATAGAGTCCATCCGGAAGCGGAATAGGCTAAGTCCAAATGTTCCTAACCTAAAAAACCTCGGTCTGATCCGAGTATAAAATACGTAGGTCAATCTAGCTAAATAAATCAGCTAACAAGGATAAGCGATAATATGACCGTAAGGATAATGTGGTAATATTCTCGATTTAAAAGAGACAACTAAAGTGTATGATTACATCAAGTGATAATATGGTATCACTACACAAACATATAATCTCAAAAGAGATAAAATAACCCATAAAATACTAAAAGTAGCGAGCCTCATGTCATCAGCATCCATAAAACATCAAATACGGTTTAGAGGAAAACCTAAACCCTCCATCTTAGCAAACCTAAAACATGCACAAGGAGATCCCATCTCAAACACACCATACGGAAAATATATCTCCAAAGAGGATAATAAAATCTCAAATAAACGCTAAAAGGTGAATCTCATATAATGTCACCAAAACGAAAATCTCAAATAACGCCTGTGCAGGCAATTCAAATCTCAAAAATAGAACTTCCAAGAGTTCAAATTCTCGAAAGATAATCGCCATAAATATATATCGAATAGTTCAAAGGACTAATTCCGGAAAGGGGAGATACATTAGGGAAAATAGTCAAAGAAGCCATGTCAAAAGTGTTTGCACGTGCATATGGAAAGCCTTGCCAAGTACCATTGTCTCAAATAGGTATCTCGCCCGAAGGCAAAACTTCACAATGACAAATACGCCACAATGGCAAATAAGCCGCAATGGAAAATACGTCGCAACAGCAAGCGTCATGAAGACAAATATGCCGCAATGGTAATGACTCGAAGGTCCAGTACGGCACATCGTAATGGCAAACGTGTGTTATAAAATTTTGAATAGAAACCCGAATAGTGTTAACGCGCGTCCTATACCACACGTTCGCACTAAACTTTTTACTAAGTGTTGGTAAATTTCACACTCAAAGCAGTAAAATGTTTACCTCATCTCATCGGTAAACTCGACCCGAAGGTCAAAACGATCAAATGGACAAGTCAAGAATTAACCAATAAGATAAACGCATCCATACCATATGTTTTACCAAACTGTTTAATTCTCCTTCTCATTCATTCGAATAGTGCACAAATGTGTATTTTATATATGGAATAATTTATTTGAGAAAATAAGCTTTTAAAACCATTTTTCGAAATCAATTTTGAAGACAATATTTGAAAATTTCCTTATTATAGAGAATAAATAGATTTTATAGCTTAAAATATTTTAAAATATTGCATAATACTTATTTTAAATGCCAATTTATTTTAAAAAGTATTTCAAAATTGTTTGGAAAAATCTATGCTCGAAATCAAAGAAATCACTCAAAACAATTATTCGAATTCAATTCGAATTCAATTCAAATTCATAAAAATATGGCTAGCTTATTGGTATGCATCATATCCTCAAACATTTCAGAAATATCAAAAAACATGAAGTAAAAGTCAAAAATCCGACGAAAAAAGAACATACAAACGCATAGGTAAAATAATATTCGGGTCAATAATCTTCTTTGAGTTCAACTTTCAGACGTGAATCAGGTGGCCAAACGATCTTTGATTGAAATAAAAATTAGTATGCAATGCTTTCAAACAAAAGAAGAATTGATGAATTCTGACCGAAAATGAAAAAGTTACACTGCCTCAAACATGGACTCAGGCCATGTTTGCAACAGTTCAAAAACAAAAACATGCCCATTCCTAAAAACCATCTAGGGCCCAACTTACCGGCCTGAAATAGAGGACCAAACGACATCATATTGAGCTAAATATTGGTATGCACATACTAGAAAACTTCATCTTTCAAATAAAAAAATAACCAATGAATTCTGAATGGAAATGAAAATGTTATACTTTCTCAAACATGGACTCAGGCCATGTTTGCAACAGTTCAACAACCAAAAAAATGTACATGTTTGAAAAGCATCTCGGGTTCAACTTCCAAGCATGAAACAGAGGAGTAAGTTACCTCGGATTGAGCTGAAAATTAGTGTGAATGTAATAGAAAACTCGGATTCTAAACAAATAAAGAATCGATGAATTCCAATAAGAAATGAAAGAGTTATGTTGTCTCAAACATAGACTTAGGACATGTTTACAGCAACTCAGAAAACAAAATTTCTACAGGCAAAAATCCGTGTTTGAGTAGATTTTCTACCACTGTTTTGAACATCCAAATGACAATATTTTTCAACCAAAATTTGTAGAGATGAAGTTCAACATGCAAGCTACTAAATGCAAGAAATCTGACAACATTTCGTTGTCGGAATCAAAAGATATTAGCATGCAAAGTACCAACCAGAGAAGGTTTTGAAACAGAAATAAAATTGAAAGTAAGAACAAATTACAAAGCAAATTTTTGGCGATTTTAAGCTTGGCTTAGCTAGTTTCTGTAACGACCCGATTTTTCAGCTTTCCAAAATCGACATCGATACATCCACTAGTTTCTTTAACGACCCGATTTTTCAGCTTTCGAAAATCGACATCGATACATCCACTAGTTTTTGCAACGACCCGATTTTTCAGCTTTCGAAAATCGACATCGATACATCCACTATATCAAATGCCGAACAATCGAATGTCGAAAAACCAAACCGTTAGGGTTAAAGAAGAAGAAGATAGAAGAAGAAAACAGAAACAATATCAAAATCTCACATTCGCAGTGGAACAATATATAATAGATAATGAATAATCATTAAACAAAAGAACTATATCATTTTATACACAACATCATCAGAGTATTACAATAACAAAACACGACACCAGGCATTTATGACAACTTGACTAAATGGAAACTAAATTTGCAGCAACCCATATGCAGCGAATAATACATGCTATAAGTGATACGTCTCGCCTTCCAGCTTGTCCCCTGATCTCCACAGCATACTTTCCTGACTTCTCTTCAGAACAACTGGTAACCTGACTCTAGGCTGCCCGTGTGAAAAATTGTGGGAACTTAAAGTTTAGGAAGGGAACAATAAACTCCAAGTCGGTCATGAGACTGGTGTGAGATCTTAAAACAATTATTTGCATAAAAGAAAAGGAAAAGAAATTCGTTGATGCTTTTGGAAAATGAAACTACCATAAGGCCTCCCGGCACGCACACAATGCACTCGCACACTTGGGCGAGATTTCTCCTTATGGCAGTCAAACATGCTTGACACGCAAAATCTTTTTGATATTATTATTAGTGCATAGTGTGGAAAACATTTCGAAAGTATAATATTAATCTTATCCAGCATAGGGACCATTATGCCTGCTATAGCTACCATTTAAGAATGGCAGGTTATACAACTGCAATCTTAAAGGGCTCGTATTGGGCGATTGGATTTCCAATAAATGGTCAACGCTAAGGAACTTCCTTCACCGAATGGGAACGTCTCTGGAGGGACGCCCCGAGAACTTAACCAGCTCTCTGCCAACACAAGGCCGGGTTACCTCTATAACTAGGTAACTAACTGTTACGAGTATGCTACCCCACGGTCTAGACCGACCTTTATCCGAGGTGCCTCAGCAACCAACAACCACATCAGTAAATAATTTGGGCTCCATACCAGAATACCACTTTTTATCCGCACAAGTTAAATATCTAGGCTCCATACCATATACCACTTTTTATCCAGAAGGTAAAGCACAAACCCTAAGTGGCGTGACCCCATAACTTTCCTACATCTTTTCCTATTTCAACCACTTACGAGGTGTGAGGTTCGACGAAGTCTCGTCCACAAAGCCATGCTTTTTACAAAGCCATGCTTCGATCAACAAATGATCAACATTTAGCATGCCACATTACCAAATTGGAAATATATCACTAGTAAATATCAACTACATAACCTCTAAGCTCGTACATCTCAGAGAAGGGTGTTAAGCTAAGAGAATAAATTCTCCGCCACCAACAGAAATGTATTTGATAGAAACCAGCTTTATATCTCAATGTGTAACGTCAGACATACATCCATACAAGTCTGTTTCGAGTTCGAACGGAATCGAAGGCACTTCCTCCAATTAAGGAAAGAAGGCCTACCGTTCATAGTGATGGATGTTGTGCATTTCTGGGTCGTCCGGCCCTGCCAGAGTTGAGGGCAGCCGTGGCCCCCTAATGTTTGACGTTGAAATTTCCGACTTATAAGGGAGTCGAAGTGGTACACGGCGATCAGCCGACCGGTCATGCATGTTATATGGCAGAGTTGAGAGAAGCTCGGTGGAGAGAAAAAGGGAAGGTTGCGGACAGCAACGTCCACATCCTAAATACCGATGATTGACAGGTAGTGCCCGAGCCCCGGCTTGGGCAACATTCTCGAATCCTTAGGGACAAAGATCAGACAGATGATGATGCGGAACCCAGAGAAACGAATGTAGCACCGGTTGAGCTGACGATCGACATTCCAATCAGTCGGGATGACCCATCACGAGTCCTTAAGATTGGATCACAACTCGATCTTTCAGTGGCCGAGGACTTACTGATTTCCTCCAAGCGAATCTGGATGTTTTCGCTTGGACACACTCTAATAGGTCCGGGATTTATCCCACTATTGCGAGTCATATGTTGAACATAGACCCAAAATACGTTCCTATGAAACAGAAAAGGAGAGGCATGGACCCGGAAAGGTCCGCTGCCCTCAAAGAGGAGGTGGACAAACTCAAAGCCAATGAGTTCGTCTGCGACGCCCTCTACACCGAATGGGTATCTAACCCTGTGCTAGTGAGAAAAGCGAATGGGAAGTGGAGAACTTGTGTTGATTACTCCGATCTAAAAAAAGCATGCCTGAAGGATAGTTTCCCTTTACCAAAAGTCGACCAGCTCGTCGACTCTACCGCCGGACATGAATTATTATCATTTATGGATGCGTATTCGAGATATAATCAGATCCCGATGCACATTCCAGACCAAGAACACATCAGCTTTGTCACAGATGTGGGGCTATATTGCTATGTAGTATTGCATTTTGGATTGAAAAACGCGGGAGCAACTTATCAGCGTCTGGTGAATCGAATGTTTGAAGACTAGATTGGTAGAACGATGGAAGTCTATGTAGATGACATGCTCGTGAAGCCACGGCAGTCAAACGACCACATCCGAGACTTAGCAGAGATGTTTGATATACTCAGGCATTACGCGATGAAGATCAACCCATTAAAGTGTTCTTTTGGCGTTGCATCAGGGAAGCTCTTGGGTTTCATTGTGAACGCACATGAAATTGAAGCTAACCCGGAAAAGATTCACACTATTCGGTACATACAAGTGCCCAGAACTATAAAGCAAGTGCAAAGCTTGAATGGAAAGGTGGTCGCGCTGAGTCGATTCGTATCCAGAGCCACGGACAAGTGCATTCCTTTCTTTGATGTAATAAAGAAAGGAAAGAGGAATTTTGAGTGGACATCTGATTGGGAGGAAGCATTCCGAGCTCTGGTTAGACATTTAGAAACTCCCTCGGTGCTATCAAAACTAATTGACCATGAAATGATGTATGTATACTTGGTAGTATCCCAGCATGCTATCAGTACGGCTCTGGTTCGCGAGGAGGACCGAGTCCAAAAGCCAGTATATTATGTCAGTAAACGGTTGACGGAGGCAGAAAGAAATTATCCAAGAATTGACAAATTGGCATATTGCTTGGTGATTGCATCACGCAAGCTTCGCCCATACTTCCATTCACACTCAATCAGTGTTTACACCGATCAAACCCTTGCGACAGGTACTCCAACGACCGAAAACTTCTAAAAGGATGTTAAAATGGAATATTGAGTTGAGTCAGTTCGGTATTACTTACCTACCGTAAAGGGCCATACAGGGGCAAGCGCTAGCAGATTTCATACCGAATTCACCATGACAGATGAATCAAATGGCCGCAATGTCATACCTCCCGTTCGATGGAAGATGTACACCGATGGGGCATCTAACGGCCGTTGTTCGAGGGTTGGCATAGTTCTTGTCACTCCTGAGAACCGATCAGTTTGCTATGCTTTGAAGCTCGAATTCACAGCAACGAATAACGAAACCGAGAATGAAGCATTGATTGCCAGCCTAAGACTTATCAAAGAACTATGAGTAAGATCGTTTGAAATCTTTTGCGACTTGCAAATGGTGGTGTACCAAGCGCGGGGAGACTACCAAACAAAGGGGCAGAGACTTTCTCTGTATTTGGTCTGAGTTCAGGAGCTGCCAGGTAATCTCAAGTATTATGATATTTCACATGTCCTGCATGAGCAAAATAGAGCAGCCGATTCATTGGAAAATTTTGCAAGCACTGGTGATGTACAATATATGGGTTTGTTTCCCGTTGAAATCTTACATGTTCCGAGCATAAATATGATGGAGGTAGATTTAATGTTGGAAATAGAAATCTTGAAGGAGTCATGGATGACCCCATTCTAGCAGTACTTATTACACGGGGTCGTGCCCGAAAGAAGGAGCGAAAGACGACAAGTCATTCGTAAGGCTTCACGTTATGTAATGCAGGATGGGGTAATGTATGGGAGGGGATTCTTGACCCCCTTACTCCGGTGCATTGCCCATGATGAGATAAAACGGGTCCTGAAGGAAGTCCATGAAGGTGAGTGTGGCAACCATGCCGGAGGGAAAACGTTAGCAAAGAAAATCCTCCGCAATGGATGCTATTGGCCAACTATAAATCGGGATGCCGCAGACTATGCGAGAAGATGTGACAAATGTCAGAAATGTGCAAAAATCCCGAGAGCTCTACCGATGGAACTCATGCAAATGGTTAGTCCCTGGCCATTTGCAATGTGGGGGATCGATATAGTCGGTTCCTTACCCCTATCCAAAGGTGGTGTGAAGTACGCGATAGTTGCGGTCGATTACTTTACCAAGTGGGCAGAAGCAGAGCCTTTGCCACTATCCCCACCGAAAAGGTCATTAATTTCGTTGTATGAAATATTATATGCCGTTTTGGCCTTCCACGAATCATCATTACAGACAACGGAACTCAGTTTGAAGGCAAAGAGTTCAAGGAATTTTGTCAAAAATATAGCATTGGGAAAAAGTTTGCAGCAGTTGCTCACCCGAAAGCCAATGGATAAGTGGAAGCTGTAAACAAAATAATCAAATCCATATTGAAAAAAGCGTTTGGAAAAGGCTAGAGGCAAGTGGGTGGATGAGCTTCCAACAGCGCTTTGGGCTTAGAGAGCCACCCACAAGTCCGCGATTGGCCATACTCCATTCGCATTGGCATATGGCGCAGAAGCTGTCATACCCGTAGAACTTGAAGATCCATCACATCGGGTAACTTATTATGACCCTAAGTCAAATCAAGATCTTTTGCTGGAATCATTTGACTTCATTGATGAAAAGCGAGAAGAAGCTAATTTAAAAGCGGCCGCGTACAGGGATCGAGTCGCTCGATATTATAATGAAAATGTCCGACCGAGAATTTTTGGTGTGGGTGATCTCGTTTTGAAATGAGTTTTCTCGGTTCCATCACTTATGAGCCCGCATGGGAAGGTCCATACGTCATTGAACGAAAGCTTGGAGAAGGAACTTTCAAGCGAGCGACCGTTGATGGTGCGACACTCCCTCGAGCATGGAATAGCGAGCATTTGCGGCATTATTACACTTAGTTCATTTCTTTTATATTTTAGTTACATCTATTTCCTGCAAGTTTTTATTCCTAGTTTACGACATGTAATAAGACAATTTAGCTTATTTGCATTAATAAAGGCTTAAAGCCATTTTCTCTATGAATTGTCGATGTTTCTGTATATGATAACACTATGACAAATAACTAAGAAATATATCATTCTGCCTGACGTACGAACGCGAACGAGCACTTAAAATCTCCAAGTCCCCGGAGTGCGGACTGGAGTACTTTGAGTCCCCTGAGTGCGGACTAGAGTACTCTAATTCCTCGAAGTGCGGTCCACAGTATAAAGACTCAAAATCTCTAAGTCCCCGGAGTGCGGACTGGAGTACTCTGAGTCCCCGGAGTGCGAATCAGAGTATAAACGACTCAAAATCTCCAAGTCCTCGGAGTGCGGACTGGAGTACTCTGAGTCCCCATAGTGCGGACCAGAGTATGAACTCAAAATCTCCAAGCCCCCGGAGTGCGGACTGGAGTACTCTGAATCCCAGAGTGCGGACCAGAGTATAAACGACTCAAAATCTCCAAGTCCCTGGAGTGTGGACTGGAGTAATCTGAGTCTCCAGACTGTGGACCAGAGTATAAACGATTCAAAATTTCCTAGTCCCCGGAGTGCGGACTGGAGTACTCTGAGTCCCCAGAGTGCAGATCAAAGTATAAACGACTCAAAATCTCCAAGTCCCCTTAGTACGGACTTGAGTACTCTGAATCCCCTAAGTGCGGACAAGAGTATAAACGACTCAAAATCTCCAAGTGCCCGGAGTGCGGACTGGAGTACTCTGAATCCCTGGAATGCGGACCAAAGTACAAACGACTCAAAATCTTCGAGTCTTCGGAGTGCGGACAGGAGTACTCTGAGTGCTCGGAATGCAGACCAGAGTATAAGCGACTCAAAATCTCCAAGTCCCCGGAGTGTGGACTGGAGTACTCTGAGTCCCCGGAGTGTGGACCAGAGTATAAACGACTCTAAATCTCCAAGTCCCCGGAGTGCGGACTGGAGTACTCTGAGTTCCCAGATTGCGGATCAGAGTATAAACCACTCATAATCTCTAAATCCCTTGGGTGCAGACTATAATACTCTAAGTCTCCAGATCATGGAATAGAGAATGAGCGATTTAATTGTCCAATTCCCCTAAGGGAGAACTGAACACATATGACTTAAAGTCATCGAAACCTTAGAGTGCGGACTGGAAAATATTCTAAGTATGCGGAGCGTGGAATAAAGGATGTGCAATGCCACAAAGTTGTCAACTTATTTGAAGATGAATCGAGAAGTTTATGTAACTTGCAATAGCTTGGGTTTTGACCATGATTATACAAAAAAATCAAGCAACGGACGTCTTTTGAAAGGCAAGTTTTATTCATCAGAAATAAGTTTCTACTACAACTCCTCCAAAATTCGGAGTCAAAAGTTTATTTACATGAACTACAAAGATAACTAAAAAAATTACATAATCTAAACTAACTCTCGTTTAACGAGAGCAACGACTCTTCTTCGACTTCTTCGACCTTTTTCCAAACGACTCCTCTCCCACGCGCTTGCCCTTGATAATTTTATTTGACAGGGGAGTGACAACTGAGGAAGTACGGGGAACTTCCATGGGCTTGGATCCGCCTTGGAGGATGACGTTCAACGGCTTACTCACAGGATCGTCCAGGTCCACAACTTGAGGGTCGACTTTGATCTCGACTGTCTCTTTCTTCTCCTTCTCAAGTTGTTCCTTCATGCTCAGTTTAGATGTGTGTTCGAAGGCACCCGTAATTTCAATTTCATAACTCCCAAAGATGGGAGAGGAAGTCTTGGATTTATCCTCATCAAGAATTACGATCACCTGAGCATCTGGACCTGGAGCCTCTCCAACGTGAGTGACCTCACTTGTCTTTTCCTTCACCTTCTGGGTGACATCGCTCCTCGGAGTGGGCTCGAGATCAGAACGGCAAGTACAAAATCATGAAAACAAGCATTATAATGCGATAGCTCCTGGTGAAAAACGACGACTCTTAGGATGCTAAAGTCAAAGAGTTATCTACCAGGTTTTGGCTAGATCTCAGCCGTCAGAGGGGTCTCACCCTTTGGAATAGGCGACAAAATGTGAACGCCAAGGCCGGGGTCATAACCGATGTGCTGCTCAAAGGGATAAAGTATCGGCCGATCGACCGGTTGAGTAGGTGCATGAGCTTGAGACTCGATCTCGAATGAACCTGCAATAACCTCTTTCCCTTTCGTTGATGGGGGAGCCTTTGCAGTAAAGAGCTTTTGCCGTTGACAGGCCCGAAGGCTCGTTTCCCTTAAGAAATTCTTTTATTAAATCTCCTTCATCAACCTCCTCGGTACCATGTTCGGCCTTCCTGATTTCAATTAAGGTCTCTCACGCCTCGGCAAAGATTCGAGATGGCCCTCGCCCAAAAAAGTTAAGTCTCGGTGCATGAGAACGCGGGCATTGAATTCTGCAATTAGCGGGTCGAACATGCTCCTACCTTCTTCTTTAGCCGCCTCAAGATGGGAGTCGATCTCCATAGACGCTATCTTCTTGCCCTCTTCACGGGCTTCATTCTTTAGCACCTCAACCTTGGAAAGTTCATCCTCAAGCTTCGCATTTAGAAGTCGTGTGGCAACGATCTCGTCGCAATATCGTTGCGAATCTTCTTGGGCAGCAGTCTTCTCCTCCTTCTCTTTGCGGAGTTGCTCCTTAAGTTCTTTGACACAGAGGATGGATGCATCCCTTGCTTTTTGCACCGAGTCTTTCTCAAAAGCTAAGGCCCCACAGCGTTGGACCTCCTCATTGATTTCTTTTTTGTGGGTTGATTCCAAACGATTTACGGCTTCGGCAGTATCTTTGGCGCTCTGCTGGGCGGCTTCAAGCTGAGATTTATAAGACGGAAGCTCTTCGTCCTAAGCTTTAATTATGTCTTTGTCGTGGATGGCCTCAACCTTCAAGCGATCAATCTCATATTGGTGCTCTATGGAGACTTCTGACACCTTTCGGCCAAGTGCACGAACGCATCATGCTGTACATAGACATCATTGGTACAAGCGATAGTAATTTGCTTCACTTGCCCTGGAATTTGGTGGATCGTTGGAAGAGACTTCAAGCCATCAAAGCATATCTTCAAAAATGAGGCTTTAAGTTCGGAAAGTTGCTCGGCAACCGTTGGATCTGTCACGGGAGTAAGAGGGGTCTGCTTGGATACCGCAGGCGATTTGTAGGGATCTCGAGATTTCATGGTATTTGATGAACCAGAGTGTTGATCTCGATGTGCCTCAGGCCGAGATCCATTATGTCCAGATTTCTCTCTGTTCTGCTCAAATTGAGAGGGAGGATCGCGAGGATACGAGGGCTGATTATAGGTTTTTCTTCGGTGTGATGACTCCCGGCGAAAGTAGTCTCAGTCGCTAGATTCATCTTTATCTCGGTTCCTACCTGAGCCCGAATCCTGGCCAGATTGGTAGAAAATCGATGACCCGCGAAGGTAGTCAAGTCCATGCGTGCGCCCCATGTCACCTACACAAAGACTAAATAATGGCAAGTTAGCAAAGGATAGGGTGACAGCGGAAATTTAAGTGCAAGATGGAGTGCATGTGTTTGTGCGTGCCCTGTGTTTCCCCCCAACGGACCAGTTTCTTTACTAATAGGAGTTTTTTCTCCCTGGTTTTGGGCTTGAACGCTTGTATCACCTCTCACGGGCGAATGAAGCTTAAGGGCCTCTGGATCGTCGAAGTCATAGTTGAGTAGATCATCAGGTATGGATAGGTTCGACAGGCCTTATAGTGAACTTTCTAAATGCTGTGAAGAAGCTTCTTTCTCCACTGGAACAAGAGTAACCTTTGGAGTTCCACCGACTGTTTTCCTCTTCACCCCGTATATTAGTTTTTTCTTCCCCTTCGAAGGGAAAGGTGATGTCTCGATGTCGTGAACTTCGACTGTCAGATCTCGAAGGGGATTAACGTTCTCATCATACACCTCAGATATTTCGATTTCTATAATTTCTCCATCTTCTAGTGTGTCAAGGGCGTTACGTACTGAAGATTCAGCTTGCTTTTCCCTTTTCCGGAAGCAGGCCTTGGTATAGTAACGCCCTAAGGGAGGCTTATCCGACGGCATTCTGCCAGCAGCCCAAACTTTGTAAGCGACTCATTTGTAATGAGAGTTCTGATGTCCCGGTCTTCGGTAGGAATGGCTCAAAGGGCTTCCACGGCTTCAGAATATCCGAGGCCCTCAGGACGCGGATTAATACCTGAAAAAACGAAAGAGAGTTAGAAAAGATATAGCTTCGATCAGACATGATTATCAATCTAGGAAAAATACTTATTTCCTTCTACCCATCTTCTGGCGAAGCCAGATGGCAACGCATGTAGAACCACTCTTGCTTATACTGGGCAAATTTATTCCATGCCCTAGTTAAGATTTGGCATTTGCTATGTGGCTTGAGAAACATGAAAGATGGGATGTCCCTTCATTTCTTGACGCAATAAATGTATCGGATATCGCCCGGAGTCGGAAACCTAGAGAGGACACTCATGAAAAAGATGCAAGTGCCATAGATGAATGTGTGGCTATTTGGATGCAATTGCGATGGAGCGATATCGACATATTGCAAGACGTCTCGAAGAAATAAGTTGAACGGTGGCACGCTACCAACCCAGCACATGAATTTATTGCAAGCTGTGTATCCTATTAGGGGCTAATGTGGACGATCATGTCTCGATGGAACTCATACATCGTCGAAGGGGATTTCGTGGATAGAACAAATCTGACGGAGCGTACTTTCATTAATCTTTGAAGCCTGAGAATCGATTGGGTTGTCTAGAAAAATCGTTGCCTCTAGAGCGTTAGGGGCCAAGTCAAAGGTTGTAGTCGTTGGATTTGGAATATTTTGAGTGGGGGTAGTTGACAGATGAGAAGTCTCTGCAACTTCTTGTCGAGAGGATGGCCCAGGTCTATCTGAGATCGTAGCTGAGCTAGATTTCCTAGGCATCTTTATTGAATCTAATAGAGCATATGTTTGAACTATGCTTGAAGAATAATCGATGTTAGACTTAACAACACAAATATTCCCCCGTGTGGTGTGTGAACTAGTGCGATCATTCAAACGTAAGTGCTGAGAAATTAAAAGTTACAGAGTTGATAATATAAAGTTGAGCGTTGAATTGTCGTCTTCGAAGACCGTCATCGCTGACCGTCTATGAAGGCTTGTCGTAAGACGGTTTATATTTTGAACCCGACATCGCCACTGCGTTTGAAAGGTTATTAACTGTTAAGCAGGTTAATGTCCAATTTTTCAGTTGTTTAAGTACGGGATTTATCAGTCCGGGTTGTCCAATATGCTTTGTTGTTTGAGTCTATCCTTGTTCATTATCCTCTGTTCGGGCCTAAAATATGTGTGGAGTTAATTTTGCATTAGGATCAACTGGTGTTGTTGTAGCACACAACCCTCCTGCCTAACCACTTCATCGTTCGGCATTCAACTAGTTATGTCGAACCACAATCATGCCGAGCTACCTCGCTCGGCATTCTACCTTCAACACCAACCTTCGTTTACCACCCATCATCACAGTTCGGCATGTGGCAAGACATTCCGAACCACAAACATGCCGAATCATGCCATTCGGCACACCACTCTCCCATTTCCTACTCTCCATTGTTCGGCATGCGAAAAGTCATGCCGAACCACAATCATGCCGAGCTGCATCGCTTGGCATTTTACCCTCAAAAACTTTCATCCAATATGACCTCCCTACCGCTCGGCATTCTATCCAGTTTCTATTTCTCCTTTATTTTCCTCCTACCTCATTCGGCATGAGGCAATCATGCCGAGCCGTGGCGATGCCGAGCTGCATCGCTCGGCACACTAAACTTTAACTTCAGTTTCACTATGTTACTTCCCCTCCATCGCTCGGCATAAGGATGTCATGCCAAGCCACCTCAGTATGTCTACCACCAACTTCCTCCTTAAAACACCTTTATCATCCTTACCTCTCCACCTAGCCTAAAACTTCTCTTAAAGGCCCACGCTTCACTCTTAACTCCTCCTGCTCCACGCAATTACTACTGACCTTGATTTTGCCGAGATTACGAGTTCGAATCTCATGTAAATGTCTCCTATTCGAGGTGAAGTGTTTCAGGGAAAGGTTTTTACCTAAGATCTGAGACGGTGAATTTGGGGAGATTTTGAAGTAGGGAGTGCACTCTAATTAGGTTTGGCTGATTTGTGAAGGATAAGAGGCAACGTATGAGTTTGGGAGAGGAAGGGTAGGTAGCTTGTTGAAGTTTTCTGGGAGTTGAGTTCGTAGTTTATGGAAAGCAAATGTAAAAGTAAAAGGGGGGAGAAGAAAGAGTTTCAGCTTATATAGAGAGAAGAGAAGACGAAGGGGCAGCGACTGGTAGAACTGGTCAAAGCATCTCCCTCGATCGACATTAAGGTCGTTCGGCATTTGAATGTCGCTCGGCATCAGTTAAGCCGTTCGATACTCATGTGTCGTTCGGCATTAGCATGTCATTCGGCATACGATGCCTCGTTTGGCATCCAGGAGAAGACAATATCGAGAATACTAAGCCAAGGCTCGAAGCAAAACAAGGAGGACTCATGACTCAAAGCGCATTAGGTTCGACCACATGATGCCCTTTGGAGGGCAAGTGTTACCTAGAGGATTGACCAAGCAACTAGGGACTCAGTATTTGTGCACCGTTCGGCATCCAGAGCATTCAGCACAACATACTCGTTCGGCACAATCGGGTCGATCGGCATTCAAGAGCGTTCAGCATCCAAGAGCGCTTGGCATTCAAGAGCATTCGGCATTCATGCCTTGCTCGGCATACAAGCTCGTTCGGCATCCAAGGCCGCTCGACACAACAATCTCGTTCGGCATCTAGGGACGTTTGGCATATGCCGTTCGGCATTTATTGATCGGCACACGGGAGTTACTTGCTTTGGGTCGAGGTATCTTACTGCTAGTCCCACTAGAGAAGTCCAACCCACCTTCGTCTATAAATAGAAAGGCAGGGGCACAGTGACCTTTTTTGGGAGAACACCGGGGAGACTCTGCCTGTGACGACTCGAAAATTATAACAATTTAAAATTGGAATAATAAATTGATTTTAAATATTTAAAAGTTAATTTTAACTTGAATTCCAGACATCAATATTTACTTGATAATTAAATCATGAAATTATATAGTTTAAATATTGAAATTAATAATTCAAATTGGGTAAATTGTTGAATCAGAAATTTCTAAGCCTGTTTAAAATAATTTGAAGGCTTATAAAATTTATAATGATGATACTGATGATAATAGAATGGTTGAAATCTTAATCTAAGGGTAGTTTGTCCAGTTTTAATAATATATCGTTTAAATCGATATTTAAAAATAGCCTTCCGAGGCACAGTCTCGGAATTCGACGAAACCGGTTACATTGGATCCGTAATAGTCAATTATTTTCGGATTTCAATTTTCGTAGCAATCGGAGTTGTCATTTGACCCTGGCAGCTCGAAACGCTTAGAAATTATTTTAATCGAGTTAATTGAAAATTGATCGTTTTCTTCTGTAACTCGCGGCATTCCTTAAGAGGAGTTTGAAATTTAAATAGCAATTGTTGAGGCATTATGGAAGTTTTATATAAGGAAATAAAAAGTGAAATACCAATTTAGCAAAGATGTTTTTTTTAACTTTACAAGATAAAAAAAAAGTCAACAAGCGTAATCTGGAAGCTAATTCCCCAGGCCGATATTTGTTTCCCGTTCCTTCTCTAACCTTCAACAATAATCGAACGCATATAAAAAAAGAGAGGCCGAACGTTTATCTTCAGAAGAAAACCCCCAAATTAATCTCTCTCCTCTATTTATAACCCACATTTCCATTCCCTAGCCATAAATCGCGATTTCCAGTTCTGTTTAAAAAAAAATTGGATCGAGTCGAGCTCGATTCTCGAAGCAAGTCGCCGCTTATTTCCATACGAGGAGGATTGGATGGCGTGAGGCTTGGCGAAGTCGCGAGCTTCGAATGGACTCTGGGCGGCAGGCGCGGTTCATCTCGAGCTCGACCAATGGCGGAGGAGGGGGTAGTCGCGTCTACGAGTGGGTGTTCGATTTTGTTTTAGGTCGGCAGTGAAGCTCGGGCATCACCAGGGCGAGTGTGGATATCGATGGAAGGGAGGAGATTCGCGAGGCTGCGGCAACCTGGGGTTTGCAGTTAGGGTGATGTAGGGTTTTGGTCGAGTTGTGGCTAGCGGTTGCTCGCGTGAGGCTGGAATTTTGTCTCTGAGGTATCGTTTTGTTAATAATCTTGATTGATTTAGTGAAGCTTACATACTGGTTGAGAAAATAATTAAATTGATGTTCACATGCATATATAAACGGGATAGGGAAATCGTAAGTTAATAGTAAATAGCAGGTATATGTATTAATGGAATTATTGGTTATTTTAATTACTAAGATAAATTTATTAAATAGTAAATCATTGTAGATTATCTCGAATATTGATAAAAATTATTAATATTTATACAAGGTCAAAAAAACGTTGAGGAAACCAAGGCAATATGGAATTGGATTGCCAAACAAAAATCAAAGGTGAGTAAATCTCATTCTGTTGGATTTACGGTTAAATTTAAATGGTTAAATTTAAATGATTGGCTGGATGAATAAATTTATTAGATATGTGCTGATGATGTTGTGACTTTGGTTTGGGTTGGATTTCGAGTTTATTGTGGGTTGACTCGAAGTATTTGGGTTTTTAATTTGGTTAGATGTAAAGTTATAAGTAATAGAATGTTGTCATTCTAATGTTGTTGAGAATTAATGCCTTTTGGTTCATCAAGTTAGTGGGGTAACTAAAATAGATAATTAATTAATTCAATTAATTAATGGTTTGGGCCGATAAATTTAGTAAGTAAGATTTTGAATTAATTAAATAAGTAATAAATGAAGGTTTAAGTTCATTTATCAAGTTTAATGAAGGAAGAATAATCAATGGATGTTTGATAGGTTATTACCTAATGTAAGTAATACAATATATTTACTTTGTGAAATTAACCAAGAGATTAATTAAGGTAATTAATTAAGGAGGAATTTGATTTATTTAACAAAGTAAATAAATGGATAATTAATTACAGGTTGAGATAATTCGAAGGTGATTAATATTGTGGTTGAATTAAAGTAATTAATTTAGATTGTAACAAATTAAAATATAATTGGCAATAATTAATTAATATAATTAACGATGTAACTGAAGTTTGACTAATTAAGATGAATTAATCAGTAATAAGTGACTTAAGGGAAGTTAATTAGTATAAGTAATTAATGATCAATTAATTAAACAGAAGTAATAAAGATTACTTAATGATATTGGTTGATACTTAGTAATATTGTGAAGTTAATTTAGGATAATTACTTGAATATAATTGAAAAATAACTAACCTAGAGTGATTAATTAAGATAAATAGTGAAGGGTTGACTAATTAATTGATTTGGAATAAATTAATACGGAATGAAGGAATCTTAATGAAGGTGGTTAGAAATTCAATTAGAATCATTTGAACTAATTTGTATATGATTAAGCATTGCTTACGGATGATTGAATGGTATTGGATGTTTGAATAGGTTGATATCTCTGATATGAAATGTTGTGAATTTCATTTGGATAACTTGGGTTAGGATGACTTGAGATTCGAAGACACCGGTTCGGGTATTTGGAAAATATCTGAAACCACTTCGAATATTTATTGATTGATAAGTGAAATCTATAGGCTGAAAGGTAATGATTTAAGTTAATTGGATTAATTTATCTAAGTTTGGTACTTAGAAATGTATATGAGAAATAAGTGTTGTCTATAGAAAATTGTGAATTGGTTAAATTAATATAAGTTACCTGGGTTTATATAAGTTGTTTGCTTTGGTGTTCCATGTTAGTTGGGTTTACTCACGCTTGTTTCCAGCCTGACCCACGTGTTACTTTTGTGTAATGCTCGGGTTAGACCGAGTATTACTGATTTTCAGGTAGGTACGTTTTGGAACTCAGGAGGCGAGCTGGATGACAATATCGTACAGAGTATTTCCGCTGTATTTATATTATTTGTAAACATTCAGTGACTGTATATATGTGAAATTCTTATGTATATTAAATGTAATCGACAGATATAGTATTCTTTTGTAAACTGTTATAATTTATTATTATATATCCGCTGCGAATGTGAGTTGTTGATGTTTCTGTTCTTCTTCTATCTCTTTCTTCTTTTTCATAACTATCTGGAATTTTCGGCTTCGAAAATACCCGGTCGTTACATTTGGTATCAGAGCCGAAAGGTTAAGCGAGAACCTTGGCTCTGGTGGGGATTACTCATTTAATAGAGTCTGTAGTACTCTAGAATGAGTTGAAAATATATATGTGAGCGCGTACTCGTTATTTTCTTATATAAAGATTTTAAATGATTTTATATAAAATATATTTTGATATATAAGCAATATTTCATTCTAATAAATATTAAAGTGATTGGTTGTTAAATTTATTGAAATGAAAATTAAGAAGTAATATAATACAACCAAATTGAAATCTTAAATTGGAGTTAAATCTAGTAGAAATAGAAATACAACCAAAATAAAATTTAATGGATTGAAAATGAAATTCTAAATCTGGTCCTAGAATTTGAAAATTTTGTTTCAAAGAAAAGAAAAAATAAAATAGTAAATAAGTATTAATTGGATAATTGGGACTTGTTGAAAACATTGGGTTGTTTGAAGTTTGATTTGGATTTAAAACCAAGGGTGGTTTAAAATTGTAAAACATGGCTGGGTGGGCCAAGAAATAAATAGGTATATATGTATAAATATACATGATATCAAAGATAATTTGAGATAAACTCTAAGAGGTTTAGTTTTAATTTTTCCCTGAAGGGGGATGTAAAAACCCAAAGTGATATAAGTTTTAAGTGGGAAGATTATTATTGTGAAGTTTAAGGATTGAATGAGGTTGATTGGATTAAGTAAATTGGAATTTAACTTTGGGAAAGTTAAATAAATGTAGAAAAAGCAACCTGAATTGGAAATTTCAAGACGCAATTGGAATTTAACTCGGAAAGTTAAATGGTTGATTTGAATTGGGGATTTGTGTGATGTAACAACCCGATATTTTCAGCCATTCGCAGCCGCACATGTCGGACATGAATTGCTCAAAATACCGCATTGTAAATAAATTTGAAGCAAATGAAATACAAATCACAGAATCACAGACACAGAACAAACAGAATACCTCGCAGCGGAATATAAAATACATAGTAGTTCATCAAGCTACTACGGCAGAGTCTCAAACCAAAAACATAATACAGTCTGAAAACAACAAAATAAAAATCCTAAATATATAGAAGTTCACTAATACATGAGATAAACTAGAATAGATGAAACAGAAAGTGGATATAAATGTAGATAAGTAGAAACTCCAGCAAAGACCAGCTCCAGAAAGAGAATCCAAAGCTGTGAATACTTAGCTGACCCGAGCGTAAAATAAAACACAAAACACTCTATTCAGGACAATATATACTTACATAATGTAAATCAACTCAAGTGAACTGTAGTAGAAATGCACCATAACTTAAAGGATGCTTGGGATCGCCCATCCTTTAAAGATCAGTTAAACCATAAATTAAATACATCCCGTGGTTAAAATTTCAAAATAGTATTTATACTTCGAAATCAAATATCATTTAAAAATTCAATATCATTCGAAATCCATTTCAAAATATCAAAATATCATATCTTCCAAACCACATTCATTTTTATTTAATTTAAATACCATTTCAAAACATATTTCAAAATAGTTTATATTTCGAAACAAATTGCTTCACTTAAATCATTAAAATGAAGATATTATATTTAATCATTAAATTATTAAATTTTCAAAATTTTAATCTTTCAAAGTTCATTCATTCACTTAAATTTATTAAAACAATGAAAAATTGCACTTTCGCAGCATTTAGAAAATGCAACGGAAAGTCACACTTAAAACAGTTCAATTTAACAAAAGACAACATTTAAAATTCTGTAATAGGGTTCCGTTAGTTTCAAATAAACTTAGTTAAATTCAACCATTATAACATTCACAAAAGTGCTATAATAGCCTTTAATTAAATTGAGCCATTTGGTTCATTGTTATCAACTACATCATTTACAAATACTGTATTATCTTTTATATTAGAATTAATAGCATTTTAGAAATGCAGTAAATTAACTTCAAATATTCAGTATAATTTCACCAACAATTATATTTTTATTTAAAACATTTTTAACTTAAAAAATCATATAATTTCACTTTTAAAACAATCATTCAAATACCCTTATATTCATGATTTTATAAAGTTAAATCTCTATTCAAAAATCAAAATTTAATAGTAATTCACTTATTAAACTCCAACATTAAATTTTAAATTCATTAAATTAAATTTAACTTAACACTTAAGTTTAAATTTTAAAATATAACTTAATTTCATTTTTATTTACTTAACTTAAAATTCACTTTTAAGCCAAATTCACAAATTTCCAATTTTAGTTGTATTTCAAAATTTCAACTTAAATATTCACTCATTTCACATTTTAACTTAATTCAAAAATCATTAATATATTATAAAGTTATTTTAAATTCATTTAATTCAAAATATCATAAATTTATCATATTTTCATATTTAATTTAAATTCCATTTATCATAAAATTATAATTTCCAAAAAACTTACATTTCAGATTTTCTAACTTTACCATTAATTTATTTCACTTATAAATTTTCAGAGAGTTAATAATCCTTTACAAAAAACATTTTTAGTCAAATTTAAATCAAAATATTATAATATTTACATTTCTAAAATATTTTAAAATTTTAAGAAAAACATATTTTGACAACGGGTTTGTATTTCATTTTCTAGCCTAGGTAAAGTGATACGGGTAATATATCATTTCAACCCGTAATTTACATAGAAAACCCGGGTTTGATCATTTCAAACCCGCAATCCCAAGTAGATGAAAATAATTGAAAATCATTCAGGCCTATCATTTCAGCCGATAACGATTTTATCCTATTCTAAAGTCCGTTCGGGTATGTATCATTTCAACCCATAGTGATTCTAATCTAAAGTGAACTTGCAGTGTGATTAACTGATAAAATAACAAAACAGCAATAATATAACAGTAACATATGATATAACTGGTGTTTAATCATGTATGAACATCATATGATAGTGACATAGCAAATAAAATATGGTGATGCAGTTTACATATTCACAAGCGATCGATTTACTATTCATATAAGTATAAAATTGTCTGGTGAGAATAACTCACTGGTTTGAGCTGATGACCCAACAAAAATTTCACAAACGAGATCTACACAAGCACAAAAGAACGACACAGATTCGAATGGAGGAGCCAAATGTCAAATTCCTTGGATACACATCAAACAAAACAATAGAACAACGATGAGTTTCAAATCAACTACGATCAAAACTACACTAGAATAGACTGCACAGAATCAAATAGAAATGCTTGCACTTGCTTTTAACCTTTACTAGGCTCAGCCATAAGGGAAAATACAACATAATTGCAGGTGTTTGGGTCTGGTTTGGGTGAGTATGGGTTCGGCCTACATGTTGGAATGATGGTGTAAAGGTGGGTGAAGGCAATAACACACATAAGCATGCATACATGAATTTGGTCAAGGATTTGGGCTCGGCCAAGGCCCTAAGTGTCACGGCCAGAGGAGTGGGGTCCACTGTGGTGGTGTGGCCGTAGGTGCTGGAGGTTCTGGAGGTGGTGGTGGTGTGGTAGGTGGCGGCTAGAGGGGTGGTGAGGTGATGGAATGAGAGTGGTGCTCGGTTAGGCTAGTATGAAGGGTGTTTTGAAACTTTTGTTGATATGCGTCACCAAGGGGTTTCATGGCTTGGGTGGATGGTGAGGAGGAGGTGCTGGTGGTGTTCCATCAGGTGGTGGAGGTGGTTAGGCAGCAAGTTAGCATGGCCGAACCTAGATGGAAGAGCAAGTGCAAACAAAAATCAAAAGGAATAAGCAATTTAAGTGAAAAAAAAGAGATAAAAGAAATAATTTTTTTTACCAACTTCCCAAGCATGTGATGGCCGAAAATTTTTTCTCAGGAAGGAGGAAAGCAAGGTACATGAAATGAAAATGAATTAGTCAGCTGAAATGTGGGGAGTTACGCTAAAAGAAATGAAGAGTTGTGAGGAAAATGAAGAGGTGGAATTAAAAAAGGCAAAAGGCAATTCAAAAGTCAAAAACTCTTCATATATCCTTATTTAAGTTATATAACTTTATATTTACGGAAACAATAATAATCCCAGATAAAATTCGAAAATTTATCAAAATATAAAAATTTATATAATATTTATTAATTATATAAAATTAAATTAAGAAAAATAGCTAAAAATAGTGAACTAGACTAGAAAATTTGAAATTAAATAGAATAATTTTTAGAAAATTCATATGAGCTTCTAAAATATTTTTAAACATAAATAATAACATAAAATAAAAATACATTCACGAAATAAATATGTAAATTTTAATAAATATAACTTAAATGATGAAAATAGCAGAAAAATAGAAAACAGCCTTTAAAAATAAGAAATAAATACACTAAATTTTGGAAAAATTTTGTTATCACTTTAAAAATATTAAAAGACAAAATATACAAAAAATAACATATTAAAACATATTAAAATAAAAAATACAACATAGAAAATATGATTTATATAATTTAAAATAGACAAAATTTCAAAATAAAATAAATTATACTCAAAATTGAAATGTACATAACTTTCACAAATTAAATCCGTTTTCAACGAAACAAAAACAGTATTCAAGTTATTAAATCTATTTTCATAATAAAAGATAAAATTTAAGAATTTAAATATTTAAATTTGAAATTTAAAAGTCAAGGTTTGACTAGTTTGAACAGAAATTCATCTTTCAGTAAAATATCCAATTTATACCGGTTTGAAATTATAATTCACATAATAATCAACACCTACATTTAAAAATGAAATGTTTGAAATAAAATAAGTATAAAATAATTTTAAAATAAAATAAAGTCAAATATTAAAATATATGAAAAATCTAGGGTTGTTACACTCTCCCCCACTCAAATCTTTTCGTCCTCGAAAAGGAAGGAAGCGGAGAAACAACAAGAAAGAACAATAGGTTGGAATACATCCTGAAAGAAGGTAGGGAAAAAGTAGCTAGGAGGGAAAGCAGGTTGAAAGACATGGATGAACCATTATTTTTAAAAAAAAAAATATTTGACATGTTAAACATTTAATATGATAATTAGTTATTTGATTCAAATTTGATAGTTCGAAGAACACAATATTTAATACATTTTAATTCATGATTAGAATATCCTTTATACAATACTTTACCAAAATACTTTTATAACTCGATGTCTTAACAAGTTTATTTTCGTTCCTACAGACTCTGGTTATGCGTTAATCAAGCGCAAAGCTAGAATTCTCCAAGTACTTAGTAGACCTGTTTCAACACCCAGTGAAAATGCTAAAAAAATAGGTATGAGAAGTTCCGCTCAAAATCCAATGTCAAATGATGATAATACGATAGTAGTGGCCCGCTGCTGATCCAGTATTTATGAAATGGACACAACACTTTCCAGAAGATCCTTCTACCTTTCGGATTCCAGAAAAATATCGTAGCCAGTTCGTAAACAAGGGACCATCGACCCCTGCTGCAGTTGTACGCTGCTGATTCAATGATTTACGCAATGGATGCACTTCCTTCCCGAAAGATCCATAAACAACAGATCCCAGGATCGAAAGCGCCTCCATTGGGTAAACTAACGAGTCATCTACCCTGAAAAAAAATCAAGGAACTCATGAGTTTAAGTCCGGACAACCATATCAGTTCGAACCCATTTCTGAACTCACCCAAGTCCATTAGGGTTTATCGGTCGAATTCATTCCTGGATTCCCCAAGTCCATCTAGGTCGAAGCATATCACTATACTTCTTCTGGAGGGTACTTCCCATACCTCTTACATCAAAATATAATATACCATATATAGTAGCCCTTCAAAATCATAGCTTCAAATATCGCACTTATATAAATTCCATTATATATAAGATTTCATTTTCAAATCGAATACTTCCAAAATCAATAGTATATCAAATCATACTTATTTAAACTTCTATTATATAAGATTTTAATTTACAAATTGAGTACCTTTCCAATTCAACATTTTCAAATCAACTTCATACTTATACAAATCCATTTTATATAAGTTCGATAACTCCCAAATTAAGTATTTAGTAAAACAAGGTTCTCAATTTTATTTTGTCTTAATAACATTTCAGTTTCAAAATCATATATGATTTCGCCAAATCATTTCTTCTGAATTACATATACTCAGTTTCAAAGTTTCTTAAAACGATAGATTTAGAAAATAATCCAAATTTCCAAATCAAAAAAAATTTAGGTCAAACAAATTCATTTCCATTTCAAACATATTTTCACTTTCAAAAATCATAATACTTTCAAAGTTATAAATCTTTCGAAACCAAAATACTTGAAATCATTACACTTTGAAAATCATAATTTTTCTAAATCATACATTTGAAATCATAAAACATCCCTTTAATTCTTTACGTTTCACAAATTTATTCAATTTAAACCCAAGTTTACAAGTTCCAGCTTTAATTTAATTCAAACCATCAATTTCAATTCAATTTATTTTTCCAACAAAACCATTTCAAATATTATCAAATTTCAAATAAAGATTTGATCCGCAAAATAAACTACTCAATCTTTAATATGTTTCAGAGCTTAAATGTACCGTATTCCAAAACTAAATTTTATAATTTCATATATCTCAAATTTTACTTCATTATTACTTTGTTTTGACATATTCATTTCATAAATCCATCACTTTTAATTAAATTCAAATTACAAGTAAACCAAATATCCTTTCATACAAATATAAACTTTAAATTTCATTTATCAAAATCAGTTATCATTCCAGATTCACATTCTTTATCAAATAAAGATTATATCATTCAAAGCCTCATTATCGAATCATTATTTGAATTCAATTTCAAATATTTAAATTTAAATATCATTTAAAAAAAATCAAATATGTCATTCAATTATACATTTCAAAATTCCATTCAAAAATTCATTTATCTCATTACATTTCATTCCAATTAACACATAACCAAGTAAACCTTATTTAAATTCAAATTCAATTTAAATTCCTTAAAATTCAAATTTAAATATTAAATTATATTCAAAACTCCTTAAATTTCACAAATAATCACTTCCAAAATTAAATCATTTAACTTTTTAAAACATAACTCAACAGTGTTAAAATCTATAACATTACGAAACATTGTCAAATTATAACAATGACAGCATTTAAAAGTGCTATCGTGACTTATAGTTTCCAAAATAGTTTAGTTCAAGAATAAAGGCATTTATAATATGCCATAACAGATATTTAGTTAGTTCAAATAAAGTTAAATTCAAAAACAACAACATTTTAAAGTGTTGTCATAAAACTATAGCATTTTAGAAATGCTATTAATAAAATTCCAGATTTTATTATAACTTTAAAAAAAAATACAACTTCAATTTTAGCAAATTTCAAACTTATAAATCATATTTCTAGACTTCAAAATTTCACATTTAAATAATTTTTAACATATGATTTATCATAACAAAATTTTAAATCAAATATTCAATTTAAAACTCACTTTCATATGTTAAGTTAAAATTCATTGTTTTTCTTAACTTATAAATTTAACAAAAACTCAACATTTTACTTCAAATATCTTTTCAAAACTATATTTCATACCAGTATAATTCAAAATAGTCTTATTCATTTCACTCCATAATAGCTTCAAACTTATATAAATCATATTACTTTATACATTAATCACACCAAACTAAACTTATACTTTATCAAATACCTTATACCATTCAAAATTTCTTGGCTTTGAAAAGTTAACCTTGATTTGGAAGTGCTCGAACCATCAAAATAGTCGAAGAATTCATATTTTCAATCCAAGAGTTGGAAATCACCAACAAATTAGTAAATTGATTCCAATAGGTAAGGTTATACCAAAACAAATCTGAATCTCGAGGATTGAACATCGGCTTATTTTAAGTCATTTCAATTATACATATGTACACATATCTTTCGAATATCAAACCATACTTCAAAATCGGAAATCAAAATTTGGTTTCATAAAATCACTCGCATAGCAAAGCTACTAGAGTGGCCTCTTCCCCACTCAGAAACTCAAAAATCAATGTCGATGATGCATGTATTCATCACCGGAATTATTTTTCAGCGACATAAGTGGGTTCTGGACTTTTATTTCTTGAAACTTCTTTGAAATCTCTTTGACATCATTGGAATTCATTCAAATACATTTGAAACATTTCTTATTTGGAAAAATATCTTTAAATCATATTATTATATATTTTCCAAAATCTTAAAAACCCATTTCAAAAAACACCGGATTTCGATTCCTCGAAATTCAAATTCAAAACCCTTCATTTATAAATAAATCACATTTTCTTATAAATTTCCAAAATTTCAAATCCTTTCAAAGCTTCAAATTTTCATTTTCCAGGGGTAAAAATCCTTATTGAAAAACATTTCACTTTTATATACAAAATATGGCCATCCTTGTCAAAATAATAATTTCGGTGTATGCACAAATTCAAAATACAATCAAACACAAATTTCGAAAGAATGATTCAAGTTAGATTTCAAGCAATATGGAGATTCGAAGAGGAACTCTAATCAAATAGAATTCTGTTTAGAAGATAAGCTCGAACGAAGATAAGATAATTTTATTACCAAGTAGAAGATGATAAGCCTATATAAATCGCGGGCGACCTTAACCGGTCCACCGTGACTTCAATAATATAATCAATTCAGAAATCTAAGGCAAATCGACATTCGATCACCAGAGATAGAATCCGGGTAGAGCAGGAGATAGATAGCATCGGAAACCGAGGATACATGAATCTCCGGTGAATCAATTCCAATTATAAAGGATTTTCAACCTTTTACAAATCATTCAAAGATTTGCGAAATCACCGATCTTTATAGAGGTCATTCCAAAGTGGAGTTATGAAATGCTCCAAAATCAAAATGGACAGAATAGGGACGACAAGACTGGATTTCAGAACAAGTGGGAGCGTTCCAAAGTTCAAGGAATCCTAATCGAAAAGAATCCTAACCAAGAGATTTATAACAAGATGGATACTGAAGGGATGAAGTTTCAAAAATCTTGGTTTCAAAATAAGAATTTTTTTTTACCAAAATAATTTTTGAAGATCCTTTAAAAATCATTTGGAAATTATTTTATACTTCGAAAATACGTTCTCTCACAAGAAAGGATTCTGAGATTGATTTCACTCATTCTAGGGTATTTCTGCCCCATCTCTAATGAGTTTTTGCTCCACAGGCTATGGTTTGCCTAAAACCAAAGCTCTGATACCAAATGTAACAACCCGGTATTTTCAGCCATTCGCAGCCGCACATGTCGGACTTGAATTACTCAAAATACCGCATTGTAAATAAATTTGAAGCAAATGAAATACAAATCACAGAATCATAGACGCAGAACAAACAGAATATCTCACAGCGGAATATAAAATACATAGTAGTTCATGAAGCTACTACGGCAGAGTCTCAAACCAAAAACATAATATAGTCTGAAAACAACAAAATAGAAATCCTAAACACATAGAAGTTCACTAATACATGAGATAAACTAGAATAGATGAAACAGAAAGTAGATATAAATATAGATAAGCAGAAACTCCAACAAAGACCAGCTCCAGAAAGTGAATCCAAAGCTGTGAATACTCAGGCTGACCCGAGCGTAAAGTAAACCACAAAACACTCGAGTCGGGACAATATATACTTACATAATGTAAATCAACTCAAGTGAACTGTAGTAGAAATGCACCATAACTTAAAGGATGCTTGGGATCGCCCATCCTTTAAAGATCAGTTAAACCATAAATTAAATACATCCCGTGGTTAAAATTTCAAAATAGTATTTATACTTCGAAATCAAATATCATTTGAAAATTCAATATCATTCAAAATCCATTTCAAAATATCAAAATATCATATCTTCCAAACCACATTCATTTTCATTTAATTTAAATACCATTTCAAAACACATTTCAAAATAGTTTATATTTCGAAACAAATTGCTTCATTTAAATCATTAAAATGAAGATATTATATTTAATCATTAAATTATTAAATTTTCAAAATTTTAATCTTTCAAAGTTCATTCATTCACTTAAATTTATTAAAATAATGAAAAATTCAACTTTTGTAGCATTTAGAAAATGCTACAGAAAGTCACACTTAAAATGGTTCAATTTAACAAAAGACAACATTTAAAATGCTGTAATAGGGTTCCATTAGTTTCAAATAAACTTAGTTAAATTAAACCATTATAACATTCACAAAAGTGCTATAATAGCCTTTAATTAAATTGAGCCATTCGGTTCATTGTTATCAACTACATCATTTACAAATACTGTATTATCCTTTACATTAGAATTAATAGCATTTTAGAAATGCAGTAAATTAACTTCAAATATTCAGTATAATTTCACCAACAATTATATTTTTATTTAAACCATTTTTAACTTATAAAATCATATAATTTCACTTTTAAAACAATCATTCAAATACCCTTATATTCATGATTTTATAAAGTTAAATCTTTATTCAAAAATCAAAATTTAATAGTAATACACTTATTAAACTCCAACATTAAATTTTAAATTCATTAAATTAAATTTAACTTAACACTTAAGTTTAAATTTTCCAATATAACTTAATTTCATTTTTATTTACTTAACTTAAAATTCACTTTTAAGCCAAATTCACAAATTTCCAATTTTAGTTATATTTCAAAATTTCAACTTAAATATTCATTCATTTCACATTTTAACTTAATTCAAAAATCATTAATTTGTTATAAAATTATTTTAAATTCATTTAATTCAAAATATCAAAAATTTATCATATTTTCATATTTAATTTAAATTCCATTTATCACAAAATTATAATTTCCAAAAAACTTACATTTCAGATTTTCTAACTTTACCATTAATTTATTTCACTTATAAATTTTCAAAGAGTCAATAATGCTTTACAAAAAACATTTTCAATCAAATTTAAATCAATATATTATAATATTTACATTTATAAAATATTTTAAAATTTTAAGAAAAACATATTTTAACAACGGGTCTGTATTTCATTTTCTAGCCTAGGTAAAGTGATACGGGTAATATATCATTTTAACCCGTAATTTACAAAGAAAACCCGGGTTTGATCATTTCAAACCCGCAATCCCAAGTGGATGAAAATAATTGAAAATCATTTAGGCCCATCATTTCAGCCCATAATGATTTTCTCCTATTCAAAAGTCCATTCGGGTATGTATCATTTCAACCCATACTGATTCTAATCTAAAGGGAACTTGCAGTGTGACTAACTGATAAAATAACAAAACAGAAATAATATAGCAGTAACATATGATATAACTGTTGTTTAATCAGGTGTGAACATCATATGATAGTGACATAGCAAATAAAATATGGTGATGCAGTTTCAATATTCACAAGCGATCGATTTACTATTCATATAAGTATAAAACTGTCTGGTGAGAATAACTCACTGGTTTGAGCTGATGACCCAACGAAAAATTTCACAAACGAGATCTACACAAGCACAAAAGTATGACATAGATTCGAATGGAGGAGCCAAATGTCAAATTCCTTGGATACTCGTCAAACAAAACAATATAACAACGATGAGTTTCAAATCAACTACGATCAAAACTACACTAGAATAGACTGCACAGAATCAAATAGAAATGCTTGCACTTGCTTTTAACCTTTACTAGGCTCAGCCATAAGGGAAAATACAACATAATTGCAGGTGTTTGGGTCTGGTTTGGGTGAGTATGGGTTCGGCCTACATGTTGGAATGATGGTGTAAAGGTGGGTGAAGGCAGTAACACACATAAGCATGCATACATGAATTTGGTCAGGGATTTGGGCTCGGCCAAGGCCCTAAGTGTCATGGCCAGAGGAGTGGGGTCCACTATGGTGGTGTGGCCGTGGGTGCTGGAGTTGCTGGAGGTGGTGTGGTGTGGTAGGTGGCGGCTAGAGGGGTGGTGAGGTGATGGAATGAGAGTGGTGCTCGGTTAGGCTAGTATGAAGGGTGTTTTGAAACTTTTGTGGATATGCGTCACCAAGGGGGTTCATGGCTTGGGTAGCTGGTGAGTAGAAGGTGCTGGTGGTGTGCCATCAGGTGGTGGAGGTGGCTAGTCCGCAAGGTAGCATGGCCAAACCTAGATGGATGAGCAAGTGCAAACAAAAATCGAAAGGAATAAGCAATATAAGTGAAAAAAAAAGATAAAAGAAATAATTTTTTTTACCAACTTCCCAAGCATGTGATGACCGAAATTTTTTTCTCTGGAAGGAGGAAAGGAAGATACGTGAAATGAAAATGAATTAGTCAGCCGAAATGTGTGGAGTTATGCCAAAAGAAATGAAGAGTTGTGAGGAAAATGAAGAGGTGGAATTCAAAAAGGCATAAGGCAATTCAAAAGTCAAAAACTCTTCATATATCCTTATTTAAGTTATATAAATTTATATTTCTGGAAAAAATAATAATCCCAGATAAAATTTGGAAAATTTATCAAAATATAAAAATTTATATAATATTGATTAATTATATAAAGTTAAATTACGAAAAATAGCTAAAAATAGTGAACTAGACTAGAAAATTTGAAATTAAATAGAATAATTTTTAGAAAATTCATATGAGCTTGTAAAATATTTTTAAACATAAATAATAACATAAAATAAAAATACATTTACGAAATAAATATGTACATTTTAACAAATATAATTTAAATGAAGAAAATAGCAGAAAAATAGAAAACAGCCTTTAAAAATAGGAAATAAATACAGTAAATTTTAGAAAATTTTTATTATCACTTTAAAAATATTAAAAGACAAAATATACATAAAATAACATATTAACACATATTAAAATAAAGTACAACATAGAAAATATGATTTATATAATTTAAAATAGACAAAATTTCAAAATACAACAAATTATACTCAAAATTGAAATGTACATAACTTTCACAAATTAAATCCGTTTTCAACGAAACGAAAAGCAGTATTCAAGTTATTAAATATATTTTCATAATAAAAGATAAAATTTAAGAATTTAAATATTTAAATTTGAAATTTAAAAGTCAAGGTTTGACCAGTTTGAACAGAAATTCATCTTTCAGTAAAATATCCAATTTATACCAGTTTGAAATTATAATTCACATAATAATCAGCACCTACATTTAAAAATGAAATGTTTGAAATAAAATAAGTTTAAAATAATTTTAAAATAAAAAAGTCAAATATTAAAATATATGAAAAATCTAGGGTTGTTACACTCTCCCCTACTCAAATCTTTTCGTCCTCGAAAAGGAAGGAAGCGGAGAAACAACAAGAAAGAACAATAGGTTGGAATACATCCTGAAAGAAGGTAGGGAAAGAGTAGCTAGGAAGGAAAGCGGGTTGAAAGACAAGGATGAACCATTATTTTAAAAAAAATATTTGACATGTTAAACATTTAATATGATAATTAGTTATTTGATTCAAATTTGATAGTTTGAAGCAAACAATTTTTAATACATTTTAAATCATGATTAGAATATCCTTTATACAATACTTTACCAAAACACTTTTATAACTCGATGTCTTAACAAGTTTACTTTCGTTCCTGCAGACTCTGGCTATGCGTTGATCAAGCGCAAAGCTAGAATTCTCCAAGTACTTAGTAGACCTGTTTCAACACCCAGTGAAAATACTAAAAAAATAGGTATGAGAAGTTCCGCTCAAAATCCAAAACGGGTTTGAGATTTAGAAATTGAAAATGGATGGACATTTTAATATAAATTATATGATATCATCTTATTGTTATTAAAAATCCTTAAATTGAGAATGGTAGTGTATAAATAAAATAAATTTGAATAAATAAGTTTGTAAAATATACTTGTTTAAGAACTGGCTTCAAACTGGAAGATAAAATTTAATAATAAATTAAAATTTTAAAATAAAATTGTATTGAACTCTTATTTGAACCTTGAAATACATAAGTTAAGATAATTTAAAATGGAATTTTGAGAATTGGAATCAGAAATTAAATAGATTAAAAACCTTAAAATAAAAGTTAATTTAGTCTAAAGAGTTAAACCAACCTTTGAGAATTTAACTCGAATTTATATAATTCGAGGTAGTTTAAATTCAACGTTGAAATTGAATTAGTTAAAAATTTAATTGGATTTGAACTAATTGGATGGGTGATTGAAGACGTATAAGATTAAGAATTTAAAGGGGAAATTGATTTGGATTATACTAAAAAGATTTGAATTTGAAACGGGTTAAATAGTTAATAATTCAAATGGATTGGAATAATTTGAAATTAAATTGATTCGACTTGTGTCAGGACCCGATTCTTCGACTCCCGAATATTGACATCAATACATCCACTGTATCGAATGCCGATCAGTCGGATGCTGGAAAACCGAACACTGAGGGTTTAAGAAAGAAGAAAGAGGTAGAAGAAGAGAGAAAAGACAGAAAATAGAACGGAAAGAAAAAACAGAACAACATCAGAATCTCACAATTCGCAGCGGAACAACATATAATAGATAAATGAATAATCTTTAAGCAAAGAACTATATCAGTTATTACATTACATTACATTACATCATATCATCATAGTGTACAACAACAATAACAAACAGCGGAAAAAGAAATACTATATACTAATAATACGCCATGCCATCCAGTTTGCCTCCAGCAACTCCTGAATTCCAGAATATCCTGATAAACCTTAACTCTTGTTGGTGGGCACCCAGAGTTTAGGAAGGAAAACAATAAACTCCGAGTCAGTCATGTGACTGGTGTGAGAACTCAAAACAGTTTATTTATCTTTAAAATCAAAAATAGAGGAATATTTTTAAAGTCAATTCGCAATGCTTTTAAAAATGAGACTACCATAAGGACTTCCGCACACACACACATGCAAACGCAGAATCGGAGGAGATTTCTCCTTATAATAGTCAAAGATACTTGATACGCATTAAAAAGAACATTTGATATTATTACTAGTGCATAATGTAAGAAAATATTTCGAAAGTAGAATATAAATCTTAGCCAACATACGACCATTATCGTATGCCTACTATAACTACCATCCAAACAGTGGGGCGCCACCATAAGTGAATGATAGGTTCTACAACTAATACCGTACAAGATCGTATTGCTTCTTTGGATTTCCAACGAATGGTCAGGCCAAGGAACTTCCTATTGTCACATGAGAACGCCTCAGGAAGGACGTCCCCGAGAACCAAACCGGATCTCTGCCAACACAAGGCCGGGTTACCCCTAACTGGGTAACTACTAGCACGAGTATGCCATCCCCCGGTCCTTTGGGACCTTTAGCCGAGCGCTCGTAATCAACATCACACCATAATAATAAGTGTTTCAACAAGAGTAAGTATATGGGCTCCATATCATGATACCACCCTTTTCCAGAAGGAAATGCATACACCCTAAAGGGAGCTACCCCTCATAACCTTGCTGCATCTTTCCTGTTTTGACCATTTCAGGGTGTGAGGCTCGACGAAGTCTCGTCCACAAAGCCACGCTTTATACAAAAGCTGTGCTTTGGGTCAACAAATTATCATAGAAATGATCACAAAGATAAACGATCAAACAAATGATCCTATCACAAATGATCAACACAATGATCATTTCATAGCAACACTCAGTATGTCACATTACCAAATTGGGAATATATTGCTGATAACCTTCAACTATATAACCTCTGAGCTCGTATGTCTCAAAGAAGGGTGTTAAGCTAAGAGAATAAATTCTCCGCCACCAACAGAAATATATTTGAAAGAAATCAGCTTTATATCTCAATTTGTAATGTCAGACATACAATCCATACAAGTCTGTTCCAGGATCGAACAGAACCGAAGGCACTTCCAAAGAAGTCCTTGCAATCCGGATATTCACTAATCACGACCGGACTTCCCGTCACTAAGGGTGATAAAACCTCTATATCGGAGATCAGCCGATGTAGAGTAACTCGACGGTAATCCTTCCGTTTTCACAAATATCCGGTCTTCAACACCGGTCTTCAAATGCAATTCATAACGACCTATCACATATTCGGAATGGGTTATACGACCCCAAAGTCCTTTCCGGTTAACCCGAATAGTGAGCGCTTATTTTAAAAAAAATAAGTGTGGCATTCAATTTCGAGTAAATCACAACAAATACCTATTTAAAGGTAAATATTGATAGTCGGTTATTGATCTATCAATAGATATGCACAACATCACCAGATTCCAAATAATTTTCCAAATTATTTATTTTCCAAAAATATCTTTACAAGATATATATTTTCCATTCTTCAAAAATAAATCAATATTTATTTTTAAACCCATTTTCCCAATTTCATTTATAAATTCCATATTGAATTTACATTTCAAAATATTTATGAATATACGTTTTCAATTATTCATCTTCAATTTATCTTCAAAAAGATAAATTCTCTAAACTTTTCATTTCTTATTGGAAACCATTTCCATACTTATTTATTTATAAGTAATTCACAAGTCTTTTTATTTTCTACACTTGGAAAATATTCAGTATACTCTAATCGAAATTAAGTATATATTTCATTCTTTAAGGAAATCATTCTCTTAAACATATTTATTTGGGCCAATACGAATGTTGCGTAAAACATCGTTACAATAGCCCAAAATCACTAGTATAGGGATTCGAAATTAAAAAAGATATATAAATCCCAATACTATACAAAACATTTCCTTTCGGAAATCATCTATTATAACACCAGTGTTATAATGTACTATTTCCTTCTATTTCTCGAAAACGTCTATTTCAACAATGAATGTTGAAATCTATGGTTTCGACAGTTAATACATTTTAAAACATCTTTAGATCGTTTTAATTCTATTTAAAACATCACATCCAAAACATTTCTTTAACATATTATTCTGTAACAACCCGCATATTTATCGATTTTATATTTAAATATTTTATTTAAATATTTTATCGTTAGTCGGATTTTAGTCCGAAAAGCTACTTTTTGCAAACAGTCGAATTGGGACTCGAGACCACCCCCATTGAGTTCAAAATGACGTTTGCGACCTTTTTGAGTATAAGCTTCGATATGTTTGGAGATAGTAGAATTTTGACCTTTTTCACTTAGGGCTTTGGTTTGGGCTGAACCCATTAGCCACTTACTAACTCAGTCCCAACCCTCTCCAACTCTTCATTACTTCATTTCTAATTCCTAACACTCAAGCTCAAGCAAAAATGGTGGAAGAGAATGGGAGTTAGAAACTCCAAGCCCTAGTTCCTCTTGCTAGCTCAAGTTCTTGCTCCAAAATCAAAGAGAACCCATTAGTAAGCATCTCCTTCTTCTTCTCCAACTCATTCTCTCTTTGATTTCAGAAATTTCCTAAACCTAATTTAGGAAATGTTTCTCTTTTAAGCTTAGATTGAAGCTTCTTGAGTTGTTATTGAAGAGGAATTGATCTTAGCTTGCTTTCAAGCTTCTTCTTCTATTGTATTGGTTCAAAGGTGAGATTTTTAATATCACATCTATGCTTATAATTCTCTTCTATTGTTAGGTATGGATTCCTAACACTTATTCATGTGCATTTGATTTTGATTTGGATTGCTTTTGTGAGTATTCCAATTTTTAGTGTTTTGAGTTCAGTTCATAAAAAATCCTAACTTTGATGTTTGAACATGTTTTTGGTGATGCATCGAGGAGCATATAGGGCCGGGTAGTCGATTGGCATAAACCCTTAGCGCCGTTGCTCGTGCGATTGCAATTTGATCGAGAGTTGCACCTCTTTTGAAATAGGGTAGGAAGTGCAAGCATACAGGTTCGGCCGACCGAGCCACTGGGCCGGTCGACCGACCTATAGTCCAGGCACTTCCTGCCTCTGTTTGGAAGTGCTGGTTACAGGCTTCGGCCGACCAAGCCCCCTGGGCCGGTCGACCGACCTGGTGCCTTGAGCACTTCCAACCTCTGGTTCGATCGACCGACTCAGGGAGTCCGGTCGACCGACCTACTACTATTTGCCAGATTATCCCATATTGCTAATTCGTTTGAATTTCCAACTTTAATCGATTCGTGTTGTCTCCCTTTTGTTGTTGTCATTTATTATCGACTTTGATGACTTTTTCTTTGGGAATTTTAGATATATCCACTTTGATGGATTTGATATCGATTTCTTTGGATTTTATTCACGTCTTCGAATGTGAATGTTTATGCCGATTGTTTCTACAATCACTTCTATGATTTGTCACTTTAAAATATAAAGGTTTTCTATACTAGTAGTAAATATCAAAACTCTTTCTTCAAATGATTTCAACACTATTTTATTACAAAGCTCGTTTTCTCAAACCGGTTTCCACTCTATTAGTATATACAAACCTTTACCTCACTCGTATGAGAAATCTAATTAAACGACTTAGTAAAACAAGTGGTATGAAACGCTTGCGTTTACATCATTGGTTAATTTTTGGACTTGTTCGATTGAACCACCTGTGACAATTTTCTAGTGGAGATCTACAATTTGTTCGTAAATATTTAAGTTAAGCTAGTGGTTATGGGACATGAAGCTAAGCTCATATATTTACTAGCTTACTGTAATCGACACTTCTCTTTGATCATGACGATCATTTGATGATTTAGACTAGCGATTGTGCGATGTCTTTTTGTTTGCAAGGTTAGGCAAGACACCATTTGTGTGATTTTGACTCACACATACCTTTTTGCTTTTTGGTTAGCCTAGACACCATTTGTGTGATTTTGACTCACACATATCTTTTGTTTACTTCGTGGAGCAATCGGCTCAATAAGTCGGGACATGGGGCGTATCTTTCTAGGTGCGTCGATGTTCGTCTATGCATGGGGCGTATCTTTCTAGGTGCGTCCATGTTCGACTTTGCATGGGGTGTATCTTTCTAGGTGCATCGATGTTAGACATTACATGGGGTGTATCTTTCTAGGTGCATCGATGTTTATTTGTGCATGGGGCGTATCTTTCTAGGTGTGTCGATGTTAGAGCATGGGGCGTATTTTTCTAGGTGCGTCGATGTTCGACATTACATGGGGTGTATCTTTCTAGGTGCATCGATGCTTATTTGTGCATGGGGCGTATCTTTCTAGGTTCGTCGATGCTAGAGCATGGGGCGTATCTTTCTAGGTGCGTCGATGTTCGACTGTACATGGGGCGTGTCTTTCTAGGTGCGTCGATGTCCAGTTTTTTTGGGATTGGCCATCCTTTTTATTGTGATTTTGTTCATCGGATGTCCCGCTGTACGACGTCGTTGTTCCTTTTTATTGTGATTTCTTGATTTCGTGTGTTGATTTCTGGAATTTATGTTTCACCAACTTTTACGATGGGCATTGATATATGTGTCATTTATTGTGGCTTGGTGAATGAAATTAGGAGTATGACATTCCTTTTTATCTTGAGTAGATTGTTGTGATATTGATTAATCTCTTGTTGATTTTGAATTACTTATTTATCACAGCTTGGCATTGTGATTATTATATGTTTATGTCATATCTCTTATTATATATCACTTCATCTGATATTTATAGCTAGACTGATCCATTTATTATTTTCTTCTTAAATAATACTCGGGTCAGACTGAGATTTTTCAGGTGCTTCTGCTTGACTCCTTATCGGACCATCATCTGACTTTTGGCTAACTACTTAGATTAGTAGTTTATTTTGCTGTATACATTTGAGATACAGACTCTATGATGTATACTTATTCTTTTGTCTAGCACTTGTATCTATTCTTTTTGATATTATGGATCTTGTTTGACCACTACTCTGATGAACACTTTTATGTGTTATATATATTCATATTTATTTCCGCCCTTGTGATATGAATTATCTGTGACTGATTTGTGTTATGTTTATTTCTATATTTGTTTCCGAAGTCCTTTATAGCCACTGTGTAGTAGCTTTGAGTTTGTTTCGGTATGTCGGATTTCCTCTTGAGATGAAAACTTATATTTTTATCTGGCATATCGGTGCTCGCACAAAGCAATTATACAGATGGTCGCTCCTCAACAACCTTATTCTCCGTGCTAGTTGACAGCATTACTCCGTAGTGTTCTTGTCTAGCGTGGGTATAGAGGTGGGGCGTCACAGCTTCGTATCAGAGCCAAACTTCGGAACAATATGGAATATTATAACAAGGATCATCGTCCTAAGTCCATCTTAGGAGTCGTGCTTTAGGATTTTATTCGGGTCTTTGGACCGTTCTATCCTACTTTCTTTTATGATTCCTTGTTTTATCTATCAAGATTGCTTGATATTTATTTTGAGAGTAACTTTTTCCTCTTCTTTCTTTCTTTCTTAAAGAAGAGAAATGGTTAGACCAGGCCGTCCCAGCGCTGGTCAATCTAGTGCTACTCCCCAGGATGGAGTATTTATGTCTGCCCAGCAACTTCTTGATTTAGTAAAGAACGCTCAAGCAGCCGGACCCAATCCAGAGCCTACTCATCCTAGATCCGGTTTTGCACGCTTGTGCAGAGACTACACCGATTTGGGTGGAAGGCCATTCAGGGGATTCGAGAGTGTTATAGAAATTCAAGCTTGGCTCAAATCATGCGATCGCATCTTTTCTCGCATGAACCTTATTGACCTTCATCGAGTCCAAGTGGCTTCTAGCATGCTCCAAGAAAGAGTGTTAGATTGGTATGAGTTCCTAATTTCTGAAATCGTTGAAGCGGATCTCACTTGGGAGCAATTCCTGGAAAGATTCGAATCGAAATTTGTGCCGGAGGCTGAAAAAGTAACTTTAGCCTGGCGTTTCATAGACCTTGTTCAAGGTGAATCTTCTGTGACAGACTATGTCGCATCCTTCGAATCTCTGTCCAAATACGGGGTTGAGTACATTAATACCCCATTGAAGAAAAATCAGAGATTTGTCTATGGCTTGAATAAGAATCTTAAGAAGCCATTACTCCTGAAACTTGAGGTTTCATTTGATCAGCTTATTGATATCGCCCTTCGTCTTGAAGAGGCCGATAATGAAGGTGATGTTGAAGTTGTGCGTGCCCAACGGAACTTCGACAATAACTTGAAGAGGCCTATCAAATTCAAAGGCCCCGATTCTAATAAGAAAGGAAAGCAACAAACTCAGGTAGCAAAAGTTCCTACCTCTAGTCGTGGACAATGCTACAATTGTGGTTCCGCAGACCACCATGTAAGGGAGTGCCCGAAACCCCTCTTTTGCCGTTATTGCAAAGGTTCGGGTCATCTTTTATCTTCGTGTCCTAAGCTTCCAAGCAAGTGAGAAGGAAAGCTGCAGGCCCCTGGCAACTCTTCTCTTGGTCAAGGTATTTTCATTCAATCCTTGATGGCATTGTTTTAATTCGTGAACTTTCTATTTGAGTTCTTTTTGATATGGGTTCATCTCATTATTTTTATATCAAAAGAACTTGAAGATTCTTTTCTTCGAATATTTTGGGCTTGATGACTTCTTTGAGAGCTGCGAATCCGGATGGTTGATCCGCAACACTCAATTTGCTTTCTATTGATGTCGAAATTATCTTATGTGATTTATCTTTTCGAGCCGATATTTTTACTTAGGCTTCGGAATTGATTTTTTTTGTAAGGATTGGCTTAATCGTTGTGAAGCCCATATCCTATTTTCTCGTGCGGACTTTTCCTCTTCGACATTTTCAATCTGTTAAGCAGATTTCTATTTTTCCTTTATGATTTTGATTCCAACTTGATGGCATCATTTTATTCCTTAAGCCCACTTATAAGGAAAGTGTTGTTTCTCTTATCTAAATAGTTTGATAAATTTTTCGGTATTTTTGAGCTTGTCTTAGGATTTATCACCTAAGTAATCTTTGTGTGGTGCTAAGGTCTTTTCAGTTTGACCTTATCACCGGTTTTCATTTGCTACATGTTGTGCAAGTTAGCATTCCACTTACCGCATTCCGCACTTGTTATGATTCCTATGAATGACTTATTTTGTCATTCAATTTGTGCAGCTTATTTCATCCATTTTATATATCAAATATTCTATGAATATTTCGATGAGACCATTCTTTTATTTATTGATTTTTGGATGAAAATGGAAATTTAAAATTTTGCAAAATCTTTTTCATAAGATTTGTTTAGAAGTATAACCGGATTTTTGTTCTTAAAACGAACAAAGAATATTCTTAGAAGTTTTTGAGAAACTTACTTATCCTATAGAATACGATTTTGTGATTGTATTGCCCATTTAGTGTTTTAAGAATTTTGGTCGATGCGCTTGATCAACGTTATCGATAGGAATTTCCTAAACGCTTTGATGAGACAATCAGACACAGTATATTAACTTGAAAATAGTAAATTTTTCTAGAAAGATTATTACATAATGATAAATGTAATTTGAAAGTTTAAACTTTTCAGGAAAGAAGATTATTTAAAAGAAATTCTTTCTTTTTAATACTCTTATTCTTGTGATTCCTGGAGGGGAACCAAGACTTTGCTATTTGTACCGATACTAGTCGTATTGGTTTGGATGCCGTTCTCTTGCAAAGGAGAACGTGTTATCACTTGTGCTTCTAAATCATTATAGCTTATCGAGACTAGATATGCCACTCATGATCTAGTGCTCGCGGCTATTGTTTTTACTTTTGAAATTTGGCATCATCATATTTGGATGAGAAATTTGTTCTTCACCTTGATCATAAATCTTTGGAATATTTATTTTCTCATAAGGAACTTCATGTCGACTCGAGTTCCTAGCATCTTGTGATCTTGATATTATTTTATTCCCGGAAGGAAAATCGTGTTGCCAATGCGCTTTGTCGTAGGCAACAAGTGTTGATTCTTTGATGATGTCTTAATGGAATTATCTTTTAATTAATTTCATCGGACATTTTGATATACTTCGTTTTATTGAGCTTTATCTCATTCCTTTTACGGATTAGTGTCCGGTGTTCTTTTATGGTGTTCGGATCATCGGATGTACTATTATCATACTACATCGATGTTCCGTCTCATTTGATTCATTGGTTGTACCGTTTGTACTACATCAATGTCTTTGCTTTTGATTCATTGAATGTACCGTTTGTACTACATCAATGACTTTGCTATTTGATTCATTGGATGTACTGTTTGTACTACATCAATGTCTTTGCTTTTGATTCATTGGATGTACCGTTTGTACTACATCAATGTCTTTCCTTTTGATTCATTGGATGTACCGTTTGTGCTACATCAATGTTTTTGCTTTTCGATTCATTGGATGTACCGTTTGTACTACATCAATGTCTGTGCTTTTGATTCATTGGATGTACCGTTTGTACTACATCAATGTCTCTCCTTTTGATTCATTGGATGTACCGTTTGTACTACATCAATGTCTTTTCTTTTGATTCATTGGATGTACCGTTTGTACTACATCAATGTCTTTGCTTTTGATTCATTGGATGTACCGTTTGTACTACATCAATGTCTTTCCTTTTGATTCATTGGATGTACCGTTTGTACTACATCAATGTCTTTCCTTTTGATTCATTGGATGTATCATTTGTACTACATCAATGTCTTTACTTTTGGATTCATTGGATGTACCGTTTGTACTACATAAATGTCTTTACTTTTGGATTCATTGGATGTACCGTTTGTACTACATCAATGTTTTTGCTATTTGATTTATTGGACGTACCGTATGTACTACATCAATGTCTTTGATTTGGTTCATTGGGCGTACCGTTTTTGTACTACGCCGATGTCCCAAATTATTTGAGTTTCTAGTTCTCGGGCGTACCGTTTCTGTACTACGCCGTTGCACTGGCTCAATTTTCTGCTATTCTTGACGTTCTTCACGTCTTTTATCTATGGAAATGCCTTAGGGATTCCGGTTTTTATTCTTGTGCCCGGTGTTGTTGAGGGGATTGAAGTTTCACCAAATTTGACTTTTGAGCAACATTCTATTCGCATCATTGCTTTGGAGGTTGAGCGCCTTCGATATAAAGATATTCTTTTTGATAAAAGTTCAATGGTTCTCAAATCCTAAGAATTGCTCATGTGAAATCTTGGGAATTCATCGGACAAAAACTTTCGGATTTACTCCTTCGTGCTCTTTATGGTGGACTTCTTGATTCAAATTTTCTTTTGTGTTGATATGCATCCATGGTTGTTACTTCTTATTTTCCTCTTAAGTATTGCGATGACGCAATTTCTTTAAGGAGGGGAGTCTGTAACAACCCGCATATTTATCGATTTTATATTTAAATATTTTATTTAAATATTCTATCGTTAGTCGGATTTTAGTTCGAAAAGCTACTTTTTGCAAACAGTCAAATTGGGACTCGAGACCACCCCCATTGAGTTCAAAATGACGTTTGCGACCTTTTTGAGTATAAGCTTCGATATGTTTGGAGATAGTAGAATTTTGACCTTTTTCACTTAGGGCTTTGGTTTGGGCTGAACCCATTAGCCACTTACTAACTCAGTCCCAATCCTCTCCAACTCTTCATTACTTCATTTCTAATTCCTAACACTCAAGCTCAAGCAAAAATGGTGGAAGAGAATGGGAATTAGAAACTCCAAGCCCTAGTTCCTCTTGCTAGCTCAAGTTCTTGCTCCAAAATCAAAGAGAACCCATTAGTAAGCATCTCCTTCTTCTTCTCCAACTCATTCTCTCTTTGATTTCAGAAATCTCCTAAACCTAATTTAGGAAATGTTTCTCTTTTAAGCTTAGATTGAAGCTTCTTGAGTTGTTATTGAAGAGGAATTGATCTTAGCTTGCTTTCAAGCTTCTTCTTCTATTGTTTGGGTTCAAAGGTGAGATTTTTAATCTCACATCTATGCTTATAGTTCTCTTCTATTGTTAGGTATGAATTCCTAACACTTATTCATGTGCATTTGATTTTGATTTGGATTGCTTTTGTGAATATTCCAATTTTTAGTGTTTTGAGTTCAATTCATTAAAAATCCAAACTTTGATGTTTGAACATGTTTTTGGTGATGCATCGAGGAGCATATAGGGCCGGGTAGTCGATTGGCATAAACCCTTAGCGCCGTTGCTCGTGCGATTGCAATTTGATCGAGAGTTGCACCTCTTTTGAAATAGGGTAGGAAGTGCAAGCATACAGGTTCGGCCGACCGAGCCACTGGGCCGGTCGACCGACCTATAGTCCAGGCACTTCCTGCCTCTGTATGGAAGTGCTGGTTACAGGCTTCGGCCGACCGAGCCCCCTGGGCCGGTCGACCGACCTGGTGCCCCGAGCACTTCCAACCTTTGGTTCGGTCGACCGACTCAGGGAGTCCGGTCGACCGACCTGCTAATATTTGCCAGATTAGCCTATATTGCTAATTCGTTTGAATTTCCAACTTTAATCGATTCGTGTTGTCTCCCTATTGTTGTTGTCATTTATTATCGACTTTGATGACCTTTTCTTTGGGAATTTTAGATATATCCACTTTGATGGATTTGATATCGATTTCTTTGGATTTTATTCACGTCTTCGAATGTGAATTTTTATGCCCGATTGTTTCTACAATCACTTCTATGATTTGTCACTTTAAAATATAAAGGTTTTCTATACTAGTAGTAAATATCAAAACTCTTTCTTCAAATGATTTCAACACTATTTTATTACAAAGCTCGTTTTCTCAAACCGGTTTCCAATCTATTAGTATATACAAACCTTTACCTCACTCGTATGAGAAATCTAATTAAACGACTTAGTAAAACAAGTGGTATCAAACGCTTGCGTTTACTTCGTTGGTTAATTTTTGGACTTGTTCGATTTAACCACCTGTGACAATTTTCTAGTGGAGATCTACAATTTGTTCGTAAATATTTAAGTTAAGCTAGTGGTTATGGGACATGAAGCTAAGCTCATATATTTACTAGCTTACTGTAATCGACACTTCTCTTTGATGATGACGATCATTTGATGATTTAGACTAGCAATTGTGCGATGTCTTTTTGTTTGCAAGGTTAGGCTAGACACCATTTGTGTGATTTTGACTCACACGTACCTTTTTGCTTTTTGGTTAGCCTAGACACCATTTGTGTGATTTCGACTCACACATATCTTTTGTTTACTTCGTGGAGCAATCGGCTCAATAAGTTGGGACATGGGGCGTATCTTTCTAGGTGCGTCGATGTTCGTCTATGCATGGGGCGTATCTTTCTAGGTGCGTCGATGTTCGACTTTGCATGGGGTATATCTTTCTAGGTTCATCGATGTTAGACATTACATGGGGTGTATCTTTCTAGGTGCATCGATGTTTATTTGTGCATGGGGCGTATCTTTCTAGGTGCGTCGATGCTAGAGCATGGGGCGTATCTTTCTAGGTGCGTCGATGTTCGACATTACATGGGATGTATCTTTCTAGGTGCATCGATGTTTATTTGTGCATGGGGTGTATCTTTCTAGGTGCGTTGATGCTAGAGCATGGGGCGTATCTTTCTAGGTGCGTCGATGTTCGACGGTATATGGGGCGTGTCTTTCTAGGTGCGTCGATGTCCAGTTTTTTTGGGGATTGGCCATCCTTTTTATTGTGATTTGGTTCATCGGATGTCCCACTGTACGACGTCGTTGTTCCTTTTTATTGTGATTTCTGGATTTCGTGTGTTGATTTCTGGAATTTATGTTTCACCAACTTTTACGATGGGCATTGATATATGTGTCATTTATTGTGGCTTGGTGAATGAAATTAGGAGTATGACATTCCTTTTTATCTTGAGTAGATTATTGTGATATTGATTAATCTCTTGTTAATTTTCAATTACTTATTTATCACAGCTTGGCATTGTGATTATTATATGTTTATGTCATATCTCTTATTATATATCACTTCATCTGATATTTATAGCTAGAATGATCCGTTTATTATTTTCTTCTTAAATAATACTCGGGTCAGACTGAGATTTTTCAGGTGCTTCTGCTTGACTCCTTATCGGACCATCATCTGACTTTTGGCTAACTACTTAGATTAGTAGTTTATTTTGTTGTGTACATTTGAGATACAGACTCTATGATGTATACTTATTCTTTTGTCTAGCACTTGTATCTATTCTTTTTGATATTGTGGATCTTGTTTGACCACTACTCTGATGAACACTTTTATGTGTTATATATATTCATATTTATTTCCGCCCTTGTGATATGAATTATCTGTGACTGATTTGTGTTATGTTTATTTATATATTTGTTTCCGAAGTCCTTTATAGCCACTGTGTAGTATCTTTGAGTTTGTGTTGGTATGTCGGATTTCCTCTTGAGATGAAAACTTATATTTTTATCTGGCATATCGGTGTTCGCACAAAGAAATTATACAGATGGTCGCTCTTCAACAGCCTTATTCTCCGTGCTAGTTGACAGCATTACTCCGTAGTGTTCTTGTCTAGCGTGGGTATAGAGGTGGGGCGTCACATATTCACTATTCAAAAACGTGAATATACTTGTTAACCAATTTCATCATTTCTATTCCTTTTGTTTTAAAGGATTATTCACTTTCTAAAACGTGAATATAACTCCATTTAACAAGTTACAACAATTTACTTATCAAAATAAGTCATTGCGGATTTATAAAACAATGTTTATAAACTCCATTTCTATTTATTTTATAACAACTTCCTTTTATAATTTCCTTTATTAACCTATACGATTTATAACTTAATTATATACCGAAAGTCCATATTATAAGTAAATGCTTATAATTTATTTGTTTACAAAATTGTTCTTTTAACTTCATAATTATAAATCTTATAACTTATAAGATTCATTTATTTATCCAAATCTATTCCTTAAATAACTTTATAAATTTTATTTATAAAATTCCATTTATAACATCACCGTTATAATCCTATAGATTTCATTCATTTATGAAATTCATTCACAATTCATTCTAACACTTATAAAAGCTCGTTTTACAATTCCAATATTTTTAATTTATAAATATCAATTTATAAATCTTTTATATAGATCAATTTATATTATTCTTTTAAAACATCTTTAAACTCCTTTATAATTTCATCATTTTGATTTATAAAATATTCAAATTTCATAAATCCTATTTTAAAACTTTTTATAATAAATTCAAAAATCCCAGTTTAAACTATTTTATAAAATCATTAATCCCATATTTTTAAAAATCAACTTTTAACTGAATTTCTCAAAAATCATAATTTTTATAATATTAAAATTATAACGTTTATTTATTTAAGATGAATTAACTCCAAAAATATTTTATAAACGTATACTTTCAAAAATCACTTTAGAAATCCCTTAAAATAAAAATCATTATTATTATTATTTTTTAAACTTCAAAAATTGGATCCGATGATGCAACACATCAAATAGTCAATCACGACTTTCTAATATCATATATCGATATGATAAACAATCAAATATCACAATATCTAAAATCAATAAATATTTGTGAGGAATCCAGTTGGTTCCCTCCAACCTGTTTCCCTGCATCCACAGACATTAGCACAATACCAATCCCGCTTCAAGACGGGATATCGCGGTATATGGGATTTATAAAATATTATCCGCTTAATAGGCGGCGCAATAGGGCCTCATCCGCTATACAATGCGGGAAATCAATCAACTGCAATATATACATATGCCAATATATATATTGCTATATATATAGATATATCCTACTAAATGTAATATCACAACCAAACAACAATCAATAAATAACTGCAAATCCAACTTTAAATTTTTGAGTGAGAAATTCTCACCTTTGCTTTTATTAGCAATCCATTTCCATCTTGACTCGTTTTCACCATTTTAGACCTTGTATAAATATTTACACAATTTATTAATATTCGAACCAATCAATAACCAATTTTCATTCTTGATTGTTTAATTAATCAATAGTTTTATTTAAACCAATTTCTTCTTAAATAAATTTATTTTAACTAATTTTCCTTTTAAAATAATTCTAACTAGAAATTTCCAATTGAACTAAATTTCCTTTTTATTAATTAAATCAACTAACTAATTTTGGTTTTAACTATTAAATTTGTTATAAATAAATTTCCTTTTAAAAATTATTTCACCCAATAAATTGAAATTCTTTTAATAGAATTACTTAACAAGAATTTTAATTTTTTTAAAACTAAATTTCTCTTAATAAATTTTCTTAACTAACTATTTATTTAAATTAATTTTCCTTTGATAAAATATTCTTTAGTTACTAAAATAAACAGATAAATTTTGTTAAGCTAATTAATCCTCATTATATATTATTTTAATATAAACTTAGTAGATTTAAAATCTATCTACACATTTATTTTATTTTTTAAAGAAGTGTGCTTATTTACATATATATTTATTTTTATATCTTTTCGAATTCCAAATTCTTCAACTGCAAGCATATAGAATTGAAACTGCATATATATATATTTTTTCAGATTTAAATCAAATTTAAGATTTGAAAAGCTAAATACCTTACTGAACATGCGCGCCGCCCTTTTGCCAAACCCTAGCGCCGCCTTCTCTGCCGCGAACCACCCCACTGAATCGCGACCCCGCGAACGAAGCCCCAACCTACTCGCGCTGCCCCATGCTCGAAACATCACTGCCGCATTCGACCTACCACCACAACTGCTACTCGACATCTCCATCATATTCGAACTCGGGTTCGAACCCCCTAGTCGCCACCGCACCTCGTCACTCACGAGGCTGCTTTGCCCCTCCAGATATTCGCGCACGCGAGCGCGATGTTCCCTTCCCCCAAATCTGGTTCGCGACAATTCCTTTGACCCCCTAGGTGCCGATGAAATCGAGCTCGACTCGAGGTTTGTCGATTTTTTTTTTATATAAACGAATGTGTTTTCGATTTTTAATTTCTGAAGCACGGGATTTTGATTTGAGTTAAGATGAAGGAAGTGCGGCCATTTAATTTGAACTACTCGATTTCGAATTAAGGCAGTGGCCATTTTTTTTTCTTTGAGTTTGAAAGTCTGGAAAGGGAGGAGACGTGATATTTACAGTCGAATGAAGCATGCTTTCCACGATTATTTTCGTGATTCTCGGCATGATTTTAGGCGTGAGAAAAGGTAGAACGTGCTGAGGTTGACCAATTTAAATTTAAATTTAAATTGAATCTCGATAAAAATTCAATGCGTTTACACGTCGTGTGCTCACATAACATCTCAGAAAAATACGAAATTTGAAATCCGAGAATAATTCAATATTACAGACCCAATGGAATAGGTTTCGTTGAATTCCGAGACTGTGCCTCGGCGGCTATTTTTAAATATCGATTCAAACGATATAATTTCAAAACTGAACAAAGCAGTTTCAAATTCAATTCTGAAGCTTCTATTACCTTCAGTATTATCAATATGAATTTTACAAGCCTTTGAAATATTTTTATTCAGCTTAAAATCAAAGATTCAAATTTTTATTCAACTCTCAATATATTAAATTTTATAATTTAATCGTCAAATTCATTCTGATAATTTGAAATTCAAGTCAAACCATCATTCAAATATTTAAAATTAATTAAATATTTCCAATTAAATTATTCAAAATTTCTGGGTCGTTACAATCTTCCCCCCTTAAAAGAATTTCGTCCCGAAATTACAAGTTAAGAAGAATGCCCCTATCCCGTCTATCATTTTTCACAATCCAAATAGTTTTATCAACTTTCTAACCTAAATCTTTTTACTAGAGATTCATTATCATTTCAACTAGCTTTCCAACCTCAATTATAGGTTCCAAACAATATTGTTTCCCTAACAATTCAAATTTAGATTTAAATTTAAATTTCAAACTTTCCAAATTTTTCTCAAATTTTTCTAACACCCTAAATTTTCGAAAAATTCGCCAGCGTCTCCTTTGCGCGGCTAGCTCGGTTCGACTACAAAATGGCACCACGGCCCCTCAGAATCAAAAAGAAAAGAGAAAGCCAAGTGGCTGGAGAAGAAAATCATCAAATCTCATACTGAAATTGAAATACGTACCTTTTTGTCGAGCAATTCAATTTTATCTTTGAAATCAAAATCCTAATAATACACCTGTATATCCTGCTAGTCATAATATCCAATTCCAACATTCAAACTATTTTGCCAATTCCATTACAAAATTTCCAATATATGCTTCTTATACATTTTTACTTCACTATTGAAGTTACACATTCATTTTCATTCAATTTTACATTTCAATTCAATTCCATTTAATTTCATTTGAATTCAATTCAAAATTTCAATTCAATTTGAATTCAATTCTCAATTCTAAATATTGAATTCTAACGATTAACTTTCATTTACTAATTCATATTACTACTTTAAATCAGTTTCATTCACTAATTCTTTTCAATTTGCAAATTTCGAAATCGATTTGTCGTTAACTGAAATTTTCAAAAAATTTCAAAAAAATTTCTAGCTCCCAAAATTCACGGAAAATTTTGGCAGAGTCTCCTTTGTACGGAGGAGCTTTTGCAATTTCACAATATGTATAAATATGTATACATCGACCCACATGATCGGAAAACAGAAAAACAGTTCATATTTCCTATTTTTATTGCGTAGGCATACCTTATTAGCATTTTTAAGCAAAGCGGCTAATTATTTGCATATTGCACAACCCAAAATACAGCCAAACGGCTTCCAAAACCTGCACTTACTCAGTTTAACCACGTCAGTGACAAATATAAGAAACCTATTAACATTCCATTCATTTTCAATAACAAATATATAGATTTCATTAGCAATACATCCAAGATAAATTCCATTAGCAATACATATGGTTTTAATTCATCTTTAGTTGCTTACGACCAATTCACATGACATTTCCATTAAATCAAGCGGTTTACAACTCATTTTCTTCATTCTATTCATTTCTAAGCAAAACGAATTCATACTATTTTAATTGATTCAAAAATCAATTTATTTGCTTTCATTAACTCATATAATTTGTTTGTGTCAAACGGCAATTATTTCTATGCAAATTTAATGATATTCACTTAATAGAATATCCATTCTAGTTTATAACTAGTTTAAATTGATACCAATTCAATTTATTTTAATTCCACTCCAGTTCAATTTGCATTTCATATTTTTGTAACGACCCGTATTTTACGTGTCGATATATCGTATAATTCTAGGTCATTAGTGTTGATAAGTTGTCCTTAACCTAAGTCGTAGGGGAGGATAACTCGTATGTTGTTTGAGTCGCGAGGAAGTTAGATTGGAAAGTTAACTCGAGTTAGTGTTGGAGCGAGTTAACAGGTTAGTGGTCTTCGCGAGTTACGAGTTAATGAGTTAGATAGCGACTTAGGGGATGGATGAGTTAGTGGGGTTGACGACCTAAGGGGTTAGGTCGTTTGGATGTTAGGTCATTGAGGAGTGGTGAGCGACCTAATGTGTTAACGAGTTAGTATGTTGAGTCGTTAGCAAATTAGGAAGTATGGCCGAGATAAGGAGTTGGCGACCTAAGAGTTAGCGAGTTAGAGGAGCAGCGACCTACGAGTCAGTGGGTTAGTAGAGATAGTGAGTCACCGAGCTAAGGGTTAACGACCTAAGGGGTTAGGTCGTATGATGGTTAGGTCGGTACATGCTAAGTCGTTAGCGACTTAGTGATAGGTCGTATACTAGTTAGGTCGCGACATAGTTAATCCGCGTTCGTTTTAGGTCGTAAGGTCATCTGGGCCGTTGATTTTGTTAGGTCGTAAGGCGGGGTTGAGAGATAGGTCGTAACCCAGTAAGTCGCGGCAAGTGTTAGGTCGAAGACAACCTAAGTTAGGATGTTGTGGGCCTTAGGTTGTACTAGAATTGAGTCGTAACTCGTGAGGCTGTTAAGTCGTCACAGCTTGAGTCGTGTGTGCTTTTAGGTCGTGAGTCTTAGGTCGTGGGACGACCTAAGTTAGGTCGTAAGTCGACCAGGCGACTTAGGAAAGGTTGCCGCTGTGTTAGAGTGCTAGGCCATATGTTTTAGGTCATTACCGACTTATGTTAAGTCGTGTGAGTGCCTTTGGGTTAGGTCGTGTGAGTGCCTTAGCTGTTAGGTCGTTAGGTCGTGACCGACCTAAGAGCGACCGACCTAAAAACGTACGACCTAAAAATCAGCCTATAAATAGAGGGGTTTGGCTCACTTTTTGGCACCGGTTTTTAAAGCGACGAAGTGCTGCCATTTTGAGAGCTCGACTACAACATTTCTTCATCTTCTTTTCTCCACTCTAATCTAGTTCTAACATCCATCCAAGATCGAAGATCAAGATCGAAGATCCAAGAGCCAAAGTTGAAGATCTTCATCCAACAAAGCTAGGTTCCATCGTTTCAAGCAAGATTTCGACGAATCAAGCTTGAATCCTTGCTGTCCAGATCTGAAGTTGATAGTTTTTGAAGTGTTTGGGTGATTTGGTGAGTGGTGGTTATCTCTCACGCGGACCCAAAAGAGTATATTGGATTGGTGGTTTGTTGGAGTGTTGTAGATAGTGATTTTATGCATTTTTCCTTAGATCCAAGTGTAGATCCATTACTTACAAAGATGTTTACTTATGCAAGTTCATTTACCAAGTTGTAGAGATAAAAACCCATGATTTATATTTGTTAGATCTATGCTAAAAACCCATGATCCATGCATGTTAGACTTATGTTCATTTATTTACGAAATTGCCACTATAGTTAATATTGCTTATTAGATCTTGTTTGAATGCTTGATTGTTTGGATGTATGATTGATTTGATTGTTTCAAGTTAGCTAGTGGTTGATTTGGAACAAGATGGTTGAGGATGATTCAAATGCTAAATGGAAAGGCTCTTGAATGGTGAAAGCTGCTTGTGGCATATGAAGCGGATGTTGAAGCTCATATGTATGGATTAGATGATGTTGAGATGGGACTTTGCCATGATGCGATGAGGCAAGCCATGATGTTGAGATGGGACTTTGCCTTGATGCGATGAGGCAAGCCATGATGTTGAGATGAGACTTCGCTATGATGCGATAAAGCGAAGCATGATGTGAGATAGCCTTGGTTTAATCCAGACGGGATCATCCCAAGCATGTTGATAACTCGATGATGCGATGCGAGTTGGTTGATAATGGTTAGCTTGAGAGGCGCTTGAGCTAGTATGGAAATACTCGTCGAGGAGGATGACTAGGAGGCTGAGATCTCATCGTTGTTGAAGGTTCTAGCATGCTCAAAGCAAGAGTACGTTGGAACGGGCTGCGACGACGTTCCAAGCACGGGCTGCGACGACGTGCTAGTACTCTGGGTAGTTGCGAAAATTCCTAGGCACGGGCTGCGACGACGTGCGGAGTTATGTCTAGAACCGGGGTTACCATTAGCCCTTGACAGATGGTCATTCAACTAACGGTGAAATCAAGGCAATGATAACAGTGATAGCCAGAGTCATGGATGTTTGGACGTTTGATTGTATCATCATTCAATCTCAAGAGCGGTGTTTTCTGGGTGTTTATCTGATCTTGGTTTAGGCCTTGGGGGTTTGTATTTGGAAAACATCGACCTTGACTCGAGTGATTATTGCTTTACTTTAATTGCTTGCTATGTTATGCTTGCTTCTCCTTAATGGGTGTCTGGGGGCTATCACTGTAGAACGAGGTGGAGTGGGATGGTTTGGTTCCTATTCCTTTTATCCCTTATACTCTTTGGTATGTTTGATAGTTGATTTACTGCTCACTAAGACTCTGTCTGACTCAAGGTTTTATGTCTCCTCTTATTACCTTGGGCTGTTCATCCATGTTTGGGATGGGCAGACTAGGTGACAGGTGACAGGTGCTGATCTTAGTGGCTCACGCTGATGATGACGAAGACGAGCAGGAGGCTTTGCATATTATTTTCATATTCTATGTACTGGATATTCCGCTGTTTGTTGATTACTCTGAGTGCTATGTAGTGAGGCTTCTTGTATTCATGATTCAGACCATGTATAAAGCTATTATGATTAGATGATGATATTCTGTTCTATTGGGAGCTTCACTATATTATATTTCTCTATTGTATTTTTATCCATGCGCTGTGAGTTTTACGATAGAGTCTGCGATGTTTATTTTTACCCTTGACAATCGTCAATGGCTGCCTGGCACACTTTCAGCGCATTATTCCCTTGCTTCCGTGCGGGAGTCATGGGCGGTCGTCACAATTTTCATTCGGTTTATTTTATCAACCAAAAAAATTTCATTCAAACCATTTCAAGTCTATTCCATTTACTAATTTAATTCAATTAGTACATTCACTTATTCATTTTAAATTTCAATTTCCATATTCAATTCATCTCGAATTTAATTAATTACTAACAAAGGGAATTTCAATTTATTTCTTTTACTTACTTGAATTTATATACAAATTCAAATTTATCTTCCAATTTAGCTCACGACTAAACTTTAATTTAACCAATTCATTAGTCCATGAATTAATAATTTATCAAGTTAGTTTACTTAAATTCAATCCATTTTATTTATTATTTAATTCCATATACTAATGATAATAATTTAATATTATTACTTCCTAACAATCATGCAACTATATACTATAATAATTCATAGAAAACCATTTCCTTTCTATACAAAAATAGTTTTGGGCAAAATTATCTTATTCACCCGATTCAAAAACAATTTTATATTCACTAATAAATACGCGCTCATATCAATTATTACACTCAAACTCATTCTAGAGTACTACTGACTCTATCTCTAATGAGTAACACCCAACAGAACCATGGTTGTCTCTTAACATAAGCTATGATACCACATTGTCAGGACCCGATTCTTCGACTCCCGAATATCGACATCAATACGTCCACTGTATCGAATGCCGATTAGTCGGATGCCGGAAAACCGAACACTGAGGGTTTAAGAAAGAAGAAAGAGGTAGAAGAAGAGAGAAAAGACAGAAAATAGAACGGAAAGAAACAACAGAACAACATCAGAATCTCACAATCGCAGCGGAACAACATATAATAGATAAATGAATAATCTTTAAACAAAGAATTATATCAGTTATTACATTACATTACATTACATTACATCATATCATCAGAGTGTACAACAACAATAACAAACAGTGAAAAAAGAAATACTATATACTAATAATACGCCATGCAATCCAGTTTGCCTCCAGCAACTCCTGAATTCCAAAATATCCAGATAAACCTTAACTCTTGACTGCCCGTGTGGAAATTGGTGGGCGCCCAGAGTTTAGGAAGGAAAGCAATAAACCCCGAGTCAGTCATGTGACTGGTGTGAGAACTCAAAACAGTTTATTTATCTTTAAAATCAAAAATAGAGGAATATTTTTAAAGTCAATTCGCAATGCTTTTAAAAATGAGACTACCATAAGGCCTCCCGTACACACACACATGCAAACGCAGAATCGGAGGAGATTTCTCCTTATGATAGTCAAAGATGCATGATACGCATTAAAAAGAACATTTGATATTATTACTAGTGCATAGTGTAAGAAAATATTTCGAAAGTAGAATATAAATCTTAACAAACATACGACCATTATCGTATGCCTACTATAACTACCATCCAAACAGTGGGGCGCCACCATAAGTGAATGATAGGTTCTACAACTAATACCGTACAAGATCGTATTGTTTCTTTGGATTTCCAACGAATGGTCAGGCCAAGGAACTTCCCATTGCCACATGAGAACGCCTCTGGAAGGACGTCCCTGAGAACCAAACCGGATCTCTGCCAACACAAGGCCGGGTTACCCCTAACTGGGTAACTACTGACACGAGTATGCCATCCCCCGGTCCTTTGGGACCTTTAACCGAGCGCTCGTAATCAACATCACACCATAATAATAAGTGTTTCAACATGAGTAAGTATCTGGGCTCCATACCATGATACCACACTTTTCCAGAAGGAAATGCACACACCCTAAAGGGAGCTACCCCTCATAACCTTGCTGCATCTTTCCTGTTTTGACCATTCCGGGGTGTGAGGCTCGACGAAGTCTCGTCCACAAAGCCACGCTTTATGCAAAAGCTGTGCTTTGGGTCAACAAATGATCATAGAAATGATCACAAAGATAAACGATCAAACAAATGATCCTATCACAAATGATAAACACAATGATCATTTCACAGCAACACTCAGTATGTCACATTACCAAATTGGGAATATATTGCTGATAACCTTCAACTATATAACCTCTGAGCTCGTATGTCTCAGAGAAGGGTGTTAAGCTAAGAGAATAAATTCTCCGCCACCAACAGAAATATATTTGAAAGAAATCAGCTTTATGTCTCAATTTGTAATGTCAGACATACAATCCATACAAGTCTGTTCCGGGATCGAACAGAACCGAAGGCACTTCCAAAGAAGTCCTTGCAATCCGGATATTCACTAATCACGACCGGACTTCCCGTCACTAAGGGTGATAAAACCTCTATATCGGAGATCAGCCGATGTAGAGTAACTCGACGGTAATCCTTCCGTTTTCACAAATATCCGGTCTTCAACACCGTTCTTCAAATGTAATTCATAACGACGTATCACATATTCGAAATGGGTTATACGACCCCAAAGTCCTTTCTCGGTTAACCCGAATAGTGAGCGCTTATTTTAAAAAAAAATAAGCGTGGCATTCAATTTCGAGTAAATCACAACAAATACCTATTTAAAGGTAAATATTGATAGTCGGTTATTGAACTATCAATAGATATTCACAACATCACCAGATTCCAAATAATTTTCCAAATTATTTATTTTCCAAAAATATCTTTACAAGATATATATTTTCCATTCTTCAAAAATAAATCAATATTTATTTTTAAACCCATTTTCCCAATTTCATTTATAAATTCCGTATTGAATTTACATTTCAAAATATTTATGAATATACGTTTTCAATTATTCATTTTCAATTTATCTTCAAAAAGATAAATTCTCTAAACTTCTCATTTCTTATTGGAAACCATTTCCATACTTATTTATTTATAAGTAATTCACAAGTCCTTTTATTTTCTACACTTGGAAAATATTCAATATACTCTAATCGAAATTAAGTATATATTTCATTCTTTAAGGAAATCATTCTCTTAAACATATTTATTTGGGCCAAAACGAATGTTGCGTAAAACATTGTTACGACAACCCAAAATCACTAGTATAGGGATTCGAAATTAAAATAGATATATAAATCCCAATACTATACAAAACATTTCCTTTCGGAAATCATCTATTATAACAACAGTGTTATAATCTACTATTTCCTTCTATTTCTCGAAAACGTCAATTTCAACAATGAATGTTGAAATCTATGGTTTCGACAGTTAATACATTTCAAAACATCTTTAGATCGTTTTAATTCTATTTAAAACATCACATCCAAAACATTTCTTTAACATATTATTCACTATTCAAAAACGTGAATATACTTGTTAACCAATTTCATCATTTCTATTCCTTTTGTTTTAAAGGATTATTCACTTTCTAAAACGTGAATATAACTCCATTTAACAAGTTACAACAATTTACTTATCAAAATAAGTCGTTGCGGATTTATAAAACAATGTTTATAAACTCCATTTCTATTTATTTTATAACAAGTTCCTTTTATAATTTCCTTTATTAACCTATTCGATTTATAACTTAATTATATACCGAAAGTCCATATTATAAGTTAAATGCTTATAATTTATTAGTTTACAAAATTGTTCTTTTAACTTCATAATTATAAATCTTATAACTTATAAGATTCATTTATTTATCCAAATCTATTCCTTAAATAACTTTATAAATTTTATTTATAAAATTCCATTTATAACTTCACCGTTATAATCCTATAGATTTCATTCATTTATGAAATTCATTCACAATTCATTCTAAAACTTATAAAAGCTCGTTTTACAATTCCAATATTTTTAATTTATAAATATCAATTTATAAATCTTTTATATGGATCAATTTATATTATTCTTTTAAAACATCTTTAAACTCCTTTATAATTTCATCATTTTGATTTATAAAATATTCAAATTTCATAAATCCTATTTTTAAACTTTTTATAATAAATTCAAAAATCCCAGTTTAAACTATTTTATAAAATCATTAATCCCATATTTTTAAAAATCAACTTTTAACTGAATTTCTCAAAAATCATAATTTTTATAATATTAAAATTATAACGTTTATTTATTTAAGATGAATTAATTCCAAAAATATTTTATAAACGTATACTTTCAAAAATCACTTTAGAAATCCCTTAAAATAAAAATCGTTATTATTATTTTTTTTAAACTTAAAAAATTGGATCCGATGATGCAACACATCAAATAGTCAATCACGACTTTCTAATAACATATATCGATATGATAAACAATCAAATATCACAATATCTAAAATCAATAAATATTTGTGAGGAATCCAGTTGGATCCCTCCAACCTGTTTCACTGCATTCACAGACATTAGCACAATACCAATCCCGCTTCAACACGAGATATCGCGGTATATGGGATTTATAAAATATTATCCGCTTAATAGGAGGCACAATAGGGTCTCATCTGCTATACAATGCGGGAAATCAATCAACTGCAATATATACATATGCCAATATATATATATATATATTGCTATATATATAGATATATCCTAGTATATCTAATATCACAACCAAACAACAATCAATAAATAACTGCAAATCCAACTTTAAATTTTTGAGTGAGAAATTCTCACCTTTGCTTTTATTAGCAATCCATTTCCATCTTGACTCGTTTTCACCATTTTAAACCTTGTATAAATATTTACACAATTTATTAATATTCGAACCAATCAATAACCAATTTTCGTTCTTGATTGTTTAATTAATCAATAGTTTTATTTAAACCAATTTCTTCTTAAATAAATTTATTTTAACTAATTTTCCTTTTAAAATAATTCTAACTAGAAATTTCCAATTGAACTAAATTTCCTTTTTATTAATTAAATCAACTAACTAATTTTAGTTTTAACTATTAAATTTGTTATAAATAAATTTCCTTTTAAAAATTATTTCACCCAATAAATTGAAATTCTTTTAATAGAATTACTTAACAAGAATTTTAATTTTTTTAAAACTAAATTTCTCTTAATAAATTTTCTTAACTAACTATTTATTTAAATTAATTTTCCTTTGATAAAATATTCTTTAGTTACTAAAATAAACAGATAAATTTTGTTAAGCTAATTAATCCTCATTATATATTATTTTAATATAAACTTAGTAGATTTAAAATCTATCTATACATTTATTTTATTTTTTAAAGAAGTGCGCTTATTTACATATATATTTATTTTTATATCTTTTCGAATTCCAAATTCTTCAACTGCAAGCATATAGAATTGAAACTGCATATATTTTTTTTTCAGATTTAAATCAAATTGAAAATTTGAAAAGCTAAATACCTTACTGAACATGCGCGCCGCCCTTTTGCCAAACCCTAGCGCCGCCTTCTCTGCCGCGAACCACCCCACTGAATCGCGAACCCACGAACGAAGCCCCAACCTACTCGTGCTGCCCCATGCTCGAAACTTCACTGCCGCATTCGACCTACCACCACAACTGTTGCTCGACATCTCCATCATATTCGAACTCGGGTTCGAACCCCCTAGTCGCCGCCGCACCTCGTCACTCACGAGGCTGCTTCGCCCCTCCAGATATTCGCGCACGCGAGCGCGATGTCCCCTTCCCCCAAATCTGGTTCGCGACAATTCCTTTGACCCCCTAGGTGCCGATGAAATCGAGCCCGACTCGAGATTTGTCGATTTTTTTTTTATATAAACGAATGTGTTTTCGATTTTTAATTTCTGAAGCATGGGATTTTGATTTGATTTAAGATGAAGGAAGTGCGGCCATTTAATTTGAACTACTCGATTTCGAATTAAGGCAGTGGCCATTTTTTTTTCTTTGAGTTTGAAAGTCTGGAAAGGGAGGAGACGTGATATTTACAGTCGAATGAAGCATGCTTTCCACGATTATTTTCGTGATACTCGACATGATTTTAGGCGTGAGAAAAGGTAGAACGTGCTGAGGTTGACCAATTTAAATTTTAAATTTAAATTGAATCTCGATAAAAATTCAATGCATTTACACGTCGTGTGCTCACATAACATCTCCGAAAAATACGAAATTTGAAATCCGAGAATAATTCAATATTACGGACCCAATGGAACTGGTTTCGTTGAATTCCGAGACTGTGCCTCGGACGGCTATTTTTAAATATCGATTCAAACGATATAATTTCAAAACTGAACAAAGCAGTTTCAAATTCAATTCTAAAGCTTCTATTACCTCCAGTATTATCAATATGAATTTTACAAGCCTTTGAAATATTTTTATTCAACTTAAAATCAAAGATTCAAATTTTTATTCAACTCTCAATAGATTAAATTTTATAATTTAATCGTCAAATTCATTCTGATAATTTGAAATTCAAGTCAAACCATCATTCAAATATTTAAAATTAATTAAATATTTCCAATTAAATTATTCAAAATTTCTTGGTCGTTTCAACTTGAATTGGGTTTAAATAAATAGAAATTGAAGTTATTCATGTTAGAAGTGAGTCAATTAAATGGAAGTGTATATTTACATTGAATTGTTGGGGAAGTGAACAGTTTTGACTCTGGACTATTTTCGAAATAAACTGTTTTAATATAAATTTATTTTTTTAAGCCATTAAATATATACAATCTTTCTTTTTTTAAAGCCAAATTATTTTATATTTGTTTTACAATTATTTTTGGGGCTATTTAACCATTTTTCAACTGTTTTCTAAACTAATTACTATTTTTCAACTATTTCACAAACTAATTTCTATTTTATAACCATTTGGCAATTATTTACAAATCTCTGAAACTATTCAACTATTTTTCGACTATTTTACAGTTAGTTACCTATTTTATAGTTATTTTGCAAACTAATAATTACTTTTCAACTACTTATTTATTTTTAAAGTTTTCAAGCTATTTTCTAAAATAAACTGGTCGGAGTTCAAACTGTTATTGATTTAAGATACCCAACCGAGATAAGAATTGAAGTGATAGTTCAATGAGAATTAAGGCAATTGTAAACAAGTGAATGTGGATTGAGGCAATTGTGAATACAAAGGAAATTGATTTGGTTAATAATCAATGCAAATAAATACGTATGATGTACGTATATTATTCTATTCGCATTGTGATTTGATCCAGATTCGAGCACATAATTTCGAGATAGTATATCGATCCGAGTTGGGATTTTTCACTCGATTTTCGACGACGAACCTGGATATGGATTGTTGATTGGTTCTGGATATTCTCTATCATAGTTATAGCTATGCAAGGAGAATGACAGTTTCTGATCAAGAAATCAGATCTGTGTCCGCACTAGGAAGTCGGGTGGACGATACTAGTTCGGTAGTGAAATTGTGTGATCGAGTGAGCGATCAGATTGGTAGAGCGTACGGATGATATGTGTACATCATGCAGATTTGAATGAAAGTGATATTGGAAAGGGTAATCAAATTTGAATATTTGGCTTTGAATAAACAAAGTTGAATATCTTTGTTATATAAGATAAATCTCCCCTTGTTGAATCTATTGCCGGAAGAAAAGAGATTTTGTAAGTTTTTGAAGTATAAAGGGAATTTTATACAAGTTAAAAAAAGATCCAAAGTTTTTTTTTTAAATTTTATATATCTGAATATGTATATAAAGGATCTTATGAGGAATTTGGAAAAAGGTTTTGGGAACCTTTGAATTTGGAAAGGCTTTTGATTTTTGGGTAAAACCAATATTGATTTTGGAAAGCCTAGTTTGAGAATTATCGATTTGGGATAATCGATTTTGTGTAAAGGAGCTTTGTATGATATCATACTAGGTGTATGATTTGAAGATACTATATGTGTATAGTATAAAATGTTTTGATGATGGCTCTGGGGAAAAAGGCGCTCCCTTGAAATGAATTTCTCAGGAGTGCCACCAGGTGGTGCTGCCTTGATCCCAAGGGGGGTTCTAAAGTTGATCCTATGAGGAGTCCGGACAAACTAGTTCCTGAGGATTATTGGGTAGCGAAAGTCGAGGGCGTTGATGCCTACAGAGGCATTTGGCTTATGCTGTGACGACAGTGTAACTCGATGTCACTGCGATCTACTGTGGGACCATAGCGAAATTTTGTGGAGGATGAGTGCCAACAGTCTACACTTGATTTTACCAGGAAGGTAACACAACATCGGTAGACTGTGATCTATGGTCAAGTGGAGTGGAGAAGTTTCATTTTTGGCAGCGAAATTCGATGGCGCTGATGCCTACAGTTATATGGGTTTTTGGTGTGATAGCTACGTAACCCCGGTTGTAGCTGCGATCTGTCGTGGGTTCCATGGTGTAATTGAGGGGCGTAGAGGCCTACAGTTATCTATGGATTTTGTCAGGATGGCAACATAACCATCGGGTTACCTGCGACCATGGATGGGGGTGATGATTTCCAGAGCATTCTCACCAAGGATATTTCCTCTATTTTCGAAAACTGCTTTCAATATTTTCAATAAAATTATTTTTGAAATTATTTTCATTGGATGTTGAAACAGGTTTACCAAGTACTTACAGATTTTTAGTCCTACGCCTGATCAACATATGACTGAATTTCTTTGAGAACATGGATGGACTGGTAGAGACATTTAGTTATAATAAGTATTCTTATAAAGAGCTATTTTATTAGTCTGATGTGAATTTAAAAGCATTTCTAAAACTTTTGGATAAAAATGTTGGAATTTTGGGGAAATAAAAGGAAATCCAAACTGAAATTTTAATGAAGTGGTTTTGTAATTAAAATCGAATATTGATTTAGAAGTTGGAAATAAGTTAATTTATTAAATAATTGTTTAGTTGAGTATGTTAATAAAATTTAACTTTAGTAAATGAATGGATTGTAAATTAATAATGGAGTTTGGGATTGAATTCGAATTGTAAATAGAATTCGACTTTGATTTGATAATGAAATAAATTAGAAGTGATGTCGTAAAAATAAAAATTAAATAGAGCCGGATTGAAAAATGTGATGGTTTGAATTACAAATAAAATTCAAGGGTGGTTTGAATAATATTTAATGAAATTTGCAAGTAAATTCGATATAAGAGAAGTGATTATAATAAAAATGGTTTGAGTGCAAACAAAACCCAAGTGAATATAAATAAATTGAGAATGGTCTTGTATTAATAAAATAAAATCGAAAATGAATTAAGTAAGTAAATGAAAAATTTTAAATGGGTTAATTGAGTTAAATAATAATGGATGAAGTCTAATTGAATAAAGACTAAATCAAGTTGTGGTTGGAATTGGATTATCAGACTGGACTTAAATTTGGTGGTATGTTAATTTAAGGTATAAATGAATTAAGTATGTGCTTGGATATTATATTGATAAATTGAGAAGATGAATTTGAAATTAAAATTTAAAATGGATGGGCTAACTGAATTTAATGGAAGTTGCTTAAATGAGAATCAAATAGAAGTAAACTTAAGTTTGATGTTGGAATTGAATGAAATGGCATATAAATTTGGGTGAAAACAATTGAATAAGCTTTAAAATCATATGAATCGCTTATAGGAAGCGTTTGGCACTTGTTGTGTATGTAATACATGTGTTTAGCTATTGAAAGTAAGTGAAATGCTAATAAATTCTCTATATATGGCACTTACATATTTAAATTGAGTAAGTACAAGTACCGAGAAGCCATTTGGCTAGATTTGGTAGCGCTATTTGCTAGAATAAATAAGCCGCTTGCTTAAAATGCTAAATAAGGTACGCCTACGCAATACAAATAGGAAATATGAACTGTTTTTGCTTTTTCCGACCGGGTGGGTCGATGTATATATATTTATATCTCTTATCAAATTGCAAAAGCTCCTCCGTACAATGGAGACTCTGCCAAAATTTTCCGAAAATTTTGGGACTTAGAAAATTTTTGAAAATTTTTGAGAAAATTTGTTAAGCAATTAAACGATTTTAAATATGAAACTGAAATGGATTAGTAGATGGAACTAATAAGACTCAGTTATAAATGGAAAATAAAAATTTAATATTCAAAATTGAAATAAGTTGAATTCATATTAAAATGGGAAAAAACGAATTTGAATAGATGTAAACATGAAAACCTATATAAGAGAATGTATAAAATGATTTGTAAAGTTTCCATTGAATATTGTTGCTAAACAAGATATGCAGGTATTAAAAGGGGAAAAGAAAATTGGATTTAATTCCAAAAGATAAATTTGTATTGCCGACAAAAAGGTACGTATTTAAATTTCTAGATGAAATTGGATTGGGTTTTTGATGTAGCCACTTGGCTTTTGTTTTCTTTTAGAATTTGGGAGCCCGTAGAGGCCCTTTGTAGTTGTACCGAGCTAGCCGCGCAAAGGAGACGCTGGCAAAAAATTTTGGAAATTTAGAAAGTTAGAAAAATTTTGAGGAAATTTTGATAATTCAAAATTTGGTTTTAAATTGAAATTTGAATAAGTGGAGTAAGTAATGTTGTTAAAAACTGTAGAAGAATTTGGGAAGTTAGTAAAGAATGATAAGGAGTCTTTAATAAAAGACAGTTGGTAGAATGTTGAATTGTGAGTTTTGGGAAAAGATAAACAGGTATTGGACCATTTTTCATAATTAGTAATTTTGGGACGAAATTCTTTTAAGGGGGAGGAATGTGACGACCCGAAAATTTTAACAATTTACAATTGGAATAATAAATTGATTTTAAATATTTAAAAGTTAATTTTAACTTGAATTCCAGACATCAATATTTACTTGATAATTAAATCATTGAATTATATAGTTTAAATATTGAAATTAATAATTGAAATTGGGTAAATTGTTGAATCAGGAATTTCTAAGCCTGATTAAAATAATTTGAAGGCTTATAAAATTTATAATGATGATACTGATGATAATAGAATGGTTGAAATCTTAATTTAAGGGTAATTTGTCCAGTTTTAATAATATATCGTTTAAATCGATATTTGAAAATAGCCTTCCGAGGCATAGTCTCGGAATTCGACGAAACCGGTTCCATTGGATCCGTAAGAGTCAATTATTTTCGGATTTCAATTTTCGTAGCAATCGGAGTTGTCATTTGACCCTGGCAGCTCGAAACGCTTAGAATTATTTTAATCGAGTTAATTGAAAATTGATCGTTTTCTTCTGTAACTCACGGCATTCCTTAAGAGGAGTTTGAAATTTAAATAGCAATTGTTGAGGCATTATAGAAGTTTTATATAAGGAAATAAAAAGTTAAATACCAATTTAGCAAAGATATATTTTTTAACTTTACAAGATAAAAAAAAAGTCAACAAGCGTATTCTGGAAGCTAATTCCCCAGGCCGATATTTGTTTCCCGTTCCTTCTCTAACCTTCAACAATAATCGAACGCATATAAAAAAAAGAGAGCGGCCGAACGTTTATCTTCAGAAGAAAACCCCCAAATTAATCTCTCTCCTCTTTTTATAACCCACGTTTCCATTCCCTAGCCATAAATCGCGATTTCCAGTTCCGTTTAGAAAAAATTGGATCGAGTCGAGCTCGATTCTCGAAGCAAGTCGCCGCTTATTTCGATATGAGGAGGATTGGATGGCGCGAGGCTTGGCGAAGTCGCGAGCTTCGAATGGACTCTGGGCGGCAGGCGCGGTTCATCTCGAGCTCGACCAATGGCGAAGGAGGGGGTAGTCGTGTCTACGAGTGTGTGTTCGATTTTGTTTTGGGTCGGCAGTGAAGCTCGGGCATCACCAGGGCGAGTGTGGCGATCGATGGAAGGGAGGAGATTCGCGAGGCTGCGACAACTTGGGGTTTGCAGTTAGGGCGATGTACGGTTTTGGTCGAGTTGTGGCTAGCCGTTGCTCACGTGAGGCTGGAATTTTGTCTCTGAGGTATACGTTTTGCTAATAATCTTGATTGATTTTGGGAAGCTTACGTACTGGTTGAGAAAATAATTAAATTGATGTTCACATGCATATATAAACGGGATAGGGAAATTGTAAGTTAACAGTAAATAGCAGGTATATGTATTAATGGAATTATTGGTTATTTTAATCACTAAGATAAATTTATTAAATAGTAAATCATAGTAGATTATCTCGAATATTGATAAAAATTATTAATATTTATACAAGGTCAAAAAAACGTTGAGGAAACCAAGGCAATATGGAATTGGATTGCCAAACAAAAATCAAAGGTAAGTAAATCTCACTCTGTTGGATTTACGGTTAAATTTAAATAGTTAAATATAAATGATTGGTTGGATGAATAAATTTATTGGATGTGTGCTGATGATGTTTTGTGTAACAACCCGCATATTTTTCGATTTTATATTTAATTATTTTATCGATACTCGGAATTTAGTCCGAAAAACTACTTTTTGCATACGGTCGAATTAGGACTCGGGTCCACTTCCATTGAGTTCAAAACGCCGTTTGCGATCTTTTTGAGTATAAACTTTGATATGTTTGGAGTTATAGGAATTTTGCCACTTTTAACTTAGGGCTTTGGTTTGGGCTGAGCCCAATAACCCCACTTATATATTCAGTCCCAACCCTCTCCTCTTCATTTACTTCCTTTCTATTTTCCTAATACTCAAGCCTTTATAACAATGGAGAGTGGAGTGGGAAATTGAAACTCAAGCCCTAGTATTCTTTTGCAAATCAAGCTCTAGCCCCAAACTAATAGAAGAACCCATTGGTAAGCCTTCTCTTCATCTTCTCCAACTACTTCTCTCTTGAATTTCAGAAATTCCTAAACCTAACTTTGGGAATGTTCTTCATATTGAGCATAGATTCATGCTCGTTTGAGTTGTGTTGAAGAGTGATTGATTCTCCCTTTGCTTTCAAGCTTCTTCTTCATTTGTTTGGGTTCAAAGGTGAGATTTTTATCTCACATCTTTGTCTATAGTTATCTTCGATTGTTAGGTATGAATTCCTAACACTTATTCTTGTGCAGTTGATTTTGGTTTGGATTGATTTGGTGTATATTCCAATTTTTGATGTTTTGAAATCAAAATCTATGAAAATCCTTTTATGGATATTTGGACATTGATATTTGAGGCGTATCGAAGAGCCGTTAAGGATGGGTTGTCGCTAGACGTAAATCCTTAGTCGTCGTTGCTCGTCCGATCGCTTTCGGTATTTATTTCGGCCATTTTTGGTTTAGGTTCAGGGAATGCCCTGAACCCCAGTTTCAGACGTCTGAAACGTTAGATTCAGACGTCTGAATATCATAATGGAAAGATTTGTATTCCCAGATTCAAACGTCTGAATCTAAATTTCAGACGTCTGAATTGGTTCGTTTGGCACCAGAAAGGAAATAGGCTAAAAAGTGCCTATTTCAGACGTCTGAAATCAAGGATTCAGACGTCTGAATTCTGTTTTGGAAAATATTTTATTTTCCAGATTCAGACGTCTGAATCCTTGATTTCAGATGTCTGAATCTGCAGTCTTTTGTCTATTTGCCTATTTAGCTTGAATTTCCAACTTAAATCGATTCGTGTTGATTCCCTTTTTGTTGTTATCATTTATTATTGACCTTGATGACATTTTCTTCGTCATTTTTGGGAATATCCACTTCGATGGATTCCGTAATCGATTTCTTTGGATTTCATTCACATCTTCGAATGTGAATTTTAATGATTGATTGTTTCTACAATCATTTCTATGATTTGTCACATTGAAAATATAAAGGTTTCAATACTAGTAGTAAATATCAAAACTCTTTCATCAAAATGATTTCAACACTATTTTATTACAAAGCTCGTTTCTTAAACCGTTTTCCAATCTACTAGTATATACAAACCTTTACCTCACTCGGATGAGAAATCCAATTAAACGACTTAGTAAAACAAGGGGTATGAAACGCTTGCATTTGCTTCGTCGCTTAATTCTTGGACTTGTTCGATTGAATCCTTTGTGACAATTTCCTAGTGAAGATTTACAGTTTGTTCGTAAATATTTAAGTTAAGCAAGTGGCTATGGGACATGAAGCTAAACTTTTATATTTACTAACTTAGTGTAATTGACACTCCTCGGTGATCATGACGATCATTTTTTATGATTTAGACTAGCAATTATGCGATGTCTCTTTGACTGCAAGGTTAGACTAGGCCTCATCTGTGTGATTTCGACTCACACCTATTTATCTGAGAGGTTAGTCTAGACACCATTTGTGTGATTTCGACTCACACATATCTTTTCTGTCTGTGAGGTTAGACTAGACACCATTTGTGTGATTTCGACTCACACATATCTCTTTGTCTGCAAGGTTAGTCTAGACCTCATCTGTGTGATTTCGACTCACACATATGGGGTAGCTCCCCATGGTCTTCGGACCGTCATGTGATAGGCCTCTTTCTCTTTTTATGATTTCTGGATTTCGTGTGTTGAATTCTGGAATTTATGTTTCACCAATTTTAGTGATTTTCATTGATATGATTTATCAATTTTTATGCATTGGTGAATTCGTGTGTCATTGACTTGTTGTGAATACAAGTTTTGGGTATGAAACCCTTTTTGGATCTTTGTGAAGATTCTTGTGGTATTGAACGATCTTTTGTTAATCATCATTTGCATGCTTATAGCAGTATGCCATTATGGATATTATATGTTTATGCCATATCTTTTGCTTTATATCATGTCATGTGATATTTATAGATAGTCTGGTCCATTTATTATTTTCTTATAAATAATACCCGGGTCAGACCGAGATGTAACAGGTGCTTCTGTTTGACTTCTCTTCTGGGATTTGCTACTCTGACTTTTGGCTAACTATTTAGATTAGCAGTTTTTGTTTTATACACTTGATATATAGACTCACAGTTGTATTCTTTTGTATAGCACGTGTTGCTATTCTTTTGTATTATTGAGGATCTTTTTGACCACTACTCTGATATGCACTTTCATGTGTTAGTTATATATATTCATATCTTCTTCCGCCTTTGTGATATGAATTATCTGTGACTGATTTATGTTATGTTTATTTCTATATTTGTTTCGGAAAATTATTATAGCCACTGTGAAGTAGCTTTGAGTTTGTATCGGTGTGTCGGATTTCCTCCCGAAATCAAATGCGTTATACTATCTGACATAGCGGTGCTCGCACAAAGCAATTGCACGGATGGTCGCTCCTCAACAGCCTTATTCTCCGCGCTAGTTGACGGCATTGCTCTGTAGTGTCCTTGGCTAGTGTGGGTATAGAGGTGGGTCGTCACAGCTTGGTACCAGAGCCAAAGTTCAGAACAATGTAGAATAATTTAACAAGGATCACCGTTCTAAGTCCACCTTAGGAGTTATGTCTTAGGATTAATTCGAGTCGTCGTACCGATTCATCCTATATCCTTTATGATTCCTTGTTTTATCTAGCAAGATTGCTTGATATTCATTTGTGAATAATCTTCTTCTTTCTCTTCTTTCTTTCTTAAGGAAGAGAAATTGTTAGACCTAGTCGTTCCAAAGATGGACCATCTAGTGCTCCACCCCAAGATGGAGTTTTTATGACTACCTAGCAACTTCTTGACCTTGTCATGAATGCTCAAGAAGCTGGTTCTAATCTGGAACCTACTCACCCTAAATCTGGGTTTGCACGTTTGTGTAATGATTACACCAACCTGGGTGGGAAGCCATTTAAAGGTTCTGAAACTATCATCGAGGTCCAGGCTTGGTTGAGGACCTGCGATTGAATCTTCATTCGCATGAATCTCGTCGATCTTCACCGTGTTCAGGTGGCTTCCAGTATGCTCCAAGAGAGAGCATTGGACTTGTATGAACTTCTTATTTGTGAGCTTAATGAAGCGGATCTCACCTGGGAGCAATTTCGGACACGCTTCGAGTTAAAATTTCTACCAGAAGCAGAGAAGGTAACTCTGGCTCGACACTTTATAGACCTTGTTCAAGGTGAGTCCTCTGTGACCGATTACGTCGCAGCCTTTGAGTCTCTTTCCAAATATGGGGTTGAATACATCAACACCCCATTGAAGAAGAACCAAAGATTTGTCTATGGCTTAAACAAAAATCTTAAGAAGCCATTACTTCTAAAATTAGAAGTTCCCTCCGACCAACTCATTGATATCGCTCTTCGTCTTGAAGAGGCGGATATGGAAAGTGATGTTGAAGTGGTGTGTTCCAAACCAAACTTCAACAACAAAAAGAGGCCTAGTAAATTCAAAGGCCCTTATCCAAACAAAAAGGGTAAGCAAGAAACCCCTGCTGCAAAGGCTCCTTCTCCTAGTGGTGGAAAATGCTTCAACTGTGGGTCTAGGGACCATTTTGCAAACAAGTATTCAAAACCCCGTTGTTGTCGCTATTGTAAGAGCCCGGATCATTATATACATCAATGCCTCAAACTTGAAGATAAGAAGGAGGGAAAGTTAAATGTTGCTCAAGCCCCTGGCAACACATCTCGTGCTCAAGGTATATCTCATTCTATCCTTGATGGTATTATTATATTTCGTGATCAACCTATTTGAGTTCTCTTTTATACGGGTGCATCCCACTCTTTTATATCAAAGGAACATGTCGATACTTTTTCTTTAAGTGTTGTTGCTTTAATGACTTCTATAAGAATTGTGAATCCGGTTGGTGGATCCGCAACTCTTAGCTTGCTTTGTAAAGATGTGGAGATTATTTTATGCGATTTTTCCTTCCTAGCCGATTTGCATGTCATGCGTTATTTAGGCTTTGGAATGATTTTGGGAATGGATTGGCTTAACCGTTATGAAGCTCACGTCCTATGTCCCGAGCGGACTATTTATCTTCGACACCCGCAATCTGTAAAGCAGATTTCTATTATTCTTAAAGATTCGAATCCTTCTTTGACTGCATCTTTATATACTTTAAATCCTCGTGATGACGATAATGATAATGAGGAAGATGTCATTGCTCTTATTCACGTTGTTCGTGAATTTTCCGACATATTTGAGCCCATTTTAGGATTGCCGCCTAAGCGAGCAATTGAGTTCAAAATTAATCTTATCCTTGGAGCTCAACCTATTACTCATCCTCCTTATCGCACGTCTAATAAAGAGAATGAGGAGATGCGCAAACAATTATCCGAATTGGTGACGAAGCAATATATTCGCTCTAGTTCCTCGCCTTGGGGAGCTTCGGCCATTTTAGTGAAGAAATCCTATGGTACACTTAGACTTTGCGTTGATTACCGCAAGCTTAATGATCTTACTATCAAAAATAAATATCCTTTACCTCGGATTGATGATCTATTTGACCAACTTAGCGGTGCTAGAGTCTTTTCATAATTGGACTTGGCTGCCGGTTTTCATCAGCTTCGTATCGCTGAGGATAGCATTCCTTTGACATCGTTCCATACCCGTTATGGATCTTATGAATGGCTTGTTATGCCATTGGGTTTACGAATGCTCCGGCTTATTTCGTTGACCTTATGAATCGAGTTTTCAAAGATTTTCTCGATCGATTTGTTCTCATCTTCATTAATGATATTCTTGTGCATTCAAAAACCGAGGAGGAACATGAAAAGCATCTTCGGATTGTGTTGGAAACTCTTAGGAGTAATCATTTAAAAGAAAAATTTTCTAAATGCCATTTTTTGCAATCTCGTGTGAATTTTCTTGGTCACATTATTTCCGAATCCGGAATTTCCGTGGATCCTTCAAAGATTGAAGCGATTTAAGATTGGAAAAGACCTGAGAGTGTGACTGAAATCCGTAGCTTTCTCGGATTAGCGGGCTATTACCGTCGTTTTATTTAAGGCTTTTCTAAAATTGTCGTGCCTCTCACTAGCTTAACAAAGAAAGGTGTTAAATACATTTGGTCGGACAAATGTGAAGCTTCTTTCCAGCAATTAAAGGAACTCCTTTCCGATGCTCCTATTCTTGTGATTCCCGATGGAAATCAAGATTTTATTGGTTATACCGATGCTAGTCGCATTGGTTTGGGTGCCGTTCTTATGCAAAAAGAACGCGTTATTGGTTATGCTTCTAGGCAATTGAAGCCGGCCGAGACTAGATATGCCACACATGATTTAGAACTCGCGGCTATTGTTTTCGCTCTTCGGATTTGGCGTCATTATCTTTTAGGAGAGAAATTTGTTCTTTATACCGATTATAAGTCTTTGAGGTATTTATTTTCTCAAAAGGAACTTAATTTGCGTCAACAACGTTGGCTTGAGTTCCTTGCTCCTTATGATCTTGATATTCTTTATACCCCCGGTAAGGGTAATCGTGTCGCCGATGCTCTTAGCCGTAAGCAACAAGCAGTTGTTTCTATGATGATATCTGAATGGAATGATCTCGAGATGTTATCCACTTGTGAGATTCGAGACCGCGTATCTGATTTATGCTCATCATTTTTTTTATGTAGCCTTAAGGCTCATCCTTCTCTTTTAGACCGCATTCTTGAAGCTCAAAGGCTAGATCCCGACTTGGCTCTTCTTGGCCAAAATTTTAAGGATAGAATTGATATTGAAGGTTTGAAAGACTTTGATATTGATTCTCGTGGCAGCATTCGGAAATTTAGTAGACTTATCGTGCCAAATATTAGTGGTCTTCGAAAAGACATTTTAGAAGATTCCCATTGTTCTAAATTTACCATTCATCCTGATAGTAGTAAAATATATGCGGATATGAAGCGACTTTATTATTGGGAGGGAATGAAACTTGACATCGCTAACTTCGTTAAGTGTTGCAGGACTTGCCAACTCGTTAAGGCCGAACATCAAAGGCCCGGTGGGTTATTGCAACCTTTAGAAATTCCAATTTGGAAGTGGGACCAAATTTCCATGGATTTTATTGATGGCCTTCCCCGTTCTCGTTCGGGTCATGATAGCTTATGGGTGATTATTGATAGACTTACTAAATATGCCCATTTTATTCCCGTTCAGTCTAACCGAACCGTGCCTCTTTTGCCAAACCTTTTGTCAAATAAATTGTTAAATTGCATGGAGTTCGTACTTCTATTGTCAGCGATCGTGTTCCATAGTTTACTAGTGGATTCTGGAAGAGTCTTCAAAAAGCTTTAGGAACGAAGCTTAATTTTAGCACCGCTTATCACCCCCAGTCCGATGGACAAACTGAGCGTGTGAATCAAACTCTTGAAGATCATCTTCGTGCTTGTGTGCTAGATTTCGGTGGAAGCTGGGAAGATCATATTCCTCTTGTTGAATTTTCCTATAATAATAGCTTCCAATCTAGTATTGGTATGACACCTTTCGAGGCACTCTATGGAAGGCCATGCCGATCTCCTTCTTATTGGCTTGAGGCCGGTGAGAGGATGGTTTTAGGTCCAGACTTTATTTGTGATTCCATAGAAAAGATTGAACTTATTCGACATAGGATGAAAGAAGCCTAGAGTAGACAAAAATCCTAAGCCGATAATCTAAGAAGGAGATTAGAATTTTCTGTTGGAGATCATGTTTTTATTCGTGTTTCACCTATGAAAGGTGTTGTACGTTTCAGTCGGTCGGGAAAGTAGCACCTTGATATATTGGGTCATTTCCTATCACTGAACGTATTGGTTCCATGGCTTATCGCCTATCATTACCGGCTCAGTTATCTGCCATGCATGACATGTTTCACGTTTCTCAATTACGGAAATGTCTTCGAGATTCCGATTCTATTCTTGAGCCTGGTGTTGTGGAAGAGATTGAAGTTTCGCCTAATTTAACTTATGAGCAGCATCCTATTCGAAATATTGCTTCGGAGGTCAAACGCCTTCGAAATAAAGATGTCCCGCTTGTGAAAGTTCAATGGTCTTCAAATCCTAAGGATTGTTCTTGCGAATCTAGAGAGTTCATTGAGCGAACACATCCGGACTTACTTTCCCGCGCTCTTTAATGTGAACCTTTCATTTCAGATTTCTTTTGTGTTGAATACGCTCTCGTGGTTGTTACTACATATCTTCTTCTTAAATATTGCGAGGACGCGATTTCTTTAAGGAGGGGAGTCTGTAACAACCCGCATATTTATCGATTTTATATTTAAATATTTTATTTAAATATTTTATCGATACTCGGAATTTAGTCCGAAAATCTACTTTTTGCATATGGTCGAATTAGGACTCGGGTCCACTTCCATTGAGTTCAAAACACAGTTTGCGATCTTTTTGAGTATATACTTTGATATGTTTGGAGTTATAGGAATTTTGCCACTTTTTACTTAGGGCTTTGGTTTGGGCTGAGCCCAATAACTCCACTTATATATTCAGTCCCAACCCTCTCCTCTTCATTTACTTCCTTTCTATTTTCCTAATACTCAAGCTTTTATAACAATGGAGAGTGGAGTGGGAAATTGAAACTCAAGCCCTAGTATTCTTTTGCAAATCAAGCTCTAGCTCCAAACTAATAGAAGAACCCATTGGTAAGCCTTTTCTTCATCTTCTCCAACTACTTCTCTCTTGAATTTCAGAAATTCCTAAACCTAACTTTGGGAATGTTCTTCATTTTGAGCATAGATTCATGCTCGTTTGAGTTGTATTGAAGAGTGGTTGATTCTCCCTTTGCTTTCAAGCTTCTTCTTCATTTATTTGGGTTCAAAGGTGAGATTTTTATCTCACATCTTTGTCTATAGTTATCTTCGATTGTTAGGTATGAATTCCTAACACTTATTCTTGTGCAGTTGATTTTGGTTCGGATTGATTTGGTGTATATTCCAATTTTTGATGTTTTGAAATCAAAATCTATGAAAATCCTTTTATGGATATTTAGACATTGATATTTGAGGCGTATCGAAGAGCCGTTAAGGATGGGTTGTCGCTAGACGTAAATCCTTAGTCGTCATTGCTCGTCCGATCGCTTTCGGTATTTATTTCGGCCATTTTTGGTTTAGGTTCAGGGAATGCCCTGAACCTCAGTTTCAGACGTCTGAAACGTTAGATTCAGACGTCTGAATATTATACTAGGAAGATTTTTATTCCTAGACTCAGAAGTCTAAATCTATATTTCAGACGTCTGAATTGGTTCATTTGGAACCAGAAAGGAATTAGACTAAAAAGTGCCTATTTCAGACGTCTGAAATCAAGGATTCAGACATCTGAATTCTGTTTTGGAAAATATTTTATTTTCCAGATTCATACGTCTGAATCCTTGATTTCAGATGTCTGAATCTGCAGTCTTTTGTCTATTTGCCTATTTAGCTTGAATTTCCAACTTAAATCGATTCGTGTTGATTCCCTTTTTGTTGTTATCATTTATTATTGACCTTGATGACATTTTCTTCGTCATTTTTGGGAATATCCACTTCGATGGATTCCGTAATCGATTTCTTTGGATTTCATTCACATCTTCGAATGTGAATTTTAATGATTGATTGTTTCTACAATCATTTCTATGATTTGTCACATTGAAAATATAAAGGTTTCAATACTAGTAGTAAATATCAAAACTCTTTCATCAAAATGATTTCAACACTATTTTATTACAAAGCTCGTTTCTTAAACCGTTTTCCAATCTACTAGTATATACAAACCTTTACCTCACTCGGATGAGAAATCCAATTAAACGACTTAGTAAAACAAGGGGTATGAAACGCTTGCATTTGCTTCGTCGCTTAATTCTTGGACTTGTTCGATTGAATCCTTTGTGACAATTTCCTAGTGAAGATTTACAGTTTGTTCGTAAATATTTAAGTTAAGCAAGTGGCTATGGGACATGAAGCTAAACTTTTATATTTACTAACTTAGTGTAATTGACACTCTTCGGTGATCATGACGATCATTTTTTATGATTTAGACTAGCAATTGTACGATGTCTCTTTGACTGCAAGGTTAGACTAGGCCTCATATGTGTGATTTCGACTCACACCTATTTATCTGAGAGGTTAGTCTAGACACCATTTGTGTGATTTCGACTCACACATATCTTTTCTGTCTGCGAGGTTAGACTAGACACCATTTATGTGATTTCGACTCATACATATCTCTTTGTCTGCAAGGTTAGTCTAGACCTCATCTGTGTGATTTCGACTCACACATATGGGGTAGCTCCCCATGGTCTTCAGACCGTCATGTGATAGGCCTCTTTCTCTTTTTATGATTTCTGGATTTCGTGTGTTGAATTCTGAAATTTATGCTTCACCAATTTTAGTGATTTTCATTGATATGATTTATCAATTTTTGTGCATTGGTGAATTCGTGTGTCATTGACTTGTTGTGAATACAAGTTTTGGGTATGAAACCCTTTTTGGATCTTTGTGAAGATTCTTGTGGTATTGAACGATCTTTTGTTGATCATCATTTGCATGCTTATAGCAGTATGCCATTATGGATATTATATGTTTATGCCATATCTTTTGCTTTATATCATGTCATGTGATATTTATAGATAGTCTGGTCCATTTATTATTTTCTTATAAATAATACCCGGGTAAGACCGAGATGTAACAGGTGCTTCTGTTTGACTTCTCTTCTGGGATTTGCTACTCTGACTTTTGGCTAACTATTTAGATTAGCAGTTTTTGTTGTATACACTTGAGACATAGACTCACAGTTGTATTCTTTTGTATAGCACGTGTTGCTATTCTTTTGTATTATTGTGGATCTTTTTGACCACTACTCTGATATACACTTTCATGTGTTAGTTATATATATTCATATCTTCTTCCGCCTTTGTGATATGAATTATCTGTGACTGATTTATGTTATGTTTATTTATATATTTGTTTCCGAAGATTATTATAGCCACTGTGAAGTAGCTTTGAGTTTGTATCGGTGTGTCGGATTTCCTCCCGAAATCAAATGCGTTATACTATCTGACATAGAGATGCTCGCACAAAGCAATTGCATGGATGGTTGCTCCTCAACAGCCTTATTCTCCGTGCTAGTTGACGGCATTGCTCCGTAGTGTCCTTGGCTAGCGTGGGTATAGAGGTGGGGCTTCACAGCTTGGTATCAGAGCCAAACTTCGGAGCAATGTAGAATAATTTAACAAGGATCACCGTCCTAAGTCCACCTTAGGAGTTATGTCTTAGGATTAATTCGAGTCGTCGTACCGATTCATCCTATATCCTTTATGATTCCTTGTTTTATCTACCAAGATTGCTTGATATTCATTAGTGAATAATCTTCTTCTTTCTCTTCTTTCTTTCTTAAGGAAGAGAAATGGTTAGACCTGGTCGTCTCAGAGCTGGACCATCTAGTGCTCCACCCCAAGATGGAGTTTTTATGACTACCCAACAACTTCTTGACCTTGTCACGAATGCTCAAGCAGCTGGTTCTAATCTGGAACCTACTCACCCTAAATCTGGGTTTGCACGTTTGTGCAATGATTACACCAACCTGGTTGGGAAGCTATTTAAAGGTTCTGAAACTTTCATCGAGGTCCAGGCTTGGTTGAGGACCTGCGATCGAATCTTCATTCGCATGAATCTCGTCGATCTTCACCGTGTTCAGGTGGCTTCCAGTATGCTCCAAGAGAGAGCATTGAACTAGTACGAACTTCTTATTTCTGAGGTTAATGAAGCGGATCTCACCTGGGAGAAATTCTGTACACGCTTCGAGTTAAAATTTGTACCAGAAGCAGAGAAGGTAACTCTGGCTCGACACTTTATAGACCTTGTTCAAGGTGAGTCCTCTGTGACTGATTACGTCGCAGCCTTTGAGTCACTTTCCAAATATGGGGTTGAATACATCAACACCCCATTGAAGAAGAACCAAAGATTTGTCTATTGGTTAAACAAAAATCTCAAGAAGCCATTACTTCTAAAATTAGAAGTTCCCTTCGACCAACTCATTGATATCGCTCTTCGTCTTGAAGAGGCGGATAGGGAAAGTGATGTTGAAGTGGTGTGTTCCAAACCAAACTTCAACAAAAAAAAGAGGCCCAGTAAATTCAAAGGCCCTTATCCCAACAAAAAGGGTAAGCAAGCAACCCCTGCTGCAAAGGCTCTTTCTCCTAGTGGTGGGAAATGCTTCAACTGTGGGTCTAGGGACCATTTTACAAACAAGTGTTCAAAACCCCATTGTTGTCGCTATTGTAAGATCCCGGATCATTATATACATCAATGCCTCAAACTTGAAGGCAAGAAGGAGGGAAAGTTAAATGTTGCTCAAGCCCCTGGCAACACATCTCGTGGTCAAGGTATATCTCATTCTATCCTTGATGGTATTATTATATTTCGTGATCAACCTATTCGAGTTCTCTTTGATATGGGTGCATCCCACTCTTTTATATCAAAGGAACTTGTCGATACCTTTTCTTTAAGTGTTGTTGCTTTACTGACTTCTATAAGAATTGTGAATCCGGTTGGTGGATCCGCAACTCTTAGCTTGCTTTGTAAAGATGTGGAGATTATTTTATGCGAATTTTCCTTCCTAGCCGATTTGCATGTCATGCGTAATTTAGGCTTTGGAATGATTTTGGGAATGGATTGGCTTAACCGTTATGAAGCTCACATCCTATGTCCCGAGTGGACTATTTATCTCCGAAACCCGCAATCTGTAAAGCAGATTTCTATTATTCTTAAAGATTCGGATCCTTCTTTGACTGCATCTTTATATTCTTTAAAATCTGTGTGATTTCGACTCACACATATGGGGTAGCTCCCCGTGGTCTTCGGACCGTCATGTGATAGGCCTCTTTCTCTTTTTATGATTTCTGGATTTCGTGTGTTGAATTCTGGAATTTATGCTTCACCAATTTTAGTGATTTTCATTGATATGATTTATCAATTTTTGTGCATTGGTGAATTCGTGTGTCATTGACTTGTTGTGAATACAAGTTTTGGGTATGAAACCCTTTTTGGATCTTTGTGAAGATTCTTGTGGTATTGAACGATCTTTTGTTGATCATCATTTGCATGCTTATAGTAGTATGCCATTATGGATATTATATGTTTATGCCATATCTTTTACTTTATATCATGTCATCTGATATTTATAGATAGACTGATCCGTTTATTATTTTCATATAAATAATACACGAGTCAGACCGAGATGTTACAGGTGCTTCTGTTTGACTTCTCTTCTGGGATTTGCTACTCTAACTTTTGACTAACTATTTACATTAGCAGTTTTTGTTGTATACACTTGAGATATAGACTCACAGTTGTATTCTTTTGTATAGCACGTGTTGCTATTCTTTTGTATTATTGTGGATCTTTTTGACCACTACTCTGATATACACTTTCATGTGTTAGTTATATATATTCATATCTTCTTCCGCCTTTGTGATATGAATTATCTGTGATTGATTTATGTTATGTTTTTTTCTATATTTGTTTCCGAAGATTATTATAGCCACTGTGTAGTAGCTTTGAGTTTGTATCGGTGTGTCGGATTTCCTCCCGAAATCAAATGCGTTATACTATCCGACATAGCGGTGCTCGCACAAAGCAATTGCACGGATGGTCGCTCCTCAACAGCCTTATTCTCCGCGCTAGTTGACGGCATTGCTCCATAGTGTCCTTGGCTAACGTGGGTATAGAGGTGGGGCGTCACATTGTGACTTTGGTTTGGGTTGGATTTCGAGTTTATTGTGGGTTGACTCGAAGTATTTGGGTTTTTGATTTGGTTAGATGTAAAGTTATAAGTAATAGAATGTTGTCATTCTAATGTTGTTGAGAATTAATGCCTTCTGGTTCATCAAGTTAGTGGGGTAATTAAAATAGATAATTAATTAATTCAATTAATTAATGGTTTGGGCTGATAAATTAAGTAAGTAAGAGTTTGAATCAATGAAATATGTAAAAATTAAGGTTTAAGTTCATTTATCAAGTTTAATGAAGGTAGAATAATCAATGGACGTTCGATAGGTTATTACCTAATGTAAGTAATACAATATATTTACTTTGTGAAATTAACCAAGAGATTAATTAAGGTAATTAATTAAGGAGGAATTTGATTTATTTAACAAAGTAAATAAATGGATAATTAATTACAGGTTGAGATAATTCAAAGGTGATTAATATTGTGGTTGAATTAAAGTAATTAATTTAGATTGGAACAAATTAAAATATAATTGGCAATAATTAATTAATATAATTAACGATGTAATCGAAGTTTAACTAATTAAGATGAATTAATCAGTAATAAGTGACTTAAGGGAAGTTAATTAGTATAAGTAATTAATGATCAATTAATTAAATAGAAGAAATAAAGATTACTTAATGATCTTGGTTGATACTTAGTAATATTGTGAAGTTAATTTAGGATAATTACTTGAATGTAATTGAAAAATAATTAACCCAGAGTGATTAATTAAGATAAATAGTGAAGGGTTGACTAATTAATTGATTTGGAATAAATTAATACGGAATGAAGGAATCTTAATGAAGGTGGTTAGAAATTCAATTAGAATTATTTGAACTAATTTGTATGTGATTAAGCTTTGCTTACGGATGATTGAATGGTATTGGATGTTTGAATAGGTTGATATCTCTGATATGAAATGTTGTGAACTTTATTTGGATAACTTGGGTTAGGATGACTTGAGATTCGAAGAGATTGGTTCGGGTATTAGGAAATTATCCGAAACCACTTCGAATATTTATTGATTGATGTGAAATCTATAGGCTGAAAGGTAATGATTTAAGTGAATTGGATTAATTTATCTAAGTTTGGTGCTTAGAAACGTATATGAGAAATAAGTGTTGTCTATAGCAAATTGTGAATTGGTTAAATTGATATAAGTTACCCGGGTTTATATAAGTTGTTTGCTTTGGTATTCCATGTTAGTTGGGTTTACTCACGCCGGTTTCCAGCCTGACCCGGGTGTTACTTTTGTGTAATGCTCGGGTGAGACCGAGTATTACAGATTTTCAGGTAGGTACGTTCTGGAGCTCAGGAGAAGAGCTGGATGGCAATATCGCATAGAGTATTTCCGCTGTATTTATATTATTTGTAAACATTCAGTGACTGTATATGTGTGTAATTCTGATGTATATTAAATGTAATCGACAGATATAGTATTCTTTTGTAAACTGTTATTATTTATTATTATATTTTATCTATTGTGAATGTGAATTGTTGATGTTTCTGTTCTTCTTCTATCTCTTTCTTCTTTTTCATAACTATCCGGAATTTTCGGCTTCGAAAATCCCGGGTCGTTACACTGTCGCATTCAAGACTCATACAAGACTTATCTTTTTTGCTTAGCAATTGTATTCAAGTAATTGGCATACGGATTGTATCTGCAATCGATTATCAAGAAAAGCAATAAAGATACCTCAAAAGTGGACATAGGCAATTACGTTGAACCACTATAAATCTTGTGTTTGTATTTTCTGCATTTAAATTTGCGTACCGTTCTCTGTTTAACTTTACTTTCCTCATTAATCTCTCTACACAATCTCTCTTAAAGGTGTTAGTGACCAATTCAGTTGCTAACAACTGTATATTGTTATTTAGCTAACGAAGAAGATGGAGTTGAGAAATAAACGTACAGGTGATTTCTGTTTTCTCATATTTCACCTGGTTAAGTCTTATGTGGGCCTAGACCCAACAATTAAAAGAAGATGAAAGGGCCTAGGTTAATTAATTCACTTATAAACTAAAAATGCTTCAAATATAACATATACACAAAACAAAATGCACTTTTCTTCATATTTTAACATATGAAAAATATGTATACTTATAAAATAAAACATTTTCTACCATATAAAATGATAAACTTATATTTTTAAAACATTTTATTACTATAATTATTTATTTTACAATAATACATAATTTTCACCATATAAATGTAAAAGTCTACATTTTTAACTTCTAAAATTCAAAAAAAATATTTTTATTGCTTAGAAAAATATAACGAACCACTCCCAAGCATAATTTATAGCCAAAACATATTTATAAACCAATTTCCACATTTTTATTTAAATAAATCACCTTTAAAATTTACATGCTTCTTTAAAAATTATTAAAAGAAGCAAATGGGCAACAATTAATATAATTATTGCATTTTCTCTAAATTAAAATCCTTTTCATTATTTAAAGCCCATTTTCATTTATTTCACTCCGAACAAAATAAAATAAAGCTTGGAATTTCATTTTCTCATTTTAAATTTCAAAATTCATTTTTTATTACAAATAAACAATTTGATTTCTCCAATTTTAATTTAAATTAAAATATTAAATTATAATTAACATTAAAATTCAATATTGATAGGAATCTCCAAACCAGGGTTATTACATTATCTTTTTTATACTTCAGTTGCTTTCAATTTCTGAAAGGAAGAACGGGGGAAGTCTCAAATTTTAATTTGAACGAGGATAGCTTCACCAGAAAGATGAGTCCGTGACTTATAAAATAGAAGAAGGGATGAGATGTTGGCGTGTTAGAATAAGTCAACATACGTTGAGAGGATGGAATTGCTGCTAAAAAGAAGATTGACTAGACGATTTATTTATTTAAATTTCAAAACGTTTCGATTTTTGAAACTCAAAATCTCGAACTCCTATCGAGGTATGCCGCTAGGCGTTCATCACGTTATACCCATATTCTTAATGCAATGGAAAAGGTTTTGAGTCATAATTCGATTGTATGGAGAAGATAGCTTTTTAATCGACTATTTAAATAAAATTCAATTAAATTATTTCTAGGTGTTTTCGGATCGCACGGTCAAACGGTAAATCCAAACGTTACGAAATTCGAAATACACTATTTCGGATCCAATGAAACTAGTTTTCTCGAGTTTCAAAACTGTGCCCCGGGTCGCTATTTTAACGCGCCGATTAAATCGACGATTGCAAAATTTAATAAAATCATGTGAAATTTTTAGTGTTAAAAACTTATTGACTCAATTAAAATTCCAAATCCAATATTTAAATCATTTAAATATTCAAAATCAAACGACAAAAAATCTGGGTCATTACAGGAATGTTTTGAGATTTAATTGTTGTAATTAATAATAATTAAATCTTGCTATTAATAAGAAATAGAAGTAAATAGTAACTAATTTGTGATATGTGCAATTTACTTTTTGTGTTAAAAATATAATGAGAAGTTCAATGTGAAATATTACATTCAAATTGTGAGTACGCGAATTTGTTTCTAATATAATGATAATAGGAGATCAATTGATAAAGAAATGACGTGGTTGTATGACGTATTATTTCTGTAACTCTTTAATGGTATAATCTGTGAATATAAGTTGGTTTTAAAGGGGGAGGTCTTAATTGTAAATTAATGTGTAATAAAAAGAGGTATGTTTCAATAAAAATAAACGAAAAATATTAATTTGTTGAAAAGAATATTTTTATCAAATAAAGTGAATGTTTCGTTTGTGAAAATTTAATTTCACTAAAACAAAGAATTGAATTTTGTTATATGTTTCTAGTTGGAATATTTGATGTATTTAAATATTCAAACCTGATTTGAATTTAATTTGTAAAAAAATAACAATAATAAAATGGTAGGAAATTAACTTGAAGGTTTGGTTAAAATTTTGATTTTAACTACATAGAAAATTCATTTCGTTCCAAATTTGAGTCTCGATTCATCTTTTATTATGTGTGGTGTCGGTCCCCATTATGTTAACTATAGTGTTTAATTTTATTTACTATGTACTAAATAAAAATATATGTGTGTATGTAAATTTGAGCTTATTGGGGTTAATAGAATGTATTAAAATGAACGTTTTTATTTGACTCTATTAGAGTTGTGGTTTGCATATAAGGTCTGCCTTCTCAAATTTAAATTGCCTCTTTCATTTATTTTATTGCTATAACTTTTCTTTTATTAAATACATGTCTCTTTTGGCTTTCCAGTAAGTTTTACTTATTTACACGTGTGCCTTGCCTTGAAATGTTTCTTGTGTGTTAATGAAATTAATTGAGGTAGCGCATGTTTTGAAATTTTACATCAAAAGATTTGCTTACCATGAAGGTCTTATCAAATTCCAACATGTGTTTTTCATCGTTTTTCAATTACCTATATGTTAGTTTCTTTTCATTTTGCAAATTTACATCTTATTATATCTTTCCCTTACACATTCCAATTTCCAAACGTGCTTTACCCTTATTCATTTCGTATTTCATAAATCTCTTCCTCTAACTTTCCATTTCCAAAACATGCTTCCATTATTTCTTTTCCTGAAGTTTTCTTTCTCTTCTAAAAAAAACAAATGTGAGCAACTAATTTTCATGAAGCCAATCTTTTCCATTTGTTTGCAAAATCATTACCTAAAGCCTCCTTCCTCCATGCGCAACCCATCATGTCATTTTTTCCATTGATACTCCATGATTTAGAAACATAAGTAGGCTTTAAAATTCTTAAGGTGAATAACTAATTTTTTTTATTTTATTATTGAAATGTGTGTACATGTTTTTATATTTCATTTTCATAATATTCTTATAACTTGAATATCTTCCGCATAACCCAAATGATGTGTGGTTTCTTCCATTGGACTCGTATTAAAATTTCAAACAACATGAAATTAGTTTAGTTTAATTTGGAGGCTGTTGGGCTTTTATTGGATTTTCTATTGGCCGTATATCAAAGGCAAGTGATTAAACTCACCCTCGTAATACTAAATTTCCATTGCATGTTAAATAAAATTTACGATGTGATATATAAATTTTTGATTATTGTTTGCTGATTTAAATTGACATATGAATCGATGTTGAATATGAGTTGACATTAAATTAAATTGACATTTAATTTAATGTTGGAATTTAATCGATAGCTAAAACCTCGATATTGATGACTATTATCTGTCCTAATATATTGGTTAATTTGGATGTTATTTGTAATATATGCTTATTAATTGATATGTTGGATGTACGGTTGTTTTATCTATAGTAATATGTTTGAAAAATAAATTGAATCTATATTTTGAAAGTATGGTTTGAAATATTTACTAGGTTTTCGAAGTGGTAATATGAAATCTATAAGTTTATTTACTATTTGAATTTTGTACAAAATCAAAATAAATGTTTTCCATGATTTGAATATTCATTTTAAAACAAGTGCTTTAAAGTTAATTATGAAGATATGAAATTTAATACTTTGATTTGAAAATTTAATGTAAGATTTGTGTATACTATTAGTTTTAGTTTAATAATCTTTGAGTTTATGCTTACTTTAAAATAATTACTCTAATAAATTATCGGATTTAAAGAACTTTATTTTAATGCTTATTGAATGTTTTGATATAAATTTCTAACATTGTTTTAAACTTTTTGAAAATCTTTGCTTAAAAGGATGTTTTAAAATATATCTTATATTTTTACTAAGTGAATAAGTTTAAATTTTTTAGTTAGATTTTAAGATATTTTAAAATATTTCTTTTCTCTTCAAAGACGAATACCAAAAACTTAAGTTTTTATTCTATAACCGAATTAAGTTATAAAATTGAGTAAATGAACTAGAAGCTTAAGTAATATTTTATGAAATGATTCATCAATGACGTAAATATTTATTAGAAAATAAATCATGTAAGAAATTAATCTTTACATAAATAAATGAGTACTAAAAATGAATGAAGCAATTGTTGTAGTTAAGAAACCAATAGAACAAAATACGTAAGTTGTATATAGGTCATTTTATTCGCATCATAGTTTTGATCCAGACTTGAATACATGATTTGTAGTAATTCACACTAGTCCGAATTAGGATTTTTCGCTTGATTCTTAATGGCAAACATTTTATATGAATTTGAAGTTCCCTATCATAGTTTATAGCTATGCAAAGAGAATAGAGATTTCTAATCAAGGGACTAGATGAGAGTGCGCACTAGAGTGGTCGAGTTATCGATACTAGTTCGAAAGTTGAATTTTTGTATTCAAGCAAGTGATCATAATTATTATTGTGTACCAAAGAGTATATGTACATCATACAAATCTTAATAATTAAATGATGTGCTATGATTATTGCTTCTGATTGCTATGCAATTTTGGTTTCATGTAATTGTTACATTCCATTAGCATTACATGTACAAGTGCACCATACTTATCAATTGTGTTGCATTACTTTGTTGCATATGTTTGATGTATTGTGTGTTATTAGTATTTATGATAGAATAGTTATCATATTTTCCTTTTATCATGTTTAATTCTCTTGAATTATTAAGTAAGATACAGATTTATGGAAGTAATACTATTTCTTTTGGTTTCATAAACAAAGTTTGTTGGCCGACAAATAGTGACGTTTTCAGATTATGGTTTTGTAGCGATATTATACTATTTTTCATGATTTGGAATACTTTATTTTTGGAATATGATATGTATGATATTATTATTTTTCGAACTTATCAGCATAAAGGAAATGTGCCGAAATTTTTCATGAATTTAGGACTTAGAAATTTTTCGTGGAAGTTGAGTTAATTTCAGATTTATATTAAACTTAAATATATAAGTTAAATTGTTTATAAATTGAATACCTTGAATAAAATATATCATATCTTAATTCCTTCTTGTTCCTTTTCAAGGATGAAAAGTTTAGAGTGGGGGAACTATAACGATCCATATTTTTGATAATTAAAAATAATAATTTTAATAAGATTTCGGTATTTAATATTGTTAGAAATTAAAATTTATGATTTATTAATGAAAAAAAGGTTAGAATATAACTTGATTTTAAATTAATTCTAAAAACGACAATTTCAATGAGGTAAGGATGGCAACACAAATTAGAATACGATTTAATGTTATTGATTCGAATATAATTAATAACTATTTGGATATAAATTTTATTAATTGTAAATAATAAAATTTTGATAAAGAATGAAATGGTTGTTCATTTCCAGTTAGAATATAAATGTAAAGTTTAATTTGGACATGATTATGGAGTTTAATAAGGAATAAAAGAAACAATGTATCAAAGGAGAAGTCATATGTCACTTAATTGAAATTGGCTTTAATATAGAATGTGAAATCAATTATTTGGTAAATAAAAGTATAATCCCTGTTTGTAAACAATAAATTTATAGATATATGAATTACTAAGTTGTAACAATTTTTTTTATTTCTCATCTCGTTATTTAATCTATTTTGAAATTAATTTGGTAATCAATGGATTTTAACGTAATCGAAATATTTCAGTAATATGAGAAGGGACGAAACTATAGAGTAATGAGTATAATAAAATGGAAACTTATGTTTAATAATCACATAAGACATTGTTTGATTTAATAGAAAGAACGTTTAAAAAAAATAAAAAAATAATGTATTGAAAACTAAATTGTAATGAACTAGAATTTTACTATGGTTGTAAATAAATGTTGAAATCAATTTAGTATATAGATATTGGGTTTAGCATGGAGAATTGGACTGAAAATAATTGGATTAATTATCTTCCTTGTATTAGGGTATGTTTTTAGAATTATTGTAATTAATAGTAATTAAGTGTTGCCATTAATAAGAAATATAAGTAAATGGTAACTAATTAATGATATGTGCAACTTACATTTTGTATTAAAATTATAATAGGAATTTCAATGTGAAATATTACGTTAAAAATGCGAGTACTCAAATTTGTTTCAAATATAATGATAATAGGAAATTAATTGATAAATAAATGAAGTGGTTCTATGACATATTATTTCTGTAACTCTTTAATGGGTGGTCTGTAAATATAAGATGGTTCTAAAGAGGATGGTGTTAATTGTAAATTAATGTGTAATAAAAAGAAATATGTTTCAATAAAAATAAAAGAAAAGGATTGATTTATTGAAAAGAATATTTTTGTCAAATAAAGTGAATGTTTCATTTGTGAATATAAATGTATTTCCATTAAAACAATGAATTGAATTTTGTTGAATGTTTCTAGTTGGAATGTTTGATTTATTTAAATATTCAAACTTGATTTGAATTTAATTTGTAAAAAATAACAATAAAAAAATGGTAGGAAAAAATTTGAAGATTTACTTAAAATTTTGATTTGAAATTAGTTAAAAGATGAACTGAGACTCCAAATTGAAATTTCGAACGAAATAAATTTCCTATGTAAATATGCTAACTATTTCAAATCAAAATTTTAACCAAAGCTTCAAGTTGCCACTATTTTATTATTGTTATTTTTTTACAAATTAATTTCAAATCAAAATTGAATATTTAAATAAATCAAATATCCAAATTAGAAAAATACAACAAAATTCAATTATTTGTTTTAATGAAGTTAAATTTATATTCGCAAATGAAACATTCACTTTATTTGATAAAAATATTCTTTTCAATAAATCAATCATTTTCTTTTATTTTTTTTGAAACATCACTCTTTTTATTACACATTAATTTACAACTAACACCTCCCCCTTTAAAACCAACTTATATTTATAGATTATCCCATAAAAGAGTTGTAGAAATAATATGTCGTACAACCATGTCGTTTCATTGTCAATTGATTTCCTATTATCATTATATTTGAAACAAATTTGAGTACCCACAATTTGAATGTAATATTTCACATTGAAACTCTCATTATATTTGTAACATAAAACGCAAGTTTCACATATCACTAGTTAGTTGTCATTTACTTCTATTTCTTATTTATGGAAAGATTTAATTACTATTAATTACAATAGTTAAATCTCAAAACATACCCAAATACAAGGAAGATAATTAATCTAATTTTTCCCCTTAGAAATCCAATTTTCTATGCTAAACCCAATATCTATATACTAAATTAATTCCAACATTTAATTGCAACCGTAAAAAAATTCTAGTTCATTACAATTTAATTTTCAATAAATTTATTTATTTATTTATTTATATAAATGTTCTTTATATTAAGTATCTTATGTATTTATTAAACATAAGTTTCCATTATATTGCACTTATTACTCTACGGTTATGTCCTTTCTCATATTACTGAAATATTTCGATTACATTAAAATCCATTGATTACCAAATTCATTTCATAATGGATTAAATAACGACATGAGAAACAAAACAGTTATCACAACTTAGTAATTCATATATATATATATATATATATATACATATACATATACATATATATTTACTGTTTACGAATAGGGATTATAAATTTACTTACCAAATAGTTGATTTCAAATTCTATATTGAAACCGATTTTAATTAAATGACATATGGTTTCTCCTTTACTATATCGTTCCTTTTATTCCTTATTAAACTCCATATTCATATCCAAATTAAGCTTTACAATTATATTCCAATTAGAAATAAACAGCCATTTCATTCTTTATGAACATTTATTATTTACAATCGATGAAATTTACATTCAAACGGTTATTTATTACATTCAAATCAATAACATTAAACCATATTCCAATTTGTGTTACCTTCCCTCTTGTAACTACCCGAAATTTTCGACTCAGATAGTTAGGAAAAGAAGAAAGAGAAGAAGAAAAAGAAAAACACCGACATCTCACATTCGCAGCGGGTAAAAAATATTAACAAATATTAGTAACAGTTATACAAATGAAAACTGTATCTGTCAATTTATAATTATATACATCAGAGTTACAACATCCCATAAAAACTGGATAGTATAACAACTTGTCCAGATGACAACCATAATACCCTAGCAGAATACTCTCCAAACGCTCCTGCCATCTAGCTCGCCTCCTGAGCTCTAGAACGTCCTATCCTGAAAATTTGTAATACTCGGTCTGACCCGAGCATTACATCAAAGTAACACCCGGGTCAGGATGGAAACCAACCTGAGTGAACCCATCTAATATGATATACACCAAAACAATAACAAATTTTTAGCCCTGGGTAACTCATAACAATTTTACAAATCCACAGGTTTGGTATAGACAACGCTTATTATACTCATCAATTTCTAAGTGTCAAAACTTAGATTTTATGATCCAAATCACTTAAGTCATTCCATATCAGTTTATTGATTTCACAAATCAGTTTATAAAGAATCGAAGTGGGTTTGGGAATTTACGAATACCCGACTCCGGTCTCTTCGAATCCAATGTCATCTTAACTAAAATTATCCAATTAAATATATTTCAACTTTAATTACCAGATAATATTTTTATTCACATCAACTCATAATTTATAGATAGTCACATTTTCATAAGCCATTCAACATATCATGTCACAAAGCAATTCATATCAGAGGTATCAACCAGTCCAAAACACGCACCATCATTCAATCAGTAATAAGCAAGATTGATCACCTCATTAATTATATTAATGAATGATCCTCAAATTACTTCCATTAGTAAATTATTCTTAAATTTCATATAATAATTAACCTTTAACTTAATTACATTCATTAATCAATCTTGATTATTCATCAATAGATATCAATTCAATAGATACCATCCAATCCAGACATTCAACAACCAATCATCCATAAGCAAGCATTATCAATTCATATCATAATTAATTTTAATTATATAAAATAAATTAAATTAATTCCTTAATAATTAATCACTTAATCTTGCTTATACAATCATTAATTAATTACTAACCTTAATTAATTAATCACCTCCTTGATTAACTCAATTAATCAATTTATCAATCCCTAATCCCATATCAATTATCCTTTATTTATCAATTAAGAATCCTTAATTAACTGTTAACCCATCCTTAATTAACAGATAATCAATCCTTAATTACCATTTGATTAATCCTCAATTGCCATTGATTAATCAATTAATTACCACTTAACAACTTCTTAATTAATCCTTAATTACGGATTAATTATTAATTAATAAAACCTTAATTACAAGTTAAGCTCTTCTTAATTATTAGTTAAATAACCTTTAATTACTTAATTAATTACTCACTAATTACTTAATTAGTGAATCTTAACTACTTGATTAAATTAAGTTTTAATTACACTTAATTACTTGATTAATGAATCCATAATCATTAATTAATGATCTTTTTAATCACAGATTAATTAATCTTAAATAATTAACCTTTAATCCTTAATCATTTATCAATTAAGTAAATTATTCCTTAATTAATTTCCTAATCATTGTCTTATAATTAAACTAATTAATTAAACTTAATTTCTTTAAAATTAACTTAATCAAAATCAAGATATTAAAACCTTAATTAAGATAAAACATTTATCTTATAAATGCTTTAATTACCCTCAACATGTTTGCATCATTTACTTTATAATTATCTTTACTTAATTAATAATTTAATTAAGTTTTAAAATAAACAATCATTTAACTTGATTAAATTAAAGTTATCAAAACGCAACTTTAAATAGCTTAAATATTTTCAATTATAAGTTTTTTTTTAAAACTATTTCAATTTGGACTTAAAACTAATCTTTTATATAAACTTTTAAAATTACATTCAAAACTTGATTTTTTTTTAAAATCACTTTAAAACTTCTTAACCAAGTTTAAATTTAACAAACTTCACAACTTCTTAAAATATGTTTAAGAAAACATTTATTAAAACATCAAGTAATTTATAAAAAAGTTTTAAACCAATTTAAAACTTTTAAATATCAAAAACAAATTTTTAAAAACCCTTAATTACTTTCTACTTTAGCTGCTTCGGGTCAAACCCGTAGCTTACTCAGGTCGTACACGAGTTCTCTTTCTTTCCATTTTTTTAATTTAAACTTTGATTAAATTAAGCTCCTAAAATCTACAGGCAACCAACCCAACATACTCGAGTTCAAACTCGAGTTTCCCATGCCAAAATTCGAACGCGACTTCGAGACTTTCATGAGCCAAAACTCTCTGACACCCAACCCATTACCTGCACATGCACGCCGCCGTTGGTCACCTCCGACAAACGTTATCACCTCCGGCAACTCTCTCAACACCACAGTAATGCAACCCGACCACAATACTACTCAAATAGGACCTCGATCAAAATTTGATCCCCAGTTCGCCTGAACCCATCACAGCCTCAAAAAATCTCCCTTCGTCCTCCAAGCTTTGGTCACCAGAGGTCGCACAGTCCTGACCAAATCTTGCCAAGCCGATACGCTACCCACTGCCAAAATTTCAAAGCACTCGAACCAATAGAGCTCACAAAGAAACCCAAAATCCAAACCATTCAAAAACTAGGGTTATAATCAAACTCCAGTCATCGCCGTCGCCACAGCCCTCTATAACCTCACCCACCATTTTTGCCTAAACCCCCAAAACCTCCTCCACCTCCGGTTACAATTCCAACCACCACAGTTGCTTCAGCCTCCATAAATTACCCAAAATCCATTTTCCAGAAAAACTCAAAATTCGCCTTCATTCCAACATTAAAATTTTTGATTTTTGTTTCAAAAATCATGATTTTGGACGATGATTTGGGATATATACATGCATCAATGTAACACAATATTTAATTTATTACATTATACAAGTTACCACTACATTCCTCTTGTTTACAGAAAATTCTAAACTTACCTTACTTAAATATGTTTTCAAAATCAAGATGGAGATTAAACTCGACGAATTTGTTTGAAAACACAAGGCTAAAAAGTGTTTATATGGGGAGTTTGAATTTTGTTTTATTTTTTTAGAACTCTGCAGTCAGGTATGAACAGAGAACACAAACTACAGGCATGCAGAAACAAATACATTCATTACTTACGGATTGTATACTATGATCCACACATGCAAGAATCAATAACTCAGAAATCACATAAGCAACAAATTTTATCCTACTTAAGGTTTAAATTAGTGGTTTTTACTCACCATTTAAAAACAGAGCTTGATTCCTGAAATTTATGTTCCTTGACTTTGCTTTTGACTTCAGAAAACCTTAATTTAAGAAGGAAATTCTTTAAATCTTAAATTTTTGAAGCTGAAATGCCTGACTGTACAGGAACAAGATGATGTTGGTTCAAGACTTTGAAACATTGATATTTCCAGATAGCATTATGAGGCTTAAAACTGGGTTGACAGGTTTTTTTTGAATTCGAGGATTTGAATATGAATTCAGCCCTTTAAGTTATAGGGTTTGGTATAAATTTTGTCACAAGTTTTGATTCCAGGTTTGAAATATTGAAACATGCTACAAGCTTGAGAAAGAATTTCAGGTTTTGAGAATTTTTAGTTGAGGATTTGCTACAATTTTTTTTGAGGCAATGCATGCAAGACTGACCATGGATTTCTTGAGGCAAGTTTATAGAAATTAAATAAAAGGGTTTACAGGATTTTGAAGAAGTGATTTCCATGTTATGGCCATAAATTTTCTAAATTCAAAGAATAAAAATGAAGAAGGAATAGAAGTTTTATATGATGAAATTTAAGGTTTATTAAAATTAAAGAAAAGAAAAACTAATAAGGACACTTGTTAAATCTTGTTTACATTTGTCAAAACAATTGCTTAATTTATCACACATGTTAATCCACGAGGTTCAAAAAATGAACACATGTAATTCCTTTTTTTTAAATTATTTTAAAATGATTTTTAAAAGCCTTTATTGTTAATTTTCTTAATATGTAAATACTTTACTAATTCATAAATACTTTTATAAATTTATAAATACTTTCCTTTTTTTTCTTGTTCTATAAAAGTAAAACTTTCAAAAGAAAAATAAGATGTAAACTAATTAGATTTCAAAAATAATATAAATTATTTAATCCATTTTCACATGCTAATTTAAATGCTTTTGCATTTATTTACTACTAAATAAATATTTTCTAAATTTATAAATTTCTTTTATTTTAAATTAATATAAAACAAATTTTATTTTGGTTATTTATGTTTGAAGATAACAATTTTATCCATTTTAAATAATTTGATTAAGGTTATCACGTTTTAATAGTTAAACTCAGATAATTATTCAATTATCTGATACACAAAAAAATATTCGGGTTATTATGTTCCTCCACCCTTTGAATCTTTTTGTCCTCGAAAAGGAACGAAGCCAAAATTTTATTAAAATGCTTAGAAAAAATATTCTTTGACCATTTTAAAAAAACACTTTGAAAATCTATATAGTATTAAAAAAATAGTTTTATAAAAATACTTTTTATAACTCAATGTCCCAACCAGTCTATCCTTGTTCTCCTAGAAATTCGGTCATACGTTGATCAGGCTTAGGACTGAAAATCTATAAGTACTTAGCAGACCCGTTTCCAACACCTAGTGAAAATACTTGAAAAAATAATTTTATTGAAAATATTGAAAGCATTTTGAAATCGAGGAAATATCTTTAGTGAGAATTGCTCTAGAAATCATCACCCCCATCCATCGTCACAGTTACATTCCAGGGTTACGTTGCCATCGCAGCAAAAGTCCATGTAACTGCAGGCTCTCCGCGGTCTCTCGATTACGCCATGGAACCCATACAACAGATCACAGTTATATTCCAGGGTTACGTTGCCGTCACAGCAAAAGTCCATGTAACTACAGGCTCTTAGCGGCCTTTGATTTTTGCTGTCGAAATGAAACTTCTCCACTCCTACATAGGTCGCAGTCTACCGATATAAAATCAAATGCAGACAGTTGGCTTTCAGCAGCACACACGACTTTCGCTATGTTATACCATAGGTCGCAGTCTACCGATATAAAATCAAACGCGGACTGTTGGCTCTCAGCGACACACACGACTTTCGCTATGGTATACTCTACTCATAATCCCCAGGAACTGGTTTTGTCCGGACTCCTCACAGGATCAACTTTAGAAACCCCCCTTGGGGCTCAAGGCAGCACCACCCGGTGGTACTCCTGAGAAGTTCATTTCAAGGGAGCGCCTTTTTCCTTAGAGCCATCATCAAACATTTTATACTATACACATATAGTATCTTCAAACCATACACCTAGTATGGTCTCATACAAAGCTTCTTTACCCAAAATTGATTATCCCAAAATCGATAATTCTCAAACTAGGCTTTCTAAATTCAATATTGATTTTACCCAAAAATCAAAAGCCTTTCCAAATCCAAAGGTTCCCAAAACCTTTTTCCAAAATCCTCATATGATCCTTTATATATAGAGATATATATAAAAATCTTTATAAAAATCTTTGGATCATTCTAAACTTGTATAAAATCCTTTTATACTTCAAACACTTTCAAAATCCTTTCCTTCTGGCTATAGATTCATCAAGGGGAGTTTTTTCTTATATAACCAAAATATATAACTTTATTTATCCAAAATTAAATATTCAAATTTGATTACTCTTTTCAATATCAATTTCATTCAAATCCGTACGATGTACACATATCATTCGTATGCCATACCAATCTGATTGCTCACTCGATCACACATTTTCACTTCCGAACTAGTTTCCTCCACCCGACTTCCTAGTGTGGACAAAGATCTGGTTTCTTGATCAAAAACCGTCATTCTCTTTGCATAGTCATAACTATGATAGAGAATATCCAAAACCAATCAACAACCCATATCCAGGTTCACTGTCGAAAATCGAGTGAAAAATCTTAACTTGGATCGACATACTATCTCGAAATTCTATGTTTGAATCTGGATCAAATCCCTATGCGAATAGAATAACATACGTACACCCTACGTATTTATCTTTATTGGTTATTAGCCAAATCAATTTCATTTCTATTCACATATACTTTTATTTTCATTCACCTACTCACATTTGCCTTAATCCACATTTGGATTATTCCTTAAATTCTTATCTCGATTGGGTATTTAACCAATAACAGTTTGAACTCCGACCAGTTTATTTAGAAAATAGCTTGAAAAATTTTAAAAATAGATAAGTAGTTGGAAAATAATTACTAGTTTGTAAATAGGTGTAAAATAGTTAGAAAATAGTTAAAATAATTATAGAAATTTTAGATAATTGCAAAATAATAATAAGCTAGTAAAAAGTTTTGTAAAATAGTAGAAATATGGTAATTAGTTTATCAAACAGTTTGAAAATTGTTAAACAGTTCCAAAAACAATTGTAAAACAAATATAAGATAGTTTGGCTTTTTAAAAGAAAGGTTGTATATATAATAAATAGCTTGAAAAAAATAGGTTTATATTAAAACAATTTATATTAAAAACAGTCCAGAGTCAAAACTGTTCACTTTCCAATCTCCATTCTCATCAAATCAATTTAAATTTCCTCTTCCATTTAAATTGACCCAATTCTACTTTAAATAATTTCAATTTCTATTAAAATTGATTCCACACCCATTTTAAGTTGAATTAACCTCAGTTTCTTTCCACATTTAACTTTATTCAACCTTGATCTCAAATTCTACTAATTCAAATAAATTTCAGTTGAACTAGTTCCAGTTTACAATTTATTTCAATTGCGGTTTGAATTAATCCCAATTTCAAATTCCATTTCCAAATCAAGTTGAATTATTCCTGATTTCCTCCCAAATTCAATTCAAATTCCATTTGAATTTAAAACTATTCAACTTTAATTACAATTCCAAATTATTCAAATCAATTCGGACTAATTTCAAATTGAACCCTCTTCAATTTCAAATCGTTTCAAATTAATCCAATTCAAATTTTCCATTTGAATTTATATATATATATATATATATATCTCTTTTATCACAATTTCAATTAATTCAAATCAAATTCAATTTGAACTTATTTCAAATTTTAAGTTCACATTCCAGAGTTTTATTTTAAATCAATTTAATTTTTCAAAAACCAATTTATTATCCAAATTCAACCTTAAAACCAATTTTCAACCATTTAACTTCCCAAGTTAAATCTTAGTTTCATCTTCCAATTTCCAAATCAGGTTGATCATTCCAACTTATTTAACTTTTTTTTCCCAGTTAAACTCAATTCAGTTAATCCAGTCAATCTTACCCAATTTGAATTTCCATTTCAAATTCTAAACTTCATATTAATAATCTTCCCACTTATTAAGTTCAAAAACTTATCACTATGGGTATCGTATCTCATTCCAAATTTAGAACTTGATATTTAGAGTTTATTTCAAATTATCCTTGATATCATGTATACCCACATATATACATATTTATTTCATTTACATACCAAGTTATACTTTAAAATTTTAAACCACCTTTGGTTTTTAATTCAAAACAATTTTCTTTTAAATTTTCAAACAACTCTTGTTCGAAATAGGACCATTTCATTCAATTGCATTAAATAATATTATTATTTCTTTAAATTAATTACATCATTAAGTAATTTCAATTAATGACATTCGGAAATTAACTTATTTCTTAATTACCTTCATTGAGTAATTGTCCCTTAATTACTTGCCTCTAGTTACTTCATTAAGTAATTCCTTCTTTATTTATCATTTCCAATTATTATCCATTAATTAATCTCATTAAATAAAGTTTAATTAATTGATTATCCTTATCCTGAAACCTTTCTTGAATTCAAGATTTAATTTCAGTTTGGTTGTATTTCTATTACTTCTTAATTTAATTCAATGATTTAACAACCAATTCCCTTACTATTTGTTAGAAAGATATATTGCTTTATATATCAAAATATAATCTTATATAAAACCATTTAAAATCGTTATATAAGAAAATAACAAGTACGCTCTCTCATATATATACACTCAACTCATTCTAGGGTACCACTTACCCTATCCTTAATGAGTAATCCCACTAGAGCCAAGGTTCTCGCTTAACTGTCAACTCTGATACCAAATGTAACGACCCGAAATTTTCGACTCAAAAAACTCCAGATAGTTAGGAAAAGAAGAAAGAGAAGAAGAAAAAGAAGAATAAAAGAAAAACACCGACATCTCACATTCGCAATGGATAAAATATAATAACAAATATTAATAACAGTTATACAAATGAAAACTGTATCTGTCAATTTATAATTATATACATCAGAGTTAAAACATCCCATAAAAACTGGATAGTATAACAACTTGTCCAGATGACAACCATAATACCCTAGCAGAATACTCTCCATACGCTCCTGCCATCTAGCTCGCCTACTGAGCTCTAGAACGTCCTATCCAGAAAATTTGTAATACTCGGTCTGACCCGAGCATTACATCAAAGTAACACCCAGGTCAGGCTGGAAACCAACGTGAGTGAACCCATCTAATATGATATACACCAAAACAATAACAAATTTTTAGCCCGGGGTAACTCATAACAATTTTACAAATCCACGGGTTTGGTATAGGCAACACTTATTATACTCATCAATTTCTAAATGTCAAAATTTAGATTTTATGATCCAAATCACTTAAATCATTCCACATCAGTTTATTGATTTCACAAATCAATTTATAAAGAATCGAAGTGGGTTCGAGAATTTACTAATACCCGACTCCGGTCTCTTCGAATCCAATGTCATCTTAACTAAAATTATCCAATTAAATATATTTCAACTTTAATTACCAGATAACATTTTTATTCACATCAACTCATAATTTATAGATAATCACATTTTCATCATCCATTCAACATATCACGTCACAAAGCAATTCATATAAGAGGTATCGACCAGTCCAAAACACACACCATCATTCAATCATTAATAAGCAAGATTGATCACTTCATTAATTATATTAATGAATGGTCCTCAAATTACGTCCATTAGTAAATTATTATTAAATTTCATATAATAATTAACCTTTAACTTAATTACATTCATTAATCAATCTTGATTATTCATCAATAGATATTAATTCGATAAATATCATCCAATCCAGACATTCAACAACCAATCATCCATAAGCAAGCATTATCAATTCATATCATAATTATTTTAATTATATAAAATAAATTAAATTAATTCCTTAAGAATTAATCACTTAATCTTGCTTATACAATCATTAATTAATAACTAACCTTAATTAATTAATCACCTCCTTAATTAACTCAATTTATCAATCCTTAATCCCATATCAATTATCCTTTATTTATCAATTAAGAATCCTTAATTAACTGTTAACCCATCCTTAATTAACAGATAATCAATCCTTAATTACCATTTGATTAATCCTCAATCACCATTGATTAGTCAATTAATTACCACTTAACAACTTCTTAATTAATCCTTAATTACGGATTAATTATTAATTAATAAAATCTTAATTACAAGTTAAGCTCTTCTTAGTTATTAGTTAAGTAACCTTTAATTACTTAATTAATTACTCACTAATTACTTAATTAGTGAATCTTAACTACTTGATTAAATTAAGTTTGAATTACACTTAATTACTTGATTAATGAATCCCTAATCATTAATTAATGATCATTTTAATCATAGATTAATTAATCTTAAATAATTAACCTTTAATCCTTAATCATTTATCAATTAAGTAAATTATTCCTTAATTAATTTCCTAATCATTCTCTAATAATTAAACTAATTAATTAAAGCTAATTTCTTTAAAATTAACTTAATCAAAATTAAGATATTAAAACCTTAATTAAGATAAAACATTTATCTTATAAATGCTTTAATTACCCTTAACATGTTTGCATCATTTACTTTATAATTATCTTTACTTAATAAAATTATTAATTAAGTTTTAAAATAAACAATCATTTAAGTAGATAAAATTAAAGTTATCAAAACACAACATTAAATAGCTTAAATATTTTCAATTATTAGTTTTTTTTTAACTTTTTCAATTTGTATTTAAAACTAATCTTTTATATAAACTTTTAAAATTACATTCAAAACTTGATTTTTTTTATAAAATCACTTTAAAACTTCTTAACCAAGTTTAAATTTAACAAACTTCACAACTTCTTAAAATATGTTTAAGAAAACGTTTATTAAAACATCAAGTAATTTATAAAAAAAATTAAACCAATTTAAAACTTTTAAATATCAAAAACAAATTTTTAGAAACCCTTAATTACTTTTTACTTTAGCTGCTTCGGGTCAAACCCGTAGCTTACTCAAGTCGTACCCGAGTTCTCTTTATTCCCATTTTTTTTTAATTTAAACTTTGACTAAATTAAGCTCCTAAAATCTACAGGCAACCAACCCAACATACTCGAGTTCAAACTCGTGTTTCCCATGCCAAAACTCGAACGCGACTTCGAGACTTCCATGAGCCAAAACTCTCTGACACCCAACCCATTACCTGCACATGCACGCCGCCGTTGGTCACCTCCGATAAATGTTATCGCCTCCGGCAACTCTCTCAACACCACAGCAATGCAACCCGACCACAATACTAGTCAAACAGGAGCTCGATCAAAATTCGATACCCAGTTCGCCTGAACCCATCACAGCCTCACAAAATATCCTTTAGTCCACCAAGCTCCGGTCACCAGAGGTCGCACGGTGTTGACCAAATCTTACCAAGCCGATACGCTACCCATTGCCAAAATTTCAAAGCACTCGAACCAACAGAGCTCACAAAGAAATCCAAAATCCAAACCATTCAAAAACTAGGGTTATAATCAAACTTCGGTCATCGCCGTCGCCACAGCCTTCTTTAACCTCACCCGCCATTTTTTTCCTAAACTACCAAGACCTCCTCCGTCTCCAGTAACAAATCCAACCACCACGGTTGCTTCAGCCTCCGTAAATTACCCAAAATCCATTTTCCAGAAAAACCCAAAATTCGCCTTCATTCCAACATTAAAATTTTTGATTTTTGTTTCAAAAATCATGATTTTCGACGATGATTTGGAATATATACATGCATCAATGTAACACAATATTTAATTTATTACATTATACAAGTTACCACTGCATTCCTCTTGTTTACAGAAAATTCTAAACTTACATTACTTAAACATGTTTTCAAAATCAAGATGGAGATTGAACTCGACAAATTTGTTTGAAAACTCAAGGCTACAAAGTGTTTATATGGGGAGTTTGAATTCTGTTTTATTTTTTTAGAACTCTGCTGTCAGGTATGAACAGAGAATACAAACTACAGGCATGCAGAAACAAATACATTCATAACTTACGGATTGTATACTATGATCCACACATGCAAGAATCAATAACTCAGAAATCACATAAGCAACAAATTTTATCCTACTTAAGGTTTAAATTAGTGATTTTTACTCACCATTTAAAAACAGAGCTTGATTCCTGAAATTTATGTTCCTTGACTTTGCTTTTGACTTCAGAAAATCTTGATTTAAGAAGGAAATTCTTTAAAACTTGAATTTTTGAAGCTGAAATGCCTGACTGTACAGGAATAAGATGATGTTGGCTCAAGACTTTGAAACATTGATATTTCCAGATAGCATTATGAGGCTTAAAACTGGGTTTACAGGTTTTTTTTTGAATTTGAGGATTTGCATATGGATTCGGCCCTTTAAGTTACAGGGTTTGGTATAAATTTTGTCACAAGTTTTGATTCCAGGTTTGAAATATTGAAACATGCTACAAGCTTGAGAATGAATTTCAGGGTTTTGAGAATTTTTAGTTCAGGATTTGCTACAATTTTTTTTTTGAGGCAATGCATGCAAGACTGACCATGGATTTCTTGAGGCAAGTTTATAGAGATTGAATAAAAGGGTTTACAGGATTTTGAAGAAGTGATTTTCAGGTTGTGGCCATAAATTTTCTGAATTCAAAGAATAAAAATGAAGAAGGAATAGCAGTTTTATATGATGAAAGTTAAGGTTTATTAAAATTAAAGAAAATAAAAACTAATAAGGTCACTTGTTAAATCTTGTTTACATTTGTCAAAACAATTGCTTAATTTATCACACATGTTAATCCACGAGGTTCAAAAAAGAACACATGTCATTCCTTATTTTTAAATTATTTTAAATGATTTTTAAAAGCCTTTATTGTTAATTTTCTTAATATGTAAATACTTTACTAATTCATAAATACTTTTATAAATTTATAAATGCTTTCCTTTTTTTCTTATTCTATAAAAAGTAAAAATTTCAAAAGAAAAATAAGATGTAAACTAATTAGATTTCAAAAATAATATAAATTATTTAATCCATTTTTACATGCTAATTTAAATGCTTTTGCATTTATTTACTACTAAATAAATATTTTCTAAATTTATAAAATTCTTTTGTTTTAAATTAATATAAAACAAATTTTATTTTGGTTATTTATATTTGAAGATAACAATTTTATCCATTTTAAATAATTTAGTTAAGGATTTATCACATTTTAATAGTTAAACTCAGATAATTATTTAATTATCTAATACCCAAAAAAAAAATCCAGGTTATTACACCTACCTTATTGAATTTATCATTTTTAGAGTTCATTTATGGTCAAGTTATATTCTAACCTTTTTTCATTAATAAATCATAAACTTTAATTTTGAACAATATTAAATCCCAAAATATTGTTAAATTTAATATTTTTAATTCTAAAAAATACGGGTCATTATAGAATGTATCCTATCCTATAATTCAACATCTAGAGATGAGATAAAGTAGTAGTAGAAAAGTTGACGTTGTAGAGAAGTTGATAAGCTTTTGTCTTTAATGTAGTTCTTTTTATAACATATCATTGTATCATATAATCTATTTCATTTGCAGAGATTGGCTGTCGGTACTGCAATAGAAATGCTTAAGCAAAATCCTCCGCCTAAAAGAATGGCAAAGTTATTAGAAGTAGACCGAGCATTATAGACGCTTTAGAGGAAGCTTTGAATGAACCAAAAATTAATTGTGATAAACGCAAGTATCTATGTATTAAGATGTCTGGTCTTTGTAATGTAATGAACTTGTGATGTTTGGTCTTTGGCACGTAATGAACTATGATGGTTTTCTATGCTCGAATGAAGTATTGGTGTAGATTTAATACGATCGAATGAAATATTTGTGTACGTCTTTCTTATCTAATTATTGTGACGGATTACTTTAACTTAGTTTATGTTGGATCTATGTTGATATTGTTCTGTTTAGATTGCTTGAATTTCAAGTCTAATCATCAATTTGGTATAATATGTAGAAATGAATTTACTCAATCAATTTATTGAAAATCTACCAGGTCATTTGGCCATGATTGGACGTGAAAAAATAATTCTACAGTGGTTAAGCTATGCCAAACCGATTATCCTATGGTGCTCACATGCCGCCTTAAGATATCTATGTAAAGAAGTCCTTTTTTTGGTTGTTGATGTGGCCGAGGGACAAACGTGGTGGTTGCTTACCGAGAAATAAAGGTAGTTTGGTGTATTACCACCAACCAAAACATGCCATTTCTTAAACATCTAATGTTCAATAGTTTGTCTTGCCATAATCTTCAGTCGGTGGTTGCCTGCCGAGGAGAGAAGTTTACTTTAGTGCACTACCATCTAATAAAATGTGCCAATTCTCACATATCAAATGTTTGGCTGTTTGGCTGGCTATAAACTTGAGTCAATAGTTGCGTACCGAGAAAAGAAAGTACCTACAATGTACAACCACAGTTCAAAATGTGCTATAATTTCACAAATCCACTACTTGGTGGTTATATTGTCATTGAATATCTCATGGTGGTTGAATGCCAAATATGTGACGACCGCCCTACACCATCGATACTTGATATACCTGTATAATGCATTGTAGCAGTGCTCGGTCGATGGAGGATGTCCGTCAAGGTTTCTAAAGTAAATAAAATAACGCGAAACCTATTGTATATTTCACAATGCACCAAATAAAATATACTAATAAATATCTCAGATATAAAACAGGTGAGATAGTAATAACCAAATAAATCATAGAATCAAAGTGCACAGATCCATATAGTGTGTATATATATCATAGGAAATAGAGTAATACATCAAACAGTAACTCATAAATAATTATCTCTAAATAATAACATCACTATCGAGATCCTTAGTGCTATTTAGCAGAATAGCAAATAAGTAAATGTAGTAATACCAGAGTATAGTCTCCTGCTTGCAACCTGCCTATCTCTACGTTCTCACCATACTTAATATCCTTAGGCTACACATTTAAGAGTACCCCGAATAATAGGAAGCAAAGCATGAAACCCTGGGTCAGATAACAGGCTAATGTGGGCGATAGTAAATCTCTAAACACTAATATACCGCTAAAATAGGACAAATAGTATGAAGGATCATACCTGACCAGTCCCTGCATTCATGGCATTAGTACATATACAAAATATACACTACTCTACATTATAGTCATCACCCATCCTCACATTCACTCACTCAATGTGTTTGATATAATATCACTTGTCGACCCATCACGTTCATAGACTAGACTATCCATCATGATAGCCCGCATTTTGGTTCTTGGTACTCAAATCCATGCCACTAAGTCGGCCAAGAAATAGACTAACCATCACGTCGACCAGGGGTAAACAAACATCATATCTAGAATAAGGAGCTATCACGCTTTAGGAGCCATCCTGTACCTAGTATTCCCTCACCTCACGAGTACCGTACAAAATCTTGAGTGTTTATGATCTCTTCGCACACATCATCTATATCAGACTAGAACGGATCTCACGACTCCTATAATGAAGTCAACGAAGTTGGTATGATGCTTTATAGTCGTCATCAATTGTAATGTGCCATTATATATCCTATAGTCATCATTTAACAGTTCCCTCTATCCGACTCATAATTTTCAACTTTACTTCTCAAAGTATACCTATTCATCTTCAAAGTTGTCTCTTCCCTTTACGGAATCATCGTCATTGCATCATCGTCGAAAATTGCCACCGAACCCAGGGTTTGATTCCAATCCCTATATTTTGCCTTATTTGGCTAAGTTTTTGGTTTGGCCTAAGTTTAAGCTATCACATAAATCCAAACACCATCACATCCCAAACAAGCATAGGGAAAACTCAAGGCTAACTCGCTTTCCACCACTGATCCATACAAACCGAAATATCACCACTGACCCCACACTTGCACAAAACTAGGCTATACATCTCTGTATGATATCCCTCTCCATTGAATCTTGACTTCCACCGATCTGCACCTCAAGGATCGACGCTGATCCCTAACCACCCACCGAACCCTGCCATAGCCAAAGTTCCACCTTATTTACTCCACTAGCTTGTCCCAAGTGAATCCACCCATATCTCGATGCAAGCCTCGGTCCATCCCTCCTTTGACTCGAAGCAAGCTCCACTGATCAATCACTTAGGATGTTTCCCAAATCTTCGTGCGAATCATCATACAAATGAGCGTCCCGAAGGAAACACCTATATAACTCGAGTGATCCTTCCCTTAACTTGAGCATGCCTCGAATATGTCCTTCATCGATACATAGCATAAAAGTCACCGCTGATCAATCAATATCTTGAATATATGAAGTCCAAACAACTTGAAACATGAAATGTAACATCACGGGGACTTCCATATCACCCTATATCGATCGCATGAAATTTGGAACAAAGATTATGGATCGGTACTGACCCTATATATTGGTCCCTAGCTTACTCCTAAAGCCAAGTGGCCATTCATTCGGCATTTTCAACCAAGAAAGCAAACATGCATTTAGAAATTATCACATACAACATATACTAACAAGCACTAACCAAACACATCAATGTGACTACTAAATCTAAGGGTAGTATTTATAATAACACACAAGTCCATAAGAACACGAATTTACAAAACTTATCTAAATTACTTGAAATTTACATATGTTGTTTAAAAGGGTTTAGAATTTGTTTTAGAGTTTTAAAATCATTTAAAAACATCATTAAACATATAAAAGAGACTAATTATTTAGTAGAGGCTTAAAACCACTCATTAAAGTCCTAAGCAATCAAAGCAACCCTAAAGGCACAAACTCCATGGATAAACAGCAAATCCAAGATGGTCTTCGACAAAAAAATCTTTAATCCAAGTGCTAATCTTGCTAGTCTCCTTCTAATGACACGTTTCGGCTAATTAAAATAAGGATTAAGGAAACTTTTTGGGTAAGAAATTGTTAATGAAGGGTTTCTCTCTATTTTTGGAAAGTATGAAATGATGGAAGAGAGTCCCATCAGCCCTAGCCCCATGCTAATCCCAAAATGGGCTTTGAGCCTGCCCATTACTTATTAATTACCCATTAAGCTGTCTAAAATCAAGTAGAACTTCAAATAGCCATATCTTCCTAATAATAAGTCCGTTTTCATATTACGACCATTCTACAAAAAGGGAAACCATCTTCTCGATCTGATGGATATGGTTTCAGACCCTAACTTAGCTCCTTTCAAAACTTATAGGCCATAAAAGATTTTCAGGGTAAAAATGGTCACATAGAAATACGTCAAAAATCATAGATGTGAAAAGTGTCTTTAAGAGTCATTTCCTAAAAATTTTGAATCATATAACCTCATACGAAAATATTATTATTATTTTAAAATCCTTTAATATGTAGAATATGGGTTGTTACACTGTTCCTTTCTTTAGGAATTTCATCCCTGAAATCCCAAACGAAAATTAATAGGGTAATGCTGCGTGCCTAACAACTATATACAAGCACAGGCAATTATCACACATCAAACAATCGTATATAACAACAAATGGAAAAGGAAACATCCAAGCCTATCCTTGCATGTGAGATACTACACTAAGGTATATACTTTATGCTATCATTGGTGAGTAAAACGATGAACAAAAAATCTCAAAGTGCTCTTGTGACGCCCCACCTCTATACCCACGCTAGCCAAGAACACTTCGGAGTAGTGCTGTCAACTAGCACGGAGAATAAGGCTGTTGAGGAGCGACCATCCATGTAATTGCTTATCACACGGTGGCTATAAATAATCTTCGGAAACAAACATAGAAATAATCATATCACAAATCAGTCACAGATATCCATATCACAAAGGCGGAAGAAGATATGAATATATAACTAACACATGAAAGTGTACATCAGAGTAGTGGTCAGTAAGATCCACGATAATACAAAAAAATAGCAACACGTGCTATACAAAAGAATACAACTATGAGTCTATATCTCAAGTGTATACAACAAAAACTGCTAATCTAAACAGTTAGCCAAAAGTCAGAGTGATGAATCCCTGGGAAGAAGTCAAGCAGAAGCACCTGTAACATCTCGGTCTGACCCGAGTATTATTTAAGAAAATAATAAACGGGTCAGTCTAGCTATAAATATCAGATGACATGATATAACATAAAAGATATGGCATAAACATAAACATCCATAATGACATACCACTATAAGTATGTAAATAATGATCAACAGAAGATCAATCAATAAGAGATAATCAATATCACAAGAATCTTCTCAAAGATTCGGAAAGGGCATCATACCCCAAACTTGTACTCATAACAAGTCAATGACATAAATTCTAAAAATCAATGCAAGAAGTCCAGAAATCATAGAAAAGAGAAAGAGGCCTATCACATGACGGTCCGAAGACCAAGGGGAGCTACCCCACATGTGTGAATGGAATCACACAGATTAAGGTCCAGACTAACCAAAAAGCAAAAAGGTATGTGTGAGTGGAATCACACAAGTGGTGTCTAGTCTAACCTCGCAACAAGAGACATCGCACAGTTGCTAGTCTAAATCATCAGAATGATCGTCATGATCAACGAGAAGTGTCAATTACACTAAGCTAGTAAATATAGAAGTTTAGCTTCATGTCCCATAACCACTTGCTTAACTTAAATATTTACGAACAAACTGTAAATCTTCACTAATAAAATTGTCACAAGAGGTTCAATCGAACAAGTCCAAGAATTAACCGACGAAGTGAACGCAAGCGTTTCATACCACTTGTTTTACTAAGTCGTTTAATTAGATTTCTCATCCGAGTGAGGTAAAGGTTTGTATATACTAATAGATTGGAAAATGGTTTAAGAAAAGAGCTTTGTTATTAAAAATAGAGTTGAAATTGTTTGTTAAAAGAGTTTTGATATTTACTACTAGTATTGAAACCTTTATATTATAAAGTGACAAAACACAGAAGCAATTGTAGAAACAATCAGTCACAACAATAGCATACGGATATGTGAATAAAATCCAAGGAATCAGCTCAATGTTTTTCAGATAAGATCCCCTACGGAGGGGGGGGTCCAGGGGGGGTGGCAACCCCCCCAAGGTGGGGGTGCGGGGGCAACGCCACCACTTACGGGGTTCGACCTAACTGGAGTTAAGGGAGGCAGGCGACTTAAGGTCCAACGACCTACGACTCTAGCAAGCCGAGCGACCTAGTGTGGAGGGGTCGAGCGACTTTAGGAAGGCGAACGACTTAACAAGGTTCGCGGGCTAAGGATGAGCGACCTAACAAGGTTCACGACCTAACGGAGACGAGGTCATGCGACCTAAAGTGGTTCGCGACCTAAAGGGGAACGACCCATCGAGTTATAGGTCTAACGACCTAACGGTTTAAAGGTCATGCGACCTAAAAGTGAAACGACCTAAGGTCGAAAACAAGGTCACGCGACCTAACAGGAAACAAGGTCAAGCGACCTAAGGGGTTACGCGACCTAACGTAACACGGGTCAAACGACCTAAGGCATCACTGGACGAACGACCTAACTGCTTAAGCGACGGGCGACCTAAAGAGGTTCGCGACCTAATAGGGTTCGCGAACTAAAGGTGCACGACCTAAGGCCTTTCGACCTAAGGGTATATGGGTAACACGACCTAAAGATGTCGCGACCTAAAAATAGAAAGCATGGCCGAACGACCTATCGAAGTAGAAAGACATGCGACCTAACGGTCAAAAGGCCAATGACCTACGACCTAAAAGCCATACGACTTACGACCTAAAAGCCATACGACCTACGACCTAAAAGCCATACGACCTACGACCTAACGTGAAACGACCTAACTCCGAAGTGAAGATTCAAGGCAGTGCGACTTAGCGCGATAACACGCGAACGACCTAAGGGTTAGGTCGCGAGCGACCTAACTCCGAACACCAAAAATGGCCAGAACGACCTAAGTGCAGAAAATTCACCAAAACGCTAAAAATTGGAGTTTTTCGCCAATCCAATCCAAACCAAATGCTAATGTGCATGCAAAAGTGATAGGGAATCATTCCCAACAGTCCAATATAGTTATAGACTAGAATGTGAGTTAAAAATCTCACCTTTGCACCAAATATCAATGAAAATGAAGTTTTAAGCAAGCAAGAATCAATCCTTCTTCTATCTAAGCACAAGAAGTTGAATCCAATGTCTTCTTCTTGAATTTGGAGTAGAAAGATGGATTGCAATTGAATTTGACTTTTGGAATTTTAATTTCCCATTCCCTCCACCATTAATGCCAAAGCTTGATTAGTTAGGAAATTTATGAAGAGTGAGGAGAAGAGGGTTGGAACTTGGGCTTAATAGGCTAAACCAACCCAAAGTCCAAAGCGGGAAAAGTTAGTGAAATTTCACTAACTCCAAACCTATCGATGTTTATACTTAAAAAAGTTGTAAACGACATTTCGAACTCAATGGAAGTGGTCTCGAGTCCTAATTTGACCGTTTGCAAAAAGTAGTTTTCGGACCAAAATCTGATTAACGAGTTAATATTTAAATAAAATATTTAAATACAAACTCGATAAATATGCGGGTTGTTACAGACTCCGCTCCTTAAAGAAATTGCGTCCTCGCAATATATATAAGATGGAAATAAAAAGTAACAGCCATAAAAGCATATTAACACAAGAGGAATTTTGAAATAAGAAGTTCACCTCAAGGAGCAGGAGTAAGCAAGTCCGGATGTGTACGCTCGATGAATTCTCTGGATTCCCAAGAACAATCCTTAGGATTTGAGGACCATTGAACCTTCACAAGCGGAACATCTTTATTTCGAAGTCGTTTAACCTCAGAAGCTATAATTCGAATAGGATGCTGCTCATAAGTTAAATTCGGCGAAACTTCAATTTCTTCCACAACAGCAGGCTCAAGAATAGAATCGGAATCCCGAAGGCATTTCCGTAATTGAGAAACGTGAAATACATCATGCATAGCAGAAAACTGAGCCGGCAATGCAAGGCGATAAGCCATGGAACCAATACGTTCAGTGATAGGAAATGGCCCAATATATCGAGGCGCTAACTTCCCCGATCGACTGAAACGTACAACACCCTTCATAGGTGAAACACGAATAAAAACAGGATCCCCAACAGAAAATTCTAATTTCCTTCTTCGATTATCAGCATAGGATTTTTGTCTACTCTGGGCTTCTTTCATCCTATGTCGAATAAGTTCAATCTTTTCCATGGAATCACGAATAAAGTCTGGACCTAAAACCAGCTTCTCACCGGCCTCAAGCCAACAAGAAGGAGATCGGCATGGCCTTCCGTAGAGTGCCTCGAAAGGTGCCATACCAATACTAGATTGGAAGCTATTATTATAGGAAAATTCAACAAGTGAAATATGATCTTCCCAACTTCCACCAAAATCAAGCACACAAGCACGAAGAAGATCTTCAAGAGTTTGATTCACACGCTCGGTTTGTCCATCGGACTGGGGGTGATAAGCGGTGCTAAAATTAAGCTTCGTTCCTAAAGCTTTTTGAAGACTCTTCCAAAATCCACTAGTAAACAATGGATCACGATCGCTAACAATAGAAGTAGGAACTCCATGCAATTTTACAATTTCCTTAACAAATAGTTTGGCCAAAAGAGGAATGGTTCGGTTAGACCGAACCGGAATAAAATGGGCGGATTTAGTAAGTCTATGAACAATCACCCATAAGCTATCATGACCCGAACGAGAACAGGGAAGGCCATCTATAAATTCCATGGAAATTTGATCCCACTTCCAAATTGGAATTTCTAAAGGTTGCAATAACCCACCAGGCCTTTGATGTTCGGCCTTGACAAGTTGGCAAGTCATGCAACACTTAACAAAGTTAGCAATATCAGATTTCATTCCCTCCCAATAATAAAGTCGCTTCATATCAGCGTACATTTTACTACTACCGGGATGAATGGTGAATTTAGAACGATGGGAATCTTCTAAAATATCTTTACGAAGATCTCCAATATTTGGTACGATAAGTCTACCAAATTTTCGAATGCCGCCACGAGAATCAATATCAAAGTCTTTCAAACCTTCAATATCAATTTTATCCTTAACATTTTTGCCAAGAAGAGCCAATTCAGAATCTAGCCCTTGAGCTTCAAGAATGCGGTCTAAAAGAGAAGGATGAGCCTCAAGGCTACATAAAACAAGCGATGAGCATAAATCGGATACGCGCTCTCGAATCTCACAAGTGGATAAGATCTCGAGATCGTTCCATTCGGATATCATCATAGAAACAACTGCTTGTTGCTTACGGCTAAGAGCATCGGCGACACGATTACCCTTACCGGGGGTATAAAGAATATCAAGATCATAAGGTGCAAGGAACTCGAGCCAACGCTGTTGACGTAAATTAAGTTCTTTTTGAGAAAATAAATATTTCAAAGACTTATGATCCGTGCAAAGAATAAATTTCTCTCCCAATAGATAATGACGCCACATTCGAAGGGCGAAAACAATAGCCGCGAGCTCTAGATCATGTGTGGCATATCTAGTCTCGGCCGGCTTCAATTTCCTAGAAGCATAAGCAACAACACGTTCTTTTTGCATAAGAACGGCACCCAAACCAACGTGACTAGCATCGGTATAAACAACAAAATCTTGATTCCCCTCGGGAATAACAAGAATAGGAGCATCGGAAAGGAGTTCTTTCAATTTCTGAAAAGAGGCTTCACATTTGTCCGACCAAATGTATTTAACTCCCTTCTTAGTCAAGCCAGTAAGAGGCACGACAATCTTAGAAAAGTCTTTAATAAACGACGGTAATAGCCCGCCAATCCGAGAAAACTACGAATCTCTGTCACACTCTCCGGTCTCTTCCAATCTTGGATCGCTTCAATCTTTGAAGGACCACGGATATCCCGGATTCGGAAATAATATGACCGAGAAACTTTACACGAGATTGCCAAAAGTGGCATTTAGAAAATTTCGCCTTTAATTGATTACTCCTAAGTGTTTCCAATACAATCCGAAGATGTTTCTCATGTTCCTCCTCGGTTTTTGAATACACAAGAATATCATCAATGAATATGAGAACAAACCGATCGAGGAAATCTTTGAAAACTCGATTCATGAGGTCAACGAAATAAGCTGGAGCATTCGTTAACCCAAATGGCATAACAAGCCATTCATAAGATCCATATCGAGTACGGAATGATGTCAAAGGAATGCTATCCTCAGCGATACGAAGCTGATGGAAACCGGTAGCCAAGTCCAATTGTGAAAAGACCTTAGCACCACTAAGCCGATCGAATAGATCATCAATCCGAGGTAAAGGATATTTATTTTTAATAGTAAGATCGTTAAGCTTGCGATAATCAACACAGAGCCTCAGAGTACCATCGGATTTCTTTACGAAAATAGCCGAAGCTCCCCAAGGCGAGGAACTAGAGCGAATAAATTGCCTCGTCTCCAACTCAGATAATTGTTTACGCATCTCCTCATTTTCCTTATTGGACATGTGATAAGGAGGACGAGTAATAGGTTGAGCTCCAGAAACAAGATTAATTCTGAACTCAATTGCTCGTTTAGGTGGTAAACCTAAAACGGGCTCGAATATGTCGGAAAATTCACGAACAACATGAATACGAGAAATAATATCATCTTCATCATCATCATCGTTATCACGAGGATTGAAAGAATATAAAGATGCCACCAAACAGGATTCTGAATCTTTAAGATTAACAGAAATCTGATTAACAGATAGTGGATGTCGGAGATGAATTGTCCGCTCAGGACATAGGATATGGGCTTGATAACGGTTAAGCCAATCCATTCCCAAAATTATTCCAAAGCCTAAGTAACGCATGACATGCAAATCGGCTAGGAAAGAAAAATCGCAAAAAATAACCTCCACATCTTTACAAAGCAAACTAAGAGTTGCGGATCCACCAACAGGATTCGCAATTTTTAAAGAAGTCATCAATGCAGTAACACTTAACGAAAAAGTGTCTACCAGTTCCTTTGATATAAAAGAATGGGATGCACCCGTATCAAAGAGAACTCTAATAGGTTGATCATGAAATAAAATAATACCATCAAGAATGGAATGAGAAATACCTTGGCCACGAGATGTGTTGCAAGGGGCTTGAGCCACATTCAACTTTCCTTCCTTCTTGCCTTTACGCTTGAGGCATTGATGTATGTAATGATCCGGGCTCTTACAATAGCGACAAGATTTGGGCTTAGAGCACTTATTCGCATAATGATCCCCAGACCCACAGTTGAAGCAACTCGCACCACTAGGAGAAGGAGACTTTGCCGCAAGGGTTGCATGCTTACCCTTTTTGTTGGGATAAGGACCCTTGAATTTGTTTGGCCTCTTCTTGTTGTTGAAGTTTGGTTTAGCGCCTTCCACTTCAACATCACTCTCTCTATCAGCCTCTTCAAGACGAAGAGCGATATCGACGAGTTGATCAAATGCGACTTCTAGTTTCAGGAGCAGTGGCTTCTTAAGATTCTTATTTAAGCCATAAACGAACCTCTGGTTCTTCTTCAATGGGGTGTTGATGTATTCAACCCCATATTTGGAAAGCGACTCGAAGGCTGCGACGTAATCAGTCACAGAGGATTGACCTTGAACAAGGTCTATAAAACGTCGAGCCAAGGTTACTCTCCCAGCTTCTGGTACAAACTTTAACTCGAAGCGTCCCTGAAATTGCTCCCAGGTGAGATCCGCTTCATTAATTTCTGAAATAAGGAGTTCGTACCAGTCCAATGCTCTCTCCTGGAGCATGCTGGAAGCCACCTGAACGCGGTGGAGATCGATAAGGTTCATATGAGAAAAGATTCGATCGCATGATTTTAACCAAGCCTTGACCTCGATGATATTTTCCGAACCTTTGAAGGGCTTCCCACCCAAGTTGGTGTAATCGCTGCACAAGCGTGCAAATCCCGACTTTGGGTGAGTAGGTTCCGGGTTAGCTCCAGCTGCTTGAGCATTAGTTACTGAATCAAGAAGCTGTTGAGCAGTCATAAAAACTCCATTCGGAGGAGCAGCACCAGATGATCCAGTTTTGGGACGGCCTGGTTTAGACATTCTCTTCCTTAAAGAAAGAAAGAAGAGAAGGAAGAAGGTTATTTACCAATGAACATCAAGTAATCTTGATAGATAAAACAAGGAATCATAAAGGAAATAGGATGAATCGGTACGAAGACTCGAATTAATCCTATGGTATGACTCCTAAGATAGACCTAGGACGATGATCCTTGTTAAGTTATTCTACATTGTTCCGAAGTTTGGCTCTGATACCAAGCTGTGACGCCCCACCTCTATACCCACGCTAGCCAAGAACACTCCGGAGTAGTGCTGTCAGCTAGCACGGAGAATAAGGCTGTTGAGGAGCGACCATCCATGTAATTGCTTATCACACGGTGGCTATAAATAATCTTCGGAAACAAACATAGAAATAATCATATCACAAATCAGTCACAGATATCCATATCACAAAGGCGGAAGAAGATATGAATATATAACTAACACATGAAAGTGTACATCAGAGTAGTGGTCAGTAAGATCCACGATAATACAAAAGAATAGCAATACGTGCTATACAAAAGAATACAACTATGAGTCTATATCTCAAGTGTATACAACAAAAACTGCTAATCTAAACAGTTAGCCAAAAGTCAGAGTGATGAATCCCTGGGAAGAAGTCAAGCAGAAGCACCTGTAACATCTCGGTCTGACCCGAGTATTATTTAAGAAAATAATAAACGGGTCAGTCTAGCTATAAATATCAGATGACATGATATGACATAAAAGATATGGCATAAACATAAACATCCATAATGACATACCACTATAAGTATGTAAATAATGATCAACTGAAGATCAATCAATAAGAGATAATCAATATCACAAGAATCTTCTCAAAGATTCGGAAAGGGCATCATACCCCAAACTTGTACTCATAACAAGTCAATGACATAAATTCTAGAAATCAATGCAAGAAGTCCAGAAATCATAGAAAAGAGAAAGAGGCCTATCACATGACGGTCCGAAGACCAAGGGGAGCTACCCCACATGTGTGAATGGAATCACACAGATTAAGGTCCAGACTAACCAAAAAGCAAAAAGGTATGTGTGAGTGGAATCACACAAGTGGTGTCTAGTCTAACCTCGCAACAAGAGACATTGCACAGTTGCTAGTCTAAATCATCAGAATGATCGTCATGATCAACGAGAAGTGTCAATTACACTAAGCTAGTAAATATAGAAGTTTAGCTTCATGTCCAATAACCACTTGCTTAACTTAAATATTTACGAACAAACTATAAATCTTCACTAATAAAATTGTCACAAGAGGTTCAATCGAACAAGTCCAAGAATTAACCGACGAAGTGAACGCAAGCGTTTCATACCACTTGTTTTACTAAGTCGTTTAATTAGATTTCTCATCCGAGTGAGTTAAAGGTTTGTATATACTAATAGATTGGAAAACGGTTTAAGAAAAGAGCTTTGTTATTAAAAACAGAGTTGAAATTGTTTGTTAAAAGAGTTTTGATATTTACTACTAGTATTGAAACCTTTATATTGTAAAGTGACAAAACACAGAAGCAATTGTAGAAACAATCAGTCACAACAATCGCATACGGATATGTGAATAAAATCCAAGGAAATCAGCTCAATGTTTTTCAGATAAGATCCCCTACGGAGGGGGGGTCCAGGGGGGTGGCAACCCCCCCAAGGTGGGGGTGCGGGGGCAACGCCACCGCTTACGGGGTTCGACCTGCCCGGTCAGGTCGCGGGGGTCCAGGGGGCAGCGCATCCGGCGGGATGCGGGGCAGCGCCCCGTCCAAAACGGTACGACCTAATTGAAGACAAGCGGCCTACGACCTAAAGCAAAATGAGATCTAACGACCTAAGGGTTCACGTGACCTAACACAATGGCCGAGCGACCTAACTGGAGTTAAGGGAGGCAAGCGACTTAAGGTCCAACGACCTACGACTCTAGCAAGCCGAGCGACCTAGTGTGGAGGGGTCGAGCGACTTAAGGAAGGCGAACGACTTAACAAGGTTCGCGGGCTAAGGATGAGCGACCTAACAAGGTTCACGACCTAACGGAGACGAGGTCATGCGACCTAAAGTGGTTCGCGACCTAAAGGGGAACGACCCATCGAGTTATAGGTCTAACGACCTAACGGTTTAAAGGTCATGCGACCTAAAAGTGAAACGACCTAAGGTCGAAAACAAGGTCACGCGACCTAACAGGAAACAAGGTCAAGCGACCTAAGGGGTTACGCGACCTAACGTAACACGGGTCAAACGACCTAAGGCATCACTAGACGAACGACCTAACTGCTTAAGCGACAGGCGACCTAAAGAGGTTCGCGACCTAATAGGGTTCGCGACCTAAAGGTGCACGACCTAAGGTCTTTCGACCTAAGGGTATATGGGTAACACGACCTAAAGATGTCGCGACCTAAAAATAGAAAGCATGGCCGAATGACCTATCGAAGTAGAAAGACATGCGACCTAACTGTCAAAAGGCCAATGACCTACGACCTAAAAGCCATACGACTTACGACCTAAAAGCCATACGACCTACGACCTAAAAGTCATACGACCTACGACCTAACGTGAAACAACCTAACTCCGAAGTGAAGATTCAAGGCAGTGCGACTTAGCGCGATAACACGCGAACGACCTAAGGGTTAGGTCGCGAGCGACCTAACTCCGAACACCAAAAATGGCCGGAACGACCTAAGTGCAGAAAATTCACCAAAACGCTAAAAATTGGAGTTTTTCGCCAATCCAATCCAAACCAAATGCTAATGTGCATGCAAAAGTGATAGGGAATCATTCCCAACAGTCCAATATAGTTATAGACTAGAATGTGAGTTAAAAATCTCACCTTTGCACCAAATATCAATGAAAATGAAGTTTTAAGCAAGCAAGAATCAATCCTTCTTCTATCTAAGCACAAGAAGTTGAATCCAATGTCTTCTTCTTGAATTTGGAGTAGAAAGATGGATTGCAATTGAATTTGAGTTTTGAAATTTTAATTTCCCATTCCCTCCACCATTAATGCCAAAGCTTGATTAGTTAGGAAATTTATGAAGAGTGAGGAGAAGAGGGTTGGAACTTGGGCTTAATAGGCTAAACCAACCCAAAGTCCAAAGCGGGAAAAGTTAGTGAAATTTCACTAACTCCAAACCTATCGATGTTTATACTTAAAAAAGTTGTAAACGACATTTCGAACTCAATGGAAGTGGTCTCGAGTCCTAATTTGACCGTTTGCAAAAAGTAGTTTTCGGACCAAAATCCGATTAACGAGTTAATATTTAAATAAAATATTTAAATACAAACTCGATAAATATGCGGGTTGTTACAGACTCCGCTCCTTAAAGAAATTGCGTCCTTGCAATATATATAAGATGGAAATAAAAAGTAACAACCATAAAAGCATATTAACACAAGAGGAATTTTGAAATAAGAAGTTCACCTCAAGGAGCAGGAGTAAGCAAGTCTGGATGTGTACGCTCGATGAATTCTCTGGATTCCCAAGAACAATCCTTAGGATTTGAGGACCATTGAACCTTCACAAGCGGAACATCTTTATTTCGAAGTCGTTTAACCTCAGAAGCTATAATTCGAATAGGATGCTGCTCATAAGTTAAATTCGGCGAAACTTCAATTTCTTCCACAACAGCAGGCTCAAGAATAGAATCGGAATCCCGAAGGCATTTCGTAATTGAGAAACGTGAAATACATCATGTGTAGCAGAAAACTGAGCCGGCAATGCAAGGCGATAAGCCATGGAACCAATACGTTCAGTGATAGGAAATGGCCCAATATATCGAGGCGCTAACTTCCCCGATCGACTGAAACGTACAACACCCTTCATAGGTGAAACATGAATAAAAACAGGATCCCCATCAGAAAATTCTAATTTCCTTCTTCGATTATCAGCATAGGATTTTTGTCTACTCTGGGCTTCTTTCATCCTATGTCGAATAAGTTCAATCTTTTCCGTGGAATCACGAATAAAGTCTGGACCTAAAACCAGCTTCTCACCGGCCTCAAGCCAACAAGAAGGAGATCGGCATGGCCTTCCGTAGAGTGCCTCGAAAGGTGCCATACCAATACTAGATTGGAAGCTATTATTATAGGAAAATTCAACAAGTGAAATATGATCTTCCCAACTTCCACCAAAATCAAGCACACAAGCACGAAGAAGATCTTCAAGAGTTTGATTCACACGCTCGGTTTGTCCATCGGACTGGGGGTGATAAGCGGTGCTAAAATTAAGCTTCGTTCCTAAAGCTTTTTGAAGACTCTTCCAAAATCCACTAGTAAACAATGGATCACGATCGCTAATAATAGAAGTAGGAACTCCATGCAATTTTACAATTTCCTTGACAAATAGTTTGGCCAAAAGAGGAACGGTTCGGTTAGACCGAACCGGAATAAAATGGACGGATTTAGTAAGTCTATCAACAATCACCCATAAGCTATCATGACCCGAACGAGAACGGGGAAGGCCATCTATAAAGTCCATGGAAATTTGATCCCACTTCCAAATTGGAATTTCTAAAGGTTGCAATAACCCACCAGGCCTTTGATGTTCGGCCTTGACAAGTTGGCAAGTCATGCAACACTTAACAAAGTTAGCAATATCAGATTTCATTCCCTCCCAATAATAAAGTCGCTTCATATCAGCGTACATTTTACTACTACCGGGATGAATGGTGAATTTAGAACGATGGGAATCTTCTAAAATATCTTTACGAAGATCTCCAATATTTGGTACGATAAGTCTACCAAATTTTCGAATGCCGCCACGAGAATCAATATCAAAGTCTTTCAAACCTTCAATATCAATTTTATCCTTAACATTTTTGCCAAGAAGAGCCAATTCAGAATCTAGCCCTTGAGCTTCAAGAATGCGGTCTAAAAGAGAAGGATGAGCCTCAAGGCTACATAAAACAAGCGATGAGCATAAATCGGATACGCGCTCTCGAATCTCACAAGTGGATAAGATCTCGAGATCGTTCCATTCGGATATCATCATAGAAACAACTGCTTGTTGCTTACGGCTAAGAGCATCGGCGACACGATTACCCTTACCGGGGGTATAAAGAATATCAAGATCATAAGGTGCAAGGAACTCGAGCCAACGCTGTTGACGTAAATTAAGTTCTTTTTGAGAAAATAAATATTTCAAAGACTTATGATCCGTGTAAAGAATAAATTTCTCTCCCAATAGATAATGACGCCACATTCGAAGGGCGAAAACAATAGCCGCGAGCTCTAGATCATGTGTGGCATATCTAGTCTCGGCCGGCTTCAATTGCCTAGAAGCATAAGCAACAACACGTTCTTTTTGCATAAGAATGGCACCCAAACCAACGTGACTAGCATCGGTATAAACAACAAAATCTTGATTCCCCTCGGGAATAACAAGAATAGGAGCATCGGAAAGGAGTTCTTTCAATTTCTGAAAAGAGGCTTCACATTTGTCCGACCAAATGTATTTAACTCCCTTCTTAGTCAAGCCAGTAAGAGGCACGACAATCTTAGAAAAGTCTTTAATAAAACGACGGTAATAGCCCGCCAATCCGAGAAAACTACGAATCTCTGTCACACTCTCCGGTCTCTTCCAATCTTGGATCGCTTCAATCTTTGAAGGATCCACGGTTATCCCGGATTCGGAAATAATATGACCGAGAAACTTTACACGAGATTGCCAATAGTGGCATTTAGAAAATTTCGCCTTTAATTGATTACTCCTAAGTGTTTCCAATACAATCCGAAGATGTTTCTCATGTTCCTCCTCGGTTTTTGAATACACAAGAATATCATCAATGAATATGAGAACAAACCGATCGAGGAAATCTTTGAAAACTCGATTCATGAGGTCAACGAAATAAGCTGGAGCATTCGTTAACCCAAATGGCATAACAAGCCATTCATAAGATCCATATCGAGTACGGAATGATGTCAAAGGAATGCTATCCTCAGCGATACGAAGCTGATGGAAACCGGTAGCCAAGTCCAATTGTGAAAAGACCTTAGCACCACTAAGCTGATCGAATAGATCATCAATCCGAGGTAAAGGATATTTATTTTTAATAGTAAGATCGTTAAGCTTGCGATAATCAACGCAGAGCCTCAGAGTACCATCGGATTTCTTTACGAAAATAGCCGAAGCTCCCCAAGGCGAGGAACTAGAGCGAATAAATTGCCTCGTCTCCAACTCAGATAATTGTTTACGCATCTCCTCATTTTCCTTATTGGACATGCGATAAGGAGGACGAGTAATAGGTTGAGCTCCAGAAACAAGATTAATTCTGAACTCAATTGCTCGTTTAGGTGGTAAACCTAAAACGGGCTCGAATATGTCGGAAAATTCACGAACAACATGAATACGAGAAATAATATCATCTTCATTATCATCATCGTTATCACGAGGATTTAAAGAATATAAAGATGCCACCAAACAGGATTCTGAATCTTTAAGATTAACAGAAATCTGATTAACAGATAGTGGATGTCGGAGATGAATTGTCCGCTCAGGACATAGGATATGGGCTTGATAACGGTTAAGCCAATCCATTCCCAAAATTATTCCAAAGCCTAAGTAACGCATGACATGCAAATCGGCTAGGAAAGAAAAATCGCAAAAAATAACCTCCACATCTTTACAAAGCAAACTAAGAGTTGCGGATCCACCAACAGGATTCGCAATTTTTAAAGAAGTCATCAATGCAGTAACACTTAACGAAAAAGTGTCTACCAGTTCCTTTGATATAAAAGAATGGGATGCACCCGTATCAAAGAGAACTCTAATAGGTTGATCATGAAATAAAATAATACCATCAAGAATGGAATGAGAAATACCTTGGCCACGAGATGTGTTTCCAGGGGCTTGAGAAACATTCAACTTTCCTTCCTTCTTGCCTTTACGCTTGAGGCATTGATGTATGTAATGATCCGGGCTCTTACAATAGCGACAAGATTTGGGCTTAGAGCACTTATTCGCATAATGATCCCCAGACCCACAGTTGAAGCAATTCGCACCACTAGGAGAAGGAGACTTTGCCGCAAGGGTTGCCTGCTTACCCTTTTTGTTGGGATAAGGACCCTTGAATTTGTTTGGCCTCTTCTTGTTGTTGAAGTTTGGTTTAGCGCCTTCCACTTCAACATCATTCTCTCTATCAGCCTCTTCAAGACGAAGAGCGATATCGACGAGTTGATCAAATGCGACTTCTAGTTTCAGGAGCAGTGGCTTCTTAAGATTCTTATTTAAGCCATAAATGAACCTCTGGTTCTTCTTCAATGGGGTGTTGATGTATTCAACCCCATATTTGGAAAGCGACTCGAAGGCTGCGACGTAATCAGTCACAGAGGATTGACCTTGAACAAGGTCTATAAAACGTCGAGCCAAGGTTACCCTCCCAGCTTCTGGTACAAACTTTAACTCGAAGCGTCCCTGAAATTGCTCCCAGGTGAGATCCGCTTCATTAATTTCTGAAATAAGGAGTTCGTACCAGTCCAATGCTCTCTCCTGGAGCATGCTGGAAGCCACCTGAACGCGGTGGAGATCGATAAGGTTCATGCGAGAAAAGATTCGATCGCATGATTTTAACCAAGCCTGGACCTCGATGATATTTTCCGAACCTTTGAAGGGCTTCCCACCCAAGTTGGTGTAATCGCTGCACAAGCGTGCAAATCCCGACTTTGGGTGAGTAGGTTCCGGGTTAGCTCCAGCTGCTTGAGCATTAGTTACTAAATCAAGAAGCTGTTGAGCAGTAATAAAAACTCCATTCGGAGGAGCAGCACCAGATGATCCAGTTTTGGGACGGCCTGGTTTAGACATTCTCTTCCTTAAAGAAAGAAAGAAGAGAAGGAAGAAGGTTATTTACCAATGAACATCAAGTAATCTTGATAGATAAAACAAGGAATCATAAAGGAAATAGGATGAATCGGTACGAAGACTCGAATTAATCCTATGGTATGACTCCTAAGATAGACCTAGGACGATGATCCTTGTTAAGTTATTCTACATTGTTCCGAAGTTTGGCTCTGATACCAAGCTGTGACGCCCCACCTCTATACCCACGCTAGCCAAGAACACTCCGGAGTAGTGCTGTCAGCTAGCACGGAGAATAAGGCTGTTGAGGAGCGACCATCCATGTAATTGCTTATCACACGGTGGCTATAAATAATCTTCGGAAAAAAACATAGAAATAATCATATCACAAATCAGTCACAGATATCCATATCACAAAGGCAGAAGAAGATATGAATATATAACTAACACATGAAAGTGTACATCAGAGTAGTGGTCAGTAAGATCCACGATAATACAAAAGAATAGCAACACGTGCTATACAAAAGAATACAACTATGAGTCTATATCTCATGTGTATACAACAAAAACTGCTAATCTAAACAGTTAGCCAAAAGTCAGAGTGATGAATCCCTGGGAAGAAGTCAAGCAGAAGCACCTGTAACATCTCGTTCTGACCCGAGTATTATTTAAGAAAATAATAAACGGGTCAGTCTAGCTATAAATATCAGATGACATGATATAACATAAAAGATATGGCATAAACATAAACATCCATAATGACATACCACTATAAGTATGTAAATAATGATCAACAGAAGATCAATCAATAAGAGTAATCAATATCACAAGAATCTTCTCAAAGATTCGGAAAGGGCATCATACCCCAAACTTGTACTCATAACAAGTCAATGACATAAATTCTAGAAATCAATGCAAGAAGTCCAGAAATCATAGAAAAGAGAAAGAGGCCTATCACATGACGGTCCGAAGACCAAGGGGAGCTACCCCACATGTGTGAATGGAATCACGCAGATTAAGGTCCAAACTAACCAAAAAGCAAAAAGGTATGTGTGAGTGGAATCACACAAGTGGTGTCTAGTCTAACCTCGCAACAAGAGACATCGCACAGTTGCTAGTCTAAATCATCAGAATGATCGTCATGATCAACGAGAAGTGTCAATTACACTAAGCTAGTAAATATAGAAGTTTAGCTTCATGTCCCATAACCACTTGCTTAACTTAAATATTTACGAACAAACTGTAAATCTTCACTAATAAAATTGTCACAAGAGGTTCAATCGAACAAGTCCAAGAATTAACCGACGAAGTGAACGCAAGCGTTTCATACCACTAGTTTTACTAAGTCGTTTAATTAGATTTCTCATCCGAGTGAGTTAAAGGTTTGTATATACTAATAGATTGGAAAACGGTTTAAGAAAAGAGCTTTGTTATTAAAAATAGAGTTGAAATTATTTGTTAAAAGAGTTTTGATATTTACTACTAGTATTGAAACCTTTATATTATAAAGTGACAAAACACAGAAGCAATTGTAGAAACAATCAGTCACAACAATCGCATACGGATATGTGAATAAAATCCAAGGAAATCAGCTCAATGTTTTTCCGATAAGATCCCCTACGGAGGGGGGGTCCAGGGGGGTGGCAACCCCCCCAAGGTGGGGGTGCGGGGGCAACGCCACCGCTTACGGGGTTCGACCTGCCCGGTCAGGTCGCGGGGGTCCAGGGGGCAGCGCATCCGGCGGGGTGCGGGGCAGCGCCCCGTCCAAAACGGTACGACCTAAGTGAAGACAAGCGGCCTACGACCTAAAGCAAAATGAGATCTAACGACCTAAGGGTTCACGCAACCTAACACAATGGCCGAGCGACCTAACTGGAGTTAAGGGAGGCAAGCGACTTAAGATCCAACGACCTACGACTCTAGCAAGCCGAGCGACCTAGTGTGGAGGGGTCGAGCGACTTAAGGAAGGCGAACGACTTAACAAGGTTCGCGGGCTAAGGATGAGCGACATAACAAGGTTCACGTCCTAACAGAGACGAGGTCATGCGACCTAAAGTGGTTCGCGACCTAAAGGGGAACGACCCATCGAGTTATAGGTCTAACGACCTAACGGTTTAAAGGTCATGCGACCTAAAAGTGAAACGACCTAAGGTCGAAAACAAGGTCACGCGACCTAACAGGAAACAAGGTCAAGCGACCTAAGGGGTTACGCGACCTAACGTAACACGGGTCAAACGACCTAAGGCATCACTGGACGAACGACCTAACTGCTTAAGCGACAGGCGACCTAAAGAGGTTCGCGACCTAATAGGGTTCGCGACCTAAAGGTGCACGACCTAAGGTCTTTCGACCTAAGGGTATATGGGTAACACGACCTAAAGATGTCGCGACCTAAAAATAGAAAGCATGGCCGAACGACCTATCGAAGTAGAAAGACATGCGACCTAACGGTCAAAAGGCCAATGACCTACGACCTAAAAGCCATACGACTTACGACCTAAAAGCCATACGACCTACGACCTAAAAGCCATACGACCTACGACCTAACGTGAAACGACCTAACTCCGAAGTGAAGATTCAAGGCAGTGCGACTTAGCGCGATAACACGCGAACGACCTAAGGGTTAGGTCGCGAGCGACCTAACTCCGAACACCAAAAATGGCCAGAACGACCTAAGTGCAGAAAATTCACCAAAACGCTAAAAATTGGAGTTTTTCGCCAATCCAATCCAAACCAAATGCTAATGTGCATGCAAAAGTGATAGGGAATCATTCCCAACAGTCCAATATAGTTATAGACTAGAATGTGAGTTAAAAATCTCACCTTTGCACCAAATATCAATGAAAATGAAGTTTTAAGCAAGCATAAATCAATCCTTCTTCTATCTAAGCACAAGAAGCTTGAATCCAATGTCTTCTTCTTGAATTTGGAGTAGAAAGATGGATTGCAATTGAATTTGAGTTTTGGAATTTTAATTTCCCATTCCCTCCACCATTAATGCCAAAGCTTGATTAGTTAGGAAATTTATGAAGAGTGAGGAGAAGAGGGTTGGAACTTGAGCTTAATAGGCTAAACCAACCCAAAGTCCAAAGCGGGAAAAGTTAGTGAAATTTCACTAACTCCAAACCTATCGATGTTTATAATTAAAAAAGTTGTAAACGACATTTCGAACTCAATGGAAGTGGTCTCGAGTCCTAATTTGACCGTTTGCAAAAAGTAGTTTTCGGACCAAAATCCGATTAACGAGTTAATATTTAAATAAAATATTTAAATACAAACTCGATAAATATGCGGGTTGTTACAGCTCTGGATAGGCTATCCTTATGCTCTCGTTGGTCTCCCAAGTGCAATCGCCTTCACTTTCGCTCCACTGAGTCTGCACCAACTTCATTGTATTGCTCCTAAGCTGCTTCATTATCACACCTGATGACATGAATAAGCCTATGATGTCTCGAAGCCTTAGGTTCAATCTCAATATCATCTAGTCGATCCTGTGCGATAGTTACGTTTGAGTCGTGCACAAACTTCTGCATGTGAGAAACATGAAATACATTGTGCACTCTCGCCATTCCTTGAGGTAAGTCGACCTTGTGAATAAGGATCCTAATCCCCTCTAGTATCAAAAAAGGACCTATGAATCTTGGTGTCCACTTCCCTCTACTAACAAACTGAATTAAATATTCGATGGAGATATCCTGACGACTACCATATCGCCGATAGAGAATTTTAGATCTTTACGTCTCTTATCAGCATAGTTGTTCTGTCTGTCTTGAGCAACTTTCATTCATTGTTGAATGATCTTGATCTTTCTCTGATGTTCCTTTAATCGTATTTGGCCCAAGTATTAGTTTTTCGCCCACTTCCTACCACAAAGGAGCGTTGCACGATCGACCATATAACGCCTCAAATGGTTTCATACCGATGCTAGACTGATAACTATTGTTGTATGTTAATTCAACGAGATGTAAGTGATATCCCACAAGCATCCAAAGTTGAGTATACAAGTCCACAAGAGATCCTCTAAGATACAATTCACTCTCTCAGTTTGGCTATTAGTTTAAGGGTGATAAGTTATGCTAATGTGCAGCTATGTCCCTAATGCCTCTTATAAGCTCTTCCAAAATCCACTTGTGAACAATGGGTCTTGGTTACTTACAATGCTCTTTGGCACACCGTGGAATCATACTACCTATTTCACATACATTTCGACCAGTTTGGCTACTATTCTACTTGACTTGATGGATATAAATCTGGCACTCTTGGTCAATCGATCAACAATGACTCAAATGTTGTCATACTCCACACGAATCCTTAGCATTCCATTGATGAAATCCATCAAACTTGTTCCCGTTTCCACTATAAAACTTCTAACGGTTACATCAAACCACTAGGCTTTTTTGTTCCACCATAACCAAATGACAGTTTGTGCATTTCAGTATGAATATCCCAATATCTTTCTTCATCCCTTCCCAATAAAATGTATGCTATATATCACGGTACATCTTATTACCGCTAGGATGAATAGTCAATCTTGAATGATGGCATTCTCATAGCACCTCATTCCTTAATCCATAGGCATTAGAAACAAACAATCTTCCATCTTTACGCAGCCAACTATCTCGGTCGAGTCCATACTATCTCATAACTTCAGACTCTGTTCTAGCTTCAATCTTGGCAATGATATCAACTAGTCTAGCATCGTGCCTCTGACTAGTACCAATCCACTCAATCAGAGTTGCCTAATAGTCAAGCTCGCCAATATCTCTTGCTCTAGCTAGCATCTTGATCGAAAAATCATAACCAGTAATATATTCTGACTATATCCACTCTCGGAACATAGATCTCAAGCTGGCATGTCTCCTACTCAAACTATCAACAATTGCATTACCTTTACCTAGTGTGCATGCTATATCAAAGTCATAAGAGGCTAGGAACTCTAATCATCACTATTGACGAAAGTAAAGATCTTTATGCGAAAATAGGTGCACCAATGTTTTGCTGCCAGTGAATAACTCGAACATCTCTCCTAAAAGATAGGGCCTCTAAATCATCAATGAAATACAATCGCCGCTAACTCTAAATCATGGGTCGGGTATTTCTTTTCATGTGGCTTCACTTTCGACTAGCATATGCAACAACTTTGCCTCTCTACATCAATACCTCACCAATCCAGTATCATAAGCATCATTGTATACCCTCATCCCTTTATTCCTCGGAGTGGTCAATACTAGTTCATTCCTTAACATTTCCTTCAGATTAATGAACGCTTACTCATATCTTGCATCGCAAGTAAAAGTCTAATTCCTTTTCATCAGTTGAGTCAATGGTGCAGCTACTTTGGAGAATTATACAATATCCACCTAACCTTAAGAAACTTCTCACGTCCATAGCATTTTTGGGTCTAGTCCAATGTTGGACCACTGCGACTTTTGCAGGATCAATAGCAATACCCTGCTTGGAAACAACATAACCCAAGAATCTCACTTCCCTCTTTTTGAAGTGACACTTTGAAAACTTTGTTTTTAGTTGGTGCTTTCTCAACGCCTCAAGCATGATCATCAAATGTGTCTTATGTTTCTATCTGTCCGTGAGTAGACAAGAATGTCATCGATGAATAGAAGCACAAATTTATTTAGCTGACCCCTGCAACCACGGTTCAAGAAATCAACAAATTGTGCCAGCACATTGATTAGCCCAAATAACATAACCAACCACTTATAAAATCCAGATGTCGTATAGAATGCTGTAATCGGCAGACTCTCCTTCTCTACTCGATTGGTGAAAGCCTATCGATAAATCCAATTGAGAAAATACTCTTGCACCATGAAGCTGATCGAACAAGTCATCAATACGTGGGGATAGGGACTTGTTCTTCTTAGTCATCTTATTCAACATATGGTAGTCAACATATAATATAAGGGAACCATCTTCCTTCACGACAAATACTACGGGCGCTCCCGACTTAGAAATACGCCAGCGAAGGGACCCTTTCGCAAAAGGTTATTCAGTCGCACCTTAAACTCTCTCTGCTACCCATGTGCCATCCTCCTCAACGACTTCACTATCGATGTAACATTTTAACTAAATAAATATGGAACTCGATCTCTCTATGTGGTAGAAGTCCGATCACCTCCTTAAATACATCTGGATACTCCCTAACAATAGGTACCAATGGAAACTTGCCTTATGAGATATCAAGAAAATATAGAAAATTGACCACCATGTCATCGCTTGGTAGGCACCCTAACACTGCCATCCGCCCATCATCTACCCCTATCATCACTAACAACTTGTCAGAATCCACCATCACTCTGTATTTATGAAGCCAATCCATCCCCAGAATAATACAAAACCTAACGAAACCCAAAACAAAGTAATTATAATCAAAAAAGCATCCATGACTTGATAAGACCAAACCATGACAAATCATACACAGACTAGTGAAGCCTCCAATAGGGTTTGTCATAATTAAAGGTCGATTAAAAATTTTGCGTCTTAATCCTAATATATCTATTAAGTTACAAGATATGGAGGAATGTAAAGCCCTTGTATTAAATAAATCTCATATAGGAACATTATAAATGGAAAGCATACCTTGAATAACAATGTATTTCCCCATCTCTTTCGCCGATGGAGCATTCAACGAAATCGGAATGACATTAATGACATATGCTTTCACCATCTACTTTTACTTTAATGGCTCTGGACAATCTTTCTGAATATGCCCAAGCTTGTTGCTGTTATAGCATTTCTTTCGCTCTGCCTTGCAGTCTTTACTATAGGGGACCTTGTCACTATAGTTGTAACAAATGAGTGAGGCCTTACTCTTCTTATGGTCACTTTTGTTCTAAAACATCTTTCCCTTATTGTTCCACTTCTTCTTACCTCCCCCGCCTACTTCCGGCTTTGTCTCATCTTTAGGAACAATAACTCTTAGCTTCAGATAAAGATATTAATGTCTCAAGGCCTTTTCAACTAGCATCTCAAAATTCTTTTCAACATGGTCTACAAGCTTCTCTTCGAAGTAATCATCGAAGATAACGATGAACTTATCATTTTTCTTTGATCGAGTGTCAATGAAGGATGTCCTATATTTCAATAGAGCATCAAATTTAGCAACATACGAAGAAACAGTCATATCTCCTTACTTTAGATTTGCAAAGTTACGGAATAAGACTGACTTCTGAGTTGCAGGTATAAACTTCTCTTCGAATTTGGCTTTGAACAGGTCCCATATGATCTGGTCTTCGGGGGTGCCAACCTTCACAACATTTCACTTGTTTATGGTTCAACCTTGGAGCTATCGGAAAACCAAACATCTCTTCATAACATCATCCAACAGTAAGTCATCAAGGATCCTCTTGCAGGTGTCAAGCCAAACTCTGCATTTCCATTGCCGACTCTATTCCATGGAATGGTTTTCCACCAAGACTAGTAAAGTCTCTATTCAGCTTAGAAAAATTAGTTTTAGGCCCCTGTACAGGAGGTCCTCCATCAACAACAACATTCAAAGCGGCTACTTGAGCATTATGCATCATGTTCTACACCATGGTATTGAACATATTCTACGGATCGAGATTAACAGCTCCTGAGCCTACCACTTCTTCAACTCCAGAAATGGAGCTCCTAGCAGCATTCCTTGTTTGAAGACTCGTCCCTTAGTCTGTAATAAGGACAATCAATCTATATATTGGGAATTATGCTTAAGTAGTGCTCATGTGTGCAGTGCGACTTATATGCTATATGCTACTATATAGTTTTGAGAACTAATATATAGTTTTGAAAACCAGAATGTGTAACAAGTGTTGGAGTTGGGTCAACCCACAACGGAAGTTATAAGTAAGTTTCAATTTTTTTTGCTGTATTAGATATTGGGCCGATGATGTCTAATATATTTAGAACATTTCTAAGTTTAATTTAAATAAAATCATATATTTTATTTAGATTCATCAATTTTCGTTCGAAATTTATTTGATTTATTTTCACTTAGTATGTAAGTATACACATGTATCATATACATATGTGTATGTGTGTACATGTGTAACATTATATTCTATGCAAGGTATAACATGCCCACACATAAATGTTGAGATTTATCGCAAATGACACATTAGCTCATTATATATGTCTTGTATGTTATTCTCATATATGCATATACTTATAATTATAAATATCTAAACAAATATAAAAGAATATAAAAATTTGTTTACTATGTAAAATTATTTAAGATATGTACGTGTGTGTATATATATATTATATCATAAATAATAATTGAATATACATATATACACGTAAAATTATATCTCTACTACTAATAAAGAAAATTCATTGAACTAATTTACTCGGTGTCTTTTTAAAATTCCAAAAATGCCCTTGCTTTCCGTTTACGATGATACAAACGGTCTATGTGCGAAGCACGGACCCATACTAGTATTTACAAAGTAATTATATAAAAATATGTATGTATGTATGTAAATTATAAATATAATAATTAAAAATAAGTTTATATTATAACAAATTATATATATAATTGTTTTTTAATTTTCAATTTGAAAATATTACAGACTTGAATTATTACGATTTAATATACAAATATATATGAACTAATAAATTAATTTTTCATTAATTAAATAGTATAAAATAATTTTTTATTAAAATAACAAATTTGAAATTTCCAAAAAAAAACCTAGATTGGTATTTTATAAATTATGAAAAAATTTCAAATTTTTCATAATAAAATTATTATTTTTAATAAATTAACTAATTAAATATAAAATTTTAATTTAATTACTGAAAATATAAAAATAAAAGGAATTTTTTAACAAATTCAAATCTTCTGACATGATGACATAATTTTACAAATTATAAAACTGAATTTTGAAAGTACTATTTATTTTATATGAATTTATTAACTCTTACAGTGGTTAAAGAATAATATAAAATATGTAATAACAACAAATTTCAATTTTTTTCAGCTATAAAATTACAATTGATATAATATTAGAAAACTATTAGTTCAATTCCGTATAGTACATACAAAAATATGTGCTCTGATATAAATTAATTATATGCATTGATGTACATATATATACACACATATACATATATGCACATCAGTAATTAATATAATATTAAAATACAATACTTCTGCTTACATGTATCATGAGAATATTGATGAAAATGAAGATGTTTTAGAATAATATATTTCTGCACATAACCAATCATTATTGTGACAATAATATTACTTGTAGATTTCTCACCTAACTAATTAAGCAATAATAACACACACACACATATATATATATAAGTACAGAGATGTACATGATCGATAAAGTATGATAGCATGATCATTTATCATATATATAAATGTATTATTACCTATAATAAATTCCCTATTATTGTAGTCGAACCAAGCGTCTAACAACATGGGCAAATAGCCCATTTAATCTAAATTAAATATATTTAACTAAATCCAATTTAGTTTATTATCGATATCTCATATCGATAGATATGTTTATAACTATTATAAATATATACAGCAATATATATTTCTCATATCATATTAAAATCTTATAATTAATATTTCATAAATATTAATTAATTTATAACAATTATAAACTAACTAAATCGTTGGTCTAAAGAGAATTCGCCATTTTGGTATGTAACTCTTGGGTGCAACTTCGATCAGCAATTAACATCGAACCATTCAAATGTTAACATTCACACGTCACTTACCAGGCGGTGTTGACATTATGGCCAAATTTATTGCTTATTTAGTTTCAATAAAACCCAATTTTAGTTTAACAAGCGTTGCCTGATTGTGACATTTATTTACATCAATTTTCTTCATCAAAACTATATCACTTTTGGACTTATGGATTTTGGTAATGGTCAAAACTCCAACATCATCCATATTCAACTCTATTGCCTAAAACAAAAATTCCTGGGTTCAATAACAATTATTATTAACTGAAATGCTCTGTTCAGGGACTTTGACTTTTAGTTGACTTGAGCTGACCGTGATACTAACCCCGTATAACCGAGTAGGCGAATCCTCTCTTGAATAGTGCTTCGCTTCCACTATTTCCGCTCAACCTAATTATAGTCAATAGATGAACGTTGTGTCATGATTTGACTATAATCAAAGTAATGCTTACATATTGAAGATCGAAAGTATTCTGAAGTCGAAAGAATTGCGTAAATCAATTACATCAATATTTCCTGTTTGACCTTAGTTATATTAACCAATAGAAAACTAACAAGTGAGTCGTTCAATAGTTATCTAATAACAACCGGTATGTAACTCCTAAGTGCCCCCAGAGTCATGAGTAATACACTGGTCAATATTTGAAGAGCGTTACGTATTCTAGTCTCAACGGATACATCGATATCCAGTCTCGATGTATCTTAACTATGAACATTTAAAATGGTATTTTATATTCATCATGATAAATTACTTACGGTTACAACACTTTCTGACTACTATCACAAAATATATCAATTATGGATTTTATATTAATACTTTTAATTAAATTGATTAATTAATATAACACATTATATAAGTATATTATAAAAAGAAAATACCTTATATTTTGAATAAGATTGGTCAACGAGTTAGATATATATAACAAATTACATAATTGCTTCTAGCACATACCCCTAACTCTATCAATCTCTCACTTGCACTTAGGGTCAATTATGGAACCTCATTCCAACTTCTCTAATCGTTTCTTGTAAACTGAGCGAGTCAGTCCTTCAGTGAATGTGTATGCTATTATGTTTTAGTTATCTACTTTGTCAATTAACTCTCTTCGAGACTGATAAACTTACTTTATCATATGGAATGATTCGAAGTATATCTCTTAACTTCTAGTGAGCTACAAGTTATGTTACAAACTATATAGCGACATTGTTATCGTATAATAATGTAGTGGAATTCTCAACATTTGGAATCACCTGCAGCTTAATCGTAAATTTGTGCATTTATATTTATATACATCGTTTTTTATCATGGTGCTATTCAAGGTGATGTACTTAACATTTTCAATAACTCAGCCATACTCTTTCATTTTGAACATTTCTAATTTAAAGGTTATTAACTTGAATTAATTACTTACATAATATACTCTATATCACTTATGAAGTTTGAGCCCGATCGTTCCTTCATAATGAGTTCTTTGTTTTTATAATAATTCTCTAGTATATTGTAGATACACCAGAACACTCCAACTATCATTTAGTGATGTTAATTTGGGTTTAATATATGCTTCATGTATCAAATACATGAACAATCACAATATCATAGACAACATTATATGTATAACAATTTATATTGCTAGTGCATAAGGAATACACCTCACATGTTCCATATTAGCAGTTTAATAAGATATCTTTGCATATCAATTTCGGACAGTTCCCAACATCATTTATACTCACTGTTAAGATATCATTTACAAACCAATGTTGAGTATTAAAATAATTAAATTGATTTCAACACTGGTACATCGTTAAAATCAACAACGTGTTGTTCATTTATAGTACAGAAATATTAATGTACCCATTTACGTTCTTTCTTATAAACACACACTTCTTTTGCATTTTGATAATCAAACTATTTGATATTTCTATCAAAACACTTGTTCAATTTTGATACTTTATGAACAATACTTTCATATATGTACTTGAATCATATCCTAACACTCACAAAACCAAATACTGCTCCCACTAACTTTGAATATTTTAGTTATTATGTGCAAATAATCTAATCTAAATCATTATCGAATTTTTTTTGTTTCAACACGTATGTACCAAATCATAAAGCTTTACAAGGCGATAAATTTCTAAGTAAATCCGAACGAATTTGAGCACATCGAATGGTGAATCTATTACGTTGATTTCAACAATTGAAATTTACGGTAATATTCTTATCATATAACAACATTTGTCTTTCTCATAAAGACAAATTTGTAGCTAATGGATCATTTCTTTTGATACAACTAAAAAATCATAATTTGATAATGCAGTTGGAATCTATTTCGGATCCGGGCACCATACCTTATTATAGAGTCGCTACTCTTAGTGGTTTAATTAAACAACCAAAGGTTATTTATATTTTCAACATTGATAAGAAACTCATAGTTTCTCTTCAATGTGCGAGAATACTTATTAGACATTCTAATGTGATGTATTCAATTAGTTTAGTTAATTTCATTTCACCTCATAGTAATCATTTTTGTCCTTGGATCATATCTAATTCCATTTTAATACCAATAATTTCTCAATAAAATTCCTCCACTATGAAGTTGGTACTTCTCGAAACAACATTTGTTTCTCGGTGCAAAGGAATAGGCATTTATAAACATTTTACGGCATTCCTTTTATATTAAAATGATTTAGTTTTAGTTCACAAACTAAAACGACCCGTTTTTCTCTCTACAGAAAGGCGCATCATTTTTAAGAAAGAAAGGGACAGAAAAGAGAAAAGAAAGACAAGAAAGAAAGAAACAACATCAGAATCTAAGCAGCGGAACGAATAAATTATATTAATCACATAATATATAACATAGTATCATATACATCAGAGATACACGGCTAAACAACACATACTAGACAGTTATAAACACCTGTCTAGTTATACAACTCAATATACAACACAGGCAAATGACTCAGAGAACACACAGCAGAATACTATATATCTATATGCAGAAGCCTCCTGCTCATTGCTCCTCCAGAATTCGTCAAGCCAACCTGAATCCCCTGGCTACTCGTAAAAATTTGAGTACCCAAGAGTTCAAGAAAAACAGAATAAACTCTGGGTCATACATGGGTCTGGTATGAGTAAACGGTTAAAGTTGCTTAACTTTAAAAACCTTTTGAAAAAAAAGGTATCACGTAAGACTTCCCACTCATAAACATGGAAAAGTTTTTACCTTACGCTAACCAAACATTTGGTAGAAAATCTAGCGATATTATAATAGGTCTATGGTTTTCAAATAAATATGAAATAGCCGAAATTGTTACATTTACTAAATTCTAGCTACTAGCCACAAAAGTGGGTAACACAATCAAATCCGAAGGCGCTTATTTGATTTTGGATTCCATACAATGGCAGCGCTACCCGGGTACCGCCCATCACAGTACGTGGCCTAGATCACCGTACCGTGGATCACTCCCAATCCCCTGCAACACAAGGCCGGAACCATTCCTTAATGAACAGTTCCAAACAAGACATCCCCGTGGTTGTAGTTAGCAACCGCCCACAAAGCCCAATAAAAAGGTACCTCTAGACGGGAGAAAATCTCGTCCTACTTGGGCATGACCAACTTAACCTTGCTGCACCTCCCCTGTTTTAGCCATTCCCGGTTAATAAGGCTTGAGGCTACGATTACCATTAGTGAACACATCACTTAGAATGCTCATCGTCCACCTGACGTTGTTCTGAAAGCATTCAATCCATACAAGTTCGTTCAGGGTTCGAACGAAACCGAAGGCATTATCTCGTTACACTCATTTTGAAATCACCCTTAGAGTTAACGACAATAACCCTTGCACTCTGAAAATTCGTCTTCTCTTGAGATTCACGACCTATCGTTAATTTGGATCGATGTGGTTTTCGGATATCCAAATATGGAAACCCGATCCCGGTCTCATCGAAATCCAAAACGTATCTTTTAGGTCCAAGTTGTTTAAGGTTAAACAATTCAATTCAACTATCTATATACACACTGATAGATAATTCACAATATCACAATAGATAATCTACATTATCATCACAATAGATAATTCATGTTATCATCACAAATAGATAACTTATACTATCATCTCAGTGCAACCAAAGCATCCATATATGTCACATATATCTCATCAGAGATATCAAGTAACTAAGCCATTCAATATAAATCAGCCATCCATAAGAAATGATCTATAAATCACACCATTTATAATTAATTTAAAATTAATTAAATTAATTACTTCATCTCTTAATTAATTTAAAATTAATTAAATTAATTACCTTCATCATAATAAATCTTGCTTACATAAACATTAATTAAACCAATTAATTAATCATCGTCTTAATTAATTAACCTTGATTAATTATCTCTTTAATTAAGTAATTAATCCTTAATTATTCTCATTAATAATATTAATTAATGAACCTTAATTAATTACTTCCATTATTTAATTAACTATAATTAATTACATTATTGCTTAATTAATTACATTAATTAACCATGCTTAAATTAATTAAATTAACTTTAATAATTATAAACAGTAATAAATCACTCTTAATTACTTTTAACTACATTTAAGAAACCTTTGATTTATTACGCCAAGTAATAAATCCTTAATTTCTTTAACAAGTAATTATCCATTTAAAATTACTTCCAACTAAGTAATTTCCCTTATCCCAATTACCTCTAGTAATTTATTCATCAAATACTTAACTTAAGTAATTACTCTTATCAAAACTTATAAAGTAAGCATACTTAATCATTTATCATGTGACTATCTTTAATTAATTAACTTAACTTGATCACAATCACCTCATAAATCATAATCGAGTAATCCATCCCTTAATTGCTCTTTAACCAAATTAATCCTCAACTATTAATTAATAAACCTTAATTATTAATCAATCCTTTAATACAAAGTAATCAATCCCTAATTACTTTTATAATTAATTAATTAACCTTAATTAACTAATTAATATCCTTAATCATTAATTAATAAAACTTAATTATTAATTAACAACCTTAATTACACATTAATTAATCCATAATTATAATTAGTCAATCCTTAATTACAATTAATTAACCTTTAATAATAGTTAATTAATTCTAAATTAACTTGCATTATAGATTAATAACCTTTTAATTATTAATCAAGAAAACCCAATTCAAAACTTTATTAAGCACTTCTTAATTACTAGTTTTTAATTAACCCTTAATTACTTAATTAATAAATAATTACAATTTAATTAATCATTAGTCATTAATTAAATCATCATAATTATTAGATAATTAAATTAATAATTATCCTTAATTAATTACTTAATTAACCCTTTTAAATAATTAATTAAATTAATTAATTAAACTTAAAATTTCTTCATTAACTTAATTAATTATTATTCATTAAAACTTAATTATTTCTTAAGATAAAACATTATCTTTAATTATCATTGAAAACTTTACTTAACTTAATTCATTAATTAGTTTAAAATATAAAGAAATCATTAATTACTTGCCTTTAATTATTAATTAACAATCCTTAGTTTCAAGTTAGTAAATTACTTGAAAACTTTAATTGTTAATTTATAAATCATTATTCGTTAACTAATTCGAAAAACTTTTTCTTATAAATTTTGTTTTATATTTCAAAATAAGTTTGAAAATAACATTAAGGTTTTAACTTAGAACATTTAAAACCATTCATACAAATTCTTTTATATAAACAAATCAATCAAAGAAATGAATTTCAAGAAATTTATTTAGCTTAATTATTTAACATTTAAAACTTACTTTATTTTAAATTAAAAAAAATTTGGTTAAACATTTCAATTTGGGTTCAACCCATGTGTACATGAACCAAGAACATCATCTTTCTTTTTTAAAAACAATTTGACTTAGATTTTAAAACTGTTTTATAACAAAATCTGGAAACTGTAAAATTTAACAGTTTTTACTTATATTCTTGCATACGACCCTAGGGGTTACTCGAGCCAAAACAAATTCCACCCGAGTCCTTTCCCGAATCAATTGCCATTCCAGAAACTAAAACAATCACTGACACGACCAGCCATCGTGCAACCTGCACCATCTTCGATGATCCTCCAACCATCACCAGAAACTTCTACACATCCACGATTGCTCCAGCAACCCTTCAAAATCATCATCACTCTATCTCAACCCATATTCCAAAACCAAGTATCCTGTTGAAACAGAAACTTCAAACTACTGCCAGAAAAACACCTTGCCCAAACGCCTCTGACCACCGGAGGATGAACCACTTCGTCCACACCTTGCCGAACACCTACGCAACCACATCCTTCAACCACGACCCACTCGATCGACCAGAGGTGAAGGAACGATCAACCATCTGACCACATCCAAAACAAGGTTTAGAAACCCAAATCACCTTACCGCCGTCACTACGGTGATCATTCAACGTTTCCACCATTTTTCCCAAAAACTTTGATCCTTCCTCGATCTCCAGTAGAAACACCTACCACCCTAAATGTTTTGACCACCAGAACTTGCCCAAAAACCCATTTCCAGACAAATCCCAAATTCACATTCATTCCTTTATTCAAAATTGAAATTTTAATTTTAAAATCCTAACTTCTAAGTCATAAATTCGAAACAGTAAATTAAAGTAACTGGATTTATCATGTTTATAAGAATTTTTGCTGAATTCTATTTCCTAGATGAGTTGCTAAATATTTCTACTTAAATTCATTTTTAATATTGAATCTTAGCTTAAACAAACATTTAATGTTTGATAACCAAATCCTATATGAAATCAGAGTAAGTGCAGCATGAAATTTTGTTTAAACTTGATAATCCTGAAACAAGAACAGGGGAATAATGTAAAACAGACATGCATACTTCTGAACACAACCAAATAAATAAAAGTACTACACTTATATATATAAACATGTAGAGCATTTTCACCATAGAATCTCAAAGCAACTTTATTTGTCTGCTTAACTTTTAATTAAAAAGTTTACTCACCTTATAAAGAAATGCAAAGAACTTGATCTTGATGATAAAACTGGAAACTTGCCAAAACATTTGAACTTGAAACGGAAGCCTTTTTGAAACAGAAAAGCTTCATTCCTTTGATTTGCTTTTAAACTGAAATGCTTCTAGTTTGCATTTTTGAAACTGGAAATGCTTGAATTTTTGAAATGGCTGTGATTTATAAAACTAGGGTACTTCCTTCAGGATTGCAAATTTGAAGATATTCCTTGCTTTGAAAATTTGTTACAGGTTGACTTGCTTTTAAAAAATTTGAAATGCTTTGAGAACTTTTTGTCTTGACCAGATTCACTTGCATGCACTTGAAAGATGGTTACATACTGGATTTGTAAACAGAGATTGATGTTTTGAGTAGTGTTTATAGGCTTTGTAGATTTGGTATAAGGAGGTTACAGGGAAATAAATTTTGCAGATTTGATTTGCACATGATTTTAGGTTTTGGTATTTTGGTTTGGAAAATGAGTTACAGGGCTTCAAATTCATTTATGGATTGTGTTGAATTTGAGGAATTTTAGATTTTCATTTGAACTTAAGGAGGTTTACATGATATTGATTTGAGCATTGGTTTTAGATTTGAACTTGAGGAAAATTTCAGATTTGATTTGAGGATATTTTTTATTTTTGATGGGTGAAGATTGCATGGAAAATTCTAGTTTTCTTTTAGGAATGAACATAGATTATAAAGAAAAAGAAAATGAAGAGAAGATAGGGTTTATATAGGCTAATCTCAGTTTTATTAAAATTAAAAGAAAATTTTAAAAAAAATGTGACACATGCCATTAACTTACAATAATTTGTTAACACTTGTTACATAAAAGGTTATAATTTTAACACTTGTCAATATTTATTTATATTTATCCTAAAAGAATTTTAAAAGCTTTTTAAATATGATTTTCTAATTAACCAATATGTTTTTCTTAATTTATAAATACTTTTCTAATTAAACTCCTAATAAACAAATACATTTAATAAATTTATAAATGTTTTCTAGATTTATATAAATACAATCTTTAAAGAAAATAAAATAAAACCAATTATAATTTAAATAAAATTATATATAATATTGCAACCTCATATTAAATGCTATTTCAAAAACCTTTGTATTTATTCTTATTAAATAAATATATATCCAAATTTCTATAGATAAATTTCTATAAAAAGAATAATATAAAACAAATCTTATTTTTAACTAAAAACATTATCTATATATTTTAAATCCAAACTATATCATTATTTTTATTTAAGATGTATGTATATTCCCTTGAATTCAAATTTATATTCAAATTCAAAGTCAATTTAAAAATCCAAATCTAAAATCAATTCAAAAAATAAAATATCAATTTTTAAATAAGCTCATTATTATTTATAAATAATTTATCCTATTTTAAAATCAATTTAGATACACAGATATATATATATATATATATTTAAACACACTTATTAACTTTGATAACAATAAGTCAATTATAGAATTTATTTATACAAACAAAATAATTATTCTTATTTCAAAACCAATCTATAACCATAATTAAGACATTATATTATTATTACTTGGTTATTTATTTTTGAAAATAACAATTTTATCAATTTCAAATAATTTAAATTAAGAGATTATCACATTTTAAATTCCTGGAAATTCTGGGATATTACATTCCTTCCCCTTTAAAAGAATTTCGTCCTCGAAATTTAAAACAAAGATAATTCGAAGTTTTATTTTATTTCAACCAATCCAAACGTACATATCAGCCATACACTATTAATCAAACAATCAATTTCATCAAATAAATAACACTAGCTATTCGAACACAGATCCGGATAAGTTTCCGAAATTTATCTTGAGTTCCCCAAGTATAATCACAGGGATACTCGCTCTACTAAATCCAAACTAGCTATACTGCTAAGCTACTGAGCTCCTACTAATCTACACAAGATACCAGACCACAGACAAGTCTGATCAACAACTAAATCCTTCACAGAACTACTGGTCTCAAAACCCGTGGTGGACCAAACACGTACTCCCTCAGAGGCACGTGAAATATTTTGAATTCCAGTCTTCCTAATTGGAAATTCAACTCTTCAAACCAAAGCACTTATCTTTACAAAAACTCAGAAGAATCCATGTACCTCGGAGCTCACCTCAAAATCTCACCAAATCTTATCACTCGCTTTACCAGAGAAAACCTCAACAACATTGAAGCCACCAACTTCGAATTCCAAATTCTTCCATTTCTTAACCTCAAAACTTTCCAGATGATCCGGGCTGTCTACAGATCCTTCCTGATCACCTCAACCTTCACTGATGCTTCTATAAACAAACCAGATCAACTCAACAAACCAATCCTCACAAGATCTACCCAAAATCAAAATCAAACTTTACTATCAATAGTAAAAAAACAACTTCTCCCATCTGGAAAAGACAGAACAGAATCACTCGCCAACTTCCCTCGGATCTTGAAAAAAATTCAGCAGAAACTCTTTAATCCCAAACACTGCAACTTCCAGTTGCTTCTACTCAAGAATAGAAGCCACCTTGCTTTCGCTGCGCTACTCTGATCTGGAGCAGATGAGAATGCCGTCGATGAACACATGCACAGACTAAACAACATAACTCGGAAATAAGGTTCAATAGAAGTTCCAAGAAATATAGAGCTGCTTTCCCAAACAATCAACCTAGGAGACATCCTTCTTCCCAGCTGAATCACCGGTATCACTCCTGTCATCAAGTCGATTCAGAACTCAATCTCCAATGCGGGAAAATCTCTAACTTTCCTAGAGATATATTCGGAAAATCTTCGACAACTCCATAACTCCTACATCCTCTAGAAATGCCACAAATCAAGTAAAAGATTATCTAAGATAATCAGCCAAACTATCGCAAATCATTTTTGCGATCAACCAATCCAATATCCAAGATACTATTCTCTCTTCACTAATTAGAACAGCTTATCCTCGACCAACTAATCCATTGAAGAAACGGGTCCTCTCTGCTGCTTCTCAATTCCACCTCTAGGAACTGCTAAGACAAAAAGATCTTCCTGCTGGAACACAGAACACTCCCGAGCTGCACTGCTAACACAGATACCAATGACTTCTTATCCAAAGCTCTTTGAGAAACTCGGACCTCCAACTAAACACATGCATCCTGCTGAACTCAGCTACAACCCCGAAGCAGACACACTTCCTCAAACTTGCTCCGAAAGAAAACATCTTCGGAGACATCCATAGTCACTACGTCTCATCACGCAACCACTCCTTCCTGAGGTTGCCAAGATACCATCACTTGCTTCTGATCAACCAACAGATCCAAATTCTCAGAAATCCGCTTACACGAGCGCGATCAAACTTATACTTCAAAGATGAACTCCGAACCTTAACAGGTTTCCTTCAGAGATCAATGAAATCCTTACACTACTGCAAAGATTACTCGAGACGATACTAGGTCTACAGTCTCGACAAATACACTTCCAATCTCAAACATTCAAACTCCAACCATTGGTGGTCATGTTACAGACACCACTACCTCATCTACCTTTATAACTTATATTGGAAAACCCGAATAGGTAACCCAACGGATAGGTAGAAATATATATATGTGTATATATATATATATATATATATATATATAAATTACAAGTACGCTCTCTCAAGAAAGATACCACTACAGAGCCTAGTTATTCGCTCAACCTATGCTCTAATACCAAGTGAAACGACCCGTCTTTCTCTCCACAGAAAGGCGCATCATTTTTAAGAAAGAAAGGGATAGAAAGGAGAAAAGATAGAGAAGAAAGAAAGAAACAACATCAGAATCTAAACAGCGGAACGAATAAATTATATTAATCACAAAATATATAACATAGTATCATGTACATCAGAGATACACGGCTAAACAACACATACTAGACAGTTATAAACACCTGTCTAGTTATACAACTCAATATACAACACAGACAAATGACTCAGAGAACACACAGTGGAATACTATATATCAATACGTAGAAGCTCTTGCTCCATTGCTCCTCCAGAATTCGTCAAGCCAACCTGAATCCCCTGGCTACTCGTAAAACTTTGAGTATCCGAGAGTTTAAGAAAAACAAAATAAACTCCGGGTCAGACATGGGTCTGGTATGAGTAAACGGTTAAAGTTGCTTAACTTTAAAAACTTTTTGAAAGAAAAAGTATCACGTAAGACTTCGCACTCATAAACATGGAAAAGTTTTTACCTTACGCTAACCAAACATTTGGTAGAAAATCCAGTGATATTATAATAGGTCTAGGGTTTTCAAATAAATATGAAATAGCCGAAATTGTTACATTTATTAAATTCCAGCGACTAGCCACAAAAGTGGGTAATACAATCAAATCCGAGGGCGCTTATTGGATTTTGGATTCCATACAATGGCAGGGATACCGGGGTACTGCCCATCATAGTACGTGGCCTAGATCACCGTACCGAGGATCACTCCCAATCCCCTGCAACACAAGGCCGGAACCATTTCATAATGACCAGTTCCGAACAAGACATCCCCGTGGTTGTAGTTAGCAACCGCCCACAAAGCCCAATAAAAAGGGACCTCTAGACAGGAGAAAATCTCGTCCTACTTGGGCATGACCCACTTAACCTTGCTGCACCTCCCCTGTTTTAGCCATTCCCGGTTGATAAGGCTTGAGGCTACGGTTACCTTTAGTGAACACATCACTTAGAATGCTCATCATCCACCTGACATTGTTCTGAAAGCATTCAATCCATACAAGTTCGTTCAGAGTTCGAACGAAACTGAAGGCATTATCTCGTTACACTCATTTTGGAATCACCCTTAGAGTTAACGACAATAATCCTTGCACTCTGAATCTTCATCTTCTCTTGACATTCACGACCTATCATTAATTTGGATCGATGTGGCTTTCGGATATCCAAATATGGAAACCCGATCCCGGTCTCATCGAAATCCAAAACGTATCTTTTAGGTCCAAGTTGTTTAAGTTTAAACAATTCAATTCAACTATCTATACACACACACAGATAGATAATTCACAATATCACAATAGATAATCTACATTATCATCACAACAGATAATTCTTGTTATCATCACAAATAGATAACTTATACTATCATCTCAATGCAACCAAAGCATCCATATATATCACACATTTCTCATCAGAGATATCAAGCAACTAAGCCATTCAATATAAATCAGCCATCCATAAGCAATGATCTATAAATCACACCATTTATAATTAATTTAAAATGAATTAAATTAATTACTTCATCTCTTAACTAATTTAAAATTAATTAAATTAATTACCTTCATCACAATAAATCTTGCTTACATAAACATTAATTAAACCAATTAATTAATCATCGTCTTAATTAATTAACCTTGATTAATTATCTCTTTAATTAAGTAATTAATCCTTAATTATTCTCATTAATCATATTAATTAATGAACCTTAATTAATTACTTCCATTATTTAATTAACTATAATTAATTACATTATTGCTTAATTAATTACATTAATTAACCATGCTTAAATTAATTAAATTAACTTTAATAATTTAAACAGTAATAAATTACTCTTAATTACTTTTAACTACATTTAAGAAACCTTTGATTTATTACGCCAAGTAATAAATCCTTAATTTCTTTACCAAGTAATTATCCATTTAAAATTACTTCCAACTAAGTAATTTCCCTTATCCCAATTACCTCTAGTAATTTATTCATCAATTACTTAACTTAAGTAATTACTCTTATCAAAACTTATAAAGTAAGCATACTTAATCATTTATCATGTGACTATCTTTAATTAATTAACAAATTAACTTAACTTAACTTGATCACAATCACCTCATAAATCATAATCGAGTAATCCATCCCTTAATTGCTCTTTAACCAAATTAATCCTCAACTATTAATTAATAAAACTTAATTATTAATCAATCCTTTAATACAAAGTAATCAATCCCTAATTACTTTTATAATTAATTAATTAACCTTAATTAACTAATTAATTATCCTTAATCATTAATTAATAAAACTTAATTATTAATTAACAACCTTAATTATTTTTTGAAAGTCAATAGGCTAAGGGAGCCTTGCCCATTATTTATTACAATGATATTTACATTACAAAATACATCAGCTCATGATTTGCAAGTATCCAAATAAATGAATCTTACAAACAAGTTAATAAAAAAGCTATCTATCAACCTTAATTACACATTAATTAATCCATAATTATAATTAGTCAATCCTTAATTACAATTAATTAACCTTTAATAATAGTTAATTTATTCTAAATTAACTTACATTATAGATTAATAACCTTTTATTTATTAATCAAGAAAACCCAATTCAAAACTTTATTAAGCACTTCTTAATTACTAGTTTTTAATTAACCCTTAATTACTTAATTAATAAATAATTACAATTTAACTAATCATTAGTCATTAATTAAATCATCATAATTATTAGCTAATTAAATTAATAATTATCCATAATTAATTACTTAATTAACCCTTTTAAATAATTAATTAAATTAATTAATTAAACTTAAAATTTCTTCATTAACTTAATTAATTATTATTCATTAAAACTTAATTATTTCTTAAGATAAAACATTATCTTTAATTATCCTTGAAAACTTTACTTAACTTAATTCATTAATTAGTTTAAAATATAAAGAAATCATTAATTACTTGCCTTTAATTATTAATTAACAATCCTTAGTTTCAAGTTAATAAATTACTTGAAAACTTTAATTGTTAATTTATAAATCATTATTCATTAACTAATTCGAAAAACATTTTCTTATAAATTTCGTTTTATATTTCAAAATAAGTTTGAAGATAACATTAAGGCTTTAACTTAGGACATTTAAAACCATTCATACAAATTCATTTATATATACAAATCAATCAAAGAAATAAATTTCAAGAAATTTATTTAGCTTAATTATTTAACATTTAAAAATTACTTTATTTTAAATTAAAAAAATCTGGTTAAACATTTCAATTTGAGTTCAACTCATGTGTACATAAACCAAGAACATCATCTTTCTTTTTTAAAAACAATTTGACTTAAATTTTAAAACAGTTTTATAACAAAATCCGGAAACTGTAAAACTTAACAGTTTTTACTTACACTCTTGCGTACGACCCTAGGGGTTACTCGAGCCAAAACAAATTCCACCCTAGTCCTCCCGAATCAATTGCCATTCCAGAAACTAAAACAATCACTGACACAACCAGCCACCGTGCAACCTGCACCATCTTCGATGATCCTCCGACCATCACCAGAAACTTCTACACACCCACGATTGCTCCAGCAACCCTTCAAAATCATCATCACGCTATCTCAACCCATATTCGAAAACCAAGTATCCTGTTGAAACAGAAACTTCAAACTACTGGCAGAAAAACACCTTGCCGAAATGCCTCTGACCACCGGAGGATGAACCACTTCGTCCACACCTTGCCGAACACCTACGCAACCACATCCTTCAACCACGACCCACTCGATCGACCAGAGGTGAAGGAACGATCACCCATCTGACCACATCCAAAACAAGGTTTAGAAACCCAAATCACCTTACCGCCGTCACTACGGTGATCATTCAACGTTTCCACCATTTTTCCCAACAACTTTGATCCTTCCTCGATCTCCAGTAGAAACACCTACCACCCTAAATGTTTTGACCACCAGAACTTGCCCAAAAACCCATTTCCAGACAAATCCCAAATTCACATTCATTCCTTTATTCAAAATTTTAATTTTAATTTTAAAATACTAACTTCTAAAATGGATTCAAGTCATAAATTCGAAACAGTAAATTAAAGTAACTGGATTTATCATGTTTATAAAAAAATTTGCTGAATTCTATTTCCCAGATGAGTTGCTAAATATTTCTACTTAAATTCATTTTTAATATTGAATCTTAGCTTAAACAAACATTTAATGTTTGATAACCAAATCCTATATGAAATCAGAGTAAGTGCAGCATGAAATTTTGTTTAAACTTGATAATCCTGAAACAAGAACAGGGGAATAATGTAAAACAGACATGCACACTTCTGAACACAACCAAATAAATAAAAGTACTATAGTTATATATAAAAACATGTAGAGAATTTTCACCATAGAATCTCAAAGCAACTTTATTTGTCTACTTAATTTTTAATTAAAAAGTTTACTCACCTTATAAAGAAATGCAAAGAACTTGATCTTGATGATAAAACTGGAAACTTGCCAACACATTTGAACTTGAAACGGAAGCCTTTTTGAAACAGGAAAGCTTCATTCCTTTAATTTGCTTTTAAACTGAAATGCTTCAGGTTTGCATTTTTGAAAACTGGCAAATGCTTGAATTTTTGAAATGGCTGTGATTTATAAAATTGGGGTACTTTCTTCAGGATTGCAAATTTGATGATATTCCTTGCTTTGAAATTTTTTTACAGGTTGACTTGCTTTTAAAAAATGTGAAATGCTTTGAAAACTTTTTGCCTTGACCAGATTCACTTGCATGCACTTGAAAGATGGTTACATACTGGATTTGTAAACAGAGATTGATGTTTGAGGAGTGTTTATAGGCTTTGTAGATTTGGTATAAGGAGGTTACAGGGAAATAAATTTTGCAGATTTGATTTGCACATGATTTCAGGTTTTGGTATTTTGGTTCGGAAAATGAGTTACAGGGCTTCAAATTCATTTCTGGATTGTGTTGAATTTGAGGAATTTCAGATTTTCATTTGAACTTGAGGAGGTTTACATGATATTGATTTAAGCATTGGTTTTAGATTTGAACTTGAGGAAAATTTCAGATTTGATTTGAAGATTTTTTTGGTTTTTGAAGAGTGAAGGTTGCATGGAAAATTCTAGTTTTCTTTTAGGAATGAACATAGATTATAAAGAAAAAGAAAATGAAGAGAAGATAGGGTTTATATAGGCTAATTTCAGTTTTATTAAAATTAAAAGAAAATTTAAAAAAAATGTGACACATGTCATTAACTTACATTAATTTGTTAACACTTGTTACATAAAAGGTTATAATTTTAACACTTGTCAATATTTATTTATATTTATCTTAAAAGAATTTTAAAAGCTGTTTAAATATGATTTTCTAATTAACCAATATGTTTTTCTTAATTTATAAATACTTTTCTAATTAAACTCCTAATAAACAAATACATTTAATAAATTTATAAATGTTTTCATATAAATACAATCTTTAAAGAAAATAAAATAAAACCAATTATAATTTAAATAAAATTATACATAATATTGCAAACTCATTTTAAATGCTATTTCAAAAACCTTTGTATTTATTCTTATTAAATAAATATGTATCAAAATTTCTATAGATAAATTTCTATAAAAAGAATAATATAAAACAAATCTTATTTTTAACTAAAAACATTATCTATATATTTTAAATCCAAACTATATTATTGTTTTTATTTTAAGATGTATGTATATTCCCTTGAATTCAAATTTATATTCAAATTCAAAGTCAATTTAAAAATCCAAATCTAAAATCAATTTAAAAAATATAAATATCAATTTTTAAATAAGCTCATTATTATTTATAAATAATTTATCCTATTTTAAAATCAATTTAAATACATAGATATATATATATATATATATATTTATACACATTTATTAACTTTGAAAACAATAAGTCAATTATAGAATTTATTTATACGAACAAAATAATTATTCTTATTTTAAAACCAATCTATAGCCATAATTAAGACATTATATTATTATTGCTTGGTTATTTATTTTTGAAAGTAACAATTTTATCAATTTCAAATAATTTAAATTAAGAGATTATCACATTTTCAATTCCTGAAAATTCTAGGATATTACATTCCTCCCCCCTTAAAAGAATTTCGTCCTCGAAATTTAAAACAAAGATAATCCGAAGTTTTATTTTATTTCAACCAATCCAAACATACATATCAGCCATACACTATCAATCAAACAAACAATTTCATCTAAACAATCAATTTCATCAAATAAATAACACTAGCTATCACCACACAGATCCGGATAAGTTTCCTAAAATTATCTTGAGTTCCCCAGGTATAATCACAGGGATACTCGCTCTACTAAATCCAAACTAGCTATACTGCTAAGCTACTGAGCTCCTACTAATCTACACAAGATACCAGACCACAGACAAGTCTGATCAACAACTAAATCCTTCACAGAACTACTGGTCTGAAAACCCGTGATGGACCAAACACGTACTCCCTCAGAGACATGTGAAATATTTTGAATTCCAGTCTTACAAATTGGCAATTCAACTCTTCAAACCAAAGCACTTATCTTTACAAAAACTCAGAAGAATCCATGTACCTCGGAGCTCACCTCAAAATCTCACCAAATCTTATCACTCCCTTTACCAGAGAAAACAACATCGAAGCCACCAACTTCGAATTCCAAATTCTTCCGTTTCTTAACCTCAAATTTTTCCAGATGATCCGGGCTGTCTACAGATCCTTCCTGATCAGCTCAACTTTTGACGATGCTTCTATAAACAAACCGGATCAACTCAACAAACCGATCCTCACAAGATCTACCCAAAATCAAAATCAAACTTTACTATCAACCGTAAAAAAACAACTTCTCCCATCTGGAAAAGACAAAACAGAATCACTCGCCAACTTGCCTTGGATCTTGAAAATTTTTTAGCAGAAACTCTATAATCCAAAACACTGCAACTTCCAGTTGCTTCTACTCAAGAATAGCAGCCACCTTGCTTTCACTGCGCAACTCTGATCTGGAGCAGATGAGAATGCCGCCGATGAACACATGCACAGACTAAACAGCATAACTCGGAAATAAGGTTCAATAGAAGTTCCAAGAAATACAGAGCTGCTTTCCCAAACAATCAACCTAGGAGACATCCTTCTTCCCAGCTGAATCACCGGTATCACTCCTGTCATCAAGTCGATTCAGAACTCAATCTCCAATGCGGGAAAATCTCTAACTTTCCTGAAGATATGTTCGAAAAAATTTCGACAACTCCATAACTCCTACATCCTCTAGAAATGCCACAAATCAAGTAAAAGATTATCTAAGATAATCAGCCAAACTATCGCAAATCATTTTTTCGATCAACCAATCCAATATCCAAGATACTGTTCTCTCTTCACTAATTAGAACAGCTTATCCTCGACCAACTAATCCATTGAAGAAATGGGTCCTCTCTGCTGCTTATCAATTCCACCTCTAGGAACTGCTAAGCCAAAAAGATCTTCCTGCTAGAACACAGAACACTCCCGAGCTGCACTGCTAACACAGATACCAAAGACTTCTTATCCAAAGCTCTTTGAGAAACTCGGACCTCCAACTAAACACATGCATCCTGCTGAACTCAGCTACAACCCCGAAGCAGACACACTTCCTTAAACTTGCTCCGAAAGAAAACATCTTCGGAGACATCCATAGTCACTACGTCTCATCACGCAGCTACTCCTTCCTGAGGTTGCCAAGATACCATCACTTGCTTCTGATCAACCAACAGATCCAAATTCTCAAAAATCCACTTACACGAGCGCGATCAAACTTACACTTCAAAGATGAACTCCGAACCTTAACAGGTTTCCTTCAGAGATCAATGAAATCCTTACACTACTGCAAAGATTACTCGAGACGGTACTAGGTCTACAGTCTCGACAAATACACTTCCAATCTCAAACATTCAAACTCCAACCATTGGTGGTCATGTTACACACACCACTACCTCATCTACCTTTATAACTTATATTGGAAAACCCGAATAGGTAACCCAACGGATAGGTAGAAATATATATATATGTATATATAGTTATATACATATAAATTACAAGTACGCTCTCTCAAGAAAGATACCACTACAGAGCCTAGTTATTCGCTCAACCTATGCTCTATACCAAGTGAAACGACCCGTCTTTCTCTCCACAGAAAGGCGCATCATTTTTAAGAAAGGAAGGGATAGAAAAGAGAAAAGACAGAGAAGAAAGAAAGAAACAACATCAGAATCTAAACAGCGGAATGAATAAATTATATTAATCACATAATATATAACATAGTATCGTGTACATCAGAGATACACGGCTAAACAACACATACTAGACAGTTATAAACACCTGTCTAGTTATACAACTCAATATACAACACAGACAAACGACTCAGAGAACACACAGCGGAATACTATATGTCTATACGTAGAAGCTCCTGCTCCATTGCTCCTCCAGAATTCGTCAAGCCAACCTAAATCCCCTGGCTACTCGTAAAAATTTGAGTATCCGAGAGTTTAAGAAAAATAGAATAAACTCCGGGTTAGACATGGGTCTGGTATGAGTAAACGGTTAAAGTTTCTTAACTTTAAAAACCTTTTGAAAGAAAAGGTATCACGTAAGACTTCCCACTTATAAACATGGAAAAGTTTATACCTTACGCTAACCAAACATTTGGTAGAAAATCCAGTGATATTATAATAGGTCTAGGGTTTTCAAATAAATATGAAATAGCCGAAATTGTTACATTTATTAAATTCCAGCTACTAGCCACAAAAGTGGGTAATACAATCAAATCCGAGGGCGCTTATTGGATTTTGGATTCCATACAATGGCAGGGCTACCGGGGTACTGCCTGTCATAGTTCGTGGCCTAGATCACCGTACTGAGGATCACTCCCAATCCCCTGCAATACAAGGCCGGAACCATTCCTTAGTGAACAGTTCCGAATAAGACAACCCCACGGTTGTAGCTAGCAACCTCCTACAAAGCCGAATAAAAAGGGACCTCTAGACAGGGGAAAATCTCGTCCTCTTGGGCATGACCCACTTAACCTTGTTGCACCTCCCCTGTTTTAGCCATTCCTGGTTGATGAGGCTTGAGGCTACGATTATCTTTAGTGAACACATCACTTAGAATGCCCATCGTCCACCTGACGATGTTTTGAAAGCATTCAATCCATACAAGTTCGTTCCGGGTCGAACAAAACCGAAGGCATTATCTCATTACACTCATTATGGAATCACCCTTAGAGTTAACGACAATAACTCTTGCACTCTGAATCTTTATCTTCTCTTGACATTAACGACCTATCATTAATTTGGATCGATGTGGTTTTCGGATATCCAAATATGGAAACTCAATCCCAGTCTCATCGAAATCCAAAACGTATCTTTTAGGTCCAAGTTGTTTAAGGTTAAACAATTCAATTCAACTATCTATATACACACAGATAGATAATTCACAATATCACAATAGATATTCTACATTATCATCACAACAGATAATTCATGTTATCATCACAAATAGATAACTTATACTATCATCTCAATGCAACCAAAGCATCCATATATATCACACATATCTCATCAGAGATATCAAGCAACTAAGCCATTCAATATAAATCAGCCATCCATAAGCAATGATCTATAAATCACACCATTTATAATTAATTTAAAATGAATTAAATTAATTACTTCATCTCTTAATTAATTTAAAATTAATTAAATTAATTACCTTCATCACAATAAATCTTGCTTACATAACATTAATTAAACCAATTAATTAATCATCATCTTAATTAATCAACCTTGATTAATTATCTCTTTAATTAAGTAATTAATCCTTAATTATTCTCATTAATCATATTAATTAATGAACCTTAATTAATTACTTCCATTATTTAATTAACTATAATTAATTACATTATTGCTTAATTAATTACATTAATTAACCATGCTTAAATCAATTAAATTAACTTTAATAATTATAAACAGTAATAAATTACTCTTAATTACTTTTAATTACTTTTAAGAAACCTTTGATGTATTACGCCAAGTAATAAATCCTTAATTTCTTTACCAAGTAATTATCCATTTAAAATTACTTCCCATTAAGTAATTTCCCTTATCCCAATTACCTCTAGTAATTTGTTCATCAATTACTTATCTTAAGTAATTACTCTTATCAAAACTTATAAAGTAAGCATACTTAATCATTTATCATGTGACTATCTTTAATTAATTAACAAATTAATTAACTTAACTTGATCACAATCACCTCATAAATCATAATCGAGTAATTCATCCCTTGAATACTCTTTAACCAAATTAATCCTCAATTATTAATTATAAACCTTAATTATTAATCAATCCTTTAATACAAAGTAATCAATCCCTACTTACTTTTATAATTAATTAATTAACCTTAATTAACTAATTAATTATCCTTAATCATTAATTAATAAAACTTAATTATTAATTAACAACCTAAATTACACACTAATTAATCCATAATTATAATTAATCAATCCTTAATTACAATTAATTAACCTTTAATAATAGTTAATTAATTCTAAATTAACTTGCATTATCGACTAATACCCTTTTAATTATTAATCAAGAAAACCCAATCTAAAACTTTATTAAGCAGTTCTTAATTACTAGTTTTTAATTAACCCTTAATTGCTTAATTAATAAATAATTACAATTTAATTAATCATTAGTCATTAATTAAATCATCATAATTATTAGTTAATTAAATTAATAATTATCCTCAATTAATTACTTAAGTAACCTTTTAAATAATTAATTAAATTAATTAATTAAACTTAAAATTTCTTAATTAATTTAATTAATTATTATTCATTAAAACTTAATTATTCTTAAGACAAAAAATTATCTTTAATTATCCTTGAAAACTTTACTTAACTTAATTCATTAATTAGTTTAAAATATAATGAAATCATTAATTACCTACCTTTAATTATTAATTAACAATCCTTAGTTTCAAGTTAATAAATTACTTGAAAACTTTAATTGTTAATTTATAAATCATTGTTCATTAACTAATTCAAAAAAACATTTCCTTTTAAATTTCCTTTTATATTTCAAAATAAGTTTGAAAATAACATTAAGGTTTTAACTTAAAATATTTAAAACCATTCATACAAATTCATTTATATAAATAAATCAATTCAAAGAAATGAATTTTAAGAAATTTATTTAGCTTAAATTATTTAATATTTAAAACTTACTTTATTTTAAATTAAAAAAATCTGGTTAAACATTTCAATTTGGGTTCAACCCATGTGTACATGAACCAAGAACATCATCTTTCTTTTTTAAAAACAATTCGACTTAAATTTTAAAACTGTTTTATAACAAAATCTGGAAACTGTAAAACTTAACAGTTTTTACTTACTTACACCTTGCCGAACACCTACGCAACCACATCCTTCAACCCCGACCCACTCGATCGTCCAGAGGTGAAGAAACGATCACCCATTTGACCACATCCAAAACTAGGTTTAGAAACCCAAATCACCTTACCGCCGTCACTACGGTGATCATTCAATGTTTCCATCATTTTTCCCAACAACCCTGATCCTTCCTCCATCTCCAGTAGAAACGCCGACCACCCTAAATGTTCTGACCACCAGAACTTGCCTAAAAAGCCATTTCCAGACAAATCCCAAATTTATATTCATTCCTTTATTTAAAATTGTAATTTTAATTTTAAAAATCCTAACTTCCAAATGGATTCAAGTCATAAATTTGAAACAGTAAATTAAAGTAACTGGATTTATCATGTTTATAAGAATTTTTGCTGAATTCTATTTCCCAGATGAGTTGCTAAATATTTCTACTTAAATTCATTTTTAATATTGAATCTTGGCTTAAACAAACATTTAATGTTTGATAACCAAATCCTATATAAAATCAGAGTAAGTGCAGCATGAAATTTTGTTTAAACTTGATAATCCTGAAACAAGAATAGGGGAATAATGTAACATAGACATGCACACTTCTGAACACAACCAAATAAATAAAAGTACTACACTTATATATATAAACATGCAGAGCATTTTCACCATAGAATCTCAAAGCAACTTTATTTGTCTACTTAACTTTTAATTAAAAAGTTTACTCACCTTATAAAGAAATGCAAAGAACTTGATCTTGATGATAAAACTAGAAACTTGCCAAAACATTTGAACTTGAAACTGAAGCCTTTTTGAAACAGCAAAGCTTCATTCCTTTGATTTTCTTTTAAACTGAAATGCTTCAGGTTTGCTTTTTTGAAAACCGGCAAATGCTTGAATTTTTGAAATTGCTGTGATTTATAAAACTACGGTACTTGCTTCAGGATTGCAAATTTGAAGATTTTCCTTGCTTTGAAAATTTGTTACAGGTTGACTTGCTTTTAAAAAAATTGAAATGCTTTGAAAACTTTTTGCCTTGACCAGATTCACTTGCATGCACTTGAAAGATGGTTACATACTGGATTTGTAAGCACAGATTGATGTTTTGAGGAGTGTTTATAGGCTTTGTAAATTTGGTATAAGGAGGTTACAGGGAAATAAATTTTGCAGATTTGATTTTCACATGATTTCAGGTTTTGGTATTTTGTTTGGAAAATGAGTTACAGGGCTTCAAATTCATTTCTGGATTGTGTTGAATTTGAGGAATTTCAGATTTTCATTTTAATCTTGAGGAGGTTTACATGATATTGATTTGAGTATTGGTTTTAGATTTGAACTTGAGGAAAATTTCAGATTTGATTTGAGGATTTTTTTTATTTTTGAAGAGTGAAGATTGCATGGAAAATTCTAGTTTTCCTTCAGGAATGAACATAGATTATAAAGAAAAAGAAAATGAAGAGAAAAGAGGATTTATATAGGCTAATTTCAGTTTATTAAAATTAAAAGAAAATTTTAAAAAAAATGTGAAACAAGTCATTAACTTACACTAATTTGTTAACACTTGTTACATAAAAGGTTATAATTTTAACACTTGTCAATATTTATTTATTTTTATCCTAAAAGAATTTTAAAAGCTTTTTAAATATGATTTTCTAATTAACCAATATGTTTTTCTTAATTTATAAATACTTTTCTAATTAAACTCCTAATAAACAAATACATTTAATAAATTTATAAATGTTTTCTAGATTTATATAAGTACAATCTTTGAAGAAAATAAAATAAAACCAATTATAATTAAAATAAAATTATATATAATATTGCAAACTCATTTTTAAATGCTATTTCAAAAAGCCTTTGTATTTATTCTTATTAAATAAATATATATCCAAATTTCTATAGATAAATTTCTGTAAAAAGAATAATATAAAACAAATCTTATTTTTAACTAAAAACATTATCTATATATTTTAAATCCAAACTATATTTTTATTTTTATTTTACGATGTATGTATAATCCCTTGAATTCAAATTTACATTTAAATTGAAAGTCAATTTAAAAATCCAAATCTAAAACCAATTTAAATAAATATCAATATCAATTTTCAAATAAGCTCATTATTATTTATAAATAATTTATCCTATTTTAAAATCAATTTAAATACACAGATATATATATATATATATATTTAAACACACTTATTAACTTTAAAACAATAAGTCAATTATAGAATATGTTTATACAAACAAAATAATTATTCTTATTTTAAAACCAATCTATAACCATAATTAAGACATTATATTATTATTACTTGGTTATTTATTTTTTAAAATAACAATTTTATCAATTTCAAATAATTTAAATTAAGAGATTATTACATTTTAAATTCCTGGAAATTCCGGGATATTACTCAAACCTTATGTTCAAAAACATAAATATGTCATCCAATGATAGTCTTTTCCAAAGTCCTTTCTGAGAAATTCATATAAGATCCCCCATGAATAGTTATTATGTGCAGACTTTAGATTTGCATAACTTGCCAACTCCTTAGCCTTAGATATATTAGAGTTTCTTACAAACCCTTATCTTGTATGATTTTGTAAACTATTATCTAGATAAAATAACTTTAACCATGTGTATTACTCTTAAATGCATGGCTTTAAACAAAGAAGTTAACTCAACTTCACTCACAATCAATTGTACTTTGTCCAATATAGTTGGATTACTCCTTATCGATGCATCATTATGTACCACAAGGAGGAGTGACTTATGAAATTGAATTTTTATTCATTTTAGGTATGTCCGAAACACTTTCCAATATATGCTCACATATTCGATCAAATTGAATCATTTTATTTTACTACACATTATTTTTATTTACTTTTCATTCATACTCTATGATCTTATCATAAACATACTACATGGATATCTAATATACATGTCTATGTTTGTGATAAATCATCGACGAATATAAAAAAGTACATGGAATAGTTTTTAGTATTAATAGACTTGTAATTGCAGGCATCAATATGTATCAATTCAAAGAGTTCATCAGCTTTAATGATACTCCCACTAAATGGGTGCATAGCCCTTAACTGTTTGAGATATAACAAACTATTATCATATGATTCATAATCATACAATAATATTATCTCTCAAAACTATGACTTAGTCTGTAATTGCAAAATAATTGTAAATAATAGTAAATATTTCTTTATTTTCCAATGCATCACTTTTATTATGAAAACAAATACCATATTGTAGTTTTATTCCATAATAAATATTCACAATATAAATATTGAAATATAGTTATGTCTATTTTACGGTCAACTAAAAAATAGTCATTATTTCACAAATAAAGTACCATACATTTTATGAAAATAATTTTCATACTTTGATGTAGTTAATAAGTGATATATGGCATGCTACCACTATTTCCACCATTACCATAATAGCGTACTAAATTGGGAGATTTGTTATTCACTTAATAAAGATTATTTATTCCATATGATGTAAATAATTTACAGTGGAGAGTTCTTTAATCAAATATCTTGAACTCAAAGAAATAATCTCATAGAACATAATTTTCTATCCAAAATACATTTTGAAATAGAAATCATATTTCTTCCAAGGTTAAGTATCAATCATTATTATTGCAATTGTTGTTTTCATTGTTTATCTATGATGCAAAAGTGGCTATTCACTCTCTTCATTCCAATTGTGCCTTAAATTACGTCTACCCTTTTACATTCATTTTCCCTTTCAAATGGTCGACTATTAAAAATAAAACGCTCGCCATAATATCATAACGAACTCTTTACAAAAATTTATTTGATTATCCATAACATTTAAGGACATAAAATATCGTTAAATTTTGTGTAAACTGATCAAACTAACATTTCAATGATCGAATTCTTATAGTTTTTCGACTTATGTTACATTTAACACAATATGATAATTTTATAATCAATCAAATTGAATACTTGATCTCAAAATACTTATTGGCTCATTTCAAATAAATTAACTTTACTGAAATATTGTACACTATAAACTATGATCGTTCACCATGTAACATTTATATGTGATAGTATATGGATCAAATATCCATAATAATGTATTGCATTTAGAGTTCAAAACTTATAGAATGCAATAAATGGTCTCAACCAAATAAACATGCAAGTGACCAAATTACAAACATATTAAGTAGTTGTAAACTATGCACGTGCGTAGGTATAGAAACGTTAACATGTAATAAGCATTCATTAGTAAGTATATTTTATATTTCCATTTGTCAATTTTCAATTCAATTCATTTGTATATCATAATTGATAAATGTTTTATCAATCGTATTAAATGTACAAATTTATCTATTAGGTTATTATAACATTATATAGCATATATTCTTACAATATTAGAAAGGTTAAATGTTATCATTTCATTTTTCTAATAAGGTTGTCACTAATCTTTTATGTTTTACCAAACCTTAAGCGAAACATATAAGTCTTTCGACATTCACTAGTGAGTGTTAGGAGTTCTTTGTCTTGGGATTGTGACCTTGAATTTGCTCAACCAATCATAGCCCCATAAATGATGGATAACTCTTTATTGGTTGTATCACATACAACTCCTAACCCATGGTTCCTTGTCCTAATCTCATGTTGACCTTGAGTTTGCTTAACAAATTGAAATGAAACTATTCACTCATACCTAGCATATCACAACGACCTAAGTATAGTATATGTATCTTGAGTTTGCTTAACAATTACATATGGTTATCTTGACTCGTCTATTTCACGTATTAATAATACTACACATAACACCCTAGCTTGATGCTTAACAATTAAGAAGTATGCAAGTAAGATATTATATATACATATATGATAGGGGATAACTTTATATTAGAAAATTCATAATCTTTAATATTTAATATTGAGTGGCATTGATTTATTGAATAATGTAATTCTTATGAATTACTGTCGTGATTCAAGTGTCGAACAAATCGAAAATCATGGTATACGTACGATTACATATACACTTATTCCTTAAGTCTATTTAAGGTTTCTACGATGTTCCACCTTTATAAATTCATATTATATAAGTTTTATTTTCATATAACTTTTATATTTCGTATTACTTACATAATAGTCTTTTGTATAAAGTTATATTAATTAAATCGTATTTAACTACTTTCAATTAATAATTTTTTTTTAATTTTATGTTATTTTTGTTATCCCGTCTTTTAGTCAAGGCCAGAATATCAACAAATTAGCTGGAAAGGATGGACATCGGGATTGGAGATCGATTGGAAATAAGGTTGTGATCGATGTCGTCAAAATTTGACCGAGCTCCAATCAAGACGGAATCGATTGGGAATGATGATCAAGGCTAGGAGAGGCTATATTTCAATTTTCGGATCAATCGGAGTTCGTATGCTCGAGATATGAATGGATCAATGTTGAAGGAGGCTTGTTTGGTATCGATACTGTTCGTATCCATATGTTTTGTATTCATACCCATGGATACAAATAAGGCGCTCGTGTCGATCAGGGAGAAAGATTAAATGGATTACGACTCGATGGCTGTGGACTTGGATCGAATAGGCAGGCACATGATGGTTTGTTCGACTCAATGGTTTTGTGTCGATCAGGATGGAGCATAGCAGTATGCTTCGAATCGATGTTGTTTGTATCGGTCAACATGGATTCAAGTCGATGGTGTTCGTATCGGTCAGGATGGAGATGGAGGCATACTTCGAATTGAAGGTTTCGTACAATTCAAATGGATACGAAGGCAGAACTCGTATCGGTCTTGTTCGTATCGATCCATGGCAATAGCCTGATCGATACGAACAAAGAAGCAGCTGATGGGTACGAATTGATGAACATAAATGGATGCGAATAAGTGGTTAGGAAGCCAAAGAGCGCGAAGCCTAGATGCGAACTAGAAATATGCGTGAATTGAAGGAAGAGGCATTCAACGCGGCATATGAAATGGATCTGGCCTTGAAGAGAGGGACACGTCAGCAACGAGCATATGCATGGAATCGATATGAGCCAGTATCGATACGAAGTTAGCCGATGTGAACAAAATGCCACACCAACACTACATTTCGTATCAATCATATCTCGAGATCTACAAGTACAAATGCAATGAAATTTTCATAGGAGCTTATGTACAAGCTAAGGAACATTCACGCCAAATTTCGACTCCATTGGACAAAATCTTGGCCGATACGAATTACGTTCGTATCGATCACGGATCGAGCTGAAATTTCATAGGATCGATCATATGGGCCCGCACACGTGCCAGAAGGACTCTCCTAATATCTGAGCAAGATATTTGCAGCCTACGCCTATAAATAAAACCTCAAAGCCTATGGAGAAGGGATCTTTTGACTATCTGACATCCAGACTCTACCAAAAGAATTTTTGCACTACAAGGCTGCTATTGTACTTGAATTTTATCATTGTAATCTGCTGTAATCATCAAGGAAAGTCAATAAAAGATTAATTTTTGAAGTGGAAGTAGGCCAGAGATAGCCGAACCACTATAAATCTTGTGTCTTTGTCTATTTCTTTCAGTTTTAAGTTTATTATTCTTTATCTTTTATTCACTACATTACTTAGATACGTGATCTACGATTATATACCACTGATATGTGTTCATACACTGGTGCTTTCATGACATTTGGGGTTTGTGACCAATTTTGGCATAAACACTTTGGTGCTTTCACTGAGAAGGCGGATAACTCAGGGATTTTACCACTTGAATATTAAACTCGAAGGCTTAAGGGTTCAGATCTAAAGAGCTATGACAAGGCAATCAAGTAGAGGACAAGGGGCTGAGAGAAGTGAGCATGAAGGAAGCCAGGCGACATCATTAGGGGCTAATCAGACTTCGGCTTTCATCACCAGAGACGTGATGGAGATGATGATGGGAGCTATGCATGAAGAGTTCCTGAAAAGACAGGAGGAAATGATGCTGAACCTCCTCAGACAGTTTGGACAGGCAGGAGCAGTTGGAGCTTAAGGAGTTTAGATCCACGGAGCTGGAGCAGAAGAATCCAACAGGCAATCGAATGGAGCAGCTCAACAAGGCGCAAACCCTGATCAGCACACAACCATAAACCTGGATGGATCCTGGCTCGGGAGCACGCCACCTGGAAACGATGGATCAATTCACGAAGGAATTCGAGGTGACACTACACAATAGGATGCTGGCAGGAGTACAAGACTACGTGATGAAGAGTAAGTACCGAGGTTCCCTCGGGGACTCGGGGGCAACCGTTGACGGTCAACGCTGGATTGGATGAGATTATCAAGCGAACTATGTGTAGGTTTGACAAACAGATATTTAGAAGGAGTAAACAGGAGTCCATTTACCCATGAAATCTGAACGGCCGAAACCCACCAGAGCTCAAGCTACCTACTTTGGAGGTATACAATGGCAAGGCTGATCCTAGTGATCACTTAATGAGATACACAAGACACATGGAAGTGCTAGGGGTATCGGAGGAAGTGATGCCTGATGTTTCCCTCTGTATTTGATGGATTTAGCAGCTGTGTGGTTTAGATAGTTAGAAGAGGGATCTATAAGGACATGGATAGAATTGGGGGACAAGTTTATGATGCAATTTCGGGTCCATATCAAAAGACCGAATAACGTGGTGACACTAACATCGGTAAAGCAAAGGAGAGAGGAATCGCTCAAAGATTTCTTAACTCTGTTCAATGCAGCGGTAGCTTTGGTGGATCGGCCAGATCCATCGATGGTTTTAATGGTAGCAGTGTCAGGAGTCAAAGAGAATTCGAATTTCAAAGTGTCTCTAGAATGTGACCCACCAGTGCATCTCGAGGAACTCTTTCAAGAAGCTGAGAGATTCCTTCGGCGGGAATATGCATGTTCATATATGAAAGTAAAGGAGGTGAACATGGTTAAGGATGGAGGGCCATCCAGCGGAGGCTCGAATAAAGATAAAGATAAAGGAAAAAGGAAGCTGGTTGATGAATCAGGAAAAGCTAGGAAGCGGTGGAGAGAGCCAAAGTTTTCCACTTACACGGGATTGAACGAGACATTAGAGTGGATATTCATGGAGACTCGGAATTGCCTTCCCTACCAAAGGCCAGCAAGGAGAGAACCCTCGCAATGTGAAAGATCATCAGGAAGGCACTCTCTCTTCCACGATGTGGATAGATATGGCACCAACAGCTGCAGGCATCTAAAGGACATAATTGAGGTGCATGTAAGGAATGGACAGTTGCGGCAATATGTTGGGGCTCGGAATGCGACGGTGGAACAGAAGCAACCACCATATACCTCAAATAACGATGGCATGTGGTCCAGGAATGATGGTCGATTGGTTATCAATTGACAGGGATGATCTGAAATAAGTAGCAAACTCTAAGCAAGCGGCCAAGTCACTTACTTATGCATGGGGACGGAGATGGCCCATAGGCATGCTCCGAATGATGATAAACCACGACGCTATGGTTTGTGAAATCCCTTTTTTTTCTTTTGGTTTGGACATTTGTTTTATTCTGGTTTGGTTTTGGAGTTTTGTTTGAAATCCTGGTTTTATTTATTTTCTGGTTTGGACTTTTGTTTGGATGATTGTTTTCGGGTTTGGATATTGATTTGGATTTCTGGTACGGATTTTTGGTTTTCTGATTTGATTTGCATTTCGGATTGGTCTTTGATTGGATTTGTATCTAGCCTTTGGCACATGATCGTCAAGTGTGGATTATACCTGGCAAGGGGTAAGTTGCTTTGTCCGAGCATGGCAAATCGACTTATTCAGGTCGTCGAGTATGGACTATGCTCGGCAAGGGTCCGGAGAGACCAGGATTCTACTTAGGACTTAGGCCTATATTATCGGTTACTATTTCTGGTCGTCGAGTATGGACTATGCTCGGTAAGGGTTCGGAGCGACCAGGATTCAGCCTAGGACTTAGGCCTTATATTATCGGTTACTATTTCAGGTCGTCGAGTATAGACTATGCTCGGCAAGGGTCCGGACGACCCAGATTCGGCTTAGGACATAAGCCATGGCATTACTCAATGTTTAGGGACACTTGACCGCGGTCATTAGGTGTGAATTGCGCTTGACAAGAACCCGAAGAGGTTATGGATACGAACATTTGCTATGAACAGCTAAGGATTTGGATATCGTCCCGGAGAGGTCCTGGATTCGGTTATTGGTTATTGGATAAGGATGGATTAAGATTACGTTATCGAGTTTGGATGGATATGGAATTGGCTATGGCTTCAGATACTAGATTGGAATTGGACATCGACTAGGAGTAGTCAAGAACGATATACTCAGACAATATGGCTATAGATGGAATATGGACTTCCGATGTCGGATTTGGAACTATTCAAAACACACCTTCTTACCACAAGGCATGTTCTGGTGGGAAAATGTTATCCCATCTTTTGGTCAAGGCCATAATATCAACAAATTAGATGGAAAGGATGGAAATTAGGATTGGAGATCGATTGGAAACAAGGTTATATCGATGTCGTCAAAATTTGACCGAGCTCCAATCAAGACGGAATCGATTGGGAATCATGATCAAGGCTAGGAGAGGCTACGTTTCAATTTTCAGGTCAATCGAAATTCGTATGCTCGAGATATGAATGGATCAATGTTGAAGGAGGCTAGTTTTGTATCAATACTGTTTGTATCCATAAGTTTCGTATCGGTATCCATGGATACGAACAAGTCATTCACATCGGTCGGGAAGAAAGATTAGATGGATTTCGACTCAATGGCTATGGACTTGGATCGAATAGGCAGGTGCATGATGGTTTGTTCGACTCAATGGTTTCGTGTCGATCAGGAGGGAGCATAGCAGTATGCTTCGAATCGATGTTGTTCGTATCGGTCAACATGGATTCGAGTCGATTGTGTTCGTATCGGTCAGGATGGAGATGGCGGCATACTTCGAGTTGAAGGTTTCGTATCAATTCAAATGGATATGAAGGCAGAACTCGTATTGGTCTTGTTCGTATCGATCCATGGCAATAGCCTGATCGATACGAACAAGGAAGCAGCTGATGGATACGAATTAATGAACACAGATGGATGCGAATAAGTGGTTACGAAGCTGAAGAGCACGAAGCCTGGATGCGAACTAGAAATATGCATGAATCGAAGGAAGAGACGTTCAACGCAGCGTGGAAAATGTATCGGGCCTTGAAGATAAGCACATGTCAGCAATAAGCATGCACATGGTATTGATATGAGCTAGTATCGATACGAGCCAGTATCGATACGAAGTTAACCGATACAAACAAAATACCACACGCACACTGCAATTCGTATCGATCATATCTCCAGATCTACTAGCCTAAATGCTATGAAATTTTCACAGGAGATTACGTACAAGATAAGGAATGTTCATGCCAAATTTCGACTCCATTGGACAAAATCTTGATCGATACAAATTATGTTCATATCGATTACGGATCGAGCCGAAACTTCATGGAATTGATCGCGTGGGCCCACCCACGTGCCAGAAGGAGTCTTTCAAGATCTGATGTAATGACCTAGAAGTTTGGTCGTTAGACTTTGAACGTTTAATTCATTTTAAATGTTGAATGTGAATTATAATTTGATTTTGAGTAAGAAGATTTTGGTCAAATCAATATAATTAGTTAAATTATCGAGTATGGCAATTCAATTGGATTTGAATAATAATAATTTAATATTTGGAATTGGAATAATTTGTGAATCTGGAAGTGAATAAATACGAAAATGGTTTCTAAAATTTATTTTAAGTCTATTAGGTTTAAATAGTGTTGTTGGACCTTTGATGGAATCGAGAGTCGATAAATCAAATTTGGGATTTTATATTAATTTAATGATGGAATTTAATAATATAATAATGTAAATAATCAGATTTTGATTTGGGATGAATCAGAATAATTTCTAATATGGTTATAAATTCTATATGATTTATTTTTGAGTTGGTAAACTTTTAGAAGAGAAATTTTAAGTGATTTCGACGATTTTGAAAATCGCTCGAATTTAGCGACGAGTTAAATAGCCTTCAGGGGCACGGTCTCGGAATTTGATGAAACCAGTTCCATTGGATCCGTAATAGTTAGTTATTATCGTATTTCAATTTTTGTAGCAATCGGAGTTGTTGTTTGACCCTGGCAGCTCAAAACGCATAGAAACTATTTTAATCGATTTAATTTAAAATTGATCGTTTATTTCCGTAACTCACGCATATGATTGAATTAGAAACCTTATGAATGCCAGGAGGCACGTGTGATTTGGAGTTCGGTTGTATAAGCTTGTAAAATTTGAGAATATTAATAGAAAAATAATTATATGAACGTATATATATACGTTTAAGGAGCTGAAGCCCAAGTTATTTTCTTCGGCCGACACAAAACAGCTCAATGACCGAAAATCAACTTCTGTTCCTCCTCGTTTTCTCTTCATCCTTAAAGTTTTAGCCAATTCTTCCAACTAGAAGATCGAAGATCATAGCGAGCTTTAAGGCATCCAAAGGTGGATCTTTCTTGAGATTGTTGTTTGGAGGTGTAGTTTAGTTCCGTTCGCCGCGAGTTCATGCATTTTTTGTGCAATTGGAGGCGCCGAGCTCTGCAAGGGTTTAGGTGATGGTGTGGTAAGGCATGGGCTTTCGAATGATGGCCTCTGATTTGTCTCCTGCGGGACGAAGGTGGAGCATTGTTGAACCCTAAGGGCAACTAATGGGTCTGAACAACCCTGTAGCGAATATATTGGAAGAAGAAGAAATCTTCGGCCGTGATTTTTCTTATGTGATGTGTGGCCGGATTTCTTTTGTTTGATAATTAATATTAAAAGAAAAGTAAATTGTTTATGTAAATTATATTCAAACGTTTAAAACCCGTTACTTTTGCATGCGTGACAAGATTCCAACGAAACATAAAGCGCAGGAATCGCAGCGACGAGTTTTACGCGCTGCAATAGATCTGGAAATGATCGGAGCCAGTGGAAATTTTGAATTAAATCGAAGGGACTCGATTTAATTTAAAATTTAAAACGCTCGTCGAAATTCAAGGTGAGTTAATCTCACCCACATCTGGAATTTCCAGTTAATTTTAAATAGTTAAAATTTAAATGAATGATTGATTAGTTGTTTAGTTGTATGTGATCATCATTATCAGATTTGATCGATATTTATTGTTGTGCTAACATCTGTGGATGCAGGGAAACAGGTTGGAGGGATCCAACCGGATTCCTCACAATATAGAGATTATCATTATAATCTGTGTTGTATTTTATTGGTATTCCATGATGGATTAATTTGGAAATTTAGTTATGCTGTGCAATGGTTGAATAAATAAAATTTGGTATTTTAAAAAATCAGTGAATGAATTGGGATTCAAGGAAAATGAAGGAATTTTTAAGTAATGAAATTTAAGGAAATTAAATTTAGGAAATTGATTTGGAATTCAAGTTTTTTGTTTGAATCTCGGTTTTAAAGATAAATAAAGTTTTTAAATTTAAATTGTTTTAACTACTTTAAATGGTTAAATAGTTCGGATATAAAATGAAGATTTAAAATGTAAGTAAAGTTTTTTTAAAGTTCTAAGTTAAATCTGGAATCAAAATTTAAATCTGTATTCCAGTTTGAAATGAAAGGAAATTTAAAGTAAATTGTTTTTAAATGCTTTGTTAATGATAATTTGATCATAAATAAGAAAAATGTTTTTATCTTTAAATAAATGAAGTTTTAATGATTTGAAATTCATTAAATTATTAAGTTAATTAAAATGGACAATTTATTTATTTAATCATAGTTAAGCACTTAAATAATTGAGTAATTAGAAATTAATTAATCGGTTGATAAGAATTAATTAATTTGGATTAAGAGCTGATTAAATAAAGTTTAATTTCTTAGAGAGCAGTTAAAGGATTGTTATTAGTTAATGAAGGATCATTAACTAAGGATTATCAGATGATTAATTAAGATGATTAATTAGATTAATTAATTAAGGATAATCAATTTATGGAATTGTTTAAGTATAATTACTTAATGAAAGTAATTAAGGGATTAATTGCTCAATGTAGTTAACTAAAAAAATGTGATTGAACAAGTTAATTAATTGGTTTAATTAAGATAATCACATGATGGTTTGTTAAAGTATGATTACTGAATAAATTAATTAATGGATATTTACTGGATGTTAATTTAATTGGAATGGTAATTTTAATGGAAATGATTTGGGATTAATTACCTTATGTAATTAATAAGAAGGGTAATTACTTAGTGGAAGTAATTAATAATTAATTACTTAGTGCAATTAATTTAAGAATTGATTAACAAAGTTATTTGATGACAATTAAGTAATGTAATTAATTAAGGGTAATTAATTACTAACGTGATTAATCAAGGCTGATTAATGAATAACTAATTTAAGATTTATTTTTAAATATAATTAATAATTAATTGAAGAAGTAATTAAGGATCGTTAACTAATGTAATAAATGAGAGTAATTAAAGGTTAATTACTGTAAATGGTTAAGGATGGTTAATTTGTGAAATTAATTGAAGGATAATTACTCTATGTGATTGAAGATAATTAATCAAGGTGATTAACTAAGATGGATATTTGAAGAATGATTGATTAATTAAAAGGTTGTAATTAATCAATGGTTGATTAAGCAAAGTTAGGTAATTTATTATTAAGTAATTGATTTAATTTAAGTTAATTAAATTAATATAACAGGGATTAACAATGATTGCTTATGAATGATTGTTTGATTAAAATATCTGAATTGGATTATATGTTGTGTTATTCTGTGATATGAATGTTTGGGTGGACATTTATAATGTGGTTATTAATGATGATGAATTTATGTAAAAAAAAAGTGACATCTTGTACTTAAAGTTGAATTGTGGTTCACTTAAATAACTCGGGCTAAGATAGTATTAAATTCGAAGAGACCGGAGTCAGGTATTCGTAAATACCCGAAACCACTTCGATTCTTTATAAATTGATATGTGAAATCAATAGGCTCGTATGAAATGATTTAAGTGAATGGGAACATTTAATCTAAGTTTTTGGTACTTAGATATTGATGTGTGGAATTAGTGATGTATATAACAAATTATGAATTTGGAAATTGACATGAGTTACTTCGGGTTTAAATAAGTTTTATGCTTTGTTATTTCATGTTAGATGAGTTTACTCACGCTGGTTTCCAGCCTAACCTGGGTATTACTTTGATGTAATGCTCGGGTCAGACCGAGTATTATAGATTTTCAGGTAAGGATGTTCTGGAGCTCAGGAGGCGAGCTGGATGGCAAGAACATATGGAGTGTTTCCGCTGTATTATATTCTTGTATATCTGAGACATGATGATTGTGTATATCCAGTGTCTATATAAATGTAACAACCCAGGTTTTAACGATTACTTGAGAATATTAAATTATAATGGCAGTTATAATCTAATAGTGTAAATTAATAATTAAAGAGGAATTTAAATTGTTTATTGGAAATAAACAATATATTTGAGTATAAAATGAGAAAATAGAATTTTAGAAACTATATTAAGATGGTTTGAGTTAAAAATTGAGGAAATGTGTTTTATTTAGAGTTAAAGAAATAATTTTGTTAATTATTGCTATTTACTTCATTTTCAAAAGAAGTAATTAATTTTTAAAATGGGACATCTTTAATAAAATGATGGGATTGAGTTTAAAAAATAATTTGAGCATAAAATTATATTTGAAATGAGTTATAGAATTTTATTACATAAAAATGTGATTTTTGTGTAATTGGTAATGTTAGTTACAATGAGTTTTGTAATTAAAGATCTAAATTTGCTATTTTATTTAAAATAGAGAAATATGATAGTAGAATGTTTTAAATATAGAAATAGTCTTTTATTTTGAGTGTAAAACATTTTATTCATCAAGAGTATGAAGTTCATAATTTTTAAAAGAAGAAAAACTTGTATTATTGTGATTTTATTTGTTAACATACATGGTTAAGTGTTTACATAAGTGAATGAATATTATCTTAAGCTAATTTTCTTTTAAATTGGACCTTAACCCATTAACCTAATCCCAACTTGGCCTGTAAGAAATGAGAAAAAGAAAACTTGTACGTATCTTTTTCTCACTTCTTCCTCTAGCCTCCATAAGCATGCTAATGGCTGAAACCCTCTTTCCTCCTTCAATCTATGCTAAATCCATAAAATTAAAAGAAAAATTGATGATTTAAAAGGTTAAAGCAAGAGCTAAACTCAAGTAATCGTGTTCTAAAACCCTTCTCTTCATCAAAAAATCTATTTTTGTAATGATAATTGTTGATTTGCTTTCCTCCTTGTTTCCAGTACCTGTTCTTAGTTTTATTGGTTTAGATGCTCTGTTCTTGGCTAAAAGCATCAACATTTGGCATCTAAATCATAATTCAATCTTCATGAAGGCAAGGTGAGTGTAAAACTCAAAAACCCTAGCTTTTTATATGATCAAAATGTTATAACCAGTAAATTACTGATGCTGAAACAAATTTAGGCATAACTTTCTCGGTTTTAATCCGATTTTGATGATTTTGGATGTTCTGGAAAGATTAATTCATGTGCTACAATCCTGTTTTGAGTTTTCTGTAATTTTGAAGTTAGCTATGTCAAAATTTAATTTTCCTACTGCAAACCCGAGAGCAAAATTTGCTCTTTCATTGAAGCTGAAACGAATTTGACCATAACTATTGCGTTTCTTAACCAAATTTGATGATCTTGGTCATACCAGAAATATTAAAAACTAAGCTACAACTTTTGTTTTATTCATTTTGCTTGATTTCGAAGTTATCTATGCTAAAATTGCAATTGTTTTTCACTGTCCTATAAATGCATAAGTTCAGGCTGAGTTTGATTTTTTTTTAGTAATTTGATCATAAATTTCTTGTTTCAATCGGAATTTAGAAATTTTAGATGTTCTGAAATCCTTGTGAAATAGGCCACAACGTTTCTGTTTTTGGTTTTGAATGATTTTGAGGTTTACATAGTGAATAACTGACTTTTTTATCACTGGCCTGTGTTGATAGCCAGTGCACATAAATTTTTCTAAGTAGTATTTCGCTCATAACTTATTCGTTACTGATCAAAATATCGAAATGTTTGATGTTCTGAAAACCTTATGAGGTAGGCTACAAGTTTGATGTTTTTATTTTTGTAAAATTTAGAAGTTTAAATGGTGGAAAATTAACGTTTTTACTTCTGGCCTCTCATTGACAGCCACAATATTTATATATTTGTCAGATTTCGAGATTTCATTTGCATTCTTTTGCATTTTTTTTAATATGAAATTTGATGCTAATATTTGATCATTTTGTCCGGCAATGGACTAATTCAAGTTAGGATGAGATTTGAATTTAAATTAATTTAAATTCGATTTAAATTTGAATATCGGTTTAGGTCGATTAAAATTGCAAATTGATGTTTTCTTGAGTTTTAAAAAAAATAACCGAATAAATTCCAGGAAATCTTCTAACATCATGATTGGAGTAATAAATGTTTTTATGTATCTGTATAGGTTTTTAATCAATTATTCTTTATTTTAAGGCTTTTAAAAATTATTAAAATCCTTTTTAATGATGTGTTTTCTCTCACTATCTTTTAGATAAATTTCTAAAATTTGTTTTATAACCGCGTTTTCTCAAGTAAAATCTTTTATAATTACTTTTGTTTATTTTAATTAATTTGATGCTTTTTCGGACGTATGAGGAAGTAAAATAAATGATTTAGTAAAAAAATACGTGGTATGGGATAGGTATTTTTGCTTTATCGCTTAATATCGGACTTGTACGATCGAAACCAATCTGAAGTGTTATTTTGAGTTGATTTAGAAGTTACCAAATTTTGGTGAAGATTATTGGTTTGAGAATTACTCTTTGAGTACATTCGACGACGAACTAATCTAGATGCATTTTGTGATGGCCGATGAAATGAGGCAGTATTGATGTTAAGTTTTAATTTGCAACTATGGTTAGAAATAACCATCACGATGTTCTTTTACTTGCCTAGGAGATTAGGCAAGTTGTTATGATGGATTGATGATGATTTCAATATTTATGATGAATTTTTACTTGTGGATGAAATGAGACAAGTCTCGATGTCAATTAAAACTCGTCCAAGTAAGAGATAAGACGAGTTAGGTATCTTACACTCACCGATGAAATGAGGCCGTGTTTATTTGATGATGTTTTATGATGGTTTTCTAATGTGGCATCGACTAATTATTAGTAAACCAATAGGTACGAACGTATGGTATGGGACGTACGTTGACGCCTATTGGGTTCCTATTCGAGAAGTTGATACACATTCACGATGTTACTAGTGCTACAGACCGAGTACTCGATTGGAGTCATCATGATGTTCATGAAGTTACTACTCGACTCCAATCATCACGATGTTATTACTTGGGTTTTTATGACTAGGTGTCATTAAAATGTTTTCGACTATAGTCAATCAAGATGATCACGATGTTATGATGTTATGCGACCCCAAGTCATCACGATGAATGGTACCAAATAATGGTTGTACTAGTCAAGATGTAAATGCACGTGCTGCTTTCCATGAGGTTTTAGGTGTTTCGATTTCACTATTTTGATGATGATGCTTTAGTATAGCCTTATGTATCAAAAAAAGCTTATTGACATACATGGTTTTATTTGTGATTTCGAATATGATGTTTTGGATTCTTTCCAGGCACTATCAAGATGGATTTGAGACATTATATATATTTATACCAATGAGATGAGGTACAAATTATGGTAATGCTTTTATGATGAGTGTTGATAATAGATTTAAGATATATTTATTTTTATACCAATGAGATGAGGTATAAATGATTATGGAGATTCCTTTATAATGAGTTTAATGATGGATTTGAGATGTATTTATATTTATACCGATGAGATGAGGTATAATAATTAAGAAGTTTCTATTAGATGAGTTTTATTTATGATGGATTCTTGAAGTTTTAATTATCTTATGAAGATTTACTTTATGATCCATATCCTCACCCATTTCATTCGGTTATATATATAATTAGGTGAACCGTGTCAATATAATATACATATTGTATTCCTCTATGCAATCACGACGAACCATTGATGTATCACTCTAGAGATAACTTGATGACTTATATCATTCCATTGGTAACGATGGAATGGTTTTCCCCTTATCTCTTATCATCACCTGTATTAATGATAAGTTCTATCTAGCGTGACCCGTGTGTTTTCACTCGAGTCAGACCGAGTTGTTTCAGGTATCATCTATTGGGCTTAGCTTGAAATTGATGTTGGATATCAACTCTTCTTTCTCTTGAGTAGTTTCTGTTCTTTCGCATACTCTGATATATTTATATCTGATTCGATGTATGGTGTGGTCGAGTACCAACTTTATTGTATTCATATTGTATTGTACTAAACATGTGTCAGTGTATATATATATGATGTTGATTACTGTTCTGTGACGTGTTTTTCATTTAATTATTGTATTTTGTTCTGATAGATCCGTAAGCCACCTATAGTTTTAGATTAAGCATTTACTGGTTATGTCGATCCAGTTGAGATAGAAAAGAAAAATCATATTGCATTTATCGACCTATTCAGTAGATGTTTAAGACAAAATTATAGATGGTCGCCCTTAACCAGCCCTATTCTCCACTTTAGTAGACGGAATTACTCGTTAATTCTCTTTACTAAGATGGGTCTCGGGGTGGGGCGTTACAACTTGTTATCAGAGCTGTGGTCAGAATAAAGTAGAATAAATACAGAACAGTACGTATATCATGATACAACGAAGTACAATACGGGTGAATCATTGTCCTTTATTCGAGCTTACTTTCGAATCAAGCTTTGATTCTTTCTCGAGTTCTGGGATTGTTGAGATGGAATATGTCTAGGAATATAGATATATTGTATTCCGTAGTATTCCACAATAGAGTTTGATGTAATCTTATCTTATATAAAATCTTATTTGGGGTTATTCTATTCTTTTTTTTGTCAATACGAGTGAGTTCGTATCGATGGAGCTAATTGATTTCTTTAAGCATTCTTGTTGCATTCCTTTGAGAGTTGTGAATCCTATTGAAGGGGTCCGCAACGATTGGCTCATTGTGGGAATTCTGAGATTTTTTTTTATTTGATGTTGCTTTAGTGAGTACTTGATCATTACTCACTATCTTGGGATGTATTTGATTTGAGATAGATTGACTTATTTGATGTAAAGTCTGATCCTTTTGTTGTTATAGGATCCTATATTTATTTAGGCATCCTAATTTGATTGGTTTATTGTTTCTATCACTTTGGAATGTTAATGAGTTTCTGTATTCACTCTTGAGTATCGATATGTTGAAGATATATCTCAAATTCCAGTCATGGTGACTTTGTTGAGTTTCTTTGAGTCTGTTTGGATTTGACATCCAATTGGGCAATCGAGTGTTGAGGTAACCTTATTCCTGGCTCTTAGCTCTTCGGTTATCCTTCCACGAGGATATCCATTAGGGAAAGGGTGAGTTTCTGGATTGTTCGAGTTTGATTGAGTTTATCATTCAGTTTCATTGAGTTATCCTTTTCGGATACTCAATCGGTGTTATTTTTTTGTAGCATTACTTTGTTTGAGGTAATGATTTGTTGTTTGTGTGCTCTTCCCCTTCGAGAAGAATATCTTGCTTATCCTGTATCTTGATGATTTTTGGGAGTGGCTCATGACATCGTAAGATTGACGAACACTATCTCCTTCTCTTGATTTTGAGAATCGAGTATTCTAGGAATATCTTGATGCATTCTCTAATGTTCTTTGGTTTGAGTTTTGAAGCTATATAAATATGAGTTTTAAAGAGAAATTTGAGCTTTGAGATATTTCAAAAAAAAATTAAAGAATATTTTGAGAATATATTTACATGAGTAGTATTTCTTTTATAGAAATAATTTGTGAGTGTTGGGCTGTCCATCGAGTAGTTAAGAGTTCTGGTCGATACGCCTGATCAACATTATCGATAGGAATCTCCTAAATGCTATGATGAGACAATCAGACACGATGGTTTGTGTTTTAAAAATTGAGATTTTGAAAATAATATTTTGGGATTAAATATTAAATTTAATTTTGAATGGTAATTGCAACCATTGATTTTAGAGACGAGTAATGGAGTGGCGAGGCAGTTTTGATCGCTCGATCAACTCTGCAGCCAACAGAAATATTTATTTATTAGAGATTTAATGGCGAGGCAATTCCAGTTATTTATTTTTAAATTATAAATATGAGAATATAAATGAGATTATTTTTAAGTTATGCTTTATTGGAAGTATATTTTGAGATTTTAGAATCTATATTGTACGCATTGGATGTTTTAAGAGAAGAGTTATAAGAGAATTTGAAAATTGTTTTAAACTATTTAAGTGGTTAATTTAAACCCTTAATTTATTTTGTGGAATATTATTATGGATTTAGAAGAAAAAAATTCTTTGAAAATTAAATTTGAAGTAAGAGAAGAAATTTGGACTTTTAATTTGAGTTTTAAATTACTTACTAAGTAATATAGTAATGAGTATGAAATTTTTCGAATGTTGAAAATTGATATTGAAAATTTAAAAGATGCTGAGATTTATAAATTGTAAATATCTTGGATTCAAAAGTAATTTGAGCTTATATCCGTGTTTCTTGAGTATATTCCATCCTTGAGCTAATACCAACGACATGCATATTTCGTAGTCGTTCGAGTTTGGTGGCCTTGTGAGAAGCTATCTTGTGATTTATCTATCTTGTCTATTATGTCTATCTTTGTTGTGATGATGTTCTTTCCCTATTATTGTATGGAAAATCTTGTTGTTGATCTTTTTTTGCTTAGAGATCGGGTTTGAGTGAGTTTAGTCCCAACTCTATTCATAGAATTTTGAGTAATCAATCATTTTTTGTTGATTATTTGTCGAGCATTTTATTGATTTTTAATTCGAGCCAGGAGATCTTCGAAATTCTTTTGAGTTTCTTGAAAAATTTGATGGTTTGCTAATAACTATATGAGCACATGATGGGCCATTGAATTAACTAAGTGAGTTTTTCCTTGTTTCTTTCTACCATTCTATATTAAGATTATGAATGGTTTGGAATTAGAGCTTGTCTTTATCCTTCGATGATTGTATCTTTTATATTGTTTACAGCTCTTTTCCTAGAAAATTGCGGGGACGCAATTTTTATCAGCTGGGGAGTCTGTAATAACCCAGGTTTTAGCGATTACCTGAGAATATTAAATTATAACGGTAGTTATAATTTAATAGTGTAAACTAATAATTAAAGAGGAATTTAAATTGTTTATTGGAAATAAACAATATATTTGAGTATAAAATGAGAAAATAGAATTTTGGAAACTATATTAAGATGGTTTGAGTTAAAAGATTGAGGAAATGTGTTTTATTTAGAGTTAAAGCAATAATTTTGTTAATTATTGCTACTTACTTCTTTTAACAATTTTTAAAAGAAGTAATTTATTTTTAAAATGGGATATCTTTAATAAAATGATGGAATTGAGTTTAAAAAATAATTTGAGCACAGAATTATATTTAAAATGAGTTATAGAATTTTATTACACAAAAATGTGATTTTTGTGTAATTTTTAATGTTAGTTACAATGAGTTTTGTAATTAAAGATGTAAATTTGCTATTTTATTTAAAATAGAAAAATATGATAGTAGAATGTTTTAAATATAGAAATAATCTTTTATTTTGAGTGTAAAACATTTTATTCATCAAAAGTATGAGTTCATAATTTTTAAAAGAAGAAAAACTTGTATTATTGTGATTTTATTTGTCAACATACATGGTTAAGTGTTTAAATAAGTGAATGAATATTATCTTAAGCTAATTTTCTTTTAAATTGGACCTTAACCCATTAACCTAATCCCAATTTGGCCTGTAAGAAATGAGAAAAAGAAAACCTGTACGTATCTTTTTCTCACTTCTTCCTCTAGCCTCTATAAGCATGCTAATGGCTGAAACCCTCTTTCCTCCTTCAATCTATGCTAAATCCATAAAATTAGAAGAAAAATTGATGATTTAAAAGGTTAAAGCAAGAGCTAAACTCAGGTAATCGATTTCTAAAACCCTTCTCTTCATCAAAAAATTTATTTTTGTAATGATAATTGTTGATTTTCTTCTCTCCTTGTTTTCAAGTACCTGTTCTTAGTTTTACTGGTTTGGATGCTTTGTTCTTGGCTAAAAGCATCAACCTTTGGCATCTAAATCATAATTCAATCTTCATGAAGGCAAGGTGAGCGTAAAACTCACAAACCCTAGCTTTTTATATGATCAAAATGTTATAATCAGTGAATTACTGAAGCTGAAACAAATTTAGGCATAACTTTCTCGTTTTTCATCCGATTTTGATGATTTTGGATGTTTCCTAAAGCTTAATTCATGTGCTACAACTTTTCTGTTTTGAGTTTTCTGTAATTTTGAAGTTAACTATGTCAAAATTTAATTTTTCTACTGCAAACCCGAGAGCAAAACCAATATTTGCTCTTTCATTGAAGCTGAAACGAATTTGACCATAACTATTGCGTTTCTTAACCGAATTTGATGATCTTGGTCATACTCGAAATATTAGAAACTAAGTTACAACTTTTGTTTTATTAATTTTGCTTGATTTCGAAGTTATCTATGCTAAAATTGTAATTTTTTGTCACTGTCCTGTAAATGCATAAGTTCAGGCTGAGTTTGATGTTTTTTTCTAGTAATTTGATCATAACTTTCTTGTTTCAAATCAGAATTTAGAAATTATAGATGTTCTAAAATCCTTTTGAAATATGCCACAACGTTTCTGTTTTCAGTTTTGAATGATTTTGAGGTTTACATAGTGAATAACTGACTTTTTTATCGCTGGCCTGTGTTGATAGCCAGTGCACATAAATTTTTCTAAGTAGTATTTCGCTCATAACTTATTTGTTACTGATCGGAATATCGAAATGTTTGATGTTATGAAAACCTTATGATGAAGGCTACAAGTTTTATGTTTTGATTTTTGTAGAATTTCGAAGTTTAAATGGTGAAAAATTAACGTTTTTACTTCTTGCCTGTCATTGACGGCCACAATATTTATATATTTGTCAGATTTCGACGATTTCATTTGCATTCTTTTGCAATTTTTTTTATATGAAATTTGATGCTAATATTTGATCATTTTGTCCAGCAATGGAATAATCAAGTTAGGATGAGATTTGAATTTAAATTAATTTAAATTCGATCTAAATTTGAATATCGGTATAGACCGATTAAAATTGCAAATTGATGTTTTCTTGAGTTTTTTTAAAAAAAATCCGAATAAATTCCAGAAAATCTTATAACATCATGATTGGAGTAATAAAAGTTTTTATGTATTTTTATAGGTTTTTAATCAATTATTCTTTATTTTTAAAGCTTTTAAAAATTATTAAAATCCTTTTTAATGATGCGTTTTCTCTCACTATCTTTTAGATAAATTTCTAAAATTTGTTTTATAACCGCGTTTTCTCAAGTAAAATCTTTTATAATTAATTTTGCTTATTTTAATTAATTTGATGCTTTTTCGGACGTATGCGGAAGTAAATTATAAGATTTAGTAAAAAAATACGTGGTATGGGACATGTTTTTTTTTTGCTTTATCGCTTAATATCGGACTTGTACGATCGAAACCAATTTGAAGTGTTAGTTTGAGTTGATTTAGAAGTTACCAAATTTTGGTGAAGATTATTGGTTTGAGAATTACTTTTTGAGTACATTCGACGACGAACCAATCTAGATGCATTTTGTGATGGCCGATGAAATGAGGCAATATTGATGTTAAGTTTTAATTTGCAACTATGGTTAGAAATAACCATCACGATGTTCTTTGACTTGCCTAGGAGATGAGGCAAGTTGTTATGATGGATTGATGATGATTTCGATATTTATGATGAATTTTTACTTGTCGATGAAATGAGACAAGTCTCGATGTCACTTAAAACTCGTCCAAGTAAGCGATAAGACAAGTTAGGTATCTTACACTCACCGATGAGATGAGGCAGTGTTTACTTGATTATGTTTTATGATAATTTTCTAATGTGGCGTCGACTAACGATTAGTAAACCAATAAGTACGAAGGTATGGTATGGGATGTACGATGACGCCTATTGGGTTCCTATTCAAGAAGTTGATACACATTCATGATGTTACTAGTGCTACAGACCAAGTACTCGATAGGAGTCATCATGATGTTCGTGAAGTTATTACTCGACTCCAATCATCCCGATGTTATTACTCGGGTTTTTGTGACTGGGTGTCATCAAGATGTTTTCGTCTATAGTCAATCAAGATGATCACGATGTTCTGATGTTATGTGACCCCAGGTCATCATGATGAATGGTACCAAATAATGGTAGTACTAGTCATGATGTAAATGCACGTGCTGCTTTCCATGAGGTTTTATGTGTTTCGATTTCACTATTTTGATGATGATGCTTTAGTATAGCCTTATGTATGAAAAAGGCTTATTGACATACATGGTTTTATTTGTGATTTCGAATATGATGTTTTGGATTCTTTCCAGGCTCTATCAAGATGGATTTGAGACATTATTTAAATTTATACCAATGAGATGAGGTATAAATTATGGTAATGCTTTTATGATGAGTGTTGATAATAGATTTAAGATATATTTATATTTATACCAATGAGATGAGGTATAAATGATTATTAAGATTCCTTTATAATGAGTTTAATGATGGATTTGAGATGTATTTATATTTATACCGATAAGATGAGGTATAATAATTACGAAGTTTCTATTAGATGAGTTTTATTTATGATGGATTCTTGAAGTTTTAATTATCTTATGAAGATTTACTTTATGATCCATATCCTCACCCATTTCATTCGGTTATATATATAACCGTGTCAATATAATATACATATTGTATTCCTCTATGCAATCATGACGAACCATTGATGTATCACTCTAGAGATAACTTGATGACTTATATCATTCCATTGGTAACGATGGAATGGTTTTCCCCTTATCTCTTATCATCACATGTACTAATGATAAGTTCTAGCTAGCCTGACCCGTGTGTTTTCACTCGGGTCAGACCGAGTTGTTTCAGGTATTACCTATTGGGCTTAGCTTGAAGTTGATGTTGGATATCAACTCTTCTTTCTCTTGAGTAGTTTCTGTTCTTTCACATACTCTGATATATTTATATCTGATTCGATGTATATGGTGTGGTCGAGTACCAACGTTATTGTAGTCATATTGTATTGTACTAAACATGTATCAGTGTATATATATATATATATATGATGTTGATTACTGTTCTGTGACGTGTTTTTCATTTAATTATTGTATTTTGTTCTGATAGATCCATAAGCCACCTATAGTTTTAGATTAAGAATTTACTGGTTATGTCGATCCAGTTGAGATAGAAAAGAAAAATCATATTGCATTTATCGACGTATTCAGTAGATGTTTAAGACAAAATTATAGATGGTCGCCCTTAACCAGCCCTATTCTCCACTTTAGTAGACGGAATTGCTCGTTAATTCTCTTTACTAAGATGGGTCTCGGGGTGGGGCGTTACAATATATGTGTAACTCTGACATATTAAAGTGAAATTTGATAAGTATAGTTTTCCTTTGTATAACTGTTATTATTTTTTATTATATTTTATCCACTGCGAATGTGAGATGTTGGTGTTTCTGTTCTTCTTATTCTTCTATCTCTTTCTTCTTTTTCCTAACTATCTGGAATTTTCGGGATTGAAAATTCCGGGTCATTACAATTGGTATCAGAGCTGAAGGTTAAGCGAGAACCTTGGCTCTGTTGGGATTACTCATTAAGGATAGGGTCAATGGTACCCTAGAATGAGTTGAGTATATAAACATATATATATATATATATATATATATATGAGCGTGTACTTGTTATTTTCTTATATAGAGGTTTTAAATGATTTTATATAAGAATATATTTTGATATATAAAGCAATATTTCTTTCTAATAAATATTAAGGTAATTGGTTGTTATATTATTTGAAAATTTTAATAATGAGAATTAACTGGTAATAGAAATACAACCAAATTAAAATTTAATGAAGATAAGTTTGAAATGGATTCAGAATCAAATGGTTTAAAGAGATAAGTTGGTTTGATTTAAAGGATTAAATCAACATTTAAAAATTTAACTTGACTTTATATAATTAGGGTTAAATTTGAAATTTGAATTGAATTCATTCAAATTGAATCTGATTTGAATTAACTGGATTTATGATTGAAGATGTATAAGTTTTAAAACTTGAATGGAAAATTTGAATTGGATTGAATTGAAATGATTTGAAATTGAAGCGGGTTTAATTGATATTAGTCAAAATTGGTTGGAATAATTTGGAATTGTAATTAAAGTTGAGTAGGTTTAAAATCAAATGCAATTTGATTTGAATTTGGAAAGAAATCAAGACTGATTCAACTTGAATTGAGGTTAAATTAATTTCAATGGAAATTAAAGTTATTCAAATTGGAATTGAGTTAATTTAAATGGAAATGGAAATTTAAATTGAATTGATGGGGAAGTGAACAGTTTTGACTCTGGACTATTTTCAATATAAATTGTTTTAATATAAACTTATTTTTCCAAACCATTTAATATATACAATCTTTCTTTTTAAAGCCAAATTATTTTATATTTGTTTTAAAATTATTTTTGGAACTATTTAACAATTTCTCATCTGTTTTATAAACCAAATATTATTTTCAATATTTTATAAATTAATTACAATTTTACAACTATTTTGCAATTATCTAAAATTTATGAAACTATTTTCCAACTATTTTACAATTACTTAACTATTTTATAGCTATGTTACAAACTAATAATTATTATTCAACGACTTATCTATTTTAAACTTTTCAACCTATTTTCTGAATTTAAGCTGGACAGAGTTCAAAATGTTTATGATTGAATATCCATTTGGGATAAGGATTAAAGTGATAATCCAATGGAATTGAAACAATTGTGATTATATGGATAGAAATTAAAGGAAATGTGAATAGAAAGAGAAATTGATTTAGTTGATAATCAATGAAGATGAATACGTAGGATGTACGTATATTATTCTATTTTCATAGTGATTTGATTCAGATTCGAGCATAGAATTTCGAGATAGTTATATCGATCCGAGTTGGGATTTTTCACTCGATTTTCGACGGCGAACCTGGATATGAATTGTTGATTTGTTCCAGATATTTTGTATCATAGTTATGGCTATGCAAGGAGAATGATGGTTTCTGATCAAGAAGCCAGATCTGAGTTCGCACTAGGAAGTCGGACGGACGATACTAGTTCGGAAGTGTAATTGTGTGATTGAGTGAGCGATCAGATTGGTATAGCGTACGGATGATAGGTGTACATCGTATGGATTTGAATGAAATTGATATTGGAAATTGGATATTTCTATGGTAAAATTTTACTTTATGCAAGTAAGTAAAATGGTAAGTGACTTTATAAAGTAATCAAATTTGAATATTTGATTTTGAATAAACAAAGTTATGAAAGATAAATCTCCCCTTGTTGAATCCATTGCCTGAAGAAAAGGATTTTTGAAAGTGTTTGAAGTATAAAAGGTGTTTTGTAAATGTTTGAAGTGATCTAAAGATTTTTAAAATTATATATATATATATATATATATATATATATATATAAAGGATCTTATGAGGATTTTGGAAAAAGGTTTTGGGAACCTTTGGATTTGGAAAGGCTTTTTATTTTTGGGTAAAATCAATTTGGAATTTGAAAAGCCTAGTTTGAGAATTATCGATTTTGGGATAATCGATTTTGAGAAAAGGAGATTTATATGAGATTCATACTAGGTGTATAATTTGAAAGATACTATATGTGTATGGTATAAAGTGTTTTGGAAATGGCTCTGGAGAAAAAGGCACTCCCTTGAAATGAACTTCTCAGGAGTACCACATGGTGGTACTGCCTTGAATCCTAAGGGGGATTCTAAAGTTGATCCTGTGAGGAGTCCGGATAAAACTAGTTCTTGAGGATTATGAGTAGTGTGTAGCGAAAGTCAAGGACGCTGATGCCTACAGAGGTATTTGGGTTATGTTGTGACGTAACTCGATGTCACTGCGATCTACTGCAGACCATAGCGAAAGTCGTGTGTGCTGCTAAGAGCCAACAGTCTGCGTTTGATTTTGTATCGGTAGACTACGACCTATGGTAACATAGCGAAAGTCGTGTGTGCAGCTGAGAGCCAACAGTTTGCATTTGATTTTACATCGGTAGACTGCGATTTATGTGGGAGTGGAAATGTTTCATTTTTGACAGCGAAAATCGAGGGCGTTGATGCCTACAGTTACGTGGACTTTTGGTGCGATGGCAACGTAACCCTGAAACGTAACTGCGATCAGTTGTGGGTTCCATGGCGTAATCGAGGGGCGCGGAGTGCCTACAGTTACATGGACTTTTGTTGCGATGACAACGTAACCCATGATGTAACTGCGACCATGGATGGGGGTGATGATTTCCCGAGCATTCTCACCAAAGATATTTCCTCTGTTTTCTAAAAAAATGTTTTTGATATTTTCAATGAAATTATTTTCCAAGTATATTCACTGGATGTTGAAAATGGATCTACTAAGTACTTAAAGATTTTCAGTCCTATGCCTGATCAACGTACGACTGAATTTCTATGAGAACAAGATGGACTGGTCGAGACATCGAGTTATAATATGTATTTTTATAAAAACTATTTTAATAGTATTATGTGAATTTAAAAGTATTTCTAAAATTTAAAAATAAAAATGTTGGAATTTAGGACGATGAAAGAAATCCAAACTGGAATTATGAAAAAAATGAACTTAGGAAAATTTAATGAAGTGATTTTTTTAATAAAATCGAATATTGATATAAAAGTTGGAAGTAAGCTAATTAGCTAAATGAATTATTTGATAGAGTATGTTAATAAAATTTAACTCGGTTAAGTAAAATGGATTGTAAGTTAATAATAATGAGTTGGATTTGAAGTAAGTTAAAAGAATTGAAATGAAAACTTGAGTTATAAATTAAATTTGTTTTGAATTGTTAGTAAATTGAATACAATTGAAATATTGTCGAATAAAAGAAAGTTAGATTGAAACATGAATGGTGTGAGTTGCAAATAAAGTTCAAGAAAGTAGAAATAAATTGAAAATGGTCTTGTAATTAATTAAATGAGTCGTGAATGAATTGAGTTTGGAAATTTAAAATTTGTAATGAACGAAACAAAGAACTAATCAAATAAATTTGTAGATTGAAATGAGTTTTGATTGAAAAGGAACCAAGTTAAATTGAAAAGGAAAATTTATTTTGCAAATGAAGTGAGCTTAAGTTTTGAAGTTGGACTAAATTAAAGTAAATTAACATAAGTTTAAAATTTATAGAAGCTCGACTTCAAGTAGGAAGGGTAGACCATTAAATAAAAGCTTGGCTTGAATTAATTTGGGAATGGTTAGTAGTGTACAAGCATTGATTGTGTCGAGCTAAATAAAATGGTTGTGAATGAATTAAAATGGAGAAATTAAATATAAATAGAGTCGAAATCAATTTAAATTGGTTGTAAAACTTAAGTAATTATTTATTTACATGGATATCATCAAATTGCATAGAATGAATTTTCGTTTGACGTAAACGAAGGTAATTAAATTTGTATGACTTGATAGTGATTAAATAAATTGATTTTAAGATCAGCTGAATTGAATATGAGCTTGTTTGGGTCAAAAATAAATTGAATGTAAGCAATTGAGTTGTAAACCAGTTAAATTAAATGAATTGTATACGAATTGGTTGTAACCAATTAAAATTAATGTCGGAACCTTGTAAGTTGCTTATAAATATTATTTAACCTGCATTGCTTATAGAAACTCATATGTTTACTAGTTATATATGTAAAATGTTGTTAAGTTACATGATTTTGGCACTTACATTTTTGAATTGAGTAAGTACAGGTATCGAGAAGCCGTTTGGCTGGATTTGGACGCGCTAATTGCTAAAATAATAAGCCGCTTGCTTAAAAATGCAAATTAAAGGTACGCTCACGCAATAAAAATAGGAAATATGAACTGTTTTTGTTTTTCCGACCGTGCGGGTCGATGTATATATATTTGTGACTATTGTGATATTGTAAAACAATCTCCGTACAAAGGAAACGCTGCCAAAAAATTTCCAACATTTTGGGAGTTAGAAAATTTCGGTTAACTTGGAAAGTTGAATTTTAAAATAATGTTGGAAACAAAAGCTTTTGAGTTAGAATATATAAGCAAATGGTTTTGGAATTGAGCTAAAAGGTTTGAGAAGTGTATGTATGTTTTTAATTAAATGGATTTTGGGTTAGTAAGTGAGATTGGAAATATTTTTCATAACTTAGCAAATTTCGGGGACGAAATTTTCATAAGGAGGGAGGAACGTAACGACCCAGAATTTTGGCTATTAGACTTTGAACATTTTAAACGTTGAATGCGAATTATAATTTGATTTTTAGTAAGAAAATTTTGGTTAAATCAATATAATTAGCTAAAATATCAAGTATGGCAATTCAATTGGATTTGAATAATAATAATTTAATATTTGGAATTGGAATAATTTGTGAATCTGGAAGTAAATAAATACGAAAATGGTTTCTAAAATTTATTTTAAGTCTATTAGGATTTAAATAGTGTTGTTGGACCTTTAGATGGAATCGAGAGTCGATAAGTAAAATTTGGGATTTTATATTAATTTAATAATGGAATTTAATAATATAATAATGTAAATAATCAGATTTTGATTCGGGATGAATCAGAATAATTTCTAATGTGATTATAAATTCTATATGATTTATTTTTGAGTTAGCAAAATTTTAGAAGAGAAATTTTAAGTGATTTCGACAATTTTGAAAATCGCTCGAATTTATTGACGAGTTAAAATAGCCTTCCAGGGCACAATCTCGGAATTCGATGAAACCAGTTCCATTGGATCCGTAATAATTAGTTATTATCGTATTTCAATTTTCGTAGCAATCGAATTTGACGTTTGACCCTGATAGCTCAAAACGCATAGAAACTATTTAAATCGATTTAATTTAAAATTGATCGTTTATTTCCGTAACTCGCGCATATGATCGAATTAGCCTCCGAAACACATTCCGTTGTGTTCGGAACATGGGTAAAAATTTATGAACGCTAGGCGGCACGTGTGATTTGGAGTTCAATTGTATAAGCTTGTAAAAATTTGAGAATATTAATAAAATAATAATTATATGAACGTGTGTGTGTGTATATATATGTATGTATGTATGTATGTATGTATGTATATGTATATGTATATATATATATATATGTTTAAGGGGTCGAAGCCCTAGCTATTTTCTTTTGCCGACACAAAACAGCTCAATGGCCAAAAATCAACTTCAGTTCCTCCTCGTTTTCTCTTCATCCTTAAAGTTTTAGCCAATTCTTCCAACTGGAAGATTGAAGAGCATAGCGAGCTTAAGGCATCCAATGGTGGATCTTGCTTGAGATTGTCGTTTGGAGGTGTAGTTTAGTTCTGTTTGTCATGAGTTCGTGCGTTTTTTTATGCAATTGGAGGCGCCGAGCTCAGCAAGGGTTCAGGTGATGGTGCAGCAAGGTGTGGGCTTTCGAATGATGGCCTCTGATTTGTCTCCTGCATGATGTAGGTGGGGCGGTATTAAACCCTAAGGGTGGCTAATGGGTTTGAACAACCCTGTAGCGAAATATTGGAAGAAGAAGAAGAAATCTTCGGCCATGATTTTTCTTATGTGATGTGTGGACAGATTTCTTTTGTTTGGTAATAATATTAAAAGAAAAGTAAATTGTTTATATAAATTATATTCAAACGTTTAAAACCCGTAACTTTTGCACGCGTGACCAGATTCCAACGAAACAAGAAGCATCGGAATCGCAGCGACAAGCTTTACGCACTGCAATAGATTTGGAAACGATCGGAGCAAGTGGAAATTTTGAATTAAATCAAAGGGACTCGATTTAATTTAAAATTTAAAACGCTCATCGAAATTCAAGTTGAGTAAATTTACTCACATCTGGAATTTCCAGTTAGTTTTAAATAGTTAAAATTTGAATGAATGATTGATTGGTTGTTTGGTTGTATGTGATCATCATTATCAGATTTGATCGATATTTATTGTTGTGCTAACATCTGTGGATGCAAGGAAACAAGTTGGAGGGATCCAACTGGATTCCTCACAATATAGAGATTATCTTTATAATCTGTGTTGTATTTTATTGGTATTCCATGATGGATTAATTTGGAAATTTAGTTACGATGTGTTATGGTTAGATAAATAAATTTGGTATTTTAAAAATATCAGTGAATGAATTGGGATTAAAGGAAAATGAAGGAAGTTTTAAGTAATGAAATTTAAGGAAATTTAATTTAGGAAATTGATTTGGAATTCAAGTTTTTGTTTGAATCTCAATTTTAAAGATAAATAAAGTTTTTAAATTTAAACTGCTTTAACTACTTTAAATGGTTAAATGGTTTGGATTTAAAATGAAGATTTAAAATGTAAGTAAAGTATTTTTAAAGTCTAAGTTAAATCTGGAATCAAAATTTAAATCTGTATTCCAGTTTGAAATGAAAGTAAATTTAAAGTAAAATGTTTGTAAATGCTTTGTTAATGATAATTTGGTCACAAATAATAAAAATGGTTTTGTCTTTATATAAATGATGTTTTAATGATTTGTAATTCATTAAATTATTAAGTTAATTAAAATGGATAATTAATTTATTTAATTAATCATAGTTAAGCACTTAAATAATTGAGTAATTAGAAATTAATTAATTGGTTAATAAGAATTAATTAATTTGGTTTAAGGGCTGATTAATTAAAGTTTAATTTCTTAGAGAGTAGTTAGAGGGTTGTTATTAGTTAATGAAGGATCATTAACTAAGGATTATCAAATGATTAATTAAGATGATTAATTAGATTAATTAATTAAAGATAATCAATTTATGGAATTATTTAAATATAATTACATAATGAAAGTAATTAAGGGATTAATTACTCAATATAGTTAATTAAAAAAATGTGATTGATCAAGTTGATTAATTGGTTTAATTAAGATAATCACATGATGGTTCGTTAAAGTATGATTACTGAATGTAATTGGAAAGAGTAATCACTGAGTAAATTAGTTAATGGATATTTAATGGATGTTAATTTAATTGGAATGGTAATTTTAATGGAAATAATTTGGGATTAATTACCTAATTAACAAGAAGGGTAATTACTTAGTGGAAGTAATTAATAATTAATTACTTAGTGTAATTAATTTTAGAATTGATTAATAAAGTTATTTGATGATAATTAAGTAATGTAATTAATTAAGGGTAATTAATTACTAATGTGATTAATCAAGGCTGATTAATGAATAATTAATTTAAGATTTGTTATTAAATATAATTAATAATTAATTGAAGAAGTAATTAAGGATCATTAATTAATGTAATAAATGAGAGTAATTAAAGGTTAATTTACTGTAAATGGTTAAGGATAGTTAATTTTTGAAATTAATTGAAGGATAATTACTCTATGTGATTGAAGATAATTAATCAAGGTGATTAACTAAGATGGATATTTGAAGAATGATTGATTAATTAAAAGGTTGTAATTAATTAATGGCTGATTAAGCAAAGTTATGTAATTTATTCTTAAGTAATTGATTTACTTTAAGTTAATTAAATTAATATAATAGGGATTAACAATGATTGCTTATGAATGATTGTTTGAGTAAAATATCCAAATTGGATGATATCTATTGGATTATATGTTGTGTTATTCTGTGATATGAAATGTTTTGTGATATGAAATGTTTGGGTGGACATTTATAATGTGGTTATTAATGATGATGAATTTCTGTAAAAAAAAGTGACATCTTGTATTTAAAGTTGAATTGTGGTTCACTTAAATAACTCGGGCTAAGATATTATTAAATTAGTAAATACCCGAAACCACTTCGATTGTTTATAAATTGATATGTGAAATAAATAGACTCGTATGGAATGATTTAAATGAAATGGACCATTTAATCTATGTTTTTGGTACTTAGATATTGATGTGTGGAATTAGTGATGTCTATAACAAATTGTGAATTTGAAAATCGACACGAGTTACCCCGAGTCTAAATAAGTTTTATGCTTTGGTATTTCATGTTAGATTAGTTTACTCACGCTGGTTTCCAGCCTGACCTGGGTGTTACTTGATGTAATGCTCGCGTCAGACCAAGTATTATAGATTTTCAGGTAAGGACGATCTGGAGCTCAGGAGGCGAGTTGGATGGCAAGATCGTATGGAGTGTTTTCGCTGTATTATATTGTTGCATATCTAAGACATGATGATTGTGTATATCCAATGTCTGTATATATGTGTAACTCTGATGTATTAAAGTGAAATTTAACAAGTACGGTTTTCCTTTGTATAACTGTTATTATTTGTCATTATATTTTATGCACTGCGAATGTGAGATGTTGGTGTTTATGTTCTTCTTATTCTTTTATCTCTTTCTTCTTTTTCCTAACTATTTGGAATTTTCGGGATCAAAAATTCCGGGTCGTTACATCTGAGCGAGATATTTGATGCCTATGCCTATAAATAGCACCTCAAAGCCTACGGAGAAGGGATCTTTTAGCTATCCTACGTCCAGACTCTACCGAAAACATCTTTGCACTACAAGGCTACTGTTGTACTCGAATTTTTCACTGTAATCCGCTGTAATCAGTTGTAACTAGCCAGGAAAGTCAATAAAAGATTAATTTTTGAAGTGGACGCAGGCCGGAAATAGATGAACCACTATAAATCTTGTGTCTTCGTCTATTTCTTTCGGTTTCAAGTTCATTATTCTTCATCTTTTATTCTCTACATTACTTAGATCAGTGATCTGTGATTATAAACCGCTGATCTGTGTTCATACACTACTACTTTCACGAAGTTTGGGGTTTGTGACCAATTTTGGCACAAAAATTTTTAATATAACATTTATATTAATTATTTATTACATATTACACATATCTCATATATATGTGTACATTATTTAGTTAATTAAATTTTAAATTATATATTTATTTAATCAACCTTTAATTAATTTATTCAATTAGTTAGCCTATAGTTAATTTATTTAACTAAACAATGTTAATTAAATTATATTAGTTTCACATTTTAATCAATGTACATGCATGTTTTCTTATGTTATTTTAAACATTTTTAAACATCATAACATATATCATAATATATAATACATGCGTATATATTATTAATTTATTTATTTATTTTATTAATCTTATTAATAAATTTTAAAAAAAAATTGAAATTAAAATATATTTTCAACATTTTTGAAAAGTTTATTATACTATAACTTTATAATATATTTATATCTTATTTTAAGTTTATCTTTTAAGTTTAAAATCTTCTATTTTTTATTCTCAAATACTTTTGAAAATTAGCCCAAGGTCCAATTCAAGTTGATCCTCTTCTATTAGGTGCAACCTTTTGGGTTCGTATATATGTTCAAGCCAAGGTAGTAGCTACGTAGGGCAGATGCTAAATTACCCAAACTCAAACCTAAACGGTACATTTTTAAACACCCTATTAATAGGGCTGCAAACTTAATTAGTTAACCCCAACAAAATTAATTAGACCGCATAGACTATTGGGCTCTGATACCATTATTGGAGCTAGGCCAACCCGCAGCGCAAGTGATGAGTGAACTTCAATATTTTTACCTTGTTGAATCTTTATTAGGCCCATGAAGTCTAATTTATTTAGAATATTTTTAAATTTAATTTAAATGAAATCATATATTTTGTTTAAATTCATAAGTTATTGATTGAATTTATTTGATTTATTTTCACTTAATATATTAGTATACAAATGTATTAGATACATATGTGTATGTACGCGTGTGTATGTGTAACATGATATTCCATGCAGGGTATAACATGTGCATATATAGATGCTGAGATTAACATCGCAACAGACCCATTAGCTCATGCTATACGTATTTTATGTTATCCAAATATGTGCATATACTTATGGTTATAAATATATATATATAAGAATATATAAATTTATTTACCATATAAATTTATTATAGATAAATATATATCGCAATTAATAATTAAACATATATATGTACATAAAATTATATATTTATAAAATAAATTATTTACTCATTTAAATGTATATATTTAAAATAAAATAGAGCAATTATATAAAAATATATATGTGTGTATGAAAATTATAAACTAATAGATGAATATAAGTTTATATTATAATAAATTATAGAGAAATATAAATATATATATTTTTCTTGATTTCAATTTCGAAAATATTATAAATCTGAAGTTATTATGATTCAATATATTAATATATAAATATATATTAATTAATAAATTAATTTATTATTAACTAAGTAGTATAAAATATTTTTATAATAAAATATCAACTTTTAAATATTGGAAAAATCTAGAATGATATTTTATAGGTTACGACAAATTTTCAGAATTTTTGAATAAATTAATATTATTAATCAATTAATACTAAAACAACCGATTTTAATTTAATTATTAAAAATATAGAAACTAAAGAAAAAAATTTGAGTTATTTTCCGAAAGCTTCTAACATGATGAAATAATTTTAAAATTATCAAGTTGAATTTTTGATACAGTATTTATTTTATATGAATTTATAAACCCTTATAATGATTAAATAATAATATAAAATATCTAATAATAACAATTAAATTTTTTTTGCTATAAAAATTATAATTGATATAAACTGCAACGACCCAGAATTTCTATCAATTAAAATTCTAATATTTAATTGATTTTAAATATTAACAAGTAGAAATTGTAAGTCGAATAAGTTTTATTTCGAATATAATTTAATTGGATAATTAAATCGATAATTTAATACTTGAAATTTATAGAAATAAATGGAAATCAAGTTTAAGATGATAAAAAAATGATTTTTAAAATTTTATTTAATCGTATTGAAGTTAGAATGATGTTGTAGAACTTTTAAGATCGAACTAAAAGTTAATTTGTGGAAATTGAATATTTTAATATTTAATTGACGAGTAAAAATAGCCATTTTTCAAACAGTCTCGGATTTCGACAAAACAAGTTTCATCAGATCCGTTATATTATATTATTGTAAGATTTCAAATTTCGTGTCAATCGGATTTACCGTTTATCCGGGGCAAGCCAAAACACATAGAAAATTCGTTTAATCGGTTTAAGTTAAAATTGATCGTTTATTGCCGTAAATCGCACAGATGATCGAATTGGCTCCCGAACCTATTTCATTGTGTCCGGAATATGGGTTAAACCCTAGAAACGCCGGTCATCGTGCGAGATTCGAAGTTCGAAAAATTGGAAGTGAATAGTGATTTTGGTAAAATTTCTATAAAAGGACCCTAGTTTTCTTCATTTGCAAATAAAAAGAAAACCCTAGGGCAAATAGCTTCAGCTGCCTGCTATGTTTTCAACGGCCAGAGATGCTCCGTTCTTCTTCCCTCTTTTTCTTTCAATCCATCAGATATTAGCAAAAGTTGTTAACTACAACATTAAAGATCGTAACGAGATCTATGAAAACAACGGCAATGATCAAGTTTCGATGCATGAATCAACGGCAATTGACGATCAAAAGCCATACGTTTCGAGGGGTTTCGTGAAGCGAAGGGGAGGCCGAGTGCCACGTCGTCCTCAGCGTTGGTGGACCTTGAGGTGGCCATTCGAATGGTACTATCTGATTGATGTCTCGATCATAAGAGGGGTCGCGAAATTCGATGAAGGTGGCGGCGTTTGGGTTCGAACGAACCTGGGGAGTTGTTTTTCGCATGAGAAGAGAAAGAATAGGGGACGGCCAAGATCTGGAGATGAAAAATGCACGGCTAGATTGGAATTAGGTTAAGAAAAATAAAATAAATTGTTAATTAATTTATATTAAAATTTGTATAATCTTTAAAATGATGTAACTTCTTCATACGAGGTCGAAAAATTACGAAACAACTTGCGTTGGGTTCGTATGGACGGGCACTACGCAATAGAGCTAGACTGGAGTCGTTTGGAGCTAGTCAGAAATTTGGATAAAATTAAACGCGTGTTTAATTTTATTCGAAATAAAACGCTGGAAATTGGAAACGAGGTGAGAACTTCTCACTCGATCGAATCTATTTCGATTTAAATTTTAAGTAGTTAGATTTAAAATTGCTTGATTGTGTGATTGGATGATAAATTGTTATCTATTATGTTAAATAGACATTATATGCCATATATTAAGTGGAGGTTATTTATTAAAAACAAATACAGTGATAATTTCACTGCAAAGTGAAATTGGTATTATATATGTACTTGGAGTTGATCTCCCGCATTATATAGCAGATGAGACCCTACTGCGCCGCATAATAGCGGGTAATATTTTATAAATCCTATATACTGCGATATTCCGTATTGGAACGAAATTGGTATTGTGCTAACATCTGTGGATGCAGGGAAACGGGTTGGAGGGATCCAACTGGATTCCTCACCAATATTTATTTTATTACAGATATTGTGATATTTGTTGATTACCATATGATGATATATGATGTTTGATTGTCGTGATTGATTATTTGATGTTGTTGCATCATTGGGCCTATTTTGGAGTTTTAAAAATGTTAAAGGAACGATTTCTAATTTATAAAGGATTTTAAAGTGATTTTTGAAAGTATACGTTTTATTTAATTTTGGGAATTGATTCATTTTAGATAAATAAACGTTATAAATTTAATGTTATAAAAATTATGATATTTGTGAAATATAACCGAAATGAGATTTTTGAAATAAGTAGTCGATTAATTTATAAAATGGTTTAAATTGGGATTTTGAATTATTACAAACGATTTATATAAAAGATTTATAAACTTGATATTTATAAAAAAATATAGGAACTATAAAACGAGTTTTTATAAGTGTTAAAATGAAGAATGATTGGATTTCTTAAGTGAATGAAATTTATCGATTTATAAATTGTGAAGTTATAAAATGAATAGATTTTTATAAAATAAAGGACTTATAAGTAATTAACTTGTAAATTAGATTTTTGGTAAAAAATTGAGTTATGAATTGAAGTGGTTAATAAAGGATATTTATAAATCGAAGTTTTTATAAATAGAAATGGAATTTATAAACATTGTTTATAAATCCGAAATCAATTGAATTTGGTGAATTAAATATAGAATTTTATTAAAGGGGATGTATTCACGATTTTGGATAGCGAATTATCTTTTGTATAATATGTGTAATAATAAAGAATTTGGATCGAGAGTTATATTCACGATTTTGGACAGTGAATATATTACTAATTAAAATGGATATAGTTTGGGGAAGTGATATTATAAAATGAAGTTAATTGTTTTAAAGATGTATTAAAATGTGTTAAGTAACGAATACATAGATTTCAACATTCATTGTTGAAATAGACGTTTCGAGAAGTAAGGATATTGGACTATAACACTGTTGTTATAATAAATGATTTCCGAAAGGAAATGTTTTATATAGTATTGGGATTTATATATCTATCTTAATTTCGAATCCCTATACTAGTGATTTTGAGTTGTCGTAACGATGTTTTATGCAACATTCGTTTTGACTCAAATAAAAGTGTTTAAGAGAATGTTTTCCTTAAAGAATGAAATATATACTTTATTGTGATTTAAGTATACTGAATATTTTCCAAATGCTGAAAATAAATAGATTGTGAATTACTTATTATTATTAAATAAGTATGGAAACTTTTTCAATATGAAGTGAATGTTTTGGAATTACATCTTTTTAAAGATAAATTGAAAATGTATATTAGAAATTGATTTGAAAATCGTATATTCATAGATATTTTGGAAATGTAAATTCACTGTGGGAATTTATAAAAGAAAGGGAAATTTGTTTAAAAATAAACATCGATTTATTTTTGGAGTATGGAAATAAATTTACGGATTTGGAACGTAATCTAAAATAAACCGGTAAGGGTTTATTTAACTGGTTTAAATGAACCATTTCGAAATGAAAGTATTTCCGCATAAGGAAAATGATTAAAAATTTGTTTTCAAATGTTGAAGAGTGGAAAATATATATCTTGTAAAGATATTTTTAGAAAATAAATAATTTGGAAAATTATCTGGAATCTGGTGATGTTGTGCCTATCTATTGATAGTTAAATAACCAACTATCAATATTCACCTTTAAATAGGTACTTGTGATTTGCTTGAATTTGAATGCTACACTTATTTTTAAAATAAGCGCTCACTATTCGGGTTAGCCGGGAAAGGACCTTTGGGTCGTATAACCCATTCTGAATATGTGATACATCGTTATGGATTGCATTTGAAGACCGGATATTTGTGAAAAGGGAAGGATTACCGTCGAATGTTTCTGCATCGGCTGATCTCCAACATAGAAATTTATTACCCTTTGTGAAGGGAAGTCCGGTCGTGATAAGTGAATATTCGGATTGCAAGAGCTTCTTTGGAAGTGCCTTCGGTTCTGTTCAAACCCGGAACAGAGTTGTATGGATTGTATGTCTGACATTACAAATTGATATATAAAGCTGATTTCTTTCAAATATATTTCTGTTGGTGGCGGAGAATTTATTCTCTTAGCTCAATACCCTTCTCTGGGACGTACGCGCTCAGAGGTTATGTAGTTGAAGATTATTAGTGATATACTCCCAATTTGGTAGTGTGATATGCTAAGTGCTGTTGAGCATTTATTGAATCAAAGCACAGCATTTGTATAAAGCATGGCTTTGTGGACGAGACATCGTCGGACCTCACACCCCGGAAATGATCAAAACATGAAGGATGCAGCAAGGTTATTAGGGGGTAGCGCCCCTTTACTGTATGTCATTCCTTCTGGATAAAGGTGGTATCATGGTATGGAGCCCAGATGCTTAACCTATGTTGCTGCTGCAAATTTATTACTTTGTGGTTGTTGGAATCGAGGATCCTCGGATGAAGGTCGGTTACGACCGGGGGATGGCATATTCGTGTCAGTAGTTACCCAGTTAGGGATAACCCGGCCTTGTGTTGGCAGAGATCCAACTGTAATGTTAGGTTAGGTTCTCGGGGTCGTCTTTCTAGAGGCGTACCCATGTGGCAATGGGAAGTTCCTTGGCCTGACCATTTGTTGGAAATCCAAAGAAACAATACGAGCCTTGTACGGTTTTACTTGTAGAACCTGCCATCTAATATGGTAGCTATAGTAGGCATAATATAATGGTACATATGCTGGCTAAGATTTATATTATACTTTCGAAATGTTTTCTACACTATGCACTAATAATAATATCAAAAATTATTTTTTTTGCGTAGTAAGCATCTTTGACTATCATAAGGAGAAATCTCCTCCAATTCTGTGTTTGCATTGTGTGTGTGGCGGGAGGCCTTATGGTAGTTTCATTTTCCAAAAGCATTGCGAATTGACTTTAAAATTCTCTTGTTGTTTGTTTTAAAGATAAATAACTGTTTTAAGTTCTCACACCAGTCGCATGACTGACCTGGAGTTTATTGTTCCCTTCCTAAACTCTGGGTGCCCACCAATTTCCACACAGGCAGTCTATAGTTAGGTTATCAGGATATTATGGAATTCAGGAGTTGCTGTAGAGATCTGAAGGCAAGCTGGATGGCTTGGCGTATCAACTAGTATATAGTATTTCTTTTCCGCTGTTTGTTGTTGTATACTCTGATGATGTGATGTAATGTAATGTAATGTAATGTAATGTGATGTAATAACTGATATAGTTCTTTGTTTAAAGATTATTCATTTATCTATTATATGTTGTTCCGCTGCGATTGTGAGAATTTGATATTGTTCTGTTGTTTCTTTCTGTTTCTGTTTCTTCTTCTTTCTTTTTCTATCTTTTTCTTCTTCTTAAACCCTAAGAATTCGGTTTTTCGGCATTCGATTGCTTGGCAGTCGATACAGTGGACGTATTGATGTCGATTTTCGAAAGTCGAAGAATCGGGTCCTCACATTTGGTATCAGAGCATATGGTTAAGCGACAACCATGGCTCTGTTGGGTGTTACTCATTAGAAATAGAGTCAGTAGTACTCTAGAATGAGTTTGAGTGTAATAATAGCTATGGGCGCGTATTTGTTAGTGAATATAAATTGTTTTGTATTGTGCTGACTTATCGGTTGATTGTTTATGAATTCTGGTCGGTGCGGGAAGTACAACCGTAATCGATAGGGGTTTCTAAACTCTTAAACAAGATAAACCGACACAGTATTGTTTTGAAATAGGGTAAATGAAATAATTTTATCCAAAACTATTTTCGTATACAAAAGAAATGATTTTCTGTAAATGTTTAAAATATATAGTTGCTCGGTTGTTTGGAGGTGATGATATTGAGGTATTATCATTATTATATGGAAATTGAAATAAGAAATTGAAATAATAACCAAAGGATAAAGGAATGAATTCATATATAAATGGGAATAAAATTCATTAATGGAATGAAATTGGTAATGTGAATGTATAAATGAGTTTTATAAATTGAAATGAGATTTGATTGGGATTAAGTTGGATAAATTTAAATTAAAGGATGGAGTTAAACTAAAGTAAGTATAAGTGAATCAATTAAAATCCAAGTTGTAATAGTTGAATATAAGTGAAACCAAATGATAAATGGTTAAACAATTTTGTTAAGCAAAATAAATCTGAATTTGAATAAGTGTTGAAAATTTGATTTGGTAAAAGTAAATAGAATTTACTTTAGAAATGAAGTCCGAATTGGATTTATAAGTGGAAATTTAAGTTGAGTTAAACAAATGATGTTTAATGGAATATAACTTGAGTAACGTTGAATGAAGTTGATTTTGGTATCGAAGTAAATTAATAAGTGAATTAATGAAATGAAGTTATGAATGTGAACTTGACAATATAAATGAAATTCAACTTTATTTGTAAAATGAATTAGCAATTGAATTAATAAATGGATTGAATGTTAATCAATCGAATGTAAATAAGTAGATATGAAATAATGAATGTTAGTGTTAATTCATTAAAAGCTAATGTTATTGGAAGTTGAATAATTGAATGAAAATCAATTTAATATTAAACCAATTGAAAGTAAAAGTGTTGGACCAAATTGAATGTAAATTAAATAATTTGGTTATGTTGAATATACATTGGTTGTTATTTGATTGTTAATTGATTGTGTATATTTCATTAAGTGTTAATGAAGTTGAATGGATAAAATTGAAAGCTATGTAATTGAATTCAAATTAGAAGAAAATGAATTTGAATAGAATTGAATTCGATCTGAATTGAAAGTGAACTAACATGAATGTAAATTAGTGGATGTAAACTAATTGAATTGACAATAAATGAATATTAGTAAAATCCAATGTTAACAAATCAAATGTGATTAAATTGAAAATTAATCCAATGAATATTAATGAGACGTGAATTTATATTGATTTGGTTATGAATTGATTTGGATAGACATTGATTTGTTGGATGTTTATTGGATGATAGTTGTTTGGTGGTTGCATTGTTGTTTTGTTGAAATTGCTATGTTGACACATGTAGTTATTATGTTGCTATATGATGTATATTGATATTATTTTCATATATGCATGTTTCTCATGTTGTTGTTGAGTGTATAGTAGGTGTGGATGGCTTGTGCTTCACATTTGGAGCTCGCTTTCGTGCTATATTAGCTGTATATGCTCGCTAATAATATATAAGGTACATGTCTCGGATTAAATATCGTACTTTTACCCTTTTTTTCCCTGCGGGATGCCTCGTCACTTGATGAGATGTATATTTGTGATATATATACTGTTATTTATTTTCGGATCGAGCCGCGGAAAAGAGACTATGGCGAATTTTTCTGAAAATTTAAGGCGTTTGAAAATTTTTGAGAAAATTGAAGAAAAAAAACATTTGGAAACTATAAATTTGATTTGGAATTAGAAGTTAAACAGTAGTAGTTGGTTTTCAAAAAAATAAATAAGTATGATTTGAAAACTTAGTAAAGTCATTGTAAGAAGTTTAACTATGGTTTAGGAAAGTTAATGGATTCTGTAACTTTTTCTTACTTGGTAATTTGGAGGACGAAATTCATTTAAGGGGGGAAGTTTGTGTAACGCCCCACCTTTATACCCACGCTAGCCAAGAACACTACGGGTGAATGCTGTCAACTAGCACGGTGAATAAGGCTGTTGAGGAGCGACCATCTGTATAATTGCTTTGCGCGAGCACCGATATGTCAGATAGTATAACATGCATTTTATCTCAAGAGGAAATCCGACACACCCATAAAAACACAAAGCTACTACACAGTGGCTATAATATCTTCAGAAACAAATATAGAAATAAACATAACATAAATCAGTCACGGACAATTCATATCACAAAGGCGGAAATAGATATGAATATAACACATGAACGTGTACATCAGAGTAGTGGTCAAACAAGATCCACAATATCAAAAAGAATAGATACAAGTGCTAGACAAAAGAATAAGTATACATCATAGAGTCTGTATCTCAAATGTATACAACAAAAACTACCAAACTAAAGTAGTTAGCCAAAAGTCAGAAGATGGTTCCAGATAGGAAGCCATGAGGAAGCACCTATAATATCTCAGTCTGACCCGAGTATTATTTAAGAAGAAAATAATAAACGGATCAGTTTAGCCATAAATATCAGATGAAGTGATATATAATAAGAGATATGACTAAACCCATAATAATCACAATGCCAAGCTGTGATAAATAAGTAACTGAAAAATCAATAAGAGATTAATCAATATCGCAAAGATCTTCTCAAAGATAAGAAGGAATGTCATACTCCTAATTTCATTCACCAAGCCACAATAAATGACATATATATCAATGCCAATCGTAAAAGTTGGTGAAACATAAATTCCAGAATTCAACACACGAAATCCATAAATCACAATCAAAGGGAACAACGACGTCGTACAGCGTGACATCCGATGAACCAAAACACAATCAAAGGGAACAACGACGTCGTATAGCGTGACATCTGATGAACCAAAACACAATCAAAGGGAACAACGACGTCGTACAGCATGACATCCGATGAACCAAGTCAAAAAGACATCGCACAATGCTAGTCTAAAACATAAAATGATCGCCATGATCACCGAGAAGTGTCAATTACAGTAAGCTAGTAAATATATGAGCTTAGCTTCATGTCCCATAACCACTAGCTTAACTTAAATATTTACGAACAAATTGTAGATCTCCACTAGAAAATTGTCACAAGAGATTCAATGGAACAAGTCTAAGAATTAACCGACGAAGTAAACGCAAGCATTTCATACCACTTGTTTTACTAAGTCGTTTAACTAGATTTCTCATACGAGTGAGGTAAAGGTTTGTATATACTAATAGATTAGAAGTCGGTTTGAGAAAACGAGCTTTGTAATAAAATAGTGTTGAAATCATTTGAAGAAAGAGTTTTGATATTTACTACTAGTATAGAAAACCTTTATATTTTTAAAGTGACAAATCACAAAGAAGATTGTAAGAACAATCAATCAGTAAAATTCACATTCGAAGACGCGAATAAAATCCAAAGAAACCGATAAATAATCCATCGGAATGGATATTCAAAAATCCCTAAAAAGGAGTCATCAAAGTCATAATAAATGATAACAACAAATAGGATCATCACGAATCGATTTAAATTGGAATTCTCAAGCAAATAGGCAAAATAGTGCTGATTCAGACGTCTGAAATCAAGGATTCAGACGTCTGAATCTGGAAAATAAGTATTTTCCAAAGACAGAATTCATACGTCTGAATCCTTGAATCCAAACGTCTGAAATAGGCACTTTTTAGCCTATTTCCTTTCTGGTTCCAAATGAACCAATTCAGACGTCTGAATTCATATATTCAGACGTCTGAATCTGGGAATACAAATCTTCCCAGAACAATATTCAGACGTCTGAATATTGCGTTTCAGACGTCTGAATTTGGGGTTCAGGGCATTCCCTGAACCTAGGCCAAAAATGGCCAAACGAATATCGGAAATGATCGAACTAGCAAATGGCGATGACTAAGGAATTACGTCGAACCACAACCCAGCCTAAACGGCTCTTTGATACGCCTCAAATATCAATGTCCAAATATCCATAATAGGATTTTCATAAATTAGACCAAAACACCAAAAATTGGAATTTACACAAAATCAATCCAAACCAAAATCAATTGCACAAGAATAAATGTTAGGAATTCATACCTAAAAATTGAAGATAATTATAGACTAAGATGTGAGATAAAAATCTCACCTTTGAACCCAAATCAATGAAGGAGAAGCTTTAAGAACAAGCTAAGATCAATCCCTCTTCAATCTCAACACTAGAAGCTTGAATCTAAGCTTAAAAGAGAAACATTTCCTAAATTAGGTTTAGGAATTTTCTGAAATCAAAGAGAGAATGAGTTGGAGAAGAAGAAGAAGGAGATGCTTACCAATGGGTTCACTTGAGTTTGGAGCAAGAAGATGGATTCGCTAATGGAAACTAGGGCTTAGGATTTCCTAATTCTTTTTCTCTTCCCCCATTTTTGATGAAGCTTGAATGTATTAGGAATTATGAAGGAATGAAGAGGATAAGGAGTTGGGACTGAATACATAAGGGTGCAGTCCAAACCAAAGTCATAAGCGGAAAAAAGTAGCAAAAATCAACTATCTCCAAACATATCGAAGCATATACTCAAAAAGGTCGCAAACGACATTTTAAACTCAATGGGGGTGGTCTCGAGTCCTAATTCGACTGTTTGCAAAAAGTAGCTTTTCGGACCAAAATCCGACGAACGATAAAATATTTAAATAAAATATTTAAATATAAAATCGATAAATATGCGGGTTGTTACAGACTCCCCTCTTTAAAGAAATTGCGTCCTCGCAATACTTAAGAAGAAAATAAGAAGTAACAACCATAGAAGCATATCAACACAAAAGAAAATTGAAATAAGAAGTTCACCATAAAGAGCACGAAAGAGTTAGCAAGAATGGGATCGCTCAATGAATTCTCTAGATTCCCAAGAGTAATCCCTAGGATTTGAGAACCATTAAACTCTCACAAGAAGAACATCTTTATTTCGAAGTCGTTTGAGCTCTGAAGCAATAATTCGAATAGGATGTTGCTCAAAAATCAAATCTAGTGAAACTTCAATTTTCACAATATCATCGGGCTCAAGAATGAAAACCGGAATCCCTAAGGCATTTCCGTAGATAAAAGACATGGGGAACGTCAAGAATAGCAGAAAATTGAGCCGGTGCAACGGCGTAGTACAAAAACGGTACGCCTGAGGAACTAGAAACTCAAATAATTTGGGACATCAGCATAGTACAAAAACGGTACGCCCAATGAACCAAAGCAAAGACATTGATGTAGTACAAACGGTACATCCAATGAATCTAATAGCAAAGACATTGATGTAGTACAAACGGTACATCTAATGAATCAAATAGCAAAAACATTAATGTAGTACAAACGGTACATCCAATGAATCCAAAAGCAAAGACATTGATGTAGTACAAACGGTACATCCAATGAATCAAATAGCAAAAACATTGATGTAGTTCAAACGGTACATCCAATGAATCAAATAGCAAAAACATTGATGTAGTACAAACGGTACATCCAATGAATCCAAAAGCAAAGACATTGATGTAGTACATATGGTACATCCAATGAATCGAATAGCAAAGACATTGATGTAGTTCAAACGGTACATCCAATGAATCAAATAGCAAAAACATTGATGTAGTATAAACGATACATCCAATGAATCCAAAAGCAAAGACATTGATGTAGTACATACGGTACATCCAATGAATCGAATAGCAAAGACATTGATGTAGTACAAACGGTACATCCAATGAATCAAATAGCAAAAACATTGATGTAGTACAAACGGTACATCCAATGAATCCAAAAGCAAAGACATTGATGTAGTACATACGGTACATCCAATGAATCGAATAGCAAAGACATTGATGTAGTACAAACGGTACATCCAATGAATCAAATAGCAAAAACATTGATGTAGTACAAATGGTACATCCAATGAATCCAAAAGCAAAGACATTGATGTAGTACATACGGTACATCCAATGAATCGAATAGCAAAGACATTGATGTAGTACAAACGGTACATCCAATGAATCAAATAGCAAAAATATTGATGTAGTACAAACGGTACATCCAATGAATCAAACACCATAAAAGAACATCGGATGCTAGTCCATAAAAGAAATGAGATGATACTCAATAAAATGAAGTACATCAAAACGTCTGATGAACTTAATAAAAAGATAATCCCATTCAGACATCACCAAAGAATCAACCACTTGTTGCTTACGACTAAACGCATTGGCAACACGATTTCCCCTTTCGGGAATAAAAGAATATCAAGATCATAAGATGCTAGGAGCTCGAGTCGACATGAAGTTCCTTATGAGAAAATATATATTCCAAAGATTTATGATCGAGGCAGAGAACAAATTTCTCATCCAAATATGATGATGCCAAATTCCAAAAGTAAAAACAATAGCCGCGAGCACTAGATCATGAGTGGCATACCTAGTCTCGATCGGCTTTAATGGTTTAGAAGCACACGAGATAACATGTTCTCCTTTACAAGAGAACGGCATCCAAACCAATACGACTAGTATCGGTACAAATAGCAAAGTCTTGGTTCCCCTCCAGGAATCACAAGAATAAGAGTATCGAAAAGAAAGAATTTCTTTTAAATAATCCTCTTTCCTGAAAAGTTAAAACTTTCAAATTACATTTATCATTATGTAATAATCTTTCTAGAAAAAATTACTATTTTCAAGTTAATATACTGTGTCTGATTGTCTCATCAAAGTGTTTATGAAATTCCTATCGATAACGTTGATCAAGCGCATCGACCAAAATTCTTAAAACACTAAATGGGCAATACAATCACAAAATCATCTTCTATATAATAAACATGTTTCTTAAAAACCTTTAAGAATATTCTTTGCTTGTTTAAGAGCAAAGTCCAACTATACTTATAAATAAATCTTATGAAAAAGATTTGCAAAATTTTAAATTGCTATTTTCATCCAAAATCAATAAACACAAGAATGGTCTCATCGAAATACTCATAGAATACTCGGCTTATAAAATGGATGAAATAAGCTGGACAAACTGAATGACATAATAAGTCATTCATAAGAATCATAACGAGTGTGGAATGCGGTAGGTGGAATGCTAACTCCCGCAACTCATAGCCAAATGAAAATCGGTGGCAAGGTCGAACTAGAAAAGACCTTAACACCACACAAAAGATTACTTAGGTGATAATCCTAAGACAAGCTCAAAAATACCAGAAAATTTCTCTAACTACATGAATGAGAGAAATAACACTTTCCTTATAAGTGGGCTTAAGGAATAAAATGATGCCATCAAGTTGGAATCAAAATCATAAAGGAAAAATAGAAATCTGCTTAACGGATTGAAAATGTCGAAGATGAATAGTCCACACAGAAAAATAGGATATAGGCTTCACAAACGATTAAGCCAATCCTTTCACACACAAAAAAAAATAGATTCCGAAGCCTAAGTGATCGGCACGGAAAGATAAACCACATAAAATAATTTCGACATCAATAGAAAGCAAATTGAGTGTTGCAGATCTACCATCCGGATTCGCAACTCTCAAAGAAGTCAACAAGCCCAAAATATCTTTAAAGAAAAAGAATCACAAGTTCTTTTGATATAAAATAGTGAGATGAAACCCATATCAAAAAGAACTCAAATAGAAAGTTCATGAAATAAAACAATGCCATCAAGGATTGAATGAAAAATACCTTGACCACGAGAAGTGTTACTAGGGGCTTGGACAATATTTAGCTTTCTCATGTCCTTGTTCAAAAGTTTGGGACATGTAGATAAAAGATGACCCGGTTTCTTGCAATAGCGACAAGAATGGGGTTTTGGACACATGTTCGCATAATGTTCCTTAGAATTACAATTGTAGCATCCTCCACGATTAGGGATTGGAGTCTTTGCTACAAAAGTAGTTTGCTTCACTCCCTTATTGGGATTAAGGCTCTTGAACTTAATATGCCTCTTCTTGGAAGTCCCAATATCACAAACACTTCCTTTACCAACCTCTCCATGAAGAAGAGTAACATCCACCATCTGATTGAAAGAAACTTCAAGTTTCAAAGGTAGAACCATTTCGGGGTTCTTACTCAAAGCATAGATAAACTCTTGATTCTTTACAAGATCTAGAAGCTGTTGGGCAGACATGAAAACTCCATCTAGGGGAGTAGCACTAGATTGACCGGGGCTGGGACGGCCTGGTCTAACCATTTCTCCTCTTTAAGAAAGAAAGAAAGAAAGAAGAGGAAAAAGTTATTCTCAAAATAAACACAAGCAATCTTGATAGATAAAACAAGGAATCATGAAAGAAAGTAGGATAGAACGGTACGAAGACCCGAATAAAATCCTAAAGCACGATTCCTAAGATGGACTTAGGACGATGATCCTTGTTATAATATTCCATATTGTTCTGAAGTTTTGCTCTAATACCAAGCTGTAACGCCCCACCTCTATACCCACGCTAGCCAAGAACACTACGGGTGAATGCTGTCAACTAGCACGGAGAATAAGGCTGTTGAGGAGCGACCATCTGTATAATTGCTTTGCGCGAGCACCGATATGTCAGATAGTATAACATGCATTTTATCTAAAGAGGAAACCCGACACACCGATACAAACACAAAGCTACTACACAGTGGCTATAATATCTTCAGAAACAAATATAGAAATAAACATAACATAAATCAGTCACAGACAATTCATATCACAAAGGCGGAAATAGATATGAATATAACACATGAAAGTGTACATCAGAGTAGTGGTCAAACAAGATCCACAATATCAAAAAGAATAGATTCAAGTGCTAGACAAAAGAATAAGCATACATCATAGAGTCTGTATCTCAAATGTATACAACAAAAACTACTAAACTAAAGTAGTTGGCCAAAAGTCAGAAGATGGTTCCAGATAGGAAGCCATGAGGAAGCACCTGTAATATCTCAGTCTGACCCGAGTATTATTTAAGAAGAAAATAATAAACGGATCAGTCTAGCTATAAATATCAGATGAAGTGATATATAATAAGAGATATGACTAAACCCATAATAATCACAATGCCAAGCTGTGATAAATAAGTAATTGAAAAATCAATAAGAGATTAATCAATATCGCAAAGATCTTCTCAAAGATAAAAAGGAATGTCATACTCCTAATTTCATTCACCAAGCCACAATAAATGACATATATATCAATACCAATCGTAAAAGTTCGTGAAACATAAATTCCAGAATTCAACACACGAAATCCAGAAATCACAATCAAAGGTAACAATGACGTCGTACAGCGTGACATCCGATGAACCAAAACACAATCAAAGGGAACAACGACGTCGTACAGCGTGACATCCGATGAACCAAAACACTATCAAAGGGAACAACGACGTCGTACAGCGTGACATCCGATGAACCAAGTCAAAAAGACATCGCACAATGCTAGTCTAAAACATAAAATGATCGCCATGATCACCGAGAAGTGTCAATTACAGTAAGCTAGTAAATATATGAGCTTAGCTTCATGTCCCATAACCACTAGCTTAACTTAAATATTTATGAACAAATTGTAGATCTCCACTAGAAAATTGTCACAAGAGATTCAATCGAACAAGTCCAAGAATTAACCGACGAAGTAAACGCAAGCGTTTCATACCACTTGTTTTACTAAGTCGTTTAATTAGATTTCTCATACGAGTGAGGTAAAGGTTTATAAATACTAATAGATTAGAAGTCGGTTTGAGAAAACGAGCTTTGTAATAAAATAGTGTTGAAATCATTTGAAGAAAGAGTTTTGATATTTACTACTAGTATAGAAAATCTTTATATTTTTAAAGTGACAAATCACAAAGAAGATTGTAAGAACAATCAATCAGTAAAATTCACATTCGAAGACGTGAATAAAATCCAAAGAAACTGATAAAGAATCCATTGAAATGGATATTCAAAAATCCCTAAAAAGGAGTCATCAAAGTCATAATAAATGATAACAACAAATAGGATCATCACGAATCGATTTAAATTGGAATTCTCAAGCAAATAGGCAAATAGGCAAAATAGTGCTGATTCAGACGTCTGAAATCAAGGATTCAGACGTCTGAATCTGGAAAATAAATATTTTCCAAAGACAGAATTCAGACGTCTGAATCCTTGAATCCAAACGTCTGAAATAGGCACTTTTTAGCCTATTTCCTTTCTGGTTCCAAATGAACCAATTCAGACGTCTGAATCTAGGAATAGAAATCTTCCCAGAACAGTATTCAGATGTCTGAATATTGCGTTTCAGACGTCAGAATCTGGGGTTCAGGGCATTACCTGAACCTAGGCCAAAAATGGCCAAACGAATATCGGAAATGATGGAACGAGCAAATGGCGATGACTAAGGAATTACGTCGAACCACAACCCAGCTTAAACGGCTCTTTGATACGCCTCAAATATCAATGTCCAAATATCCATAATAGGATTTTCATAAATTAGACCAAAACACCAAAAATTGGAATTTACACAAAATCAATCCAAACCAAAATCAATTGCACAAGAATAAATGTTAGGAATTCATACCTAACAATCGAAGATAATTATAGACTAAGTTGTGAGATATAAATCTCACCTTTGAACCCAAATCAATGAAGGAGAAGCTTTAAGAACAAGCTAAGATCAATCCCTCTTCAATCTCAACACTAGAAGCTTGAATCTAAGCTTAAAAGAGAAACATTTCCTAAATTAGGTTTAGGAATATTCTGAAATCAAAGAGAGAATGAGTTGGAGAAGAAGAAGGAGATGCTTACCAATGGGTTCACTTGAGTTTGGAGCAAGAAGATGGATCCGCTAATGGAAACTAGGGCTTAGGATTTCCTAATTCTTTTTCTCTTCCCCCATTTTTGATGAAGCTTGAATGTATTAGGAATTATGAAGGAATGAAGAGGATAAGGAGTTGGGACCGAATACATAAGGGTGCAGTCCAAACCAAAGTCATAAGCGGAAAAACGTAGCAAAAATCAACTATCTCCAAACATATCGAAGCTTATACTCAAAAAGGTCGCAAACGACATTTTAAACTCAATGGGGGTGGTCTCGAGTCCTAATTCGACTGTTGGCAAAAAGTAGCTTTTCGGACCAAAACCCGACGAACGATAAAATATTTAAATAAAATATTTAAATATAAAATCAATAAATATGCGGGTTGTTACAGACTCCCCTCCTTAAAGAAATTGCTTCCTTGCAATACTTAAGAAGAAAATAAGAAGTAACAACCATAGAAGCATATCAACACAAAAAAAAATTAAAATAAGAAGTTCACCATAAAGTGCACGAAAGAGTTAGCAAGAACGGGATCGCTCAATGAATTCTCTAGATTCCCAAGAGTAATCCCTAGGATTTGAGAACCATTAAACTCTCACAAGAAGAACATCTTTATTTCGAAGTCGTTTGAGCTCCGAAGCAATAATTCGAATAGGATGTTGCTCAAAAATCAAATCTGGTGAAACTTCAATTTCCACAATATCACCGGGCTCAAGAATGAAAACCGGAATCCCTAAGGCATTTTCGTAGATAAAAGAAGTGGGGAACGTCAAGAATAGCAGAAAATTGAGCCGGTGCAACGGCGTAGTACAAAAACGGTACGCCCGAGGAACTAGAAACTCAAATAATTTGGGACATCAGCGTAGTACAAAAACGGTACGCCCAATGAACCAAAGCAAAGACATTGATGTAGTACAAACGGTACATCCAATGAATCTAATAGCAAAGACACTGATGTAGTACAAACGGTACATCCAATGAATCAAATAGCAAAAACATTGATGTAGTACAAACGGTACATCCAATGAATCCAAAAGCAAAGACATTGATGTAGTACAAACGGTACATCCAATGAATCGAATAGCAAAGACATTGATGTAGTTCAAACGATACATCCAATGAATCAAATAGCAAAAACATTGATGTAGTACAAACGGTACATCCAATGAATCCAAAAGCAAAGACATTGATGTAGTACATACGGTACATCCAATGAATCGAATAGCAAAGACATTGATGTAGTTCAAATGGTACATCCAATGAATCAAATAGCAAAAACATTGATGTAGTACAAACGGTACATCCAATGAATCCAAAAGCAAAGACATTGATGTAGTACATACGGTACATCCAATGAATCGAATAGCAAAGACATTGATGTAGTACAAACGGTACATCCAATGAATCAAATAGAAAAAACATTGATGTAGTACAAACGGTACATCCAATGAATCCAAAAGCAAAGACATTGATGTAGTACATACGGTACATCCAATGAATCGAATAGCAAAGACATTGATGTAGTACAAACGGTACATCCAATGAATCAAATAGCAAAAACATTGATGTAGTACAAACGGTACATCCAATGAATCCAAAAGCAAAGACATTGATGTAGTACATACGGTACATCCAATGAATCGAATAGCAAAGACATTGATGTAGTACAAACGGTACATCCAATGAATCAAATAGCAAAAATATTGATGTAGTACAAACGGTACATCCAATGAATCAAACACCATAAAAGAACATCGGATGCTAGTCCATAAAATAAATGAGATGATACTCAATAAAATGAAGTACATCAAAACGTCTGATGAACTTAATAAAAAGATAATCCCATTCAAACATCACCAAAGAATCAACCACTTGTTGCTTACGACTAAACGCATTGGCAACACGATTTCCCCTTTCGGGAATAAAAGAATATCAAGATCATAAGATGCTAGGAGCTCGAGTCGACATGAAGTTCCTTATGAGAAAATATATATTCAAAAGATTTATGATCGAGGCAGAGAACAAATTTCTCATCCAAATATGATGATGCCAAATTCCAAAAGTAAAAATAATAGCCGAGAGCACTAGATCATGAGTGGCATACCTAGTCTCGATCGGCTTTAATGGTTTAGAAGCACACGAGATAGCACGTTCTCCTTTACAAGAGAACGACATCCAAACCAATACGACTAGTATCGGTACAAATAGCAAAGTCTTGGTTCCCCTCCAGGAATCACAAGAATAAGAGTATCGAAAAGAAAGAATTTCTTTTAAATAATCCTCTTTCCTGAAAAGTTAAAACTTTCAAATTACATTTATCATTATGTAATAATCTTTCTAAAAAAAAATTACTATTTTCAAGTTAATATACTGTTTCTGATTGTCTCATCAAAGTGTTTAGGAAATTCCTATCGATAACGTTGATCAAGCGCATCGACCAAAAATTTTAAACACTAAATGGGCAATACAATCACAAAATCATCTTCTATATAATAAACATGTTTCTTAAAAACCTTTAAGAATATTCTTTGCTTGTTTAAGAGCAAAGTCCAATTATACTTATAAATAAATCTTATGAAAAAGATTTGCAAAATTTTAATATGCTATTTTCATCCAAAATCAATAAACACAAGAATGATCTCATCGAAATACTCATAGAATACTCGGCTTATAAAATGGATGAAATAAGCTGGACAAACTGAATGACATAATAATTCATTCATAAGAATCATAACGAGTGTGGAATGCTAACTCCCGCAACTCGTAGCCAAATGAAAATTGGTGGCAAGGTCGAACTAGAAAAGACCAGAAAATTTCTCTAACTACATGAATGAGAGAAATAACACTTTCCTTATAAGTGGGCTTAAGGAATAAAATGATGCCATCAAGTTGGAATCAAAATCATAAAGGAAAAATAGAAATCTGCTTAACAGATTGAAAATGTCGAAGATGAATAGTCCACACGGAAAAATAGGATATAGGCTTCACAAACGATTAAGCCAATCCTTTCACACAAAAAAAAAAGATTCCGAAGCCTAAGTGATCGGCACGGAAAGATAAACCACATAAAATAATTTCAACATCAATAGAAAGCAAATTGAGTGTTGCAGATCTACCATCCGGATTCGCAACTCTCAAAGAAGTCAACAAGCCCAAAATATCTTTAAAGAAAAAGAATCACAAGTTCTTTTGATATAAAATAGTGAGATGAAACCCATATCAAAAAGAACACAAATAGAAAGTTCACGAAATAAAACAATGCCATCAAGGATTGAATGAAAAATACCTTGACCACGAGAAGTGTTACTAGGGGCTTGCACAATATTTAGCTTTCTCATGTCCTTGTTCAAAATTTTGGGACATGCAGATAAAAGATGAACCGGTTTCTTGCAATAGCGACAAGAATGGGGTTTTGGACACATGTTCGCATAATGTTCCTTAGAACTACAATTGTAGCATCCTCCACGATTAGGGATTGGAGTCTTTGCTACAAAAGTAGTTTGCTTCACTCTCTTATTGGGATTAAGGCTCTTGAACTTAGTATGCCTCTTCTTGGAAGTCCCAATATCACAAACACTTCCTTTACCAACCTCTCCATGAAGAAGAGTAACATCCACCAGCTGATTGAAAGAAACTTCACGTTTCAAAGGTAGAACCATTTCGGGGTTCTTACTCAAAGCATAGATAAACTCTTGATTCTTTACAAGATCTAGAAGCTGCTGGGCAGACATGAAAACTCCATCTAGGGGAGTAGCACTAGATTGACCGGCGCTGGGACGGCCTGGTCTAACCATTTCTCTTCTTTAAGAAAGAAAGAAAGAAAGAAGAGGAAAAAGTTATTCTCAAAATAAATATCAAGCAATCTTGATAGATAAAACAAGGAATCATGAAAGAAAGTAGGATAGAACGGTACGAAGACCCGAATAAAATCCTAAAGCACGACTCCTAAGATGGACTTAGGGCGATGATCCTTGTTATAATATTCCATATTGTTCTGAAGTTTTTCTCTGGTACCAAGCTGTAACGCCCCACCTCTATACCCATGCTAGCCAAGAACACTACGGGTGAATGCTGTCAACTAGCATGGAGAATAAGGCTGTTGAGGAGCGACCATCTGTATAATTGCTTTGCGCGAGCACCGATATGTCAAATAGTATAACATGCATTTTATCTCAAGAGGAAATCCGACACACCGATACAAACACAAAGCTACTACATAGTGGCTATAATATCTTCAGAAACAAATATAGAAATAAACATAACATAAATCAGTCACGGACAATTCATATCACAAAGGCGGAAATAGATATGAATATAACACATGAAAGTGTACATCAGAGTAGTGGTCAAACAAGATCCACAATATCAAAAAGAATAGATACAAGTGCTAGACAAAAGAATAAGTATACATCATAGAATCTGTATCTCAAATGTATACAACAAAAACTACTAAACTAAAGTAGTTAGCCAAAAGTCAGAAGATGGTTCCAGATAGGAAGCCATGGGGAAGCACCTGTAATATCTCAGTCTGACCCGAGTATTATTTAAGAAGAAAATAATAAACGGATCAGTCTAGCTATAAATATCAGATGAAGTGATATATAATAAGAGATATGACTAAACCCATAATAATCACAATGCCAAGCTGTGATAAATAAGTAATTGAAAAATCAATAAGAGATTAATCAATATCGCAAAGATCTTCTCAAAGATAAAAAGGAATGTCATACTCCTAATTTCATTCACCAAGCCACAATAAATGACATATATATCAATGCCAATCGTAAAAGTTGGTGAAACATAAATTCCAGAATTCAACACACGAAATCCAGAAATCACAATCAAAGGGAACAACGACGTCGTACAGCGTGACATCCGATGAACCAAAACACAATCAAAGGGAACAACGACGTTGTACAGCATGACATCCGATGAACCAAAACACAATCAAAGGGAACAATGACGTCGTACAGCGTGACATCCGATGAACCAAGTCAAAAAGACATCGCACAATGCTAGTCTAAAACATAAAATGATCGCCATGATCACCGAGAAGTGTCAATTACAGTAAGCTAGTAAATATATGAGCTTAGCTTCATGTCCCATAACCACTAGCTTAACTTAAATATTTACGAACATATTGTAGATCTCCACTAGAAAATTGTCACAAGAGATTCAATCGAACAAGTCCAAGAATTAACCGACGAAGTAAACGCAAGCGTTTCATACCACTTGTTTTACTAAGTCGTTTAATTAGATTTCTCATACGAGTGAGGTAAAGGTTTGTATATACTAATAGATTAGAAGTCGGTTTGAGAAAACGAGCTTTGTAATAAAATAGTGTTGAAATCATTTGAAGAAAGAGTTTTGATATTTACTACTAGTATAGAAAACCTTTATATTTTTAAAGTGACAAATCACAAAGAAGATTGTAAGAACAATCAATCAGTAAAATTCACATTCGAAGACGTGAATAAAATCCAAAGAAACCGATAAATAATCCATCGAAATGGATATTCAGAAATCCCTAAAAAGGAGTCATCAAAGTCATAATAAATGATAACAACAAATAGGATCATCACGAATCGATTTAAATTGGAATTCTCAAGCAAATAGGCAAATAGGCAAAATAGTGTTGATTCAGACGTCTGAAATCAAGGATTCAGACGTCTGAATCTGGAAAATAAATATTTTCCAAAGACAGAATTCAGACGTCTGAATCCTTGAATCCAGACGTCTGAAATAGGCACTTTTTAGCCTATTTCCTTTCCGGTTCCAAATGAACCAATTCAGACGTCTGAATCCATATATTCAGACGTCTGAATCTGGGAATAGAAATCTTCCCAGAACAATATTCAGACGTCTGAATATTGCGTTTCAGACGTCAGAATCTGGGGTTCAGGGCATTCCCTGAACCTAGGCCAAAAATGGCCAAACGAATATCCGAAAAGATCGAACGAGCAAATGGCGATGACTAAGGAATTACGTCGAACGACAACCCAGCCTAAACGGCTCTTCGATACGCCTCAAATATCAATGTCCAAATATCCATAATAGGATTTTCATAAATTAGACCAAAACACCAAAAATTAGAATTTACACAAAATCAATCCAAACCAAAATCAATTGCACAAGAATAAATGTTAGGAATTCATACCTAACAATCGAAGATAATTATAGACTAGGATGTGAGATAAAAATCTCACCTTTGAACCCAAATCAATGAAGGAGAAGCTTTAAGAACAAGCTAAGATCAATCCCTCTTCAATCTCAACACTAGAAGCTTGAATCTAAGCTTAAAAGAGAAACATTTTCTAAATTAGGTTTAGGAATTTTCTGAAATCAAAGAGAGAATGAGTTGGAGAAGAAGAAGGAGATGCTTACCAATGGGTTCACTTGAGTTTGGAGCAAGAAGATGGATTCGCTAATGGAAACTAGGGCTTAGGATTTCCTTATTCTTTTTCTCTTCCCCCATTTTTGATGAAGCTTGAATGTATTAGGAATTATGAAGGAATGAAGAGGATAAGGGGTTGGGACTGAATACATAAGGGTGCAGTCCAAACCAAAGTCATAAGCGGGAAAAAGTAGCAAAAATCAACTATCTCCAAACATATCGAAGCTTATACTCAAAAAGGTCGCAAACGACATTTTAAACTCAATGGGGGTGGTCTCGAGTCCTAATTCGACTGTTTGCAAAAAGTAACTTTTCGGACCAAAATCCGACGAACGATAAAATATTTAAATAAAATATTTAAATATAAAATCGATAAATATGCGGGTTGTTACAGTTTGTAACGACCCAGAATTTCTGTCAATTAAAATTAGAATATTTAATTGATTTTAAATATTAACAAGTAGAAATTGTAAGTCGAATAAGTTTTATTTCGAATATGTGGATTTAATTGGATAATTAAATCGATAATTTAATACTAGAAATTTACAGAAATAATTCGAAATCGAGTTTAATATGATAAAAAAATGATTTTTAAAATTTTATTTAATCATATTGAAGTTAGAATGATGTTGTAGAACTTTTAAGATCGAATTAAAAGTTAATTTATGGAAATTGAATATTTTAATATTTAATTGACAATTAAAATAGTCATTTTTCAAACAGTCTCGGATTTCGGCGAAACCAGTTTCATCAGATCCGTAATATTATATTAGTGTAAGATTTCAAATTTATGTCAATCGGATTTACCGTTTATCCGGGACAAGCCAAAACGCATAGAAAATTCGTTAAATCGGTTTAATTTAAAATTGATCGTTTATTGTCGTAAATCGCACAGATGATCGAATTGGCTCCCAAAAACTATTCCATTGTGTCCGAAACGCGGGTTAAACTCTAGAAACTCCGGTCACCATGCGAGATTCGGAGTTCGAAAAATTGGAAGTGAATAGTGATTTTGGTAAAATTTCTATAAAAGGACCCACCTTTTCTTCATTTGCAAATAAAAAGTAAACCCTAGGGCAAATAGCTTCAGCGGCCTGCTATGTTTTCAACGGCCAGAGATGCTCCGTTCTTCTTCCCTATTATTCTTTCAATCCATCAGTTATTAGCAAAAGTTGTTAACTACAACATTAAAGATCGTAACGAGATCTATGAATACAACGGCTATGATCAAGTTTCGATGCACAAATCAATGGCAATTGACGATCAAAAGCCACACGTTTCGAGGGGTTTTGTAAAGCGAAGGGGAGGCCGAGTGCCACGTCGTCCTCGGCGTTGGTGGACCTTGAGGTGGCCGTTCGAATGGTATTATCCGATCGATGTCTCGATCATCAGGGGGGTCGCGAAATTCGATGAAGGTGGCGGCGTTTGGGTTCAAACGAACCTGCGGAGTTATTTTTCGCATGGGAAGAGAAAGAATAAGGGATGGACGAGATCTGGAGATGCAAAATGCACGGCTAGATTGGAATTAGGTTAAGAAAAGTAAAATAAATTGTTAATTAATTTATATTAAAATTTGTATAATCTTTAAAATGATGTAACTTCTTCATACGAGGTCGAAAAATTACGAAATAACTTGCGTTGGGTTCGTATGGACGAGCACTAAGCAATGGAGCTGGATTGGAGTCATTTGGAGCTAGTTTGAATTTCTGGTAAAACTAAACGCGTGTTTAATTTTATTCAAAATAAAACGCTGGAAATTGGAAATGAGGTGAGAACTTCTCACTCAATCGAATCTGTTTCGATTTAAATTTTAAATAGTAAGATTTAAAATTTCTTGATTGTGTGATTGGATGATAAAATGCTATCTATTGTGTTAAATAGACATTATACGTCGTATATTAAGCGGAGGTTATTTATTAAAAACATATACCGTGATAATTTCACTGCAAAGTGAAATTGGTATTATATATGTACTTGGAGTTGATTTTCCGCATTATATAGTAGATGAGACCCTACTGCGCCGCATAATAGCGGGTAATATTTTATAAATCCTATATAGTGCGATATTCCGTATTGGAACGGAATTGGTATTGTGCTAACATCTGTGGATGCAGGGAAACAGGTTGGAGGGATCCAACTGGATTCCTCACCAATATTTATTTTATTACAGATATTGTGATAATTGTTGATTATCATATGATGATATATGATGTTTGATTGTCGTGATTGATTATTTGGTATTGTTGCATCATTGGTCCTATTTTGGAGTTTTAAAAATGTTAAAGGAACGATTTCTATGTTATAAAGGATTTTAAAGTGATTTTGGAAAGTATACGTTTTATTTAATTTTGGGAATGATTCATTTTAAATAAATAAACGTTATAAATTTAATGTTATAAAAATTATGATATTTATGAAATATAACCGAAATGAGATTTTTTAAATAAGTAGTTGATTAATTTATAAAATGGTTTAAATTGGTATTTTTGAATTATTAGAAACGATTTATATAAAAGATTTATAAACTTGATATTTATAAAAAAAATATAGGAATTATAAAATGAGTTTTTATAAGTGTTAAAATGAAGAATGATTGGATTTCTTAAGTGAATAAAATTTATCATTTATAAATTGTGAAGTTATAAAATGAATAGATTTTTGTAAAATAAAGGACTTATAAGTAATTAACTTGTAAATTAGATTTTTGGTATAAAATTGAGTTATGAATTGAAGTGGTTAATAAAGGAGATTTATAAACCAAAGTTTTTATAAATAGAAATGGAATTTATAAACATTGTTTATAAATCCAAAATCAATTGAATTTGGTGAATTAAACATAAAAGTTTATTAAAGGGGATGTATTCGCGATTTTGGATAGCGAATTATCTTTTGTATAATATGTGTAATAATAAAGAGTTTGGATCGGGAGTTATATTCACGATTTTGGACAGTGAATATATTATTAAATAAAATGGATATGGTATGGAGAAGTGATATTATAAAATGAAGTTAAATATTTTAAAGATGTATTAAAATGTGTTAAGTATCGAATACATAGATTTCAACATTCATTGTTGAAATAGACGTTTCGAGGAGTAAGGAAATATTGGACTATAACACTATTGTTATAGTAAATGATTTCCGAAAGGAAATGTTTTATATAGTATTGGGATTTATATATCTACCTTAATTTCGAATCCCTATGCTAGTGATTTTGAGTTGTCGTAACGATGTTTTACGCAACATTTGTTTTGACTGAAATAAATGTGTTTAAGAGAATGTTTTCCTTAAAGAATGAAATATATACTTAATTGTGATTTAAGTATACTGAATATTTTCCAAATGCTGAAAATAAATTGATTATGAATTACTTATTATAATTAAATAAGTATGGAAGCGTTTTCCAATATGAAGTGAATGTTTTGGGATTACATCTTTTTAAAGATAAATTGAAAATGAATATTAGAAATCGACTTGAAACTCGTATATTCATAGATATTTTGGAAATGTAAATTCACTGTGGGAATTTATAAAAGAAAGGGAAATTTGTTTAAAAATAAACATCGATTTATTTTTGGAGTGTGGAAATAAATTTACGGATTTGGAACGTAATCTAAAATAAATCGGTAAGGGTTTATTTAACTGGTTTAAATTAACCATTTTGAAATGAAAGTATTTCCGCGTAAGGAAAATGATTGAAAATTAGTTTTCAAATGTTGAAGTGTGGAAAATATATATCTTGTAAAGATATTTTTGGAAAATAAATAATTTGAGAAATTATTTGGAATCTGGTGATGTTGTGCATATCTATTGATAGTTAAATAACCAACTATCAATATTCACCGTTAAATAGGTACTTGTTGTGATTTGCTTGAATTTGAATGCTACACTTATTTTTAAAATAAGCGCTCACTATTCGGGTTAGCCGGGAAAGGACCTTTTGGTCGTATAACCCATTCCAAATATGTGATACGTCGTTATGGATTGCATTTGAAGACCAGTGTTGAAGACTGGATATTTGTGAAAATGGAAGGATTGCCGTCGAATGTTTCTGCATCGGCTGATCTCCGATACAGAAATTTATTACCCTTTGTGAAGGGAAGTCCGGTCGTGATTAGTGAATATTAGGATTGTAAGGGCTTCTTTGGAAGTGCCTTCGGTTCTGTTCGAACCCGGAACAGAGTTGTATGCATTGTATGTCTGACATTACAAATTGAGATATGAAGCTGATTTCTTTTAAATATATTTCTGTTGGTGGCGAAGAATTTATTCGCTTAGCTTAATACCCTTCTCTGAGACGTACGAGCTCAGAGGTTATGTAGTTGAAGGTTATTAGTGATATACTCCCAATTTGGTAGTGTGATATGCTAAGTGCTGTTGAGCATTTGTTGAATCAAAGCATAGCTTTTGTATAAAGCGTGGCTTTGTGGACGAGACTTCGTCGGACCTCACACCCCGTAAATGGTCAAAACAGGAAGGATGCAGCAAGGTTATTAGGGGGTAGCGCCCGTTTAGTGTATGTCATTCCTTCTGGATAGAGGTGGTATCATGGTATGGAGCCCAGATACTTAACCTATGTTGTTGCTGCAAATTTATTACTTTGTGGTTATTTGAATCGAGGATCCTTGGATGAAGGTCGGTTACTACCGGTGGATGGCATATTCGTGTTAGTAGTTACCCAGTTAGGGGTAACCCGGCCTTGTGTTGGCAGAGATCTAACCGTAATGTTAGGTTAGGTTCTCATGGTCGTCTTTCCAGAGGCATACCCATGTGGCAATGGGAAGTTCCTTGGCCTGACCATTTGTTGGAAATCCAAAGAAAAAATACGAGCCTTGTACGGTTTTAGTTGTAGAATATGCCATCTAATATGGTAGCTATAGTAGGCATAATATATGGTACCTATGCTGGCTAAGATTTATATTATACTTTCGAAATGTTTTCTACACTATGCACTAATAATAATATCAAAAATGATTTGTTTTGCGTAGTAAGCATCTTTGACTATCATAAGGAGAAATCTCCTCCAATTCTGCGTTTGCATTGTGTGTGTGGCGGGAGGCCTTATGGTAGTTTCATTTTCCAAAAGCATTACGAATTGACTTTAAAATTCTCCTGTTGTTTGTTTTAAAGATAAATAACTGTTTTAAGTTCTCACACCAGTCGCATGACTGACCTGAGTTTATTGTTCACTGCCTAAACTCTGGGTGCCCACCAATTTCCACACGGGCAGTCTAGAGTTAGGTTATCAGGATATTCTGGAATTCAGGAGTTGCTGTATAGATCTGGAGGCAAGCTGGATGGCTTGGCGTATCAACTAGTATATAGTATTTCTTTTCCGCTGTTTGTTGTTGTATACTCTGATGATGTAATGTAATGTGATGTAATGTAATAACTGATATAGTTCTTTGTTTAAAAAAATTTCATTTATTTATTATATGTTGTTCCGCTGCGATTGTGAGATTCTGATATTGTTTAATTGTTTCTTTCTGTTTCTGTTTCTTCTTCTTTCTTTCTTTTTCTTCTTCTTAAACCCTAAGAATTCGGTTTTCCGGCATTCGATTGCTCGGCAGTCGATACAGTGGATGTATTGATGTCGATTTTCGAAAGTCGAAGTGTCGGGTCCTCACATAAACATATATTATATCAATTTTATATAGCATACAAAAAAAATGTGTGCTTTGATACATATTAATTATATGCATTGATTTACATATTATTATATATATATATATCATTAGTTAACATAATATCAAAAAAAATTATTAACATAGATCATAAGAGTGTTGATGAAAATGAATATGTTTTTGAATAATATATTTATACGCATAGGCAATCGTTATTGTGATAACGACATTACTTATAGAAATCACTCATAATTAATTAAGTAATAATAAATATATATAAATACACCGATGTACATGATCAATAAAATAGATAGCATGATCATTTAATGTATATATAAATGTATTATTACCTACAATAGATGTCATATTATTGTAGCTAAACCAAGCCTCTAACAACATGAGCTAATAACTCACTTAACCCAAATTAAATATGTTTAATTAAATCCTATTTCATTTGTTGTCGATATCTCATATCGAATGGCATGTTTATAACTACTATAAATATATATATATATATATATATATATATATATATATATATATAACAATATTTGTTTCTCAAATTATGTTTAAATCTTATAATTAATATTTCATAAATATTAATTAATTTATAGCAATTATGAACTAATTAAATTGTTTAGTCAAAGAGAATTCATTATTTTGGTAGTGTAACCCTTGAATGTAAATTCGAACGGCGATTAACATCGAACTATTTGAATGTTAACGTTCACATGTCACTTAGCACATGATGTGACATTATAGCCAAATTTATCCCTTACTCAGTTTCAGTGGAATTAAATTTTAGTTTAATAAACGCTACCCAGTTGTGATATTTATTTACACCAATTCTCTTTGTCAAAACTATATCACTTTTGAACTTGTGGATTTTGGTAATGGTTAAAATTCCAACATCATCCATATTCAACTCTATAGTCCATACACAAAGTCCTTGGTTCAATAACTACAATTATTATTAATCGAAATGCTCTAGCCGAAGACTTTGACATTGAGTTGACTTGAATTGACTGTGATACTAACCCTATATAAATGAGGAGACAAATTCTCTCTTGAATAGTGCTTCGCTTCTAATACTTCTACTCGACCCCACTATAGTCATTTAATGGACTCCGTGTCATGATTTGACTATAATCAAAACGGAGCTTTCATATTGAAGATCGATAGTATTCTCAAGTCGAAAGAACTGTGTAAATCACTCACATTGATATTTCATGTTTGACGTCTACGCAATTGGAAAACTATGGAGTGAGTCATTCAATAGTTATCCAATAACCATTAGGACATAACCCCTAGATGTCCCCAGTAGCATAATTAATGCACTGCCCAACATTTGGAGAGCGTTAGATACTCTTGTCTCAATGGATACATCGATGACCAGCCTCGTACATCTTGATTATGAACATTTAAAATGGTATATTTATATTTGTTGTGACAAATTACTCACGGTTACAACACTTTATAACCACTATCGTAAAATATTATATTGATGGATTTTCTATTAAATATACTTTTCATTAAATTAGTTAATTAATATAACGCATTATATCAAGTATATTATGGAAAGAAAATACCTTTTATTTGAACAAGATTGGTCAATGAGTTAGATATATGTAACAAATTACATAATTACCTCTAGGGCATACCCCTACTCTATCACCAGGTATGTATTCTTATATATACACACACACTTTCTCTCTTGATCTAGTCTAGGGTGATAAATCTTATCCTATCTCCAAGATCACGGTGTTCCTTGGTTTAAATTATACAACGTAAGCTCTAATACCTAATTTGATGACCACCATACCCCCACCTACACCTAATATACCAGTATAATACACTATAGCGGTGTCCGGTCGATGTACGATGACAGTCAAGGGTTATATAGTAAAAAATAGAACCTATCATATATCTCACAGTGCATCGAACAAAATATAACAATACACGTCTTGAATATAAAACGGGCAAGATAGCAAATAACTGAATGAATCACCGAATTAGAGTGCATGGATTGATACAATATATAGAATAGGAAATAGAGTTGTACATCAAATACTAACTCATGAATAGATGTCTCTAAGTAATAGAGGCACTAGCGAGCCCTATAGTTCTATGCAGCGGAATAGCAAATAAGTAAATGCAGTAATACGAGAATATAGTCTCCTACTCACCACTTATCCATCTCCATGTTCTCACCAGACCTGATATCTCTAATCTACTTATTTAAAAGTACCCAATGTAATAGGAAGCAAGGTATAAAACCTAGGGTCAAACAACAATGTAATGACCCTTATTTCGACTAACATTATTTAGAACATTTAATTGGATAAATTAAATCAAATGATGTAAAGGGATAAGAAAATTAAGATTTGGTAATTAAGTTAAGATCGGTCTTAGATAATAAACCGATTAGAGAAATAAAAGTTAGAATAAGAAGGAATATGACAAGGGTCATATGGGAATAGCCCTCATTCTTACCCCTTAAAACATTATATCTTCATTTCCTTCATTTATTTACACACATACAAACTAAACCTAGAGTGAGGTTGGCCTTAGCAAAGGGAAAACAAGATGGAAACTAAAAGATTAAGGAATCAAAGCTAAAAGAATCAAGTCTACACCAAATCTCATCATTCTCATCCAAATTAAGGTGAACAATGAATATACATCTCACGTTTTTTATTTGTTTCATTTTTAAGTATAAATCCATTTCTTTTACAAGTATTATGCTACGTTTTAGCAGTTTGAATAACTATATGCTTGTTGGTGATTTTCTAGAATTTAAATATGAAATTTAGTGTTATATTTGAGTTGGAAAACCTATCATAGCATAACCAAATGATTATAGATTTTGATAGAATGTTAGAAATGTCATTTTAGAAGTGGGTTTTTAATTTCAAAATTTTTCAATTAAGTATGCATTTTATACGATTTTTCTAATCAGGGAAACTGGTGAATTTCGGGTTTAATTATTTTAAAATAATGGAATAAAGTTTTCAATTTCTACATGTTGAAGAAAATAGTTATATTGAATTATTATGATTTTTAAAGATTTTTTCAGATTTTAGGAATGATGAATAAATATTTAAACTCCAAAGGGATTATTTGTTTAATTAAAATGTTTATAATCAGGGTTACATTGTAAAAATGTTTAGCATTTAAAATTATGGCATTTTGTAGTTTTTCGTAAAGGAATATGACAAATTTCTGATAGCCAATTAGATTTTTACAAATTATAGAGGTTTGATGAAAAGAAAACAACTTATATAATAATATTATAGTTTTCAAGTTAATTACCCTTCTATCATGCCAACATCGACGATGTCAAGCCCATCTCACCGCATCCCAGTGTCATCAATGCATAATAAAACAATGTCGCATGATGTCAATTAGTTTGGCATGAAGCGGATTGGGTTGGAAACTCGTCGAGGCCATAGTAACAAAGATGAAGAGGTGGTCATCAATGGGGTCTTGTCGATGCACATAGATGGCGTGTTTTATACTAGAAAGCATGTTGCTACATATACTATTCAATGTTTTGACTCGAAGACCCAGATGGTTATTGAGCTTAACCTATGCTGGATTTAAATTTTCATCAAGCCTAATCTATGCTACTTTTATCTTGTTGTCGAGTTGAGGCATGTTGCGTTTTAAAAGAGACATATAGCCGCTTATGTTTTATAGAGTCGTCGAACCTTATAACCTCGACGCCGCACAGCTATGTTAATTGGCATTGAGTTTTTTTCTCATCTACCTTGATGGTCATCGACTTAACTTATAATTCTTTTAACTAAGTCAATGCCATTAATATCGATGCTGCACTTATCCCAATTCATTTATATTCTCGATGAGGGTTTGATGCCAAGGTTCTTGAGTGTCCCCGAAGTTTATTTTTATAGTGTTACACTATGATTTATGAAGTAATAACTTCGACATCATCCTCATGTATTTTTTAAATAGAAGTTTTTGATATGCTTTTGAATGGGCAAAGATCTTTGATGGCGATAACATCGTCGAGTTTTATAGATGTAAAGTTTTACATAGTTTTGGCCTTATAGCCTAAGTTTTGAGAGGGTCGACGACCCTAATGATTTCGAGTTTCATCAACAATGTATTGCAAAGCATATATCATTACATAAGTATTTTGACTAAAGCAAAGGACCAATGTTTTCCTTGTCTTATGATTGATTTCAAGGGTTAAATCATTTACGAAGATTTTGTTATCAAGGAAATATGGAGAGGGTAGTTAACCCAGAATTTTACTAAAGAATGACTTACAAACTAGAAAACCAGATGGGACTGGTGTGGGGTCATGCCCTATACTCTATCCTGTAGCCCTAGCTAACATAAGTCTAAGATTCCAATGCATAGGGCAGTGTCATGGGTAAGACTAAAAGAAGGTTACACACAAAAAGGAATACACAGTGTAGAGATAGGTTATTAGTAAGCCCGCAAAACCATTAGGATCAGTTGACCCTAGAAGTAAATTACGGAAGGACTATCTAGTTTTTCTCAACATCAAGTTAAAATATTTATTAAGTTTGGTAGACTCGAGCCAGCCATAGGTTTATAGTTAGCTCGATAAAAATATAAGGATGGGATGATGGTCCACTAATTACCTGTATTATATGCATGTAAGTTATTGTATATTGTTATTTATAACCATTTTGGTTACAGGATTTTATTTGCAAAAAAATATGCTTTTAAGGGATAATAGTGAGGAGAAAAACCCGTTCTGCTAAGGGTGTGGTCTCGCCTAATATCAATAAATGGAGATTTATATTATTATTCACACCAAGCTTTTTATCTGACTTGAAGTTTGTGTTTTCTCTTAAACTCTCGGACGCTCAAAATTAATTTGAGTAGGTTGTGAGTTAAGGCATTCAGGTTAGTAGGTTTTGGCAAATAGTGCTTTCGAAGACATGTAGAAAGCAAAGATTAGCTATGTAGGAATTATTTATTTCACTGTGATTGAATGTTATATGTTAGCAGATGTTATAACTATATATCTAGTAACTCTGATAATCCAACGGGGCATCTTCATATGTCTCTCTTGGCATATTTTGTAATAATTATATTTTATCTGAACGTGGGTAACATTATGGGATTATGTACTAGATATGAAATGCTGAATTGAAATGTAATGAGAAAAGTTTTTTTGAAATTTTGTTTGAAATATTTCGTATTCTTGTGCTTCTGATATTATGGATACCATTAACATAACCTCATTTTGTCACTGGAAATTAAAACTATAGATGACTGCAACATCTATAACGGTTAGTTTTGGGCCTTAAGATGGGGGATGTTAAAGTTTGATATTAGAGCATGGGTTTATATAAAACTTAAAAGAAATTTAGACATAAAAAGATTTTTTAACCATAATCCAAATGAATCATATAATAAGATTGGGGTATGGGATAACGCTATAGTAACATACTTGTATTTGCTATATATAAGTGTACGCTTTATCTCTATTCTCCCATCTCTTTTAGACCGTTCTTCCGTGTCTTGCTATGGTTTGAACATAGATATAAAGGAAAGTAAGATATGGAAGTAGGAAACGGAAGAGTGAATCTCGATGGAGGAAGCACCATAACAAATGGAAACGCCAAATCAATACTAGAAGAAATCGAGGTCGGGCACAAGCTGCTAATGAAATTGCCAAAACACCGCAGACTGATATGGGAGCTATGTATTAGTTCTTTGTCTACATGATGCAAGCGGGAGCTGCTACTGGACTTGTAGGTGGAAATGCTGGAGGAGTGAACCAGGAAGATCCGTGTATCAACAACTATACTGTACTGAATAGGGATTATGCAAGGCTTGGAGGAAAACCATTTATTGGAACCGAAGATGAAATTGAAATAGAGAATTGGTTGCTTTATTACGAGAGGATCTTCACTGGTCTTGGACCGAATGATGATCAGAAAAGGAGGTTAGCGTCCAAGCAACTACAAAGAGCTACATGTACTGGTGGAACAGTGTTACTGTTGGAGTAGCGGAGGAAACCCTAACTTGGGCAGAATTTAGGAGAAGGTTTGAAGAGAGGTTTATGTTGAAATCGCTAAGTCTGCCATATTGAGAAAGTTTTGCAGAGTTAGTGCAGGGAGATATGACTGTACTGGAGTATGCTACAAGATTTGAGGAATTGTCCTGGTATAGGTATGCTACCATGGATACAGTAATTAAGAGGAATGAGAAGTTCATTCGTGGACTAAGACCTGAGCTTGGGTAACTTTCCCACATTTTAGGGATCCATGTGATGTAATGTCGAGGTGGCTTTAAAGAATGAAGATGCTTGCTTTCTTTGGTAGTAACAAAGTAGTGTAGGCTCAAGGTGGGCAAAAGAGGAAGAGGAAGTTCTTTCACAAAGAAGGAGCTCAAACGGGTGGAGCTGCCAAGAAAGGAAAAAAAAATCTAAGGTAATCAGTTATAAGTGTGATAAGAAAGGCCATTTCGCAAATGAATGTCGTTCTGGAGATGGAAAGAAGGCGGTTGGATGGAATAACATCAACTTCTTCAACTATGATCAAATTGATTATTATAAGAACGAGTGCAAGGAACCAGCTAAAGCTGAGAAGAGCAAGGTGTTTATGTTGGAACTGGCTATCTCGAGACTAACAGTTGAGGAGAAAGGAAAAGGTTGTGATGGGAGGTATCCTTTTGATTCATAATATACTAATTAGGGTACTATTTGATACTAGTGCATTGTATTCTTTCATATCTCATTGTCTGGTAGATAAGCTTAATCTAGAACCCTCATACCTAGTTACTTCTTTAAGGGTTGCGGTTCCGATAGGAGGATATGCAACCCTTTGGATAAGACGTGACCAGCTAGAGTTTAAATTATTGGGTAATATATTTTCTTGTAGTTTGCATGCGTAGGCTTCAAAATTATTTTGGGCATGAACTGGTTAAGTAAGTATGATGCTAGGATATTTTTGACTACGGGAAAATTTCACTAAAACACCCTAGTAGTAGTGACCGGATTATATGTTCTGTAGAAAACCCAAGTTTTGATGTTTTTACTTTGTTGTGTGTAATGGAGGAGAAAGACGACTTGAATCGAGTTTTCATTGAAAGAGAATTCATAGATGTCTTTGAACCGGTAATAGTACTACCGCCAAAATGAGATATTGTGTTTTGAATAGATCTAGTACTAAGAGTTGAACCTATTAGTAGACCACTAAGTAGGATGACACCTATCGAGATGGAGTTAAAAGCGTGGATTTGGAAGGGATAACTTTTAATAAACCAAGCAGTTTGCCTTGGAGAGCAGCCACAGTGTTTGTTAAGAAACCAAACGTGAAACGACCCACAAATCCGTACTCCTTGAGTCAACACTATTCTATCTAAAACAACTCAAGTTGTACAGAAATACGAACCATTTTGCATTTAAGAAGAAGAGGTAGAAGAAGAAGATAGGAAACAACAACAGAATCTAACCATCGCAGCGGAATAAAATATAATAGATAATAAATACTCTTTACTCAAACATCAAATATTTTTGTTTATATAAATACATCATCAGAGTACATCAATCACAGCTTAACGTCAATATCATACAAATGGATACACAACAACTCAAGATACTCAATAACTCAAATAACGGAATATATAAATATAAACAAGTACGAATGTACGTATCGTCATCCAGCTCGTCTCCTGAGCTCCACAGCATCATATCCTGTATCCTATAATACTCGGTATGACCCGAGCATTATAGTTAAATAATACCCGAGTCAGTCTGGAATACCAGCGTGAGAAAATCACACCCAGTTGATTTTTAAAGTTTCAAAAATCCTTTGAAAACAAAAGCATCTCGTAAGACCACGCCACAAAAAAACATGTCGGGTTTTTACCTTATGATAGCTAAAACAATTTTTATAGAAATCCTCTAATATTATAATAGGGTCTATATACAAATACCTATAAAATAGCCGAAATTGTTACATCTATTAAATTCCAGCTACTAGCCACAGAGTGGGTAATACAAACAAAACTCGTACAAGGCTCGTAGGGAGAATGAATTTCCAACTAATGACTAGGCACTGGGGTACCACCTGTCACAATACGGGGCCTAGATCACCATACCGAGGAGTACGCCCGCTCCCCTGCAACACAAGGCCGGAACCATCCCTTACTGGACAGTCCCGAGTGAGATCACTCCGCGGTTGGGATCAGCAACCGCCCACTAAGCCGAAATAAAAAGGAACATCTAGACAGGAATGACCTCACCCTGCTTGGGTGCTACCCACCTAGCCTTGCTGCATAACCCCTGATTTTCAGTCATTCCCATTTGATGAGGCTTGAGGCTAAGCGTTACCTTTTTAGAATATATCACTTAGAATGCCCATCGTCCACCTGACGATGTTTTTCGCAAGCATTCATCTATACAAGTCCGTCCCGGGTTCGAACGGAACCGAAGGCACTATTCCTACTACATCCATTTTGGAAATATCCTCAGGATTAGTAGCGACTAGCCCTTGCCCTTCACTGCTCCATCTTCGAATCCAAAATCGTTTTTCACGAAAATGTACAAACCGGATCGAAGTGGTTTTCGAGAAATAAATCTCGATCCCAGTCTCTTCGAAACGATCAGCGCATTTGTCCAATATTGATAGTCGGTGATTTAACTATCAATTAATATTCACAAACAACCATCCAACAATAAATAATTTCCCAAATTATTTATTAATCTCAAATTATCTTCACACGATATTTTTCTATTTTCAATCCTTTGAAAACAGTTTCAAAACCATCTTTCCTTTCAAAATAAACTTTCCCAATTATTTTCTATCTCCTCTGTAAATCACCAAGCACAAAACTAGATTTTAAAATAATTTAAAACACTTTACTTTGAAATATATACTTTAAAATGTTTAGGATAAAACTACTTAAATAATTTGTTAAAATACATACTATATGAATTTGGGAAAATAAGGTTACTTTATAAAATATAAAAACCAGGTTTTCACCTTTAAAACCAATACTAAGTCACTTTTTAAATAATTAATGCTATAAGATATTAAAAGGAAATACTTGCTTTAGAAAGTAAATATTAGAAATAATAAATTTTACAAAACTTGCTTTCTTTAAAAACAAATTTAAAACATTTAATTTATATTTACAAATTGACTTTTAAAAACGTGTACTGGGCCATCCAGAGAGAATTCCAACTTCAAGCACTTAAATCAATTTCCCGAATTGATTTCCAATTCATTCTATTTGAAATAAATTTCTTTACTTGCTCTGTGCATTTCAAAATTCATTAACTATGGACTTTATTTTGTTATTATTATTTTGCTGTTTGATTTTAAATCTTTTAATTGAAATATAAAAATTTCAGGTTTTTCCCATTTTCTTCTTTATCCCTTTCAAAATTAAAAATCTTAAATTTAAAATAAATGTTCTGTTCTTTTAGATATTGGCATTGGAGTTTACAATTCATTAACTTTCTATTAATTCAAAAATATCCTTTGTATATTCAAGATTTATTAATTAGAATTCTTATGTCACTTTATTTTATTTTTATTTCATTCTTAAATTTATTCAAATTTCCATAATTATTTTACTTACCAATTCACTTCCTTTCTTTTCTTTCCAACATCCAAGTTATATATTTTTCTGGAAATTCATTATACCCAATTATCCAATCAAACCATAGCATTAAATATTTCAACATAATCCATCATAAAATATCAAATCATCGTAATAGGGTAATTTAAATAATTTAAATAAATGTTGAGGGATCCAGTTGGATCCCTCCAACCTGTTTTCCCTGCATCCACAGACGTTAGCATTACATAATATGCCAAATTCAAATTATACTATACTCTACACATCAATCAATCCAACCATTCAATTAATTATTTAAATTTGATCATTTAAATTTAAATTTCAACTGAGTGAGATTAACTCACCTTTGTTTTTATTTGCTTCCTATTCCCAATCCAGCTTGTCTCTTTAAGATTTAGACCTTGAACAACATTTATAGTTTAATAATATTTGAACTAATTGTCCAGTCAATTTTATTTAAATTTAATCGACTAATATTTCAGTTGAAATTCATTTCCATTTACAAATTTGTTTAACTATAATTTAATTCTAACTAATAATCTCTATAAAAAAAAATCATTCAATATCTTAAAGTAAATTAACAAGTTAATTGAACAAATTTATCACCAAATTCATTCTCTTTCTTTTTCTTTCTTTTAGTCCATATATATTCAAACTCATTTAGTACCAAATAGGTGAATAAATATAACTAGCTGTTATACATATTATTGATTAAACATTTAAAACAATTTGTTTTATATTTTACTGTCAATTTCAAAATTTCACCAGTCTGTAAACTAAACAAAACAAAAGAAGAAAATTTGTGTTGTAAACATTTCTGTAAAATAAAATTTCCTTTTCTAACTTCTGTACATATACTAAATTGAATAAATAAAACAAACAAAATCAAAAACCACCTGACAGCTACACCCCGGATATCTCGACTTCGGTGGCATGCCTCCCTTGAAACCCTAGCTCAAATCTCAGCACCTCGAGTTGCGAGGCCGGTCGCGATCCCAACATCAAACTCGCGGCCCCTCCCCCAAATCGATTCACAAAAAATGCGTCAGCACCTACGCGCTCACGCTTACAGTGGAGGCGCGTCCCCCACCTAGATCGAAGCCCCAGGCTTGCGCTCGAACGAGAAGATCGGCACGATGATTGAGGAAGTTCCAAGATTCGACCATTATTTCTTTTACAAATTTTTTTCGATGCGAAAACGATACGAAACGGAAGGGTTTCGGCCTCCTTTTTACTTGATTTCAATTCGATTCGTTCTGCCATTTCACCTTTTTTTAAGGATCTCGATTTTTATTTGCGAAGTTTGGGCTTCGGCCATTAAATATTTTTTTTGAATTGTTAAGTGAACTGAAGGAATCAGGGTCTCGTGTTCGAAAAGAAACAGGATAGGGCATGGTGTGTTCGAGAAGGCAAAGGAAGCGTGTAGAAGACGCCTTGCTACAGTGTCGACTTATTTTTATTTCAAATTCAATCGATTATTATCAATCGAATTCTCAACGCGTTTATATATCGTACACACACACACTAACTCCGATCAATACGAAATTTGAAATCCGATAAAAATTCAATATTACGGACCCAATGGAACTGGTTTCGTCAAATTCCGAGACTGTGACTCGGAAGGCTATTTTTTTTAAAATTCAATTTAAACAATTAAATTCCAAAAGTGACCAATTCAGTGTTAGATTCCATTTTAACACTTCTATTATATTCAATGTTATCGATATAAATTTTATAAGCTTTCAAATTATATTTTTAACAAGCTTAAAATCTCGGGTTTCATATTTTATCCAATTCAAATTATTTAATTCAACAATCTAATTGCCAAATAGATTATGATATTCGTAATTCAAGTTAAAATTACTCTATTGAATATTTAAAATCAATTAAATATTCCCATTTTAAATGCTTGAAAATTCCGGGTCGTCACAAAACGGATCATTAAGGTTGTGTATCAATTATTGTAAGTTAAATAAAAAACAATAAAGTCGATATCCATTGCCGAGAACTGACGGCTTGTTTGATCCATTGAGTGGAGTCAAAGTATTTTCTCAATTGGATTTGATAATAGGGTCCCATCAACAAAAAGTGGCGAAGGATAGTGTTCCTTTTACAGTTTAGGACAAGATATGGATCATACGTAGGGTTGGTAATGTCATTTGAGTTACTAATGCGCCGGCCTTCTTCGTTGACTTAATGAATAGGATCTTTTGGGAGCTTTTGGATAGATCTGTGTTGGTGTTTATAGATGGCATCTTAATATATTCCAAGGATGAAAGAGACCATGAAGGTTATCTTAGGATAGCGCTTGAGACACTAAGACGGTATCAGTTTAAAGCAAAGTTTTCAAAGTGTCAATTTTGGAAGAAGAAGGTGAAGTTTCTTGGTCATGCAGTCTTACAGAATGGATTTTTGGTAGATCTAGCTAAGTTAGAAGCGGTTAATAATTGAAAGAGACCAAGGCAGTGATTGAGATAAAGAGTTTCTTGGACTGCCAGGATATTACTGGAGATTTATCGAGCATTTTTCAAGGATAGCGCCACCCCTGACTAACCTAACCAGAAAGGACATTAAGTTTGTTTGGTCCGACAGATGCAAGGAAGCATTCCTTAAATCAAAGCATTAATTAACCAATATATCCATGTTAGTTGTGCTAAATGGTAACCAAGGGCTAGTAGTGTATACAGATGCATGTGGGATTGGATTAGGAGCTGTATTGATGCAAAAGAGTAAGGTATCTGACCCATGATTTAGAGTTGGCAACAGTGATCTTCACACTGAAAGTGTGGAAGTATTATCTTTTGGGAGAAATATTTGAGTTTTACATGGATCATAAGTCTTTAAAATATTTATTCTCTCGGAAGGAGTTGAATATGAGACAGCATAGGTTGTTGGAGTTTCTAGCAGCTTATGATTTTGGTATAGAGTATACACCGGAGAAAGGTAATAAAGTAAGGAATGCTCTTAGCAGAAAATATCAGAATGTGGTATTAGCTATATTGGAAAAATGGAAGGATCTTAAGGCATTGACCAAATGTAGTGTATAGTAAAGATCAACCGCTAATTCTAGTCAAAGGACAAACATGTTATCCTGTTTTGTTGTTTACCAGTTAAGATGGACTGCTAGTTCTAGTCAGAGTACCGCCATGATATCCTATTTGGAAGTTCGATCAATTTTAATCGAAAGGATTGCTTTTAAGTAGAAAGATGATCCATTGTTGGCCGAGAAGATTAGAAGACTAGAGGTTGGAGCCGAGATTGATAATCCGAAAGATTTTAATCTTAACCAAAAGGAATAGTTGAGAAAGAAGGGACAGCTGTGTGTTCCTAATGTTGGAGACCTAAGGAAGGAAGTCCTTAAGGAGTTTCATCGACTAAAGTTCACCATTCATTCGAAAGGAATTAAGATGTATCAGGATATGAAAAGAAGTTTCTTCTAGGAAGGTATGAAGAAGAAAGTAAGCTTATGGGTAAAGTAGTGTTTGAGCTGTCAATAAATAAAAGTGGAGCATCAGAAACTGAGTAGGTTACTTTAGCCTTTAGGTATTCCTGTTTGGAAGTGGGATTCCGTAGCTATGGATTTCATAGACGGGTTGCCAGAGGAAATGAAAGTATCTGGGTTATAGTGGATAGATTGACTAAGAGTGCTCACTTTATACCTATTAAGTCGATTATAACGGCACCAGTCTTAGCTAAGTTATTCATAAGGAATATAGTTGGACCGAAAAGAATTCCTAGTAGCATAGTTAGTGATAGAGATACATTGTTTACTATTGAATTCTAGAAGAGTCTACAAGAAGTGTTAGGTACCAAGCTCAAGATGAGTACTGCTTACTATCCACAGACAGAAGGTCAAATATAAAAGTTAACAAAGTCTTAGAGGATTTATTAAGAGCTTGTGTGCTAGATTTTGGAGGATCATGGGAAGGCCATATACACCTAATCGAGTTTTCGTATAACAACAGTTATCAAATAGTATAGGGATGACACCATTTGGAGCTTTATGCGGAAAATCGTGTAAATCTCCCATATGTTAGTTAGAGACTGGAGATAGATTAGTTCTTTATCCAGATATGGTAAGAGAAGCCACAGAAACGATTGAGTTAATTTAGGTTAGAATAAAGGAAGCTCAGTCAAGGCAGAAATGTGATGCAAATAAGAGACAAAAAGACATAGAATTCTCAGTTGGAGATCATGTTTTCGTTATGGTATCACCAATGAAAGGTGTAGTGAGATTTGGGAAGTCAGGGAAATTGGCACAGAGATTTTTAAGAGCATTTCCTATTATAGAAAGGATCGAGAAACTTGCTTATAGGATAGAGTTACCAGATAGTTTGGCAGTAGTCCACATTGTTTTCCATATTTCTCATCTAAGGAAGCGTGTTCGAGGTCCAAAGACTACTATTACTCCGATTGAATTAGGAGACTTAGTAGTAAACCACACATGACCATAGTTAGATAGCCAGTTCGTATAGTGGCTAGGGATGAGAAGAAGCTAAGGATAAGATAGTCTGATTAGTAAAGGACCAGTGGAGTGATAACGAAAGGGACTGCACTTGGAAAAAAAGAACAGGATTAGAGACACTAATCTCGACTTGTTTGATGGCATGTTTTTTTAACTTCATGTTTGATTGACATACATACCTTATCGTAATTTCGAAGACGAAATTCTTTAAAAGGGGAGTTTGTAATGATCCTAATTTTGACCAATATTATTTAGAACATTTAATTAGATAAATTAAATAAAATAATGTAAAGGGATAAGGAAATTAAGATATGGTAACTAAGTTTACGTCGGGCCTTAGTTAATAAAACAATTAGAGAAATAAAAATCAGAACAAGAAGCAGGAATATGACAAGGGTAATATGGGAATAACCCTCATTCTTACCCCTTAAAACCTTCTATCTTCATTTCCTTCATTCATTTGCACACATATAAATTAAACCTAGAGTGAAGTCGGCCATAACTATAGGAAAACAAGAAGGAAACTAAAAGATTAAGGAATCAATGCTAAAGAAATCAAGTCTACACCAAATCTTATTGTAAAGACCCGTTATTTTAGACCATTCAAATCAACAATAAAACCATACATGTCCGACTTGAATAATTCAAAATACCGAATTGTTAATTAAAATTTGGCAAAACCCAGCATATACAGTAAATAAATCAACCATAGAATCACAGACATAGAGTAATATAAAATAATGCAGCGGAATAGATAAATAGTAGTTCATGAAGCTACTATATAAATACCAGAGTTAGAAATAAAAAAAAACAACAGAATATCTCAAATACAGTGAAGTCTCCAGTACGAACAGATGACCTCTCCGAACGAATCAACTGAAAGAGCTGAAAGCTGAATCAATAGTTGGATCCTCAAACGAAGCTCCAAACTCCAAAGGCGAGTCACAAATGTTGTATCGCTTAGTCTGACCCGAACGTAAAGCAAAAACACAAAACACTCGAGTCAGGATTAACATTCTTATATCAATAAATCCAACTCAAGTGAAATATCAACTGAAATACAAATAACTTAAGAATGTTTTGGATAACCATCCTCTAAGGGTCCATGGAACTATCTACGAGGTAGAAATATACACTATAACACTGTGGTCATTCAATTTTATTTAGACTTCAAAATCAAAACATCATTTCCCTTTCAATATATCTATTTTCCAAGATAGTATATATATATTAAATAATTTATAAAGTAAAGTATCTGAAATTTCCTCAACTACACAAATTGATTCTAATCAACTCAAGTTCCAAATTACCATTTATTCAGAGCTTAATTCATTAATTCAATTCAGCTCCCAATAACCATTTAAACTTTCGTTATATTCAAAGCTTTAATATTCAATATTTTAAAGTTAAATCTAACAGTTTCGTATAGATCTTGATTTAGCTTCATTATTATTATTTAGTCAGGAAATATCCACTTAACAAGTTCAATATCATTTAAATAGCCTTAGATTTCATTTTACAGAATATTTCCTTAAATTTATTTAAACTTAAAATATCCATTTAATCCTTTTTACCAAAACCAAGTTATAAAATCAAATCTTAAATCCCGAATTCAGTAGTTTCAAATCGATTTAATTGAATATAATTCTTAATTAAATACCATTTTCAATTAATTCAACTTTATCTTCTCAACTCTATCTTATTCAAAATTTTACCAAATCTAATTTGAAATATAAATTTAAACGAATTCTTAAACATATTATATGTATTAAATCAATCTCAATTAGATTAAATATTATTATTAGGTCTATACATAAAATTTTCATTTTTATACATATAATATTCGAAGAATCGGTCTTTATTAAAACAATATTTTCCTTTCCCAAACCATAGAAATTATCTTCAAAACATTTATATATATATATGGACCAACGATGTCTGTATATAATTTCCTATTCAATGGTCAAGGGATACAGATATTTATCATTTCAATTCGAAATTTAAATATACGGGTAGATATCACTTCGACCGCAATCCCAGATTCAACTTAATTGAAAATCTCTTGGGTTTATCATTTCAACCCATAACGAAATTCTCCTATCCAAAAGTCCGTTCGGGTATTTATCATTTCAACCCATAGTGAATTCTAAACGATAGGGAACTTGCAGAGTGATAACAGATAATACAATAAAATAACAGCATATATCATCAATAAAAATATAATATAAACAACAGGATATGGTGTCATATCCCATAGGTGAACAGTTACAGAAAATAGCATATATATATAACAATTTAAATGACTACAGCATCATATTTCAATTGTCGTTTCAATTGAATCAAATTTAATAAAATACAAGAACTTTAATCGTGAGTGATTGCTCACCTTTCGAGGCTAGAGACTAGAGAAGATAGACAACACAACAAGCTACGAATTTCAAAGCAACGCTAGATTGGCACGAATTCAACAAAGCTGAGAGATAAGAATTTGGTGAAAACGAATTAGAACCATCTTGATATGACAGAAAATGATGTACATAATTTTATTATTTATTATTAAAATCAATTTAATCATATATCTCAAATTAAAATTTAATTCAACACTTCGAACAAAGTGTCCATATATTTATATCTTTAAAAACCAATTAGTATACTCATATAGACATTTGCGAACAAAATTTTATATTATATACACACACACATATATAAAGTTTTATAAACTTAAATAGAAAATATACAAACATGATTGTATTACAAATTTCCAACAATATATATTTTCCGTTTTAAAATATTAGGAATACTACAAACCATAATATATTATAACTAACATATAACTTAAAATATAATTAACAAATATATATATACACACACACAAACGAACATAAGGTATAAATATATACATATGTATACTCACTGACCATATCTAACCCAACAGGTAAATTCCAAACTAATATAACTTATTTTTTTTAAAAAAAAAACTTATAAACACTGTTAATATCATACTTAAACAAAATCAATATATATTATTGTAAATATATAAACAGTATAACATATATTCATTGTCGAACCAGATTTTCCAATTTCTATAATATATAAAAATAGATCATATAACTGTTTATATAAAATCAGTATTTACGTAATTATAATATCAATAAACCTATGCTTTATCTGTACAAATCCACTTATATTGTAATACAACATATAACTTTATATATGTGTACCTTATATCCTATAACACTTATATATTTTGAAACAAAACAGAGAATATAGTGTGTAATATATACATATTTTCTTTCATAAACATACAGCAACATATATATATAAGCATATAAACTAACGTACACAGTATATATTATAATATATCATAGGTTTATAAAAAAATATACTTACGCAAAAGAAGGAGTACACGGTCTAAGTGGCTACGGAGGAGCAGGAGGGGTGGAAGATCAGGGAGGAGCTGCAGAGTGATGGATTTGAGAAGCTAACAGAGGGGGAGATAAAAAAAAAGAAACAGTGAAGAGAAGTAAAGGCCACAGAGAAATATAAGGGAGGAGCTCAATATTTAAAAGCTGGAATAAGAAACGTAAAATTGAATGAACAAAATGAATGCAAAAAGTATATAATTTTGATGTTCGAATGACGGTCATAAAAATGGAAATTTGGGTATAGGTAATGGCTGGCTATAATCAAATATTCACGTTTTGATGGATTGCTTTCCTTTAAGCAATAAAGACATGGAGAGAAAGAATAGATAAAGGCAACAAATCTATCAATCAAAGAAAATGGAAAAGTTTGAACTTGTACGCAAATAAATAGATATAGAACGATGTAGGTGAGTTGGCTGCTCTGGGTAAAAATGCTTAATAATTTATATGAACCAAATAGGCATGAACAAACTACAACATGCAATTAACTAATTGATTGTCTGTAACCGTGCAAGCAAGAAATGAGATAATAATTAAAGGTTTTTTTTATTACCGAAGGAAAGAAGGAAAGGCAGACAAATAGGCTGAGAATCATACCATAATTACCCTAGTGAACAGAGGAAAGAAATTTAAAACAAAAATATAGATAAAGGTTGGGTGAATGGACACGGTCACCTGCTTGAATCACGTGAAATAATTAAAGCAAATGAAGTGGCTACAGGAAACGAATGATTTCTTCCTATTTTTGAATTAATGTTTACGTAGCCAATTTTTAAGCAAAAAGGAAACGTACAACAAATAATAAATTGAAATGACCATTGATTCAGCAACGTTATTAAAGCAATTTATTATATTGTTTGGACTGCACGGTGAAGATTTGAAAAAGACGTGTTTCACAATGCAACCGTTTTTAAGAAATAAATACGTTACTTTAAAATAGAAGAACTGATCAAAAATGAACGTAAACGTACACAATTTATATGTTTTGATATTCAAAATAATTGTAGGATGTAGATTTAGTTGAGAAATTAAAGCAATTATTTGCTGATTGGACAGCACGTTCCATATTTGAAACGTAAAGGACAAAGATAAGTATGAAATGGAAGGATACGTTATAAAGGAAAAATGAACGGTTTGGAAAATAAAATAAAAGAAATGATGGCAAATAAAACAGCTGTACCTTGAATTTCCCAAAATAAATTATTAGAGTAGTTGATGGGTTGATTGGACAGTGTGTTTCAAAACTTCAAGGAAATGAGTAATATATTTGAAAATACTAACATAACCTATATATACATACCTACTAGAATTCACACAATAATTAATGGACCCTATACCCAAACTAAACTTTCCGTGTATATGTATATTAAAACCAAATTTTTCCTTGAGTCAAAAGTCCATACTTGCTTTCAAAACTAAACTACAAAACCACCATTTGATGTATAAACAGAACATAATATTTTTCCTTTTTTTCCCCTTTTTATTAACAATAAATCAAACATTATTTAATAATTTCACATAACTCAACATATCCATTAGTTACCAAATTTAGTTCATTTGTTAGAGTTTAACTTATTTGAATTACATCAATACAATTAAACTATTGTTTCCTCTTAAATTTTATTCAATAGATCAATATTTACAATTAAAAATTATTATTAAATTTGTAACGACCTGAAATTTCCGAACCCGAAAATTTCAGATAATTAGGAAAAGAAGAAAGAGATAGAAGAAGAAGAAGAAGAAGAAGAACAGAATCATCAACATCTCACATTCGCAGCGGATAAAATATAATAATAAAATAATAACAGTTTACAGAAGAATACTATATCCGTCGATTACATTTAAATGCATCAGAGTTACACATATATTCAACACTGGTCATATGCGAATCAACATGTCTCAGATTTACAATATTGTAGTATAGCGAAAATACTCTACACATTCCTGCCATCAGCTCGACTCCTGAGCTCTAGAACGTCCCTACCTGAAAATCTGTAATACTCGGTCTGACCCGAGCATTATATCAAAGTAACACTTGGGTCAGGCTGAAAACTAGCGTAAGTAAACCCATTTAACATGGAATACAGAGCATATAACTTATATAAAACCCGGGGTAACTCATTCCAATTCAACGAACACAATTAATTATGGACATCACTTATTCCAGACATCCATTTTCTAACTACCCAAGTTTAAATTTAAATAGCCCATCTCCTTGAAATTACTTCAGTCCAGCCAATAGATTTCACATATCAATTCTATAAAAATTCGAAGTGGTTTCTTCGAGTCTTATGTCATCCTAACCCAAGTTATCCAAATGAAATACACAACATTTTTTTATCAGAGATATCAACTCATTCATAGCATCCAATACCATTCAATCATCCATGAGAAAAACTTGATCACGTCCAAATTAATTTAATTAATTCTAACTGAATTTCTAACCTCAGCCACTTAAATTTCTTCACTTATCATTAATTAATCCCAAATCAAATAAATTAATCAACCCTTCATTTTTCATCTTAATTAATCATCCTGGATTAACTATTTTTAATTAAATTCAAGTAATTATCTTTAATCAATTTCTCGATATTAATTATCCTTAACCAAAATCAATAAGTAATCTTTAATTACCTCATAAATTAATTAATTATATTAATTTCATTTATCCTTAATTACTTATATTAATTAATTTCTCAAAATCACTTATTATGGATTAATCAATCTTAATTAATCAATCTTTGGTTACATCATAAATAAAGTAAGGTTTTCCAAATATATTTTAATATGTTCCCATCTAATATTAATTACTTTTAATTCAACCACAATATTATTCATTCTTGATTAATCTCAACCTGTAATTAACTATCCATTTGTTTACTTTATTTAAATGAATCAAATTCTCCTTAATTAATAATCTTAATTAAGCTCTTGATTTATTAAACAAAATAATTATATTTTATTAATTTCATTAAGTAATTATCAATTCATTACTCCATAACTATTAATCAGTAACCTTCGTTGTTAATTTATAAAACCTAATTACCCATTTGTAAATCACTAATTACGAATTAATTAATCACTAATTACAAACCGATTACTTAATTAATCTTTAACTTATTCCATAGCTTGTCAAATCTTAATTATACTTAAGGTAAACATCCTCTTGTTAAATGCTAAATCACATTATTAAAACATTTACTTTTAATTAATATTTATCGCTATTTATAAAATAATTAAGTTTTAAATATCTTTTAAGTATTTAACATACTTAATTTAACAATCAAACTGTCCTTAATTAAAGTTTTGAAAAACATTAAATTTAAAGAATCTATAAATGATTAAAATAATTCCATTTTCACATATCCAAAACTTATTACAGAGGTTTTAAATTTTCGTTCCCTGGCTTCGGGTTAAACCCGATGATAACTCGACCTTGCTTCGAGTTATTTTCCCTTTTCCTTGTTTATACATATCTATTTTTTTTATAAGTTTAAGTTTACAACCTCACAGAACTGCTTCTCACACGCGAACCCGACTTCCAACTCGAGTTTTCCCTCCTTTTCACTCGAACCCTCCTTCGAGTTACTCAGATGCACCAAAGAAATTAGCCAACTTTAAATCTTTTAAAGGGAAAATAAAATAAAATTACTCACTAAAATTCGATCACGAGTGCCCAGACAGTCGCCAACATTAACATTGTCGAAACCCACCTCCACTGAAAATTGCAATTACTGCCTCGAAGCTCGCATGACCACGCCGCCCCCCTTTTCTCACTGCTATAATCGACCAAGCCCACCTGATCTAGTTGCCTGCCCTAACCACCAACTTCGCCGAGCCGTGTCTCGATTGCGCTGCCGTTTTCCTCGCACGCACACACGCACCTCCAACTCTCGATCACTGCCTTTGACTCCATCCATGCACCTCGAATGCGACACCAAAAAGCTAGTGTCCTCGTTCTCGAGCCAACATCATGCGAAACACCCAACTCACCAAAACCTAATATCGAACGCAAGGAATTAGAGGGAGAGGGAGCACGACTACGAGCGAACAAGAAACTCGCAGCCACCATTTATTTGAATTCAATTTCCTTCCCCCCCCCCCTCTTTTTATGATGTTCGATTTACTGCTCGAAATTAGAGAGGGGACGAGAATAAGGTATAGGGTTGGGGAAGATTCTGGAGTACACGTGAATATTAGACAATTAAATATTGAAAATATCTCGTTGCATAAAGCAAAATCCCGAATCCCAAATCAGATATGCCGACAGACTTTATAAGGTTTTACCCGTGTTCCGAACACAATGGAACGTGTTTCGGAGGATAATTTGATCGTATGCGTGAGTTACGAAAGTAAACGATCAATTTTAAATCAAATCGATTAAAATAGTTTTCTATGCGTTTTGAGCTGCCAGGGTCAAATGACAAGTCCGATTGCTACGAAAATTGAAATCCCATAATAATTAACTATTACGGATCCAATGGAACTAGTTTCGTCAAATTCCGAGACTGTGCCTCGGAAGGCTATTTTTAAATATCGATTTAAACGATATATTATTAAACTTGAACAAATCACCTTTAAATTTAATATCAACCATTCAATTATCTTCAGTATCATCATTATAAATTTTATAAGCCTTCAAATTATTTTAAAAAGTCTTAGAATCTCAGATTCAACAATTTACGCAATTTTAATTATAAAATTCAATATTTAAACAATATAATTCATTGATTTAATTATTAAGTAAGTATTTATATCTGAAATTCAAGTTAAAATTCACTTTCAAATATTTAAAATCAATTAATTATTCCATTTTAAATTGTTAAAATTTCGGGTTGTCGCATTTCTCCTCCCTTAAAAGAATTATGTCCCCGTAATTACTAGTTAGGAAGAATGGACTAATACCCTTTTACCTTTCCCCTAAAACCAACAGTTCAACATCCTACCAATTATCTTTTACAAAAGACCACTTATCAATCTCACCAACTTTCCAAAATCTCCCACAGTTTTCAAACAATACCCTTCTGCCCAATCATTCAATTTTCAATTTAAAACCAAATTTTGAGTTATCAAAAATTTTCCCAAAATTTTTCTAACTCTCTAAATTTCCGAAAAATTTTGCCAGCGTTTCCTTTGCGCGGCTAGCTCGGTTCCACTACAAACGGCCTCTATGGGCTCCAAATTCCAAAAGAAAACTAAAGCCAAGTGGCTAGATCAAAAATCCAATCCAATTTCATACAGAAAATTTAAATACATACCTTTTTGTCGGGAAATTCAAATTTATCTTTTGGAATCAAATCCAATTTTCTTTCCTTTTAATACCTGCATATCTTACTTAGCAATAATATCCAATCATAACCTTTTTAATCATTTTATACATTTCCTTACATAGGTTTCATATCTATTTCAAATTAGTTTTTTCCCACTTCCATATGATTTCGATTTGTCTTCAATTATGAATATTAAATTTTATCTTTCATTTATAACCGATTCATATTAGTTTTATTTACTAATTTACTTTAATTTTCAATTTGAAATCGTTTTCTTCTTAACAAAATTTTCCCAAAAAATTTCAAACTCCCAAAAATTTTGAAAATTTTTGGCAGAGTCTCCTTTGTACGGAGGAGCTTTTGCAATTTGACAAGAGATATAAATATGTATACATCGACCCACACGGTCGGAATAAGAAAAAACAGTTCATATTTCCTATTTTTATTTCGTAGGCGTACCTTTATTTAGCATTTTAAGCATGCGGCTTATTTATTTTAGCAAATAGCGCAACCAAATCCAGCCAAACAGCTTCCCGGTACCTGTACATACTCAATTTAAATATGTAAGTGCCATATATAGAGAATTTATTAGCATTTCACTTACTTTAATGGAAAAACACAAGCACTACAAAAGCATCAAACACCAAACGCTTACCATAAGCGATTTATATGATTTAAAGCCAATCCAATTGCTTCCAACCAAATTTATATGCCATTTCATTCAATTTTAATGGCTTGCATCTCAATTTCTTACATTCAATTGATTTTTAATCCAAACAAACTCATATTCACTTCAAATGATTCAAAATCAATTTTATTTAATCTCTATCAACTCACAGAATTTTAATTACTTTCATTTACGTCAAACGACAATTCATCCAATGCAAATTTGACAATATTCGCTTCAAAGAGTATTTATTTTTAGTCTATAACTTTTTTTAAAAATTAGTTTCAACCCATTTTAAATTTAAAATTCCATTTCATTTCTAATTTATTCACCAACCATTCATTATTCTTCATTTTATCTCCGCATTGGATTCATTTTAAAATTATTTCATTGAGTTAGACAATATTCGATGGTTATATTGATATCCATTTCCGAAAATAAATTTAACCCAAACTTTTTATTTAATAATCTTCCATTCTAATAACCCAATACCAACTAAAACTTTGATTTAAATTTTATTTTTTCAAGAAGACTTCATCTATTTATTATTTAATTCACTTAACCCATTTATCCATCCCATATTTAAATTTTTAACTCGCTTACTTAATTCATTTGCGAATTTATTTTATTTACACAAAGCCATTCTCAATTTATTTCTACTCATTTGGGTTTTGTTTGCACTCAAACCATTTCTATTACAATTCACTTTCATTTCATTCGACAACACTTCTCTTATATCTAATTTACTTGCAAATTTCGTTAAATTCTATTCATATCACACTTGAAATTTGTTTGTTATTCAAACCATCACTATTTCGATTCCACTCCATTTTATTTTTATTTTTACAACATCACTTCTAATTTATTTCATTACTAAATCCAAGTCGAATTCTATTTACAATTTGAATTCATTTCCAAATTCCATTATTAACTTATAATCCATTTTATTTATCCGAGTTAAACTTTATTAATATACTCTATCGAATAATTATTTAACCAATTAGCTTATTTCCAACTTCTAAATCAATATTCGATTTTAATTACAGAATCACTTCATTAAAATTTCAATTTGGATTTCCTTTTATTTCCCCAAAATTCCGACACCTTTGTTTAAAAATTTTAGAAATGCTTTTAAATTCACATCATACTAATAAAATAGCTCTTTATAAAAAAAATACTTCCTATAACTCGATGTCTCAACCAGTCCATCCTTGTTCTCATAGAAATTCGGTCATACGTTGATCAGGCGTAATACTGAAAATCTACAAGTGCTTGGCAGACCCATTTTCAACATCCAGTGAAAATACTTTTGAAAATAATTTTATTGAAAATATTGAAAGCATTCTGAAATAGAGGAAATATCTTTGGTGAGAATGCCCTGGAACTCATCACCCTCATCCATGGTCGCAGTTATATTCCAGGGTTACGTTGGCATCGCAGCAAAAGTCCATGTAACTACAGGCTCTCCGTGGCCTCTCAATTACGCCAATGGAACCCACGACAAATCGCAGTTACATTCCAGGGTTACCTTGCCATCACAGCAAAAGTCCATGTACCTGCAGGCTCTCCGCGGCCTCTGATATTCGCTATCGAAATGAAACTTCTCCACTCCTACATAGGTCGCAGTCTACTGATATAAAATCAAACGCAGACTGTTGGCTCTCAGCAGCACACATGACTTTCGCTATGTTCCATAGGTCGTAGTCTACCGATATAAAATCAAACGCAGACTGTTGGCTCTCAGCGGCACACACGACTTTCTCTATAGTATACACTACTCATAATCCCAAGGAACTAGTTTTGTCCGGACTCCTCACAGGATCGACTTTAGAACCCCCCTTGGGGCTCAAGGCAGCACCACCCGGTGACACTCCTGAGAAGTTCATTTCAAGGGAGCGCCTTTTTCCCCAGAGTCACCATCAAAACACTTTATACTATACACATATAGTATCTTTCAAATCATACACCTAGTATGATCTCATACAAAGCTTCTTTACACAAAATCGATTAACCCAAAATCGATAGTTCTCAAGCTAGGCTTTCCAAATTTTAATATTGATTTTACCCAAAAATCAAAAAGCCTTTCCAAATCCAAAGATTCCCAAAACCTTTTTTCAAATTCCTCATAAGATCCTCTATATATATATATATATATATATATATATATATATATATATATATGACTTTCAAAACTTTGGATCATTTCAATCCTGTATAAAACTCCATTTATACTTCAAACACTTTCAAAAATCCTTTTCTTCCGGCAATAGATTCAACAAGGGAAGATTTATCTTATATAACAAAGATATATAGCTTTGTTTATTCCAAATCAAATATTAAAATATTCAAATTTGATTAATTTTTTTCACAATATCAATTTCATTCAAATCCGTACGATGTACACATACCATCCGTACGCTATACCAATCCGATCGCTCACTCGATCACACAATTTCACTTCCGAACTAGTATTGTCCACCCGACTTCCTAGTGCGGACACAGATCTGGTTTCTTGATTAGAAACCGTCATTCTCCTTGCATAGCCATAACTATGATAGAGAATATCCAGAACCAATCAACCATCCATATCCAGGTTCGCCGTCGAAAATCGAGCGAAAAATCCCAACTCGGATCGGTAAACTATCTCGAAATTCTGTGCTCGAATCTGGATCAAATCACAATGCGAATAGAATAATATACGTACATCCTACGTGTTTAATCTTATTGATTTTTTTTAGCCAAATCAATTTCTCTTCCTATTCACATTTCCTTTAATTTCCATTCACTTATTTACAATCGCTTCAATTCCATTGAATTATCACTTCAATTCTTATCTCGGTTGGGTATTTAATTAATAACAATTTGAACACCGACACCAGTTTATATCTAGAAAATAGCTTGAAAATTTTAAAAATAGATAAATAGTTGAAAAATAATAATTAGTTTGCAAAATAGCTATAAAATAGGTAACTAATTGTAAAATAGTTGAGAAATAGCTAAATAATTTCAAAAAATTTAGATAATTGCAAAATAGTTGTAAAATAATAATTAATTCGTGAAATAGTTGAAAAATAGTAATTAGTTTATAAAACAGTTGAAAATTTGTTAAATAGTTCCAAAAATAATGGTAAAACAAATATAAAATAAGTTAGCTTTAAAAAGAAAGGTTGTATATATTTAATATCTTGGAAGAATAAATTTATATTTAAAACAATTTATATTGAAAATAGTCCAGAGTCAAAATGTTCACTTCCCCAACAATTCAATTTAAATTTCCACTTCCATTTAAATTGACCCAGTTCCAATTGGAATAACTCCAATTACATTGGACTTGATTTATTCCCAATTCAATTTGAATTAATTCTCAATTTCTTTCCACCTTCAAATCAAATTCCATTTGATTCTTACTTATTCAACTTTATTTACAGTTCCAAATTATTCAAATAAATTTGGACTAATTTCAAACTGAATCCACTTTAATTTCATATCTTTTCAATTCCTGCTTGAATTAAATCCCAATTCCATTCAAATTTTAAACCTTCAGATTAATAACCTTTCCACTTAAGTTTAAAACTTGCTTCACTTTGGCTTTCACATCACATTTCAAGGAAAATTCAAAACTCAACCTTAGAGTTATTTCATATTTATTTCTTTTACACACCAGGCTACTTTTAAATTTTTAAACCACCCTTGGTTTTAATTTCAAAACAAATCCCTTAAAAATCTTCCAAACATTTCTTGTTTTAAAATATGACTTCATTCGAAATAGTCTGAATTATATTATTTGCTATTTCTTTACTCTTTGAAACAATTGATTGTTTCTAGACTTAGGTTTTCAAATCGTCACAATTTTAAAACCCACTTTAATTTAGAAGTTATACTCATCTTATAAATGTACTTCATTTGGCATACTTAATAACAAATATGTCATTATTAAACACAATAACTAATTATGATAATATTCAAGGTAATCATATCTAGATACCAATTCCTTTTTATATTAATCTTATTTCTATAAATTCAAGATAAAATTTCAGTTTGAATCCATTTCAAACTTACCTTTATTTAAAGTTTTTAAACAATTTAATTTATGAGCTCAAATTATAGAATTTCATTTCAATCAATTTAAATTTAATTTGGTTGTATTTCTGTTACCACTTAATTTAATTCCAATTCAAGATTTCAGTTATGTTGTATTTTATTACTTCTTAATTTTAATTTCAATAACTAACAGCCAATCACCTAAATATTTATTAGAAGAAAATATTGCTTTATATATCAAAATATACTTTAATATAAAATCATTTAAAATCTTTATATTAGAAAATAACAAATACGCTCCCATATATATACACTCAACTCATTCTAGAGTTCTACGGACTCTATTTAATGAGTAACTCCCACCAGAGCCAAGGTTCTCGCTTAACCTTTCTTCTCTGATACCAAACATAACAACCCGAAATTTCCAAACCCAAAAATTCCAAATAGTTAGGAAAAGAAGAAAGAGATAGAAGAAGAAAAAGAATAGAATCATCAACATCTCACATTCGTAGCGGATAAAATATAATAATAAGTAATAGCAGTTTACAGAAGAATACTATATCCGTCGATTACATTTAAATACATCAGAGTTACACATATATTCAACACTGGTCATATACGAATCAACATGTCTCAGATTTACAATATTGTAGTATAGCGGAAATACGCTACACGTTCTTGCCATCCAGCTCGACTCCTGAGCTCCAGAACATCCCTACCTGAAAATCTGTAATACTCGGTCTGACCCGAGCATTACATCAACGTAACACCCGGGTCAGGCTGGAAACCAGCGTGAGTAAACCCATTTAACATGGAATACAGAGCATATAACTTATATAAAACCGGGGTAACTCATTTCAATTCACCAAACACAATTAATTATGGACATCACTTATTCCACATATCCATTTTCTAAGTACCCAAGTTTAAATTTAAATAGTCCATCTCCTTGAAATTACTTCAGTCCAGCGAATAGATTTCACATATCAATTCTATAAAAATTCAAAGTGGTTTCTTCAAGTCTTATGTCATCCTAACCCAAGTTGTCCAAATGAAATACACAACATTTTTTATCAGAGATATCAACTCATTCGTAGCATCCAATACCATTCAATTACCATTCAATCATTCATGAGCAAAACTTGATCACATCCAAATTAATTTAATTAATTCCAACTGAATTTCTAACCTCAATCACTTAAATTTCTTCACTTATCATTAATTAATCACAAATTAAATAAATTAATCAACCCTTCATTTTTCATCTTAATTAATCATCCTGGATTAATTATCTTTTAATTACATTCAAGTAATTATCTTTAATCAATTTCTCGATATTAATTATCCTTAACCAAAATCAATAAGTAATCTTTAATTACCTAATAAATTAATTAATTATATTAATTTCATTTATCCTTAATTACTTATATTAATTAATTTCTCATAAATCACTTATTATGGATAAATCAATCTTAATTAATCAATCTTTGGTTACATCATAAATAAATTAAGGATTTCTGATTATATTTTAATATGTTCCATCTAATATTAATTACTTTTAATTCAACCAAAATATTATTCATTCTCGATTAATCTCAACCTGTAATTAGCTATCCATTTATTTACTTTATTTAAATAAATAAAATTTCTCCTTAATTAATAATCTTAATTAATCTCTTGATTTATTACACAAAATAATTATATTTTATTAATTTCATTAAGTAATTATTAATTCATTACTCCATAACTATTGATCAATAACCTTCATTGTGAATTTATAAAACCTAATTACCCATTTGTAAATCACTAATTACGAATTAATTAATCACTAATTACAAACCGATTACTTAATTAATTTTTAACTTATTTCATAACTTGTCAAATCTTAATTATACTTAAGGTAAACATCCTCTTGTTAAATGCTAAATCACATTATTAAAACATTTACTTTTAATTAATATTTATCGCTATTTATAAAATAATTAAGTTTTAAATATCTTTTAAGTATTTAACATACTTAATTTAACAATCAAACTGTCCTTAATTAAAGTTTTGAAAAACATTAAATTTAAAGAATTTATAAATGATCAAAATAATTCCATTTTCACATATCCAAAACTTATTACAGAGGTTTTAAATTTTGGTTCCCTGGCTTCGGGTTAAACCCAATGATAACTCGACCCTGCGTCGAGTTAATTTCCATTTTCCCTCTTTATACATATCTATTTATTTTTTTATATGTTTAAGTTTAAAACAACACAGAACTGCTTCTCACACGCGAATCCGAGTTCCAACTCGAGTTTTCCCTCCTTTTCACTCGAACCCTCCTTCGAGTTACTCAGATGCACCAAAGAAATTAGCCAACTTTAAAGCTTTTAAAGGGAAAATAAAATAAAATTACTCACTGAAGTTCGATCACGAGTGCGCAGACAGTCGCCAACATTACCATTGTCGAAACCCACCTCCACTGTAAATTGCAATTGCTGCCTCGAAGCTCACATGACCACGCCGCCCTCTTTTCTCACTGCTATAATCGACCAAGCCCACCCGATCTAGTTGCCTGCCCTAACCACCAACTTCGCCGGGCTGTGACTCGATTGCGCTGCTGTTTTCCTCGTGTGCACACACGCACCTCCATCTCTCGATCGCTGCCTTTGACTCCATCCATGCACCTCGAAAGCGACACCAAAAAGCTAGCGTCCTCGTTCTCAAGCCAACATCATGCGAAACACCCAACATACCAAACCCTAATATCGAACGCAAGGAATTAGAGGGAGAGGGAGCGTGGCTACGAGTGAACAAGAAACTCGCAGCCACCATTTATTGAATTCAATTTCCTTCCCCCCACCCTTTTTTTTATGATGTTCGATTTACTACTCAAAATTAGAGAGGGGACGAGAATAAGGTATAGGTTTGGGGAAGCTTCTGGAGTGCGCATGAATATTAGACAATTAAATATTGAAAATATCTCATTGCATAACGCGAAATCCTGAACCCCGAATCAGACATGCCAACAGACGTTTATAAGGTTTTACCCGCATTCCGAACACAATAGAACGTGTTTCGGAGGCTAATTTGATCGTATGCGCGAGTTACGGAAGTAAACGATCAATTTTAAATCAAATCGATTAAAATAGTTTTCAATGCGTTTTGAGGTGCCAGGGTCAAACGACAACTCCGATTGCTACGAAAATTGAAATCCGATAATAACTAACTATTACGGATCCAATGGAACTAGTTTCGTCGAATTCCGAGACCGTGCCTCGGAAGACAATTTTTAAATATCGATTTAAACGATATATTATTAAAATTGAACAAATCACCTTTAAATTTAATTTCAACCATTCAATTATCTTCAGTATCATCATTACAAATTTTATAAGCCTTCAAATTATTTTAAATAGTCTAAGAATCTCAGGTTCAACAATTTACCCAATTTTAATTATAAAATTCAATATTTAAACTATATAATTCATTGATTTAATTATCAAGTAAGTATTTATATCTGAAATTCAAGTTAAATTAACTTTTAAATATTTAAAAGCAATTAATTATTCCATTTTAAATTGTTAAAAAATCCGGGTCATCACAAAATTTTTAACATTTGTTGTTTTAATTCAAATTGTAAATCTCATATAAACTATTATTATTCCCATCATTGTTGTTTCTACCAAATTTTATTCAATATTTTAATAAAATTAGATTTTTAAATTGGTCTAAAATTTCGGATCATTGCCCATTACACTTTTTTCCAAATCTGAACTGCGTTGCAAAAAATAAAGATGGGAAGAGATTTTGAAACGGTCAGGAAATCAAAGATTATTATTCCTATTAAATACGGAGACGCAAATGAAAGTGGAAAATTTTACAAGTGAATTGGAGGCAGGGTTTTAATTCTTTTTTAAAAAAATGCACGTGTTGATTTGATTTTTAACATCTAAGATATGAAATCAAAGAGTGCGTACAATAGATCCAATAATTAAAACGAACGTATGTCCAAATTAGTTAACATGTAACGTAATCTAAATTTATATGTTTTCTTATTTATTCACTACTTATATTTAATTATACGTAATCCAAACATTAAATTTTTATTTCAAAATATTATTATTTAAATTGTCTCAAAAATTCAATTAAATACGTTATTAAAAACCGTTTAAACATTTATGGGTTGTTTGACTCTCCCCCATTCAAAACTTTTCGTCCCCGAAAAGGAAGGAGGTAGGGAATAGCAACAAATAGAAAGAAAAAATAGATTGAAGTTCAAGATAAACAATTAATTTAAAACTATACAAATTTTACTTGAAATATTCATTTAAAAACTTCATTTGAAATTTAATTTTCTTTAATACTTTAATACTTTTCAAAACTCCTTTGAAAACAATTATTTACATTATTACTTATATTTACAAAGAAGCTATTGAAAATATTAAATCCAAAATTTATAAAAAAAAATATTTATCTCAAGATACTTCCAATATTATAGATAAATTAATAACCTCTGAAACACTAAAAATTTTCTATTATACCATGTAGCATATAAACAAACAATATTTAAAAGGATATATCCATTAAGGAAAGAAGGTAGATTCGGAAAACAGAATCAAGGTGACTAACTAAACTGAGAAGATAAGGTAGATTCAAAGAATAGTATCGGGCACGAATAATTAATCTAGAACCATAAGAATTTCATTTTCGAATATTAATACAGAATTTCTTTGTTAGAAATACTTTTATAATAAAATACTTTTATATAAATATCTTTATATTGAAACCAATTTTCCTTCCGAAAATACTTCTATAACTGATGTTTTAACAAGTTTATCCTCGTTCTTGCAGACTCTGGCCATGCATTGATCAGGCGCAAAGCTAGAATTCTTCAAGTACTTATAGACCTGTTTCAACAACCAGTGAAAATACTTGAAAAACCTTTAAAACAGATATGGAAAGTACAATCCAAACAAAATAACCAAACCAAAACCTTTGTCTAACCATGGTTCGCAGATACACAATGGTTACGCCTGGATCCCCTAGGAAACAATCTGTATCTGTATGCTTTCTCAGCCCTGCGAGTTATGCCATGATGACTAGTAGGGTGTAGGATACACAATGGTTACGCCTGGATCCCCCAGGAAACAATCCGTACCCCTAGGCTGTCTCAGCCAGGCAGTTTCGCTACTAATGCAACCTACATTGATTGCAGGATACACAATGGTTACGCCAGGATCCCATAGGAAACAATCCATACCCTTAGGCCGTCTCAGCCAGGCAGTTGCGCTATGCAGTCGCGAGAAAAAAAAAACCATGGGTTATGCCACGGTGGGACACTCGAGTATCACATCCGGAAAACCAAAAATCAGAGAGAATAATATCGATAGAATAAATCCACAATGTGGCCACAAAGCGGATATCAAGCAAAAGGCACTTTCCATATCTTGACTTTGAAAATATGTATCATATAATACCTTTTCAAATCACTTTCAAATATCATACTTATATAAAGTCCATTATATATAGGGTTCCATTTTCAATCGAATACTTTCCCAATCAATAGTATATTAAATCACACTTATATAGACTTCGATTATATAAAATTTCTCTTTCCAAATTGAGTACCTTTCAAATCAATAGGTTTCAAATCAATTTCGTACTATACAAATCAGTTTTATATAAGTTCGATAACTCCCAAATCAAGTATTTAGTAAATCAAGGTTCTCAAATTTTTTCTCGTTTCAATAACATTTCAGTTTCAAGATCATATATGATTTCATCAAATTTTCTTCCAAATTAAACATATTCAGTTTCGAAGTTTCTTAAACAATAGGTTCAAAAAATAATCCAAATTTCCAAATCAACAAAATTTAGGTCAAACAAATTCTTTCCAAAATCACCATATAAGTACTTGTTTTAATTTCAATCTAATTTTAAAACCAAATATTCTTCTCAAAATCAATTATACTCAAAATGGTTTCTAAATTTATAATTATCCCTTTAAAACCTTTAGACTATTTATTTCTATATGAAAAATCCAATTTTACTTTTTCAAATTATTTATTTAACAAAAGTTTCAAATTTACTTAAGTCATACTCTTCATACTTTAAACATACAAAACTAAACTTATATTCTTTATCAAATATTTTATACTCTTCGAAATTTCTTAGTTTTAAAATTTTAAACCTTGATTTGAAAGTGCTCGAACCTTCAAAATAGTCGGTGAAATCAAATTTTAAATCCAAGAGTTGGAAATCAGCAACAAATCAGTAAATCAAAATTTTCTTCATATAAATAGAGTTATACTAAATCAAATCGAAAACTCGAGGATTAAACACTGGCTTACTTTATATTAATTCAAATATATATACCTACATCTTTCGAATATCAAATCATACTTCGAAATTTAAAATCAAAATTGGTTTCACAAAGTCACTCGCATAGCAAAGCTATTAAAGTGGACTCTCCCCGCTCTGAAACTCGAAAATCAATGTCGATGATGCGTGCACTCATCACCGAAATTATTTTCCAGCGACATAAGTGAGTTCTGGACTACTATTTTCTTGAAAACTTCTTTGAATTTTTTTCGAAATCCTTGGAACTCATTCGAATTCATTTGAAACATTTCTTATTCAGAAAATACTTTCAAATCTTATTATTATATATTTCAAAGTCTTAAACCAATTTTCAAAAATACCGGAGTCCAATCTCTCGAATTTCAAATTCAAAACCTTTCAGTTATGAATCATTTTTATACAAAAAAATTCTTATAATATTTTCAAAATTTCAAATCTTTTCGAAACTTCAAATTCTCGTTTTTTTAAAAGGTATATAATCCTTATCGAAAACATATTCTCTTTTATATATAGAATAAAATCATAGTTACCCAAATAAAAATTTCGGCATATAAAACAATTTTAAAATACAAACAAAACCCCATTTTCAAAGGATGATTCAAGAATGGATTTTAAAACAAAGATAGAGATTTAATTTAGAGAACTCCAATCAATAGAATCCAGATTCGAAGATAGACTCGATCGAAGATGAGATTATTAAATTACAAAATAGAAGATGGATATACTTCTATAAATCGCAGGCGGCCTTTACCGGTCAACCGTGATTCCAAAATTAGATCGGTGTAAAATTCTAAGGCAATTCGACATTCGATCGCCAGAGATATAATTCGAAATAACAAGAGATGGTAGCATCTAAACCGAGGAATACATAAATCTCTGGTGAATCAATGCCAATTGTAAAGGAGTTTCACCCCCTTTACAAATCATTCAATGGAGTCATTGAGTACTCTAGAATCAAAAGAATATAAATAGAGAGAGACAAGAATGAATTTTTGAACCATAGGGAACGTTCCAAAGTTCAAAGGAAATCGAATCAAAAGGAAGAGATTTAACTTGAACGAAGGTGATTCTGTAAATAAATTTACCATATATGCTAAGTTTTTCCTAGAGCCAAAGCTCTGATACCAACTGTAACGACCCGGTATTTTGGACCATTCAAATCGACAATAAAACCATACATGTCCTACTTGAATAATTCAAAATACTGAATTGTTAATTAAAATTTGGCAAAACTCAGCATATACGGTAAATAAATCAACCACAGAATCACAGGCACAGAGTAATATAAAATAATGTAGCGGAATAGATAAATAGTAGTTCACGAAGCTACTATATAAATACCAGAGTTAGAAATAAAAATACAACAGAATATCTCAAATACAGTGAAGTGTCCAGTACGAACAGATGACCTCTCCGAATGAATCAACTGAAAGAGCTGAAAGCTAAATCAATAGTTGGATCCTCAAACGAAGCTCCAAACTCCAAAGGCGAGTCTCAACTGCTGTATCGCTTAGTGTGACCCAACCGTAAAGCAAAAACACAGAACACTCAAGTCCGGATTAACATTCTTATATCAATAAATCCAACTCAAGTGAAATATCAACTGAAATATAAATAACTTAAGGATGTTTGGGATAACCATCCTCTAAGGGTCTATGGAACTATCTACAAGGTAGAAATATACACTATAGCACCATGGTCATTCAATTTTATTTAGACTTCAAAATCAAAACATCATTTACCTTTCAGATATATCTATTTTCCAAGATAGTATACATATTAAATAATTTATAAGTAAAGTATTTGAAATTTCCTCAACTACACAAATCGATTCTAATCAACTCAAGTTCCAAATTCCATTTATCCAAAGCTCAATTCATTAATTCAATTCAGCTCCCAATAACCATTTAAACTTTCGTTATATTCAAAGCTTTAATATTCAATATTTTAAAGTTAAATCTAACAGTTTCATATAAATCTTGATTTAGCTTCATCATTATTATTTAGTCAGGAAATATCCACTTAACAAGTTCAATATCATTTAAATAGCCTTAGATTTCATTTTACAGAATATTTCCTTAAATTTATTTAAACTTAAAATATCCATTTAATCCCTTTTACCAAAACCAAGTTATAAAATCATAACTTAAATCCCGAATTCAATAGTTTCAAATCGATTTAATTGAATATAATTCTTAATTAAATACCATTTCCAATTAATTCAACTTTATCTTCTCAACTCTAACTTATTCAAAATTTTACCAAATCTAATTTGAAATATAAATTTAAACGAATCCTTAAACATATTATATGTGTTAAATCAATCTCAATTAGATTAAATATTATTATTACGTCTATACAAAAAAATTTCACTTTTATACATATAATATTCTAAGAATCGGTCTTTATTAAAACTATATTTTCCATTTCCAAACCATAGAAATTATTTTAAAAACATTTATATATATGGACCAACGATGTCTGTATATAATTTCCTATGCTATGGTCAAGGGATACGGATATTTATCATTTCAATCCGAAATTTAAATATACGGGTAGATATCACTTCGACCTGCAATCCCAAATTCAATTTAATTGAAAATCGCTTGGGTTTATCATTTCAACCCATAACGAAATTCTCTTATCCAAAAGTCCGTTCGGGTCTGTACCATTTCAACCCATAGTGAATTCTAAACTACAGGGAACTTGCAGAGTGATAATAGATAATACAATAAAATTACAGGCATATGTCATCAATAAAAATATAATATAAACAATAGGATTTGGTGTCATATCCCATAGGTGAACAGTTACAAAAAATAGCATATGTATAACAATTTAAATGACTACAGCATCATATTTCAATTGTCGTTTCAATTGAATCAAATTTAATAAAAATACGAGAACGTTAATCGTGAGTGATTGCTCACCTTTCGGGGCTAGAGGCTAGAGAAGATAGACAACACAACAAGCTACGAATTTCAAAGCAACGCTAGATTGGCACGAATTCAACAAAGCTGGGACATAAGAATTTGGTGAAAACGAATTAGAACCATCTTGATATGACAGAAAATGATGTATATAATTTTATTATTTATTATTAAAATCAGTTTAATCATATATCTCAAATTAAAATTTAATTCAACACTTCGAACAAAGTCTCCTTATAGTTATATCTTTTTAAACCAATTAATGTATACTCATATAGACATTTGTGAACAAAATTTTATATTATATATACACACATATATATAAAGTTATATAAACTTAAATAAAAAATATACAAACGCGATTGTATTACAAATTTCCAACAATGTATATTTTCCATTTTAAAATATTAGGAATACTACAAACCATAATATATTATAACTAACATATAACTTAAAATATAATTAACAAATATATATATACAAACATACATAAGGTATAAATATATACATATGTATACTCAGTGGCCCTATCTAACCCAACAGGTAAAATCCAAACTAATATAACGTATTTTGAAGAAAAAAAACTTATAAACACTGTTAATATCATACTTAAACAAAATCAATATACATTACTGTAAATATATAAACAGTATAACATATATTCATTGTCGAACCAGATTTTTCAATTTCTATAAAAAATAAAAATAGATCATATAACTATTTATATAAAATCAGTATTTACGTAATTATAATATCAATAAACCCATTCTTTATCTGTACAATCCACTTATATTCTTATACAACATATAACTTTATATATGTGTACCTTATACCCTATAACACTTATATATTTTAAAACAAAACAGAGAATATAGTGTGTAATATATACATATTTTCTTTCATAAACATAGAGCAACGTATATATATAAGCATATAAACTAACGTACACAGTTTATATTATAATATACCATAGGTTTGTAATAAAATATACTTACGCAAAAGAATAAGTACACGGTCAAAGTGGCTACGGAGGAGCACGAAGGGTGGAAGATCAGGGAGGAGCTGCGGATGGTTTTGAGAAGCTAACAGAGGGGGAGAAAAATAAAACAGAGAAGAGCAGTAAAAGCCACAGAGAAATATAAGGGAGGGGCTCAGTATTTAAAAGCTGGAATAAAAAACGTAAAATTGAATGAGAGAAGTGAATGCAAAAAGTATATAAGTTTGATATTCGAATGACGGTCATAAATATGGAAATTTGGGTATAGGTAATGGCTGGCTATAATCAAATATTCACGTTTTGATGGATTGCTTTCCTTTAAGCAATAAAGACATGGAGAGAAAGAATAGATAAAGGCAACAAATCTATCAATCAAAGAAAATGGAAAAGTTTGAATTTGTACGCAAATAAATAGATATAGAACGATGTAGGTGAGTTGGCTGCTCTGGGCAAAAATGCTTAATAATTTTTATGAACCAAATAGGCATGAACAAACTACAACATGCAATTAACTAATTGATTGTCTGTAACCGTGCAAGCAAGAAATGAGATAATAATTAAAGGTTTTTTATTTTTTTTGATTGCCAAAGGAAAGAAGGAAAGACAGACCAATAGGCTGAGAATCATACCATAATTACCCTAGTGAACAGAGGAAAGAAATTTAAAACAAAAATATAGATAAAGGTTGAGTGAATGGACATGGTCACCTGCTTGAATCATGTGAAATAATTAAAGCAAATGAAGTGGCTACAGGAAACAAATGATTTCTTTCTATTTTTGAATTAATGTTTATGTAGCCAATTTTTAAGCAAAAATGAAACGTACAACAAATAATAAATTGAAATGACCGTTGATTCAGCAATGTTATTGAAGCAATTTATTATATTGCTTGGGCTGCATGGTGAAGATTTGGAAGAGACATGTTTCACAATGCAACCGTTTTTAAGAAATAAATATATTACTTTAAAACAGAAGAACTGACCAAAAATGAACGTAAACGTATACAATTTATATGTTTTGATATTCAAAATAATTATAGGATGGCAACAGTCACCCTAGATTTAGTTGAGAAATTAAAGAAATTAATTGCTGATTGGACAGCCGTTCCATATTTGAAACGTAAAGGAAAAAGATAAGTATGGAATTGAAGGATATGTTATAAAGGAAAAATGAACCGTTTGGAAAAAAATAAAAGAAATGATGGCAAATAAAACAGCTATGCCTTGAATTTCCCAAAATAAATTATTGGAGCAGTTGATGGGTTGATTGGACAGTGTGTTTCAAAACTTCAAGGAAATGAGTAATATATTTGAAAATACTAACATAACCTATATATACATACCTACTAGAATTCACACAATAATCAATGGACCCTATACCCAAACTAAACTTTCCGTGTATATATGTATATTAAGACCTAATTTTTCTTTGAATCAAAAATCCATACTTGCTTTCAAAACTAAATTTCAAAACAACCATTTGATCTATAAACATAACATAATATTTTTCCTTTTTTTCTTCTTTTTATTAACAATAAATCAAACATTATTTAATAATTTCACATAACTCAACATATCCATTTGTTACCAATTTTAGTTCATTTGTTAGAGGTTAACTTATTTGAATTACAATAATACAATTAAACTATTGTTTCCTCTTAAATTTTATTCAATAGATCAATATTTACAATTAACAATTATTACTAAATTCTTAACATTTGTTGTTTTGATTCAAATTGTAAATCTCAATGAACTATTATTATTCCCATCATTTTTGTTTCTACCAAATTTTATTCAATATTTTAATAAAATTAGAATTTTAAATTGGTCTAAAATTTCGGATCGTTATCCATTGCACTTTTTTTCCAGATCTGAACTGCGTTGCAAAAAATGAAGATGGAAAGAGATTTTGAAACGGTCAGGAAATCAAAGATTTTTATTCCTATTAAATACGGAGACGCAAATGAAAGTGGAAAATTTTACATGTGAATTGGAGGCAGGGTTTTAATCTTTTTTTTTTAAATGCACGTGCTGATTTGATTTTTAACAGCTAAGATATGAAATCAAAGAGTGCGTACAGTAGATGCAATAATTAAAACGAACATACGTCCAAATTAATTAACAAGTAACGTAATCTAAATTTATATGTTTTCTTATTTATTCACTACTTATATTTAATTATAAGTAATCCAAACATTAAATTTTTGTTTCAAAATATTATTATTTAAAATTTCTCAAAAATTCAATTAAACACGTTATTAAAAACCGGTTAAACATTTATGGGTTGTTACACTTATCTTTCTCATCCAATTCTAAGTGAACAATGAATATACATCTCATGTTTTTGAATTGTTTCGGTTTTAAGTATAAGTCCATTTCTTTTGCAAGTATTATGCCACGTTTTAGTAGATTGAATGACTATATGCTTGTTGGTGATTTTCTAGAATTTAAATATGAAATTTAGTGTTATGTTTGAGTTGCAAAACCGTCATATGATACTCACATGACTAGAGATTTTGATATGATGTCATTTTAGAAGTGGTTTTTTAATTTCATAATTTTCCAATTAAGTATGGATTTTATATGATTTTTCAAAGTAAGTAAATTGCTGAATTTAAAGTTTAATTAGTTTAAAATAATAATATAAAGTTTTCGGTCTTGAAATTTCTACGTGTTGAAGAAAATAGTTATATTAATATAGTATGATTGTTGAGGATTTTTCCTAAGAGTTTAAGAATGATAAATAAATTGTTTAACTCTAAAGGGCTTATTTGTTTAATTGAAGTGTTTATAATGAGGGTTAAATTGTAAAACTGTTTAGTATTTAAAATTATGGCATACAGCAGTTTTTCAGTAAAGGAATTTGATAAAGATTTGATAGCCAAGATTTCGACAAATTATTGAGGTTTGGTGAAAAGAAAACAACTTTTATAGTAATATTGCAGTTTTTAAGTTAATTACCATTCTGCCACGTCGATCCCATTTCGTCGCATTCCAGTGTCATCGACACGGAACAAAACAATGCAATATGATGTCAATGAGTTTGACATAAAGCAAGTTGGGTTGGAAACCCATCGAGGCCATAGTAACAAAGACGAAGATGAGGTCATTGATAGGGTCATGTCAATGCGCATATGTGCCGCATTTTATACTAAAAAGCATGTTGTCACAGATACTATTCAATGTTTTGACTCGAAGACCCTAATGGTCATCAAGATTAATCTATGCTGCATTTAACTTGTCATCGAGCCTAATCTGTGCCATTTTTAGTTTGTTATCGAGTTTAGGCATGTCGCAATTCAAAAGAGGCATATAGCCGCTTATGTTTTATAGAGTCGTTGACCTTTATAACCTCGACGGCGCGCAGCTGTGTTAATTGACATCTAGTTTTTGTTTCACTGGCCTTGATGGTCATCGAGATTAACATATAATGCTTTTAACTAAGTCGACGTCATTGATATCGATGCGACACCTATCCCAATTTATCTATATCCTTGATGAGGCTTTGATGCCGAGGTTCTTGTATGTCGCTGAAGTTTATTTTTATACTTTTACACTATGATTTATGAAGTAATAACTTTGACATCATTCTCATATATTTTCAAATAAGATACTTCGACATGCTTTTGAATGGGAAAATATCTTTGATGACAATGACATCGTCGAGTTTTATAAATGTAAAGGTTTTACATTGTTTTGGCCTTGTGCCCTAAGTTTTAAGAGGGTCGAAAGTCCTATTGATTTTGAGTTTCATCAAGAATGTTTTATAAAACATATATCATGGCATAAGTATTTTGAGCAAAGTAAAAGACCGATGTTTTCCTTTTTTTTACGGATGATGTCAAGTGTTAAATCATTCACAAAGGTTTTGTTTTCAAGGAAATATAGAAAGGGCGGTTAACCTAGAATTTTACAAAAGAACAACTCAAAGAATAGAAAACCAGATGGGACTGATGTAGGGTCACACCCTATAATTTAGCTAGTAGCCCCTAGCTAATATAAGTCCAATATTCTAGTGCGTTGGGCAGTTCCATGGTAGGACTGAAAGAAGGTTACACGTAGAAAGGAATGCATAAAGTAGAGATAGGTTATTGGTGAGCCCGCCAAACCATTTGGATCACTTGATCCTAGAATTAGTAAGTTACGGACAGACCGTCCATTTTTTCTCTACCAGCAATTAAGAATATTTGTTAAGTTTTGTAGGCCCATAGCCATAGGTTTATAGTTAGGCCGATAAAACTAAGAGGATAGGATAGATAGTCCACTGATTACCTTTATTTGATGCCTGTAAGTTATTGTTATATTGTTGTTTATAACCGATTTGGTTGCCGGATTTGATTTGCAAAAGATACGCTTTTAAAGGATATTAGTGAGGGGAAAACCCTTTTTGTCAGGCAGCGCGGTCTCACTTAATATCAATAAATGGAGATGCCATATTATTATTCACACCAGGATTTTTGTCTTGAAAGTGTATGTGCTATAGGATCGTGTAATATAGATAAACTACTTATGCGGATAGTAAGTAAATAGTTAAAGCAGTAAAGTAAATGACACCAGAGATTTTATACTGGTTCGAACTCTCATTCTACGTCCTGTCCCAAACTGCTTCTGGAATTAAGCTAGCAACCCTCACTTAACCCGGAGGAATAGGTTTACACCGCCTAAGAAACCGAACAGGACTTCTACCGCCTAAGAAAATGAATAGGACTTCAACCGCCTGAGCAACTGAACATGACTTCTTTATAAATAGAAAAAGTATCCAACTGTAGTATGCTCTTTAAATAGCACTGATGAGTCAATTAAGTACAATCTTCCAATAAAATTCTCCTTTATGATAAATAGTGTAATGTGCTTTCAGAATTTTAGAAGATAGAGTGATCAACGATCAAAGAATGTAAGCAGTTTGAGTGCAGTTTGAAAACATAGAATAGACAAGAATTCAAGAGTACTAAACTCGGTTTCGATGAAATGATTGTTAAATTCTGAAATCTATTATAGAGGTTAAAAAGTTGGAACCATTGTTGAATAGTAACAATGAAAAGAAACAGGTGCAACTGTTGGTTTGAATATGTTTCTCTTCGATGAAGAGAAGTGTCTTTTCATAAAATAGCCGTTGAAAAATATTCAGCCGGCCGAATGGATTTATTCAGCCTTCTGAACTTTAAAAATCAAAAAAAGCAAAGAAATACGCTATTTTTGGCCTAATTCAACCGGCTGAATAAAGTCATTTAGCCGGCTGAATATTATGAAACCATAAAAGTGTTTCGCCAATCGAACAGGTGAATTAATCTATTCAGCCGGTTGTTTCAGCCTTTTGTGCAAGGTAGTGCATATGTGTGTGTGTGTGTGTGCATCATTTGAGGATAGATTTTAACATATTACTAAATGATAAAAAGACTCTAGACAAAGGACTATCAGCCTCAAAACATTCTGAATATGAATCTGCAATAAATCTCCTGCATAAATGATTAGTATACATAAATATTTATCTATATAGTTTGTCACAATCAAACGATGTAAAATCGAGATTCCAACATTCTCCCCTTTTTTGATGACGACAAGTATATAAGTATAAATAATATATTTACATAAATACTTACGTTATATTGTTACTCCCCCTGTTAATATGCATAAATATTTAACTAACTTTCTCCCCCTTTGTCATCGACAAAAAGAAACATAAATTACATGCACAGAATCATTTGTTAAACAAAGATTACACTATATAAATAACTCATACTCGAGATGTCATTACTAAAGGAGAATAACAATATTCATATAACATTATATACATAACTGGATAGAGCATCATAGAAGTTTGATAAAAAATATATTAGAAAACTGAACAAAAAATAGAAAATAATCAAAACTGGGTAGAGAGAGAAGGCTCATCGTAATCTGAATCCATACTCGAAGATGTCCATTGAAATAGAGATGGGTTGTAAACTTCGGTGGATGTAGAACCAGAACAAGAAATTTTATCCCATGTTTTATTAAGAAAACCTTTTATGGGTTTGAATTTCTTTTTCATCTTCTTTTCAAGGATCTTAATTTCCTGATGATGTTTTGATTGATTTTGAGAAAGAGTGATGATAACTTGTCTAGAGGAAGTTTTCGAACCAACAACCTGAATGGAGTCAAGGTCCTCTTCTTCTTCATGTTGGGTATGCGAAGAGGAGGCAATACTAGTGTCACGAGATTATGGAACACCTTGTTGAACATTGTAAGACCATTGTTGAAATGAAATGATTTGTTGTGGAGGAGGCTGGTGAGGAAGACCGATCAATCCTAAAGTTTTTGCGCCTAACTCACTAATGCTCGAAAACTCGGTGTCGGGTATTGGAATGCCAAAGTTGAGAAGGATACGCATAATATAAGCTCCATAATGAATGGTCTTATATTTTCTTCGAATTGTGATGTCTTGAAATTCATCTAAAATGATTTTTCCCCAATTTACTTGTTGGTTGGAGTGGACTGGATAAAGAGCTTGAAAGTCACTTTTATAAACTTTTTCATAACTTCCCGTTCGAGGTTGTAGAAAGCGAATGAAGGCACGGTGAATAAGGCGTGTTTGTGGCCTTAAGGTGCTTGATTTCCTTGCACTTAAATTTGTAAGGGGGAACATAAGAAACAATGTGAAACCGCATCTCTATGATCCATATCAACTTCAATATCATTAATATAAACACCTTAGTAAGGACAATTTAAAAATTTTCCTAAGCTTTGTAAAGGGAAGGAAAATTTAATGCCACGGACTATTGACCAAACATAATATTGTCGATTTTGGGGATTATGGTGGTCTAGATTCAGATTAGCAAGAAAGAGTTTGATCAAAAGATGATCAATTTTAACATTATTGAGAGCATACCCTATGATATTATCAAAATGGAATTTCTCCCCCATTTCTCTAATTCGATAAGTGGCAAAATCTAGAAATTTCATGAAATCCCCTTCGAATATATTGTAATTTTTCATAGAATTGAATCGGAAGATTGCAACATCATTCCAAAGCCATTGACAATTCTGATCTTCGAAAGGAATGGAGGTGGATTCCTTTGTTCATTTGGATCTAGGAGCCATTAAAGAGTAAAAAAATCTAGAGTAAAATTTGAAAATTTTGAAAAGATGTGCTAGGGTTCTGAAATGAATGGGTAAATGGTGAAAAGTTGAATATATAGGAGGTGAAAAGTAAGGGCAAAGTTGGAAGAAAAAGTGTAGGGCCTATTTAAAAAAATGCCTTAGGAAGAATTTAGCCGGTTGAATCACTGTAAACAGCCGTCTGAATTTCTTCCCGCAAGAAAACAGTTCATTTTTGAACTAATTCAGACGGCTGTTTGAAATGATTCAACCTTTTGAATTTGGAAAAAAATAAAACAAAGATAATATTCAGTCGTCTATTTGATTCCATACAGCTGGCTGAATTGTTTGAAAAACTCATAACAGCCTTTACTTTAATAACAAGTATTATTTAAAAGAACATTATGAATATTCTATAAATAAACGGAAAAGATTACATACCCAAAAAAATGTTAAATAGATTTGGAAGATGAGCTAGGAGTGTGATATTCATCTGGTTCTATTTTTGTTCTCTTTAAATAGCCACAGTGGGGACCATCTATTGCCGTATTCTCATAATTCGGAGATATTGGTGGACGTTGTGGCAATAGTTCCCAAGTATTGCGTCGGGATGGAGAACAAACAGGAGATGGTTGATGAACCATGCTTTTGGATGAGAAACCACAAAATTTTAATGCGACTTGTTTCCAAAAGCTTAAACGCTTGGTGTTAACTTTTTGTTCATAATAAAGTTCACGCTGTAATTCCAGCGTTTCCCTTTGGTAGTGATGAATGTCATCTATCTTTTCTTTTAGTAAATGGTGAACCAAAAATAGAGATTGTCTCGTTCTTTTACTAAGTGGAATGTAACCAATGTGAGTAGAAGGAGGAAGAATTGGTATTGGTTCATAAATCGGTGTTGGAGTAAACAAATTCACCGATCTTGAACTAAATGAAGGAAATGATAGAGTAGAGGATTCAGAATTATGTTGGGAAGACATTCTAGGGTAAGGGAGTTGAAACTATTAATATTTTAAAAAAATGATTTTAAAATAAAGAAAAGGAGTAGAGGTATTTACATGTAAAAATTCATATAAATAGAAAGAAGATTGATGGTTAGGTTGTTAAGACCCAAAGAAAAAATTGGTTGAAAAAAAATATATGGTAAAAAAAATAAACAATAAAAATAGAATGCAAATCAAATATAGTGTAAATAAAAGTGTAGTGAAGTGGTAGAGCACCAGATTTCTAAGTAAGAGATCCCGAGTTCGAGTCTTGAAAAAAAATTACTAAGGAAAATTGTAAATCCTTTATGGATACAATTCTTAATTCTCTTCTTAATTTTATGAAGATATTTTCATTTAAAGGTTTTGTAAGTATATCTGCCAACTGTTTTTCAAAGGATACAAATTCCTGTCAGATTAAATCTTTTCAATATTATCACGAAGAAAATAATGATGTATATCAATATGTTTAGTCCATGAATGATTGACAGGATTTTTGGATAAGTTTATAGCACTAGCATTGTCATGAAAAGTTGTTGATTTAGATAAATTAACACAAAAATCTTGAAGTGTTTGTTGCATATAAATGACTTGAGCACAAGCTAAGATAGCAAAAAAATATTCTGCCTAACAAATTGAGAGTGAAACGCAATTTTGTTTCTTGTTAAACCAAGAGACTAAGGATTGTTCAATGAAATGACAAGTCCCATTGGTTCGTTTCTGATCTGTCCGATATCCTCCAAAATCAGCGTCACTGTATGAAACTAACTTAGAAGGACATTCTTTCAGATAAAAAAGTCCAAAATCTTTGGTTTTGCTTAGATAACGCAATATGCTTTTTACTGATCGCATATGTGATTCTTTAGAATTTGCTTGAAATCGAGCACATAAACAAACACTCATCATTATGTCAGGTCTACTAGCAGTTAAATAAAGTAATGATCCAATTATACATCGATACAATTTTTGGTCAACACTTTTTCCATCTTCATCTCTATTGAGATGAAAGGTTGTACTCATTGGAGTTGGTTTAGCAGAAATATTTTCCACATTAAAGCGTTTAATTAGATTATTACAATATTTTTCTTGATTAATAAAAATTCTGTTTTCTATTTGTTAATCTGTAATCTAAGAGAATAAGATAATTCTCTCATCAAATGCTTTGATCATTATTTTGAAAAACTCCTGACATAATTTTTCATTTGTAGAGCCAAAAATAATATCATCTACATAAATTTGAATAATTAAAATATCCTTTTATGTACTTCTAGTAAAAATAGTTTGATCAACCTTCCCAATTTCAAAACCAGAATCTATTAGATAGCTCTTAAGACGTTCATACCAAGCATGGGGTGCTTTTTTTAGACCGTATAAGGCTTTTTTAAGTTTATACATGGTCTGGAAGTTTTTCACATGTGAATAGCGGAGGTTGTTCAACAAAAACATTTTATTTTATATAATCATTTAAGAAAGCACTATTAACATCCATTTGATAAAGTTTGAAATTATGAAAACATGCAAAGGCCAGTAAGATACGTATTGCTTCAAGTCGTGCAACTGGAGCAAATGTTTCTTCATAGTCAATTCCTTCTTCCTGATTATATCCTTGTGCAACTAATCTAGCTTTATTCCTAGTTATATTACCCTTTTATCTGCTTTATTTTTGAAGACCCATTTAGTACCAATGACTATTAGATCACTTGGTCTAGGAACTAGTTCCTAAACTTTGTTTCGTTCAAATTGGTTTAGCTCTTCTCGCATAGCTATAATCCAATAGTCATCAGTAGATGCATCTTTTTCATTTTTAGGTTTGACTTTAGAAAGAAAATCTACATGGCCAATTTGATTAAGTTGATTTCTAATTTTATCATGCGAATCAATTTCTTCTATGACATCTTCTACCGGGTGATCTCTTAAAATCCTAGAAGGAGATCCTAATTCATTTTCATTATGAACAATGTTTTCATTTTTCTCAAGGTTATAAACAATATTTTCGTCTTCTTCAAAATTATTTTGAGCAACCATATTTGTGACCGTCTTAGGTATATTTTCATTATCCTCAAAAAAAATTATTAAATTTGAAATTTTCATCGAATGATACATGAAGTGTTTCTTCAATTGTTTTTGTTCTTTTATTGAAAATTCGGTAAGCTTTGCTTTGATCTGAATACCCTATGAAGATTCGTTCATAGGATTTTGGATCGAATTTTCCAAGCTGATCTTTTGCGTTTAAGATAAAACATTTTGATCCAAAAGTTTTAAAATATGAGATGTTTGGTTTTCTTTGGTAAAAAAGTTCATATGGAGTGTGTTTTGTTAAAGGTCGGATGGAAGCACGATTTAGAACATAGCAAGCAGTTGCTACAGCTTCTACTTCGAAATGTTTTGGTAATGTATTTCCATTCAACAAAGTTTTTGCACATTCTTGTAACGTTCTATTTTTCCTTTCTACAACTCCATTTTGTTGTGGTGTTCTAGGAAAAGAAAAATTATGGTAAATTCCCTTTTTAGTACAAAATTGTTCAAATGCTTCATTTTCAAATTCAACCTCGACGATCACTTCTAATATTTTTAATTTTTAAATTTTTGAAATTTTGATTCCTGTTTGCAAAATTCTTGAAATTTTTAAAAGTATCACTTTTATTTTTTAAGAAAATACTCTAAGTATATCTAATCATGTGATATAACAAAAACATGATTACTATGATTTATAGATTGAATTTGAGTTGGACAAAAGAGACCTAAATGTAATAGTTCTAGTGGTTTTATAGAAGAAATATTTTTCTTTGATTTAAAAGAAGATTTTAATAATTTTCCTATTTGACAAGCATCACAAATATTGTTTACTTTAAAGTTTATTTTTAGTAAATCTTTTACTAAATTATTTTTAGATAATGTATTTATAGTTTTGAAATGAATGTGACAAAATCTTTTATGCCATAACCTGTGATAACCCTGATTTTTTTGTGAAGTAATGTTTTAAATTAGTTTATGTTTGTTTTAAAATTACATTGAAAAATAGATAGGAATAGAAACTGTTTTGCAAGTGTATGGTTTAAACATATATGTGTACATAAGATGGTGCACACATTTTTCTGTATGATAAAATAGGCAACAGTTAATATATATGTTAGGATAAATAAATTACAAATACATATGTATGCAGATATGATCAGGGTTTTTAAAAGTTTGGCATAAAGAAAACAAATATATATATAGGCAGAAATAGTAAACACATGCAAAAACTATAAGATCTTTAAAGTTATTTAAAGTAGAAAAAAAGAAAGACTTAGGCAAAAATAGGCATACGTATGTTCTACATGTACATAGGCAAGTATTGCAGGTGAAAAAAAAAGAAGAGATAAAAACAAAGCTTGCATGGAAATGGTATGAACTTTTAAAATAAACACTTTATCCATTTCTAGCAATTCTTTTTGCTTAGGAAAAACTAAAGTCTTGCATATAACATGACCTGGGGTAAGATTAAAAAAAATAAGGTTTATTTTTTTCTGGAAAACATATAACAAGGACCACATACCCTTTTCTTTTTGAATCAAGTGTAAGGCAGATCATATTACGGGGTAAAACTGACATTGGGTAATTCCATAAAACCCTAGTAATAGCCAGGATTTATATAAAGAGGCTTAGAGTAGTAAGATCATACACATAACCTAAAGGAAAAATAAAAACATAAGCCAGAGAAAAATTTAAGGAGCACTGGCCATTAGAGTTAGAGGAAGGCAGAGGATCAAAAGAAAAGAAAGGCTTAGGAAAAAGGAATTAAGGTGAGTAACCTCACTGAAAACTTTAGCATTAAGTCCTGAATATTGAGGCAGCCTGTTTGAATTAATAGTTCACTTTTGCAAGTTATGTTTATTTTATGATTTGATGACTTTGGTTTGTTAATGATCTGTTCAAGTGTAAAACCCTTCATAGTGATTTACCCCAAAAATAAGAGCCATGGACTTTATGTTTAAAATGTTTATCTGTGCTGTGAATTAACTTTGAGATGGAGTGATTTCTTTTTATGGGTTTTCTTTATAAAGTTATTTATCAAATCCCAGGGTTCATACTGTAGATATATGGTCTGAAAATGGAAGGAAATATGGGGCTGCAACATTGTGTTGTTGCTTATGTCTCATGTTAACTGAAATAAAGGAAAATGTAGAAGTGCAATGTTATACATGTGCTGAGCTTCTATGTTTTATGAACTACCCAAAAATTAAAGTATATACTTATGGTTTAGCTAGATCTTCTTAATAAGGATCTGATTAAACCAGAGGTAAGAGGGGATAACCAGTTAACTATTTATGACCATATGCTTATAACTTGACCCGTTGAAACCCACAGGCAAAAATAATATGCTAATAAATCACATCTGTTTTCATGATTAAATGTTTGCTTCTGAGAACATGACTTACCAATCTCTGAATGGATAGATGTTGGTTGAATTGTTTATTTTTCTATGATTGAAAAGTGAGATTCAGAGGGGATTAGCACAATTGTGAAAAAGGAAATAACACTTAGTAATTTAACTAAGGACTTTGGATCTTAGGGCTACAAAATATAGCTTGGCAAGGGGAACATTGCAAGCTCACACATGGTATGTTTATACCCAGGGGCCTGAGTGCGCTGGGTTAACAGAGAGATGTCCCAGGCAGTGTGTGGTTTAACAAGAGAAAGTAGCTAAAGATAATATGACACTTGATAGTGAACAATAGAAATAGGTTCAGGTGAGGCTTGGGTGAAGTCCCTGATGACCAGTAAATTTGTAAGGGGGGGCCTGATGACTGAATTGATGATTGCATTGGTCGGTTTATGATGTTTTATTGGTGAATCTTATGATTGTTTTTCCCTAAACTAAACCACTTGGATCATACATAATTTGTTTTGCACTGATATGAAGGCACATGCCTCACAAAAACCTGCACAAAGATGATACTGAGTTTCTTAATGCATTCAAAGTATTTGAATATAAATAAAAGTCATATAAATTATGTTTTCAGGTAGATTACTCATACCAGACAAATAGTCTGACCCTTGTGTGTTTATGCACCATTGGGTGTCTCATATTTGTATGAGGCAGTCCATGGTAATTATGCAGGAAAATAGGAATTTCATTGATCAAGCTTTGGATGAGTTAGCTGCATAGGGAATTGGATGCAATATTTACAGATTTGCTGAAGTTAAAATAGATGTTTAAGCCAAATTTATGTTGAGCTATGTTGTTTAAGTTACTTAGAAAAACTAATGTATTGTTATCTACTATTTTGTAAGTATTGAACTTAAATGTGTTTCAGCTGGAACCTATGTGTTTGGTTTTGCAAATGTTTTACTAAGTAATGAAGTTCTTAAGCTTTTAGAATAATTAATTTATAATGATAGAAAACCTAAGATTGTAAGGATGTAAAAATTGAATGAAAAATCAAGTATTTGACTTAAGAAAATCCATGTTTAAGTTGAAAAATCTGGCAGAAAAAGAAAAAAGAAAAAAGAGAGTTTTGAGTTGCTATGAAAAGAAAACATAATGACATGTACTTTGCTTCAGAATAAATGCAAGTTGAATATGGCTAACATAACCATTTTATTGAGCCTGGGTTAAGCCAGCACTAAGCAATTTTAAGCTCAATTTCCAGAAGAGTTTTTACAACTCAAATATAGGGTAGACTCAATCACTTTTGTTAACAAGAAGAGAAGAAATTAGGCATTTTAAAACCTTCCAGTGACACAGACATGCACATGCAGGGGCACAATTCATACAGTAACAAAAATTATGGGAAATACATGTAAAAAATGCTAAGTCTTGAGAAACGAAACCAATAGTTAGGCAATGATCTAAGTGTGCCTGGAAAACCTGCTTTTAGAAATACTTTTGCTATGTGGGGATTACTTAATGACTCCCAAACAGATTTCTACTTCCAAACTTTTGTACTTTGATTCAAATAGAAAGTAATCTACATATCTTCACATATGAAAGTTTAAGATAATTTGAGAAAAACAATATTTTTATATTGGCATAAAGATCCTGGATAGAAGAAAATTTGAATGCAATATTTTCTTGATTAGACGACCACTGTGTATATATATAAAAAAATTAGGTTAAGAAAGTGGGTCATCTCATTTGGTATCAAAGCTATGTTGTTAAATAACATAGCAAAATTTTGTATAAACTTGTTTGCATTGGATGTATGGAGATGTTGACTGCTTTGAATGCTTTGTTTTGTTAGTGCTTACACTATTAATGTCTATTATGATAGAATAGTGATAGATTAAAATGAATTAATCTATAAAGTATTAGGCAAAACAGACTAACCTAAGTGTTATATCCATAGAGCTATGGTAGGATCCAAACATCAAAATTTAGGAACAAGTGAACCACCCATGGTGAATGTGCAAGAATTCATGAGAGCCATAAGGGATGGAGTAGGCAACAGGTAGGAAAATCCACATGACGAGCTTTCCAAACTACTCAAGACTTTTACCAAACTTGGAGGCAAAACTTTTGATGGCACAGAAGGAGTTATGGGAGTTCAAAATTGGCTCAGGATTTTGGATAGAATCTTTGCAGACATGCAAGTAGAAGACCAAAGGAAGAGGAAAATTGCATCCAGGCAATTGAGAGGTGCAGCTTTGGATTGGTGGGAGTTTATCATAGCTGGAAGACCTGAAGGATAAGTGACATGGGATCAATTTAAAGCAATGCTGGAAGGTAGGTTTGTCCATGCATCAGCCAAGGAATCTTTGCTATAGGAATTTATCAAACTAAGGCAAGGGACTATGAATGTCACTGAGTACACTCAGAAGTTTGAATCATTGGCAAAGTATGGTGCAGTACTCATCACTACTGAGGAGGCTAAGAATGGCAGATATATTCAAGGGCTGAACCCTAGCCTTAGTAGAGCCATGCTACCATACAAGGACAGGAATTTTGATCAAGTTTTGGATTTGACTTTGAGCATTGAACACCATGATAAAGCTAGAGAGAATTTCAGGGCATTCAAGAATAACCAAAACAAGAACGGAAAGGGAAAATTTCACCCTTATGATAAGAAGAAAACAGACATAGCTTCCACCAAGAAACCAGAAGAAGTCAGGGCTGCTGAAACTAAGAAGAAGATTACTTGTTATAACTGTGGCCAAGAGGGGCATATGAAGAATAGATGCACAAATGTTAGGCTTGCATCCTTCAATTGTCACCATTGTGGGAAGGAAGGTCACATAAAGAGGAATTGTCCAGATTTTAAGCAAGGAAAATTAGGGGCTTTGGAAGGAAAAGGCAAGGCAGCTGAGGGATCAAGTGTTGAAAAGCATGGTCAAGTTGAAGGTACTTTGCTTATTCACTCAATACCTTTTGCAGTAGTGTATGATACTGGGGCTACACACTCATTGATCTCCCATGATATTGCACAACAATTAAAATTGAATTGTATGATTGTTGATAAGCCACTGTTAATTAGAAGCCCTATAGGTCGCTCGTGTGTTCTGGGTATGATATGTAGGCAACTAGGGTTAAATATAGGAGGACATATGTTTGAGTCAGACCAATATGTGTTGCAATATCCGGGCATAGGGATTATTCTAGGAGTTGATTGGTTGAGTAGAAATAAGGCTATCATAAATATGGAGACATCCACCATATCATTGAAAGTTTCTGAAGGACAAAAATAATTGTTCTTTGCGACGCAAACAAGAATCGAATTATAGCCAACCTTTTTACATTGTCTAATGAAAAACCCATGCCTGCATTAGAAGGAATCCCCATAGTGAATGAATATATAGATGGGTTTGGTGAAGTTAGGGGAGTTCCAAACCACAGGCCAGTTGAGTTTTCAATCAAAATAATTCCAGGAGCTCGCTCAGTGGTTAAAAGACCAACCGGAATGGGGCCTAAGGAGTTGATGGAACTGAAAAAGCAATTGGTTGAACTAGAAGAAAAAGGTTTTATTAGACCCAGTAGCTCATCATGGGAAGCACCAGTAGTCTTTGTTAAGAAACAAGATGGATCCATTAGGTTATGTATTGACTATAGAGGATTAAATAAAGTCACAGCTAAAAATAAATATCCCTTACCAAGAATTGATGATCTCTTTGATCAATTGAGTGGTGCAAAAATATTTTCTAGGTTTGATTTAGCTTTAGGCTTTCATCAGATGAAAGTAGAAGAGGAAAGCATTAAGTATACAGCCTTTAACACAAGATATGGACTTTATGAATTTTTAGTAATGCCATTTGGCTTGAAAAATGCTCCTTCCTATTTTTTTGATTTGATGAATAGGATTTTAAGAGAATACTTGGATAAGTTTGTATTGATATTTATTGATGACATACTAATTTATTCTAAGTCAGTTAGAGAGCATGAAAATCATTTGCATATGGTATTTAAGAAACTGAGGCAGGAAGACTTAAAAGCCAAATTTTCAAAATGCACTTTTTGGCAAAATGAAATGAATTTTCTAGGTCACATTATATCAGAAAAAGGAATATCCATGGATCCCAATAAAGTCATTGCAGTGCAAGCTTGGAAAAGGCCTTCTAATGTCACTGAGGTCAGATCATTCATGGGAATGGCTGGTTACTATAGAAGGTTTATAAAAGATTTTGCAAAAATTTCAATCCCATTAACCAGATTGACTAGGAAAAATCAGGTGTTTACTTGGACTGCAGAGTGTGAGAAAGCCTTTGGGAAATTAAAGGAAGCATTAGTACAAGCTCCAATCCTTAAAGTGCCCGAAGGAAATGAAAACTTAGTGGTATATACTGATGCAAGTGGACAAGGGATTGGGGCAGTATTGATGCAACAACATCAAGTGATAGCTTATGCTTCTAGGCAGTTGAAACCAAGTGAGATAAGATATGCTACTCATGACCTTGAATTGGCTGCTATTGTGTACACTCTTAAGCTATGGAGACACTACCTGTTAGGGGCAAAATTTGAAGTTTATACAGACCATAAGTCACTTAAATATTTGTTTTCACAAAAAGAATTAAATATGAGGCAGCAAAGGTGGATTGAACTCCTAGCCTCATATGATTTTGAAATAGTATACACCCCTGGTAAGGCAAATAAAGTAGCAGATGCCCTAAGCAGACAATATGCTAACATGGCTAGATTGATGATAAAAGAGTTTAATACTTTATCATTGTTAATTGATTCAGAGATAGAAAGTGATAATATAGAAAACATGATCCTATGCAGTGAGAATGTAGAAATGGGAAAATTAAGTTTTATTACTCTGGGGTCAGAATTGAAAAATAAAGTTGTAGTATTTGAAAAGATAACTCAGATATTAAATGGTGAGGCAGTGGAAGGTTTTCAGTTGAATGATCAAGGCCATTTGAAGAAAGGAAAAAGAATATGTGTTCCAGTAATTGATGAGTTGAAGCAAGAAATCTTGGATGCTTACCACAAAAGCAAATACACTATACACCCAAGAAGCACAAGGATGTATCACAACCTCAAGCGGGATTATTGGTGGAGTGGTATGAAGAGTGCAATGGCAACCTATGTATCTAAATGTATGGTTTGCCAATAGGTGAAGGCTGAGTATTAAAAACCCTCAGGGATGCTTCAACCTTTGCAAATACCACAGTGGAAATGGGAAGACATATCAATGGATTTCATTGATGGTTTGCCTAGAACTGGGAGGGGAAATGATAGTATTTGGATAGTGGTTGATAGGTTAACCAAGTCAGCCCGCTTTATACCAGTAAAATCAGAAAGAAATGCAAGTACACTAGCCCAATTGTTTATTAAGGAAGTAGTCAGACTGCATGGTATACCAAAGACTATAGTAAGTGATAGAGATACTATCATCACTTCAAAATTTTGGCAGAGTTTTCACAAGGCAATGGGGACTGATTTATGCTTAAGCACAACATACCATCCTCAATCTGATGGCCAAACAGAAATTGTGAACAAATTGCTTGAAGACATGTTAAGAGCTTGTGTATTGGATTGGGGAGGAAGTTGGGAGGATCGTATCTTTTTAGCCGAATTTGCATACAACAATAGCCATCATAGTAGCATAGGCATGGCACCCTTTGAAGCTCTCTATGGGAGACCATGTTTATCACCCTCAAGCTAGCTTGAATCTGGGGAAAAAGTGGTCTTAGGACCAGAAAATGTGAAGGAGACTTCTGAAAAGATAGCTTTGATAAGAAAAAGAATTGCTTCTGCCCAAGATAGGCAAAAGAAATATGCAGATCAAAGAAGGAAGGCAGTACAATATGATGTTGGAGTATATGTATTTATCAAAATATCACCCATGAAAAAGGTTCTAAGGTTTGGGAAATAAGGAAAGTTGATTCCTAGATATATAGGCCCATATAAAATTTTAGAAAGAATAGGAACTGTAGCCTATAAGTTAGAGTTTCTAGAAGAAATGAGAGCAATGCATGATGTTTTTCATGTGTCTCAACTTAGAAGATGGGTTCATGATAAAGAGGCAATCCTAGAATCCTCTAAGGATGTGCAGATTGATCCCAGGATGATCTATGAAAAGGAGCCAGTGGGCATAGTTGCAAGAGAAATTAAGAAATTGAGAAACAAAGAAATTAAACTAGTGAAAATGCAATAGAGTCTTGACCCAAATGATTGCACATGGGAAGTGGAAGATAAAATCAGAAATGATTACCCACAACTATTTGATTAAATAAAAGGTGTAATATATATACTGAAGAATGTTTTGGTTGAATTGCATTGTGATTTTTGTTTTGATATGCCTAGAGTTTAATCAAATGATTGGTTTGGGAATGGTTTGAGATCAGAAAAGTTGATTTTCTGGTTAAGTATGAGAGAATTGTGGGACACAATTCCTAAAAGGAGGGGTATATGTGATAACCCTGATTTTTTTGTGAAGTAATGTTTTAAATTAGTTTATGTTTGTTTTAAAATTACATTGAAAAATAGATAGGAATAGAAACTGTTTTGCAAGTGTATGGTTTAAACGTATATGTGTATATAATATGGTGCATACATTTTTCTGTGTGATAAAATAGGCAACGGTTAATATATATGTTAGGATAAATAAATTACAAATACATATGTAGGCAAATATGATCAGGGTTTTTAAAAGTCTGGCATAAAGAAAACAAATATATACAGGCAGAAATAGTAAACACATGTAGAAAGTACAAGATATTTAAAATTATTTAAAGTAGAAAAAAAGAGACTTAGGCAAAAATGGGCATACATATGTTCTACATGTACATAGGCAAGTATTGCAGGTGAAAAAAAAAAAAGAAGAGAGAAAAACAAAGCTTGCATGGAAATGGTATGAACTTTTAAAATAAACACTTTATCCATTTCTAGCAATTCTTTTTGCTTAGGAAAAATTAAAACCATGGATATAACATGACCGGGGGTAAGATTAAAAAAAAGAATAAGGTTTATTTTTTTCTGGAAAAAATATAACATGGGCCACATACCCTTTTCTTTTTGAATCAAGTGTAAAGCAGATCATATTATGGGGTAAAACTGACATTGGGTAATTCCATAAAACCCTAGTAACAGCCAGGATTTATATAAGGAGGCTTAGTGTAGTAAGATCATACACATAACCTAAAGGAAAAATAAAAACATAAGCCAAAGAAAATTTAAGGAGAACTGGCCATTAGAGTTAGAGGAAGGCAGAGGATCAAAAGAAAAGAAAGGCTTAGGAAAAAGGAATTAAGGTGAGTAACCTCACTGAAAACTTTGGCATTAAGTCCTGAATATTGAGGCAGCCTGTTTGAATTAATAGTTCACTTTTGCAAGTTATGTTTATTTTATGATTTGATGACTTTGGTTTGTTAATGATCTATTCAAGTGTAAAACCCTTCATAGTGATTTACCCCAAAAATAAGAGCCATGGACTTTATGTTTAAAATGTTTATCTGTGCTGTGAATTAACTTTCAGATGGAGTGATTTCTTTTTATTGGTTTTCTTTATAAAGTTATTTATCAAATCCCAGGGTTCATGCTATAGATATATGGTCTGAAAATGGAAGGAAATATGGGGCTGCAACATTGTGTTGTTGCTTATGTCTCATGTTAATTGAAATAAAGGAAAATGTAGAAGTGCAATGTTATACATATGCTGAGCTTCTATGTTTTATGAACTACCCAAAAATTAAAGTATGTACTTATGGTTTAGCCAGATCTTCTTAATAAGGATCTGATTAAACCAGAAGTAAGAGGGGTAACCAGTTAACTATTTATGACCATATGCTTATAACTTGACCCATTGAAACCCACAGGCAAAAATAATATGCTAAGAAATCACATCTGTTTTCATGATTAAATGTTTGCTTCTGAGAACATGACTTACCAATCTCTGAATGGATACATATTGGTTGAATTGTTTATTTTTCTCTGATTTAAAAGTGAGATGCAGAGGGGATTAGCACAATTATGAAAAAGGAAATAACACTTAGTAATTTAACTAAGGACTTTTGATCTTAGGGCTACAAAATATAGCTTGGCAAGGGGAACATTGCAAGCTCACACATGGTATGTTTATACCCAAGGGCCTGAGTGTCCTGGGTTAACAGAGAGATGTCCCAGGCAGTGTGTGGTTTAACAAGAGAAAGTAGCTAAAGATCATATGACACTTGATAGTGAACAATAGAAATAGGTTCAGGTGAGGCTTGGGTGAAGTCCCTGATGACCAGTAAATTTGTAAGGGGGGAGGGGCCTGATGACTGAATTGATGATTGCATTGGTTGGTTTATGATGTTTTATTGGTGAATCTTATGATTGTTTTTCCCTGAACTAAACCACTTGGATCATACATAATTTGTTTTGCACTGATATGAAGGCACATGCCTCATAAAAACCTGCACAAAGATGATACCGAGTTTCTTAATGCATTCAAAGTATTTGAATATAAATAAAAGTCATATAAAATCATGTTTTCAGGTAGATTACTCATACCAGACAATTAGTCTGACCCTTGTGTGTTTATGCACCATTGGGTGTCTCATATTTGTGTGAGGCAGTCCATGGTAATTATGCAGGAAAATAGGAATTTCATTGATCAAGCTTTGGATGAGTTAGCTGCATAGGGAATTGGATGCAATATTTACAGATTTGCTGAAGTTAAAATAGATGTTTAAGCCAAATTTATGTTGAGCTATGTTGTTTAAGTTACTTAGAAAAACTAATGTATTGTTATCTACTGTAAGTTAAGTATTGAACTTAAATGTGTTTCAGCTGGAACCTATGTGTTTGGTTTTGCAAATGTTTTACTAAGTAATGAAGTTCTTAAGCTTTCAGGATAATTAATTTATAATGATAGAAAACCTAAGATTGTAAGGATGTATAAATTGAATGAACAATCAAGTATTTGACTTAAGAAAATCCATGTTTAAGTTGAAAAATCTGGCAGAAAAAGAAAAAAGAAAAAAGAGAGTTTTGAGTTGCTTTGAAAAGAAAACAAAATGACATGTACTTTGCTTCAGAATAAATGCAAGTTGAATATGGCTAACATAACCATTTTATTGAGCCTGGGTTAAGCCAGCACTAAGCAATTTTAAGCTCAATTTCCAGAAGAGTTTTACAACTCAAATATAGGGTAGACTCAATCACTTTTGTTAACAAGAAGAGGATAAATTAGGCATTTAAAACCTTCCAGTGACAAAGACATGCACATGCAGGGGCACAATTCATACAGTAACAAAAATTATGGGAAATACATGTAAAAAATGCTAAGTCTTGAGAAATGAAACCAATAGTTAGGCAATGATCTAAGTGTGCCTAGAAAACCTGCTTTTAGAAATACTTTTGCTATGTGGGGATTACTTAATGACTCCCAAACAGATTTCTGCTTCCAAACTTTTGTACTCTGATTCAAATAGAAAGTAATCTATATATCTTCACATATGAAAGTTTAAGATAATTTGAGCAAAACAATATTTTTATATTGTCATAAAGATCCTGGATAGAAGAAAATTTGAATGCAATATTTTCTTGATTAGATGACCACTGTGTATATATATAAAAAAAAATTAGGTTAAGAAAGTGGGTCATCCCATAACCAAGGATCATTTTCTTTGGCTATTAAACACATATTTGTATTATGATTTATATTCATATTTAAAACATAAATATTTTTATCTCTAAAACCTTTAAAAAGATTTTTATTTTGATCAATAATGCTCAATTATATTTAGAAAGGTAAATACTGAATCCTTTATCACATAATTGGCTGATGCTAGGTAAGTTATGTTTCAAATTTTTAACTAATAAGACATCTGTAGTAAGAGGTGAATTAGATATACTGTTATTTCTCACATCGCCTTTGCCGATGACATATCCATTGGAATTATCTCCAAATGTGACAGTACCTCCATCTAAGTAATAAATGTTTGTTAGCATCCCTTTGTTTCCTATCATGTGTTTTGAGCAACTACTGTCTAGTACAATTTTCCTCTCTTTTTGGATGGTACCTGCAAAAATATAGAATTAACATTGGTACCCACCATTTTATTTTAGATCCTAAGAGTTAGGTCTTAGGAAGCCAAACCCAAGAGAGTTCAGAATTCCTTTTGAAAACAAAATCTTTATATTTATGAACATTTTTTATAAAAGATTTTATATACTGATTTCCTATTGAAGAATTTTTTGTTTTAGGAACTCAAATTTTAATTGATGCAGTAGAATTTGAAATTTTAGAACTAGGTTTCTCAACTTTATTATGCCTTTTATTTGAAGAATTCATTTTCTTTGGAATAATTTTAGAGGATTGTTGTGACGAGCCGAATTTTTCTCCATAGAAAGTCGGATCATCTTGAAGAAAGAAAGGGGTAGAAAAGAGAAAAGATAGAAAAGAATGAAGAAACAACATCAGAATCTCAACAGCGGTACGAATAAATTATATTAATAACATAAGTATTACATAGTATATAACAATTATCAGAGTTACAAAGATTATACATCACATACTAGACAATTATAAACACCTGTCCAGTTATTACAACTCAATACAATACAAATAAACCACTCAGGGATACCAACACAGCGGAAATATATATATATATATATATATATATATATATATATATATATATATATCTACAATGTTGAAGCCTCCTGCTCCATTGCTCCTCCATAATTCGTCAAAGCTAACTTGAATCCCTTGGTTACTCATAAATATTTGAGTACCTAAGATTTTAAGAAAATAGAAATAAACTCCGGGTCAGACATGGGTCTGGTGTGAGTAACAGGTTAAAGTTACTTAACTTTGAAAAAACCTTTGAAAACAAAAGGTATCACGTAAGACTCCCCACACAAAAACATAGGTAAATTTTTACCTTATGCTAACCAAAACATTTGATATGAAATTCAGTGATATTATGATAGGCCGTAGGGTTTTTCAAGTAAAATACATAAATAGCTGGAATGCTTGCATCTCACGTTCCAACGTAGTTGGGCACAACTAATACGTACGGCGCTTATTGGAGATTGGATTCCATACAATGGCAGGGCTACTGGGGTACCGCCTGCCACAGTACGTGGCCTAGATCAACGTACCGAGGAACCACCCTAAATCCCCTACAACACAAGGCCGGAACCATCCCTTACTGGACAGTCCCGAACAAGACAACCTCGCGGTTGGGATCAGCAACCGCCCACACAGCCGAATAAAAACGGACTCCAGACAGTGGTACATCTCACCCTACTTGGGTGATACCCACTTAGCCTTGCTTCACCTCCCATGTTTTAGCCATTCCCGGTTGATGAGGCCTGAGGCTACAATTACCTTTATAGAACACGTCTATCTTAGAATGCTCATCGTCCACCTAGCGATGCTCTGAAAGCATTCAATCCATACAAGTATGTTCTAGGTTTGAACGAAACCGAAGGCATTATCTCGTTACACTCATTTTGGAATCACCCTCAGAGTTAACGACAATAACCCTTACACTCTGAATCCTCATCTTCACTTGAGATTCATGACTTATCGTTAATTTGGATCGATGTGTTTTTCGGATATCCAAATCTGGAAACCCGATCCTAGTCTCATCGAAATCCAAACACCATCTTTTAGGTCCAAGTTGTTTTAAAGTTAAAACAATTCAATTCAATTATCTATATTCACGCAGACAGATAATTAACAATCACAATAGATAATCCACATTATCATCACAAATAGATAATTCACATTATCATCACAAATAGATAATTCACATTATCATCACACTTCAACCAAAGCATCCATATCACACAACATCACTTATCTCATATCTGATATCTCAAACCATTTATGGCAATCAGTATCATCCATTCATACATAAGCAAGGATTAACTAATCACACTATAATTAATTTATAATGAATTAAATTAATTACTTCATCTCTAATTATTTTGAAATAAATTACATTAATTGCCTCCATTATATAAATCTTGCTTACCTTATTATTAATTAATCACAAATCCAATTAACTAATCATTCCCGAAGTATTCATCTTAATTAATCACCCTTGATTAATCATTCTCTAATTACTTTAAGTAATTAGTCTTTAAATTAATTACATAAATTAATTATCCTTAACCACTTACAGTGATTATCCTTTAATTACTTCATTAATTAATTATAATTAATCACATTAATCCTTAATTAGTTACATTAATTAATTACTCATTGATTAATTATTCCTTGATTAATCAACCCTTAATTATATCATTAATTATATTAATTAATGATTTCTAATTACTTCTTTAATTAATTACTCTATTTTAATTAATTAATTACATTAAGTAATTAATCTTTAATTAGACCATAATTATTAATCACTCTTGATTAATCACATTCAGTAATTAACTACCCTTAATTACTTTATTATATAAATTAATTACTCTTTAATTAATTGCCTTCAATAATTAATCTTTAATTAATTATATTATTTAATCACCTTTGATTAATCCCATTCAGTAATTAATTACATCACTTAATTCTTTTCAAACAACCTTATTAATCAATTCTTAAATTAATTACACAAGTAATTAATTATTAATTACTTTCACTAAGTAATTATCCTTCATATTAATTACATAAAGTAATTAATCCAAACTACTTCCATACTTCAATTAATTACATTTAGTAATTACCCATCTTAATTACATTACTAGGTAATTATTCTTTATTAATTACACTAAGTAATTATACTTATCAAACCACCATGTGATTTTCTTAAATTAATTAAACTTAATTAGTTAATTTAAACTTATCACATTAAACTCAATTAATTACAGTGAGTAAATTCCTTAATTACTTTCATTAAGTAATTTTACTTAACCAATTCTATAACTGATTATTCTTAATTAATTAATCTAATTAATTATTAAAAATTAATCACCTTAATTAATTGTTTGATAATCCTTAGTTAATGACCTTCATTAACTATTAAAATTCTTTAATTACTTCTCTTAATTAATTAGTTTTAGATTAATCATTATTAATTACAAATTAATAAATCTTAAGTACCAATCAGTTAATCTCTAATTATTTAATTAATTAAGTGTTTAACTATAACTTAATTAATCTTTAATTACTTAATTAATTAATTCCTAATCATTAATTAATATTCTAATCTTATCTATTTAATTATTCTTAATTACAAATTAATTATTCCTTAATTAATTAACTTAAAACTTTAATTACTAAATTAGTTAAACCAAATCATTAATAAATTAAATTAATTAACTATCCATTTTAACTAACTTAATAATTTAATGAATCACAAATCATTTAAATCCTAATTAACTTTAGGATAAAACTTTATTCTTATTAGTGACTAAATTATCATTAACAAAGCATTTAAAAACAATTTACTTCTAAATTTACGTTTAAATTTCATTTCAAATTTAAGATTTAAAATGAATACAAATTTTACTTTAACCAAGTTTAAAAACAATTTAAAACCCCTTTAAAATCTCATATTAAGGAAATACTTATCTTATAAAAGAATTTAAAAAAAATTAAACCATATCCATTTTTAAAATCCAAACCATTAAAAATACAATTTAAACATTTAAAGTTGTTTAAAACATTTTAAATTTAAAAACTTTCTTTTATTTCAAAACTAGGATACAAATTTAGATTTGAATCCAGATTTAAAATTTATTTAAATCTTGCTTTCAAATTTTTAAAATCAATTTAAAAATTTGAAACTGACAAGTTTCTTTTAAAACCTGTAACACATCATTTTACCCAAGCCACCCTCAATAGCTTCAAGCAAAACCTTACCTCACTTCGAGTTAAACACACGAATTACTCGATAATTATTCGAGTACAAAATCCCTACAACAACCCAAACTTCACCATGAACCAAATTGCACCGTGCACATACATGGTGGCCCCGGCCACCTCTGGTCATCTTCGTGACCCTCCCATAGTCGATGATCACAACCTCAGACCGTCCAAACACCATTCCTATCGATTCATACTCGAAATCAAAATCGAGTACCCTGAACAAAAACCTAGAATAAAACACCCGATCCAGGAACCACCTCACCACGATCCTCCGACTACCAGAGAGGCAGCAATTCCGGCCACACATTCGCCAACCAACATACTTCCATTTCCAAAAGGCCGGTGGCACTCGATCCACCAGAGACAGTGCCCCGATCAAATTTGTCCATCCTATCCAAACTAGGGTCACAAACTTCCTAGATCAACCACCATCACCATCGACTACTGATCGCCTTCTTGATATTTTTCCTCCACTCACCGATCATCACTGCATCATCAGTGAGAACCCTCACCCTCCAGACCATCTATATCATCAGTACTTTCCAAAAACATCATTTCTGGTCAAAGCAGAACTGCACCTTTGCCTCTTTACTAAAAATTATGATTTCATTCCTAAAAATCATGTTTTAGTTTAAGAATTCGGTTTATGTTCCTGAATCCATGAATCAGGATAATTGAATTTTTTACTTATCTTAAGCTTATACTGTTGTTTTTGATTTCCAGTGATATTTCCAAAAGAATTATAACTTAAATAAATTTTAAACTTTAATCAATGATAAAACAAACAAGTATTGTTTAAAACATATATCCAAGCATAAATTGGATCAAGGAAAATGATTTTTGAATCAAAAATTAGAGCCTGGAATTCAAAAACAAAGAAGTACTGATACAAGGTATCATGCACAGTCCTATATGCATCCCTTAATATACAGAACCATCTACATATATTCACACAAAACACAATTACCATAGAAATTAACATGCAACCATATTTACTTAAGTTATTTTTAATAAAAGTGTTACTCACCAGATTGCAAATGAAGATGAACAGAGCACCTTTATTTTTCTTTGAAAAGCTTTAGACTTTTAAAACTTTAATTTGCTAGAGATGTCTTTGATTTTTATCAAACTTGAGTTGCTTGAACTTGTTGGAGAATGCGTGTTACATAATCTTGCTTTAGTTTGAAAAATGCAGGCATTTGTTGATGTTTTCAAAACAGAATTGAAGAATGATGTTCATGTTCTATTTCCAGGTTTTAAGAAATGAGTTCAGGCTTTTGTTTTGAACTTGCTTTCGATTGAAACAAGTTTCTGGTTTGAAGATGATTTCAAATTTGTTTTTGAAGGAATTTGGTTTGAGGAAGTACTGATTTTAGTATTGCGTTTGAAAATGAAGATTAGAAAAGAAATGAAGAGGAGGAGGCTTATGTTTTTACAAGTAAATTTTGAGATTTAAATAAAAATAAAAGAAAATGAAAATAAATAAGGACACTTGTCATTAGTACTTCTAATTACTTAACACTTGTTATTATGAGGCCTTAGTATAATTACACTTGCCTTTTTTAAGTAATTAGTATTTCTTTTAAATGTTAATAAAGGTTAATTTAATATTATACTTAATTAATAAGTTAATAAGTACTTATTTATATGTATAGATAATTTTAGAGAAATAAAACCAATCATATTCATAAATAAAAGTTTATACAAATATTTTAAAATCCAAAACAATTTAAATATCTATCCTTTTAAATTTCAAAACTATAAATTCAAATTCAAATCAAATTCAAAAGTTCAATTTAAAAATCAAGTTATACATATACATATATAACTACACAAATTTAATTTGAAATAACAATTTTATTTATATTAAAATATATTTGTAAAAACAATACATTATTAATATTGTTTGAAAATAACATATTATTATTATTGTTTAAAAATAACAATTTATCAATTTTAAATAATTTATAAAAGAAATTATCTCTTTATTACAAATTACTTATTTTCTTATATGTATTAATATTTCATTTGTAAAATTGTGTTCTAAACTTATATATATTTCAAATCATATTTATCAAGCTATATTTAAAAATAAAATAAATTATTTACATTTAAACTTAAGCTAAGATAAATTTAAACAATTAAACATTTACCTTAAGTAATTAAGACCATATAGTTTTTTTGTTAAATAGTTTTGAAAAGCTTAATATTAAATTAAATCAAATTTCCAAATTACCAAAAATATTAGAATTAGAAAATATGCTTTCTTTATTAAATTTAAAACAAGCTTATCCATTTATAATATATACAAATATATATACATTATAAATAGAAAACAATTTATCAGCTTTTAAAAGATAAAATTCATTAAATAAATATTTATTAAAAGAAGATTATTAAACCAATTCAAATTTTATTAACAAAGATTATCAAATTAATTTAATTTTCAATACAAATTATTAAATTGATATTGCCTATAATTTTGGGTCATCACGTTCCTTCCCCTTTAAAAGAATTTGGTCCCCGAAATTTAAAAGCATTGGTAATTTAATAATCTTATTAAAGATTTTAATTTTAAATCACAAGCATATATTATAACTCATATGCTAACAACCATAGCAACCAATTCACCCAATCAAACAAATCTAACTATCCAGACAAAATTCTGGATAGAATTTCCTAGAGTTTCCCAGGTACAAATACTGGGATACTCGCTCTACTGAATCCAAACAATCTTACTATTGAGATACAGAGCTCCTACTCATCTAGATCTACAACTAAACAGGATATCAGACCACGGACAAGTCTGACTCAACAACCAAATCTTCCTGAACTGCTGGTTCCACAACCAGAGATGGATCATACACGTACTCACTCAGAGATATGTGAAACACAATGAATCCCAGTTATCCAAACTGTCAGTTAAATCCTGAAGACCAAACACTTATCCTCACAAGAATACAGAAAAGATCCAAAATACCTTGAAGCTAGCTTTCCAACCTTACCAAAACTTATAGCTCCCTTGATCGGAGAAAACTTATTTAAAATCAAATCTTCGTCTTCGGAATTCAAATTCCTCCATTTCTTATCCACAAAACTCTTGATGATCCTGGGCTGCCTACACCCTTCTTGATCAGCTCAACCTTCGCTGATGCCTCTATGTGATGACATGGATTTTTTAGCGTTGAGTTTGGAATATTTAAATAGGTTTAAATATTTAATTTGGATTATAAATTGATTTTGAATATGAAAAGTTTGGTTTTTATTCAATAAAATAGATTCAGAATTTAATATAGCGGTGTTGAATGATATAAATATTTAATTTAATAATTGGGAATTGGGTAAAATATAAAATCTAGAGTTTCGAGCTTGTTAAAAATATTTTAAAGACTTGTAAAATTTTATTGATAGTACCAAATAGTAAAAGTGTTAAAATTGAATTTGGAAGTGTTTTGTTAAGTTTTGAAAATATATCGTTTAAATTGATATTTAAATAGCCTTCTGAGGCATAGTCTCAGAATTTGATGAAACCAGTTCCATTGGATCCGTAATAGTATATTATTATCGGATTTCAATTTTTGTAGTGATTGGAGTTGTTGTGTGAGCGTGCGATATATAAACGCGCTAAAATTTATATCGAAAATTTAATATAAAAATTGGGTCCAAAATGCTATCTTCTCCATACGATTGAATTAAGGCTTGAAACATTTTCCATTGCGTTCGAAATAGGGGCTTAACATTAGGAACTGCTAGCGCCACACCTCGGTAGGGGTTTGCGATTTTAAGCTACGTAAATCAAGACACTTTGAATTCAATTTTAAATATATATATATATATATATATATATATATGTATGTATATGTACATATATATATATATTCACATACACCAGTCAACTGCAGCCGAAATAATGTCTCATCCAAGTTTTTTCGTTTCTCTTCAACCACTGTAGCCAGCAAGCAGCACGCAACCTCCCTTTCAAATCACGTTCTCTCCTTTGAATCACATCTCCTCTTCATTTCAATCCAACCAAGCAAAGTAAAAGAAGAAGAAAAAATTCATTATAAAATTGAAGCTACGCTCTCTGTTCCCAGTTCAACTATGGCCGAGCAGAATCAAAGAGGCAAATCACGTTTTCCCTTTCTTCCATTCCTCTAAATTTCAAACCGATTTCGTTCTTTCTCAAAAAATGAGGGTATCGCATAACAAAATCGTGAGTAGACCATTCGTATTCGAGTCGCGGAGGGATTGGAGTTGGTCGAATTCGACAACTAGGGTTCGGGTTTGACGAACGTTGGGGTTTCACCGTGGGTTTCGGTTGCTTTTCGAGTTGGGTGGAGGCGCATTGTTCGTGAGGAAGTCTGGGAATCTCGGCATGAGTCGAATCGTGGGCAGTGGATGGCGCAGCGACGAGGGCGACGAACGCGAAGCGGCGGTGAGTTGATCGTACGATCTTTTGAGTGCAGTAATGTCTCAGATGTATTCGATTTAGTTTTTTCAATTTAACTTAGCTAAATATCTATATATATATATATATATATATATATATATTGTGTGTGTGTGTATAGATTGAGATATATATTGCAGAAAGGTATATTAATATTAATTTTAATTTGTTGTTTGGGAAACAGTAAGTTTAAATTTTTATTGAATTCAAAAGAGTTTCGTTTAGAAATAGAATCGGCTATATAATTATATATAGGACAGTAAAATAAATCCTTATTTTTTTTATTTACTAAAGAGAAAAATATGTGCATGATTTTAAACTCACAATTTAATTTTTAAAACGATAAATAAGGTGATTTAAATCATTAGTTAAATTAAATTATTAAATGATGATTGATTGTTCAGATGTTAATAAAATCATCTAATATTTATTCAAGGATCTTAAATCATGAAGAATTAAGTCAGTTGGAATGGATTGCAATTACAAAAATCAAAGGTGAGTTAATCACACTCATATGGGTAATATTTAAATTTTAAATAGTTAATTTAAATAATTGGTTGAATGATTGAATTGATTTGATGTGCTATATTATATATAGTAGTATATAGTATATATTGGAGTGATTGATTTCCCGCATTATATATAGCAGATGAGACCCTATGTGCCGCATAATAGCGGATGATATTATATTAATCCCATATACCGCGATATTCCACCTCGAAGTGAAATTGGTATTATGCTAACATCTGTGGATGTATGGAAACAGTGGGAGGGATCCAACTGGATTCCTAAAAATTATTTAGATTGTTTAATATTCTGTGTTACGAATATTTGATATTCTGTGATGAATTATATTGATAACTGGAATATTGATGCTATAGGTTGCTTGTATATATTTCGACACACTGAGTTATCAAAATATATAGTATTGGATTTTTAAAAGAAAATAAAAGAGTGAATTTTTAAGTAAATAATTATAGAGAATTTGAATAAATTTAAGAATGAATTTGAAAACGTAAAAGAAATTTTAAAATTTTAATAAATAAATTCTATGTATTTGAATAAACAGGAAGATAATAAATTTTAAACTTAAGTGTTATTATTTAAAAGAATAATGCATTTATTTTGAATTTAAGATTTAAATTATTGGAAAAGTTAAAGAAGGAATTTGGGGAAATCTAAAACTGGTAATTTCAGTTAAAAAGATTTTAAATCATAAATTAAGGAATAAAAATCTGAAGTCAATGGGTTCTGAAATAAATGAGTAAGTAAAGGAATTTATTTCAAATGGAGTAAATTGGAAATCAATTTGGGAATTGATTTAAGTGTGTAAGACCGGGATTTTTAAAGGAGAAGCGAGATTTGAAATTTATAAACTGGGTTTACAAAAGTAAAGTGTTATATCATTGGATATTTGGAAGAATAAATTCACGGTGGTAATTTATTAAGGGAATGATAAAATTTGTTTAAAAATAAACGGTGATTTATATTTAAAGGATGTGAAGAGAAGTATATTTCCCTGGATAGCCAAGTATGTTTTCAACGTAAATTTTTAAATATAAGTACGTTGTTTTAAAAAGCATGTTTAGAAAATTTATTATCTAAAGTAAGTATTTTATTTTAATCTATTATAGAAGTGATTATTTAAAGGTAGCTTGGAATTATGTTTTAAAAGTTAGAAATTCAGTTTTATATTACACAAAGTAGTTTTATTTTAAATATTCTTAAAGTATAAAATTTGAATAAGTATTATAGTAAATTTTATTTTAAATGATTTAAAGGATATTTTATAATAAAGAGTTTTAAATTATTTTTAAAATCTAAAGTTTTGTACTTGGTGTTTTCAGTGGAAATAAATATTTGGAAATTTATTTCATGAGAAAAGTATGGTTTGAAACTGTTTTCAAAGGGTTGAAAATAGAAATATATCTTGTGAAGATATTTTGAGTTTAATAAATAGTTTGGTGAAATTATTTATGTTGATGGATGTTGTGAATGTTAATTGATAGTTAAATAACCGACTATCAATATTGGCCAATGCGTTGATCGTTTCGAAGAGACCGGGATTGGGATTAGTTTCTCGAAAACCACTTTGATCTGATTTGTACGTTTTCGTGAGGAAGACAAGTTTGGATTCGAAGATGGCGCAGTGAAGTGCAAGGACTAGTCGCTACTAATCCTGAGGAGATTCCAAAATGGATGTAGTAGGAGTAGTGCCTTCGGTTCCGTTCGAACCCGGGATGGACTTGTATGGATTGAATGCTTTCAGAACATCGTCAGGTCGACGATGAGCATTCTGAGAGATGAGTTCTCTAAAGGTAACGCTTAGCCTCAAGCCTCATCAACCGGGAACGAATGAAAATCAGGGGTTATGCAGCAAGGCTAGGTGGGTAGCACCTATTTAGGGTGAGGTCATCCCTGTCTAGATGTCCCTTTTATTTCGGCTTAGTGGTGCGGTTGCTGATCCCAACCGTAGGGCGATCTTACTCGAGATTATCCAATAAGCGGTAGTCCCGGTCTTGTGTTGCAGGGGATTGGGAGTAATCCTGAGTACGGTGATCTAGGCCACGTACTGTGACAGGTGGTACCCCAGTGCCTAGTCATTAGTTGGAATTCCATTCTCTCGACGCGTCTTTTACGATTTTGTTTGTATTACCCACGATTGTGGCTAGCAGCTGGAATTTAATAAATGTAACAATTTCGGCTATTTTAATAAGTATTTGTAAATAGACCCTATTATAATATCAAAGGATTTTATAAGAAATGTTTTGGCTAGCGTAAGGTAAAAACACGACATGTTTATTTATGGCGTGGTCTTACAAGATGCTTTTTATTTTCAAAGAATTTTTGAAACTTTAATAATAAACTTTAGTGTGATTTTTTACGCTGATATTCCAGATTGACTCGGGTTTTATTTAACTATAATGCTTAGGTCTGACCGAGTATTATAGAATACAGGATATGATGCTGTGGAGCTCAGGAGACGAGCTGGATGGCGATACGTACTTCCGTACTTGATTATTATTCCGCTGTGTATTCAGTTCTGAGGACAGGTTTATATGACTGTCCAGTTGTATGTTATTAATGTTGTTGAACACTGATGATGTATTCTGGTGATGTATGTATAAAATAGATATAGTTTTTCTTCTGTGCAAAGATCTCTTATTATCTATTATATTTTTTTCCGCTGTGATGGTTAGACTCTGATGTTGTTTTGTTTTCTCTTCTTCTACCTCTTCTTCTTTAACCCTAATGGTTCGATTTTTCGGGCATCGAAATATCGGGCCGTTACACTCTAGGAACAAACTAGACCAAAAACATCCCAACAAAATGATCTTCTCAAGATCAACCAAAATCAAGAACACAAACTTTACACCACAAACATCAGAAGACTGAACTTACTTCTCCAGTCCAAAAAAGACAAAACAGACTCCTAAACTACTTCCGCTACACAACTCTATTCTAAAGTAAATGAAAATGCTGATGATGAATATGAGCACAACTAGAAACCCATCCCAGAAATATGGTTCAACAGACCCATAAAGAAAACTCAGAAGTTCCACCATATCCTGAGCTTCTTCACCTAACTCTCTCTAGGAACCATCCTTCTATTAAACTGAACCACCGATATCACTCCTGGAATTCAAGTCGATAAGGAAACTCAATCTTCAGATGCGGACAAACCTCTGGCTTCCCTGAGGACATCTGGAAAATCTCCAATATCCCAAGAGAACACTCAGCCTAATTTCCAAAGAAATTGTTCTCTCTTTACCAATCAGAACAGCTTATGCTAATCTAGCCAATCCATCGAGAGATGGATCCAATCTGCTACTTCTGAACTCCACCTCTAGAAAACTGCTCAGCTAGGAAACCTCCTTGCCGGCACACACAACACTCCGAGCTGCACTGTTGACCCAGATGCCAAAGACTTCCTATCCAAAGCTCTTCAAGAAACTCGGACCTCAAACGAAACAGAAACATCCTGCTGAGCCAAGCCACAACACCAAAATAGACACACTTCCTTAAACTTGTTCCAAAGAAACATCTTCGTAAACATCCATAGTCACTACGTCTCATCACGCAGCTACTACTTTCTGAGGTTACCAAGATACCATCACTCTCTTCTGTCTAACCGATAGATCCAAACTCTACTCATCCAACTTGCACTTCAAAGATGGACTCCGAACCTCAATAGGTTTCCTTCAGAGATCAATGAAATCCTTACACCATAGCAAAGCTCACTTGAGACGGTATTGGGTCTACAGTCTCGACAGATACACTTCCAACCTTAAACATTCAAACTCCAACCAATGGTAGTCGTGTTACACACACCACTACCCTATCATCTTTATAACTTATGTTGGAAAATCCAAACAGGTAACCCAACAAATATGTAGAAATATATATATAAATATATATATATATATATATCAAAATTACAAATACGCTCTCTCAAGAAAGAAATCACTAGAAAGCCTACGTATTCACTCAACCTAGCGCTTTGATACCACATGTGAACGACTCGACTTTTTCTCCACAGACAATCGCATCATCTTAAAGAAAGAAAGGGTTAGAAAAGATAGAAAAGAAAGAAGAAACAACATCAGAATCTTAGCAGCGGAACGAATAAATTATATTAATAACATAAGTATTACATAATATACAACAATTATCAGAGTTACACAGATTATACATCACATACTAGACAGTTATTACAACTCAATACAATACAAAGAAACCACTCAGAGATACCAATACAACGGAACACTATATAATCTACAACGCTGAAGCCTCCTGCTCCGTTGCTCCTCCACAATTCGTCAAAGCCAACCTGAATCCCTTGGCTACTCGTAAAAATTTGAGTACCCAAGAGTTTAAGAAAACAGAAATAAACTCAGAGTCAGACATGGGTCTGGTGTGAGTAACAGGCTAAAGTTACTTAACTTTGAAAAAAGAATTGAAAACAAAGGGTATCATGTAAGACTCCCCACATATAAACTTGGGTAAGTTTTTACCTTACGCTAACCAAAACATTTGATAGGAAATCCAATGATATTATGATACGGTCTAGGTTTTTCAAGTAAAATACAAAAATAGCTGGAATGCTTGCATCTCACGTTCCAACATAGTTGGGCACAACTAATACGTACGGCGCTTATTGGAGAATGGATTCCATAAAATGGCAGGGCTACTGGGGTACTGCCCGTCACAGTACGTGGCCTAGATCAACGTATCGAGGATCCACCCTAAATCCCCTACAACACAAGGCCGGAACCATCTCTTACTGGATAGTCCCGAACGAGGCAACCCCGCGGTTGAGATTAGCATCCTCCCACACAGCCGAGTAAAAAGGGACTCTAGACAGGGTACATCTCATCCTACTTGGGTGCTACCCACTTAGCCTTGCTGCAGCTCCCCTGTTTTAGCCATTCCCGGTTGATGAGGCTTGAGGCTATGATTACCTTTATAAAACACATCTATCTTAGAATGCTCATTGTCCACCTGACGATGTTCTGAAAGCATTCAATCCATACAAGTTCGTTCCGGGTTCGAACGAAACCGAAGGCATTATCTCGTTACACTCATTTTAGAATCACCCTCAGAGTTAACGACAATAACCCTTGCACTCTGAATCTTCATCTTCACTTGAGATTCACGACTTATCGTCAATTTGAATCGATGTGGTTTTCGGATATCCAAATCTGGAAACGCAATCCCGGTCTCATTGAAATCCAAACGCCGTCTTTTATGTCCAAGTTGTTTTAAAGTTAAAACAATTTGATTTTATTATTTATTTTCACACAGATATATAATTAACAATCACAATAGATAATCCACATTATCATCACAAATAGATAATATCATCACAAATAGATAATTCACATTATCATCACACTTCAACCAAAGCATCCATATCACACGGCATCACTTATCTCATATCTGAGATCTCAAACCATTCAAGGCAATCAATATCGTCCATCCATATATAAGCAAGGATTATTAAATAAAACTATAATTTATTTAAAATGAATTAAATTAATTACTTCATCTCTAATTAATTTAACATAAATTGAATTAATTACCTCCATTATGTAAATCCTGCTTACTTATCATTAATTAATTACAAATCCAATTAATTAATCATTTCTAAGTATTCATTTTAATTAATCACCCTTGATTAACCATTCTCTAATTACTTTAAGTAATTAGTCTTTAAATTAGTTACAGAAATTAATTATCCTTAACCACTTATAGTAATTATCCTTTAATTACTTCATTAATTAATTAATTATAATTAATCACATTAATCCTTAATTAGTTACATTAATTAATTACTCATTGATTAATTATTCCTTGATTAATCAAGCCTTAATTACATCATTAATTATATTAATTAATGATCTCTAATTACTTCTTTAATTAATTACTCTATTTTAATTAATTAATTAATTAATTAATTTCATTAAGTAATTAATCTTTAAGTAGACCATAATTATTAATCACTCTTGATTAATCGCATTCAGTAATTAACTACTCTTAATTACTTCATTATATAAATTAATTACTCCTTAACTAATTACCTTTAATAATTAATCTTTAAAATTATATTATTTAATCACCTTTTATTAATCCTATTCGGTAATTAGTTACCCTTAATTAATTACATCACTTAATTATCTTCAAATAACCTTATTAATCAATTCTTAAATTACAATAAGTAATTAACTATTAATTACTTTCACTAAGTAATTATCCTTCATATTAATTACATAAAATAATTTATCCAAACTACTTCCATAGTTCAATTAATTACATTTAGTAATTACCCATCTTAATTACTTTACTAAGTAATTATTATTTATTAATTACACTAAGTAATTATACTTATCAAATCACTAAGTGATTTTCTTAAATTAATTAAACTTAATTAAGGAATTTAAACTTATCACATTAAACTCATTAATTACAGTGAGTAATTAATTCCTTAATTACTTTCATTAAGTAATTTTACTTAACCAATTCCATAAATGATTATTCTTAATTAATTAATCGAATTAATTATTAAAAATTAATCACCTTAATTAATTGTTTAATAATCCTTAGTTAATGACCTTCATTAACTATTAAAAATTCTTTAATTACTTCTCTTAAGTAATTAATTTAGATTAATCATTATTAATTACAAATTAATAGATCTTAATTACTAATTAATTAATCTCTAACTATTTAATTAATTAAGTGTTTAACTGTAACTTAATTAATCTTTAATTACTTGATTAATTAATTCCTAATCATTAATTAATATTATAATCTTATCTAATTAAATTCTTAATTACAAATTAATTATTCTTTAATTAATTAACTTAAACCTTAAATACTAAATTAGTTAATCCAAATCATCAATAAATTAAATAAATTAATCATCCATTTTAACTAACTTAATAATTTAATGAATCACAAATCATCTAAATCCTAATTAACTTTAAGATAAAACTTTATTCTTATTAATGATTAAATTATCATTAACAAAGTATTTAAAAACAATTTACTTTTAAATTTCATTTCAAATTTGAGATTTAAAATGAATACAAATTTAACTTTAACTAAGTTTAAAAATAATTTAAAAATCCTTTAAAATCTCATGTTAAGGAAATACTTATCTTATAAAAGAATTTAAAAAAAATAGTTTAAACCATATCCATTTTTAAAATCCAAACCATTTAAAAATACACTTTAAACATTCAAAATTGTCTAAAACATTTTAAATTTTAAAAACTTTCTTTTATTTCAAAACTAGGATTCGAATCTAGATTTGAATCCAGATTTAAACTTAGATTTAAATCTTATTTAAATCTTGCTTTCAAATTTTTAAAATCAATTTGAAAATTTGAAAACAGATAGGTTTTTTTAAAACCTGTAACACATCATTTTACCCTAGCCACCCTCAATAGCTTCGAGCAAACCTTACCTCACTTCAAGTTAAACACTCGAATCACTCGAGAATTATTCAAGTACAAAATCCCTGCAACAACCCAAACGTCACCATGAACCAAATTGCACCGTGCACATGAATGGTGGCCCTAGCCACCTCTGGTCATCTTCGCGACCCTCCCACAGTCGATGATCACAACCTCAGACCATCCAAACACCAATCCCATCGATTCATACTCGAAATCACAATCAAATACCCTGAACAAAAACCTAGAACAAAACACCCAATCCAGGAACCACCTCGTCCACGATCCCCCGACCACCGGAGAGACAGCAATTCCGGCCACACATTCGCCAACCACCATACTTCCATTTCCAAAAGGCCGGTGGCACACGATCCACCAGAGAACATGCCCCGATCAAATTCGTCCATCCTATCCAAACTAGGGTTACAAACTTACCAGATCAACCACTATCGCCATTGACTACCGATCTCCTTCTTGATATTTTTCCTCCACTCAGCGATCATCACTGCATCGTTAGTGATAACCCTGACCCTCCAAACCATCTATATCATCAGTACTTTCCCAAAACATCATTTTTGGTCAAACCAGGACTACCCCTTTACCTCTTTACTAAAAATTATGATTTCATTCTTAAAAATCATGTTTTAGCTTAAGAATTCGATTTATGTTCCTGAATCCATGAATTAGGGTAATTGAAATTTTACTTATCATAAGCTTATACTGTTGTTTTTGATTCCCAGTGATATTTTAAACTTGAATAAATTATAAACTTTAATCAATGATGAAACAAACAAGTATTGTTTAAAACTTAAACCCAAACATAAATTAGATCAAGGGAAAATGATTTTCCAATCAAAATCTAGGGCCTGGAATTCAAAAACAGAGAAGTACTGATACACAGTAACATGCACGCTCCTATATACATCCATATATATGCAGAACCATCTACGTATATTCACACAAAACACAATTACTATAGAAATTAACATGCAACCATATTTACTTAAGTTATTTTTAATACAAGTGTTACTCACCAGATTGCAAATGATGATGAACAGGGCACCTTTATTTTTCTTTGAAAAGCTTTAGACTTTTAAAACTTGAATTTGCTGGAGATATCTTTGATTTTTACCAAACTAGAGTTGCTTGAACTTTTTGGAGAATGTATGTTACAAAATATTGCTTTAGTTTGAAAAATGCAGGCATTTGTTGATGCTTTCAAAAAAGAATTGAAGAATGATGTTCAGATTCAATTTCCAGGTTTTGAGAAATGAGTTCAGGCTTTTGTTTTGAACTTGCTTTTGATTGAAATAAGTTTCTGGTTTGAAGATGATTTCAAATTTTTTTTTGAGGGAATTTGGTTAGAGGAGGTAATGATTTCAGTTTTGCTTTTGAAAATGAAGATTAGAAAAGAAATGAAGAGGAGAAGGCTTATGTTTTTATAAGTAAATTTTGAGACTTAAATAAAAATAAAAGAAAATGAAAATAAATAAGTACACTTTTCACTAGTATTTCTAATTACTTAACACTTGTTATTATGAGGCCTTAGTATAATTACACTTGTCTTTTTTTAAGTAATTAGTATTTATTTTAAATGTTAATAAAGGTTAATGTAAGATTATACTTAATTAATTAGTTAATAAGTACTTATTTATATGTATAGATAATTTTAAAGAAATAAAGCCAATCATATTTATAAATAAAAGTTTATACAAATATTTAAAAACCCAAAACAATTTAAATATCTATCCTTTTAAATTTCAAAACTATAAATTCAAATTCAAAAGTCCAATTTAAAAATCAAGTTATACATATACATATATAACTATACAAATTTAATTTGAAATAACAATTTTATTTATATTAAAATCTATTTGCAAAAACAATACTTTATTCATATTGTTTGAAAATAACACACTATTGTTATTATTATTATTTAAAAATAACAATTTGTCGATTTTAAATAATCTATAAAAGAAATTATCTCTTTATTATAAATTAATTATTTTCTTATATGTATTAATGTTTCATTTGTAAAATTGTGTTTTAAACTTATATATATTTCTAATCATATTTATCAAGCTATATTTGTAACAGATCGATATTTTCAACCATTTGCATCCGCATATGTCAGACTTGAATTGCCCAAAATACCGCATTGCAAGTAAAATTCGGCAAATCTCAGAATATGCAGTAAATAAATAATCACAGACCACAGACACAGAGTAAATAATAATGCAGCGGAAAAGAGATAGTAGTTCATGAAGCTACTACACGAATATATAAGATACATCAGAGTTAAACAAGATACAACAGAAGAGAAACAAGATACATCAGGTACAAATCAGAATACATCACTAAAACACTGGATACTGAAAGCAAAATAGGTGGCTGGATCTTTAAGCAAAGCTCCGACTCCGAAGGTGAGTCTTGAATGCTGAATCACTATTCTGAATTGAGCGTAAAGCAAAACACAAAACATTCGAGTCGGGACATAAATACTTATGAATTGTAAATCAACTCAAGTGAACAGTAACAAAATGCATCAGTAACTTAAAGGATGCTTGGGATCTCCTATCCTTTAAAGATCTGTTAAACTATTTACTATGTAGTTATATTGCGCTATTATAATAATGCCTACAGTAAAATAAACTTACTTTAAAATAGTGTCGAAGGGTTACCCATATAGCCCCCAACATGTAATAGTCCCAGTAGTCCATCCAGTATCAGCATATGTCCAGATCGGGAGTCTACCCTAAATACTCCATGGGCTACGGGAGAAAACCAAACTTGTAGTAAAGGCTCGGTATGGTAGGTGACACGGAACAACTAGGAAATGCCAGGGTAGATATACCAATTACGCTTTCGGGCTAGTGGTAACACGTAGTAGCCACTACCGCCCACCTCGGAACACACTCCCAAATCAAAATCGGAGGATGGCCATCAAATCGACCACAAGTAAGAGTATAGTATCGAAGGAGTGTGTCCGATCGGAGGAATGACCTCACTTCGCCCGTCGATCGCTCCTGTTTTAGCCACCTTATGCCAACTCATGGGAGTTGGGCCCACGTTCATACCTCAATAGGATCGTTGCCGCCATCCTACTTCATTCTGAAATATCCACCGCGAACACAGTTGTTAAAGTGGTTTTCGGAGTTGGCAGAGACTATGACAACTTCCGATCCCGGTCTCTTTAACAACCAATCGTTATTATAATGCCGTGGTCATTTCAAAATAGTTTATACTTCAAAAATCAAATCATTTCATTTCAAAACTATATTTCTTTCAAGATAGTTTATACTTCGAAACCAAAACCATTTTATTTCAAAACTATATCCAAATCAATATGATATCATTTCCAATTCAAGCATATATTCACTTTTCAAAAATCATAATACTTTCAAAGTTAAAACTCTTTCGAAACCAAAATATTTTAAATCATTAGAAATCGTAACATTTCAAAATCATACATTTCAAAATCATACATTTGAAATCATGAAACATTCCTTTAATTCATTACATTTTACAAATTTACAATTTAATTCAATTCAGTTTCCCAACAAACCATTTCAAATCTTATCAATTTCAAATATAAATTTGATCCACAAAATAAACTATTAAATTTTTAATATATTTCAAAGCTTTAATATACCATATTTCAATTTAACTTCGTTATTACTTAGTTTTGAAATATTCATTTCATAAATCCAATATCACTTAAATAAACTTAAATTACAAGTAAACCAAATATCCATTCACACTAATATAAATTCCAAATATTCATTTATCAAAATCAAATATCATTCTAAATTCATAATCTTTATCAAAAATAAAGATCAAATCATTCCCAAACCATTTAAATTATTAAAATATCATATCCTTTCAAAACCTCGTAATCAAATCATTATTTGAATTTAAATTCAAATATTCAAATTTAAATATCATTTTAAAATCAAATATGTCATTTAAATATCATTTCAAAGCACAATTTCAAAATTTCATTCAAAATTTCATTTGTCTCGTTACATTTCATTCCATTTAACATATAACTAAGTAAACCTTATTTAAATTCAAATTTTAATTTAAATTCCTTAAATTCAAATTTAAATACTAAAATACTTTCAAAAATCCTAAAATTTTAAAAATAATCAATTCCAAAAGTTAAACCATTTAACACTTTAAAATATAACTCAAACAGTGTTAAAATCTATAACATTTCAAAATATTGTCAAATTTAGCAACGACGACATTTATAAAGTGTTATCGTAGCTTATAGTTTCCACAATAGTTTAGTTTAGGAACAACGACATTTACAAAATGTTGTAATAGATATTTAGTTATTTCAACATAGTTACATTCGGAAAAAACATCATTTAAAAATGTTGTCATAAGACTACAGCATTTTTAGGGAATGCTGTTAATAAAATTTTCAATTTTTATTTTAAATTTTCAAAAACAATAAAACTTAAATTCTTGTTATTTAAATTTATAAATTATATTTCTATACTTCAAATTTCAGATTTAAATCATTTTAACATATAATTTATTACAATAAAATTTTAAAATCAAATATTCAATTTTAAAAACTCAATTTATTTATTAAGTCAAAATTTCACTGTTTATTAACTTATAAATTAAATAAAATTAACGTTTACTTTAGATATCATTTCAAACTTTGAATTTAATTTCCATTATTTACTTACATTTTTAAAATAAAATTTAAAGTCAAAAAACACATTTATTTCAAATTTACATACTTAAATTCATAAAATAAAAACTTAATATTTAACTTCCACAAAACCATAAAATATATATTTTTAAATCAAAATTTCATACTTTTAAAAATACATATCTTAATAAAATCATTTAAAAATATACCATGGGGTCTGTATATAATTTTCTATCTAGGTCAAGTGACACGGATATGTATCATTTCAATCCGCGGTTTACAAAGAAAACCCGGGTTCTATCATTTCAAACCCACAATCCCAAGTAAATAAAAATAAATAAAAATCGCTCAGGCCTATCATTTCAGCCCATAATGATTTTTCCCTATTCTAAAGTCCGCTCGGGTACGTATCATTTCAACCCGTAGTGATTCTATTCTAACAGGGAACTTGTAGTGTGAATGTATGTATAAACAATATAAACAATGTCAATGTCACAATATAATGTCATATATCAGATGTCAGGTGATAATTAACAATTTTAACATCGTAATAACATGGCATAGCATATCATATGATCATCATTAACTTGCATATCATTTTATATTACTATACACTTGCCATCAATTTACTATTTCATAAGTAAATATGTGAGAGTGAGAAAGACTCACCTTTTACGAAGCTAGAGACCAAGACAACACACAAGCACGATTCCAAGGGCACGACAAGCACAATTTGGCATGACTTTGATTCAAATGAGAGAGAACTAAGATATGATCTTCCACACAACAATTAAACAAAGCAATATAAACATATATATACAATACAAAGATTAATTGAAAACAATAGGAAAGTAAAAGCAACAAATGACATTACCAAGCTTTTCAACCATTTTTGCTTGACCACAACTCCATGCATGCTCGGCCATACATGGTTAGGGCTCGGCCACATATGTTTTCCGGTGGAAAAGGATCTGGTTTGGCCTCACAGAGGCATGGCAAGCACAAAAATGTGAAGTGGTTGGCGCTACAAGGCATGAAATGTCAAAGATCAAGGCATAAGGGAGTTTGGTTCACCATCTAGGCTCGGCCTATGTCATTGCTTGGGCTCGGCTCAAGATTCTACAAGTCTGGACAGTGGAGAGTGATGGTGCAGCAGCGACCAAAGGTCATGAAGCAAGTGGTGGTGGCTAAGGGGGTGGCCAAAGCAAGATATGGAGGGTAGGTGATGATATAGTTCGGCTAAGGCAATTTTGGTGGAGATTTGCATTGATTTTGTGGTGATGCTTCAACATGAAGGCACGGCTTGTCATAGTCAGAGGAGAGGAACTAATGGTTCTGTTGTAGATGGTGGTCGTGGTCAGTGGTGAAGGTGGTGGAGTGGAGCCGAGCAAAGCCTAGAAGAGCAGTACACAAAAATCATTGAAATTGTGAAGAAGAGAAGAGATAAGAAAACCATGAATCACTTTTTTTTCTCAAATGAAAATAGACGTGAATGGAGATGAGGTGGGAAGTTTTTTCACATGAATCTGAAGGAGAATACATGGCAAATGAAAAAAAATGGATGGCTAAAGCATGAAGTGAAGAGGCAATAGAAAATGAAAGGACAAGATCATTTGGAAAGTCACTAGAATATGGAAAGATTTTGTCTCGTTGTTTTCATATTTATTTTAATCAAAATAAATAAAACAAAACAGTAAAATAAAATAAAAGCTGAAAAAAAATATGAAAAAGAAAAAGAAAATATAATTTAAGGAAAAATAGAAAATAATTAAGAAAATAGCTAATATATTGAAACTAGCATTTAAAAATTGCAAACAAAATGCAATTAACATTTGAAAATTATAACCACACTTTTAAAAATGTTTTAAAATAATCATATTACACATTTTAGAACATGTTTTGACAAATAAAAATATTATTTATATAAATTAAAATAAACAATTTTGTTAAATAAATCAATTTACACAAAATATTGTAAAAAGCATAACTTTCGCAATATAAATCGGATTTCAACGAAACAAAAGTAGTATTCTTGAAATTTAATTTATTTTGATAATAAGATAAAATTAAAAATTTCAAATATTTAAATTTTAAATTTAAAAGTCAAAGTTTGACCATATTGACCAAAATTCACTTTTTCAAAAAATATTCAATTTATTCATGTTTGGAATTATAATTTACATACAAATCAAAATTTATATTTAAAAGAATAAAATTTATTCATTTTAATAGATAAAATAAAGTTTTTAAATCAGGAAATTCAGTTAAAATAATTAAAATATAAAATTAAAATAATCACAGAATACAGGGTTGTTACACTCTCCTCCACTCAAATCTTTTCGTCCTCGAAAAGGAATGAGGTACGGGAAAGCATAGAAAAAGGTAGAATAAAATAGGATGAAGATAAGATGATAAGAAGATTAAAATTATAGCTGATAACTGTTTTTATAGGTAAGTTTAGCAAGGTGGAGATGATCTCAAACACGAAGAAGATCTCGAGAAATCTGATTCACTCTTTTGTTTTACCGTCGGTTTGTGGATGGCAAGCAGTGCTCAAATTCAAAAATGAGTACCAAAGATTATAGAAAGATTTCCAATGGTATAAGCAATAGCCTTCCCATTCTGTAGCAAGATAAGGAAATAAGGACAAACAAAAGATAGTTTGAAAAACAAAATAAGATAATAAATTTGAAACCATAAAGATTTCAACTTAAACTTAAATTGAAAATTGATTTTACGTAAGTTAAATAAATCTTAACCATCTCTAATTTCATTATCTTATCATCCAATTATCTTAAATTAACAATTTCTATATCATGGATTTGTAAACAAAATCATTTATTATACTCATAATGTACTCAATAAATTTAATTCTTCTTTATTCCTAATTATAATTAAATTTATTCCTCTCAATATATTTTATCACCTATGTTAAACATATTTATACTTATTATAACTGCTTTAATTTATTCTTAGTTCCTTTAACATCATTTTATACTGTAAATTATTCCATTACCCTTTTTGTCTATTTACCTTTGTTAATCCTTTTTATAACTAAAATTTAAGTGTGTAACATTAATTATAACCACTCAAATTTTATTTATAAAATATTTTTATATTGTATATTATCCAATTACATATTGAACATCTGTGTAATTTAGGTAAGCTATATTGGAATGAAATTGTGTATTGTACAAATAAAATTTTCTAATTTAATCATTTCAAGCTGGAATATTTATCAAAACCTTAAAATCATACTTAAAATTATCTTTCAAGCTAAAATTTAGGAATTAGATTTTCGATAAATTCCAAACTATTTAGAGGTAATTAAATGCACGTATACTATATATATATATATATATCCATTCAAATTTAAATCATATATCAGCATATGTTATAAATCCAGTCTTATTTTAGAAATTCAAATCAATTAAATTGCCCAAAACAAAACTGTAGCAAGACTACAGAATGGTGTCTTCACTTTGAAACTCGAAAATGAATGTCGATGATGCTGCAGTCATCACCGAAGCTATTTTCCAGCGACAAAGAGAAGAGCACTAATTTTAAACTTTAAAATTCTTTGGAAACAAATTTCAATTCGAAAATACTTTAAATAATATATCCTTTTAAAACTTTAAATACAAGGTTTGAAATCCATCGAAAATTAAATTCTCAAATTCTTGTTTTAAATTCATTTTAAATTTCCAAATAAATTTATAACCATGTTTTATAGTTCAATTATTTATATATGAAACAAGAGATAATGATATATAAAATCAAATATTATTTCTTAACAACTAATTAAATAAGATCTAGAAAAGGCTTATAATATAGTTAAAAAATTTATTTCATTGCTAAATTTGAAAAAACATATTGTGTCAGTTTGCTCTATTCAAGTGTTTTGGAAATCTTATCAATAGCGTTGATCAGACGAATCGATCAGAAACCCAAATCAACATCAACAACTCAAATAACACAATACATAAAACATTTAAATATTAATTTGCAAATGTACTTCAAGAAAGATTTGAAGATAAGTTGGAAACAAAGATGAGATGATTAAATAACATAATAGGAAGATAAATAAGCTTATATAAATCATGGGCAACCTAAACCGGGTCAACTGTGACTTAAAGAATAAGATCGATGTGGATTTTCTGGGGCAAATCAACATTCGATCTCAAGAGATAGAGTTTTGGATAGTAAGAGATTCTAGCATCTAAACCGAGGATATAAAATCTTTGCTGAATCGATGCGATTGTAAAGGATTTTTCTCCCTTTACAAATCAATTTGAGATTGGCGAGACCGCCGACTCACTATAAAGATCATTCAAAGTGGAGTTATGGGATACTCCAGAATCAAAAGAAGATGAATAGTGAGGGACACGAATAAATTTTGGAACCGCAGAGAACGTTCCAAAATTCAAAGGAATCGAGTCAAAGAGGAAGAGATTCAAACTCGAATGTAAGTGATTCTGTAAATACATTTACACTATATGTTGAGTTTTTCCTAGAGCTACCAAATCGCTGATACCAAATGTAATGGGCTGCACCAGTGGGGTAACGTCCACCGTAGCATACATTGGTACCTATGTTCTGCCTTTACGGTCACCCTCTCGACTGTACCACCAACCCCCGTAGGAACAGTAGGAGTAAGAGCCAACAGTTCGCTACCAAACCAGGAAGCGAGAACCCTCTATCATGCTGCACCCTCCAAGTGCAACGACAGACACACATGTCGGATTTGAATTGCCTAAAATACCGCGTTGTAAATAAAATTTGGAAAATCTTAGAATATGCAGTAAATAAATAATCATAGATCACAGATACGAAGTAAATAATAATGCAGCGGAATTAAAAGAGATAGTAGTTCATGAAGCTACTACATGAATATACAAGATACATTAGAGTTAAACAAGATACAATAGAAGAGAAACAAGATGCATCAGGTATAAATCAGAATACATCACTGAAACACTGGATACTAAAAGCAAAATAGATGGCTGGATCTTCAAGAAAAGCTCCAACTCCGAAGGTGAGTCTTGAATGCTAATTCACTCAGTCTGATTCGAGCGTAAAGCAAAACAGAAATCACTCGAGTCAAGACATTAATACTTATGAACTGTAAATCAACTCAAGTGAACAGTAACAAAATGCATCAGTAACTTAAAGGATGCTTGGGATCGCCCATCCTTTAAGGATCTGTTAAATTATTTACTATGTAGTAACATTGCGCTATTATAATAATATCTACGGTAAAATAAACTTACTTTAAAATAGCGTTGAAGGGTTACCCATATAGCCCCCAACACGTAATAGTCTCAGTAGTCCATCCAGTATCAGCATATCTCCAGATCAGGAGACTACCCTAAATACTCCATGGGCTATGGGAGAAAAACAAACTCGTAGTAAAGGCTCGGTATGGTAGGTGACATGACACAACTAGGCAATGCCAGGGTAGATATACGAATTACGCTTCCGGGCCGGTGGTAACGCGTAGCAGCCACTACCGCCCACCTCGGAACACACTCCCAAATCAAAATCGGAGGATGGCCATCAAATCAACCACAAGTAAGAGTCTAGTATCGAAGGAATGTGTCCGATCGGAGGAATGACTCACTTGGCCCGTCGATCGCTCTTGTTTTAGCCACCATATGCCAACTCACGGGAGTTGGGTCCACGTACACACCTCAATGGGATCTTCGCCACCATCCTACTTCATTCTGGAATCTCCACCGCATACACAGTTGTTAAAATAGTTTTCGAAGTTGGCAGAGAGTATGACAACTTCCGATCCCTGTCTCTTAACAAACAATTGTTATTATAACGCCGTGGTCATTTCAAAATAGTTTATACTTCAAAAATCAAATCATTTCATTTCAAAACTATATTTCTTTCAAAATAGTTTGAAACCAAAACCATTTTATTTCAAAACTTTATCCAAATCAATACGATATCATTTCCAGTTCAAACATATATTCACTTTTCAAAAATCATAATACTTTCAAAGTTAAAACTCTTTCGAAACCAAAATATTTTAAATCATTAGAAATCATAACATATCACAATCATACATTTGAAATCATGAAACATTCCTTTAATTCATTACATTTTACAAATTAATTTAATTCAATTCAGTTTCCCAACAAACCATTTCAAATCTTATCAATTTCAAATATAAATTTGATCCACAAAATAAACTATTAAATTTTTAATATATTTCAAAGCTTTAATATACCATATTTCAATTTAACTTCATTATTACTTAGTTTTGAAATATTCATTTCATAAATCCAATATCATTTAAATAAACATAAATTACAAGTAAACCAAATATCCTTTCATACCAATATAAACTTCAAATATTCATTTATCAAAATCAAATATCATTCTAAATTCATATTCTTTATCAAAAATAAAGATCAAATCATCTCCAAACCATTTAAATCATTAAAATATCATATCCTTTCAAAACCTCATTATCAAATCATTACTTGAATTCGAATTCAAATGTTCAAATTTAAATATTATTATAAAATCAAATATGTCATTTAAATATCATTTCAAAACACATTTCAAAATTTCATTCAAAAATTCATTTGTCTCGTTACATTTCATTCCATTTAACACATAACTAAGTAAACCTTATTTAAATTCAAATTTCAATTTAAATTCCTTAAATTCAAATTTAAATGCTAAAATATTTTAAAAACTCCTAAAAGTTCACAAATAACAATTCCAAAAGTTAAATCATTTAACACTTTAAAATATAACTCAGACAGTGTTAAAATCTATAACATTTCAAAACATTGCCAAATTTAGCAATGATGGCATTTATAAAGTGCTATCGTAGCTTATAGTTTCCACAATAGTTTAGTTTACGAACAACAACATTTATAAAATGCCATAATATATATTTAGTTATTTTAATATAGTTACATTAAAAAACAAAATCATTTAAAAATGCTGTCATAAGACTACAACATTTTTAGGAAATGCTGTTAGTAAAATTTCAAATTTTATTTTAACTTTTCAAAAACAATAAAACTTCAATTCTTGTTATTTAAATTTATAAATCATATTTCTAGACTTCAAAATTTCACATTTAAATCATTTTAACATATGATTTATCACAATAAAATTTTAAAATCAAATATTCAATTTTAAAAACTCAATTCATTTATTAAGTCAAAATTTCACTATTTAGTAACTTATAAATCAAATAAACTTAACATTTAAAATATCATTTCAAACTTTAAATTTAATTTCCATTATTTACTTACATTTTAAAGTAAAATTTAAAGTTCAAAATCACATTTATTTCAAATTTACATACTTCACAAAATAAAAACTTAATATTTAACTTCCACAAAACCATAAAATATATTTTTTAAATCAAAATTTCATACTTTTAAAAATACATATCTTAATAAAATCATTTAAAAATATACCATGGGGTCTATATATAATTTTCTAACCTAGGTCAAGTGATACGGATATATATCATTTCAATCCGCAGTTTACAAAGAAAACCCGGGTCCTATCATTTCAAACCCGCAATCCCAAGTAAATAAAAATAAATAAAAATCGCTCAGGCCTATCATTTCAACCCATAATAATTTTCCCCTATTCTAAAGTCTATTCGGGTATGTATCATTTCAACCCATATTGATTCTATTCTAACAGGGAACTTGCAGTGTGAATATATGTATAAACAATGTCAATGTCACAATATAATGTCATATATCAGATGTCAGGTGATAATTAACAGTTTTAACATGGTAGTAACATGGCATAGCATATCATATGATCATCATTAACTTGCATAAACATTTTATATTACTATACACTTTCCATCAATTTACTATTTCATAAGTAAATATGTCAGAGTGAGAAAGACTCACCTTTTACGAAGCTAGAGACCAAAACAACACACAAGCACGATTCCAAGGGCAAGACAAGCATGATTTGGCATGACTTTGATTCAAATGAGAGAGAGCTAAGATATGATCATGCACACAACAATTAAACAAAGCAATATAAACATATATATACAATACAAAGATTAATTGAAACAATAGGAAAGTAGAAGCAACAAATGACATTACCAAGCTTTTCAACCATTTTTGCTTGACCACAACTCCATGTATGCTCGGCCATACATGGTTAGGGCTCAGCCACACATGTTTTCCAGTGGAAAAGGATCTGGTTTGGCATCACAGAGGCATGGCAAGCACAAAAATGCAAAGTGGTTGGAGCTACAAGGCATGAAATGTCAAAGATCAAGGCATAAGGGAGTTTGGTTCACCATCTAGGCTCGGCCTATATCATTGCTTGGGCTCGGCTCAAGCTTTTACAAGTCTGGACAGTGGAGAGTGATGGTGCAGCAGCAGCCAAAGGTCATGAAGTAAGTGGTGGTGGTGGCTAAGGGGGTGGCAAAAGCAAGATATGGAGGGTAGGTGATGATATAGTTCGGCTAAGGCAATTTTGGTGGAGATTTGCATTGATTTTGTGGTGATGCTTCAACATGAAGGCACGGCTTGTCAAAGTCAGAGGAGAGGGGCTAATGGTGCTGCTGTAGATGGTGGTGGTGGTCAGTGGTGAAGATGGTGGAGTGGGGCCGAGCAAAGCCTAAAAGAGGAGTACACAAAAATCATTGAAATTGTGAAGAAGAGAAGAGATAAGGAAGCCATGAATCGCTTTTTTCTTCTCAAATGAAAATAGGCGTGAATGGAGATGAGGTGGGAAGTTTTTTCACGTGAATCTGAAGGAGAATACACGGCAAATGAAGAAAAAAATGGACGGCTAAAGCAAGAAGTGAAGAGGCAATAGCAAATGAAAGGACAAGATCATTTGAAAAGTCGCTAGAATATGGAAAGCTTATGTCTCTTTGTTTTCTTATTTCTTTTAATATAAATAACTAAAATAAAATAAAAGATGAAAAAAAATGAAAGTAAAAATATAATTTAAGGGAAAATAAAAAATAATTAAGAAATTAGCTAATATACAGAAACTGGCACTTAAAAATTGCAAACAATATGCAATTAACATTTGAAAATTATAACTACACTTTTAAAAATGTTTTAAAAATAAAATAATACAAAGCATGTCATATTACACATATTAGAACATGTTTTGACAAATAAAATATTATTTATATAAATTAAAATAAACAATTTTGTTAAAAAAATCAATTTACACACAATATTGTAAAAAGCATAACTTTCGCAACATAAATCGAATTTCAACAGAACGAAAAGCAGTATTCCTGAAATTTAATTTATTTCCATAATAAAAGATAAAATTCAAAATTTTAGATATTTAAATTTTAAATTTAAAGTCAAAGTTTGACCATATTGACCAAAATTCACTTTTTCTCGAAATATTCAATTTATTCATGTTTGGAATTACAATTTACATGCAAATCAAAATTTATATTTAAAAGAACAAAATTTATTCATTTTAATAAATTAAATAAAAATTTTAAATCAGGAAATTCAATTAAAATAATTAAAATATAAAATTAAAATAATCACAAAATACAGGGTTGTTACAATATTTAAAAATAAAATAAACCTTTTACTTAAATTTAAACTTAAGCTAACATAAATTTAAACAATTAAACATTTACCTTAAGTAATTAAAACCATATAGTTTATTTATTAAATAGCTTTGAAAAGCTTAATATTAAATTAAATCAAATTTCCAAATTATCAAAAATATTAGAATTAGAAAATATGCTTTATTTATTAAATTTAAAACAAGCTTATCTATTTGCAATATATACAAATATATATACATTGTAAATAGAAAATAATTTATTAGCTTTTAAAAGATAATATTCATTAATTAAATATTTATTAAAAGAAGATTATTAAATCAATTCAAATCTTATTAACAAAGATTATCAAATCAATTTAATTTTCAACACAGATTATTAAATTGATATTGCCTATAATTCCAGGTCATTACAATTGTTTATATCCTTGTCCTCTTTTATTTGAAACAGTTTGAGAAGTTTCCATAATTTTGGAAAGATTTTCTATGCCTTTATTAAAATTAGAAATATTTTTAGTAATATCTTCTAACTTTGTTTTAAAGCTAGAATTATCTAACTCTAAAATTTTGATATTTGTTTAAGGTCATGATTTTCAATTAATAAAGCATCATTTTTTTCGAGTTTCTATCTCTTGACTAAGCAAAGAAAATTGAGATGTCATATTAGAACTAGATTCTTGAGTGACTTGGAGTTCTTGTTCTAAAGAATTTCTTCTCTTAGCATTTCTAGTTTGATTTTAGTTCTATTCAATTTTTCAAGAGTTTCTTTGTACTTTCTATTTTTGCCTTTTAGTTTGTCAGGTAATTCTGAATTGATTTCCAAAACGCTGTTAAAAGTTAAATCACTTACCTCATCTTTTTTGGCCATAAAGGAAACGTTGGCTTATTCTAAATCGCTGTCCCAGTCATTTCTGATGGTGAAGATGATTCTATATCATCCCATGTGACAGAAAAAGCTTTCTTCTTGAATCTATCTTTTTTATGCTTATACTTCTCTTTCTTTTTCTTAGGACAGTCTTTCTTGATGTGACCTTTCTTATGACATTTGTAACATTCTAGAGGAGATGACGATGGTTTGTTGGTGTTGTTATTGTTGCTGGAGTTGTTCCTGTTATTTCTAAATTTTTTGCTCTTTCTAAATTTCAAAAACTTTTTGAAATTTTTATCAATGAACGCCATATCTTCTTCATCTAAATTTGATTCATCTGAATTTGATTCATCTTTTTCTACCTGGAATGCTATATTTGTCTTACCTTGTGCCTATACTCGTTTTGCCTGGAGATTAACTTCATAAGACATTAGATTTCCAATCAACTCTTCTGGTTTTATGGTCGAAATGTCATTAGCTTCTTTGATTGCTAAGACTTTTTCGTTCCACTCATCCGTTAGTGAGTTGAGGATTTTTGAAACTATATATATATATATATATATATATATCTGAAAATCTACAGTACATTTCATTTATAGTCTCATCTTGATTCATTTAAAAATTCTGGAACTTATTTTTAAGCATAGAAATTTTACTTTGTTTGACTTTGTTAGTTCCTTCATGTGTAACTTTAAGTGTACGCCAAATTTCATAAGCAGTTTTACACATGCTTATTCTATTAAACTCATTTTTGTCTAATGCATAGTATAACATATTCATAGCTTTAGCATTTGCAGTAGCATCTAATTTTTGCGTATTAGACCATGTTGAATATTCCGTAGTAGAAATAATATATTAAGATTGCATAATGTTCCAGGTTTCATAACTACTTGATTGTATATAGATTCTCATTCTAGTAGCCCTATAGTTATAGTTCATACCTTTAAAGAGAGGTGGCCGAGAACTAGATTGACCTTCTAAAAAGGTAGTGTTAGAAATAGTGTTGGTGTTGTTTTCCACATTAAATCAATATCAGACAACTCTGTCACGGTTATATGATGGTCTCGCTCTTATACCAAATGAAAGTGTTTGTGTTATATGATCATGTAATATGGATAAACTACTTGTGTAGGAAGTAAGTAAATAATTAAAGCAGTAACGTAAATGACACTACATATTTTTATGCTGGTTCGAACTCACGTTCTACGTCCAGTCCCAGACTCCTTCTGAAATTAAGCTAGCAACCCTCATTTGACCTGGAGGAATAGGTTTACACTGCTTGAGCAACCGAATAGGACTTCTACCGCCTAAGCAACTGAATAGGACTTCTACCGTCTAAGCAACCGAATAGGACTTCTACCGCCTGAGCAACCGAACATGACTTTTTTACAAATAACAAAAGTATCTGACTGTAGTATGCGCTTTCAAATAGCACTGATAAGTCAATTAAGTACAATCTTCCTATAATCTTCTCCTTTATTATATAATGTAATGTGCTTTGAGAATTTTGGAAGATAGAGTGATCAACGATCAGAGAATGCAAGCAGTTTGAGTGCAGTTTGAAAATATACAATAGATAAAAATTCATGAATATTAAAATCAGTTTCGGTGAAATGTTTGTTGAATTCTGAAATCTATTTATAGATTAAAAAATTGCAACTATTGTTGAAAGGTAACAATGAAAAGAAACAGGTGCGACTATTGGTTTGAAGATGTTTCTCTTCGATGAAGAGAAGTGTTTTTTCATAAAATAGCCATTGAAAAATATTCAGCTGGCCGAATGGATTTATTCAGGCTTCTGAATTTTAAAAATCAAAAACAGCAAAGAAATAGTTTTTTTGGTCTAATTCAGCTGGCTGAATAAAGTCATTCGGCCAACTGAATATTGTGAAACCATAAAAGTGTTTCAGCAATCAAACGACTGAATTAATCTATTCAGCCGGATGTTTCCGACTTTTGTGCAAGATAGTCCATGTGTGTATATGTTTATATATATATATATATACATATATATACACATATATATATATCATTTTAGGAGAGATTTTAACATAAAAATGATACAGAGACTCTAGACAAAGGACTATCAGCTTCAAAACATTTTGAATATGAATCTGTAATAAATCTCCTGCGCAAATGATTACTCCACAAATATTTATCTATATAGTTTGTCACAATCAAAATGATGTAAAATCGAGATTCCAACATTTCTTACTTGAAGTTTATGTTTTTTCCTTGAACTCTCAGGCGCTTAAAATTAATTTGAGTAGGTTGAGAGTTAAGGTTTTAAGGTTTAGTAGGTTTTGAAAAATAAAGCTTTCGAAGATGTGTAAAAGGCAAAGATTAGCCATGTAAGGATTATCTATTTATATATTCCACTATGGTTGAATGTTATATGTAATGGTAGATACCATAACTGCTTATTTAGTAACTTTGATCATCCAAGGGGGCATATTCATATGTCGCTCTTGGCGTATTTTGTAATCATTATATTTTGTATAAACTTGGGCAACGTTATAGGATTATGTAGGGAATATGAAATGATGATTTGAAATGTACGAGAGAAGTTGTTTTGAAATTTTATTTGAAATATTTCATATTCTTGTGCTTCTGATATTATAGATACCATCAACGTTACCGCGTTTTGTTACCAAAAAGTAGTACTATATATGACTACAGAATTTGTAGCATTTAGTTTTCGAACCTTAAATTAGGGGATGTCACAAAATTCTGATGCAAGCGGTAGTAAATCTCCGAATACTTATATACTGAATAAATAGGACAAATGGTATGAAGGATCATATATGACTTGTTCCTTCATCCACTTAGTTAGTACATATACAAACTATTTGCTACTCTACATCATAGGTGCACTACACATCAAAGTACTATTTCCAAATATATACATAAATAATGTCTGCATCAGGTGACATCCCTAGGGTAATAAACAATCAAACAAACATAGCATCCATCATCCATCCTCACGTTCACTCACTCAGTGTGTTGGATATAAGATCACTCGTCGAACCATCAAGGTCACAGACTAGACTATCTGTCATGATAGCCTGCATCCTGGTTCTTCAATACTCAAATCCACGCCACCATGTCGGGTTGAAAATAGACCAACGATCACATTAATCTGTGGTAAACAAATGTCATGTTTAGAATAAGGAGCCATCATGCTCTAGGAACCTTTACATTCCCAATATACACCCACCTCACGAGTACCCTACGAACCCTCGAGTATCTATGATCCCTTTGCACACATCATCTACAGCAGAGCACCTCCTAGAACAGATCTCATGACTCCCATCAAAAAATAACCGCGGTTGGGACGATCCTCTTTAGTCATTATCAGTTGTAGAATACCATCATATGTCTTATAGTCATCATCCAACAGTTTCCTCTATCTGACATATAGTCCTCATCTCTACATCTCAATGTATAGCTACCCATCGTTGAAGCCATCTCTTCCCATCATGGAATCATCGCCATTGCATCATCATCGAAAATCGATGTCATGCCCAAGGTTTGGCATCGATCCCTGTACTTAGCTGTCTTTGGCTAAGTTTTTAGCTTGTCTCGAGTTTGAGCTATCACATAGAGCCAAACATCATCAACTCCTGAAGCAAGCATAGGGAAAACTCGAGGCTACCTCACTAACTTCCACCATCGATCCATACAACCCAAAACAATCACGACCGACCCCAAACTTATACCAAACTAGGCCATGCATATCCATGTGATATCCCCATCTAATGAATCTTAACTTCCACCGAACCCTTCCTTAGCCAAAATTCTCCTTTTTTGACTCCACTAGCCTATGTCCCAAGTGAATGCACCCATAGCTCGTAGTGGTACCTGATCCATCCCTCTTTTGACTAGAAGCAAGTTCCACTGATCCATCACTTAGGATTTTTCCCTAAATCTTCATGCAACCCATCAATAAAGTGAGCCACCCAAAGAAAACACCTATATAACTCGAGCGATTCTTTTCTTAAGTAAAGTATACCTCGAAGAAACCCTTCACCGATCTATAACATTAAAGTCACCACCAATCCATCAATATCTCGAACATATAAACTCCAAATGACTTGAAAGTTGAAACGTAGTATCATGGGTCCTTCTTAGTCACCTCATATCAATTGCATGAAATTGTGGAAAAAGATCATTGATCGATACTGATCCTCATATACCGATCCTTGACTTACTCCTAAACTAAGTCGCCATTCGTTCAGCATCTTCAACCAAGGAAGCAAGCATACATTCAGAAATTATCACATACAATATATACTAATAAGCACACAACCAAACACATCTATATGAATCCTAAGTCTAAGGATAGTGTCCATAATAACAAATGAGGTCTATAAAAATATGGATTTAAAAACTTATTCAAATTTCTTGAAATTTACATATGTTGTTTAAAAGGGTATAAAACATGTCTTAGAGCTTGAAAATCATTAAAAACATCATTAAACGTTTAATAAAGGCCAATCAGTTAGTAAAGGCTTAAAATCACTCACCGAACTCCTAAGCAATCCAAAACAACCACAAAAGGCACAGAATCCAAGGATGAAGCGCAGCTTCAATAATCCTCAATTCAAGTGCTAATCTTGCTAATCGCCTTCTAATGACACATTTTGGTTAATTAAAGTAAGGATTATGGTAACTTTTTGGGTAAAAGATTGTTAATGGAGGGTTTCTCTCTATTTTTAAAAATTGAAATGATGGAATAGAGAGTCCCATTAGTTCTAAGCCCATGCTAATCCCAAAATAGGCTTTGGCATACTCATTAACTTACTAAGTACACATTAAGCTGTCTAAAATCAAATGGAATTTCAAATGGCTATATCTACTAAATGATAAGTCCGTTTTCCTACTACGATAATTCAATGGAAAGGGAAACCATCATCCCAAACTAACGGAAATGGTTTCAGATCCTAACTCGACCCCTATCAAAATTTATAGGCAATACGAGATTTTTAGGTCCGAATGGTCACATAGAAATGCGACAAAACTCATAGATGCGAAAAATATCTATTAGAATTATTTTCCAATATTTCAGAATCATACGACCTATGATCCTCTATAATGCAAAATACATGTCATTGCAAAATATTTGTTGAAATTACGGCAATCAATCATCATACAACCTGAAGCTATGTACATTTTCCACTGTATGGTGTTTATATGCCATGTATTGTGTATTGCGACGACGATTACTCACTGACTATTGTTTATTTTACGCAGTTGATGACCACCGACTACACTGCTGTTGTATTAATTAAATTTTATAGAGATAAAGTGGTTTATTAATATAATAGTTTCATAATATAGAGAATAAATATAAAGTACAACTACATAGGTACATTACAGTTACATAAAATAAAGAATAAACACATCGATACATTATAATTTCATAAAATAGAGAACAAACACATTGATACATTACAAGTTCATAAAAAATGTTAAACTTCATTGGTCATTTTTGAACTACGGAGGTCCAACATACAAAATAGTATATCCCACTACACAAAATAGTATACCTGCTACAAAAAATCATCTTTAACTACCATATTCGATGGTTGAATTTTCACAAATTCAATCTAACGGTCGATAAATAGTTCGCTCCAACATATAGCCTCGGTGGTTGCAAGTCTATACCAAAGGCTAACAACTGGCGGGATAGGCTCCTTGTGTCTGGGTTTCAATTTAATAAATTGGATGTCTTGTTGAATGCAAAAGCAATAAATTATTTTATTTTCTCAAGATTTGGACCTTTTTGATGAAGATAAAATATAAGTGATTGCATGTTTGAAATATATACGACAACATAATTAAATGAATTTGCTATCAAATGTCATGTATCGGGGATTATCATCTAATACTAGATGAACAATTAGTAATATAAAAATTCAGAACTTGTTTCAAAGTTTCTTAAGTTGGATCATCAAAATATTGCACACATAAATCCCAATATTGATTGATTTATGCTAGAATAATTTTTCTTGCTTGCATCCAATCATTATTCAATTCATCCACTTGCGCCGCCACATAATGAAACCCGCAATTACTCATGTACTACACCTTGAACATTAATAATGTATCTACGCATAAAGTCGGGTACAAAAACTAATAAATGAAAATCACCTTTCACTAACTTTAATACTTTTGCATCAAATTCTACCCTAGACTTAGGATCCCCATGTCCCGGTGTCAATTCTTAACACTTGATTGAGAAAGTTTTTCTTTCGTAGTTGTCATAAATTCACAGGATGATGGATCTTGTTTTGTACATCGAGATTGTGTTTTGTGTTTGGTAGTTAACTTGTTTTTAATGTCGGATGGTCATCCTTTATGTTGAGTGGTTTTAAGTTATACCATAGAAATTGTTGACGGTAAAGCTATTTCTTTTAATTTCACCACCATGATTCTCTTTTCTTCCTTCGTAAAAGACTCAAATATTTTTACAAAATATAAGAATTCTAGAGTATAAAGCAATTCCATGACACTTCAGCATATGGAATATAGTTCAACTTCATTTATCATTTCAAGTGATAAGGAACGAACTTCATTGTAAAACTTAAACATTTCATGGGCACAAGGAAGACCATATATCACTCGATTTAGATGAACACGAGCAGATGAAATTATGTGAATGGCTTTTATATTTGTCAATTCTTTCATAACTAAATCCAAAGCATGAAACGAAACTCCACCTTGCGGTTGTTTAAACAAAAGAATTTGATAACACATTTTCATTGCTCCTTACTTCTTTTGAACGATGCTTTAATTTGTATATGTTGTATGCATAACATATTATCCATTTTTGAGAAAACTACCATGAGTTCCACCCCCGAGTTTCTTAAATTCTTTTTCAATTGAGCTTGCGAAGACTCCGCTCTTGTAGTTTTTTTATTGCCCCGATTTTTAATCATGTCTATTCAAGCTAAATATACATGCTCTTTATGTATTTTTTGAACTTGGTACTAGATTTTTATTGCTTGCAAAAACATGTACAAAGCAATACAATTCAGGGAAAATGGAAACAAAAAACAAAAAAATGTATACAATTTCGGCCCTAAAGCCTAAAAATAACCAGCCCACTGACTCAATAACTTAACACTAGCTAGAAGCTTCTTTTCACTTTACTTTACTCATGCTATTTGTTTACTCTAACCCGTACTTTCCTCTTTTGAAACTATCATGGCGGTGCAAACAAAACCAAATTTCCAGATCGATTCTCTTATCAAATTTTCAATTTTTAGATTAAAATGTAGATCCAATCCTTGATTTTTGATTAACTTTGTGACGACCCGGGCTTCTAACCCCAGAAATCCGGTTAATCTTGAAGAAAGAAAGGGATGAGAAAATAGAAAAGATAGAGAAGAAAGAACAACAACATCAGAATCTCACAGCGGAATGGAACAAAATATAATAGATCACATAATTATTACATAATTTTACATATATCAGAGTTATACAGATAATACATCACATACTAGACAGTTATAAACACCTATCTAGTTAATACATCACAACTCAAACAAATAATCCCAAAGACACCAACACAGCGGAACACTATAGGTAGCCTACAACGTAGAAGCCTCCTTCTCCATTGCTCCTCCAGAATTCGTCAAATCTAACCTGAACCCCTTGGCTACCCGTAAAAATTTAGGTACCCGAGAGTTTATGAAAAACAAAAATAAACTCCGGGTCAGACATGGGTCTGGTATGAGTAACAGGTTAAAGTTGCTTAACTTTGAAAAACATTTGAAAACAAAAGGTATCACGTAAGACTTCCCACGAATAAATATGGTAAGTTTTTACCTTTACGCTAACCAAATCATTTTATAGGAAATTCTGTGATATTAATAGGTCTAGGGTTTTCAAGTAAATAGAAAATAGCCGAAATTGTTACATTTATTAAATTCCAGCTACTAGCCACAAAAGTGGGTAATACAATCAAAACCATTGGCACTTATTGGATTTTGGATTCCATACAATGGCAGGGCTACTGGGGTACCGCCCGTCACAGTACGTGGCCTAGATCAACGTACTGAGGATCACTCCCGACCCCCTGCAACACAAGGCCGGAACCATTCCTTACTGAACAGTCCCGAACAAGACAACCCCGACAGTTGGAGCTCACAACTGTCCACACAGCCGAATAAAAAGGGACATCTAGACAGGGCAAAATCTTGTCCTGCTTGGGCATGACCCACCTAACCTTGCTGCACCTCCCCTGTTTTAGCCATTCCCGGTTGATGAGGCTTGAGGCTACGATTACCTTTAGAGAACACATTTCTTAGAATGCTCATCGTCCACCTGACGATGTGTTGAAAGCATTCAATCCATACAAGTTCGTTCCGGGTTCGAACGAAACCGAAGGCATTATCTCGTTACACTCGTTTTGGAATCACCCTCAGAGTTAATGACGATAACCCTTGCATTCTGAGTCTTCATCTTCACTTCAGATTCACGACCTATCGTTAATTTGGCATCGATGTGGTTTTCGGATGTTCCAAATATGGAAAACCCGATCCCGGTCTCATCGAAATCCAAAACGTGTCTTTTAGGGCCAAGTTGTTTAAAGTTTAAAGCAATTCAACTCAATTATCCATATACACACAGATAGATAATTCACAATAGATAATCACTTCATCATCATGAACAGATAAATCATATTATCATCACAAACAGATAATAAATATCATCATACTTAAATCAAGCATCCATATTACACAAAATACACATCACATATCCGAGATCTCAAATCATTCAAGGTAAATAATATCATCCATCGATACATAAACAATCATATCAGCTATAATTAATTTAAAATGAATTAAATTAATTATATCATCTCTAATTAATTTAAAGTAAATTAAATTAATTACTTCACCATTTTAAATCTTGCTTATATAATTATTAATCAGTTATCAATCAGTTAATAAATCATTCACTAATTATTCGTTTCAATTAATCACACTTGAACATCTAATTATATTCAAGTAATCATCCTTTAATTATTTCACAAATTAATTATCTTGTCCAAATATAGAAATTAACCTTAAATTACAAACATTACATTACTTATTAATTACACTAATTAATTACTCTTTAATTACTTATTATTGATTAATTAATCTAAATTTATCATCCCATCATTAATTATATCAATTAATGATTTCTAATTACATTTTAATTAATTCCCTGTTTTAAATTAACTACCTTAAGTAATTAATCTTCAATTAAACCACATTTATTAATCGCCTCTGATTAATACCATTCAGTAATTAACTATTTTTAATTACTCATCAAATAAATTAATTACTCCTTAATTAATTTTCTCTAATTACTCCCCTGATTAATTATACAAAGTAATTATATTCCAATTACTTTCATTATTAAATCACCCTCAGTTAATTACATCCAGTAATTATCATCAATTACTTCCCTAAGTAATTATACTTATCATATCATCAAATGGTTATTTAAATCAATTAAACTTAATTAATTAACTTAAACAATTCATATTAAATAGAATTAATTACAATGAGTAATTAATTCCTTAGTTACTCCCGGTAAGTAATTATACTTAACAATTCACAATTGCTTATCTTAAATAAATAATTTAATTAATTATTAAAAATAATCCCATTAATTGATTATTTCATAATTTTTAGTTAATGTCCTTCATTAACTATTTATAATTCTTTAATTACTTTTCCTAAAGTAATTTACTAAAATTTGTTATCAATTACATTTTATTAATATTAATGACTCATTAATTAATCCCTAATTAATTCATTAATTGTTTACTAATCATAAATTTAAAATTAAATCAATGATTTCTTAATTACCAATTGATTTACCTTAAATTAATTAACTTATATCTTATTTAAATAAATTTAAAACTCTTAATTTTTAAGTTAATTAATTCAAGTCATTAATTATCCACTTAGTTAACTTAATAATTACAAATCCTTAAGTCTTTAAAAACCTTTTCTATTAAATGATCAATTTATCATTAATAAAGTATTTTAACAATTTAATTTAAATTTACTTTTAAATTTTCATTTCAAATTTAAGATTTAAAATGAAATCAAATTAATCTTAACAATTCCAAACTCCTTTTTATTTTACAACTAAAAGAATAATTTTCTTAAAATGGAAGATTGAAAGAATTTAAACACGATTTCATTTTGAATTCAAATCAAATTTAAAAATTCTCTTTATCATTCAAATTTGTTTAAAACAAATTTTAAATTTAAAAACTTGTTTATTTAAAACTGGGATTCACTACTTTTGAAATCAACTTAACTTGATTTAATCATTGTTTAAATATCTATTTTTCATTTTAAAAACCCAGGTTTAATTTTTTATAAAACTTACAGGTTCTAAACCCTGTAACTAAAATACCCGACGTAAACAAAAAACTTCTTCGAGCAAAACCCCAAATTTCTTCGGGTCAACACTCGAATCACTCGAGTGAAACTCGAGCATCAATCCCCCTTTTTAAAGTGGTTTCAAATAATTTAAAATTTTAAAACTTTATTCTATTTTAACTGAGATTCAAACTTCATTTGAATCCTAACTCATCTTTGATTTAAATACCTATCTTAAACATCTATTTCTCATTTTTAAACCCAGGTTTAATTTTTTTACCTTACAGGTTTTTAAAACCTGTTACCAACCTACCCAGGTCCCCCCCCCTACACTACTCCGAGTCAAGCTCGAACGTGCTTCGAGTTCGCGTGAAGTATTCCCGAGTCAAATCCTTAAAAACTCGAGTACCCCCTTGCTTCAACAATCCATTCCAGGCACAACCCAGTGCACGTGCACGTGTACCCTCACCGGAGCTCCCTCCGATCATCGATGATCACTCCAACACATCGCCTAACCACGCAGCAACCCACAACGATCACCCAACCATTTGCACGAGCCTCGAATCGAAATTTAGTACAAAACCCAAACCTGGAAACGCACGAGCATCACCTCCAGGAAACCTGTCATCGCCTTACTTGCAAAATTCCGACCACCGTAAACACTGAAACTCCGGCTATGACCTTGACCACGTCCAAGCTTTCATCCTTCAAGACCCTGCTGCACTCGATCCACTATAGAGGCTGTGGTGATCGATTCTTTATGCGCAGCAAAAATTAGGGTTCTAAAAGAAAAACCCATGCCGAAATTTCCCTGGTGAATTTTATCACCATCAACCATTTTTCCACCAATCTCCACTCATACTTCTTCCTCCAGAAAGAAACCCGATTGCCATATCCACATAGATCACCCTAAAATCACAGAGTCACATATCATATTCAACCCCGAACCATACTTTAAATACTTAACTAAAAATGGTTATTCTGGTTTTAAAAATCAAGTTTTTGTTCTACCCTTTGATTCATATGCCTGAAACTATGATTTATAAGAATTGGGTTTTAACTTATTTTAGCTTTCCACTGTTATTCTATATTTTCCAGAACTATTACAAACTGTTTTCTTTTAAACCAATTTTAGACTCAAGTCTATGTTATAACAACATTATATGTTCAAAACTTATGTCTTGTTAAAGCTTGAATTAAGAGCAAAAGAATTTTTTTTTTATGTGAACTTAAACCTGGAATCAGAAATGATTATCATATATCCATACCTTAACACAGAGATATATTCACAAAATATACTCAAAAATAACTCAATTTCAGAGAGAACATATAGCAGAATAAATATACTTAAACATTTAAAGATGTGATGTTACTCACATGATTTTGAGAGGATGGACAGAGCATTGTTCTTTAAAACTGGAAAAATACTATGCTTTGATCTCCCTACTAATCATCTTGCTTTTGATTATTGAAGTTTTATGATATTGTTTGAGTTTGTAAAAGAAAGGAAAAGCTTACTTATTATTTATTTTTTCTTTTCTGGTTAGCTTAGTTGAACGCAAAAGTATTGCATATATAAGAAGACAGGTTTATGTATAAGGGGTAGGTGTTATCTGGAACAAGCTTTACTTTAGGTCAGAGATATTTTTCATATATGGAGGCTGAGATGATCTCCTCTTTGTTTTGGTCAGATTCTTGTACAAACTAAAATGATTTCCAAACATTTCGAATTGACTAAGTTTTGTGTTGAGATGATGTTATTTAATGCCTGGTTCCTTATCTTGTTTAGAGGCTTGTTACAACTTGATTTTTTTTTGTACATACTTTGTTCTTGTAGATTATCATTTTGCAGGCAACAAACATGACAAAATCTGTTTTGTATCTCTTTACTTGTACTTGCATATATTCTTACAGACAACATACAAATATTACTTTGCCTTTCTATGTTTTCGTACTTTATCCTTGCCTGATTTGCTTTTACACTTCATGTACATAATGTTTTCTTTTGCACTTTGTTTATTTTTATGTTTGTATATAGATATATCTGTTCTTGTTCAGCATACTATTCTACAGGTTACATATTTTGTCTGGCTTGTTTTTATACTTTAGGTACAAAATGTAAAGTTGTTTTTGTTATTAGTTATGAATTTTAACTTATGTATTAAGTTCTATGCTTATTTTATTTTCTCTTTTATTTTTTAAATTTTAACTATCAAATACTTAATTTGATGATTATTAATTTATTTTCATACTTATGCTAATATCATACATTGGATTTATACTTAAGTTCAATATATTAAAGACTTGTTTTATTTTAAACATATTTGAAAGATGCTATTTCAAATTTACAAATCATAGCTTTCCTATCAAATACACATACATAAATTTAAGATAACAATTTTTATTTGTATTAAAAATCCATTTGTAAAACATTACATCATAAATACTGTTTAAATATAACTCATGATTAAATTAAAATAATTCATAAAAGCATTTGCCTTCTTACCTAATATATTACTTATTTTATTAGCTGCATAAAAACAAAACAAACCTTTTTATTTATATTTAAACTTAAGCTAAAATCAAATTTAAACAATTAAGTTTTTATCTTGAGTATTTTAAAGTCATATGGTTATTTATTTAATAGCTTAATATCAAATTAAATCCAATTTTTAATTTATCAAAACATTAGAATAAGAAAACATGCCTATATATATTAAATTTAAAACAAAGATTATCTAGTTATAATATATACAGATATGTATACATTACAGATATAAAACAATTTATTAGCCTTTAAAGATAGATTATCAGTTTAAATATTTATTTTAAAGAAGATTATTACATTTAATTCAATTTTATTATTAACAATATGATCAAATCAATTAAATTTTGACATAAATTTTTAAATTGTTATTGTCAAAATTTCCGGGACATCACATTCCTTCCCCCTTAAAGGAATTTCGTCCCCGAAATTTAAAACAAAGGTAATTTAATAATTTATTTAAAGATTTAATTTTAAAACACAGGTGGATATCAATCATATACTAGCAATCGTAGCAACCAATTCAACTAATCTACAAATCTAATTGTCCAGATAAAATCCTAAATAGAATTTCTCGAGTTTCCCTAAGAATAAATATTGGGATACTGTAATGACCCAACTTCCTATCTCAAGGAAGTCGCATCGCTAATAAGAAAGAAAGGGATAGAGAATAGAAAGAAAGAGAAGAAAGAAGAAACAACACATCAGAATCTAAACAGCGGAACGAATAAATTATATTAATAACATAAAATATTTACATAGTTTACAACCACTATCAGAGTACACAGATAATACAACACATACTAGACAGTTATAAACACCTGTCTAGTATGTACAACATAATACAATCTCAGAGTCAAACACAGAACACACAGCGGAATACTAATATCTAACGCAGAAGCCTCCTGCTCCATTGCTCCTCCAATACTCGCCAAAGCTAACCCGAATCCTAACCTGAATCCCTTGGCTACTCGTAAAAATTTGAGTACACAAGAGTTTATGAAAAACAAAAATAAACTTCGGGTCAGACATGGGTCTGGTGTGAGTAACAGGTTAAAGTTGCTTAACTTTTAAAAATCTTTTGAAAAGAAAAGGTATCACGTAAGACTTCCCACACATAACATGGAAAAGTTTTTACCTTACGTTAACCAAAACATTTGATAGGAAATCCGATGATATTATAATAGTGTCTAGGGTTTTCAAATAAATAAGAAATAGCCAAAATTGTTACATCTATTAAATTCCAGCTACTAGCCACAAAATTGGGTAATACAATCAAAACCGTTGGCACTTATTGGATTTTGGATTCCATACAATGGCAGGGTTACTGGGGTACCGCCCGTCACAGTACGTGGCCTAGATCACCGTACCGAGGAGTACTCCCACTCCCCTGCAACATAAGGCCGGACCCGTTCCTTACTGAACAGTTCCGAACAAGACAACCCCGGCAGTTGTCGCGAACCACTGCCCCACACAGCCGAATATAAAGGGACTTCTAGACAGGGATCAATCTTGCTCTCCAGTGGGAGCTACCCACGAAGCCTTGCTACACCTCCCCTGTTTTAGCCATTCCCGGTTGATGAGGCTTGAGGCTACGATTACCTTTATAGGACACATCACTTAGAACGCTCATCGTCCGCCTGACGATGTGCTGAAAGCATTCAATCCATACAAGTTCGTTCCAGGTTCGAACGAAACCGAAGGCACTATCTCGTTGCACTTATTATTGGAATCACCCTCAGAGTCAGCGACCATAGCCCTTGCACTCTGATTCACCATCTCGAATCTATAAGCACTGTTCCGTCAACTCATTACGGAATCACCCACAGAGTTATACTGACGTATAGCCCTTACACCTCGAGTCTTCACTTGCTCCACTTAGATTAACGACCTAACGTTAATTGGAATCGATGTGGTTTTTGGATTCCAAATATGGAAACCCGATCCCGGTCTCATCAAAATCCAAAGCGTGTCTTTTAGGTCCAAGTTGTTTTAAAGTTTAAAACAATTCAATTTAAACTATCTATATACACAGAGATAGATACTTCACATCATTATAATAGATAATCAACAATATTATCATAAGCAAGTAATCTATATTATCATCATAACTTGATAATCTACATTATCATCATCCACAGATAACTCATACCATCATCACAATGCAACTAATGCATCCATAACACACAATACTAACCTCATATCTGAGATTCAAACCATTCAAGGCAACCATATCATCCATTCATAAGCAAAGATCTACAAACACGCCATCTATAATTAATTTAAAATGAATTAAATTAATTACTTCTATCTCTAATTAATTTAAAGTGAATTAAATTAATTACCTATTCTTTAATTAATTTAAAATAAATTAAATTAATTACTTTACCATTTAAAGCCTGCTTACTTAACCCTTAATTGATTTCCAATCAATCAAATAATTATCCTCAATTTATCACCTTAATTAATCACCCTTGATTAATTACCCCTTAATTACATTCAAGTAATTATCTTAAATTAATTGTCCTTAACCAAATTCAGTAATTAACCTTAATTACTTCATTAATTAATTAATTACATTAATTAATTACTTCCTTAATCACTAATCATTGATTAATTAATCTTAATTAATTAATCCTTAATTACATCATTAATTATATTAATTAATGATTCTTAATTAAATTTAAATTAATTACTTATTTAAATTAATTACATTAAGTAATTAACCTTAATTAAACCACAATTATTAATCATACTTGATTAATTACATTTAGTAATTAACTACTCTTAATTACTTCTTAATTACTTCTAAATTAATTACATTTAATAATTAATTATATTTATTAATCATCCCTGATTAATCTCATTAGTAATTAATTACTCTTAATTAATTACATCACTTAATTTTTTCAAATAACTTAATTGATAAATGCTTAAATTAATTCCATTAAACAATTAATTATTAATCACTTCACAAAGTAATTAATCCCAAATATCATACTTTAATTAATTACTTCCAGTAATTTACTTAACTTAATTACTTCTCTAAGTAATTATTCCACATTGATTTCTTATCAATCCATTCAATGATTATTCTAAATTAATTAAACTTAATTAATTAATTTAAACTAATCAAATTAATAAATTAATTAATTACTTTAATTATTCCCATAAAGTAATCATACTTAATTAAGTTTTATCATTGATTATTCAAATTAATTAATCCAATTAATTATAAAAATTAATTACATCAATTAATTAATAAATAATCACAAGTTAATGACCTTCATTAACTTATTAAAAAATTCTTAATAATCTTAAATAAGTAGCCTAAATTAATTAATATTAATTACAAATTTAATTAAACTTAATTAATTACAAATCTTTAATTAATTAAACAAATTAATTAATTAAATTATTTAAATTACCTTACTAATTTAATGAAACAAAGATCATTAAATCTTAAATTTACTTTTTAAAAATAAAATATTTCTTATTCATGGTTACTTTATCATAAATAAAGTAACTTTAAAACAATTAAACTTAAAATTGTTTCAAATTACATTTTAAGTTCAAAATTTAAAAAGAAATCAAACTTAACTTAAACAAAGTTTTAAAAACATTTTAAAATCTTTTAAAGCTTTATTCTTATTTTATAAAAGAAGTTATAAGAAATTTAAACTCCAAATTCATTTCAAATAAAAATCATATTTAAATATGTTTGAACAACCAATTTATTTAAACATTTAAATTTCTTTTTAAAACTTCCTAAATTTTCAAACATTGTTCAAAATTGAAGTTTGATTCCAGATTTAAACTTATGTTTAAATCCTTACTTAAATTTAAAGCTTATCCTAAATTAAAATATTTAAACTCTTGAAGTTGTTCTAAACATTTTGTTTCAAAGTTTAAATTTAAATTTCAAACCTGGATTCAAAACTCATTTGGAATTCAAATTTCAAATTTGGCTTAAATTCTGTTTTCAAAAATCCTGCATTAGGATTTTAAAACAATCTTTAAAATTAAAATTACAGGTTTCAAAACCTGTAATTCCAGAAAAAAAACCCGAGTTCCCCCTTTATCTACTTCGAGTAAAAAAATCTGCTTCTTCGAGTTAATAACTCGAACTACTCGAGTATCGACCCGAGTCAAAAACACAGCGAAATCCAACATCACCTGACACCTCCTCTTCACTGTGCATATGCACGGTGGCTGTAGCCACCTCCGGCCACCACCCAGATCAACAAGCAAACGCCGACCATCCCTTCATCACCTTGCTAACATCAAATCCACTCAATCCATTCGAAAACGAAAACGAGCTCCTCCATCCCAATTCAAAACTGGCATCAGGCATATCCCATTTACCAAAACCTGAAACCATCTCGACTCCTCAACGCCGACCATCGGAGACGTAGAAACTCCGTCCACCTCTTCCTCAATACCCAAGCAACTACCTTCCCAAAAATCAAAACACTCGGTCACCTGTAGTCTCCTCACCAATCACTTAAAACAGTGCCTAGGTTTACAACCTTTCCCTTTTTTCATTCCCCAGAAGTAAACATCAATGCACATAAATCCACCTCTAAAAATTGCAATTTACTTTTAAATAACCACAATTTAGTTTTAACCTTTGATTCAAACACCTGAAACTAACAATCAACTGGATTTTGACAGATTTTAATTTACTTTTGTTATAACTTGTTTTCCAGTAAACTACAGGTATATTTCTTTTCCTTTTTATCTTATTTTATCTTAAACAAAATCTTAAGCTTATCATTTATGATTTATTAAACATACATTGACCAAAATCTCTTATATTATTAAAGATTAATTTTAAAGACACTTAAGTTTTTCTTTTAAAACTTGGAACCTAGAACTGTAATATCACAAAACAGAAATCTTACTCCTATACTAAATACAGTTTTTGTTACAGGAACAAGCATGCACCTCATATCTAAATTTTAAAATTTATGAGGTTACTCTCAATATAAGAATCAACATTCAACCAGATATACACAAGTCATCAATCAAGCAAAAATTAAATACTTAAGTTTTTAACAGAAAGTGTTACTCACAAACATTCCATTCAACATGTTATCAGGTAATAAACACAAGCATATTTATTTCAGTCATAAAACAAGCAACAGATATACTTAAGTTTAAATTTTAAGAAAAAGAAGTTACTCACTTGGGATTTTATGAAACAGATCTTAGATTTTGGAAAGCTTTTGTTTTAAATTTCAAAAATCAGTGCCTTGCTTTAAAACTGGAAATTTCTTTGCCTCAAATCTTCAATTGCTAATGAAACTTAGTTACTTTCTGTTGATACTTGCATGCAGACATAGTTGATTCCCAGATTTCAAAAAAAATGCAGAGCCCATTTTATTTTCTTTTATATGAAGTGCAGGTTGCAGATTTCATTTGTTATTGAAAAGGTTTCAGGTGCAGGCTTTTAGAAGTGGATTTTGTTGATGAGAAAAATTTGTACAGAGGATTGCAGATTTTGGGTTTAAAAAGAATTTCCAGATTTTGTTTTGAGGAATATGGTTATAGATTTGATTTTGAGGGAGGATTGCATTGCATTTGAAAAATCTGGTTTTGAAGAGTTTAGAAACTAGTTTGTTTCAGCTGAGATTCTCTTTTTTTTTTTCTCTTCTTAACTTTGAAAAAAAAATGAAGATTGGAAAAGAATAGAGCTTGAAGATACATGCTTATATAAGATAAAAATGATTTATCTATAAATTAAAAGAAAAATTAAAAATACATGGACGCATGTAAAAGAAACAACATTTGTCACATTAGTAATTTAATTCAACTACACTTGTCATTATACCACTTAATATGATAACATGTGTTTGAGAATTATTTTAATTGTTTTTATTTATTTTAAAAGTAAAAGAAACCCCTTTTCTTTATTTATTAAGTACTTATGTATATAAATCATCTTCATATGTAAATGTTTATGCATTTCATTTTAAAGAAAATGAAATGAAATAAATTATAAAAATATGATAGCTTACCAAATAATTTAAATATGATTACTTTTTGAATTCAAAATTAATTCAATTCCAAATGTTATTCATACATTTAAAAATCCAATTTTAAAACTAATTTATATTAACATATTAAATTTTAAAGTAATAACAATATTGACTTTTAAAATTTATCTATAATTATACATTTATCATTATTATTTGGAAATAACATTTTTATCAATTTAAATCATTTATAAAAGAAATCATAAATTACTTATCTTATTTAACTTGTTTAAATGCATTAATGTTTTATATATAAATGATATTTTAAATTTTCTATACATAAATCCAAATTATCAAAATGATTTTTAGAATTTAAAACAAGATTTTATTTGTTAATTAAACTACAAATCAAACTTATCTATTTACAATATATATATAAATATACATTATAAATAGGAAAACAATTATTAGCTTTTAAAAGATAAAATTCATCAATTACACATTTATTTAATTGGATTATTAAATCAAGTAAATTTTTATTAAAATTTTATCAAATCAATTTAATTTTAAATATAGATTATTAAATTGATATTGCTAAAATTTCCGGGATATCACATTCCTCCCCCCTTAAAAGAATTTGTCCCCGAAATTTAAAAGCAAAGATAATTTAATAACCCATTTTAAAATTTTAAATTTTAAATCACAAGCATACATCAATCATATGCTAACAACCATAGCAACCAATTTATCTAATCAAACAAATTTAATTATCCAGATAAAATTCTGGATAAAAATTTCTCGAGTTTCCCCTAGTGTATATATATACCGGGATACTCGCCCTACAAAATACAAACAAACTAAACTACGAAGCTACAGAGCTTCTACTCATCTAGATCTATAGAACTAGACAGATATCAGAGTATGGACGAGTCTGACTCAAGCACTAAACCTTCTTGACCAGTTGGTTCCACTTCCAGAGATAACTTATACACGTACTCCCTCAGAGATACGTGAATCTCACTGAATCCCAGTTATCCAAACTGGAAATTCAACTCTTGAAAACCAAACACCAAACTATCCAAAACAAAACTCCGACTCCGGAATCCAAATTCCTTCGTCTCTTATCTCCAAAACTCTTCTGACAATCCCGGGCTGCCTATATCCAAACTGATCAGCTCAACTCTTGCTGATTCCCCTAGAAACAATCTAGACCAAAAACAATCCAACAAAACGGTCTCCTCAAGATCAACCAAGACTAAGATCACCAACTCTACTCTTCAAACATTAGAAGAACAAACTCACTTCTTCTATCCGGAAAAGACAAAACAGAAGCATTTCCAAACTGCTTCCGCTGTGCAACTCTGAACTGGCACAGAAGACACTGCTGATGAAGAATATGAGCACAAATTGGACTTCCCTTCCCAGAAATATGGCTCAACATATCCAAACAAAACTCAGATGTTTTACCAATCCTAAGCTGCCTCACCAAACCTATCTCGAGAAATCCTCCTTCTACTAGCAGATCCACCGGTAGCATTCCTGGAATCCGGTCGATAAGAAAACTCAATCTTCAAAAGTAGAAAAACCTTCGACTTCTCAGAAGACAACCAAAAATTCTTCAATACCTCAAAAGAATATTCAAACTATCGCAAGTCACTTTTTCGATCAATAGAGACCAATTCCCAAACAAAACTGTTCTCTCTTTACCAAACAGAACAGCTTACTCTTAATTAGCCAATCCAATAAAATATTGGATCCATTCTACTGCTTCTGAACTCCACCTTCAGAAACTACTCAGCCAGTCAACTTCCTAATCCAAAGTTCTTTGAGAAATTCAGGCCTTAAAGCCAAACACAAACAACTAGCTGAACTCAGCCACAACACCGAAACAGACAGACCTCCTAACTCATTCCAAAGAAAACATCTTCGTAAATATCCATATTTACTGCATCGCATCACGCAGCTACTACTTCCTGAGGTATCAAGATACCATCACACACTTCTGCCAATCAGCAAATCCAAACTCATCTCATCCATCTTCAAAAATGAACTCTGAACCTTAACAGGTTACCTTCAGAGATCGATGAAATCTCTACACCACTGCACAACTCGCTCGAGACGGTATTAGGTCTACAGTCTCGACAAATACACTTCCAACCTCAAACATTCAAACTCCAACCAATGGTAGTAATCGTGTTATACACACCACTACCTTATCTATCTTTATGACTTATGTTGGAATACCTGAACGGGTAACCCATCAGATAGGTAGATTATATATATATATATATATATATATATATTAAAATTACAAATACGCTCTCTTAAGATAGACACCAATCCAGAGCCTAGGTATTCACTCAACCTAATGCTCTGATACCACTGTAACGACCCAACTTCCTATCTCCAGGAAGTCGCATCGCTAATAAGAAAGAAAGGGATAGAGAATAGAAAGAAAGAGAAGAAAGAAGAAACAACACATCAGAATCGAAACAGCGGAACGAATAAATTATATTGATAACATAAAATATTTACATAGTTTACAACCACTATCAGAGTACACAGATAATACAACACATACTAGACAGTTATAAACACCTGTCTAGTATTTACAACATAATACAATCTCAGAGTCAAACACAGAACACACAGCGGAATACTAATATCTAACGCAGAAGCCTCCTGCTCCATTGCTCCTCCAATACTCGCCAAAGCTAACCCGAATCCTAACCTGAATCCCTTGGCTACTTGTAAAAATTTGAGTACCCAAGAGTTTATGAAAAACAAAAATAAACTCCGGGTCAGACATGGGTCTGGTGTGAGTAACAGGTTAAAGTTGCTTAACTTTTAAAAACCTTTTGAAAAGAAAAGGTGTCACGTAAGACTTCCCACACATAAACATGGAAAAGTTTTTACCTTACGTTAACCAAAACATTTGATAGGAAATCCGATGATATTATAATAGTGTCTAGGGTTTTCAAATAAATAAGAAATAGCCAAAATTGTTACATCTATTAAATTCCAGCTACTAGCCACAAAAGTGGGTAATACAATCAAAACCGTTGGCACTTATTGTATTTTGGATTCCATACAATGGCAGGGCTACTGGGTACCGCCTGTCACAGTACGTGGCCAAGATCACCGTACCGAGGAGTACTCCCACTCCCCTGCAACACAAGGCCGGACCCGTTCCTTACTGAACAGTTCCGAACAAGACAACCCCGGCAGTTGTCGCGAACCACTGCCCCACACAGCCGAATATAAAGGGACTTCTAGACAGGGATCAATCTTGCTCTCCAGTGGGAGCTACCCACGAAGCCTTGCTGCACCTCCCCTGTTTTAGCCATTCCCGGTTGATGAGGCTTGAGGCTATAATTACCTTTATAGGACACATCACTTAGAATGCTCATCGTCCGCCTGACGATGTGCTGAAAGCATTCAATCCATACAAGTTCATTCCGGGTTCGAACGGAACCGAAGGCACTATCTCGTTGCACTCATTATTGGAATCACCCTCAGAGTCAACGACCATAGCCCTTGCACTCTGATTCACCATCTCGAATTTATAAGCATTATTCTGTCAACTCATTACGGAATCACCCACAGAGTTATACTGACGTATAGCCCTTACACCTCGAGTCTTCACTTGCTCCACTTAGATTAACGACCTAACGTTAATTGGAATCGATGTGGTTTTCGGATTCCAAATATGGAAACCCGATCCCGGTCTCATCGAAATCCAAAGCGTGTCTTTTAGGTCCAAGTTGTTTTAAAGTTTAAAACAATTCAATTTAAACTATCTATATACACACAGATAGATACTTCACATCATCATAATAGATAATCAACAATATTATCATAAGCAAGTAATCTATATTATCATCATAACTTGATAATCTACATTATCATCATCCATAGATAACTCATACCATCATCACAATGCAACCAATGCATCCATAACACACAATACTAACCTCATATCTGAGATTCAAACCATTCAAGGCAACCATATCATCCATTCATAAGCAAAGATCTACAAACACGCCATCTATAATTAATTTAAAATGAATTAAATTAATTACTTCTATCTCTAGTTAATTTAAAGTGAATTAAATTAATTACTTATTATTTAATTAATTTAAAATAAATTAAATTAATTACTTTACCATTTAAAACCTGCTTACTTAACCCTTAATTGATTTCCAATTAATCAAATAATTATCCTCAATTTATCACCTTAATTAATCATCCTTGATTAATTACCCCTTAATTACATTCAAGTAATTATCTTAAATTAATTGTCCTTAACCAAATTCAGTAATTAACCTTAATTACTTCATTAATTAATTAATTACACTAATTAATTACTTCCTTAATCACTAATCATTGATTAATTAATCTTAATTAATTAATCCTTAATTAAATCATTAATTATATTAATTAATGATCCTTAATTAAATTTAAATTAATTACTTATTTAAATTAATTACATTAAGTAATTAACCTTAATTAAACCACAATTATTAATCATACTTGATTAATTACATTTAGTAATTAACTACTCTTAATTACTTCTTAATTACTTCTAAATTAATTACATTTAATAATTAATTATATTTATTAATCATCCTTGATTAATCTCATTAGTAATTAATTACTCTTAATTAATTACATCACTTAATTTTTTCAAATAACTTAATTGATAAATGCTTAAATTAATTCCATTAAGCAATTAATTATTAATCACTTCACAAAGTAATTAATCCCAAATATCATACTTTAATTAATTACTTCCAATAATTTACTTAACGTAATTACTTCTCTAAGTAATTATTCCACATTGATTTCTTATCAATCCATTCAATGATTATTTTAAACTAATTAAACTTAATTAATTAATTTAAACTAATCAAATTAATAAATTAATTAATTACAATGAGTAATTAATAACCTTAATTATTCCCATAAAGTAATCATACTTAATTAAGTTTTATAATTGATTATTCAAATTAATTAATCCAATTAATTATCAAAATTAATTACATCAATTAATTAATAAATTTTAATGACCTTCATTAACTTATTAACAAATTCTTAATTATGTTAAATAATTAACCTAAATTAATTAATATTAATTACAAATTTAATTAAACTTAATTAATTACAAATATTTAATTAATTAAACAAATTAATTAATTAAATTATTTAAATTACCTTACTAATTTAATGAAACAAAGATCATTAAATCTTAAATTTACTTTTTAAAAATAAAACATTTCTTATTCATGGTTACTTTATCATAAATAAAGTAACTTTAAAACAATTGAACTTAAAATTGTTTCAAATTACATTTTAAGTTCAAAATTTAAAAAGAAATCAAACTTAACTTAAACAAAGTTTAAAAAACATTTTAAAATCTTTTAAAGCTTTATTCTTATTTTATAAAAGAAGTTATAAGAAATTTAAACTCCAAATTCATTTCAATACAAATCATATTTAAATATGTTTGAACAACCAATTTATTTAAACATTTAAATTTCTTTTTAAAACTTCCTAAATTTTCAAACATTGTTTCAAAATTGAAGTTTGATTCCAGATTTAAACTTATGTTTAAATCCTTACTTAAATTTAAAGCTTATCCTAAATTAAAATATTTAAACTCTTGAAGTTGTTCTAAACATTTTGTTTCAAAGTTTAAATTTAAATTTCAAACCTGGATTCAAAACTCATTTGGAATTCAAATTTTAAATTTGGCTTAAATTCTGTTTTCAAAAATCCTGCATTAAGATTTTAAAACAATCTTTAAAATTAAAATTACCGGTTTCAAAACCTGTAATTCCAGAAAAACAAACCCGAGTTCCCCCTTTATCTACTTCGAGTAAAAATATCTGCTTCTTCGAGTTAATAACTCGAACTACTCGAGTATCGACCCGAGTCAAAAACACAGCGAAATCCAACATCACCTGACACCTCCTCTTCACCGTGCATATGCACGGTGGCTGTAGCCACCTCTGGCCACCACCCAGATCAACAAGCAAACGCCGACCATCCCTTCATCACCTTGCTAACATCAAATCCACTCAATCCATTCGAAAACGAAAACGAGCTCCTCCATCCCAATTCAAAACTGGCATCAGGCATACCCCATTTCCCAAAACCTGAAACCATCTCGACTCCTCAACGCCGACCATCGGAGACGTAGAAACTCCGTCCACCTCTTCCTCAATACCCAAGCAACTACCTTCCCAAAAATCAAAACACTCGGTCACCTGTAGTCTCCTCACCAATCACTTAAAAAAGTGCCTAGGTTTACAACCTTTCCCCTTTTTCATTCCCCAGAAGTAAACATCAATGCACATAAATCCATCTCTAAAAATTGCAATTTACTTTTAAATAACCACATTTAGTTTTAACCTCTGATTCAAACACCTGAAACTAACAATCAACTGGATTTTGACAGATTTTAACTTACTTTTGTTATAACTTGTTTTCCAATAAACTACAGGTATATTTCTTTTCCTTTTTATCTTATTTTATCTTAAACAAAATCTTAAGCTTATCATTTATGATTTATTAAACATACATTGACCAAAATCTCTTATATTATTAAAGATTAATTTTAAAGACACTTAAGTTTTTCTTTTAAAACTTGGAACCTAGAACTGTAATATCACAAAACAGAAATCTTACTCCTATACTAAATACAGTTTTTGTTACAGGAACAAGCATGCACCTCATATCTAAATTTTAAAATTTATGAGGTTACTCTCAATATAAGAATCAACATTCAACCAGATATACACAAGTCATCAATCAAGCAAAAATTAAATACTTAAGTTTTTAACAGAAAGTGTTACTCATAAACATTCCATTCAACATGTTATCAGGTAATAAACACAAGCATATTTATTCCAGTCATAAAACAAGCAACAAATATACTTAAGTTTAAATTTTAAGAAAAAGAAGTTACTCACTTGGGATTTTATGAAACAGAGCTCAGATTTTGGAAAGCTTTTGTTTTAAATTTCAAAAATCAGTGCCTTGCTATTAAAACTGGAAATTTCTTTGCCTCAAATCTTCAATTGCTAATGAAACTTAGTTACTTGCTGTTGATACTTGCATGCAGACATACTTGATTCCCAGATTTCAAAAAAAATACAGAGCCCATTTTATTTTCTTTTATATGAAGTGCAGGTTGCAGATTTCATTTGTTATTGAAAAGGTTTCTGGTGCAGGCTTTTAGAAGTGGATTTTGTTGATGAGAAAAATTTGTATAGAGGATTGCAGATTTTGGGTTTAAAAAGAATTTCCAGATTTTGTTTTGAGGAATATGGTTACAGATTTGATTTTGAGGGAGGATTGCATTGCATTTGAAAAATCTGGTTTTGAAGAGTTTAGAAACTAGTTTGTTTCAGCTGAGATTCTCTTTTTTTTTATCTTCTTAACTTTGAAAAAAAAAATGAAGACTGGAAAAGAATAGAGCTTGAAGATACATGCTTATATAAGATAAAAATGATTTATCTATAAATTAAAAGAAAAATTAAAAATACATGGACGCATGTAAAAGAAACAACATTTGTCACATTAGTAATTTAATTCAACTACACTTGTCATTATACCACTTAATATGATAACATGTGTTTGAGAATTATTTTAATTGTTTTTATTTATTTTAAAAGTAAAAGAAACCCCTTTTCTTTATTTATTAAGTACTTATGTATATAAATCATCTTCATATGTAAATGTTTATGCATTTCATTTTAAAGAAAATGAAATGAAATAAATTATAAAAATATGATAGCTTACCAAATAATTTAAATATGATTACTTTTTGAATTCAAAATTAATTCAATTCCAAATGTTATTCATACATTTAAAAATCCAATTTTAAAACTAATTTATATTAACATATTAAATTTTAAAGTAATAACAATATTGACTTTTAAAATTTATCTATAATTATACATTTATCATTATTATTTGAAAATAACATTTTTATCAATTTAAATCATTTATAAAAGAAATCATAAATTACTTATCTTATTTAACTTGTTTAAATGCATTAATGTTTTATATGTAAATGATATTTTAAATTTTCTATACATAAATCCAAATTATCAAAATGATTTTTAGAATTTAAAACAAGATTTTATTTGTTAATTAAACTACAAATCAAACTTATCTATTTACAATATATATATAAATATACATTATAGTAGGAAAACAATTATTAGCTTTTAAAAGATAAAATTCATCAATTACACATTTATTTAATTGGATTATTAAATCAAGTAAATTTTTATTAAAATTTTATCAAATCAATTTAATTTTAAATATAGATTATTAAATTGATATTGCTAAAATTTCCGGGATATCACAGATACTCTCTCTACAGAATTCAAACAATCAATATTACTAAGCTACTGAGTTCCCACTCACCTGGATCTACAAAGCAAATAAAAATATCAGACCAAACTCAAGTCTGACTCAACAACCGAAACTCTCTGAACTGTTGACTTTACAATCAAAGATAGATCTTACACGTACTCCCTCAGAGATACGTGAAACACAACGAATTCCAGTTATCCAAACTGGCAATCCACTCCTGAAACCAAACACTTATCCAAAATCAAATCTCCGATTACGGACTCCCAATTTCTTCATTTCTTATCCACAAAACTCTTCGGACGATTCTGGGCTGCCTACATCCTTACTGATCAGCTCAACACTTGTTGATACCCCTAGAAACAAATTGATCCAAAAACAATCCAACAAAATGATCTTTCCAAGATTGACTAAAACTCAGAACACAAACTCAATTCCAAAGTCAAGAGACTGATCTTACTTCTTCTCATCTGAAAAGATAATACAGATGCATTCCAATCTGGTCTTAAGATCCTCAAAAATTTCCAGTAGAAACTCTCTAATCCAAAATACTGCAAATTCTAGTTGTTTCCACTTTAAACCAGCTGCCACCATGCTTCCACTTCGCAACTCTAATCAGAGCCGGTGAAAATGCTGATGATGATTTCGAGGACAAACTGGACAACATATTCTAGAACTATGGTTCAACAAATCCTTTACAGAAACTCAGAAGTTCCTCCAAAACTCGAGCTGCTTCACCAACTCATTCTCCAGAAATCGTCCTACTACTGAGCTGAACCATCGGTACCACTCCTAGAATCCATTCGATGCCAAACTCAATCTCTAGACACGGACAAAATTCTAACTTCCTGAAGACATCCAGAAAAAAATCAGATAACCCAAGAGAACACTCAGCAATCGCAAGTCACCTTTGCGATCAACCTAGCCCACTACCAAAGAAAAATTGTTCTCTCTTTACCAAACAGATCAGCCTACACTTAATTAGCCAATTCATCAAAGAGACGGAACCACACTGCTGTTTCTGAACTCCACTGCTGATGCAGAAGTTAAAAACTTCCTTGCCAACACCAATGCCAAGAAATTCCTAACCCAGAGCTCTTCGAGAAACTCGGACCTCAAACTAACAGAAACATTCTATTGAACTCCGTCACAACACCGAAGCAGACACGCTACCTTAACTTGTTTCAAAGAAACATCTTCGGAGACATCACACAACCACTACATCCTGAGGTAAGATATCCGGACTTGCTCAAGCCAAACTGACGAGTCCAAACTCTAGCTCATCCAAACTTACGCTTCAAAAATGAACGCCGAACCTTAACAGGTTTCCTTCAGAGATCAATGAAATCCTTACACCATCCAAAACTCCCTCGAGATGGTAATAGGTCTACAGTCTCGACAAATATACTTCCAACCTCAAATATTCATACTCCAACCATTGGTAGTCGTATTAGACACACCACTACCCTATCTACCTTTATAACTTATATTGGATAACCCGGACAAGTAACCCAACAAATAGGTAGAAATAAACATAAATATATATTACAAAATTACAAATACATTCTCTCAAGAAATAAATCACTCAAGAGCCTAGGTATTCACTCAACCTAGCGCTCTGATACCAACTGTGACGACCCAGGCTTCTAACCCTAGAAATCCGGTTCATCTTGAAGAAAGAAAGGGATGAGAAAATAGAAAAGAGAGAGAAGAAAGAACAACAACATCAGAATCTCACAGCGGAATGGAACAAAATATAATAGATCACATAATTATTACATAATTTTACATATATCAGAATTATACAGATAATACATCACATACTAGACAGTTATAAACACCTGTCTAGTTAATACATTACAACTCAAACAAATAATCCCAAAGACACCAACACAGCGGAACACTATATGTAGTCTACAACGTAGAAGCGTCCTGCTCCATTGCTCCTCCAGAATTCGTCAAATCTAACCTGAATCCCTTGGCTACCCGTAAAAATTTGGGTACCCGAGAGTTTATGAAAAACAAAAATAAACTCCGGGTCAGACATGGGTCTGGTATGAGTAATAGGTTAAAGTTTCTTAACTTTGAAAAACATTTGAAAACAATATCACGTAAGACTTCCCACGAATAAATATGGTAAGTTTTTACCTTACGCTAACCAAATCATTTTATAGGAAATTCTGTGATATTATAATAGGTCTAGGGTTTTCAAGTAAATAGAAAATAGCCGAAATTGTTACATTCATTAAATTCCAGCTACTAGCCACAAAAGTGGGTAATACAATCAAAACCGTTGGCACTCATTGGATTTTGGATTCCATACAATGGCAGGGCTACTGGGGTACCGCCCGTCACAGTACGTGGCCTAGATCAACGTACCGAGGATCACTCCTGACCCCCGCAACACAAGGTCGGAACCATTCCTTACTGAACAGTCCCGAACAAGATAACCCCGATAGTTGAAGCTCACAACTGTCCACACAGCCGAATAAAAAGGGACATCTAGACAGGGGAAAATCTTGTCCTGCTTGGGCATGACCCACCTAACCTTTGCTGCACCTCCCCTGTTTTAGCCATTCCCGATTGATGAGGCTTGAGGCTACGATTACCTTTAGTGAACACATTTCTTAGAATGCTCATCGTCCACCTGACGATGTGTTGAAAGCATTCAATCCATACAAGTTCGTTCCGGGTTCGAATGAAACCGAAGGCATTATCTCATTACACTCGTTTTGGAATCACCCTCAGAGTTAACGACGATAACCCTTGCATTCTGAGTCTTCATCTTCACTTTAGATTCACGACCTATCGTTAATTTGGCATCAATGTGGTTTTCGGATGTTCCAAATATGGAAAACCCGATCCCGGTCTCATCGAAATCCAAAACGTGTCTTTTAGGGCCAAGTTGTTTAAAGTTTAAAACAATTCAATTCAATTATCCATATACACACGGATAGATAATTCACAATAGATAATCACTTCATCATCATGAACAGATAAATCATATTATCATCACAAACAGATAATAAATATCATCATACTTAAATCAAGCATCCATATTACATAGCATACACATCACATATCCGAGATCTCAAATCATTCAAGGTAAATAATATCATCCATCCATACATAAACAATCATATTAGCTATAATTAATTTAAAATGAATTAAATTAGTTATATCATCTCTAATTAATTTAAAGTAAATTAAATTAATTACTTCACCATTTTAAATCTTGCTTATATAATTATTAATCAGTTATCAATCAGTTAATAAATCATTCACTAATTGTTCGTTTCAATTAATCACACTTGAACATCTAATTATATTCAACTAATCATCCTTTAATTATTTCACAAATTAATTATCTTGTCCAAATATAGAAATTAACCTTAAATTACAAATATTACATTACTTCTTAATTACACTAATTAATTACTCTTTAATTACTTATAATTGATTAATTACTCTAAATTTATCATCCCATCATTAATTATATCAATTAATGATTTCTAATTACATTTTAATTAATTCCCTGTTTTAAATTAACTACCTTAAGTAATTAATCTTCAATTAAACCACATTTATTAATCGCCTCTGATTAATACCATTCAGTAATTAACTATTTTTAATTACTCATCAAATAAATTAATTACTCCTTAATTAATTTTCTCTAATTACTCCCCTGATTAATTATACAAAGTAATTATATTCCAATTACTTTCATTATTAAATCACCCTCAGTTAATTACATCCAGTAATTATCATCAATTACTTCCCTAAGTAATTATACTTATCATATCATCAAATGGTTATTTAAATCAATTAAACTTAATTAATTAACTTAAACAATTCATATTAAATAGAATTAATTACAATGAGTAATTAATTCCTTAGTTACTCCCGGTAAGTAATTATACTTAACAATTCACAATTGCTTATCTTAAATAAATAATTTAATTAATTATTAAAAATAATCCCATTAATTGATTATTTCATAATTTTTAGTTAATGTCCTTCATTAACTATTTATAATTCTTTAATTAATTTTCCTAAAGTAATTTACTAAAATTTATTATCAATTACATTTTATTAATATTAATGACTCATTAATTAATCCCTAATTAATTCATTAATTGTTTACTAATCATAAATTTAAAATTAAATCAATGATTTCTTAATTACCAATTGATTTACCTTAAATTAATTAACTTATATCTTATTTAAATAAATTTAAAACTCTTAATTTTTAAGTTAATTAATTCAAGTCATTAATTATCCACTTAGTTAACTTAATAATTACAAATCCTTAAGTCTTTAAAAACCTTTTCTATTAAATGATCAATTTATCATTAATAAAGTATTTTAACAATTTAATTTAAATTTACTTTTAAATTTTCATTTTAAATTTAAGATTTAAAATGAAATCAAATTAATCTTAACAATTCCAAACTCCTTTTTATTTTACAACTAAAAGAATAATTTTCTTAAAATGGAAGATTGAAAGAATTTAAATACGATTCCATTTTGAATTCAAATCAAATTTAAAAATTCTCTTTATCATTCAAATTTGTTTAAAACAAATTTTAAATTTAAAAACTTGTTTATTTAAAACTGGGATTCACTACTTTTGAAATCAACTTAACTTGATTTAATCATTGTTTAAATATCTATTTTTCATTTTAAAAACCCAGGTTTAATTTTTTATAAAACTTACAGGTTCTAAACCCTGTAACTAAAATACCCGACATAAACAAAAAACTTCTTTGAGCAAAACCCCAAATTTTATCGGGTCAACACTCGAATCACTCGAGTGAAACTCGAGCATCAATCCCCCTTTTTAAAGTGGTTTCAAATAATTTAAAATTTTAAAACTTTATTCTATTTTAACTGAGATTCAAACTTCATTTGAATCCTAACTCATCTTTGATTTAAATACCTATCTTAAACATCTATTTCTCATTTTTAAACCCAGGTTTAATTTTTTTACCTTACAGGTTTTTAAAACCTGTTACCAACCTACCCAGGTTCCCCCCCCCCTACACTACTCCGAGTCAAGCTCGAACGTGCTTCGAGTTCGCGTGAAGTATTCCCGAGTCAAATCCTTAAAAACTCGAGTACCCCCTTGCTTCAACAATCCATTCCAGGCACAACCCAGTGCACGTGCACGTGTACCCTCACCGGAGCTCCCTCCGATCATCGATGATCACTCCAACACATCGCCTAACCATGCAGCAACCCACAACGATCACCCAACCATTTGCATGAGCCTCGAATCGAAATTTAGCACAAAACCCAAACCTGGAAACGCACGAGCATCACCTCCATGAAAGCTGTCATCGCCTTACTTGCAAAATTCCGACCACCGTAAACACTGAAACTCCAGCTATGACCTTGACCACGTCCAAGCTTTCATCCTTCAAGACCCCGCTGCACTCGATCCACTATAGAGGCTGTGGTGATCGATTCTTTATGCGCAGCAAAAATTAGGGTTCTAAAAGAAAAACCCATGCCGAAATTTCCCTGGTGAATTTTATCACCATCAACCATTTTTCCACCAATCTCCACTCATACTTCTTCCTCCAGAAAGAAACCCGATTCCCATATCCATATAGATCACCCCAAAATCACAGATTCACATATCATATTCAACCCCGAACCATACTTTAAATACTTAACTAAAAATGGTTATTCTGGTTTTAAAAATCAAGTTTTTGTTCTACCCTTTGATTCATATGCCTGAAACTATGATTTATAAGAATTGGGTTTTAACTTATTTTAGCTTTCCACTGTTATTCTATATTTTCCAGAACTATTACAAACTGTTTTCTTTTAAACCAATTTTAGACTCAAGTCTATGTTATAACAACATTAAATGTTCAAAACTTATGTCTTGTTAAAGCTTGAATTAAGAACAAAAGAATTTTATTTTACTTTATGTGAACTTAAACCTGGAATCAGAAATGATTATCATATATCCATAACTTAACACAGAGATATATTCACAAAATATACTCAAAAATAACTCAATTTCAGAGAGAACATATAGCAGAATAAATATACTTAAACATTTAAAGATGTGATGTTACTCACATGATTTTGAGAGGATGAACAGAGCATTGTTCTTTAAAACTGGAAAAATACTTTGCTTTGATCTCCCTACTAATCATCTTGCTTTTGATTGTTGAAGTTTTATGATATTGTTTGAGTTTGTAAAAGAAATGAAAAGCTTACTTATTATTTATTTTTTCTTTTCTGGTTAGCTTAGTTGAACGCAAAAGTATTGCATATATAAGAAGACAGGTTTATGTATAAGGGGTAGGTGTTATCTGGAACAAGCTTTACTTTAGGTCAGAGATATTTTTCTTATATGGAGGCTGAGATGATCTCCTCTTTGTTTTGGCCAGATTCTTGTACAAACTGAAATGATTTCCAAACATTTCGAATTGACTAAGTTTTGTGTTGAGATGATGTTATTTAATGCCTGGTTCCTTATCTTGTTTAGAGGCTTGTTACAACTTGATTTTTTTTTGTACATACTTTGTTCTTGTAGATTATCATTTTGTAGGCAACAAACATGGCAAAATCTGTTTTGTATCTCTTTACTTGTACTTGCATATATTCTTACAGACAACATACAAATATTACTTTGCCTTGCTATGTTTTCGTACTTTATCCTTGCCTGATTTGCTTTTACACTTCATGTACATAATGTTTTCTTTTGCACTTTGTTTATTTTTATGTTTGTATATAGATATATCTGTTCTTGTTCAGCATACTATTCTACAGGTTACATATTTTGTCTGGCTTGTTTTTATACTTTAGGTACAAAATGTAAAGTTGTTTTTGTTATTAGTTATGAATTTTAACTTATGTATTAAGTTCTATGCTTATTTTATTTTCTCTTTTATTTTTTAAATTTTAACTATCAAATACTTAATTTGATGATTATTAATTTATTTTCATACTTATGCTAATATCATACATTGGATTTATACTTAAGTTCAATATATTAAAGACTTGTTTTATTTTAAACATATTTGAAAGATGCTATTTCAAATTTACAAATCATAGCTTTCCTATCAAATACACATACATAAATTTAAGATAACAATTTTTATTTGTATTAAAAATCCATTTGTAAAACATTACGTCATAAATACTGTTTAAATATAACCCATGATTAAATTAAAATAATTCATAAAAGCATTTGTCTTCTTACCTAATATATTACTTATTTTATTAGCTGCATAAAAACAAAACAAACCTTTTTATTTATATTTAAACTTAAGCTTAAATCAAATTTAAACAATTAAGTTTTTATCTTGAGTATTTTAAAGTCATATGGTTATTTATTTAATAGCTTAATATCAAATTAAATCCAATTTTTAATTTATCAAAACATTAGAATAAGAAAACATGCCTATATATATTAAATTTAAAACAAAGATTATCTAGTTATAATATATACAGATATGTATACATTACAAATATAAAACAATTTATTAGCCTTTAAAGATAGATTATCAGTTTAAATATTTATTTTAAAGAAGATTATTACATTTAATTCAATTTTATTATTAACAATATGATCAAATCAATTAAATTTTGACATAAATTATTAAATTGTTATTGTCAAAATTTCCGAGATATCATAAACTTTGGTTTTAACAGTTTGTAAGTTTCCATTTTTATTCTACGCTTAAGGTTCCATTATGCTAGATACACTAAGAGATAAGTGCTTGATTCCTTTTGCTTTGAATTTAGAAGGCAAACTCTTGCTGATTATTAAGAAATTATCACCTTTTGTCAAAAAATGAAGACAAAAGATACGTCTAGACCCTATACTTATGTAACAACCCCGTTTTCTACGAAGTAAAATAAATAAATTTAATAAAAGAAATCTCGAATTCAATATTTGTTGATTATTATTTTTGAAAGTAATTATTTATTTAATTGAATTCCAGTTAATAAAAGATTTTGTTTAAATAAACTGAATTAAATTAATAGGTCCTTTTTGGATAATATTTTTGAAATTGAATAAAATATTTCTAAAGTATAAATAATTTTTATATGATTGAAATAGTGGAAAAAATAAATTTATTTTTGTAACAGTACAGTAAATAGTTAAATAACAATATACAAGCACCAAATTGAATAAAATTATGTAATTATTAAATATAATTTGTAGAATAAAGTGCTAACAAAATTACATGGGATTGAAATTTGTTTATATTTAAATTAAGAAGTTATTCAAATAAAAAAACAAAAAATTAATTAATTAAAACTAGATTCCAAACTAGGGCCCAAGCTCACTTAAACCCATTACTTTCTCTCCTTTTCTAGAATATTCCCCTCCTTACCTAAATCAAAATGCTTGTGCCCTATTTTATTTCCACCCTAGTACCCTAATTTCATTTACGAAAGGAAAAAAAGATGCACGGGGATGGACCCGAGGAGGCAGAAGGCGATGCTAGGGGTGTGACCTAGATTCGTATGAATGGGAGGTTGATGGGGTCGTGAAGGATGGATATGGCCACGAGCGAGTTTAATGAGGAAGAGGTTTTGTGCGGTTGTAACCTGGTGCAATGCAAGCTGGACTTGGCTGTGGCATGGGGGACGACGATGGAATGGGTCTTGTAGTTGGGAGTAGCAATATTTTGGAGTTTGGGCACGGTTTTGGTAAGTCTTCATTCAGTAATTCGATGAGTTTTCACACTCACATCTATATCTATTTCATTGCCAGCTACTTATATATATATGTGTGTCTATATATATATATATATATATATATATATATATATATATATATATATCTTGATAGTTGATTGCATTGCTTGGTCGAATTGATTCTGATCATCGATTGAATTTTTTTGATGAATTGTTGCTTTGGGATACTGGATATGATTTTGATTTGATGTTGAGATTTGTATAAGTTGGATTATCCAAAATACAAAGGTGATGTTGTCCGATTGCATTTTGATGTGTAATTTATTTTATATATTGTATGCATTATACGGATGATCGAAATTTGATGGAATTTGACTCAACCACACGATAAAATTATTTAGATGGTTATATGATGATTTGGAGATTTTCGCTCGGTAAATTACATTTTGGATTTTACATTGATTTTTTGATTTCAAAAGTATTGTTGAAAGCTTTGGAAAATTGTTTATGGTGTTTTAAAATTTATTTGAAGTATATTTATAAATAAATAAAAATGGTTGAGAAATAAAATGGTTTGTTGGAAATTTTTTTGGAAATAAATGTTGTTTTAAAAATGAAAATGGAGATTTTCAAGAGTAATTTAATGTGTGGAATTTTTATAAGTGTAGATATGGGATTTTAATAATATTTTCCAAAAGTGAATTTCTTTTATAAAGTGAAAATTTAATAAAAAGTTTCAAGAAATGTTTTAGGAAAGGAATTTTTAAAATATACAATCTATTTTGAAGATAAATTAAATTATGAAATATTTAGATGGATTTGAGAGTTTTGAATCATAGTCCCTTTCGTATATGGTTTGATATGAAATGATTTACATTGTTGTTTATTGTGTTTAATTCTATAAAATGATGAGGTTGTATAAATGTATTAATAGCACTATGTGGAATGGGATGCTCGATAATATTTTTTCGATTATTCTGTTGGCTCGTATTATAGGAAATTTGTTGTTTGATAAGTGTAGTTTACTAAGTTTTAGTAAGCGCTCGAGTATTAATGAGTGGAGTGGAATGCTTAAGTAATACTGGTTTCATTACTATTTGGGAGTAGACTTTACTTATATTCTAGAGATGGGTCATAAATTTTGATATCGTCTAGAGGTGACTCCTTAGGGGTTGGTAGTCGAGAATTCTATTACTCTCCAAGAGCCACAAGCTGGAGATATGCTAGGATTTACATATTTATCCTCTTAGGACTAACTAATCGAGTTATATTATTGCTACTCTTAGGTCTATATATCGAGGGATAGTATGTTTTGATGCTCTCAATAGGACATATGGAGTCGAGAAAATTATTACTCTCATTGGGACTCATCTTGTTGAGAGAATTTCAGCATATCTCTGAGAACTAACTAGTCAAGTATCATTATCTACTCTTAGAGCCAATAATCGAGGATTTGTTATATTAATATGCTCTCATCAGGACATGTGTAACCGAGAGCGATCACTCTTATCGGGACTCTAGAGTCGAGAGTATATAACATGGATCTCATTAGGACTCATCGAATTGAGAGTATTAGTTATCACTCTCAATAGGACTTATCGGGTTGGGAGTGGTTGTTGTCACTCTCATTAGGACTCTTAGAGTCGAGAATATTAGTTATCACTCTTACAAGGACTTATCGAGTCAAGAATATTTGTTAGGAACCTACATCATAGGGTTCATGCCACTATGGAGAGCACGTGAATTAGACCCACTAGATAGGCTAGTTATCCATCCTATCGGTCCTGGTTACAGGCTCGCAACCAGGATCTACGATGTCAATTTGTGAATTTTTAGGTTAAGAGTTATTTCTCTCATTAGAGTCATTGCCCTAGTGTCACTCAAGGACCAACAATCCATTACCAAGGGCAAGCAGGAATCATGGCCAATGCTTGGCATAGTCCAGCAACGTGTTTATGACATGTGATGGATATGGGTGTCATGATTTTAGGAGTAACTTAGGGACGATAGGAAATAGGTTGTGGTCATTTGGTTCTTAAAGCATTATTATGGTACACCAGTCTCTCATCCGTATGACTTAGGTAGATCCATTATATATGAGCTATTTTATATTTTCACCTCATTAGAGATGATGCTCACATGACATCTGAGACTTTTCATGTTTAGGGACATTCACCATTTAGATGTGAGGCTTTAGGGAGACAAGGTATATAGTATATTTTGTTTGAGTTGTCGATGTATATTTTCCTTAGATGTCTCCTTATATTGGTTTGTATTGAGATGGCTATGAGTTGTATATTATGAACTGGTCTTGATATATATAATATCATAGTGAGATATACACAACTGTTGGTATTAGTTTGTTTATATTATATTTTTGTGCTGCGATCTTTGTCTTTGTGTTCATTTTATGTGTTGTACGTTGTTTTTTCCTGGTAAATCCACGTATTTATTGCTCTGTGCCAATATTGGATACACATATTGTTGGTATATTTTGAGGTGAGATGCTTATCAATATTAGCCCAAAGGAATATTCATGTTTGGTCACCCTAATAAGCCTCATTCTCCGTCTTATCAGACATGGTTACCTAGTAATTCTCTTGGTAGTATGCGTATAAAGGAAGGACATTACAACCTACACTTTTTTTCCATGATTGTAATAAATTTACCTCTGTAATTTTACGAGTATTAAACGATGTAAATTAAAACACGAGATTAGAAAAGTTACCCAAGTTTGGCTAGGAGGCAAAGCAGAGATTGTAGGTACTTTCAGAAAACAACTGCCTAATCATGCGGAGGAAACCACCCTTCTAGATGGTCAGTAAGAAAATTTACTCCCATTCTTTACATAACTCATTATCTCTAAGGTCGATAATAATCTATTTGACTTTACTTTCTTCGATTTTAACTATATCACTGATATGTTGGCATGCTTATGTTGGATAATAGGTTTTGATTGCTGACATGAAACAACAGTTCACGAATCTATGACTATGACTACGACATCATCCGGACTCAACGACTCAAAGTATGGTTCATACAGTTTTATATTTTTTAAGAAGTGACATCAAATATGTATATAAAGTTTAGTTTAATGCTTTGTTAAAATCTCTCCTCAAGAATCATTATTCACATTCAAATAAACTTGCATGCATATTTTAAAATCAAGTTTTCAAAAAATGATAGAGCGGAGCTCGAACCCAGGTCACTAGTTTAAAAGGAAAGTGCTTTAACCAAATGAGCTATGGTGATTTTTTATTATCAACAGGATTTAGTCGACTGAACAAGTTATTCAGTCGAATGAATATCTATAAACAGCCTACTAAACTTGTGTAAAATATGCATATTACACAGATTTTACCAGGTCAGTCACTGATCCAGAGGCTCAGTCGACTGACCCAGAAAACTCCGTGCAACATTCACAGGTGCATAGAAATACGTTTTTAAATTTTAAATTAGTTTGAATATTCAGTCGACTGACCCTAAAGCCCATTCGACTGAATTTCTATAACAGCCATATTTTTGAAAGGACACGACTTTTGTGAAGAGTCGCGAACCTTTAACGAAAAGATTCGGATGCAACACTTCGATCAAAACTCTTCACCAACAGTCGTAGCTTTCTAACACTTATAAATACAAATTCCAAACTCATTTCAAATCAATGAATTACAATCGATTTCTCTTATTCTCTGATCTAACTTTCTGAAATCTACTTGCTATCATACTCTCAATTATTCTGCATAAAAGTAGTACTATACCTTTCTATTCTTCATATACTTCAAATAAAAAACATTTACACTCGAGGAGAAGATTATAGGAAGGGTGTAATACAAGTGACAAATCCGTGTTATCAGAACACATAAGTCAAAACTATTTTCTGTAATTGTTGAAGTCATGTTCTTCAGCTCAGGCAAGTGAAGTCCTCTTCGGCTGTTGATGCGAAATCCTGTTCTGCTACTCAGATCCCCGTTCGGTTGCTCAGGGTTGTATAAATCTATTCCTTCGGGTTAAATGAGGGTCATTGTTTTAGTGAAATTCCAGAAGGAGTATGAGACTGGACGTAGGACGGTGCTCCGAACTAGCATAAAAATCTCTGGTGTCATTTTACTATACTACCATTTATTCTGCATCATTTGCAGTATTATTATCATCGGTATGCTCTGCACTATCATATATCCATATTATACGATCCACACTACACTTTGATTTGGTATCAGAGCGTAGAAACTTTCATTTGGTATCAGAGTCTATTGATCGTCACAACATCATAGAATAATGACTAGAAAACGATCCGGTCGAAATACAACAGGCAAAATCCCTGTCAAAGCCACCAGTGAGGACTATAAAAAGGTACTATCTGATTTACAAATTTCAGGAAAAGATAATAATGAATTATTTATTATAAGTAATAAGATTTCAAAGCTAAATTTTATTCTTTTAGAAAAGATGAAATCTGTTGAACTTGAAAATGAGAAATTGAAAAATGAGAAGTTATATTTAGAAAATCAACTTGGTGTTTTAAAGAACAATTTTGAGGCTCTCAAAGATTTTTTCGATTGACAAAACGCCATATTTGAAAAAGAGAGAGAAAAATTTTCAAAAGAAAATTTTGATTTGAAAAGACAAAATGATTTATTATAATCCTCTTTAGATAATTCAGAATCTCAAAATTTTCTTCTCAAAAAATGAGAACTGTGCATTAAAAAACGAGAATTCTGAATTAAACAAGCAGATTGATGTTTTGAAAAACTGTGATATTTCTTTCAAAAATAATGATTGTGACTTTAAAGCTAAATTTGATAAACTTAACACTGAAGTCGCAAAATTTAATAAAGGTCAAAACGATTTAAACATGATTTTATCTAGTTCTAGACCTTTGCATGATAAAAGTGGTTTAGGATATAATAAAACAGATCGTAAAAACAGCATACTTTCATTTGTTGATCATAGAAATAGCACTAAATATGCTTTCACGTATAGTAAAAATATTAGTGCTACTACTAAATTTCGAGTAAAATCGAAATCCAATTTTTATTGAAATTTAAATACTGCCGTGACTAATAATGTTTCTTATTTCTTTAGAAGTACAAAATCATTGACGGGAAATATGAATAAAAATTATCTAAGTATGTGGGTCTCTGTTAATTGGAAAAATAGATAAAAATACATTGATGACTATTTTGATATGGTAGTTAATAATGAAAATTATATTTATAAAGGTTCAACCACACCCAAATGGGTATGGTTTCCTCGAAATTAGGAATTATAAGATCTTTGGGTATCGCATGCTTTAAATGTTAAATTTTTCTGTGATACCTTACATTATAAGTAGTAGTTATTTTGTTTTATATTGTTCTATGTTAAACACTTATGTAGAATATAATTTGTGTCACCATATAAACTCTCCTTTTTTTCGATGTAGAAGAGGGAGAAAGATATTGCTCTAATGTTATTTGCAGGAATAAAATGATGCAAGCACAGATTAAAAGGGAGAAAAGATTAATTATTTAAAGAATGTATAGCATATATTAAGGGGGAGAAATAGGTCAACAAAGCTTGTCGAAGATTCGTCCGTAACAAATGGAGTTGTTGTCATCAAAAAGGGGGAGAATGTTGGATCATAGGTTTTGATTGCTGACATGAAACAATAGTTCATGAATCTATAACTACGACTACGACAGCATCCGGACTCAACGACTCAAAGCATGGTTCATATAGTTTTATATTTTTTAAGAAGAGTCATCAAATATGTATATAAAGTCTAGTTTAGTGCTTTGTTAAAATCTCTCCTCAAGAATCATCATTCACATTCAAATAAACTTGCATACATATTTTAAAATCAAGTTTTCAAAAAATGCATGGAGCAGGGCTCGAACTCGGGTCACTAGTTTAAAAGGCAAGTGTTCTAACCAAATGAGCTATGGTAATTTTTGACGATCAACACGATTCATTCGACTGAATATCTATAAACAGCCTACTAAACTTGTGTAAACTGTGCATATTACACAGATTTTACCAGATCAGTCGACTGACCCAGAGGCTCAGTCTACTGACCTAGAAAACTCTGTGCAACATGCACAGTTGCACAGAAATGCGTTTTTAAATTTTAAATTAGTTTGAATATTCAGTCGACTGAACCTAAAGCCCAGTCGAATGAATTTCTATAACAGCCATATTTTTGAAAGGGCATGACTTTTGTGAAGAGTTGCGAACCTTTAACGAAAAGATTTGGATGCAACACTTCGATCAAATCTCTTCACCAACAGTCGTAGCTTTCTAACACTTATAAATACAAACTCCAAACTCATTTCAAATCACTGAATTACAATCGATTTCTCTTATTCTTTGATCTAACTTTCTAAAATCTATTTGCTATCATACTCTCAATTATTCTGCATAAAGCAATACTATACCTTTCTATTCTTTATATACTTCAAATACAAACATTTACACTCGAGGAGAAAATTATAGGAAGGGTGTACTACAAGTGACGAATCCGTGTTATCAGAACACATAAGTCAAAACTATTTTCTGTAATTGTTGAAGTCCTGTTCTGCTGCTCAGGCAAGTGAAGTCCTCTTCGACTGTTGAGGCGAAATCCTGTTATGCTGCTCAGGTCCCCGTTTGGCTGCTCAGGGGTGTATAAATATATTCCTCCGGGTTAAGTAAGGGTTATTGTTTTAGTGAAATTCCAGAAGGGGTCTGGGACTGGACGTAGGACGGTGCTTCGAACCAGTATAAAAATCTCTGGTGTCATTTTACTATACTACCTTTTATTCCGCATCATTTACAGTATTATTATCATCAGTATACTCCGCATTATCATATATCCATATTATACGATCCACGCTACACTTTCATTTGGTATCAGAGCGTAGCGACTTTCAACTTATTTTTCTGCTTTGGAGATTTGGTTGAAAATGTGGTTATTCCTCTCTTGCCAGATACTCCAAACACAAGTTGAAAGTACTAAACTCGCAATATCCCCACTCTTACATTTAACCAAAATTTAGTGCTCTCAACTTCCTTTTTTATATTTAAAGTTGTGGTATGTGATGTTGGTCATTTTAATTTAGTACGACACCATTTCCATAACTACGCACCGAATTTACATTAGAAGAAAAGATGATCAACATGTTGTCCACATAGCTTGCACATAATGTCTAAGTTCATCCCTTTTTGATTAAGCTTAATTTTTGTAGGCCTGTAGTTGTTAATTACCTTACATAAGAATGCTGCCTTTTTGGGATGTTAGTTTTGTTCCAAATGATACTTGCCTACTGCACTTTTACATTCGCACTTTTGATTGTTTCCCTTATAGCTTTGAAATTATATTTGTTGTTTTTTCTACACCCCAAGCTCAGTAATCTTCGCCTCTGTTTGTATGAATCTTGATGCTTTCATTATCATTTCTTAATTACCACATATAATTAAATCTTTGAATATTGTAGTACTCTTCGCTGATGATATCTTTAACCATTATTTCTTGACCCCGCACTCTATCCATAATGTCAGTACCTGACTTTTTGATTAACCTACCACTTTTAATCCATGGGTCAAACCATAATGAAGTGGTTTGACCATCCACAATATGTCTTTCAACACACTTAAGAGTTTCTTCTTGTTTCTTAACACATTCTTCCACACCCCCAGAATCATTTTTTCTGGATTCAATTTCCCAGATGATTGGCTTTTTAGATATTTTTCTCTCAACCATTGGGCCTAAATTCCTTCTTTATTGATGATTTTCCAGATTCTCTTTACCGATAAAGTAGTTCTAAGTTCTTCCAACTGTCTTAAACACATACCACCTTCATCTTTACTTTTGCATACCACTTCCCATGGAATTTTGCACAATTTACCTTTCCATAAAAAATTCAAGCATATGTGTTTGGTTTTTTTAGTGTTGCTTTGGTGTAACGATCCATACTTTTAAGATTGGAATATTTAAATAATTTATTTAAATATTGAATTGTTAATAATTTAATGGTCCCAAAAAATATGATTTTCACATACAATCCTTTTAGGACTCGAGACCACTTCTGTTGAGTTCATATCGATGTTGCGAATTGGAACGAGCATAAAGATCGCTATATTTGGAGATCGAACGATCTGATAGTCGAAACAGTCTCAAAAAGCATGAAATTATCATCCCGGGGCACAGTCTCAAATAGCAATGAAATTTATACCATTGAAACTGAAAAAATGAGTTGATGTGCATAGATGAGTTTCGTTGCAATCAAATGCAACATTGGATTAAGCGAGCTTGAAACACACGATCATTTAATTGGGAATTTAAATAAACAAATGAATATAATATTAATAAATCAAACCCTCCTTTCGCTTATCCAAATCAACATTATCAATTAGGTTTCATTGGCTAAGAAAATGGTCGCTTCTCTATTCTTATTTAAAAATCCAAATTAATCGATATATTCCACGATAAATCGCGAAACCACCTCCATTAAACTCATCTTGGAAAGATCTTCACCCCATATCGACTTTGTAGGGTGTGACGGCCACTTTGGAGATGACCATACATAGCTGTGGACATAGGGTTAGCCTCGGTCGACGATTGGAAGCGAGTTAGGCGAAATGAATGATACTAATGTGTTTCTCATGCCAAAACGCACCCGCTTGCACCATCGCTGGGAGCTCCGACCTAGCCAAGTAATTCACGACATCCACCTTGTCGTCATATGAAGAGAAGGTCGCTTTTGCATTGAGAAGGATGCACCTTGTCACGCGGGTACCGTAGCGAGAGGATGCAAAGACGGACATGTTGGCGAAAACGGCACCGAAAGTCATTGAGGGGATTGGAAGAAATTGTTCGTTGAAATCTTCAGCCATGAGTTTGGTGTGCATGGGCATATATCAGGTGCACAGTCATTAGGATTTGGGGAATAAATAATTAAGCTAGGTAATTAAGTATGTTAATTATCATTTAAGTCAGTTAATTGTTTAAATACTACGATAACTATATGTTCCATATCTTTTGCATACGAGGTCCATATTGGACACAGTTTCTTGCATTGCGCTCATAATGGAAAGCTCTAGGACTTAGTGTTGATTTGGATGGATTTGGTTGAGGTGGGTGATATTGTCTCTCATCATACTATGATTGGTTGTATAGTATTAGATTGACGCTCGAGAATATTTTTGATTTTAAAATATGAATTTCCTATACTTATATCTATTAGATTTTTATAAAAGAAAGTAAAATTATTTTAAAATGATTTACAAAGAATATCGCATATTTTCCATCGATGTGCTATAGTTAGGGAATTCTTAGACTTAAGCTATTATTGATATTATTTCCCACATTGGTTGGTGTAGATGGATTATACATATTATACATATATTATTATGGACGTTTATATACTTGTTGGATGAATGTACGTTAGTTTGGTTATTAGGTTGAAACCGCTGATTTATTAGCAATCCAGCGTTAGGGAATATTCGATATGCTAGGGTTTCGTCCCCTTGATCAAAAACCCAAACAAACTGGATAAGTCATAAGAGAATGCTGGAATGCATGCCGATGGATTTGAGGATGGACGACGGACATTTTTAGTTAGTTAGTAGTTATTTATTTTTGGCTAAGTATAAAACCAGAGTGGTTGTTATTGACTACTGTAGAGTGGTCGGTACCCATCACCATTGATGATGGTCGATTTGGTCGACCTTTGACATGAATGGTGAGTAGGCTTTGAGGAGCGCAATATGACATCTAGTTCGTGCAATCAACTCTATGTCTTGATAGTATTGCTCTACGACTAGGGATTTTGACAATCACGATGACATGATGCCTCGACATGGAAGTTTTTGGGACTTCGGTTAGTAGCTCTTTGATGCATGGAGTTAGGTTCCGGGGTTGAGACTTTCAAGACTTTTGATGGTAGCTTGTTGGTGAATGGATTAGGTTCTGAGGTTAGATACTTGATGTCGATAGAAGTAGTGATAGTTTTCCACATGGGAGGGTTCTTTAGGGTGACCCATAGATAGAATGTCGAATGATTCTATAGTGGAAATGGGAGAAACAGTATTGTGCGTGGAGATGTGTGCTGAGGGATCGTTGATACATTGAGTATTTTCCATTGTACTTAGAGCAGGAGTATTTGTGGGGACGCCCATGGGTATGTTGATTTGGTACCCTGAATCGGTTGATTTAGAACTGTATACCTTAGACCAAAAGAATTGGTCTAGTACCAGCTTTAGGTAAAGAGAGCATAACTGAAGATAAGGATTTTTATTCATTAATCCCTAGCAGAAGAATGGTCATACGAGTTAACATGGATCTAGAGCACAATGAGTGACAGTTAATACTGTTTGATGGATGCTATGTTTGTATTGGTTTCACTAATCACATGTCACTCCAAGAATGACACATGAGGTTGGTTCGGGCATAGGGATACCTAGACACCTCGATTGTTACTTATTATGTAGTAGATATTGTGGATGGAGATACCTACACACCTCGACAGTTTACTAAATAAGGAATACCCTTTATGACATCTATAGAGTAGCATATTATCGATATTATGTGCTAACTCTTTGGTCACAAGGACATGTCAGAAATGATTAGTATACTCTCTATTCTATACACTATATCGACTGTTATAGTATTTTGGGATTGTTTATCGCTCACTCTAGACTGTTGTTTGACTTGAGGTTTTATGCTTTGCTTCTTATTGTCTCAGGCGCTCCTAAATGAGTAGAATAGATAGTAGGTAAACGACACTTAGACCTATACAGATGGACTTGCAGGAGGCGATATTTTATCATACTTATATTTTGACATATTATTGTTTGTTCCCTTCTATGACACTGTGTGTCGTGACAGTGTGAATTTACTATTTAGAGACAATGTATCGGTTTAGTTTATTTTTCAGTTGTATAAACTTTGTTACTGTTTTATATAACTATATGAGTCTGTATACTTTGATTCTGGGATTCATTCAGTTATTTACAATCTCGTCTATTTTATATCTTTAATGACTATTATACTATATCTGTTGCATTGTGCGATCTACGACAGATTATGTGATGTTTTATTCCTTCCTATTTTCTTTTCCATTCCTCATCTTTATTTCTATTTCTTTCCTTTGACAACCGTTCTACATCGTAGGTGTAGGGCAATCGTCACATTTGGTATCAGAACTTTGGTCACATGATTAACCCGAGTTGATACTGTGATTCAGTAAAGATTGGGTAGGAATTCACACCCTAGATTGAATCGAGATAATACTTATATACGAGAGAGCACGTATTTGTTATATATTTTGATTTTCAAAACTATATAGTAGTGTATGGTATATAACTTTTATTTCACACACAAGTGCTATTGATGCTGTTCTCTCTATATGAGACTGATATTCTTATTATTTATTAAGAGTGATGTGGCATATGAGGAAAGTGGCTACTGACTCCATCACCGTGGTTAAGGAGTGGGCCGGATTGAGGACTACTAATCCTGATTTATAGAACATGTTCACTGGATGGTGCGTATCATTATTCTAGAATGTCTGTGTTACTCTAAATGATTAAGGTGCTCAAGTGTAAATATCTGGAGTATACTTTGTTAAGCAGTATATGTTAGTACCTCAAATAATTTTAATGATAACAACTCTAGGATATTATATAAAATATAGATACTGATATTTTATTAAGTCATATATAGTATATAGTAAAGGATATTAGACGGCTATTGATTAAGAAGATTGTATGGTATCAAAAATAATATCAAGATGCTGATATAGAGTTTTAAGAATTGAAGAATGAAGACTCATGAGTATTGAAGAGTTTAAGATTTCAAGATATTCCAGATAAGTTATAGAGTTGTATAATTTATGTTAAAACCATGATAACACTTTCTTTATCTCTCTCCTTCTCTAATTTTGTTTTAAATTGTTTTTCAAATATCCTAGTTTTAAAATAATCTTTTCAAAATGTTTCTCAAAATGGTTTTCAATCACTTATACTTATAAAGATATTATTCTATTGTTTTTAAGTTTATATATATTGAATTTTTTTTAACTTTAATAAGTTATAATTATATTGATTATATAAGTATAATAGGAATACATTGATCTGAAGCTTTTGAAATGTCAAAAATATCCTTATAGTCAATTTTACATTCATGGGTATTTTGGTCAGTAACTGTGCTATCAATTGTTAAACCACATTTCTAGCATTACACTTTCTTTCACGTTTATATAAGGCAATTTATTTCCATCCATACTCCGTTCTCTTTTCTTTGTAAAATCACAAAATCAAAGTTCCCTCTCTTCAATGTTTTCCTAGACTATCCAACCCTTCTATGCATATTTTTAAGCACAAAATTAATTTACATTTCAAGCGACATCAATGAATCAATAATAGTTGATGCTTGGAATGAGATGTCTTTTGTACCAATGTCATTTCATAATTGACAGTCGCTTTGTTTTTTAGTTATTATTATTTCAAAAGAAAAGGTTACTGTTTGTTATGTCTATATTGTAACTTTGCCCTCTACATAAAATCAATACCCAAATCTTTTACAATTATTATTTTCGATAATAACAAAATATTAAATTTTCTTCTCAATGGCATAAAACATTAAACGACTTTCAAGATGACAAAGCTATCCACCATAAATCATTGGAAAATCACCTCCACTCGGCCCATCAAACTACTGTTTTCTTCATTTCCAAGTGCTATTTGGATATTCTTCCTTACTGGACATTATTATTTGTTTTAATTTATTCCAAATAGTATAATTGGTCGGACTCCTCAATGACATTATCTAAGCGAGTATAATAAAGGTATACTTTATGTTTAATCATCTTAATATAGCCATTAATCTGTATTTAATTTTTCTTTATTGGGGCCAATTTTTCCTTAGGCAGTTTATTATTTGATGTGTGTATATATACATATATATTATTCAAGACTTTTGATTTTACTTTTGCATAAAAAATCACCAAAGATCTAAATGCTAGGCCACTCGAAAGAGGAAACGAAATTACTTTGTTCCTCAAAGGCAATTGGGAACTGTTCTTAATCCATAAGCTTTGGTTCATTACTTGCTGTCCTATTTAAGTTAGATTTATCTACAAAATTTACTCATTGCCCATGTAGGTTGAGTATACAGCTAGCCAGAGCAAAAAATAATTAAGGATTTCATTAAGAAAAATTCAGAATTTTGATGATCTTTTATTAACATCTCTTGATAATATTGCTTTAATCAATCATGATTCTGAAGGTGATTTATATATTCATCTAAATTTAATGGTCTCAATGATTTATTTACTTCTTAATATATATGTAACGAACTAGATTTTCGACCCTCAAAAATTGACACTAATGCATCCACTTTATTTCATGCCGAGAAATCGAATACCGAAAAACCCGATTATTATGGAAAAAAGAAAGAAGGAAGAACATAAGAAGAAAAATACAAAACGCAGAATCTCAAAGTGGAGCGAATAATCTATAGTATACCATAAATCTTCATGCAAAACAAAAAAATAATATATGTATATACAGACATCAATCAGAATATACTAACCTATTTCAGCCTAGACAGTTACAACATCTTGTCCTCACAATTGCTGATAACACAACAATTAATACAGCGTAAAATATCCATCTACTAAATACGCCTCTGGCCTTCAAATCGTCTCTTGAAGCTTAATCATACAATCTAATCTGTAATATGTTCGGACTAACCCGAGCACTATAATAAAATAACACCTGAGCCAGCCTAGAAAACCAGCGTTAGAAAACACAAAGAACTGGATTTAAAGTTATAATAAAATTTTTGAAATCAAAGGTATCTCATAAGACCATGCCTCACATAAACACAGACGAATTTTTACCTTACGATAACCAAAAGACTTTTATAGAAGATCCAATGATATTATAATATGTCTAATTGTCAAAGTAAAATATTAAAATAGCTGGAATGCTTACATCTCATATTCCATATATTTGGCATACAACTAAAACTGTACAACACTTATTGGAAAATGGATTCCGTACAATGACTAGGCAATGGGGTACCACCTATCATAGTACACATCTAGAAAATGTACCGAGGACCTCGCCTGGATCTTCTGCCAACACAAGACCAGCCCACCCCTTATTGGATAGTACGGAATATATCATCACCATGGTTGCTTTGCAACCCTTTTTATGAAGATCCCATGCATAACCAATCCTTGAATATGTTGATGTATCTAGAAGGGTGACAACATACCTTAATGGGTGCGACCCACTTGACCTTGCTGCATTTCCCATGATACTCAATCACTCCCGGTTAAAGAGACATGAGGTTTTGATTACCTTTCAAGAAATTCACACTTAGAATGAACATTACTCTCCAATGATAGTAAACTGATAGCATTCATCCATATAAGTCCGTTCTGGGTATGAAGAAAACCTAAGGTACTCTCCTTACTACATCCATTTTGGAATCACCCTTGGGATTAGTAGCGATTAGCCCTTGCACTTCACATCACTATCTTCAATTTTATGCTCTTCATGATGTCCTCACTTCGAAACGCATTCGTTGATCGAAGTGGTTTTCAGATAACATATCCGATACCGGTCTCTTCGAAACAACGTTTGATAATTTTTCGGTAAACTCAACCTTGGTTCTTTAGGAAATAAACAGACAAAGATAAGATCGGACATCGCCTCCTAACCATTAGTGGACGGATTCATATCATTGTCCTAGAAGAACAAAACGAGATTTATATGCACAGTACAACATCATTAGAGATAACTGCACTATATAAGTCACGTGTTTCTCCTAGATATTTCCAAAGTTACGTTGGGTCTATTTTTGATAGTTGGTTATTTAATTATGGAATAACAAACATTCAATGAAGATTTTATTTCAGTTGGAAAATCAACAATGGCCTAGTATATAAGCAATCACTAGCCCCCTTTAATAATTCTTGATACATACAATTACTTTATAAATTACTTGTATATAAACACTTTTAAAAATATACTCACAAATCCCTATCGATATAAGTATACTCACAAAACCCTGAGGCCAATAACCACCCAATACTTATCCAATATCGATATTGATTTTCTATCGCTACTGGGTTTTATTTTCAAACATACAACTATGTTACAATCACAACATCCAAAATCATATTTATTATTCAATTATCCATATAAAGGAAATATTATTGAAACGATATAATTCAATAATAGCAAGGAATCTCATCGGATCCCTCCAACCTGTTTCCCTGCATCACAAATGTTAGATAATCATAAAATATAAATCAACTGCTTCAAGATGGAATTCGTATACAAAGCGCCAACCACTGTTACAATGTAGTAGAGTCTCATCCGCTCCAATAGGCAGGAATATATCCAAACCAACTAATAAAGATAACAACTTATCCAAACAATCATTCAACCATTTTTATTAACTGTAAATCATACTAATTATCCAAAAAGGTAAGATTAACTCACCGAAATTTCCAGCTAACGCCGAAGCATTCTGGTTTAGAACTAAAACGGAACAATGTCCGATTTTAGCCCAATTTTTGATAGTCTTCAAATCCATCCAAACTAATTCTATTCGAAGCTCTTGTCGATACAAGTGCAATGCAAAAATCCGCGTTCGAATCCGACCTCGTATAAAGGAGATATAAATTTTATAAATTATCGAAAATTTTAAATAATAATTTAAATAAAAAATTATAATTTTTAACTAAATTACATGTTTGCCATCTTCTTCTTATCCAAAGGTGCATAAGAAACATGCTCAACCGATCATACACGCACGCCCACCGTTGGCCATTCCTCAACTAAAATGAACAACGATCATCCCAACGAAATTCTCTTCGAACGAACATCGCGATACACCCCATCACATCTCGTCCAAGCTCCCTAATCAAAAAGCGACCGAAGCCTGCTTACGCGATACTACAGCGACACGAATTGCCTGCCCTCACCTGTGCCACCAAACTCGCCCCCTAAGTGCTGCTCCTCATAATTATCTCGAGTCTACCCCTAAATCCAACAATCGAGTGCTAAATCTATGACAAATCCCAACCCTAGCTTAGAAACCCACTCGAATGTCCATTGTTCACTTTCCCAATAGTTGTCGCAATCCATAGAAACCCATCTACACGAAGATCATACAAACTGAGAATCATAAGGCTCTTTTCATGATTTATATATTTTAATTTGATTGGATTCTTTTTTTCCTTCTCTGGTAGTGTTTAAATAGAGAAAGGACGACTGGAGATAGCGTGGATTAGGGTAGGGTGGCTTGCTTAGGGTAGGGTGGCTAATAGAGATGGAACATAAGTTGCGTGGTCAAATCTGAATAGAAATATATTATTTAAAAATTCAAAATATCTAGCTATAAATTACCGACTCAAATCGAGGCATGCCGCCCGATGTTCCTAATGTTTTACCCATATTCCAAAACACAATGGAACTAGTCTCGAGCCTTGATTCGTTCGTATGCAGAAGATAGCTTTTTGAACCCAATTATTTATTAAATTTTCAATATTAATTCCAACACGTTTCTATCTCGAATGATCAAACGATATGTCTGATCGTTACAAAATTTTACATTGTATTATCATTTGTTATTATAGATCCAATGACGGCAGTTTTGTCGAAATCCGAGACAATGCCCTAGAAGGCTATTTTTATATGTTAATTTAAACGAGTTATTTTCAAAATCAAGTAAATCACTTTTAAATCCAATTTAAAAGTTTTATTACCTTCCTTCTTATTACTATAAATTTTATAAGCCTTTATATCATTTTTATCTATATAAAAATCAAAGATTCAGCTATTTAAACAATTTTATTATTAAATTCAACAATTAAACTATCCAATAAATCGCTATATTTCAAATTTAAGTTATTTAACTAATGATATTAACTTTCAATATTTAAAATTAATTAAATATTCTAAGTTCATATAACTAAAATTCTAGGTCGTTACATTCTTTCCCTCCATAAAAGAATTTCATCCACGAAATTTCCATGGTAAGAAAAATGCCCAAACCTATTACTTTTTAAAACCAATTAGTTCGAATTACATACCAAATCATTTTAAGCTTTTAATTTTCCCTAAACCAATTTGTTAAAACCTTGTTATTATTTTTACTAAGTTCCCAAATTCATCCATAGGTTCCATCTAATATTATTCATTCAATCATTTTAGGTTATAATCCAAAATCAAATTTTAGTTATTAAAAATTTTCTTCACAATTTCCAACTCCTTAAATTTTCAAAAAAAAAATTGGTAGCGTCTCCTGTGCATGGCTCGATTAGAAGAACTACCAATTGCCGCTACGGGCTAAATCAATAAAAGAAAACAAATGTCAAGTAGCTCAATCATAAAACCATCAAATCAACAATGTATTAAACATTTGTCTTTTTGTTGGGCAACCCAATTTTCTTATGATATCAAAGACATCAATTCATCTCTTGCATTTACGTACCTGCATCTTGTTTACCGATGATATCCAATCATATAGTTTATCACCACATTATTCTGCATTTTCAATTTCCAACTTACTTATGCTCGTACGATGTACATATATCATCCATACGCAGACCTCAATCTGATCACTCGCTCGATCACACAATTTCACTTTCAAACTAGTATTATCACACGACCACTCTAGAGTGGACTCGGATTTGGTTCCTTCATTGGAAACCGTCATTCTCCTTGTATAACCATATACTATGACAGTGAATTCCAAACTTAACCAAATACCATATCCGATGTTTGCTATCGAGAATTGAGTGAAAATCCCAACTGGGTCGATATAAATCATCTTCAAATTCTATGCTCGAATCTGGATCAAATCGTTATGTGAATAAAATAATATACGTACAACTTACATATTTATTTCTATTGATTTCTTGGCTATACCAAATTCCTTGATTTACCTTCATCCAATTCTTATTTACTTTATCCATATTCAATTGATTTATATTCAATTTATTCACATTGCAATATTCACATTCCCATATTTACTTAGTATATTCTTTCAGTACTGATATCATTTAAGAATTATTCCCTTTATTTATGTTTAACCACATCTCACTCCATATTAAATTCATTTATGAATCCTTTCCAAAAAAAATTCTTAAGTCCATAAACATTTAATGCAACACTCCTTATGTTTATTACCACTTCACACTTAAGTCTATATCCATTTTAATCAAATTCAGTTTCAATTCCATTTTCAACATTTGATTTTACCAATAAACATTCCAAGCCATATCCAATTCATTAATTATTTTAATTAGCTCCATCGTTAGTTTATTCCATATCTCAATCAACTCTATTTCAAAAATTTATTTCATTTAGCCCAACTTAGGCTAAATTTTCAAATTCCACTTTATTTAACTTAATTTAAGTTAATTTTCATTCCATAATTCAATTTCAAATTTTTAGTTTTCTTGCATTCATATTCAAAAATTCAAAACATTGCTTTATCTTGCTAATTTTCAATATTTATAAGATATCAAACTTATTTTCTCATATTTTCAATAAAACATTTTAAACGAAAATCCCAAAGTTTAAAAACCTTGTTCTAAAGTATTTCAAATCATTTTTTCTGAAATCATATATATACATATATGCTCACAATCCCTTGGTATATCAAATCATTCTTTTAGATTTTAAATCAAACTAGTTTTTACCAAAACAAAACTCTAATGGTAGCAATCCCTGTCTTGGAAACTCAAAAATGAATGTCGATGATACTGCAATCATCACCGAAATTATTTTCCTACAATCAATGTGAGTTCAATGCTTTTATTCCTTTTCAAAGCGTTTTAAATATTTCTATTCAAAAGTATTTTCCAAATAACACTATTATTATATTCCAAAACTTTGAAAAACATTTTCAAGACCAACAGGATTTAAATTCCCAAATTTCCATCTTTTAAACTCTTTTTATAAATCATATTTATAATATATTTATGAAATTTCATTTCCTTTCAATTTATAAATCATATATTTATATAATCTCACTTTGATTATATAAAATTATAGGATCGATTTCACCCTAGAAAGGGGGTGAATAGGATGATTATATTAATTATAAAAATTTATTGCGAAAGTTTATAAAATATTTTTAACACAGATATATCAGAATAATAGCAGCACAGATAATAGCAGAATAATAAATGCAGAAATAGAACAACATAGAATTACCCAGCTTCGGTAAAACCCTGCCTACATGATGCCCCAAGGTTTCTACTAGAAATTAAGCAGTCAAACGCTTACACACGTGAACTCGCGACACCCGTTGTCGACTATCCTTAACTCTACGCTCAAAAACCTGGCTCAACTCAGCCACTGAGTTGCGAAGTCTCAAACTACACCACCGCAGTTCGTTCCCTAGTTATACAACTAGAAATCACAAAGGTTTAAAAAGGAAAATACAAATATAAAAACAATTTAAAAAACAATGACACTCTAATTTATAAACTAAAGCCAAACAAAACAAGGCCGGCCCAAAAACTTTAAGTGATAAAAATAAATCATCCCCTTTTCCCTTTAGTCCTTCCGCCCGGCTACTTTTCCTTTTCTCTTTCGTTCACTCTGAAATTAGGGCTTTTGTACTTGAAGAAGCCAATTGTATGTTTTTTGATTGCAATGACTATTCCTCTTATTTGCTTCGGCAATCAACTGATTCTTTAGTACACACACGGTTGCTCCAATTTTGATCGAGTTCGTCTACAGTGGTATGTGAATTATTCTTTTTGCTTTACTGGTCGATATGCTTGAACTCGATCCTTATTCGAGTTGAATGATTATTCCATTTTTTGCTTGAACTCGAATGATTAATTTTGGCTGATGACGATTGGATTTTCTAGGATTCGAATTGCTATACTTTCGTTCGTATACATTTGTTTGAATTCATCAATTGATTTATCTCGGCCATTGATTTTCATATGAATACTAGTAATTGACCCTGACTAGTTCACTTTGTATATTTTCTAGTTGCTTGATTACCACGGCTTCATGAGTGAGCTTGTTTGGTTATCATGGCTTTGATTTCTGATTGTTTGATTTCTTGGTCACGGTTTGAAAATGCTGCTTTGATTATGGTTCCGTTCTTTTCTCTTTGACTTCGGACAATTTTCTTTTGTTAAAATTTGAACTTGCTCTATTTTAGCCTTAGTCGCCATGGCTCTGACTTAATACTGCTGACTTCGGTTATGGTGATTTGTGATGATATTTTGACTCTATTTTGAAACTGCTACTTTGCTCGTGGTTCCGTTCTTTATGTTGTTCATTTTATTCTTTTGACTTTGGCATATCTGTTCATCCCTGTAGCATACTTGACTTGTTCAATTTCTTTGCCTTGAAACTGACAGTGCTCAGTTGCTTGTATCATCTGGTTTAACAATTTATTGCTACATTTCATATATATGATTTGCACTGGTATGGTATATTGCCCATGTGTGTTCATTTTTATGCCTACTTGATTGCACTGTATATTCATTCTTATGCAGTCTGCATTTGCTTGTATACTTCACTGTATCTGTATCCATATTATTGGCATTGTTTATATATATATATATATATATATATATATATATATATATATATGAGTTCATATGTACTTCTATTTAGTACCGGTGCACTTGATATCTTCACCTCATTATAATTTCTGTATTGCATACCTGTGCACATTGTGATCTGGTATCACTGGCTTCATCATGTCTGCATATGAACTTATGCATGTTTTAGTGACTTTGTGCCTTCATGAGTATGGTTTCAATGTTTTGTTGACTATCTGGTTCCAATATTTTGTTGTATTGAGTCAGTACTGTGCATCTCCACTTGTATTTAAGTATGTTACGGTCTTTTATTTGGTTGCCAGGTTTGGTTGCTTCACTGTCATATTGAACTGGTTGCCTCGAGTACATATGTGTATGTGATGTTTGTTTCACTAGTGACATTGTTTTGTACTTGTAATCTTCACTGCAACCACATTGTCACTGTATGTTGTGTTATCAGGTCTTCGACATTTCACTGGTACATGTGTTTTTGCAACTGTTGTTTTCACTTGAGTCTGAGCTTGTGTTCATGAACATTTGGGTTTGCTTTGATATTGAACTTGATCATTTCATGTTGTTGATTTGCACCTGAGTTGAATCCAACTTATAACTTGGGTTTGACCTTGTGCCGATATCGTGACTTTATTTTTATTGCACTTGAGTTGAACCCGGCGTTTGATTTGGGTTTGACCTTGTGCTCACCTTTCCATGTAATTATATCAAGTGTATATATCAGTGTGCATGGCCTAATGGCATGCACAGTGATACATTATGCATGTCACAAGCGTGTATGATAAATTCAAAATTAAATGATGACGAACAACCCAAATAACTGAGGCAAATAATATTTTCAAAATACATTTCATTTTACACTGTATAAATATTTTCAATTTTACTGCGTTAGCGTTTATTTTACAGATTTGCTCAGATGCTGGATTCAATCTGGAATGAAGTTGAAGATCAATTTTGAGTGAACAAGTGATATATAGTGAGGACAGCTATGCAAATTGAAAAATTGTGATGTAATCAGATTTGTATTGTAATTGAAATTGTGTATATATATAGTGAGAGCTCAAATTTTTACTATTCAAAATTGTAATAAATATTTGTTTGAATAAAATATTCGTTTGAATTTAAATTCTGTGTTATTCATTTTATTCAACAAATATTTATTTAATTATGTGAAAATAAAATAGTATATTAACAAATACATTTAAATGAATATATATATATATATATGTTTATTATCATCAAACAAAAATCATATACTCATATAGTCAACAATCTCCCCCTTTTGATGATAACAAACATATATTTAAGATTTTGAATATATTAAATGTACTTGATCATTAATAGACTATATTTACTCCCTCTATTTGAATGCTCCCTCTCTACACAAAGATCTCCTTTCATATATGCATGTAAATAAAAAAGAATGAATAAATGAACCTAGATGCATATACAAAATAAAATATTTGACCTTTATTTGCCAAAATCTAAACCTTTCTCTTCCATTTTTGTTATCAGCAAAAGAGTAATGGTGTTAGAAAAATAGAGATAAAGTGATAGACATAAATACAATATTAACACTCAATCGGGTATAAATATTAAATTTCAATAAAAAATCAAAAAAAACAAAATCCATAAATATTCTATTTGACGCATATTCCACTTTAGAATGGTAGGGATAATGTCATCATATAAAACCATATAGTTGTATCTATTTGTAATATATTTACTTCAGGAATTTGAATATCTACTAACTATGCATAACCGTTAGGACTTTCAAATGAGATTGGTAGTATTCCAAATTTTTATTAAAAAATGAATTCAAGTATCTTCTAACCACACATAACCATGAGGACTTTTAAATGGGATTTGAATCAACTTGACAATTTAATTAATCAATTTTGATATGCTTTCATACACACATAACAGTGAGGACTTTTAAATGAGTATGGAAGCACATAATCAAAAATTCCAAGTAATTCACCCATGCATAACCGTGAGGACTTTTAGATAAGAGTGAATATTTTGGATGTTTTTATTGATAAAAATATAATAAAATGAAAGCGCATAATTTCTCGTTTAAAATACCACATATTGATATTCCATATTGGATTTTGATGAGTGATGGTTGATAGAAACATGGTAGAAATAGAAATGGTCATGGAATTTTTGCCAATAAAATATTTTTATAACTCCGTTTGAATTTCTAAAGAAATCTATTAATTATACCCTCTCAATTTATAATATATGATTAATATCAACAATCGTCACTTTTTCAATCACTATTTATCCTTCTGATAATCAGTAGGGAGTCAGATTAGTTAATGCAGTCATTTAAAATCAAATCCAAAAATAATTATAAAATCAAATTTTCCAAAAGACTTATCTGAAAGAAGGTCAACAAAATTGATTTTCTAGAAGGGGTTTTATAAAAGAAAAAATGTCTGCAATTTGAAAATTATTTGAAATGAAAAATATGCAGACTTTTTCTTTGAAAAATGCGATGCGGCTAATGAATGTCTGAACATAGATCGCGTCGCACTAGTAATTTTTCTATCGACTAGACTACTAGTGTAATCTGCATCTGAATTTTCTTTCACTTAAAATTATCATTTGTTGAATGTTATAGACCAAACTGTGATGTGTGTGACAATTCCTTGAAATCTTTTTTACAACTTTTAAATGAAATTCTTTTGGATTTTAATTGAAGACATGCCAATAAACAAAATCGTGAATGTAGAGTCAGCCATAAAATAACTAAATGTATTATCATACACCATCATTAATCATTAAAACATCATCAATAGTCCACACAAATAGAAAAGATGATTGGTTAACAATTTCTAATAAGTCAGATTAATCATCAACATTCATTTCTTTATCACATAACTGGCTGAATTAATTCAATTCAGATTTCGTTGCAGATTTTCACATTAAATAAATAGTTCAAAATAAATATACCATTACCTATTTTACCTTTACAGATAATTTTTCGTTGTTGCCCATTGTGATTCTTCCACCTTTATACTAGGCTAAGGAACTTTGATTTGTACCCCGTTGTGTGTCTGGAATAGCCAGAATCTAGATAACGCTATTTTTGTTCCGTAGCCAGCCACCACACCTACACAATAGAATATTTTTGTGACCTATTTGTTTTTATAGGTCCATGGTTGTTAGTGGCAAAATATTTTGAAAAATAATTTTATGGAGACACATAACTATTTATATATGTTCCTTTTGGCACCCAAATTTGTTTAACTTTAAGGGATTTTATATTTGTGCCTTTTGGGAACACAAATTGGAATGGTTTTGATATTTTTGGGTCTATACCAGCAGATATTGTGATTGTGTCCAATATTTCTACAGATTGTGCACTCAGATTTGACTTGATTACTTACATTTCTATCCCGTTCTGATTGATTATACCTAAGTCATTGTCAACAATATTAGTTTATTTCTCTAATAACATATTTAACGCACCATTGGAAAATTTTCCTAAAGTTATATACAATTGTTGGACTTGTGTTTTAAGTGATTCATTTTCATTTATGCCACGACCCGAATTTCTACGCTCGAAAATCGACATCCATACTTCACTTGTATTCGATTGCCGCAGATTCAACCATTGAAATTCGATTCACGCCGGAGCTTATAACACATTAAGTAAACAACACAACGGAGACAGAAATGAATGATTTTATTGATATACAGTATTTGATACAACACATCGATACAAATGATTATCAACATTATCAGAGATACACAACAGCGGAAAGATAATAGCACTAGAATAAAAGATAACATCGGCAGCGAAAAGATATCTTCAATGCCAAACAAGAGAGAATGAAAGTCCGACAATACTGCAACTCCATAGCCAAAGCTTCAAACCACTAACTCGAACCACCATTATGTTGTATTGTAGCAAGGTCGGACATGGATGCGATTGCCAAAATCCAAAGACTCCAAAGAATTCCAAACTGAAAACTGAAGGCTACTGAATCTATATCTACTAGTAGATTATCTGAAAATCTGACTCTAGGCTGCCTGTGTGGAAAATTATGGACACCCAGAGTTAAGAAAGGGAACAATAAACTCCAGGTCAGTCATGAGACTAGTGTGAGAAAACAAAAACAATTTATCTTGAACAAAAACAGTGAAAAGAATTTAAATTTGAAATCCGTAAAGATTTTTGGAAAATGAAACTATCATAAGGCCTCCCCGCACACACACAGTGCAAGCGCACAATTGGAGGAGATTTCTCCTTATGATAGTCAAACATACTTGATACGTGAAAACCTTTTAATATTATTATTAGTGAATAGTAGAAATATTTGCAAGTATAATATTAATCTTAGCCAGCATACGTACCATTATAGTATTCCTACTATAGCCACCATGTTAAATGGCAGGTTCTACATCTAAAATCGTTCAGGGCATGCTTTGGATGATTGGATTTCCAACAAATGGCCAGGCTAAGGAACTTCATATGCCACATTGGTACGCCTCTAGAGGGACGCCCCAAGAACCTAACCGGATCTCTGCCAACACAAGGCCGGGTTACCTCTGTAACTAGGTAACCACTGACACGAGTATGCCATCCCCCGATTGTTACCGACCTTTATCCAAGGATCCTCAACACCAACAACCATAAAGTAATAAATTTGCAGCAACCACATAGGTTAAATATCTGGGCTCCATACCATGATACCACCTTTTTCCAGAAGGAAAATGACATACCCTAAGGGGAGCTAACCCCAATGACCTTGCTGCATCCTTCCTGTTTCGACCATTTTCAGGTTGTGAGGTCTGACGAGGTCGCGTCCATAAAGTTACGCTTTTCATAAAAGCCATGCTTTGATCAACAAATGATCAGCAGCACTTTGTATGCCACATTACCAAATTGGGAATATATCACTGGTAAATATCAACTACATAACCTCTGAGCTCGTACTTCTCAGAGAAGGGTGTTAAGCTAAGAGAATAAATTCTCCACCACCAAATAGAAATGTATTTGATGGAAACCAGCTTTACATCTCAAAGTGTAATGTCATAAAAACATCCATACAAATCCTTTTCAGGTTCGAACGGAACCGAAGGCACTTCCAAAAAAGCCCTTGCAATCCAGATATTCACAATCCCGATCGGACTCCCCATCACATATGGAGATCTCTATACCGTAGCTACCCAGTGCAGAGTCATTCGATAAGTAATCCTTTCATTCTCGAAAATACCCAGTCTTCGCCATCGGACTTCAAATGCTATCCATTACGTCGTATCACTATTCGGAATGGGTTATATGACATAAAGTCCTCTCCCGACTAAACCGAATAACGAGCGCTTAATTTAAAAACATATGGATATATGGGCTCTTAGTTAAGTCACACTTTTAACCCAAAACATTTTCTTCAAATGGTTTAAACAAATTTCCATTTTTAATCTTTTTAAAACAAAAGATTCACCTTTTAAAATCCACTTCAATTTGAAACCAAGGATCACTTAACCTTTCACAAAGATTCATTCATAACTTTCAAAACAATTTCCGTTTCAAATCTTTTATACAAAAGATACACATTTGAGATCTTTTTTGATTTGAAAACAAAGTTCACCAATCTTTATCAAAGATTCGTTCATAACTTTCAAAACTATTTCAATTTCATAACTTGAAATCCTTTCAACAAAACTAGGAATTCTTGTGTTATATGAAAGCCATTATCATTTGAAAATAATTGCTTTTCATTTTGGAAAATCCGATCAAATATGCACAAGTTATAGCCTTTAAAGTATAAACATAGGTTAAATTTAAATTTCTAAAATAATACTTTTTAAAATGGTTTAAAAATCCATATATATTATTGTATAACTTGTATACCCTTTCAATGCCATAGTTTCCAAAATAATTTCAAATTTTAAACAAGATATATTCTATTCAAACTAAATTCAATTTCAAATTTCCTTTTCAAAAGCTTTTCATATTCAACCCAATTCCATTTCCAAAATCATTTTGGATTCAAAATTCAATCTTTAAAACCATTTCATAGTTTTAAATTCAAATATATGCAACTTAACCAATTTCGTCGTGCAATCCATATCTGTGTGTGTGGTGTAGTCAAGGGGTTTTACACATAACAATACAATATCATCAATCATCACAAATCTAAGCATAACAATATCGATAAGTGGTATAATCCTATAACGCTTATCTTCATTCACAGATTCACAGATAAATAATATAAATTCATCACAGATAAATAAATTACATTCATCACAGCTCAAATCAAAATAATTCATATCATAAAGCATCACACATCAGGGATATCACACAGTTCAAAGCATTCCATACATTCCAAACATCCATAAGTAAGATCAATTAATCATCTAATTAATTTAAATCAGATTAATTACTTATATCACACAATTGAATATGCGCTTATATGTTTTTGTTTGATGATAATAAACATATATATTCATTTAAATGTATTTGACAATGTACTATTTTGTTTTTTCATAGATTAAATAAATATTTGTTGAATAAAATAAATTACGCGGAATTTGAATTCAAACAGAAATTTTATTCAAACAAATATTTATTACAATCTTGAATAGTACAAATTCGAGCTCTCACTATACATATACAATTTTGATTCTAATTACATCACAATACAATTTACATAAATTCCTCACTACATATCACTCCCACTCGTATTTTATCTTCAACTTCATTCCAGTTAGAATCCAGCATCTGAGCAATCTGCAAAAATATTCACTAACGCAGTAAAATTGAAAAAGAAATATTTTTGCAATATAAAATGAAATATGATTTTTGAAAATATGGTTTGCCTCAGTTATTTGGGTTGTTCGTCATCATTTACATTTGAATTCATCATACACGAACAATGTGACATGCACAGTGTATCACTGTACATGCCACATGGTAGTGCACATCGATATACACTAGACAATACTACAGGGACAGGTAAGCACAGGTCAAACCCAAATGAAAAGCCGGGTTCAACTCACGTGTAATATATTTAAAATCACGACATGAGCACAAGGTCAAACCCGAGTTTTAAAAATGGATTCAACTCAAGTGAAATTTCAAAAATCAACATGAAGTGAATCAACTTCAGTGTGGCAATGCACCAACCAGAAGTTCAAGACCACAAAGGTAATGCACAAATGAATACTGCAACAACCAAGACCACGATTATTCACAACAAACATGAGTGCAGCAATGTAACAAACAACAGAGATCAAGCTTAATGTCAAGAGTCAGTGATGATAATGCAGACACATGTAGTGATACATCAGTGACAATTGGAGCAACAGTTCATCAGTGACCAAACACAGAACAACAAGTCTCAAACCACAAGTCATAAAAGTTCAAGTGAAGCAAGTACAGGTTAAACCAAAGCAGAGACTACAATATCAAGTGAAAATGCAGACCAAATGCAAAGTGCAACAGTGACAGCAGTTATTGAACAAGAACACCACTGGCCAGAATACAAAGACAGGAAAACATGCATGCAACATGGTGAACAAGACACAGTGCAGAACAAGTGCTATTCGAATTGACAAAACAGTTTCAAGTGACAGCAAGCTTCAACCAAGTGAAAATGCTCAATGCACCAAGCACAGGTCGAAATATTACAGAGCCAAGTACAAAGTATAACCAGAGTTGTACATCATGGAAGACCACCAAGTACAACAATGCACAAGGGACATGACAATCTCAGTAAAACTCAAATAAGCAAGTGCACAATTAAACCAACATGAATGCAACACAGTGAAGATAACAAATGATACTTGAACAAGACTCAAGGGTAATGCACATGTCAACAAAGTTCACTGCATAGCAACTGCAACAAGACCAACTCCAAATGCATCAGTGCATGAAGACTGAATCAACTACACAAAGCAACCAAACAACTTAAGTATAACAAGTTCAGCTACTCAAAGACACAGTACACATATATGAACACATGAGAATGGAATGCACAGGTCAGGGAAGCAACAAATATACAGAGACGATAACCACTTCACCAAAGTCAAAACATATTCAAGTTGAAGCCGTGCAAGTCCAGAATGACACAAATACAGGAAGTGAAGAATCTCAAGTCAAGCCGCAGAGGTACAGGAAAATTCATGAAACCAAAAAATTCACGTAATCAAAAAATGGCTAAAGTAAACACGATGAGTGAAGACAGAGTTGAACTCACAAATCAACATCGAAGTTGATCAAGTAAAAGATCAAGTTAGTCAAAACCGAAGTCACAGTAAAATCACCACAGAACAAGTCAAATTGGAAACCGTGATAGCAAAGGCATTTGACCGAGTTAAAAATCAAAGCCGTGGGACGCAAGTGTCAGAATATACGAAATTGAAAAAGTCAATCAAATCATCAACGTTCAACAAATATCGATCGGCAGAGAAAATATTTTGACGAATTCAAATAAGTAATATACAACGTAAATTTAGAAGGTCGAATCCTATAAATAGGAATCAACATCATTGGCAATAACCATCGATCGAGTTAAAGGATTAAAACCCCAATCATCATCATCGGCAATTTAAAAGCATCGGGTTCAAGCAAGTCAAAACCAGCAAAGCAAAAGGAGTAAAGTACATACCGAAATTGTAGACGAACTCGACCAAATTGAAGAGCCGTGAGCAAATCAAAGAGCATCGAAATCTACTATTGAACAGTATCGAGCGGCACTTCAATTTGACAAAACCCTAAATCTGGAAAAGGAACAAACGGCATTATTCTCAAGAAAAAGGAACCAGGCCGATAAAATAAAAAGGAGAAAAGGGGGACGCATTTTTTTTACTCATCTAATTATTGGGCCTATTCTAACAATGTTAATTTGGGCTTAGTTTTTATAAATTAGGGTTTTGTATTTTAAATTGTTTTTAATTTGTATTCTCTTTTTTTTAAACTGTTTAATTTTCTAGTCGTGTGACTAGGGGACAAGCTACGTGGCGTAGCTTGAGAATTCGCAACTCAGTGGCTGAGTTGTGGCAGGGTTTTGAGCGTAGAGTTAGGTCAGTCAGTAGCGGGTGTCGTGAGTTTACGTGTGTAAGCGTCTGAATATCTAATTTCTAGTAGAAACCTTGGTGGCAGCACATAGGCAGGGTTTTGCCGAAGCTGGATAAATTCTGTGTCGTTCTGTTTCTGCATTTTATTATTCTGCTATTTTTCTATGCTGCTATTAATCTGAGATCTGTGTTGAAATAATTTTATAAGCTTCCGCAGTTAATTTTTAAAATTCATACCATCACCCTATTCACCCCTCCCCCCTCTAGGGTGAAATTGATCCTACAAGTGGTATCGGAGCTAGGAATAGAAGACAATTTTTTTTGTTATAAAAGTTAATTTTTCAAAAATCAGTTTTTGTTTAAAAGTATGAATTTTTAAAATGGCTTCTTTTAATAATGCTTTTGCTGAGGGTCTGTCCACAGTCAGACCACCAATGTTCAATGGTGAATATGCTTATTGGAAAAATAGAATGAAAATTTTTCTAAAAACCATTGACGCTTGGAACATTGTTGAGACAGGTTATAGAGCACCAACTGTAATTGTAGACAATCAGGAAATAGATAAACCGATGGATCAATGGACAGAACTAGAAAATAAATTACAAAATGCTAATGCTAATGCTAGAGCTATGAATTCTATTATATGTTCATTGGATCAATTTGAATTTAATCATGTCTGACATTGTCTAACTGTGCAGGAAATATGGCACACGCTAGAAGTAACTCACGAAGGAACATCTCAAGTCAAAGAATCTCGCCTTGCCATGCTAAGCAGCAAATATGAAAATTTCGCAATGGCAAAGGAAGAAAATGTTAAAGAGATGCATGGACGACTTTCGAATATCGCATACAAATCAAAAGCACTTGGAAAATCATACACAGAGTTAGAGATAGTCCGAAAAATCCTCAAAGTCCTTCCACGAAGCTTTGAAGCCAAAGTGACTGCCATTCAAGAATCAAAAGATTTGAAACAAATGAAAGTCGAAGAACTCATCGGAAATCTCACCACTTATGAGCTAGAAATGAAATTTAAGGAAGAGCGTGAAGGAGGAGATACTCGCAAGAAATCTATGGCTCTCAAAGGAACAACAGAAAGTGATGGTGATGACGATGATGACGGAGCAGCAGAATTAGAGCTGATAATAAAGAAAGTCAAAAGGTGGAATTACAAATACGGAAATCCAGCTCTAAATCGAAGATTGAAATGCAGAATAAATAAAATATTAGACAATCCAGAAGAACCAAAGATCATTTGTCACAAGTGCAACCAACCCGGACACATCAAGCCCAATTGTCCTCAAACTCGACGCGACTTTGAAAAGAAATTAAAAAGGAGAAGTTTTGCTGCCATGTGGAATACAAGTGATGAAGATAATCAAAGTGCTAACAGTGAGAATGAAAAAGCGGACTTGTGTCTTCATGGTGAAATAACTGACAGTGATGATGACGAGCCAAGTGAGGTATCAAAACTTTCTCATTCGGAATTACTTATATATTTCCACGAAGTGAATGGTTGTTTTGAACGACTTAGGGAGAAGTATGCCAAACTTGAATCACAAAAAGATACTTTGATAGATTTAAATAAACAACTTGACCAATTAGTTAAAACCTATCAAAGTAGGATCCCTAAGTGTGATAAGTGTCCAACATTCGAAGAAGAAATTAAAAAATCAGAAATTAATATAAAATCACTTGAAAATGAAATTCTGATTTTGAAAGAGAACGAAAATACTAGGAGAGAAAATTCTATCAAAAAATGCACACAATTATTGAACGAAAATGAATCTCTCAAAATACAAGTCCAACAATTGTCAATAACTTTAGATAAATTTTCAAAAAGTGAGAAATCATTGAATCTGCTATTAGGGAAGCAAACTGTTAATACAGCTAGACAAGGACTTGGATATAATCCATCTGAAAATGTTGAAAGCAATATTAATCAAGAAAATTCCATATGAACAATTTGTAGAAAATATGGACACGATCACAATAATTGTTGGTATAGACCCAAACATGTGAAAACCATACCAATTTGGGTTCCAAAAGGCACAAATATAAAATCTCTCAAAGTTAAACAAATTTGGGTGCCAAAAGGAACATATATAAACAGTTTTGGGTCTCCACAAAATTATTTTTCTAAATCTTCTTCCACTAACAATCATGGACCTATAAAAACAAATAGGTCACATAAATCTTTTCCCGTGTAGGTGTGGTGGCAGGCTAAGAAACAACAACAGTGTTCTCTGGATTTTGGCTGTTCCAGAAACACAACGGGCAACAAAGCAAAGTTCCTTAGCCTAGTATAAAGGTGACAGAATCACAGTGGGCAACCACGAAAAATTATCGTAAAGGTAAAATAGGTGAAGGTATATTTTATCGATATATTAAATGTGATAATCTGCACCATATTCTGAATGAAATCAGCCAATATTGAGATGTTGTAAAGATGATGTTCTTTTATTCTGACTTGTTCAACATAGTTGGCCAATTACATTTATGCCAAAAACACTAATCTTTGAATAACTTCATACATATATGTTTGGATCAAACATTGTGTTTCGTTGAATGATAATGCATTTGGTTATAATTTGGCTAACTCTATATTCACGGTTTTTGATTATTTACGCGGCTTCAATTCAAATTCAAAGAATGTCATTTAAATTGTTGTTGAAATTGAGTTTGAAATTTTTTATGCGCACTTCATGGTCTGGTCTATCAAATTTAATTAGTGATGTTTTTCAGTGAAAAAGAATTTCAGATGCAGATTACACTGGTAATCTAGTTGATAGAAAAATTACTAGTTGAACGTGATTTTTGAGACATTTAGTAACTGCATCGTTTTTCAAAGAAAATATCTGCATATTTTCCATTACAAATAATTTTCAAATAGCAGAAAATTTTCTCATATAGCCCCTTCAAGAAAATCATTTTTTTGACCATATTTTCAGATTAGTCATTTTTATTTGATTTTAAATGACAAATTTTTGACTGTTCTGATCCCCTACTAATTATCAAAAAGATAAATAGTGATTGAAAAGGTGATAAGTGTTGATATTTAACATGCATTACTCAAGAGAGTATATTTGGAAAATTTCTTTAGGAATTCAAACAAGAGTTATAAAACTTTTTGTTGGGTAAAGATTCCATGACCATTTCTATATCTATCATATTTCTATCGACCATTGTTTATCAAAACTTAAATATAGTTGGTCGATATGTGGCACTATAATCAGGGATCATGGTTTTTTCATTTCATATTTTTTTTGTAAAAATAAATAAATATCCAAAGTATTCACTCTCATTTAAAAGTCCTCACGGTTATGCATGGGTGAATTACTTGGATTTTTGATTATGTGCTTCCATGCTCATTTAAAAGTCCTTACGGTTATGCATGTATGGAACGCATATCAAAATTAATTGATTAAATAGACAAGCTGATTCTAATCCCATTTAAAAGTCCTCACGTTCATGTGTGGTTAGAAGATACTTGACTTCATTTTTAAAAATTAAATTGGAATACTACTAATCTCATTTAAAAGTCCTAACGGTTATGCATGATTAGTAGATATTCAAATTCCTGATATAAATGTACCACAAGTTGATACAATTGTATGATTTTATATTAGAACATCATTTCCATTCTTTCTAAAAGTGGAATATGCGCCTAACAAGGGTAGTTATGATTTTTGTTTGATTTTTATTGAAGTTTAACATTTATATTCAAATTGAGTTTTAATGTGTAGGATCTAGATCAACCCTAGAGGGGGGTTGAATAGGGATATAGCAAATTTTCTCGATTTAAACACAGAAATAAACTGCAGAAATAAATATGCTGAAAAGTAAATCACATACAAAATTTACCCAGCTTCGGCAACCCCTGCCTACTGCTGCATTCCCAGATTTCTATTAGAATTAAACAGTATCCCGCTTACAAACACTCTACTAGACTCGCAAACCCTTTTGCTCCCGCTCACAAACACTCTCATAGACTCGCACACCCTGCTCCGCCTATAGAGTTTCTCTTACTCGCAAACTCTACTCTGCCTATAGAGTTTTGCGAACTCGCACACCCTGCTCACTGAACTAATTCTAACTAGACAATCTGACACTACCTACAACCTAGGTGGTGATTTACAAATTCTTTGACTTGAAAAGAAAAAACAACTTCAAAAATACAAGCAGGAGCAAAAATTAAAATATAAACTTGAATCCCTAATTTCTGCTCAAAATAATAAAAGAAAAAAACCCCTTTAAAAAATTAAACCCTAAATAAAATCCCTTTTATAAAGTCGGCCCTTTTATTTTTGCCCAATCCAATTCTTTTGGCTTGTGAAAAATGTCGGCCTCTTTATTCTTCCTTCTGAAACAATTGCGGCCGACGTTGTATTCTTTGTGTAGAAATTAGGGCTTCGGCTCACAATCCAAATTGGGGCTTTTCAATATTCGACTCCTCTGATTTGTGTTGCTCGTTGCTCGCGATTGTTCTCTGATGATTAATTCACTGTTTTGCGTTGCTTTTGCTCGCTCGTTCTCCGATTTGCGTTGCTTGGGCTCTTTCGTTCTCTGATAATTGAGTTGTTGATTCATTATGTAATTTCTTTCGTTGCTCGTTTAAATTGCTTGCTTTTTTACTTGATGCCGAGGATGATCTTTTGGGTGTGGTATTTATATGAATTCGAGTACACTTGATTCGTTCGTATTCACGTGCGCGACTTCATCACTTTCCTAATGTTTCAATTGCTTGATGCGCACGGCTTTCCTGATATAATTTCAACTTGTTACTCACGGCCTTGATTTTCAATCGTTTGATTTTCCTTGAATAATACGGAAAAAACTTTCCTAAATTGATTTTTGACTTCGAACATGTTATTCACTATTTCCACATGAACTTTTATGACTTCTATATGCTTCCACCCGAACTTGTTTATATGATGTTGTGTCTCTGATCTTTATCGGCACTGGCTGTTGTCTTTGTGAAATTGTTTCAGTCACTTGTGTTGCTTCATACACATGTGTGCCTGACTGCTATTCTCTGTTGAGTCTTTGGTGGTGCTTCCACTTTGAATTTGCTTGCAAACTGTCTTGTGATCTGCATCTATTCTGGTTATTACTGAACTTGATTTACTTGGTCATCTTGTATTTGTGCATTGCCCTTGTGTTGCTCATCATGTTGCAACTGCTTGTTGTATGTTCATGCTTGTGACATTGAACCATACTATTACCTGTACTTGTACAACCCTGGTTATTCTTGTACAACTTCATTGTGACTTGTACATGTTGTATTGTCTGGTCTTTGTTTGCTTGGTGGCATTTTATGGTCTGCACTGTGCATATGAACTTGGTCATGTTGCTTGAGTCATCCATTGTTTAGTCTCTGTTTTCATTGGGCTGTAGTTGTTCAGGCATTTTTGATTGCCATGTGCATCACTTGTTCATTCCACTGTAGCAACTTTGTGCATTTCTCTGGCCTTGTTTTTGCATGTTGCCATTCTCTGTTGCACTTGCTTTTGATGTAGCTGTTGGTTTGCATTTTTCGATTTCGAACTTGGACTTGTAGTTGTAACTGGACATGTTGTGAAGTTGTGCACTTGCCTGCACTTGTACCTCTGATTGGTCTTGTTTGATTTTCTGGACAACTTTCTTGTAATGTTATACTTGAGCTTCACTGCACTGCATTTGTTTGAGACTGTGTCATCTTTGCTGTGATGTCACTTGAACTTCTGCAGTGTTTGGTCTGGTCTGGTCTGCATACATGATTGTTGTTGGTGGCAATCTTGACCCTTTGTTGTGCATGTCACTGACTTGCTTCCTGTCTCATTTCCATTTATATGTCTTGAATGTTTGGTTTCATGTGCATGTGCTTGTATTTCCGGTGTGCACTTGTTTGTACTGTCATTTTGCTTGAATGACTTCGACATTATTTTGATGCTCTGTTTTTGACTTGTGAACAACCATGTGTTGAATCCAGTTTTTCAAAAACTCGGGTTTGACCTTGTGCTCGTGTCGTGATTTTAAATATATTGCACGTGTGTTGAACCCGGTTTTTCATTTGGGTTTGACCTGTGCTCACATGTCCCTGCAAATCGATCAAGTGTATATCGATGTGCACGGCCTTGTGGCATGTACAGTGATACACTGTGCATGTCACATTGTTCGTGTGTGATGAATTCAAATGTAAATGATGACGAACAACCCAAATAACTGAGGCAAATCATATTTTCAAAAATCATATTTTAGTTTATATTGCAAAAATATTTCTTTTTCAATTTTACTGCGTTAGTTAATATTTTTGCAGATTGCTCAGATGCTGGATTCAAACTGGAATGCAGTTGAAGACAAAATACGAGTGTGAGTGATATGTAGTGAGGAAATTATGTAAGCTGAATTGTGATGTAATCAAAAATGTATACGTATAGTGAGAGCTTGAATTTGTACTATTCAAGATTGTAATAAATATTTGTTTGAATAAAATTTCTGTTTGAATTCAAATTCTGCGTAACTTGTTCTGTTTGAATTCAAATTTTGTGTAATTTATTTTATTCAACAAATATTTATTTAATCTATGAAAAATAAAATAGTACATTACCAAATACATTTAAATGAATATATATGTTTATTATCATCAAACAAAAACATATAAGCGCATATTCATACAATCTCCCCCTTTTGATGATAACAAACATATACTTAAGATTTTGACCGTGTTAAATGTATTTGTTCAATGATATACTCTAATTGCTCCCCCTATTTAAATGCTTCCTCTCTACATGATGCTCCCCCTACATATATGCATACAAATAGAAATATATAAATGAGCCTAGATGCAAATGGAAAATTATTTGACCTTTGCTTGATTCTATTTGACAAAATCTTAACTTTTCTCTCCCCCTTTTGTTATCAGCAAAAGAATAATAGTGTTAGAGAAAATAGAGATAGAGTGATCGATATTGATCCAACATTAAACTCAAATTGAATATAAATATTAAACTTCAATAAGAATCAAACAAAAATCATAACTATCCTTGTTAGGCGCATATTCCACTTTTAGAATGATGGAAATGGTATTCTCATATAAAATCATACAAATGTATCTACTTGTGGTACATTTATATCAGAAATTTGAATATCTACTAATCATGCATAACCTTAGGACTTTTAAATGAGAATAGTAGTATTCGAATTTAATTTTAAAAATGAAATCAAGTATCTTCTAACCACGCATGACCGTGAGGACTTTTAAATGGGATTAGAATCAACTTGTCTATTTAATCAATTAATTTTGATATGCGTTCCATACATCCATAACCATAAGGACTTTTAAATGAGCATGGAAGCACATAATCAAAAATCCAAGTAGTTCACAAATGCATAACCGTGAGGACTTTTAAATGAGAGTGAATACTTTGGATATTTATTTATTTTAAAAATATGAAATGAAAAACAAATGATCCCTGATTATAGTACCACATATCGACAATATACTGAATATTTGATAAACCATGGTCGATAGAAATAATGATAAATATAGAAATGGTCATGGAATCTTTACCCAACAAAAAGTTTTATAATTCTTGTTTTAATTCCTAAAGAAATTTTCCAAATATACTCTTTTGAGTAATGTATGTTTAAATATCAACACTTATCACCTTTTCAATCACTATTTATCTTTTCGATAATTAGTAGGGAGTCAGATTAGTCAAAATTTGTCATTCAAAATCAAATAAAAATGACTAATCTGAAAATATGGTCAAACAATTATTTTCTCGAGGGGGTTATATGAGAGAATTTTCTGCTATTTGAAAATTGTTTGAAATGAAAAATATGCAAATATTTTCTTTGAAAAACGATGCAACAAATGAATGTTTCAAAAATCACGTTCAACTAGTAATTTTTCTATCAACTAGATTACCAGTGTAATCTGCATCTGAGTTTCTCTTTCAATCCAAAATATCACTAAATAAAATTGATAAACTAGACCATGAAGTGTGCATCAAAAATTTCAAACTCAATTTTTCACAGCATTTTAAATGACATTCTCTTGAATTTGGATTGAAGCCATTTAAATAATCAGAAAACCGTGAATATAGAGTTAGCCAAAAATAACCAGAAATATTATCATCCAGCAAAACACTATGTTTAATCCAAACAAATATGTATGAAGGAATTCGAAGAATAGTGATTTTGGAATAAATGTAATTGGCCAACTATGTTGAACAAGTCAGAATCAAAAAACATCTCTTTACAACATCATAATATTTGGCTGATTTCATTCAAAATATGGTGCAGATGATCACATTTAATTTATCGATCAAATAAATATACCTTCACCTGTTTTACCTTTATGATAATTTCTCGTGATTGCCCATTGTGATTCTGTCACCTTTGTACTAGGCTAAGGAACTTTGCTTTGTCGCCCATTGTGTTTTTGGAACAGCCAAAATCCAGAGAACACCGTTGTTGTTCCTTAGCCTGCCACCATACCTACACGATGAAAGATTTTTGTGACCTATCTGTTTCTATAGGTCAATGATTGTTAGTGGCTGAAGCATTGTGAATAAACAAACCCTTTGGAACCCAAACTTCTTTTGTCATTTCATTCTTGTTCCAATAGACATGAAATTTGTATGTAGAATTCTTAGGAACCCAAACTTGTATAAATTTTGTGTTCTTGTTCCTATGACCATAATTTTCAACTCGATGTCCAATTATTTCACATCTATCAAAGACACTCTTCCCTTTTGCATTATCCTCAACTTGTGTTTTCCCAAAACATAGTCTTTTTCTGTTGTTAGCAAAAATTTGATTTCCCAATAGCATGTTGAAAGATTTTTCGCCTCTTGAAAGGTTATTCAGAGATTTCTCAAGATTTTGGACTTTGGTTTTTAGTGTTGTGTTTTCAGTGACAAGTGAGGTGCATCTATTTATAAAATCCTTTTTCCTAGTGTCAATGATTTCCTTAAGATTCAAGTTTTCTTTTTCAAGATTCTCAAAGTTATTCCTAAGTTTTGATAATTCTGAATCTAAAATCTTACAATTTTTACAGTCTAGGTTTTGAATGTTTTCAAGTTCAGTTTCTAACTAAAATTTTCACGAGCAAGTTCTCTCCTATCAGATTTCAGTTTTTCAATTTTAGATTCAAGAGCATCAACTACTTTAGTGAGATCAAGACACATAGAAACAAGGTCTCTGTAGGAATAGTTACCTCCCTCACTAGATTCCTCTGAGCTTGTTTCTGAATCTGATTTCGCCGTAAGACACAAGTTAGCCTCCTCTGAGCTGCTATCCGAAACTTCCTCTCCTTCTTCATCATCCCAAGTCGCTGCAAAGACCTTCTTCGTCTTTTTCTTTCCTTTGTTGTATTTGAGAAGTGGGCATTCTTGTTTGAAGTGGCCAGACTTGTTGCAGTTATAACACGTCAGTTCATTATCGGAATTGTCAGAATCTTTTGACCTATTACCCTTTGTTTTCTTCTTGCGTGGCTTGAATCTTGACCATTTTCTAAGATTATTGACAGCCATTGCAAGCTCTTTAATTGGATCTTCTTTTATATCGCTTTCTTCTTTGCTCTTTAAGGCAATCGTCTTCTTCTTTGGTTCGGAGTTGTTGCGTTCCTCCTTTGCTTTTAGCTCAAGCTCATATGTCATCAAGTTTCCAATCAACTCCTCCATGCTTAGTTTACTCGGATCTTTCGATTCTTGTATTGCCGTGACTTTTGCCTCAAAGTTCATTCGTAAAACTCGTAGCACCTTCCTCACAAGCTCTACCTTAGTGAATACCTTCCCAAGCGCTCTAGCGTTGTATACCAAAGTTGCAAAGTGTCCAAACATGTCCTTTATGCTCTCGCCTTTGTCCATCACAAAGTTTTCGTATTCATTGCTGAATAGGGCTAAACGAGACTCCTTGACTTGAGAAGTTCCTTCATGTGTCACCTCCAAGGTATGCCAAATTTCCTGTGCAGTTTTACAATGAGAAATTCTATTAAATTCATTCTTATTAAGAGCATATATCAAAGCATTCATGGCTTTAGCATTTGTAGTTTTTAATCTCTTATCGTTAGCATCCCATCTATCCTTAGGTTTAGGAATCTCAGTATCACCAACGGTTATAGTGGGAGATTTATAGCCAGTTTCAATAATATCCCAAACATCATAATCAACGGAACTAAGATAAATACTCATCCTAACTTTCCAATAAGCATAATCATTCCCATTAAACATGGGTGGCCTAACAATAGATTGCCCCTCAGAAAAAGCATTATTTGATGAATTCATGACTCTAGAGTTAAAGAAAAATACCGTGCTCTGATACCACTTGTAGGATCTAGATTAACCCTAGAGGGGGGGTGAATAGGATTATAGCAAATTTTCTCGATTTAAACACAGAAATAAACTGCAGAAATAAATATGCTGAAAAGTAAATCACATACAAAATTTACCCAGCTTTGGCAACCCCTACCTACTGCTGCATTCCCAGATTTCTATTAGAATTAAACAGTATCCCGCTTACAAACACTCTACTGGACTCGCAAACCCTTTTGCTCCCGCTCATAAACACTCTCATAGACTCGCACACCCTGCTCCGCCTATAGAGTTTCGCTTACTCGCAAACTCTGCTCTGCCTATAGAGTTTTGCAAACTCGCACACCCTGCTCACTGAACTAATTCTAACTGGACAATCTGACACTACCTGCAACCTAGGTGGTGATTTACAAATTCTTTGACTTGAAAAGAAAAAACAACTTCAAAAATACAAGCAGGAGCAAAAATTAAAATATAAACTTGAATCCCTAATTTTTGCTCAAAATAATAAAAGAAAAAAGCCCCTTTAAAAAATTAAACCCTAAATAATATCCCTTTTTTAAAGTCGGCCCTTTTATTTTTAGCCCGATCCAATTCTTTTGGCTTGTGAAAAATGTCGGCCTCTTTATTCTTCCTTCTGAAACAATTGCGGCCGACGTTGTATTCTTTGTTCTGAAATTAGGGCTTCGGCTCACGATCCAAATTGGGGCTTTTCAATATTCGACTCCTCTGATTTGTGCTGCTCGTTGCTCGTGGTTGTTCTCTGATGATTAATTCACTGTTTTGCGTTGCTTTTGCTCGCCCGTTCTCTGATTTGCGTTGCTTGGGCTCTTTCGTTCTCTAATGATCGAGTTGTTGATTCGGTATGTAATTTCTTTCGTTGCTCGTTTAAATTGCTTGCTTTTTTACTCGATGTCGATGATGATCTTTTGGGTGTGGTATTTATATGAATTCGAGTACACTTGATTCGTTTGTATTCACGTGCGTGACTTCATCACTTTCCTAATGTTTCAATTGCTTGATGCGCACGGCTTTCCTGATATAATTTCAACTTGTTACTCACGGCCTTGATTTTCAATCGTTTGATTTTCCTTGAATAATACGGCAAAAACTTTCCTAAATTGATTTTTGACTTCGAACATGTTATTCACTGTTTCCACATGAACTTTTATGACTTCTATGACTTCTGTATGCTTTCACCTGAACTTGTTTATATGGTGTTGTGTCTCTGATCTTTATCGGCACTGGCTGTTGTCTTTGTGAAATTGTTTCAGTCACTTGTGTTGCTTCATACACATGTGTGCCTGACTGCTATTCTCTGTTGAGTCTTTGGTGGTGCTTCCACTTTGAATTTGCTTGCAAACTGTCTTGTGATCTGCATCTATTCTGGTTATTACTGAACTTGATTTACTTGGTCATCTTGTATTTGTGCATTGCCCTTGTGTTGCTCATCATGTTGCAACTGCTTGTTGTATGTTCATGCTTGTGACATTGAACCATACTATTACCTGTACTTGTACAACCCTGGTTATTCTTATACAACTTCATTGTGACTTGTACATGTTGTATTGTCTGGTCTTTGTTTGCTTGGTGGCATTTTATGGTCTGCACTGTGCATATGAACTTGGTCATGTTGCTTGAGTCATCCATTGTTTGGTCTCTGTTTTCATTGGGCTGTAGTTGTTCAGGCATTTTTGATTACCATGTGCATCACTTGTTCATTCCACTGTAGCAACTTTGTGCATTTCTCTGGCCTTGTTTTTGCATGTTGCCATTCTCTGTTGCACTTGCTTTTGATGTAGCTGTTGGTCTGCATTTTTTGATTTCAAACTTGGACTTGTAGTTGTAACTGGACATGTTGTGAAGTTGTGCACTTGCCTGCACTTGTACCTCTGATTGGTCTTGTTTGATTTTCTGGACAACTTTCTTGTAATGTTATACTTGAGCTTCACTGTGTCACTGCATTTGTTTGAGACTGTGTCATCTTTGTTGTGATGTCACTTGAACTTCTGCAGTGTTTGGTCTGGTCTGGTCTGCATACATGATTGTTGTTGGTGGCAATCTTGACCCTTTGTTGTGCATGTCACTGACTTGCTTCCTGTCTCATTTCCATTTATATGTCTTGACTGTTTGGTTTCATGTGCATGTGCTTGTATTTCCGGTGTGCACTTGTTTGTACTGTCATTTTGCTGAAATGACTTCGACATTATTTTGATGCTTTGTTTTTGACTTGCGAACAGGCATGTGTTGAATCTAGTTTTTCAAAAACTCGGGTTTGACCTTGTGCTCGTGTCGTGATTTTAAATATATTGCACGTGCGTTGAACCCGGTTTTTCATTTGGGTTTGACCTGTGCTCACCTGTCCCTGTAAATCGATCAAGTGTATATCGATGTGCACGGCCTTATGGCATGTACAGTGATACACTGTGCATGTCACATTGTTCGTGTGTGATGAATTCAAATGTAAATGATGACGAACAACCCAAATAACTGAGGCAAATCATATTTTCAAAAATCATATTTTATTTTATATTGCAAAAATATTTCTTTTTCAATTTTACTGCGTTAGTGAATATTTTTGCAGATTGCTCAGATGCTGGATTCAAACTGGAATGCAGTTGAAGACAAAATACGAGTGTGAGTAATATGTAGTGAGGAAATTATGTAAGCTGAATTGTAATGTAATCAAAAATGTATACGTATAGTGAGAGCTTGAATTTGTACTATTCAAGATTGTAATAAATATTTGTTTGAATAAAATTTCTGTTTGAATTCAAATTCTGCGTAACTTGTTCTGTTTGAATTCAAATTCTGTGTAATTTATTTTATTCAACAAATATTTATTTAATCTATGAAAAACAAAATAGTACATTACCAAATACATTTAAATGAATATATATGTTTATTATCATCAAACAAAAACATATAAGCGCATATTCATACATAATGTTGGATTAATATTGATCACTTTATCTCTATTTTTCTCTAACACTATTATTCTTTTGCTGATAACAGAAGGGGGAGAGAAAAGTTAAGATTTTGTCGAATAAAATCAAGCAAAGGTCAAAAATTTTTCCATTTGCATCTAGGCTTATTTATATGTTTCTATTTATATGCCTATATGTAGAGGGAGCATCATGTAGAGAGGAAGCATTTAAATAGGGGGAGCAATTAGTGTATATCATTGATCAAATACATTTAACACAGTCAAAATCTTAAATATATGTTTGTTATCATCAAAAGGGGGAGATTGTTGAATATACGCTTATATGTTTTTGTTTGATGATAATAAACATATATATTCATTTAAATGTATTTGGCAATGTACTATTTTGTTTTTTCATAGATTAAATAAATATTTGTTGAATAAAATAAATTACGCGGAATTTGAATTCAAACAGAAATTTTATTCAAACAAATATTTATTACAATCTTGAATAGTACAAATTCAAGCTCTCACTATACATATACAATTTTAATTCTATTTACATCACAATACAATTTACATAAATGCCTCACTACATATCACTCACACTCGTATTTTATCTTCAACTTCATTCCAGTTAGAATCCAGCATCTGAGCAATCTGCAAAAATATTCACTAACGCAGTAAAAATGAAAAAGAAATATTATTGCAATATAAAATGAAATATGATTTTTGAAAATATGGTTTGCCTCAGTTATTTAGGTTGTTCGTCATCATTTACATTTGAATTCATCATACACGAACAATGTGACATGCACAGTGTATCACTGTACATGCCACATGGCCGTGCACATCGATATACACTTGACAATACTACAGGGACAGGTGAGCATAGGTCAAACCCAAATGAAAAGCCGGGTTCAACTCACGTGCAATATAATTAAAATCACAACACGAGCACAAGGTCAAACCCGAGTTTTGAAACTGGATTCAACTCAAGTGAAATTTCAAAAATCAACATTAAGTGAATCAAGTTCAGTGTGGCAATGCACCAACCAAAAATTCAAGACCGCAAAGGCAATGCACAAATGAATACTGCAACAACGAAGACCACGATTATTCACAACAAACATGAGTGCAGCAATGTAACAAACAACAGAGATCAAGCTTAATGTCAAGAGTCAGTGATGATAATGCAGACGCAAGTAGTGATACATCAATGACAATTGGAGCAACAGTTCATCAGTGACCAAACACAGAACAACAAGTCTCAAACCACAAGTCACAAAAGTTCAAGTGAAGCAAGTACAGGTTAAACCAAAGCAGAGACTACAATATCAAGTGAAAATGCAGACCAAATGCAAAGTGCAACAGTGACAGTAGTTTTTGAACAAGAACACCACTGGCCAGAATACAAAGACAGGAAAACATGCATGCAACATGGTGAACAAGAAACAGTGCAGAACAAGTGCAATTCGAATTGACAAAACAGTTTCAAGTGACAGCAAGCTTCAACCAAGTGAAAATGCTCAATGCACCAAGTACAGGTCGAAATATTACAGAGCCAAGTACAAAGTATAACCAGAGTTGTACATCATGGAAGACCACCAAGTACAACAATGCACAAGTGACATGACAATCTCAGTAAAACTCAAATAAGCAAGTGCATAATTAAACCAACATGAATGCAACATAGTGAAGATAACAAATGATACTTGAACAAGACTCAAGGGTAATGCACATGTCAACAAAGTTCACTGCATAGCAACTGCAACAAGACCAACTCCAAATGCATCAGTGCATGAAGACTGAATCAACTACACAAAGCAACCAAACAACTTAAGTATAACAAGTTCAGCTACTCAAAGACACAGTACACATATATGAACACATGAGAATGGAATGCATAGGTCTGGGAAGCAACAAATATACAGAGACGATAACCACTTCACCAAAGTCAAAACGTATTCAAGTTGAAGCCATGCAAGTCCAGAATGACACAAATACAGGCAGTGAAGAATCTCAAGTCAAGGCCGCAGAGGTACAGGAAAATTCATGAAACCAAAAAATTCACGTAATCAAAAAATGGCTGAAGTAAACACGATGAGTGAAGACAGAGTTGAACTCACAAATCAACATCGAAGTTGATCAAGTAAAAGATCAAGTTAGTCAAAACCGAAGTCACAGTAAAATCACCACAGAACAAGTCAAATTGGAAACCGTGATAGCAAAGGCATTTGACCGAGTTAAAAATCAAAGTCGTGGGACGCAAGTGTCAGAATATACGAAATTGAAAAAGTCAATCAAATCATCAACGTTCAACAAATATCGATCGGCAAAGAAATATTTTGACGAATTCAAATATGTAATATACGACGTAAATTTAGAAGGTCAAATCCTATAAATAGGAATCAACATCATTGGCAATAACCATCGATCGAGTTAAAGGATTAAAACCCCAATCATCATCATCGGGAATTTAAAAGCATCGGGTTCAAGCAAGTCAAAACCAGCAAAGCAGAAGGAGTAAAGTACATACCGAAATTGTAGACGAACTCGACCAAATTGAAGAGCCGTGAACAAATCAAAGAGCATCGAAATCTACTATTGAACAGTATCGAGCGGCACTTCAATTTGACAAAACCCTAAATCTGGAAAAGGAATGAACGGCATTATTCTCAAGAAAAAGGAACCAGGCCGATAAAATAAAAAGAAGAAAAGGGGGACGCATTTTATTTTATCATCTTATTGTTGGGCCGGTTCTAACAATGTTAATTTGGGCTTAGTTTTTATAAATTAGGGTTTTGTATTTTAAATTTTTTTTAATTTGTATTCTCTTTTTTTAAACCGTTTAATTTTCTAGTCGTGTGACAAGGGGACAAGCTACGTGGCGTAGCTTGAGAATTCGCAACTCAGTGGCTGAGTTGTGGCAGGGATTTGAGCGTAGAGTTAGGTCAGTCAGTAGCGGGTGTCGCGAGTTTACGTGTGTAAGCGTCTGACTATCTAATTTCTTGTAGAAACCTTAGGGGCAGCACGTAGGCAGGGTTTTGCCGAAGCTGGATAAATTCTATGTCGTTCTATTTCTGCATTTTATTATTCTGCTATTTTTCTGTGCTGCTATTAATCTGAGATCTGTGTTGAAATAATTTTATAAGCTTCCGCAATTAATTTTTAAAATTTATACCATCACCCTATTCACCCCCCCAGGGTGAAATCGATCCTACAAAAACATCACACATCAGGGATATCACACAATTCAAAGCATTCCATACAATCCAAACATCCATAAGTAAGATCAATTAATCATCTGATTAATTTAAATCAGATTAATTACTTATGAATAAATAACTAATCATGGTTTATTAATATTAATTAATTACAAACCATTTTAATTAATTATCTTTTAATCATTTACTAATTAACCTTTAATAAGAACTTAATTAACCTTTAATTAGTAATTATCAACCTTAGTTAATAATTCAATCAACCTTTTATCATTAAATAATTAACCTTTAATCATTTAATTATTCTTTAATTAATTATCCTTTGATTAATTATGTTAATTAATTAAACCTTAACTAATTACCATTTAATTAAGTATTCTTAGTTAATTATAATAAGTGAATATTCTTGATCAATTATATTAATAAATCATAATTTAATTGAGTAATTATCCTTTAATTATTTGATTAATCAACTTTGATCATTAATTACTAACTTTTAATTAAATAATTATCTTTAAGAAATTAATTCCCTTTGATAAATTTCATTGATAAAACTTAATTAATTAATTATCCTTAAATGTAATTACATAAAGTAATCATTCTTTTAATTACATTGAGGAATAATCTTTTATTAATTTCATTAAGAAATTGCTCTAAACCTTAATTAATCAAAAGATAACCCATTTATCTTAATTAATTACTTAACTCTTAACTAATTTAATTATATTTGAAAACACTCAAGGATTTAAATCAAATAATTAACCTAATACAAAACTAATTTAAAACCAAATCAAATTTAGTCTTAAAAACGATTAACTTTAAAAAAAATAACCTTTACATAATTTATTATTTACTTATATTCTCAAGCCACTTAATAATTAAAAAACATTTTATCTTCATAATTAACCTCTTAACTAAGCTATAAAATTTTATTTAAAAATAACCTTAAGAATTAATAAATGGAAGTATATACATATTAAACGCTTAAAACTTGATTAATTAAAATAATTCATTTTAAAATCTTTAGCTAATTCCAAACTAAAAAATACAATATTTATCATTTAAAAAAGAATTTGTTTAAGAAGATAATTCGAAACTTGATTGATTTAAAATTTAAAACTTGATTTGTTTACAAATTCAACCCTAAGACTGTTTCAACCCGAGATAACTCGAGTCCATCCCGAAGCAAAATACAATTTTTCTCGAGCATTTCCTAAGTAAACCCGAAACCACTCTGTTTTTATTATGAAAACTTAAAAACACTGTTATCCAGTGAAACGACTCGACAGTGAACTCGGGCCTGATTCAAAAATTCTCAAATACGTCTTCGAGTTCAAACTCCTTTATTCTCCAACAAAATAAGTATGACACCAGATGCACGCGTATACATGCACCGATGATCAACGCTACACTGATCATCATGGAGGATGCCATCAAGTCAACGACAACTATCTCCACTTGATCAACTACCCAGATTGACTAGCTAACGACTAATTTGAAATTGAGTCGAATAGCACCCAATTGGAACGAAACTGACACCCAAGAAATCACTTCGACCTGCCATCTTTGATCATCGGCACCTTCACCACGATGACCAGAGTTTTGTCAACGAACCAAGTACTAATTCCCCCACCTGCGATCCTCTCACGATCATCCAAGTCGACACAAGGCCTCCAGAACATGATGACCCAAAACTGCACACAAAACCATACATTATCGTTGACCCAACGCCACGGCGACCTATAATTGCTTCGATCATTTTTCCCATAATCCACAGACATCCATCCTCCTTCACCAACGATTACAACATTCAATTCATCGACGATTGACGAGAATCGAAGAAAAACAAGTTTTCTGTTCAAACCCAAAATCCTACCTCAAATCAAACTAAAAATCATGATTTTGTTATTAAAATTCATTATTTACAAATACTAATCAGGTTACGAATCAAAATGTGAAATTAAATCATTTGGTTTCTGTCTAATGTTTGTTCATCACTGCATTATCCTATTAAAAATAATTGCTTAACGTATATGCTTGAAAACTATTTTTAAAATTCGAATCTGATGAATACAAACAAATTCCTTCAAGGAATTTTATTCTAAAAGAGATTGAGGGATGAGGATTTGATTTTAGGACCTTTTTTGGTTTATTAAAAACAAACAGGGTATACTCACAGCTATGCATAGACATGCACATACAATTCAAACAAAATACTTCATGCAACAATTTTACTTCAATCATTTATCACATCAAATCAAGATTTAACAATATCAAGGTTGAAAAGTGATGTCTGCTCACCTAGTTTGAAAGAGACATGGAATACAAAGCCTGGAAATTTGAATTTTGATCAAGACTTGGTTTATTTTTGATTTGCATCCTGAGGATTGAGATGATCTGAATCCAAAATGAGTTGAACTTGTTTGCTTGTCACCTGGAACTTGATATTTAGTATGAATTGCAACTTAAATTTGGCAGCATGCTTGATTCAGATTTGAAATCTTATTCCAGATTGAAGCTGGAAGTTGATTTGGAATCTGCTTTGATTTTGATTTGTTAATTATGAATTTAACTTGGTCTTGATTTTGATTCTTTGGAGTTAAAACTGAAGTTTGATTTCATTTTTGATTTTTTTTTCTTTTGTTTTTAGTTTTAATTTCTAGATTTCTTAAATGAAAGAAAATGAAGCATGTTTTCTCACTAAACATGTTATTATATAATTCAAATTTTAAAAAAAATTGTTTGCCGCTTGTAATTGCAAATCATATTATGCTTACATTTGTTGGATGATATTTTTAATATTTTTACACTTGTCTTAATACGTGTTAAAATGTTTACAAAGGTTTAATTGTGAGTATTTTATGTTTAAATCCCTCCTTTAAATAATTTTGTAAATTTTGTTTTAAACCCTTGTTTTATCAATTACTTATATTTGTATGAACTATGTAATATATTTACATGCATTCATGTAATACATCTTCTATTTAGTTTAAATATATACATAACTAAATATATTTCAAGTATAAAAGAAAAGTATTTTAAACTTTTTATTAATTTAAGCAAATTATACTTAGTTATGTTTTTATATCTAAATTTTATATGTTTTTTATTACTTCAAATCAATGCATTTATATATATATATAACTTTTAAGGAAATTGATTTTAAAACCTAATTATACTTGAATAAATAAACATACATATATATACTAAAAATATAGAATTTAATTTTAACAACTTTAGAAAATTATTTATGTCAAATTCAAATATAATTTTTAAATCAAAATACATATTTAATATAATTAGAAAACAATATTTAAATTCAGTTTATTTTCTAAAATATATATTTTTGAATTTCCAATTCACAATTCAATTTACAATCAATTTGTATTTATAAATGAATAAACAAACAAATATCTTTTTATAAATATATATTTTATTCCATTCACAATCTATTTATTTCCAACTTTTTCAAATTAATTCATAATTAATCCAAAATTTCATATTAATTACCAAATTTAATTTGGCTCAAAACCAAGATCGTTAAAATTTAATAATTAAGTGCAATTTTTAATGGAATTTTCTCTTTTAGTATTTTCACTCTTTTTCAAAATCAGAATTTCATTTTCAAGCGATTTAATTTTATTTTCTGATTTTTTAGTCTCTTCTTCAAGTGATGGACACATATCACACTTAAGGCTCATTGATAGTTTTTAACTAATTTATCAAGATTTTTATTTAAATCTATTAAAGTATCTCTTTGTAATTCAATTTTAGTGTATTTTCCTTAAGTCGTTCAAAACACCCATTTACCTCATTAAAATATACAAGTAATTCTGAATGATAAAGTTTTGATACCTCACTTAGCTCGTCATCATCACTGTCCGTTGTATCACCTCAAAGACACAGATTTGATTTTTCACTCTCACTGCCAGTACTTTTATCGGCTTCATCAGTTTCATCCCAAGTAGCTGCAAAATTTCTCATTTTCGGTTTCTCTCCATTGCCAAGTCGATTTTGAGGACAATTGGACTTGATGTGACCAGGTTTGTTGCACTGTGACAAATGATTTCTTGCTCTTTTGGGTTATACATAACTTTGACTATTTTTCTTTTTATATTTTTATTTAGAGCTGGATTTCCATATTTGCGGTTCCATTTTTTGAATCTCTTCATTGGTAGTGTCAGCTCTGCTGCTCCATTATCATTGTCATCGTCATCACTTTCAGTTGTTCCTTTGAGATCTATTGATTTCTTTTGAGTATCTCCTTCTTCATGCTCTTCCTTGAATTTCATTTCTAGCTCATAAGTGGTGAGATTTCCAATGAGTTCTTCAACTTTGTTTTGTTTCAAATCTTTCGATTCTCGAGTGGCAGTCACTTTTGCTTCAAAACTTTGTGGAAGATCTTTGAGGATTTTTTGGACTATTTCCAATTCCATGTATGATTTTCCAAGATCTTTTGATTTGTATATGATGTTGGAAAGCCGTTCGTACATCTCTTTAACATTTTCTTCCTTAGCCATTGTAAAACTCTCGTATTCGCTACTCAACATGGCAAGGCGAGATTCCTTGACTTGAGATGTTCCTTCATGAGTCACTTCTAGTGTGTGCCATATTTTCTATGAAGTTAGACAATGTGAGACATGATTAAATTCAATATGATCCAATGAACAAGTAATAGAATTCATAGCTTTAGCATTAGTATTCTGTAACTTATTTTCTAGATCTATCCATTGATCAAATGTTTTTTCAATTTCTTGATTATTTAAAACTATAGTGGGTGCTCTATAACCTGTCTCAACAATATTCCAAGCATCAATGGTTTTTAGAAAAAATTTCATTCTATTTTTACAGTAAGCATATTCACCATAGAACATTAGTGGTCTAACTATAGACTGACCCTCAGCAAAAGCAGTATTAAAAGAAGCCATTTTAAAATTTCAAATTTGTAAAAAATCAAAATTTTAATACAAAAATGGCTTTTGTTCCTAGCTTGATACCACTTGTAGGATCGATTTCACCCTAGAGGAGGGTGAATATGGTGATATTACTGATTATAAAAATTTAATGCTAAAGTTTATAAAATATTTTCAACACAGATATATTAGAATAATAGCAGCACGGATAATAGCAGAATAATAAATGTAGAAATATAACAACACGGAATTTACCCAGCTTCGGAAAAACCCTGCCTATGTGCTACCCCTAAGGTTTCTACTAGAAATTAAGCAGTCAGACACTTACACACGTAAACTTGCGACACCCGCTATCGACTAACCTTAACTCTACGCTCAAAACCCTGCCACAAATCAGCCATTCAGTTTCGAATTCTCGAACTACACCACCGCAGTTCATCCCCTAGTTACACAACTAGAAATCACAAAGGTTTAAAAAGGAAAATACAAATTTAAAAGCAATTTAAAAAACAATGACACCCTAATTTATTTATAAACTAAAGCCAAATAAAACAAGGTCGGCCCAAAAACTTTAAGTGATAAAAATAAATCGTCCCCTTTTCCTTTTATTCCTTCGGCCTGGCTTCTTTTCCTTTTCTCTTTCGTTATTTCTGAAATTAGGTCTTTTGTAGTTGAAGAAGTCGATTGTATGTTTGTTGATTGCAATGACTATTCCTCTGGTTTGCTTCAACAATCAACCGATTCCTCAGTTCGCACACGGCTACTCCAACTTTGATCGAGTTCGTCTACAGTGGTATGTGAATTATTTGTTTTGCTCTATGGGTTGATATGCTTGAACTCGATCCTGATTTAAGTTGAGTGATTATACTTTTTTTTGCTTGAACTCGAATGATTAATTTTGGCCGACGATGATTGGCATTATAGGATTCAAATTCCTATATTTTCGTTCGTATACATCTGTTTGAATTCGTCAATTGATTTATCTCAACCATTGATTTTTGTATGGATGCTAGTGATTAACCCTGACTATTTCAATTCATATATTTGCTTATTGCTTGATTACCACGACTTCATGAGTGAGCTTGTTTGGTTATCACGGCCTTGATTTCTGATTGTTCGATTTCTTGGTCACAGTTTGAAACTGCTGCTTTGATTGTGGTTCCGTTCTTTTCTCTTTGACTTTGGACAATTTTCTTTTGTTAAAATTTGAACTTGCTCTATTTTAGCCTTGGTCGCCATGGCTCTAACTTGATGCTGCTTATTTCGGTTATGGTGATTTGTGATGATATTTTGACTTTGTTTTGAAACTACTACTTTGCTTATGGTTTCGTTGTTTATGCTGTTCATTTTATTCTTTTGACTCCGACATATATGTTCATCCTTGTAGCATACTTGCCTTGTTTGATTTCTTTTCCTCGAAACTGACACTGCTCAGTTGCTTGTATCGTCTGGTTCGATAAGATACTGCTGTATTTCATATATATGATTTGCACTGGTATGGTACACTGCCCATCTGTGTTCATTTTTATGCCTACTTGGTTGCACTGTATATTCATTCTTATGCAGTCTGCATTTACTTGTATACTTCACTGTATCCATATTGTTGTCATTGTTTATATATATGTATGTATGTATGTATGTATGTATGAGTTCATCTATACTTTTGTTTAGTACTGGTGCACTTGATATCTTCACCTCATTGTACATTTCTCTGTTGCATACCGCCATTGTGATCTGGTAACACTGGCTTCATCATGTCTGCATATGAACTTGTGCATGTTGTCTCTGTACCTTCATGAGTCTGGTTCCAATGTTTTGTTCACTATCTGGTTCTAATGTTTTGTTGTATTGAGTCAGTATTGTACATCTCCATTTGTAACTGAGTATGTTGCAGTCTTTTGTTTGGTTGCCAGGTTTGGTTGCTTCACTTGCATATTGAACTGGTTGCCTTGAGTACATATATGTATATGATGTTTGTTTCACTGGTGACATTGTTTTGTACTCGTAGTCTTCACTGCAACCACATTGTCACTGTATGTTGTTTTATTTGGTCTTCGACATTTCACTGGTGCATGTATTTTTGCAACTGTTGTTTTCACTTGAGTCTGAGCTTATGTTCATGTACATTTAGATTTGCTTTGATATTGAACTTGATTATTTCATGTTGTACATTTTGATTTGCACTTGAGTTGAATCCAGCTTATTGCTCCAGTTTAACCTTGTGCTGATATCCTGACTTTATTTTTATTGCACTTGAGTTGAACCCGGCTTTTGATTTAGGTTTGACCTTGTACTCACCTATCCCTATAATTATATCAAGTGTATATATCGGTGTGCATGGCCTTATGGCATGTACCGGATACACTGTGCATATCATAAGCTATTCGTGTATGATGAATTCAAAATTAAATGATGACAAAAAACCTAAATAACTTAGGCAAATAATATTTTCAAAATAAATTTTATTTTACACTGCAAAAATATTTCATTTTCAATTTTACTGCGTTGCCCGGATGCTGGATTCAATCTGGAATGAAGATGATGATCAATTTTGAGTGAACGAGTGATATGTATTGAGGATAGTTATGTAAATCGAAAAATTGTGATGTAATCAGATTTGCATTGTAATTGAAATTATATATATATAGTGAGAGCTCAAATTTGTACTATTCAAAATTGTAATAAATGTTTGTTTGAATAAAATATCCATTTGAATTTAAATTCTGTGTTATTCATTTTATTCAGCAAATATTTATTTAATTATGTGAAAATAAAATAGTACATTAACAAATACATTTAAATGAATATATATATATGTGCGTTTATTATCATCAAACAAAAATCATATGCTCGCATATTTCACAAAAATCACTTCTTAACTGTTAATCTTGTTTGCATTACAATAATGACTACTTATGTTCGATCACAACAACAATGAATGATGATAATAAAATATTATCGTTCTCTAACAACCAAACACACCATATACAACTGTAATAATTTTTGAAAATTATTCCTTTATATATAACATATAATCAAGGTAAAATTATTTCATTTACCCAATTTCAAAAAAATACCATGTTGAGCTACTCTGTTCAAGTGTTTAGAGAACCCTATCAATAACATTAATTACTCGTATTAACCATAATCCATAAGCCACTCAATAAATCAATCCACACGGTATTAAACATTTTTATGTCACTAACGAATATGCGCTCATATATATACACACTCAAACTCATTCTAAGGTGCTACGTCACCATCTCTAATGAGTTACTCCAACAAAGCCAAGATTCTCGCTTAAACTTTAGCTCTAATACCAAATGTAAGGAATCGGATTTTCGACCCTCGAAAATCGACACTAGTACGTCCACTGTATATCATGTCGAGAAATCGAATGCCGAAAAACCCAATTATTTTTAACTAAATTACATGTTCGCCATCTTCTTCTTATCCAAATGTGCATAGGAAACATTCTCTGCCGATCATACACACACACACCCATCGTTGGCCATCCCTTCACTAAAATGACCAACGATCATCTCTAAGAAACTCTCTACGAACGAGCATCGCAATACACCCCATCACATCTCGTCCAAGCTCCTTGATCAAAAAGCAACCGAAGCCAGCTTTTGTGGTACTGTAACGACATGAATTGCCTCGCCCGCTAGGTGTTGCTCCTCATGCTCATCTCGAATCTATCCTTTAATCTAACAATCGAGCACTAAATCTATGGCAATTTCTAACCCGAGCTTAGAAACCCACTGGACTATCTATTCTTCACTTTCCCAATAGTTACTGCAACCATCAGAAACCAATCTTGTTAATTGGCTAATTTTTTTATGGGTTTAGAAAATAGTCAAAAAAATTCGAAATTAAAATAACCGCAAGCGCATACACTTGTAGTACGTGGCGAATACGGGACGATCCGTAGGGAATTGATGATTTTAACAATTCTATTCAATCAAATTATACCAAAGTCGAGTAAAAGTTAGGCTAGAGAATTAGAAAAATAGCTAACTAACTAAAGAAAAGAGATGCAAATATAAGAGTTAAATGACAATTTAGAGAATAAATGCACTCTCTAGATCATATAGTTCAACATGTATGAAATCATGATCTCTCTTTTATGGTCGTTGGTGCTTTAATTAATGAGCTTATCATAAGTATGGCATAATTGTGCTATCGATTAACCAACATAAGCCATAAAACTATAACGCATCCCTTAAAGCACTTACTAACTTTCATAAAACTTGACATGAAATCTATTTTAAGTATAGCCTATTAACTATTGATTAGAAATATAGACCATCAAATTTGAATTTCAAATCACTTCCTTATGCCATAGTCATATTTTTATGAAAAGACATTTGTGTTAGTGATTGTTTAAGTGATGCAGTGCACCAAGATAAGTCGCTCACCACAATCAACTTAGGTCGCTCACAAGCCAGCTTAGGTCGATCACAAACCATCTTAGGTCGCTCACAAACTATAAACGACCTAACGAGACATAAAGACCGACCTAACGAGTTAACGGTTCAAAAGGAGTTATGTAATGACCTAACACGGAAAAGCTCACTTAGGTCGTGAGCCTCCTTAAGTCGCTAGATCGCAATGACCTTCTTAAGTCGCTCCAGAAGATAAGTCGCTCCAGATGTTCAAAAACTATTTTGTTAAGTCGCTGCATACCCAGATCAAACTATTTTGTTAAGTCGCTGCATACCTAGGTCGCGAACGAGCTATATTATGTCACTGAAGCTTAGGTCGCGCGTGTTGTAATTCGATCATAAGACGTTACTATTGTAACTCGTGTGTTGTAACTTGTATTTTATAGGTCGTAATTTTAAGTCGTAGGTCGTTGTTGACTTGTATGATAGGTCACGTAGTGTCTTAGGTCGTAGGTCACTTATGTTGTTGCTAAGCCGCAGATATGGGTCGTAATCTTCTATAAATAGCGAGTGAGTTGTATCATTTGGGTTAGTTGATTTTGAATAAACTTTTGTTTGAGTGCTTTGTGCCTCTTTGAAATTGGAAGTTGAGTGTTATCTCCTTTCTCCATTTTCGGTTATTCGAGTGCGCTCGATTCAACGGATTTGAAGCCGATTCACGGAATCTCGTGTGCGAGATCAACGTAGAAGAATCGTTGATCTTCTAACACGATATCATGCGTGATCAACGTGTTAAAGATAGTTAGAATCCAGTATCTCGCGAGATCAACGGATTTGTGCATTTATCTTGGGTATTATCAATCCATCGATTAATCACTGTATTGTTCCATCATTGTTTTATCGATTTATTTGACACGAAGCATCATCTCGTGATCAAAGTTGTTAATCCGCTACGTCAATTTGGTATTAGAGCCAGACTTAGCCAATCATAGCTAAGCCGAGCCTATTGGGAGCCGAGTTGAAGTGTTGGAGTTTAGGATCCGAGCTAGTTTGATCAAGGCCGAGAGTTAAAGTTTGATTCAGAGCCGAGAGCAGGTTCAGTGAAGGAGCCGTGCATTACTTTGTATCAAAGTACGTCATTCCAGAGTTAAAGCCGAGAGTTAGATCAGTTGTTGTTTTACAAACATGCCTCCGAGACATGCTAATCGATTTTAAAATGTTGAAGATGTGTATAGAAGAAAAGAAGCTGAGCAAATGGAACAACGTATCAATGAAAAGTTCGATGAAGGTATTGGAAAGTTAGAGAAATTGATGAATGACATGAATCAAAGTCAAAGGAGAAGGTCACCAATCTCGAACCATGGAGGAAACAGGGTTTCGCCATCGGTTTCGAAAGTGAGGAGGGTGTCACCACAATCTTGTCGAGAACGAAGAGAATCATCAGTTTCTATGAGGCAAGAACATCATGAGTATCGAGGTGAAGAGAGAAGAACTTATCATGGATTTGAAGATGATCCGTATCGTGATGCCGAAAGACATGATAGAAGGGACATGCATGATCGTAGATATGTAGATGGACGAGATCAATATCGATATACATATGATTTTGAGGAATATGGTGATAGAGGAAGTATTCATGATCGAGATCGAGGCCAAGTGCGAAATAGATATATTGATTCGGAGAATGATCGTAAATGGAAGTCGGGGATGAAAACAGAGATTCCAAAATTCAAAGAGCGAATGATAGCAGAAGAATTTTTGGATTTGTTATCAAATGTTGAAGAAATTTTTGACTTCAGGGAAGTATCCGAGTATCGTAGAGTTAAGTTGGTTGCTACACGATTGAGGGGAAGAGCTATGGCATGGTGGCGACAAACTAAACTTACACGGGAGAGAATGGGAAAGTCGAAGATTGTTTCATGGGAAAAGATGAAGAAGTTGATGAAGGCTACTTTCTTGCCTTATATTTATCAGTCTCTTATGTATCAATGCCTACAGAATTTGAGACAAGGGACAAAGTCGGTAAATGATTATGCAGATGAGTTTTATCAACTGATTGCTAGAAATGATATCATGGAGACGGAGGAACGGTTGACAGCTAGATTTGTTGGAGGGTTGAGAATACAAATTCAGGATATGGTGAATATGTTTGATCCAAGATCCGTTGCTGAAGCACACCAGAAGGCTCTAGCTTGGGAGAGGCAAGGTAGAAGAGGAGGTGGCGTGTTTACAAATTCCAACAATCAAGTGAAAGGGGCTAGTAGCAATACGAATGTTTTCAAGGCTGTTGGAAAACCGATTGTCAATGAAATTGCTAAGACCAAGGTCAACAACAATTTCAAGTGTTATAACTGTCAGGAGTTTGGTCATAAGAGCAATGAATGTCCAAAGCCTAAGAAGCGAGCGATCGTTGCTGAGGTTGAGGATGAGGATGCAGAAATAGAATGTTCCAATTCACCACAAGTTGAGGAGGAAGAAGACTTATTGGCGGGAGACGAGGGATATTCTTTAATGATGAGGAGATCTTGCTTGACGCCAAAGCAGGAAGAGGAGACTAGCTAGTTGAGGAGTAACATCTTTCAGTCAATGTGCACTATCTTGGGAAGAGTTTGTAAGTTTGTTATCGATGCGGGAAGTTGTGATAACATTATCTCTACAGAAGCTGTAAAGAAGTTAGCATTAAAGACAGAGAAGCATCCCAAACCCTACAAATTAGCTTGTTGAGGAAAGGTGGGGAAGTGAAGGTTAGTCGAAGAGCTTGTTCAACTTTTTCCATCGGAAAGAAGTATAAAGATGAAATTTGGTGTGACGTGGTAGATATGGACGTATGTCATTTGTTGTTGGGGAGACCGTGGCAATTCGATAGAGCTGTGCAACACGATGGAAGGACCAGCTGCTATAGTTTCATGTTCGAGGGGACTAGAATCACCTTAGTTCCTAAAAAGCGGCAACAAAGTGAAAGCAAGTTGGAGGAGATTGAAGAACTAAAGACTCTGTTATCTTTGAAGGAGTTTGTCAAAGAAGTGGAGGATGAGCCTGAAGTATTTCTATTAATTGGACGTGAAAGTAGTGAAGTGGTTGAAATTCCTGAAGAAGTTAAGCCAGTGTTGAAGGAATTTGAAGATGTATTTCCTGATGAATTACCGAAAGAGTTACCACCATTGAGAGACATACAACATCAGATTGATCTTGTTTCGGGAGCTGTGTTAACGCATAGACCACAATATAGAATGAGTCCAAAGGAACACGAAGAGTTGAGAAGACAATTGGAGGAGTTACTTGAACAAGGGCGCGTACAAGAAAGTTTAAGTCCTTGTGCAGTACCAGCTTTGTTAATGCCAAAGAAGGATGGAACTTGGAGAATGTGCACAGATAGTCGAGCATTAAACAAGATTACAGTGAGGTACAGATTTTCGATGCCAAGATTGGATGACTTATTAGACTAGTTGAATGGAGCTGCTATCTTTTCAAAGATTGATCTGAAGAGTGGATATCATCATATTCGAATTCGACCAGGTGATGAATGGAAAACAGCATTCAAGACACAGGAAGGATTGTATGAATGGCTGGTCATGCCATTTGGTCTTTCGAATGCACCAAGTACTTTTATGCGAGTGATGAATCAGATCTTTCGACCATTTATTGGAAAGTTCGTAGTGGTATATTTTGATGATATATTGATATACAGTGGAAGCACCGAAGAACACCTATAACACTTGCGGGAAGTGTTGATGATACTTCGTCAGGAGCAATTTTACGCGGCAACAAAGAAGTGCGTGTTCATGACTCGAAGTGTTTTATTTCTGGGATATGTTGTATCTGAAGGAGGAATACAGGTGGATCAGAATGAAGTTGAAGCAATCAAGGAATGGCCACAACCCACATAACAGAAGTTAGAAGTTTTCATGGTTTAGCATCATTCTACCAAAGGTTTATTCCACATTTCAGTAGCGTGATGGCACCTGTTACTGATTGTATGAAGGGCAGGCAGTTTCCATGGTCGAGGAAGCAAGATTTGCTTTTGAGTGAATTAAGGAACTTTTGACGTCAGCACCAATTCTAGTTTTGCCGGATTTTCAGTTGCTATTTGAACTACATACCGATGCATCTAAAGTTGGAATTAGAGGAGTATTAAGTCAGAAGGGTCGTCCAATTGCTTACTTTAGTGAGAAACTTTCTGGAGCCAAGACAAGATACAGTACCTATGACTTGGAGTTCTATGCTATTGTCCAAGCCATAAAGCATTGGAGACACTATTTGTTTCATAAAGAGTTTGTGTTGTATATTGATCATGAAGCGTTGAAGCATTTGCAGGGACAGGATAAGATTGCAGTCAGGCATGCTTCATGGATCATATACTTGCAACAGTTTACATTTGTTGTAAAGCATAAGTCGGGAGTTATAAATCGGGTGGCAGTTGCATTGAGTAGAAGAAATCATTTGTTGACTACGATGAAAGTTGAAGTGACGGGGTTTGATGTATTTCCAGAATTGTTTGTTGAGGATCCTTACTTTGCTAAGATTGTAGATGAAGTCGAGAAAGGGAAGACGGATGAATATGTGTTGGTAGATGGTTTTCTATTCAAGAGAAATCGGTTATGTATACCAGAGTGCAGTTTGCGAATGAAGATTGTGAAAGAATTGCATGAAGAAGGACATGTGGGAAGAGATCATACCTTTCAGTTGATTTCTCAATCATATTTTTGGCCTTCCATGAGAAAAGAAGTTGAAAGGTTTGTGCAGAGATGTCACATATGTCAAGTTTCCAAAAGGACAGCTACGAATGCAGGATTGTATATGCCATTGCCCGTGCCTACTAGACCATGGGTTGATATTAGCATGGATTTTGTTTTGGTTTGCCAAGAACTCAACGAGGAAATGATTCTATATATGTTGTGGTGGATATATTTTCGAAGATGTCACATTTCTTAGCTTGTAAAAAGACCGCCGATGCAGTCCGTGTTGCTCAATTGTTCTTTAAAGAAGTTTATCGACTACACGAGCTACCTGAGACCATTGTTTCTGACCGGGATACTCGATTTCTAAGTCATTTTTGGTTGAGTATGTAGAAGATGGTTGGGACTAAGCTGAATTTTAGTAGCGCCTGTCATCCACAAACGGATGGGTAAACGGAAGTGGTGAACAGATCTTTGGGAAACTTGTTGAGATGGCTTGTGAAGGATAATTTGAAGAGCTGGGATGTGAAACTATGTCAGGCAGAATTCTCATATAATCATGCCGTTAATCGGAGTACCGGATTCAGTCCATTTCAAGTAGTATATTCAGCAATTTCGAAGGGACCGTTGGATTTGTTGACAGTTCCACTCAGAAAGGGGTTGTTAAACGAGCTTGTGATTTCGTGAATGAGTTGAAGGAGTGTCACAGGATTGTGCATGAACGATTGCTTAAGTCAAATGAGAAGTATAAACAGCTGGCAGATAAGAAGCGAAAGAGTGTGGACTTTAAAGAGGGTGATTTTGTTTACGCAGTATTGACGAAAGATCATTTTCCAGTTGGAACTTACCACAAATTGAAAGCTCGAAAGATTGGTCCAGTAGAAATCTTGAAGAAGATCAATGATAATGCTTATCGGTTAAGATTACCGGATCATATTCATACTGCTGACGTTTTCAACGTCAAACATTTGACAAGCTTGTCGAGGAAGAGGAAAGTGTGAATTCGGGGTCGAATTCTTTCCAACCTGGGGAGGATGATGCAGTGCACCAAGATAAGTCGCTCACCACAATTAATTTAGGTCGCTCACAAGCCAGCTTAGTTCGATCACAAACCATCTTAGGTCGCTCACAAACTATAAACGACCTAACGAGACATAAAGACCGACCTAACGAATTAACGGTTCAAAAGGAGTTATGTAACGACCTAACACGGACGAGCTCACTTAGGTCGCGAGCCTCCTTAAGTCGCTAGATCGCGAACGACCTTCTTAAGTCGCTCCAGAAGATAAGTCACTCCAGATGTTCAAAAGCTATTTTGTTAAGTCGCTACATACCTAGGTCAAAGCTATTTTGTTAAGTTGCTGCATACCTAGGTCGCGAACGAGCTATGTTATGTCACTGAAGCTTAGGTCGCGTGTGTTGTAATTCGGTCGTAAGACGTTACTATTGTAACTTGTGTGTTGTAACTTGTATTTTATAGGTCGTTTAAATTTTAAGTCGTAGGTCGTTGTTGACTTGTATGATAGGTCGCGTAGTGTCTTAGGTCGTAGGTCACTAGTGTTGTTGCTAAGCTGCAGATGTGGGTTGTAATCTTCTATAAATAGAGAGTGAGTTGTATCATTTGGGTTAGTTGATTTTCAATTAACTTTTGTTTGAGTGCTTTGCGCCTCTTTAAAATTGGAAGTTGAGTATTATCTCCTTTCTCCATTTTCGGTTATTCGAGTGCGCTCGATTCAACGGATTTGAAGCTGATTCACGGAATCTCGTGTGCGAGATCAACGTAGAAGAATCGTAGATCTTCTAACACAGTATCGTGCGCGATCAACGTGTTAAAGATAGCTAGAATCCGGTATCTCACGAGATCAACGGATTTGTGCATTTATCTTAGGTATTATCAATCCATCGATTCATCATTGTATTGTTCCATCATCGTTTTATCGATTTATTTGACACGAAGCATCATCTCATGATCAAAGTTGTTAATCCGTTGCGTCATTAAGCATGGCCGATTTGGTGTCAACAATATAGGCTGTCAAATTCAAATCAAGAACAACAAGTAAAACACTTCATTGATCATCATTAAGCACAAAAGGAGAGCATGAATTAACAAATAGTTGAAGCTACATAATTAGAGTTACCCCTAAATTGAAGGGTTTAGCCTCTCATATTTGTCATTTGATTAACAAATGTAGCTAGCAACATGAAAGCAAAATAAAATAAAATAAAAATGAAAGCTAATGGAAAACAGAACTACTATTCTACTTGCATAAAATAAAAGAGAACTACACTACAACATGAAAGGAAATGAACATGTAATTAAAAAGAAACAATAATTAGCATTGCATAAAAAGAAAAGAAAATTACATAAAATAAAAATGGCTAAGTAGCCATAAAAAGAGAAAGAGAGCTTTCTTTTATTTGTGAGCCAAAAATAAAGAGAAGAGAACCTAAATAAGAGACTCAGGGAAAAGAGGATTATATGACACATAAGGGGTATATATACATGTGTTAAACCCTAATTCATATTTTTGGGAAATGCCCAAAATACCCTTAAGAAAGTGTAGAGGCCAAGTAATCATTAGCTTCTACTAATCATCATTTAAGTGTACATGAAACCATTAATTTATAAGCATGTGCATTAGCCTCTAATTTGTACATTAAGGTGGTGGGTAGGTGGGGTCCTCCATGATCTTCACTTTGAATTATTTCCATCTTCATTCTTTTGTATCTACTTTGTGCATGCATGTTTCATCATAACACCACTTGTAAAATTCACCAAATTTCCTACAAAACAACATAGAAAATTCCAAGTAAATTTTCATAATTTAATAAATGCACAAAAATGACCATTTTACCCCTGTATGAAGATGAATATGTGACAATTTGAAAATAATTTAAATTTTGGTTTAAACAAGTTAAAATACCCAATATGATTATTTACTCGATTTAAATAGATTAAATATGGTGGTAAAAATATACACATTTATGTGCACATCAAATACCCCCACACTTATCTTTTTATTCATCCTCGAATAAAAAAACTAAGATAAATCTATTTTCGTAGGAAGCATGATTACATTGAGCGTATGCAACAAGCCGTTAAACCTCTGGGTACCCCCAATAGGACGAGAGTTGTCTCATGAGAGTTTTCAGCGGATACTACCCACAAAATCTAAATGCATGATGAAAATATTTATAAAATGCAAGATTTATTTACAAAGAGATCATTGCGAGTTTTTGAAATATTTACAAATGAAATATTTGTTTTTGAATCGACATAAATAAGTTAAATATAGGTTTTGGTCATTATCTTGAAAATTTAAGTCATTTACTCGTCAAAATTTCCAAAAAAAATCAAGTTATCATAACAAATAGACAATAGTTTATCTCGTTATTTAGGTTCATAACAAAGTGTAATTATGAATTAAATCCTTAGTTGATTAGCAAAGTTTATCAAAGTGGTATTTTCATTTCTATTTAATAACAAGTCAAATCAAATAAGTTAAAATAGTGCTTGGATTTCATTTGCTTACTCTCTCTTATTTTTTCTGAAAATTTTATTGGTATTTACAATATTTACATATGCCTAACTCAGATAAACTGAGGCCAGATATATTACCTATACACTGCCTTGCGGACTTATGTAAGGGGAATACAGAGCATAACGAGTGAACACACAAGTGTGAACACTTATCGACTGTAGGCGTTATTAAAAGAAATTATATATGTTATCCCACCTTTTGGCAAGGCCTTAAACATGCGGATTTAACTAAATTGACTACTCGCTTGTCAAGACTGGTATGCGGTAGGTTTGAGTCGACTGGATGGATATGTAATGCAACATGTTTGGAAGTCGCACGGTATGGAAGTCGCACGGCATGGAAGTCGCACGGCGTGGAAGTCGCACAGCGTGGAAGTCGCTCGGCATGGAAGTCGCTAGGCATGGAAGTCGCTACAGGAAGTCGGCTTAACATGAAGTCGCTACAGGAACTCACTCGTACCATGATGAAGGATGTTGGCTCAGCTATGGCCCTAATAGGCCCGGACTACTAAGGAAGCCAGTAACTTGGGTTTGCCTATAAATACAGCATGTGGGGGTTCAGAAAGGGGATATTCTTTCGGCTCTCTGACTTTCTTTTTTCTAAGGTTGAAGCTACTTTACCATCTTATAACAGTCATCGATTGTTACAGCAATAAAAAAGAAACTTTTGGAGTGGACGTAGGCCGGAGTCAACCGAACCACTATAAATTCTTTGTTTTTACTACTTTCTTTTAAATTTTGACTGTTCTTTACATTATTACTCTCTACATATATTCTATCTGTGAGTTGTGACTGTGATTTGGTGCTTTCGCGTGGATTTGGGTTTTAGTGACCAATTTTGGCCTTAATATTTTAGTGCTTTCACTAAGAGTTGAACTTAGGGACACAACAACAGAAAGGCAATTTCCTCCCGGTTATAAGCGTGACAAAACTAATTTTTCACGGTTATAACCGTTAAAATAGGTACCGTGGGCAAATTCAGTCATACTTTTGCTCACGGTTATAACCGTGATAAAAATAGTAATTTCTCACGCTTATAACCGTTATAAATTTAGATATTATCACACTTATAACCGTGACAGAACAGTATTTACTCACGGTTATAATCGTGATGAAATGGTTATTACTAACGCTTATAGCCGTGGGAAATTTAGATAGTATCACACTTATAACCGTGACAGAACAATAGTTTCTAATATTTATAACCATTACCAAAAAGGAAACTGTAACACTTATAACTGTGACAAATGCAAATTATATCACAGTTATAACCATTATGAAAGGTTATTTTCTAACACTTATAACCATGATAACTAAAAAAATATCAAACAAACTCAATTGCTGCATATATCTACCCGCTCCACTGTTACACTGACACAAAAAACTATCAACCACCCAAACTACTTAACATCACAATAACTTCATATCCCCTTCTCAATTGCCTAATCAACCAGACATCAACATTCATGACCACACTTCTCTAATAACCAGTCATTGATCACACTTCACCAGTAAATCCACAAACAAACTGCAAGTTCATCTCATATTCCTTCCACTGCTACATCAAACTGTAAGTTCACCACATTAAACTATCTACATATTCCTTCCACTGTCTACTTCCGTCGTTATCACCTTCATCACTATTCCCTTCAACATCATCTACATATCAACAATCTCCTGCCAGTACAACCCTCCGACCACTTGCATTCACCTCCTCCGAGCAATTCAAAACCACTGTTACATTGCCAAACCCCCTACCCTAACACTTCTACACAGACAGCCCGCAAGCATCACATAACTTCTCACTTTCCACTCCATGCAATACAAATTGCCCTCAACCATCCGCCGTTGTTAACCATCCTCCAGCAATCAACACTTCAAAAACCCATTCCTGCTCACTGTCATCTCACCCAAATCAAACAGTCACTAAAACTCCATGTCACTGCACATTCTTATCTGTCAACTTCCAGTACATCCTCCTTCACCTCAACCAAATACTAATCGATTCCACACTCTTCCAAACCATCAACTTGCCCTCATTCACTGCCTGTTACAGCCAACCAAACACCTCGTCGAACAAGTTTTTTTTCTTGCCACAACAGCCTTTCTTCACACTGCAAACATCGGAAGCACCCTACGACGCCTGAATCGAACATGACCACCTACCGAGCCTCACTTCTTCGTCAACATTACCTATTGACTTCTAACAGCGGTTACAGCAGCAACCAAACCACGACCCAAGCCCCGGCAATCCACTGCAACTCCGCTATCACTACCTTGTATCGAACCGCGACTCCAAACCATTTCGAATTGCTAACAAAAATCGAACGAGCCCACCACCTCGAACTAAATTTGAAAGAAAATAATATATAACATTTAAATAGAGAAGCTTTTTCAGATCTGGAAGAAAATATATAGCAAGGAAAGAAAATAAATTAGAGAAACCATTTATATTATAACTACTGGAAAAAACCGCCGCTCAAGTTAAAAGGTAAACTTTTAAAAATAAAGCTTCAAAAGTTCGTTCTTAATCTTTATATCCTTTCTAATTTGGTCAATATAAATGTACCCAGTTCGTATGAAATATGATTACTTTTTAGTAAGAAATGATTGTTAGCAACTGCATACAGCATATAGAAATTAATTTTTCTGCAGTATCATTTTCAAGTTGCAAATGTTATTTATGGCACAATATAACAGAAGAAAAATTAATAAATCAAGCATCGTGTATAAAATCATATTTGTAGCCAAAAATGTCAAATTTGCGATACAGATTGCAAATAAGGCTGTAATCTGTAAATCTGTAAATAAAACTAAAGAAATTAATTAAGTGACCGATAAAGCTATGTTAATGGAGTATGCAGTCTATGGGTCTACAACTGACAAACCATTCAACTGTGGCACCAGACCCAAACCACGGACTGAAATTCGCATCTGGGTAATTTTAATCTTTTGGCTAAACTGCAGGAAGTTTTTTTTACATTTTTTTTATAGCATCCAACAAAATGTAATTTATGCCAAAGCAATTTGTTCTTTGATTTTTTTCTTCCTCTCTAATCATACTTCTTCTTAAGTATCTGGTTTCACAAATGACCCTATAAAACTCGTGTATGGATAAATCTGTGAGAAAAGGATCTAGAAGGAGTGGTCAATATTTTAAAGGATAAGTGGTTGTGTTAACATAATGTAGTATATTCATTTTATGCACTAGTCCTATGTACATGAGCAAAAGTTTAAGCAATTGATTATACATAATATAACTTGCAAAGGAGGTGGTGGATTCTAACACCACAGTAAATCGAACCAATATGTTCTTACAGTAAATCGAACCATAATATAATTAGCAAGTAATTTTTACTAAACTTAGAAATATCCAATTAGCAGATCGGTAACCATCCACTGATTTATGAACTTATGCACAGATAACTTTTCAAAATCCAAAATCAAATACTTTATCGATCCAAACAAAAAGAAGATGATAAATGCATGAAAAGGTCATTCAACAACAAAACTACAGAAAAAGAGAACAAAACTACAGAAAAATAAAACAAAACTTTCAATTTGATAATCAGTTGTGGATACATTTATTGATTGGTCATTCAATAACAAGTCTTTGAACAAGAAAAAAAATAGTAAGGAAAAATGCATAACCTTGAGAACCATTTCTGAATATTCCACCAAAAAGTCAACCAAGGAGCATGATGAGCAACTCTATATGCCCATTGATATGGTTTTAGTTGCTGGCTGATTGCGTGGTCCGATAAATTGGATGGAAAACTAGGCCACTAATAGTTAGAAGGTGGTGCTACTAAAGCTGTACCTGAAAGCCTGCCACTAAGATATAGGTCTTGATTAGATTGATTAGTGTTAAACATGGAACTTGCTAAGAAATGTGAGATTACTAAACCTACTATACTTGTAGAACTTTAAGTTTACATAGTGATTGTATTCATTATAAACTCATAAAGAATCAAACAGAGTATTCTCCCATATAAGATTATTCAACCTATATGAGCTCAGATTTGAAAATTTAAATTAATTTACATATAGTTTCTGAATGACTATAACACATACTAAAGATACAAGTGACACTTCTGTCAATACAAGTTATGACTAGAATTTACTCGTTGTTAAGGATGATGATGATTGCGATCATATTGTTCACCGATAGTTTTTGAAGTATACATTCACTAGTACAACTACACCTTACCTATGAGGTGTATATTTCAAGCAACCCCATACAAGTTCTCCTCCTAATGAAAATCCAACCACAAAGAACTTTTCGCCTGACTCAAGTATATCCGTTATTTCTTCAATATCCTGCGCGTTGCTTTTAACAAACCTACGAGGGTGTGGATCACTCTCTCCGTACCCAGGTCTATCAAAAGAGAGCATATAAATACCATATTCATCTACAATTTCTTGTATATGAAAATAGCTACTTCATTTTCAGTTAACATAAAATTAACAATGATAGAGGAGAATGGAAAATTTGTGTTGTTATAATTACCTTAAAGATGGAAAATGCATCATATTTGCAGGAAAACAATCCATGAAGGAAGATAATTTTATACTTCGCAATTTTCTTTGGTACTCTGGTTTCAGTGTAAGAAATCTTCCATCTTTGAGTTTGATTTTGGGTGATGTGATGGAGGGGCCGGTCGGTGATCCACAGATTCTTAGAGGTGGAGGTTAGATTTCCTAATATAATGGGCAAGCAATCCCACTAAAAGAGCAATTCATAGCTTTGTACATATACTTGAAAAAAGAATGTTAAGATACCATCTTAAACAAGGATAACGTGTGCCTATTTAACAAGTTTTTATTACTGCTAATTCTAAGAAACAAAGGAGTTCCTAGAACACTTGAAAACAAGTTTAACATGTTGAAGTTTCTAGCATGATATGGCCTCTACTTTTATCTAGCTACCAGGTTGAAATTAAATAGCAATTCGATTAAAAGCAATTCGATCAGAAAGTTAATTACTGCCAGTCGTTGCTAGAGTCACAAAATTAAGTTTTCATCCTATAATAATTGGATATAAAAGGAAATGTAATTAAATTATAAGCATTCATCGTAACATCTCGGATATAGGAAAATAATTAGGGAACACAGCCGAAAGTCAAAATGCCTGTTTCAAAGATTTTGTCTCAAAAAATGAACCTTTGGGATTCATATTTCTAATTAATTTGATATGCTACTTACAAAAGAAGATCTAGAAAACAGAGAATGAAATGAAAAAGAAACACATATAAACCAAAAAGCGCAAAATTTTATAAAATAAAATAAAATCAAGCTATATTGTTGGAATTCAATCCAACTTTAAAAAACAACCAAAAATGAAAGATGCCATTATATTAGTTTGATTAAAACATCAAGTACGTATCCATTAGCTTAGTGAATTACTTTTATAAAACTAACACATTTTAGCATTTATTTAATTTATAGAATCATCGTATTACTTACTTAACCTTACTTAATTATCGATTAGCTGGGCAAACACTGTATAGTATTTCATGATAGGCCAAAAAAATTCATTAACTAAAATTAGGAGCTAAATAACTTAAAAATGTTATATTTCCTAGGAGATTTTTAGAAGCATCAATGGAAAATATGCCACTGTGTTAGTTTGATTAAAACACCAAGCACGTATCCATTGTATGAAGTAAGATAAAGGAGCCACATCTATAACTTCATTATTTATGCTTCACCGTGATCAAAATTCAGTTTGTCCTTATTATTCCTCTCTTTCAATAAACGAATCGAAATTATATACATGAATCGAAACTTTCGACTTTTCTATACGTGAATACAAATTCGAGCATGAATCGAAAATTAAAATCGAATCAAAAAACAAATTATAGTTTTAAGACTAAAATATAAATACCTGAACAACTGAATGAGGCGGTGGTGATTACATTATATGAGCCGGTGGCGATAACCCTAGACTGTAAAGAGGAGAAATAATGAAAAGAGGAAAAAACTCATGAATGTTAAGTAAAAATAAAAAGCAAATTACACGTTCATCCACTTTCATTTTGCTTATTTACAAAATTACCAATAGTAGTCACGGTTAAAACTGTTATAATTTTTTATAACGGAAATATCTGTTAGTAATATATCACGGTAATAACCGTTACAAATTGAAGAAATATATGTGTTACAAAAGGCCTACTTGGTGTAGTGGGATTTTGGAGCTAGGAACTTGGATTCTAGAAAGCAATGGCAAGGCCATCAACAAGGAAGCAAGTGACAGAAAGAAGTAACCAGGAAGGAAGTCAAGAGGCCTCCTCTGGAGCTGGAGTAGATGAAGCATCCATCTATGTCACTAGGGACGAGATGGAGACGATGCTGAAAAGGCAGGAAGACATGATACAGAACCTGCTTCAATAGGTTGGACATGTTGGAGCACAAAGTCAAGGGAATGGACCAACCGAGGGCTGGCTTTGCAGAACATGGAACCAGAGCTGTAGAAGTTTCCAAAGGTCAACACCTGAACCAGACTGGAGGTATTGAAGGAAATCAACAAAGGCTTGGGGACAGACCTCCAGGATTGGATACTGGGAGAGCGGTGAATGAAGCTTAGCAAGTAGGGACCAACGTGAACATAAATCACGAACATGAAGAGTACTACCCGTAGTACCCCCAAGGACGTGGGGGCAAGGTAGAGATGCAAATGGGGGACTACCCCCCGGATGGAGACGAGTGGATAGCTGGATTAATAAGAAGGATTATAAGAGGAGGATTGTTAAGCGGAGGCTTAGAGGAAATCAGTCGAAGTCCATTCATTCCGACTATCAGAAATGCAGGGAATCCTTTAAAGTGCAAGTTACCCGCGCTGGATCCTTATGATGGAATGTCAGACTCGACCATGCATATTTCCAGGCATATGGAAGTGCTGGGGGCATCCTAGGAAGTGATGACACGATGTTTCCCTCTATAATTATCAGATTTGGCTGCGCTTTGGTTCAGGCAGCTAGAGAATGGATCAATTAGAACATGGAATGAGCTAGTGGAACACTTCATGAGATAGTTTAGGGTCCACGTGACGTGACCCAATAGTGTGATGACCTTAGCTTCAATGAAGCAGAGGACTGGAGATTCCATAAGAGATTTTCTATTGCGATTCAATGCAACTGTGGCTTCAATAGATCGCCCGGATCCATCGATGATTTTGATAGCGGTGGTGGCAGGAGTTGCAAAAGGCATAGATTTAAGGATTTGCTGGCAAGAGACCCGCCATAAGACCTTGGAGAATTTTACCATGAAGCTGAAAGATTCATTCGGCTAGAAGATTCACGCGTCGAGAGACAAGAAACAAACGTTGTGCAAGGCGAAGGAACCGCCAAAGAACAATCTGGAGCAAACAAAGGGAAGTGAAAGCAAGATGATAGATATGATGGTCCTGATAAACGTAAGAAATTTTGAGAATCCAGGTTCAGACAATACACAGACTTGACAGCCACCTTGGAACGGATTTACACGGAGATTCGGGGCAGCTCCCCTATCGAAAACCACTTAGGAGAGATCCCACAGAACGGGAACGTAGAAGAGGAAAGTACTGCCTATTCCATGATCTGGTAGGGCATACTACCAATGAATGTCGTCATCTGAAGGATGAGGTGGAAGAGCATGTCAAAAGTGGTAGATTGCCATATTACACCAAAGATCGGATAGCGGCTGTAGGACCTGAGCAATTACCGCCTCCACTTAATAGAACTAATCCTGGATCGGGATCACGACTCATCATCAATTGATCATGATGGCAAGGGCCAAGTTCAGGATTTGAACCTTGGTCGATTAGAAACCTTAGATTTGATTTCAAAATAAAATGGCTATTCCACTTACACATGCATGGGAACCGGAGAGATTCCCAGGCATGATCCGAGATGGTAATAGACTGCTTCGCCCGGAGAGGCAGTATCTAGATTTTTCCTTTCTTTGTGATTGAACACTTGGAATTTTAAATTAATAAATGAACTTGAATTTCATAAAATAAATCTTTGACCGGAGAGTTAAAGAATGAATATTGGAAGTCAATTTGAAGTTAATTGCTTTATGACCCTACCCGGAGAGACGGTGTCCGGAGTGTAGGAAGTGAGTTGCTTCATCGGAGAGCGACAGGATTAACTCACTTAACGTTGTTTCTCCTTCACCATAGAGTGACAGGATGGGATCCAGTAAGAGCCCAAAGAGGCTGACATCGATCTAGGAGGATCATGACATCGCTCAATGTTCAGGGACACTGAACCGGAGTGCAGGGAGTAACGCTGCTTCGTCGGAGAGTGACAGAATCGGCTCACTCAATGTTGTTTCTCCTTCACTGGAGAGTGACAAGATAGGATGCAGTAAGATCTTGGAGTGGCTATGATCGGCTTAGGTTTTAGGCCATGACATCACTTGATGTTCAGGGACACTGAACCGGAGTGCAGGGGGTGTTGCCGCTTCGTCAGAGAGCAACAGGATCGGCTCACTCGACGCCATTTCCCCTTCACTGGAGAGTGACAGGATGGCATTCAATAAGAGCCCTGAGAGGCTATGATCGGTCTAGAAAGACCAAGACATCGCTATATGCCCTCGCTTGGGTCGGAGTGCAAGGGATAGAAAGCAACGCCGGAGCACAACATGATCATTCTATACGACCCATCGAGTTTGGAATGGACTTGGCAAGGGTCCAAAGTGACCATCGATAGTCCGGAGAGGCTGTAGAATTTAATTCTAACTTCCACAAGTGGAAATGAATACCAGTTCGGCTTAGAATAGCCACGAACTTGATCAAATATACTATAGCTATTAATAAAATAGGGACTGATGCATGTTTTAGGGAGTAAAGTGTTATCCCGCCTTTTGGCAAGGCCGTAAATAGACGGATTTAACTAAATTGACTACTCGCTTGTCAAGATTGGAATGCGGTAGGCTTGAGTCGATTGGATGGATACTAATGCAGCACGTTTAGAGGTCGCTCAGCATGGAAGTCGTTCGGCATGGAAGTCGCTCGGCATGGATGTCGTTCGGCATGGAAGTCGTTCGGCATGGTAGTCGCTCGGCATGAAAGACGGTCGACATGAAATTCGCTCGGCATTGAAGTCGCTCGGCATGGAAGTCGCTCGGCATGGAAGTCGCTATAGGAAGTCACTATAGGAAGTCGGCTTAATAGGAAGTCGTTACAGGAAGTCGCTCCTACCATGATGAAGGATGTTGGCTCGGTTATGGCCCTAATGGGCCCGGACTGCTAAGGAAGCCCAGTAACTCGGGATTTGCCTATAAATACAGCATGAGGGGGTTCATAAAGGGGATATTCTTTCGGCTCTCTGACTTTCTTTTTTCCAATGTTGAGGCTACTTTACCATATTGTAACTGTAATCGATTGTTACGGCAATAAAAAAAATTCTGAAGTGGACATAGGCAGGAGTCAGCCGAACCACTATAAATTCCGTGTTTTTACTGCTTTCTTTATAATTTTGACTATTCTTTACATTATTACTCTCTACATATATTCTATCTGTGAGCTGTGACTGTGATTTGGTGCTTTCGCGTGGATTTGGGTGTTAGTGACCAATTTACGCCCTAACAATATATATACCTAGCTGAAATAAACTGAGGCCAGGTATATCTATTGTGCACTGCCTTTCGGGCTTACGTGAGAAAGGTATAGAGCATGGAGTGTGTACACACAAGTGTGTACACTTATCGACCATAGGTGTTAATAGAAAATATTTACATATATACAAATATTTTGTTTTTTTATATGTTTTTTTTCAAAAAAAAATTTGAAAGAGAGAGTTTTGCAAAATAATCTTAGCACCACTTAACTTAGAAGACCAAAAAAATTTATATTATTTACTTTAAGTCAACCATTTTTTAAACAAAGATTTTCATTTAGGATATATTTCATAATTATCACGTATGAACCTTCCTATATACTAGTTAAACTATCGTTATTTGTAATTAAACTTCATTTTTATTTTTGTTAAGACAAATAAATTTCTAAAAATTTCAATTTAATAAACCAAAACCATATATATTTATACAATAATGTTTCTTTAAAAATAAATTAAAATGCTTTAAAACTTTGTATTTTAAAATTTTAATATATTTTTTTGAATTTTGGAAGAAAAAATGTAAAATAAAAAAGAAGATAAGTCTCCCCCAGCACATGATTTTGACTGTGTCCCTACAGTCAACCCGAATGAAAGGAGAAAAATAAATAAAAAACATAACCTTTATTTAAATGAAAACTAATGGTATTTACACAAGATCAGAGTGTATATCGTCAAAAAGTAAATGAAACGATCTTCCAAAAACCGATTCATTTGTCTCGTTAAGTTTGCGATAAATAGGTTAAGCTCAGAAAACCAAACCATAAAAGATTTCGAAGTTGAATGTGGATTTGGAAAACCGAATATTGTTTTAGCGAAAATTGTATGAGTTGTTCCGTTTCGATGATTTTTGGGGTCGATAAAACAATTGATTAAAGTTCAAGTTTATTTTCACCAAATTGAAATACAAGCTTATCATTGAAAATATTTTCAAAATTATTGATTTTGAAATCAAAATGGTGATTTAAATCTTCCCCTTTCGAATTCAACAACCCATCTTCAAAAAGTACAAAGATATCGTGTTCGTCAAATTCGTCTTCCTTTATTGGATTATCAACAACTTCATTGCGTACCTCAAGTTCAAAATCCAAAGTTGTTGTATTCAAATTTTTGAAATCGAGAAAAGGAAGATCGAGTTTTAAATTTGGTTCCACACCCTTAAAAGAATTGAAATCCAACTCAATTACCAAATTTTCAACAACTTCGTTAAGATTTTCGTTTTCGATTTCAAAAGTTGTTATTTGAAAATCGTCGAATTGGGTAAAAGATGGATTATCACTCGACTCATCACAGATTGGGATTTGGTTTTGTTTTTCACATTGTTTCATGTATATTTCAAACAAAAAAATTGTGTGATCATCGAAAATTTCGTTCATTTGTTCAAAAAAATCCAAATTATAATTATTGACTTGAGAATTTTTTATTTGGATTTGTTGAGAACAAAAATTTTCACTCGTAACGTAATCAAGATTATTCACATTGCCAAAATTATTTGAAAAGTGGATCACATTTTCATTTTGATTTTGAAATTCATTTTGGAGTTCAAAATTAAATTGGTATGGGTTATCATCGAAATTGTTTGAATTTTGACTTGAATTCAAATTTTGAAATCCTTGAGAAATTTGACTCGAGTTACTGGAGAAATATGAATTACACAAATCATTTGTCATTTGATTTTGTTGTGTAGAAATTTCAAGTAAAGATGAAATGCTAATTTCAAGATTTGACGGTTGCTCGTTATTTTGAAAATTTGATGGTTCGAAATTTGAATCGTTTAAACAATAGTTGGTGTTAAAATATCCATACGAATTTGGAGGGAAATCATATGGATTATATTGATTTTCACAACTATTGTAAAATTCACATAAGTGGAGAAACTCAGACATTGTGAAGAATTTTTGGTTATTTTTCTTTCTTTCTAAAGGAAGAATATTTACAAATAAAATTTATGTTTCAAAATGGAAATTGATTTTTGTTTTGTTTTTGATTTTTCAAAAAAAAAATTTAAAAGATTTTATTTTTTTTGGGAGTTTTGGAATTTTGATTTGGAAATTTTCAAAGGAAAAGGAAAAAAACTAAGTTAAGAAATATTTATAAAAAAAATTAGTTTTGGATTTTGAATTTATTGTTTTTTTTAAAATATGCATGAACTAATGCAACTAAATGAATGCAGTGGTTAATTACAAATGATTCATGTTAGGAACTGAGTTGATGATGTTTTGATGACAACAACCTTATATAGTTATTATACTTTACTTTATAAAATATATACTAACATTTCCGTATAGATATATATATATATAGGAAGTATATGCAGGTATCATCGAAGACTGATAAGTATAAAGACTCAAGCATCAAGATGAAGATTAGAGATTCAAGATTCAAGACTCTAGAAAATCAAGATTTCAAGATCTCAAGATAAGTGTCTAGTATTTTGTTAAAACTTCATAATAGCACTCTCATCTTTCTTCCAATTTTCTTTTGGGATGGAACCCAGTTTCTATCGAAACCAGTGGCTTACAAACCCACGACAAGTAGCTTACATGTTGAATATGCGCTTTGCGCTATATGATTTTTGTTTGATGATAATAAACATATATACATTCATATAAATGTATTTGGTAATGTACTATTTTGTTTTTCATAGTTTAAATAAATATTTGTTGAATAAAATTAAATTACACAGAATTCGAATTTGAATTCAAACAGAACAAGTTAAACAGATTTTGAATTCAAACAGAAATTTTATTCAAACAAATATTTTGAATAGTATGTATTTGGTTAGATAAATATCTGTTGAATAAAATTAAATTACACAGAATTCGAATTTGAATTCAAACAGAACAAGTTAAACAGATTTTGAATTCAAACAGAAATTTTTATTCAAACAAATATTTATTACAATTTTAAATAGTACAATTTCATGCTCTCACGATACATATACATTTTTTATTACAATCACATCACATTTACAGTTAACCTCACTACATATCACTCACACTCGTATTTTGTCTTCAACTGCATTCCGGTTTGAATCCAGCATCTGAGTAATCTGCAAAAATATTTTCAAACGCAGTAAAATTGAAAGAGAAATATTTTTGAAATTTGAAAGAAACGATGATTTTGAAAACATTGTTTGCCTCAGTTATTTGGGTTGTTCGTCATCATTTTTGACTGTGCAATATCTGTGCATATCAGTATTTTTTATCAGGGACAGGTAACTATAAGTGGCTGCAGTACACACGTGTACATTCGTATACGTGTGCACTGCCTCGCCAACTTGTGTGCAAAAAAAAAAAATCAAACAAAAGCACAGAAATCAAAAACAAGGTCAAACCCAAGATAGGTACAACTCAAGACAAATAGACAAAGCAATTGACTACAAACAGTTCCAGTACAAGCCTGCAGAATGCAAATGGACTCGACCAAGTATACAAATGCAACAGTCAGACCAAAAGGCTACATGAAGAACCAGAATACAAGTACAGGAGGTAGTTCAATATAAACATGCTCAGGTCAAAGACAACAAGTACAACACTGTACAAGTGCCACAAGCAACATCAACAAGCAGTGCAGACTCAAAGCACCACTGACCAGAATACAATGCAACAACACAGTCAACAAGGCAACAATGCAAATGAACATCACAATGAACCAACAGGTCAGAGGTGAAAACAATGCAATGCTGAAGTGATGAAGTGCATACAAACAACTGCAACACACATGCACGACTTAACACAGTGAAAACTCGAGTCATAGTACAGGCCAAGACCACTGCATGCAACATGGAATGCAAAAACAATGCACCACTACAAATTCAAACAATGTCCAAACAACAAACATGAAAATGAACCAAAGTAATACAGCAGCCCCAAAATCAGTGAACAACAACAAAAGTGCAACAGATCAAATGGCACAGTGCACCACTGATTTGAAGAACATATGAATAAAGAACACAAGTACAAGCAATGTGCAACTGCAGTGATACATAGGCAACATGAAGCAATGCACATGTCACCAGAACATAATGAAGACTGCATCATGATACAAGGCTTCAAATATGCAAATGCTCAAACTCAGATGAACAACAACAGGGATGAACACATGAGAATGGACAAGGCACAAATTAAGTCCAGCTACTAGTTGCAGACTCCAAGTTGCAGACTCAAAGCAAACATGACACCAAGCTACAAACTCAAATGCACAATTCAAATCAAAGACAACAGCAATAATAAACACAAGTGCAGACCAAATGCAATTTGAAACAAAACCAAGCATGATACAGGTGGACAGTGAAGGCAGCAATACACCACCAAGTAAATGCACAGCATAAATAAGACCAAACTGCATAAGTAACCTCAATGACAGATGTGCATTTATCAAGAACACGATGAAGCATACAGAATAAAATACAATGGCATAGCAAGAGTCACAAGACCATCAAGCAGTAAGTAAGTGCAAATCGAGCTCCAGAAATAACAAATGCAGACACAAATTTCAACAGTGCAGTGAAATGCAGTGGTATGCAGCAGAGAAAATATAAAAGCAATGGTGATGACCGAAGCTAATACAGAGTAGTGGATTCGCATACCCAAAATCAAGTCGAAGTCAAACATTATTCAGCATCAAGCCAAAGCCGTAATCAAAATTTCAATGTTGAACAAGTCAAAATCGAAGCCGTGTCAACCAAGCATCAAAATACGAAATTGACAAAGTCAGATTAATCCTCAGCATCAAAGTGTAATCGAACGGCAAAGCAAGAATTTTTGAAGCAATCAGTCGAACGCAAAAATAGGAAATCAAATCCTATTAAAACCCTAATCATCATCGGCATTTTTTATCATCGAGTTCAAGTATCAACTTAGAAAAGCAAAAGGAGACAGTACATACCGAATTCACAAGCAACGAACTCGATCGAGCAACTGCAAAACGAGCAATAGTCAACCATCAGAGAAGCAGCGAGCTAGGGCAACATATAACAGATCAATTGAAGAAACCAAAGCCCTAATTGGAACAAAGAACCGAAGCCCTAACTGGAACAAAAGGGAACGAAGCCCTAATCAGAACGAAGCTGCCATTATTCTCACGAACGAGACAAAAGGGGATCGGGCTGGAGATAACAAAGAAAGGAACGGGTTTAAGTGGGCCGGTCTTATTAAAATCAAAAGGGGTTTTGTTTTTAATTTAAGGCTTTATTATATTAATTAGTTTTTAGGGTTATTTTCTATTGTTTCTTAATTATTGTTTTTTATTTTACGAACCAAAGAATCTTGGTAAATCACCACCTAGGTTTAGGTAGTGTCAGATTGTCTATTTTGAATTAGTTCAGTGAGCAGGGTGTGCGAGTTTGCAAAGCTCTATAGGTGGGAGCAGTGTTTGCGAGTGAGCGAAACTCTATAGGCGGGAGCAGGGTGTGCGAGTCTAGTAGAGTGTTTGTGAGCGGGAGCAAAAGGGTCTGCGAGTCTAGTAGAGTGTTTGTAAGCGTGATACTGTTTAATTCTAATAGAAATCTGTGAATGCAGCAGTAGGCAGGGGTTGCCGAAGCTGGGTAAATTTTGTGTGTCATTTATTTTTCAGCATATTTATTTCTGCTATTATATTTCTGTGTTTAATTCGAGAAAATTTGCTATAACCCTATTCACCCCCCCCCCCCCTCTAGGGTTAATCTAGATCCTACAAGTGGTATCAGAGCCCGGTAAATTTTTTTTAACTCTAGAGTCATGAGTCTACAAAATAATGCTTTTTCTGAGGGGCAATCTATTGCTAGGCCACCCATGTTTAACGGGAACGATTATGCTTATTGGAAAGTTAGGATGAGTATTTATCTTAGTTCCGTTGATTATGATGTTTGGGATATTATTGAAACTGGCTATAAACCTCCCACTATAATCGTTGGTGGTACTGAGATTCCTAAACCTAAGGATAGGTGGGATGCTAACGATAAGAAATTGAAAACGACAAATGCTAAAGCCATGAATGCTTTGATATGTGCTCTTGATAAAAATGAATTTAATAGAATTTCTCATTGTACAACAGCACAGGAAATATGGCATACTTTGGAGGTGACACACGAAGGAACTTCTCAAGTCAAGGAGTCTCGGCTAGCCCTATTCAGCAATGAATACGAAAACTTTGTGATGGACAAAGGCGAGAGCATAAAGGATATGTTTGGACGCTTTTCAACCTTGGTATACAATGCTAGAGCGCTTGGGAAGGTATTCACTGAGGTAGAGCTTGTGCGGAAGATACTACGAGTTTTACCAATGAACTTTGAGGCAAAAGTCACAGCAATCCAAGAATCGAAAAATCTGAGCAAACTAAGCATGGAGGAGTTGATTGGCAACTTGATGACATATGAGCTTGAGTTAAAAGCAAAGGAAGAACGCAACAACTCCGAACCAAAGAAGAAGACGATTGCCTTAAAAAGTAAAGAAGAAAGCGATGAAGAAGATCCAATTGAAGAGATTGCAATGGCTGTCAATAATCTTAGAAGATGGTCTAGATTCAAGCCACGCAAGAAGAAAACAAAGGGCAATAGGTCAAAAGATTCCGAAAATTCCGATAATGAACTGACATGTTATAACTGCAACAAGCCTGGCCACATCAAACCAAAATGCCCACTTCTCAAAAACAACAAAGAAAAGAAAAAGGCGAAGAAGGTATTTGCAGCGACTTGGGATGATGAAGAAGGAGAGGAAGCTTCGGATAGCAGCCCAGAGGAGGCTAACTTGTGTTGCATGGCAAAATCAGAATCAGAAGCAACCTCCGACGAATCTAGTGAGGCAGGTGAGTTTTCTTATAAAGAACTTGTTTTTATGTGTTCTGATCTTACTAAGGTATTGGATACTCTTGAATCTAAAATTGAAAAACTGAAATCTGATAGGAGAGAATTTGCTCGTGAAAATTTTAGGTTAAAAACTGAACTTGAAAATATTCAAAACCTAGAATGTAAAAAATGTAAGATTTTAGATTCAGAATTATCAAAACTGAGGAATAACTTTGAAAGTCTTGAAAATGAAAACTTGAATCTTAAGGAAACCATCGACACTAGGAGAAAGGATTTTATTAATCGATGCACCTCACTTGTCACTGAAAATTCAACATTAAAAACCAAAGTCCAAAATCTTGAGAAATCTTTGAATAACTTTTCAAGAGGCGAAAAATCTTTCAAAATGTTATTTGGAAATCAAATTTTTGCTAACAATAGAAAAGGACTAGGCTTTGGGAAATCACAAAATAATGATAATGCAAAAAGTAAAAGTGTTTTTGCTCGATCTGAAATAATTGGAAATCATGTTGAAAATCGTAGTCATAGAAACACAAAATTTAATCAAGTCAATTTAATGTGCACGTTTTGTAGAGAATTTGGACATAATCGAAATAATTGTTGGTATAGACCCAAACACGTGAAAACTATACCAATTTGGGTTCCAAAAGGCACAAATATAAAATCTTTGAAAGTCAAACAAATTTGGGTGCCAAAAGGAACATATATAAACAGTTTTGAGTCTCCAAAAACATATTTTTCATATTCTGCCACTAACAACAATGGACCTATAAAAACAAATAGGTCACACAAATCTTTTATCGTGTAGGTGTGGTGGCAGGCTAAGGAACAACAACAGTGTTCTCTGGATTTCGGCTGTTCCAGAAACACAACGGGCGACAAAGCAAAGTTCCTTAGCCTAGTATAAAGGTGACAGAATCACAATGGGCAATCACGAAAAATTATCGTAAAGGTAAAACAGGTAATTGTTTTTAAATGTGATTATCTGCATCATACTCTAAATTAAAATCAGCCAATATTGAGATGAACAAAAGATGATGATTTTGATGCTATGATTTTTTTTAAAATATTGACTAACCATCTTTAAATAGAATTACTTGGAGTAATTATGATGGTTGACTGATTCGGACTTAATTGATATGATTTTTTGACTTGTTCTTATTTATGACATTAATTTGTGCTTAATTGATGACCAATCAGATTTTCAATTTTGAACTAATTTATATAAATTTGTTCGGTCAAATGCTGGTTACTCATGCTACACGTAGATATATTGGTTCTGACATTTTGATCACTGCTTGTAAATTTGCACGATTTCAAATTCATGAGAAAAAGAATTTTAAGAAATTGTTTTTGAAATAATTATGATGTTGATTGACTGTTGATTACTCATGAAAATAATTGTTTATCCTCTGGTTTCTGAAATTAACATCATGATATTTGTTTGAGTGTTAACACGGCTTAAATTTAAATTCAAAAGAATGATGTTTTGAAATTTTTGGTGCACATCTCATGGTTTGATTCAACAAGTGAATATTGAGTGAAATTTAAATTCAGATGCGGATTACACTGGTAATATAGTTGATAGAAAAATTATTAGTGTAACGTGATTAATTTTTGAAACATTCATTTGCTGCATCGTTTTTTTTTTCAAAGAAAATATCTGCATATTTTTCACTTGAAATAATTTTCAAATAGCAGAAAATTTTCTTATAAAACTCCTCTCAAGAAAATCATGTTTGACCATATTTACAGCTTAATCATTTTTGAAAAATTGATTTTATAATTTTTAATTTGATTTTAAATGACAAATTTGACTAATCTGACTCCCTTTGATTATCGAAAAGATAAATAGTGATTGAAAAAGAGATGAGTGTTGATATTTATCATATATTATAACTCGAGAAAGTATAATTAGAAAATTTCTTTAGAATTTCATAACAAGAGTTATAAAAACTTTTTGTTGGGTAATAATTCCATGACCATTTCTATTTCTATCATCTTTCTATCGAACATCACTCATCAAGATCATATTTAGTATGTAAATTTGTGGTAGTTTACAAAGGAAATCATTTGTTCTTCAATATCTTAAATCTGTGAAGGAAATTATTTGTGCTTCAACTTATTATATTTAGCAATAAAAATAAATATCCAAAGTACTCACTCTCATTTAAAAGTCCTCACGGTTATGCATGGGTGAATTACTTGGATTTTTGATTATGTGCTTCCATGCTCATTTAAAAGTCCTCACGGTTATGCATGTATGGAACGCATATTAAAAATAATTGATTTAATAGACAAGTTGATTCTAATCCCATTTAAAAGTCCTCACGGTCATGTGTGGTTAGAAGATACTTGATTTCATTTTTTAAATTAAATTGGAATACTACTAATCTCATTTAAAAGTCCTAATGGTTATGCATGGTTAGTAGATATTCAAATTTCCAGAAATAAAAAAACCACAAATAGACATATCTATATGAATTTTTGATGATTCTATCTCCATCACTTCTGAAAGTGGAATATGCGCTTGACAAGGGAATTATGATTTTTGTTTGAGTTTTATTGAGATTTGATATTTATATTTAATTGAGTTAAATGTTTGATTCATGTCTATCACTTCATCCCTATTTTATAACACTATTATTCTTTTGCTGATAACAAAAGGGGGAGAGAAAAGTTAAGATTTTGTCAAATAGAATCAAGCAAAGGTCAAATAACTTTCAATTTGCATATAGGCTCATTTACATATTTTTATTTGTATGCATATATGTAGGGGGAGCCATATATGTAGGGAGAGTATCACATAAAAAGGAAGCATTAAAATAGGGGGAGCAAATGAAATTATCAAATACATTTAATATATTCAAAATCTTAAATATATGTTTGTTATCATCAAAAGGGGGAGATTGTTGAATATGCGCTTTGCGCTATATGATTTTTGTTTGATGATAATAAACATATATACATTCATATAAATGTATTTGGTAATGTACTATTTTGTTTTTCATAGTTTAAATAAATATTTGTTGAATAAAATTAAATTACACAGAATTCGAATTTGAATTCAAACAGAACAAGTTAAACAGATTTTGAATTCAAACAGAAATTTTATTCAAACAAATATTTTGAATAGTATGTATTTGGTTAGATAAATATCTGTTGAATAAAATTAAATTACACAGAATTCGAATTTGAATTCAAACAGAACGAGTTAAACAGATTTTGAATTCAAACAGAAATTTTTATTCAAACAAATATTTATTACAATTTTAAATAGTACAATTTCATGCTCTCACGATACATATACATTTTTGATTACAATCACATCACATTTACAGTTAACCTCACTACATATCACTCACACTCGTATTTTGTCTTCAACTGCATTCCGGTTTGAATCCAGCATCTGAGTAATCTGCAAAAATATTTTCAAACGCAGTAAAATTGAAAGAGAAATATTTTTGAAATTTGAAAGAAACGATGATTTTGAAAACATTGTTTGCCTCAGTTATTTGGGTTGTTCGTCATCATTTTTGACTGTGCAATATCTGTGCATATCAGTATTTTTTATCAGGGACAGGTAACTATAAGTGGCTGCAGTACACACGTGTACATTCGTATACGTGTGCACTGCCTCGCCAACTTGTGTGCAAAAAAAAAAACAAACAAAAGCACAGAAATCAAAAACAAGGTCAAACCCAAGATAGGTTCAACTCAAGGCAAATAGACAAAGCAATTGACTACAAACAGTTCCAGTACAAGCCTGCAGAATGCAAATGGACTCGACCAAGTATACAAATGCAACAGCCAGACCAAAAGGCTACAGGAAGAACCAGAATACAAGTACAGGAGGTAGTTCAATATAAACATGCTTAGGTCAAAGACAACAAGTACAACACTGTACAAGTGCCACAAGCAACATCAACAAGCAGTGCAGACTCAAAGCACCACTGACCAGAATACAATGCAACAACACAGTCAACAAGGCAACAATGCAAATGAACATCACAATGAACCAACAGGTCAGAGGTGAAAACAATGCAATGCTGAAGTGATGAAGTGCATACAAACAACTGCAACACACATGCACGACTTAACACAGTGAAAACTCGAGTCACAGTACAGGCCAAGACCACTGCATGCAACATGGAATGCAAAAACAATGCACCACTGCAAATTCAAACAATGTCCAAACAACAAACATGAAAATGAACCAAAGTAATACAGCAGCCCCAAAATCAGTGAACAACAACAAAAGTGCAACAGATCAAATGGCACAGTGCACCACTGATTTGAAGAACATATGAATAAAGAACACAAGTACAAGCAATGTGCAACTGCAGTGATACATAGGCAACATGAAGCAATGCACATGTCACCAGAACATAATGAAGACTGCATCATCATACAAGGCTTCAAATATGAAAATGCTCAAACTCAGATGAACAACAACAGGGATGAACACATGAGAATGGACAAGGCACAAATTAAGTCCAGCTACTAGTTGCAGACTCCAAGATGCAGACTCAAAGCAAACATGACACCAAGCTACAAACTCAAATGCACAATTCAAATCAAAGACAACAGCAATAATAAACACAAGTGCAGACCAAATGCAATTTGAAACAAAACCAAGCATGATACAGGTGGACAGTGAAGGCAGCAATACACCACCAAATAAATGCACAGCATAAATAAGACCAAACTGCATAAGTAACCTCAATGACAGATGTGCATTTATCAAGAACACGACGAAGCATACAGAATAAAATACAATGGCATAGCAAGAGTCACAAGACCATCAAGCAGTAAGCAAGTGCAAATCGAGCTCCAGAAATAACAAATGCAGACACAAATTTCAACAGTGCAGTGAAATGCAGTGGTATGCAGCAGAGAAAATATAAAAGCAATGGTGATGACCGAAGCTAATACAGAGTAGTGGATTCGCATACCCAAAATCAAGTCGAAGTCAAACATTATTCAGCATCAAGCCAAAGCCGTAATCAAAATTTCAATGTTGAACAAGTCAAAATCGAAGCCGTGTCAACCAAGCATCAAAATACGAAATTGACAAAGTCAGATTAATCCTCAGCATCAAAGTGTAATCGAACGGCAAAGCAAGAATTTTTGAAGCAATCAGTCGAACGCAAAAATAGGAAATCAAATCCTATTAAAACCCTAATCATCATCGGCATTTTTTATCATCGAGTTCAAGTATCAACTTAGAAAAGCAAAAGGAGACAGTACATACCGAATTCACAAGCAACGAACTCGATCGAGCAACTGCAAAACGAGCAATAGTCAACCATCAGAGAAGCAGCGAGCTAGGGCAACATATAGCAGATCAATTGAAGAAACCGAAGCCCTAATTGGAACAAAGAGCCGAAGCCCTAACTGGAACAAAAGGGAACGAAGCCCTAATCAGAACGAAGCCGCCATTATTCTCACGAACGAGACAAAAGGGGATCGGGCTGGAGATAACAAAGAAAGGAACGGGTTTAAGTGGGCCGGTCTTATTAAAATCAAAAGGGGTTTTGTTTTTAATTTAAGGCTTTATTATATTAATTAGTTTTTAGGGTTATTTTCTATTGTTTCTTAATTATTGTTTTTTATTTTACGAACCAAAGAATCTTGGTAAATCACCACCTAGGTTTAGGTAGTGTCAGATTGTCTATTTTGAATTAGTTCAGTGAGCAGGGTGTGCGAGTTTGCAAAGCTCTATAGGTGGGAGCAGTGTTTGCGAGTGAGCGAAACTCTATAGGCGGGAGCAGGGTGTGCGAGTCTAGTAGAGTGTTTGTGAGCGGGAGCAAAAGGGTCTGCGAGTCTAGTAGAGTGTTTGTAAGCGTGATACTGTTTAATTCTAATAGAAATCTGTGAATGCAGCAGTAGGCAGGGGTTGCCGAAGCTGGGTAAATTTTGTGTGTCATTTATTTTTCAGCATATTTATTTCTGCTATTATATTTCTGTGTTTAATTCGAGAAAATTTGCTATAACCCTATTCACCCCCCCCCCTCTAGGGTTAATCTAGATCCTACATTACAAACCTACGACAAGTGGCTTACAAACCCGCGAAAATCAAAATCATTTAAACTACTTTGTACAAGTTCTCGAGTCCTATGGAGGAGCTCTGTAGGAAGGTTCTTGCAATTTCAGTTTGAATAGAGTTTTCAAAATGTTTTTATATCTGTTTTCAAAATGTTTTAGCTTTCAAAATCATGTTTTCAAAAATATTTTCAAACTTTGTTTTAGCCTTGAAATATTCCTCTATTCTGATTTTAAAAAACTTCTATTTTTAAAAACATCAAAACTTATTTTGATTTTAAATATTACTTATATAATTGATGGTCTATATCAATTATATATATATTTAAAATAATGTTTTATATTCATTCTCTATCTCAAAATATTGTTTAAACACTTTACTTTGCTTCAGAGAAGTTTCAACTTGTTTTAAATTCAATTGTCTTTACAAAACAACATCTCTATAATTTTGAACTAAGTGATGTCGACATAAGGGGATACCCCATGTCGACATGGTGACAGTTGGATTCAAAATTCAATTTTCAAAAGAAGTGTCCATTCGTTCGAAAACCTTTCGCCAATGGTTATGACTGTTGTGCATCTATATAAAGGCTTCCAAAACGAATTTTTTTAACAACTACTTTCTTATTTTCTTCACTCTTTCTTCTCCACCATTCCATATCCATAAAACTTCATATTTTTAAGATCGTGCCATCATTCTGCTAAATTCTCAATAGGAAATCATTTAGATACTCTCTCTATTTGATTCTCCATCATTCTACTAAAGATCAAAGTGTTATTCAGAGTTATAGGATTAATTTGTATTCAAAAAGTCCATAGAGTCTATCCATTCAAAAGGATTGTTATTAAGAAGTATTAGGGTGATCTTGTGTCCCGTAAATCAAGAGAGTTTACCCCAGACTCAGAGATAGGAGGGTTCCTCAAGGCCTTAGAAATTGAGGGTTGTAATTTGGATATTGGATTATAAAAATCAGTACAAGGATACTGCCTTGGTGCAGGACTGGATGTAGGAGGATTCCGAACCAGTACAAAATCCGGTGTGTTCTTTCCTTTTACTTGCTTTACTTTACTATTTGCATTTGTTATATGTTCTGTGATCATTTTGTGTTAGAATTCTGTTTAGATTTGTGTCGAAAGTTTTAATTTAGTCATATAGTTCATATATTCTTTAAAACACTATTCACCCCCCCCCCTCTAGTGTTATTTCTGCCTTAAGATCCTTAATCCACATCCCTAACAATTCATCCTAAGTTAATACAAAATTGTATAATCACACTTTGTTTTAAATCAACAAGATAGTTCTCAGTCAGGTAACGGGCAGGGGTTATCGGTGCACCACGAATCACCATAGGAATGCAGCAAAGGTTAAGTACCATCAATGGAACAGCCACTATAATATTTAGGAATCATTGTAATCTTTATAACTGGTTATTATTCTCCGATAGCCTAGACACCAAGAAAGTAAATTGTTCAAAGAAGACAACTTGTCGATATACAATTAAGTGTTATCGATTACTAATCAAAAATCTAAAATGAGATGCAAAGCAGAAATTAAACGTGCATTAAAAATGCAACTATGAATGGATTTTTGTTTTTGTTTTTGAATTTTTTTTCTTAAATGCAAGCAAACAATAATGCAAAGAAAATAAAAACAAGAGATAGAGCAAGCAAGCAGTTTATTTTTTTTGCAAGCAAAGCGAAGCAATTATTTTTGGCAAGCCAAGCAAGTGACTCTTCCAATCTGCTTTGGCAACCTGAAACAAAGATAACAAGATATATATAGTTTTTTTATGGTTAGAACGTAAAAGAAAACAAATAATTTTTTTATCCAAGAAAACACTAAAGCGAATGAAACTAAAACAAATCAAATGAAACCAAAACTAAAACAAAACAAAAAACTTGTTTATTTGTTTTTTGTTTTAAAGGCAAATGAAATTTTATTTATTTATTTATTTTTATTTTTTTTGAAACTAAAAGAAAACTTAAAAATACTTCAACTCTACCCAAATTACAAAATAGCCTTTTTTTTTAAAAAAAGAAAAAAATAGAAACAAGAAAGAAAATGGAGTTTTAAAAAAATAGAAAAATTACTTAGCTTTTCCAAAAAAAATACAAACCACTCTACCCAAACACAACTATTTTACAACAAAATTGCCTTTTCCAACAATATACTACGAGCGTTATGGCACGCGCTTCGCACGTGTGAAGGCATCTGAATTATTTTTCTACACATTGTATTTGTTTAATATGTTCAAAAGAAAATGATTTTCACAAATATTTAGTCATATTTTTGTGTTGAATCAAATGTAGTTAATTTGAATTTTTATTTTTAAGTTGTGGTACATAATTTTTATCAGTTTAAATTTTTATTTATATTATTTTATTAATTAATAAAAAACGGATTTGTAAAGTAATTTATTTGTTAGATCCTAATTTTAAGTGATATTAAGACGTGTAAATATTTGTAGAGGAAATTTGAATTTGTAAGCAAGGCTTAATTGTGGATCTTAATTGTAAGTGATGTTAAAATTTAATAATATCCGTACAAAAATATTTTTAATAAAGTAATTAAGGGGCAATTTTGAAAGTTAACTGCACTGATCCTTTTCTTCTTAAAAAAGAAAAATCGAAATCAAAGAGAATCAGTCTTTTGCAAATTCGCGAAAGGAAAAAAAATTCACTTGAAAAGGAGTCTGGTTCTGTCTTCGGTTTGCCAATCGCAGGTCCGCTTTACTGAAAGCAATTTGGGGATGGCAGTTTCTTAGGTTCGCGTAGATGAATTAGGAGGTGATTGATGGCGATGCTTCGGGGATTGTTGAATTAGAGGCGAGTGCAAATTGAGGTCGTTTCGATTGCTGACGTGGTGTTGTTGCGAGTGCGATTGGGGATTGAGTCGCAATGGGTGTTGATGGTGAAGGCGATTGCGGGGGGTCGTAGTGATTTGCGAACTTGTGATTTGACAGGCGAGGTGTTCGGCTTGCGAGTTGAATACGAGTGCCGTGGTTTCCCGAGTTTGTTGTGTGGGAGTATTTGAGATTATGGTGGTTGCAGGTCCGAGGCTATGTTGCGTGATGGTTGAGGAACAGTACACAGCAGGGAGATAGGGTGGCTGTTGCAGGCAAGTTTGTATTTGCAGTGTGGCTCGATGGGCTTGTATTTGCAGTTGACAGGGGAAGGGATGGCAGACTGTAGGTGGAACTGACGGCAATTGTAGAACAGCAGATGGAGGAGAAGGCAATATTTTGTGGCAATGGGGGGAATGAGTGGAATTGTTTTGATGTGTGGCAATATTTTAGAGATGGGATTGTATGACAGTGGTTTTGTTTTGTTTCTGCATGCGAAGTGGCTTGGCAGTGGTGAAGGGATGACAGGGCAGTGACAAATGTGATATGGCAGAGTGTGGTAGTGCAAGCAGTGAAGCACAAGGGATTGGTGAGGATGTATACAGGAGTTGTTATGAATGGCAGTGATAGGTGATGGAAGATGGTTTGATGTTGGAGGATGTTTGGTTGTTCGGGGGAATGGAATAGAGAATGGTAGCTCGTTTTGGTGGAGATGAATAAGCAGCGCTGTCAGGTTGTTTTTTGGTTGGCGATTGGTGATGGAGTGCGTCTAAAATTGACGCAGAGGATGATTATAAGATGGTGGTGGATGGGACAGCAACTGTTTGAACAGTGGGATGATCAGGTGGGTGTTTGTGACAGTTGCTTGATGGGTGGTGGTTGGTTGTTGTTTCTGAGCAGTAGTTGAAGGGGGTGGCAGGGGTAATTGGTGTGTTGTTGACGATGGTTGGAAGTTTGTTCAAAGGGAAAAGGATGAATTGAGAAATATGGTTCAAGAAGGAAGGTTATGGCAATTGTAACAGTTAAAACAAATTGCCTGATGATCAGAGGAGTTTGATGATAACAGATGGTTTAAGTGAGAAGTAAGGCAAGAAGTAAGTAGCAGTAAAGAGGAGGGGCAGTGAAATGCTAACAGAAATGTGACACAGAAATGTGAACAGAAAACAGAAAATGAAATGACTTGTGTAAAATTTTTGTTTAGGAAGCTGTACAAATGAATGGAACTTTTTTTTTTTTTTATAAATGCTAATACACACAAAAATCAAACAACAAATATTCCGAAGAATAGAAAATAAAATCAAATCAAATTTTCCGGCAACGGCGCCAAAAACTTATTAATCGGCTAATTTTCTATCGATTTAGAAAATAGTCGAAAATTTTCGAAATTAAAATAACCACAAGCGCACAGCGTACACTTGTGGTACGTGACGAATACGGGTTGATCCGTAGAGAATTGATGATTTTAAAAATTCTATTCAATCAAATTATACCAAAGTCGAGTGAAAGTTAAGCTTGAGAATTAAAAAAATAGCTAACTAACTAAAAAAAAGAGTTGCAAATATAAGAGTTAAATGACAATTTAGGGATTAAATCCACTCTCTAGATCACGTAGTTCAACATATATGAAATCATGATCTCTCTTTTATATTCATTAATGTTTTAATTGATGTGCTTATCATAATTATGACATATTTGTGCTATTGATTAACCAACATAAGCCATCAAAGCATAACACATCTCTTAAAGCACTTACTAACTTTCATGAAACTTGACCAAAAAAATGAAAATGAAATCTATTTTATGTGTGGCCTATTAACTATTGATTAGAAATATAGACCATCAAATTTGAATTTCAAATCACTTTCTACTGTCATAATCATATTTTGATGAAGAGGCATTTGTGTTAGTGATTGTTTAAGCATAGTCTATTTGGTGTCAACAATATAGGCTATCAAATTCAAAGCAAGAACAACAAATAAAACACTTCATTGATCATCATTAAGTACAAAAAGATAGCATGAATTAACAAATAGTTGAAGCTACATAATTAGAGAGCTTCATTAACCCTTAATTGAAGGGGTTTAGCCTCTCATATTTGTCATTCGATTAACAAATGTAGCAAGCAATATGAAAGCAAAAGAAAAGAAAAGGGAAATGAAAGCTAATGGAAAAGAGAACTACTATTCTACTTGCATAAAATAAAAGAGATCTACACTACAACATGAAAGGAAATGAACATGTAATTAAAAAGGAACAATAATTAGCATTGCATAAAAAGAAAAGAAAATTATATAAAATAAAAAGGCTAAGTAGTCATGAAAAGAGAAAGAGCGTTTTTTTATTTATGAGCCAAAGCTAAAGAGAAGAGAACCTAAAGAAGAGACTCAAGGAGAAAAGGGTTACATGAAACATAAGGGGTATATATACATGTGTTAAACCCTAATTCATATTTGTTGGGAATGTCCAAAATACCCTTGAGAAAGTGTGGAGGCTTAGTAATCATTAGCTTCTACTAATCATCATTTAAGTGTACATGAAGCTATTAATTCATAAGCATGTGCATTAGCCTCTAATTTGTACATTAAGTGGTGGGTAGGTAGGGTCCTCTATGATCTTCACTTTGAATTATTTCCATCTTCATTCTTTTATATCTTCTTTGTGCACGTGTGTTTCACCATAAAACCACTTGTAAAATTCACCAAATTTCCTACAAAACAACATAGAAAATTCCAAGTAAATTTTCACAATTTAATAAATGCACAAAAATGACCATTTTACCCCTGTATGAAGATGAATATGTGACAATTTGAAAATAATTTGAATTTTGGTTTAAACAGGTTAAAATACCCAATATGATCATTTATTCAATTTAAATAGATTAAATATGGTGGTAAAAATATGTACATTTACGTGCACATCACATCTACACGAAGATCTTACCGAACCGAGAATTATAAGGCTCATTTCATGATTTGTATATTTTAATTTGATTGGATTCTTTTTTTCCTTTCTCTCCTAGTGTTTAAATATAAGAAAGGACGATGGGAGATAATGTAGATCAAGGTAGGTGGTTTGTTTAGGGTAGGGTGGCTGATAGAGATGGAATAACGGCTGCATGGTCAAATCTGAATAGAAATATATTATTTAAAAATCCAAAATATTTAGCTATAAATTACCGACTCCAATCGAGGAGTGTCGTTCGATGTTCCTAATGTTATACCCCTATTTCGAGCACAATGGATCCAGTCTCGAGCCTTAGTTCGATCGTATGCAGAAGACAGCTTTTTAAACCCAATTATTATATTAAATTTTCAATATTAATTCCGACGCGTTTCTATTCTGTATGACCAAACGATACGTCTGATCGTTACAAAATTTGACGGCGTAATATCATTCATTATTATAGATCCAATGACACTAGTTTCATCGAAATGCAAGACAGTGCCCCAGAAGGCTACTTTTATATGTTAATTTAAACGACTTATTTTCAAAATCGAGTAAATTACTTTTAAATCCAATTTAAAATTTTTATTACCTTCATTCTTATCAATATAAATTTAATAAGCCTTTAAATCATTTTATCCAAATAAAAATCAAAGATTCAGTTATTTAAACAATTTCAATTATTAAATTCAACAATTAAACTATCCAATAAATCGCTATATTTGGAATTTAAGTTATTTAACCTATAAAATTAACTTTTCAATATTTAAAATTAAGTAAATATTCTAATTTCAAATAACTGAAATTCTGGATCATTACAGCATGCATTATAGCAACCACATTATAATATAATAACGGTTGAAATGGGTTAGTTGCATTCTTATGATCCATGTATTTAAGCATAATTTTAACTGCAGTTAGGGATTGCTATATACATATTTGGGATGAAAAATGAGAGGTTACTTTTATTTGTCTTTATTATAACTATATTATTATCTCTATGCCATACAATTCTGTCTTCATATGGTCTCATAACGTACATTTTTGCAATCAGTCTATGACCTTTTCTTTTAATTTTAAACTTTAATGCATGTTTTGTCAGTATTTCTTCTTATGCTTTTTTTGTATATTCAACCAAATTAATAATTAGGAAATGAAGGAATGATAATATTGCTATTTGGAATTATAAGATTTACGTCAAAGCACTAATGGTAAGATGATCAAATTCTTAGAAAGATGTTTGATGTTAATTCTTGCTTCTTGATCATGTTTATTATTTTGATAGCTTGGTCTATGTCTTCATGCATTTGTTTTAGTATTATGCTCTTTTTGTATGTGCATGATGACCATGATAATGCTCAATTCATGTGAATCGTTTTTCTTATAGTTTTGATTTATTCCATTTGCCGCCATATCAAAGTTACGACGCCTAAATTTCTCAAATAAGAGCACAAAACTCTATGTGGTTGCTCATTTTCCTAAGTATGGTGTGCTTTTTTACGTAGGAGTCTGGGTAAGACAATATTCATATATCTATTTTCAAACAAATGAATATTAACATATTACTTTATTAATAAAAACTATACTTCTTATATGAGCTAATTTTGAAGCAATTTGTATAGACATTTTGTTTTAGAGGGAACAAGGTTCCTAAAGTGTCACCTGCTATCTGAACATAGAAAGAACACAACATTTAAAGTTTCAATAGATGATTGCCAAAAGATGCACCAACGACTTGGCGTTCCGCTTATTATTATCATAATATAGAATGCATAATTATGGGCGTTTTTCAAACCTTTTATGTACGCACTATCTTTAGCTCACCTTTGGCTCTAATAGGCTCTAATGTTAAAGTATTACTATATTTATGCATCCAACGGGGGCAAGTTATAATAAAAATATTTATGTATATTCTTCTTTAAAGCATTAAATAAAAGATAAAATGGAGTGGGTCTAATATAAAACTTATTTCCAACCGATGTCGCATCCTTTTATCAACACGTCCACTGGATGTGCATGCATACTGATCAAATCTAAACCAAATCAAGTATTTTTATTTATATACAATAAAACCTATTTAAACTAGACATTTCGAGGAACTTCAACCCATCCATTACGGCCAAAGATTAGATCCACTTTGAAAGCATCCCAATCTTCATCATATTTGTTGATAGTACAATCTGTATTGGTGGTGGTTCTTCTTTATTCAAGGCAGAAATCATCCATCAAATTGCGTCGAAATTCCTTTCTTGCACCTTGATCATCCGCATTTTACTCGTCTCTATTTTCTTAGGATGAAAGAAAGGATGTTCATGAATGATTCAAGAGTTTGTTCGACTTTTTCCGTTAGTTTTTGGATAGGAGAAGCCATTAATTTTTATTAGAGTTTAGGAATGAAAAGGAAGAAGAAAGGGACTTGAAACAAATGATTCTCTGGTCTTAATACGTATTTAAATAGGTAAAAATTCGTTGGAAATGAATTAGCACATGCTACCTATTTAATTTTCAAAATTAAAAAGAAATTTTAATATAATGTAAATAATATATATAATGGGCATTTTAATTGTTTTGTTATAAATAATTATTTTTTCTATTGTATTTTTGTATTAATTTTTATTTAATATAACAAAATAAATTTATATTATTTATGAATTATGAAATTCAAAAACAATACAATAATTTTTTTGTTACGTATTAGTATTTAGATTGATTGTGATTATTCATGATTATCTAATTATACATATTACTTATTGTTTTTGTATAATCATACTCATCATCGTTATATATATTTCTTATATATGTGTGTGTGTATATATCAACTAGCATTTATTTAGGAAGTGTTAGAGTTAGAGTAAAAGTTACTGCTAGAGTTATAGTTTTAGGTGGTTATTTTTGTTGATGACAAATGGGGAGAAATATATAAAATCTAGGCATAGATTAAAGAGGAGTTTTGTAACCTAGGGAGAGTTATATTATATTCTATATACAGAGTTGTCATCATTAAAAGGGAGAAATTGTTAGTACCTTAGGTATTGCTTTTTATGATAACAACTATACGACATTATATAAAATATAGATACTAATGTTTTATGAAATAATATATAGTATATAGTGCAGGATATTAGACATGTGTTGATTAAGAAGACTGTTCAGTATCAAGAATAGATTTAAGACGCTGATATAGAGTTTCAAGAGTTAAAAATGAAGACTCTTGAGTATTGAAAAGTTCAAGATTTCAACATATTGCAGATAAGTTATAAAGTCATAGAATTTACGTTAAAACCTTGATAGCACCTCCCGATCTCTCTCTCTCTCTCCTTTTCTAATTTTGTTTTAAATTATCTTTCAAATATCCTGGTTTTAAAATAATCTTTTCAAAATATTTCTCAAAATGATTTTCAATCCCTTATAACTATAAAGATATTATTTTAGTGTTTTTAAGTTGACGTATATTGAATTTTGTTTATACTTTAATAAGTTATAATTATATTGATTATATACATATATTATTTACTTTATATTAATATTTTCAAAAGTTATTATATAAAGTTTTATTATGATTGAAATTTATGTAAACCATTCTTAATTGATTTTACAGAGTATCAAACTATTTTTAGCAAAACAACGGGTTTTCAAAATAGTGTTTTATGGTATTTTCAATTTTAAAAAAGAGCATGTCGAAATACTCATGTATGTATGTCGATATAGTGGCTGATTTTTTCAAAATTTAAATTTCAAAAGAAGTGTATTTTCGTGACATCTCTTCATGAATGGATGACTCTTATTCTTCTATAAATACCAGACTTCCAAATGAATTTTTAATCATCATTTTCTTATTCATCTCTCCTTCTTATACTCTTTCATTTCCTAAATCAAAATATATCCAAACTATGTCGAAATTCAACTAGAATCAAATTCAATCATCACTAGTTTGATTCTCCTTCATCTACTGATCTCTAATTTCTCTCATCTCTCTCACTCAAACCAAGATCAAAATGTTATTCAAGAGTTACAGGGTCAATTGTAATCAAGAGCGAAGATCTGAGTCTGTAAAACTCAATCAAATCATATTGCTATACTTATGCATGTGATTGTAGCCCATAAAATCAATTAGGTGTGTTTAGTAGCTCGTAAATCCAGTGGGTGTGCTTGTAGCCCAGAAATCAAGTGATTCTACTTAGAGGCTGGGATTCTGAAGGGTGTGTCTCGTAGCCTTGAAATCGAGATTGTACTTGCATTTACTAGTTGAAAACAAATCCGTACAAGGAATTATGTAGGACTAGATGTTGGATAACTTCGAACCTATATAAATTCCTGGTGTGTTCTTTCTTTCTTTTTTACTTTTACTGCATTTACATTTATTTTCATTTTGATTCTATGATTGTTAATTACATCACTCCAATTAGAACCTTAAAGAATTTGAAAAATATTCATATAATCCATTAAACACTATTCACCATCCCGCTAGTGTTAATTTAGCCTTAAGATCCATATTTCGCTGACTTAAAGTATAAAGACTTCATGAGTCTAGGAGGCAGACCGTTCCTTGAAACGGAGTCGACTATTGCGGTGCAAGACAGTATGACATTGCAAAAGGATCTTCGATGACTTGGAGTTAAATAACGTAATGAGGTAGATGCTAACCTTTAAATGACTCCAAAGACGAATAATGAACTGGTGGGGCGTCCTTATAGCTTCGATTCCAGAGGATCATTTTACTTGGGAATATTTCATAGTTTGCACCGAAGGAAGTTTATCTCAACTTTTCAAAAGTCGATGTTTTCTAGGGAGTTCGGTAATTTAATGTATGACGATATGTCCGTGTTGGAACATATGACCAAATTCGATGTTCTATCGAAGTGCGGTCTATATCTTATTGATATTCCATACAAAAAGGATGCAAAATTTATCATTGGGTTGAGTGATCATCTTAGGAAGCGATGAAAGCTTCGACAAGTTGATCGAAAAAGGCTTTATGTTGCGAGATCATATACCCAGTGTTGGAAGTTTGTCCCCAACCAGTTTTGTAGGGACAAATAGTGGAAGCATATGCATTGAATGTCATTTCGACTTCATTGATCGCTCCATCGATGAAAGAGGGAAAGAACATCACCATCCAGGGTATGCTTTTCATTTATGGCATTTTCATATGTGTTTTATTTGATGTCGAGGTTCCATATTCTTTCATATCTATGGATTTGTAGATATATTGGGCTCGAGACCCAAAATTGTTGACCGACCTTTAGACTATGACAAACCTTGCTGGTGCTCGTTTGGATTATACATGTGTAACATTTCATATTTTGTCACCAGAAATTAATACCATGGATAACTGCAACATCTACAGTGCTTAGTTTCGGGCCTCAAAATGAGGCAGTGTTGTAACGTGGGTTGTCTACACTTAGCTTACAGCATGGTTTGTCTATACTTAGCATATACAAGGTTTTCTAGACCTAGCTTTATCAAGTCATGGATGGTTTTTTGTTGATTATTTTGGGTTTAATATTATGGTCTGGAAATCGACCGGCTGAAGAGGTATGGAATAGTCATGGATTGTGAGAGGTTGTTGGTGATGACCGGGCTATAGGGGAGGATGGTAGGGATTGGCTGACTGCCGTAGGATAGGGTTACGGTTAGCTTTCTATATTCGTTGAGACTCCACATGATGGATTGTCATATATACCTATAGCTAGAGAGTGTCCAGGCACATTTGATGCGGTGATTGGATTTCCACTATATAGGGATTGAGTTTCATATCGATTTGGTTAGACGTACTTGACCAGTAGTTATGCCTTAAAGAATGTGATGCCTAAAGATCAAAGGAGACTAAAGGTGCGAGCAGATGACATATTGAGTTCATTTGTAGGAGTATATTTAAGTGAGATGCACTATAGTGTTCGCCACAAGGGTGGATGACTCTTTGGAGACACTTATTAGCAGTCATGAGCTGAGTGAGATGACGAACAAGTTTCTACTTCCATTTGTTGATGGCTTGCTCGATCGGCTTTATAGCATAAGAATGTTCTCTTAGTTGGATCTTGTGATGAGGTTTCACCAACTGAGAGTATTTTAGGAGAGTGTGTCAATTATAGTGTTTCGTTCGCTACTTGATTTTTAATTTGTTGGTTATGCCATTCCGGCTAACCAATGCATGGCATTACTTTATTGATTTCTTGGACCATGTTCCAAGAGATCACTTGAGCAGGTTCGTGCTTGTACCTATTGATGATACTTTTGTCTACCCATGGACGAAAGAAGGGCACAAGGCATGATTGGTGATTGTATTGTAGGTGTTGAGAATACACCGATTGATGATGATATTTCGGTAGTATCACTACTAGAGGAGAGGAGTGTAGTTGACCTATTAAATGAAAGAAAAGCAGACTTTTATTTGAGATGTGAGGTGTGTACATGCTTAGTGAGTCTGGCCGAAAGGTTGACGAGTGCACCAATGTTACTCATTCCCAGCGGGAATGAGGATTTGATAATGTTCACTTAGGAGATTGGGAGGCACTCTCTATTAAAGAGGAGTTCAGCTATTTAGTGATTCCACGTCATTAGAGTATCTCTTCTCTAAGAAGGATCTTGACCTTTGCCAGTAGCGATGGTAGGTGTTATTAGCCTCCTACAACTTTGATATTTCCTATGTTTTCGTATGGGAAATGTAGTTGTCAATGCTTTGAGTGGAAGACACACCGGCATTGCTTAAATTTATCGCAGATTATGATTTCAGAGCTCGATGTGGGCTAGTGCCAAAGATGATGATTGGTTTGACTATTAAACCTACTTTGATTCAGCGGATCGGTACTAGTTAGAGACATGAAGCTAAACTAAGGGAGATCATGGCTAACTTAGAGGAATAGGTAGTGTTTGTACAGGTGATACATTGCTGACCCGGCCGAGGTAAAGATGAGAGATTATTTGTTTTCAAGTAGTGTGAACAAATATCCGTAGACTTCATTTATGGAATGCCAAGGACTAGGAGTAAATATGATAGTATTTGAGTCCCGGTTGATATATTGATGAAGAATGTTAAATTATATTCGTAAGTCCATTAAAATGGCATCCAAATTAGTCGAGTTGTATATAGAATGGATAATGTGATTCCTTTGTGTGCTAAGAGCATTATAAGTGGCCAAAAGCTATGGCCCACTAGTGGGTTTTGGGAGAACTTACAGGAGGCATTTGGAGAACTTGGCACCAAATTGTCTAGATGATATCAAGACTGAACCAAGCACTTTGAGACCTCTTAGGCCCATTTGTACCGATAGACATGATACGAAGCAGGTTAGGAGGAAGGTAGTGGAGTAGCAAAGGTACAGTTAAATGAAAGAAAAAGCGATTTCACATGAGAGACCGATGAGTGTACGAGGATCGCTCGTTTGGAGTTCTTCTTAGGGGAGAATTCTATTTTTGCCAGCTTTCATATTGGATATCATACTTAGTGTGTTACACTAGGTTGTTTAGTATCCTACATGCTATGATAGACATAGGTGTTATTTTTTTGTTTGACCTTATATGCCTATTTGATGTCTGATTATTGGCACTTGATACCCTTACTTATGCTTATATAGTTATTAGGCATGCGGGGTAGTTATGGTTTAATATAGCATGTTTATTTGAGATGGCTTCTATATAGTTTACTTATTTAAATCGTGATGTTACTATTGTGCTTAATCCTCTTTTTTGAGTACTTGATCAGGTACGTGGAAGCAAGTGTGGGATATTTGGATGCTTATTTGCTTATATTCGCACTTAGATAAAATGCTCTTGCTATAAAAGTTACAGTGTAGATTTGGTGACATATGTTTGTTTGACCTCGTAAATGAGATGTCTTATATATGAGATGTGTGTGTGTGTATCTATATTGTACCGGAATTTTCCCACATCTAGCCATGCAAAGAAGATGCTGCTGAATTTTTCCAAAATATAAACCAAAATTGAGAGAAAAGTCAATGTATATGATATTAGATGTTTCTAATGGTTGAGAGAATTGGTAGCGTACGATATTTAGTGGACCTGCCTTTCGATCAGTTAGTTGACTCTTTTGTTTTCCATTGTTTGTTTCCTTGGAAATAAATGCATGAATTAAACATTTGATTTCGCCACGTTGATTTCGGATTTGAAAGTGATTTTACATAGGGATAAGGATGATAACTCCAAATTATCTTGAGTCTACTCCCTTTATTGTAATTGCTTTTAGTGATTGTTGTCGAGGGTTGATAAGTGACGATTTCTCTTGTATCGTTGCTTATGTGAGGGAATGGGTTGTGTTGCTTTGTCTTGGGATTTCGAGGACAAAATCCTTTTAAGGGGGAAAGAATGTAACGATCCGTATTTTTAAGGATTAGAATATTTAAATAGTTTATTTAAATATTTAATAGTTAATTATTTAATGGTCCTAAAAATGTAACTTTTCGTACACGATCGAATCAGGACTCGAGATCACTTCCGTTGAGTTTGTATCGACAATGCAAATTGGAATAAGGATCGCCATACTCAGAGATCGGATGATCCGATGGTTTAAATAGTCTCAAAAAGCGTGAAATTATCATCCTGGGATGGTCTCAAATAGCAACGAAATTTATACCAACGAGACTGGAAAAATAAGGTAATGCATTCATAGTTTCATTGCGATCGGATGCACTCGTGTGAGCTCTAAATGCATGACCATTTAATTAAGAATTTAAATAAACAAATGAATATAATATTAGTAAATCAAAACCATCATTTCTCTCATCCAAATCAACATTATTAGTTACTATTGTATTGCCCGAACTTAGGAAAATGGCTGCCTCCATATTCTTATTTCAAAAATCCAAATCGACCGATATACTCCATGATAAATCGTGAGACCGCCTACGTTGAACTCTCCTAGGAAGATCTTTGACCCCATATCGAATTTGTAGGGTGCAATGGCCACTTTGTAGATGACCATACATAGCCATGGATATAGGGTTAGCCTCGATCGATGATTGGAAGCGAGTTGTACGAAACGAACGATACCATTGCGTACCTCATGCCATGACGCACCATTTACACCATCGCCGTAAGCTCTGCCCTAGCCAAGCAATTCGCGACATTCACCTTACCGTAGCGTGAAGAGCATGTCTCTTTTGCATTGAGAAGGATGTGCCTTATCTCATTGGTACTGCGGAGGAGAGGATGCGAAGATGGACGTGTTGGCAAAATGCCACTGAAAATCGTTGAGGGGACTGGGAGAAATAATTGATAGAAATCTTCGGCCATGGGTTTCATGTCCATGGGTATATATCAGGTGCACGATCATTAGGATTTGGGGAAGAAATAATTAAGCTAGGTAATTAGGTTTTTTTAATTATCATTTAAGTTAATTAATTGTTTAAATAGTACAATAACTTATATATTCCATATCTTTTGCATACGACGTCCGTTTTGGACGTCGTTTCTTGCATTGCGCTTGTGATGAAGAGCTCTGGGACTTGGTGTTGGCTTTTATGGATTTGATTAAGGTGATTAATATTGTCTCTCACTATTCTTTGATTGGTTGTATAATATTATATTAACACTCGGGAATGATTTTTGATTTTAAAATATGATTTTCCTATACTTTTGTATCTGCTAGATTTTTATAAATGAAAATAAAATTATTTTAAAATGATTTATAAAGAATATCACATATTTTCCATCGACGTGCTATAGTTAGGGAATTATTAGACTTGAACTATTATTGATATTGTTTCCCACATTGGTTGGTATTGAAGGATTATACATATTATACATAAACCATCATGGTCGTTTATATGTTTGTTGGATGTATGTGTGTAAGTTTGATTGTTAAGTTGAAATCGCCATTATATTGGCAATCCAGCGTCAGGAAATATTCCATACATTAGGGTTTTGTCCCCTTGATTGGAAACCCAAACAAACAGGATAAGTTGTAAGAGAATGATGGAATGTGTGCCGACAGATTTTAGAATGGTAGATGATGGTTTGGACAAGATTCAAACTTCAAGATGTTTTCAGTTGTTTAGTAATTATCCATTTTTAGTTATGTGTAGAACCATAGTGGTTTGTATTGACCACTATAGAGTGATCGGTACCCATCATCATTGATGATGGTCGATTTGGTTGACCTTAGACATGGACAGTGAGGAGGCTTTGAGGAGCGTCATATGGCGATTGGTTCGTGTGGCTGACTTTGTGTCTTGATGGTATTGTTCTAGGACTAGGGATTTTGACGATCGCGGCAACGTGACGCTTTGGCATGGCAATTTTTGGGACTACAGATGGTAGCTTGTTGGTGCATGGAGTTAGATTCTAGGGTTGAGACTTTCAGGACTTCGTATGGTAGCTCGTTGGTGCATGGAGTTAGGTTTTAAGTTTGGATACTTAATGTGGATAGGAGTCGTGATAGTTTTCCACATAGGCGGGTTCTTTAAGGCGACCCGTGTATAGAATGTAGAATGATTCTGTCGTGGAAATGGGAGAAGTTGTGTACTGCATGGAGATGCATGCTAAGGGATCGTTGATACCAGAAGTGTTTTCCTTTGTACTCAGAGCAGGGGTATTTGTGGGGACGCCCATGGATATGTTGATTTGGTACTTAGATCAATTAATTTGGATCCGTATATACCGGACCGGAAGAATGGGTCTAGTACCAACTTTAGGCTAAAAGAGTACTATTGAAAATCAGGATTTTTATTCATTAATCCTTAGCAGAAGAATGGTCATATGAGTTATCATAGATCTAGAGAACAATAAGTGACAGTTTGTATTGTTTGATGGATGTTATGTTTGTTATGGTTTCACTAGTCACATGTCACTCTAAGGATGTCACACGTGGTAGGTTGGGCATAGGGATACCTAGACGCCCTAACTGTTACTTAGTATGGAGTATGTATTGTGGATGGAGATACCTAGACCCTCTAACAGTTTACTGAGTATGGAATACCCTTTATGATATTTATAGAGTAGCATTTTATCGATACTATGTACTAACTCTTTGGTTGCAGGGACGTGTAAGATATGATTAGTATACCTCTGTTTTGTATACCGTATCAACTTTTATAGTATTTTGAGATTGTTTATCACTCACACCAGACTGTTGTCTAAATAGAGGTTTTATGCTTTGCTTCTTATTATCTCAGGTGCTCTTAAATGGGCAGACGAGATAGCAGTTAAACAGCACTTGGAGCTGTGCAGATGGACTCACAGGAGGCGACACATTCTCATACTTGTATTTGGACATATTATTGTTTATTTCGATGTGTGATACTGTGGAGCCTTAACATTATTAATATACTATTATTAGAGACAGTGTATTAGTTGAGTTTATTTTTCAGTTGTATAAACTTTATTAATGTTTTGTATAACTGTATGACTCTACATGCTTCGATTCTGTGATTCATTTAGTTATTTACCATCTCGCTTGTTTTATATCTATGATGACTGTTATATTTTATCTATTGCGTTGTGAGATATACAACAAGTTATGTGATTATGTTAAGTTTTATTTTCTTTTTTTCTAACCTCTTCTTTTCTATTCCTCATCTTTATTTCCATTTCTTTCCTTTGACAACCATCTGCGTTGTAGGTGTAGGGCAGTTGTCACATTTGGAAAAATGAAACATTACAGCTAGTATTAAACCATTGGATAAATCGTGGATTTGATAAGCCCTAACCTCCCCATTAGACTATGCAACTATGATTCCCATCCTTGAATTCCGTTCTTAATTCCATCTAGCAAAATTTGGCAGTCCGATGTGTTGAATGTCATGGGTTGGAAATGTTGAATGTCCGTAGCCCCACAAAGTGTAGGAAGGTGTAATTACATTTTCTAAGAATTCTACCCTCCTTAAAAATGTCATTTAGGACCTCCAATAAACATTCATTCATCTAGCTCAAGTGTGATTTATAAAATCTAGCACTATATCCATCTGGACCCAAAGAAGTGCCATCTTTCACGCTGAATGTAGCTTCATGGATTCCGTTTCATCAATTAAATCATTCAGAAAATTCCGACCATATTTTGGTATGATGTTCTTGCAAATAATTCTACGGAATTTATCTCTATGGATTGTCTAGTTAAGCACTTAGTAGTTCTACAGTTGTGGAGGTGTAAAAAAGTTACAACGGGAAAAAAAGGGATATAACAGAATGTGGCAGGGGTGCAAAAATCTTCATAGATATAAGACCAAATATTTAAAGTTAATTTATTCTTATTCTCACATAATTTGTGTAAAAAAAAGTAATATTTTTTAATCTTATGTAACAAAATAGAAGAACATCATGATTTATGCGGACCAGATTTGGCGAATATAACATATTTCTAACTCATATTCAGCACTTACGCCTTAAAATTAAGTTTTTACCATAACTTTATTGATTTGGTTTAAAAAAGAACTAGTCAAATCAACCATTATATACTAAATTTGCTGAACGGGTGCTAAAAAGCCTAGATGTTAGCGAATGTAACAGAAAATGGCGCGGCTTAAAGAGGGTCTGCCGTTTAATAGCGCTAAATTAAAATAACGTAGCTCTCTACAAGCATTGTGGGCTATAAAGGAGAATTTGTGGGGTTTTAGCGGGGCTTTAACTTCACAGCTATGGGTCTGATTATATAAATTTCCATAGTAAGAAATTGCTTCATTAACAAACTTCTCCTTTTTGAACACTTTTCTTCCATCTGCCGATATGCGATCCATCCAATTCGTCATATTTTTTCTAATGAGATTTGAAGAGAATGTAAACTGAAGTTGTATTATTACTTCATATCTGATACAAGTGCTGTACCTCTGTATTTATAATACATATGTGTATAATGGGCTACTATATGGGCTATGGCCCAATACACTGTTATATGATCTCCTTTGTATACAGCAATAAGATGAAATCTATACCGCTACTTCATATTATAACCTAACTCCCCCTTTCAATTTCATCTAGGGTTTCCACCTCCCCTTTTTTCTTCACGCCGCTCTCTCTAATTGTAAGATCTTCCTTCAGTTGGACAAAATATTTTGTAGAGAGGGGTTTTGTGAGGATGTCCGCTCTTTGAAACTGAGAGGGGACATGGTGAACTTTCAGTTTGCCTTCAGTAATTTTCTCACGAACGAAGTGCAGATCTATTTCAAAGTGCTTTGTTCGTGAGTGCAGCACTGGATTAGCAGAAAGACAAACTGCGCTCAAGTTGTCGCACCAGATTATGGGGGTATTTGAGATGCTGATCCTAATTTCCTTGAGTAGGGACTCGATCCAAACAATTTCTGCAGTTGTGTTGGCAATTGACCTGTACTCGGCCTCCGTGCTAGAGCGCGAGGTCGCAGTTTGCTTCTTTGAGCTCCAAGAGATCGGATTGCCCCTAGAAATATGATGAAGCCGGTGGTTGATCTTCTGTCGTCTGGATCTGATGCCCAGTCCGCATCACAGTAAGCTTGTATGTTTAAACCCTTTGCGTCGTTGAAATGTAGACCATGATCCATTGTTCCTTTCAGGTAACGTAAGATGCGTTTTACTGCTTTCCAGTGGTTGCTTAGAGGCCTATGCATGAATTGACATACTTTGTTTACGCTGTAGCTTAGATCTGGTCTTGTTATAGTGATATACTGAAGTGCTCCTACCGTACTCCTATACTGTTTTTCATTTGTGATGGTTTCCCCTGATTCTTTTGATAATTTGAGATTACTTATCATTGGTGTAGGTAGGGGTTTTGCCTGATCCATATTTGTCTTCTTAAGTAATTCCAGTATATATCTCTTTTGACATAAAATCATCTCTGACTTTGATGTTTGAGTAACTTCTATACCTAGAAAATGATGTAAGCTGCCCAGATCTTTGATTGAGAAGGTTTGATCTAGATATTTGATTGTTTGTTCCATGCCTTGACTGTCATTTCCTGTAATGATAATGTCATCTACATATACTAAAATGTATATAACTTTCTCCTGCTTGTATTGCATGAACAATGAATTATCTGATTTGGTTGGTATATATCCTAAATCCATCAGTGTGGACTTGAGCTTCTCATTCCACACTCTTGGTGCCTGCTTTAGTCCATATATTGCTTTATGAAGTTTGCAAACCAAGTTATTGTTTGTACCTCTCTGGTATCCCTCTGGTTGCTCCATGAAGACTTCCTCCTTTAGATTCCCATTAAGAAATGCATTATTTACATCAAGCTGTCTAATCTTCCATTTTCTGTGAAGTGCAATGGTTAATATGATTCTTATAGTCGTGGGTTTCACAACTGGGGAAAATGTTTCATTGTAGTCAAAACCATATTGCTGATTATATCCTTTAGCCACCAGTCTTGCTTTGTATTTTGAGATACTTCCATCTGTATTTCTCTTAATTTTGTAGGTCCACTTGCAGCCTACTATATTCTTGTCTTTTGGTATTGGCACTAGACTCCAAGTTTTATTTTTAATAAGAGCTTTGTATTCATTATCCATAGCTTGCTTCCAGTTATTATTGCTGATAGCTTCAGTGTAGTCTTTTGGCTCTGTTGAATCAAGTTGAGCATTGTATACTTTAGGTTTGAAAATACCACTTTTTGATCTTGTGATCATATGGTGTTCTGTTCTTGCAGGTAGGATGTCTAAATTAGTATTGTTGTCTTCTGACTGTTGTGAAGTGGATTGAGAATTTTCTCTTGAATTTGGATTGATCTGACTGGTGTTGTAGAAGGAGCTGGAGGATTTGTCAGTTTCATGACCTAATCCAATGCCAACATTGGGTGATGTGTGTTGTGACTGTTGAATTCTCTGCACACTTCCACTGGTTTGGCCCCACTCTGATATGACAGGTATAGAAGGCATTGAGAAGCTATCTTTAGTATGCACCTTTTCAGTTGTCTTGATGTTTTTGTCTGCAAAAGGAAAAATTTTCTCATTAAAAACTACATGTCTAGTAACATAAATCCTGCCATCATTGCTTAAGCATCTATATCCTTTTTGGTTGTTTCCATAGCCTATAAATGTGCTTGGGGTGGATCTGAGATTTAATTTGTGATTGTTATAGGGTCTTAGACATGGGAAGCATAAGCATCCAAATGTCTTTAGACTTTTATAATCTGGTTTAACCCCAAGTAGTAATTCAATAGGACTTAGATGCTTAAGAACCTTGGTAGGTAATCTATTGATTAGGTACACAGCAGTGTTAAATGCCTCTGGCCAGTATTTCATAGGCATTGATGCCTGTGCCAGCAAGGTTAACCCAGTTTCTACTATGTGCCTGTGTTTCCTTTCCACCACACCATTCTGTTCAGAAGTGTAGGGACATGTTGTTCGATGAATAATACCCTTTTTCTGAAAATAATCTCTTAGTGGTTTATACTCACTACCACCATCAGACTGTATGATTTTAACTTCATGACTCAGTTGTTTTTCTACTTGAGTTATGAATTCTATTACAGTCTTTTGTGTATCTGATTTTGATTTTAGAAAGTATATCCATGTATATCTAGAATAACAATCAACAAAAGATATATAGTACCTGAATCCATAGTCAGAATTTATTGGAGCAGGCCCCCACAAGTCAGTTGCTACTAACTGAAGTGGTTTGTTAATAGGAGTTGTAGAATCTGTAAAAGGTAATTTATGGCTTTTTCCTAGTTGACAGTAGGTGCAAACATATGGTAAAGACACATCACAGGAAATATTATTATTCATAAGAATTTGCTTTACAACATTTGCATTAGGATGTCCTAACTTGTAATGCCATAGAGTAAACATTTCTTGACCATTTGTAACATGGGACTCAGTATTATTACACCATACATTTCTATTTTTGCCCTTTCTTGCATTTCCAAAATTGAACTTGTACAGTCCACGGTCCAATTTACCCTGTAACAATATGTCTTGATTCAGTAAGTCCTTAACTAGACAGAATTTTGGGTGAAACTCAAAATACACATTGTTGTCATTAGCGAATTGAGATACACTCAATAGATTCTTTTTGATATGTGGCACTCTCAACAAATTATTGAGATGAAGAATTCTTTTACCTTGAATGCTTCTGGTTCCAACATGTGTAATTTTTAAAGCTTCACCATTCCCCATGTGAATAGAATGCGTACCTGAGTATTCTCTGTTGCCTAAATTGAGATTTTGCAGGTTGCTTGTGAGATGATTTGTAGCACCTGAATCAGGGTACCAATCTTCTTCTGCCACTTCATCAGATCTGGTATGTCTTTCTGCATTTAGGGCTTGTGGTCTTGTCATTTCTGTTTGACTTCCCTGCCTATGCTCTATTTGTGCAGCATTTGCACTGTTGTTGTTGTTTCTTTGATTTCCCTGATTCTGCTGATTTGGGTAATACTCTGTGTTGAGTCTGAAATAACACTGTCTTGCTGTGTGGCCTGGTTTTTCACAAATTTGGCATTTTATTCTGTTGCTGCTCCATCTTCCATTCCTTCCTCTGCCTCTTTGACTTGTATTGTTTCTTTGATTGTTTTCTTGCCTGAAGTTTTGGTTTTCTTGTTTTCCCCTTCTGTTTCTTGAATTTGAAGCATAATTGAGAGACATTTCTGTGTTACTTTCTTTTCTTTGTTCGATTCTTCCTTCATGAGATAAGAGGATTGAGTAGACATTTTGCATATTTGGTAGAGTCTGTTGTGATGAGATAATTGCTACCACTGACTCATATTCGACATCTAGACCATTTAAGATGGTCAGTATTTGTTCAGATTCTGATACTGTGTGCCCTGCTGCATCAAGAATATCATAATAGGATTTTATTTTTGTAATATACTCTCTCATTGACATGTTCTCCTTTCTGAGATTCTGCAGTTGTCTTTTGTAATATAAGATTCTTGCTGCTGATTGAGTGTTGAAAATTTGTTGCACTGCAGACCATATCTCAAATGATGTTTTGCATCCCACAATTTGTGATAGTAGATCAGAACTGATAGATGAGAGCAACCAGGCAGCTAGTAAGCTATCTTGTTTCTGATAATTAGTGAATTCTTTATTGATTGTTCTTTCTCCAGTGTCTTCTGTCACCATTCTTGCTGGTACAGTGGCAGTGCCGTACAGAAAATCCTCCAACCCATATCCTCGAATTCTTGTCTCAACTTGATATTTCCACAATATGTAGTTGTTTTCATCAAGTGTGGTGCTGACTAAGTTATTCTTGGGTTTAACAATATCACTACTTCTTGTTTCTGTAGCCTGTGTCACTTGATTTCTTGATCTTGGTTCATTCTGACTTTTGATTCCACTTGTTGCAGATGAAATTGTATCATCTTCTCCGGCCATCTTGGTGATGCTTCAAATTGGTACCTGATTGAAAGGATTTATAGTGCAGCCAGAATCTTGATTTCTTGGCGAGGCACAAATTATTCTCAAATGATGATAAGCAATATACTAAGAGCAACCAGGTAGGTGAGTGATGATTCAGATCTGACACCTTCCTCAGGATGGCTCGATGATGATGGAGTTGCAAATTCTGATGAGATATCAGTGTAAAACCGATCTTGATGACTGTCGTTAGACAGTTCCTTTTACTGCTCTGATACCATAATGAGATTTGAAGAGAATGTAAACTGAAGTTGTATTATTACTTCATATCTGATACAAGTGCTGTACCTCTGTATTTATAATACATATGTGTATAATGGGCTACTATATGGGCTATGGCCCAATACACTGTTATATGATCTCCTTTGTATACAGCAATAAGATGAAATCTATACCGCTACTTCATATTATAACCTAACTTTTTCCTACCGACGTTTTGGCATAGAAGAATGAAGCAGCTTCGTCTCCTAGAGTTAACCAATCGCATTTTGCCTTTTGTTTTCGTATCCTCATATTCCATTTTAAAGCCCTTTTCTAACTTACACTTCATCTCCTACAGCTCTATAGCTCATTAGCTATGCTGCCGTCGAACCCGGTTTCCAACCTATTTCGAAATTTTAAACACTTCTCTCTACCTCCTTCTCTTTACCTTCTCCTTGATGTCGTTCTTATTAGCACCCTGAACATTCAATACTTCTTTAAGATTTTAAAGTTTTTGGATTATCTTGTACATAGGCTGACCTTCACACTCCAAACTTCACCCTTCTTCAAATTTATCATTGTAGTTCTCATACATAATCCATACAACCATGTGAACTACAAACCTTTTACATCCATTTCACTTAACCCTGTCTTAAACAGAAGCTAATCCAGCTAGTGAAGCTTATAAAAAGGAATTAGAGAACCTCCCTTTTTTTCCTTCACTTTTCCGATATAGTTAAATTATCCTATAACAATCCAAGGTCTGCAAATTTGGTAAGCGTCCTCCACTAAGTTCTCCCATAATTTTCTCCTAAAATAGTCAAAGTTTTATGTGTACACATACATACAATTGATTCTCAGACCCGAATTATTAATGAGCTTTAAAGAAATATGTTGGTCAATCATACTTATCAAATAAAGCCCCAGTTTACACTATCAATTAACGCCATGATTCTGCATTTGAAGTAGCATGTTACATCACTTACTATTTCCATTTACTGTCCAGTTTTTTTCTCATCTGCTCTACAATTGCTCTCATCTTATTCTCCAGAATTTCAAAACAATTATGATCGTATTTGCTTATTAACTTCTTGATTTCCATAAGTCTATTAGGCTTATGAAAACCCCTTATATTCCAACTTGCTATTGACATTTGAGTGGTTTGGTTCTACTTCGCAGTTCTCTACCTTGAACTACAACATCTTTATTCTCCTCCTTCTTATCTTTAGACTCCTTTTCCCTCCAGTAATTCTTTTTTCACCGCTTCTTTTTTTTGAACTGCGCTGTTAAACGGAGCTCCTTTAAGTGCGTGTCTCTCTTTAAGTGCATGTAAGTTCTATTCACTCTGTTTTTTAATAGCCACCTGCCTTGGTACTTTCGTGTCAACCTGTAAAAGAGATATAACCTGGTTATTACACATATTATTATGAGATGATTAGCATAGTCATTATTAGAAAGTGAAATTTGAGGGGAAGAAAGAAGGTCCGATGATGATTCATCTATATGATGAACAAGAGCAGTTGTCAGTTCTAAATTAGTTTGGATGAGTCCAATGGTTGCCTTTGCTTTACATGAAGTAAACGGTGCGGTAGCTGTGGTTGTTTGACTAACTTTGTTACTACCTGTAACGACTCGTCATTTTAACAATCGAAAGTCAACACTACCATCTTGTTCGAATGCCGTGCATCCAATCGACAAAAGGGCAGATTATTACGGTAAATAAAAAGAAAAGCACATAGAATAGAGAAAAATAGAATCTCACTGTGGAACCGACAACATATAATATAACAAGGAGAGTAGAAACTGTCACTCTAAACATACAGAGTATTCCAGAGTTAAAAAGAAACCTTATCAACTAGGCAGTTATAAAATCCCCACCATACAAATGCCGATAGGTATACTATATAGTACAGTGGAAAATTAAAAATTCTATGATAGATGAATCTGTAGATTCCCTCCACGATATCTAAAACTTTAAAGACAACTTGGGAAAAACCTCGGTCTGACTCGAGCATTATAAATAAATAACACTTGGATCAGTCTGAAAATACCAGTTGAGATAACTCGAATAATGGGGATCATATAAAGTTCCATGGGACCACGCCGCTAACGCAGAACGAGTTTTCACCTCACAAGAATAACATCCATACAGGCAAGAGTAGAAATAAATATCAAGAACAAATCCAAATATGAATGAGCATAAACAATATTAAACCAGACTTAAAAGAATGAAAATAAAATGAGTAAAAACCAAATTGGATAGAATTGATAGAACAAGGAAAACAATCCAACTTGATAGAATGGACAAAATAAGGTAACAATGCAAATTTGATAGAATAGACTGGATAAGGTAACTGTCTAACCTGATAGAATGGACAAAATAAGGTAACAGTCCAACTTGGTAGAATGGACTAAATCAATATTTAAATGTTGTGATGAGGAGTTGACTCTACACGTGGTAATTTAAAGCTAAAAATATTCGGGGCCTTCGAATCAAACAAGGAAAGGAAATTTTTCAACAAATGACAAGGAAGATGCACCTCCCATTGAAGTATACCTCTAGTAATATACTCATGAGCTTGGCCACATGTTGTGTGACACTTCTCAGACAAATACCAAACCAGACCCCGCTAGACCTTGCCGAGAATCCAAATATTTCCACATCTAAGTATACAACAGAATCCAAATTAGATGAGATGTGAAAAATACCATTTTGATGAGAGCAACCCCATATAGCTTAACTTCTTCTCGCACTTTGGATTTAGTTATTTCCGACAAAGGATGAAAAAAAGCTCGATTGAGTAACAAATTGTTTTTAAGGTTATGGTACACCATGAAGAAAGTTGATTCCGATAATTAATAAATCAACTATCAGGGATAATAATTATAAAAATGATCGTAATATGGAAATTAAATTTTATATATTTACCGCTACTCGTTGATTCCAAACTAGTTCTATATCTCGGTTGAAAATGAAGCCGGGCAAGTTGATGTAGTGTTACCTCTAGACATCACCTTGACGACATTTTTAAACTTCGAGATAGAAATGAGTCCAAGCCTTAACGTTTAGCGTTAAATGCATGACTAGATCCTTTCCATATAAGTGATATCGATAACAGAACTATTGTTCTATAACCGAAATCAATTCCTTACTTAAAAAACCTGAACTTGTACTTGATTTCCATATTTCCAAATTGGTAAAACACTTTTAGAATTAGTTCCCGATTGTTGAAACATTAAGAGAATAATACATCCAAGTGTGCGACCCTAAAGACTCAAACCAACATCGGACCGAACACCTGGAAGATTATCCAACTTATCCCAATAATCAAGTTCCAATTCCTTTTATAACTTTAAAACAATATTAATTAACCCAAAAGATGACTAATCACATTTAAAATTTCTTTCAAATAAACAAATCCGTTATCTATAATAAAATAGATAATTATTTCCAAACACTTATATAACATTGGTAAATTAACTTCAAAATCTTTATTAAATCGGTTTATTAATTTTAAATCAGTTGATTAAAACAATTTTATTATATTAGGTAATTTACTTAAATCACTTTTATTAAATCAATTAATTAACTTTAAATATGATTAGCTACAAAGATTAATTAAATACAAATAATCATTAGTTAAAATGAATAAGTCATCTCAAACATCATTTATTAAAATGATAAGTAATTTTAAATCCCATTAATTAAAAAAAAATAATTAAGTTCAACTAATCATAAATTAATCGATAAATTAAATTCAAACTTCATTAGTCAAACGATTAATTAAAAACATCATTTGTTAAAATGATCTATTTAATTATAAAAAAATCATAAACTACAATGAATTAACTAAATTCCAAATATCACTAGTTAAAACAATTAGTTAAATTATAAAACAATCATTAATTAAAATGATTGACTGAATTCAAATATCATTATTTAAAATGATGTATTACTTTTAAATATCATTAATTAAAATGATTATTACTTTCAATTATCATTAATAGAAATAATTAATTAAGTTCAACAAATTAATTAAACTCCATTATCAGTAATTAAAATAATTAATTAAACTCAAGTAGCCATTGTTAAAACGATTAATTAAGTATAAGACATCATTAGCAAAAATAATTTACTAAATCTAAACATAAACCAATCTTAATCATCATTTATTAAATTGGTTATTTGATTTCAAAATCATTAGTTAAAATGATTAATAAATCTAAATTATCATTAATCAATATGATTAATGAATTTTCAATATTCTGTTTAACAAAAACACAAGCTAAAGGCCATATAACAGGGTTTTGGGAATGAAATTGAATAAATGACGATATAGCGAAATCGCTATAATGACAATTAACAAGTTAAATGGAATATCAGGAATTAATCTGAATTAGCTACTAATAAAACAACATATTGAGGTAAATAAATAATTTTTATGGGCAAGAAACCCCTTTTTAGTCTCTCTACAGATTTTTCCTGCAAAACAATGGTTATGATAATATATGGATAATCATATGGGTTTATAACGATCAAATTAATATGTCATCCATTTTCCAATTGGAAATTCAACCAAACAAGCAATCCAACAATTTAACTAACATCCAAACAATCAATAAACATTTATAACATCATTGATGTAATAACATAAAATTAAATGTAAGTTAAACTCACATTGATTTTCGTTTTCGCCGAAACGTCCCAATTTTGGACTAAACCGAACAATCGTCCGACTTTAGCCTAAATTTTCATTTGCTCCAAATCCAACAAAATTAACACCATTGGGAAGTTCTCGACGATGCGAGTCCAACGCAAAAATCGACGTCGAATCCCACCTCGTATGAGTGAAATATGAATTTTATGGTTTATCGATAAAATTTAAATTAAAAATTACATAACTTATATATTTACAAGTTTACCCTAAATACATGACGGTTTTCGAATCCATCATCGCCAAAGTACAGTTCTCGATAAACCACACTTGCTCGCCACCATGGATCAACGTCACCCCCACCGAGACGAGTTGTGACTTGGTTTCGCCTACAGCCACCCATACAACGCGACATCTAAGCGGCCACCGTGCTTCCCAGAACATCGAGCCTAGATGCTACTCTTCCTCGCGAGTTTGAATCCAATCTCTGATTTGCGAATCGTTGCCATCGCTGTAAACCCAAACCCTAGCACCAGCAAGCACGTGCCTCTCCCTCATAACATGATCAGACATCACCAAAGTATGCTAGAATGAAGCTCTCATCAAAATTAGAATTTTAAGACTTGTTTCATGATTTTTAGGTGTTTAAATCCTTAGTTATGGATTTTTGAAAATGGAAAAAATCATTATTTACATGTACAAGATTGCTTTTTATCGAAAGAAAGGGTATGGTCATGTACGTGAGGGGTATGGTCAAAGTAGCTTAGGTATGGGCACAAATTATGGCTGACATATAGTGTGTGTGTGTATTATTTTAAATTTTGTTTGATAAAATATTCAATATAACATACCAAAAAATCCCGAACTCCAAACGAGTCATGCCGCTTGGCGTCCCATATGTTGTACTCATATTCTTAGCACAATGGGACTAGTCCTGAGGTCTAATTCAATCGTATGTAGATGATAGGTCTTTATACCCATTTATTATATTAAATTTTCGATATTAATTTCAACGCATTTCGATCTCGCACAACCAAACGATTCATCCGATCGCCATGAAATTCGACGGCAAAATATAATTCACTATTACGGATCCAGTGAAACTAGTTTCGTCAAAATCCCCGAAATGACAATTTCACATATTAAAATGTTCAACTATCGCTATTTATCCGATTTATTTATATTTGTAAATAAATTTACGAATTGAATTCACCAATATTATTTTTAATTAAAAGGAATTAAATAAAATTATTAAATCCATTTATTTACATTTAATTCACAGTTCAAATATTTAAGTGTTCCCTATATTAGAATTACAATTTTTTAATTATCTAAAACTAATTAAATATTTAAAATCGAATAACTAAAATTTTAGTTTGTTGTACTACCCTCTCCACCTGTTATGAGGACTTACACTTCAAAGACTTCCTCTCCCCTTCTGATGAGGTCTCCACATGACAGCCTTTCTGCTTTTGCTGGATTTTCAATCTTTGATGTATTTTCCCCCGCCATTCCCTTCAGAATGCTCTCCTTTACTTGAAGCGGTTGTTTCATAATGTCCCTTACTTCATTTAAAGCTTTCTTAGGTTTTTGGTCCTCCTCCTGCTTTTGGTTAACTCTACGATCTATCTCACTCTTCCTCATTTACGGGATTAGTACCTTTGTTTACCTTTTCTCCTTCCTAGCTCTGCTCACTTACCTCCTCCTTATTGACCATTGACTCTGATTCTTCTTTGATCCATGGATCCTCTTTCTCTTCCTTATCGCCTTTCTCTACTGTAACGACCTGTATTTTTGATAATTAAAAATATTAAATTTAATAAGATTTTAGAATTTAATACTGTTAGAAATTAAAAGTTATGATTTATAAGTAAAAATAATTATTAGAATATAATTATTTAATGTTGATTGAATGTAACTGACAACTATTTAATGTAATTTCGATTATTGGCAATAATGAAGGTTGATAATGAATAAAATAAATGCTGCATAAAATGATGAAATTATATGTTATTAAATTTAAATTGGTTTTATTACAGAATATGAAATCGATTAATTGGTACGTAAACTTATTAGCTTTTGCTTGTAAACATAAATTTAGAAATGTGTTGAATTACTAATGGGTAGCGATTGTTTAAATTATCATTTTATTATTTAATCCGTTTGAAATTAATTTGGAAATCAATTGTCGAAATTTAATGTAATTAAGTATTGCAATAATATAAGAAAAGACGTTAAATGCAAAGTGATAAGAATAATGAAATGGAAACCTGTGTTAATAAATTTCATAAGGTATTTGTTGATTTAGTAGAAAGAATGTAAATCAAATTAAAAGAATTTATTTGCAATATAAATTATAGTGGACTATGATGTATTACAGTTGTAATTAAACATTGAAATTAATTTATAATTTAAATCTTATATTTAACATGGAAAATTTTATTATAAAAGATTATAAATTTCTATTTGACTAAGAATGATGATCGAACACATTCAACCGGTAATTTAAAGGTGATTAAATCAATTTAATTTATAATTCATTTAATTAACGTGAAAATTAGCCTTTTTGGGCACTATCTCGGATTTCGATGAAACCAGTTTCATTGGATCCGTATTAGTGAATTATTGTAGGATTTCAAGTTTCGTAGTGATCAAATTTGTCGTTTGATCGTGCGAGCTCGAAACGCGTAGAAATCAATTAAAGGAATTTAAATGAATATAATTCGATTTTAAAAGCTAACTTTTATATACAATAAAATTAGGGTTCGAACTAGTTCCTTTGAGTTTGAAACTATCCATTAAGCTTTTCGGTCTTTGTTATCGCTTCAATCCGTTTGATCTGTTCCATCCATTCTTATCCATCCATGTCTATATATATGCTGTTATAAACCCTAGCGGTCTTTTATTTTCATTTTCAATATGTACAATTTCTATCTCATCTGTTCCTTCTTAATGGTAGATGCCACAAAACCCTAATTATTGATTCCAAATCAAACTCCAAAATTCAAACTACTCAAACCCTATCATGTAATATATCATCGCGAAGCTCTCGACGAATGTAATCTGCACCTGCAATTCATTTTTCGAATGGAGGCTCCATTTTTCTAGAATTGGATGAAACATTTTCGACCATCCATTCTAGGGTTTTGATTTGACAGTGGATCTTCATCCAATAGATGACCAGGAAGTTGCAGCTTATAGATGTCACGAAGCAGGTGTTAAAGGTGGTGGCCGGTTACCTTACAAGTGCATGTAATTGCCAAAAATCGATGAAATAGGCGGCGACGGCGCGGTGCTCTAGAGGCGACGGAGTGGTGGAGGATAGGACGGTTAGTTCAACGGTGGTGTCTGATCTTCGTATGGTGGTAGGCAAGTGGCACGGCGTGCGGTCAAACACTGGATGATTGTTGTGATGTATTAGCTGATTTAGATGTTGATTGTGATGGATGTTTATTAGTTGACATTTTGGATGATTGGGTATTTATTTATTTATATATATCCCTGTTATCACCTATATATTAATTGAAAGCATATAAATTGTTATTTAAATTATTCCGAGTAAATAAAGAAATGGGTTGAAATGATATATACCCATGACATTTTGATTTGGATTGAAATGATATATAACCATCTTATAATTAAAATTGAAATAAATGATCACTTCGCCATAGTGTAGAAAATTATATATGGACATCGGATTGGATAAATTAAATGGGTTTAAAATCTTGAATTGGGATTTTGATTAAAGGATATTGTTTTAAAGGAAATAAATTGAGGATTTATGTGAATTGGATTATTTCTAATTCAAGCTTTGAAAAGTGAAATTGAAATCAGGTAAAATAAATTGTTTAAAAGAATTAAATTGGGAATGTAAAGTTTTAATTGGTATTTGACTTTAATTTTGGAAATTGAATTATTTTAAAATTTGGACCTTAAAATTGAATGATGAGGTTTAAATTGATTTATGTGTTTTAAAGCGGTAAATTGAAATTGGGCTTGTAATTGATATAAATTGAAATGGTTTAAATTAAGAATTTTAAATTGGAATTTTGAACCATTGAATTGAATTATTGAATCGAATATAAAGTTAAAATGAACATCGAATATTGAAGTTAATTCGAGATGATATTGAAATCAACTTGCTTTGAAATATAATTGAAATTGAGTCAATTGAATCGAAAGATTGGAAATTGAGTTTTGTTGATTTGTTGAAATGGAAAGAAGTAGTTTGATTTGATACTATTTTTAAAATAAATTATTTTAGTATAAACTATTAAATTCTATCATTTTTAATATTCAAATTATTTAGATTTTTCAAACTATTTTACTATATAAACCATTTTAAATACTCAAATCATTTTTTATTAAACTATTTTAAACTTTAAACTGTTTAAACTATTTAGACCTATCAAGCTATTTCTAAAAGTTTCAAACTGTGCAAAGTTGGAACGTTTATACATAAATCATTGATTTAAATTTGAATGTGGTTAAATGAGGTTGTAACCTAAGTTGGAATTTGATATGATATTTTCAAGTGAAAATGGCATATTTTGAGTAAATATGATGATTTCAAAAAGAAATATATTTTGAAATGAATATGATATTTTGATATAAAATGTGAACCGTTTCGAAATGTAAAAGAACCAATCAATGTGAAAATTGATGTTTGGTTGTTAAAGAGACCGGGTCCTCTTATTGGCATACTCTCCGTCAATATTGGAACCACTTTAACAACTATGTACGTGGTGGATGATCCAAAATGAAGCGGTTGGATTTGGTGAACGTTTACTAGATTTGAAGAAAGAGAATGATGATGGATGTTCTCGGCATTGTGCCAATTTGAAATGACTAAAAAGGACGGCTTGTCGGGGCCAAGTGGGCTAGCTACCCCTAGCGGACACATATCTTCATATTACTATATTAATGTTGGCTTGATCGGTGCATCTTGATTTAATTTGATTTTGGAGGTATTGGACGCGGTTAGCGGTCGTAGCTACGATGCGTTATCACTATCCCTGCGACCCAAACCGGTAGTATCCTACATTGGGCATTGCCTCACGTGCATTGTCATACTCTTTATCCTTATTCTCGCCCACTACGATTTTGTTTTAGTATGGTACCTATATGGGACTTAATGGCTACCGATGTTAGTGGTTGTATTACAGGTCCTGCATAGACTACCTGCTTAAAAATGTGTTAAAGGGGATCGATCTAAAGCCTTAACGCAAAGCAAAATATCTACATTACTGATAGACACAACATATATAGCATATCATATTACATATAGATAGCTCGATGGATCCTTAAGAGATGGAAAATCCCGACATCTCTTAAGTTATTGCACACATGTTATACACTAGATAGAAGATGTAAAATCTCATGAACATCTGTGAAGCTATCACACTCATATTTATTTGATTTTGATTTAACTTACATAAAAAAATTTAGTTCTGAATTGAGTGTTTTGTCTTTTCGTTATGCTCGGGTCAGCATGAGCTTTTCAGTGTTTGAAGACATTAATTCTGGAGGACGAAGATGGAGTCTGGTATGCTATAGTATTAGTAATTTTTCGCTTCATCATTTTGGTATATTGTTGATTGTACTCTGATTATACTGTAAAATTTGTGTAATCAAATGTACATTTTAAAGCAGCTTCATGAACTGTTTATTTGGTTATTATATTTTGTCATTCCGCTGCGAAATCCTATATTTTTTGCCCCTTCTTTTCTCTTATTTCCTTATTTACCCCATTGACAATCCTCTATTTTGAATGGTTTGATTAGACTTGTGTGGTTTATTGTCGATTTAAACCGTTCAAAAAAGTGGGTTGTCACAGTTGGTATCAGAGCTTTGATTTAGAGATACCTTAGCCTGTTTGGGGTTAACTCATTAAAGATAGGGTTAGTAATATCCTAGAATGAGTTTGAGTGTATCTATATATGAGATAGCGTATTTGTTAGTGCTTTAAATATGTTTTGTATTATGTTAGTTTGTTTTGTTGAGTATTTATGAATTCCAATCGGTACATAGGATGGCATCGATAGGAATTTCTAAACACTTAAATAGGGTGAACCAACACAATATTGTTTTTGAAAAGTGGTAAATAGAATCATTTAACCTAACATTATATTAAATTTGTATTTAAAAGAACAATCTTTTCATAAACTGATGGTTAATTTGTTGCGTTGGATGTTAGTAAACGATAATATTCCAGTATTATCATTTATTGTTGGTCAGTCAAGGTTCATAAAACTATTGGCTAGTTATAGAGAATGTAATTTTATAAATATGGTATTAATCAAGATTTAAAAATAAATGAATATAAATGGAAATTTAAGAACTTAAATGCTGGTGTTTTGAAATTGGTTTTCAAAGAATTTGAGAAGAAAATATAATACTATTATTATTTGAAAGCATTTACAAATAGAAATATTTCCAATGAGATTTGAAAGAAATGTTTTTAAAAGAATTTTAAAGAAAATAAGTTTTGTACTCCCTTTTTCTACTGCTGGAAAATAATTTTCTTGATGACCGCGCGACATCATTGACATTCATTTTCGAGTCTGGAAATAATTTTCCTGTAACGACCCTGAATTTCCGACCGAATTTAAATTTTAAAATCCATCGTTTAATATAAAAATTTTGGAATTTATAAACGATCTCAATTAACATCCAAACTTTATTTATGACATATGTCTAGTTAGATATGAACATATAAAAAGTTTAGTTGCAAATTATTACAGTAAATTTCGTTCACGTTTTACTATATATCAGTCCATATAAAGCTGCGTAAAATTTATCTTTAAAATTCAAATATTTTTACACAGTTATGTTGTAAAAATTATTCTGATCATGATTATGAAATTCGTTTTGTCAAAAACTGTCATCGCCTGCTACGTTTAAATTGTTTTGCAAAACGTACAATTTTAACGGCGTAAATGCGAATTTTATAAAACCATCATATCGCAATAATCTATGTACCGTTGGAAGCGCATCGTCGCACTGATCATAACGGTATATTTATTTGCGTGAATCGGACTCCGGCATAATCCGCCGCGTTGATTTAACGATTCCGGACGGACCGGTTAAACAAACTTCAGCCCAAATTTGTAGCCCGTACCCACTCAAAAATTTTAAAATATAAAAAAATCAACTGATGCATTTAAGAAAGTAGTTGGAAGATGAGGGTTGGCATTGGAATGGGGTATGACTTTTCGGTGTTCAATATTGAAATTGTGAGATTCGAAGCAACAAGTAGAAATTATATTTCTCTAGTACCAGTCCACTGTTCATTTCACTGTCGTTCAAAACCCCAAGTTTCAGGTAAACCTTCTCCCCTCTGCATTATACGTACTGTCCACTTTCCTTCTCCCCTCTTTTACACTTCTCTTCCTCTTCTTTTGCAAGAAATAATATACATAGTTAGAATCTCCTTCTCCCACTGATACTTGCCGCCTATATATACACTCTGTTGCCGAATTTTTCCACCTTACACGGCCTCGGCTAGAGAAAAAAAAAATATGCCGAAAGAAAAAATGATGAACGTCTGAAGCTCCACTCACTTCCTCTCCTTCTACTTATTTCTTTTCATTCATACTCCTTCCTGTAAACTTACAAAATATGTGCATGAAGAGGTGAAGTTGTGGGATACATGCGTGCACGTGGTGTGATGCTTGGTTGGTTGGGGAGGGGGGGGGGTCTCAGCTGTTGTGTTTTTTTTAAAATAAAAAAAATGTAGATTGAGTTGAGTTACAACATGTTGGGGAATGAAGTATGTATAATGCATGCGTGCATGAACAGTGCGTGCATATTTGTGTGTGTTATGCGTTGCGTGAGTGTATTAAAAAAAAAAGAAAAAAAGAAAAGAAAAAAGAAAAGGAAAAGTGAAGCAGTGTGCATGCACGGGTTAGGCTGTGTGCATGTATTGTAAGTGTGTGCATACGTGTGTGTTGGTATGGTGTTGTGTTATGATGGGCTTGTGCGGGTTCATGCATGCGTTGCGTGACTGTTTATGCTTGGGTTATGCAGAAGCATAAAATTTTTGTCTTGGCCACGTGAAAAAAAAAAGAAATATATGCGTGAGTATGGAAGATGCAGTAGAGGGGGGATGAGATATATGTTATGGCGTGTGCATGAAAATTGCTTAATTCATGCGTATGCATGAAAGTTGAGGCGCCTGCATTTTTGTTCATTCGACGGCGTTATTTATAATAAAAAAAATGTAAGTTACGTTCCTATTGGTTTTGAAAATAGTAACCAGTTTTCTTTGCTTGTCGTTGCAGCAACTGTCTGAGTTTCTTTTGCGGCAGCACCGATCTTCATCTTTTGTTCTTTTCTCCATCGTCGGTAAGCGCATTTATATAAATTTATAAATTATATACAAACGTTCATTGTATTAATATCATTTTCTTTCGTCGATACTACAGTGTCCGTTGTTCGCCTTATACCGACTCTTTTCATGCTTCTTCTTGCTTTGGGTCTATTTCTTTATCCACGGAAGGTGAATTAATTTTCACGACTATATTTCTTATGCTAGTTTGAATTGATGAATGATTGTTATGTGATGTTGAATTGGATGTTAATCGATATTGTTAAGTGACAAATAATTTGCAAGTAAATTTGAATAGGATAGTTAACCAATTTAAATCGGATTATATACGTCGAACTTTGATTTGTTAAACGTGACCCCTTCATATGTTGAATACTGATTAGTTAAACTTGACACTTTAATTGTTAATTAAATTGACGTAGAAATTGGTTAATTTCACTTTGTACCATTTAACGTATATCAGATTAATTGTTTAGTGTAAATTCGAAATAGAAATTGAACGACAAGTAAAAAACCGTAATGTAATAATCTTTAATCCACATGAAATGATAGTGTAGATTCTAGAAATAATTATATTAATTTACATCGATAACAAATGTAAATTAATACGATTATTTCGGGATTATTTAAATAAATTGTTAAATTGTTATGTATGGATGCTATTGCCTGTTTATTTACTTTGACACCATCCCAGCTATCACACTGCAAGTTCCCTTTGTATGCTTTGATTTTGAATTTAAATGGAATCGGGTTGAAATGATAAATATCCAAATAACTTTGATTTAGGATAGAAAATTTAAATTAAAACCGATTGGTCAATGTTTGATTTAAAATAAAATAAATTTTTATATGACTAATAACAAGGTTTTAAATAAAAATTGGAATTTAAATTTGAATGAATTGTAAATGTGAATACTTAAATTTGAAACAAATATGAACGTCGTAATTGACAAAAGAATATTGATTAAAATTTAATTATGTAATAATTAAATTTAGAATTAATTGATAATTAATTTTGGAGTAGTTAATAATTAAGTTGAAATTAGTAATAATTAATTTGGAACTATTAATAATCAAGTCTTGAAATTTATTAATAATTAAATTTGGAATTATTAATAACGAAGTTTGAAATTATTAAAAGTTAAGTTTTGGAATTTTTGATAATTAAGTTTTGGAATTGTTAATAATTAAGTTTAAAATGATTAATAATTAAGATTCGAAATTATTGATAATTTGAATAGATTGAATTATTTAATGATTAAATTAAATTGGATTTTCTTATTAAGAGAAATCGAATTTTGAATAAGTGAAACTAATTTCTTTAATTGAGTTTGGAATAACGAAGGTAATAAATGAATGAATTGAATTTCTTTAATGAGAAATAGAATGCGTTTATCGAACAAATGAAAGATTTGAAATTTAAAGAATTGGATTTGACAAATTTAATTTAAATTAAATTTGTAAGCTTGATAATGAAGTTGAACTTAAGAAGTAAATTTAATGAATTAGAAATTTAACGGAAATTGTTTTAATGATAATTAAATCAATGGATATCAAATGAAATCGGTAAATGAGTTTAAAGCGATTTGAGCGTTAAATTAAGTTTAGATGATTATGGAATGAACTTATATACGAAATTAAATGAATATTTGAATTGTTTTCAACTAAACTTTGGGATTGAATTATAGAAATTTAAAAATGAAATTGTGAATTTATGAAATGTAAATTTTGGAACTTGATTTAGAATGACTAACGAAATGTTGATTTACGAATTATAATTGAAATTGAAATTGAATTGGTTTTGAAATATATTAAACGACCAATCAATAAAATAATTACGAAGGTTATTAAAGGAATCGGAATCGGTTAGGGACATACTCACTGTCTAAACCGAAAACCACTTTAATAACTATACGCGGAGTGTGATCCAGAATGAAGTGGTTGGGTTGGCGAACGTTGATGATTGAAGAAAGTGAACGATAATGGATAACCTTGACACTTGTGTCAAATTGGAAATGACTAAAACAGGAGCCGTGCCGGGCCAAATGAGGTTAGCTACCTCGAGCGAACACACTTCTTCGTAAACTACTCATTTACTTTCTTGATTGATTGGTGCGCACCCTTGAATTTGGAGTGTTGTTTCGCGGTGTTGCGATCGTTGCGGCGATGCGTTCTCACCAGTCCGGATCAGGCAAACGGTAGTTTCACTACCTTAGGTATTGCCTCATGTGCCTTGTCATATTTGTATTCTCATATACGCGACCACTACGATTTTATTTTGTATTATACCTATGGAGTACTCTCCGATATCCCACTAGTTTACGGTGGAGTTTACGGTGCAGTATAGTCTATAATGCTATATGAAATGTGTTAAGGGGGACAATGGTAACGCCTTAACTCTATTTTGATATTTTACTTTATTGTTAGACATTATCTATGTATCGTACACTATTATGTATAAATAGTTTAACGGATCCTTAAAGATGTTATTCCATTCATCTTTGAGTTATTGTTATTTGAATTTGAACCATATTATCTGTATAAGAATATATGTCCTGATTCGAGTGTTTGTTTGTGCATATGCTCGGATCAGATTGAGGATTGCTGTTGTTGTTTCTACTTGGAGCTAAAGACCGAAGACTATCATTATCTTATCTTATCAGTATTTCTCTTTCTATTCAGACTATTTGGACATCTATGTTGTTCTATTTTATTTTATCTGAGACATTGTTGTACTTATGGGTAGCTTCATAAACTACTCTTATGACTATGTTGTATTTCCGCTGCACTATTCTGTGATGTTATTTCTGTGATTCTGTGATGATTCTCATTTATATATATACACACTCCATTAATGGTTCGTGTTTTGTATTATTTAAGTTGACAAGTTGGAATATCGTCAATTTAAATGGTACAAATATACGGGTTATTTCAGTTGGTATCAGAGCTTTGGTTCCCGATAACCTTAGCCTGTGGAGTTTTAAAGCTCATTAGAGATAGGGTAAATATACCCTGCAATGAGGAGAATCATTTCAAAATCCACATCTATTGATTCATCTTTCTTATTGAATTCGTTGAGTAGAATTTCCTTAAGTTCTATAAATTCCTATCTTTGATTCTAAATCACTTTTGGTATTCCAGGATGGCTACCAGAAGAAATGTTAGGGGAGGAAGGGGTGGAAATGCTCCTGGTCCACATGCTCCAGTTCCTGCAGTTCGATTCTCCACTCTTAGCAAGGAGTACACTCGGCTTGGAGGAGTCAAATTTACTGGCTTCGAGAGTATCATCGAAGCACAAAAATGGCTAAAGAGTTTGGAGAGGATCTTTACTGGCTTTGAGATCACAGATGCTCAGAAGTGTAAGTTGGCCGCTTGGCAGCTTCAGGATGCTGCACAAGATTGGTGGGAATCCGTCACCTCACGTACCGACGAGGAAACCATCACTTGGGCCCGGTTTAGGTAGTAATCTATCTAAAAGCTCATCTAAATAAAAATTTCCTTTTATCTCGTCAAATTTTGACTCGTTTTCATATCGTTTGTAAATAGGGATTCCTTTGTGGCTCAGTGGATGCCAGCTGCTGGGAAGGCCCAACTCTATCGGTCTTTTATGGATCTCAAGCAAGGCAACATGACCTTCACTGAGTATGAATGAAAGTTCAACGAACTATCTAAGTTCGGACCCGGTTTGATCGACACACCTCTGCTTAAGAATGAGAAGTTCATACATGGCGCATGCCCTGAGTATTACGAGCTCCTCAACGCTCATGTCCATGGAACTTTCACTGAGTTGATGGATTTTGCTCTTCGATACGAGGGGAAGCCAAAGGAAACATCGACCGCCAAAGCTCTAGTTGCTCAAACATCAGCTAGTAGGATGGGGAAGAGAAAGCCAAACTTTGCACAACAGAAGAAGAATTGGCAGCAGAAAACAGGGCTTGGATACTCCCAGAAGAAGCCCATAGACAGATCATCCATTACTTGCTTCAACTGCAACCAAAAAGGTCATTACGCCGGTAGCTGTCCATCTTCAAAGAGCGCAGCTGTTCCGCCACCAGCACAGATGACTAGGAGGCATGTGTGTCATATCTGCTTACAACCTGAACACTTCAAGAAAGACTGCCCAACACAGAAGAGAGGTACACCATCAGGAGTCTTTGCTCTTTCCACACCTGCCCCGGAAGTTCCTGCCCCGGAAGTTATGGATAATCAAGGTACCTTGTAAAGTACATTTATGATACATACCTTGCCTGTTAGAGATCTATTTGATACCAGAGCAACACACAGCTTTATATCTATTGATTTATGTAATAAACTTGATTTGGAACCCACACTTGCTTCTATTTTCTTATGTGTATCTAACCCTATTGGAGGGCCCGCTAACCTCAAAAGGGTTTGCAAATATGTCACTATTATGCATGGCATTCACCGTTTTACTTGGGATTTCTATGTCCTTGGTTTGAGGCATTTGATATTCTATTAGGCATTGATTGGCTGCGAAAGTTCGAAGCCGTTATCTCTTGCAAAGCTCGAACTGTCTCTCTTATTGATGACAAGAGTATGCCTTTAGTTGTTAAAGGAAAATCACCTCAAGAATATGCTGAGAGTTTTATATTCTCTCTTGACTCCCATCCAAATGAACTAAGCTCTACTCCAGTTGTTCAACTCTTTTTTGATGTATTTGGAGAAGTTAATTCTCTACCACCTCCGCGGGAAATCGAATTCCGCAATGACCTTATTCCTGGTGCACGACCAATAGTTCTTCCTCCAAGGAGAATGGCTCTTAAAGAAAAGGCAGAGTTGAATGTTCAAATCGAAGATCTATTTTCTAAAGGCTTGATTCGGCGCAGTCATTCAGAATGGGGTGCTACAGTTGTATTTGTCACAAAATCTGATGGTTCACTCAGAACGTGTGTGGACTATAGGGAGCTAAACAAGCTCACACACAAGAACAGGTATCTGATGCCCTGCATCAACGACCTATTCGATCAGCTTCATGGAGCTAAAGTCTTCTCTCAACTTGATTTGGCTACTAGCTTTCACCAACTCAGAATTGCTGAGGATAGTATTCCTAAAACAGCATTCCGCATTGAAAATGGTTTCTATGAATGGCTAGTTATGCCGATCGGCCTCACTAATGCTCCAGCTTATTTTGTTGACTTGACGAATAGAGTTTTCGGGATGTTCTTAACAAATTCATTCTTGTTTTCATCGACGATATTCTCGTCTTCTCTAAAGATGAGAAAGAGCATATGTCACATTTGGCTTTTGTTCTCGAAACTCTTCGTAGATACCAGCTTAAAGCCAAGTTTTCGAAATGCCACTTTTGGCGAGATGAAGTTCGTTTTCTTGGCCATATTGTTTCGGAGAATGGGATTTCGGTCGATCCAGCTAAGATCGCCGTAATCAATGTAAGTTCTATTTTTATTTGTCAATTCTATCTAAATAGCTTATCAATATCTTAATGCGAATCCTTGGAATTTGCAGGATTGGGAGACTCCCAAAACTCCTACAGATATCCGCAGTTTCTTAGGTTTGGCCGGCTATTATCGCAGATTCATAGAAAACTTTGCTCGTATCGCTGCCCCACTTACCGCACTGACCAGAAAGAATGTAAAATTTATTTGGAGTGAAAAGTGCGAAGCAGCTTTCAATTAGATGAAGCGAAGATTAACATCTGCCCCAGTTCTTACAGTTATTGATGGTAGCGAAGGATTGACCGTCTATACAGATGCCTGTCGTGATGGTCTTGGAGCAGTCTTAATGCAGAAAGGAAAGGTTATTGCCTATGCGATTCGTCAGTTAAAGACCCATGAAGCAAATTACGCAACTCACGATTTAGAGCTTCTTGCGGTTGTATTTGCTCTTAAGCTATGGAGGCACTATCTATTGGGAACCAAATTCGAGTTATTCACTGACCACAAGTCATTGAGATATATCTTCTCACAAAAGGATTTGAATCAGATGCAAGTCCGATGGCTCGAATTTTTAGCTGCATATAATCTTGATATTAATTATACTCCAGGGAAAGCAAATGTCGTAGCCGATGCTTTAAGCAGAAACCAAGCGATGGCATGTTGTAATCTTGTTGAGGGAATGTTATTCCAGCTTTCCGTCTCTCCAGCTCTGATGGATCGTATTATAGCCAAACAATACGAAGACACTCTGCTTTATCGCATCAAATAAATAGTTCTCGGTAGAGTTGGAAATGCTGACAATAAATTCGGTGCACATGTTGATAGTAACGGAGTCTTGAGAATTGATAATCGCATTTGTATTCCTAATGTTGATGGTCTTAGACAAGAAGTGCTGAGAGAAAACCACAACTCTTCGCTTTCATTTCATCCCGGTGTTACTAAAATGTACCAGAATATGAAGAAGTTATATTGGTGGAGTGGGATGAAGCGCGATATCTCTACATATGTTAGCAGATGTACAATTTGCCAACAAGTTAAAGCTGACCATAGAAAGACAACAGGTTTGCTTCAGCCACTAGAGATTCCAGGTTGGAAGTGGGAGCAAATTTCTATGGACTTTATTGATGGGCTGCCAAGGACTAAAAAGGGGAACGAAAGCATATGGGTGATTGTCGATAGACTGACGAAATCCGCCCACTCTATTCCAGTCAAGTCTACTCCTACTGCTTCGAATTTGGTAGAGATATATATGAGAGAAGTTGTTAAACTTCATGGTGTACCATCCAGTATCGTATGCGATCGAGATCCTATTTTCACCAGTAAATACTGGAAAGCATTTTAGGATACTTTGGGCACCAAACTGAATCTGAGCACTGCATATCATCCTCAGACAGATGGCCAAACTGAGAGGGTGAATCAGATTTTAGAAGACCTTCTCCGAGCTTGTATGATTGACTTTGGTGGATCCTGGGAAGACCATCTTCACTTGGTCGAATTCACTTATAATAATAGTTACCAGGTAAAGAAATTGAATTTCAAATTTGAATAAGTATATTTGAATTTGAATTAATTATATTTAATAAATTAGGCAAGCATTGATATGGCACCGTTCGAAGCCTTATATGGACGGCCGTGCAAATCGCCAGCTTGTTGGATCGAGTCGGGTGATCGATTAGTGCTTGGTCCAGAAATAATTATGGAAGCTTCTGAAAAAGTCGAAGAAATCAAGAAGAAGATTAAGACGGCACAGGATAGCCAGAAGAGCTATGCTGACAAAAGAAGAAGAGATCTCGAATTCGACGTAGGAGACAAAGTATTTCTGAAAGTGTCGCTTTTAAAGAATATTGTTAGATTTGGAAGGAAAGGGAAGCTAGCTCCGAGATTTGTTGGTCCCTTTGAGATTACGGAAAGAATAGGAACATTGGCATATAGAGTTTCATTACCAGAGAAGTTTGCCGGTGTACACAACGTGTTCCACGTCTCACACCTTCGCAAAGTTGTACACGATCCATCTATGACCATCCCTACTGCTCAGTTGGAAGAGATAGTTATCGGGCCTGACTTGACTATTGAGCGAAAGCCACTTCGGATAGTTGATCGTGAGATAAAGCAACTTAGAAGGAAGTCGGTAAATCTTGTCAAAGTCCAATGGAGTGTAGATGAGCGAGATTGCACATGGGAAACTGAGGATAGTATTCGGGATTCAAACCCCGAACTACTAATTTCAGGTATAATTCAAATTTCTCAAAATCTATCTTGACTTTTCTGCTTATTTCATTCTTACTTCACTCGTCTCGTTCCTTTTCGAGGACGAAAAGTTTTGAGTGGGGGAGATTGTAACGACCCTGAATTTCCGACCGAATTTAAATTTTAAAATCCATCGTTTAATATAAAAATTTTGGAATTTATAAACGATCTCAATTAACGTCCAAACTTTATTTATGACATACGTCTAGTTAGATATGAACATAGAAAAAATTTCGTCGCAAATTATTACAGTAAACTTCGTTCGCGTTTTACTGTATATCAGTCCATATAAAGCTGCATAAAATTTATCTTTAAAATTCAAATATTTTTACACAGTTATGTTGTAAAAATTATTCTGATCATGATTATGAAATTCGTTTCGTCAAAAACTGTCAACGCCTACTCCGTTTAAATTGTTTTGCAAAACGTACAATTTTAACGGCGTAAATGCGAATTTTATAAAAGCATCGTATCGTAATAATCTGTGTATCGTTGGAAGCGCATCGACGCACTGATCATAACGGTATATTTATTTGCGTGAATCGGAGTCCGGCATAATCCGTCGCGTTGATTTAACGATTCCGGACGGACCGGTTAAACAAACTTCAGCCCAAATTTGTAGCCCGTACCTACTCAAAAAATTTAAAATATAAAAAAATCAGCTGATGCATTTAAGAAAGTAGTTGGAAGATGAGGGTTGGCATTGGAATGGGGTATGACTTTTCGGTGTTCAATATTGAAATTGTGAGATTCGAAGCAACAAGTAGAAATTATATTTCTCTAGTACCAGTCCACTGTTCATTGCACTGTTCATTTCACTGTCGTTCAAAACCCCAAGTTTCAGGTAAACCTTCTCCCCTCTGCATTATACGTACTGTCCACTTTCCTTCTCCCCTCTTTTACACTTCTCTTCCTCTTCTTTTACAAGAAATAATATACACAGTTGGAATCTCCTTCTCCCACTGATACTTGCCACCTATATATATACTCTGTTGCCGAATTTTTCCACCTTACACGGCCTCGGCTAGAGGAAAAAATAATAATAATAAACATGCCGAAAGAAAAAAATGATGAACGTCTGAAGCTCCACTCACTTCCTCTCCTTCTACTTATTTCTTTTCCTTCATACTCCTTCCTGCAAACTTACAAAATATGTGCATGGAGAGGTGAAGTTGTGGGATACATGCGTGCACGTGGTGTGATGCTTGGTTGCTTGGGGGGGTCTCGGCTGTTGTGTTTTTTTAAATAAAAAAAAATAAGATCGAGTTGAGTTACAGCATGCTGGGGAATGAAGTATGTATAATGCATGCGTGTATGAACAGTGCGTGCATATTTGTGTGTGTTATGCGTTGCGTGAGTGTATTAAAAAAAAGAAAAGAAAAAGTGAAGCAGTGTGCGTGCATAGGTTAGGCCATGTGCATGTATTGTAAGTGTGTGCATGCGTGTGTGTTGGTATGGTGTTGTGTTATGATGGGTTTGTGCAGGTTCATGCATGCGTTGCGTGAGTGTGTATGCTTGGGTTATGCAGAAGCATAAAATTTTTGTCTTGGCCACGTGATAAAAAATATATATATGCGTGAGTATGGAACATGCAGTAGAGGGGGGATGAGATATACGTTATGGCATGTGCATGAAAATGGCTTAATTCATGCGTATGCATGAAAGTTGAGACGGCTGCATTTTTGTTCATATTAAAAAAAATATGTAAGTTACGTTCCTATTGGTTGCCAAAATAGTAACCAGTTTTCTTTGCTTGTCGTTGCAGCAACCGTCTGAATTTCTTTTGCGGCAGCACCAATCTTCAGCTTTTGTTCTTTTCTCCGTCGTCGGTAAGCGCATTTATATAAATTTATAAATTATATACAAACGTTCATTGTATTAATATCATTTTCTTTCGTTGATATTACAGTGTCCGTTGTTCGCATTATACCGACTCTTTTCGTGCTTCTTCTTGCTTTGGGTCCATTTCTTTATCTACGGAAGATGAATTAATTTTCACGACTATATTTCTTATGCTAGTTTGAATTGATGAATGATTGTTATGTGATGTTGAATTGGATGTTAATCGATATTGTTAAGTGACAAATAATTTGCAAGTAAATTTGAATAGGATAGTTAACCAATTTAAATCGGATTATATACGTCGAACTTTGATTTGTTAAACTTGACCCCTTCATATGTTGAATACTGATTAGTTAAACTTGACACTTTAATTTTTAATTAAATTGACGTAGAAATTGGTTAATTTCGCTTTGTACCATTTAATGTATATCGGATTAATTGTTTAGTGTAAATTCGAAATAGAAATTGAACGACAAGTGAAAAACCGTAATGTAATAATCTTTAATCTACATGAAATGATAGTGTAGATTCTAGAAATAATTATATTAATTTACATCAATAACAAATGTAAATTAATACGATTATTTCGGGATTATTTAAATAAATTGTTAAATTGTTATGTATGGATGTTATTGCCTGTTTATTTACTTTGACACCATCCCAGCTATCACACTGCAAGTTCTCTTTGTATGCATTGATTTTGAATTTAAATGGAATCGGTTTGAAATGATAAATACCCAAATAACTTTGACTTAGGATAGAAAATTTAAATTAAAACCGATTGGTCAATGTTTTGATTTAAAATAAAATAAATTTTTATATGACTAATAACAAGGTTTTGAATAAAAAATGGAATTTAAATTTGAATGAATTGTAAATGTGAATACTTAAATTTGAAACAAATATAAACGTCGTAATTGACAAAAGAATATTGATTAAAATTTGATTATGTAATAATTAAATTTAGAATTAATTGATAATTAATTTTGGAGTAGTTAATAATTAAGTTGAAATTAGTAATAATTAATTTGGAACTATTAATAATCAAGTCTTGAAATTTATTAATAATTAAATTTGGAATTATTAATAATGAAGTTGAAATTATTAAAAATTAAGTTTTGGAATTTTTGATAATTAAGTTTTGGAATTGTTAATAATTAAGTTTAAAATGATTAATAATTAAGATTTTAAATTATTTATAATTTGAATAGATTGAATTATTTAATGATTAAATTAAATTGGATTTTCTTATTAAGAGAAATCGAATTTTGAATAAGTGAAACTAATTTCTTTAATTGAGTTTGGAATAACGAAGGTAATAAATGAATGAATTGAATTTCTTTAATGAGAAATAGAATGCGTTTATCGAACAAATGAAAGATTTGAAATTTAAAGAATTGGATTTGAAAATTTTAGTTTAAATTAAATTTGTAAGCTTGATAATGAAGTTGAACTTAAGAAGTAAATTTAATGAATTAGAAATTTAACGGAAATTGTTTTAATGATAATTAAATTAATGGATATCAAATGAAATCGGTAAATGAGTTTAAAGCGATTTGAGCGTTAAATTAAGTTTAGATGATTATGGAATGAACTTATATACGAAATTAAATGAATATTTGAATTTTTTTAAACTGAACTTTGAGATTGAATTATAGAAATTCAGAAATGAAATTGTGAATTTATGAAATGTAAATTTTGGAACTTGATTAGAATGACTAACGAAATGTTGATTTACGAATTATAATTGAAATCGAAATTGAATTGGTTTTGAAATATATTAAACGACCAATCGGTAAAATAATTACAAAGGTTATTAAAGGAACCAGAATCGGTTAGGGACATACTCACTGTCTAAACCGAAAACCACTTTAATAACTATACGCGGTGTGTGATCCAGAATGAAGTGGTTGGATTGGCGAACGTTGATGATTGAAGAAAGTGAACGATAATGGATAGCCTTGACACTTATGTCAAATTGAAAATGACTAAAACATAAGCCGTGCCGGGCCAAATGGGGTTAGCTATCTCGAGCGAACACACTTCTTCGTAAACTACTCATTTACTTTCGTGATTGATTGGTGCACACCCTTGAATTTGGAGTGTTGTTTCGCGGTGTTGCGATCGTTGCGGCGATGCGTTCTCACCAGTCCGGATCAGGCAAACGGTAGTTTCACTACCTTGGGTATTGCCTCGTGTGCCTGTCATACTTGTATTTCCATATATGCGACCACTACGATTTTGTTTTTTATTATACCTATGGAGTACTCCCTGATATCCCACTAGTTTACGGTGGAGTTTACAGTGCTGTATAGTCTATAATGCTATATGAAATGTGTTAAGGGGGACAATGGTAACGCCTTAACACTATTTTGATATTTTACTTTACTATTAGACATTATCTATGTATCGTACACTATTATGTATAAATAGTTTGACGGATCCTTAAAGATGTTATTACATTCATCTTTGAGTTATTGTTATTTGAATTTGAACCATATTATCTGTATAAGAATATATGTCCTGATTCGAGTGTTTGTTTGTGCATATGCTCGGATCAGATTGAGGAGTGCTGTTGCTGTTTCTACTTGGAGCTGAAGACCGAAGACTATCATTATCTTATCTTATCAGTATTACTCTTTCTATTCAGACTATTTGGACATCTATGTTGTTCTATTTTATTTTATCTGAGACATTGTTGTATTTATGGGTAGCTTCATGAACTACTCTTATGACTATGTTGTATTTCCGCTGCACTATTCTGTGATGTTATTTCTCTGATTTTGTGATGATTCTCATATATATATATATATATATATATATATATATATATATGTATGTATGTATGTATACACACACACACACACTCCATTAATGATTCGTGTTTTGTATTATTTAAGTTGACAAATTGGAACATCGTCAATTTAAATGGTACAAATATACGAGTTGTTTCATAAAGGTGGGAGGCCATTTAGTAGTTTTGCTACACATCTCTTTTAATTAACTAATTTTGATTAAAGTAAGATTTGAAAAAAAGGGAAATATATATGTATATATACACATACATATATACATATATATATATATATATATATATATATATATATATATATATTATTTCAAAGTGATTAGAAATGAACCCGGTATTTGAATTCGTAAGTTCCATTAATTAATGATTTTCAGAGGTTGAAATAAAGTGAAATTTTAATAGTTGGAAACTTCTAAAATGAGAAATAAGAAATTAGGAGTTAAGCATTTAATGAAACTGTAAAGGAAGTGGAGATCTGTAACTTGTAAATTAAAAGATAATGAAAATTAAGAAGATGTAAACAACTGAACATTTTCTTAATTAAAATGAATAACATAAATTTGTATAACATTCAATTACAATCTAAAAACATATATAAAACTTACCAGAAATGTTTAAAAAGTTGAAATGTTAAATATGAATATGTAACAGATATTATACGAGTGAAAGCTTAAGTAAAAAAAAGGCTTAAAATGAACATATGTTTATAATTGAAGAATTAAGAGTTCAAGGAATGTTATAAACATGAGTTAATGTTTTGAAATGCTTAATACTTTAATTGAATAATAGAAAGTGAATACTATTTAAGTAAATGACTATAGAGTTAAGAAAATGACCGAAATGATTCACAAATAAGTTTATTATTAAATAATATGATACATATGAAGAAATAAATTAAATTAAAAGTAAAGAAACTTAAGTATGAATCGGTTCACCAATGAATACTAATATTAAATGGAAATCAAGTATATAAGTACATAATAAAGGTGAATTAAACTGCAAAGAAATATATGTAATACTTTAATAATGGATTCACTGATGATTTTAAATATTAAATTGAAAATAATTTATGCAAGTAAATGAATGTAAATTAATAAAAGATGGTCTTGTATGAATGGATGAGAATTGAAGATAAATAAAAAGTAAATGATGTATTATTAAAACCAATGGAATAAAATATGTAAGTTGTGCATAAAAGCATTTATTTCGCATAATAGTTTTGATCTAGTCTCGAATACATGATTTGTAATAATTCACTCCAGTCTGAATTAGGACTTTTCGCTTGATTCTTAACGGCGAACATTTGATACAAATTTTTTGATATGAATTTGAAGTTATCTATCATAGTTATGGCTATGCAATGAAAATGGAGATTTCTAATCAAGGAATTGGATCAAAGTTCGCACTAGAGTGATCGTGTTAACAATAGTTTGAAAGTAAAATGTGTATATTCAAGCAAGCGACCGAAATTGATATTGTGAACAAATGATATATATACATCATACAAACTTAAATAATATTTAAAATTCTACATTGTTGGCTATTGGGAAGTTTGAGAAAGGATACTTCTAATTTTTTAAGTTTGTATGAATAATCTATTAAGTAATTATCTAAGGCTGTTCAGCGTAAGGTGCACTTGGTAGTTTATTTATCATCCTTTACGATGAAAAGTTTCTGAACCTGGAAAACCACTAGTTTCTGGTTGCTAGGGATGTGTGATGGATTCTTTTGTAGCACATAATGGTTGTACTTCTTTTTATTTGCATATGATCATTATATATTATTGTATTGCTTGTGCTATTTATTGAAACAACTAAAATATTACCCTTTTACAAGATTTTAAATCTTTTGGTTTATGTAAGTAAAATATAGGTTTACGGAAACGATAGCTGATGCTTTTGGTTTCATAAATAAAGTTGTTTGCCTGACAAATAGGTACGTTTTCGGATTACGGTTTTATAACGATATTTTATTGTTGTCTCATGGTATGGGATGTTTTATTATTGAAAAATGATATATGATGTAATTATTAATATTCTTATTTTTTCGGACCTGTCTGTGCAAAGGAGACTCTACCGAAATTTTTCGTAAATTTAGGATTTTGAATTTTTTTTGTAGAAGTTGAGTTGTTTTCAAATTTACATTAAACTTATGTAAGTTTAAATTGTTTATAAATTGATTATTTTGAATAAAATTTTATCAAACCTCTTGATTCTTTCTTGTTCCTTTTCGGGGACGAAAAGTTTTAAGTGGAGGAGATTGCAACGACTCGTATTTTTTATAACTAAAAATATTAAATTTAATAAGATATTAGAATCTAAAATTATCAAAAATTAAAATTTATGATTTGTAAGTGGAAATAAATATAAGAATATAATTTAATAATGTTGATTGAATGCAATTAACAATTGTTTAATGTAGTTCCAATTCTTGGTAATAATGAAGGTTAATAACGAATAAAATAAATGTTGTTTAAAGCGATGGAATTATATGTTATTAAATTTAAATTGGTTTTATTACAGAATATAAAATCAATTAATTGGTACTAAACTTATTAGCTTTTGCTTGTAAACAATAAATTTAGAATTGTGTTTGACTTAGTAATGGGTAATAATTGTTTTAATTATCATTTTATTATTTAATCCATTTGAAATTAATTTGGAAATCAATTGTGGAAATTTAAGGTGATTAAATATCCCAGCAATATAAGAAAAAACGTTAAACGTAGAGTGATGAGAATAATAAAATGGAAACTTGTGTTAATAAATTTCATAAGGTATTTGTTGATTTAGTAGTAAGAATGAAAATCAAATTAAAAGAATTTGTTTTGCAATATAAATTATAGTGGATTATGACGTATTACAGTTGTAATTAAACATTGAAATTAATTTATAATTTAAATCTTATATTTAACATGGAAAATTTTATTTTAAAAGATTATAAATTTTTGTTTGACTAAGAATGATGACGGAACACATTTAATTAGTAATTTAAAAGTGATTAAATCAACTTAACTTATAACATATTTAATTAACGTGAAAATTAGCCTTTTTGGCACTGTCTTGGATTTCAACGAAACCAGTTTCATTGGATCCATATTATTGAATTATTATAGGATTTCAAGTTTCGTAGCGATCAGACTTATCGTTAAAACGTGCGAGATCGAAATGCGGAGAAATCAATTAAAGAAATTTAAATAAATATAATTCGATTTTAAAAGCTAACTTCTGTATACAATAGAATTAGGATTTGAAACTAGTTCTATTGAGTTTAAAAATATCGAAAACCTATTTTTCGATATATTGGATGATCTATTTTCGTTTCGGGAACGAAACGGGCTTTTCGGGTCTTTGTTTTCGCTTCAATCCATTCGATCTGTTCCATCCATTTTTGTCCATTTCTGTCTATATATGGGCTGTTATAAACCCTAATAGTATTTTATTATCATTTTCTGTACATAAAATTAGTGGTCGGCCTCTGGCCGAAGGTGGAGATAGGGCGGTGAGTTTAACGACGGTATCTGATCTTAGCATGGTGGCAGGTAGGTGGCATGTGTGCGGTCAAACACTGGCGGCTATATGTAGCTAAACACGTTCTGGTGAGGGTTTGGAGAGGTTGGGTAATTACAGTTTTGCCCCTATGTTGTTTTAATTTAAATTTACCAATCTTTTAACATTAATAACTTTTGCGTATGAACTTGGATTTGGACGTGGTTTCTTCCATTGGGTTCGTATCGAAATTCCAGATAACATGAAAATGGTTTGATTGAATTTGGAGACTGTTGGAATTTTGGGCTTTTATTGGATTTTTAATCGACTATAAATCAAAGGTGAGTGATTTAACCCACTCACGCAATACTAAGTCTTCATATGTTAGTTAAATGAATTTATAAAGTGATAAGAATTTTATTGATTGCTATTTGGTAATTTAAATTGTCATTTAAATTTAGTTTGAGTTTATGCCGAATTAAATTTCCATTTAAATTAATATTAAATTTAATTGCTAATTAATATCTGATATTAATAACTAGTTAATTGTTGCGATGTATTGGTCTATTTAGATGTTGATTGTGACGGATATTTATTTATTGACATTTTGGATGATTGGATGTTTTTTTATATATACCCCTATTATCACCCTGTATATTAATCGAAAGCATATAAACTATTATTTGAATTATTTCGAATAAATTAATAAATAGGTTGAAATGATATATACCTATGGCATTTTGATTTGGATTGAAATGATATATATCCATCCTTATAATTAAAATTGAAATAAATGATCACTTGGCCATAGGGTAGAAAATTATATATGGACACCGAATTTGTTAAATTAAATGGGTTTAAAATCTTGAATTGGGATTTTGATTAAAGGATATTGTTTTAAAGGAAATAAATTGAGGATTTATGTGAATTGAATTATTTCTAGTTCAAGCTTTGAAAAGTGAAATTGGAATCAAACAAAAGAAACGGTTTAAAAGAATTAATTGGGGATGTAAAGTTATAATTGGTATTTGACTTTAATTTTGGAAATTGAATTATTTTATGTTTTGGACCTTAAAATTGAATAATGAGGTTTAAACTGATTTAAGTGTTTTAAATCAGTAAATTGAAATTAGGCTTGAAATTGATATAAATTGAAATGGTTTAAAATAAGAATTAAATTGGAATTTTAATCATTGAATTGAATTGTTGAATCAAAACTGAATTTAAAATGAATATTTTGAAAATTGAAGTTAATTCGAATTGAAATTGAAACAAGTTGCTTTGAAATTTGGACATGGTCCAGATTTGTTGAAATGGAAAGATACAGTTAGATTTAATACTATTTTCAAAATAAATTATTTTAATACAAACTGTTAAATTCTATCATTTTTAATATTCAAATTATTTATATTTTCTAAACTATTTTATTATATAAACCATTTTCAATACTTAAATCATTTTATATTAAACTATTTTAAACTTTAAACTATTTTAAATTATTTAAACCTATTCAAACTATTTCTAAAAGTTTCAAACTATGCAAATTTGGAATGTTTATACTTAAATCATTGATTTAAATTCGAATGTGGTTAAATGAGGTTATAACCTAAGTTAGAAATTAATATGATATTTTCAAGTGAAAATGTCATATTTTGAGTTAATATGATGATTTCAAAAAGAAAGATATTTTGAAGTGAATATGATATTTTGATATCAAATATGCACCATTTTCAAAATGTAAAGAACCAACCAATGTGAAAATTGACATTTGATTTTTAAAGAGACTGGGTCCTCTTATTGGCATAATCTCTATCAATATTGGAACCGCTTTAATAACTATGTATGTGGTGGATGATCTAGAATGAAGTGGTTGGATTTGGTGAACATTTGCTGGATTTAAAGAAAGAGAACGATGATGGATTACCTCTTGTGCTATTTTGGAATGACTAAAACAGCATGGCTTGTCAGGGCCAAGTGGGCTAGCTGCCCTTAGCGGACACACTTCTTCGTATTACTATATTGATGTTGGCTTGAGTTGTGCACCATCATTTGATTTGATTCTGAGGGTGTTGGCTGCGGTGGGCGGTCGTAGCTAAGATGCGTTGCCACCAGCCCTATGATCCGAACTGGTAGTATACTATCTTGGGCATCGCCTCACGTGCCTTGTCATACTCTTTATCCTTGTTCGCACCTACTATGATTTTGTTTTAGTATGGTACTGCAGGAGACTCACTGGCTACCAACGTTACTAGTTTGTGTTACAGGATTTGCATAGACTATCTGCTTAAAAATGTGTCGGGGGGATCAATGTAAAGCCTTAACGCTAAGAAAAATATTTACTTTACTGATAGATACTACATATATAGCGTTTCTTACTACATATAGATAGTTTGATGGATCCTTTGGAGAAGAAAAATCCCATAGCATTTCTTAAGTTATTGCACGCACGTTATACACTAGATAGAAGATGTAAAATCCCGTAAACATCTCTAAAGCTACCACCCTCATATTTATTTGCTTTTGATTTAACTTACATAAGAACTAGTTCTGATTCGAGTGTTTGGTCTTTTCATTATGCTCGGATCAGCCTGAGCTTTTAAGTGTTTGAAGACATTACTTCTGGAGGATGAAGATGGAGTTTGATATATTATATTATTAGTAATTTTCTGCTGCATCATTTTGGTGTGTTGTTGTTTGTGCTATGATTATATTGTAAATTTGTGTAATCAAATGTATATTGCGAAACAGCTTCATGAACTGTTTATTTGATTATTATATTTTTTCATTCCGCTGCGAGATTCTATATTTTGTTTTCCTTCTTTTCTCTTATTTTCTTATTTACCCTATTGACAATCGTCCCTTTTTGAATAGTTTGAGTTAGACATGTGTGGTTTATTATCGATTTAAATCATTCAAAAAGGTGGATCGTCACATCTACCTCCTTTGGTTTCCATACTTTACTCATTGGGCATTGCTTCTTATATGTTCAAAACATAAGCAGTTTTCACATCTAGCCGGAGGACTTTCATAGATCGCCTCCTATCTAAAACTTCACTGTCTTCACCTACTGCTTCAAGTACACTAGGGGATCCATGCTCAGCCTTTATGTCTACTAGTACTCTGGTAAAATGATATTCTAGATTTATTCATTACTGCCTCATTCATCCTCAATAGAGTCCCAATGGCACTAACTAAATCTCTAATCGCCTTAGGACCCCAAACTCTAAAGTTGAACCCTGACAATCTTATCCAAACAGGCATACTAGTTAAGAGACTTCTATCATTTTCCATATGGGGGTTTAATCTTTTCACAGTGATTAATTTTTTGTCAAAAAACCAAGGCCCTTTGTCTAAGATTTTAGCACAGCCATCCTCATTTTCAAATATGATAACGAAAAATCCATTTTCCCTTGATTGAATCGTAAAATTACTCACATTTTTCCACATTCTCCATGCATGAGCCTCCAAAGCTTTAAAGTACGATCTGGACCTTACAACATATATCACGACTTAGTTTCTCCAACCTCCCACTACTTCCTTTATCATCTCCGTAGCTATTGCATCGTAGATCTACATTCCATGGCTGAAAGTATCTTATACTATGCATTATAAATTATTTTCAAAGTAGAAGTATTTTAAGGAAATAAATTTTTAACAGTAATCAGTACCTCCCTTGGTTGAAACCCTGCAACTGTCATACTAGCTAATTTCCTTTTTCTTCTTATATAATAATCTTGTGACGTGTAAGTGACCCATTAATATATGTGGAAGATCGTGATTATGTGTGCCATTTCCTATTGTAACTTTCTATTTGTCTTCCAAAATATATTCTTCTTTGATAAAAACGAATAGTTGCACTTCCTAATATTACGGTTTACATTTTGGCCTTTTTTCTTCATTTTTAGAGTGGCGATCTCGATTGTGTCACCTTTTTCACAACACAAATGCAATCTTGATTTTTTCCAGGGAACCCAACTTATCCATACGATTATTTCTCAACGATGTTTAATTTTTTTGCTTGCACTTTACACCAATGAACTAAGACATCATGAGAAACAAAAAATCGAAATTACAATAATAAACTAAAAATATTTAAAATCAACACAATATAATTCAATTTTTCTCACCATTCAAAATATATAATAAAAAATATTTACTTATGTTTACAAAGTTATTTATTACATCAACTTTAATACTTTAATAAATATTTAGTTTATTATTTTGAAGATTTACTTAATCCTCGCTATATCATCAATAATTTTTCCTCGCAAAACCATCCAAAGAAATGTCCAAAAAATTATTTATTTCATCTTTGCTGAAATTACAGCATGAGTCATGCTAAATAAAACCCATTACATGCTCTATTTTACTCAATTTTGATCGGCGGTATACTGCATATCAAAATTGGCTAATATCAACATTACATTTGAGAATATACTATATATCGAAATTGATTAACATAGATATTGCAATTGGAGGCATATTGTCGAAATTTCCAACCGCATCCGACGGTATATTGTCGAATGAAACTAATAGGTAGGATGTTGCATATAGCAGACGTAATTAGCCAGATTCTAAATAACTGATAAAAGATAAAACAAACACCGCTGTTTCACTCCCACTTTCATTCCGTTCTCCATTGATCAAATTAAAGTTTTTCAGCAAACCAGGGAGTAAGAGAGGGAATAAAAGTAGGGTCGGCAGTGAAGGAAGAATGCATGGTCGGCGGTGGAGTGAAGCTTTGTCGGGCGTATTTTTATAACCTTTTTCTAAAGGAAATTTTACCAATATAGACTTGTTTTAGAAAGTAATAACAACATTAGCCCAGTTTTAAAAGTAATTACAGAAATAGATCTTTTTTGTTTTTCTGGTCCATAAAGTTGGCATTTTTCAAAAATCGCCAACGGACGATTTTGGAAAAGTCTCCTAGAGGAAATAACATATTTCCTTTGGCGACTTTTAGAAAATCGCCAGCGGATGAAAGGCTTTTGCTTTGGACGATTTTTGAAAAATCGCCTGAAAGTCTGCTATAAATCCAACCAGCAACCTACGTTTGACAATGTAATCTTTAGCTTATGTTCGCAACGGATACGTTTGACAAACTATTTCTGATCAACAACCATGTGCTGGGTAGTAAATTTATTTTCATGTAATCGATGGATATTTTCACCTTTCGTGGACCATATGTTATTAGTTTTGTGTTATTAGTTCTATATGTTGTTAGTACTCTGTAATGGATGGATAATCTCATATTTCGTAGAATGTATGTTTGAATTTCTTTGAAATTGATAGTTATATCCAAGTATTTATCGTCGGATGAATTTCTATGATCATATGGAGTTGCTTGGAGGAATCTCTATATCACTTCTATCTTGTAAGTCAAAACAATTGACATTACATAGCCAAGATGAAATTTTGACTTTGGCAATTTTTGAAAAATCGCACGTGGACGATTTTTCGAAAATCGCCACTGTTTTGCCGGTTACAAAATAGACATCCAAGCCCCCCTCCCCCCACTCACTCTTACAACATTCAACCCAACTAAAGAAACTCATTTTGGGTATCAGCTCTCTCCCTCCCAAAAATTTCAATTTTCATTGCTTTTTAATCAAAATCGAAGCTCATTCGGACCATGGCTTCTACATCTGGAATAGTGGAGGATATTGGTAATGCACCCATCTCCAATTTCATGATTCAGGGCATTTTTAGGGTTTTTTAAATTTCACTTTTTTGCAAGATTTTATGAAAGCTATATGTTGTAGATTGCATTAGGGGGTTTTTGCATGTGAATGTTCATTTAATTGCGTGTACTTTAGTATAGATTGAATAAAATTAAATTTATGATAATTAAAGTTAAATACATTAATCTTTGTGTTGTAGATTACATCGAGATGGAGCCCGGTCCAGTAGACCCGAGCGTGTTGTACTTACAGCCTAGACACCTTTCACGTCTAGTGAAGCGTATATGATGGTAAATTCCTATGATCTTCGTTTCACAAATTGTGTAAATATTAATATGTATACATGTAATGTTAAACAGAGCGAAGAAGCAGATTTCACCATCGATCACTCTATTTTCTCTCAAGAAAGTCACTTCACATCATCCTAGAGTATTAGAGGAGATTGATCGAGCGAGCTTTTCGATAGTACTGCGGTTAACTACCTCCAATTAGATCATCATCTGGTCATGGCTCTTGTCGATAGATGGAGACCAGAGACATCTACATTCCATCTACCTTTCGGAGAGATGACGATCACATTAGGGGATGTGGTCGTGCTTTTAGGTTTGCCTATAGAAGGCAATCCAGGGACGGGTGAGGACCATCATGATCATATTCAGTTGTGCATGGATTTGCTCGGTATTACTTCTCCTCCGCAACAAGTCAGGGGTAATGACATGGTAGAAATTAAATGGTTTCGACACGCTGTACATATAGCCAGAAGACCCTCCAATACATCCTGCGTGTATGGAGTTCAGGTCACCATAGCTGGGTCTAGAACATCTAGCTCGTTGCGGTAAAAATGTACATTCCGTTGGGGGTATGAGATTTCTTTTTTGGACCAATCCATCTGTCAACAAGCGAAGAAACAATATTTTAACGTAAACAAATTTCGAATTAGAAAATTAATTTTCAAAGGACAAGAAGTTATACCGAGATCTAAGAGGGTGTGTGCGATCAACGACAACATTTCGGACTTGGATCCGTTCGATAGGTAGATATGTCCATGACCAAATCTATAGGGAAAAAAGTTTAGCAACTTAAAACATATCACAAAAATGGTCTAGCACAGAAGTAGCAAGACAAATTATAAGTGTACCTGAACAAGCGTCAAACACCCGCCTATAAGTTTAGTCACCATAAGAGCGAGATTGGAGAGCTTCATATAGATGTACGCCAAAACAGCACTACCCCATGAGCACTAGGCACACTGATCGAGATCAGCTAAATATAGTAGCTATTTCAAGTCCACGCAATTTTTGAAATGATCGCACATCAAACGAGATGTAACTCCAGTTTATACCGACGAGTATCATGTGAGGGAAATTGCATATCACAATACTAGAACTGTCATTTAATCACGTTTATAACTGTTACAATCAAATTTGTAACAGTTGTAACCATTACAAATAGGTACGTGACAAAATCTACAACATATTTCCCAACGTTTATAACCGTTGGGAATATGAAAATTGCTAACGGTTATAACCGTTGGGAATATGGAATTTTCCAATGGTTATAACCGTTGGGAATTTCCATATTCCCAACGGTTATAACCATCGAAAAGTAATGTACACAATAGCAGAATTGAAAAATTCAACGGTTATAACTGTTGGAAAGTAATGTACACAACAGCGGAATTGGAAAATCCCAACGGTTATAACCATTGGAAAGTATTGTACGCAACAGCAGAATTGGAAAATCCCAACGGTTATAACCGATACAATTCAATTTACAAACATTTATTACCACTAGGAATTTTGTATTGTAATCCTGAAGCAAAATTCTACTGCAATGAATTACATGCAAATATAATCAAAATTCAAATGTTGAATAAAATTTAAAACAGTAAATTTATAATGAATTTCAAGACAAACAATAGCAAACACATACGTTTCATACTAAACTCCATAAATATCAAAATATCGCAAGTTAAACATACATAATAATTTCAAAGTACACAATGTTAACGCTAAAATGTGAACGCTAACACCCCGGTGTGTGAAGTGTAGTTGTGAAAGCACCACCCGATAGATCGGGAAAGAATTACAAGCAAGTAATAGCGGAAAAGCAGTAAACAACAACAATTTTATAGTGGTTCGGCTTAAGGGTATAGCCTACGTCCACTCTAAGTACTTTTATTAATAATCCCGTTACAAGCTGATACAATTCTTCTCAAGTACAATATACTTCAAGTTACAAGTGATTTGGAACAAGTCTTAAGCTTCAATGTCGATTAAAGTCCTTAAATTCATGTTGAAGATGTGTGGTTTCTTCGTGAAGTTCTTTGATGTATTCCTCTAATCTTGAAAGCTCTAAGTGTTGATGAAGTTCTCAATGCAGCAAGGTAACGGTGTATGAAGAGAATGTGCCAAAAGTCCTCTGAAAGTTGGAGGTGGCTATGTATTTATAGGCAAGCCTGGATAGAAGTTTTTTCGCCCAAGTCCTGAGTCGTGACCGACTCAGGCTAAGTCGTGGCCGACTTAACATAAGTCGTGGTCGACTTAGCGAGTTAACATGCGCGTGTCTGAACTCATATCACAAGTCTTAGGTCGTTGCCGAGTTAACATGCGCGTGTCAAGTAGCTGTATAGGATTTGCCTTCATTTGCCTGGGTCGTGAACGGCTTAGCATACGTCTTAAGTCGGTTGCGACTTAAGTATAGGTTGTGCACCTTTCCATGTCCTGATCAGTTAGGTCGGCAACTCCCTTAGGTAATTAAATCGGTACTTAAGTTAGGTTGGTAGACTTCCTAAGTCGGCATCCTTTAAGGCATTTGGTCGTTATCCATTTAAGGCCTTAGGTCGGGAACTTTGTAAAGGCATTGAGTCGTGAAGTACCTTGAGTCGCTGTCCCTTCTGAGTCATTAAGTCGGTAACCATTGAGTCGTCATTCATTTTAGGTCGGCAATGAGCTAAGGCTGTTGGGTCGGTATTTATGTTGAGTCGGTAGCCTCGTTGAAGTGTTAAGTCGGCATAACCCTTAGGCCTTAGGTCGGCACCCCTGTTGAGCTTCAGGTCGGCATGCTTCTAACTGTTAGGTCGGAACCTCTTGATGCACTAGATCGGTGAGTCATGGTCAAGGCGGAGTTAACATTTGCCCCTCGAAGTATACGCCTAAATGTTAGGTCGTGTGCTTTGATAGCCCTTAACCCGTCCCCTCTTAGGTCGGTAGGTCATATGCGACCTAACAGTTAGACCGTATGTGTTGCTCCAAATTTTCCACTGCAGGGTATAAGTTAACTTTCTTCCTCTTTCTTCGTCACTTACTCTCTTGCCTGATTCCGCCATTAAAGTATTCTCAAATTCCTAGAAGTAATTTCCTTCCAACTAATCACCGATAACCTCTACCATCCATTGCGTAAGTGATTCTATTTCTCTTTCGATCGTAGATTACTTGTCGATTCATGAATCCTGTCGCTCAAACACGAATCGCCTCTTTGTGTGATGCTCCATCAAGAATACCATCGTTTTCGTAATTGATGAAGTTTAGGTTGCTTGAGATGATTGTTGATACAATGAAGGGGGTTTATCGCCTCAGGCTCGATGGTCTTTGATGGCAGGACATCAGATCTGTGACAATTTCAAATTGTTTTATTGGGTTATTGGATTATGTGAATGAAGGCGGCTGCTGATGGAATGGTTATTGGGTTAACGGGTTGAATGTAGTGAGATGTTAGCTCGGAAGCGACTCAGTGAATTTGGGTAGCTTAACATTTGGCCGACCTTACCCTTAGATCGTAGCCAAATTAATTCTTGGGGAAATCTGTCGATTTAACCTTCTACTGATTTAACCTTGAACCGCGGCCAAGTTAATCCCTAAGTCGTGGCCGAGTTAAACCCTTAAACCGTGACCGAGTTAACACTTAAGCTTTGGGCATGCTGACTTTTTGAGAGCATAGATCCACTTTGAGTTTCTAACTTGAACTGCCAAACTAAGTTGCCTAAATTTTGAACTGCCCCAACTTTAAATTTGCTTGAATCTCATTGTATTATTTCACAGATCGCATTAACTTATAAGCTGCTAACCTGCTGAAAATAACAAACAAAGAAAACCAAGGCGAAAATACTGCCATTGACTGCCCATGTCAAATGACAGATTAGTCAAGACAAGACAAGCAACTTAATTATATTGCATGAAATGTTTGTGAATCAATCAATTAAAGTTAAACATTAATGCAAAGTATCAATAATCTGAACTGATTTATCTGCATCAACATCTTACTTGCATATTTAGGCTTAAAACAATAGTCCCTGAATTTCATAACTAACAAATGCTTGCTAGTTTTCATTCCAGTTATATTTGTTCACTGCTTGATTGATTTTACACAACACTTCACACACTTTAGGAAACGTGCACCTTCATGTTTGAATACCCAGTTGTTTATGTAGAATGACTTCCCACCGAGAAGAAGAAGTGGTAACTCAAGAGGAAGAAACTTTTCCGATAGCTGTTCCCATAGAGAATCCTCCGGAGAGAACCTCGACTATTCTAACTTCGAGAGCGTTTATCCAGCTGCGCACTCAATTTGGCTTTGCTGAAAGTGATGTTCTTCTCCCTGGGCCAAGTGATACTGCTGACAATCCTCCCCATGGTTTTGTTGCAGTCAATCGCCAAATGTGCTTAAGTGGGACGATTCCTCCTTTTAACGACTTCCTTCGAACTCTTCTCCTTCGGTTGACAATCTCTCCGTTTCAACTTCATCCTAATGGCTATGCCATCTTGACGGGGTTATGTGTTTTGTTCAGAAGAACTCTTGATCGCCTACCGAGTTTTGAAGAAATTCGTTATCTGTGCTCGTTTGCAAAGAGTAAAGATCATCCTTCCCTCATTATTGTGAGAAGTGCCAGAAACCGCAAGCTCATTTCCGATCTTACTGAAAGTGTTCATGGATTTTTGAATCAGTTTTTCTTTGCTCGCTGTCCCCCAGGGTTTAATGCCATCTGGAGAGTAGGAAGTAAGATTAGTGTTTCTATTTTTTCCGTTTTGAAACCTTTTCGAGATCCGAACTTTCAGTTGCTAATTTCATTCTTTGTTCCTTTCAGCACTTCCTCTCCCTTCTAGAGATCCAATTCATAAGCAAGTTTTTGAGAGGTTGAGTTCCGTGGCCGCAGAAGAGAGGAGCATAAAATTTCTATTGAGGGATGAATTTTTACATCAACATGGGCTTCTACACGCTTCTCGCTCTATGCATGCTCATGAAGTTCCAACGGAAGTCCCTGATTCTCCGATAAAGACTCCTGAGTCTTCGCTAGTGAAGTGCTCCACTTCTGTTGATGTTGCGGGGCCATCTGATAAACTTGCCCCGGTTATCGAAGAAGAAGAGCCTCTGGGATCTTCCCATCATTCACAAGATTCTGGTAAAAAGGCTAAGAAATCCAGTCCTGTCAAGCAAAGCGGGGACGATACCTTCGAAGGACTGAGCGACCACTTCGCTACTTCACAAGAGATCTTCAAAGATGACCCTACTACTGCCAGGATTTCTTCTTCAGTAGTTGAAGCTACTTCTATTTTGCAACAGTCGCCGTCGACTCAAGAGTTGACGTTAACTATTACACCCACAACCACTCCCCAAATAAAGAGTGGTTCGTAGATTGATGCGCGTAGTTTACACGTTACACGACACTTTGGATTTCTCATTACTTCTATGCACTTATCTTCTTGTACTTTAAAGATTTCTAAAGCTTATTATTTTAATTCCAGATTCTCCTATGGGGCGCAGCGGCTCGTACTATGATGATTTCCAGCGCTACGGGAGGCGTAGCCAGTATGATTACAGGCGTTACCTTCCTTCTTATAGAGAGTCGGATGAAGAGAGGGCCATCAGGAAAGCCGACGAGAGACGAGCGTATGAAGAACGTCGCCGGAGGGAACAAGAAAGACATGATCTTCCCCACAGAGATGATGATACCCAAAAGAGAAAAGCTCATGATCAGAGAGGAAAGAGTCACATAGACGATTCTTCTACCAAGCGGGCTAGACTTACTGAAGAAACAACTCCTTCAGCTTCTGAACATGTCCCTGCTCAATCTCCTGCTCCCGTTCGCTCCGACATTCAAGCAATCATCAACCGGCCCGCATACCAAGTCGGGCAAGGTCCTCCCACTCTTCAAAGTCGATTTCCTCAGTGGTGCCTGAGAGGGGTTCGATTTGATCTCGACTTGGTTCCTCTCGACAAACCGGCCATGCTGCGAAATCTTGATACTGTCAGGACCGATATCGAAAGAATGTCGAACTGGCAAAAACTCGTCGACGAACTTCAGAGGGTTAACCGAGCCAATCTCAAGGCCATGCTAACAATGGAGAATGATAAGGCTGAGTGGCAGAAGACTCTCGAACAGCATGACGCCGAAATGAGAAGTATTGCTTCCTACAATGAAAAGCTGGAAGCGGAAGTAGAAAAACTTAAGGAAGAATTAGCTACTTCATCTACTTTCCATTCACAAAAGGAGAGCATGCTTCAGCAACAAGTACGAGATGCGCATGCCAGTCAAAGAGCAGTGAAGATAAGCTTGCATACAAGGAAAAGGTCATAGAAGAATATCGTGCTGAAACTGTACAACTGCGAGAACAGACCGGCTCTCAAAGCTTGGAGATAGAGTTGTTAAAAACTCGACTTGCTATGGCCGAAAAGGAGCGCGACGAGGCTGTTGCTGGTAAACTTGCGGCCGAAGAGGCTTATCAAGCAACCAAAGCTGACATTAGCTCCACATTATTCGATTTTTATCTGCACAGCATTTTGGGACGTGGCAGCCTTGCCTTTCTAGGCCCCAAGTATGAAATCACACTGGCTGAAGTTTGGGAGGCAGCACTTGATATGCTCGGTGGTAAAGGTGCTGGATATGCTGAGTCAGCCCTTGAAGAGCATTATCTTGATGATGAAGCCCGTGCCGCTCTTGCCAAGGGAAAGGAGCAGCTTGCCAGAGCGCGGGCCGGGATGGCGGAAGAGGAGCGTTCTGAAAAAGAAGTACCGCCTACTACCTCTGAACGTCCTCTAGTTTCTCCCGAGGTGGACATTACAGGCTCTAGTGCTCATTCGCCGCCTCCTACAAGAACCGGGGTAATTACCCCTACTGATGAAGAGGCTTTGGAGGACATTGGGGCTCAGAATTATGAGATTGAACTGACGAAGCCAACATCTTCAGGTAATTTCGACATTGGTCCGATTCAGGTGGATTACCTGCTTATTCCTCAAAAATTTGATGAGCTTCTCGATTACCTCTTGAATCTCGATGAACCCATATCTCCCTTCTTTCGGGAAGATACTTACATTTTCAATTTTTCTTCTTCTGCAGTTGAAACAACAAGTGCCGTGCAGACTTCGCCTTCTCTGGTTATTCCTCCTCCATCTCTTCAGGTGACTCCTCCTTCTGCTTCACAACCTGGGTCACAAGAGGAGAAAATTGAGACTCTTCATGGCTTGGATGACCCTATTGCTTCGCAGGAGCAAAAAGATGAGGGACTCGAAGGAGGCGAGATCTCTCCGGAGCGGACTCCTTCTGACGACGTAGTTTTGTCCGCTCTCGTTACTCCGGGGAGTGAGTCTTCTTCGAAGAGAAGAAGGAAGCATGGGACATCGAAGAGGAGGGGGAAGAAAATTATCACCACTGAAGAGGAACCGGAAATTACACCAGTTGCACCTCCCTCCCCTTCTTCCCTTATGCCTTCAGACCAACCCGAAAGACCTGAAAAGCTAACCACTCGGCCGGGTAAAGGGTCTAAAGGCGGCAAGAAGAAATGAAGAGTTGAACTTTTTGATTCCTCTTTTGTGTAATGGTCGGATGTTGTGCAGGCACCGGCCCCTGCTTTTTATTTTGAAACCTGTATCTGCAATATCTGCAATTGAATAAAATGATTCTTTATTTGTACAGACTTTTGTTTGAATTTGAGAATGCATTTATTATTCATTTTTGCACAAGTTTATTTATACGATGTTGCGGTGAGCTTGTGGTATGTTGTTTGAGCGTACTTTACCGACATAGTTATACCGCTTTGTATGTGACTATACCATGTTGCCCCTATACCATGAGCTTACAGCAATATCGTATACTTTGAGGGGACTTGCACTCTCGTTTTCTAAAGAATAATTACTTCATTCTCGAAGAGAATTTTCGTAGAGTGCAACTTCCCTCATATAAGTTTCTACGCTTTGTCCTTCGAAGAAATCACTTTTTCCTTTTGCGTATGTATATATTTTGCCAAGTGAATTCTTCTATGTGGTAAAGCGGACCTCTGAATGTACTTTAACTTTCTTCCCCCTTCTATTTTTTTTAGAATAGGTAAAGTCATCAAGTACGCTCTTGACGAGGATTTTTCTCTTTCTTCTTTTTTAATAAAAATTTGTGCCTCTGAGGAGAGATTTTTTCACGTTTCAACACTTGGAAGTTTTATTTCAATCTCGGTGAAACGTGGGCTTCTGAAGAGGTCTTTCTTTTTAATTGTGTCCCCGGGAGGGGGTTGTACCTCTGAGGAGGGATTTCTCACGTTTCAACACTTGGAAGTTTTATTTCAATCTTGGCGAAACGTGTACCTCCAAAGAGTTGTGCCTTCGAGGGAAGCCTTTTCACGTTTCGACACTTGGAAGTTTTATTTCAACCTCGGTGAAACATGGGCTTCCAGGAGGGTCTTTATCTTGTTTTGCATTTCAACTTTGGTGAAGTGAAATTCCGAAGAGCGGTTGTTACACTTCAACTCCTGGTGAAATGGGCCTCCGAAGAGGGCTTTTATCTTGTTTGCATTTCAACTTTGGTGAAGTGTAATTCCGAAGAGCGGTCATAACACTTCAACTCCTGATGAAATGGGCCTCCGAAGAGGGCTTTTATTTTGTTTGCATTTCAACTTTGGTGAAGTGTAATTCCGAAGAGCGGTCATAACACTTCAACTCCTGGTGAAATGGGCCTCCGAAGAGGGCTTTTATTTTGTTTGCATTTCAACTCTGGTGAAGTGAAATTCCGAAGAGCGGTCATAACACTTCAACTCCTGGTGAAATGGGCCTCCGAAGAGGGCTTTTATTTTGTTTGCATTTCAACTCTGGTGAAGTGAAATTCCGAAGAGCGGTCATAACACTTCAACTCCTGGTGAAATGTGCCTCAGAGAGGGTTTTCATCGCCTGGAAGTTACTCTCTCATGGTTGGAGGGTCATGACTCCTCCAATCTTTTTTGTTGAGTAGAGAACTTTCTTTTTTGTGGCGTATGACCCATTAGAGGTCTTTATTCTCCGAAGAGTCGTGCCTCCGAAGAGGACTTGTGCTGCCGATGATAGCTTTGGTTGTTCCTCTGTTCACTTGCTTATGCCTTTTCAATGATCCTCTGCCCCCCCCCCCCTTTTTTTTCTTTTTTTTTTTTTACAAGTAACTTGTTTAATCCAAGGAAGTGTGCTTCATTGTCAGGCAATTTCGTGAGAACGAGCACTAGCTTTTTAATTGGATGTTTGTTTGTTCAAACGATCTCAATTTATTAGCAAAGACCCGTTTCTGTCGAAATCATAGGCTGTTCAATTGAAGTACTTTCTATCTAGGATTTGAATTCGGGGCTCTTGTGACTTGAAATTTGGCGAGAATCACTTGGTCTTTTTATGTGCAAGTTTCACTTCCATTGTCTGCAAAAATTCAAATTGACATTTCAGCAATACATTCTATGTACCTTTTATATCGAGAATAAAGCAAACATGTAATAATAATAAGGAACACAAGATTTATAGTGGTTCGGCCATGAAATTGGGCCTACATCCACTTTATATTCTTTCATTATTTACTTGCATCAGTTTTACAATTGCTTTCAATTACAAGAATCATACATTCATAATTCTTTTTACAATGTTTCAACAAAATTTTCAAGTAAAGTATGGACGCAAATGGTTGTTGTTCCATGCCCTTGGAATTTGATCTCCATCAACAGTGGTGAGTTTGAATGTGCCGTCAAGAAGTTTCTGACCTATTACATACGGTCCTTCCCAATTTGGCCCAAACACACCTGTCGCTGTCATAATTCTCTTCAGGACTAGGTCTCCAATCTCAAAGCTGCGTTGGCGAACTTTGGAATTGAAATGTCTGGCTATTCTTTGCTGATGAGCTGCAATTCTGAGATTGGCCTCATCTCTTTTTTCATCAAGGAAATCTAGCGCTTCAAGCTGTAGCCTTTCATTTTCTGCTTGGTTGAAATGGATCCTTCTGTGTGAAGGAACCTCTGTTTCTATCGGGATCATTGCTTCCGACCCGTATGCTAATGAGAAAGGAGTGTGCCCAGTCGCAGTTTTGTGAGTGGTTCTGTATGCCCATAGTGCAAGTGGTAGCTTATCGACCCAACCACCTTTTGCTCTTTCGAGTTGCTTTTTGATGGTTGATTTGATGATCTTGTTTACTGCTTCCACTTGCCCGTTTGCCTGCGGATGAGCAACTGCTGAAAAGCTTTTCTGGATTTTGAATCGCCTGCAAAAATCTTGGAATTCCTCGCTTTCAAACTGAGTACCATTGCCTGTGATTATTTTCTGAGGCACACCATACCTGCAAATGATATTCTTGGTCACGAAACTTATCATCTTCTTAGAGGTGATAGTAGCCAATGGTTCAGCTTCAGCCCATTTCGTAAAATAATCAACTGCAACAATAGCATATCTAATCCCTGATTTGGCAGTCGGTAGCGGCCCAATGAGATCCATTCCCCAAATTGCAAATGGCCATGGACTGACCATTTGTGTGAGTTCAGTTGAAGGTGCTCTAGGAATTTTGGCAAATCTTTGGCATTTGTCACACTTTCGGGAATAGCTTGCAGCATCATGATTAATTTCTGGCCAAAAATATCCGTATCGGAGAATTTTCTTTGCTAATGTTTGACCACCTGAATGATCACCACATTCTCCTCCATGCACCTCAGCTAGGATTGTTTTGGACTCTTCCCGGGATACACATCGAAGCAATGGCATTGAGAATCCCCGTCTGTACAATCGGCCATCCTGAATTACATAGCGAGAGGCTTTCCTTAGTAGCTTCCGTCTCTCTATCGAATTTTCTGGCAGAGAACCTCTGAGTAGGTAGTCCAGTATTGGAGTCATCCATGACTCTTGTTCGTGAGATACATTCATAATCCAGTCAATATCCATCTCGTCTATACTTGGTGCTGAAAGGACTTCTACGGGGACTAATCCCAATAGTTGAGCTTCACCAGAACTTGAATACTTTGCGAGGGAATCTGCCTTCATATTCTCTTCCCGAGGAATGTGGCTTATTGAATAGTGATCGAGCTCACACAGAAGTTCCCAAGCCTTTGACAAGTAAGCGGGCAGGTTTCCCCCTTTCGCTTGAAATTCCTTCTTGACTTGGCATACAATAAGCTGAGAGTCACTAAAGATCTGTAATGCTCGGATGTTTAGTTCTTTAGCGATTTTCAGTCCTGCGATAAGAGCTTCATATTCTGCTTCATTGTTTGTTGAAGGAAATTCCAATCTTAGTGCATAGCATAATGACCGACCTTCAGGAGTTTCAAGTACCACCCCTGCTCCAGAACAGTAGTCATTTCTTGCGCCATCAACATATAATTTCCACTGGATTGGGGAATCATTGATCGCTTCTTCCTCACCATTACCTTTCTCTGTGAATTCTGCAATGAAATCAGCTAAAGCTTGTCCATTGATTGCTTTTCGGGGGTGATAAGTGATGTCATATTGACTGAGTTCAATGTTCCATTTTAGAAGGCGACCCGAAGTTTCAGGGCGAAATAGGACTTGCTTTAGAGGTTGATCAGTGAGTACTCTGATAGGATGAGCTTGGAAATATTGCCTCAGTTTCCTTGATGCAACTAGTAGGCAATAGGCGAGTTTTTCCAACTTGGAGTAATTCAGCTCTGCCCCAGTGAGTCTTTTGCTGATATAGTAAACCGTATGTTGAATCCTTTTGTCTTTCCGTATCAGCGCTGCACTTAGAGCATGAGATGATACTGCCAAGTATATAAGAAGATCCTCACCATTGCCTGGCCTAGAAAGTATTGGAGGCGTTTCCATATGACGGATCAACTCATCGAAGGCTTTTTGGCATTCGGAAGTCCATTCAAAATTCTTCTTTCCTTTCTTCAGGGCGTCAAAGAATGGGATGCATTTATCAGTGGCTTTGGAAATGAACCGACTCAGGGCGGCGACCTTTCCGTTGAGACTCTGCAATTCCTTCTTCGTTCTAGGAGCTTTAACTTCTTTTAAGGCAGTAATTTGAGCTGGACTAGCCTCAATGCTCCTAGCACTAACAATGAAACCTAAGAACTTTCCGGACTCGACCCCAAATGTACATTTCAGAGGGTTAAGCTTCATTCTGTATTTCCGGAGGACTGCGAACATTTCTGCTAAGTGTTCAATGTGATCCGCTGCTTTCTTAGACTTCACTAACATGTCGTCGACGTAGACTTCCATAGTTTTGCCCAATTGCGGTTTGAACATAGCATTAACAAGTCTTTGGTAGGTTGCCCCTGCATTTTTCAATCCGAAGGGCATAACTCTGTAGCAATAAAGACCAACATCGGTGATAAAGCTCGTGTCCTCCTGATCAGGTTCATGCATCATGATCTGGTTGTATCCGAAGTAGGCATCCATGAAAGACAACAACTCATGCCCCGCTGTTCCATCTACCAGTTGGTCGATCCTGGGTAAAGGGAAGCAATCTTTGGGACAAGCCTTGTTTAGATCAGAAAAATCGATGCACACTCTCCATTTTCCATTAGCTTTATTGACCAGCACAGGATTTGAAACCCAATTCGGATATGTAGATTCTTTGATGAAGTTATTTTCCATGAGTCGATCAACTTCTTCTTTTAATGCTGCTGACCTTTCTGGACCTTGGGTTCTTCTTTTCTGTTTAACTGGCGTAAACCTTGGGTCAATATTCAGAGCGTGTACTGCAACTTCTGGAGATATTCCACACATATCGGCATGAGTCCAAGCAAAGACATCCAGATTTGCTTTCAGGAAAGATATCAAGATATTCTGAATTGACACATTAAGCTGTGAACCCACATTCAACACCTTATTTGGGTCCTTCGGGTCAACAGGTACCGGAACTGTCGTTTCCACCGGTACCACTCTATTCTCCCCTGCACTGGCTTTTCTGGGATCCATTTCTTTCCGTGCCCCGCTGTGCTCGCCAGTGCAGGGTCCGCCCCGTAATTGCTACAAGGCTGGTTCCTTGATGCGGACTGGGGTTGCCGCATCCTTTCCCATTTCTCTTTTTCTTGACTCTCGCAGTTCTGTCAAATAGCACTCTCGCGCAGCATTTTGATCCCCTTTTATAACTCCTACTCCATTGTCAGTAGGGAATTTAATAGTGAGGCACCACGGGGCTAGGATAGCTTTGAATGCTGCGAGTGTTGGACGGCCAAGAAAAGCATTATAAGCAGAAAACTCATCGACAATCACAAATGTTTGCTTGCGGACCACTTTCCTTTCTGCTTCCCCAAGTTCTACAAGCAGATCGATGGTCCCAATTGGTTGCTTTGGCTCCCCAGTGAAGCCAGCGATCTTCTGTGATGAGGCTTGTACATCGATCATAGGGATTTTCATCTGGTCAAATGTCTTCTTGAAGAGGATATTACATGATGCTCCGCAGTCAATGAGGACTCTTCTGACAATGGCCGGTCCAATACCAGCCGAGATGACCAAGGGATCTAGGGTAGGAGCTTCTATACCTGTGGAATCTCTGGCTCTGAAAACAATATCATCGCTGAAAGTTTTCTGTTGTTTCAGGGGCGTAGTGTCTTCTAAAACAAAGACGTCTCCTTCGGCTGGAGCATATTTCAAAGCCCTGGAATATCTCTCCATCTCACCCCAGCTCTTGCCAGCTGGGTGAGGCCCTCCTGTAATGACATTGATAACGGGCCTTCCAGATTCATGCCCCGTAGCTTTCTCACCTATCCTAGGCTGATGAACAGGAGCCTGTTGCCCCTGATTTGACGATGCAGGATTGTTGCTATTCTTTTTCACAAATTGCTGCAGCTTGTTTTCTCTTAGCAATTCTTCAATCAGATTTTTCAACTGGCGGCATTCATCAGTCTCATGACCGGGTTGATTATGGAAGCGGCAGAACTTCCCACTTTGTATAGCCTTTTTTCCGGTCCTCAAAGGGATAGGTTTAGGGATGTCAACAGAATCTTTAATGGCAAGGAAGATATGCTCCGGCGTGTCTGATAAAGGAGTATACTCTGATGGCTTGAAGGATCGGGGCTTCTTCAGATTACTCTGTTTCTTCCCATTGTTATTTTCCCTTTTTTGCCCTACAGATTCAATCTTGCGTGGTGCAACAGTGTTATCTTCAGCTTTTTCTGACACTGCCTTCACCGGTACAGGACGGCTTTCCAGGCGTATGAATTCGTCTGCCTTTTTGTAGAATTTTTCGAGGGAGGTTGGCTCCTTCATGTTTAACCATTTCCCAAATTCGCTCGACTTATCAATACCCTCATCAGATAAGTCAATATCATTCGCGGTTCAGCATTGTCCACCTCTGCCAGCGCTATATTAAAGCGGTTCAAGAAAGATCTGATAGATTCACCAGGATTCTGTTCTATACTTGACAATGACATGATGTCTTTGGCCTTTGAAGCATATAGTCTAAACTGTTCCTTGAACTTTCGGGTCAAGTCTGAAAACTGATCAATAGATCGGACTGGCAACTTGGTGAACCACAGTAGAGCTACACCTTCAAGGTATACGGGGAAATATCGGCACTTTATCTCGTCTGAGGCCCTGGCACCTGTCATGTGCCAATCATATTTATACAAGAATTCATTCGGATCACTTGTCCCTTTGTAAGCTGGGATAGTTGGAGGGACAAACTTCCTTGGAAACTCCGCCTTTAAGATTTTCTCAGTAAATGGAGTTTTACTTGGGGCGAAACCCCATTCTTTCTCATCTTCAATCCTTTGCATACTTTCTCTCATGATTTGCCGGACCATTCCAGAAAGATACTCCTCATCATGTCGAGTTCCAGATCCACCAACCTCAGGAAGCGTTTGCTCAAAGGGACTGGCAGCCCTTTCTGGAGCATTCCTCTCATTAGCATCATGAATGTTGCCAGTATAATTCCTTCCATTACCAGCCGGTTGATTATTTGCCCCGAGCAAATCATTCAACTTATTCAGAATTAGAGCATTTTGGGCACTCTGAGCTTCTAATTGTGCATTCTGGGCGTTTATCTGCTGGTTCAGTCCTAATATTACAGCATCCAACTCTGCTTTCGTAACCCCAGCAGACGGAATGGGTTGATTAGGTACAGGGGAAGCGGAGGTTCCCTCTTGAATATTCCCAGATCTGACAGATCTACTCTTCCTTCCAGGAGCCATTATCTCGGATAGACTTCTGGTTTTCAGGGAAATTTTCTCTACAAACTTCTGTGAAGCAATGATGATAATTTGCCTGAGTTCATTCTCAGTGAAAGCACCAAAAATGTTAACGCTAAAATGTGAACGCTAACACCCCGGTGTGTGAAGTGTAGTTGTGAAAGCACCACCCGATAGATCGGGAAAGAATTACAAGCAAGTAGTAGCGGAAAAGCAGTAAACAACAACAATTTTATAGTGGTTCGGCTTAAGGGTATAGCCTACGTCCACTCTAAGTACTTTTATTAATAATCCCGTTACAAGCTGATACAATTCTTCTCAAGTACAATATACTTCAAGTTACAAGTGATTTGGAACAAGTCTTAAGCTTCAATGTCGATTAAAGTCCTTAAATTCATGTTGAAGATGTGTGGTTTCTTCGTGAAGTTCTTTGATGTATTCCTCTAATCTTGAAAGCTCTAAGTGTTGATGAAGTTCTCAATGCAGCAAGGTAACGGTGTATGAAGAGAATGTGCCAAAAGTCCTCTGAAAGTTGGAGGTGGCTATGTATTTATAGGCAAGCCTGGATAGAAGTTTTTTCGCCCAAGTCCTGAGTCGTGACCGACTCAGGCTAAGTCGTGGCCGACTTAACATTAGTCGTGGTCGACTTAGCGAGTTAACATGCGCGTGTCTGAACTCATATCACAAGTCTTAGGTCGTTGCCGAGTTAACATGCGCGTGTCAAGTAGCTGTATAGGATTTGCCTTCATTTGCCTGGGTCGTGAACGGCTTAGCATACGTCTTAAGTCGGTTGCGACTTAAGTATAGGTTGTGCACCTTTCCATGTCCTGATCAGTTAGGTCGGCAACTCCCTTAGGTAATTAAATCGGTACTTAAGTTAGGTCGGTAGACTTCCTAAGTCGGCATCCTTTAAGGCATTTGGTCGTTATCCATTTAAGGCCTTAGGTCGGGAACTTTGTAAAGGCATTGAGTCGTGAAGTACCTTGAGTCGCTGTCCCTTCTGAGTCATTAAGTCGGTAACCATTGAGTCGTCATTCATTTTAGGTCGGCAATGAGCTAAGGCTGTTGGGTCGGTATTTATGTTGAGTCGGTAGCCTCGTTGAAGTGTTAAGTCGGCATAACCCTTAGGCCTTAGGTCGGCACCCCTGTTGAGCTTCAGGTCGGCATGCTTCTAACTGTTAGGTCGGAACCTCTTGATGCACTAGATCGGTGAGTCATGGTCAAGGCGGAGTTAACACACAACAAACATCAAAATATCATGACTTCAACATACATAAAAAAACATCAATGTATCACATAGCCACAAAATATTACAATTTCGAAAGAAGTCTATAAGTTTACAAGCAACTTGAAAGTCATATTCTACTTCTTCTTCGGTTATAGTGTTTTCTTCTTCATCTATTGCTAATGTTAATTTGAATTTCCTTAGCGCTCTTTTGGTTGGTGGCTTCAAAGTTGACACCATGTCAATATTACACCGAATGGAAAAAGAAATTTTCATACCTTATCTGCATTCATGCTCGTTGCATTTGTCTTTCTGTTTGCCAAACCTTGCAAAGATTTGATAATTGATTAATGATCATCATATGCGTAACTACTCGATATGAATCATGAACTCAAAGACTAAAACAAAGCAAAAAAAGATGAAATGAGCATAATAATTAATTAATTTTCTAATCATACATTTGTTCATTTTTACTACTACTCTTTGTAGGATCTAAATTAACCCTAGAGGGGGGGTGAATAGGGTTATAGCAAATTTTCTTAATTTAAACACAAAAATAAACTGCAGAATAAATATACTGAAAAATAAATCACACACAAGATTTACCCAGCTTCGGCAACCCCTGCCTACTGCTGCATTCCCAGATTTCTATTAGAATTAAACAGTATCACGCTTACAAACACTCTAACAGACTTGCAAACCCTGCTACCGCCTATAGAGTTTTGCAAACTCGCAACCCCTGCTTACTGAACTAACTCTAAATAGACAATCAGACACAACCTAAAACCTAGGTGGTGATTTACCTAAACTCTTTGATTCGTAGAATAAAAAAAAACAATAATTAAGAACAAAATAGCCCTAAACTAATTAACATTATTAATATAAGTTTATTAACAATATTAATTAAAAAACAAAAAACCCCCTTTTGTTGTTGAACACCGGCCCACTTCCTTATTTCACCCGATCCTCTTTTTATTTGTTCGTGAGAAACAATGGCGGCTTCGTTCCAGTTAGGGCTTCGTTCCCTTTTGATCCAGTTAGGGCTTCGGCTCTTCGTAGCAATTAGGGCTTCGGTTCTTCGTTGCAATTATGGCTCTGGTTTCTTCAATTTGATCTGTGATTGGTTGCCCTAGCTTGCTTGCAGTTGCTCGATCGAGTTTTGATGCTTGTGAATTCGGTATGTGCTGTCTCCTTTTGCTTTTCTGATTTGATACTTGAACTCGATCGAATTGAAATGCCGATGATGATTAGGGTTTTAATAGGATTTGATTTCCTATTTTTGCGTTCGACTGATTATTTCAAAAAAATTGCTTTGGTCGTTCGATTATGTATTGATGCTTGAGATTTCTTTGACTTAATCAAATTCGTATGCACTTGATTCCTTGGTTGACACGGTAGAGAATTCTCGGCTTGAATTTGATTTTGTGATTTGAGATATTTGACTTTGTCAAATTTACACACTTGAATTTCTTACTTGGTTTTGTGCCCTGATCATCACTGCACTGTTTTGATTTCTTGAATCATATCCACGCCTTCAATGTTTACAGTGTTCATCCCTGTTGCTTTCGACTTCACTGACTTCACTGAGTTCTGACTTTGGCACTGATCCATACATTTGTCTTGTTGACATGATTTGAACTTGTAAATTCTTGACTTTGTTTTTTTTAAAAAAACTGTTATATGACTTTGCTGTGTAGTCTGCACATATTGATTGTTTGCTTCATGTACCCTTGGTGCTTGTATTTGTATTTGGTCGACACTTGCATCATTATCTGTTGTGACATCCATGTGCATCTGTTGTTTCTTTGGTGATGCTTCACCTGTTATGTCTGTAACTTGTAGCTGGACTTGTGCACCTTGTTTCATATTTAAGACTTGAGTCTTTGTGGTCTGGTTGCATGTTCATTTGTACTGATTCATCAGTTCATATTGAACTGTTTCCTGTCATGTTCACTTGCACACTCGAGTTTGTAATCTCTGATTCATGTTGGCTGTAGTGTTGTATTTGTTCTCCTGCATGTAGTCAGTTGTAACTGTGTTGGACTTTACTCTGGTTAGCATTTGCACATTTGAATTTGTAATCTCTGATTCATGTTGTGTTGGAACTGGATTAGTGCAGTTTTCACTCTAGTTTGTAACTGCAACCATGTTTCATTTTGAGTTGCAGTGTTGGTCTTCATACTGTATTCTCTGTATCATGCTTGTGCATTTCTCTGTTGTATTACTGTACACTGCATAGTGGTCTTCATTGTGATGATTTTGTTGCTCTGACTTATATCACTTGATGTCTTGAGCTTCAACCATACTTGCCCAGTTTACACAGATGCTCCACTTGTTCATTTTGTTCAAGTGTACTTGTCTTCATTCTGGTTGTTACAGTCCTATGCAGTTCATGTTGCCTTGACTTTGGTTTGTACTGATGCACTTCTGTTTGCTGTCATGTTGGTAGCATTGTGTCTTAGCTTTGCTTTGCATTGCCCCATACATATTGTCACTGTTTAATATTGTTTGCATTGCAGTTGTGTATTTCTGTGGATGCAGTCTTACTACTGTGTTGCTGTAGTCTATTGGGCTGCATTTGTGTATATTTGATTATTTTTGCAATCTGGTCAGGTCAGTGGTGCTTTGAGTTGAACCTATCTTGGGTTTGACCTTGTTTTTGATTTCTGTGCTTTTGTTTGATTTTTGCACACGAGTTGGCGAGGCAGTGCACACGTATACGAATGTACACGTGTGTACTGCAGCCACTTGTAATTACCTGTCCCTGATAAAAAATATCGATATGCACAGATATTGCACAGTCAAAAATGATGACGAACAACCCAAATAACTGAGGCAAACAATGTTTTCAAAATCATCGTTTCTTTCAAATTTCAAAAATATTTCTCTTTCAATTTTACTGTGTTTGAATATTTTTGCAGATTACTCAGATGCTGGATTCAAACCGGATTATAGTTGAAGACAAAAATATGAGTGTGAGAGATATGTAGTAAGGTCGTGATGTAAATGTGATGTGATTGTAATCAAAAATGTACATGTATAGTGAGAGCATGAAATTGTACTATTTACAATTTGTAATAAATATTTGTTTGAATAAAAATTTCTGTTTGAATTCAAAATCTGTTTAACTTGTTCTGTTTGAATTCAAATTCGTAAATATTTGTTTGAATAAAAATTTCTGTTTGAATTCAAAATCTGTTTAACTTGTTCTGTTTGAATTCAAATTCGAATTCTGTGTAATTTAATTTTATTCAACAAATATTTATTTAAACTATGAAAAACAAAATAGTACATTACCAAATACATTTATATGAATGTATATATGTTTATTATCATCAAACAAAAATCATATAGCGCAAAGCGCATATTCAACAATCTCCCCCTTTTGATGATAACAAACATATATTTAAGATTTTGAATATATTAAATGTATTTGATAATTTCATTTGCTCCCCCTATTTGAATGCTTCCTTTATATGTGATACTCCCCCTACATATATGGCTCCCCCTATATATATGCATACAAATAAAAATATGTAAATGAGCCTATATGCAAATTGAAAGTTATTTGACCTTTGCTTGATTCTATTTGACACCTTTACTTGATTCTATTTGACAAAATCTTTACTCGATTCTATTTGACAAAATCTTAACTTTTCTCTCCCCCTTTTGTTATCAGCAAAAGAATAACAGTGTTATAAAAATAGGGATGAAATGATCGACATGAATCAAACATTTAACTCAATTAAATATAAATATCAAATTTCAATAAAATTCAAACAAAAATCATAAATACCCTTGTCAAGCGCATATTCCACTTTCAGAAGTGATGAAGATAGAATCATCAAAAATTCATATAGTTATGTCTATTTGTGGTATATTTATTTCTGGAAATTTGAATATCTACTAACCATGCATAACCGTTAGGACTTTTAAATGAGATTAGTAGTATTCCAATTTAATTTTAAAAAAAATGAAATCAAGTATCTTCTAACCACGCATGACCGTGAGGACTTTTAAATGGGATTAGAATCAACTTGTCTATTAAATCAATTATTTTTAATATGCGTTCCATACATGCATAACCGTGAGGACTTTTAAATGAGCATGGAAGCACATAATCAAAAATCCAAGTAATTCACCCATGCATGACCGTGAGGACTTTTAAATGAGAGTGAATACTTTGGGTATTTATTTTTAATTGCTGAATATAATAAATTGAAGCACAAATAATTTCCTTCACTGATTTAAAGATATTGAAGAACAAATGATTTCCTTTGTAAACTACCACAAATTTACATACTAAATATGATCTTGATGAGTAATGTTTGATAGAAAGATGATAGAAATAAAAATGGTCATGGAATTATTACCCAACAAAAAGTTTTTTATAACTCTTGTTATGAAATTCTAAAGAAATTTCCTAATTATATTTTCTCGAGTTTTAATATATGATAAATATCAACACTCATCACTTTTTCAATCACTATTCATCTTTTCGATAATCATTAGGGAGTTAGATTAGTTAAAAAATTGTCATTTAGAATCAAATTCAAAAATCAAAAAAAAAATTTAAAAAAAAATGATTAGTCAACCTCTATAATTCCCAAATCTAAACGTAATTTGGAAAATCTGTCTTCGGGGAGAGGTTTTGTGAAAATATCAGCAAGTTGAGTTTCTGTTGAAATATATTCAATGCAAATGTCTTCTTTAGCAATGTGATCTCGAAGAAAATGGTGTCTCACATCAATGTGTTTTGTGCGAGAGTGATGAACAGGATTATTTGACAAATCTATAGCACTCCTACTATCACATTTTAATGGGACTTGTTTATAGACTAAGCCAAAATCAGAAAGAGTTTGCATCATCCATAGAATTTGAGCACAACAACTTCCCGAAGCAATATATTCTGCTTCAGTGGTGGATAATGCAACACAATTCTGTTTCCGACTTGACCATGAGACTAATGAATGTCCTAGCATGAAACATGTTCCACTAGTGCTTTTTCTGTCAACTAATGAACCAGCATAATCAGCATCGGAATAACCTACTAAATCAAAATTTTCACAAGAGGGGTACCATAGTCCAAATTTGTGTGTGTGTGAAAGATATCTCAAAATTCGTTTAGTAGCTTTTAAATGAGATTCTTTGGGATTAGCTTGAAAACGTGCACACAAGCACACAGAAAACATAATATCAGGTCTAGAAGCAGTAAGATAGAGAAGTGAACCGATTATCCCTCGATATTTCTTTTGATCAATTGCAATTCCTTTCTCGTCTTTGTCCAACTTTGTTGATGGGCTCATAGGAGTTCTCAATGGTTTGGAATTTTCGACTCCAAATTTCTTCAATAGCTCCAACACATATTTGGATTGTGAAATGAAGATACCATCACTGCTTTGCTTAATTTGAAATCCAAGAAAGTATTTCAATTCACCAACCAAACTCATCTCAAATTTAGCCTGCATGACTTGTTCAAAATTCTCACACAAAAGCTCATTAGTAGCACCATAAATAATATCATCCACATAAATCAGAACAATCAAAAAATCATGTTCTTTATGTAATAGAAACAGAGTCGTGTCAGCACTTCCCTTTTTAAAACCATTTTCCAAAAGATATGTACAGAGGCAGTCATACCAAGCTCTTGGTGCTTGCTTAAGACCATATAATGCTTTTTCTAGCTTATACACATGATTTGGAAATTCATGATTTTCAAAACCGGGTGGTTGTTCAACAAAAACTTCTTCTTTTAAATCACCATTCAAAAAGGCACTTTTTACATCCATTTGTTTAAGTTTGAAACCCTTGTAACATGCAAAACTTAGCAAGATTCTAATGGCTTCTAACCTAGCAACTGGAGCAAATGTTTCATCAAAGTCTATGCCTTCTATTTGGTTATAACCTTTTGCAACCAACCTAGCGTTGTTTCTAATTACATTTCCTGATTCATCAAATTTATTTTTAAACACCCATTTAGTCCCTACAATTGGATAGTCATTAGGCCTAGGAACTAAATTCCAGACTTTGTTTCTCTCAAATTGATTAAGTTCATTTTGCATTGCTAAAAACCAATTTTCATCATTAAGAGCCATTTCAACAGAATCAGGTTCAATTTCAGAAATAAAACCACTATGACAACAAAACGCACATAAATTTTCATCAAATGAGGAACGAGTACGTATACCTTCCGTAGGATCAACAATAATTAATTCAGGAGGATGATTAGGTTTGAACCTTAATTTATCAGCATCAACAGTCCTCCTTTCAGTTTTCTTACTAAATGTCCATTCTTCAGTGCCTTCAGGATCTACTCCATCGTCAACCATCCTTTCAGTCGTTTTTTCCAGATCAGATTCATCAAATTTCACATTGATTGACTCAACAATTGTCTTTGTTCGTTTGTTATATATCCTGTAAGCCTTACTCCTTGTTGAATAGCCCATGAAAATTCCATCATCAGCCTTTGATTCAAATTTTCCAAGTTGATCACCTGTGTTAAGAATGAAACAAGGACACCCAAATATACGAAAATAAGAAATGTTAGGTTTCCTTTCATGCCACAGTTCATAAGACGTTTTGCCAAGTATTGGTCTAATTATTACTCTATTCATTACATAGCACGAAGTATTCACTGCCTCTGCCCAAAAGATTAGAGGTAGCTTATACTCACTTAACATGGATCTAGCCAATTCCTGTAATGTACGATTTTTCCTTTCAACCACCCCATTTTGTTGAGGTGTTCGTGGAGCAGAAAATTCATGTTTTAAACCGTTTTCTTCACAAAAATTTTCAAATTCAAAATTTTCAAATTCGCCTCCATGATCACTTCTCAAGGTTTTAATTGTAACTCCTTTTTCATTTTGAACAAGTTTTGCAAATTTTAAAAAATATTCGAAAGATTCAGACTTTTTGGCTAAAAAGTAAACCCATGTAAATCTAGAATAATCATCAACCAATACATAACAATAACGTTTTCCATTCAAGCTTGAAATTTCATTTGGTCCAAATAAATCCATGTGAACTAGTTCAAGGACCCTTGATGTGCTAACAATGTTTTTAGGACGAAATGATGATCAACTAAGCTTGCTCAAGGAACATGCTTTACACACTTTATTATTTTTAAATTTCTGATGTGGTAACCCTCTGATTAATTCTTTTGATTCGAGTTTTTCTAAGAGACTCATGCTAGCATGTCCAAGTCTCCTATGCCATAAATATGCCTCTTCGTCAGTGGCTACCAAACATCTAGAAAGTTTTAGATTATCAAATGAAAGTGAGTAAACATTCCCTTTTCTTTTGCCCATAAAAACAATGTTACTAGAAGATTTATCAATAATTTTGCAAGTATCACTATCAAAAATCACGTTCATACCTTTGTCACATAGTTGGCTAATAGAAATGAGATTGTGATGCAGATTTTCAACGTATAAAACATTAGTCAAAGAAAAAATACCGTTACCAACTTCACCTTTGCCAATAATCTTACACTTGCTATTGTCACCCATGATCACATTTCCACCTTTAAAATTCTCTAAGCTAAGGAACTTCGATTTGTCACCTGTCATATGTCTAGAACAACCTGAATCTAGAAACCATTCTTGTTGTTCCTTAGCCCGCCAACAGACCTACATAAGAAGAGAGGAAGATGACCTAGAGTAACTCTTAGGTCCAATGTTATTAGTGATAGAAGCATTGTGAATAAAAAATCCCTTTGGAATCCATACTTGTTTAGTCCTTTTATTTTTATTCCAATAAACATGAAATTTGTTTTTAGAATTCTTAGGAACCCAAACTTGTATAAATTTTGTGTTCTTGTTCCTATGACTATCATTTTCATCACGACATCTATATATTTCACATCTATCAAAGACATTCTTATATTTTGCATTATCATCAACTTGTGTTTTCCCAAAACCTAGTCCTTTCCCGTTGTTAGCAAAAATTTGATTTCCCAATAGCATGTTGAAAGATTTTTCGCCTCTTGAAAAGTTATTCAAAGATTTCTCAAGACTTTGGACTTTGGTTTTTAATGTTGAGTTTTCAGTAACAAGTGAGGTGCATCGATTAATAAAATCCTTTCTCCTAGTGTCGATGGTTTCTTTAAGATTCAAGTTTTCACTTTCAAGACTTTCAAAGTTATTCCTCAGTTTTGATAATTCTGATTCTAAAATCTTACATTTTTTACATTCTAGGTTTTGAATATTTTCAATTTCAGTTTCTAACCTAGAATTTTCATGGACAAGTTCTCTCCTATCAGATTTTAGTTTTTCAATTTTAGATTCAAGAGTATCAATCATTTTAGTAAAATCATAACACATTGAAACAAGTTCTTTATAAGAATAGTTACTTACCTCACTAGATTCCTCTAAGCTTGCTTATGAATCCGATTTTGACATAAGACACAAGTTAGCCTCCTCTGAGCTATTATTTGAAACTTCCTCTCCTTCTTCATCATCCCAAGTTGCTGCAAAAGCCTTCTTTTTCTTTTTCTTTCCTTTGTTGTTTTTGAGAAGTGGACATTTTTGTTTGAAGTGGCCAGGCTTCTTGCAGTTATAGCATGTCAATTCATTATCGGAATCGTCAGAATTCTTTGACTTATTACCACTTATTTTCTTCTTTCGTGACTTGAATCTTGACCATTTTTTAAGATTATTGACAGCCATTGCAAGCTCTTCAATTGGATCTTCTTCTTCTTCATCGCTTTCTTCTTTGCTCTTTAAGGCAATCGTCTTCTTCTTTGGTTCGGAGTTATTGCGTTCTTCCTTTGCTTTTAGCTCAAGCTCATATGTCATCAAGTTTCCAATCAACTCCTCCATGCTTAGTTTGCTCAGATCTTTCGATTCTTGAATTGCCGTGACTTTTGCCTCAAAGTTCATTGGTAAAACTCGTAGTATCTTTCGCACAAGCTCTACCTCAGTGAATACCTTCCCAAGCGCTCTAGCATTGTATACCAAGGTTGAAAAACGTCCAAACATATCCTTTATGCTCTCGCCTTTGTCCATCACAAAGTTTTCATATTCATTGCTGAACAGGGCTAGCCGAGACTCCTTGACTTGAGAAGTTCCTTCGTGTGTCACCTCCAAAGTATGCCATATTTCCTGTGCTGTTGTACAATGAGAAATTCTATTAAATTCATTTTTAACTAGAGCACATATCAAAGCATTCATGGCTTTAGCATTTGTCGTTTTCAATTTCTTATCGTTTGCATCCCACCTATCCTTAGGTTTAGGAATCTCAGTATCACCAACGATTATAGTGGGGGGTTTATAGCCAGTTTCAATAATATCCCAAACTTCATAATCAACAGAACTGAGATAGATACCCATCCTAACTTTCCAATAAGCATAATCGTTCCCGTTAAACATGGGTGGCCTAGCAATAGATTGCCTCTCAGAAAAAGCATTATTTTGTAGACTCATGACTCTAGAGTTAAAAATACCAGGCTCTGATACCACTTATAGGATCTAAATTAACCCTAGAGGGGGGGGTGAATAGGGTTATAGCAAATTTTCTTAATTTAAACGCAAAAATAAACTGCAGAATAAATATACTGAAAAATAAATCACACACAAGATTTACCCAGCTTCGGCAACCTCTGCCTACTGCTGCATTCCCAGATTTCTATTAGAATTAAACAGTATCACGCTTACAAACACTCTAACAGACTTGCAAACCCTGCTACCGCCTATAGAGTTTTGCAAACTCGCAACCCCTGCTTACTGAACTAACTCTAAATAGACAATCAGACACAACCTAAAACCTAGGTGGTGATTTACCTAAACTCTTTGATTCGTAGAATAAAAAAAAACAATAATTAAGAACAAAATAGCCCTAAACTAATTAACATTATTAATATAAGTTTATTAACAATATTAATTAAAAAACAAAAAACCCCCTTTTGTTGTTGAACACCGGCCCACTTCCTTATTTCACCCGATCCTCTTTTTATTTGTTCGTGAGAAACAATGGCGGCTTCGTTCCAGTTAGGGCTTCGTTCCCTTTTGATCCAGTTAGGGCTTCGGCTCTTCGTAGCAATTAGGGCTTCGGTTCTTCGTTGCAATTATGGCTCTGGTTTCTTCAATTTGATCTGTGATTGGTTGCCCTAGCTTGCTTGCAGTTGCTCGATCGAGTTTTGATGCTTGTGAATTCGGTATGTGCTGTCTCCTTTTGCTTTTCTGATTTGATACTTGAACTCGATCGAATTGAAATGCCGATGATGATTAGGGTTTTAATAGGATTTGATTTCCTATTTTTGCGTTCGACTGATTATTTCAAAAAAATTGCTTTGGTCGTTCGATTATGTATTGATGCTTGAGATTTCTTTGACTTAATCAAATTCGTATGCACTTGATTCCTTGGTTGACACGGTAGAGAATTCTCGGCTTGAATTTGATTTTGTGATTTGAGATATTTGACTTTGTCAAATTTACACACTTGAATTTCTTACTTGGTTTTGTGCCCTGATCATCACTGCACTGTTTTGATTTCTTGAATCATATCCACGCCTTCAATGTTTACAGTGTTCATCCCTGTTGCTTTCGACTTCACTGAGTTCTGACTTTGGCACTGATCCATACATTTGTCTTGTTGACATGATTTGAACTTGTAAATTCTTGACTTTGTTTTTTTTTAAAAAACTGTTATATGACTTTGCTGTGTAGTCTGCACATATTGATTGTTTGCTTCATGTACCCTTGGTGCTTGTATTTGTATTTGGTCGACACTTGCATCATTATCTGTTGTGACATCCATGTGCATCTGTTGTTTCTTTGGTGATGCTTCACCTGTTATGTCTGTAACTTGTAGCTGGACTTGTGCACCTTGTTTCATATTTAAGACTTGAGTCTTTGTGGTCTGGTTGCATGTTCATTTGTACTGATTCATCAGTTCATATTGAACTGTTTCCTGTCATGTTCACTTGCACACTCGAGTTTGTAATCTCTGATTCATGTTGGCTGTAGTGTTGTATTTGTTCTCCTGCATGTAGTCAGTTGTAACTGTGTTGGACTTTACTCTGGTTAGCATTTGCACATTTGAATTTGTAATCTCTGATTCATGTTGTGTTGGAACTGGATTAGTGCAGTTTTCACTCTAGTTTGTAACTGCAACCATGTTTCATTTTGAGTTGCAGTGTTGGTCTTCATACTGTATTCTCTGTATCATGCTTGTGCATTTCTCTGTTGTATTACTGTACACTGCATAGTGGTCTTCATTGTGATGATTTTGTTGCTCTGACTTATATCACTTGATGTCTTGAGCTTCAACCATACTTGCCCAGTTTACACAGATGCTCCACTTGTTCATTTTGTTCAAGTGTACTTGTCTTCATTCTGGTTGTTACAGTCCTATGCAGTTCATGTTGCCTTGACTTTGGTTTGTACTGATGCACTTCTGTTTGCTGTCATGTTGGTAGCATTGTGTCTTAGCTTTGCTTTGCATTGCCCCATACATATTGTCACTGTTTAATATTGTTTGCATTGCAGTTGTGTATTTCTGTGGATGCAGTCTTACTACTGTGTTGCTGTAGTCTATTGGGCTGCATTTGTGTATATTTGATTATTTTTGCAATCTGGTCAGGTCAGTGGTGCTTTGAGTTGAACCTATCTTGGGTTTGACCTTGTTTTTGATTTCTGTGCTTTTGTTTGATTTTTGCACACGAGTTGGCGAGGCAGTGCACACGTATACGAATGTACACGTGTGTACTGCAGCCACTTGTAATTACCTGTCCCTGATAAAAAATATCGATATGCACAGATATTGCACAGTCAAAAATGATGACGAACAACCCAAATAACTGAGGCAAACAATGTTTTCAAAATCATCGTTTCTTTCAAATTTCAAAAATATTTCTCTTTCAATTTTACTGCGTTTGAATATTTTTGCAGATTACTCAGATGCTGGATTCAAACCGGATTATAGTTGAAGACAAAAATATGAGTGTGAGAGATATGTAGTAAGGTCGTGATGTAAATGTGATGTGATTGTAATCAAAAATGTACATGTATAGTGAGAGCATGAAATTGTACTATTTACAATTTGTAATAAATATTTGTTTGAATAAAAATTTCTGTTTGAATTCAAAATCTGTTTAACTTGTTCTGTTTGAATTCAAATTCGTAAATATTTGTTTGAATAAAAATTTCTGTTTGAATTCAAAATCTGTTTAACTTGTTCTGTTTGAATTCAAATTCGAATTCTGTGTAATTTAATTTTATTCAACAAATATTTATTTAAACTATGAAAAACAAAATAGTACATTACCAAATACATTTATATGAATGTATATATGTTTATTATCATCAAACAAAAATCATATAGCGCAAAGCGCATATTCAACACTCTTATCTTGGTTTTCCCAAACAAAACCAAGATATCCGGGTTCTTTATTGGTAATTCATCGACTTCAACGTCTTATAGTACATTGAAATTTCAAAAATTAAAAAATAGGATTATGGCTTAATCGTATTAGACTGGAGTCGTACATAGGAATGACCAATAAGACTAATCAACCGGTGTCCAAATTCATGTAGATAAACAACAGTCTATGTTAAAATATGCCAGATTTGATTTAAACAAGTTTGTGATAAAATTTAATTGTAATTTTAAAATAGGTCACAAGCAATTTGTGGCGTTTAACTTATCAACTTATTTCTTATTTTTACGTTACAAGATCAATTTGTTGTCAATCATCCCAAATTACAAAAGTAACTTATAAGCCTCTGCCAAACACCCTTTTAGATAGATTGAAATATCAGGATAATATAACATGTGGGGTACTCACATTTCTTCTTATAGTTCATTTTTAGGGCATTTTTGGCTATGCATTGGAAAGCAGCTTCAACATTGAACCCATCTTCAGCAGACGTCTCAAAATATGCTCTAGATTTCTTTTAAGAAACTGAAGAAAAAAAACACAGGTGTTAATTTTGCCAATTATAGGAGAGTTTATGATCTCTTAATAAAAGACAAACAAGTTTAATGCTACTTGCATACAAGTAAGATGCATTGGAAAGAGATTGGCCTCTGGAATACTGGATGCCATTTGTATGTTATTATATACAAAATCAGGAAATGAAGAAAAAAGGAAGAAGAGGATTCTACATGACTTTACAAAAGGAAAAGATGGATATCAAAAGACATCAAAAAGAAAATTATATTACTCTGTTTTCATACCGATGTTTTTGGACATTGTAGTTTACTAGGAAAACTGTAAGGAGAAAAAGAAATCAGCAGTATTAGTAATATAACATCTACTGCTATTTGGTACTGTACTCCTTATAAGTTTTTATAGGCTCATTTAATTTGTGAAATTGTCCGCGCATTCATTTTTTCCCAGCTGCTGGTAGTTTGAGGTAACACCTCATTTATACAAAGTCAAAGCTGAGGTAACTATTGGCACCGTAACCATATCCTTGTTTATAACTTATTTAAAGAGTACTGAAAATAACACTTGCATCTATTTTGTGCAGAGGACTTAACTCGCTTCTGGTTTAATCGAGGAATTTGAAAGATTGCTACCCTTTCGTTGTAATTAATTGGGCATGGATTTGGTTAGTTTTGTATTTTGTGTCTAGTTGCAATAATGTTATGCAATTTGTTAATTATTGTTATAGAATATATGCATTTCATAGTTTTGAGCTCCTTGATTTGATTTTTTGAGCTTCCATTTAATTTAAATTTTCTTTTAGCCATGTCTGTCTAGTAATCAAAATTTCTGGTTTAGGCTATAAATTTTTGTCCTTTGAATTTAATAGGAAGGAAGAAAAATATTGATGAAAAGTATAAAATCGATTGTAATCTCATCTACACGAATGAAATGGATATACATCTTGAAAAAATATATAATTTTGAGTTAAATGGATGCATCCCCTTTAACTTTGCATATACATCTTGAAGAAATGTATAATTCCAATTATGTTTATACAAAAACAGTTTAGTGTTTAGTTATAATATCGATGAAATGAAAGTCACCCTACTCTTGTTATAATATTGATGAAAACAATTTAGTGTTTAGTTACATAGGTTATCATAAAATTCAATATGTTAATAAAAATCAAAATCATCTCAAGTTTATTTTTTATTCAAACTTCAAAAATTGGATTTACAGAAACTTCCTTGTGAAGAGGTTGAAATTTATTCACTTATTTATTTCAATATTTTCAAAGATTCGAACTCAAAATCTTATTTACCTAGTATCTTACCGCTGCAATCTTTATTTATTACTTTTCGATACCATCGTTGTCTGCAATAATATTATAGACATATGTTTTCAAAGTAGATTTCGTTATTATCCAAATTATCATGATCTTAGACGTTATTACAAACCAAATTTTCGAAGACCTAAAATCAATAAAATGGTTTTACTATTTTTACAAAATTTGTTGTTTCCATAGCAGATAATTTATAAAATTAGTATTCTGTTGGATGTTGTTTATTCAAATAAAAAATGGTCCAAAATTCTAAATTAGAAAATCATTGATCACGATGTACAAAATCAGAACCATATAGACTACTGTGATTGGCGGAAAATTGTAGATTCATTTTGCTCATAGCAGTTGATTATAAAGAAAAAAAACTCTGCTTTATAAGAAACCTTACCTCCAAGAGTAGTCATTCCGTATTTTTATGGAAGCTTACTAGAGCTAAATAGAGTTTCACCTTAAAATAAAATATTTCTAGTTCCACTACGGTTTGTCACATATGGAGAAAAATTCACAACAACAAAAAGGCCCAAATCATAGAAATTGATTTTAAGATTATTGTCACCAAATCACTGAAGCAGTTTTCGAACATTGAAACAAAGGATAAAGGGATTACTGAAACAAAGAGAAACTAGGAGAAGAAAAAACATACCAGAGGAGGGAGATTTTAGAGCGGCCATCGCTGATAGATTGAAATTCCTAGTGATCTAGATCTACCTTCCAGAAATACGCCATGATCACCATTGAGAAGAAGGTTCCATCACGCCAAATGACAAAGAAAGAATAGATGAGACTGTCGAAACAAAGAGGAGGGTGGGAAATTTATAATTGTACCCAAATATTGCGTCCAGTCTTCTTCCAATTAATGTCACAGTGTGGTTAAATAAATAAATAATTAAATCAATTAATGTTAAGTTTCAAATGTTGAATGAATATTGTTATATAAGCGCATGAATATTGTTATATAAGCGCAGATCTAATATTAATGTTCTTCCACGTATACCTTTTTGGGTTTCACTGCATTAAGGTTGAATATTTATTTGTTTTGTCTTTTATTTGGTTTAAGTTTGGTTTAAATTTTCTTAATTCATTCGGTATTTTGATCAGTTTTAGACTTTAATAGGAAAATTAAACCAACGAATTATGCTGATATAAAAGTTAAGTTATTGTAGAAAAAGAATGAGTTGTCAATGTGGATATTAGTGGTATCATCTAGACAAAATTGTTTTACTTCATGTTAATATTAAAGGAGCAGCTAATTTCTAAAAACTCAAAGCACCATCACATATTTCGAACCTATATAGATAAACTAAACAATGTAGGTCATCTAATAACAAATGAATCAAACCAAACTGGTTATTTTAGGTTCTACTGGTTTCGATTTGAAAAATGTCAATAATGTCGATTTGGTTTCGATTAGTTTTTCTTTGTTAAATTGTTGATTTATTTTTAAAATATCCTATCGGTTTTGTTAATCTGGACATTAAAAGGAACAGATTATCGTATCATGGGCAAAGGATAAACAAATTTCTAGTTCTAGGGTGACACAATATTTGCACAATATAATATATATATATATATATATATATATATATATATATATATATATGATCTACTATTTTTTTATGCTATGTCGAATCCAAACAAATTAACAGAATATATTGAAGAAGAAGAAGAAGAAAAGAAGGTAAAAAACCAAAAGGATCATAATCGCTTGCCTGTTATTCGATGTTAGGCCATAACATGCTTGTGAAAAAGCTAGCAAGCTTGGATCAGCAGAAAATATACTTATCAACTGCTCAACTTTATACAAGCCTATATTAGAAGTGTTGTCATCTTTAAGGGATGAGGAAAAAGATGGCGTGTCAAGAATCTGTCAAAGGTAAAAGGTAATTTGGTCAACATTACGATCCACTTTAAAGTTAATAATTTACAAAACAACAGACCTTGTGCATTGCTCGAGAGAGCAATGACTGACATCTAACTGGATCATCCACATATGAACATGATCCAACTTTACTCTTAATATATAATAGGCCACCGTTGAAAGGGCCGTTCTTGTCCCCATATCTCCACAATGGCTTTTTTGTACGTTAAAAACACTGTCCAGGTAAGCTTGCAATTCAAAATACATATACTCAAAGTATAGCTTCAAATACCTTCAAGCATACATAATATGACTTGGGGTCAATATCTTGGTCCATAAACTCGAACACTCTTTAACTGTGATATTATGAAAATTATAGGTTCTCCATTGATATATTTAACAAGGCTTAATGATGATTTTAATAGTTTGTGGCATTGACATATCGCTGATCGCTCAGATAAAATGCATGGAGTAACTTCAAAAAAATTAGTCTCTGAGTTGTGATGGGTTTTTACAGTAATTTCAAGAGGAACAACCCGAGAGGCCTGTATCCACATCTACAGTTTGTATACAGTGAGATTCTGCAGCACTAACATATAAATGCCTAAAAGCCTAACATGATTTGGCAGTCAAAATGTAGTAATCAACAAGGATAGTAAAAGAGAAAAGTAAAATAACAGTATTTTAGCTAACAGTGCCTGGAGATGACAGTGATTGTCATTGGGCCATGCAGGAAAACGTGGATAAAGTGTAATCAGCACTGCAGCAATTGCATTATTTCCAGTTGAAAATGTTTACATCCCTCCACTAAGAAACAAGAATCCAATTGCAAAGCTTACCTCTGTGCATTTTACAATAAAATTTATTTACGAAGTAAAAAAGAGTACATCAACCATTTTAGTAATAAACAAGCTAGGAGTGCATTTTTTATATTAAGCTGTAAAAAAATTTATTAACAAATGAACTCAAAGTAACTTCTACTTTCCAGTGATAAAACTAATAAGACGGTACATTCTAAAGTATAACAGTGTTAAAAGATTGTGAATATCCTTATCATGAAATGGACCAAATTTTATATGTAACAATGACATGTTTATAGGAATTATTTATGACTAATTATCCATTATTTACTTTGACATTTATGGTACATATAATGGTAAATGATGACACAATTCCTCACAGTAGATATGAATATCGATAGCAAAAGTAGTGACATTAAGCACTGGATTACTTGGAAATCTTCTTTTACAAAATAGTAAAGATACAACACTTTGATTTTCAATCTAGGGATTAGAAGTTCAGATATGCATATTTGAAGGGAAAAAGTTCTCCTATGGCATCTTAATGTCACAGTAGTCTCTTTGCAACCATTGGTACTTATTTCAAAAATTAAACCATTATGTCAACATATATATATGTGCATCAAATTTAACCTACATCATTAAAGGAGTTAACATTAGCCTATATCAGAAAACCATAAGTTTTAGTACTAATCCAAAGTAAAAAATATAACGAAAACAAACTGAAACTGATCTATGTGTTGCATATAGATCAAAGTGGGTATCCAAACTTTATAAACAAATCTATGATATATCAATGAGCATAAGATACATTTACATCATACAAAAGTCTCCCCAAGCATTCTGGCATGTACCTTTATATACAGTCACAACGCATAACAGTAGTACACAAGTATTATTATCACGTATATAATTATTTGTTTTGGCTTTTGGGGATTTGAAAATTTGAAATTTATGATGGACAGTGATTATAAGGAAATAACATAACATATTACATAAATTTATTTGATAACTGAAGCACCAACTAAAAAACTTTGTATCATATATTACTATAAAGTTAAAGAGGCTATAAAAAGAGGCACTAAGAGGCATACAACCATTTGTATTCCGTATTTCATATTTCCTTCAATAGAACTTCGACCACGAAGATATCTCGGTAGTCGAAATGTCTGAAGATGACTAGAGCCAGCTATAACCTACTCACGGAAAAAGAAAAAACAAGAAGAAAGCTAATAATTACTTATTTTTCTAAGCACAAAAAATCTATTATATATCAGTTCCCCTAAAAAAACATAAAAATGTAATGCAAGAACAACATATTTGAATGCTTATGAGAGAGAAAATGCAAACTGAAAAAAAGTGGAGCAGCAGACTTTTTATGATAATATTCATATCATATTCAGTCTGAAAACCATTCAGTGCATTAATCTAAAACTTGACAACAGTTTAAAACAACAATTAAAAGATGAAAACGTTTAAATGTTTCAATCCATTAGTCTTACTCTACAAGTAAATCGAGCAAGCATCAGATATCAGCTTCTTTAATTCAAACGAAGAAAACCTTAATCTAAATAATAAATCACTTTATTTGAATTCGACTATATAGAAAATAGCAATCATCAGATCGGATTTACATTTGATAGTGGGTGTTCAATTTAAAAGCTGAAAAAGAAAAAAAAGAAAATTTTTTTTACCAGAGTTGAAATTCAAATAGCAGTCGAAAATGCTAAACGTTGATTGGACAAGGCGAAGGCTAAAAAATGAAGTGGAGGCGGTGACAGAACAAGGCGGAGGCAGCGGCAGCGAAAAAACCAGGCGACAGCGAAATGAGGCGGAAGCGATGCCTGAATGATGCAGAGGCAGTAACCCTAGATTGAAAGAGAGAGAGGGGAGAATAACGAAATGGGGAAAACATAAGCGTTGGAGGAAAATAAAAGAGAAAATTACGACTACGCCCCCTTTAGTTTTATCCATTTACGAAATTACCATACTTTCTAACGGAAATTAACGTTGGGACACTTCGAAATGGAAATAACCGTTGGTACTTAGTAGCAGTAATAATCGTTACTAATTGAAAATGAAAATGTGTTACAAAATGGTCTATATGATGTTGTGAATGCTATGGAGATATGGAATCAGCGGCATTTGTTTACACAATTTGAGAGAGAGTCGATTACCCCTCTAGAGACATGTATGCGGTAGTATTGGCACATCACGCGTAGATATATACTTCAAGCGCCGGTACAGACTATTCCCCACCATCTATACACCCTCGTGCCCCTCTTGAGAGAAACATTGTAAGTATACTTAACCCCGTTAATTTAAATATATTTTGAAATAAATATAACTAATTCTCTTTGTGTTCTATAGGCTGATGGCATTTACAAGGCGTTGGAAACCGCTGAAAGGCTCGAATAACGTCTTGATCATGATGCGTAGTCGAAGGGGATGTACATGAACATAAAAACATTCTACGCGTAGTCTTAGGAAGAAACAAATTAGATAGGCCAAGACGTCCTTCCCCCCATACCTCCACATCCAGCAAACATACCTCCACCCCACGGGGGGCCACCGCCGCTCCTACTTACTTACAGTCGGCGGCATAGAAGAGGTGAAGGAACTTCGTTCGAAGAAGGTCCTTTGACGTCCCAACACCCGGAAGATTTCACTCATGGATCTTCTCAACCACCATGTACATTTGATCCTTCCACTGAGATCAAGGAAGAAGAGTACATGTCCCAGCGGCCGGAACATCGTTCTCGTCGTACACCTATGGAACTTCATCGCTTGCGTAGGTGATACGTGCATTATATTGGGTATGCCTATGTACTTTGAATTATGTTGTGTACGGTATGATTATGTTATTGTCGTAGACGTGGACATGCATTTAATAGTTTATTATGTATATTAGAATGTGAATTAAAGATATTATTGTATGGCTTTCATGAACAACTTGTGTGTGATGCAGTGGAATGTGAATTAAGGATGTTGTTATATGGTATGGACATGCTTTTGACATTTATGTGCGACTTTCATGAACAACTTGTTGCTCTTTGTTAGCAGCAGGTTGGTACCGGCGATTTTTCAAAAATCACCATTTTTCTGCTGCTACCGGACGGTAGCATGTTGTTTCGTATATAACGAACAAATCACAAGCCTGTAATATATAGCATTTGACAAATTGTCAAACAGGAGTGTTTGCACCAAAATTGGTCACAACACTCTTCGAAAGTTTTTGAAGAGATAATAGTGAAGAATATAAATTAAAAATGAGGATTATCTAACAAAAACTCCAAACAACACGAATGTAAATACACAGACAAGCGATTTAAAGTGGTTCGGCGTGTTGCCCACGTCCACTATGAAGTTTTTGCAGCTTTATTGATTCTCTTTCAATGATTACAAGTGATTACAGCAAACAACAGCCAAATACAACTGGGAATTCAAATTCAACAGCAAGTGTATGGTGTAAATCTCGATATGGCAGAGTCTCAGCGCTTCAGAATCAAAAGATCCTTCTTTTGTAGGCTCTGGGGCTCTACTTATAGGCGTAGGAGGCTGAAACTTCACTCAAACTTCGGGAGATTCGCTCTGGCACGTGAGGGGGCCCACACGACCAATTCCAGAAAATTTCGACTCGGTCTGTGATCGATACGAAATCATTTCATATCGATCAAGATTACGTCCAATGGAGCTGAAATTTGATGTGAACGTTCTGTGGCTCGTGTGCAATCTCCTGTCAAAATTTCATTGCAATTGGATCGGTAGATTTTGAGATATGATCTATACGAGATGGGGTTTTCCGGTGGCTATTTGGTTCGAATCGATTCATTCGAACCGATCACTTCGACTCGATGGCAATGCGCGTGAGCAGGTTGATGTGGCTCACGCTCTTCGTGTCGATCCATATTTCACTTCGGTTTGATCGAGTCACTCCGAGTATTTCGCTGCAATCCGAGTTCCACTCCTAGTTGACCATGTCGACTCCATAATTCTCGCCTTGTTCGCATCAAATTTGACACGTCACCCAGGTTTGTTAACTCGATGGATACGAAGTAGTCATCAGCCATGGATTCGAACAATAGTTACATCGATGGATACGAGCTAACGAAGGTCGATGGTTACGAACAGGCCTTTACTCGATGGATACGAGCCACATAGCTCCTTAATGGACACGAAGTCAATCGATGCGAACCGGAATCTTTTGATGGATACGAAGTAAGGTAACCTGGTGGATACGAACTGCTCTGCCCAGATGGATTCGAAGAGAGATTTCCATGATGGATACGAAGCAGACATTTGGCCAATCGATATGAACCATACTAGTTGTTGATGGGTACGAAGTCCATCGACACGATCTTGATGGATTCGAACATTGTTGACCTGATCGATACGAACCCATGGGAATCAACCGATGCACAAGTGGGTGATGGATACGAACTGGATCGAGTCGAACGGTGGTTCACTGATGGATACGAAAACGAGGTCGTTTCCTTCAGATTGAATCGATCATAACTTGAGCATATGAACTCGGATTGACTCGAAATTTGGAATGCTGACCCTTATGGCTTTGTTTGTCATGTCCTATCAATTGTAGCTTTATCCGGGCTCGGACAAAATTCATCGACGTCCATGGCGAAACAATATATCACCAATCTCTGAGACGAACTGCCTTTAGTTTCCAGTCAGTTTTTGGGTGTCACGACCTTGCCAAAATGCAGGATAATATTTGCCCCCTAAAGTACATCTTGTGGAAACATGACGTGCTTTGAAAAGCTGCAGTTTCTTTCTGAACAATCATCGTATTTTTCGTTGAAAGTTGTACCCTGTATTGCTGTAACTGATTGTTGTGTGATAGTGATTAGCTGTTTGTTGTTGTAATCGTAATGAGATGATTATTCGATCACTGTGAATGTTGAAAATCGAATATTAGTCCGACATATATGCATATATGTTTTATCCCACCTTTTGGCAAAGCCATGATACCAAAAGATCAATCGAAAACAAAAGGCAGTTCGTCTCAAAGATTGGTTATACTTTGCTTCACTATGGATATCGCTGAATTTTGTCCGAGCCCGGATCAGGCTAAAATTGATAGGACATGACAAGCAAGATCATAAGAACTAGAATTCCAAATTTCATATCAATCCGATTTCGTATGCTCAAGTTATGATGGGTGCAAGTTGAAGGGAAAAGCTCCGGTTTCGTATCGATCATCATGCTCCAGTTCATATCGATCGATTTCGTATCGATCATGGGTCCAGCGGTTTCATATCGATAGAAGAGCACCAGTTCGTATCGATGAACTTGGCTGTGTTCGAATCCATCGAGTTCGTATCGATGGACTTCATACCCATCATAAAGATGAGCTTCGTATCGATCAACACTTCCTTATTCGAATCCATTGGCATCTCCCTACTTCGTGTCCATCGGCAGATAGAGCATTTCGCATCCATCAACTGAGGCAACGGTCACACTTATCCATCGAAAGGTTCCAGTTTGCATCGATTGGTTTCGTGTCCATCGAGGAAAGACTTGATTCGTAACCAATGAACATCAGTAGTTTGAATCCATCAGTAAGGCCTTATTCAAATCCATCGAGTCAATAGATCAGGGTAACGTGTCATCCCTCGATACGAACAAGACGAACTATATGGAGTCGATGCGATCAACTCGGAGTGAAGTCCGGATCGAGGCGAAGTTTGCGCTCCATGTCATCACAAAGACACGTGCCACCATCGATTCGAAACCATTGATTCGAAGAGATGGATTCGAACCAAACAGCCATTCGAGAATACTCATTTCGTATCGACTATATCTCCCAATCCACTAATCCAAATGCCATGAAATTTTCACAGGAGCTTGCGTACATGTTGAGGAATGTCTCCAACAAATTTCAGCTCAATTGGACGTCATCTTGATCGATACGAAATGACTTCGTATCGATAGCCGATCAAGTCGAAACTTCCTGAGTTTGGTCGTGTGGGCCCACTCACGTGCCAAAAAAAGTCTGCCAAGATTTGATTGAAGTCTCAGCCTCCTACGCCTATAAATAGAGCCCCAGAGCCTACAGAAAAAGGATCTTTTGACTCTGAAGCACCCAGACTCTGCCGGATCGAGATCTCCATCATCCTACATCATACTCTTGCTGTTGATTTTGAATTTTCAGTTGTAACTTGCTGTTGTTCGCTGTAATCACTTGTAATCATTGAAAGAGAATCAATAAAATTGCAAAAACTTCACAGTGGACGTAGGCAACACGCCGAACAACTATAAATCGCTTGTTTTCGCATTTATATTCTTGTTAATTGGAGTTTTTGTTAGATAATCCTCATTTTCAATTTACATTCTTCATTTATTATCTCTTCAAAAACTTCCGAAGAGTGTTGTGCTTAATTTTGGTACAAACACTTTGGTGCTTTCACTGAGAAAACCCAGATTTTCTCCTGCTCATCGGATCTGTCATCGGTACCAAATTGCATAAATCTAAGAGAGAGATCCAGATTTCAATTTCAGATTCCTTCCGTTCTATTCATATTTGCAAAAATCTAGGGAAAGGATTCCACTTCTCAAGATGGTTAGTACAAGAACCGCTTCTACCGCCGCTGGTCAAGAAGGCCGGGATAGACAGAATCCCGCACAAATACCTCCATCTAATCAAGATGATACCGGGCATTCCGATCCATCAGGTCCGGTTACTAGACAAGAGTTCCAGACATTTCTCCAGGAACTAAATCAAAGCTGGCAACAGCTGACTGAGCAGTTGCGCGTTAATGCTGAATTAGCTAATCAACTAGACCGCCAAGGGCGTAGAAGATCCAGAAGGGATCATGTGTCTCGCTCCTCCACTGAAAGTTCTGCTTCATCCGATTACGATCACAGATCTACCCATCCCAGGCTAGATGGAAATTATGCACAGGCAATTGATCACCAGCAAGCATTAACCGTTGGACAGTTAAGAGTTGGCTCTTCTGCCAGTTTTCATGCTGGACCCTCCTCCCGAGGAGGCACTGTTCCACAATACACCACGGACAACCGTGCCACTGCTACCACGGCTGATATAGGGATTGATACCCATAACCAACAAGGGCGTACTCTTGAACCGTACGTTCCAGAAAACGTTGAGCCAGGGAGGCGAGACACGGACCGTCGACAGTGCCCGGTCCAACCTCGCAATGTGGAACCCGACCACACTATGGCCCAACGTGCGCAAAATGCTCCGATGCCAGACCTCTCAGCCATGATATGCCAAATGATTCGCGAGAGTCAGGGCTTGACAAATGACGATTGGGGAATCTCCCAAAGTCATACTCCGTTCACGAATTTATATGCTGAACCCCTCGGCGATTCAGAATGCCGACTCTACCCATGTATGAAGGGAATTTCGACCCCAATCAACATATCCTGAAATATGAATGGTCGATGAGTGCTGCAAGAGCTGATGATGCGGTAAAGTGCCGTAATTTTCCCATTTCTTTGGGGGACATCGCAACGATGTGGTTTACACGATTGCCTCCTCGATCAATCTCTTCGTTCGACCAGTTGGCTACTAAGTTTGTCGAGCAGTTTTGTATGCACGTTGTTAGGCCTAAAGACGTTAATACTTTATCCAGTGTCACTCAGGCTCCCGGAGAGACACTCAGGCGATATTTGGAAAGGTTTAATGCCGCTTATGCAGAGATCAGTAACCCCAATGATAATTCGATCTTAATGGCATTAACTAAGGGGATCGACCCCGATTCCAAGTTTGGAAACTGGTTAGCTGGGAAGCCTCCCGCATCGTTGGACCGTTTATATTCCAAAGCCGCTCAATTTTTGAGGCGAGAGGATGCAAAACAGTCTAGGAAACAGGACGATGTAAGAACTAGCAATGAGGGGATTCAGAGTAATGTTGCAGTTAAACATCTGGTGAAAGTTCAGGAAAAGTCCAGTTAAATATTCAAAATAAACAAAATCAACAACCAAGGAGCAGTGATAATCAGAACAGAAAACAGGATCAGAACCGTGGTCCGTGACGTAGGGCCCCAATGTTTGACAATTATACACCACTGAACACGTTGCTAGAGTACGTGTATTTACAGACTTGCAACGCTATGCAGCATAAGAAACCTGCTCCGAAGCCATCGTCGGAGAGGCAGATCCAAACAGGAAAGTTCTATAGATTCCATGAAAGTTATGGACATCATACCAATGAGTGTAGACATTTGCAAGACCTCATTGAGAAGTTGATCATAGAAAGAAAGCTAGATCAGTTCGTTCGGGCGCCGTAGTCTGGTGGTGCGGGCCCATCCAATCAAAACCGTGTGCAAACTCAAGAAAGACAGGAGGAACCCGCCCGTACAGGCGGGAGGTTAGTTAATAATACAGTCAGTGGTGGTCCCCATCCAGCAGACCGAAGCTGGAGGGAAATGGAGTCATATGCCAATTCTATTAGGCATGTGGACTTTGAGTGTTGCAGTAATTTCGATGAAGGGGCTCCGGCCAAACTACAAAAGACGATGACGGATGAAATCGTATTCAGGAGCCGAGATGCTGATAGGGTCGAAGCCCCAACTATTGACCCACTTGTCATATTTGTCCAGGTTGGTCCTGCTTGGATGAAGAGGATCCTAATGGACAGTGGGAGTTTAGTGAATATTTTGTTTAAGAGAGCATACGACCAGATGAAAATGGAAGCCAAAGATTTAAAGCCTTGTCAATCTAGAATTCATGGCTTCGATGGGAGTGCTAATATACCCACTGGGGTGGTAGAGTTGTCGGTGGAGTTAGGAATTGGAGAGTGCCGAAGAGTTTGGATTTTACAGTTTGTTGTTTTGGATATTCAATCCCCATACAATGTTTTTTTAGGCCGACCGGCCCTTGCTGAGTTCAGGGCAGCGATTGCCCCGTGGTGTTTGACCTTGAAGTTCCCCACTGATCGTGGGATTGGAGTTATACGGGAGATCAGGCTGCTGGAAGAGCCTATTACGTAGCTGAGCTGCGCGAGGTGCAGCGACGAGAGAAAGGAAAGGGTGAAGAGGAATCTCTCTACGTCGATTTTACAAACAATTGACAATTAGTGTCTGGGCCTTGGCCCGGGCACCACAACCAATTCCACAAGGATCTTGACCCGAGAGACAATGAAAACAAGGAAGAATCTATTGAAAGTCAGGCATCCCCAACTGAGCTGACGATTAACGTTCCAATCGATGGTGACGATGATGATGGTCCGAGAATGTTGAAGGTTGGGTCTCAGTTGAGCCAAGAAATGCAACAGGAATTGGTTGATTTTCTCCGGGCGAATCTCGACGTATTCCCCTGGACACACTTTGATATGTGTGGGATCTCGCCGAACATCGCGAGCCACACCCTGAATATTGACCCGCGGTATATCCCGGTCAAGCAGAAAAGGCGCGGTATGGATCCAGAGAGATCTGCTGCCCTTAAAGAAGAAGTTGATAAGCTGAAAGCCAATGGGTTTATCCGGGATTCTCTATACCCGGAGTGGGTATCCAACCCTGTACTTGTCCGGAAACCAAATGGGAAATGGAGAACGTGCATTGATTATTCTGACTTAAACAATGCCTATCCGAAAGACAGCTTTCCACTTCCTCGAATTGATCAACTCTTAGATTCAACGGCCGGACATGAATTATTATCTTTTATGGATGCTTACTCGAGCTACAATCAAATACCCATGCATGTGCCTGACCAAGAGCATACAAGCTTCATAACCGATATGGAACTATACTGGTACAAAGTCATGCCCTTCGGATTGAAGAACGCCGGAGCAACTTACCAACGCTTGGTTAACCGGATGTTCGCTGACCAGACCGGAAAAACCATGGAGGTTTATGTGGATGATATGTTGCTGAAATCACGGTACTCTACTGACCACATTAGAGGCTTGGAGTCAATGTTCAATACCCTTCGGAGATACGGGATGAAGCTCAATCCGCTTAAGTGTCATTTTGGAGTCGAATCTGAAAAATTCCTTGGGTTCATCGTCAACGCCAGAGGAATAGAATTCAACCCCGAAAATATCTGGGCTATCAGAAATTTACAGACTCCAAGAACTATAAAGCAAGTCCAGAGTCTCAACGGAAAGGTAGCAGCGTTAAGCAGGTTTATATCAGAGTCCATCGATAAGTGCATCCCCTTCTTCGATTTGATCCGAAAAGGGAAGCGGAACTTCGAATGGACTACGGAGTGCGAGGGCGCATTCCAATCCTTGGTTCAACACCTTTCTACACTGCCGATTCTTTCAAAGCCTGTCAACCACGAACAGTTGTATCTTTACCTGGCAGTATCAGAAAATGCAATTAGCGCTGCCCTTGTTCGGGAGGAAGACCGAGTTCAGAAACCGGTCTATTATGTTAGCAAACGGCTCACCGGAGCTGAGAGAAATTATCCAAAGCTGGAGAAATTAGCCTACTGCTTAGTCATTGCCTCAAGGAAGCTCCGTCCATACTTTCAGGCTCATCCCATCACTGTGTACACTGATCAGCCGTTACGACAGGTCCTCAAGCGACCTGAGACGTCTGGTAGGTTACTCAAATGGAACATTGAACTGAGTCAATTCGATATCACTTGCACTCCGAGGAGATCTATTCACGGTCAAGTCCTAACAGATTTTGTAGCCGAGTTTACTGTTCCTGAAGACTTGCCTGAGACCAGCAAATCTCCTGAGTACATCTGGAAGTTATACACTGATGGTGCATCCAACGATCGGCGCTCGGGCACTGGGGTAGTACTTGAAACCCTCGAGGGTCGATCCATATGCTCTTTAAAGTTCGAGTTCCGTGCAACCAATAATGAAGCCGAATATGAAGCTCTACTTGCTGGGTTGAAGCTGGCTCGTGATCTGAAAATTACCGTTGTGGAAATCTATTGCAACTCCCAATTAGTCGTGTGCCAGGTCTGGGGCGAATATCAGGCGAAAGATCAAAGGCTAGCTGCTTATCTGGCCCGGATCCGAGAAGTGCTTGATCAGTTTGATTACTATTCCATTTTATTCATACCCCAAGAGCATAATCAGAAAGCCGATTCGTTGGCAAAGTTAGCAAGTACGGGCGAAGCTCAGCAGTTAGGGCTCATCCCCATTGAAACTCTATCCTCTCCGAGCATTGATCAAATGGAGACCGACTTCACCTTTGAGACTACTTCCAGTAGGGAATCATGTATGACCCCTTATCGAGATTATATTAAGCATGGGATATTGCCTGAGCGCAGAAGTGAGAAGAGACAGATTCTTCGAAAAGCCTCGCGGTTCATCATTCAAAACGAAGTTATGTATCGAAGAGGATATTCTGTTCCTCTCCTCCGGTGTATCGCGCACGACGAAATCAAACGAGTGTAGAATGTGGCGATCACACTGGGGGGAAAGCACTCGCCAAGAAAGTACTCCGGCACGGGTATTACTGGCCCACTGTTAACCATGACGCAGCAGACTACGCCAGAAAATGTGATAAATGCCAAAAACATGCTCGGATTCCTAGAGCCCCACCTACTGAGATAACCCAAATGGTCAGTCCTTGGCCGTTTGCAGTATGGGGCATTGACATAATTGGTACATTGCCTTTGGCCAAAGGTGGCGCGTACGCCATCATCGCAGTTAATTACTTCACCAAATGGGCTGAAGCTGAACCTCTTGCAACAATCATGACGAAGAAAGTAATCAACTTTGTAGTACGCAAAATTATCTGACGGTTTGGTCTCCCGCATACTATTATCACCGATAACGGAGCCCAGTTCGACAGCATTGAATTCAAGAATTTCTGTCAACGATTCCATATCCATAAGAAATTCTCTACAGTTGCACACCCTCAAGCGAATGGCCAAGTCGAAGTTGTTAATAAAGTTATCAAATCTATTCTGAAGAAACGACTGGAAATGGCCGGGGGCAAATGGGTTGATAAACTTCCTATCGCTTTATGGGCTTACCGAACGACCCATAAGACCGCAACCGGACACACTCCATTTTCTCTATCTTATGGCTCGGAAGCCGTTATTCCAGTCGAGATGGAAGTTTCTTCTCATCGTGTGACGTACTATGATCCAAAAACGAATGCCATACTACTTGCTGAATCTTTGGATTTACTCGATGAAAAGCGTGAAGAGGCCAATCTGAGGGCAGCCTTGTATCGAAGTCGAGTCGCCCGAATATACAATGCCAAGGTCCGGCCACGAACCTTTGAGCTCGGCGATCTCGTACTCAAGTGGATCTATCCTGTTCCTTCACACATGAAACCTAATTGGGAAGGACCATATGTGATTTCACAAAAGCTCGAAGATGGCACATTCAAGTTATCGACTGTTGACGGTCTTACTCTGCCGAGAGCCTGGAATAGCGAGAGTCTCCGTCGCTACTATACATGACAGGCTTTATTTGTTTTAGCCCATTATTTCCTTTGCATTTTATTTTCGCATTTCGAAATTTGAACTTGTAATAAGGCAATTGACTTTGCCATATTTTCTTATTTCAGCAATAAAATGCTATCTCTTCGAGCCAGAGCTGTGATTTATTAAATACGACATAAAACATCACGATGCACGGAGAGCTAAGTTCCATCATACGGTGAGATTTATTCAAATAGGGAGTGATTGAGATACAACCGGTCACTCATTAAGTGAAATCCGAGCTCGGGGGCATGTCACCACACCAACATCTAAAAGGATTGATACACGACAATCCTTCCATTAACTCCAGATTCCCAGAGTTCGAACTGGAGTATAAACATTAACTCCAAATTCCCATAGTGCGAATTGGAGTATAAACCTCAACTCTAGGCTCCTGGAGCGTGAACCGGAGTATAAATTCTAACTTCAAACTCCCATAGCATGAGTCGGAGTATAAAGCTTATAAATACGGCTTCGAAGAGCGTGGATCCGTCCTCCTAACGACTTCGACTGTATCTTAAACAAGTTCAAGGAGGATGGACCCGTCCTCTAACGACCTCGCTTGTTAACTCGGGGTGGATGTGATCCGACCATCCACGATCCCGATAAGTCCATCGTTCCCATAGTGTGAACGAATTCTTAAAAAGCTCAAATAGATGTGACTGACCATCTGTCGGCAACTCCAAGTTCCCAGAGCATGAACTAGAATATAAACATCAACTCCAGGTTCCCGGAGTGCGAACCGGAGTATAAATACTAACTCCAAATTCCCAGAGTGCGAATTAGGGTATAAACATCGACTTTAGGTTCCCGGAGAGCGAACCAAAGCGTAAACGCTAACTCCGAATTCCCAGAGTGTGAATTAAAGTGTAAGTATCAAATCGAAGTTCCCGGAGTGCGAACTGTGCCATAGACATCGATAATTATCAGATTCCCGGAGTGCGAACCAAATTATCGCTTGCGAATTATTCTAAGTCCCCGGAGCGCAGAAGTGTGCTCAAGATCTGTAATAGGTGCGGTCACAAGCTGATCATCACAACACTTAAACAAGTAAAGCAAGAAAAATAGTTGAAATGAAGAAAGCTAAATTTTATTTCAACTAACTAGAAACAAGAGCTTATGTGCAAGTTCTTCCAAAAAATTCCTACTAGCAGGGGCCGAACCTGCATCTATACACGGACTATTAATGAGAAGCAAAAAACAAATTCCTATCTATCAAAAATTTGCTTAAATGGCCAATCTATTTCTTCTTCCTCGGCCTTCTCTTCAACGGGGAACCCTCCGACTCGCTAGAAATCTTCCGTTTTAAGCTTTTCCCCTCCGATGGTTGCTCCACAGCTGTAGGCATAATGTCAACGTCCTCCTCCGAGCTTGATTCCAGGTGTATGCTGCCTACCGGAGGAGTTGGAGGGACTGGATCTACAACGGAAGATGGGACAGATACCCGGGTATTAACAACAGTGCCACCCGGTGATATTATGCTTAGAGGCGCTGGGCTGTGCACCGCCGTATCACAACCAATAATACCACCTTGCCCCGCAGCCTCTAATTCAGCATTAATCTCGGCCAGAATTTCTTCATCACGAATCACTTGGGCCTGGCTGGGGGCATCTGTAGTTTGCACTAAAGAGCTAGAGGCTGGCGGGAGTCCACTAATGATAAACGACAAGTCTGTAAAGGAGCCACCATGTTGGCCAAGTAGCTCGCTCACCGTTTGCTCATCAAGAGATAGTTTGCTCCCCTACGTCATCTCAGTCGACACTATTGTTGTCATGACAATCGTCTCGGTAGTGATGGCTTTCTGCCCTTGACTTGATTCTTGAGTCGCAGCAATCGGCGCAACTCCAGTCACTGAGCAAAGATAAGAAGAAGTTATTAGTAATCGCTTCAAAACAAAATCTCCATTTTGAACACACTTGAGATAAGTTCAGAGCACCTTCCTCAACTTGGCCTGCTGACGACTGAGGGGCTTCAGAAACATGCTTTCGGATAGGAGATAGCTGTTGTTGCTCCGGGTTATAGGTTGGGATAGACTGTGAATCAACCGCAGATGTAGGCTTTGACGGGAGTGGAGCGGTGATCTCAAGAACTATAGCCTGGTGTTCAACATATGAACCTTCCCCGACCTCCAGATGTCGGGCGCCGACCATCTCCTTCTCATAAGAAATTATGGCGTCATGAAGGACTTTCTTTTCGTCTTCGGTCAGTAACCGGTTTTCAAACTCAAATTCGTCAATTGACTCATTCGGATGCGCCGCTTTCTCCTCCTCAATCAACCGACCCCAAGCGCTGCGAAGATGTACCATATAATTCTCAAGACAAGCCAAATTCCTATGCTTTAACACATTAGCATTATAAGTGATGAGGAGGTCTTCGATGTCGGCCTCCAACTTGGACTCAGCAATTTCAATTTTTCTATCAACTTCGGCTTCGACTTCCAGTACTCTAGCCACCGCCGCATCTCGCTCGGTCCGAAATTCTACCGCCCGATCACATGCCTCCTGTGTAGAAATATTGGCGATATCCCTTTCCTTCATGATTTTTGAAACTTTGGCCTTAAGCTCATTAAGCTCCTTCAAAGCCGCATCCCGCTCGGTGGTGACAATGGTGTTTCGGTGGCCCATGTCTTCCACCGTGACATAATGCTCTTTCTTCATTCTGTCCATAGCCGCTTGAACTTCATCAGCCTTCTTAAGAGCCTCCATCTCTGATTTTCGAGATGATTCGGCTTCCATGTTCAGTACTTGTATAATACGGTCTTTTTGAGCTAGCTTGGCATGTAATTTCTCAATGATGGCCGCTCGTTCAAAGGCTAATGACGACGCTTTCTCAGCCGCTTTAGACCACGCCTTATATTGGGCATAGAAGTCGTGCACATAATCATGCGCCTTCTTCTCAGCCTCCGGCGGGATTCTCTTCAAATGAGGAGGGAAAATGTAGTTATCAAAACAAATATTCACGAAGTCCTTCTTTAGCTGGGCAAGCATGATCTCTCCTTCCCCCGAAATTTCTGTAGGAGGCTGTTCCGCAACTACTGGGGTTATTGCCTCAGATTTGGGATGATGGAGCTCGGATCTAGAAGACTGGGAGGCTAACTTGTACCGTGAAGATTCGAAAGGACGAGAAACATAGATGGGAGGTTGCACAGGAGCTCTGGGAGGAGGAGTGCGAGATCGAGATCGACGTGTGTAGTCCCTATCTCTATCATATCGTCCTTGGCTAGAATATCCAGAGTATCTGCGATCGTAATCTCTATCCCCTTCCCTTCTTTGCGACTCGTAATATGAGGAAGATTTACGAGCCTGTCGAAGACTTCCCAACATCGAACCACGCCCAGTCATAGTGTCTGCAAAGCAAAATGAAAGCAGAGTTAGTGGCTTTTCGAAACAGATGACCTAGGGTAGTGTCGTGAAATGTGTATGAATATGCATCCCCCCGACCAACCGGAAGTGTCGACCACGCTAGTAGTAAAAGGCTCGCTCAATTCTAGGGTATGGTGGAATTCCTCCAACCCGGCATCATGCTGGAAAGACACATCGTCCGCGATTGGAAGATCAGCAAGCCTTTCATAGAGACTTTCTGTTCTTGGGGGAGACATCTTCGAAATTCTAATTCCGGAGGCGAGCCGGGACGTGACGTGACGACCGATTTCCGTCTTTCCTTTTTAGGCGACTTAAAAACGGCTGCCTTGCCTTTTCCCTGTTCTTCAGCGCCCTGGGCTACATTAGCAGGTTCGCTCAGGGGTTCCACATCAGTATGAGTTCTCTCGGAATAAGGCTCCTCGATTACGACAACTTTAGGCTTTTTTCGCTTGACTTGCTCTCTTGAGGCAGTTCTTAATGTGCCGTCAAGCACTATGCTTTGTCTCCGCTCGATCAACCCAAGAATTCTGAGATTTCTATCCGTCAAGAGCAATTCAATGCTCCTATCTTCGCTCGGGACTTCCCGAAGCACCCGGACTATCTCCTTGAAGTATCCACCTTCGGGTCGCTGAATTATTGCTGTAAAAAAAGAGAAAAGAATGTAAGTTTCACTTCAACTGCAATCGCCTTAATGATTACTTGAGAACTCAGCTATACTCACGTCTAAATAACCATCGTCGGGCGAACCCTTGGGGGCATCTAACGTAAAACCACTCTGTCTTGATGTAGCTTAGCCTGGTCCAGGAACCAGTGACCACTTGACAGTTCCTTACTGCCTCCAAGAATGTAAAGGATGGGTTATCATTTCGGCTTTTGAAGTTGAACAGATATCTGATCTCAATCGGGATCGGTGGTCGATGAAGATACTCCATAAAGATGATGAACAAGCTATTCACTAAAGCATATCCATTTGGGTGTAGTTGAGATGGAGCGATCCCAAAAAAGGACAATACTTGTCCTATATACTCATTGAATGGAGGAAGCGTTCTGGCCGCACACGCGTGACGATTGAATGCGGTGTATCCCTTTGGCGGATTGTGTGGTCTGTCATTTGGTCCTGGCAATAATACGTCGTCCATTGACAGGCCATGCCTTAAGCATATTCTCCCTAGAATATCTTCAAAGACGTTGGATCGAACGGAGTCCGATGGATTGGCAATGAAAGATGCATCGGGTAATTCATCCGAGGCTGGACCAATGATTTCGGGCTCAATGTCTGGAATTTCAAGTCTCGGAGGAATTGTACTTTGGATTTCTTGCGGCTGCGAACTTGATGGTTCCATAACTGGCTAACTTATGAGAAATTATCGTTAGGCGATAAAGAACCCGTGTATTCCTCATGTGTAAGATGTGTGTTGTGCAGTGCTGTGCATTACTTGAAAATATTTTGCAGAATTAAAAAAAAAACTTGCAAGCAACAAAGATAATCAGAGTCCAGTAGGAGTGACCGTCATCGCTGACTGTCACAACTGCATCGTTCAGATGTTGGTAATCGATTCAAGTTAAAGTTCGTTATCGCGGTGTTAAGTTATAGTTCCATCGACGAGCTTCGAAAGGATAGTCAAGTGTGCAATTTAATAGTTAAATCCAGATATGCAAGGATGAAGCCCGTCGTAATCATGCTATCAATTGCTCAAATTTCGTATCCATCAAAGGAAGGGTTCGAATCGATCACAGGAATGTCGTTCGAATCCATCGGAATATCACTTCGAATCGATAACAAGGGGGCACGTTTCGAATCGATGGTCAAGGGCCGATTTCGTATCGATCGAGGTGAGATGACTTCGAATCGATCCTTGGTTGCCTGGTTCGTACTGATCAGGAAGGCCTCAACTCAACATCGATCACGTTCGAATTGATACTTTTCGTATCGATCATAGAGGTGTATTTCGTATCGATCTAAAGTTAAGGACTTCGAATCGACCATCGACCTATTTTTTCGTATCGATAATTTCGTATCGATACGATTCATCACCATAACTATCGGTACGAACTACATCATCTCCATTAGAGCATCCCAGGGATCGATGCGAAATCCAAAGAAAAATATTGTTGTCTTCATCAGTTCGAACATGAGTCCCCAGATCGATTCGATTTTGTCCTCCCCACTCTTTCTTCTCCAAACCAGATCTGGCTTTATCAATCACCTGAATGGATAATCAATGAAGGAAGAGTGGATCTGGAATAGCTTCGTTGCTTGGATTCATGTTTGATTACCTAATTTGAAAGTGGGATTCGAAGAATTTAAGGGATGAATCTTGTTGAATCGAAGGCGTGGCGCAGTTCTGTTTTCCCCGATGTTTCGAATCGATACGAAGGTTAGAGACGGCAGTGAAAAGTAAAAAAGTGAAAAAATGGGTAAGGCCTAGCTATTTATATGGAACTTAGAAATGGACCGGGTCGATTCGCCTCCTAGTCCATTTGACCGGTCGCAGCCGGTCAAAACCCGAGTCGAGTCGAACGCCCTATTCGACTCCATTTGATCGAGAATTTCTATCGATTCAAAATGAACGGTGGATCTATCGATGCGAAGCGCATGGCAAGAACGGCCGAAGACGATGGAGCCCATCGACTCGGAGCCCCTGTTCGCATCAACAAGTTCGCAAGTCCTTCCGCTGTACATCGATACGAACAACAATTCAGAATCCATCAAAGCTCATCGATACGAACAGTAATTTCGTATCCATCAAAATCATTGATACGAATGGATATTTCTTATCCACCAAGACTCATCGATACAAACGATCAATTCGTATTCATCGTTTCGACTCGCATCGATATGAAAAACTACTTTTCAACCTTTTACATCGATTCAGGAGAGGATCGATACAAGAGGATAGTCAAAAACAACCATCAAGCGTTGTTTCAACTCGAATTTCAAATCGGTTCAGGAGAGAATAGATACAAAATCTGACAACAAATTAAACTGACAACGACTCGTGAACACACAACATTAACGAGAGTCAAATTAACATATATGCACGTATGTCGGACTAATATTCGATTTTCAACATTCACATGAATCGAATAATCATCTCATTACGATTACGGCGACAAACAGCCAATCACTATTACACAACAATCAGTTATATCAACGCCAGGTTACAGCGATACAGAATACAACTTTCAACGAAAGAGAGCAATAATTGTTCAGAGAGAAATTGCAGCTTTTCAAAGCACGTCATGTTTCCACAAGACGTACTTTGGGGGGTAAATGTTATCCCACCTTTTGGCAAAGTCGTGATACCAAAAGATCAATCGAAAACAAAGGGCAGTTCGTCTCAAAGATTGGTTATACTTTGCTTCACTATGGATATCGCTGAATTTTGTCCGAGCCCGGATCAGGCTAAAATTGATAGGATATGACAAGCAAGATCATAAGAACCAGCATTCCAAATTTCAAATCAATCCGAGTTCATATGCTCAAGTTATGATGGATGAAAGTTGAAGGGAAAAGCTCTGGTTTCGTATCGATCATCATGCTCCAGTTCGTATCGATCGATTTCGTATCGATCATGGGTCTAGCAGTTTCGTATCCATCGAAGAGCACCGGTTCGTATCGATGAACTTGGCTATGTTCGAATCCATCGAGTTCGTATCGATGGACTTCGCACCCATCATAAAGCTGCGCTTCATATCGATCAGCACTTCCTTATTCGAATCCATCGACATCTCCCTACTTTTTGTCCATCGACAGATAGAGCATTTCGCATCCATCAACTGAGGCAACGGTCACTACTTCATATCCATCGAAAGGTTCCAGTTCGCATCGATTGGTTTCGTGTCCATCGAGGAAAGACTTGATTCGTAACCAATGAACATCAGTAGTTCGAATCCATCAGTGATGCCTTATTTGAATCCATCGAGTCAATAGATCAGGGTGACATGTCATCCCTCGATACGAACAAGGCGAAATATATGGAGTCGATGCGGTCAACTCGGAGTAAAGACCGGATCGAGGCTAAGTTTGCGCTCCACGTCATCACGAAGACGCGTGCCACCATCGATTCGAAACCTTTGATTCGAAGAGATGGATTCGAACCAAACAGCCACTCGAGAATACTCATTTCGTATCAACTATATCTCCCAATCTACTGATCCAAATGCCATGAAATTTTCACAGGAGCTTGCATACATGCCGAGGAATGTCTCCACCAAAATTTTAGCTCAATTGGATGTCATCTTGATCGATACGAAATGACTTCGTATCGATCGCCGATCAAGTCGAAACTTCCTAAGTTTGGTCGCGTGGGCCCACTCACGTGCCAGAAAAAGTCTCCCAAGATTTGAGCGAAGTCTCAGCCTCCTACGCCTACAAATAGAGCCCTAGAGCCTACAGAAAAAGGATCTTTTGACTCTGAAGCGCCCAGACTCTGCCGGATCGAGATCTCCATCATCCTACATCATATTCTTGCTGTTGTTCGTTGTAATCGCTTATAATCATTGAAAGAGAATCAATAAAATTGCAAAAACTTCACAGTGGACGTAGGCAACACGCCGAACCACTATAAATCGCTTGTCTTCGCATTTATATTCTTGTTAATTGAAGTTTTTGTTAGATAATCCTCATTTTCAATTTACATTCTTCATTTATTATCTCTTCAAAAACTTCCGAAGAGTGTTGTGCCCAATTTTGGTACAAATAATATGTCAACTTGACTCTCGTTAACGTTGCGCGTTCATGAGTCGTTGTAAGTTTAGTTTGTTTTTTATCGAATTTCGTGTCGATTCTCTCCTGAACCGATTTGAAATTTGAGTTGAAACAACGCTTGATGGTTGTTATTGGACTACCCTCTTGTATCGATCCTCTCCTGAATCGATGTAAATGGTTGAAAGGCAGTTTCTATATTGACGCTGTTTTCATTGACGGATACGAGATGATCGTTCGTATCGATGAGTTTTGATGGATACGAAAACTACGTTCGTATCGATAGACCTGCACTGTTGTGAGTTGATGGTTGTAAAACAGGCAATTCGAATCGATGGAGTTCAGTGCCTTTAGTGCATCCTTCGTTGTGTACTTCGAGTTGATCCGCTATTTGACCGGTTGCGACCGGTCATGTTGACTGGGAGGCGAATCGGCCCTGTCTCTCCTTAGGCTCCATATAAATATTTGGGACTTTTGCATTTTTTCACTTTTTATTTTTTACTATCGCCTTCTGTCTTTACCTTCGCATCGATCTACGAACTCGAGAGGAAAAATTGTTCCTGCCTTCGAATCGATTCAATCCTTCGATCCTTCGAACTTAATGAATAAAATCAGGTAATTAATAGATTAAACCATGCTAAGAACGATGAAACTCGACATCTTTGCCATTTTTTTTGTTTCTACGATCAGTTTTGATGAATTTAAGATCTGGACGAGCCAGAGCAAGATTGGGGATGGAGCAAGGCCATGGAGGTGAGGCCCCATTGGAGAAGGAGGTGTGGAGGAATCACTTTATTTCTGTTTCATGTCGATCTGGGATGGATTATGCGAATCGATCCAGATAGCATGATTTCGTATCGGTACAAGGCTAGAGTGGCCATCGATGCGAAGTCAGTGTTTTCAGACTGATGCTAGATCAGTGGACCTGGTTGATGCGAATATGTTAGCCCTCGATCGATACGAAACGCATCTGTTCGAACCTGATCGGTACGACGCATATCGAGTCGAAACTGATCGATACGAAACATATCGAGCCGAACCTGACCGATACGAATGTATCGATTTGAACGCGGTCGATTCGAAATGTGAGGTTCATCTGACTCGATATGAACGTGAACTGCAGCGACCGATTCCAAGTTGAAATTTGATGAACTTAGCGAACTTTTGCATATTCTGACACTAGACTCCGACGAGCTTCTTCTTTGCATGATCGGACTTGACCGTAGAAATGCACATTTGGCTGCCTTCTGAAGCTTGTTGACAGAACTGTAACTTAACACAATTATAACGAACGTAAATTTGAATCGGTCGTTAACATCCGGATGGCGTGGTTGTGACGGTCAGCGATGACGGTCATTCCAATCTGATTTTCAAAGTTTTGTCGTTTACACACTTCCTCTAATTCCGTAGAATTTGCTCAAGTAATGCACAGCACCGCACTGCACGACACATTCATACACTTTACACTGGGGAATGCACGGCCTCTTTAGAATCTAACGATGATTTCTCATGAGTTAGTTAACTATGGAAACTTCAAGCTTACAGCCACAAGAAACTCAGAGTTCGGGCCCTCCCGTGCTTGAAGTACCGAAGATTGAGGTTGAAGTTATCGGTCCAGCTCCGGACGAGTTACCTGACGCATCCTTCATTAGTAACCCATCAGACTCTGTTCCGTCCAACATTTCGGAAGACATGCTAGGAAGAATATGCTTAAGGCATGGTCTGTCGATGGACGACGTATTATTGCCGGGACCAAGCGACAGACCGGACAATCCACCGGAGGGATACACCGCATTCAATCGTCATGCGTGCACAGCTCGGACACTCCCTCCGTTCAATCAGTATATAAGAGAAGTATTGTCATTTTTGGGGATCGCCCCATCTCAGCTACACCCGAACGGATATGCCTCGCTCAATAGCTTGTTCATTGCATTTTTGGAGTATCTCTATCAACCGCCACTCCCGATTGAGATCAGATACTTGTTTAACTTCAAGAGTCGGACTGATAGTCCATCTTTCACATTCCTGGAGGCGGTAAGAAATTGCCAAGTGATTACGGGATCTTGGACTAGACTGAGCTACTTCAAGACGGAGTGGTTCTATGTTAGATGCCCCCAAGATTTGCTAGGCGATGGCTATTTAGACGTGAGTATTGCTACCTCCTCGGGTAGTTTGATAAGACATATATAGATGAATTCGGACTCACGTCTCTTTTTCTTTTCATCCATAATCCAGCGACCCGAAGGTGAACGTTTCAAGGAGATAGTTCGGATCCTCTAAGAGGTCCCAAGCGAAGAGAGGAATATCGAATTGCTCCTGGTGGATAGGAATCTTAGGATTCTTGGGCTCATCGAGCGAAGACAAAGTATAATGCTCGACGGTGCTTTAAGGACTGCCTCGAAAGAACGAGTTAAACGAAGAAAGCCTAGAGTTGTCATAATCAAGGAGGCTGACTCCGAAAGAACTCACACCGATGAGGAACCGCTGGGCAAACCTACGGATGTAGCCCAGGATATCGAAGAGCAGAGAGAAGGCAAGGCAGCCATTGTTAAGCCACCTAAAAAGGGAAGATGGAAATTGGTTGTCACGTCCCGGCCCGCCTCTAGAATTAGAATTTTGGAGAAGTCTCCCCCAAGAACTGAGGGTCTTTATGAAGGGCTCGTCGATCTTCCAATTCCGGACGATGTGTCCTTGCAGCATGATGTCGGATTGGATGAGCTCCAGCAAGCTTTAGTTTTAAGCGAGTCTCTGCTCACTAGTGCGGTTGACACATCCGGTTGGTTGGGGGGTTGCACATATATTCACACTTCACGGCACTACACGATTTCTAAGTGTAATATGCTCACTGTGAGAGATTACTAACTCCGTTTTATGTTTTTTGCTTCGCAAATACCATGTTTGGTCGAAGCTCGATGCTCGGCAGTCTTCGCAACAAACACAAGTCTTCATCATATTATGAACCATATAGGAGAGAAGGAGATAGAGACTATGACCAGGGGTACTCGAGTCATGAGCGCTTTGACAGAGATAGAGAGTATAGGCGTCGATCTCGATCTTGTACGCCACCTCCCAGAGTCTCTGCACAACCTCCTGCCCACGCCTCGCGACCTTTCGAGACTCCACAACACAAGCCGTCCTCCTAATCGCCAAGGTCTGAAACTCACCGTAGGACTGAGATTGTGGCCCCCACAACAACAGAGCATGTACTAACCGAGCCTTCGGGGGAAGGAGCAACGAGGCTTCCTCAACTGAAGAAAGATTTCCTCGACATTTGCTTCGATGGGTTCGTCTTCCCTCCGCGTTTGAAAAGGATACCAATGTCGGTCGAACCCATAATGCATGATTATCTTGCCGATATATTCTTCCAGTACCAGGAATGGTCAAAAACCGCGAAGAAAGCATCAAAGGTGGCCTTCGACCGGACGGCCATAATTGAGAAACTAGAGAAAGAACTTGGCCAAAAAGACCGGATTATTCAAGTGCTTAGCAATGAGGCCGAATCTTCTCGAAAATTTGAAATTAAGGCTCTTAAAAAAGCTGATGAAGCCCAGGCGGCAATGGACAGGATGAAGCGCAAGCATTACGCCACGGTAGAGGACATGGGCCACCGGAATACTGTCGTAGCCTCCGAGCGGGATGCGGCCTTGAAGGAACTAAATGAGCTTAAGGCCAAAGTTTCGGAAATCATGAAGGAGAGGGACACCGCTAACGTTTCTGCACATGAAGCGTGCGATAAGGCAGTGGAGTTTCGGAGGGAAAGAGATACGGCCGTAGAAAAGGTCCGCGAGGTGGAAGCCGAAGTTGATGAGAAAGTTCGGCAGGCAGAGATCAAGCTCGAGACGGGATTGAAGAGCTTCTCATCACTTATAATGCCAATGTGCTGAGGCACGGAAATTTGGCGTGGCTTGACGATTACCCCCATACACCTATTCAATGCCTGGAATTTGTTAGTCGAAGAAGAGAAAGCGATGTTGTCGGGTGGTGCTCTCGATGAATTTGAATTAGAGAACCGCATTTTAAGCGAAGATGAAAAGAAAATTCTCCACGATTCTATGATCTCTCATGCAAGAGAGAGGTTGGGCACCCAGCATCTAGAAGTCGGTGAAGGCTCTGGCTACGCACATCAGGTTACAAGTTCTGAGATGATTACTTCATCTGGATCCGAGCCGATGCCAACGTTGAGCCACAACCAGTTCTAGGCTATGACCCTGAGCAGCCACGCTTATCCCCCATAAGGGAACATCCTTCATAAGCTGTTCAGTCAGCCACGAGTCAAGTAGAGGAAGGTATCCTGCACAAATCTACTATGTGTCTGAACTGAAGTATTTGTATTGAAGCGTGTTCTGACAACTTCTTTTCTTTTTTGTCCAGTGAGTGAAGTTACAATGACAGTGCCTCCTGCAATCCAAGAGTCACATCAAGTGCGAGAGGCCATTATTACTGAGGCGACTACCACAACTGTGGTTGCGCCAATGGAGACGACACAGGGGAGCTCACTGTGTTTGGACGAGCAGATGATGAACGAACTCCTAGGTCAAAGCAGTGATCCTTTTGCGGATATGCCATTCGTTTTTGGTGCGTTCCCACCTGTTTCCATTGCTTCGTCACAGTCCACCACTGCCTACCGTGAAGCTCGTGCCGCTCGTGAAGCTGATATACTGGCTCAAATCAACGTAGAGATGGAGGCGGCAGCACACGGTGGTAGTTCCGAGAGTGTTACGACGGCGGTTGGCCCCACTCCTCTTATGGTGATATCTTCCGGGGACATGCCCAATGATACCAGCATGCCCATTCCGCCCTCGGTTGTGGATCCGACTCCTCCCAAAGAGAATATTCCTTTAAGTTCAAGTTCGGAGGAAGATGTCGATATCATACCTTCATTAGAGGATGATCCGCCAAAGGGTAAGGGCTCGAAGGAAAGATTGTTAGCGGTTCCAGTGGTTCCGCGTTGAAGAAAAAGTAGATAATCCTCCTCTGGCACATTTTTGGCTGTTAGGAAGTTACTTTTATTTTTCTTTCGTAGGCCATGTATAGATGCAGGCTCGGCCCCCTGCTAGTAGCAATTTATGGAATAACTTTTATATGAATCTTCACATACAGTTAGTTGAAATGACATTTAGTTTCTTTGCTTTAACTTTCATTTCTTTTGTGCTTAAGTATTTGCTGTATTTGACTTTCAGTCCAGTGTACTTGTGGTGTTTTTACCTTCAAGTTGAGTTCATTTTATTTGCCAAGCTTGAAAATATTGATCATAAGTCGTAATCAATGAATTAGTTGAATTTTGGACATTGTATCACTTCGGTTAGTGATTAACACTTAAGCTTTTGCCCCTGGTTCCGAGGACCAGCACTTGTATTTCGGTGGTCAATCGCACCTACTGCAAATCTTGAGCACATGTCCACACTCCGGGGACTTAGGATAATCTGTGATCGATAATCTGGTTCGCACTCTGGGAATTCGAGAGTTATCGATGTTTGTAATGCAGTTCGCACTCCAGGAACTTTGACTTAGTATTTGTACTCTAATTCACACTCTGGGAATCTGGAGTCAGCATGTATATTTCGGTTCGCACTCCGGGAACCTGGAATTGATGTTTATACTCCAACTCACACTCTGGGAATCTGGAGTTAGCATGTACGTTTCGGTTCGCACTCCGGGAACCTGGAATTGATGTTTATGCTCCAATTCACGCTCTGAGAACTTGGAATTATCATTTATGTTTAGGTTCGCACTCTGGGAACCTGATTGATGTTTATACTCCAATTCACACTCTGGGAAATTGGAGTTAGCCGACAGATGGTCAGTCACATCTGTTTAGGCTTTTTAGGAATTCGTTCACACTTTGGGAACGACGGATTTATCGGGATTGTGGATGGTCGGATCACATCCACCCCGAGTTAACAAGTGAGGTCGTTAGACAGACGGGTCCATCCTCCTCGAGCTTGTTTAGGATACGGTCGAAGTCGTTAGGCGGACGGGTCCACCCTCTTCGAAGCCGTATTTATATGTTTATACTCCAACTCGCACTCTGGGAGTTTGGAGTTAGCCGATAGATGGTCAGTCAGTCACATCTATTTGGGCTTTTTAGGAATTCGTTCACACTCTGGGAACGATGGATTTATCGGGATCGTAGATGGTCGGATCACATCCACCCCGAGTTAACAAGCGAGGTCGTTAGACGGACGGGTCCATCCTCCTCAAACTTGGTTAGGATATGGCCGAAGTCGTTAGGCGGACGGGTCCACCCTCTCCAGAACCGCATTTGTATGTTTATACTCTAACTCGCACTCTGGGAGTTTGGAGTTAGTGTTTATGCTCCGGTTCGCACTTTGGGAACCTAGAGTTGATGTTTATACTCCAATTCGCACTCTGGGAAAGTGGAGTTCGTGTTTATACTCTGGTTCGCACTCTGGGAACCTAGAGTTAATGTTTATACTCTAATTCGCACTCTGCGAATTTGGATTTGACTATAGGACTGCCGTGTGTCGGTCCAGTTCAGCCTTTGATGTGATAGTTTGCCCCCGAGCTGAGGTTTCACTTAGTGAGTGGCCGGTCGTATTACAGTCACCCGCTATTTGAATAAATTCCATCGTGCGACAGAACTTAGCTCTTCGTGCGTCGTGATTGTGGAATGTCGCATTCGGTGAATCACGGCTCTAGCTTGAAGAGATAGTAATTTATTGCTGGAACGGAAAAGCATGGCAAAGTCAGTGCCTTATTGCAAATTCAAACTTCAAAATGCAAAGAAAATTGCAAAGTGTTCATAAACTAAATAAAGCCTATCATGTGTAACAGTGACGAAGGTCGTCGTCGTTCCAGGCTCCTAACAAAGTGGGTCCGCCACTGACGGCGTTTATCACTAATCTCCCATCGAGACAGGTAGAGTCCTCCTGTCTCTGTCGATCGGGTTCATTATTTTGATTCGATGGGCCCGCTCCTCCAGACTACGGCGCCCGCACAAACTGTTCCGGCTTTCTTTCTCTAATCAATTTTTTCATGAGATCTTACAAGTGACGACAATCATTCGTATTGTGCCCATAGCTTTCATGAAACCTGCAAAATTTTCCCGTCTGGATTTGTCTTTCTGACGATGGTTTTGGTGTAGGTTTTTTGTACTGAATTGTATTACAGGTTTGTAAATACAAGTTCTCCAATGATGTATTCAAAGGAGTGTAACTGTCAAACATAGGATTCTTGCGTTGTGGGCCACGATTCTGATATCGCTTTCTAGTTTGATTCACGTTCTCTCTTCGCTGAGTTTTTTTGTTTTGAACGTTCAACTGAACTTTTCCGAAACTCTCACCGGACTGTTTGATCGCGACATTGCTTCGGATCCCTTCCATGCTTGGCCCTGCATCAGTCTGCTTCCTAGACTGTTTCGCATCTTCCCTTCTTAGGAATTGACCCGCCTTGGCATAGAAACGGTCCAATGATGCAGGTGGTTTTCCAGCCAACTAGTTGCCAACCTCAGAATCGGGGTCAATCCCCTTAGTCAATGCCATAAGAATGGAGTTATCGTTTGGATTGCTGATTTCCGCACATCCAGCATGGAATCTCTCTAAGTAGTGTTTGAGCGTCTCTCCAGGAGCTTGGGTGATGCTAGACAAAGTGTTGACATCTTTTGGCCTCGCGACGTGCATGCGGAATTGCTCAACAAATTTTGTGGCCAACTGATTGAAGGAGGAAATGGATCGAGGTGGCAATCGAGTGAACCACATGGTAGGGATGCCCCCAAGGAGATGGGAAAACTACGACACTCCACTGCATCGTCAGCTCTAGCAGCGCTCATCGACCATTCATATTTTAGAATATGTTGGTTGGGGTCAGAGTTTCCCTCGTACATGGGTAGAGTCGGCATCCTGAATCGCCGTGGGGGTTCAGCAGTAAGAATATCGTCCGTAAAAGGAGTGAAACTTCGGGAGATTTCCCAATCATCATTCATGAGACCCTGGCTCTCACGGATCATCTGACGTATCATGGTCGGAAGATCCGGCATTTGTACGTTCTGTGCGGCTTGTGCCGGAGTGTGATTATGTTCCATATTATGAGGTTGGACCGGATGCTGTCGACGGTCCACATTTTGCCTCCTTGGCTCGTAGTCCTCTGGGACGTACGGTTCAAGAGTACGCCCATGCCGACGACGGTCCAGGTTTGACTGATTTTGGGTATCGACCCCTGGTTCAACCGCGACGGTAGTGGCATGGTATTCTGTGGTGTAGTAAGGAGCGGCATCCCCTCGGGAGGAGGGCCCGGTTTGGAAACTGGTCGACGGACCAACTCTCAGCTTTCCATCGGCCATTGCCGGTTGATATCCAGCAGCTTGTATGTGACTCCCATCTAGCCGGGGTCACGGAGATCGATGATGATAATCAGAAGAGGAAGAACTTTCGCTGGAGGAGCGAGAAGTATGATCTTTCTTGGATCGCTTCTGGCGATTCAGCTGGTTGGTCATCTCGGCGTTAGCGCGTAGCTATTCTGTTAGTTGTTGCCGACTCTGGGTCAGCTCTTGAAGCAGCAGTTAAACTCTTGTCGGGTAACCGGGCCTGATGGTTCCGAGTGTCCGGTAGCGTCTTGGTTAGAGGGAGGTAGTGGCGCAGGATTTTGTTTATCCTGGTCTTCTTGATTGACAGCGTTGGAGGTGGTCCTTGTGCTAACCATCTTGGGGGTTGAACTCCTTTCCTAGACTTTATGCAAATCTAAATAGAATGGAAGGAACTCGAATTAGATGATCTGGATCTCTCTCTTAGATTCATTCAATCCGGTATCGACGACAGATCCAAAGAGCAGGAGAAAATCTGGGTTCTCTCAATGAAAGCACCAAAGTGTTTGCACCAAAATTGGTCACAACACTCTTCGGAAGTTTTTGAAGAGATAATAGTGAAGAATATAAATTAAAAATGAGGATTATCTAACAAAAACTCCAAACAACAGGAATGTAAATGCATAGACAAGCGATTTAGAGTGGTTCGGCGTGTTGCCTACGTCCACTATGAAGTTTTTGTAGCTTTATTGATTCTCTTTCAATGATTACAAGTGATTACAGCAAACAACAGCCAAATACAACTGGGAATTTGAATTCAACAGCAAGTATATGGTGTAAATCTCGATCCGGCAGAGTCTCGGCACTTCAGAATCAAAAGATCCTTCTTTTGTAGGCTCTGGGGCTCTATTTATAGGAGTACGACGCTGAAACTTCACTCAAACTTCGGGAGATTCGCTCTGGCACGTGAGGGGGCCCACACGACCAATTCCAGAAAGTTTCGACTCGATTTGTGATCAATACGAAATCATTTCGTATCGATCAAGATTACGTCCAATGGAGCTGAAATTTGGTGTGAACGTTCTGTGGGTGGTGTGCAATCTCCTGTGAAAATTTCATTGCATTTGGATTGGTAGATTTTGAGATATGATCTATACGAGATGGGGTTTTCCGGTGGTTGTTTGGTTCGAATTGATTCATTCGAACCGATCACTTCGACTCGATGGCAATGCGCGTGAGCAAGTTGACGTAGCGTGCGCTCTTCGTGTCGATCCGTTTTTCACTCCGGTTTGATCGAGTCACTCCGAGTATTTCGCTGCGTTTCGAGTTTCACTCCTAGTTGACCGTGTCGGCTCCATAATTCTCGCCTTGTTCGCATCGAATTTGACACATCACCCAGGTTTGTTGACTCGATAGATACGAAGTAGTCATCAGCCATGGATTCGAACAACAGTTACATCGATGGATACGAGCTAACGAAGGTCGATGGTTACAAACAGGCCTTTACTCGATGGATACGAGCCACATAGCTCCTTAATGGACACGAAGTCAAACGATGCGAACCGAAATCTTTTGATGGATACGAAGTAAGGTAACCTGATGGATACGAACTGCTCTGCTCAGATGGATTCGAAGAGAGGTTTCCATGATGGATACGAAGCAGACATTTGGCCAATCGATACGAACCATACTAGCTGTTGATGGGTACGAAGTCAATCGATACGATCTCGATGGATTCGAACATTGTCGACCTGATCGATACAAACCCATAGGAATCAACCGATGCGAAGTGGGTGATGGATACGAACTGGATCGAGTCGAACGGTGGTTCACTGATGGATACGAAAACGAGGTCGTTTCCTCCAGATTGAATCGATCATAACTCGAGCATACGAACTCGAATTGACTCGAAATTTGGAATGCTGGCCCTCATGGCTTTGTTTGTCATGTCCTATCAATTGTAGCCGTATCCGGGCTTGGACAAAATTCATCGACGTCCATGGAGAAACAATATATAACCAATCTCTGAGGCGAACTGTCTTTAGTTTCCAGTCAGTTTTTGGGTGTCACGGCCTTGCCAAAAGGCGGGATAACAAGCAGCATATATCATGACTCGTAAAGCAGAAAGTAGAGTTCAATTAAATAGAAGTTAAATTATACAAACACATCTACACAGCATTAGTAAATCGCTTACGATTATGGCCTAGCACACCGCATTTGGTACACTTGTTTGATTTAGACGACTTGCATTCATCCATCACACCTTTGGTCCTTGTAGACCGTGGCCTCCCCGGTTGCCGTCTCACAGTCGGAGGCAATATTTGAGGACCATTATATGCGTCCCTATATCTCCTATCACGCACAGGATGAAACTCGGGCTTATAAGCAGCTTTGTAGCTGTCAATGGAGTACCAGCTTGACGCTATGTCATGGTGTGCTCTATTAGCCCCACCCATTTGCGCCGAACATGCTGCCATTACATGAAAGCATGGTATCTTCTGCAGTATCGGAATGTTGCATGTGCACGAGCAGTCGGTGCTGTCGATTATAACTTTGTATTCATCACCAAAGTAGTGAATTACCTGCCATTCAGTTTGACTAAATCGTACTAGTCTACAGTGACGTGCTTCACTGGCTCTTTTTGCTATTTTGGCTTCCCACTTGGAAGTCAAGCGTGTTGCTAGTTCATCGCTTGGAGAAATATTCAACTAGCCATAGAATGATCGTTCAACAAAAGCCTTTATAGGCAGCGGTCTAGCTCCTTTCAATACACTGTTAAAGCTTTCATAAGCATTAGTTGTCATTACATGAAAGCGTCCTCCATCGTCTTTGCACAATGCCCAGTTTTCTTCAAAATTTCCCAGACTTCGCTCAATCCACTCATGCGCACGCCTACTTATTGCTTTGATCTCTTCTCTAATTTTCATGACTAGCTCGGACGCGCACGCTGCTGAATAAAATAACCCTGTCAAACGCTTTTCTCTGAATCCTGCCGCTTGAAAGTTGACTTTCATATGTCTTACACAATAATGATGTTTGTGCGGTTGTCCCCAATTTTTTGTGTAGATTTTTGAAATTCCTTTCATCCTATCGGATATGAAAGTAATACAATGACCGCGAGCACTATGCATGAATTCTAGCATGCAAGAAAAAAACCAACCCCAAGAATCACACGACTCCGATTCAACTACTACGTATGCCAAAGGAAAAGGACAATCATCTACATCTACCGTGGTTGCAACAAGCAATGTGTCTTCGTATTTACCATACAAGCTATCCCATCAATACATAACAAAGGCTGGCAATGCACAAAATCTATAATGCAAGGCCCAAATGCCCAAAAAGCGCAATCGGACACTCCCACTTCATCATGTGTCACATGACCTATAGAGCCAGGGTTCGTTCTTTTTGTCTCATCAAAGAACTGTGGTAAAGTCGAGTATGATTCTGCCCAATCACCATAAATTCTCTATGTTGCTTTGCTTAATGCTCGCGATGCTTTCATGTAACTTATGTTGATGAACAACTGATCATGCACAAGTACTTGAATTCTATCAAATGAAATATCCGAATCGGCTTTGACAAAAGATATGATTTTTATCATAAGAAATTTCGAAGTTGCTTGCTTAAGGTTGGAATTAACTATTGGGTTGACAAAAGTATGTTCGCTTGGATACTTTCCAATTTTCCACCATCCCGACTCGGATTTTTTCGAAACTATGGCATGTATTCTCCAAGGACAATTACCTTCAACGGTGCATATAGCAGTATATTGTGTTTTGTTCGTCTTTATTAGTTTGTATGAAACAGCATGCAGAATTGACCATTCCGTTAGTTGTTGAAGAAACTTCTCTTTTGTCTCAAAAATCATTCCAACACTAAAACCACATTGAACGAAAGCGGTTGAAAATTGTTCGTCGGAAAATTGAAGATTACCAACAACAAATCTGGCCAACATTTGAGCGGTGCAAAGATCATCATCCAAAGACACTTCCATCTCCAGTTCATCACTGTCTGCATCATTGTCATCTGCTGTAGGTAAGTCATTATAAAGGCCCGCAAATCCGCACCCCTTTTGAGCTGGCAAAATTCCACAATAATTTAGCCCAAAGAGGAACAAATGTACGAGTCTTTAGGGTCAACGAAGAAAGAGGTAGAAGAAGAAGAAAATAGAACAATAACATAATCTCACATTTCGCAGCGGAATAAATATAATAGATAAATGAATATCTTTAAACAGAATCACTATATCAGTTTATACATCACATTATCGGAGTTTACAACAATAAACAGCGGAAAAGAAATATTACATATATAAGTGATACGCCTCGCCATCCAGCTCCAACTCCTGATCTCCACAGCAACTTCTTGACTTTGCTCCCGAATAACTGCTAACCAGACTCTAGGCTGCACGTGTGGAAAATTATGGACACTCAGAGTTTAAAAAGGGAACAATAAACTCCAGGTCAGTCATGGGACTGGTGTGAGATCTTAAAAATAGTTATTTTCACAAAGAAAATAAAAAGAAATCCGCTATGCTTTTGGAAAATGAAACTACCATAAGGCCTCCCGCCACACACACAATGCAAACGCAGAATTGAAGGAGATTTCTCCTTATGATAGTCAAACATGCTTAACACGCAAAATCTTTGTAATATTATCATTAGTGCATAGTGCAGAAAACATTTCGAAAGTATAATATTAATCTTAGCCAGCATGCAACCATTAATCTTAGCCAGCATACAACCATTTCCCTTTCCTTTATAAATTTCCCATTGTGAATTTAAATTCCCAAATATCCACCGATATATGCTTTTTAAATCGATTTCAAAAATCGTATACAAACACCAAATTAATTTCCGATTTGATTTCTAAATTTATTTCAACACCCATCGATTCTCATTCAAACACTAAAACAATTTTCATATCGATTCCCCAAAGATTTATTCTTTTAACACCAAATCGATTTTCGATTTTTTTTTAAAATAAATTCCTTTATCCGTTCCAAGTTATTTAAAAACCGTATTTTTAAAATAAATTCTTCACCTTTTGAATATTATTGCTTGGAATCCATTTATCAAACATTTTCACCATATTTTGGAATTTTATTCAATAGGATTTCACCATAGATTTTCTACTTAAATTTAAAAAATCAAATTTTATTTATTTCTGGTATCTTACGATACCAAAAATATATTCGGCTAAATTTTAACCTTCAACGATTTCAATCACAGTATCATCACACACAGCTTATAAATAAACAAACACACAACGTATGAAACAAAAACAAATGTTTTGAGGAATCCAGTTGGATCCCTCCAACCTGTTTTCCTGCATCCACATATGTTAGCACAACAATTAAATACCAATTCCACTTCGAGGTGGAATATCGCGGTATATGGGATTTATAAAATATCATCTGCTATTATGAGGCGCATAGGGTCTCATATGCTATATAATACGGGAAATCAATCACTCCGATATATACTATATACTACTATATATATAATATCAACCAGTGAATAAGTATTATAAATCAATCATTCAAGCACACAATCAATCAATTTTATTTTAAATCTAACTATTAAAAATTTAAATCGGAACAATATTGGATTGAGTGAGAAGATCCCACCTTTGCTTTTTAATTTGCAATCTACTCCAGACCAACTTGTTTCTTTTTAGATTTCAAACCTTGAATAAACATTATATGATTTATTAATATACGAACAAATCGAACCATAAATTTCCATTTTAAAATTTTCCATTCAACTATTAATTTAATTTTAAACTAGTGATTTTACTTTAAACTAATATTTTTAATTTAAACTATTTTCCCTTTAAAATATTCTTTAGTATCAAAAATAATTTTAATAAGATAATTAACCAAGTTAATCATTTAAATAAATGAACAATCAACTATCCCTTCTTGTTTTATTTTTCTTTCTGTTTTATCTGTATGTTAACTTACTATAGAACCAAAAGATGATATATAGTTTTTTTTTCTGCAAATATACAATATTAAATTTAAATCGAACGAAAAAAAAATCAAGTGATTACCTCACTGCCGACTAATGATCCATGCTTGAACTCAGAACTTTCTCGGCTTTCATGGTGCTGCCTCGCGCTCCCCACGACTTCGAAGCCGCCGCTTCCCCTGAACGTCGCGCCACCATCCCTACTGTTCCCAGGCCGATCGACGCGAATTTTTTTTCTCTCTCGATAATCCCTTCTTTGTGACAACGAACATCGCGAATCACCCTCCTTTGCGCTTCGATTCCTATCACGCAAGCAAAAACTGCTGGATCCACTCGAGAATTCAGGAACTGAATGCGATTAATCCTCGATATCTGCCTTCGTTCGCCTTTGATTTGAAATCGTGAATCTTGCCTCGCAATTCTCCTTCAAGTCGTCGAGCAACTGCTATCGTCTTCCTCCCATCGCATCATCCACGCGTGCGACCTGCTGCACCCAACCCTTGAAATGCAAAACGCGTTGAGCACGCGATGCCTCCCCTCTCGACCTTGATCGATTCGTGATTTCTGAATTTCAGATGAACACGAGATTCATTCGTCTACCATTTTATTTTATTTTTTTTGACCTTGATTTTGATTTTTTTTTACATACTTTCGTTCGAGAGTTTTTTTTTCCTCTTTGTATTTTGATTTGGCCTTGCGTTCCAATATTAAAGCCTGAAATAAGAAAGAACTTTCGTGATTTAAAAAGAAAAGGAAGGAGATATTATTATTATTATTTTCTTTTTTCTTCTTCTTTATGAACTAAGGCTTCGAGTCCTAATTCGATTGTATGAAGAAATAGCTTTTTGGACCCCAGTTATTATAGTAAATTTCGATACAAATTTCAATGCGTTTGCTTATCGTGCGGCCAAACGACAACTCCAAACATTACGAAAATTGTAATCCAATAATAAAACAATATTACGGATCCAACGGAACTGGTTTCGTCTAATTCCGAGACTATGCCTCGGAAGGCTATTTTTAAATACCGATTTAAACAGTAAAATTCCAAAACTGAACAAAACGTTTCCAAATTCAATCCTGAAGCTTCCATTACCTTTAGTATCCTCAATATAAATTTTATAAGCCTTGAAAATAGTTTTACTCGGCTTAAAGCTGAAAATTCAAATTTTTACCCAACTTCGATAAATTAAATTTAATAATTTAATTGCCTAATCCATAGTTATACTTGAAATTCATGCTAAACCATCACTCAAATATTTAAAATCAATTAAATATTTCTAATTTCAAATGTTAAAAATTCTGGGTCATCACATCATTCCCTCTTAAAAGAATTTCGTCCCGAAATTACAAGTTAAGAAGAATGATCCTTGACCCGTTTAATATTTTCCCAACCAACAGTTTTATCAACTTTTCAAAACAAATCTTTTTATTTAAAGACTCATTATCATTTCAACTAATTTTCCAAAATCTTCCATAGTTTCCAAACAACTTCATTTACTTCACAATTCAAATTTAAATTTAAATTTAAATTTTAAACTTTCAAAATTTTCTAACTTCCTAAATTTTTGGAAAATTTCGCCAGCGTCTCCTTTGCACGACTAGCTCGGTACGACTACAAAATGGCACTATAAGCCCTCAGATTCAAAAAGAAAACAAAAAGTCAAGCGGCTGGACAAGAAAATCATCAAATTTCATACTGAAATTTAAATACATACCTTTTTGTCGAGCAATTTCAAATATATCTTTGAAAATCAAATTCCAATTCCTTTTGCATTTAATATACCTGTATATCCTGCTAGCCATAATATCCAATCACAACATTCAAATTTATTTTGCACATTCCATTACAAAATTTTCAATATATACTTCTTGTACCATTTTTACTTCACTATTGAAGTTATATATTCATTTTCATTCAACTTTACATTTTTTTCTAATTTCAGTTGAGTCCGATTTACACTTTCAATTCTGTTTGGATTTAATTTATCTTCTGAATCTCGAATTTTATCGATTATCTTTCATTCACAACTGATTCATATCACTATTTTAAATTAGTTTCATTTACAAATTCATTACAAATTCCATTTCAATTTATCTCAAACCATCTTTTATTTTATTTCTACCTTTATTAACTCAAGTTCACTTCGAACTGATTTTACAACTTCATTTTATTTCGCACAACTCGAATTGGTTTTCAATATTCAGTTTCAATTCTAGTTTTATTCTTTTGTTCATTCCCAAAAATTTATTTTCAATTCACCATTTTGGTTGACAGCCACTTGTATTTAAACTGGATTTCAAATTCCATATAAATTTAATTTATCTTTCATTTATAATTATTGAATTTTGACTCATTTCAAATCATATTCAATTTTGTCATTCCTTTAATTAGTTTTATTTACTAATTTTATTTCAATATTTAACCTTTATTTAATTGCAATTGTAAATCTATTCATTCGTTCACAATTTTATTTTCCACCTTTATAGATTTTGTTCCAATCATTTAGTCTATAAGACTTCTCAAATTCACCTTCATACAAATTTACTCAAATTTTCAATCTCAAATCTTTTATTCAATTTTCATTTTTTAATTCCACTTGAATTAAATTTCCCTTCCAACTTATTTTGTTTCCACCATTACTTTTATCCACCTTCTCTTTAAGTTGGTTTTTTTTACAACTTCAAACTTTACAAGTTATCAAATTAATGATATTCCATAAATATTTTATATAACATTCCAGAGTCTTTCCACCTTTTCCAAAACCATTATTGAAAACAATTCATATTATCTTTTGAATTTCCAAAACCAAACCCAGTTTTCCAAACAACTTTTCGTTTAATTAATTTGACAGCAATTCCTCTTTTGGAAACTCGAAAATAAACACTGATGATGTCGCGATCATCATCGGAATCATTTTCCAGCGATCGAAAAGAGTTTAAAGTTTTCATCCCTTCAAAAACATTTCTCCAAAACCTTTGAGAATCATCCTCAAAATCAAAAGGGAGTTAAACTTTTCAAATCTCCAAAATTTTCAAATTCTTTTTAAAACGTTTCCAAATACTTCTCTGAAATTCCGTTTCAAATTACAAATCACATTTACAATTTACAATTTATATTTTGCAAATCCCATTTGTATATGGATTTTATTTTCTTAGCTTATGGTTATGTTTTCAATTTCTATTCAATAACCAATGATAATAAATTAATATTATCACTTTCTAACATCCAAGCAACCATATACTATAATAATTTACAAAGATTATTTTCTTTATCTACGAAAATAGGTTTGGGTAAAATTATTTCATTTACCCTATTTTAAAACGATATTGTGTCGAATTGTTCTGTACGAGTGTTTAGAGATCCCTATCGATAGAGTTGTATGGACTATATCGACCAGAATCCATATACCACTCAACAAACCAATCATCACAATATAAAACAAATCTGTATTCACTAACAAAAACGCGCTCATATCTATTATTACACTCAAACTCATTCTAGAGTACTACTGACTCTATCTCTAATGAGTAACACCCAACAAAGCCAAGGTTGTCGCTTAACCAAATGCTCCGATACCACTTGTAAAGGCCCGCAAATCTGCACCCCTTTTGAGCTGGCAAAATTCCACAACAATTCAGCCCAAAGAGGAACAAATGTACGAGTCTTTAGGGTTAAAGAAGAAAGAGGTAGAAGAAGAAGAAAATAGAACAATAACAGAATCTCACATTTCGCAGCAGAACAAATATAATAGATAAATAAATATCTTTAAACAGAATCACTATATCAGTTTATACATCACATTATCAGAGTTTACAACAATAAACAGCGGGAAAGAAATATTACATATATAAGTGATAAGCCTCGCCATCCAGCTCCAACTCCTGATCTCCACCGGAACTTCTTGACTTTGCTCCCGAATAAATGCTAACCTGACTCTAGGCTGCCCGTGTGGAAAATTATGGGCACCCAGAGTTTAGAAAGGGAATAATAAACTCCAGGTCAGTCGTGTGATAGGTGTGAGGTCTTAAAAATAGTTATTTTCACAAAGAAAATAAAAAGAAATCCGCTATGCTTTTGGAAAATGAAACTACCATAAGGCCTCCCGCCACACACACAATGCAAACGTAGAATTGGAGGAGGTTTCTCCTTATGATAGTCAAAAATGCTTAATACGCAAAATCTTTTTAATACTATCATTAGTGCATAGTGCAGAAAACATTTCGAAAGTATAATATTAATCTTAGCCAGCATACAATCATTATTGTATGCCTACTATATCTACCATGTTCAATTGCAGGTTACCGCCACATTCCATGGCAGGTTATACAACTAAAACAGTACATGACGCGTATTATTTATTTGGATTTTCAACAAATGGTTAGGCTAAGGAACTTCCTACTGCCACATGGGTATGCCTCTAGAGGGACGTCCCGAGAACCTACCCGGATCTCTGCCAACACAAGGTCGGGTTACCTCTGTAATTAGGTAACTACTACTCGAGTATGTCATCCCCCGGTCCTTTGGGACCTTTATCCGAGGATCCTCAACCACAAAGCAACAACCACAAAGTATATATATAATATTTGCGGCAATAATATAGGTTAAGTATCTGGGCTCCTTACCATGATATCACCCTTTTCCAAAAGGAAATGACATACCTTAAAGGGCGCGACCCTCATAACCTTGCAGCATCTTTCCTGTTTTGAGCATTTCCGAGGTGTGAGGTCCGATGAGGTCTCGTCCACAAAGCTACACTTTTCACAAAGTCATACTTTGATCAACAAATGGTCAGCAGCACTTTGTATGCCACGTTACTAATTTGAGAATGTATTACTAGCAACCATCAGCTACATAACCTCTGAGCTCATACGTCTCAGAGAAGGTGTTAAGCTAAGAGAATAAATTCTCCGCCACCATTAGAAATATATTTGATAGAAACCAGCTTTACATCTCAAAGTGTAACGTCAAACACACATCCATAAGTCCATTTCGGGATCGAATGGAACCGAAGGCACTTCAAAGAAGCCCTTGCAAATTCGGATATTCACTAATCACGTCCGAAATCCCCATCACAAAGTGTGGTCAAATCTCTCTATACCGGAGCAACCCGGTGCAGAGACATTCGACAGGTAATCCTTGTGCTTTTGAAAATACCCGGTCTTCAACACCGTCTTCAAATGCAATCCCATTTCATCGTATCGTTATTCGAAATGGGTTTTACGACACAAGGCCCTCTCCCGGCTAATCCGAATAACGAGCGCTTATTTCTAAAATAAGTGTTCAATCAGATTTCAAACAAATCACAACAATTTCCACGTTGATTTTTTTTAAACAAAAGATCCATCATAATCACAAAGATTCGATGTGGTTTTCGAATATTCATTTGGAATCCGACCTCCTGTCGCATCGAAATTCAAATGTCGTTTAAAGGCAAATATTGATAGTCGGTCATTTAACTATCAATCAACATTCACAACAATTACCAGATTTAAACAATTTTCCCAAATTGTTTAATTTCAAAATATCTCCGCAAGATATATTTCACACTTCAACCATTTGAAAACAGATTTCAAATTACTTTCCACATTTCAATACTTTGAAAACAAATTTCAAATCACTTTTCTTACACGGAATACATTTCCAAATATTTATTTCCACTGAAAATCTGCCGAGTCCAAATGCTTTAAAATAATTAAAATTACTTATGCAAACTTATATACTTGGAACATTCAGAATAAAAACTATTTTAAAACACTTTATCTAAAACATTAGTTGTGAAGATAATATATTAAAATCTCATATAAGATTCAAGTCCAAACTAATTTTAAAATAAAATTAGTAGATAGGATATAACTATTTAAATATCCATTTTCTAAAACCAATATCAATTAAATCTTTATTCATTACTTCCATAATTAATTAAATAAATCATTACTTTAAAGATTTACAAAATAACCTAAGAAATTAATTTCTCCAAAGTATTCTTTTAAAACCAACCCTACAACTTTTAATTTATATTTCAAAAACTATTTTACAAACATACTCGGCTTTTTAGGGAAAATACACCTTCCTTTTCAAAATTGATCGTTTTAATCAATTAATAAATCCTTCTGGGTTTATTTTAAATTTACGTTCCAAATCCGTAAATTTCTTTCCACATTTTTAAAAATAAAACAATATTTATTTTTAAAACAAATTTCCCTTTCCTTTATAAATTTCCCATTGTGAATTTAAATTCCCAAATATCCACCGATATACGCTTTTTAAACCGATTACAAAAATCGTATACAAACACCAAATTAATTTTCGATTTGATTCCTAAATTTATTTCAACACCAATCGATTTTCATTCAAACACCAAATCAATTTTCATATCGATTCCCCAAAGATTTATTCTTTTAACACCAAATCAATTTTCGAATTTATTTTTTTAAAATAAATTCCTTTATCCTTTCCAAATTATTTAAAAACTGTATTTTTAAAATAAATTCTTCACCTTTTGAATATTATTGCTTGGAATCCATTTATTAAACATTTTCACCATATTTTGGAATTTTATTCAATAGGATTTCACCATAGATTTTCTACTTAAATTTAAAAAATCAAGTTTTATTTATTTCTGGTATCTTACGATAACAAAAATATATTCAGCTAAATTTTAACCTTCAAAGATTTCAATCACAATATAATCACACACAGCTTATAAATAAATAAACACACAACATATGAAACAAAATCAAATGTTTTGTGGAATCCAGTTGGATCCCTCCAACCTGTTTTCCTGCATCCACAGATGTTAGCACAACAATTAAATACCAATTCCATTTCGAGGTGGAATATCGCGGTATATAGGATTTATAAAATATCATCCGCTATTATGCGGCGCATAGGGTCTCATCCGCTATATAATGCGAGAAATCAATCACTCCAATATATACTATATACTACTATATATATAATATCAACCAGTGAATAATTATTATAAATCAATCATTCAAGCACACAATCAATCAATTTTATTTTAAATCTGACTATTAAAAATTTAAATCAGAAAAATATTGGATTGAGTGAGAAGATCTCACCTTTGCCTTTTAATTTGCAATCTACTTCAGACCAGCTTGTTTCTTTTCAGATTTCAAACCTTGAATAAACATTATATGATTTATTAATATTTGAACAAATCGAACAATAAATTTCCATTTAAAAATTTTCCATTAAACTAGTAATTTAATTTTAAACTAGTGATTTTATTTTAAACTAATACTTTTAATTTAAACTATTTTCCCTTTAAAATATTCTTTAGTATCAAAAATAATTTTAATAAGATAATTAACCAAGTTAATCATTTAAATAAATGAACAATCAACTATCTCCTTTTATTTTATTTTTCTTTCTGTTTTATCTGTATGTTAACTTACTGTAGAATCAAAAGATGATATTTTTTTTTTGTAAATATACAATATTAAATTTAAATCGAACGAAACAAAATCAAGTGATTACCTCACTGCCGACCAATGATCCATGCTTGAACTCAGAACTTTCTCGGCTTTCATGTTGCTGCCTCGTGCGCCCCACGACTTCGATGCCGCCGCTTCCCCTGAACGTCGCGCCACCATCCCCACTATTCCCAGGTCGATCGACGTGAATTTTTCTCTCTCTCGATAATCCCTTCTCTGTGATAACGAACATCGCGAATCACCCTCCTTCGCGCTTCGATCCTATCACGCAAGCAAAAACTGCTGTATCTACTCGAGAATTCAGGAACCGAACGCGATTAATCCTTGATATCGGCCTTTGTTCACCTTTGATTCGAAATCGTGAATCTTGCCTCGCGATTCTCCTTCAAGTCGCCGAGCAACTTCTATCGTCTTCCTCCCATCGCACTATCCACGCGTGCGACCTGCTGCACCCAACCCTTGAAACGCAAAACGCGTTGAGCACGCGGTGCCTCCCCTCTCGACCTTGATCGATTCGTGATTTCTGAATTTCAGATGAACACGAGATTCATCGTTTCGTCCGCCATTTTATTTTATTTTTTTGACCTTGATTTCGATTTCTTTTTTCCAGACTTTCGTTCGAGAGTTTGTTTTTCCTCTTTATATTTTGATTTGGCCTTGCGTTCCAATATTAAAGCCTGGAATAAGAAAGAACTTACGTGATTTAAAAAGAAAAGGAAGGAGATATTTTTTTCTCTTTTTTCTTCTTCTTTTTGTACTAAGGCTTCGAGTCCTAATTCGATCGTATGAAGAAAATAGCTTTTTGGACCAGTTATTATATTAAATTTCAATATAAATTTCAGCGCGTTTGCTTATCGTACCGTCAAACGACAACTCCAAACATTATGAAAATTGAAATCCGATAATAAAACAACATTACGGATCCAACGGAACTTGTTTCGTCGAATTCCGAGACTGTGCCTCGGAAGGCTATTTTTAAATATCGATTTAAACAATAAAATTCCAAAACTGAACAAAACGTTTTCAAATTCAATGCTGAAGCTTCCATTACCTTTAGTATCCTCAATATAAATTTTCTAAGCCTTGAAAATAGTTTTACTCAGCTTAAAGCTGAAAATTCAAATTTTTACCCAACTTCGATAAATTAAATTTAATAATTTAATTGCCAAATCCATAGTTATACTTGAAATTCAAGCTAAGCCATCACTCAAATATTTAAAATCAATTAAATATTTCAGTTTCAAATGTTAAAAATTCTGGGTCGTCACAGTCATAGTTCAACTGCTCATTGTTAATTTGCATTCTTTATATCCAAGAGTCTTCATTAACATTCATAGAAGCAACGACCATGTTATCTACATGACGTTCTTCACACATGGCTTCATTCCCACCAACGCTCATATCATTGTCAAAATTTGCATAAGAAGAATGGGTGGATGGTCCACCACTCCATTGTGCACCGGAATCAACCGTCATATACCTGATTGAAACATAGAAGTCAACTAACCGACAATACATACCAAATGAGACGAAAAATATAGCCTAATCTGTAAACATACCTTTGACTCATATCATATAGTTAGATGGATTAGGATACATTGACTGCGATAAATTTGCATTAACATATCCGTCGCTTTCGTCATGCTGAATGTCTTGTTGTTAGAAGCTGTTTAAACTACGGCAAAACATAAGAAAAATTAAATACATAATAGTATATTTACCAATTCATCAATTTTTTTTCCTCGCATTCGTATTTGCATTCCTAGGCGGGTTGCAATAAATGTTGCTTTGTTGCGTAAATGGTTGCGAGTTTTCGTACGGTATAAACCTATACTGCATAGATGGAGGATCGTATCTTCCATCGGTTGCATAAGGATTGCTATAGCTAGGAGATACGTAGCCAATAGATGGATTCGTAGTCCCCAACATCTGTGTATAATATCCAATTCCAGTACTCACAACAGGAGATGCCGCCTGCTGTTCTTGTTGTTGTTTTGCAACTTTCCCTACGTACAACTCAATAGATTTTGCAACAGTAGAAAACGTTACTTCTATATCGTCATCGTCCGCTAACGCTATTGCTTTAGAACCCGAGTCCGTAAGCCAGTTAACCACTAGTTCAAGTTCAAATTCTTCTTTATTAATTTTCGTCGTTCTGTAGACAGCTTCTTTTAATTCCACTAATTTGCAACCTTTTCGCACTCTTCATGCTTTAAGAATACCACAAACATATTTACCATTCCTTTGATTATCGACAATTAGTTCGCCGTCGTAGTAACAAAGCGTATGAATCATATTTCTCGTCATTCTACAGATCAATATATGAATCGTTCAGTATGTATACATTAAACCAAATTTTTACCTTTATATAACCAATTACCAAGTTCACCAAACTACAGAAATTAGACAAAAAACTAGAGTTTAGTGATTTTACCTTCAACTAAATGAAAGTTGCTAAGCAGCGTCGACTGGATCTATAAATTTAGTACTAAACCAAAGTTTTAAAGAGTATAAGTATTGATTTCAGAATAAAGCTGCCATTAAAGAACTTTGTTTCAGTTTTATGGAAAATGTGAAAGTGAGATAAATGTAGGTTGGGTTATTTCCTCTGGGGCTTTTCGAAAATCGCAAAGGTTGTCTATTTCTGTAATTACTTTTAAAAATGGATCTTCGTTGTTATTGCTTTCAACAAGCCTGGACGATTGCTAAAATTTTCTTTTTTTTTAAATTTTTTTAATCATTTTAGCAATTTAAATGAAAATTGGAAAAACAGTAAAAATTAACCGATCTACTCTTCGGTCCTTGCTGATCCAAGCTATAATCAGATCGAAGAAATTAGAGCGTCAAAACTTCATTATAAGACAAACAGCTTGTTAGTTTATTGAAAATCACCAATCCAATAGTAAGATAATGGATGATCCGTCGAGTTCAAATCCGAAGAAGCGAGCAAGGGACGACGGCGAGAATGAAGAGATTGGTAGCCTCGGTTTGTAACTTGATTACTTTTATGTTTGTACGAAATCGAGTTTCAATATTTTCCATCTCATACTAGTCCAATTGGGTAATAGCAGCACTGGATTTTAATGCATTTACCATGACAATGTTCATCATTGGACATGGGTCAAATAGCTAGGTTTTATGTTTGCTCTTACTGCTGTGCTATTTGGAATGACTTTATTTTTCAAATGATTAACGTTTCAATTTTTTGTTTGAGGTTGAACAGTAAAATTGTAGAGTTACAGGTAGATATTGAGTTGGTATCATAATGTCATTGTAAAATCTGAACAGTTAGACCTAAAGTATATTTTATGTTACCAGAGTGTGTTTTTGTGATAATGTGCACCTTTAATATTCATCATTATTTCTCATCCTCTTTTCTGTATATATAGATCAAGAAAGCACAAACATTAAAGTAGTACATTATCAGTCGTTTTTTGCTTGGAAATTTGTTCAGTAAGTGGGGCTGACTATGAACCTTCTGAGCATCACAGGTTGGAATTTACTTAGAAAACTGATTTCCATATTAATTTATTTACTAATGATTAAGTTTTATTGCATAAAATGGCATCATCTGTTATGCACAAATCAGATTTATAATCAATATTGTAAGAAAATGGTTACTTTTATCCTTTTTCTTTTCTATCAATTTACTGTACCAAACATATGGTCATATACATAATACATGCATGTTGAAGTTATCATCCCCAGATGCCAAATGCATAATAATCACATAAATAGTTGGAACAGGTTTTTCCTGGTCAATACTGAATACTTCAACGATCATATCCTCTTCAATTTTGTATGTGGATTTAATGTTTAGGTGTTTGGAATTGATCATTACAATACACTATCTTATGCTTATTTGTTAGCATGATATATAAAAATTGACGAGGATCATTCAGTAGTTATTTTAAAATCCAAAGTCGTTAATCAGAAACCACAAAATCTACAGGGAATAGTAAATAAGAACCGTGGCAGCTATTTGTTTAGACCTCATTTTGGAGGATTGTTAGGTATATCTATATAGTAGAAATTTGGACACGGTCTTAAAGAAACGAGATCTTGATGAATCAGGTGAATTCAATGGGACAATAACTATCAACTGTTTTTGTACGACGGACCCAAGGAAATCACTGAGAAGCTTAATTTGCAACTCACCAAGTATAAAACAGTTCTTGTCCAAATTTTTTCATGTTTTCATTATATATAGGATTTATAACGCAACCTCTTCTAAATTTGCCAGTCACGCCTGTTTCTTTTCTTTCCGGTTCTTATATAGTGTCGTGACATCCGCTTGAATGTTTCTATCACTTGTAAATGCAGAAGACAACCTTACATTTAGCGATACACTGATAGCACTACAAATGATGCGGGAACAATTTCCAAGTGCTCAAAAGGTTTATTGTTAGAGCTCTATTTTTTTTACAAATTCTATTCAAAGAAAACACCACTAATGATGCTTATTACTATTTTCATTTCACATAAGTATTGAGTACCTTACTCTATCTTCACTTCAGCAATTTGCGTTTTAGTACACAAAGTAAGGTGCTCAACTAACGGCAATCTGTAAGCACAAAATTTGTCATGCTCTAGTTTATCAATGCATTGTTACATGTCAAATGCATGGGTATAAACGCATGGTACAATGAATGCTTGTTTTGAAAAGTAGCTCTTGATACAGGCTACTTAAAAACAATCTTCCCATTTTGCTCCTTTTTTTCTTGTTTTGATGTGAAGTAATTTTAGCTTTTATATTGGGGGAAACCAGGCAGGTTTCATGGGGGCGGGATGCACATCTGAGATACGAGACTATGACTTAGAATAGCTCATCTTAGCAAGTCATACGTAACACCAGTTTTCATAATTCATGAATGATTTTGTGAAGCTAAAATAGTATATTGTTCTTTTGACCCTTACCTTTGCTCCAAATTGAAGCATTACTACCAATGAACTTAATTTGATTTTCCCCATGTGTATTTATTGCATTACGCTGACATGGTCTAGTTATTAAAACTGGAACTGCTAAATACAATCCAGAAACCACTGCTTCATTTTTTTATATTTACATATTTCCTTCTTCCTTGTTATCATTGTTGTCAAAATTTTTAAAATCCTACGATTTGAATTCCGTTTCAAATTGAATCTCTCCCTTTACGATTCAATTTATATTCCGATTCAAACCCAGCTAATACCGTAGTTTAGAAAAATCATCCAATTCAAACTAATATATTCAAGATACTTATTTGGATCTAAAATTTCAATTCTAATCATTTCCAAACAAAATAAAATTGGGAAAATAGAGAAAATGAAGTTTTGGATTTACACATAAAAGTTTAAACATCAAAAATCAATTTCAAAGTGTGTGCAAAGCTTCAAATATGTATGTCTTGAATCTACATTTACGATTTAAATCCCGTTTCGATTTAAAATTTGAATTTTACGATTTACGATTTGAATCTCACTTTGAAAACCTTGCTTTTTATTGTTATTATTATGACTTTTAAATCGACTGTTATTTAGTTTTGGGTTTCATCTCTAGCCGATCCCAACTTGTTTGGTGATAATGACTTAGTTGTTATTGTTGTTGTTGTACATATTTACTTCCTCCAGGTTGCCCCTTTCATTTTACAGTCACAGTTGTATAGCAGCGTGAAGGACAGAACACAAGTGGACAGGGATTTGGAGGTTTGTTTGGAATTAATTTATCATATTGTATATTTTTTTGATGCTTTCTTTACACCTCATTAAATTAGTGCTATAATAGATGTAACACCTCATTAAATTGGTGCTATAATCGATGAAACACCTCAATAAATTGGTGCCATAATCAATGAAATGATCAAACTACAAGTTCATTTATATATGATTGTTAACTATGCACCTGATGTAATTCACTGCTGTGGGTTTCCACTTCTATGAATCATAATATTATGGATTTGTAATATTACAGTTTGTAATTTGTTGGAGAATCTCTAAATATATAACATTATCAACCGGATGCCTGTATTTTTTGTCAAGCTTTTCATTTAAGTTCTTCCTTTTCCCTTTTCATCCCCAGATTTTGATTTCAAAGACTGCTACTGCACCATAACTCAAATTAGAATCATCACATCATGTGATTAAAAGTCTATATGTCAAATGGTATGAATAAAAATGGCTTCTATAATCTTGTTAGTGTATTATCCCACTCTAGCTCAACAGGCAGTGATGCAAATAAAAAAGCCATCAATTGGTTTTTACTACCTTAGCTCTATGAATAAGGGCAGTAGTCAGTTTATGTTGATTTTAATTCAATTATATTTGCTCTATTACGTGTTATCTTCTCAGTTTATGGTAGATTTCACGAAAATATCAATTTAGTGGTTTTCTTTGAATAATTTAAGGGTCTTGTGGTTTGTTGGATTTTTTTTTAGGGGGGGGGGGGGGGGGGCGCGATTGAAAGACATATTTAGTTTTAAAGCTGTTATCATCATCATTTGGGGGTTGGGGGTAGGGTGGGGAGTAGGTAACTGCTTTATTTAATAAATTTTTCCACGTCTGAAAGCCATAAACAAGCGGTATCGACAATGCATCCGTTCTATTTTTTAACAGTCACTCAAGAAAGAGAAGACATTACGCTTGTTCAAACTAAACACCGGACAGGATGACCATGCCATAATGTTCAAGGATGACTATTTGAAACAGGTTAGTTTCTTTTATAACAGCATAAGTGGCTTCATGTGTGATACAGATGTGAACGTTTCATGCTAAAGCACTTGACAATAAGTAGTCAGGCTTATATGTTAAATGGCTGCACGTAGATAAGTAGATAGCTAACAAACGATTTAGCTTTGTAAAGGTGAACAGAGATAGCCCACAATCTTAACTCCTTCCGATATGTATGTTTGCTAGCTTTCTTTGAAGAAGTGGAAGCATAGTCACTGTATATTTTCTGATAATTGCATCATCATAGGCAATTTCGTCATAAGCATATGAATTATACATTTTGTTTATTATTCTTTGGAAAAAAAAAAAGACTTTGGCTTTTTGATTTATTTGTAGAGTAAACTAACTAAATATTACTCTTGAAATGCTTTCTGCATCATTTTAAAGAAGATCGTCACCAAATCAATGCTGCCTATACCTGAAATGAACATCCGATTATACTACATATAATCTAGCTCTAAATTTTTGTTTACTTTTGTATCAAAGGTTTGCCCTCTTATATCTTGTTTGACCTTTTTTATACTACGCTTATCTATAACACTTAGTTGGTAGTCATAATTAATATAAATGATTACATATATTGATGTTATAATCATCTTCTTTGCATCCTTCCTTTTTCATTTCTGAAAGCTTGAAACAAAACAGTTTGTTATATTCTCGTTTGATCATAGCCTCCACTTCCCTAACTTTATTGGCCATAGAAATTGCTTCCATCATATATCCTTTTTCTCCTCCTTACTAAATCTGTCGAAAATAAATCAGAGTTCTGACAAGAACATCAATTGGAGTACTCATTCTGCAAAAGCTAGAATATGAAGTAAACGATAAAATAAAAATGTAACTATCTTCATGTGTAACCAAGATAACGAGCAAGGGTTTCAAATTAGACAAAGACCTATGTTGACATTAACTTAAGGCCATCATCAGGTATTCCCATTCCAGCTGCTAGCTCAGCATCTAGCTGCATATGTGGAGGAGCTCCCGTCATTTGCTTCACTCTTTTCACCCTTTCTTATGTGGTTTAGCCACAGAAATGCTGTTCTTTAGCCACCTCATTTGCAAAGTAGCGATCTTAGTGCAGACAACGGACTTGATCCATCCCAAGCAAATCTTCGTCAAAATGTAGCGGCTTCTTGCTCCGTTCCTCAACTAATTTCGGCAATTCACTGTGAACAATATCGTCTCCTTTCTTCGAGAATGTTGCGCTTCATGCAGTTTGTGTTAATATCTTTGGTTCTTTACTTTGCAGCGTGGACGCTTTCCTCTTGTCAAAATGGAAAAAGAAAAAAAATAAAATTTGAAGCCGTGATACCAACCCTAGAAAAAAGTGAAGAGAGTCTATCCTACTCCATATGCTCAAGTCATTTTATTCTTCCTAATTGTTATGTTTCTATTTTTGCTGTTGGTTCACTTTACACTCTATGCACTTCTATGATATTTTGTGCCCTTGAATATTTTAAATCACTCTCTGTTTAAGTTGCACACAGGGACATTGATTATAAGTTTTGCTAACTCAAGTGTTTTTAGATTTAAAGCACCCTTTTGTAAATTACCTTAAATCTATTTATTTAAAAGCTATGCTGCAGGGGTGCCGATTAGGCGCTTTTTTGCAAATTTAACGCCCCGCCTTTTTATAGTAGCACTTTATTACTCTATTTGAACGCTGAGTTTTTCTGGGGACGTCAGAAAATAGGCGTTTCAACTTTGTTTTTTACTTGACTGAATTAAATACATTTAGAATAAAATCATCCGGTTACTTTGTTTATTTATTATAAATCTTTGTACAAGAATATCAATGCTTGAATCTTTTTTCTATATATTTTTTTTAAAATATATAAACAATTAGTTAGTAAGTAATAACAATTCTTCTTTATATTTGACTTGAGAATAAAAATTATCCTTTAATTTTTCTCTTCTTTGAAATTTGGCTTTACCCATTTCTTAATTTTTTTTATTTTGATTGTATTAGCCTTTTGAGTTATTTGAAAATAATTTCTTAGTCAAACAAAAAATAATTAATTATAACTTAAATTTTATATTATTCACTAATATTTTACTTGAGTTCTTTAAGATTATTTGGCATAAAAATATTCAGTTATTTCCATAATATAAACTGAACTAATATAAATTCTGTTGCTTCTATAAATTATAAAAATACTTGATTGATGAAACATTTACATGTGTGTATGCACACACACACACACATCTATATATCACTTGTAATAAAGTAATATGTAGTGATCATCTAATCAACAACACTATTGTTTAATAAATAGTTAGTTATTTTTTGTAATATTTAATGTGAATATTGTTTCGCAAAATATATGTGACAAACGCCTTTTTTTGTCCAGGCTCCGCCTGAACTTCGCATGGACCCTAAAGTCAATCTTAGAGCCAAACGCTTCGCTCCGTCTCAAACAACATAGTTTAAAAGTCAATTTCATTACTATATTAATTATCGAGGAACCACAACTTATAATTTAAGCATAACATAATGTTACAAGTCATTCGTCTATTACATTTGCTGTATATGTAAAGGAGGCTAAACCTTTTAAATCTGGATGTATAAAGGGGAAAAACACAAGAATATGAGTAATTGTGGACATTATGCCAGACGTTCTACATCCATCCTTCCTCATAAAGTACAATGAGATAGGAAATATTAGAAACTGCATCGTGCCTTAGTTTTATTACTAGAATTCTTAAATAAGACTGATTATTTCATACTGTACCAGCTCATATAAAGTTTTAAAACATAAATTTATTTGTTGCTTGTCCACTTCCTTGACTAACTATTTCCATACATCTAATATTTTTTTCGTCCTTTACCGGTAACTTAAACATCGTATTTTGCAGTTCCCTTGTTATATGGTAAGCTAGCCGTTATAAGAATCTTCCTCTGTTCAAGCAATTGATCCTCAATATTTTCTCATACTTAGTTGTTCTACATCAGAATAATGATAATGAAAACTTCCCTATTTGTTTCTGGTATACGCATAAAGCATACAACTGTGCAAATTCTCTATCACCCGGTAATATGTCATCTTTAATTTATATGTTTATGAAACATGAATTTTATGTCATGTAACGTAATAAGCAACATGCAACATGTTAGTTCAAGGTATGTCATACGCGAGGGTCATATTTGAGAATAACCCAACACCAAGAAAATGACCGTGCTGACTTTTCACTATACTTATGCATATGCTAGGTAAGGGTATATCTTGATAAAATGTTTTCTTTTTAAATTTATTTTTAAGTATATTGCTCTCTCTGAAACTTGTAGCAAATACAATTAACTTTCAAAAGTAAAACAAGTATGTCACATTCTTCATTTGTCTAACATGCCTTCCGTGTCATACAATGTAATTCTCATGTCCAGATATCTATCCAAGTTGCATTACCTTGTTTTATAAGTTTAATAGTTGAATGTTTGATTCTTACCTATATATACACTTGTCTTATGTTATAATGAAGTAAAAGAAATGTAGGGATTGTTAAGAAATATATCGTACACTTAGCAAAATATCCTAAATTTTGTTGGTATGTCCGTTCATTAAAGTATCTTTTGTTAATCAAAAATGGCTAAAAGCATTTTGGGCCATGATTCAATATATAATTTTTCAGTCATGAAACAACTTTAATGATAACATAATTTTCTGGGAAGTGCTACCAGCTTACCATGATAATATTTACCTGATAAATAAAAGAGCGTATGTATAATTTTGAAATGAATAAATCCTGTTTCGGTTGTTTCATTTCATACTTTGTGTAGGTGGTCGCTGCAACAAAGAAATTAGGGAAGAAAGACTTGCAGGAAATGCAGGTGATTGAATGGTTCAAGACTCATGTTATTGAGTCAAAATTGGATGTTAGCATAGAACATCAGGAATTGGTAAGACATATACGTTTTACACTATTCAACACAAAAAACCTACATTATTATTATTATTACTACTACTATTTTTCTTATGCATTACTATCTGGACAGTATTCTTTGTTCCAGATATGTCCACTCATTTTTCAACGATACTGGAAAAAAAACTGCTATTTATTGGCTGTTCTTCCTATTTGACAGTTTATTGAAGCCTGAGGCTAAACGTTTGAGGTCACTAAAAATAAAAATAAATCATATTTCATATGTTGTTTCTCAAGTGTTTTATTGCATATCATCATTCTTTTGATAATTGAGTAGGTGCTGGTACGTATTTATGAAACAACCATTGCCATTTTTTTATGATTAATATCATGTACCTTGATCTTAACATTAATTTCAACAATACTGTGTTTACATAGTCTGAAGCGTTAAAGTGTTTTTGTATTCTTCTCCCTGTTATATGTACGGCTGATAAATATGCATGTGGCTTCTACTCTTGAAGACAATGCATTTAGCAAACATTCAGAAAACAGGTAAACTCAGAAGTAAGAATCGCATTAGAATTTGTGTCTATTTTTAACATTCTTTTGATAACTAAATGGGTGCGATATTTTTAGGAAACAACCAATGACATTTTTCTTATGATATAATAATATTATGCAGCTTGGCCTCAATGTGACATAATGATTTAGGTAGTTTAATGTGTTTGTATAACATTTGCCCGTTTTGTGTAAAGCTGCTAAATAAATGGCTTTTCCCCTTAACAATGATGAACATACTACCGTAAATTCTTACAGGATCACATTGAAATTTGTGTATTTATGCACCACAACATAAAAATGTACCGATTGCCCTTTCTACCGGTGAAATTTAATTACTATTGAATCTTACATTTATTCTCCATGCAACAATTGAATAAATCATAGGTTCAATTTCTGATTTACTGTTGGTGTACTGACCTCGCTGTCCACTACCACTCCCACACCTTTCACATGTGATTTTTTATATTAAAATCACACACCTTGTGTAACATCTTAGGATCCTTCTCTATTAATTTGGACGAATAGTAATCCTTCTCCAGAAAACAACATGGTAGGTGATATTCTGTTAGTTTAGGGAGGGACAATATCAATTCTGGACATAAGCGCTACACAAATATTGGACTTGGTTATTAAAGAACAAAATCACACAAGTCGGTTTGACTCATGAGGCAAAGATGTTTAAGTTTGTATGTTGCAAATGGCATCCAGCAATTGTCCAACCTGAATGCGGATTGTTTTGTATGCAGTGATTGTGGATGCATATAACGTGCACATGATTGACAAACCACTATACCAACGGGTTACATGGTTATAAATGCAATGAGTGGTCCTAATGACTCATGCACACGATAAGAGGATACATAAACATGTTTACATTTCAGTTTCAGTGATGTAGTCGAGTTCAAATAACAATAACAACAACTAAGCCGTTATTCTCAAGCAAGTTGGGATCGGCTAGAGATGAAACCCAAAACTAGATGACAAAGTCAATTTAAAAGTAATAATAACAATATTAGATTTGTGTGTGTATAAAATGTGAAAATAGAAATAAAAATAAAATAAAGTAAAATAATTAAACAAATAATAGTAGTAGTAGTAATAATAATAAATACAGTAAAAATAAAATAAAAAATAAAAATAGATAAGAAATAAAAAAACCATGATAATAATAATAATATCAATAGTAATAATGATACTACTAGTAATGTGGACCGAAGACCAAACACTACGTCTTTGGTTTCTATTCACTAGTCCTATAATGTAAAACTTATAACACTACTTCTAAACCAGCCATAAGTAAAAAACTCATAGTTCATGGTTCTGGTATGTGGATCGCTAACTTTCGTGCACTCTTGTTCAACACCAACTCCTCAGATATATTGCAATTCCTCAAGTCCCTTTTACTACTTTCTTCCATTTCAACTTTGGTCGACGTCTACCTCTCTTTGAGCATTCGGTGCAATCTATAATTCCAATGTGCACAGATGCCTTGAGAAGCCTCCGTTAGAGATGTCCAAATCATCTTAAGCGGTGTTGGATTAACATCTTTTCAATTGGTGCTACTCCAAGTTTGTCACGTATATCATCATTTCTAATTTGGTCTCGTCTTATATGGCTACAGCTCCATCGCAACATACGCATCTCTGTATCTTTTGGACGTGTTGTTTTTTAGTAGGTCAACATTCTACACCATACAACATCGCATGCTTAATAGCTGTTCTATAAAATTCTTCTTTAAGTTTTTGTGGGACTTTCCTGTCATATAGAATGTCAGACGTTAGTCGCCATTTCACAATCCCGCTCGAATTCTAAAAGTAACATTTTCATCAGTCTCACTATCGTACTACAACATCGACCCTAAGTATCGAAATGATTCATTCTTAGGTACTACTTGTTTGGTCAGAATGACATATCCATCCTCTAACCTGACACCACTAAACTTGCACTTCATATACTCTATTTTATTTCTGCTAAGCCTAAAATCATTTAATTCTAAAGTCTGCCTCCACTATTTTTATCAACCCCTATCTTACTTGCGTCTATCAGCACAACCTCATCAGTAAAGAGCACACACCAATGAATCTCACCTTGTATATCCTTCGTAATCTCATCGATCATTGTGGGAAAAATGTAAGAGTTTAAAGCTGACCCTTGATGTAATCGTATGTTAATGGAAAAATCACCAGTTTTACCATCGAATGCTCTGACGTTAGTCACAACATCATCGTACATATCATTAATAATGGTAATGTACTTTGTTGAGACTCTTTTCTTTTCCAAAGCCCACCACGTAACCTTTCTCGGTACTTTGTCATAAGCTTTCTTTGATTTTGCTTTCTAAATCTCTTCATAAGTTGTCTTATCAAGAAAATCGCCTCTGTGGTCGACCTCTTAGGCATGAAACCAAATTGGTTTTTTGAAACGTTTGTCATCCTTCTTAATCGATGTTCAGCGACTCTCTTCCAAAGCTTCATTGTATGACTCATAAGCTTAATTCCTGTATTTTGTGCAACTTCGAGCATCTCCTTTATTTTTGGAGATTGAAACCAATGTACTTCTCTTTCCTTCATCTGACATCTTGTTTGATTTGAAAATATTATTGAACAACTTAGTTAGGTAGACCATCCCTACATCTTCAAGGCATCTCCACACCTCAATAGGGATGTCATCATGCGCTAAAGAATCGTAACATGTTAAATATGTCCATTCTACAAGAATGAATTCTAATTTCTTTTACACAAACGACAGCCTTCCTCTTCGTACCAAGGTTTGAACTTCAATTTCGGTGCAAGTTATTCTCATTTTAAAATAAATTCTGAGCAATTTTATTAGTTTTAGGGATTTCCAAAGTTTCGATTTTGAATTTTGATGATTATTTTGAATAAATAGACACACACGCGCGTGCAGTGTTATCAAAAATCGTTAAATCGTACGATTCAGATCGAATCGCACTTCTTCCGATCTGAATCGACGAAAAGATTGCTAATCGCCGAAATCGCACGATCTTTCCTCAAATTGAATCGCACCTTCTAAATCCCTGAATCTCAGATTTATCGCGTCGCACCTTCAAAACCGAAACCCTAGAAGTCGCTTCCAGTTAAAATGATAGAATTTGAAACGAAGAGGTGGAAACTTAATTGTTCAAAACCAACATACATGGCTATCTTGTCTCTTATTTAAACAACGAAATCGAAGAAGTAAAGTACCGAAGTAAAAAAAAACAAATTCGAAAAGTAGGAACAAAGAAATGCTTACTCGGTAGAGGCTGTGAAGACATTGAGGTGAAGGAAAAAGGCTTTGAAGTTACACCAGAGTAGCATATAGAAGAGCGGTAGTCCAAGATCACTAGGAATTAACTGGAGGTAAGGATTTTGTAATCTTTTTACGCTGCTATGATTGAGTTGTTGTGCTGTATGAAATGTTAAGGAAATTGAGTTGCTGAAGTGTATAATCTTTCTGTAATCAACTGGTGGATTTTGAGTTGTTGCTGATGTACGATAAATGGTGAATTTTTTCTTTAGTTTTGACTGTTAAGTTTTGAGTTTACAGAGAAATAACAAGTTTTCATTGATATACAGCTCATTGTTTATTGTCATTGCTCACTGACTTGACTAATAATTTAATATGCACAGTTTTCAAACCTGACAGTCAAAAATGTGTTAATTAAATGATACAACCAGTACTCATGAGTCATGACTTATTATTCTTGAAGTTGTAGAAATGCCTTAATAAGAGTACTGGTTGTAAAACCTTCACCATATCCTTTGAAGAAAAATATGTTGTAATTGATTTGCGATGAGGACATTTAAGCATACAAAGTGTTTTTCTTCCTTTAATAATATAGACTGATTTCAGAAAATTTACAATGTGTAAATTATTTTTGGTTTATTTAGTTGTCGTAAATTATCCAAACAAATGTATTAAATTTATTGATTTGTTATTGTAGAAATGCCTAAAAAGTCCGATATCACTTGGGATCACTGCAAGCCTGTGAAAAAAATGATAAAAGAGTCAATCATTGTAATTATTGCTCAAAAATAATATCTGATGGATTTTTTAGAATGAAACACAACCTTGCTCAAACTTCAACAAATGCGAAAGCATGTTCCAATGTTTCAGAACAAGTAGCCGCGTCATTCAAAAGCGTGTTGAAAAAGAATAAACGTAACACATTTGATAACGATGATGAAGCAGATGATTTAGATGATGATATCAATTAAGCTCTTGTTGGTGCAAATTCGAAAAAGCAAAAGACATTGAATGTCATGTGGAAGAAGGAAGATAGAGACAATGTTTGCATGAAAATTTGTCGTTTTTTCTATGCAAATGCTTTGCCTTTTAATCTAGTCAAGAGTCCTTTTTTAGCATTATGACAGAAGGTATTTCTACTTATGGAGAATGTTTAAAACTTTCTAGCTATCATGAGGTTCGAAATACTTTTCTAATGAAGGAAGTTGAAAATGTTAAGGAGAAGCTAGAAATACATAAAGAAGAGTGGAAAAAGACGGGTTGTACGATTATGTCAGACGGGTGGACTGATAAAAAACATCGGAGCATCAATATTTTTGGTAAATAGTCCTAAGCGAACCGTGTTTTTAAAATCCATTGAACCTCTTCAATTATAAAAAATTGATGAAAATATTTACGAAATGCTCATTAATGTGGTTGAAGAAGTTGGGGAAGAAAATGTAGTTCAAATTGTTACTAATAGTGCTGTAGCTTATGTTAAAGCTGGTGAGATATTGATGATGGGAAAAAGGCAAATATTTTGATCGCCTTGTGCAGCTCATTGCTTGGATCTTATTTTGATGGACATTGGGGAGTTGCCTACCCATGTTGAGACTATTGGACGTGCAAAAAAGGTAACACAATTTATTTATGAACACACTTGGTTTTTAAATCTTATGCGAAAGTATACAAAAGGTAGAGATTTAACAAGACCAGCAATTACAAGGTTTGCAACTCAATTCTTAACTTTAAAAAATGTGTTAGAACGTGTTGGTCTAAGAATTTTTTTTTTACCTCTAATGAATGGGAGGATAGTCAATTTTCTAGAAAAATAGAGGGAAATGAGTTCAAAGATATTATTTTGACTAAAAAAAATTTCTGGGACGGAATAAAGTATTGCTTGAAAAGTACAATTCCTTTAGTTAAAGTCCTTAGACTAGTGGATGGTGATGCAAAACCCGCAATGGGTTATACTTATGAATTAATGGATTAAGCCAAAGAAAAAATAGCATCAAATTACCAATATGTGGAGTCTAGATACGAGGATGTGTGGGAAATCATCGACAGATGATGGAATGCGCAACTTCATAGACCTTTACATGCAGCAGAGATGTTTTTGAATCCAAAATATCATTATAATGACAAAATTAAAATTGATTTGGAAGTGAAAAAAGGATTGTACGATACAATAGAAAGAATGATCCCAACCAAAAAGAAAGAACCAAAATAGATAGACAATTTGATATGTATTCATCGACAGAAGGAGAGTTTGCAAGGATCATGACAATTGATAGTCGTAAAACTAAACAATCGGGTGAGTTTTATGAAATATCGTAAGTTTATTTTTATTACTATTATAAAATATAAAATTATGTATAACAATTGTGCATTTATTTGAATTAACGGCTTTGTGGTGGGAGAACTATGATGACGAATGACCTGAGTTACAAAGGCTTGCAATAAGAGTTTTGAGCTTGACATGCAGTTCGACTGGTTGTGAGCATAACTTTCGACTGGTTGTGAGCATAAATGGAGCATATTTGATCATGCATAAACATAATAATTTGTTTTTTTTATATATTTGTTAAATCATCCTAACTTTCTAATTCAAAACATTAGATTCACACAAAACGAAGAAATCGCCTGGAACAAAAAAGGCTTAATGCACTGGTTTTTGTAAAGTACAATCTTCAACTTGAACTTAGGTATGGAAAAAGAAAGGCAATTGATGGGCTAGATCCAATATGTCTATTTGACATGGATAGCGATGGGGAATGAATATGTGAGCAAGAAGATTCAACTTTACCAGTCGACACTGCTTGGATGGATGTACACGAATGTTTTAAAATTCAAGAAGGACCGTAAGATTCCAAAAAAACGAAAGCGTGGTCCAAGGAACATTCAGTACCATGGTTCGAAGTTCTGGCCGGCATGCTGGAATTCCGTCCATCTCGGTCCGGTTCCGACGACGGACGGACTGAAATTCATCCAAAATTCGCTTTTAGACTTAAATGTAAAAAAAATACAAACAAACCAGTTAATATTGTGAGATGGAGCATGTGAGGAAAGAAACAAACAACGTCATGATTTTGAAGATAACTCTAGGGTTGTGGCGGCTTGTAGGGTAAGAGTACTCGTTCCAATTTGATTTTGTTGAAGAGTTTTTGCGGCTTCTTTTAGGGTTTGCGGTGGCTTCATGTAGGAAGATGAGTTTGTGCTACTGCCTCAATGGTTGGGGGCGGCTGCATGTAGGAAGAAACGACGGCTACTTGATTTGTTGAAGACGACTTGTAGGGTTTAGGAGAAAATAGTATGGACCAAGAAAATGTTTGGGCTTCATATTTTTTGATATAGATCCAACCGAGTTTGTATTTTAGGCAAAAGTTTAAATATTCTGAAGCATGGGGATTTTTTGTTCACTTTAAATACAAAATTGTTGTGTTTATTAATTTAATTATATAAAAATGTTATAAAAAATTTATATGATGCTTAGTGAAATAGCTTTTGATATTAAATTTTTATATTGTATATTTTGTAACTTCTATGTCACTTGAATAATTTAGTGTAATTGACTATCAGTATTGCATATTTATTTGCGTATTTATAACAAAAATGTACCGGAGTTCACAAACCGGATTTAAAACGGAATTTTCAGAAATTCTGAAATGGAACCAAAATTTTGAATTTTCCAGATGACCGAAACGGAAACGAAAACTGAAAATTCGAGCAGTACGAAGGAAAAGGAAAGGAAGTTCTAGTTGTTGAAGAAGATGCTGGAGAAGAAGATGATTATGACTACTCAATGGACGATGAGAATGAAGAAATGGAAATAAATGATATAGAAGGGGACAACGTTGGAACTGATGATGAATAGAAATTTTTTTTGTACTTTGTCTTGTATTCGCTTTGTTTTCTTGCTTTTAAAGTAATGCTTATTTGATATTTTATTGTAAAAGCAATGATGAAGTTCAAATAAACAAACATATCTCACTTTATTTTCTTTACAAATTTGTACATTCTTTATGTGTTAAATGAAGTTCATAAGAATAAGTGCATTAGATATGAATCAAATGAGTGCAGCTCTTTCTTTCTTCTTGTAAGTAAAAGAGATAAACCATTTATCAAATCGACAACCACTTTGAAGTGATCCGACCCGATTTTTGACGATGAAGTCTGTAAGATAAACAAAAATAAGAATTATCTTTTGGTAAATGTATATAAAAAAAAATTAGATATGAATTTTTAACTAACATATACATGCTTAAAATAAAAAATTTTATATCTACAATTTACGATTGATTGGGCTCTTTTTGCAGCAAAGATCAAAGATCGAACAAGAAAAGGCAGTGGTATTGATGTACAACAACAATGAAATAGGATGAAAGAGGGAAAATCGTTGATTTAAGTTTCATTAGGGTTTAGCGACAAGGGCGAAGAATCGAGTGATGGTTCGGGAACAACTTTTTTTGCTGGAGTCTTCGTATTTTTCTTCTGTTTGAATTGGACACTTTGTGATTGAGCTCAGTAGATTTTATTGATATTGAGCTATAACTTTGAGATATAATTTTGAGGCTTGGTTCATTCTTTAATTCGGGCTTCTTAATTTCAGTTATATTCAACTACAAACCCATTTTCAATATAATTGTTAGGTTATAACTACAACCATACAAATTTATGTTATTTAAGTAAAAAAAATCGGAACGTAATTAAAATGGAATTTTCAAAACGGAACTGAAACATTGAAAATTTCATAAGACTGGAATGGAATGGAAAATTAGAATTTTGAACCTTGATTTTGAGGCTAACGACCAAAAAAAATGTCTTGGGTACGTTTTTTTTTTTGAAATGGTACTATATATACAACAAATCATTGGGACAACATATCCCATGTCAATAAACGTTCGAAAGCAAGTTTCGAACTTGTGACCTCTTGCACCAAAGCCGAATCAATTAACCACTTGGACAATGGTGCTTGTCTCTTGGGTACGCTTTTGACTTTTAAAACTCTGGATAAAATTGATTCATACCCTTTACATTGTCAACAATTCTGATTTCTATGGATGGAGTCAAAATAAATACAAGAACATCTCTAATAGATATAACCTATATTATTCAGGGAGTTGAATATTAGGGGTTGAATAGGTTGAACATGTCTAACTATCAGGTGCTTAGTTAATAGGTGCACGAGCTCAAACACCCATTAAATAAGCGTCTAAATCTCAGATGTTTATTTAATGGGAAAGTCTACTTGAACACAATTTAGTGACACAATTGGTGACACAGGGGATATCTACCATTAGATTGTCCTCTGAATTCCACATTTCATGTAAGGACAAAAAGATCCGATGGTCTAGATATTTTGTGTCATCAATTTATGTTCAAGTAGTTGGCGTCTTATTTAATAGGCGCATGTTAATTAATCTCTTATTTAATAAGCGACAGTGGGACGCCTATTTGATAGGTGTCCGATGTCTAATTGCTATTAAGTAGGCTTCCATTTATTGTACGCGTATTTAATATTGCTTGCCCTTAGACGCCTACTAAATAGTCGTTAATACCAATTCAGAATGCTGAATTGCAAATTGAACATTATCCGAAATATTAAAGGTAAATATTAAAGATGATGTGCTCTGTTGAAGAGCAATGTATACAAAGTCTTTAATATTCATGTGCTGTAGGAGATGCTCTAAGAAGTTTGTAAACAAGTGGATAAATAAAATTTTCTTCTATCAACAATTTCTTTTGCAAGACTAGTAGCTCCTTAACTAAAAACTTTGCTTTCATGTGCATATTTATAGTACACATCTCAAGCCAAATTTGGAGTACCACAATATCGTAGATATGGAATTCTTTTGAAACATAATCGAGTAATTTAAACAACGTTGTTACATTGATAATACAGAAAGAGTTAACCGGATCATGGCAAATCTTACATGAAAGGCTACAAACTTTTCATTCAAGTTGGACATGATTATTTCAGACAATGGACTCTTCTTTAACAAAGACTTTCATGTTTATTAGTTAAACCCCATCTTTTCCAATCATTTTATATTCCTTTACTAAATCCAAATGCATTTTTCAGTTTCTTGATCTTTTGTTTGCAATGTTATTGATATTTTTTACTATTCCTTGTGTATTATTTATCACCTGTATATACAAAATCATTAAATTACATTTCTCCTAAATAAACTTTTGCATCAATTTTTTATTCCGAAGTAATGTTACTATCCATGATAATTTCAAGGTCCAAGCATAGAAGAAAACAATGAAATGAGTCTTAGCGATGAATCATATCTGTGTTGTTTGAAGCAAGTAGAAGCACTAGGTGTCAAGAATGCATAGCACCTAGATGGAATCGGGGAGAAAAATAGGAGGTCACCACATAAATAGAATATTAATAAGTCTTACGTAAAAAGTGAAAATGAGTACCAAGTATAGAATTCAATTAGTATTTTAGCGCCTCATATGTTTATTACTTTAGTAACAAACTAAACGTTAATGACATTAATTGTTATGTTAATAGGAAAATATTAAATTGAATCAAACAATAAGTTCAATAAAAAACACAACATGCGAATGTGAAACAATTCATTATTTCACCATGCAGGACTAAAATATATTTATCTCATACCAAATCTTTATCTCTATTATTAATAATGAAAGGTGCTTGCTCAGTTTAGCATGGAAGGGGCAAAGACAATCAGCACACCCATGCGTTTGCACATACAACTTTCTGGTAAAGGCTCTTCGATCGCGGAAAAGGACAAGACTTATATGATGAAGGTCCCATATGCAAGTGCAGTTGGCAGCTTGATGTATGTCATGATCTGCACTAAGTTTGACATTGCACAAGCGGTTGGATTGGTGAGTAGATTCATGACGAATCCAGGAAAGACGCATTAGGAAGCAGTGAAATGTATCTTCAGATATCTTAGAGGAACTCCAAACCATTGGTTTGTCTTTGACGGTAGAGGAAGAGATTTCAGCTTGGTTGGATTTTGCGATTCCGACTATGCCGGTGATAGAGATCGAAGGAAGTCAACATCTGGATATGTGTTTAACATTGGTGGGACAACGATCAGTTGGAGAGCGAGGCTGCAGACGATTGTGGCTTTGTCTACTATAGAGGCAGTGCTCATAGCTGAGGTCGAAGCAGCTAAGTAGGCATTTTACTTGAGGTGATTGTTGTGTGATTTGGGCTTCGCATATGAAGGATTGAATGTGCATTGTGACAATCAAAGTGCAATTCACTTAGCTGAAAATCTAACTTTCAGCTCGAGGACGAAACATATTGAGGTGAGAGAGTCGTTCCTTGTCTCGATGAGTGAAGAGAAGCTAGTTCGTCTTTAGAAGGTTCACATAAAGAAGAATGCAACATACATGTTTACCAAGTCGTTATCTGTTGCTAAGTTCGAGCATTGCTCGGACTTGATTCGCTTAATGAAGTTTTAGGGCCACGGGGAGAGAGTTGAGATGGTTCATGAAGACGTTTGTTTTTCATGGTGGAGATTGATAGCTTCTACACGGGCTGGGTATTTCGAACGCTTTGTTGGCGGGCGATGGCCTTGCTGGAGTTCGTTGACAGTGTAATGGGTGATGACATTGCTAAAGCTTAGTGGATAAGTATCCATTGCTTGGAGTATGAAGGTGCAGATAGAGTTGGAAGACTTGTTTGAAAATCCGGTATCAAGGTGGAGATTGTTAGAAAATTGGTACTTCAAATTCCCAAATCAATTGACCGAAACCCTAGTTGGTCATCGATGAAGAAGAAGCCATGAGAAGCCCTAGACTGTGGAGGAAGAAGTTGACGAGAGTTGGCTTGGTATTGATGGCAAAAAGGAAGGTGGAGTGTGGATCGGTGAAGTTGGAGCATCCGATTTGGTTCGGTGAACGAGTTGGAGTGAGCTTCATTCGGTAAAATAGAGGAGTGAAAGAAAAAAATTGACGAACGAAATATTTCGTTCGGTGATTTGAAGCAGCCCGGTCCAAATATTTTGCTCGGGTATTATGCCGAACCAAATTAGTTTTGGGTAATGTCGAACCAAATGATCTGCTGTGTTTGCCGAACCAGATGCAAATGCCGTACCAGTTGACCGAACCAAATGACGTCGAACCAGATTGCCGAGCCGCTATATAGCAGTTGTCCCTCCTCAATTCTTCACTCTATAAATAGTGGAGCTTCTGTACAACAATGATAACCATCATAGAGAGCCGAAACTCAGCAGAATTTTGTCTGTATTGTAAATTCTTCTTATGTATAGCCTCCCAAAGTGAATTAATCCTGTAACTCTAATCTTTATTAATAAAAATTCCTCTTCTTAAGTGGACGTATACTGCCTCGCGGTAGTGAAACTACTATAAATGCTGGTATTATTTATTTTTCTGCATTGCATAGATATGTGACCGTATGTTCTGGTGTTTATCTCTGTTTGTTTCGTCTCACTACAATCACGATGCAGTTGTTTTTCGCTGCCTTATGTTTTTTATTCCCTTAGACTGATCATCTGAAGGGATTTTTTCCAACAGAGAAAACTAATTTAAAAAATCTATATAATTTCTTAATTGTGAAAAGCCTATCCTTTTTCTATCATTTATAGCAGTTTCATAAGAATAATAACATCAAAATTTATGTTGTTTACAAAATTTGACTTTTCTACAACTGGAAGTCTAGTTTAATCTTATAAGCGTTTGACAGTGGAGATAAAACATATATATAGAATAAGAGATACAGGTTACAGATACTTTTTGATCAAGATGGGATATCTCTGATTGGAAAGTGGAAAAAAATACACGGGTTTTGTTTATTTTTTAGCATTTTAATCATGCATTGTCGTATCTTTCTATTTTCAAAACACACCATACTTGTGCTGTCTGTAGATTGTGGTTGTGATGCATTCACGGTAACCTTTTATTGTACTCATGAGTTATGTTTCATTTGAATAATATAGCCACCAATTTTTGTTTTTGTTTTCGATAACTATTCAAATGGCGTGTTGCTTTTTGAAAAAACCAGCTATTGTTTCCAATTTATTTGAAATAAATCTGTAAATTCCTCATTGTTAAATGCAGATCTCACTTTTATCTCTTGGAGGCAGGGTAAAGGACACAGATGTTACACTTCTCATAACTGTTGGTCTTCTTGTAAGTGCAATGTTGCTATCAATATTTACTATTTGAGGCCCACTTTAGCACAAGAGACTTTTGCAAGAGTTTTCTACAAGCGTTGAGCATCTTCCAGACAGCCACACACTTGACTAGAGAAGAAAACAGCATGAATCTCTTGTACTAAAACCACTTTTCCATGAAGTGTTTTTACGAGTAGAGCTAAGAAATGGGTCTTTCTGTAGCCTGTAACGAGGAGGTTACAAATGGTTTCTATAATCCATTCCAGTCTTAATATCCAAATGCACTGACATTTATTGCAGAACCGCCAATTGATTGATCCAAATATGTATTGGTTTGTGATTCCAAATATTGGATCTATGTTGAAGGGCCTTGCACAGGTAATTGTTCTTGGAAACAATGATATTAGTACAAGAATTTTCTTTGCTGCACTTTAAAAATGCTATACTTGCCCTACTTCGGTCCACTTAAACAAGAGGAGCAAGGATGCTGTTATTTTCATTGCATTACACATACAGATCTATCATTACCATGAATACTACTTCCTATATCTGATGTTTAGTGTTACTGAGACTTTGGTACATATATCAAGCTAATATAATAATTATTATGCCTTTTTTTTGGCAAATTACACATTATGTTTAACAATCTACTCAGCAACATAAACAGACCTCTGTATCTACACCCAGTGACTACCAAACACTTGTTTATGACATTCCTTTTATTGTTGTAGCCTCTAAACCGTGCTTGGCCTACCATGAATAAGTTGCTGAATTTTTTTTATAATATCTAATAAACAAGTTTTGTTTGTAAACTCCGATGAAATATGCATTGAACCTACAACACACACTTCAAGTATTTTCATAGGGTTTTATATGTCTGCCACCGTTATGGGGTCGAACTCCGAAGGTTTGGTCGCTTTAACACACACCACACACCAACTGAGCAACCTTGTGGGGTTAAGAAGGTTTAATATGATATTTTTCAAACACTGACTATTATTTATATGCCTATTGGTTTGAAACCAAGACCTCTTTTAACCTTTTGTGTGTGTGTATAATGAACATGGGTTCAAATGTTTGAGCCATGGTTCAGGATTCCGGTTTCCATTTCATTCGTTTTTTTTTAAATTTCGGTTAATTATGGAAATTTAGGCTCTGATTCTGTTTCGGATTCAAAATATTTTTCTACAGAAATACATTTACATATAGTACATACTTGTATTTACAAAATAAAATTACGTATTATAAATGAAAAGTTGATTCAATTATTATTTTTATTTTCATATTATTTGTGTTGAATTGGATTGGAATTGACAAAAGTATCACAATTTTTTTGCAACTGTTCGGTCAATTGTCCATTTTTCATCTTATTTGACTTGGGTATTAAATTTTCAACAATGTTTATTGCCTGTTTTTCAACTTTCTGTTGTTTTTCTAATATTAATTTTCAGCATTTGAAGGGAAAAAAAATCCAAAATTAAGATTGAAATCTGAATTTAGATCGGATTCCGTCCTGATCATCATCGGAACAGGAACGGAATTACCAAAATGATCGGAATACCACCAGGATTTTGAACCATGGTTTGATCTATGATTAGTAAATGTACAAAATGTAGCATTCTTGTTCAATTGTCAAATATTCAAATGTTATTCATGGTCACTAACAAGATAATTATGATATTCTTATCAGGGAAGAAAAGAACTACTGTCGTTTCTGAATCGTAGAAAATATAAAGAGATGCCGCTATCAGCACTTGAGAAGAAGCGCTTGCAAAGATCGCCATTTGACATGCGATTTCACTTGCGAGATTTGATTGGGTCTGGTCACTTGAAAACTGCATATACACCAACTGGAATACTTGTGCGTGTCTCCAAAGATTGAGTAAGTTCATTAACTATAATCGATGCTTACCTATTCTATACTGCCTATCTTTGTTACAAATTATATTCATGGTCCATCAAAAATTATGGATGCCGTTGTGGCTTATAGAATGAGAGCTTAGTTATTGTCTATGATAGATGAATAACATTTTACACTCAATTACATTCTTATACTTTTTAATAAGTTCTGCATTAATTGTGAGAAAGTGTGATGTAAAACATTTATTTTGGTTCAAAATTGGTGTGAAACAACGTTGTGGGATGCATGGTTAAAAAACAAAATTGCCTTGATAAGTTGCTGAATGATATTGACAAGGAATTACTGTAACCTTGCTGAATCTAAGAATCCTAAGTGAATAAATTTGATTATTGTCATTGTTTGTTAGTTGTTTTCAAATCATTACTTTAATTTGTGATGAATCCACCTTTCAAAAATTGATTTTGAATTCTTATAGAGTACAATATTACGAATCATATGTTTATGAATACATGTAAGCATGTTGTCATCATATGTGTAGAGTTTACTCTGCCTTTATTATCAACCGTATTACAAACAACGTATATTAGGTTACTGGGTTTTATATCATTGTTTGGGAAAGCGTGATGCTTACTCTTTGACAAATCAGCTTTTAAAAATTTATGAATCATCTATTGAAGGCTACCTAAGCTTATTTGAATCCTTCTATAGTTCTACTCTGAGTTTTTATATTACGAATCCCTATAACACTGGTTTTATAATCTGTAATAGTCATATTTACTACAGTGCGGATAGAATCAGCAAAGAAAGTAATTTCTTTTGTAGCTACAAAATCATCAGTCTTGGTGAACTTTAATCAACTCTCTGATTATCTTCACTTGCAAATCTCCAGCTGCTGTCTTTCTCCTCGTTTCCTTAAATATTTATTTTTTGTTGCCCGATAAAATGGTTGTAGTTACGCATCCTTTACCATGAAGATACTTTCAATATTTAATTAGGAATACAGCCGATAAGTGAGTTGAAATTGTGTATTGGATCTTAGACAAGGCTTCTTGATGTCTAAACTTTTAGCCAAATTGTTGTTTTGCATTGCTTTATGCGTTCCTGTCACCTTTTTTATGGAATGCACCAACTCAATTTACCATACTCATCCTAACCCTATAATTGATTGATGGCATGGCTCATGGGTAACTTTATGTTCCTTCTGTGATTCAGCCTGTATTGATTTGCCTTGCAGCTTCAATGTAATTATTTGTCCATCATTAGGCCAGTCCCTTTACATGTCACTCTCTAATCATTTGTAGACATGCCTTGTTTCACCCGACATATTATCCTGCTTATTATGCAGATGAGTTGACCCATTGTCAAAAGAGTATTAGATGTGTCAATTCTTTCTAACCATTTTAATTTGAAAATTTTATCATTTTTGATATGTTTAGTAACATCTAAATGAGTTTTTGTTTTGAAAAGGTCAAAACAAGGTTTTTAAAACGAAATTTAAATCGTAAATTTCAAATTTTAAATTGAAACTGGATTTAAATCATAAACTGTCGATTCAAGAAATCCATATTTCATTATGTATGTATACTTGCATGCTAATTTTTTCCCTATGTAAATTGTTAAATGACATTAGAGTACGTAAGAGCAGTGAATTTTCTTTTTGTAGTGATATTTTAAAATTGATTTTGATGCTTGAGTTTTTATGTTTAAACTTTATTTTTTCGCTTGCTTCAACTCTATTTTTTGTAGGAAATGATAAACTTTATATTTTAGATTCAAATACACACACACATGTATATTGATATTTTCTATTTTAAGTTTTAACACGGATTGAATGATTTTTTTTTTCAGTTCAACTAAAGGGAAGAATCAAATACCGGAGGTATACTGATCAATAAATTTCAAAATAATAATTAAAAAAAGGTGATTAATTTTGAATCTTTTTGAAAATATGATTTTTTTTAATTATGTTTAACAATTTCTTAAAATAATAATTGTTGAAAGTTTTTATATATGAGGAAGGTTCAATCAGGTGGCCTAACAAATTTGTTGCTCCAGCCCAAATCTTGGGAAATCCAGAGAAAATATTCAAAATTGGTTGTCCTTTGCATTCACTGGAAAACCATTGCATGACAAACCACTTGACCTAGCTATACCCTATTTAAACAACTATAACTCAGAAAAAGAAGAACTATTTTATTATTTAATTTACTAAAAAAATGCCCACAGGCTTGGATGCTTGCTTTATGGGCCGCCCTAGTTTCAGTGTTGTCCTATTTTGGAAACCCCTTTAGCACTCTATCGCAATTTTTAAGCAGATCCTCTTCAAATGCTATAAAATTTTGCACATATGTTCATATCATACTGAGATCATTTCCATAAAAATTGGTCTTATTTAAATATTCTAACATAATAGATTTGATGTTTAACGTAATAATAATAATGATGCTGATAGTAACATTGATCAAAGACCAAACGCTATGTCTTAGGCTTTTTTTTTCTAATCCTATAATTTAAAACTTATAAGACTCATAGCTCATGGTTATGGTACGTCGATCGCTAACTTTCACGCACTCCTATCCATTACCTGCTCTTCGGCTATATTTCAACCCTTCAAGTCCCTTTTAATAACTTCCTTCCATATCAACTTTGGTCGACCTCTACCTCTTTGAGCAAACGACACGGCCTTGTACATGTGCGTCGGACGACCTATAATGTTATACCATCTTAAACGACGTTGAATTAGTTTCTCCTCAATTGGTGCTACTCCAAGTTTTTCACGTATATCATCGTTTCTTATTCGGTCTCTTCTTGTATGACCCAACTCCATCGCAGCATACGCATCTCTGCTACGCTTATTTGCTGGACATGTTGGTTTTTAGTAGGTCAACATTTTGCACCATACAATATCGCGGACCTAATTGCCGTTCTATAGAACTTTCCTTTAGGCTTCTGTAGGACTTTCTTGTTACAGATAATGCCAGATGCTTGTCATCACTTCACCCATCCCGCTCGAATTCGAAAAATAACATCTTCATCAATGTCATCATTACACTGCAACATTGATCTTAGATATCGAAATGATTCCTTTTTAGGAACTATTTGTCCGACTAGAATAACATATTCATCCTACCGCTTGACACCGCTGAACTCGCATTTCATATACTATGTTTTAGTTCTACTAAGCCTAAATCCTTATATTTTAAAGTCCGTCTCCACAATTCAAATTGTCTATCAACCCCAATCCTACTATCATCAAATAGCACAACAACATCATCAAATAGCATACATCAATGAATCTTCCATTGTACACTCTTCGTAACCTCATCCATCACTAGGGCAAAAATGTAGGGGCTCAAAGCTAATCCTTGATGTTTAAAATTAATAGTTAAAATAAATGCTTTAGTGGTAAATATTGACATATAATTTTAAAAAGAATAGAAATTTCAAACCGATCTCATTTTCTGTAAAGATGATAATTGTAATGTAAATTAAACGTTTACAAAATTTTGTAGCATTTGAAAGTTTAGCCGACACAGATGCTCCAAAAGAGAGGTGTCATCGAACATTTCTCTCTCTTTAGACACGTGTATAGGGAAGGTTCAAATCCCTTAAATATAAGCCACTTTAAAATCACCCCTTTAATTTGACACTTTCAAATGTTTTAAAATTAGTTAAAACTTTGCAGATACGATCTTATTAGCAGTACGACCACTCGTGTAAAATTGAAGACAATCTAAGGCTTTTAGCTTATTTAAAACCATAACTCAGTGTAAACAATCAAAGTTATCTATTTTAGCCACGGTTTGAAACATAACTTTGAACACGTTATAAGTTTCAGAAAGATATAAAATTTTGCGGAAATGGTCATGTAGTAACAAAGTCGCATCTATAAAATTTTATTTCATTTGGAAATGTATTGGCACAAAATGATGAAGATGAAATTTTGAGTTGATGAATAAGAGTAGGATTGGATCCTTCCTATATATGCACGTGTCCATGTATGTGTGTGCATGTGTTATATATATGCTTATACATACAACTAGCGTTGTTATGTTAATAGTTATCGCTACCGTACCGTTTTTATTGGTAAGCTTAAATCACATACAATTACTGTTACCGATCTGTTGGTATACCAAAGTCTGCTGTATCGATAAATTGGTAATTGTCACATCAATAATGGTAAATTGCCATTTGCCAAAAAATAATAATAAAAAGTTTGATATTTTCACGCTATAATGGTACTTCAGTATGCATTTCATCGCATCAATTAATAAAATAATCAGTGAGAAAGAAAAGAAATGCAATAAACATTTAAACCGAATTTCTAAACTAAATATGGCATTTTGCTTGCTTTTAAAATCATGTAGTAAAACTAATTATATTAATATTCATGTATTATAAATGGACTGCTAAGTAACCATTACCGTCGATTTTGAAAAATATTACCGAATATACTATTATACTGACATGGTTTAAAAATGGTAATCAATCGGCTAATAACGATATGTTAATTAGAAATTTATTGTTACCATAACAGCCTTACACACACACATATATGGATCCACATCATTTAAATTTTCTTTTCATCGCCCTTATTCTTTTGTGTTTTATTTGTTAGAGCATCCTAGCAAGAGCATGAAGCTTTGCATCTTTCTCCTATGTGGCATGTAAGATATTCATTCATACTCCAACAGGGGTTTTGCAAGTAACATGACTTACATAATCACATTATTCACCTCCAATTTTTTATGTTTATTCAAGTTTAACCAGCTTCTTTGTATGCATATGATCAAACGCCATATTGACATTGTCCAACTCCAATTCTTTTTGATAAACTAAGCTTCAAATATTCAAAATCATCCTCAAATACAAATAATAATCTATTAGAGCCAATAGGGAAAACTCAATTTTGGACTTAAAACCAAGAAACGTTGATCTTTTGATTATTTCCTTAATATTTGATGTACCCATGAAGATCCTTTGATCATTTCCGTTATATCTTACTGCTTTTGAATCACTATTTTGTCCATGACAATGGAAAAAAAAGAGTCAATCTAATTAAATACTTGATCTCGTAGGCATGTGGGAAAATGAGTGTTATTAATTTTATAAAGATTTTGGAAGTGGAGATAAAGGGAGAAGGTTAGATAATGCAAAGATGTTGAAGAGTAGGCGATACTAAAGAATACGGATTAAACGAAAAGGAGAAGAAATCAGAAACTTAAACCGAGGTTGTGTTTGTTTACCGTTGTGATTTCTTAATAATGAACGCTGATTATTGAATGCTAAATACCGAATATTAAGGTAGTTGTTTGCTTACCTTTTTTCTTTTCTAAAATTTCTGGACGGATTTTTTTTTACTAAATGAAAAAATAATTAGAACAATATTACCCCTCATATGTATAAATAAATAAAAACTTTCTTAAACAAACTCAATGAAATATAAAATCAAAAATCAAAAAATCTATTATTAAATTCGACCAGATTAAATGTGATTGATTTTCTTAATAGATAAATTTCTAATAATTCTCTTTTAAAAGAATCAATTCTTTATAGAAAAAAGATGATGGTAATTCTTTAAAATCTAAAAAGAAAATTCCAGAAATAGAAATGTGACGAGAAAGAGAACATAGCACAAAAAGTTCAAGACTCAATCACTACTTTAATATTGTAATTAAGAAAGCTCATCCAAGGGTGTAATCGGAAAACCTTATCATTCAACATTCTATAGATGTAATAATAGTTATTGCAAACAAATGCACATGAGCGTTATATGACAGAACAAGAAAAATAATGTGCTGAAAATCAGAAATAACACTTAACCGATGTTCTGAACATCAGTAAGTCTTACTACCTAGAAGCTGACCGTTGCTACTTGGTAGTAGAACACTGGGGCTATGTAAGTAATAATACTCACAAAATACCCTTGTTGGGTCGTTCTTAACGAGATCATCTATACAATAATTTGAATTATTCAAAAACTTTTAACTTCTTTAAAACCACAAATGAATATGAAATGTCAAAAATATTTATATTAACTGTTGATTTGGAAAGCAATTTTGAAGAAGATAAAAGTTTATAAATGTTTCATTTTTTGTATAAGTGATCCCGCCAACAGATAGAACATACCGATAGTAAATTACTTTGTCTCAGAAACTTTTTGGTTTGAAAACAAAGGGGAATGAGAGGGGGATTTATAAGAAGAGGGACATGATCATTTCAAAACTTCTGGTATGTTCAAGATGTTAAATCCATTTCAACCATTCCATTTCAACCGTTCCATTTAAGCCGTCGGTTTGAAGTGTGTGTATGTATATACAAATATTACTGGCAATAGAGGTGGTACTTGGTCCCACACAAATGCATATGCATGGGCGCACACAACACATGCATATGTATGGAAATCATGGTGTGAAGTTTCGGCCGGAACCACGAGATTCCAACCAACTCGTACCAGTTCCGGCTGGTGGTGGGACGGGATTAGGGCGAAATCCCGTCCCGTTCAAAAATTCAAAGAAAAAAACAATCAGAATTGTAATCAAAAGAAGAGGAGGGGAGCAACAAGAAAAAACGCGTGGAGCCAATCAATCTTAAAAGCGAAAAAATAAAAATAAAAAATTCTAACAGTAATCGAATGCTTATCTCATTTAAATCGAAGCATCCTTTTGCAGTTCTTTCCAAATTCGAGCTTCCATTGACAACGAGCTCCAATCAAGCCTTATTTGAGCATCAAGCAACATACATCGAGCAACATTAAAGCTTCGTCCAGTAGCGACGAGCTTTATTCAAGGGGGCTTTATTTGAGTTCTTATTTTTTTGCCCTAGTTAGCCTTAAGCGGGAGACTAATATTTAGGTTGGGCTGCTTTATTTGTTGGACTGCTTTATTTAGGAAATGAGAGACTAAGAAGAGTTGGGTTTGCTAAATTTTATTGGGCTGCTTTATTTGTGTTCTAGCAACAGAAAGTGGAAGTTATTTTTTATATAAATGTTGGCCTGATTTGTTTGTTTTGCATCAGTTTTATGTAGTAACTTTGTTGGGATGCTTTGTTTTTTATACAAGTAGTGCAATGTTATTTTGAATTTTTTATACAAGTAGTGCAATGTTATTTTGAAGTACAAGGAAAAACAGAAGGAAAGAATAAAACGAACAACACATTCAGGATTAACCATAAAATGACGATCCAGATTCGAATTAATGAGCGGATATCATGAGCGCATAAGCTTTTACTTTATGGTTACGAGTACAAACCCGTGCTACGCACATGACGTGCTTCAATTTTATTTTATTTTTCTTAATTTAGCCTGTTAGGAGAATGAGATGTTTTGCAGTTATATAATTTACTGCTTTGTCCTGCTATACAACAGGGTGTATGTTCCAAATTGTAGCTAGTTTGTAATAGCCAATGTTACATATATGCATGTGGTAGAGGTAGATAAGTGCAAATTATGTGAATAGAAATTAGCTTTGCAACATCTAAACCTATGTTTGACCAAAATTTGAAATTTTCTTTTGAAATCAACATTTTCAGCTAATAAATGAAGCGACAAACAGAGGTGAACAAAGATATTCCCACTTATACTCAATAACATGTAATGAATGATATGAAGTCAGTAACCGGTCAATGTTGCATAGAAGAAAGATGGTGGGAAGGGAAAATACAAATGTGTAATATATAGGAAGTGTTTTCATGAAATTCAGTTGGAAGATCGTAACAGATATGGAATTTAAAACCAAAAGCATACACTGTAGACACTATTGTAAAGTATAAAACATGTATATGAATATTAAAACTAATACCCAATACGTTCTTTTCAGTATGCAGTCTGTGTTATACATTGCTTAGCAATAAATTGTCTGTTTTTCTGTAATTTATAACATTCGAAAACATGAATCGCTTGGTTGTGAGTTCAGTACACTAAATTACAGTAGTAAAAACACTACCAACATCACTAAAGCAGGATAGCACATTTTTTTTTTTTGATGAATTAGCGCAATCAAACATCATTCAATATCACTTGCCCAAGCTAAGTTCAAACATGATTATCACTTGGATACTGAAATTGACCATAAAATCCATAACCTAATAGTAATTCGAACAGTCGTGATGAAACTTGTATTTAATACCTATAGTTTAAAATAGTGTAGTTTCTAAATTCAACATAATTTTTTTTGGAATCCAGTATTTTGTTCTTTGGAGGTTTACCCAACTCTTGGGTTTGTAGTACAAATCCCAAAATTTGAAGCATGTTTCTCAATACAATTTCATTTGAACGCAAATTCCAAACCTGTAGCCAAAAGATTATTATATCACTAATGGTATACAACTTAGGGGTTGAAATTTAGTATGCATTTATTATGTCGATCAAAGCAAAAAAAAAAAAAAGAGAAAAAAAAAGAAAAAAAAATAGTAGGTAAAATATGCAATGATGATTACCTGATTTGAAATTCTAACTCTGATATAAAATCAGCATCGGAACACAGCAATCCAATTGTCAATCAAAGCAAAATAAAAAGCCCTAGCATCCAATCCAAATTTATTAAAAATATTAGAAGAGAAAGATACCTTCAACAAAATCGAATAGCCACGGCCGAAGCATTTCCGTTGTCTCAGGGTTCATCGCAACAACTGAATTACCATCATAGACTGCACCATCGACGACCAACCTAATCACTGCCTTCTTCCTCCCTTCACTAAAATCCTTCTTCTCTTGCTATTATGAAATAACATAACAAATTATGAGAAAAGCCAAACAAAAAAAGTAGTAACATTGGAGTACTTAAGTTTTATAAATCGAACAACTAACGGGTAGGGTTGCTGGAATCAGTCGATGAAATTAGCAATACAGTTTGAATTGAGTTGATGGGAAGATGGTGGATTTGAAATGGCGTTGGATCTAGAGCTGCGCCTTTGTTGCATGAGAAAGAAATGAGAGTTGGGGCTTGTTGCTGTGGGAAAGCAAACAGACGCGGTTAAAGAAAGGGCATTTCGAGAATCTCGAAAAGACACGGTTGATTTTTAGTTCACTGAATTGTTATGATTAGTAGCAGAGATATGTTTTATGTTTTATAATTTATTTACAATGCTTGTTGTTACGTTTTCATTACAAAATTTAAAACCAGGACCGAAACCATAACCGAAATTTTTGAAATTTCCTAAACTATCCGGAGCTAAGAAAATTTCAACTGACCGAAACTGAGGCTGTAACCGAGTTCTCAAACCTTGATGGAAATTCTATTGGGATACAAGTTGGTGAGACAAGGGGTCCAAACTGTTGGATTGTATTTCACCTTCAAATATTACCATAATGAGGGTCCAATGGTCAAGATATATAGTGCTAAATATAGAGATGCCATTGAACCTTGCTACATAAATATAGTGCAGGCTGTACTATTAACACCATGTTAAGCCGTTTATCCACATGTACACAACCTCAGTTTGCTACACTATATATGCATGAACCTCTGTTTTGTGGCCAGATGCGCAACACTCTGTTTTATACTGCACTCAGTTTTATATTGCACTGCTTAATACAAGTTTTATATGATGTGAGTGATAAACATAGCTATTCTGTGGCATGTGGCAAGATTAGGACTCATTTATATGCGTGAATCTCTCTATTCTGACATATTCTAACTACAGTCACATGATATCTAAATTGTGATTTCTGTGTCCAGGGAGCAGTCTCGTCTTGAATCACCAATTTGGTGGGATGAACTCAAGATATCATTGGCTGTTTATGAACTCAATTTTGCTCTTGATTCTGATAGTATTAGTTACCGTAAGTGACTTCGAATCACTTTGAACAACCTTCAGAGAATCAAAAGCTTATATGTGCAACTCTTGCAGTTGTAGACAGCACATTACCCATCTTGCCGTGCCATTGACTAAGTAGCAATGTTGATACAAAGAAAACATTAACTAACCCTATGATGTCATTTATTTCATGATATTCAATTATAATTTTTTGATTAATCGTATTAGTTTTATAATGGCAGATGGTTCTAACCATCGGATTATCTTATTTTTGAAATATTGGTTCTGAAGTTTATATTTGTCTATAATACGACCATTTGTGTTCGAAGCTATTATTTCTGGATTATGATTCATACTATTATACTCCATATGTCATTGTTGCCATTTTTCTTTACTATTAAACTACTAAATTCTTTAGTATGATATTATAGCAATGGTTGAAAGTTCTGCAGACAAAGTTGCAATTTATTTATTATTCAACGTTGGTTAGAGGAGAGGTTTTCTTCCCACTTTGAATCTCTTTTCTAGCACCACGCTTTTGCACTTAATTTGAAGGTTTAGGACTAGAGGGGGTTTCTCTAGTAACATTTTCCTATGCATAACAATCCATTTGAAGAAAATATTTTGCCTTCTGTATATTTAAAGAGAGATTCATTACAATTTGAGGTTTTTCTTATTTATTGAGCAGGGTATTTCAGTATGCATCCCATTTTGTATACCAATATTCATCTGATAGGGTATTTGCAGGATTTGTACGTGAGTTGGATAAGTAACAAACTCAACAATGGTTTTACATTTCATACCATTTCATTTCAAACTTCGATGATACTTCCTTTTTGCTATGCGTTCCTGCATTAGCATACACCACATGGAATATGGGAAATTCTATCGAAATTTTATTGAATCATTAAAGACAAAATGATATATGAAATGTAAAATATCATTATGTCTATAATGGGAAGTCGATTGACTAACCAATAAAAAAACTGCTAAACTTTAGAAAATATATTTACAATTTATAAGAGAACTTATAATTTATATGTAATTTATAAGATAATTTATGTTTTGTAAGATAATTTATAATGTAAACGATAATTTATAGTTCATAAGTAATTTACAGGATAACTTATATTTTATAAGATAATTTATGGTTTATAATTTGTAAGATAATTTTATAATGTACAAGATACTTTATAATTTGCAAGTAATTTACAAGAAAATTATTATGTTCATAATTTATATTTTGTAAGTTTTAATATATTTTATAAGATGATCTATAATTTATAATATATAAAAATTTATATGTAACTAATATTAACATTAAGATAATTTGTAATAAAGATAAGAAGTAATGTAATGTAACGACGTGCTTTTTTGGACGTTTTAAGCAGACACACGTTGAACTCAAATCATACAAATGGGCAGATTTTTATTGGGCAAACAAGAAAAAGCAGGAAAAATAAAACAGAATCTCGTAGCGAAATGACAAAATATAATAATCAAATAACAATTCATGAAGCTGTTTACAAAACATTTGATTATACTTATACAACACAGAATCAAAGTTACACATATCATAGATAAATAAATAATGCAGCGGAGCAGTATGAATGCAGTGGAATAAATATAGTAAATAATAGTAGTACAAATCTTCGTTTTCGTCCTTCAGAAATAAGATCTTCAAATCCTGAAATACTCAAGCTGACCCGAGCGAATTGAAAAGACAAAACACTCGAGTCATAACTAAAAGATCTTATCTAAGTTAAATCAACGATAAATATGAGTGCGAGGCGTCAGAGATGTTTACGGGATTTGACATCTCCTATCCAGTGTCTAACGTGAGTGTAGTGACTTACGGGATGTTCGAGATTTCCATCTCTTAAGGATCCATTAAACTATCTACTATGTAGTACAATACGCTATTATAATATGTCCATAGTAAAGTAAAAGTATTAAAATAGCGTTAAGGCGTTACCCATATATCCCTTAACACATTTTTATATATTCCCATAATCTATACATTACCGTAACTCCTCCGTAAGCTGGAGGGCTATAAGTGGGCACTCCGTAGGTATGGTACAAAACAAACTCGTAGAAGGCGCTCTAGGGCATGTGAACACGACACTCGAGGCAATGCCAGGGTAGATTTACCAGTTGCAGAACCGGGTTGATGGTAACACATAGCAGCTACTACCGCCCAGCTCGGAACACTCCCAAATCAAAATCAAGGGGTGGTCACCAAATCATCACAAATGTCATAATATAGTATCGAGAAGCATGTCCGATCGGAGGAATGACCTCATTTGGCCCAGGTATAGCTCCTATTTTAGTCACATCTAAGCCGACTCACGGGAGTCAGGGTCACGTCATACCTTATACAGAAATCGTTCGTCAAACCATCTTACTTCATTTTTGGAATCTCCATCCGTACACGGTTGTTAAAGTAGTTTTCGGTATTGGCAGAGAGTATGACAATATCTGATCTGGTCTCTTTAACAACCAATCGCTTATTACACACCAAATGGTTCTTTTAAATTTTCAGAACCATTTCATAATTGATATCAAAATATCATATTCTCAAAATCATATCACTTTCGAAATTATATTCACTTTGAAACCATATCGTTTCTAAAATCATAATTTCTTTCAAAAATTATATTTCCATACTCACTTTAGAATCATCATATTCAGTTAATTATAACATTTAAATCCCAACTTAGATTATAACATCAGCTAACAGTATTTGCTTTTAGACCAATGAATATGAACAAACACTTCCCTCTACTTGGTCTGGAAATTTAGAATATAGTTTAAATAGTTATAAATAGTTAAAATAGTTATAATTAGTTAAAATACTCTAAAATAGTTTAGTTATAGATTAAAGATAATTTTAAATTGATTTAAGATAGTTAAATAGATTTAAAGTAGATTAAATATAATTAAAGTAGATTAAATAGCTCGAAGATATTGTGTCAATGGCGACCTTCGATTTCAAGTTTGACGACTAGCGTTGTTTTCTCTTGTGATCTTTTTCTACTGCTTTTACTTCGGTCTCTGCCTTTCTTTCCGCGTTTTTCTTTTTTCTATTTGAAGCAGAAGCTAGCTCTGCCTGCCTCTGATGATCTCGTCTGTGGATCTGCTCTCTCTCATGGAGCTGCTGCTGTTGAAAACTTGGACTTATCTGCTGCTGTTCAATGCGTCCCTTCCTTGATTTTTTTTAGACTTGGTCGCGCTAGCTACCAGTGAATGTTATCCCGTGTTTTGGCAAGGTCGTGATACCAAAAGATCGATCGAAAACCAAAGACAGTTCATCTCAAAGATTGGCCATACATTGTTTAACCATGGATATCGATGAATTTTGTCTGAATCCGGACCAGGCTACAATTGATAGGACACGGCAAGCAAAGTCATAGGAGCCAGCACTTCAAATTTCAGGTCAATCCGAGTTCATTTGCTCAAGTTATTATCGATGCAAATTGAAGGAAAAAACCATATTTTCGTATCCATCAGTGCACATCGATTCGTATCGATGTGGTTCGTATTCACCATCCTGCCTCGGTTCGAATCCATCAATCTCGCATCGGTCAGGACGGCCACATTTTCGTATCCATCCATTTCGCATGGATCGGCTTCGCATCGATCAGACCATCCCGCTTCGCACCCATCGATAGGCCCTACTTCGTATCGATCAGTTTCACACTCAAGCAACTGTTTCGTATCGATCAACTCTGCATCCATCAACCAGTAACACACTTCGTATCGACCGACCAATGCCTAGTTCGCATCCATGAAGGGGGCGTTTATTCGAATCCATCAGGGAGCTTTAGTTCGTATCCATCACAAATATCGATACGAAATCACCATCGATACAAACTAAGACACCTATCTCGATTTGAACTAGGCATACTGCAAATCAATACGTAGCGCATGTAGTTGATCGATTAAAACAAGCTAACGACACTCGATACAAACGAGGCGAAACTCATGGATACGACTCGGTCGACTTGGCAAAATGAGGGAACGATCCAAGAATTTCGCACCACGTCACCTCACACTCATGTGCCTTGATCGAGTCGAATAGATGGGAACATGGATTCGAACGCGACAGTGATCACGAAACTCACAATCTTGCATCGATCATATCTCCTAAACCGCTGATCTAAATGCAACGAAATTTTCACAGAAGCTTCCGTACAAGGTAAAGAATGTTCATGCCAAGTTTCAGCTCGATTGGATCAATTTTTGATGGATACGAAATCATTTCGTATCAATCACAGATCGAGTCGAAACTTGGTGGGGTCGGTCGCGTGGGCCCACTCATGTGTCGGAAGAAGTCTCCCGAAGTTTGAGCGCAATCTCGGCCTCCTACGCCTATAAATAGCCCCCCGAACCTTAAAGAAAAGGGATCTTGGGACGATTGGGCGTCCAGACTCTACCGGATTCAATTCTACATCTTTTTATCACCGTTGTATTCGAACATCAGAGCGATGACTTACTGTAATCTGCTGTAACGGATTGAAATCATCAAGTGAATCAATAAAATCATAAGCTTCAGAGTGGACGTGTGCAAGATCGCCGAACCACTATAAATCCTGTGTTTCTAATTGTTATTTCTGAATTGCTGTGCTTGATATTGCTTAGATATGAGATTTTTGTTTGAATATTGCTGATTTGTATTCATATACTGGTGCTTTCACGATACCGGGGTTTGTGACCAATTTTGGTGCAAACACTTTGGTGCTTTCACTGAGAATTGAACTCAGGGATTCTACCGTTTGAAGTTGAATTTGAAGATTTGAGAATTCAGATCTAAGGAACCATGACAAGACAAACAAGTAGAAGACAGAGACCAGAAAGAAGTCAACACGAAGGAAGTCAAGAGGCTTCCTCAGGAGCGAATCAGGCATCGATCTTCATCACCAGGGATGAGATGGAGACGATGATGAAGAGGCAAGAAGAGTTGATCCAGAGCTTGTTTCAACAGATTGGGAAACTTGGACCGCAGAACCGAGGAGCAGATGAAGTTCAGAACGGAGCAGGACCATCCGGCGTAGCTTCTGGATTAGAGGGCACACACTTGGAGCATATTGATCCAATCCCGGAGAGAAAGACAGGGGCATCTGAGCAACCTGGTGGTAGTAGAGGAATGAACGCTCAACCGGGGGGCAGATTCCAGAATTCCCTCGTGAACTCGGGGGGCAGGCCGAAGGCAATGGACGAGGATTACAGTTAGGAGATAATGACACGTAGGCGGAGATGGTCAGACGGGCTATGAGAGGCGGATTAGTAAACAAAGACCGAGAGGATGTGAATAGAAGTCCTTTTACCACAGCAATCAGGCGAGCTAGGAACCCACCAGATTTTAAGCTACCATCATTGGATATGTATAGTGGGAGGATAGACCCTACGGTTCACTTGACAAAATATATGAGGCATATGGAAGTGTTGGGGGGCATCAGAGGAGGTCATGGCATGGTGCTTCCCATTGTACTTGACGGATATTGCGGCATTATGGTTTAGGCAGCTGGAGAGTGAATCTATCACGACATGGAATGATTTGACTGAAAGGTTTATGAGGCAATTCAGGGTCCACATTTCGAGACCCAAGAATGTGATGAGCTTGGCAACACTGAAATAAAGAGCTGGGGAGTCTTTGAGAAGCTTTTTGACACGATTCAATGCACCTGCAGTATCGGTGGATCGATCGGATCCATCCATAGTTTTGATGGCAGCTGTATCGTGCATAGCTGATGGCACGGAATTCAAGAATTCACTGACAAGAGATCCCCCCATGGATCTAGGGGAATTTTATCATGAGGCTGAAGGATTTTTACGGTTGGAAGATGCAAACGCCAAAAGAGAAGAAGGAGAAGAAATTAATGTTTATGCAGTAAAAGGTGGAAATTCCCCTGAGAAGAGTACATAAACTAGCAAGGGAAAATGAAAGGCTGAGGATAACGATAACAGGTCAATGCGACCACGAAAGGAACCAAGATTCACCACTTATTTTGAGCTGAATGAGAGTTTGGAGCGAATCTATCAGGATACCAGAGAGCAGGTTCCATATCGTGGACCAATGCGAAGGGGTCCAACTGTTGACGAGAGGAAATCAGATAAATATTGCTTATTTCATGAACTGAACGGTCATAACACTAATGATTGTAGACATCTGAAGGATGAGGTGGAAGGGCATATCAGGAACGGTAGGCTAGTTCAGTATGTGAGGAGGCGAGCTCCAGCGGTGGATCCAGAGCGACCACCGTCTACATCAGCTAGAGGTGACCCTGAACCGGGACACCGTATGGTTATCAATTGATTGATTGATTGAAATAACGATGAACAAGTTGTAAACCTACGATGAACAAGTTGTAAACCTCTCACTAACACGGTTAAATCATTTACACACGTATGAGATCGCGCACGTTCCATAGGCATGCTCTGAATGATCAACGACCGCACCATAGTAAGAGTTTACGCTTTGACTTCCTCGTCTTGCTTTTGCTTTGATTTTGATTTGAACATTTAGACTTAGTTTGTTTGGACATTTCTGTTGTGGAAGTTGTATGATCATTGCTTTAATATTTGCAATTCTGTGAAAAAATTTACTTGTATACCCGTTGGATCATGAACGGTCTACGAGCACCTCTTGTATAGCGATGAACCGCCAAAGTCTTTGATTCAGAAACTTACCCGACCTCGAACGGTCACAATTTGCCTCGAACGGTCACAATTTGCCTCGAACGGCACCCGACCTCGAACGGTCACAATTTGCCTCGAACGGCAACCGACCTCGAACGGCCACAATTTGCCACGAACGACATCCGACCACGAACGGTCCCATCCCATCATTCGCCGCGAACAGTATCGACCGCGAACGGTCCTGATTCACCTCAAATGGCATACGATCCCGAACGATCGTCATTCGAGGTCATATGAAACTATCGAGTTCTTTGCAGGTTGTTGACAGGATATGAACATCCGGCTTATAGCATTACAAAACACACCTTCCTATTGCAAGACATGTTTTGGGGGGAAAATGTTATCCCGCCTTTTGGCAAGGCCGTGATACCAAAAGATCGATCCGAAACCAAAGAAAGTTCGTCTCAAAGATTGGCTATACATTGTTTAACCATGGATATCGATGAATTTTATCCAAACCTGGATCAGGCTACAATTGATAGGACACGACAAGCAAAGTCATGGGAGCCAACACTCCAAATTTCAGGTCAATCCGAGTTCATATGCTTAAGTTATGATCGATGCAAATTGAAGGAAAAAGCCATATTTTCGTATCCATCAGTGCACATCGATTCGTATCGATGTGGTTCGTATCCACCATCCTGCCTAAGTTCGAATCCATCAATCTCACATCGGTCAGGACGGCCGCATTTTTGTATCCATCCATTTCACATCGATCAGACCAACCCGCTTCGCACCCATCGATAGGCCCTACTTCGTATCGATCAGTTTCGCACTCAAGCAACTGTTTCGTATCGATCAACTCTGCATCCATTAACCAGTAACACACTTCGTATCGATCGACCAATGCATAGTTTGCATCCATCAACCAGTAAAACACTTCGTATCGATCGACCAATGCCTAGTTCGCATCCATGAAGGAGGCGTTTATTCGAATCCATCAGGGAGCTTTAGTTCATATCCATCACAAATATCAATACGAAATCACCATCGATACGAACTAAGCCATCTATCTCGATTTGAACTAGGCATACTGCAAATCAATACGTAGCGCATGTAGTTGATCGATTCAAACCAGCAAACGACACTCGATACAAACGAGGCGAAACTCATGGATACGACTCGGCAAAAAAGGGGGAACGATCCAAGAATTTCGCACCACATCACCTCACACTCACGTGCCTTGATCGAGTCGAACAGATGGATACGGAACATGGATTCGAACGCGACAATGATCATGAAACTCACAATCTTGCATCGATCATATCTCCTAAACCGCTGATCCAAATGCAACGAAATTTTCATAGAAGCTTCCGTACAAGGTAAAGAATGTTCCTGCTAAGTTTCAGCTCGATTGGATCAATTTTTGATGGGTACGAAATCGTTTTGTATCGATCACAGATCGAGTCGAAACTTGGTGGGGTCGGTCGCGTGGGCCCACTCACATGTCAGAAGAAGTCTCCCGAAGTTTGAGCGCAATCTCGGCCTCCTATGCCTATAAATAGCCCCCCGAAGCCTAAGGAAAGGGGATCTTGGGACGATTGGGTGTCCAGACTCTGCCGGATTCAATTTTACATCTTTTTATCACCGTTGTATTCGAACATCAGAGCGATGAGTTACTGTAATCTGCTGTAACGGATTGAAATCATCAAGTGAATCAATAAAATCATAAGCTTCAGAGTGGACGTAGGCAAGATCGCCGAACCACTATAAATCCTGTGTTTCTAATCGTTATTTCTGAATTGCTGTGCTTGATATTGCTTAGATCTGAGATTTGTGTTTGAATATTGCTGATTTGTATTCATATACTGGTGCTTTCACAATACCGGGGTTTGTGACCAATTTTGATGCAAACACCTTGGTGCTTTCACTGAGAATTGAACTCAAGGATTCTACCGTTTGGAAGTTGAATTTGAATATTTGAGAATTCAAATCTAAGGAACCATGATAAGACAAACAAGTAGAAGGCAGAGAGCAGAAAGAAGTCAACACGAAGGAAGTCAAGAGGCTTCCTCAGGAGCGAATCAGGCATCGATCTTCATCACCAGGGATGAGATGGAGACGATGATGAAGTGGCAAGAAGAGTTGATCCAGAGCTTGTTTCAACAGATTGGGCAACTTGGAGCGCAGAACCGAGAAGCAGATGAAGTTCAGAACGGAGCAGGACCATCCGGCGTAGCACCCGGATTAGGGGGCTCACACTTAGAGCATATTGATCTAATCCTGGAGAGAGAGACAGGGGCATCTGAGCAACCTGGTGGTAGTAAAGGAATGAACGCTCAACCAGGGGGGCAGATTCCAGAATTCCCTCGTGAACTCGGGGGGCAGGCCGAAGGCAATGGACTAGGATTACAGTTAGGAGACAATGACAGGTAGGCGGAGATGGTCAGATGGGCTATGAGAGGCAGATTAGTAAACAAAGACTGAGAGGATGTGAATAGAAGTCCTTTTACCACAGCAATCAGGCGAGCTAGGAACCCACCGGATTTTAAGCTACCATCATTGGATATGCATAGTGGGAGGACAGACCCTACGGTTCACCTGACAAAATATATGAGGCATATGGAAGTGTTGGGGGCATCAGAGGAGGTCATGACACGGTTCTTCCCATTGTACTTGACAGATATTGTGGCATTATGGTTTAGGCAGCTGGAGAGCGAATCTATCGCGACATGGAATGATTTGACTGAAAGGTTTATGAGGCAATTCAGGGTCCACATTTCGAGACCCAAAATGTGATGAGTTTGGCAGCACTGAAACAAAGAGCTGGGGAGTCTTTGAGAAGCTTTTTGACACGATTCAATGCAGCTGCAGCATCGGTGGATCGACCTGATCCATCCATGGTTTTGATGGCAGCTGTATCGGGCATAGCTGATGGCACATAAATCAAGAATTCACTGACAAGAGTTTCCCCCATGGATCTAGGGGAATTTTATCATGAGGCTGAAGCATTTTTACGGTTGGAAGATGCAAATGCCGAAAGAGAAGAATGAGAAGAAATTAATGTTTATGCGGTCAAAGGTGGAAACCCCCCTGAAAAGAGTACAGAAACTAGCAAGGGAAAACGAAAGGCTGAGGATAACGATAACAGATCAATGTGACCACAAAAGGAACCAAGATTCACCACTTATTCTGAACTGAATGAGAGTTTGGAGCAAATCTATCAGGATACCAGAGAGCAAGTTCCATATCGTAGACCAATGCGAAGGTATCCAACTGCTGACGAGAGGAAATCAGATAAACATTGCTTATTCCATGAACTGAACGACCATAACACTAATGATTGTAGACATCTGAAGGATGAGGTGGAAGGGCATATCAGGAACAGTAGGCTACTTCAGTATGTGAGGAGGCGAGCTCCAACGGTGGAGCCAGAGCGACCACCGTCTACATCAGCTAGAGGTGACCCTGAATCGGGACATCGTATGGTTATCAATTGATCGATTGATTGAAATACCGATGAACAAGTCGTAAACCTCTCACTAACACGGTTAAATCATTTACACATGTATGAGATCGCGTACGATCCATAGACATGCTCTGAATGACCACCGACCGCACCATAGTAAGAGTTTACGCTTTGACATCCTAGTCTTGCTTTTGCTTTTAACATTTGGACTTAGTTTGTTTGGACATTTCTGTTGTGGAAGTTGTATGATCATTGCTTTAATATTTGCAATTCTGTGAAAAAATTTACTTGTATACCCATTGGATCGCGAATGGTCCACGAGCACCTCTTGTATGGCGATGAACCGCCAAAGTCTTTGATTCAGAAACTCATCCGACCTCAAACGGTCACAATTTGCCTCGGGCGGAACCCGACCTCGAACGGTCACAATTTGCCTCGAACGGCACCCGACCTCGAACGGTACAATTTGCCTCGAACGGCACCCGATCACAAACGATCACCATTTGCTGCGAACGACATCCGACCACGAACGGTCCCATCCCATCATTCGCCGCAAACGGCATCGACCGCGAACGGTCCCGATTCACCTCAAATGGCATACGATCCCAAATGATCGTTATTCGAGGCCATATGAAACTATCGAGTTCTTTGCAGGTTGTTGACAGGATATGAACATCCAGCTTATGGCATTACAAAACACACCTTCCTATCGCAAGGCATGTTTTGGAGGGCAAATGTTATCCCGCCTTTTGGCAAAGCCGTGATACCAAAAGATGATCGGAAACCAAAGACAGTTCATCTCAAAGATTGGCTATACATTGTTTAACCATGGATATCGATGAATCTTGTCTGAACCCAGATCAGGCTACAATTGATAGGACACGACAAGCAAAGTCATGGGAGCCAGCACTACAAATTTCAGGTCAATCTGAGTTCATATGCTCAAGTTATGATCGATGCAAATTGGAGGAAAAAGCCATATTTTCGTATCCATTAGTGCACATCGATTCGTATCGATGTGGTTCGTATCCACCATCCTGCCTCGGTTTGAATCCATCAATCTCGCATCGGTCACCATCCCGCTTCACACCCATCGATAGGCCCTACTTCGTATCGATTAGTTTCGCACTCAAGCAATTGTTTCGTATTGATCAACTCTGCATCCATCAACCAGTAACACACTTCGTATCGATCGACCAATGCCTAGTTCGCATCCATGAAGGAGGCGTTTATTCGAATCCATCAAGGAGCTTTAGTTCGTATCCATCACAAATATTGATACGAAATCACCATCGATACGAACTAAGCCACCTATCTCGATTCGAACTAGGCATACTGCAAATCAATACGTGGCGCATGTAGTTGATCGATTCAAACCAGCTAATGGCACTCGATACAAATGAGGCAAAACTCATGGATACGACTCGGTCGACTCGACAAAAAAGGGGGAACGATCCAAGAATTTCACACCACGTGACCTCACACTCACGTGCCTTGATCGAGTCGAACAGATGGATACGAAACATGGATTCGAGCACGACAGTGATCACGAAACACACAATCTTGCATCAATCGTATCTACTAAATCGCTGATCCAAATGCAACGAAATTTTCACAGAAGCTTCCGTACAAGGTAAAGAATGTTCCAGCCAAGTTTCAGCTCCATTGGATCAATTTTTGATGGATATGAAATCATTTTGTATCGACCACAGATCGAGTCGAAACTTGGTGGGGTCGGTCGTGTGGGACCACTCACGTGTCATAAGAAGTCTCCCGAAGTTTGAGCGCAATCTCGGCCTCCTACGCCTATAAATAGCCCCCTGAAACCTAAAGAAAGGGGATCTTGGGACGATTGGGCGTCCAGACTCTGCCGGATTCAATTCTACATCTTTTTATCACCGTTGTATTTGAACATCAGAGCGATAACTTACTGTAATCTGCCGTAACGGATTGAAATCATCAAGCGAATCAATAAAATCATAAGCTTCAGAGTGGATGTAGGCAAGATCACCGAACCACTTTAAATCCTCTGTTTCTAATCGTTATTTCTGAATTGCTATGCTTGATATTTCTTAGATCTAAGATTTGTGTTTGAATATTGCTAATTTGTATTCATATACTGGTGCTTTCACGATACCGGGGTTTGTGACCAATTTTGGTGCAAATAGTAAAAACCCTATTTCCATCATTTTGGATGATTTAAACTCTCCGCTGGCGATTCCTGGTCATGATATTCCTGTCAGAACTCTAGGTTCGAACCCGTTATCTCCTATGCTATCGAAAGAAGGTAATATATCTTGGACTCAAACTATGGTTGGGTTGAATATTGGTTCTGGTGTTTGTGATTACGTAGTAGAGCAGTCTGATCCTGCTCTTGCGACTGTTTGTGTTGTTGAAACCGATGACCGTGTATCTTCGATTGACGCTAATGTGTTAAAAAAAGCTAAAAATAGGTAGCACATCTGGTGCTTATAGAATTGCCATAGACAATATTCCTCTGTCTGCTGATTCTCATGCAAATTCGTTGGTCCCTCCTCTGCCACGGCCTGTTCAAAGTGGTCTTCTTTGTTTTCCCAACTGCCTAATAATGCTGGTATGCATTCGCCTCGTGGCTTTGATATAGTTGAGTATGAGGGTGTGATGATTCCGCCCTTGGAAGTGATTGAGGCTGGCCCGGATTTTTGGAAAGTGCACTTGGTTGGTTTCTTTCTTGACTCCAACCCTCCCTATCATTTAGTTAAGACGAGGTGCAACCTGGCGTGGAAGCCTAGGGGAGGTTTGAGTGTTCACTTTGATAATGAAATGTTCTATTTAAGGTTCTCGCATAGTGATGAAAGGCAACGTATTCTGGAGGCCAACCTAATTCTTATTGATGGGAAACCATTTATTATCACAACTTGGAGTCCTTCTATGGATCGTGCAAAGAAACAAGTTTTATCTACTCCTATTTGGGCCCACTTTTCTCATATTCCATATGTTCTCCAGCCTCTTATCGGGATCGACTAGTTAGCTGGTCTAGTAGGTAAGGTGATATGTTTGATGCAAATACCATGGCCAGAAAGAAACTAGTCTATGCCAAAGCTCTAATTGAGATTACTCCTGACAAACCTTTGCCTGCGGTTTTAAAGGTCAGATTAGATGAGAGCCATGTAGCTGAGGTCAGAGTTTGCTATTGTTGGGAAACATGAGTATGCATGTCTTGTCAGTCCTTTGGCTATCGTGCAGATTCATGTTCTAGATTGGTTGTTCCCCTTGTTGACCGGATTCCTCTTCCTCGTCCGCCTATCCGTATGTGGGTTCCGAAGGTTGCTCATGTAGTTCCCTTAGTTGATGCACCGACAGTTCCCATTGTTATAGCTCCCATTATGGATCCTCTTGCTATTGCTCTGGTTTGCGTAGCTCCATCTATTTCTACGCCTGTTATAGCTCCATCTTTTTGTTCTCCGCCTTCCGCCCTGGATGTGGTACCTTCTGCTACCACGTTTGATATCATTTCCTGGAATTTCGATGAATGTGCTTGGGTTCACGCTCCTTCTGATATGATATATTCTCCAGAGAGAGACACATTTTATGCATTTATCAGTGATAGCAGGGGAGAAAGACAGTTTCTTATATACCATATTGAGGGAGATGGTTTGTGTCTCACTTGGGTTGGTGAGATTGGAGAGGAGAACAAAAGTAAGTTTTATGATGTCACATGGGATAGAAAATTTCTTTACTCTCCCGACTCAGATGGTTATGATCCGCGTCTGGCTGCTCTCTTCTCAGGATTTTCTCATGTTATTGGTCCTTCATCGGATGCTGGTCATGATTGTTCTTCCTCTTCCGAGGAAGCTTAGTCATGTTGTTATAGTAGTTTAGGCACTTTTGTCTGGCTCCTGTGCCTTTTTTCTTCTTTTCGGCATCTTGTCCTTTTAGTTGTTCTATGTGTATGCAGAGCACCTGTTTTCCCATTATATACACAGTGGCACGACCCACTATAAAGCCGGCTAGCTTTGCTAAAAAAATAGATTAAATTGCTTTAAATATAGATTAATTAGATTTAAAATAAGGTAAAATGGGTTAATTGGTTTTAAAATAAATCGAATGGTTTAAAATAGGTTAAAATGACTTAATATAGTTACAATAGGTTAAAATAGTTTAATAATTTGAAAATCTTAAATTTTAGAATCTTTAATATAATATATTTTTAAAAAGTTTGTATTAAACATGAATTTGAAATTTATATCAATTTAAACTATTTATTTCATTCCAACACATTTGGACCATTTCAATTTCCAACGACCCAATTTCAAAATTTTCAATTCCAATTCTCAGTAAAATATTTAATTCAATATCGCTTCCAATCCATGTCTAAAATATTAATTTAAATTAATCCAATTTCACTATATTTCAAAGTTATATTTCGAACAATCTTAATAACGCAATTTTGATAATTTTTAATTATACTTCAAGATTCAACTTTAAAAATTCAATTTAATTCCTTTAAATAATTCCTTTAAAACAATTCCACCTTTAATAATAAATTCGAATTTCGATAATAATTCAATTTATTTGAATCAAATTTTTATTTCAAAATATCATTTAACTAAATTCAAAAATTAAAGATTTTAAAATCATTTAATTTAACTCATCCAGTGTTCGTGTATAATTCTTTACCCTAGGGTCAAGTGATACAGATATTTATCATTTCAATCCGCAATCTAAAATTTTACGGTTATATATCATTTCACAGCGCAATCCCAATTTAATATTAAAAATCCATAAAATCGCTCGAGTCTATCATTTCAACCTATAATGATTTTTCCCTAATCTATAGATCGTTCGGGTATATATCATTTCAATCCATTGTGATTTTCTTAAACAATTAACTAAGGGAACTTGTAGGGTGATCACAATATATAAATCAAATATATCGTCCAATATTAAAAATCAAACATCCATCATATTATCATCTAATCCAACCAATAAATATCAATAATAAACTAATTATCAACAATAGGTATTCAGTTGGCAATTTAAATTCAATAATAAATTAAATAATAATTTAAGTCCAAAGTAAACTCAAATCAACTAGAATGCCGATTTAAATATACCAGACATCAGTAAATAAATTCCTAATCACATCACAAATTTAATTTAGCTAACATAAGAAATTTTATAAGTTGTGAGTTGGTTAAAATACTCACCTTTGAATTTAAATCGATTTAAAATCCAATTTAGGGCCCAAATTCAGACAGCCTCAGAATTCGTCCAGACTAGCGTCATAATGTCCAGAATTTCAATACGATCACAGCGGAACAAACTGCGTCCAAATCTGAACTCGTATGGAAAAGATACGTTGATTAGAACATTTGGATTTCAAAATAAAATAAAATAATAAAAATACAAGGCCATGTCACCTTGATTTCCTCGAACCGAAACCCTAAGAGAAGGGCGACCCAGTTCGAACGCCAGCCGCCGTTAATTCGTGAATCATCACTGCCTTCCTGAAGTTCTATGGCCCGATCCACTTGTGTCGCCACCTTGCCCTGCCTCCGCAGTCCACCTAGGCCGGCCGCTGTTGATTCTGGTCACCCCTGGTGCCCAGTGCTGTCGCGACAAATAGCCCCTAATCTTGGCCAATATAATGACCATAAGCACAAACGAATGACACCATGGTGACCTGCTCGAGCTCCTCTTCCCAATGCCGCCTCCGGATCGTTGATCGGACGACGATCGGTCGTTACATCGCCAAAACATCATATGGACGACCTGAATTGATTTGCGAGTTGAGGACAAACGGTGAATCCAATTGAAAAACGAATCACACCAATGAATTACGCTCGTGGAGAGCTTCGAATTGATATATAATTTGATAGGGTTTGAGTAATTTGAATTTTGGAACTGAATTTGCAGTTTGGGAATTTAGGTTTTGTTTGTCTGCCATTGGAAAGAGGAGATGAGAAAGAAATATATATATATAGATAATAGAAAATAAAAAGATTACTAGGGTTTATAACGGGCTATTTGTAGGCAAAGCTGAAAATAGAAAGAATGGACCAGATTGATTTACACATTGAATGATAATGATCCGAAAAGCCCGTTCTGTCTCCGGAACGAAAATATGTCATCCCATATATCAAAATAGATGTTTTCAATATTCTCAAACTCAATGGAACATGTTTCAAGTCCTAATTCCATTGTATGAACAAGTTATGTTAAAATCAGCTTATTTCATATTGATTTCATTAAATTAATTTCTAGACGTTTCGAGTCCGTATGATCAAACAAGTGGTCCGATCGATATGAAACTTGAAATCCTGTAATAATTACCGTTATGGATCCGATGAAATTAGTTCCATCGAAATCCAAGTCAGTGGCCAAAATGGCTATTTTCACACTAATTAAATAAATTAATATTAAATTAATTAAATCACTTTTTAAATTCAATGTCTATAATTAACAAATTTTATCACCTTAGATTACTTAGTGATTTAAAATCCTTTAAAACAAATCTCTACATCAATTTATTGTCGAATATTTCACCATTTACGGTGTTTAATTTCAATTTCAATAAATTCAGTAATTATGAATTAAATTTCCAATCAATCCGCAACTTTGACTTTTCATCCTATTATTCAACCAATCATTACCCTAAGGATATAATTAATATTATTTTATCTCTTATTACATTACTATTTTACAAATTTATCTTAATTTAAATTAACATAGAATTTAATTACATTTAATTGTAATAAATCCATTCATTATAGCTTAAGTTCCAATAAATTGATCAAACTTGACTTCAATTCTTTTTATTAAACCAATTATCGTATTATGAAATAAAATTTACATTGGGTTACATCTTGTTGAATCAATATTCTACAATTATCAAATTAAATCTACATTAGCTGCACTAATTAAGTGATTTAATTGCAACTGATTTCCAATTCAAATTTAATAGATCAAATAAATAGGTAACATATAATAATTGTCACCATTGACTTTTAACTACGTTTATAGGTTTATTATTTACAGACAAATGATACAATTACTTAAATAATGCTGATTTTATTCAATTACTATTAACTAGATATTTTTTTCATTAGTTAACTCAATATCTACATTTGTTTTCTTATGTTCGATTTATAACCAAGTATAACATCTAAATCACTTCAATTGATTGGAACTTCATTCAAATTGTTAGTGATTAACTTTAATTAACATTGTTGTATTTCATTAATAAATCACAAATTTTATTTCTTCCAATATTAAATTATGAAAATCTTATTAAATTAACTATTTTTATTTATCCAAAATTTGTGGGTCATTACATGTAATTTACATTAGTACGTAACTAGAATAACTTGTAAACAATTTTTTCACAATACTATATCACTGATATAACTTATGTTCATTAATGTATTAAAATGTGGAACGTTTGGAGGTATGACATGATTGGACGAACACATAACAGATCGGTACCAGCAGCTTTTCGAATTGGTTTGGAAGAAGTCATGAAAGTGGCATCATTTAATAAGACAAATATGATAGATGTTCGATATCCTTGAAAGAAGTGTAAAGCTCAATTTTTTTTTGATTATAACAATAAAGAGATCCATTTGATAAAACATGATTTTATGAAAATTTATTATTTGTGGAAAATTCACGGGGAAGATACGAGATCATTTACACATCATTTGTTTTTGTAACAAGAAGGAGATGGTTGTTGTTGAACCTTGTCGAGAGATTAGAATCAGGCTCGAATTTATACAAAGCCCATTCGGTTACAGCCTTGGGCAATCCCCTGATAAGGGGCAACAAATTTCCATTACAAATCCTAAACCAAAAAGGAAAAAAAATACATTTCTCAAATTCAATCATGCATCGCTCATTCGCTCGCCTCACCGCTGATAGACCTTGCATCGACGAATCCCAACAATAGAAGAAAGCATGCATTGCTCGCTCGCCGCTCGCTCCTAGTCCTCGATGAATCCATCTTCCTCCGCCTCCTTTTTGCTTTTGTAGTTCTTTCTCATTTGCTTGGATGAATCGACATTTGGTTCTATTGACTACTAAACTAAATTTGGTAATGTCTTTTTTTGTTTAGTACAGTTTCTAGATTTAGGGTTGGCCTATTGTCTGCATTGAAATTGGGTTTGAAATTGTTGCATTGAAATTGAAATTGTTCCATTCCTTCGACGAATTGATTTATAATTCTATTTCAAGATTTGTACTGTAGCATTGAAATTAAAAGTTTGGTCTATTAGTTAACCGTAGAATTTGTATTTGGTTAATGAAATTCGTAATGTATGATTAGTGATTGCCTAATAAAATTGGTATTTGGTTTATAGATCAATTGCTAAGATCAATTGATTATTTAATTGTGGATTATCATAGATAATTTTTTTTGAATAACAATTTTTTTTAAAATAATAAACAAATCATTTTTTTTTTCAAAAGTAAATTTATGCCATCCTTTGAAGTATAGGAATTATGAAAGAATGGAGATGATAAAATCTATATTCGGTTTTGAAAACAAAACTTCGAAGCTTACAGTAGAAAAGTTAAACAAAAAAGAGACGAGCTCACAAAATCGCTAGTAAGTTCACTTTCCACTTTATTTCTATCAAAAATGAAAAATTCACAACCTTTAACTTCAATTATGGTTGAAAAAACTAGTCACAAATATGAAGACATAAGAGAGAATGCTTAGGCTCATGAAGTGTTAATAAGTGAGAATTTTGATGTACTAAATGAAGATGTTGTCAATGAAAGTATCAACAAAGAAGGTAATGAAAATGAAGCTATGAATACTATGGATGAAGTTGTTGTCTATGATACAATTGAGCTTGACCTTGAGAAAGACGTTGATGTTAACTATGATTCAGGATTATAGAGAAGAATTACCAATAGTAAAAGTGTAACGTTAGTTCAAAAGGGGCCTATTAAAATCTTAAAAAAGAGCGATGAGTTTTCTAAAAATGAAGATGACGAAATATATTTTTGTTCTAAACATTATACCTGTAATTATCCAGGTGGAGAGAAGTATGAACGAAAGTGTCTTGTTTACTCAAATGAAGTGAATGAAGTATTTTTCTTTTGTTACAAGTTGTTTAAACATACACAAAAGACATTCATATTAGGAGAAGAAGGGTTCAATGATTGGCATAACATTACAACAAAACTTCGAGAGCATGAAAGTAACATAGAACATGCGGCAAATGTGATTAAATGGGTTGATTTGTATAGAGGTCTCCAACTAAAATGAACAATAGACAAATGAATGGAATCACTAATCGATCAAGAGAGACAATGAAGGAAAAAATATTAGTTCACATTATTGGTGTTGTGAAAACTCTCTTCCAAAATAATTTACCATTTCATGGATCTAGTGAGAAGGATAATAATCTTTTTTGCCAGCTCATAGAATTTGTTGCCAAATTTGATCCAATTATGGAAGAACATCTTAGATGTGTGGTAAATGAAGAAATAAAAATTATTATCCTAGCCATAGAATATAAAATGAATTAATGCTTTTGTTGGCCAAAATATTAAAGAATATTGCTTACAAAAATATTGGAAGCAAAATTCTTTTTGGTTATTCTTTATTGTACTTCAGATTTAAGCGACAAAGAAAAATGTCAATTATTGTAAGATGTGTAGAGGTTGAAAATGCAAATATATTAATGTGTAGGAGTTTTTTCTTGGATTTATAAAAGTTGATGACACATCGGGACTTGTCTTTTTTAATAAACTTGAAGATATTCTAGTTCATCTTAAACTTAGTATTGATGATGCAAGAGGACAAAGTTATGATAATAGATCAAATATGAAAGATATGCTATTTTTTTTTATAAATATTAATAACTATTGTTTGATCTTATTTATTTACGGAATTTTAATATTCTTATAGGTAAACATTAAGGCGTATAAAAGATACTTCTCGACATAAATCATAGAGCATTTTATATCTCATGTGGATTCCATAACTTGAATCTTGCATTGTGCGATATGGCTAAATCATGTATTAAAGCTAGAATTTTTTTGGCACATGTGCGAAAGATATATACTTTATTTTCCGGCTTAACATATCGTTGAGAAATACTTAGAAGATATAAAAGGCTCGACTCCTAAAACATTGTCTGCCACTCGTTGGGAAAACCATATAGAAAGTGTTAACGCAATAAGAGCTCAGCCACCTAAATCAAAAGATGCTCTAATTGATATTGCTAACAATTCTAATGATGATATGGCAAGAGTGGAAGCTAAAAGTTTATGCCAAAATGTTTTGGATGATTTTGAGTTCATGATTAGTTTAAGCATTTGGTACACTGTTGGATAATATTAATCGAGCTAGCAAGATACTTCAAAGGGTGGAAATGGATATTGGGGATGCAATTGCTAAAGTTATAGAACTTACAGAATTTTTGAAACTTATAGAGAACTTGGATATGAAGAAATGAAAAATGAAGTTAAAGATCTTGCGGAAGAAGTTGGTATTGAACCTAAATTTCCAAAAAAAGAGTTGTTCGTAAAAAGAAGCAATCTGATGAAGATAAAGAAGTTGATGCTAATGAAAGCCAATTTTTGGTAGATAAATTTAGAGTTACTTATTTTCTTCACATAATAGATTAAGCTCTTACTTCACTTAAGGATCAATTTGAGGTTTTCGAAGATATTTTTGGTTTTTTTAATGAATGCATGAAACCTTTAATGACAAACAATTGAAATAGCAATGCACGAAACTTGAAAGTTTTTTTAGAGCACAATCAAGAGAGTGATATTCATGGAAAGAATTATTTCTTGAACTTAAAACATTGAAAAAGATTTTATAGTCAGAATTAACAAAATCAATTTTCATTCTTGATTCCTTAAAATATTACCGTGATGCTAGTGGATTTCTAAACGTATGGGTTGCATACCGAATATTATTAACAATTCTGATTATAGTTGTTCGATGGAATTTTTTTCCAATTTACGTTGATTAGAACTTATCTTCAAAATACAATGTCGCAAGAAAGATTAAGTGGATTGGCAATGATTTCGATTGAAAAAGATTATTTGGATATGATAAAATATGATGACATTATTGAAAGTTTGGTTCGAAGAATGCAAGAAGGAATTGTTTTCATTGAAGTTTGATGTATTATGATACTAGAATGCTTGACATAGATGATGGTTTGTTATCATATTTTTATCATAATATATTATATACATGAAAAATATCTTTTTTTTTAGTGAACAATAAACAATTTATTATAATGGTAAATTTGACGTGATCGTTTTTGTCTAAGTGGGCAACAAATATTATGGTCGCCTCGAACAACCCAATTTGGTGGACCGATCCTGAATAGAATGACGAAATTAGTTCTTGATGTCCTCGACCTGATTATGCAGATGAATTCACTAGATGTAGATGAAGAACTTTGTGTGGAAGTTCAAAAAAAATTGATTTATTAGAAGCATCAAAATGATTGCTTTCTGATGAATGTCCAATGACAAAGTTGACAACAACATCTAGCTTAGTTGTTGTAAAATCCACAAACAATGGTATAAAAAAACTTATAAATGATGTTAATATGTTAAAGATGGTCAAAAGAACCTTTTGAAAGAATTCAATCTAGTGCATATAGTCGAGGTTTTCTCTTCTTCGAAAGTATGACCTTTAAGAAGAGGAAGTAAAAGTCTTAGGTGATTATATCTAGAGGAAAGGTTAGGAAATAGAGTTGTGGATGCCGGTACTTCTTTATTGAGTAGTATTAGAAACGAAAGTATCACATTTATTTAAGGGGGATTTAGTTTAAAGGACAAAAATTTGTGATTTTTTAGTCTCAATGACATGATCTCCATATTTTAGCTACAAGAAAAAACATTCTCCCAAAATTAATCATAATGACAAACCACCAAAATTATCAACCACCACTCCTCGCACCACCACCCGCCGCCATCACTTGCACCACCAGCCTCGCCACCGCTCCCAACACCACCACAATCGCTAAAATCTAAAATTTTAGTAGCAGGTTCGACACTACCACTATGTAGTATCAGTTTCCTTATATTAAATAAAATGATACTAGGCAGTATCATTAATGTCATTATAAACTAAAATATGCATATACTTCTACTTTTTCAATTTAAATTTACTCCATCATAATCACCATCAATACTTATCCTACTATAAAGAAAAAGTGCATCATTAATTTTTTTAATATGAAAAACAAAAAAACTAATAATTCACATTATCTTTTATATCTACTATCAAAAAAGCCGCTACTATCAAATGTGCATAAAACAGCTACTATCAAATGTATATGTACTATAAAAAAACTGCTACTATCAAATGTGCATAAAACTGCTACTATCGAAATGTGTATATAATATCATTTACTACCACTATCAAAAAACATAAAATGCGTATAAAACTGATGCTATAATTCATAAATATTGTTAACTTTGTATAATCTGCTACTATAATTCATAAATACTATTAAATGTGTATAAACTACTACTACAACTGAAAAAAACTAAAATTCATAAACTGCTACTACAAACATAATAAATGCACATTTCATTTATAAAATGATACATTTGTTAAAAAACTGCTACGAAAATTCATAAACTGCTATTATAATCATAAAACTGCTGCTATAATCCATAAATACTATTAAATATATATAAACTACTACTACAATTCAAAAAAAACTACAATTTAGAAACTACTACTACAAGCATAACAAGTATTAAAAAATAAAATAAAATGATGCTACAATTGTAATTTTTATCACAATTACAATACGACAAAAAATGTTGAACAAAACTGACACTATATAGAATTTTTTATTCTTATTTAATTCCACCAAAAATATTATTACGATTCGTAAAACGCTATTGCAAAATAGCATTGTAGTCTGGGATTACACACTCTACCTACAAAATTATATTGCAAATCATAAAAATAATAATACAAATAAAAAAAAGCTAAATACTTCAAAACTGTACTATAGTTCACAAAACCGATACGACACACTAGCACTGTCCATGAAGCTAAAAAATTATCCTTCTGCTATATTATACTGAAAAGTTTATCCTTCTAACTAAAAAATTATGAGCATGTCCTTTAAGGTAAAAAAATTGCTGAATTTTGTCCTTCATACTATATTCCTATTTATTTAAAGCCACTTAAAAAAAATGAAGGAAGCAGACTGAGTCGTAATGGGATAAATGGGCGAATTTAAGTTTTTTTTTCCATTTTGGATCTTTGTTGGACATATGAAGTCTAATATATTTTTGATCCAATATAAAATAGTTTCAAATAGTATCTTATTTTATATATTTTTCTTAACAAAGTTTAGTTTAATTTAATTTAATTTAAATATATTATAGTGAGCGCATCAAATACACTCGTATGTGCATAGTGCACGTGCAATATGTAAATAATGTACATGGCCAATGTGCAAGTATATAAGTATTGGGATTAAAATCTTGTTAAAACTAGATTTACAATATTCAATAAAATATCTATTTATATTTCTGAAGTAAAAATATATATTATATCTATATAAATATTTTATGATCGAAAATGTACATGTACACACACACACACACACACTTATATTCAATTTTATACATTAGATTCATTTAAAATTTTTATAAATATTTATTAGATAAAAAATATTAAAATATATTAACAATATCTTTTCGGCCATAAAAGTTTCTTTTAAAAAATTTTACTAATCAAATATGTATGAATTTGTACTATTTTTTTAATATGTATATATATATATATATATTATAAATAGTTTTGAAATTTAATGATTATTGATTTTATGGAAATGGATTAAAATAAAGTTTCCTTTTTGATTAAAATCCAAAAGTATATAATTTTATAAAATGCTTTTAAACAATTTTAATATACGTAATTTATATATTTATGTATTTAATATGGTATAAAAATAGTTTTAACTTATTCAAAACTAGTTTTAAAATCCAAAAACATTATATATATATAATTGTTATGGATAAAACATATTTATATAATGATGATGTTGTATATTTTTTAAAAATCAAGTTGGATACAAATAATCAGATAGAAAAGGTATATGTAATTTCGTTATAAATCATTCTAGGTCGGATTTGCATGAACATAATGATATACATATATGATTATAATTAACATTGGGACTAAGAGATTACTTTAAAAAGTTGTTTGTGTTTTGCATCTTGAATGAACGATCAACTCCTATACTCAACCGAATCAGCTTCTAGAATTTTCAATATTCTAAAGCTCTACTTTTGCTTTTTTATTTGATTTGATTTTCCTCTCAAAATTTTGGCTACCTTATCCTAGAACTCTCGATCGGAACAGGATAGAGAATGGAGCAAAAAAAATTATTATGTATTGAATGGTTAAGTGGTATTAAGAAGAGATAAAAGAGGAGGTATTTCCTCCCTCCTTTTACTCATTCTTTTCTTGGCATTTCAAATTCGATTTGATCTCCCTAAACCCCTCTCCTACACATCCTATGGACATCCATAATGAGGGCCTAAATTGTAAAGACCCTCTATTCCGTACTCTTTGAGTGGACAATAAACCACTCTTGTCCAACCCAAATTATACGAAAGGACGAATAACTAAGGGTTAAAAAGGAAAGATAGAAGAAACAGAAACAACAACACGGAATCTCACAATAGCTGTGGAACAACATATGATATATAATAGTAGGTTTTATACAAAATAATTTGTAGCTATTAATATATATACAACCATCAGATTATATCAGTCAACAATCAATCTGGACAATTATAATAACTTGTCCTTACCAATGCTGACTATACAGTCTATAAACACAGAAGTATAAAATCAAATACGTGATATACGCCTGAGTTCCCGCCAGCTCGTCTCCTGAGGTTCATTACATTCTAACCTGAATCTGTAACACTCAGTCCGACCGGAGCATTATAATAAAATAACACCCGAGTCATTCTGGAAAACCAGCGTGAGAAAACACACTCAATTTGAATTATTACATTTTTCAAAATCCTTTGAAAACAAAGGTATCTCGTAAGACCACATCACATATAATCACGACGGGTTTTTACCTAACGATAACCAAAACATTGTATATCAAAATCATAGGATGTTATGATGGTGTCTATGGAAAGTAAATTAGAAAATAGCCGAAATGCCTGCATCTCACGTTTCAACATAGTTGGCATACAATCAAAAACCGTACAGGCTCGTAGTGGATATTGGATTCCATACAATGACCGGGCTACAGGGGTACCGTCCATCACAGTGCGCCTTTAGAAAAATATACCGAGATCGTACCTAGCGATCCCGCCAACACAGGACTGGCCTACCCCTTATTGGATAGTACCGAATATGTTATCACCCTAGGTGTTTCCACCCTAATCGAGTTCTCTCTTTTCCTTGCACTACCATATCCATAATTTATAATACAGTATATCCGAGCATATCTAGAAAGGTGATAACATACCTTACTTGAGTGTGACCCACTTAGCCCTGCTTCATCTCGCCTATTTTAGTCATTCCCGGTTGGTGAGGCTTGGGGCTACATTTTACCTTTAGAATAGCACTCGTATTTAGAATGCTAGCACCAGCTTCCAGGCAAACAATGCAATGATAGCATTCATTCATACAAGTTGTCCTAGGTCTGGACAAACCGAATCGTCGTCTTTACTAGCTTTATGATATCATAATTCGTAACGTACAAATCAGATCAATGTGGTTTTCGGATAATTAAATCTAATCCCGGTCTCTTAGAAACAATCAATAAATTTGATCAGATTTGATAATCGGTTATTTAATTATCAAACAACATCCATAAACAGTCACTAGGCTTCATATTATAAGTTTTCCAGATTATTCATCTCAATACATATACATATACATACATACATACATACATACATACATACATACATACATACATATATCTATGTATATGTAGGCGCATAAATCTTTCCACTATTTCAGTGTTCGTAAATAAATTTGAAATACTTATCTCCGTTTACAGGATATTTTCAATCCACCTCAATACTTTAAAATATTCCTTCCAATTTCATTTACAATTCTACACTTTGCAATTCTTTCTGAAATAATAATCCAATAATTAAAATATTTCCAAGCTTTCTAGTCCAATACTCGGGATATATTATAAGTACATTCTCTCAAAAATCTATTTATTTCCATTACATAGGAAATATTCCATTTCAATCATACTTCTCAAAATACTTATGACCTATTTATCATTCCCTTAACTCATTATTAACGGTTCCAACATTTCCCGGAATTCATTAACCCATTCCCTTTAAAATTTCCATATTGATCACACTTGTTTATGATTCCAAATATCCATATCTAACTTCTTCTATGAATTCTAATTCATTTTTGAAGTTTTTATATTTAAATACCTTGGATATTTTCCTTAAGTTTTCAGAAATCCATCACTAGTTTCACTCACAAAAATCATATCAGTTAGATAACTCCGTTTGCCAATCTCGAGAGGATTTATAATAAATGTCAATCATTTCAAACTTATATATATGATAATTATTTTAAATAATAAAATTATTTTAAATAATAAAATTATTTTTAAAACATGTTAACAAAATTATTTAAATGTCAAAACTTTTTAAATAAACATCGATAACTTCTTTCCAATTCATTTTAAACCAGACCAATCAATTTTCAAAGATTATTATACAATGGAAATTCATTTCAAAAAGTATTAAATATTTTTATAATTCATTTTTCCGAAACATTTCCATACTAAAAAGCTTTAACTATATAGTTTATAAATTAGGAATTCCATTTAAAACAAATTTTAAATTCTAAACAATAATTAGTTTTAAAATAAAATATTCCAATATCAATTTATAAATCTCTCTCGATTCATATCATTTCATAACCATCCTCACATTCAAAAATAGATTCCACTATTCTTTTCGAAAAACGATTTACATAATTCGATATAAATTTACACTGTGAAACTATATTTCCAATTTTTAACTAATATCATTCCCTTATTTATAAACATCGTTTATAAATTTTATAAACCCGTTTGAGTTTTCTCTTGTTTCTAAAACTAATTCCATGTTATAAAATCACATTTTCAAATCCAATTCCCAATAAATTCCATTTATTTTCCAAATCTATATATAATATCGAGTCAACTTCTTTTTCTATAAATCCAGAAATATCACTTAAAAATGTACTGTAAAAAAATCCTTTATAAAATTTATTTTAAAATCTCCACTTAAAATATTTTAAAAAAAGTATAATCCAAAATAAATTTCCGTTTTATCCAAATCAATTTCCTTTAAAATAATCTAAATTCCAATTAAATATTTTTATATTCAAAATCTCCTTTTAAATCCCTTCAAATTCCAAAAATTGTATTTAGGGTATTTAAAATACCAAAGGTTAGGCCGGTGCTACTATAACATCCAAATAAAAAAATCACACAGCAATCTATAACGGATTATTAATTCACATCATATTTCACTATATATGAAAACAATATACATACATACATACATACATACATACATACATACATACATATATATATATATATATATATATATATATATATTTGAGGAATCCAGTTGAATCCCTCCAACCTGTTTACCTGCATCAACAGATGTTAATAACATAAAAATACAAACCTCACTTCGAGGGGGATATCACGGCAATATAGGGTCATCCGCTATTATAAGGGGCGCATAGGGTCTCGTCAGCTCCAATGGCGAGAATAATATCCAACTACCAATACATGTACTAATATATATATATATATATATATATATATATATATATATATAATATCATTCAACTAATAAATATATAAATTCATCCAGTCAATCAATAATTAATTTTAATTACTATAAATTTAACTAGCCATCCAAAAAGAAAGAGGTTAACTCACCTTGATTTTTTTTGAATTTTGTAATCATTCTAATCCTGAATTTTGTTCCTTTGCGTGGTATTTCTACCACCAGTCCAACGTGACTTGTTACATAAAATTTAGACCTCATATAAACGTTATACAATTTTACAAGCATTTGAGTTAAATAATATAATTATCTGAATTAAATAAAATCATCACAGTTAATTACCCTCAATTATCTTAATCTTTCTTCCGCTACTTTACTGCCATTACTGCCTGCTTCAAAACTCAATGCTAAGCCCGCTTTTCCACTTCATCCCTTCGACGACCGGCTCCAAGCCCATCACTGTCGTAGCACTCTTCGACAAACTCGTCGATCGATGACCCAACGACCAAGTCACTTAACCTTAGCTCTGCAGTCGAACGCAACCACATGCCGCATATTCTGTACCATCGTAACCCCCTCCTTTACGCGCGTACGTAAAATCCCCAAAGGCTAGAGAACCCTAGAATCAATGAATGCGCCTTCGAGCCCTAAATCGCCTGCCGCTGATGACAATGACCGTGACATTCGACCTCTCGCCCCTTTCCCCTCACGTGCTGCCTACCATCACTCCTTCCCAATAAGACGCCGCATGATTTGAATTAGATTTCGAGATCGAATTTTTTCCCTCTCATTGATTTTGATTTTTATTTTCGATTTCGATTATACTGAAGATGACAAGGATACACGTTTTAAACAGGGAAAGGAAGATATGGCATGTCAGCGCAATCAGCTTCTAGGCTTCTCGAGCAAGATATAGGGTTTTGACAAATATATATATATATATATATATATATATATATAATATTAAATTTTCTAAACATTTTGCTATGCATAACTCGAAATCCCAAACCTTTAGTGAGGCGTGCTGCTTGGCGTTCTTAATGTTACACCCCTATTTCGAACCCAATGGAATAAGCTTCGAGTCCTAATTCGATCGTATATGGAAGATAGCCTTTTAAATCGACTATTTAAAATAAATTCAATTAAATAATTTCTATGCTTTTTCCGATCGACGGCCAAACGCTAAATCTAAATGCTACGAAATTCGAAATCCGACAATAGTACACTACTGCGAATCCAATGTAATGGGTTTGGTCGAATTCCAAGTCTATGCCCCAGATCGCTATTTTAACGCGTCGATTAAATCGACGATTTCAAAAATCAACAAAATTACTTGAAATTTTAGTTTTTTTAAAACTTATTAACTCAATTATAATTCCAACAAAATTTATATCAACATTAGAAATCTTTTTCATGTTCAGCTCCAATTCAATTATTTAAACAATTTCCATTTATTAATTCAACAATTAAATTTATTCAATAAATTGCTATATTTTGAACTTAAGTTTTATTCCACTTATCTGATCGATAAACTTCGTATTAAAATTCCATTTACATTTTGAATTCAACATTTAAAATAAATTAAATGTTCAAAATCAAATGACTGAATATCCAGGTCATTACATAAATGAGGTTTCAAAAGTCTCAAACCTATTCAATAAATAATCTATTTAAATCAAAGTTAAATATTCATGGATATTATATATCAATAAATGCATATATAACTTTTATATACACACCCTATTGATTACTAATGGCACCTAGAAATCAAATAAAATTTAAGTAATTAATATTTCATAAATATTAATTAATTTACAACAACAATAAATTAATTAAATCATATGGTATTTCAAAGTATTCATCATCATGATTGTATGACTCAAATGTGTAAACTTAATTAGTGGTTAATCTCGAATAATTCGATCATTAATATTCACACGTTACCTTAGCTGGTGGTGTAATAGTTTGGCCAAATTCATCGCTTCCACATCTTTCGATAAAATCCAATTTACTATTTTAAGCTGCAACGCCCCACCCCAGGAGCTACACTAAAAAGGGTATTACTGGGTAATACTCTCTGGTAGTGCAGAGAATAGAGCTAGTTAGGAGCGGCCACCCATAAAATTCCTTTGGACGTGTATCAATATGTCGAATAATATGACTATGTTTTTTCTTCTTTCTATAAGTGGTAATTCGACGTATCTGATCCAGGCACAAAACAATAATACAGAGGTTTATGATAATTATGAAAAATACATAACATAATCTACAGTGTAGAATCAAATGTCGCAATGGAAATAATATACATAAATATCTTCTCAAAAGTATGAGTCTACAAAAGAAAATAATAGACCCATATTTATATGCATATACATCTAACACTGACATGTCTCAATATATATACATAACCACAAGAGTCTACCATCTGAACAAGCATCTATAAATGGCTCAAATGGTACATCAAAAAATAGATATCCTAAGATAGCTCACATCCAAGGTCACTGTGTCTCTATATCTATCAATTCTCGGTCTGACCCGAGCCATACTATCTTTAATTATCACAAAACCCAAGATAACGATAGCAATAAAGTTGCATAAATGTCAAGAATAAATATCCATAAGTTGTACTTTACTAACATAGTAATATTTCATTTAATGATCCACGATTTTTAGGTAAGTTTATGCTCATTTACAATATTCATCGAAGTCAAGGAAACCACAATAATAACTGCATAGGAAATCCCATCCATTTATGCAAGCAATAGACTTGTATTTCGCAAATCGCCATAATATACACGCACTTCGCATGCCAACACAAGAGGTTGCACTTGGCAAATTATAACTAGTTAGAAAACCAGTATGACAAGATGGGCCTAAAACCCATTTAATCCACCTAAACAGATTTACCCAAGATCAAGGCTGAAAACTCGAAAAATAGTTGAGCGTTATCCACTTCCAATTAGTACTTATAAAAGCGTCGACTAATGTCCCCATAACTACTTGACGATGCTTAAATATTTACTAAAAGCTAGTAAACTCCACTCGTGTAAATAAATGTTCATTTGAAAGGTCAATGAATTAACCAGTGAAATAAACCCAAGCGTTTCATACCACTTGTTTTACTAAACAATTTAATTCAATTTCTCATCCAAGCAAGCCCCAGGCGATGCTGGCGCCGGGCGGCCCTCCAATGGTACGTTGGCGATATTTTTTCCAGTGTTGTTTATCTAAAATTCTAGAGCACTAATTTAGCTAACATGCAAGCATATAAACATCAATAATTGAATGTACTTAATGGTCGTACGATTTTGAAAAACTGAACATAGAGTTTCATATGATAAGAGATAATACACAAAATTGAAATCAATTTAATTATATATTCATCAAAGCAACACAACAAACAACTTGAACTAAAAATAGAAATATTATAATTGTTTAACTCACCTTTCTCCTTGAGTTAAATAGTAGTTACTACGGTAGCATGCAACTTCTTCACTAGAAAACCCTAGAACTCAGTTTTTACAAAAGACGGAAGAATACAATTTCAACTGAATACTAAAATAATTGAAACCATGTGATATATTAAGGCTCAAAAACCTTACCTAGAATTTCTCATATACTTTTTGATTTTATTTCCATATCAAAGCTTGATTTTTGAAGAACTAGGTTTTAGAAATAAGGACTTGAGTTTGTTGACTGTAATTGGGGAATGTACGTATAGTTCATTTTGTTAAGTACAAGAACGAGAAACTTTTTCTTAAATCTACCCAAATAGGCTGAAATCCTCATTAAGCACAAACCCATAATTAATTAAAAGAAACAAAACATTTTCTCTCATAATCTCACTTTAAAACCATAACTTCCCAATAGATTTTACTTTTAAAATTCATACATAAACACCAAAATGTATTCTAAAATTATTGTGCATCTCATTCCCTTTACCTTCTTCCTTAGCAATCTTCAGCTTTGCTCTTAACAATCTTCAATAACAAGCAACTGAGCATTATTGTGCATGGGAAGCTTATCTTCAGCCTTGTTTCCTTGAAAAGTGTACTATGCAATGAAATGTATGACTAAGTATACCAACTACCATGGCATGTTTGGCAAAAGCGCATCCACTCGTGTGTTATGCCGCTTTGACCTATACAAAGCACACCCCTAGCACGAAACAATAAGCAACATGCATCCCAACCCGATAATTTTACAATCTATCTAGTTATCCTCCATAGTCTGAAGTGACCGGATCCACGACTAGGAGTGATTCTTGCCTATTAACTGTGCAATCTTGACCATCCAATGATCAGTCTCAACTGGTATTACACTTGCCATATAAGTTCGTAGGGGTTGATTTTTTGAGGTTCATAATTCATTTCCAGCATATATAATGTAAGGGCTCTTGAGTTTGGAAACATTAAAATCTTAAGAGTTATTGATTTCTTATTATTCTCTTGTAATTCTGTAATTGTGATAGAGCGATATATTAATATCTTCACAAAGGATATAGGAAAGCTTAGCCGAATCATTTTACATCTTGTGTTATTTAGTTTAATTACTCATTACTCATCATTTTCAATTTTTAAGCCTAGTATTAGCAAATGACCTTTGTTAATATGAATGCATTAGTATAATCCCAAGGTTAGCTAAATTTTTAGTCAACATTTTGATGTAGAGCAGGGGCCTTCCCTAAAAGCCCTTACTTTTTTTCACTTTTTCTTCTCCACTAAAAATATGTTGTAGTTATTACCGTGAATCCCAATGGTGATAACGAAGATATCAACTCTAATAACCATGAAACTAATGGTAATACTATTACCAGCGCTACTTACCCCATACCTGGGCTGAGAAACGACATGAGGTGAAATACGCTTCAAGGCTTAACTAACGTGGGAACTCAAGCCCATGAAGTGAATAAGCCGACGACAAGGCTGTACGCTCAATCGACCATAAAATTTGGTCCTCTACCCCTTTCAGCCGTTGATCTCACTCTTTCCCAACCTATCAATCTCAATGCTTAGAATCTAATTAATGCCACCGAATAAAGGGTGGTGCTTGAAACCCCAATAAGGGTAGCTCTATTCACAACTCAGAACTGGAGAATGCATGCTATGCAAGAGAAATAACGTTATTGATATTATGAGTCTAGAATTAACCATGTACAAGGAAATAAGGGATCACCATTCACCTTTAGTAGAAGTGCCATTTGCTTTTGAAAGCCTTTAGGTAGTAGAAAGAGCTCGAGACTTGAGTTTCGACCATCTTAGTGGTGGTGCTCATGCTGTCAGTAGAGAACACAAGGGCCCATCAACACACTCCTAGTCCCAGATGAGGTTGGCCAAGCCCAGATCAATGAAAGGGAGAGCCAAGCATACATGGTCACTTACTATGTATGGAGAGAGGAGGTCCCCTCTCTAATCCATTATAACTATCGCCTCTCTCCATCGTACAATCTTCGCTGTTCTCCTACTCCAAAATGACAGCAGTTGAGTCCTTTATCGATATGAGGACAAATATATCTGTAATAGGCGAAGGCTAGCCTTAGGAAGGAAATAACCCGTTTTTGCAAACAATTCGATAGGATACAAGACAAGAATACTAGGGTCAAAGTGGTGTTTGATAACGAGAATGGAGAGCCATTTTGTAAGGAAATATTTGGTACACACATCTACATGAGGTATTCTTTCCTCCTATGAGTACTATGAGAGTGTTGACCCATCGGACCATATCTTCGCATTCAACTCCATCATACGAGCCGACCAGCTCTCCGACCTCGCAAAATGTCTTCTCTTCTCGTCCACTCTTATAGGATTGGCCTCCTATTGGTTCCTACATATGTAATTGGGTAGCATTCATTCTTGGGCACATATATACATAATTCAAAATCAGGTTCTTTTCTTCAATGACCCATGTCATAATGGCCAGTGAGCTAGTAACATCAAGCAAGGGTCGACTAAGAATCTTTGGTTGTGCAAACCATTTTAACAAGGACTATGTAAGGCTAGGGGTGTCGACAAGAACATTCTAGTTGTAGTCCTCTACTCGGGGTTACGATACAGGCCATGAATGTAGAAAGAGTTATAAAAGTAGCTAACCATGTCCTTAATCAGTTTCTATTAACAAGCGAACAAAATCATGCGGATGGCACATGTTGGTCTTTGAAACAATGATGATGAGGCCCGAAATTCAAGCATAGCCGACCCTTTTGAAAATGTGGACTACCAAGGGAATGGTCGATAGAACAACAATAGAAGGTTTGCAGAAGACGACACACACTACAAGCCTATATATAATGTATGCCACTTTACATCGAGATATGCAAACCATATATCTTACAACCAAGGTTTAGGTGCACATCAAAGATAACCCGCCATGAGAAGAGGGTGATAAGAGGAATCTTATGGAAATGGCAAGTACTACGAGTTCCATCAAATTAGTGGCCACTTTACCAACGAGTGGAAAATGATGAAGGATGAGATAAAAACACTAATCCATAAAGGGGTGCTTATGGAGTATGTTCGATACCAGTCAACAAAAGAATAGACCGTAATAACTAGTCAGCTCATTTCTAGTAGCCCAACAACAATATCACATCTATTACCAACATTCTGACCAACTATGGAGACCTACATGTGGCTAAAAGCAGTTGGGGGGACATTGTCCCAATTCTAGAGAGAAGTTGGTTTGGCCGACCAAATTTATTCACTAGAACATTGGGTATCCAAAGCACCCAAGATAGAAGCAGATCAACCCATCGCCTTTACTACGGAGGAAAGGGAAATCATCTCTTGCCCCCACCATGATCTCATAGTTATGACCCTTGCACCGTCAAACTTAAATGTACATCAAGCATTCATGGATTGGGGAAACTCAGTTGACATCATGTTCAGACATGTTTTCGAGGCATTTACGCTTCCTGCCTTCAGCCTCACTTCTGTGCCTTACCCATTATAGCTTTGGAGTGATGACATTGCTCCAGTGAGGACCACATCTCTCGTGGCCACCATTGGCAGAGAACCCCTCACTGCAAAGATATAGATAAACTTTATTGTTTTTGTGGCCAATCTACTTACAAGTTACTTATAGGATAACCTACATTGGTGGAGCTAGTCGCCATTGTCTCTTACAATCCGCTCATCATGAATTTCTCTATTTGAGGCGGAGTCAGTGAAATCTGGGGTAGGCAACAAAAAAGTGAAGGAGTGATACTTCCTCAAACTAGAAAACAAGGGGTCCTTATGCTTCAACAATAGCTTGCGATGCTCAATGGCGAGTCACCTAAGAAAACCCTTAAGCCAGTCAGTGCTCTGATTGTTGCCTAGACCGCCCCAACTGCAAAGCCAAGACTTCCACATTAATAACTTCCCGCACAAGGACACCTAAGCCCCTTAGTGCTTTGATTCAAGCCCGGGCTAAGGAAACATAACTGATGATGTCTTTGCTCATAGCGATGCATTAACAAGGAAAGTGCTTAAGCCGGCTAGAGCTCATACTCGTGCAATGATTGTCCCAAAATTAATTGGTCTGCTACTGACATTTTCTCACCCAGGAGTAACCCTGAGCCTGTCGGTGCTTTGGTTCAACCTAGGACCACCCAAAGTGGTAAATCTACACCCGCTGACCGCGTGTCACTAGAGGAAGCCCTCGAGCCCCATAGTGCTTTGGTTCATGCCAGGACCCCTTACCACAATGAAGATTGGGATGACATGGATCTGATTACCTTGCCACTCCTCAGAGAACCACAAAGCTCATCACAACATAGGATGAGCAAGTTGTACCCGATGGCAAGAGGGGACATCCAACACAGCAACTCTTACATTCTCAACGTTGGTAGATTCATCTGTGAAAGCCGTGGATAATCTCAATCCCCTGACTCGAGCATAGACGTTTGGAATTTCCTAGGATGTCATAGAGCACATGATTTACACAGACCACTGTGATTAGAAACTAACTCTGATCATGATGATGACCCACTTGGGGGATTTAACCATTGAAATCATGCTAGCAACTCCACTCGAGTCAATATATATATAGATCATGTCGACCTTGGCAAGTTTGTACAAATTGACACTAAGCTCATCCTGAAGGTTTGAGATAAGCTGGTATAATTCTTAAAACAAAGCAAAGACATCTTCACTTAGGGGCACACCGTTATGATCGACATTGATTCAAGGGTCATTTTCCATGTGTTGAATATCGATCTAAAAGTAACCCCTATTGGTCAAAAGTATAAAACTTTCAACTGAGAAGGTATCGAGCTCTTAAAGAAGAGATGGAGAAGCTGTTGTCTAATAGCTTCATTTGGGAGGAAAAATACCCTGTCTAGGTACTGGTCAATAAACCAAAGGGGTCTTGGAGAACATGCATCGAGTTCTCCGACCTCAACAAAGCCTGCCTAAAGACAGCTTTCTACTACCTCGCATTGATCAGCTAGTAGACAAGACCAGTGGATATGAGATCCTCACTTTCATGGATGCTTTAACGGGTACAGTAATATTTCCATGCATGGCACAAACTAAGAGAATACTCCTTCATCACTATTGTCGACCTATATTGTAATCGTGTCATACCATTTGGGTTTGAAATGTAGGCGATACCTACCAACAACTTGTCAACTGCACGTTTTCAGAACAATCGGTTGGTCCATGGAAGTATACATAGATGACATGCCGGTAAAGTTAGAAGGCCGTTTGGCATATACAAAATCTGATCGAGACTTTCAATATGAATATGAATCCTAAGAAGTGCTCGTTCGTTGTTCTCTTCCAATCAAGAAAATTCTTGTTATAGTAAGTGCCAAGGGGATTGAAGCCAGCCGTGGTAAAATCCAAATCATTCTTGACATGCAAATCCCTTTAAACATAAAGGAAGCACAAAGCATAAACGGGATAATGGCTGTTGCGAGCCAGTTCATGTCCAAAGTTACAGACCGATGCTTCCCCTTCTTTGACTCCATCGGGAAAGGAAAATCAATTGCTTGGAATAACGAGTACACTAAGGCTTGCAAAGAATTGAAGCAACACTTGTGTAACAACCTTACTTTCTGTGCCATATAAATAGATAAATTTAATTAAAATAAAAGTGTTAGAATTCGATTTGTCATAATTAATATGTTGGAAATAAATTTTTAGTTAATTAAATTCTATTTAATAAAAGATTTTGTTTTAATTAATTAAATTAAACTAATAAATACTTTTCAAATAATATATCAAAACTAAACTAAATGTTTTAATTAAATATAAAATATTTTAAAAAATGTAATTAACTTTCGTATAATTGAAATAGTTGAAAAATAGAAGAAAACATATATTTAATCGATGAGAATTGTGTAGTCATCGATACATATATCCTAAACTAGGAAGTGTAAATCAATTTAAACTAAATAAAGTTTTAATTACAAAGTAGTAAGACGGTAATTTAAATGAAAAGAGCATTAAACAATTGGGAAAACTAGAAAACTATAAATTCGGCACTTAATTAGACAAATTCCAGGCCCTTTTAAACACTTTTCTCCCTTTTTCTAGAATACTCCTCTTTCTTCTTCATTACCCAAACCAAAGCCCGAGCCTATTTAAAAATTTCTTCCTAAATCCTTTTTGTGCTTTTAAAAATAAAAAAAGAGAAAAAAGTAATCACGTTGCCTGCGCTTAGGGCTGACATCGACATTGAAGTTGGCACGCCTCTGGATGCGATCGTGATACGCCATGTGGCGTGATGGGGGAAAGAGTTCTACAATTGTTAGCGGCACCAAATATGAGATGTGCGACTTCAATGGTTAGTGATGTTGGCAAGACATGCTAGCCCGAGCTGGTGGAAGTACAGGCAGGCGCTAGTGGGAGGTTGGTTGTAGTGATGGATCAAGTAGCAATGGTGATGCTGGTGCACGTAGAGATGAGGAAAGTGCAATTCTGGTTGTGCGATGGGCAGGAATAGGCGATGGAGGGAGCTTCCTTGTGGTGATTTCTAGAGTTGTGCATCTAGGATCTTGAAGCAAGTTGATTCACTCATGACCATGCTCTAGCCCAATTTTTTTGTGTTATATGTCCTTTTTTGATTGTTGCGGTAATGAATGTTGATTCGTATGGGTTGAATTGGTTGATAATGTGACGTATGCAATGGTTTATGGGTTGTTGGATTGAATTTTTAGTTGTATATTTAAATGATGCTATGACATCTATATCCTATTTGTCTTATGGTAGGAATTAGACTGATATTAGTATCCAGAATTGAATAAAAAGGGGGAAATTGGTCTAACTAGTTTGAAAATATTTTTATAGACTCTTTTGAAGTGTGCATATTATTTTCGAAATAAGAGATTTTTGAATTTAATTATATAAACGATTCAAAATGAAAAGTTTAGAAAGGAAAAATTATTTTTAGATAAATGGTGAATTTTGAAATGAGTTTTATTTAATATTGAAAAAAATTATTTGTAGTAGAAAACATTTAAAAGTGGTGATTTTTGTTATTATGTAAATGAGTGGAGACATATTTTTATGTTCTTATTTATCTTTAATTAAAAAGGGTATCTAAAGGATTTTAAAAAGGTATTTAAAATTTATATTCTAAAATGATGAGTTCGTTTTTAGAAGAATTGAATAAACATGATATTTTGTAAAATAATATTTTTGAATAGTAATGAATTCGAATGCAATTATTTATTAAATTAGATGTGGGGTGTTATAGTTGGTAGCAGAGCAGGTTTAGAACAATACAGAATATAAGAGACACAAACTTGGCCCTAGATGAGACTTAGAATCTCAGTTTCTATGAGTGTGTAGTAGATTAGTGTTTGTACTTAAGTGATAGTTGGAGTATAGGATGATTATTGGGGTAGATCATTTGGGGAAGTATTTGTATGTTTCTTATTATATAAAATATATTTCTTCTACCTTTTTCTGAGTGTAAATCTCCATATGAGATGCAGAGAAATTGATGGAGATTGTGAAGTAGAAGTAGTTAGTCTGGCTAGTAGTGTTGGTATTGATGGTAAATATCAGACCTTTATGTGGCTTTGAAGTAGGAATGGAGTTATTCCATTAAGGAAACTGGAACTACCATAATTCAAATCTTATATTGAATACTTCACAATTCCAAATGATGATGATGCGAGTTGAATAAGAAGATCCAATAATGATCAGAGTGGCATAGAGGAAGTATATAGATTACTTTCCACGAAGCATCTTGGTTGTATTAATTGGCTTGATTAAGGTTTTGAAATTCCTATGCGATTACATTGATTGATGATGTTACGTTGATTGACGATGCCGTGGTTGGAGGATCAATCTTGAGTGTGGTGTTTGGTAGAAGCTATCACTCAAGGTGTGTATCTAATTAATTTTATATTTGAAACATAGTGGTGTCTTTGGTAGCAAGGTTACCATAAGGGATAACTGAAATTCTATTCACTTAAAATAAAACAATATATTTTATGTAAAAATTAAAATGCAATTAAAATGAATATGAAGATGAAAGCCTGCTTGTTTATTTTTATGGAAGGTTGATTAGTGACGTTTGTTTGCGCCAAAAATGGTCACAAACCCTAGGTGTTGTGAAAGCACCAAACAATGAATGTAAATCAACAATATTCAAGCACAAGTCTCAGATCCAAGCAAGCAACAAGTGGCAATACAAAGATAACAACTAGAAACGCAAGATTTATAGTGGTTCGGCTATCTCCGGCCTACGTCCACTTCAAAGTTTTAACTTTTATTGATGTTCTTTGCTGGTTACAAGTGATTGCAACAGTTACAATGATTGAATTTCGGCTATATCAGCTATGGAACGAAATAGAATCGATTCCCGCAGAGTCTGGACGTTGAATGGCTAAAAAGATCCCTTTTCTGTAGGCTCTGGGGCTCTATTTATAGGCGTAGGAGGCTGAGATCGCGCTCGAATCTCGGGAGACTTTTTCTGGCATGTGAGTGGGCCCACGCGACCAACCTCAGAAAGTTTCAAGTCGATCTGTGATCGACACGAAGTCATTTCGTATCGATCAAGATGATGTCCAATTGGGCTGAAATTTGGTGGAGACATTCTTCATCATGCATGCAAGCTCCTGTGAAAATTTCATGGCACTTGGATTAGTAGATCTCGAGTTATCGTGGATTCGAAATGATGTCCTTCATGTGGCTGTCTGGTTCGAATCCATGGCTTCGAATCGATGCCTTCGACTCCATCAGCTCACGTGGTCCTGTGATGAGGTGGCGCGCGTCCTTCGAGTCGACCCGGTCTTCTCTCCGAGTTGAACACTTCGACTCCTTAGATCTCGCCTACTTCGTATCGTGGTATGACGCGTCATCTACGCTTGCTGACTTGGTGAATTCGAACAAGTGATGGTTCATGGATTCGAACAAAGACTCCTGACGGATACGAAGCGGTTAGCACCTGATGGGTACGAAACAGATGGATACGAGAGACTTCCGATGGAGTCGAATGGCGGAACCCCGACGGATGCGAACAACTCTTCACACCTGGGTTCAAACAAGGCTTCTTAAATGGAGACGAAGAGCAACTTCTCTGATGGGTATGAAGCAGGCACCAGCTGATCATTACATGGTGCATCATCTGTCCATGGATACGAAATCCATCGGTACGAAAACGATGGATTCGAATGAGACCATGCTTATGGGTTTGAACGTGATCGAGTCAAACTGAGGCAATCTGATGGATTCGAACTCGACCGATACGAATCAAGTCTTTCGATGGATACGAAGCTACTGGTCCTTCGATCGATATGATCAGGATCGATTCGAACCGGAGCTTTGAAGATGGATACGAAAACGATGCCCTTTCCTTAGATTGAATCGATCATATCTTGCACATACGAGCTCGGATTGACTTGAGATTTGAAACGCTGGCTTCTACAGCTTTGCTCATCACGTTTTATCAATTGCGGCCCGATCTGGGCCCGGATAAAATTCATCGATATCCATGGTTATCCTGCAATGCACAGTTGATATTCAAGAATAATAATCATTGATTTTCAGCTAATTTTTTGGGTATCTCAGCTTTGCCAAAAGTTGGGATAACAACGTTTTAGGTTTTGTAGGTCGAATATTTTTTGTTATACTCTTATAGATTATTTATAAACATTTTAATATAAGAAAGCATATGATTTGGTTAAAAATCTTTTTGGTTATGGTGTATATATGGTTTGGAAATAAGTTTTATAAGAAGTTAGCAAATGTTTTATAACGAATTAAATTGTTTAAAGTATATCTGTTAAGTAAATAGCTAAAGGAATTTTGAAATTAGTATCTTGTTAATATGTCCGTCGAGTGCTTTAATAATTCTAGTTAATGCGCCCTATCAACATTATCGATAGAGATTCCTACATAATAGGACAAGATATATGGACACAAAATTTTGAAAAGTGATATAATATTTTGGAAAATGAAGAATTATTGTTTCGAATGACGTATGTAACTTGAGGAAAAAGTATAAGTAATATTTTTGAGGAAAAAATGTTTTGAAAGGAAAACAGTATTTTAAAGGAAATATTTTAAGCAATATTTTGAAAAGGAAATAGATGAAAGTTTAGGAAATGATGTAACACATTTTGATCACTGAAAATTTATTTTGAAATGATGTTTTAGTGAAGTATGTGGTGTGAAAATATGTAAAATATTTTGGTGTATTAGAAATTTTTTTGACTTGAGAATATATAGATAAGTATATTATAAATGTAATTATTATTGTGGTAAAACAGTAAAATGATTTGTAAGTAATAAAAGTATTTTAATATGTTAGATATTTTATATGATGATTGCTGCCATTCAGCATTAGTGAACAGTAGAAGTAGATAGCGAGGTAATGTTGATCACATGGTCAACATTGTAGCTAATCGATGAAGAGAAATTCATGGCAATGCATTGTCGTTATATTTGTAGAAATATTAGAATTTGAAATTATATGGTTGTGGTGTTGTGATAGTATTTTTGCCATGTTGTATGTTTGAATGTAACTTGGATAATGTTTGTGAATATAATCGTGATGTGATGCATTGTGATAAAGGATTGGTTGTTTTGAAATTTTATTTTGTGAATAAGAAGTAAGCTTCTAATAGAATTTTTTTGGTAATTTGGGAAAAAAAATAATATTTGAAATTTCGGTGGTAATGAACTATATTGAAATTGTTAGAAGTGATATAAACTTTTATCGAAAGAGATTTGTAAATGTAATAAATGTTTAATAAATGGTATTAGAAATATTTTAGAAGTGAAGTTGTTTTATAGTATTTTTGAAATACTATGATTAATTTTGACCTTAGATCTCAAAATATTACCTCATTTTCGACAATGTTAAATTCATTAGCAAGTAATATCATTAATGAACAATTTTTATTTGAATTTCAATGTAAAAATTCAAGCTTAAAAAGGTTTAAACATAAGGTAATAAAGAAGTACTTCGCTGTCCGAAAAATGCAAACCATTCAAAACAACACTGAATTCATTCAACTATAACTTGTGACGTTTTGATCTGATTTTTTCAAATTTTCTTTCATTGGTTAGGAACTTTTATAAGTGACAACTTTTTTGTTTATCACTTCTAAAATTTTTAAAATTTGAACTAAAATGGAATCAAATTATGTCTCGGACATGTATACCTTGAACGACTATGCTGACTTGTTTTGATTATATCTTTTAAAAGTTTGTCTGATTTTGAAGATTTTGCCTTTTTTGGAAAGCTAGTAAGATAAGAAACAATCTTCGTTACAATTTTGCAAAATTTTGACATTTTGTAAGCTAAAAACGTATGTTTGCTAAGTGGGCCTGCACTTGTATTTCCATTTCAGAATTTGATACCCTAGGAAAAATACTATGACTAAAGTTATACATGACATTTTAATGATCTGAAAATTATTTTAGGAATTTAGTACACTATGAAATAATTCACTCTTTGATGTCATTATCTAATTTTATGTTTTTGATTATTGAAAGTGTCGAAATGTGGAAAAAACTTGAACACTATGTTACTTTGAGATTAAATAAATTCATACCCATTATATCTATTCATATAAAGCTAATATTCAAACTTGAGTTAAGTACTAGTGTTCAACAGGCATATTTGAACAAATTGGCGTTGTTAGCTCACTTTTGCTTGCATAAAAGCCATATAGCTCGCTTAAATGCAAATAAAAAGGTACAATTTTATAATATGTCGATATATAATGTGATATTCTTTTCCCCATATTTCAGGATGCCCCATGGTTGGAATGTATATATATTGTGATACATTGTGTTTTGATTTTTTTGAAGCTCTCTTCGTATGAAGGAGACCTTGTCGAATTTTTTCATAAAATTTGACACCTAGAAATGTTTTTCACAAAAATATATCATATGAAAAATATATAAAGCCGATAATGAGTCTATCTTTTTATGACATACGATAAGTTAAGGAGTAGAGAAAGCAACATAGGGGATTGAGTAAGCTTTTAGAAGACTGAAAATACAAAGAAAGTGAGGGTATGTGTTATGTATGAAGTTTCCCTATTAGACACTGTGAGGCCGCAACTTTCATAAGATGGTAAGTTTGTAACTACCGTGCTTTTTATGCCATATAAATAGATAAATTTAATTAAAATAAAAAAATTTCAATTCTATTTGTGATATTTAATATTTTGAAAATTAACTTTTAGTTAACTAAATTCTATTCAATAAAATATCTTTTTTAAAAAATTGAATTGAAATAAATAAATTCTTTTCGGATAATTTATTGAAATTGAATAAAAATATTTTAATTGAATATGAAAGTGGAAAATAGGCACACGGACAAACTTTAAAAAAATCTAGGTTGAAGAACAACATGTTTCATTTTGGCTGAAGGACAAACTTCGAAATAAAATTGAACCAAAGGATAACACTAATTATATCCATTTTTACAGTGTAAAACTAAATGTAATGCTAGTTATAAACAACATTTTGTATAGTGTAAAAACCGAATATAATGCTAGTTATAATTAGCATTGTCCTTAGCCTAATTTTTCTTCTTCAAAGTTTGTCCCTTAGTACAAAAATGAAACTTGTTGTCCTTCCGCATATTTTTTTTCAAAGTTTGTCCTTTTCCCCGATTACTTCAATATAAAATATATTAAAAGTGGAAATAATTTTTATGTGGTTAAAATAGCAAAAAATAAATGAGTATTGAATTGAATAAAAGTGTCCTAATGTTGAAATATATTTTGTACAATGGAATGTAAAGCAATTTAAAATAGATTGTAATTTATTTAATATATTAAGCGAGTTGTAAGAAAAGGAAAGACAAGCAAAGAGAAATGAATTAGTTAAAAACTAGAGCCCAAAATAGAAGGCCCAAGCCCGTATTAACTCAATCTCTTCTCTCTTTTTCTAAAAAATACTCCACATTTCTCCCTTCAAGGCCGAACCTAAACCCCCTAGTTTATTTTTGCCTTAAATTCAAATAGTGCTAAAAGAAAAAAATTATATCACACTAGGCGATACGAGCGGGTGCAGGGGAACGACGACAAAGGTGGTTGGGGATATCGCGACCTAGGGATAACTGCGACTTGGTAGCGCATGGTTTGGGGAGGGGTAATTGGCGACACTGCTGTGTTAGAGGATGTTACGATGGTGTTGGCTGATGTGGAAGGCCTTATGTTCATGCGGGCATGGGTGCGGCAGTGGTGGGGACTGGCAACAACTTAAACTTTAAGATAGCTATTAGTGGCTATTTAAGATGGAAGTGCATCATTTTTCTAAACTCACAATTATGTCTATATCATATGGTTTAATGCGTATTTATCCTGTTTATTGCTTGAATGCTTGGTATTTATTATGGCTTAATTAGATGAAATTGATTATTACTGGATGATAATTGAATGAGTGTTGTGTACATTGGTTGAGTTATGTTGTGCGTGTGTACTGGTTGGCTTAGATGACGGTGTGTTGGTATTGGTTGAACACAGCACTTGAAATTGATTGGAAATGGGGTACTGAACTAAAAGATGAAGATTTGAAGACATTTTAATTAATGGAAAATTTGAAAGTGGAATGATTTTGAAAAAAATATAAATGTGGAATAATTTTGAGGATTACGTGAATAAAAATTATTTGGTAAATGATGAGTTCTAGGATTTTATTAAATAAGTGAATTTTTGAATATTATCTGTTTATCATTGAACAAAAAATTTAAAAGGTATTTATGAAATGATATTTGAAATCCATATTTTTAATGCTATAAGTTAATTTTATTTGGATTCAGTAGATTGGAAGTTTATAAAATTATATTTTGAAGTAATAGTAAGTTCAATGCAATTTATTTATTGAATGGAAATAATAATTTATGGGATTTGTTATCTATATTATCAAGTGAATTTTTGGAAATGATATATTACTGTGTGTGGTTATTGAATTATTTTAGGAATGTATTATATGAGGTAGAATTTTGGTTCGATGAATTACTTCTTGATAATAATAGTTCTTAGAGGATTTGAAAGGTAATGAGAATCTTAATGACATTGGCTATAGAATTTTATGTTATGGCTTTGGAAGATTATTTTTAATTGAAAATTTTTATTGCCAGAGTAGAATTATTTAAATTCATTATTTGAAGGAGATCATAAATTATAAAACTTATTAAACATTATCATTATTTTCAATTATTAGAGAAGAACTTTAAAACGTATGAATTATTTTTATAAAGAAGTTTAAAGGATCTGGAATTAAATGAAGTTCAATTTATTGATTTCTTTATAATTTAATAAGAGGTTCACAAATATTTATTTTTAAAGCTATAAATAGATTTTGATGAAAGAATGAGAATTTTATAATTTAATTTTATTTCAATTGAATCTTAATATTTGAAATTGTATTGAAGATTTCAAGAAAAGTGTATTTTATGATAAAACAAATTCCGAATCAATAAATAGTAGATTGTATGTTTTGAATTATGTATATTTATATGCAACAAGGAACTTTAATAAATGAAATTATAGTACTGTCTGGTGTGAGACTTTTGGAAACATTTCTTTGGTTATTCTTCGAACTTGTTATACATAATAATAATCTATGAAATTATGGATTATGAGGATTTTTAGTAAATGGATTGGTGACACTATCTAGTATGGGACATTCGGTAATATTATTTCAGTTACCCTTTTAACTCATGGTATAGAATATTATTATGGATACAAATTGTAGTTTATGAGCATTGAATAAATGAGAAAGTAACATCGGGTGGTATAGGACGCCTGCGTTGATGTTTGTTCGATTATTTTCTATAAGTAAGGGACACACTTATTTTATGGGTTAATGTCCAAAGGATGGGTCTGTTGTGTGCTATTTATCCAAATAGACTAGTGTCCATCCTAGTTGGATGATCGCGGGGTCACGTAATGGATCCGTAGGATCATCATATTATACGTGCTATGCGCTGATATCTAGATTGTGTGATAATATGCCCTGATGCCACTCTAGCTAAATAGAATGTTACTATTAGGCAGTAGGCTCATGACCATAGTGTATAGATGGACGTAGAGTCACGATGACCGAGAGTAACCAAGACTTTAGGGGTGTGTTGTGTATTGTCAGTGTTGTTACTTGGAGCATGTTGTGTGTTGTGAGGCTCCTATCTGGCATATGTGAGATTATACGATTATACTATATTATTTAGATACCCTTTCTAAACATATATTTTGGGGCAAGGATCTCTTAACCTACTGGAGTATGCTATGTTCTATGAGGCTCCCAACTGAAATATGTGATCTGAGAAATATATAAACATATGATACCATACTTATAGCACCTCACTTGATTGTGTGCTTATTGATAGTTGATTCCCTTTTTTGTTAGGGTATGTTGGTTAATGATAATATATTTGGTCGATTCATCCGCTAAGTTGTGGTTTTATTGATTGATAGTATGGTTTGAGATATACATTTATACATGTGATGATTTATGTTATCTTATGAGATACTTGTTATACCATGCCAATTATTATCACATGTTGACATCTACATTCTATACATAGTTTGAGCCGTTTGTTATTTATATAATACTCGAGTCAGTTCAAGACATTACATGGAAGAAGAGACCAGATTGTGATTGTTAGGCATAGACGGATGCTAATTTATTAGTTGACTAGTATACCATTATCTATTTTTGAAGCCTCGTATATATTGATGATGTTGGGATGTATGTATTGGATTTATACATTGTATATTTTTGAGATATTAGAAGTTTAATCAATTTTATATCATATATGGACTCATGTATATTTATTATTATATGTTAACACTGCATGGACGGATCTTTGTTCTCTGTGATTTATTTTATGTTATGTATTGTTCTAACTTGGAAATGCACGTGTTTATTTTTGTGTCGATACTGAGTACATATACGTGAGTTATTTATGATTTTTGAAATACGTACCAGTGTCAGCCCAAGGGAATATTCATGTTAGACAAATCAATATCCCCTTATTCTCTGTATTATCAGACAGTATTGCCTAGGAATACTCTTTGGCGGTATGGATATGGAGGTGGGGTGTTACAACTTTGCTGCTACTCTGGTACTATCCAAACCCGACGACTAGGAGGATTGTACCTGTAACTTGTAGTTATTGACCACACGATCAATTGTACATTGATTGGAGAAGATGAGAATTCTTAATGAACGATCTTCTATGTCAATAAAAGGTTGTCAGGCATAGAGAAAAGATACAAAAGTTTGGAGAAGCTAGATTTCTGCTTACTCATGGTGGCCTAGAAACTTAGGTCGTACTTACAAGCTCATCCCATCAATGTCCTGACCAACTAGCTATTGAAAAAATTCTTAACCTACTCAACATAGCGGGCCAGCTATTGAAATGGTTTATTGAGCTTGGACAACATCGCATATCTTTCCTACCTCATACTTCTATCAAGGGTCATATTATCGTAGATTTCAGTATCGAGTGCTCAACGTCAAATGTCGATGAAGAGGATATCGTCACTGATCAACAAACTTGTCGCTTATATGTGGATGGGTCGACAAATGATTATGGTATTAGGGCTAGCATGGTCCCTCTCACACTCGAAGGAAGATAACTTCATTTTAGGGTTTACCTCACTTTTAAAGCGACCTAAACGAAGCCCAATATGAGGCCATCCTAGCTACCTAAGGATGGCAAACGATTTGCACCTGGATTCTATTCATGTGTTTAGTGACTCGTCACTAGTGATCGATTAGATTTATGAGCACTTCCAAGTCAAAGGAAAAACAATGGAATTTTATCCTGCAGAAGCCAAGAAAATAATTAATATCTTCTCAAAGTTCAAGCTGGAACAGATACCCAAGAAGCATAATGTTAAGGCCGACCAACTACCCAAGATAAGAAACCCAGAAGTAACCGCCCCTTGGGTTCCATTGGAGCTTCAAGACAACCTTTGCTATGAGCCATGGGTAACAATAATGGAACTTGACACATCGTCCACAAACAACTAGATGGCTCCCTTGATCAAGTATTTGGTGAATGAAGAACTTTCGACCAATCGCAAAGAAGCCCAGAAAGTAATCTATTATCCTCCTCATTACACAATCCTGGATGGGAAGCTCAACAGATTAGGGTAATCAATGCCGCTTCCGCGGTGCATGTCTGAAGACGAAGCTGGCCAGATTCTAAAAGAGCAGCATGTAGGATTTTCTACAGATCGTTCCGAGGGCAAAGCTTAGCAAAGAAAGCCATCCGACAAGGCTATTACTGGCCAACTACGATCATAGACTTAATTAAGTTCATCAAGAAATGTGACCAGTGCTAGCAGTCCGCAAAGATCCCTAGAGCCACTCCTACCCTTCTCTCCCCAATGACTTCCCCTTAGTCATTCGACATATAGTGGATCAACTTAATAGGAAAGATGCCAAACACCAAGGGAGGATACAACCATGCCGTTGTCACCTACTTTAATAAATGGCTTAAGGCTTAGCCATTTAATGGAGCCATCGCCCCTAAGATTCCGAACTTCATCATAAAAAAAGCAGTCTACCAGTTCGGCCTGTCGAAAAAGATCATCACTAACAATGTCACTCAATTCAAAAGTAGCCTCATTTAGGAATTTTTGAGAAAAATGAGATTGGGAAGTGCTTCATTTGCCTACCCTTAATAAAATAAGCAAGTAGAGGTCGCCAATAAGACCATCAAATCAACACTTGAAAACTGCTTCCTAAAAGCCAAGGGAAACTGTAATGACCCATATTTTACATATCAGAGGAGTGTAATATATTATTTTTAGTATTAGGTTGTACGACTCTATACCGTCGGGAAATGCCTATTAGTGACATTTACTATCTTTAGAACATTTTAGGATGATTTTACCCTTGGAAACTTATAGCGGTTATAACTTTTGATAGAAGCCGAATTTGAATCCGAGACTACTTCCATTGGAATATATGATAGTTTCCATTTCCTTAGAGTGGTCATGATAGTAATTTAGAGTTTCTGGTTAGGTGTTTGAAGGTTAGTAATTAGTGAGTTTGGGGATATGCCCATTAACCAATTTCAGGTTTTGCACCTATATTGGCTGAAACAAACATCCCCAAACCATTTCAACCATCCCCCAAATAGATGTAAGCCTCCGTTAACTAATTCTACACCCAAAACGTTCTCTTTTCTCTACCAAATCAAGTCTAAATCATAGGTTAAGGGTAGACTAGTAAGGGGATTCACTAGAGATCTTCAAATTTACAGTTTAAGGATGAATACTCAGGGCTTGGATGTTGATTTTCAGATTTGCCTCGATTTGCATGTGAAACTTGAATTTAGGGGGTTTTAGTGAGTGATTTATCATCTCTCACCTTACTATATATGCATCTATAGATTTTCACATTTTTTAGACCAATTTTTAAAGTCAAAATTATGTTTTTGGACTGGTTTAAAATGAAACCTGAAGTAAAAATAAATTTAAAATATTTTAAAATGTTCCAATCATGTTAATTTGATGTATGGTTGCTTAGCATGTATTAGGCTTTGTTAGAGACATTATAGGGTGATTTTCCATGAATTTTTGTATGTTTGAATATTGTTGGATGCATGTATGTATTTTACTTGTATATTTGTATGCCTGAAAATGCTCACCGGACCGACTTAGAGTAAGACACGATGAAATCAGACTTCAACTTATAGGCTCTAGAACGTTTGGAGCTGTATCGCTGCACAGGCGATGCGGGGGGGGGGGGGGGGGGGGGAGGGGTTGAAATATTTAGTGTAGCAATGGAATCAGTGCGATATTAGTGTGCAGAAGGAGATATAAGCTTTGTTTTGGTGGAGCTTGGTCCGGTATGGGGATGGTTTGATGGTTGGATTTAGGAAGGGGAAGTGTGAGTTTGGCAAGGAAAGACCGGATAGGAAATCCTATCGGGAAGCTGTTTGGTCTAGAGATGGAGGATCGGATAGGAAATATTGTTCGGTAGTTTCCTGGCTTGGTAGTAGAAAACGGATAGGAAATCCTATCCTGTAGCATTTGGGTTCGGTAGTAGAAGACCAGACAGGAAATCTTATCCGATAGCTACTTTGGTCTGTGTGCCGAACAAGGAGTTATGTTTGGTTATGGTAAGTGCCAAACAAGATTTTTAATCCAATGATGGTGGTTTGAGAATTAAGGGTACCAGGCAAGATATTTCGTCTGAGGTATTGCCTAGGGGTTTGGTAGCATGGTTTTGGTCCAGATGTGGAGGAAACTAGAAAAGCCTTGGGGTTTCAGGAGTGCTTTGAGCATAGGGAGGAATGCACCAAGCATGGTTTGAGTTTGCTTTGGGTAAGTAAGGGGAATAATGAAGCAAAGATATGACACTTCAGTGTGATGACTTCTGGGCCATAGTACGATGGCTCTATGCCCTATAATGGATGTCTATATGCATCCCAAAGATGATGACTAAATGGTCGTCGTGATGGTGGTCCACAAGGACAAGTTCAACGATGGGTGCTTGCGAGTAGAATTTATGATTGTGTTCTACTGTGGAGATAGCCGAGATGGAATAACAATTGAGTTCCATTATGAAGATACATGCATAAGGATCATTAATAACTCAAAGGTTTCTAGTATGCTCATAAAAAAAAAGGTGCGTGGGGATGCTCATATGGATTTATGATTATGTCTAGATCTTGCACTAGTAGATTACCTGGGTTTTTGCGATTGTGAGCCATGTTCCTAGCCTTACAAAGTGGCATGGAATCCAGCACCATTGAAGCCATGATTTCGATTAAGTCCCTGGTTTGCGATTGTGCCATCCAATTTATCATATATCCTGTTAACCCACCTTTTGGCAAGGCCGTAGGTATGCGGATTTAAAATAAATCGACCGCTCATTTGTCGAGTTTGGAATATGATCGGTTTGAGTCAACTGGATGGATATACAATCAATCATGGATAATAAACATGATTATGAAGCTGGGATTTGGCATAGTCAATGGACAAAAGACGTGGGATACTTGAAATACGTGTTTCGATAAAAATCGGGTTATCGCGAGATGCCTGGAATTTGCTTTGAGTCCCACTTGGACTTGCTTCTGGTTTTTGAGTAGATTGCTTCGAGTCACATTGAGTTGTGCTTCGAGTCACTTGGGATCGGCGGGAATTCATAGGATCAACATCATAAGTGTATCGGCCTCATGAGTGGATCAACATCATGAGTGGGTCGACACCATGAGTGGATCGGCATCACAAATGGGTTGACATCATAAGTGGTTCGGCAATTATGGTTGGCTTCGAGATGGACTCGGTTCAGCATGAGAAAAACTCTGGGTCAGCATAAAGGAACGGGATGGGTTTATGGGAATGAATTGGGCCGGCGTGACTTAAAGACAAACTCCGGGTCCACAAGCTTATTTTCTTGGGTCAACGAAAGAAATGGGGTCGACTAAAGGAGGATCGGGGCGGTACATGGATATTATGTTTTGAAGGAGGTGGATCGGCCTTGAGTCACTTTAAGTCCCAGCCTCATTTGCTTTGAGTTACAAGTAGGCATGCTTCTGGTCATCACCTAGGAAATATCAGGTCCGCATAGCTTGGAACTCAAGGTCGGTCGTGACGATAGATTTAGAGCTGGCTATGGTCTTGATGGGTCCAGACCAGTCAGGAAGCCCAGTAACTCGGGCTTTGTCTATAAACACAGCAGACGGGCTTCAGAAAAGTGATCTTCTTTCTGTTTCTCTTCATCTTCTCCACTAAGGCTACTCCGTTATTATTGTTTTAAAAACACAAGATTGTAACTGTAATTGATTCTGATATCAATAAAAGAGAAATTTCTAGAGTGGACATAGGCTAGAGTCAGCCGAACTATTATAAATCCTCTGTTATTACTGCTTTCTTTTTAATTTTGATTGTTCTTCATATTTAAACTCTCTACATACATTCTATTCATGATTTGTGACTGCGATTTGGTGTTTTCAACGGCGTTTGCGTGTTAGTGACCAATTTTGCCGCTAACATTTTGGCGCTTTCACTGGTAAAGCTAGCACTCAGGGATCTAAAGTTTGGATTTTGGATTTAAAGGCTTAGGAACTCGGATTCTGGGAAGCAATGGTCAGGCCATGGACATGGAGACAAGTGATAGAAAGGAGTAATCAAGAAGGAAGTCAAGGGGCCTCCTCTAGAGCTGGTGTAGATCAGGCATCCGTCTACATCACTAGAGACAAGATGTAGATCATGATGGATTCCATGCAGGAGCAGCTAATGAAAAGGTAAGAGGAAATGATGCAGACCCTTCTTAGACAATTTGGACATGTGGGAACAGCAGGAGCACTAGGAGCAGTGATCTATGGAGCTGGATCAGAAGGTCTCAACAGGCAAGCAAATGGTGTGGTTCAGCAAGGGCGCCCCCAATCTGTAAACAACTATCAATCATGGACCTAGACTTTAGGGGCACACCACCAGGTAATGCTGGACCAATCTATGGGGGATACCCGATGATGCTGCATAGACCAACGCCAATAGGAATACAGGAGTGCATGACGAGGAGTATATACCAGAATTCCCTCGAGGACTTGGAGGGAAGTTAGGAAATGTGGATGGGGGCAACCCTTGGTAGGTAACACTGGATTAGCGTACATCATCACGCAAACTATTCGCGGAGTCTGACAAATAGGGATTTGGAGGGAGTAAACAAGAGTCCATTTACCCGTAACATCAAGATAGTTAGGAATCCACCCGATTTTAAGTTGCCCACACTAGAAGTATACAAATGGTAAGACGGATCCCATTGACCACTTGATGAGGTACACAAGACATATGGAAGTAATTAGGGCGTCAGAGGAGTTTATGGCCCGTGTTTCCCCCTGTATTTGACAAGTATAACTGCTTGTGGTTCAGACAGCTGGAAGATGGATCTATTAGAATATGGCCAGAACTGGTGGATAGGTTCTTGAAGTAATTTTGAGTTCACATAAAAAGGCTAAAGAATGTGATGACGCCGACGTCAGTTAAGCAAAGGACGGATGAATCTCTTAGGACTATTTTTAACTTGGTTTAATGCAGCAGTTTCTTTGGTGGATCGGCTGGATTCATCAATGGTTCTAATGGCGGTGGTGTCATGACTCATGGATAACTCGGATTTCAAAGTATCATGGATGCAGAACCCTCAATGAATCTAGGGGAATTTTTTCACGAAGCTGAAATATTTCTTCGACAAGAGGATGCATGTTTGGATATGAGGTTAAAGGAAGCAAACATAGTTAAGTATGGAAGACCGTCCGGTGAAAGCTCGAATAAAGACAAGGATAAAGGAAAGAGGAAGTGCTAGGGAGAATCAAAATTCTCCTTTCACACAGGACTGTATGAGACATTGGAATTGATATATCTGGTTACCCGGGATCGACTTCCTTATCGAAGGTCGGCAAGGAGGGAACCCTTAGAATGTGAAAGGGCATCAACATCAGGAAGGCACTATCATTTTTATGACTTAGACGGACATGATACTAACAACTGCAGGCACCTAAAGGATATAATCAAGGAGCATGTAAGGATTGGTTAATTGCGGCAATATGTCAAAACTCAGAATGCGGTGGTAGAATAGGAGCAGCCACCGCCTATGTTGAATGACGATGGCTTGAGGCCCAAGAATAGTGGTCGGTTGGTCATTAACTAATTGTGATGGTTTGGAATAAGTAACAAACTTTAGGCATACGACTAAATCACCTACTCATGTATGGGGACGGAGACAACCCTTAGGCATGCTCTGGGATGATGATAACCGTGACGGTCTGATTTTTGAAATCTATTTTTTTCTTTTTAGCTTGGACACTTGCTTTTTCAGGTTTATTTTTGGAGTTTGGTTTGAACTCCTAGTTTTGTTTGTATTCTGATTTGGATTCTGGTTTGGACTTTTGCCTTTTGGTTTGGACTTTTGATATGGATTTTTGGTTTTCTGGTTTGAATCTGGATTTCAAATTTGATTTTGATTAACTTTTTATCTGGCTTTTGGCTAAAAGGTCGTCTGGTACAGATTATGTTAGGCAGGGGTCCGAAAAGACCAGAATTCGGCCTAGGACTTAGGCCCTATATTGTGTATCACTTGTTAACATAGGTCAACGAGAAGGACTATGCTCGGTAAGGGTACAGAGCGACCAGGATTCGGCCTAGGACATAAGCCATGACATTACTCAGCGTTCAGGGACACTGAACCAGGAACACCATGGCATTACTTAACATAGGTCGTTGGGTGCAGGTTGCGCTTGGCAAGAACCAGGAGAAGTTACAGATTCGAATTTTGCCTTTGAATGGCTAAGGATTGGCTATGATCCGGAGCGATCCTAGATTTAGATATCGACTCGAAGAGGTCATGGATTTGGTTATTGGTTGTTGGATATGGATTATGGATCAGATAGTATGACTATGGATGACATATGGACTTTGGATGATGGATCAAAGCTATTCAAAACATACTTTTCAATAGCAAGGCATGTTTTTGTGGGGGGGGGGGGACAAATGTTAACCCACTTTTTGGCAAGGCTGTAGACAAGTGGATTTAGCTAGAATTGACTGCTTGTTTGTCGAGACTCGAATACTATGGGTTTGAGTTAGCTGGATGGATGGATGATCCGTCACGGATAATAAATATGATTATGAAGCCGTGATTCAGCATAGTCGATGGACAGATGACGTCGGGTACTTGAAATTCGAATTTCGATAAAAGTCGGATTGTCACAAGTTGCCTGGAGTTCGCTTCGAGTTGCACTTGGACTTGCTTCAAGTTTTTCTGTAGATTTCTTCAGATCACATTGAGTTGTGCTTCGAGTCACTTGGGGTCGGCATGAATTCATGGGATCAGCATCATAAGTGGATTGGCACCACGAGTGGATCGGCATCACGAGTAGATCAGCATCATGAGTGGGTTGACATCATAAGTGGGTCGGCAATTATGGTTGGCTTCAAGATGGACTCAGTTCGACATGAATAAAACTTCGGGTCGACATAAAAGAATGGGATCGACTTTATGGGAATGAATTGGCCTGGCATGACTTAAAGACAAACTCCAGGTCGATAAGCCTATTTCCTCGGGTCGGCGAAAGAAATGGGGTTGGCTAAAGGAGGATTGGGTCGGCACATGGATAGGATCAGTGTTTTGAAGGAGGAGGATCCGCCTCGAGTCACTTCAAGTCCCATCCTCATTTGCTTCAAGTCACAGGTAGGCATGCTTTGGGTCATCACCTAGGAAATATTAGGTCGACATATCTTGGAACTCAAGGTCGGTCGTAATGATAGATTTAGGGTCGACTATTTTCTTGATGGGCCCGGGCCACTCACGAAGCCTAGTAACTTGGGTTTTGCCTACAAATACAATAGGCGAGGCTTCATAAAAGGGATCTTCTTTGTGTTTCTCGTCATCTTCTCCACTAAGGCTACTCTACCATTATTGTTTTAAAAACTCTGGATTGTAACTGTAATCGATTCTGATATCAATAAAATGGAAATTTCTAGAGTGGACATATGTATCAATAAAATGGAAATTTCTAGAGTGGACATATGCTAGAGTCAGTCGAGCCACTAATTGTTCTTCATATTTAAACTCTCTACATACATTCTATCTGTGATCTTGGACTGCGATTTGGTGCTTTCAACAACGTTTGGGTGTTAGTGACCAATTTTGGCGCTAACATATCCAATGCATAAGGGTGATTATGAGGATCGTTTGATGGATGTTATGTTTGCCATGGTTGTTTACCACTTTAGGATGTGACATGATGTAGGTATTTTTGACCATATACCTAGACGTTGGACACTATACTTCAATTGTAGTACAGTTATATAGAGATGATTGTACATTAGCATATATCGACTTTTATGTTCTAACTCTTTGGATGTAAAGACAGGTCAGATATGGTAATTCATACCCTATTCCCCTATTTACTATATATATACGATTTTTGTAGTATTTTTAAGATAACATATTGCTTACACTAGATTATTGTTTGAACCAAGGTTTTATGCTTTTCTTCCAATTATCTCGGGTACTCTTAAATGAGTATATTATGGAAACAAGTCTAGATAGTGCACGGAGCTGTACGGAGTATGAGCAGGAAGCTGCACTTTCATATATGTATATTTGGAGCCTACTATCGCTTATATTCTGCCGTGCAGTACTATGGAGCCATACCGACACTTATATTATCTTCGAGACAGAGAGTTCATTTTGGAGATTTAGGATGTATGAACTTTGTTGTTTTGGCTTTTGTACAATTAGTGAACTATTGCACTCTAATGTTCCTATTTATGATTCATTTGATTATATCACTATCTCGCCTATTTTATATCTATTCTATTACAATATATTTTTGTCTGTGCATTGTGATATGTTCTACATGTTCTTTGCTTGGATTTTTGTTACTTTACACCATTGGCCATCATCCTATATTGGCCGAGTACATCGACAGTGCACTACACATGTATATTAGGTATCAGAAGTGTAGGGCGGTCGTCACATTGGTATGAGAGCATAGATTGCATAGACGACCTAAGTTGATACATGAATCCATTAGAGATAAGGAAGGAGCTATCGCCTTAAAGTGGATCGAGCGATATATGAGGGAGCGTCGTTGTTGTATTTTTGGCTTTTAAAGCTATATATAAATAGTATATAAGTCACATTGCATTCATGTACACTACTTATTCCTTTATATAGACTGATTATTCTCATTACAACTTATAAGAATGAGCCGGCTAACAAGGAATGCTGTTAGGAACTCCATTTCTGTAGTTGAGGAGTGGGTGGAGTCAAGGGCTACAAACCATGACTTGCAGAACAAGTTCATTGAGATGGTGCGAAACAGGCTTTAAAATGCCAAAATTGCTCCTGTTGAAGCTGTTGTTGTTGTTGGTGCTGCAATGCAAGCGATGATGGTTGACTTTGCCAAACTGAATAAGGATTACTCCACTCTGGGAGGCAATGCGTTTCTTGGAATGGAATCAGCTGTCGAAGTGCAAGATTGGTTGGATCCATATGAAAGCATATTTGAGGATGTGGAGTTAGAGGATGCAATGAAGAGGAATTTGGCCTTAATACAACTTCAGTGAAGAGCTATGGGATGGTGGAAATCCATCAAGGTTATTACTCTTAAGGACCAAATTACTTGGAAGCAATTTAAGGCAACATGTCTGTGTCAGAGTTCATGGCCAAATTCGAGAGCTGTGGAAGGACAGTCTATCTTTTATCGATACTTCGCTCAAGAAGAACGAAAAAATTTATCATGGGGTTGGATGATTATCTTAAACAGAAGCTAGTAGGACATATTGATGTGACCTTTGAGAGGCCGGTGGAGAAGGCACTTCCACATGAGAGTCTTATCGTATTCTCAAGTCGGCTGCTTCTCCTAAGGATGAGTCAAAGCTACAAGCTGGCATGGGATGCTAGAGGAAGTGGGATAATAAAAAGAAGAAGAATTTCATAAGAGTGGTTAAAAGAAGGGCAAGTGGGAGCTTACTTGCTATAATTGTGGGGAGAAGGGCCACCTTGTCAAAGATTGTAAGGAAGAGGGCAAGAAGTACTACAACCGCAACAAGCCAAGGTATATGATGAAAACTACAGAGGAATAAGTAGGTTGTGTCAGCTTATGCTTTGAACGCTGTTCTAGCTTCATCGAATGCTTCATAGACAAAGGAGAAGGGGAAGGGTATTATTATATAGGGTATGCTTTCTATTTCTAATACACATATATGTGTATTATTCGCTACCGAGGCTTCACATTCCTTCATATTAGTGATTTGGCAGATAGATTGGGATTGAAAACCGAGACAGTTGACCGATCTTTAATTATCACAAATCTTGTTGGAGGATTGACTAGCCTTTGCATGGTTTGTCGATACTTAGACTTATCGAGTCATGGATATCTGTTTGCATGTGATTGTTTTGTTTTGAATTTTGTGGGTTTTGGTATTAACTAGGCATGGGCTAGTTGTAGAAGTACGAAGTAATGGTGGATTGTGAGAGTCCAGTGGTAATAATAGGGATGGCCGATGAACATATATTGGAGATAGGCCATCTATCTAATGATGAGGTGATAGTTAATTATGTGTACTTTCTCAAGATCCTACATGAGGAGTTGTCATCTGTGCCTATAGCAAGTGAGCATCCGGTCATATTCTAGGAGGTGACCGGATTACCGCTACACTATGAGATAGAGTTTTATATAGTTTGGCGAAGGATGCCAGACCAATTGTTATGCCATTGAGATATATGGTGCCGAACGAGCAGAAGGAACTAGAGGTGCAAATGAATGACCTATTACAATGAGGGTTCGTTCGGCAAAGTGTATTTTTGTGGGGAGGACCTATAGTATTCACGACTAAGGTGGACAGATCTTTGAGATTGTGCGTAGATCACCATGAGCTGAATACGGTGATAAAAAAGAACAACTATTCACTCTCGAGTATTGATGAGTTGTTCCTCAGCTCCATAGTGCTAGGTTGTTCTCTCAGCTAGACATTGCAATGGAGTTTCATCAACTTAGAGTGGCGAATAAGTGTGTGTCAATCACAACGTTTCATACGTCGTCTGGATTCTATGGGTGGTTGGTTATGTCGTTCGGGCTAAACAATGCATAAACATAGTTCACTGATCTTACGGATTGCATTTTTAAGGATCGAAAAAATAATTTTGTGCCTGTATTTGTGGACAATATTCTTGTTTATTCAAGGACAACAAAAGACACATGGAGCATTTAAGGATTGTGCTTAAGGTGTTGAGGAAGCACCGATTGAAGGGGAAGTTTTTAAAGTGTAACTTCTGGAGGAGGAAAGTGCAATTTTAGGGTCATGTTGTTTCTGAGCAAGTTATTGCTATATATATTGCGAAGGTGGCAGCAGTACAGGATTAGGATCGAACCAAGACCACTACAGATGTAAGAAGTTTCCTTGGATTGGCAATATACTATAGATTTTTAATTAAGGGCTTCTCTAAGGTAGTAGGGACATTAACCAACTTGACAAAGAAGAATCAGACTTTTATATAGGATAGGAGGTGTGAGCATGCATTCATTACTCTGAAGGAAACATTGACGAGTGCATTGGTGTTATTCATTCCGAGTGGGAATAAGGAACTGACAATATACAGAGACGTCTGTGGTACTGGACTAGGTGCGGGGGGGGGGGGGGGGGGGATGGGGAATGGTTGTCGTCGATGCTAGTCGAACCTTGAAATCGCATGAGAAGAAGTATCCAACTCACGGTTTGGAGTTGAGGCAATAATATTCGCTTTGAAGATATGGAGCATTATTTGCTTGGGGAGAGGTTCGAGTTGTATATAGCCATAAGTCATTGAAGTATCTATTTTTCCAAATGGACCTTAACCTTTGTCACCAGCGATGGTTAGAGTTTCTAGCCATATATGACCTTAGCCTTTCCTATATGCCTAGCTAGGGAAATGTGGTCACTAATGCTTTAAGTAGGAGACATGCTAGCTTGGGAGCGATGTTCCTAGAGTTGAAGTAGTCGGAGGTTATTGCCGGCTATGATTTGAGACAATGGTGTGAGTTAGAGTCGGAAGTGTTGGCTGGCCTGACGATCAGACAAACCTTGATTGGGAAAATCAATACTAATCAAAGGTGAGATGATAGGCCAGCAGAAATCAGGACAAAGATTAAGGAAGAGACAGAATATGAGGAAATAAAGCAGCATGGGCTTGACCGTGATGGTTTGCTCTGGAAGGATGGGTGATTGTTTGTTCCTAATATCGATGTGTTGAGGGATGATGTGCTATGAGAGTGCCATCATTCAAGATTGTGTATACATCCCGAAGGTAATAAAATGTATCGCGATATGAGACAGACATTTTATTTGGAAAGGATGGAGAAGGATGTTAGGGTATTCATCTTGAAATGCGTGGACTATCAGTTGGTAAAGGCAGAGTAGAAGAGGTCGAGTGTTTTATTGCAACCGCTAGGTATTCCCGAGTGGAAACGGGAACAAGATTCGATGGAATACATCGATGGATTGCCAAGGAGTAGAGGTGGGTAGATAACACCTGGGTCATAGTAGATAGATTAATAAAGAGCGTTAGATTTATACCCATAAAGTCTAGTAGAACGACATCCAAATTAACAACGTTGTGTGTATAATGGGTTGTGCGATTCCATAGTGTGCCAACGAGCATTGTGAGCGACCGAGATCCTTTGTTCACTAGTGGCTTTTGAAAGAGTTTACAAGAGGCGTTGGGGACGGAGCTGCATCTCAGTATCGCTTGTTGCCCACAAACAGAGGTGTAGACAAAAAGGGTGAATCATATCATAGAGGATCTCTTGCATCTTTGTATTTTCAATTTCGATGGCTCGTGGGACGATCATTTACATTTAGTAGAGTAGACATGGAACAAAATTTATCAGTCCAACATCGATATGGCATTATTTGAAGCATATGTGGCCGGCTGTGTAATGTGTCGTCATGTTAGTAGAAGCGAGCGAGAAACTGGTACTTTGGCCAGATATGATTAGAGAGACTTCGGAGAAAATCGAGATTATTTGGCAATGAATGAAAGTTGCTTAGGATAGACAAAGGAGCTTCCCCGATAAGATAAGACATGACTTAGAGTTCTCCATCGACAATATGATATTTTCATGACCTCTCCACTGAAGAATTTTGTTTGCTTCGGCATTGGGGGCAAGTTGACACTGAGATTCGGTGGTCCTTTTCTGATACTTGAACGGAGTGGGAATCCGACTTATAGAGTTGACTTACCTTAGAAGACGGCGGGAGTGCACAACGTGTTCCAGATCACCTACGGAAGGTTTTGTAACATCCCATATGTTGAGATCCGAAGCTAACCATTACAGATGTTGCAGTCATCTATAGTATAACTTCCGATGACAAAATACGGTTAGGGCTATCAATCTCCAGCACGACCCGAAACACGACCTGAAGATTACACAAAAATTAGCAGGTCAACCCAACCCGGTTAAGTTGGCGGGTCATTTTCGGGTCAACCCGAATTTGACCCGTTTATAAACGGGTGGGTTTCAGGTTGACCTGTAAACCCGAATTTGACTTGTTTATAACCCGTTTATACTTATATGGGTTGACCTGAGCCGATTATGACTCGCGAACCCGAATTTGACACATTTATAACCCTTTTATACTTATGTGGGTTGACTCGACTCAATTATGACCTGTTAACCCATATTCGACCCATTTATGACCCAATTATAACCCATTTATACCTCATACGGGTTGACTCGACCCGTTTATGTTCCGACCCGGTTATAACCGGGTTACACAAGTCGGGTCGGATTAACCCGTTTATAATCAGTTCGGGTACAAGTTTACCAGACCCACTTAAAATCAACCTAAACTCGAATTGACCCAACCCGATTGATAGCCCTAAATACGGTAATGTTAATGGTATCTATAACATCAAAAGCACATGAATATAAAATAAAATCAACATAGATTTCAAAATAGCTTTAATGATTACATTTCAAATTAATATTTGATATACAATTACATAATCCCAAAATGATTCCTAGATTTAGATAAATATAATTATTACAAAATACGCCAAGAGTAACATATGAAGATGCCCCTTTGGATGATCAAAGTACTAAATAAACATATTAGCCAATAAATACATCGCAGCGGAACAATAATGGATAGACTCCTAAATAGCTAATCCTTGCCTCCTGCATGTCTTTGGAAGCTTTATTCATCTCCTACTAAAACCTGGAATACCTTAAATATCAATCTACTCAAACTAAATTTTGAGCACCCTAGAGTTTAAAGAGAAAACATAAACTTCGAGTCAGACATAAAGCTTGGTGTGAATAATTCATTACATCTCGGATTATTGATATTAAGTGAGACCACACTGCTTAGCGGAATGGGTTTCCCTTCACTACTATCCTTTTAAAAGAACATCTTTTGCAAATCAAAATCCCACGATCAAACCGATTACAACAACAATAGCAATAACATATATGCATGTATATCAGGTAATCAATGGACCATCCATCCGAATATTATAGTTTTATCAGGCTAACTATTAACCACTGGCTGAATCGGGCCTACCAGACATAATAAATATTCTAATTTCTGTTAGACATAATACTGGACAGTTTGTCCTTAATTACTTCTTGTAACGACCCAGAATTTGAGGCAATATCGATTTAATAATCTGCAATAATAATTTAATTGGTTTGATAATCTTCTTTGTAATTTTAATTTAAAATAGGTAAATGTAATCTTTAAAGGTTAATAAATTTTTAATCTGGCAAAATTTGATAAGAATTGTTTTTCAAAAGCTAATGAAATTTTATTCTGTTTGTAATATATATAATTGATATATATTGTGAATAGAAGTGTCTTTTGTTTTAAATAAAATTAAATTTTCAAATTGTAATATATGTGTATATATATGTTATAATTTGGAATTATTTGAAATTTAATCTTAGTCTATTAATAAATTATATATGTATGAATATTATAATTTAAAACTTTGTTTTAAAACTTAATAGTTTTCAAAAGTTAATTTAAAGATTAAATCATTTGTTTTCAAAATGTAAGATAATTGTTTATGATAGTTTAAAAAGGATTTAAACAAGCTTTGTTTAAAAATTAATATTCTTCAAAAGCTAATTTAAAAACTAATTCAATTGTTTTAAAATATAATATAATTGTTTGTTTATAGATATAACAGTTTAAATAAAGTTTCCTTTTTGTTTTCTTTAAAGTGCTTAATATAAAATAGTTATAAATGATAAATATAAATGTTTTAGAATATTTTCTCTTAAAAGTAAATTTATAAACACATAAAACATTTATTAATTAAGGAATTTAAATATGTATGTTTTTGTTTACAAATTAAAATAAATAAAAGTTTATTAAAATGCAAAGGGCATGTGTAAACATTATAAACACCCTTAATAACACGTGTAAACATATTAAGCTTATTATAGGACATTTGTTTGAATTTAAGGACAAGTGGCAACATTCCTATTTTAATTTTTAATAAATGTTTTAAAAAAAAACTAATTTTTCTCAAACACTTTCATTCTTGTTTCTTTTCTTAATTCTAATGGCAACCGAAAAAAAAACCTAAAAATTTGAATCAAGAGCAAATTAGAAATCTGCAAATACAATATGTAATTTCAAAGGGATCAAGATTCAAGCTGAATTCAATTAAAACCTGCAATCTGTAAAATCAGCCTGAAGTTTCAACATTTTAAATCAAAGATTTGAAGCATGCAGAGGATTTTTCATCAGCAAACTTGATTTGCAGTCTTTCCAAACTTGGAGGAAAATTTAAAAAAAACCTGCTCTGCCTCTCTAATGATCAGGTGAGTAAACTTTAATCTTAAAAACAGTTTTATTTAACTTTGCTTAAATATTGTGATGCATGTTTGTAGAAACATGGCTTGTATATATTTATGAAGATGAATGCATGTTTGAGTATGTGATATATCTGTTTATAAATTTATGGAATGCCTCTGTTACATTACAGGATTGAATTCCATCAAATAAATTCAAATACACTTCATACATTTGGTTTTAGTTCTTGATCTATAAGTAGAAATTGAGTATGTTTGTGTAATATAAGTTTTAAAAATAGTTTGGGAAATTTTTTAGTTTGCAAATAATTTTAAAAATATGTATAACAGTAAGAATACTGATTTTCATGAAAAACTAAATACTTCGATTTTTGTTTTGGATTGTGTAACTGAATTAGATGTTAAAAATCATGAATTTTAACATACAATTTGTAATTTTCAAATTGATAATTTGTTTTGAAATTAGGAAAGAATGGTTTCGGCAATTTGATCAATTGCCGATGATCCAAGCATTGTTTAATGATGAATTCTTGATCGAAGCTTGTATGAATGTTGTAGATTGAGGGAAAAATTCAAGTGAATTTTTCTATTGAATGAATTGTTCGGATTTTGGAAAACTGGTTTATGCTAGTTTTGGGTTTCGGCTTGCAACAGTGGATACCGCGTCTTGTGTGGTGGATCGTGGGCGTTCGCGACTAGAGGAAAGGCAGTGTGGAGATTACGACGATGCTTCGGAGTGATTATTGGAATTACGGTGGTTGTTTTGGCCGTTGGCGATGTGGGGTTGTAGTTTGAGTTTCCTGTAAATTTTGGTGATGGGTCAAATTTCGATTCGTATTTGGATTCTTGGATCTGGGTTTGAATATTGGCTCGTACGCGTTAGTGTGATCGTCTTCGATTGTCGCGGCGACGTAACTTGGCCGGAGGAGATGGGGCATGTGCACGAGGCGGCCGTGCATGCTGGGTAGTTTGGGGATTTGGGAGTGACGATTGGAACTCGAAGAACTGTTGCGTTATTCTCAGGGGCGACTCGAAGATAAAGAAGGCTGGAAATCATCGGGAAGGACTCGTGTTCTTTTGTGTTCGACTTGGGGTTTTAGGTGACTGTCTCGAGTGTTTAGTCGAGTGCTTTCTAGTTAGTGCTGTGTTGGGTTAGAGTTGCAGTTTAAATTATAAGTAAGTTTTATAAAAAGAAAATAGATTCACAAAGTTAAAAAGGTTTGTCTTTGGAAGAAAGTAAATCAAACTTTTAAAGATGATAATTGAATTTATTTTAAATTTAAATTTTGTTAAAATGATTTCTTTTGAAGTAATTTAATTTAATTTTGAATATTAATTATTAAGAAGAGTGTTTGAATTTAATTATTAAATCAAAGTTTAAGAACAGTATAAAGTAATATTTTAAATACAAAACTGTTCAAATTTTATTGTAAATAAATAAGTTTAACTTAGAAAATTATTGTGTTTTGAAAATTTCAAATTTGATTTCCAAAATGTGTTATTTTTAAATAAAGTTATTATATAAATTTTGAAGACCCAATAGGATAAGTTGATTAAGTTGTTAAAATTTGATTTATTTCAAATAACTTATTTATAAAGATAAATAACATTAAATTATTTTGATATGATCTTGAGAATACTTAATAAACATGATTTGTTAATTAAGGATTTTGAAATATAAGAAGTTAATTAATTAATTGTTTAATTAATTTTAAATAATTAGTTAATTGTTTATTTAATTTTAAATAATCACTTAATTATGGATTAATTAAGTGAGATTAATTAATAAAGTAATTAATGGTTAATTATGGAATGTAATTTAAGAAGGTAATTGCTTATGGAAGTAATTAACTGAAGTGATTAATGGATGATCACTTAATGTTATTAATTAAGGAATTAATTAAATTAATTGTTTTAAGTTAATTAATTATGGATTAATTAATTAATTAATTAATTAAGAATTATTCAATGATGGAATTAATTATTTGTTAAGTAATTAATTAAGAAAGTAATTAAGATTATTTAATGGAAGTAATTAGAAATAATTACTTATGTAAGTAATTAAGAGTTAATTACTTAATTTATTTTAGTTAATTAACTAATTAATGTGATTAATTAATGAATGAGATTAAATTAAGGTTAATTACTAGGTGTAATTAATTAAAATTGTAATTAATTATTAAAGTAATTAATTAACGATTAATTATTGATTAATAATTACTTAATGAAGTAATTAAGATTAATTAACTGGATTAATTAATCAAGGATTAATATAATTAATTTAGAAGTTAATTAATTAAGAAGTTAATTAATTAAGATAAGTAATTACAAGTTGTTAATTATTGATTAAAGGGATGATTAATTATTAGTTAATTATTTAATTAATTAAAGGATTAATTAATTAATAAGGATTGTGTAATAAATGAAATTAATCAAGGTTGATTAATAAAAGTAATTAATTTAAGTATGATTAATTAATTGTAATTAATTAAGGATTAATGTAATTAATTATAGTTAATTAATTAATGAAGGGTCATTAATTATTGTAATTAATGATAGTAATAAAGGTTAATTACTGAATATGGTTAGGATTAATTACTTAAGGTAATTAAGAATAATTAATCAAGGAAGATTAATTAAGGAAGATCATTAAGAGATGATTAATGAATTTGATTTGTAATAAATCAATGAAGCAGAAGTTAGAATTTTCCAAATGATTAAAGGATAGTAATTAATTTAATTAGAGGTTAATTAAATTGATAATAAATTCTGCTATGGGAGATTGATTAGTGTTGAATGGTTGATATTGAGTGATTGATATTGGATGCTGAATGATATTGGATGATTGATATTGGGTGATTGGTTGACACTGGATGATTTGGATTACTATGATATTTATGATATGTTGTTTTGTGAGATGAATGTTGATATGAATTATCTATAGTGATAATGTTATTCATCTATCTGTTTGTATCATTCTGAATAAGTTAAACTGTTTAAATCCCTTAAGTACAACTTGGACATTAAAATGGCGTTTGGTTTCGATGAGACCGGGATCGGGTTTCCATATTTGGATATCCGAAAACCACATCGATTCCAATTAAACGTTAGGTCGTTAATCCAAATGGAGCAAGTGAAGACTCGAGGTGTAAGGGCTATACGTCAGTATAACTCTGTGGGTGATTCCGTAATGAGTTTGACGGAATAGTACTTATAGATTCGAGATGGCGAATCAGAGTGCAAGGGCTATGGTCGTTGACTCTGAGGGTGATTCCAAAATGAGTGCAACGAGATAGTGCCTTCCGTTTCGTTCGAACCCGGAACGAACTTGTATGGATTGAATGCTTTCAACACATCGTCAGGTGGACGATGAGCATTCTAAGATGAATGTGTTCTCTAAAGGTAACCGCAGCCTCAAGCCTCATCAACCGGGAATGGCTAAAACAGGGGAGGTACAGCAAGGCTTCGTGGGTAGCTCCCACTGGAGAGCAAGATTTACTCCTGTCTAGAAGACCCTTTTTATTCGGCTGTGTGGGGCGGTTGATCCGGACAACTGCCGGGGTTGTCTTGTTCGGGACTGTTCAGTAAGGAATGGTCCCGGCCTTGTGTTGCAGGGGATGAAGGGAGTAATCCTCGGTACGGTGATCCAGGCCACGTACTGTGACGGGCGGTACCCCAGTAGCCCTGCCATTGATGGAAACCCATTTTCCCTACGAGACCCTACGGTTTTGATTGTATTACCCACTTTTGTGGCCAGTAGCTGGAATTTAATCATGTAACAATTTCGACTATTTCTTATTTACTTGAAAACCCTAGACACTATTATAATATCACTGGATTTCCTATCAAATGTTTTGGTTAGCGTAAAGTAAAAACTTTTCCATGTTTATGTGTGGGAAGTCTTACGTGATACCTTTTCTTTTCAAAGGTTTTCTAAAGTTAAGCAATTTTAACCCGTTTACTCACACCAGACTCCTGTCTGACCCGAGTGTTTATTTTCTGTTTTATTGAACTCTTGGGTACTCATATTATGTATGAGTAGTCAAGTGATTCAGGCGAGCTTGACGAGTTTTGGAGGAGATATGGAGCAGGAGGCTTCGACGTATAGTTATATATCTTGGTTCCGCTATGTTTGGTATCTGTTTTCTTCTGTTGTACTTGAGTTGTATGAATTAGACAGATGTTTATAACTGTCTAATAAGTGTTGTATAGTTGTGTAGCTCTGATGTATTGAGATACTATGTAATATTTTATGTTAAATATTATATTTTATTCGTTCCGCCGTGAATTCTCTGATGTTGTTCTGTTCTTCTTTCTCTTTCTTTTCTTCTTCTATCCCTTTCTTTCTTCACTAGTGATGCGATTTCCTGGAGATAGGAAGTCGGGTCGCTACACTTCTCCTAGGGTCAACTGATCCTAATGGTTTTATGGGATCACTAATAACATATCTCTACTTTGTGTATTTCTTTCTGTGTGTAACATCATTTAATATTACATGTGACAAAGCCCTACATACTGGAATTTTGGACTTACATTAGCCAGAGGCTACCAGCCAAAATAGGTGCGACCCCACACCAGTCCCATTTGATCTTTTAATACCTGAGTCATATACTTAAGGCTAAGCATCCTATTCAAATTTCATTTCCTTAAAAACAATCTTTACAAATGATTTACCCTTGAAATCATATCTTTAAAAAAAGAAATTATAACATTTGCTTTACTCAAAATAATTATGTCATGATATATACTTTAAAAACAATGTTGATGAAAACCTAAAATCAATTGGGTTATCATTCCTTATAAAATAAGTTAAACCCTTTTTAACATAGAAAACATTATGCCATAAAGCCAAAACATACCTTCAAAACTATTGTTTAAAACCTCAAACAACCCCCTTCCAAAATCATTGAAAGCATCCCTTTTGAAATAACTGAAAGCGCCCTTTTCGAAATCGCTGAGTTGAACACTTAATAAAACTATAGAGTCAAAGGAAACATAGGAGAAAGCATCACTTTCGAAAGCATTGGTTTCAAGTAAAGGGATAGCGGAAAGGATAGGTTTGAAGCCGTTATAAATTAAAAGAAAACGATAGGCATTCTTTTGAATGCATTAGGGAAAGCGACACTAAATTGACGAAAGGAGATGGGCGACACCATCCCTTCATAAGTCTTTGGTTAACAAAGCGGCAACAACGATTTCGAAAGGGAACCAAGGCGAATTCCATCCTTCCACATACATTGTTTAGGGGTTCAAAAAGGCGGCCTTTAACAAAAGCGAAAGGTATCGATGCGACAACTAAGGTGTCGAAGGGGTTGAAAAGCGACAACCTTTCGTAAGCACACTTTAAAACAAAGGTGGGTCAATAGATTCGAAAGCTAGTAAAAGCAACTTCAACCCTTTCACAAGCATGCCTTTGCCACCCATTTTACTTCCGTCCAAACTCACTACACTACATACAAGACTTTTGTTATAGTGTGTATAGGTTTTGATAGTATCGAAAGGATTGTATGGTGGTGGAAGCAGGTATACGGAAGTGGTGAAAGGGTAAATTATTGCAAAACCAATTTTATGCTTTATAAAGTAACTTATTTCACCTAATTTTCATTATTTGTCAAAACGTGATTGGTTGACAATTACTTTACCAATTTCTTTCCATAATTTACAAGCGCAAGTCAAAATTTTTAAATATCAAACAATTTTACATTTTAACCCATTTTAATTAAGTAAATAAGCCTTTTTTTCTTAAAATTTATTTGATTCTCCTAAAATCTTAGGGAAAAATCCACAAAAAAATTAATTTAATTTAATCATTTTCTTCCACATATCGAACTTTCAGGGGTAAAATCATATTTTATTAATTTAAAATAATTGAAATCGAATTAAACATTTTCTAGACTTAGAAAATTCACCATAATTCCATTTTTACATGGAAAATTACGAAACTTGAAACCCGCTTCTAAAATAATGATTTTCACATCATAATAAAATCTTAAGTCAATCGGATGTTATATGAATGGTTTTCTAACTCAAACATAATACAATAAATCATACTTATACCATAAATCATCAAAACAACATATAATCTCTTTTAAATACTAAACATGGCATATACTTGGAAAAGAAAATGGGTTTACCTTTAAACCAAAATCATTCATAAAAAATAGAGATGTAAACTAATTATTCACCTTAGCTTTGTGTGAAGAATATTGAGATTTGCCGTTAGATTGATTTCTTCAAGTTTTCTACTTGAATCTTAGCTTAACTTTCCTTTAAATGTTCTTAATGGTGGCCAGCCTAAGCTTATTATTGTTTTAGTTTAGTTTGTTAATGTAGAATGAATGAGGAAGTGGAGAGAATAGAAGGGTTTAGGGTACAGAAATAAAGGCTATTCTCATTTTACTCTCATCATATTCCTCCTTCTTAATTATGGATAGTTTCCCATTTATCAACATATTCATTAAGGCACGACTCCTCCTTAATTTACAAATCTCAACCCCTTAACTTTCAGTGTTATTTCATTTAATTCACCTAATCAAATGTTCTAAATAATGTTAACTAAAATTGGGGTCATTACAGAATCCACCCTTTAAAGAATTTCGTCCTCAAAATTGTGATATTTACCCACAAGAATCAAACTTAGAGGTAAAACATACTTTGAAAAACGTCAGGATAAGTGTCCTTAATCCTGCTCTTGTTTTCCTAGGTACAGTCTCTCTCGTTGTCACTTTATTGGACTTTGACTAATCTGACTGTCTTGTTCCTTAGTCTCTCCTCATCTCTTGCAACTATACGAACTGGTGTTCTAACTATAGTCATATCTGATTCCATTACTAGATCTTCTAACACTGTCGGTGTAATAATAGTCTCTGGATCTCGAATATACTTCGTTGGATGCAAAATATAGAAAAAATTGTGGACTCCTGCCAAACTATTCGATAACTCTAACCTATACGCAAGTTTCCCGATCCATTCTATAATAGGAAATGGTCCAACGAACCTTGGTGCCAACTTTCCCGATCTACTGAATCTAATCACACCCTTTGCCGGTGACATCTTGACGAAAACATGATCTCCAACTATGAAGTCTAAGTCTTTTCATCTCTTATCTGCATAAATCTTTAGTCTAGATTGAGATTCCTTTATTTAGCCCGAATTAATACAATCTTTTCTATAGCTTCTTCAACCAAATTCAGACCAATAACTAATAAATCCCCGGTCTCTAACCAACAAACTGGAGATTTGCATGGCCATCCATGCAAAGCTTCAAACGGTGCAATTCCTATACTAGTCCGATAACTGTTGTTATATGAAAACTCCACTAAGTATAGATGGTCTTTCCACGATCCTACGAAATCTAGCACATAAACTTTTAACAAATACTCTAAGACTTTGTTAACTCTCTCTATTTGCCTATTTTTCTATGGATGGTAAGCGGTACTCATACTGAGCTTGGTACCTAAAGTATCCTGTAGACTCTTTCAGAACTCACTAGTGAATAAGAAATCTCTACCATTTGCTATAATATTAGGAATTCCATGTAGTCTAACTATATTCCTCATGAATAACTTAGCTAAATCTCGTACTATCTTGGTCGACTTAATGGGTATGAAGTATTCACTTTTAATTAATATGTCCACTATAAACCAGATATTCTCATTTCCTCTCTTCGACCTTAGCACACCTCTATGAAATCCATTGAGATAGGATCCTATTTCCAAAGTGGAACATCCAAAGGCTGAAGTAATCCACTATGTTTCTGATGCTCGGCCTTTACTTATTGACAGTTCAAACATTGCTTCGCCCATAGGCCTACATCTCTCTTTATACCTTTCCAGAAGAAACTCCTTTTCATATCCTAATATATCTTAGTTCCTCTCGGATAAATAGTGAATTTCGAACAATGGCATTCTCTAAGAACTTCCTTCCTAATGTTTCCCACACTCGAAACATATAGCCATCCTTTCTTCCTCAATCACCCATTCTAGTCATGTAACGACCCAATTTTACGACGCTTGAAAGTCGACATCGATACGTCCACTGTATCCAATGCCGCATAGTCGAATGCCGAAAACCGAACCGCTAGGGTTTAAGAAGAAGAAAATAGAAGAAGAAACAGAAAACAATAACAGAATCTCACATTTCGCAGCGGAACAAATATAATAGATAAATGAAAAATCTTTAAAACAAAGAACTATATCAGTTTTACATACATCACATTCTCAGAGTTTACAATGACACCATTCAACACTAGACATTTACAACTACTAACCCATATTAAAACTGGACTTACAGCAATCCCAACGCAGCGGATAATACATAGTATAATAATACGTCTCGCCATCCAACTTGAACTGCGGATGTCCACATCAACTTCTTGATAGACTTCGCTCCCGAATAATGATAACCTGACTCTAGGCTTCCCGTGTAGAAATTTATGGGCATCCAGAGTTTAGAAAGGGAACAATAAACTCTAGGTCAGTCGGGTGTGAGTCTTAAAAACAGTTATTTTTCACAACTAAAATAAAAAGAAATTCGCTATGCTTTTGGAAAATGAAACTACCATAAGGCCTCCCGCCACACACACAAGCAAACGCAGAATTGGAGGAGATTTCTCCTTATGATAGTCAAACATGCTTAATACGCAAAATCCTTTTGATATTATTATTAGTGCATAGTGCAGAAAACATTTCGAAAGTATAACATTAATCTTAGCCAGCATAGACATTCCAAACTATGCCTACTATAACTACCATCTAAACAGTGGTGACCACCATAAGTAAATGGCAGGTTATACAACTAAAACCGTACAAGGCGTGTATTGGAGATTGGATTTCCAACAGATGGTCAGGCAAAGGAACTTCCAACTGCCACATGGGTACGCCTCTGGAGGGACGTCCCGAGAACCTACCCGGATCTCTATCAACACAAGACCGGGTTACCTTTGTAACTAGGTTACTATTACTCGAGTATGCCATCCCCCAGTCGTTTGCGACCTTTATCCGAGGATCCTAAACCACAAAGCAACAACCACAAAGTATAATAAATTTGCAGCAATAACATAGGTAAAATATCTAGGCTCCATCCTAAGATACCACCCTTTTCCAGAAGGAAATGACATACCCTAAAGGGCGCGACCCTCATAACCTTGCCGCATCTTTCCTGTTTCAACCATTTCCGGGGTGTGAGGTCCGATGAAGTCTCGTCCATAAAGCTACACTTTTCACAAAGTCATGCTTAGATCAACAAATGATCAGCAACACTTCGTATGCCATGTTACCAAATTGGGAATGCATCATTAGTAACCATCAACTACATAACCTCTAAGCTCATATGTCTCAGAGAATGGTGTTAAGCTAAGAGAATAAATTCTCCGCCACCAACAGAAATGTATTTGATAGAAACGAGCTTTACATCTCAAAGTGTAACGTCAGACACACATCCATACAAGTCCGTTCCGGGATCGAACGGAACCGAAGGCACTTCAAAGAAGCCCTTGCGAATCCGGATATTCGCTAATCACGTCCGGAATCCCCATCACAAAAGGTTGATAAAATCTCTATACCGGAGCAACCTGGTGCAGAGACATTCGACAGGCAATCCTTTCGTTTTCAAAAATATCCGGTCTTCAACACTATCTTCAAATGCAATCCCATTTCGTCGTATCATTATTCGGAATGAGTTTTATGACACAAGGTCCTCTCCCGGCTAATCCGAATAATGAGTGTTTATTTTAAAAAAATAAGTGTTACATTCAGATTTCAACAAACCACAACAAATTTCCACTTCGATCTTTTAAATAAAAGATCCATCACAATCACAAACGTTCGATGTGGTTTTTGGATATCCACTTGGAATCCGACCCCCGGTCGCATCGAAATTCAAATGTCGTTTAAAGGCAAATATTGATAGTTGGTTATTTAACAATCAATCAACATTCATAACAATTACCAGATTTAAATAATTTTCCCAATTATTTATTTTCCAAATATCTTCGCAAGGTATATTTTCATACTTCAACCATTTGAAAACAAATTTGAAATCACTTTTCACTCGCTGAATAAGATTTCTGATATTATTTATTTCCACTGAAAGTCTGCCGAGTTCAAATACTTTAAAATACTTTAAATCACTTATCTAAGATATATACTTGGAAACATTTAGATAAAATTATTTTAAAACATTTATTTAAATATTAGTTATGAAAATATTATACCAATATCTCAGATTAAACTTCAAGTCTAAACTAACTTTAAAATAAAATTAGTAGATAGGGTATAACTATTTTAAATAACCATTTTCTAAACAAATATCGATTTAATCTTTAAATAACCACTTCTATGTTAAAATAAATCTTTACTTTAAAGGTTTTCAAAATAACCCATGTAAATAATTTCTCTAAAATAATGTTTCCATAAAACCATCTTCACAACTTCAATTTCGTATTTATAGACTATATTGAAAACATACTCGTTTTTCCAAGGAAAATACACCTTCCATTCTAAAATGGTTCATTCAAATCAATTTATAAATCCTTCTGGATTTACTTTAAATTTACATTCCAAATCCGTAAATTCCTTTCCACACTTTTAAAAATAAAACAATATTTATTTTAAAAACAAATTTCCCTTTCCTTTATAAAATTCCCATTGTGAATCTTAAATTTTCAAATATCCACAGATATACGATTTTCAAATCAATTCCCAAATATTTACTTTCAACACTAAATCCATTTTCAGAATTGGTTTCCCAAAATTTATTTTTAAACATCAAGTCAGTTTTAGATCGATTTCCCATATATTTTTCCAAAGCAATAACAAATTGATTTTCAAATTTATTTTCAAAACACCAAATCAAATTTCAAATTGGTTCTCAAATTTATTTCAAACACCAAATTTATTATCTTTTGAAACAAATTCCTTCTTTTAAATTTATTCAATTTACTAAAATTAATTTACTATAAATTTTCTACTAAATTTCAAAAATCAAATTTTATTTATTTCTGGTATCCTACGATACCAAAAATATATTTGGCTAAATTATAGCCTTTCAACAGTTTTAATCACAAATAGTCACACACAGATTATAAATGATCAACACATAATATTGAAGCAAATTCAAATATTTGAGGAATCCAGTTGGATCCCTCCAACTTGTTTTCCCTGCATCCACAGACGTTAACACAACAATTAAATACCAATTCCACTTTGAGGTGGAATATCGCGGTATATGAGATTTATAAAATATCATCCGCTATTATGCAATGCATAAGGTCTCATCCGCTATATAATGCGGGAGATCAACAACTCCAAATACACATATATAATACCAATTTCACTTCAAGGTGGAATATCGCGGTATATGGGTTTAATAAAATATCCTCCGCTATTATGCGGCGCATAGGGTCTAAACTAATATAACTAATAATAAAGCAATCATCCAAGCACACAATCAACAATTAAAATTTAATTATTTAAAATTTAAATCAGAAAATTTGATTGAGTGACAAGATCTCACCTTTGTCTACGCATGCAACCCATTTCCAATCCAAATTGTTTTCTCCACGATTTTGACCTTGTATAATTAATTTATACAACTTATTAACATTCAAATAAATCGAACAATCTATTAGCATTTTATAATTTTAATTCAACTAATAATTTAATTTTAAACTAGGGATTTAATTTAGTCAACTAATAATTTAGTTTAAACTAATCTTCTCTTTAAATTATCCTTTAGTATCAAAAATAAATTTAATAAGATAATTAACCAAGTTAATTGCTGAAATAAATCGAACAATCAACTATCCTTTTTTATTAACTTTAATTTAAACTAATTTTCCTTTAATAATCTATATAAACCAAAGGTCCAATTTTTTTTTTATAATTTATTCGAATCAAAACGTTTTTAAATCCCTTTTCAACCCTATATAATTTTTAGTAAAACTAAATTTAAAGAAATTACTTTCTGGTTTTTTTCCTATATGTATAAAAATATAATAATTACTAAAATAAATAAAAATAAATAAAAGTATACCTTACAGACAACAATCACAACGTCAACATCTACTAGCGAAAGACTCGTTCAAGCCGCAAACACCAAATCCTCCTCACGCACGCATAGTGCCCTTGAAACTGCCGTCGCCACTGCCCCTCAATTTCACTGCCCTCTACGCAAGCACGAGCGCAAACATTGCCCTCGACACCACCAAAAATCCCCAAACGAGATCGCGACTACACAGCTCCCCTTCCCTTTGCACACCAAAGCCCTAGCTTCGCCTTAAACTGCGTGCGACCTGCCTCCATCACCAGATCACCTCGAATCGCCACTGCCTTAAACTCGATCCGAGTGCGACTCGAGCTAACGCCCGAATCTTTGCCGCTGACCTACTCGCGTGGGCGACACCATAGCATTGACGCACACGACTCGCAAATCGTATCGAAATTGATTATGATTTCATTAAGGAGCGAATTCGATTACTTCTCGGTGAATTCGAAATAATTTAAGAATACAGGGGGAAGGGGGACGAAAGAATTGAACTACGGGAAGATGCTCGGCAATTTTTGTGAATTTGAATTTCAATTCGATCTGCTTTATTTCTTCTTCTTTGAGGAGCGGATTTGATTATAAAGCGATTCGTTCGGCCATATTTTTTTATTCTTTCATTTGTTTTTTGAATTCCATTGCAAGGAAGTGTCGTGCATTTGAAAGAAGAGCAGAACAAACATTAGCGTGATGAAGACGCTTTTCTACTGTAGCCTGAAGTGAATAAAAAGAAAACTGAAGTGAAGGAATTTCGACTGATCTTTGACCAGGATATAAATATAAATGAATTCAAATCCAAATCCAAATTGTCCCGATTTACGTAGCTTAAAATCTTGACATCTTATCGAGGTGTACCGCTAGGCATTTATAATGTTATATCCCTATTCCGAATGCAATGGAAAAGGTTTCGAGTCCTAATTCGATCGTATGGAGAAGATAGCTTTTTGAACCAGTTATTATATTAAACTTCGATTAAATTTTCAGCGCGTTTACTTATCGTACGGCCAAACGATCACTCCAAACACTGTGAAATTTGAAATCTAATAATAATACATTATTACGGATCCAATGGAACTGGTTTCGTCAAAAGCCGAGACTATGCATCGAAATGATATTCTTAGATATCGATTTAAACGATATGAATTTCAATACTGAACAAAACAATCTCAAATTCAGTTCTGAAGCTTCTATTATCTTCAGTGCCATCAATATAAATTTTCTAAGCCATCAAATTATTTTTAACAAGCTAAAAATTGAAAATTCGAATTTTTACCCATCTTTAATAAATTAAATTCAATAATTTAATTGCCAAATTCATATTTATATTTGAAATTAAAAGTTAAACTAACCTCCAAATATTTAAAATCAATTAATTATTCCATTTCAAATGTTAAAAATTTCCGGGTCGTCACATCCTTCCCCCTTGAAAGAATTTCGTCCCGAAATTACTAGTTAAGAAGAACGATCCTTAACCCATTCGCTATCTTTCCAAAACCAAATAGTTTTATCAACTTGCCCAAAACATATCTTTTTATCAAAGATTCGTTATCATTTCAACTAGCTTTGCAAAATCTTCACAGTTTCCAAACAACTTCATTTATTTCACAATTCAAATTTAAAGTTAAATTCAAATTTTAAATTATCAAAAAATTTCTCGAAAATTTTCTAATTTCCTAAATTTTCCAAAATTTCGCCAATGTCTCCTTTGCGCAGCTAGCTCGGTACGACCACAAAATGGCACCACAGGCCCCCAGATTCAAAAAGAAAACAAAAAGCCAAGCGGCTAGACAAGAAAATCATCAAATTTCATACTGAAATTTAAATACATACCTTTTTGTCGAGCAATTCAATTTTATCTTCGAAAATCAAATCCCAAATCCTTTGTCTTTAACACACCTGTATATCCTGATATCAATAATGTCCAATTTCAACATTCAAAACTCATTTTGCACATTTCATTACAAAATTTTCAATATGTACTTCTTATACCATTTTTTACTTTACTATTGAAGTTATATATCCATTTTCATTCAATCTTATATTTTCAATTCCATTTGAATTCAATTCACAATTTCAATTCTATTTGGATTCAATTAACCTTCTGAATATTGAATTTTATCAATTATCTTTCATTCACAACTGATTCATATCATTATTTTAAATTAGTTTCATATACTAATTCATTACAAATTCCAATTCATTTTATCTCAAACCATTTTTTTTAATTTTTTTAACTTCCACCCTTATTACCTTTAGTTCACTTCGAACTAATTTTACAACTTCATTTTATTTCACACAATTCGAATTGGTTGTCAATGTTCAGTTTCATTTTCAGTTTTATTCTTTTGTTCATTCCCAACCACAATTCAATCTCAATTCACCATTTTGGTTTACAACCACTTGTATTTAAACTGGATTTCAAATTCTATATGAATTTAATTCACCTTTCATTTATAATTATTGAATTCAATTCATTCCAACCCATATCTATTTGGTCATTTCTTCAACTAATTTCACTTACTAATTTTATTTTAATACTTTGCTTTACAAATCAAATTCAATTCCAATTCCAGTTCTATTTACTTACAAATTCGAAATGAATTTCAACATTCAATTTCACTTTTATTTAATTGCAATTGTAAATTTATTCATTCATTCACAACTTTATTTTCCACCTTATAAAATTTTATTCCACAACTATTTTTTAATAAAATTCCAGAGTCTTTCCACCTTTTCCAAAACCAGTATTGAAAACAATTCAAATTATCCTTTGAGTTTCAAAACCAAACCCAAATTTTCTAAACAACTTCCATTTAAAACAATTTGGCAGCAATTCCTCTTTTGGACACCCGAAAATGAACATCAATGATGTTGTATTCCTCACTGAAGTTATTTTCCAGCGACCGTAAAGAGTTTAGTGCTTTTATCCCTTCAAAACATTTTTCAAAACCCTTGAAAATCATTTCTAAACTCGAAATTTCAAAACTTTTCAAGCCCTTTCAATTCTTTTCAAAACATTTCTCTGGAATTCCATTTCAAATTACAAATCACATTTACAATTTATATTCTCAAATTCCATTTGTATGTGAATTATTTCTTAGCTTCAAGTTATGATTTCAACTTCTTATTCAATAATTAACGATAATAAATTAATATTATCAATTCCTAACATCCAAGCAACCATATACTATAATAATTTACAAAGATTATTTCCCTTATCTACGAAAATAGTTTTGGGTAAAATTATTCCGTCCACCCTATTTTAAAACAATACAGTGTCGGTTTATCTTGTTCAAGAGTTTAGAAACCCCTATCGATACAGTTGGCCAAACTGCACCGACCAGAATCTATAAACAATCAACCGATAAGTCAACACAATATAAACAATTTTTTATATTCACTAACAAATACACGCTCATATCTATTATTATACTCACACTAATTCTAGAGTGCAGCTGACTCTATCTCTAATGAGTAACACCCACCATAGCCAGGGTTGTCGCTTAACCAAATGCTATGATACCAAATTGTAACGACCCAATTTTGCGACGCCCGAAAGTCGACATCGATACATCCACTGTATCCAATGCCGCATAGTCGAATGCCGGAAAACCGAACCGTTAGGGTTTAAGAAGAAGAAAATAGAAGAAGAAACAGAAAACAATTTCAGAATCTCACATTTCGCAACGGAACAAATATAATAGATAATTGAACAATCTTTAAAACAAAGAACTATATCGGTTTTACATGCATCACATTATCAGAGTTTACAACGATACCATTCAACACTAGGCATTTACAACTACTGACCCATATTAAAACTGGACTTATAGCAATCCCAACGCACCAGATAATACATAGTATAATAATACATCTCGCCATCCAACTTGAACTCCAGATGTCCATAGCAACTTCTAGATAGACTTCGCTCCCGAATAACGATAACCTGAATCTAGGCAGCCCGTGTGGAAAATTATGGGCACCCAGAGTTTAGAAAGGGAATAATAAACTCCAGGTCAGTCATGGGACTGGTGTGAGATCTTAAAAACAGTTATTTTTCACAAAGAAAATAAAAATAAATTCGTTATGCTTTTTGGAAAATGAAACTACCATAACGCCTCCCGCCACACACACAATGCAAACGCAAAATTGGAGTAGATTTCTCCTTATGATAGTCAAACATGCTTAATACGCAAAATCCTTTTGATATTATTATTAGTGCATTGTGCAAAAAACATTTCGAAAGTATAATATTAATCTTAGCCAGCATAGACATTTCGAACTATGCCTACTATAGCTACCATCTAAACAATGGTGACCACCATAAGTAAATGGCAGGCTATAAAACTAAAACCACACAAGGCGCATATTGGAGTTTGGATTTCCAACAAATGGTCAGGTTAAGGAACTTCCTATTCCGAACTATGCCTACTATGGCGCGTATTGTTTCTTTGGATTTCCAACAAATGGTCAGGCTAAGGAACTTCCTACTGCCACATGGGTATGCCTCTGGAGGGACGTCTCGAGAACCTACCCGGATCTCTGCCAACACAAGGCCGGGTTACCTCTATAACTAGGTAACTACTACTCAATATGCCATCCCTCGGTCGTTTGTACCTTTATCAGGATCCTCAATCACAAAGCAATAACCACAAAGTATAATAAATTTGTAGCAACAACATAGGTAAAATATCTGGGCTCCATACCATGATACTATCCTTTTCCAGAAGGAAATGACATAACCTAAAGGGCGTGACCCTCATAAGCTTGCCGCATCTTTCCTGTTTTGACCATTTCCGGGGTATGAGGTCAGACGAAGTCTTGTCCACAAAGCTACACTTTTCACAAAGTCATGCTTTGATCAACAAATGATCAACAACACTTCATATGCCACGTTACCAAATTGGGAATGCATCACTAGTAACCATCAACTACATAACCTCTGAGCTCGTATGCCTCAGGGAAGGGTGTCAAGCAAAGAGAATAAATTCTCCGCCACCAACAGAAATGTATTTCATAGAAACCAGTTTTACATCTCAAAGTGTAACGTCAGACACACATCCATACAAGGCCGTTCCGGGATTGAAAGGAACCGAAGGCACTTTAAAGAAGCCCTTTCCAATCCAGATATTCGCTAATCACATCCAGAATCCCCATCACAAAAGGGTTATAAAATCTATATACCGGAGCAACCCGATGCAGAGACATTCGCCACGTAATCCTTTCGTTTTCGAAAATACCCGGTCTTCAACTTCATCTTCAAATGCAATCCCATTTCGTTGTATCATTATTCAGAATGGGTTTTATGACACAAGGTCCTCTCCCGGCTAATCCGAATAATGAGCGTCTATTAAAAAAAAATAAGTGTTACATTCAGATTTTAAGAAATCACAACAAATTTCCACTTTGATCTTTTAAATGAAAGATCCATCACAATCACAAAGATTCGATGTGGTTTTCGGATATCCTCTTGGAATCCGACCCCCGGTCGCATTGAAATTCAAATGTCGTTTAAAGGCAAATATTGATGTTTATTTAACTATCAATCAACATTCACAACAATTACCAGATTTAAATAATTTTCCCAATTATTTATTTTCAAAATATCTTCGCAAGGTATATTTTGACACTTCAACCATTTGAAAAAAAATTCAAATCACTTTTCACTCGCTGAATAAGATTTCCGATATAATTTATTTCCACTGAAAGTCTACCGAGTTCAAATACTTTAAAATACTTTAAATCACTAATCCAAGATATATACTTGGAAACATTTAGATAAAATTATTTAAAACATTTATTTAAATATTAGTTATGAAAATATTATACCGATATCTCATATAAAATTTCAAGTCTAAACTAACTTTAAAATAAAATTAGTAGATAGCGTATAACTATTTTAAATAACCATTTTCTAAACAAATATCAATTTAATCTTTAAGTAACCACTTCTATGTTAAAATAAATCTTTACTTTAAAGATTTTCAAAATAACCCTAGTAAATAATTTCTCTAAAATAATCTTTCCTTAAAACCATCTTCACAACTTCAATTTCATATTTATAGACTATATTGAAAACATACTCGGCTTTCCAGGGAAAATACACCTTCCATTCTAAAATGGTTCATTCAAATCAATTTATAAATCCTTCTGGATTTACTTTAAATTACGTTCCAAATCCGTAATGTAACGACCCGGAAATTTCGATCCCGAAAATTCCAGATAGTTAGGAAAAGAAGAAAAGAGAAAGAAGAAAAGAAATAGAACACACAACACAACATCTCACATACGCAGCGGATAAAATATAATATCAATAATAATAGTTATACCAAAGAAAACTGTGTCTATCAATTTCCATTGACATATCAGAGTTACAACAATTTTTATACAACATTGGTCAGATACCATTAAACATGTCTCAGATATATACAATATCATGGTGGAAACTCTCCATACGTCCCTGCCATCCAGCTCGCCTCCTGAGTTCCAGAACGTCCTTACCTGAAAAAACTATAATACTCGATCTGACCCGAGCATTACATCAAAGTAACACCCGGGCCAGGCTGGAAACCAGCGTGAGTAAACCCATCTAACAAGGAATACAAAAGCATACAGCTTATGTGAACCCGGGGTAACTTATCAATTTATAACTTCACAAGCTGTTATAGACAATACTTATTTCACATGTCAATTCCCAAGTGCCAAATTTAGATTAAATGACCCAATTCATTTAAAACATTTCAATCCCAGCACATTGATTTCCACATATCAATTTTATAAAGAATCGAAGTGGTTTCGGGTATTAACTAATACCCGACTCCGGTCTCTTCGAAACCATTGTCAACTTAACTTACATTATTCAAGTGAAATACAATTCTACTTTTAATACATGATGTCATAGTAATTCATCATCAATAGATAACCACATCTTCACAGTTCAAATCAAACATATCTTATCACATATCACCACAATCTCATATTAGGGATAACAATTAATCAAGGGCTTCCCATATCATCTATTTATCCCTCAAATTAATTTCACAAATTAATTCATTCTTAACCAAATACAGTAATTAACCTTTAATTACCTCGTTAATTAATTATTAACTATAATTATTAATCACCCTTAATTACTTCATTAAATAATTTAATCCATAATTTATTTTCTAATTAATTCCTTGATTAATTATACAAAATAATTTGATCCAAATTACCTCCATCATTAACACCTTTAATTACTTTCAGTAATTATCAACTAATTACTTCCCTAAGTAATTACAATCCATTATTTTCATCATAAAATAATTTTACTTAAAAATTTCATTAAGTATTACTTAATCAAATACCAAATGACTATCTTTAATTAATCAACAAATTAATAAATCCCATCCATCTCATTAAATATATCTGGATGATTCTCCCCCTTTTCAATGCCTTATTGCCACTATCATTTTGAAACATTTTATTATCATGATTACCTTTGCTTAATTAAATCATTAATTTAAATTTAGAATAAGGGAATCATTTAACCCGAATTTTAATCATTGATTAATTATTAATTAATTAAATCATTAATTAAATCGTTAATTAAATTATTCACTCCTTAATTAATTACTCTATGTAATTAATTCCTAACAATTTATCTTTTAATTTACTTACACTAAGTAATTTCATTTAAGTAACTATTTCTTTCAAACTGAAATACAAATTTACTTTAGATAATTAGTTACAAAGAAATCATCTTTAAACAATTTAAATAAATTCAATTTATTATTTTTAAAGGTTTGATTTACATTTATTTTAAAACAACAAATTTTAACTTGCATCCTGATTCTTTTATAAAACTTGTTTATGGTTTAATGCTTGGTTACTAATTCAAATTCAAGTTACTAGGCAACATATCACCACACAACACTAACCGAAAGAACAGGCGACCAAAATTCTCGAGTCGAACACAGAAAACACTCGAGACTGCCACAAAAATTCCCATCTTCCCTTCTTCTTCGAGTCGCCCTCGATGAAAACGCGAGAGCTTCTTTGGGTTCATTTCATCTTCCCCTATTTCACAAATCCCAGTGTACAGAACGTACACGCGTGCACCTTGCACCTCACCTCCGGCCTCTGACGATCGGCGCGACGTTCGCCTACAACTCCACTATCTCACGCGAACTCGAAAATGTTCCCAGAATGATCCTCAAACTCGAAAATCAAAATCGAGCAAAAACATCCCACTACATCAACCACCATGGCCAGATCTTCTTCAATGCCGACGCCACATACTTCGAGACCGCTTTCCATCATCACCGATGCTTCATTAAACCCTCCAGCAGCCATCCCCATGATTGCGATCAACTCCAATCATCTCACGCTGCCATACGAGCACGATGAACAGCTCGACCCAATTTAAGTTCTTAAACCCTAAAAATATCAACTCGGCCCAAATCGAAGCCAATTTCGAAATTTGGCTTCGGTAAAACTCTGACACATGAAGCTAGGCTTCTTCCCAACCAAAACGCATCATCTCCAGTACACTCTATCACCAGAAATAATTTCTTGAATGGAGTGCGTTCATCTCTAAAGTCCTTACAATATAGGATACCAGAAATTGCCATTTCACCTCTAAAAATTTTATTTTTATTAGAGAAACTCCCCTGCATGCTTAAATACTGGATTCCATTTTATTGAAATTTTACCAAAATAGAATATTCACCGTAAATATTGACATACTGGACAATACTATATGATTTCTGCACACATAAATTTTTAGCTAAAACTTTATTAAGAAATAAACAATTTCTTAGTTTATGTCAACATGCATTATCAACTAGATTATATGATCTAGATTGTTGAATACTAAATGAACCAACTTTCCGCAATACAGATAATAGAACAGTTTTAATTCCTTGTTAAAATTAAGATTTCTCACTTTCCAGAGAATATACAACTTGATTATTATAAAACAAATTTTAAACTTTAACTTGTTTTAACAACAATTAAAATTTGTCTAAACACCTAGTCTTAGCAAAGATCAAAGGGAAATTAAAATTTCTAAACTAAGTTATCAGGAGGAACTCACAGTATCTCTGTTTATAAACATATATTCACTTAAAATAACATGCATGCAAAATTCTCAACCATACATCACAACTTTAAATTTAACATTTATCACATGCATATAAACAAACAATTTGTGTTCAGTTTACTCACCTTTATGCAGAAGACAGAGACTTAGTTGCTTTCAGGCTTATTGAATTCACTTTGCATATTCCTGAATTTCTTGACTTATTCCAGTTTTGCATGTTGATAATTTCCAGGTCATCTTCCTATTTGTTTCAGATTTTCCAGATTGAAATTCCAGTTTTCTTCTTTGCTTTCTGATTTTGAATATCCAGATCATATTTTATGTTTTACAGATTTCTACAGATTTTTACTCCTTTCATTTTGATCTTTATTTTGCATTCAATTTGGGTTTTGGTTGAGAATGAATAAAAGAATTTGCTGAAGTTTAAAATTCTTCTTTTTATTTTACAATTAGATTTTAAATTTAATTATTAATAGAGAAAGACATTTGTCATATTAGTGCTTTAAGAACCTTACACATATGCATATAATTTACATTTGTCTTTACACACCCTATAATGCTTACAAGTGTTAAAATGTTAAATTAATATTTACAAAAGAATTTTTCCTAATGTTTTATAAATGTTTTAAATGTTATTTTCTTTTTAATAATTTATTTAAGCCTTATATTCATAGTTTAGCAAGTGTCAATTATCATTTAAATTATGTTTAAGTCCTTGTTTTTAATTAAATTTATAGCTTTGTTTTGAACCCCTTTCATTTAATTAATTTATGAATCAATTTCTTCTTGTTTTGTTTGTATAATTTATGGATCATATTATTCTTTAATTAATCAAATGTTTATATTAATTATGTAATTTTAGATAAAGAGAATATCAACTCTTTTATTAAATCTTGTTAAATTTTATACTTAAGTTATCAATATACTTAAATACACAATTGCTAATGGTAAAGAAAATGTCCAATTTTGAAAATTCCTTTATATTCAAATTAAAATCAACCCAAATGTATATATTACATTTAAATAAACAATCATTATATATATATATATATATTTATAAATCATTGTTTAATAATTTAAATTCTATTAATTTCCAATTAACAGATATCTGAGAATCCGGGTTATCACACATAAATTCCTTTCCACACTTTTAAAAATAAAACAATATTTATTTTTAAAACAAATTTCCCATTCCTTTGTAAAATTCCCATTGTGAATCTTAAATTTTCAAATATCCACAGATATTCGATTTTCAAATCAATTCCTAAATATTCATTTTCAACACCAAATCCATTTTCAGAACTAGTTTTCCAAAATTTATTTTTAAACATCAAGTAAATTTTAGATCAATTTCCCAAATATTTATTATTTTTACCAAATCAATATCAAATTGATTTTCTAATTGATTTTCAAAACATCAAATCAAATTTCAACTTGATTCTCAAATTTTATTACAAACACCAAATTTATTATCTTTTGAAACAAATTCCTTCTTTAAATTTATTCAATTTTCTAAAATTAATTTACTATAAATTTTCTACTAAATTCAAAAAATCAAATTTTATTTATTTTTGGTATCCTACGATACCAAAAATATATTTGGCTAAATTATAGCCTTCAACAGTTTCAATCACAAATAGTCACACACAGAATATAAATGATCAACACATAATATTGAAACAAATTCAAATATTTGAGGAATCAAGTTGGATCCCTCCAACCTGTTTTCCCTACATCCACAGACATTAGCACAACAATTAAATACCAATTCCACTTCGAGGTGGAATATCGCGGTATATGGGATTTATAAAATATCGTCCGCTATAATGCGGCGCATAGGGTCTCATCCGCTATATAATACGGGAAATCAACAACTCCAAATACATATATATAATGCCAATTTCACTTCAAGGTGGAATATCGCGGTATATGGGTTTAATATAATATCATCCGCTATTATGCGGCACATAGGGTCTAAACTAATATAACTAATAATAAAGCAATCATCCAAGAACACAATCAACAATTTAAAATATAACTATTTAAAATTTAAATCAGAAAATTTGATTGAGTGAGAAGATCTCACCTTTGCCTACGCATGCAACCCATTTCCAATCCAAATTGTTTTCTCCATGATTTTGACCTTGTATAATTAATTTATACAACTTATTAACATTCGAATAAATCAAACAATCTATTAGCATTTTATAATTTCAATTCAACTAATAATTTAATATTAAACTAGGGATTTGATTTAGTCAACTAATAATTTAGTTTAAACTAATCTTCCTTTTAAATTATCCTTTAGTATCAAAAATAAATTTAATAAGATAATTAACCAAGTTAATTGCTTAAATAAATCGAACAATCAACTATCCCTTTTTATTAACTTTAATTTAAACTAATTTTCCTTTAATAATCTATACAAACCAAAGGTCCAATTATTTTTTATAATTTGTCCAAATCAAAACGTTTTAAAATCCCTTTTCAACCCTATATAATTTTTAGTAAAACTAAATTTAAAGAAATTACTTTCTGGTTTTTTTCTATATGTATAAAAATATATTATTTACTAAAATAAATAAAAATAAATAAAAGTATACCTTACTGAAAACAACCACAATGTCAACATCTACTGGCCAAAGACTCCGTTCAGGCTGCAAGGACCAAATCCTCCTCACGCATGCATAGTGCCCTTGAAACTGCCATCGCCACTGCCCCTCAATTTCACTGCCCTCTACGCGAGCACGAGCCCATGCATCGCCCTCGACACCACCAAAAATCCCCAAACGAGATCGCGACTACACAGCTCCCCTTCCCTTTGCGCACCGAAACCCTAGCTTTGCCTTAAACTGCGCACGACCTGCCTCCAACACCAGATCACCTCGAATCGCTACTGCCTTGAACTTGATCCGAGTGCGACTCGAACTAGCACTCGAATCTTTGCCGTTGACCTACTCGTGTGGGCGACACCATAGCATTGACGCATACGGCTCACAAATCGTATCGAAATTGATTATGATTTCATTAAGGAACGAATTCGATTACTCCTCGTTGAATTAGAAATAATTTAAAAATACAGGAGGAAAGGGGGACAAACGAATTGAATTACGGGAAGATGCTCGGCCAATTTTGTGAATTTGAATTTCAATTCCAATTCGATCTGCTATATTTTTTCTTCTTTGAGGAGCGGATTTGATTATAAAGCGATTTGTTCGGCCATATTTTTTCTTCTTTCGTTAGTTTTTTTGAATTCCATTGCAAGGAAGTGTTGTGCATTTGAAAGAAGGGAAGAACAAACATTAGTGTGATGAAGACGCTTTGCTACAGTAGCCTGAAGTGAATAAAAAGACAACTGATGTGAAGGAATTTCGACTGATGTTTGACCAGGATATAAATATAAATTAATTCAAACTCAAATCCAAATTATCCCGATTTACGTAGCTTAAAATTTTGACATCCTATCGAGGTGTGCCATTAGGCGTTTATAATGTTATATCCTTATTCCGAACGCAATGGAAAAGGATTCGAGTCCTAATTCGATCGTATGGAGAAGATAGCTTTTTGAACCAGTTATTATATTAAATTTTCAGCGCGTTTACTTATCGTACGGCCAAACGATTATTCCAAACACTACGAAAATTGAAATCCGATAATAATACAATATTACTGAATCCAATGGAACTGGTTTCGTCAAATCCAAGACTATGCCTCGGAATGATATTTTTAGATATCGAATTAAACGATATAAATTTCAATACTGAACAAAACAGCGTCAAATTCAATTCTGAAGCTTCTATTATCTTCAGTGCTATCAATATAAATTTTCTAAGCCATCAAATTATTTTTAACAAGCTAAAAATTGAAAATTCAAATTTTTACCCATTATTAATAAATTAAATTCAATAATTTAATTGCCAAATTCATATTTATATTTGAAATTCAAGTTAAACTAACCTTTAAATATTTAAAATCAATTTATTATTCCATTTCAAATGTTAAAAAAATCCGGGTCGTCACAAGTCAAGACTGAAATCTTTCAAGTTATCACTCTCTCTTCAATTCCTTAACCTTCTTATCCGCTTGGCTAATAATGGATCTTCTCCTTGTTTAGAAGCAATCCTTTCGATCATCATTGGTTGAACTTCTAAACATGAAAACATGGCAATTTCTCGACTAGAACTAGCCTCAGATTTCCATTGTACTCCGCATGCAATTAATGCTTCTAAATCTTTCAGCTCAGCTATCATTACCAGTACTGCATTCTGATGTTTTTTGCTAAGTGTATCTGCAACCTTATTTCCTTTTCTCAGGGTGTACTCAATACCGAAGTCATAGGCAGCTATGAATTTTAACCATCTCTGTTGCCTCATATTCAACTCCATTTGAGAGAATAAATATCTTAGTGACTTATGATCAATAAACAGCTTGAATCTTTCATCCAATAGGTAATATCTTCACATCTTAGATGCTAAAATTACCACATCTAATTCCAAATTATGAGTTAGATATCTAAATCCATGAGGTCTGAGCTGTTGAAAAGCATAGGCAATCACTTTACCCCTTTGCATTAGCACAACTCCTAATTGTAGCAACACTGTATTTTGTGATTATTTTGATTGTATATTTTAATTTTTTTAAATTGAATTTTGATTTAACTTTAATTAATTTATTTAATTTAGTTATTTTTGTTATTTCAAATATAAACTTTGATTTTGATATGAATTATCATTCCAAATATGATTAAAAAGAATATTTTCTAAAAAGTGAATTTTGATCAAATTAGTCAAACTTTGACTTTTAACTTAAAAATTTAAAAGTTTGAAAATTTGAATTTTATCTTTTATTATGAAAGTAAATAAAATTTTAAGAACGCTGCTTTTCGTTTCGTTGAAATCTGATTTATAATGTGAAAGTTATGCCTTTTTAACTATTGTGTGAAATTTGTTGTTTTTAACAAAAATTGTTTATTTTAAATTTTATAACTAATATTTTATTTGTTCATGTAATGTTCTAATTTATGTTTTCATATGTAAAATAATATGGTATGCATACATTTTGGTTTTAAAACATTTTTGAAAGTGTAACTGACATTTTCAAATGTCAGTTGTATTCTGTTTGTAAGTTTTATTTCCTAGTTTCAAATAATTAAAGTAATTCTTTATTTATCTTTATATTTTTCTTAAAACTTACTTTATTATCATTCCCAATTTGTTTTGTTCCTCATTTATTATTTAATTTACTTTTTATTTGTTTAAAGTGAAATAGAGATATTCTAAAAGCTTGTGAAGTTTTATTTGTAATTTTCATGTCCTGTTGCCATTTTTAAACAATTTCTCTAATTATTTTCTGTTTTCTCTAAATATAATTATTTATTTCATTTTAGAAATAATAAATGAAGTATTTTATTCCAAAATTTTTCTTTAGAATACTTTTAAAATGAAGTAGATATTTTTTCAAATCCAGTGATGTTTTAATTGTAATTTTTGAACCCTGTTTTGAAATTTTAAGCAATTTCTTTAATTCTTTTTCTATTTTCCTAAATTTATTTATTTATTTATTTTTATTTTATTTTGTTTTGTTTTCAGTTCTGTGAATTCACTTACTTATTTTATTTGTTTTTTATTTAATCTAAAAAGAATGGAAATATGAAGAGACTAAAAGCTTTAACTTAAGTCTTTTCATTTACCAAAGTCTCTTCGTTTCCATAACTTTTCATTTTCTTTTGTTTTGGCCGTGCATTTTGGGTTTAGCTGTGAATTCCCGTTCACTTTCACGTGAGAACTTCATTTTTCAAGTCTCCATTTACGGCTAGGAAATATCTCTTGGTAATGGCCTCTTGTTTTCTTCGTTTTCTCCTCTTTTTCTATGTTTTTGCCTTGTTTCTTTGATTGTTTTGCTCGGCCTCCACTTCATTGCCTCAGCCATGACCTCCACCACCTCCTCCTCTTCACTATCCACCACCTAACATCATCTCCTCCACTTACCATGATTGGCCGCACCCTCCTCCTTGACAAAAACTCCATATAAGCCTTGCAAACTCCTTAAATAGCATGCCTAGCCACCTAGTCTTCAACAACACCACCTCAGATTGCCTTGGCCACCTCCCCATGCTCTACCACCACCATGATATGACCATTTACCCTCAACCTTACCTCTTTCTAGATCTGAAACATCACATGACTGAGCCAATTTGAGATGTAACCAAGCCAAAGTTGCACCAAACCCTCTTATGTTGCCTTGTCTCCTCATATCCATGTGTTGTAACTCCTTTGCCACCTTCAAACTACATGTACACCATGCATTCCTATGTTCAAACCTGAGCCAAAGTCATGCCAAACCTGAACCAAAACCATCCTCTAGGCCGTGCAAGCAAATGTAGAAAGCAAGGCAAAAGTTGTGTATTCAAATCACTTTTCAATTCAAAGTTATTTCAATTCAATGTTGTATCGAATTATAATATTATTTTGTTTTGTTTTGGGTTGTAACACAAGTTCTAAGCTTGGATCTCTTCCCACTTGAGCCTATTGTTGTGTCATCATGCCTTCTTGAATCGGTTGTGTCATTTGTATTGCAAATCTCCAGCACCAAAAAGGTGAGTAAATCTCACCTGACATTTATACTTATGCAATTGTGAAGCGACAACAATTGAATGCGTAGAATGATATATTATGTTATAACTGCCTGTGATTATTTATATATGATGCTAAACCTGTTAAATTTCATGTCATATCATCTGTTATTTATATATGTTGTTAACTGTTCATTTATATCTGTTTATCACACTGCAAGTTCCCGGTAGATTAGGTTCACTGTGGGTTGAAATGATACATACCCGAACGGACTTTAGAATAGGGAAAATTCATTATGGACTGAAATGATAGGCCTGAACGGTTTTTATTTATTTTATTTTTACTTGGGATTGCGGGTTTGAAATGATAGAACCCGGGTTTTTCTTTCTAAACTGTGGATTGAAATGATATATATCTGTATCACTTGACCTAGGTTAGAAAACTATATACAAGCCCGTGGTTATATTTTATAAAGTATTTTAAATATTTTAAATATTTTTTTAAAAGTGAAAAATTATGAAATTTGATTCAAATTGGATTTTTTTATGTTTAAATAAAGAAATTTTGGATTTTTCTAGAAGTTAAAAATGTATTTCAAATGAATGGTAAAAATTGAATTTTTGAAATATAACTTAAATTTAGAAATTTGGACTTTGGCTTTTAAAATGACATTTAAGTTATATAAATAAATTTTTAAGTCGTTTAAATGTAAATTTATGATAATTTGATTTAAATAGATTTTAATGTGTTTTAAATAAAGGATTTATGATTTTTGTATAAGTGGAAAATGTTAAATAAATAAATGGTTAAGTTGAATAATGAAATATAACTTAAAGTCTGGAAATTTGGGTTTTGGTTTAAAAAGGGAATTTTAAGTTATATAAATAAAATAGAAATTTAATTATACTTGGAAAATGGTAAATATGATGATTTGATTAAATTTGTGTTTAAATGAATTAATAAAGTATTATTGATTTTTCTATGTATTAAAATGGAAATGAATGGATGCTTAAAAGTGTAATTTTAAAAATGAACTTGACCTGGAAATGTGGATTTGGTTTTAACTAAGGGTTTAAGTTAATTAAATAAATTGAAAATTTAGTTTAATTTGTGAAATGATAATTTGAAAATGTAAATGTTAATAAAGTGTTAAATGTAAAAATGGAAAAGTATACACATGAATTTATTAAGGTGATTTGTGAAATTTGATTTAATTATAAAATGTTGCTTTATAAAAATCATTAATTAAAAGAGTATTTTAATAAACATCGTTGAATGTTAAAATATGATTTTTATAATGTTTAAATGGTTTAAATTGAAATATTTTCAAGTTTAACTTACAACAGCTTTTTCTGAATGCTGTGAAAGGCTGAAATTTTCAATGTTTATGGTTTTAACTTAGTAAATGAACTCATAATGGTTTAAAACTTTGAAAATTGAATACTTGATTTGAAAGCATGTAAACTTAAATTTTAAATGGTTTAAATGAATTATTTTAATTAAAGCATAAGCTATTTAAAAGGTGATTTGGAATGATAATAAATGAATGATATCTTTGAATTTAAAAGGTATTTAAAGTTGAATATTTGGATTTGAACTTATATGATGATTTGAAATTGAAGTTTTGGAAAGATATGATAGTTTGATATATATTAAATGATTTGAAATTGAAGTTTTGGAAAGACATGATATCTTAAATGATTTGAAATTGACGTTTTGGAAAGACATGATATTTTGATATATATTAAATGTTTTGAAATGAAGTTTTGGAAAGATACGATATTTTGATATATATTAAATGATTTGAAATTGAATTTTTGGAAAGACATGATATTTTGATATATATTAAATGTTTTGAAATGAAGTTTTGAAAGATACGATATTTTGATATATATTAAATGTTTTGAAATAAAGTTTGGAAAGATACGATATTTTAATATATATTAAATGTTTTGAAATGAATTTTTGAAATATATGATATTTTGATATTAAAATGTTCTGAAATGAAGTTTTGAAAGATATGATCTTTCGACATTTAAATGATTTGAAATGAAGTTTTGAATGATATGATATTTTGATATTAAAATGATTTGGAAATGAAGTTATGAAGGATATGATATTTTAATGTATTAAAACTGATTTGAAAGGAAGTTTTGAAAGATATGATAATTTAATATATTGAAATATTTTGAAATGACTTGATATTTATTTTGGTAAATATTTGAATTTGAAAGATATGGTATGTTGATATATTGAAATGGTTTGGAATTAATTTAATCTTTATTTTGATAAAGATTTGGATTTGAAATAATATTCTATTTTGAAGTATAAATATTATTTTAAAAGTTATAACAACGGGTTATAATAACGATTGGTTGGCAAAGAGACCGGTATCAGATATCTGGCATACTCTCTGTCGATACCGAAAACCACTTTGACTAACCGTGTACGCGGTGGAGATTCCAGAATGAAGTAGGATGGTGGCGACGTTCTTATTGTATGTTACGTGGACCCAACTCCCGTGAGTTGGCATAAGGTGGCAGAACAGGAGCGGTCTCGGGCCAGTTGAGATCGCACCTCGTAGCGGAAGCATTTCTTCGATACCATACTATTACTTGTGATTGTTTGGGCGCCCCTCCGATTTTGTGGGAGAGTGTTCCGCGGTGGGCGTATTTGGCTGCTGCGTTACCACCAGCTCGAGTGTCGTAATTGGTATATCTGCCCTGGCATTGCCTTGTGTGCCGTGTCACCTACCATATCGAGCCTTTACTACGAGTTTCTATTTGTGTCGTACCTATGCAGTATCTTCTCGTAGTCTCCCAATCAGGAGATATGCAGGTACTGTATAGACTATTGGCATTATTTGTGTTAAGGGGAATATTGGGTCACTCCTTAACGCTATTTAAAAGTAAGTTTATTTTGCTATTAGACATTATTATAATAGTGCAATATACTACATAGTAAATAGTTTAACGGATCCTTATAGGATGGGCGGTCCCAAACATCCTTTAAGTTACTTGTACCTTTACTACAGTTCACTTGAGTTGGTTTACATTGTATAAGTATGTATGTCCTGACTCGAGTGTTTGTACATTTTTATTTACGCTCGGGTCAGCCTGAGTTATTCACAGATTGGATTCCACTTTCTGAAGATTGGAATCGCTGGAGAGTATCTGCTTATCTAGTCTTATCTATTTCAGTTCTGTTGTTGTATTCAGCTTGTACTTAGTTATCCTATTGAGACTTCTGTTGTACTTTATTTCTTCTGTTGTGTCTTATTAAACTCTGATATATTTATATAGTAGCTTCATGAACTACTATTTCTTTTACTTCCGCTGCATTATTAAATACTCTGTGTCTGTGATCCATGATTATTATTTACCGTATGTTCTGAGATTTGCCAAATTTTATTTACAACACGGTATTCAAGTCCGGCATGAGTGTCTACCTATACACTTATAATAGATGCGAATGGTTGAATATACCCGGTTGTTACACTAATCCTATTCCACATGCATCCGTGTATACGACTAATTCCTGATTCTTAGTTATGATATGCTTCCTCACATTTATCGGTCCAAACATACTTCATCTCTTTCCTAGTTAGCTTAGTCATCGATGCTGCTATCTACGAGAAATCCTCAATGAATCTCCTATAGTAGCTAGCTAATCCAAGAAAGCTCTTTATCTTAGTCACTATCTCAGGTCTTTTCCAACTATTCACTGCCTCGATCTAATCCAGATCTATTGACAACCTTTCTCAGAGACTACATGACCAAGAAACTTCACTTTCTTCTTCCAAAAGTGGAACTTCAATTTTTTTGCCTTCAACTGATGTTGCCTCAGTGTCTCAAGCACTGTCTTAAGAGGAACTTCATGATTTCTTTCATCAATAGAATATATCAGTATATCAATATATCATTTATGAATACTAATACAAATCTGTCTAGTTTCTCTCGAAAGATTTTGTTCATTAATCCATAAAGAATTGTGGTGCATTAGTTAATCCGGCATCACTAACCATTCGTATGATCCATATCTTATCCTAAACGCTATAAAGGAATACTATCTTTTGCTACTCTATGTTGGTGGAACCCTATAGCCAAATCCAATTAAGATAATACTTTAACTCCACTAAATTGTTCAAATATATCATCAATCCTAGGTAACAAATATCGATTCTTTATCGTCTCCTCATTCAGTTTACATAATCGATACATAACCTTAACGATTGATCCGATCTTCCATACAAACACTGCAGCTACTCCCTAAGGAGAACTAATTGGTCTGATAAAAATTCCTACCATCTAAATCCACCAACTACATATTTAGCTTCTTCATCTCGGTAGGTGCCATTCTAGTTGGCGGTCTACTCATAAGTTTAGATCCTGGTACTAAATCTATCTGAAACTCAATGGCTCGTTTCGGCGGTAGTCTTATCACAGGCTCAAAGACATCTGTGAATTCTACAAAAAGTAAAACTCGATTCAACTCATCTTCTTTGTCCGTAATGCTCAATAGATGCAAGTATCTAAATTTTGGTTTTCTACAGTGTATATAATCCGATAACTGCAACTAGGGTGTCGAAGTAATAATTTCCTATCATGGAAAAATATGCTAGCGTCATACTTGTTTAACTAATCCATAACCAAAATAATTTCGAAACCTATGAAATCAAACACATGAAAACTACAAGCAAACATATGTCCTAACAATTCAAGCTCTAAGTGGTCATATCTCATCCCAAGGCTCGGATATCCTCCTATCGAATTCCAAACCCTTAAGGGTGTAACTAGGTATGAGGGTTCTAGGTTAAGCTTGTGTACCAAAAAATGAGATATAAAAGAAAGTAATGCACCAGTATCAAATAAAACCCTAACTAACATACCATAAATCAAAAGCATACCTCCCAAAACAACTTTTCCTTTCTCCCCTACAATTGGTCTTGAGGTAGCTGGTTCCAATGCAAATACTATGCCCTTTCCATCCTTAGCTGGTTCATTGCATTGGTTATTATAATGTCCAATCTGATCATAGTTGAAGCATTTGATATTCTTCTTCCTAATCACTTTATTTCCTTCCCCTGAGCGGCATTTATTAGCGAAATGCCCTTTCTTATCACACTTGTAGCAGATAACTTCTGTCTTCCCTTCCTGGGCAGCTCCACTCTTCTGAGCTCCCTTCTTATGGGAAAACTTTCTCTTCTAGTTCTGCCCACCTTGAATTTTCATTGCTTTGTTACCATTAAAGAAAGCGAGCATCTCCTCATTGCTCAAAGCCATCTCAACAATACATCGCACGGATCGCTAATATGCGATAAAGTTGCTTTAGAAAGCTCGGGTCTCAATTAATGGATGAACTTCTCATTCCTTTTGACAACTGTTTCAACCGTAGCATATCCTTATCTCGATAATTCCTCAAATATGGCAGCATATTTGAACATTGTCATGTTTCCCTACACCAACTTAGCATGCTAAGAAAAGTTGACATGGCGATTTTCGACATGAATCTTTCCTCAAACCTTCTTCTGAATTCCATCGAAGTCATAATCTCTTCTGCGACTCCCACAGTAACATTGTTCCACCGGTACAATGCTGCTCCTTATAATTTCCTAGATGACAATCTCCTTTTCTGCTCATCGTTAAGTCCTAAATCAACAAAAATCCTTTCAAAATGAAGCAACCAAATCTCAACATCAATTGCGTCCTCAGTCCCGATAAATAGTTTTTCTCGAAGCCTAGCATAGTCTCTGCTTAATACTGCATAGTTATTGACCACTGGAGCTTCCTAGTTTCCTTCTCCAACATTTCCTACAACTAATCCCGCAGCAGCTCTAGCTTGCATCATGTTGTTGAAGAAATTATACATAGCTCCCATATCAACTTGCGGTGCTCTGACACCCACATTACCAGCTTGTGCCCGACCTGGATTCCTTTGAGTATTAGGTCTGGCGTTTCCATTATTTATGGTGCTTCCTCTACCTAGGTTAATTCTTTCATTCCTAGCATCTATATCTTATTCCTTTAAATTTGCATTCAGACCTTTGTGAGATATGGAAGACTATGCTAAGGGAGATAGGAAGATGGAAATAAAGCATATACTTAAATATAACAAGTACAATACATTACTATAGCTTTTTCTCATACCCTAATCTTTTCTCTAATTTCTTAGGATTAATTTTTTTTCCAAACCATTTTAGGTTTAAATTTTCTTTCAAATTTTCATAAATCTATGCTCTATTACCATGTTGTAACATGTCCTATTTTGTGGCCGAACCTAACCCTTACAAATGCTGCTGTCGTCTATAGTATTAATTTCCGATGAAAAAAATGGTAATGTTAATGGTATCCATAATATCAAAAGCACAAGAATATGAAAAAATCAACATAGATTCAAAACAACTTTTTTGATTACATTTCAAATCAATATTTCATATTTAATAACATAATCCCAAAGTAATTCCCCGGTTTATATGAATATAACTATTACAAAATACGCCAAGAGCAACATATGAAGATGCCCCCTAGATGATCAGAGTACTAAATGGACATATAAGTTAATAAATACATCACATCGGAACAATAATGGAAAGACTCTTAAATAGCTAATTCTTGCCTCCTACACGTCTCCGGAAGCTTTATTCGTCGCCTACTAATGCCTGAAATACCTTAAATCTCAATCCACTCAAACAAAATTTTGAGTAGTCGAGAGTTCAAGAGGAAAACATAAAATTCGAGTTAGACATAAAGTTTGGTGTGAATAATTCTATTACAAGTCGTTTTGCTAATATTAAGTGAGACCACACCGCTTAGCGGAACGGGTTTCCCTTAACTAATATCCATTTAAAAGTACATCTTTTGCAAAATTATAAATCTTGCAATCAAACCGATTATAATAACAGTGGCAATAACTTATATGCATATATATCAGATAATTAATGGACTACTCACTCGAACATCATAGTTTTATCGGGCTGACTATTAACCAATGGTTTACTCGGACCTACCAGACATAATAAATATTCTAACTTCTGTTAGACATAATACTGGATGGTCTGTACTTAATTTACTTTCTCCTAGGGTCAACTTATCCTAATGGTTTTGCGGGCTCACCAATAACCTATCTCATCTCTGTGTACTTTTGTGTGTAACTTCATTTTAGTCTTACTTGTGATAAAGCCTTACACACTAGAATTTTAGACTTTTATTAGTCTACTAGCTAAATATATGGCGCAACCCCACTTCAGTTCCATCCGGTCTTTTGATATCCGATTCATATACTTAGGGCTAACCGCTCTATACAAATTTCATTTCCTTGAAAATATATTTGCAAATGATTTATCCTTAACATCGTATCTTTCTTTTTAAATAAGGAAATTATACCCTTTGCTTCACTCAAAACACTTATGGCATGATATACGCTTTACAAAACAATGTTGATGAAAACCTAAAATAAATTGGGTTATCGGTCCCTTTAAAATAAGTTAAAGCCATTTTTAACTTGGAAAACTTGAGGCTATAAAACCAAAACAATACCTTCAAAATCATTGTTTAAACCTTAAACAACCCTCTTCCAAAATCATTGAAAGCATCCCTTTTGATATCATTGATATCATCCCTTTTGAAATCGTTGAGTTCAATAATTAGTAAAACTATAGGGTCAAAAGGAATATGGGAAAAAGCATCACTTTCGAAAGCATTGGTTTCAAGTAAAAGGATAGCGAAAGAGATAGCTTCCAAATGGTTATTTTATAAATAAAAAAAAACCACAGGCATTCCCTTTGAAGGCATCCCCTTCGAAGGCATTATGGAAAGTACAACTATAATGACGAACGGAGATAGGTCGTAGCATCCCTTCATAAGTCTTTGGTTAACAAAAGGGGTAACAATAATGTCAGAAGGGAAGCAAGGCGAAAGCCTTCCTTCCACATATATTGGTTTAAAGGTTTAAAAAAGCGGCCTTTAACAAAGGCAAAATGTATCAATGTAGCAGCTAAGGTGTCAAAGAGGGTTCTGTAAAGACCCGTAATTTTAACGATTGGATATTTAATTTGAATAATTTATTTAAATATTTAAGCGATAATTAAATAAAGGCCCAAAATATGATTTTTCGCATATGGTAAATTAGGACTCGAGACCACCTACGTTAAGTTCAGATTGAAGTGGCAGATTAAAATGAGTACAAGGATCGCTATATTTTGAGATCGAATGATTCGATGGCGAAAACGATCTCGAAATACGCAAAATTAGCCTTCTCGGGCATAGTCTCGGACGGAGACGTGGTTAATGTCGTTGGATCCAAAAATGGATTGATGTATGCAGATAAGTTTCATGGTGATCAGACGCGTCTTGTGATCGTATGGACTGAAAAAGTGTGACCATTTATTTGAGAGATTAAAATAATTGAAATATTAAATTAATATAAATATCCATTGAAATCCATCTCTCCCTTAAATTCTACCTTCTCATTTTCATTATTCATACCCGCTCAAAGAAAATAATGGCCGAACTCCTATCTTGCTATCCAAAAATTAATTTATCCACATCCAATTGACGAAAAAATAAGAGACCGTATCCATTTAGATCGTATTGACGAATGCAATGCGATGATCGTGGTAGAATTTTCGATCGACATCGTTGGTCAAGATCGACCATATTAAAATGATTTAGGGTTTGAGAATTCGGGATCTTGGAGCGACGATAGGCAGACCAACGATTATCATTGTGTTTCTCATGCCAAGACGCACCTCCACCTAAAATTTGAGCACAATCGATGATGAGATGCAATTTTCTTCCGTATAAGGCCGATTACCTGGGAGGAGAATGTGCACGTGTCATTTTTTACAGAGATGGGATGATCTTGATTCCATCGAGTCTAAAGTGGAGAGATCGCAAAGAGAGACCATTTGACAAAGACAGATCGAAGTTTCGTTGACTATTGAGAGAGAAATCAAGAAGAGAAAGAGGGAGGTATACATGTCCATGTCTTTGTACATATATAGGCTATTGGGAAGAAGAGGGATCAACAAATGATATAATTAAGGATTTAATTATTTAGTAATTATCTTATTAATCTTGAATCGTATTTGATCCATATCTTTTGCGTATGAGGTCTGTTTTGAATGGGTTTCTTACGTTGGGATCATATTGGTGAGATCTACTTTTTGGGACTGGTTTGGATAGATTTGGCTGAGGTGAGTCATACTGTCTCTCACTTTACTATGATTGATTGATTATTGTTACATTGACGCTCGAGAATATTTTTGGTTTTAAAACATGATATTATTATATATATAACAACTATATTTTTATAAAAGAATATATACTGATTTTAAAATGATTTATAAAGAATATCACATATTTTCCATCGTCGTGCCATAGTTAAGAAATTATTAGATAATATATATTATTGATGTTATTTCCCACATTATTTGATATGAATGGATTGTTATGTTATATGTATATTGTTTTAGATGGATGTATAGATGTTGGATGTATGTTTGATTGTTTGACTTGTTTGTTATTTCGCTATTTTGGTTGAAAATGCCGATTAGCAGTGATTTAATTTTAGATAGCATCTTCTATGTTGGAGTTTCGCACACATGGAAACCTAATAAACGAGATGAGTTAATGAAGACGGTTTAGGATATGTGCCGACGGATCTGGATTTCAGAGTGGATGATGTCGGACGCTACCGTTTGGTCTATGCTAACTGTTCAGTTAAGTACAAGACCAGGGTGGATGGTATTGACCAAGTAGAGTGGTTAATGTCCATTACTGTTGTCGATTGGTGGTTTTGCAGACAGTGGCTTTGGCATTAATGAGACATCGTAGTGCATGACGTGATGGTTTGTTCATGCGACTAGTTTAGAGATATGATGTTATTACCTACGGCGAGTGGTATTGATGGTGAGGCAAAGATGCAGTGCTTCGATCTGGCCAGTCTGATACTGCTTATAGTGACTCAATCATATATTTAGTAGGCTCCGAGATGATAGTATTAAGGTTGTATGGATCATGCTAGATCTCGGGAGCTTAGGTAGAGAGCAGGATCGAGGATGGAAGCTCAGGTTGGAGCAAGGCTATAGATAGGTGACTAGGTTGAGAGTTAGGGCTCGTGACCAGAAATTTTAGTGAGTCGGTAGGGCTCGGATCCATATTGAGTGAGTAGGGCTAGATGGATGTACTTGTGCCTAGGGATCGAATGACTTAGAGTGTTCTAGTTATATTCAAAGCAAGAGTACTATATGCGAGGGCATAAGAGGGGTGGTAGCGCCAGTTTGTACTCTGGACCAATAGGGCCTAGGTTAGGTGGTACAGAGGTATCACAAGAGACAACGGTGCAGGATTTCTAACCGGTGAGTATGATAAACACAATAGAGAACCGAGATTTCCACTAGTCCTTGATAGTCATACAGGATCATATGAGTCATCAGATATCTGGCACATTAGGTGATAGTTAGTATTATTTGATGGATGCTCACTTGTCACCCTAGGGATGTCACACTAGGCATGTATTATGATAGGGATACCTAGATACCCTGACTAGACTTGGTGTGGAGTAGGTATGGATGGAGATACCTAGGCACGTGAAGTTTACTTAGTATGGTGTAGGGACTGTCGGTGGAGATACGTAGCCACACTGATAGATACTGAGTATAGTGTACCTTTTTACAATGCTATGGAGTCGCATATCACTTATGTTTATGTCCTGACTCTGTGGTTGCAGAGACAGGTCAGGTATGGTTTATATACCATATGTTCCGTATATTATCGAGTTTTATAGTATTTTGAGATTTGATATCGCTCACATCAGACTATTGTCTGATCCGAGGTTTTATGATTTGCTTCTTATTATCCTGGCTACTTTTAAATGAGTAGATTGAGAGCAGGTGAATGATTATGGAATTCTACAGGTGGATCGATAGATTATGACCGTTATCTATACTTATATGTGCGTTTGTTATTGTATTTCCGCCATGTGACACTGTAGAGCGTTGACAGTGTCGATTTACTATTATGAGACAGTGTACCAATTGAGTTTACTTTCCCGTTGTATAAACTCTACCATGGTGTTATGTAACTTTGTGGATCTTATATTCAGATGATTATTTCACGTTGTTATTATTATCTCTATTGTTTTATACTTGTATTGATTATTATATCTACTCTGATGCGATGTGAGATATGCGACAGGTAACTTGGTTATTTTTTGCTTCCTTTTTCTTCGTTTCCATTCTTTTCTATTCCATTTCTTCATTTTATTTCTTTTTTCTTTCTTTAACTACTGTTTTGCATGTAGGTGTAGGATGGTCATTAAAAGTTCCAAAGCGGCCACCCTTTCATAAGCATACTTTAAAACAAAGGCGGGTCAATAGATTCGAATGCTAATAAAAGCGGCTTCAACCTTTTCGTAAGCATGCCTTTGCCACCGAATTTCCTTCCATCCAAACTCAACACACTACATACTAAGACTCTTGTTATCATGTGTATAGGTTTCGATGGTATCGAAAGGATTTTATGGTGGCAGAAGCAGGTACATGGAAGTGATGAAAGGGTAAATTATTGCAAAACTGATTTTATGCTTTATAAAGTACTCATTTTTACCTAATTTTCATTATGCATCAAAACATGATTGGTTGGAAATTGCTTTACCAATTTCTTTCTAAAATTTACCATCGTAAGACAGAAATTTTAGTAAACAATTTTGCATTTTAACCCATTTTAATTAGTAAATAACCCATTTTACTTAAAATAATATATTTGACTCTCCTAAATTCTTACGGAAAATCCAAAAAAATCAAATTAATTCAATTTAATTATTTTCTTCCACGTATCAAAATTTCAGGGAGAAAATTATAATTTAATTATTTAAAATAATTTAAACCGAATTATACATTTTCTAGACTTAGAAAATCCACCATAATTCCATTTTAACTTCGAAATTTAGGAAACTTGAAAACCACTTCTAAAATAATGATTTTCACATCATATTAAAACTTTATGTCAATCGAATGTCATATGAATGGTTTTCAAACTCAAACATAACACAATAAATCATATTTAAACCATTAATCATCAACATAGCATATAATCACTTTTAAACACTAAACATGGCATATACTAGCAAAAGAAAATGAATCTACCTTTAAACCAAAATCATTCATCGAAAATAGAGATGTAAACTAATTATTCACCTTCGCTTTGTAGAAGATTGGAATTTGCCCTTAGATTGATTTCTTCGAGCTTTCTACTTGAATCCTAGCTTATCTTTTCTTTAAATGTTCTTGATGGTAGTGGCCTAAGCTTAGTATTGTTTTTTTAGTTCGTGACTGTAGAATGAATGAGGAAGTGGAGAGAATGGAAGGGTTTAGGGTACAAAAATAAAGGCCATTCCCATTTTACTGTCATCAAATTCCTCCTTACTTATGATTAGTTTCCTTTTTATTAACACATCCATTAAGGCATAGCTCCTCCTTACTTTACAAATCTCAACCCGTATTTTACGTATCACAGGATCATAAAATATTATTTTTAAATTCGTACATGATCGTATGACTCTATAACTTTAGGAAATGCTACCGGAGACATTTCCTATTTTAATAATCTTTCCGAACGATTTTACCATAGAAAACTTATAGCGGTTATAACTTTTAATAGCTTTCAAAATAGCATCGAAGACTACTTCCATTGAAAATATATGATGGCTTCCCTTTCTGTAGAGTGGCATAATAGAGATTTGGACTTTCTGGTTATAAGATATGATTATTCGAAGATTGCTTGTTTTCGAAGCACCTTAGTGTGTAATTAGTGAGTTTGTAGATAGGTCTGTTAACCGATTTCAAGTTTTACACCTATGTTGTTTGAACGAAACATCCCCAAATCATTTGTACCATCTTTTAAATAGATCTAAGCCTCCATTAATTCATTTTACACCAAAAACCTTCTCTTTTCTCCTCTAAATCAAGTTTAAATCATAGATTAAGGGTATATTAGCAAGATGATTCACTAAATATCTTCAAATCCACATTTTTGAGGAAGAAAACATCGGGCTTGGTTGTTGATTTTCGGATTTGCCTTGATTTAGGTGCAAAACTTGGATTTTTGGGGCTTTTGTAAGTGATTTATCATCTCTCGCCTTATTATATATGCATCTATACGTTTTGACATGTTTTAAACCCATTTTCAAAACCAAAATCATGTTACGCAACTGTTTTAAAGTGAAATATGCAGTAAATGAATTTAAAATGTTTTAAAATGTTCTAGTCATATTAATTTGATGTATGGTTGCCTTGATATGTGTTAGGATATGTTAGAGACATATTGTAGGGTTATTTTTCAAGAATTCCTGTATGTTTGTATGTTTGAATATAGTTTGGTACATGTATAGTGTTTGCTTGTATGCTTGTATGATTGAAAATGCTCATCAAAGCTTTTTAGAGTTAGGAATAGTGAAATTGGACTTCGATGGATAGGCTCTAATATGTTTGGAGTCGTTTTATTGCATAAGCGATGCAGAAGGGTCAATGCATTGAGTGTAGCGATGGAATTGGTGCAATGTTGATGTGTTGAAGGAGCTATAGGTTTTGATTTGGTGGGGCCTGGTTCGGCATAGAGACGGTTCGGTGGTGGCTTCAGGAAGGGGAAGTGTGGGTTCGGCAAGGGAAGATCGAATAAGAAATCCTGTCTGGTAGTTGTTTGGTTCGTCGATGGAGGACTGGACATGAAATCCTGTCAAGTAATTTCTTGGCTCGACGTTGGAAGACTGGATGGGAAATCCTATCCGATAGCATTTGGGTTTGGTGATGGATAAGCGGTCAAAAAGTCCCGTCTAGTAGCTACTTTGATCTAGGTGCCAAACAAGGAGTTGTGTTCAGCTGTGGGAAGTGCCAAACAAAATTTTCGGTGTGGCGATGATGGTTTAATCGTTATGGGTACCAGATGAAGATAACCGGTACGGGGTGTTGCTTAGGGGTTTGGCAACATGGTTTTGTTCTAGGTGTTAAGGAAGCCGGACAAGGCTTGGTGTTTTAGGAGTACTTCGAGCATAGGAAGGAATACACTGAATGCGGTTTGAGTTTGCTTCGGGTAAGTCAGGCGAATAATGTAGTGAGGATATGACGCTACGACGCGATGACTTTAGGACCATAGTATGATGGCTTTATGACTTACGATGCATGTCTGGAGGCATTTTGAAGATGATGAATTAACGATTGGTGTTTGTCACGACCCGAACTCGATGTCCGACAAACAACATCAAATTCGTATCGTCTGAGCTTGTAACACCATTAGATGATAAATAACAGCGCGGAATAAAAGATGATATTACTGATACAACATGAATACAATATCCAATACATCAATTTGATACAATGATAATCATCAACATCAGAGAATATACAACACAAAATACAGCGGAACACGATACAATATGAGATAAGTCTTCATAGAATCCAATACTACAATTCTGATCCAAAAGCTCCAAAGACAAAGCTACAAAACTTCAAGCTCGACCCCCCCATCACGTGTCACCTAGACAAGCAAGTCTCGTCCGTCCAAGGACTGAACTAGCTCTAGATAATCTACTAAACCTGACTATCTGAAAAACCAAACTCTAGACTGCCCGTGTAGAAAATTATGGTCACCCAGAGTTTAGGAAGGGAACAATAAACTCCGAGTCAGTCATGGGACTGGTGTGAGCAAACAAAAACGGTTTGCTTTAAAACAATCAAAATAATTTAAATTTGAAATCCACAATGCTCTTTTTGAAATGAAACTACCATAAGGCCTCCTGCCACACACACCATACAAATGCAGAATTGGAGGAGATTTCTCCTTATGATAGTCAAATATGCTTGATACGTAAAAACCATTTTGATATTATTATTAGTGCATAGTGGAAAAACATTTCGAAAGTATAATATTAATCTTAGCCAGCATAGGCATTTCGCACTTATGCCTACTATAGATACCATGTTCAATAGCAGGTTACCGCCACATTCCATGGCAGGTTATACAACTAAAACCGTACAGGGCGCGTATTGTTTCTTTGGATTTTCGAACAAATAGTCAGGCCAAGGAACTTCCTATTGCCACATGGGAACGCCTCTAGAGGGACGCCCCGCGAACTTACCCAGCTCTTTGCCAACACAAGGCCGGTTTCCTCCCTGCCCGGGAGTAATACCTACAGATATGCCACCCCCGGTCCTTTGGGACCTTTATACGAGGATCCTCTACACCAACAACTTCACATAGTAATAACTATACTACAGTGCCCACATGAGTAAGTATCTGGGCTCCATACCATGACACTATCCTTTTCCAGAAGGAATGGTCACACTCTAGGGGAGCTACCCCTGAAACCTTGCCGCATCTTTCCTGTTTTGACCATTACCGGTTTGTGAGGCTCGATGAGATTTCATCCACAAAGCTACGCTTTACATGAAAGCCATGCTTTGATTAACAAATGATCAACCAATGATCAACATACAACAGCACTTAGCATGCCACACTACCAAAATTGGATTATATCGCTGATAACCTTCAACTACATAACCTCTGTGCTCATACGTCTCAGAGAAGGGTGTTAAGCTAAGATAATAAATTATCTGCCACCAATAGATATGTATTTGAAAGAGACTCAGTGCAGAGACAATCGATAGGTCATTCTATCGTTCTCGCAAATACCTGGTCTTCACCACCGGTCTTCGAATGCTATCCATAACGACGGATCATTATTCGGAATGGGTTATATGACACAAGGTCGTCTCCTGGCTAAACCGAATAATGAGCGTAATATTTAAAAACATATGGATATGGGATTTCAATTAAGTCACAATTTTAAAATTCAAAACTTCCTTTCAAATGGTTTAAACAAATTACCTTTTCAAATCTTTTAAACAAAAAGATTCATTTCACAAAGTACACTCAGTTTCACAAAGATCTATTCATGGGTTTCAAAATAATTTCCATTTAATTGGATTAATTCATTTAAATATTTAAACCAAAGATTTAAATTATAGCTTTCAAACGTTTCCTAAGATTCATCCATAACTTGGAAAACCGTTTTTCAATTCAAACTTGAAATTCCCATGATACAAGTTGAAAAATCATTTCTCATATGAAAGCTTTTGTCACTTGAAAACAAACTGATCTGCATCGGAAAATCCAATTTTGTTTATACAAGTTAAAATCTTTGGATTAATTCAAATTCCCAAAACAACACTTTAAAAATGGTTTAAACCCATATAAACTTGTATACCGTTTTACATCATAAATACCAAATATAGAATTCAATTTCAAATTTTGAATTCAAATTAAATTAAATTATTCAAATTTCAAAACTTAACCAAGTAATTGAGAATAACTTTTATTTTTGGAAAATCTTTTTATATTCAATTCCATTTCCAAAACTATTTGAATTTAAAATTCAAATTCAAAATTATTTTTAAAAATTCAAATATCTGGGACTTAACTGATTTCGATGTGCAATCCATATTTGTGTGTGTATAAGTGTAGTCCAGGGGTTTTACACAATAGTGCACAACATCAATCATCACAGATATATTAATAAGCGTTATAACCCATAACGCTTATCTTCATTCACAAATTCACAGATAAAGTAAATTTATCAATCACAATGATTCATCATTACGATCCAATGTGGGTTTTGGATAACCAACTAAAATCCGACTCCCTGTCGCATCGAAGATTAAATGTCATTTTACGGGACAAGGAGTTTTCACAAACATATACAGAAACAAATCACAAATCACAGTTCAGCACAAGGCAATTCACATCACACAGTATCACAGTCACAACAGAAATTATCAATCCAGTACACAACATCTGATGATTAATCAATCATCTTCAATTTAAGGTGAAGGTGATTTAAAAGAATTATACACATAACTAATTTTATTGATTTATTTAAATCAATGATTAACTATTCTTAATGATAAGTTAATTAAATCTTTAATTAATTATTCCTTAATTAATTATCTTAATTAACTACTAATTATAAATTGATTATCTTTAATTATCTAATTAACAATTTGTAATTACAAATAAATTAAACACTTAATTGTGAATTAATCAAATCTTTAACCTCAACTCGACTAATCTCTAGTTACTTAACTAACTACAAGTTTAAATTAATTATCCATTATTAATTACCCCTTTAAAACAATTAATAATAATACTTATTTGTCTTAATTAACATTTTAAAATCTTCTTTAAACTTTGAAATCAATTTATTACAAATTTGAAAACTTTGATGTTAATTAAATTCTAACACTTGTTTTATATTAATTACTTAATTAAAGTATTATTTAGATTTTTAAAACATTCTAAAGTATTAACTGGAAATAATTTAAACTTGTAATAAGGTCTTGACTTAAATTTGTCATATATTAATTAGTCATCACCACTAAAACTTATTGAATTAGTTTACCTAACTTACTATTATTAGCTCGCAGGCTTGGGAAACAACCCGAGCAAGTTCTCGGTTTACACGAGTAAACACTCGAGCCCTTGCACTACTTTCCCGAGACCTCTCCCTGTCACGTTCGTTTCTTCTTCTTCCCCTTTTTATTTTTTTTCAGTTAGCTTAAGTTTAAGTTAAATTTAAGTTTTCAAACTAAACGACAGGAAGTATACTCGCGTACACGAGTACGAACCCGAAGTAATCACCCCTTTGACTTGAGAATCAACTCGCGAGACTCACATCCAGCAACACTGACACCAAGCGATAACGTGCACGTGCGCCATCACCTCTGGTCATCAGTCATCGTTGTGGCCACCTTCGACAATCACTCGTACTCACTCGACCACGAAGCAGCACCCAGATCGCACGCACAACCCATGAATCAAAATCGAGTTAAAAACTTCAACCCAACAGAAATGCCATGGCAATAACTCCACAATTCCGACTCCCCTGGCCAACGAGAAGCCTCGCCATCCTTCCTAAAACTTCGTCACACCTTCTAGCTTGCATCCCTAACCAGGCGAACCACTTCGGTGCTCCCCGGTTTTCGCAACAACCTCGACACCCCGATGATCCAAAACCATTAAAAACCCTACTTTGATCCACCGCAATCACCACGCTTATCAAAAAAATTCATGAGTATTTTTCCAATAATCTATGGTCACACTGGCAACTCCCTACCAAAATTTGATCTTCGAAAATTAGCCGATCATCAGAAAATGATCCAAATCCAATTTCCAGAAAATTCCCAAATACTTTTCATTTCAATACTAAAAATTATGATGTTTGTTTTAAAAATCATAACTTTCAACATGTATTCAAGTTATAATCTTAAAACAGTGAATTAAGATGATCGATTTTTTCATGTTTGAGGTATCCCTACTGTATTTCTTGATTTCCAGAAAATTATTTCAACTAACCTTACAAAAATGTATTTTTTCTTAATTCTTTGTTTAGACAAACCTAAATTGTTTGAAAATTATAACCTAATAGAGATTTCAATAAGAAGATTGATATTTTGATCAAAGATTTTTAGTTCTGTAACTTCAAAACAGAGATGAACAGGTATAAATAGATGCACAATCATTCATATTCATATACACATTCATATATTCATAAAGGCGTACTTATATACATACATATGAAACAGATAATTAGTAACTTAAGTTTTTAAAAAATGTTTACTCACTTTGAGTTTGGAGAACATAGAGCCGATTTAAATTTTTCTGAGTATATTTAAAAATCCTATTTGATGTTTTGCTTTAATCTTTTTCGCAGCATTCTTTGCTTGTTATTCTTCCAGGTTTGAAGTTTGATTGCAGAAGATTTATTGTTATGCTTTACTTTAACATTTCCCAGGCCTCATTTTCTTCCAGATCTTTGATTTATCTTTATTTTGATTTTGCTGCTTAGTTTTTTTCTTTTTTCCGAACCAACTAGAAAAGGATACATTGCATACATATATATAGAAGAAGATAGTTTGTACAGATATTTTTCTTGCTTTGGTTTGACTAAAGATTTTTATTTGTTACCGAAATGAAAAAAATTTATATTTCGGCTGAGATGAAATATATGATGTGCTTGAGATGAAAGCATTTAATGTTATGTCTCCATTTTTGTTTACATGTGAATTCATTTGAATCTATTTATGTAGTTGTGTTGTTTTGTAGATATATTTTTGTTTGTTTTATAATTATCTTCTTTTGCATGCCTTATTACATAGATATTTCTTTCTTTCTTTTTGTTCTTTATACATGTACATTTTTATCTATCTTCTTGTCCTCTATATGTACATATTTGTTTGTTTCTTTTCTTTGCCTTTGTGCTTCATATAATTCTAGATGTATTTCATTTGTTTATAGTTGGATTTTATGTTGCCATAGGACCATATATATTTTATCATAAATTCTTGAATTTTTATTTTTATTTATAGTTAAATTATCAAACATTAAATTTATAACATATATTTTATTTTATACTTTACACTTATATTTAATATTGATAGGATAATTTTTATTTTAAACATTTTATAACTTTTTAAAGAAAATGAATTAAAACACAATTTATTCATTTAATAAATAATCATACATATTATTTTTTCCCAAGGAATAGTTTTTAAATCCAGTCATTTTGAATTTCCAAATCAAAATTTAGTTATAACCCAATTCAACTGAAAATATTTGTTTTAAGTTTCAAACCCAAATTCTAAAATAAATAAGTACATACCTCTTATTAAATTTAAAAAATTCTAATAAATCCACAATTTGACCTAAAAATTTAATTTAATTACAAATTTAAATTCGTCTTTAAATCACGATCGTTACAGATTCCCCCCTTAAGAAATTTCATCCCCGAAATTTGCCAAGGAGACAACTAAGAATAGATAAATGAAAGATAGAGAAATATCTTTCCAATTCAAACCGGATATCTATTCTGCATTTGGCTTACCCAATCAGAATATCAATAATAGATATGAGAACAAACTCAATCAACTACGAAACAATTGGGTTACCTAATCTATGAAGTATACAGAGGTATTGGTTAGTTCAAAGGGATAACTAACCGTTCGTAGAATATATCAAAACCCAATGAAATAGACAGAAATAGATTCGATTACGGTCTCAGATTCAAGATTTAACTTATTTACGAATTGCTGAGGAATAAAACTATGTGTAGTTCCTGTGTCGAATAAAATCAAAATTTTTTATCGTAAACGAGATGGTTACCTTATAAAATTTATTTTCCTTAATTAACTTTTGAGGTTGAAGAATCGTCTTTAATCGCATATGCCCTCGCTGCTTGAGCTTGCTTCAGTGCTGGGCAATTCATGATCCTATGTCCCGGCTTGTGGCAGTAACAACATTCCCTAGATTCCTGTTCTGGCTTCATAAATGGTTCTCTCGTTCCTTGTTTCCTGGGATTCTTATAATTATTCAAGCAATGGCCTTTCTCCAAGCAGTTGAAATAAGTAACATCTTTCACCTTTTTCTTCTGTATATTCCTCTTTCCTTTATCTTTCCTCGGTTTCTTTCCACCAAATTTCCTTTTCCTCTAATTCAGATCATTTGCATTTCCATTCCCCTCTGGATCTTTTTGACTATCCAGTGTATCATATCGATAGCCCATATCAATTAATTCAGAAAAGGATTCCTCAACGTGAGTAGTCATCGTTTCCTAAAACTCCTTGTTCATTCCCCGAATAAACTTTTCATTCTTTTTTAATGGTGTATTCACCAATTATGGACAAAATCGAGATAATTCATTGAATTTGTTCAAGTAGTCCTCAAATGATAAACATCCTTTCTTCAAATCCATGAACTCCTGGTACATTCTAGAGGTACCAGCAGACGGCATATATCGCTGCTCGAACACTTCTTTGAAACGGCTCCAAGTTAATTCATCCGCCGGCTCATCCAATGTAATTGTTTCCCACCAAACTAAAGCCTCTTCCTGGAGTTTCCAGGTAGCTATCAATCGCATTTGATCATCTTCTAATTTTAGTCCCTTGAAAATCCTTTCACATGATCGAATCCAGGCTTGTGCTTCGATAACAGATTCTTTGCCCAGTGAACGGCTTTCCACCAAGTCTAGAAAGCTTCGATATAGATCAGCCAAATTTGGTTGAGATTGAATGGGAATATCTATCGTTGCAGGGCTTTGACCAGCTGAAGTGGTACTTCCCTGTCCCCAATCTCGTCCTCTTCTTCCACTCATTCTTACTATATGTGAATAGTAAGAAAACCGATTTAGGCATTCGGACGAAATATCTTAGAGAATAACAACAGATAAAGAGAATAGATTGAGAAATTTGGATTTTGGTTCCACTGGTTGTATTCATTCTAGGGTATACTTAACCCTATCTCTAATGAGCCATCTAATGTGTTACACTCCATAGCTAAAGTTCTTACTCAACCTTTATCTCTGATACCAAATTGTCACGACCCGAACACGATGTCCGACAAACAACATCAAATTCGTATCGCCGGAGCTTGCAACACCATTGGATGATAAATAACACAGCGGAATAAAAGATGATATGACTGATACAACATGAATACAATATCCAATACATCAATTTGATACAATGATAATCATCAACATCAGAGAATATACAACACAAAATACAGCGGAACACGATACAATATGAGATAAGTCTTCATAGAATCCAATACTGCCACTCTGATCCAAAAGCTCCAAAGACAATGCTCCAAAACTTCAAGCTCGAACCCCCATCACGTGTCACCTAGAAAAGCAAGTCTCGTCCGTCCAAGGACTGAACTAGCTCTAGATAATCTACTAAACCTGACTATCTGAAAAACCAAACTCTAGACTGTCCGTGTGGAAAATTATGGGCACCCAGAGTTTAGGAAGGGAACATAAACTCCGATTCAGTCATGAGACTGGTGTGAGTAAACAAAAATGGTTTGTCTTTAAAAAAATCAAAAGAATTTAAATTCCACAATGCTCTTTTTGAAATGAAATAACATAAAGCCTCCCGCCACACACACCATGCCAACGTAGAATTGGAGGAGATTTCTCCTTATGATAGGCAAACATGCTTGATACGTAAAAACCATTTTGATATTATTATTAATGCATAGTGGGAAAACATTTCGCAAGTATAATATTAATCTTAGCCAGCATAGGCATATAGCTACCATGTTCAATAGCAGGTTACCGCCACGTTCCATGGCATGTTATACAACTAAAACCGTACAGGACGTGTATTGTTTCTTTGGATTTTCCAACAAATAGTCAGGCCAAAGAACTTCCTATTGCCACATGGGAATGCCTCTAGAGGGACACCTCCAGAACTTACCTAGCTCTCTGCCAACATAAGGCCGGTTTCCTCCCTGCCCGAGAGTAATACCTACAGATATGCCACCCCCGGTCCTTTGGGACTTTTATACGAGGATCCTCTACACCAACAACATCACACAGTAATAAATATACTATAGTGCCCACATGAGTAAGTATCTGGGCTCCATACCATGATACTACCCTTTTCCAAAAGGAATGGTCACATCCTGGAGGAGCTACCCCTGAAACTTTGCCGCATCTTTCCTGTTTCGACCATTACAGGTTTGTGAGGCTCGATGAGGTTTCGTCCACGAAGCTGCGCTTTACACGAAAGCCATGCTTTGATCAACAAATGATCAACCAATGATCAACACACAACAGCACTTAGCATACCACACTACCAAAATGGGAGTATATCGCTGATAACCTTCACCTACATAACCTCTGAGCTCGTACGTCTCAGAGAAGGGTGTTAAGCTAAGAGAATAAATTCTCCGCCACCAATAGATATGTATTTGAAAGAAATCTGCTTTATATCTCAAAGTGTAACGTCATACATACAACCATACAAGTCTGTTCCAGGTTCGAACAGAACCGAAGGCACTTCCGAAGAAGCCCTTGCAATCCGGGTATTCACAATCCCGATCGGACTTCCCATCACTTAGGAAATCTATATACCATAGCAACTCAGTGCAGAGACAATCGATAGGTCATTCTATAGTTCTCGCAAATACCTGGTCTTCACCACTGGTCTTCAAATGCTATCCATAACGACGTATCATTATTCGAAATGGGTTATATGACACAAGGTCCTCTCCCGGCTAAACCGTATATTGAGCGTAATATTTAAAAACATATGGATACGGGATTTCAATTGTCACAGTTTTAAAATTCAAAACTTCCTTTCAAATGGTTTAAACAAATTACAATTTCAAATCTTTTAAACAGAAAGATTCATTTCACAAAGTACACTCAGTTTCACAAAGATCTATTCATGGGTTTCAAAATAATTTCCATTTAATTGGATTAATTCATTTAAATCTTTAAATCAAAGATTTAACTTATAGCTTTCAAAACATTTCCTAAGATTCATCCATAACTTGGAAAACCGTTTTTCAACTCAAACTTGAAATTCCCATAATACAGGTTGGAAATTCATTTCTTATACGAAAGCTTTTATCACTTGAAAATAAACTGTTTTGCTTCGGAAAATCCGGTTTCATTTATACAAGTTAAAATCTTTTGGGCTAATTCAAATTCCCAAAACAACACTTTAAAAATGGTTTAAACCCATATAAACTTGTATACCATTTTAAATCATAAATACCGAATATAGAATTCAATTTCAAATTTTGAATTCAAATTAAATTAAATTATTCAAATTTCAAAACTTAACCAAGTAATTGAGAATAACTTTTATTTTTGGAAAAGCTTTTTATATTCAATTCCATTTCGAAAACTATTTGAATTTAAAATTCAAATTCAAAATTATTTTTAAAAATTCAAATATCTGTGACTTAATCGATTTCCACATGCAATCCATATTTGTGTGTGTATAAGTGTAGTCCAGGGGTTTTACACAATAGTGCACAACATCAATCATCACAGATATATTGATAAGCGTTATAACCCATAACGCTTATATTCATTCACAGATAAAGTAAATTTATCAACCACAAAGATTCATCATTACAATCCGATGTGGGTTTTGGATAACCAACTGGAATCCGACTCCCGTTCGCATCGAAGTTTAAATATCGTTTTACGGGACAAGGGGTTTTCACATAAATATACAGAAATAATCACAGTTCAGCATAAGGCAATTCACATCACACAGTATCACAGTCACAAAAGAAATTATCAATCCAGTACACGACATCTGATGATTAATCAGTCATCTTCAATTTAAGGTGAAGGTGATTTAAAAGAATTATACACAAAACTAATTTTATTGATTTAGTTAAATCAATGATTAACTATTCTTAATGATAAGTTAATTAAATCTTAAATTAATTATTCCTTAATTAATTATCTTAATTATACTAGTTATAAATTAATTATCTAATTAACAATTTGTAATTACAAATAAATTAAACACTTAATTGTGAATTAATCAAATCTTTAATCTCAACTCGACTAATCTCTAGTTACTTAATTAATTACAAGTTTAAATTAATTATCCATTATTAGTTACCCCTTTAAAACAATTAATAATAATATTTATTTGTATTAATTAACATTTTAAAAATCTTCTTTAAACTTTGAAATCAATTTATTACAAATTTGAAAACTTTGATGTTAATTAAATTCTAACACTTGTTTTATATTAATTACTTATTTAAAGTATTATTTAGATTTTTAAAACATTCTAAAGTATTAACTGGAAATAATTTAAACTTGTAATAAGGTCTTGACTTAAATTTTTCATATATTAATTAGCCATCACCGCTAAAACTTGTTGAATTAGTTTACCTAACTTACTATTATTAGCTCGCAGGCTTGGGGAACAACCCGAGCAAGTTTTCGGTTTACACGAGTAAACACTCGAGCCTTTGCACTACTTTCCCGAGACCTCTCCCTGTCACGTTCGTTTCTTCTTCTTCCCCTTTTTATTTTTTTCTAGTTAGCTTAAGTTTAAGTTAAATTTAAGTTTTCGAACTAAACGACATGAAGTATACTCGCGTACACGAGTACGAACCCGAAGCAATCACCCCTTTGACTCGAGAATCAAATCGCGACACTCACATCCGTCAACATTGACACCAAGCGATAACATGCACATGCGCTGTCGCCTCTGGCCATCAGTGATCGTTTCGACCACCTTCGACAATCACTCGTACTCACTCGACCACGAAGCAGCACCCAGATCGCACGCACAACCCATGAATCAAAATCGAGTTAAAAACTTCGACCCAACAGAAACGCCATGGCCAGAACTCCACAATTCCGACGCTTCCGACCAACGAGAAGCCTTGCCATCCTTCCTAAAACTTCATCACACCTTCTAGATTATATCCCTAACCAGGCGAACAACTCCGATGCTCCCATTTGCCGCAACAAGCTCGACACCCCGATGATCCATAACCATTACAAAACACTACTTTGATCCACCGCAATCACCATGCTTATCAAAAAAATTCATGAGTATTTTTCCAATAATCTATGGTCACACTACCAACTCCCTGCCAAAATTCAATATTCGAAAATTAGCCGATCATCATAAAATGATCCAAATCCAAGTTCCAGAAAATTCCCAAATACTCTCCCATTTCAATACTAAAAATTATGATGTTTGTTTTAAAAATCGTAACTCTCAACATGTATTCAAGTTATAATCTTAAAACAGTGAATCAAGATGATCGATTTTTTTATGTTTAAGGTATCCCTACTGTATTTCTTGATTTCCAGAAAATTATTTCAACTAACCTTACAAAAATGTATTTTTTTCTTAATTCTTTGTTTAGACAAACCTAAATTGTTTGAAAATTATAACCTAATAGAGATTTCAATAAGAAGATAGAAATTTTGATAAAAGATTTTTAGTTCTGTAACTTCAAAACAAAGATGAACATGTATAAATACATGCACAATCATTCATATTCATATGCACATTCATATATTCATAAAGGCATACTTATATACATACATATGAAACAGATAATTAGTAACTTAAGTTTTTAAAAAATGTTACTCACTTTGAGTTTGGAGAACAGAGAGCCGATTTAATTTTTTCTGAGTATATTTAAAAATCATATTTGATGATTTGCTGTAATCTTTTTCCCAGCATTCTTTCCTTGATATTCTTCCAGGTTTGAAGTTTGATTGCAGAAGATTTATTGCTATGCTTTACTTTAACATTTCCCAGGCCTCATTTTCTTCCAGATCTTTGATTTATCTTTATTTTGATTTATACTGCTTAGTTTTTTATTTTTTTCTTAACCAACTAGAAAAGGATACATTGCATACATATATATAGAAGAAGATAGTTTGTACAGATATTTTTCTTGCTTTGGTTGACTAAAGATTTTTATTTGTTACTGAAATGAAAAAAAATTATATTTCGGCTGAGATGAAATATATGATGTGCTTGAGAAGAAAGCATTTAATGCTATGTCTCCATTTTTGTTTACATGTGAATTCATTTGAATTTATATATGCAGTTTTGCTGTTTTGTAGATATATTTTTGTTTGTTTTATAATTATCTTCTTTTGCAAGCCTTATTACATAGATATTTTTTTTCTTTCTTTTTTTCTTTATATATGTACATTTTTATCTATCTTCTTGTCCTTTATATGTACATATTTGTTTGTTTCTTTTCTTTGCCTTTGTGCTTCATATAACTCACATACAATTCTAGATGTATTTCATTTGTTTATAGTTGGATTTTATGTTGCCATAGGACCATATATATTTTATCATAAATTCTTGAATTTTTATTTTTATTTATAGTTAAATTATCAAATATTAAATTTATAACATATATTTTATTTTATACTTTACACTTATATTTAATATTGATAGGATAATTTTTATTTTAAACATTTTATAACTTTTTAAATAAAATGAATTAAAACACAATTTATACATTTAATAAATAATCATACATATTATTATTATTTTTCCCAAGGAATAGTTTTTAAATCCAGTTCATTTTGAATTTCCAAATCAAAATTTAGTTATAATCCAATTCAACTGAAAATATTTGTTTTAAGTTTCAAACCCAAATTCTAAAACAAATAAGTATATACCTCTTATTAAATTTGAAAAATTCAAATAAATCCACAATTTAACCCAAAAATTTAATTTAATTACAAATTCAAATTGTCTTTGAATCGGGATTGTTACAGTGTCATTATGATGTTCCACAAGGGCAAGCTCAATGATTGGGGCTTGCGAGTTGAATTTGCGAGTGTGTTCTACTATGGAGATAGCTGGGATGGAATTATAATTGAGTTCCATTATGGAGACGCATGAAAAAGGATCTTTCATAACTTTGAGGTTTGTAGTGTGCTCGTAAAGAATGGATATATGAGGATGCGCATCGAGATTTGCAATTGTTTCCAGATCTTACGGGAGTAAAAATTACCAAAGGGTTTTGTGATTATGACCTTGGATGTTGGCCTTATAGAGTGGCACAGATTTGAGTACCAATAAAGCCGGGATTTCGATTAAGTCCCTAGTTTGCATTCATGTCATACAAGTTGTCATATATCCAATGCACTTAAGTGATTGTGAGGACTGTTTGATGGATGCTATGTTTGCCATTGTTGTTTACCACTTTAGGATGTCACGATGTAGGTATTTTCGACCGTATACCCAGAACTGAACACTGTACTTATATTGTAGTACACTTATATCTAGATGATAGTATATCAGCATATATCGACTGTTATGTGCTAACTCTTTTGATGCAAGGATAGGTTAAGTATGGTTTTTCATACCCTATGACCCTATTTACTATATACGATCTTTATTATATTTTTGAGATGATATACCACTCACATCAGACTATTTTCTGCCTTAATGTTTTATGCTTTGTTTCTTATTATCTTTGGTAGTCTTAAATATGTAGATTAAGGATAATAGGTCTAGATAGTGCATGGAGCTGTATGGAGTACTAGCAGGAGGCTGTACTTTAATATATCTGTATTTGGAGCTTACTATCGTTTATATTTTGCTGTGCAGTACTGTGGAGCTATACTAGCAATTTTATTATTTTAGAGACAGTTATAGAGTTTATTTTGGAGATTTAGGTTGTATAAAACCTATTAGTTTGGCTTTTGTATAATCTATGAACCAGTTGCACTATGATGTTCTTATTTATGGTTTATTTGATTATATCACTATCTTGGCAGTTTTACATTTATCTTATTATATTTAATTTTTATGTGCTCCATGTTACGTTCTACAAGTTCTTCACATGGATTTTTGTTACTTTACACTTTTGGCTACCATCATGCATCGGTTTGGTACTTCCACAACGCACTATACAGGCTTATTGGGTACTAGAGGTGTAGGACATTCATTGCAAAAATTGGACCGAGGAATTGCTTCTCATCGTCTGGTCCTACCACACTTCCAACTATACGTCAAACTACCATACTTCTTTCTTGCTATTCTATAGGTACAAGGCCATGCTACCATCTAGGTGTACATCCCATCTCCTGGTGTCTCACCTATGAGCTCAAACAAAACAGCAAGCTAATCAAGTTTGGGTTTGACAACCTAGAAGAATAAAGAGATGAAGTCAAACTCTACATTGAAGCTTACAAAGAGGAAGATAGCCAAGTATTACGACTCCAAAGTGAAGCTCCAACAATTCACTATCGACGATCTAATCCTACGTTGGGTGTTCGCTAACACAAAAGACCAAGCCGAAGGAGTGTTGAGCGCATATTGGAAAGGGTCACATGTTATCGGCATCATCTTGTTAATACCACCTTTCTCACCCCAATGGAACAAACTTATAATGCATTTAGAATAGAACATCTTTAGGCCTATCCCATAAGAATGTAAGCCACTACTATACAGTTAAGATTATAATACATCATTTATGAAGAATATAGTATGAAAAATACAACAGACCTCAAAGCCTATCCTATCTAACACAACCAAGGTTATCCTGTAGGGATGGGTTATATTACTCTCACTCACCCGGGACTGCCGACCCACTCCGATAAGGACTAGGCAAGCCACTCAGTGCTCCCTTTATCGTCGGAAGGCTATCTACCATAAATGAGTCCCTCGGTGCTCTTTTCCATGTAGGAGACTGGCATCGATGTAGGCTATCCAATAAGGATGAGTTATTATGTGCTCACTTCCGTATTTAGGGACTATTGGCCAACTCCGCCAAGGACCGAACAACCATTCAATGTTCCCCTCCTTGATGGATGGCTATCCAACGAGGGTGCATTACTGTGCACTCACTTCCTTATTTCAAAACTACTAACTTACCCCCATTGAGTTTGGATGAGAGTTTTCTCCCCTTCATGCTGGGGTGCATCAATGACTGGATGGCACGGTAGTAACATTCCTAATTCTCTCGTCCATACACCTTTCCCACCTATGGAAAGAGGTATTATCATCAAGACCCGCACTGTTACTTCGAATGACATCAAAGTTCGACATCCATAGTGCACCTACATAAAAATAAGCGAGGCATCATGAAACATCCCAATATTTCGTGCCATTTGTATTTGCACATGCCGGACTTGAATTGCTCAAAATATCAAATTGTTAATTTATATTTGGCAAAACTTAGCATATACAATAATCAAAATAATCACAGAATCATAGACACAGAGGAATATAACAATAAGCAGTGGAAACAGAAGAATAGTAGTTCATGAAGCTACTATATATACAACAGAGTTAAAACAAGATACAACAGAAGTCTCGAATACATAGAAGTCTCAATACAATAGTCAAATAAAAAAATCTGAATATATCACTGGAGTCAACTGAATAACTAAAAGCTGAATAGATGTAGATGGATCTCCAAGCGAAGCTCCAACTCCCAAAGGTGAGTCTCAAATGTTGTGACAATCAGTCTGACCCGAGCGTAAAGAAAAAAACACTCAAGTCAGGATTAACATTCTTATATCAACAAATCCAACTCAGGTGAAATATCAACTGAAATACAAGTAACTCAAAGGATGTTTGGGATACCCATCCTCCAAGGATCCGTGGAACTATCTACTATGTAGTACAATACGCTATTATAATATGCCTATAGTAAAGTAAATTATTAAAATAGCGTTAAGGCTTTACCCATACCCCCCTTAACACATTTTTATATATTCCCATAGTTTATATAGTACCGTAATCTCCCCCATATCGGAGGTCGTCAAAGAGCACTCCATGGGTATGGTACAAAACAAACTCGTAGTGGGCTCGATATGGTAGGTGACACGGTACAACTAGGTAATGCTTGGGTAGATGTACGAATTACACTTCTGGGCTGGTGGTAACGCATAGCCTCAGCTACCGCCCACCTCGATTCACACTCCCAAAATCCAAGAGTGCACCCAATCAATCACAAAGTAATAGAATGGTATCGATGAAGTGTGTTCGATCGGAGGAGCTACCTCACTTGGCCCATCAATTGCTCCTGGTTTAGCCACCTTAAGCCAACTCACGGGAGTCAGGTCCACAATATATACCTTATATATGATCGTCGCCAACAATACTACTTCATTCTAGAATCTCCAATGTGTACACAATTGTTAAAGTGGTTTTCGGTATTAGCAGAGAGTACGATAATAACCTATCCCAGTCTCTTTAACAACTAATCGTTATTATAACAATGTGGTTGTTTCAAAATATCATGTCAATCTCAAATTTAACTTTATAATTATTTAATATTGAAATATTCACTTAGTCAATCCAAATCATTTAAATAAACCTTAAATTACAATTTAAATAAACTAGATATTCCTTCAATTTATTTATACTTGAAATATTCAATTAATCAAATCAAGTTATAGAGTCATGTCTTTAAATCTCAAATTCAACAGGTTTCAAATCGATTCTAAAATGCTATAATTCTTAAACGAATATGATTTCAAATTAAACTAATTTTATCTTCCCAACCTTTATTCAGTCAAATTATTATAAAACCCATTTATTTAATAAAATTTTAAATAAATACTTAAACATATTATATATTAATTAAATCAAACTTTATTAAATTAAATCTTATTATTAAACTTATTTATTTTAAACTTAATTTATATATTTCAAAATAGTAAAAATTATAAGTAAAAATCTTAAAAATTATATCTTCAAAACAAACTTATAAATTCAAAATTTCCAAACATGTAACTTTAAAAATCCTAATTTTAAACCTTTATAAAAATAACATTTGTATATATAAATAATATCTTAAAATCAATATTTATATAAAACCATTATATATATATATATATCCTTTTAAAACTTTGGAAATCATTTCAATATATATATATAGACCAACGATGTCTGTATATAATTTTCTATCCAATGTCCAAGTGACATAGATATTTATCATTTCAATCCACAATTTAAATACATACGGGTATATATCATTTCAACCTGCAATCCCAATTCAGAGTAAACGAAAATCACTTGGGTCTATCATTTCAACCTATAATGATTTTCTCCTATTCTAAAATATCGTTCGAGCATGTATCATTTCAACCCATAGGAAATTCTATAATAATAGGGAACTTGCAGAGTGATAACATATATGATAATAATATAAAAATCAGCAACATGCATATATCATCAGTGATAAAATAAATAACAGATCATGGTATCGGATGTCACAAGTGAACAGATACAGATAATAACATGTCATATATAGAAATTATATAACTAACAACAACATATTTCAATTGTCGTTTCAATTGAAATAAATTTAATAAAATAAGTACGTTAATCATGAGTGATTGCTCACCTCTTGAGGCTAGAGACAAGAAGATGAGTTATGAATCCAAGTATAAATTTCAAAGCAACCAAGATTGGCAAGAAGTCGCCGAACAGAGCTGATAATCGGAATCGACGAAAACAAATCAAATCAGTTTAGCATAACTGAACCAAAAATAAACATTATATCCATATATCCTTCACTAATAATTAATATAAAATTTTAAACACGTAATATATAGATATATAATTATTTTTATATATACTGTACGAAAGTAGGCTTATATATACACCATCGCATATATATATATATATATATATATATATGTATATATATACTGTAACAATATATAATTCAACCTTTATATTATAACTAACATATAACTACATATATAACTAGCAAATATATATATACAATCTTATCTGCCTTTACAAAGAAATTGTTCTATATATATATATTTCTATAACAGACTTAACTTATATATATAAACTTATCACCATTTACATAGAATCAGCAAAGACTATAAATATATATACAAACAAGCATAATATATATATGTGTGTGTACCTTTTTAGAACTTTATATAAGATCAATTGTCCCATATATCACAGACATATAATTATATAAAGATTTATATATATGCAGTAAGTTATATCCCTAATGTAAAAATATATGTAGATATACACTCAGGCATAAACTTACACAAAGAGTATAACCTGAAACATATTACACATATATATACTTATACACACAAACTGTAAAGTATATACAAAGTTCTAGATGAATGTCCATTTTTATAAAACAAACCAAAAGAACAAAACTTCCTTTATAATATTATAAATACTACAACTCAACACTATACCCGTACATATATTTATATCTATATATATTTAAAAATCAAGATAATGCTATATATATATCAAATCATAAAGCTAACGCACATCTTATATACCTTATATATATATAAAAACAGAAATCATAAACTTGTATATGAATTAATATATACAATTGCTCTAAACTTATATGTATACAACTTGTAAAAATTTATATACATACATAACAAAACAACTATATATATATAGTAAAATAGTAAAAATATGATACTGTAACCTCTATATATATAGTAGACATATAAATATACATACCTGTACACACAAAAAGAATGAAAGAGGCTGATTGGTGGGAGATTTGAGGGCATGTGAGCTCGGCTTTGATGGGTAGTGTATGGCAAGCAAGATCGGTTCGAGGAGGGTGATGAACAGCTGACGCAGCTTAGGGGGAAGACGATGAGTTGCGAGGCTCGCTTGGGCTGCTGCTACCATGGCTGAGGTGTTGGATGATCTGCGACAAGGTGATGGCATGAGAATGTTGCGTGGAGTATTGGTTTCGACCAATGGAAGGGAATGAGGTGGCTAGGCTTATGTGGAAGGGGAAATGCTCAGAGTTTAGGATGCATGCTTGCGTGAGATAGAGGGGATGCGGATCCATAGTATATGCATGCCTTTTAATCAATCCCTTTTTTTATATGTAGAAGCGAAAGTGAAAACAAGAGGGAGAAAGGGGTAAGCTGCTATACGATGGGAAGTGGATGACTAGATGGAAGGCGGTGGCCAGAGGTGGTGGAGGAATTCATGGCCGCGTGTCTGAGGCTCGGGCGATCGGGAAGAGAGGGAATGGTGGAAGAAGGAGAGATGACTTCGGCATTGCATGAATAGTGGTTTTTCATAAACAAAATATGTGAATGCTTCATAATTGTTTTTTTCAATTCTTTTTCAAAATGAACCGAAAGGAATGAAAAAAGTGAAGAGATATGAACGAACGAACAGTCATAAATTGGACTAGTGAAAAGCAAAGTGATCATATTAAGTTCTGAAATATAGACAAGCTACAGGCTATTTGGTTTCAACGAATGGGTAGGTGGAAGGACAAAGGAAGCCAAATGGTTCGAATACCCAACTGATACGGCTATTCGTTTCATCGATTTTGCCACGTGCCGGAGTCAATTACAGAAGTGAACATACTGCGGAGGTTAGCATGACGATGCGATCGAAATGGTATACAGATATCAATGGTATGATTATCCTATCAAAAGTCGATATTCGATACCGAAAATGCTGCTAATTTGCCAAAAATAAGATAAACGGAGCAATAACAGTTCAAATTTGACGAAACAAAATATGGCATCTCACTCAGAAGATGATTTACAAATTTATTATATAAAAATATTCAGGTTTGAGAAATATTTTATCATCATCAAATATTAACAGATTCAAATTTAAATAAAAATTATACAAAAAGTAGACTTCCATAATTCCTTACGAAAATTTACCATTTGCTATGTTTAAGTAGACGTATTCCAAATATCAAATTTTTATTACCAAATTCAGTTATTTAAAATTTTACAAAATTCCAGTTAATTACATTTTTAAAATTTATGGGTCGTTACACTCTCCATCACTCAAAACTTTTCATCCTCGACATGGAACAAGGTAGGAAAATAGAAATAACCAAAAAGAAAAATAGATTGAAATACAAAACTAAACAATTATTTTAACCATAAAAATTTCATTTATTTTAAAATTGGTTTATATTCAATTAGTTTGGCTTAAATCCATTTGATTTCACTTAAGTTAAGTTCACTTATAATTCAATCTTAGTTATTCCTTAATTCATATTTATTTATTTATTTATTTATTATCTTATTATTCAATTTATCTAAATTTACATTCCTATAACCATAAATTAAGTATATTGGAACTTATTATAATCACTCAAATTTATTTATAAATTTCTTTAATATCATTTTCATTGTATACTATTCGATTACATATCCATCTTCTGAATGATTAAGGTATGTTATATTAGAATGTAATTAGGTATTATACAAGTAAAATTTCCTAATTCATTTATTTCAAATTTTAAATATTTACCCAAAATTTAGGATTTAAATTTCCATTTCACTTCAAACCAAGATAATATATATACATTCTATATGTCAAATCAAATCTAAAATCACATACATACTTATACACACACACACACACACATTATAAATCAAGTCATACTTAAGAAATTCAAATCAAATTCATTTTCCAAAACAAAAGGTGTAGCAAAGCTACTAATGATCTCTCCACTCGAAAACTCGAAAATGAATGTCGATGATGCTACAGTGATCACCGAAATTATTTCCAGCGACAAAAGAAAAGAGTGCTGATTTAAAACTTTTAAATTCCTTGGAAACCATTTCTATTTGAAAATACTTCAAATAATAAGCCCTAAAGTTTTAAATCCAATTTTCTAAAATACCGAAAATTTAATTCCCAAATTTTTAATTTAAGTTCATTTCAAATTCCAAATCAATTAATAAGCCATGTTTAATAAATTCATTTATTCAATGGTTTACAAAACAATAAATTCATTTAACTATTTGATTTTAGAAAGTTATACTTATATATATAATTTAATCATACAAAATTATTTCATCTACCAAATTTAAGAATAATATTGGTCAGTTTGCTCTGTTCAAGTGTTTTGAAATTCCTATCGATACCGTTGATCAGACGAATCGATCGGAACCCCAAACCATCCTTTACAACTCAATAAAACAATATAGAACATTTTATATTTATTTCAAATACACTCCTTCACTCGATGATTCCAAAATGGACTCCAAAATAAGGACAAAGATTCAAATTAGAGGAACCCTAATCAAAGAGAATTCTAACTAAAAAGATAGGCTTGAATGGTAGATAAGATAATTAAATTACAAAATAGGAAGATGAATAGACTTATATATATCATGGGAAACCTTAAACAAGTCAACAATGACTTCAAAAATAAGCTCGATGTAGAATTCTGGGGCAAATCGACATTTGATCGTAAGAAAATTACCCTGGCCGTGTACTAGAGAACATTCGCACATAACAAGAGATAACGACATCTAAACTGAGGATATATAAATCCCCAGTGAATCAATTCCTATTGTAAAGGAGTTTCTCCCCTTTACAAATCATATAGTGGAGCTATGGGATGCTCCAGAATTAAGGAAAGACGAATATGGAGAGAAAAGAATGGACTTTAAAGTAAAAAGGGAAGTTCTAAAATTTGAAGGTAACCGAGTCAAAGACAAAGAGATTCAAGCTCGAACGAAGGTGATTCTGTAATTAAATAAACTACATATGCTAAGTTTTTCTTAAAACCAGAGCTCTGATACTACATGTAACATCCCAATATTTCATGTCATTCGTATCCGCACATGTCGGACTTGAATTGTTCAGAATATCAGATTGTTAATTTATATTTGGCAAACTCAGTATGTACAGTAAATAAAATAATCACAGAATCACAGACATAGAGTAATATAACAATAAGCAGCAGAAACAGAAGAATAGTAGTTCATGAAGCTACTATATATATATATATATACAACAGAGTTAAAACAAGATACGATAGAAGTCTCGAATACATAGAAGTCTCAATACAATAGTCAAATAACAAAATATGAATGTATCACTGGAGTCAACCAAATAATTGAAAGATGAACAGATGTAGATGGATCTCCAAACGAAGCTCCAACTCCCAAAGGTGAGTCTCAAATGTTGTGACACTCAGTCTGACCCAAGCGTAAAGCAAAAACACAAAACGCTCGAGTCAGGATTAACATTCTTATATAAATAAATCCAACTCAAGTGAAATATCAACTAAAATACAAGTAACTCAAAGGATGTTTGGGATACCCATCCTCTAAGGATCCGTGGAACTATCCACTATGTAGTACAATACGCTATTATAATATGCCTATAGTAAAGAAAACAATTAAAATAGCATAAACGCGTTACCCATATCCCCCTTAACACATTTTTATATATTTCTATAGTCTATACAGTACCATAATCTCCACCCTACTAGAGGTCGTCAGAGGGCACTCTATAGGTATGGTACAAAACAAACTCGTAGTGGGCTCGATATGGTAGGTGACACGGCACAACTAGGCAATGCCAGGGTAGATATACCAATTACACTTCTAGGCTGGTGTTAACGCATAACCGCAGCTACCTCCCACCTTGATCCACACTCCCAAAATCCGAGGGTGCACCTAATCAATCACAAAGTAATAGAATGGTATCGACGAAGTGTGTCCGATCGGAGGAACTACCTCACTTGGCCCGTCAATTGCTCCTGTTTTAGCCACCTTAAGCTAACTCTCGGGAGTTAGATCCACGTATATACCTCATATAGGATCGTCCCCAACCTTCCTACTTCATTCTGTAATCTCCACTGTGTATACAGTTGTTAAAGTGGTTTTTGGTATTGGTAGAGAGTATGACAATAACCAATCCTGGTCTCTTTAACAACTAATTGTTATTATAACACCGTGGTCATTTCAAAATATCATATCAATTTCAAACCATATAAATTCAAGTTCATTACTCACTTTAAAATAATATTCGTTTCCGAAATCATAACACTTTCCAAAATTATAACTCTTTCGAAATTATAAACCTTTGAAACCATAACTTAGAAATGATAACACTTTGAAATCACAACTTGAAAATCATAATACTTCCCACTTACACAGTTTAGGTATTAAAAAATGTATGTATAATAAAATAGTTTATATATTAAAATAGTTATGAATTAAATAATTTATATTAAAATAATTAGTATATAAAATAGTTTTAAGTTAAATAGTTTATAAATTAAAATAATTAGTATGTTGAAATAATTATAAATTAAATAGTTTATATTAAAATAATATAAATAAAATAGTTTTTCATATATAATAAAATATTTTATAAAATAAAATAGAGTCCTCCAATTTCACAAATCAATTCAAATTAATTCGAATGCCAAAGTCCCATTTAAATCAAATCTCAGTTCTTCTATTTCAATTCAAATCTCAATAAACCATTTTATATCGATTTCAAATAAAGATATAAACCATAAATTTTACCGTTTCAACATCAATAGATTTCAAAGCTTTAAATATTCAAACATTTACAAAACTGAATTTGAAAATTTCATTTACATCTCAACTTTAACTTTACAAGTATTTAATATTGAAATATTCACTTAGTCAATCCATTATCATTTAAATAAACCTTAATTACATCTTAAATAAACTAGATATTCCTTCAATTTATTTAAACTTGAATTATTCAATTAATCAAATCAAGTTATAGAATCATATCTTTAGATCTCAAAATCAATAGGTTCTAAATCAATTTTAAACTAATATAATTCTTAAAAGAATACGATTTAAATTTAATTAATTTCGTCTTCCCAACCTTAATTTACTCAAATTATTATAAAACCCATTTTTTGTAAAGTTTTAAATAAATACTTAAACATATTATACATTAATTAAATCAAACTTTATTAAATTAAATCTTAATATTAAACTTATTTATTTTAAACTTAATTTATATATTTCAAAATAGTAAAAATTATAAGGAAAAAACTTAAAAATTATATCTTCAAAACTAACTTATAAATTTAAAATTTCCAAACATATAACTTTAAAAACCTAAATTTTTAACCATTATAAAAATAATATATATAATAATATATTAAAATTAATATGTACATAACACTATATATATCCTTTTAAAACTTTGGCAATCATTTCAATATATATATACACACACCAACGGTGTCTGTATATAATTTTCTATCCTATGGTCGAGTGATACAGATATTTATCATTGGTCTGCAATCGAAATATATACGTGTATATATCGTTTCAATCCGCAATCCCATTTCAGAGTAAATGTAAGTCGCTTAGGTCTATCATTTCAACCCATAATGATTTTCCCCTATTCTAAAATATCATTTGAGTATGTATCATTTCAACCCATAGGAAATTCTACAATAACAAGGAACTTGAAGATTGATAAAATATATGATAATAATATAAAATCAGCAACAGGCATGTGACGCCCCACCTTTATACCCACTCTAGCCAAGGACACTACAGGGTAATGCCGTCAACTAGCGCCGAGAATAAGGCTGTTGAGGAGCGACCATCCGCGTAATTGCTTTGTGAGAGCACCGATATGTCAGATAGTACAACATGCATTTAGGAGGAAATCCGACATAGCGATACAAACTCGAAGCTACTACATAGTGGCTATATATATTCTTCGAAAACAAATATAGACATATACATAACACAAATCAGTCACAGACATCCATATCACAAAGGCGGAAATAAATATGAATATATAACACATGAAAGTGTACATAAGAGAAGTGGTCAAACAAGATCCACAATATCACAAAAGAATAGCTACAAATGCTAGACAAAAGAACATGGATACATCAAAGAGTCCATATCTCAAATGTATACAACAAAAACTACTAATCTAAGTAGTTAGCCAAAAGTCAGGGTGATAATCCCAGATGTAAAGTCAAGCAGAAGCACCTGTAACATCTTGGTCTGACCCGAGTATTATTTAATAAGAAAATAATAAACGGATCAGTTTAGCTATAACTATCAGATAAAATGATATAGAATAAGAGATATGACATAAACATATGATAACCATAAAGCCATACCGTGATAAATATGCAATTGAAAATCAACTAGGGATTAATCAATATCACAAGAATCTTCTCAAAGATCAAAAGGAATGTCATACTCTTTATTTATATTCACCAAACCATAAATATTGACAATAATATCAATGCCAATCACAAAAGTTAATGACACACAAATTCACCAATGCACAAATATTGATAAAACATATCAATGTAAATCACAGAAATTGGTGAAACACAAGTTCTAGAAATCATCAATGGAAATCCAGAAATCACAAAACGGGGGAGGCCTATCACAAAACGGGAGCATGAAAACTCACCAACACGTGTATCACAAAATGGAACGCTGTTCCATGGTTGCTAACCATTAATTTTGAGCCGAAGCTCCACAAAACGACCCAAAGACCATGGGTCGCTACCCCACCAATTTGAGCCGAAGCTCCACAGAAACGGGGTTTAGTCTCCCTCGTAGAGAAAGAGATATCGCACATTTGCTAGTCTAAATCGCAAAAATGACCATCAACGATCATCAAAAAGTGTCAATTACAGTAAACTAGTAAATATATAAGCTTAGCTTCATGTCCCATAACCACTAGCTTAACCTAAATATTTACGAACAAATTGTAGATCTCCACTCGAAAATTGTCACAAGAGATTCAATCGAACAAGTCCAAGATTAACCAACGATGTAAACGCAAGCGTTTCATACCACTTGTTTTACTAAGTAGTTTAATTAGATTTCTCATACGAGTGAGGTAAAGGTTTGTATATACTAGTAGATTGGAAAACGGTTTAAGAAACGAGCTTTGTAATAAAATAGTGTTGAAATCATTTTAAATGGAAGAGTTTTGATATTTACTACTAGTATAGAAAACCTTTATATTTTTAAAGTGACAAATCAAAAAAATGATTGTAGAAACAATAAGTCACAAAAATTCACATTCGAAGATGTGAATAAAATCCAAAGAATTCGATTCCAAATCCATCAAAGTAGAAATACCCTTGCGACTTAACAGCCACGACTTACGACTTAACATAAGTCAACACAAGAAATCAGCGACTTAAGTAATGGAACGGCCTAACATAGGGCACGACCTAAGCATGGCGCGACCCAAGGAACAAGCGACCTAACTGATGCTAGTGGCATAACATATGGCACGACCTAAGCATGGCGCGACCTAAGTATGGCGCGACCTAAGGAACGAGCGACCTAACTGATGCTAGCGGCATAACAGGCCGAGTGACCTAAGTGACGCGAGCAACCTAAGAGATGTGGCTTAACATATGGCCGAGCGACTTAAGTGGTGCGACCTAGGGGGTTAAGTAGGCCGAGCGACTTAAGTGGTGGAACGACCTATCCCATGGCGCGACCTAACTTGTCGCGACCTAAGTTGGCAGGTGCGACTTAACACGGCCGAGCGACCTATGTGGCCAGCGACCCAAGGCGAGCAACTTAAGTAAGAAGGCCGAGCGACTTAAGTGGGGAACGATCCAACTTGTCGCGAACTAAGGGGTTGCGTTATATAGCAGGTGCGACTTGACATGGCCGAGCGACTTAAGGAGACAAATGGCGCGACCTAAGAGAGCAAGCGACCTAACAAGGTTGAGCGACCTATGGGGTGGAACGACCTAATGGCCGAGCGACCTAAGTTAGCATGACCTAAGCAAGGCACGACCTAAGCATGGCGCGACCTATATGCAGGCATAGCAATTCGAATTGTGCAGGCCGAGCGACCTAAGGGGTTGAAGTGCAAAACTCTCTCAATTTGCAACCGATCGAGCACGGACGCTAGGGGATTATGCCCATCGGCTACCTGGTCCTATTGGCTCCTCGATGCATCACCAAAAACGTGTTCAAACATCAAAACTATGATATTTAAAGATTTTAACCCAAAACACTGAAAATTGGGATTTTCACCAATTCAATCCAAACCAAGAGCAAATGCATATGAATAAGTGTTAGGAATTCATACCCAACAATTAAAGATAGTTATAGACAAAGATGTGAGATGAAAATCTCATCTTTACATAAAATCAATGAAGAAGAAGCTTGAAAGCAAAGTAAGAATCAACCACACTTGAATATCTATACAAGAAGCTTGAATCAATGGCTTCTTTTTGGATTTGGAGTTAGATGTTGGATTTGCAAATGAACTAGTGCTTGGAGTTTTAATTTCCCATTCGACCCTCTATTTTTGATGAAGCTTGAGTGTTAGGAAATGAAATTGAAGTTATGAAGGGAAGAGGGGGTTGAACTAGAGTTAATAGTTTAGGTTAATGGGATAAACCGAACCCAAAGCCCAAAGTGAAAAGGTGGCAAAATTCCACTAACTCCAAACATATCAAAGTTTATTCTCAAAAGGATCGCAAACGGTGTTTTGGACCCAATGGAAGTGGTTCTGAGTCCTAATTCGACCGTTTGCAAAAAGTAACTTTTCGGACTAAAATCCGGCTAACGATAAAATATCAAAATAAAATATTTATCTATTCAATCGTAAAATATGCGGGTTGTTATAGACACCCCTCCTTAAAGAAATTGCATCCTCGCAATATTTAAGAAGAAAATTTAAGGTAACAACCATGAAAGCATATCAACACAAAAGAAATTTGAAATAAGAAATTCACCTCGTAGAGCACGGGAAAGTAAGTCCGGATGTGTTCGCTCGATGGACTCTCTAGATTCTCAAGAGCAATCCTTATGATTCGAGGACCATTGAACTTTAACAAGAGGAACATCTTTATTTCGAAGGCGTTTGACCTCCGAAGCAATAATATGAATAGGATGTTGTTCATAAGTTAAATTAGGCGAAACTTCAATTTCTTCCACAACACTGGGCTCAAGAATAGAATTGGAATCTCGAAGACATTTTCGTAATTGAGAAACGTGAAACACGTCATGAGTAGCAGAAAAATGAGCCGGTAATAAAAGACGATAAAACATGAACTAATACGTTCGATGATAGAAAATGGACCAATATATCGAGGTGCTAACTTTCCCGATTGACTGAAACGTACAACACCCTTCATAGGTGAAACACGAATAAACACAAGATCTCCCACAGAGAATTCTAATTTCCTTCTCCGGTTATCACATAGGATTTTTGTCTACTCTGGGCTTCTTTCATCCTATGACGAATAAGGTCGATCTTCTATGTGGAATCACGAATAAAATCTGGACCTAAAACCATCTTCTCACCGGCCTCAAGCCAACAAGAAGGAGATCGGCATGGCCTTCCATAGAGTGCCTTAAAAGGTGCCATACCAATACTAGATTGGAAGCTATTATTATAGGAAAACTCAACAAGAGAAATATGATCTTCCCAACTTCCGCCAAAATCAAGAACACACGCGCGAAGAAGATCTTCAAGAGTTTGATTCACAAGCTCAGTTTGTCCATCGGACTGAGGATGATAGGCGGTGCTAAAATTAAGCTTCATTCCCAAAGCTTTTTGTAGACTCTTCCAAAATCCACTAGTAAACAATGGATCACGATCACTAACAATAGAAGTAGGAACTTCATGCAACTTAACAATTTCTTTGATAAAAAGTTTGGCCAAAAGAGGTACGGTTAGATTGGACCGAACGGGAATAAAATGGACGGATTTAGTAAGTCTATCAACTATCACCCATAAGCTATCATGACCCGAACGAGAACGGGGAAGGCCATCTATAAAATATATGGAAATTTGGTCCCACTTTCAAATTGGAATTTCTAAAGGTTGCAATAACCCACCGGGTCTTTGATGTTCGACCTTAATGAGTTGGCAAGTCATGCAACACTTAACAAAGTTAGCAATATCATATTTCATTCCCTCCCAATGATAAAGTTGCTTCATATCCGCGTACATTTTACTACTACCGGGTTGAATAGTAAATTTAGAATGATGAGAATCTTCTAGAATGTCTTTACGAAGATTACTAATATTTGGCACGATAAGTCTACCAAATTTTCGAATACCGCCACGAGAATCAACATCAAAGTCTTTCAAACCTTCAATATCAATTTTATCCCTAAAATTTTGGCCAAGAAGAGCCAATTCGGGATCTAGCTTTTGAGCTTCAATAATGCGGTCTAAAAGAGAAGGATGAGCCTCAAGACTACATAAAACAAGAGATGAACATAAATCGGAAACACGATCTCGAATCTCACAAGTGGATAGAATTGGAGATCATTCCATTCGGATATCATCATAGAAACAATCGCTTGTTGCTTGCGACTAAGTGCATCCGCAACACGATTTCCCATTCCGGGGGTATAAAGAATATCAAGATCATAAGCTGCAAGAAATTCGAGCCAATGTTGTTGACGCAAATTTAGTTCCTTTTGAGAAAATAGATTCTTCAAAGATTTATGATCGGTGTAAAGATTAAATTTTTGTCCCAAAAGATAATGACGCCAAATACAAAGGGCAAAAACAATAGCCGCGGGCCCTAAATCATGAGTGGCATATCTAGTCTCGGCAGGCTTCAATTGCTTGGAAGCATAAGCAATAACACGTTCTCTTTGCATAAGAATGGCACCCAAACCAACGCGACTAGCATCGGTATAAACAATAAAATCTCGGCTTCCCTCGAGAATCACAAGAATAGAAGCATCGGAAGGGAGTTCTTTTAATTTTTGAAAAGAAGCTTCACATTTGTCCGACCAAAAGTATTTAACTCTCTTCTTTGTCAAACTAGTAAGAGGCACGGAAATTTTTGAGAAGTCTTTTATAAAACGATGGTAATAGCATCACAATCCGAGAAAACTATGAATTTCCATCACTCTCCGGTCTCTTCCAATTTTGAATCGCTTCAATCTTTGAAGGATCCACGGAAATTCCGGATTCGGAAATAACACGACCAAGAAACTTCATACGAGATTGCCAAAAGTGGCATTTAGAAATTTTTGCTTTCAATTGATTACTCCTAAGAGTTTCCAACACAATCCGAAGATGCTTTTCATGCTCCTCCTTGGTTTTTGAATACACAAGAATATCATCAATAAAGATGAGGACAAACCGATCGAGGAAGTCTTTGAAAACTTTATTCATAAGGTCAACGAAATAGGCTGGAGCATTCGTTAAACCAAATGGCATAAAAAGCCATTCATAAGACCCATAACGAGTATGGAACGTTGTCATAGGAATGCTACCCTCTGCAATACGAAGCTGATGAAAACCGGTAGCTAAGTCTAATTGTGAAAAGACTCTAGCACCACTAAGTTGATCGAATAGATCATCAATCCGAGGTAAAAGATATTTATTTTTGATAGTAAGTTCATTAAGCTTGCGATAGTCAACGCAAAGCCTAAGTGTACCATCGGATTTCTTCACAAAAATAGCCGAAGCTCCCCAAGGAGAGGAACTAGAGCGAATAAATTGCTTCGTCTCCAATTCGGATAATTGTTTGCGCATCTCCTTATTTTCTTTATTGGACATACAATAAGGAGGACGAGTAATAGGTTGAGCTCCAGGGATGAGATTAATTCTGAACTCAATTGCTCTCTTAGGTGGTAATCCTAAAACGGGCTTAAATATGTCGGAAAATTCACAAACAACGTGAATAAGAGAAATAATATCTTCCTCATCATCATTATCGTCATCATGAGGATTTAAAGAATATGAAGATGCAACCAAGCTGGAATCCGAATCTTTAAGATCAATAGAAATCTTCTTAATAGATTGAGGATGTTGAAGATGAATAGTCCGCTTAGGATATAGTATTTGGGCTTCATAGCGGTTAAGCCAATCCATTCCCAAAATCATTCCAAAGCCTAAGTAGAGCATAACATGCAAATCGGCTCGGAAAGAAAAATCACACAAAATAATCTCGACATCTTTACACAATAAACTTATTGTTGCGGATCCACCAACCGGATTCGCAATTCTCAAAGAAGTCATTAAACACAAAACATCTAAAGAAAAAGTATCAACAAGTTCTTTTGAAATAAAAGAGTGGGACGCACCCGTATCAAAAAGAATTCGAATAGGATGATCACGAAATAAAATAATGCCATCAAGGATAGAATGAGAAATACCTTTACCACGAGATGTGTTGCCAGGGGCTTGAGCAACATTAAGCTTTCCCTCCTTCCTATTTTGAAGTTTGGGACACGAAGATATATAATGGTCCGGGCTTTTGCAATAGCGACAAGCACGAGGCTTTGAACACTTGTTCGCATAATGGTCCTTAGAACCATAACTGTAGCATTGCCCACTACCAGAGGTAGAAGTCTTTGCCACCGAAGTTGCTTGCTTCCCTTTCTTGTTGGGATAAGGACCTTTGAACTTATTAGGCCTTTTCTTGTTGTTGAAGTTCGGTTTAGCACTCCCAACCTCAACATCACTTACTCTATCAGCCTCTTCAAGTCGAAGAGCGATATCAACGAGCTGATCAAAATAAACTTCTAATTTTAGAAGTAATGGCTTCTTGAGATTTGTATTCAAGCCATAGACAAATCTTTAGTTTTTCTTCAATGGGGTGTTTATGTACTCGACCCAATATTTAGAAAGTGACTCGAATGATGTGACATAGTCTGCCACGGAAGATTCACCTTGAACAAGGTCTAGAAGCGAAGAGCCAAAGTCACCTTCTCAGCTTATGGCACAAATTTTAATTCGAAGCGTTCTCGGAATTTCTTCCAAGTAAGACCCGCTTCATTTATTTCAGAAATCAGAAGCTCATACCAATCTAATGCTCTTTCTTGGAGCATACTAGAGGCCACCTGAACACGGTGAAGATCAATAAGATTCATGCGAGAAAAGATTCGATCGCACGTTCGCAGCCAAGCCTGGACTTCAATAATGGTTTTAGAACCTTTGAATGGCTTCCCACCCAAATTGGTATAATCGTTGCACAAACGTGCAAATCCAGACTTAGGGTGAGTAGAATCCTGATCAGATCCGGCTGCTTGAGCATTCCTTACTAGATCAAGAAGCTACTGGGCAGACATAAATACTCCATCTTGGGGAGTAGCACTAGAATGACCGGCGCTGGGACGGCCTGGTCTAACCATTTCTCTTCCTTTTGAAAGAAAGAAAGAAAGAAGAAGGATAAGGTTATTCACTAAACGAATATCAAGCAATCTCGATAGATAAACAAGGAATCATAAAGAAAATAGGATGAATCGGTACGAAGACTCGAATTAAATCCTAAAGCACGACTCCTAAGATACACTTAGGACGATGATCCTTGCTAGATTATTCTACATTGTTCCAAAGATTGGCTTTGATATCAAGCTGTGACGCCCCACCTCTATACCCACTCTATCCAAGGAACTACGGGGTAATGCCGTCAACTAGCATGGAGAATAAGGTTGTTGAGGAGCGACCATCCCCGTAATTGCTTTGTGCGAGCACTGATATGTCATATAGTACAACACGCATCTAGTTTCAGAAGGAAATCCGACATAGTGATACAAACTCAAAGCTACTACACAGTGGCTATATATTCTTTGGAAACAAATATAGAAATAAACATAACACAAATCAGTCACATACATCCATATCACAAAGGCGGAAATAGATATGAGTATATAACACACGAAAGTGTACATCAGAGAAGTGGTCAAACAAGATCCACAATATCACAAAAGAATAGCTACAAGTGCTAGACAAAAGAATATGGATACATCAAAGAGTCTATATCTCAAATGTATACAACAAAAACTACTAATCTAAGTAGTTAGCCAAAAGTCAGGGTGATAATCCCAGATGTGAAGTCAAGCAGAAGCACCTGTAACATCTTGGTCTGACCCGAGTATTATTTAATAAGAAAATAATAAACGGATCAGTTTAGCTATAAATATCAGATAAAATGATATAGAATAAGAGATATGACATAAACATATGATAACCATAAAGCCATACCGTGATAAATATGCAATTGAAAATCAACTAGGGATTAATCAATATCACAAGAATCTTCTCAAAGATCAAAAGGAATGTCATACTCTTTATTTATATTCACCAAACCATAAATATTGACAATAATATCAATGCCAATCACAAAAGTTAATGACACACAAATTCACCAATGCACAAATATTGATAAAACATATCAATGTAAATCACAGAAATCGGTGAAACAAAAGTTCTAGAAATCATCAATGGAAATCCAGAAATCACAAAAAGGGGGAGGCCTATCACAAAACGGGAGCAGAAAAAATCACCAACACGTGTATCACAAAAATGGAACGCTATTCCATGGTTGCTCACCATTAATTTTGAGCCGAAGCTCCACAAAACGGCCCAAAGACCATAGGTCGCTACCCCACCAATTTGATCCGAAGCTCCACAGAAATGGGGTTTAGTCTCCCTCGTAGACAAAGAAACATCACACATTTGCTAGTCTAAATCACAAAAATGATCATCAACGATCATCAAAAAGTGTCAATTACAGTAAGCTAGTAAATATGTAAGCTTAGCTTCATGTCCCATAATCACTAGCTTAACCTAAATATTTACGAACAAATTGTAGATCTCCATTCGAAAATTGTCACAAGAGATTCAATCGGACAAGTCCAAGAATTAACCAACGAAGTAAACGCAAGCATTTCATACCACTTGTTTTACTAAGTAGTTTAATTAGATTTCTCATACGAGTGAGGTAAAGGTTTGTATATACTAGTAGATTGGAAAACGGTTTAAGAAACGAGCTTTGTAATAAAATAGTGTTGAAATCGTTTTAAATGGAAAAGTTTTGATATTTACTACTAGTATTGAAAACCTTTATATTTTTAGTGACAAATCACAAAAATGATTGTAGAAACAATAAGTCGCAAAAATTCACATTCAAAGACGTGAATAAAATCCAAAGAATTCGATTCCAAATCCATCAAAGTGGAAATACCCTTGCGACTTAACAACCACGACTTACGACTTAACATAAGTCAACACAAGAAATCAGCGACTTAAGTAATGGAACGACCTAACATATGGCACGACCTAAGCATGGCGCGACCTAAGTATGGCGTGACCCAAGGAACGAGCGACCTAACTGATGCTAGCGGCATAACATATGGCACGACCTAAGCATGGCACGACCTAAGTATGGCGCTACCTAAGGAACGAGCGACTTAACTGATGCTAGCGGCATAATAGGCCTAGCGACCTAAGTGATGCGAGCAACCTAAAAGATGTGGCTTAACATATGGCCAAGCGGCTTAAGTGGTGCGACATAAGGGGTGAAGTAGGCCGAGCGACTTAAGTTGTGGAACGACCTATCCCATGGCGCGACCTAACTTGTCGCGACCTAAGTTGGCAGGTGCGACTTAACACGGCCGAGCGACCTATGTGGCTAGCGACCTAAGGCGAGCGACTTAAGTAAGAAGGCCGAGCGACTTAAGTGGGGAACGACCTAACTTGTCGCAACCTAAGGGGTTGCGTGATATAGCAGGTGCGACTTGACATGGCCGAGCGACTTAAGGAGACAAATGGCGCGACCTAAGAGAGCAAGCGACCTAACAAGGTTGAGCGACCTATGGGGTTGAACGACCTAATGGCCGAGCGACCTAAGTTGGCGTGACCTAAGCAAGGCGCGACCTAAGCATGGCGTGACCTATATGCAGGCCGAGCAATTCGAATTGTGCAGGCCGAGCGACCTAAGGGGTTGAAGTGCAAAACTCTCTCAATTTGCAACCGATCGAGCACGGACGCTAGGGGATTATGCCCATTGGCTACCCGGTCCTATTGGCTCCTCGATGCATCACCAAAAACGTGTTCAAACATCAAAGCTATGATTTTTAAAGATTTTAACCCAAAACACTAAAAATTGGGATTTTAACCAATTCAATCCAAACCAAGAGCAAATGCATATGAATAAGCGTTAGGAATTCATACCCAACAATTAAAGATAGTTATAGACAAAGATGTGAGATAAAAATTTCACCTTTACACAAAATCAATAAAGAAGAAGCTTGAGAGCAAAGGAAGAATCAACCACACTTGAATCTCTACACAAGAAGCTTGAATCAATGGCTTCTCTTTGGATTTGGAGTTAGATGTTGGATTTGCAAATGAACTTGGGCTTGGAGTTTTAGTTTCCCATTCCACCCTCCATTTTTGATGAAGCTTGAGTGTTAGGAAATGAAAGTGAAGTTGTGAAGGGAAGAAGGGGTTGAACTAGAGTTAATAGTTTAGGCTAATGGGCTAAACCAAACCCAAAGCCCAAAGTGAAAACGTGGCAAAATTCCACTAACTCCAAACTTATCCAAGTTTATACTCAAAAAGATCGCAAACAGTGTCTTGGACCCAATGGAAGTGGTTTCGAGTCCTAATTCGACCGTATGCAAAAAGTAACTTTTCGGACTAAAATCCGACTAACGATAAAATATTAAAATAAAATATTTAATTTTTCAATCGTAAAATATGCGGGTTGTTACAAGGCAAATATCATCAGTGATAAAAATAAATAACAGATCATGATGTCAGATGTCACAGGTGAACAGATACAGATAATAACATGTCGTACATAGCAATTATATAACTAACAGGTGCATATTTCAATTGTCATTTCAACTGAAATCAAATTTAATAAATATAAGAACGTTAATCGTGAGTGACTGCTCACCTTTCGAGGCTAGAGACAAGAAGATGAGTTACGAATCCAAGTACAAATTTCAAAGCAAAGCAAGATTGGTACGAATTCGTTGAACAAAGCTGATAACAGGAATCTATGAAAACAAATCAAATTAGTTTAACATAAAATGAAACAAAAATAAATATTATATCCATATATCCTTCTCTAATAATTAATATAAAATTTTAAACTCATATATATATATATATACTGTACAAAATATAATACTATAGGCTTATATATACACTGTTGCCTATATATATACTGTAACAATATATAATTTAGCCTTTATATTATAACTAATATATAACTATATATATATATAACTAACAAATATATATATATATATATATATATATAAAGTCTTATCTACCTTTACAAAGAAACTGTCCTATAGTGTGTATATATATATATTTCTATAACAGATTATAATTTATATATATATATATATATAAACTTATCACCAAACGCCATAAATATATATACAAACAAGCATAATATATATATGTGTACCTTTTCAGAACTTATCACCAAAGACTATACATATATATATACAAACAAGCATAATATATATATGTACCTTTTCAGAACTTTATGTAAGATCAACTGTACCATATATAACATACATACAATTATATAAAGATTTATATATAAGTAGTAAGTTATATCTCTAATGTAAATGTATATATAGATATACACCCAGGTATAATTTTACTCAAAGAATACAACCTGAAACATATTTTACACATATATACTTATACATACAAAGTGTAATATATATATAAAATTCTAGAATAATATCTATTTTATAAAACAAACCAAAAGAACAAAACTTCCTTTATTATTTTACAAATACTGCAACCCAACATTGTACTTGTACATACATACATACATACATACATACATACATATATATATATTTAAAAATCAAGATAACCCTATATATATATCAAATCATAAAGCTAACGCACATCTTATATATTTTATATAAATAAAAACAGAACTCATAAACTTGTATATCAACTAATATATACAACTGCTGTAAACTTATATGTATACAACTTGTAAAAATTTATATATTACATAAAAAACAACTATATATATACAGTAAAATAATAAAAATACGATACTGTAACCTATATATATAGTAGACATATAAATATATATACCTGCACACACAAAAAGAATGAAAGAGGCTGAATGGTGGAGATTTGAGGGAGCAGGTGAGCTCAGCTTTGATGGGTAGTGTGCGGCGAGCAAGATCGGTTCGAGGAGGGTGATGAATAGCTGACACGGCTAAGGGGGAAGAGGATGAGTTTCAAGGCTCGCTTGGGCTGCTGCTGCCATGTCTGAGGTGTTGGAGGATCTACGGCAAGGTGATGGCGTGAGAATGTTGCGTAGAGTATTGGTTTCGACTAACGAATGGGAAGGAGGTGGCTGGGCTTGCGTGGAACGGAAAATCTTGGTGTTTGGTATGCGTGCTCGTGTGAGATAGAGGGGATGCAGATCCATAGTATATGCATGCCTTTTCATCAATCCCCTCTTTAACATAGAAGCGGAAGCGAAAACAAGAGGGAGAAAGGGGTGAGCTGCTACTTGGTGGGAAGTGGATGACTAGGTGGAAGGCGGTGGCCAGAGGTAGTGGAGGAAATCATGGCTGCGTATGTGTTGCTTGGGCAATCGGGAAGAGAGGGAATGGTGGAAGAAGGAGACGTGACTTTGGCGTTGCATGGACAGTGGTTTTCAGAAACAAAATATGTGAATGCTTCATAAATTCTTATTTTTATTCTTTTTCAAAATGAACCAAAAGGAATGAAAAAAGGGGAGAGTTATGAACGAACTAATAATCATAGATTGGACCAGTGAATAGCAAATGCCTAATATTAAATTCTGAAATATTTAATGAATGGGTAGGTGGAAGGACAAAGGAAGCCAAATTGTTCGAATACCGAAACGATATGGCTATTTGTTTCATCAATTTTGCCGTGCACCAGAGTCAATTACAGAAGTGAACATACTGCGAAGATCAGCATGATGGACGATCAAAATGGTATACAGATATCAGTGAAACGATTATCCTATCAAAAGTCGATATTCGGTACCGAAAATGATGCTAATTTGCCGAAAATAAGATAAACGGAGCAATAGCAGACCAAATTTGACGAAATGAAATATGGCGCCTCTCTCAGAAGATGATTTACAAATTTATTATATAAAAATATTCAGGTTGAGAAATATTTTATTATCAACAAATATTAACTAATTTAAATTTAAATAAAAATTATACAAGAAAATAAACTTTCATAATTCTTTATGAAAATTTACCATTTTAAGTAGACGTATTCCAAATATCAAATTTTTCCCAAATTCAGTTATGTAAAATTTTACAAAATTCCAGTTAATTACGTTATTAGAATTTATTAAAATTTACGGGTCGTTACACATCATATCAACTAGCAGTGCATCACATATGAGAGACCTTGAGCCATACAGTACTAATGTTTGAGCCATGACCTCCTACCACTCAGTCTAGTCGCGTGTCACCAAGGAGAACCCTCGAGCCATTTAGCGCTTCAGTTCGAGTCGGGAGCACTTGACAATCAATCTGGTCATGTGTTATGCTAGAGAACTCTCGAGCCACTCGCTGCCGCAGTTCATGTTAGGACCATCCATAACTTGTAACGACCCATATTTTTACGTACCGAATGATCGTAAAATATTATTATTTTTAATTCATATGAGGTTATATAACTCTATAACTACGATAAATGCCTATTGGTGGCATTTCCTGTCTTTAGATTTTTTTGGGACAATTTTACCCTTAAAAACTTAACAGCTATAACTTTTGATAGAAGCCGAAATAGCGTCCAAGACCCTTCCATTGGAAAGATATGATGTTTTCCCTTTCCGTAAAGTAGTTATAACAACGATTTGGATTTTTTGGCCAAGAGATATGGTTATTTAAAGATTGAAAGTTTTTAAAAGCAACTTAGTTGGTAATTAGTGAGTTTAGAGGTAAGCCTAATAACTTGTTTCGGGTTTGAAGACTACATTTGGCCGAACCATCATCCCCAAATCACTTTTGCACATTCTCAAATAGATTTAACCCTTCATTAACACATTCTCCACTCGAAACCTTCTATTTCCTTCTCCAAATCAAGTCTAGATCATATATTAGGGTTATATTAGAAAGGGGATTCGTTAGAGATGTCCAAATATACAATTTTAGAGATTTTTGCTATTTATTTTTTGGATTTTCCTCATTTTGCGTGCAAATCTCTATTTTTTGCGCATTTGGTGAGATTTATCATCTCTCACCTTATTATATATGTATCTATAGGTTTTGATATGTTTTAAATTTAATTTTAGAGTTAAATTAATTTTTTAGGATTGTTTTCAAAGTCAAACTAAAGTAAAATGAATTTTGAAATATTTAAAGTGCCTTAATTATGTTATTTTAGAGTATAGTTGCCTTTATATGTGATAGGCTATATTATGGAGGTATTTACATGATGAATTGCTATGGTTTAATGTGTGCTAGGATGTTTGGATATTGGATGTGATTTGTGTATGCTGTGTTTGTACGAATGCTTGTATGGTTAAAACGCTCATCGGAGGGACTTAAAGTTAGGAACGATGGAACCAGCATCTATGGATTGACTTAAGATTGTTGAGAGTTGTATCGCTACATACGAAATGAATAAAGGCCAAAGAATAGGACATAGCGGTGAAATCGACCCGAAACTTGGACTCGAAGATGCTATAGGAAATTGGTTCGACGGTGAGGCGGTTCGTCTCTGGTTAGTGGAATTGGCTTAATGAAGTGGTATTATCGATGGCCGAACATGGAAATCGGATCGGAGGGAGTGGCTGGTCCAGGTATGAATTTGAAAGTGTGCTTGGTGGGCGGTTGGTTCAGATTTAGACGGTGGAAGTGGTCCGGTGGTGAAGCGGTTTGCAGGACCGGGTATGGAACTCGGTTTAGGCTTTTGGAATCTAGCTTGGTTCGGTCGAAGGTTTGGGCCGAACAGATATGGCGTACAGAGTTAGCCTATAGGCTTCAATATAGTATGGACATATTTGAAGGTAGAGTTTGGGGTTCTTTGATGAGTTGATGGGGAGTAAGGATGGATGACTTAGGGATGACACGAGATGACCTTAGACCTCGTGTAGAGACTAGTGAAGCAATGGCGTGGTGCTTCAACTCAACAATGACTTCAGGACATTGGTATGATGGCTCAATTACTTGCAATAGGTGTTAAGAGGTGTTCTGAAGATGATGACTTAACGATGAGAGTCATGGCAGTGGTCCGTAATGGAAAGTTCAACAATAGGGGCTTGGGAGTGGGATTTGCGACTGTGCCCTACTATGGATATAGCCGTGATGGAATAACGATTGAGTTCCATCATGAAGATGCATGCAAAAGGATCATCGATAACTCAGAGGCTTCTAGTGTGCTCGTAAAGAAGTGGTTTGTGGGAACACCTGCTTGGATTTGCAATTGTGTATGGATCTTGCGATAGTAGATTACCCTAGGCTTTGCGGTTGTGGTCCTAGTCCTCGCCTATCATAGTGGCATGGATTTGAGCACTTATTGAGTTAGGATTACAATTGAGTTCCTGGTTTTCGATTATGCCATATGAGTTATCATTTATCCAACACGCATGAGTGATGGTGAGGGTTCTTTGATGGATGTTATGGATGCCGCAGTTGCTTATCACTCTAGGGCATCACATGATATATGTATTTTCGACCGCATACCTAGACACAGTGTATTTTACTTCAACTATAGTATGCTTATATGGTTATGGTCGTAGATTAGCATATATCAACTGTTATATGATAATTCTTTATATGTAGGGACATGTTAGATATGGTTCTTCATACCCTATGCCCATATTTACTATTTATGGTTTCTATAGTATATTGAGACGGTGTATCGCCCATACCATACTATTGTCTGGCCCAAGGTTTTATGCTTTTCTTCTTATTATCTTGAGTACTATTCAATGAGTAGATTAAGGATAACAAGTTTGGATAACACATGGAGTTGTACGGAGTACGAGCAGGAGGCTACGCTTTCATGTATTTATGCTTTGGATCTTACTATTTCTTATATTCTGCTATGCAGTACTGTAGAGCTATGTTAATACTTATATTTTGAGAGACAGTTATCGAGTTCATTTTGGAGATTTGGGATGTATAAACACTTTATTTTAGTTTTGTACAGTATGTGAACCTGATGCACTCTGATGTTTTATTTATGGTTCATTTGATTATATCACCGTCTTGCCGATTATACATTTATGTTATGATATTATATTTTGTCTGTGCATTGTGAAATGTTCTATGGGTTCCGTGTTTCGATTTTTCTCTACTTTATATTCTTGGCTACCGTCTTGCATCGATCAAGTACCTCTACAGTGCGTCACATAGGCATATTAGGTACTAAAGGTGCATGGGACTTATCACATTTGGTATTAGATCTTAGGTTGCGTAGGCGACATAAGTTGATATCTTGATCGATTAGAGATAAGAAAGGAGCTATCGCCTTAGAAATGGATTTGGCGGTATATGAGAGAGTGTACTTGTTATATTTTGGTTTTCAAAACTATATAGTAGTATAAATATAGTATATAAGTCACATTGCATTCCCGACCCACTTATTCCTTTTAGAGAGACTGATCATTCTTATTATAGCTTATAAGAATGGGCCGACTAATAAGGAGTGCTACTAGGAACTCCATCTCTGAAGTTGAGGAAGGGCAGGATTATGGGCTGCTAAACCTAACTTGCAGAACATGTTCATTGAGATGGTGTGAAACATGGTCCAAAATGCCCAAGTTGCTTCTGTTGCGGCTGTTGGTGGTGGTGCTCCAATGCAAGCGTCGAGTAATGACATTGCCAAATTAAACAAAATTATTCTACTCTGGGGGGCAAATCATTTCTTGGAACATAATTGGCTATCAAAGTGCAAGATTGGTTAGACACTTATGAATGCTTTTTTGAGGGTATGGAATTGGAGGATGCGATGAAGAGGAAGCCAGTCTTGATAAAGCTTCAGGGAAGAGCTATGGGGTGGTGGAATTCCATTAAGATTACTAACCTTGAGGATCAGATTACTTGGGAGCAGTTTAAGGTGAGATTTGAGGAGAAGCATGTATTGGCCACTCAGAAATCAGTGCACTTTCAAAAGTTTACTAACTTGAGACTAGGGGATATGTCTGTGTCAAAGTACGTGGCTGAGTTTGACACACCATCGAAGCGACCTATCTTTTATCGATACTCTGCTCAAGAAGAATGAACTTTTCATTCCTTAATGAAATCTCTACGGCCACATCGCTTGGATCTCTAAAATGCGGTATAGTTGCCCTAAAAATCTATGGCTATAATCCAAGAATGAACTTCTCATTCCTTTTTATTACAGTATCAATAGTAGCATATCCGTATCTGGACAACTCATCAAACTTAGTTGAATACTCCTATACAAACATCTCTTCCTGCACAAATTTAGCAAACTTCCTGGGTAAAGTTGACTTTGCTATCTCAACCAAAAACTTTTCCTTAAATCTCCATCTAAATTCAGCCCATGTCAAATTTTCCTATGGTATTCCTATAATCACACAGTTCCACCAATACAAAGCATCGGCTTGCAATTATGTAGATGCCAACCTTCTCTTATGTTCGTCATTCAAGCCTAAGTCAACAAAATTCCTTTCATAATGCAGCGGCTAGTTCTCAACTTCAATAGCACTTTCTGTTCCATGAAAAGGCTTTCCTTTAAAACTAGTATAATCACAGCTTATAAAGGAGCGGTCAGCCAGTTAAAGTGGTGTCATTTAGAGTTGAACCTTAGTCTAACAGCCTATATTTAGTTAATATTAATCGATCAGATTGAATTGATTCCAATGCCTATAAATATAGGCTTAGCCCTTCACTTTTCTTCTCATATTTTGTAATCATAACAGCGGAGCGTTGCCCTTTTTCCTTTTCCATAATTTCTAAAAATTATATATATATATATATATATATATATATATATATATATATTATATCAGAGAAGGGTGGAAAATAAAAGAGAAGAAGAGAAGGAGTGATCCGGTTCTATGAAAAAAGTAAATTCTTTAATTATAAATCTATATTCCGCTTAATTTACATTTCCCCTTGGATCTGTAATTGTAATAGGTTTGGATATATCTTGTTATATATTTATACATTTGGATTGGAAATGAAAATGGAGTCAATTAAAGGGACAAATTTAAGTTTGAGAGATTTGAAAAGCTAGATGGGTTAGGGGAAAATTATAAGATTCATATATAATACTGAAATTTATATCATTAAATTTTATTTAATTATCATGCCTATTCAAGATTTATTGAGTTGTAGGCTTAAAATGAACGTTTTCAATTGAAATCTCACCTACATATTGTGCAACTTATGTAATTTGAATGGAATGGTTTATGTACCATAATCTGGAAATTTGAAAATCGGTCCTTAAAATTTTTAAAGTATAATGTTGAAGAGATTGTGAAATTTATTCCAAATTTATGATAATTGGATTCACATTGTTTAATATTTATATGTATTGCCCTAATTTGATTTGAAATGTAAATTTCTATGTATTAATTTAATGGGAGTGTTGATGGTACAATTTAGTTGTATCTATTTCATGTAAATTTCCATAAATTACCTAATTCAACAACTATATATAAAAAGTGCATCGTTTGGAATAATAACAAATATACCAAAATGAAAGAGATGTGTATAGTATGGATGTTCTTCTTCGCAGTTTGCACTGTTTATTTCAGTAAAAAAAGATAATTCCTTGTAATTTCAAATAGAGAAAAAGTCTCCCTTTTAGGTTGTTCATGGAAAGTCCTTTTCGAGGAGGACAGCTCCAATATATTAAAATGTGGAAATGAGTGTTCTTTGCACAATGTACATGCAAATGTATATTCTAAAATCCCTAAACATAGGAATTAACGAGTATATGTATATGTGTGTGTCTATATATAAATATGCACATACCTATGTATGTATGTCTATGCATAAACACGCCTACTGATTGGAAATATCAAATGTATAGGGTAACAAATAATGCAAAATAAACAAATAAACATCGGTACTTGTATTAGTTACAATTAGGATGACTAAATATTAATAGCATAGTAAAATCATAGAATTAGGAGGTTATAATCGAAAAGAGGTAGTAACTCCAAAAACCATTAATAGTAATTTCAAATCTAATGGGCAATAAATGCGAAGTTAATAAGGAGTTATAGAAATTAAATGGGGATATAAATGAGATTGATTGTAGAACTTAGTATGACATTTATGAGAAAATGGAATAGACATAATAAGTTGAATTTGTAATAAATAAAAAATTGTAATTAGTAATTATCTAATTTGAATAATATTGACCATTTATTACGGACAATTGACATTTATGGGATATAAGAAGGAAATGAAGAATATGGAAAACAAGCCTATAAGAAAGGAATAGGTCCGCAGTGAATTTGTAATTTAATACTAATAAATAAACATAGGAGGCAATATAATTTCCATGGTAGAAATTATATGGCCTCAATGATACATTTAGGACGAGCATATTAGTGGGCCTAGCCCAGTATTCAGGTTTTAGATAAATCGCTTTGTTTAGTATGGATTAGGATGCAAAGTCAGTAGACTTATACAACAAAAGTCTATCTTTTACCTCGAGGCTACAAATAATTGTGTATACGTACTATTGATGTGGGACATCACCAACCAAAGGACCTATGGGAAAGGTATATTCGTTCCCGTATAGGTTTGGGAAAATATACAAGTGTTCGCCTCGGGTTTGAAGTATTAAATGGCATGGTACCTTTAGGTATGTCAACGGGTTTACTTCAAGGAAAAAGGCATTAAATTGCCATTGGGTTTGCATGCTCCCTCTGTGAGATGTCTTAAATAACCTACGATGGTGCCTAATAATGAAATGGGGTCCTCTTCATTTCTAAACAAGAGATCTTAAGTAGCCGGAATTGGCATTTTCCTTGACTTATATTAGTTAAGTCTAAATGGGATTTCGACTATGGGTTTTCGAAGGGGTATGTCAGTGTGTTGGTAAATCGGTATTTAGAAATGAGGTTGGCATATAAGGCTTTGACTCTCGTGGTCCCAAGCGGTTCTTAACAAAGACTTGGGTTTTTCCCTAACGAATTTTTCTTTTTATTAGTGTAGAATCCATATGGGATACACAAAGACCTCAAAGTTTAATTATTTGTTTGTTTGTGGGAGATGAACTAGTTAACCCCTAGATTAACTCTTCGAGATGCATTAGTAATATGCTATTTGAACTATAAAGCCTTGTACATGGGTCAACAGCTTTCGTAGCTAAGGCTTGGTTGACTACGTTTAGGTTATAGTGGGCCCGCATTGGAGTTAAGGTACTAAATAGCCTTCGAGTTTGCCTCCTCCCTATTCAAGAAGTATTAAGTGGTCGGGTTTTTCTTTCGGGAACTATAATGTTTATATATAAATATATGTATATATTACCTTGATATGCCTCTGTCCAATAATACTGTTACTATATAGAATGTGGAAAACTAATTGATATCATTGGAGAGAAACTCCAAGGTTGGAGCTCTAAACCACTTGCAAGAATAATTAAACTTGTTCATTCATTTATAACTTCTAAAGTGAGATTCTTTCTCTAAAGATTTCAAATCCCTAACTGTTACATTGCTAAAATCAACATAGTTTGCACCTATTTCATTTGGAGGGGTGGGTTGCACAAGGTAGGCTACAAAGAACTATGCAAACCTAAGAAGGAATGTGGTTCTAGACATAAGAATCTTTTCGTATAAAAAAAATTATATGGTTTCAAATTAGCTTGGTAAATTATTAATTCCTATCATCTATAGGCTACTTGGATGAGAATAAAGTATTTAAAGATAATTTTTGGACTTTAAAAATTGATAATAACGCCTCCAAAAATTGGAAAAATAACTTGAAACGAAGAGAGCAACTTAAAAACCTAATGTAGAGACAATTACGAATAGGGAAAGCATAGACCTTTGGAAAGACCTATGGTTAAATTACAGAAGTCTAATAGAAAGACTTGGGTGAGACAACTACTTAACAAATGATACTCTATCTTGCAAAGTTGTATGCATTATAAGGGAACAGACTGGAAATATGACATGCAGTTTATTACCAGAACCTTTAGGCAAGAAAAAGAGGCTACTCCTTTATATTCAGGAAGATTAGAAGATATTTGAGATTGGAAAAGTAATAGCAAAGGTCAATTCAAAGTTATGCATGGGAGGATTCAAGAACTCAATATCCTACTATCCAATGGCATAAAGGTATATGCAGTAGATCTAATAACCCTAAATTGGTCTAATACCTACAAAGCTCTTATCTTTAGATTGCCTACTAAAGATACACTTCGCAATTGGGGTTTACCGGAAGGTACTACATGCAATTTATGTAATCTAAGCATGGAATCTCATATGCACTTATTTCTTGACTATAAAATTTGTAAGCACATCTAGGCTATTAAGAAGTTGAAAATCATGCAAACCATAAAGGTAAAATCACTACAAAAAGAAGCAAGTTACCTGAACCAAAGGGGTGATATATTGGATCAGATGAAGGAAGTTGGCAAAATTTGCTTGATAACTACTATTTGGTACATCTGGCGTGGATGGAATGACCAGGCTTTTAACAAAAAACGGAAAGATGAATTATTTCTCTCAAATCTCATTGCTCGTGATGTTGCTATAATAATTGGAAGAATTGCAAAGAGAAAACTTACCAGCTCAATGGAGCTAGAATGACAAGAACTGGCGAACTGGAATTGGAAGGTTGAGATATAAGGAGCTCAAAGAGTGAATCTGTGTCCGCCATGGTTGTTTCTCTTCTGAACTAATTTTGGTATGTTCTAGTTGTAAATGAAGAATGTAAAGATTTTGCAGAAAGCGATATTTTTTATTATACTGTATTTATTTCAGGTCTTTTTGTATGGGCTTGGCCGTAAATCTTGGTGAGAAATAAAACCATTTACCTAGTTTCATTATATATATATATATATATATATATATATATATATATATATATATATATTATATAGTTATACCATGAAGAAGGTTGGATATATCGTACATGCATATCGGTTTAAGCGGATAAACCGTGCAAAACAAATGTAACACCTAATAGAAATCAATCGGCATAAATTAGTGTTATGGATAAGGCATGAAATTTTCTAGTCACCAGAACGTTGTTCAGACCCCTTCCTCATTACAACCCATATGATAGATTTAGAGGGACATGCTACTGCAAGAGGATGGGAAGGGTAAATAGAGAGTTCTTCTCATTAAATGCTCGGCACTAATAAGAAAACTAGATATCCAAAGAATACTATTGATTCCATGGTAATAGACTTAGTCGATGTATATGTTCTATAATATTTTTCTATTCCATTGTGAGTTTATGTAGATAGCTCTCTAATATACTTATGTTTATTTCAAGTTACTAATATAAATGACCCGTACCCTAGTTGAGTTTCTATTTCATCGAAATTTGGACTCATTGGGTTATGGGTTGTTACGTTTAGTATTAGAGCATAGGTTAGTCAATCATAGAAATTAGGATGCCCTAAGAGAATGCATTTGTATTTTTACTTATAATTATATATATTACATGCCAAACTCTATGAATTTCAATTATAAAAGTAGTTGTGACCATATTCTAAAAAGATGGATGAGGCAACTATGAGTTGGAACAATAAATAAAGTTAAATTTATACACCTACCTCAATTACCCTATGGGGTGTAGGTTGTACCATAAGGCATTTAATAAGAAGAGCATGAGCGCGACAGGTAGAATGATCTTTGAAGCTGGATGTTACTTAACTCCTTTATTGGGCTTGGACTGCCCTATGATTGTGGATTTCGATGGATAGTCGATTGAAGACATACATTTCATCTAGATAGATTGAAAGTAAGGACATATATTTGTAAACATCTGAAAGTAAAATATAAAAAAGGATTCAGAAATTTTCCTCAAAAAATGTACATTCACCGTCACAAGACGGTAGCCAGGTTTTGATATGTTTTTAATGAAGATAAGTTAACAATGAGTAGAAAAGAAGGAAAGGACGAATAAAATACCATTTATGAGTCTAACCTCATGTGAAGAATTTAACTAAAACCCATGGAGTTTGGCCGACCATTAAAGAGAAGGGAAACCAAAGATTAAACCTAGGAGATTCATGATCAAGAGCTTAGGAAATCTACCTTAGTTTAAATTTCAACATCCTTTATCCAAATCAAGGTGAATAATTAGCTTACAACTCTATTTTTGATGAATGATTTTGATTTAAAGATAAACCCATTTTCTTTTGCAAGTTATAAGCCATGATTTATAGAGATTTAATAAGAATTTTATGATATGTTCAAATTAGGAAAACCTATTATATGACATCCAAATGAGTTGCATTTTTTATATATGATCAAAAATATTATTTTAGAAATGGGTTTCAAATTTCATAATTCTCTAAGTAATTATGGATTTATTATGAATTTTCTACGAGAGAAAATAGCCAATTCGGGTTAAATTATTTAAGGCAATTAAATAATATTTTCTGGTCTGAAACTTATATGTGTTAGAAAACGTATTTAATGTGAATTATTATGGTTTTTGGGGATTTTTCCTGAGATTTTTACTAAGGCAAATAAATTAATTAAGCTAGAGGGGCTTAATTATTACTTAAGATTTTTAGGCTATTTTGTTAAGTATAAAATGTTTTAAATTAATGTATGCAAAAAGTATTTCAGAAGAGTATGTGATAAAATTTTCATACCCAATGAAATTTTTACAAATACTGATGGTTAGGTAAAAAAGAATTACTTTAAAGGCAAAAATACAGTTTTTAATTTAATTACCGCTTCGCCACTTACCCAAGCAAGTTTTCGTCACCATACTTTCCCATAGCCCCTTCCATACCCATTATAAACCAATATACATTGTATCAATCCATTGGTATGTAGTGTAATGGAGCTAAGCGGAAGGAAGTGGTGGCATCGAAGGCATGCATTCGAAAGGGGTGAAGTTGTCTTTCAAAGCTTTCGGATCTATAGACCTGCCTTGTTTAAAAGATTGTTTTGAAATAGTTGCCGTTTTGAACCCCTTTGATGCTCTAGTTGTTGCAATAATACTTTTACCTTAGTTAGAGGCCGCTCTTTTAACGCTTAGATCAATGAGTGCGGAAGGAGGGTTTCGAGCCAATGCCCCTCTACAATCATTGAAGCCGCCTTCCCCAATGTTTTATAAAGGAATGGCTTAGCCGCTTTTACTAATAGTTTTGGAGGCAATAGTTTCAAAGGGATAGCTTTCGAACGTGACTTTTACACATTGTAGTTTCTTTTGTTTACAAACTAGATTTCGAAAGAAATACTTTTAATTGGTTTCGAAGCTATGATACTGTAACAACCCTGGTTTTGGTGATTACCTGGAAATTTAATTATAACGGTGGTTACATTTTAATAATGGAGAAAAAAAATTGGAGACTTAAATTTTTTTTATTTTGAAAAAACAATGAATTTGGAAAGAATAAATGGAGTTAATATGATAATGTTGGTAATAAATGGTGGAAAATGAATATATTACTTTGGTAATTTATTGGATTAAATAAAAGGGAAAAAGTGTTAATTCAATAATAATTCGTTGAAATAAATATAAAATGTTAAGAATAGAGTTTTTTTTAAAAACTTTATTTTGATTGTCTGGATTCGAAATGAGCAATATATGATTGTAATTTGGGAAAATGCAATAATTCTAGCAATTATTGCCAAATGTGGCATTTATTGATTTTTTGATGAAGTATTTAATTTAATATGTTGTTTATTGTAAATAAAAAGGTGAAATATTGGATAAAAAAATAATTTTTGGAAGTAAGAATAATATTAAAATGGTTTGTTGCATTTTATTATACAAGAAAATTATTTTTATGTAATTTTTGGAGTTGAAAATGGTGTTTTTGTGTACATATTTGTGTAAATTGTTTAATTAATTAAAATAAGAATTTTTATTAATGAAAATAATTTTTAAATCAAAAATATTATTTATTTTGTTGTAAAATAAATTTTAGAACATAAAATATGTTGTGTGATTTTATAGAAGTGAAAACATTTATATATAATTGTTATAACTTGAAATATTAGTGTATAAGTGATTTTGGTGTGTTATTTTTATTTAGAGGCCAAATTAATTTAGTTATCAGGTCTTAGCCTATTAAATTTCATAACCAGAAAATAAGAAACATCTCCTTCTCATTTCTAAAACGTACTGTATTTTTCTTTCTTCCAGTAGACTAAGAAAAAGGAAGATAAACCCATTTCCTCTTTCAAAACAAAAGCCAAAATCCTTAACTTTAGTCATTCATTTGCTGTAATAATCAATTCAAAGCCAATTTACTTCAGGTAATAAAGCCAAAACCAAAATTCCTTTCATCTATTTCTGATTTTTATGAGTTATTGTTTACAATCGAGTTTTTGTACTTGCATGTCTATACAAACTGTTTTTCGGATTCTAGAAGCTAAAATCAATGGCAAGCTTCCATCTTTTTTAAAATTTCCAAGGGTTTGCTCTTCAAAATTTCTAAGGTGAGTTGCAAATTCACATATCTACCTCTATAAAGTCTTAATTCTTTGAATTGAGTGATATGTATCAATAAATAGTTGAATGGATTGAGTAATTTGATTGAATAGCTGAAATTTGCAAAGTGGTTGCTGAAATTTATTTATGAACATTGCTGCAGTGAAACAGCAATATCTCAGTGTAGAATGACCCGAATTTATTCATTATTTTTGTGTTATAAAGATATTTAAATAAGCTATAAGTTATATTTTAATAAATTTTCGAAATTCTTTGTTTAAAAGGGTTTAAATTAAGCTTGACACTGATGTTATAGCATAGCCATTTCAAATTTCCTGAGTTGATATTTGACAGTAAAATGGCCATAGATTTTTAGCCATAAACCCAAATTATGTCTAATTTTTTTAATAAGCTAAGACATAAGTGAACAACTTTCATGTTGTAAGTTTCTCCAAATACTATGATCTATAGGGTCGAAACTGGGTTTGAATCTGATACACATGCTCTGCTCTGTCGATTTTTCGAGTTAAAACCTAAAACTAAAATCACCATAACTTTTGAATGATAAATAAAAATCGAGTGAGGTTTTTTTAGTTGGAAGATATATTTGTAAGGAACAAATAAGACGTTTATCATTTTCTGTGTATCTATAATTTTCTAACCGTAATATGTGTTTGAAGAGAAAGTAACCTCTTTGTCCTGTTTTTTAATTTTAACTTTGAAACACAAAATTGTTTTGGTCATATCTTTTGCGTCTTCGATCAGAATTTGATAATTTTTAATGTTCTAGAAAGCTTATATTTTAGCTACAACTTTTATGTTTTATGTCATGTTAAATTTTGAGATTTATATAGTCAAAATCATATTTTTTTTATCGCTGCCTTGAGAAGAGACAGCGACAGTGAAATTAGAATCTGAGAATTATATTGACCATATCTTTCACGTTTCTAATCCAAATTCAAAAATTTTAGATGTTTCGAAAAGCATAGACTTTGAGCTTAAAGTTTCATGTTTTGTGTTTTTTGAAATTTAGAAGTTAGCTTAGTCAAAACTATGTTTGTTTGTTGTTGTCCTGAGAGGAAAACGACAGCAGTAATATTCATTCACCTGAGAATTGTATTAGCTTGTTTTGCTCTCATTCTTGTTCGACTTTGATGTTGTTTTTTAGATGTTTTGAGAACTATGATGCCTATCAATAGGCTAGCTATATCTAGAGAATTTGAAAATCAAATTTAAATAGAATTTGAATTGATTTTGGGTTAAATTTGAATTGAATATGTATTGAATTCAAGTTATCGGTCTTGAATTATCTTTCTTGTTTTTCATTGTTTTCGAGCACGGTTTGCACTAAAGAATTTTGGAGTGATTTTTTTTGTAATAAATGAAAATTTCAAATTATTATTATCTATTATTTTAAAATTATTTTTCTAATATAAAATCTATTTATTTCCCATAATAAAGGAATTTCAAATATTAGATTTATTAATCTTTTCGGGAAAAGTTTTAAAAGCTTGTTTTCTCTAGTATACTATTTTAAATATAAAACATAAACATTTGCACTATTCGAAACCTATGAGAAAGAGAATTAAATGATTTAGTAAAACACGTGGCATGGAACATGTGCGTTTACTATTTTAGTTAATTCCGAACTTGTACGATCGAAACTATCCGGGTTATGATTTCTTAGTTACTTGGCCAATTTATGGTGGGTTTTTGAGATTATAATTCCTATATTTAGGAATTATCTAAAAAGGCCAATATTTGGCAAGTTTTATGGTTTGAGATTTATGGCTCATGAGGAACCTTCATGATGATTGCACTTGTCGATGAGATAAGACAAGTATGGTGTCTCTTTAGCACTCGCCAATGAGACTAAGCGAGATACAATTTTTTGAGTTTTATGATGTTTCCAATATGGCATCGACTAGCGGCTAGTAAACCGCTAAGTGCAAACTTATGGTACGGGACACACATTAACACTTTTCGGGTTCCTATACGTGAGTTTGTGACACATTCACGATGTTTACCTAACAGAACTGCTTTGAGAGGTGTTAGCGACCTTGTCATGAGGACGAACAGCTTTGGGAGGTGTTAGCGACCTTGTTAGGGATGACAAAAATGGCTTAGAGAGGTTTCAGCGACCTTGTCATGAGGACGAACTACTTTGGGAGGTGTTAGCGACCTTGTCTGAGGCTTCAACCATCTAAGTTTAGCACGTGCAGTATTGCTTCAGCATTAAAATCGGGGATTTGGCCAATCCGGATTTTCTATATTATTGTGATTTCACCATTTTAAGATGTTTTATTACATCGTTAACCTAGTCCTATATGAGATATTATGTATATGGTGATTTCATTTATGATGTTTTGAACTCTTATCGAGTTCCTTAAGTTATGAGTTTGGACGGTTTCATGATTTTATATATTATGAGTTTTCCATTTTGGCGAGAGTTTGTATTGATGTTTCTCCTTTTGAGGAGATATGGTTCATGGAAACCATGTATACATTTTGAGATGTCGCCGATGATATGAGGTGAATGTTTATATTATTTGGGTATTATTATTGAGTTTACCTCTTTTAAGGCCTTTGTATACTTAAGTGACAATGTTTCACTTAAGTCATGAGTATGTGTTCTTTCTATTGCCTCTTCTCATTTAAGAAGAATTATCACCTTGAATCTTATGCTTTATATTATCGCCTATCCTTACTAACTGATTATTTTAGCTAGGCTGACCCATGTATTTTATACTCGGGTCAAACCGAGTTGTTTCGGGTTAGATAACAGTTTCAGGACATAGCTTTGATGCGTCTGCTTGGATATCAACCTAGCATTTTTGTATAATATACATTTCTTTCCGCTTGGCTCTGATGTGTATTTTGATTCGACGTATATAGTGTGGTCTTTGAACCACTTTTGTAACGACCCGTTAAATTAATAATATTTAATAAATTAAATTAATATAATTTCTAATTTGTTTAAGAATAAATGTAGAAATTTGGTATAGTAGTTGTAACCTAGTGTACAATAAAATTTTATGACAATAGATTTGGATAATGTAATTTGTCACTTTTTGTTAAAAGTAAATTTTAAGAAATCAATAAATGTTGAATTGAGAATATTAATAAAAAATATTAACTAAAATGAGATTCATTAATATAAAATCAGTAGTGAAGATGTCACCTTTGGTTGTAATAAAGATGAATGCTATTAGTGGATGTCAACACTTAATAAAATTTATTTAGAATAAAAAGAATTTAAATGCATATTTGAATAGAGTATTAAATTGATAGATTAACCGTAAGTAATTAGAATTTAACCCTATAAGATATGGAACTGAATGTATGAATATAATTTTGTAGAAATAGTTAATTAACAACTTATTTGTGCATACCCAATTTAATATAAATAACAAAAGGGCTAGCACTTGATGTGCCTAAGTATTAATATATTGGAACTATAATAAAATAGAGAGTTTGGTAGTAAATAGAAATAAAAAGACCGTTATTAACTAGTAAATTAATAAATGGATTCTAACAATAGGTAGTAATTAATGTGTGTATATTGGGCATTTGCGGATTACCAATTTTTCTACCTATTCATATAATTTATTTATGTAAATCTAAACCTATGGCAACATTTTGTTAATAAATGTTGGAAGTGAATTTGAATATATCAAAGGATAACAAGTGTTTAGGTTAACCATTTATTTTATTTAGTTAAGAAGGGAAATAGATTGAAATAAAGCTAATTTATTTTTTTTGGTTGTTAATGGGTATAGTTAAATAAGGAGAAGTTATAGGAAATAAAACGCGCACTAATGAGATGTAATATAATTCCAAAGTTATTTATACCCACAAATAGGTTAATTGCTGTATAGAAAGAGTCTAAATCAATAAAGAATTTATTAAGATTACATTTATAATTTTATAACCTTTATGCTGATTTAAGTTCAATTAATTTATTTAATTAAATAGTGCAGTAGCGTAGTTTTGTGCGGTAGTTGAAATAGCTAATTCTTTTAGGTGAAGTTAAGGCTAATTCTATGTATATATTTGACCTACTGTTGATATAGATTCTAGGAAGCAGGATCTATTAATTAAATGGAGTATTAGATTCAATAATTGCATTTATCGCATAAATAAAGAGAATATAACGGTTAAATTTGGCGTTATTGAAATTAAAAAGGAATGGGGGAATAATAATTTGAAATCATTGCAATAGATATTAATTTAAGGTTACCTTAAATAAATTAAGGTAATAAATGGAGGATAGTGTAAATATCTTAATAATACGATGATTTGTGTAGTTAGGGTAGTTTTGATTTGTCACTTAAGATGGAGGATTTTTATAAAATGTAATAAATGCAGTTTAAATTAAGGCATTGACGTTTGGGTATTTAAGAAGTGATAAACTAAAATTTATTTATTTATTTGAAAATTTGAAATCAAATTTGTGGATTTATTGCAAATAAGTGAAATTTGTGTTTAACCATTACATCGATAGGAATAAATTAAATTTAAGGTTATATTAATAAAATTTGGACTAGAGAAATGATATGAATCGGTTTTAGAAGCCTTAAATATAAAATGGGAAGTAGACGAGATTTCACGTTACAACCATTTTTAAAAATCCTGATGTATGTAGAAATATTTATGAAATATAACGTAAACCAATGTTGAATCAAAAGAATAGAGTCAACACTTATTTATTCATTTGATGTGATATAACTACGAGTATGATTTATTGCAAATTACATGGAAATCTAATATATAGGACATTACCTAAAAAGGAAGAGTAGATAAAATTTATGATAAACATATTTGTATATGAAGGTTATTGATTTAAGGAGAAATTGGGCAAGTTTTATGTATTTGGGTTAAGTGCAACCTTTAATAGATAAATTTAGTGCAATTAAAGAAATTGGCATTTAATATTTCGATAACTTTAAATTTGATGGGATAAGAACATTTGGGTAATGAAGGGATGACAAATATTAGCTATGATTCTAGAAGGAATTAAATAGATAGTGGGAAGATTAAAATCAGGTTCTAAGCAATAATTATTAAATAACAGAAGTTTAGGAGTAAAGTGAGATAATTGAAAATTTTAATCATTCATATAAGTCATTTGTTTATTAATATGAGTTAGCTAATAAATTTAACTTGGGCAATACCTATATATTGGAAACACATTTGTAAAGTGTAATTAATTGAATTTGGTGAATTGGGAATGAATCCAAGGTTATAGGAATTGATGTAATACTACGCAAATAAAAGGTAACTGCATAAAATCAATGTTTCGTAATAAATTGTAATTGATAATTAAGTAGGAATGGGTTTGAATTTGACAAAAAGGAAAATTTATTATTTGCTTACCCATCTATTCAGTCTATTAAATTTGATCAGATCCATTTGCAATTAAACGAATTTATTTACAAGTTAGTATGTATTTAGCTGATAACTATAAACCAATTAGGGCAATTGGGTATACATATTACCAGTTAAGTTATATAAGATAATGGTTGACTTAATTAAGGGAGTTTATGTAATACTTTCATTTATTTTGTAAGTGGAAATAAAACGTTAATGATAACAAGTATTCAAAATTTACCATCTATTTAGTATATTAAGTATAATTGATAATCAACTGCAGCAAGTAATAAATAATAAATACGTAACGTTAAATGAAGTAATATTTGAAATTTAATATTTAGAAACTATGTAAATATAAGTGCAGATGAAATTGGGGATATTTACATATTGAAATATGAATCCAATGATAAATCAATCTAATTGACAATAAATAATGGAAAGTAAATTTAATTAAATTTTGGAAATTTAATATATATATACAGTTATAAACCTTAGCTCCATCCTATTGTCATTTGCTGTATATTCATTTCTTCATCTCCTTCTCCTCCTCAAATGGTTGCAAAACCTAGATCTACTTCAATCCAAATTTCAATGAAAATGCAAACACTTCAGAAAAATTCCACAAAAAAATATATGTTAATGTTCTCGAGGCACGCAATCTGCTGGTACAATTCGTTTTCTGTTTTGGATATTCGTTTGACCAGAAAAAAAATTCGACGATGTGCTGTAGCTTTTAGCTGACGTGGCCATTGAAGTTAAGTGGGTTTTGTTTTATTTTATTTTATTTTGTTTTGTTTTCAAATCGTTTAAAATGAATATCTTTTTCATACGTTCTCCGATTCACGCGAAATTTCTTTTGTTAGGATCGTAATTTAGTTCCGGATCTGATGACGCTAGTTTGGACGAATTCCGAGAAGGGCGAATTTTTGGGTTTAAATCGAATTTAAATTCGATTTAAACTCAAAAGGTGAGTGTTTTAACCCACTCACAACTACTAGAAGCTTTTATGTTTGTTAAATTAATTTTAGAAATGAATAGAAATTTATTTATGAGTATTTGGCATGTTTATTTATTCATATCTGTTGAATTGCATTTATTTAATTTAACTGTTAATTTAATTAATTTATTGCGTATAAATTTACAGTTAAAATTTCTTCGTTTGTATATGAACTGCTAGTTAACAGTTATATTATTTATTTTTGAATATAGACTATAGATTAATAGCTGTTAAATTTAATTTGAATAAAATTGCCAGTATTACCTGTTATGTAGTACCAAAAATAATATTGTTATTGATTGATATTGATTGATGATTGCGATTTGGATGATGGATGATGTTGATGAATGGATGTTTATTGGATATCATTAAATTGCAAATTATCATGCATATTTCATTTCATTCGGGATTGTGGTTTGAAATGATATATAACCGCAAATTTTTATATCTTTTAAATTGCGGATTGAAATGATAAATATCCGTATCACTTGACCATAGGATAGAAAATTTTATACAGGCACCGCGGTCTATATATAACTATTTTTATGTGATTTCTATGGTTTGGATGGAATACGGTTTATAATAATCTTAAATTTTATATTGTATAAATATTTTTCTTCCATATATATATACATATGAAGTTGAAAATTTTGAAATTAAAAGGTGTGTAAAAATCTTTATTAAAAATGGAAGAAAATGGAGTTTAATAATTTATATCATATGTTTAAATGTTAAGTTTGGGAATTTTAAGATATGATATTTATAATTGGATTTTTCCCAAAATAAATTGAAATGAATATTCTAGTATAATTTGAATTGGGAAAAATATATATATTTTATTACTAGAAATTGAAGTCTTATTATTTATGGATTTTATACGAATATTCAAGACTAATTAATAAAACAATTGATTTGTTGAAAGCATAAAATCCGACTTTAGTTTGAAATATTGATACTCAAAATGGATATACGTATATATAAATAAATTGAAGTGGTTTTGGAACTTGAGAGAGATAATATAAATTTTGGTTTAGACTTTAATAAAGAAATGTATTTGTAAAGCCATGAGAACTATTTTCTTTACAAAGTAACATTTAAGTTAAACCATTTAATTCATACACCGTTGAATGTCCAAACCATTCAAGTTTTTAGAAGTTATGGTTTTAAATTATGATTTTCAAAATATTATGCTTTGAAATATTTGATTTTCAGACGTTATGAAGTTAAAGCATTATGATTTTGGAAAAGAATTATATTTGGGATAAGTGATAAAATATGGTTTTGGGTTTTGAAATGATATCGTATTCATGGTTATGAAATGGAATGTTTATTCTGATTTTTAAAGTATAACCTATTTTTAAATGACCGCAGTGTTATAATAACGATGGGTTGGCAAAGAGACCGGGATCGGATATGGACATACTCTCTGTCGATACCGAAAACCACTTTGACTAACCGTGTACGCGGTGGAGATTCCAGAATGAAGTAGGTGGTGGCGACGTTTCCTGTAAGGTAAATACGTGGACCCGACTCCCGTGAGTTGGCATAAGGTGGCTAAAACAGGAGCGATTCTCAGGCCAATGAGGTCATTCCTCTGATCGGACCCTCCTCTTCGATATTATACTTTGATTTTGGATTGATTCAGTGGCCACTTCTATATTTTGATTTTGGGGAGTTAGTCCGAGGTGGGCGGTAACTGCGGCTACGCGTTTCCACCAGCCTGGATAGCAATTGGTATATCTACCCTGGCATTGCCTAGTTGTGCCGTGTCACCTACCATACCGAGCCTTTACTACGAGTTTCTATTTGTGTCGTACCTATGGAGTATCCTCTGGTAGCTTCCCGATCAGGAGGTATTATGGTACTGTATAGACTATTGGCATTATTTGTGTTAAGGGCTATATGGGTAACCCCTTAACGCTATTAAAAAGTAAGTTTATTTTATAAATAGACACTATTATAATAGCGCAATATACTACATAGTAAATAGTTTAACGGATCCTTAGGAGATGTAAATCCCGAGCATCTCTTGAGTTACTGTACTCATATTTATTTCTGTTAATTTAACTCACATAAGATCTTTTAGTTCTGACTCGAGTGTTTTTGTCTTTTCAAATTCGCTCGGGTCAGTCCGAGCATTTCAGGATCGAAGACTTTAGCTTTGAAGGACGAAGACGAAGGAGTCGTATTATTATTATCTATAGTATTGCACCACACTCATACTGTTCCGCTGCATTGATTGTATTGGTAGGTGTAACTCTGATATTTATTGTATAAAGCAAATCAAGTGTTTGTAAACTGTTTTGAACTGTATATTTATTATTATATTTTATCCTTCCGCTGTGAGATTCTGTTTTGTTTTATTTCTTCTCTGTTTTCTTATTTACCCCATAATAATCCGCCCTTGCGTATGCTTTGAATTGGCACGTGTGTCGGTTTAAAGTGTGCGAAAAGGCAGGATGTTACAGTTGGTATCAGAGCTTTGGTTTAGCGATAAACTTTGGCTCTGTGGGGTTTGACTCTTTGTAAATAGGGCAGCAATACCCTATGGGAGTCGCTGAGAGTATATATATGAGAGAGCGTATTTGTTAGTTTTATAAAAAGATTTTGATATTGCGTTAATCTGTTCCACTTTGTATTTATAAATTCTGGTTGATGCATGGGACGCTATGTCATCAATAGGGATTTCTAAACACTTAATTAGGACAGACCGACATAATATTTGTTTTAATATAGGTGAATGAAATAATTTTGCCTATTATATTTTCTATATATAAAAATATTTTTATAAAGATATATATATATATATATATATATATATATATATATATATATATTTGGTTGCTATAGATTGGGTGTTAGGTAATAAAATATTTATAATAATTGAAGCTAAGCTGAAATTATAATAAACCAAATTGGAGATTTTTGAACTTAAGTCCGGGATTTTGAAATCTGCTTTCAAAGGATTTATGAAATATAATGATTTGGTTTATAAATATTTTCTTATATAAATATTTAGTATAATTCGAAGGAATTGGTTTAAAGAGGATTTTGAAGAAAATAATTTTGTACTTTCCTCTCTGTCGCTGGAAAATAATTTCGGTGATGACGGCCGCATCATCGACTTTCATTTTCGAGTTTCGAAGGGAAAGGCCACTGTAGTAAATTCTACTGCAGATTTGTTTTGAAATTATTTAAAATTTTAATTGTTTAAAGGTAATTAGAGATATAAAAGTTGTAAGAAATTAATTATCTATTATTTTAAAGAAATTTTGGAATTTGACCCGGTATTAATTCTTGAATTTCCATTAATTAGTTGTAAAAATTTAGGTTAGTGAAATAAAAGAAGTAATCAATGAATTAAAAGAGTTGAGATTAAACTTGCATAAGTTCTTTTGCTTTTTCTTTAACGTAAATAACTTACCAAGTATAAAAAGTTGAAATGTAAATTAAGAGTGGAATAGAATATTATGCAAGTAGAATTTTGGAAAAAAATGAAGCATTCAATAAATTACTGTTATAAATAAGAATTTAATGGTATTAACTTAAGTGATGATTGGAATTTTACTAAAATTAAAGGTTGTATTATTAATAGGTGATTTTAACCTTAAGAAAGTAAAAATGAAATTCCTTAATTTATAAAGTTTGATTGTAGGGTTATTAACTTAAGTATGCTTTAATTCCCCCTATTCTAATATAATGGAAAGTAGGGAAAATATAAATGACTGCAATCCATAGTTAATGAATGAGTAAAATCTTTCACTTATAGGAATGCAAGTTATAAGGTTAATAAATTAAGTGTAAGTAGAGGGTTACTGTAATTAAATATAATGGAAACTTCAACATTAAATAAATGAATGAGATTAAAGGTAAGTTGAAATTGTAATTTATAAAACAAATATATATTAATTAAAGGAATGGAGAAGAAACTTGTAAATTTTCACTTACATTCTTAAAACATACATAACTTACCATATAATAAAAAGTTGCAAATGTTAGTAGGAAAATGTAAGGGGAAACCTTACTAGTGAAGAGTAAGGTAATAAAGGTATTCTATTAATTTGCTATTATTAATGAGAATTAATTGTGTAAACTTAAGTTAAATTGGAAATTTTACTATAAGTAAAGGTAAGTAGTATAAATAGATGATAGAAACTTTAGTAAATAAATTGGAATACAAATATAATGAATTTTGTGATAAATGGAAAATGAAAATTTGTAAGAAATAAAGAAATCACTCCATAAATGAAAGAAAGAAAATCAAACCATTGAAGCATGAGATAAATGTATAATAAATAAATTTGGGTGTTGGTTTGAATTGTGTTGTTTGATTTATGTTGTTGGGCAAGAAATTTGAAGTGGTTAAATGAATAAGTATCTATCTTTGTTCCATCTAAGACTGTTGAGTAAAGGATGCACTTGATAGTTAATTTCATTTCATACAAATTTCAAGTTTGAACCCAAACAACTATTTGGTTGATGGATTAAATGGTTGCTTTGTTGTGTATGTATGTTGTTTGTAAGGTTGATGGTTGTTGAATTGTTTGGTTGATTAATGATTGAATCCACTTGAATAGTTCACTTTAAAATAAATATTTAACCTTTTAGATTATATAAGTGAATACAGGTGATGGAAGCAACTGCTATTGCTGTGGGTTCCAAAATAATAAGCGTATATTGCCCGACAAATAGGTACGTTTTCGGATTACGTTTAAAGCGCTATTTTTCCGTGTTGGGATATAATTTTTTGATAATATATGTAATATAATTGTATATTTTGATATTATATTTTCTCCCGAGCCTCACCGTACAAAGGAGACTCTGTCAAAAATTTTCGTAAATTTTGGACTTAGAATTTTGTTGAATATTTTCCAAACTTTAATGATTTAAGTATAAAAGGTTGTAATGATTATAAACGGGTATATTTGATTAAAGAAAATAAATTTAGTAAATTATTGTTATAAGTTAATATTTGGAATAAGATGTACTGTTTTATTCTTCCTTCTCCCTTCTTTTTCCTTTTCGGGGACGAAAAGTTTTGAGTGGGGGAGATTGTAACGACCCGTTAAATAAATAATATTTAATAAATTAAATTAATATAATTTCTAATTTGTTTAAGAATAAATGTAGAAATTTGGTATAGTAGTTGTAACCTAGTGTAACAATAAAATTTTGTGACAATAGATTTGGATAATGTAATTTGTCACTTTTTGTTAAAAGTAAATTTTAAGAAATCAATAAATGTTGAATTGAGAATATTAATAAAAAATATTAACTAAAATGAGATTCATTAATATAAAATCAGTAGTGAAGATGTCACCTTTGGTTGTAATAAAGGTGAATGCTATTAGTGGATGTCAACACTTAATAAAATTTATTTAGAATAAAAAGAATTTAAATGCATGTTTGAATAGAGTATTAAATTGATAGATTAACCGTAAGTAATTAGAATTTAACCCTATAAGATATGGAACTGAATGTATGAATATAATTTTTTAGAAATAGTTAATTAACAACTTATTTGTGCATACCCAATTTAATATAAATAACAAAAGGGCTAGCACTTGATGTGCCTAAGTATTAATATATTGGAACTATAATAAAATAGAGAGTTTGGTAGTAAATAGAAATAAAAAGACCGTTATTAACTAGTAAATTAATAAATGGATTCTAACAATAGGTAGTAATTAATGCGTGTATATTGGGCATTTGCGGATTACCAATTTTTCTACCTATTCATATAATTTATTTATGTAAATCTAAACCTATGGCAACATTTTGTTAATAAATGTTGGAAGTGAATTTGAATATATCAAAGGATAACAAGTGTTTAGGTTAACCATTTATTTTATTTATTTAAGAAGGGAAATAGATTGAAATAAAGCTAATTTAATTTTTTTGGTTGTTAATGGGTATAGTTAAATAAGGAGAAGTTATAGGAAATAAAACGCGCACTAATGAGATGTAATATAATTCCAAAGTTATTTATACCCACAAATAGGTTAATTACTGTATAGAAAGAGTCTAAATCAATAAATGAATTTATTAAGATTACATTTATAATTTTATAACCTTTATGCTGATTTAAGTTCAATTAATTTATTTAATTAAATAGTGCAGTAGCGTAGTTTTGTGCGGTAGTTGAAATAGCTAATTCTTTTAGGTGAAGTTAAGGCTAATTCTATGTATATATTTGACCTACTGTTGATATAGATTCTAGGAAGCAGGATCTATTAATTAAATGGAGTATTAGATTCAATAATTGCATTTATCGCATAAATAAAGAGAATATAACGGTTAAATTTGGCGTTATTGAAATTAAAAAGGAATGGGGGAATAATAATTTGAAATCATTGCAATAGATATTAATTTAAGGTTACCTTAAATAAATTAAGGTAATAAATGGAGGATAGTGTAAATATCTTAATAATACGATGATTTGTGTAGTTAGGGTAGTTTTGATTTGTCACTTAAGATGGAGGATTTTTATAAAATGTAATAAATGCAGTTTAAATTAAGGCATTGACGTTTGGGTATTTAAGAAGTGATAAACTAAAATTTATTTATTTATTTGAAAATTTGAAATCAAATTTGTGGATTTATTGCAAATAAGTGAAATTTGTGTTTAACCATTACATCGATAGGAATAAATTAAATTTAAGGTTATATTAATAAAATTTGGACTAGAGAAATGATATGAATCGGTTTTAGAAGCCTTAAATATAAAATGGGAAGTAGACGAGATTTCACGTTACAACCATTTTTAAAAATCCTGATGTATGTAGAAATATTTATGAAATATAACGTAAACCAATGTTGAATCAAAAGAATAGAGTCAACACTTATTTGTTCATTTAATGTGATATAACTACGAGTATGATTTATTGCAAATTACATGGAAATCTAATATATAGGACATTACCTAAAAAGGAAGAGTAGATAAAATTTATGATAAACATATTTGTATATGAAGGTTATTGATTTAAGGAGAAATTGGGCAAGTTTTATGTATTTGGGTTAAGTGCAACCTTTAATAGATAAATTTAGTGCAATTAAAGAAATTGACATTTAATATTTCGATAACTTAAAATTTGATGCGATAAGAACATTTGGGTAATGAAGGGATGACAAATATTAGCTATGATTCTAGAAGGAATTAAATAGATAATGAGAAGATTAAAATCAGGTTCTAAGCAATAATTATTAAATAACAGAAGTTTAGGAGTAAAGTGAGATAATTGAAAATTTTAATCATTCATATAAGTCATTTGTTTATTAATATGAGTTAGCTAATAAATTTAACTTGGGCAATACCTATATATTGGAAACACATTTGTAAAGTGTAATTAATTGAATTTGGTGAATTGGGAATGAATCCAAGGTTATAGGAATTGATGTAATACTACGCAAATAAAAGGTAACTGCATAAAATCAATGTTTCGTAATAAATTGTAATTGATAATTAAGTAGGAATGGGTTTGAATTTGACAAAAAGGAAAATTTATTATTTGCTTACCCATCTATTCAGTCTATTAAATTTGATCAGATCCATTTGCAATTAAACGAATTTATTTACAAGTTAGTATGTATTTAGCTGATAACTATAAACCAATTAGGGCAATTGGGTATACATATTACCAGTTAAGTTATATAAGATAATGGTTGACTTAATTAAGGGAGTTTATGTAATAATTTCATTTATTTTGTAAGTGGAAATAAAACGTTAATGATAACAAGTATTCAAAATTTACCATCTATTTAGTATATTAAGTATAATTGATAATCAACTGCAGCAAGTAATAAATAATAAATACGTAACGTTAAATGAAGTAATATTTGAAATTTAATATTTAGAAACTATGTAAATATAAGTGCAGATGAAATTGGGGATATTTACATATTGAAATATGAATCCAATGATAAATCAATCTAATTGACAATAAATAATGGAAAGTAAATTTAATTAAATTTTGGAAATTTAATATATATATACAGTTATAAACCCTAGCTCCATCCTATTGTCATTTGCTGTATATTCATTTCTTCATCTCCTTCTCCTCCTCAAATGGTTGCAAAACCTAGATCTACTTCAATCCAAATTTCAATGAAAATGCAAACACTTCAGAAAAATTCCACAAAAAAAATATATGTTAATGTTCTCGAGGCACGTAATCTGCTGGTATAATTCGTTTTTTGTTTTGGATATTCATTTGACCAGAAAAAAAATTCGACGATGTGCTGTAGCTTTTAGCTGACGTGGCCATTGAAGTTAAGTGGGTTTTGTTTTATTTTATTTTATTTTATTTTGTTTTCAAATCGTTTAAAATGAATATCTTTTTCATACGTTCTCCGATTCACGCGAAATTTCTTTTGTTAGGATCGTAATTTAGTTCCGAATCTGATGACGCTGGTTTGGACGAATTCCGAGAAGGGCGAATTTTTGGGTTTAAATCGAATTTAAATTCGATTTAAATTCAAAAGGTGAGTGTTTTAACCCACTCAAAACTACTAGAAGCTTTTATATTTGTTAAATTAATTTTAGAAATGAATAGAAATTTATTTATGAGTATTTGGCATGTTTATTTATTCATATCTGTTGAATTGCATTTATTTAATTTAACTGTTAATTTAATTAATTTATTGCGTATAAATTTACAGTTAAAATTTATTTGTTTGTATATGAACTGCTAGTTAACAGTTATATAATTTATTTCTGAATATAGACTGTAGATTAATAGCTGTTAAATTTAATTTGAATAAAATTGTCAGTATTACCTGTTATGTAGTACCAAAAATAATATTGTTATTGATTGATATTGATTGATGATTGCGATTTGGATGATGGATGATGTTGATGAATGGATGTTTATTGGATATCATTAAATTGCAAATTATCATGCATATTTCATTTCATTCGGGATTGTGGTTTGAAATGATATATAACCGCAAATTTTTATATCTTTTAAATTGCGGATTGAAATGATAAATATCCGTATCACTTGACCATAGGATAGAAAATTTTATACAGGCACCGCGGTCTATATATAACTATTTTTATGTGATTTCTATGGTTTGGATGGAATACGGTTTATAATAATCTTAAATTTTATATTGTATAAATATTTTTCTTCCATATATATATACATATGAAGTTGAAAATTTTGAAATTAAAAGGTGTGTAAAAATCTTTATTAAAAATGGAAGAAAATTAAGAAAATGGAGTTTAATAATTTATATCATATGTTTAAATGTTAAGTTTGGGAATTTTAAGATATGATATTTATAATTGGATTTTTCCCAAAATAAATTGAAATGAATATTCTAGTATAATTTGAATTGGGAAAAATATATATATATTATTACTAGAAATTGAAGTCTTATTATTTATGGATTTTATATGAATATTCAAGACTAATTAATAGAACAATTGATTTGTTGAAAGCATAAAATCCGACTTTAGTTTGAAATATTGATACTCAAAATGGATATACGTATATATAAATAAATTGAAGTGGTTTTGGAACTTGAGAGAGATAATATAAATTTTGGTTTAGACTTTAATAAAGAAATGTATTTGTAAAGCCATGAGAACTATTTTCTTTACAAAGTAACATTTAAGTTAAACCATTTAATTCATACACCGTTGAATGTCCAAACCATTCAAGTTTTTAGAAGTTATGGTTTTAAATTATGATTTTCAAAATATTATGCTTTGAAATATTTGATTTTCAGACGTTATGAAGTTAAAGCATTATGATTTTGGAAAAGAATTATATTTGGGATAAGTGATAAAATATGGTTTTGGGTTTTGAAATGATATCGTATTCATGGTTATGAAATGGAATGTTTATTCTGATTTTTAAAGTATAACCTATTTTTAAATGACCGCGGTGTTATAATAACGATGGGTTGGCAAAGAGACCGGGATCGGATATGGACATACTCTCTGTCGATACCGAAAACCACTTTGACTAACCGTGTACGCGGTGGAGATTCCAGAATGAAGTAGGTGGTGGCGACGTTTCCTGTAAGGTAAATACGTGGACCCGACTCCCGTGAGTTGGCATAAGGTGGCTAAAACAGGAGCGATTCTCAGGCCAATGAGGTCATTCCTCTGATCGGACCCTCCTCTTCGATATTATACTTTGATTTTGGATTGATTCAGTGGCCACTTCTATATTTTGATTTTGGGGAGTTAGTCCGAGGTGGGCGGTAACTGCGGCTACGCGTTTCCACCAGCCTGGATAGCAATTGGTATATCTACCCTGGCATTGCCTAGTTGTGCCGTGTCACCTACCATACCGAGCCTTTACTACGAGTTTCTATTTGTGTCGTACCTATGGAGTATCCTCTGGTAGCTTCCCGATCAGGAGGTATTATGGTACTGTATAGACTATTGGCATTATTTCTGTTAAGGGCTATATGGGTAACCCCTTAACGCTATTAAAAAGTAAGTTTATTTTATAAATAGACACTATTATAATAGCGCAATATACTACATAGTAAATAGTTTAACGGATCCTTAGGAGATGTAAATCCCGAGCATCTCTTGAGTTACTGTACTCATATTTATTTCTGTTAATTTAACTCACATAAGATCTTTTAGTTCTGACTCGAGTGTTTTTGTCTTTTCAAATTCGCTCGGGTCAGTCCGAGCGTTTCAGGATCGAAGACTTTAGCTTTGAAGGACGAAGACGAAGGAGTCGTATTATTATTATCTATAGTATTGCACCACACTCATACTGTTCCGCTGCATTGATTGTATTGGTAGGTGTAACTCTGATATTTATTGTATAAAGCAAATCAAGTGTTTGTAAACTGTTTTGAACTGTATATTTATTATTATATTTTATCCTTCCGCTGTGAGATTCTGTTTTGTTTTATTTCTTCTCTGTTTTCTTGTTTACCCCATAACAATCCGCCCTTGCGTATGCTTTGAATTGGCACGTGTGTCGGTTTAAAGTGTGCGAAAAGGCGGGATGTTACAACTTTTGTATATCGTTTTGTATTGTACTGGGATGTATCAGTGTATATGTATTTATATATATGACGATTACTGTTCTGTGATATGATACGCATTCTATTATTGTATTTTGTTCCGATAGACCATTGGACACCTATAGTTCTATATTAAGTATTTATTGGATATGTCGATCGATTTGAGTAGAAAAAAATAGATTGCAATTGTCAACTTATTCAATAGATATTTTAGACAATGCTATAGATGGTCGCTCCTAACTAGCCCTATTCTCCGCATTAGCAGACAGAATTACCCAGTAATTCTCTTTGTTAATGTGGGTCTCGGGGGGGGGGGGGGGGGCGTCATAGCTTGGTATCAGAGCTGGGTTCAGAACAAAGTATGATAAACACAGGACAAAAGCACATATTAAGGCACATCTAAGTGTAATACAAGTGTTACGAATCCCTTACTCTTTGTGTCCTTGGCCTTCCCTTAGTTCATTGGAGTAGATAGTTTGGGATATGTCTAGGAATATATTTTATTCCGTAGTATTCCATAGTTATTTATGATATCTTATCTTAGGAGTAATCCATTGGGATTGTTCTATTTGAGTCCACTTCAATACGGGTATGACACCCAATCGGGCAATCGAGTATTGTATTGACCTCCTTTCCTATTCTTAGCCTTTAGGTCATCCTTCCACGAAAATGTCCACTAGGGAAATGGGGTGATTAAATTAATTTATTTGATATTGCCATATTTACCCATTTTGAGATATCCTCTTTAGATACTCACTAGTTGATATACTTTGTGGTATTACTTCACTCGAAGTAATATTTTGTTGTTAACGTTACTTCTACTCCTTTGAAAAGATATTTACCCTTACTTTTATATATCTTTCTCTCTTTTTAATCTACTATGCAGTGCTAGGGTCATTCCTCAGTTTGACCCTACACCGATTTTTCATGAGCTACGAGTTGCAGAGGATAGCGTTACTCTTACCGCATTCCCCACTCGTTATTAGTCTTGTGAGTGGTTCGTTATACCATTCGGAATAATGGACACACTAGTCTATTCCATCAAACTTGAGGATCGAGTATTCTGGAAATATTTCGTGAGCTCTTCTTATGTTTTCTATTTTGAGAATAAGTAATAAGTTGTGTTTTCAAATTTTCAAAAAAAAATTGAAGATACGTTTCTAAGAGAAATTGGACGATGTTTTTGGGAAAAACAAAGAATATTTTAAGTATTATGTATAAGGTATTTCTTTTTAAAGAAAACAAAATTTTGTATTGGGTTGTCTGTCTAGTGCTTTAAGAATTCTGGTCGATGCGCTTGGCCAACGTTATCGATAGAGATTTCCTATACCCTGTGATGAGACAGTCAGACATGGCAAATTGAATTTCAATAAGTAAAGTTTGAAAATAATTGATATGGTGGAGTATTAATTTTATTTTGAATGTTTAATGAAACTATTGAACCATAGTGAGTGTTGGAGGAGTGGCGAGGCAGTTTGATCATTCGATCAACTCTGCAGCCAATCGATGGTATCATTCACTATAAAATCAATGGTGAGGCAATACCCTTACACTGTTTAAAATTTGAGAAATTGAATATGTAATTTTGGTAAGTAAAGTGAATAATTCTAATTAAGGGGATGTCTTAATTAGAAGAAAATATTATTTGATGCTTTGATTAATAAAATGATTTATTTAAGGTAAAAGAATACTTGGTTTGAAAATTAAAATATTAATTGAATATTTTAGTACAAGTTATTAATGATGACTATAAAAATTTATTTTGATGGATAATCAATAATCACCTCTTGATAGTGGAAGAAATTAGTTATCTCTTCCAAAATAAATTTTCATAATTAATTATTTTTAAAGCTAGATTTTGTAAAGTAATAAAAATATTTCCACTTAATAAAATGGTTTGCGATGATTACATAAAGCCGATCATAATTTTATATGTCTTAGCTTTCCAGGGAAAAAGAGGATCATTTAATAAATGATTTAGCATAAGGTTTTTTTGAAATTGTAGTTTGAAATTAAAACGGTTTGGGTGAATTACAGATTTCAAATTGATTTTAAAAGTTGAAATTTCATTTAGAAAAGGGTTGTACTAAAATAGCAATAACTAGAGATTTTTAAATCCAAATGAGCTCAATCTTTTTGCAAATGAAAGATATTTCAGTAAGCTATAAAGTTTCTTTTTACCACTTTTAAATATCTTTCATTTTACTAAGTCTAAAATAGGTTGGAATATGGATAGGCAGTTCTGCCCTATTACAAAATTCTCTAAGATTAAGGCGAAAGTAAATTTGACATAACTTTCAAACCGTAAATCTGATTTGGATAAGCTTTATATTTCTGAAAATCTTAGACTTAGTAGAACAATTTTTATTTATAATTTCTTTTGGATTTTGTTGTTTTCTGGTTCAAAACGGGTCTTCTTTACAGCAGGTCTGAAGTAAAATTGTTCTATTTCCCTTAATCGTTAAGCGTAGCACTTCTTATTATAATCATGAACTAATATCATCTGTTTGAGTTAAGTACAGGTGAAAAGAGGATGGTTGGAATTATTTTGAGCAAAAATAATATATATAAGTTTGTGCAAACTCGCTTTAAAATACTAAAAAGGAAGGTATGTTTTTGGATTAATTTTAAAGAGTTAAACGGTTATATGTTTTGTGTTTCCGACCTAATGGTCGATGTATATTATGTAAATCATTTTTTTAATATTGTATACGGTCCTTCGTATAAAGGAGACTCCATCGATTATTTCAAAAATTTCTAACACTTAGAAAATTTAAGAAACAAATTTGAAGAAAAATATGTGTTACAAATTAAAATATATTTATAGAAGAGTTATAGAATAAACAACTTAAATTTTATTTACTCTAAATAAAAAGTAATGAGTTTAAATTAAAATTGAAATAAAATATTTGTAAATTTTCAAGTATTGAAAATTGAGATCATGGTTACGAAGATAATGCATTTTGAAACTCTCAGAAATTTTAGTTGTAAATTAATATATATATATATATATATATATATATATATATTGATTCCTTGTGGTTATCTAGCCTTAGTGCAATGGTCTAATGACTTGCAGCTATGCGGTCATCCGAGTTTGGTGGCATTTGAATAACCGCCTCTCGACGAATTTTTTATATCTATTGTCGTCAATCTATAATCGAGTGGCTCTTTCTGCAGCGACATATGGAAAGTCATGTCGATAAGTATCTTATTGATTGGAGTCCGGGATAAAGTAATGCTAAAATCCCGACTCTATTCGAGAAGCTTCTAAGAAATCAATCTCACTCGATTGATCTTTTTCGTTCTTTTTTCGAAGGAGAGACGCCTAAGAAATCATGATGTATTGCTCGTAGAAATTCAATGGTCCGCTAATCCCAGTAATTACACTTGGGAAACATTGAATTTATCGAGTAATTTTATATTGGTTTTCTATCAGCATAAGTTGAGGGTGAGTATTTTTTTAAAAACTCGAGCATGTCTATCTTTCTCTTTGCTTGATGAAATTAAATCGTGTTGTTTCTAGTTCGTCTTTAGAAATTGTGAGGACGCAATTTTTATAAGGGGGAGTCTGTAACAACCCCGGTTTTGGTGATTACCTGAAAATTTATTTATAATAGTTGTTACAATTTAATAATAGAGAAATAAAAATAAATTGGAGACTTAAAATTGTTTATTTTGAACAAACAATGAATTCGGAAAGAATAAATGGAGTTAATATGATAATGTTGGTAATAAATGGTGGAAAATGAATATATTAATTTGGTAATTTATTGGATTAAATAAAAGAAAAAGGTGTTAATTCAATAATAATTTGTTGAAATAAATATAAAATGTTAAGAATAGAGTTTAAAAAAAAATTATATTGATGGTCTGGATTCGAAATGAGCAATATATGATTGTAATTTGAGAAAATGCAATAATTCTAGCAATTATTGCCAAATGTGGCATTTATTGATTTTTTAATGAAGTATTTAATTTAATATGTTGTTTATTGTAAATAAAAATTTAAATATTGGATAAAATAATAATTTTTGAAAGTAAGAATAATGTTAAAATGGTTCGTTGCATTTTATTATACAAGAAAATTATTTTTGCGTAAGTTTTGGTGTTGAAAATGGTGTTTTTATGTAGATATTTGTGTAAATTGTTTATTTAATAATAAGAATTTTATTAATGAAAATAATTTTTAAATCAAAAATATCTTTTATTTTGTTGTAAAATAAATTTTAGAACATAAAATATGTTGTGTGATTTTATAGAAGTGAAAACATTTACATATAATTGTTATAACTTGAAATATATTAGTGTATAAGTGATTTTGGTGTGTTAATTTCATTAGAGGCTAAATTAATTTAGTTGTTGTGTCTTAGCCCATTAAATTTCATAACCAGAAAAGAAGAAACATTTCCTTCTCATTGCTAGAACGTACTGTATTTTCCCTTCTTCCTATAAACTAAGAAAAAGGAAGATAAACTCATTTCCTCTTTTAAAACAAAAGCAAAAATCCCTAACTTTAGTCAATCATTTGCTGTAATAATCAATTCAAAGTCAATTTTCTTCAGGTAATCAAAGCCAAAAACCAAATTCCTCTCATCTATTTTTGTTTTTTATTAGTTATTGTTTGTAATTGAGTTTTGTACTTGCATGTCTATACAAACTTCTTTTTAGATTCTAGAAGCTAAAATCAATGGCAAGCTTTCATCTTTCTTCAAATTTCCAAAGGTTTGCTCTTCAAAATTTCTAAGGTGAGTTGCAAACTCACATATCTACCTATATAAAGTCTTAGTTCTTTGAATTGAGTGATATGTATCAATAAATAGTTGAATGGTTTGAGTAATTTGATTGAATTGTTGAAATTTGCAAAGTGGTTGTTGAAATTTATTTGTAAACGTTGCTGTAGTAAAACAGCAATATCTCAGTGTAGAATGATCCGAATTCATTCATTCTGTTTTTGGTGGAAAGATATTTGAATAAGCTATAAGTTCTTCTTAATAAATTTTGGAAATTCTATGTTTAAAAGGTCTAAATTAAGTTTGAAACTGATGTTATAGCACAACCATTTCAAATTTCCTGAGTTGATATCTGACAATATGTGACGCCCCACCTCTATACCCACGCTAGCAAAGAGTATTGTATAGATAATACCGTCTGCTAACACGGAGAATAAGGCTGTTTAGGAGCAACCATGTGTAATCTTACCTTAACTATTCACTAAACACGTCGAAAAGTAGAATCACAAACTGTTCGACGTATTCAATAAATATTTAAAGCGAGACTACAATGGCTATAGGATCTATCAGAACAGAATATAACAACTCAAATGCAATGTACATCACAGAACAGTAAACCATCATATACACACATATACTGATACAAAGCAGAGTATACAAAATGATACATGTCAAGTGGTATAGCAAACCACAATATACAGATGAGTTCACAAGAATACATATCAGAGTTACAACATATAAGGACTACAAGAAAGCTAAGACAAAAAGAAACTAGCGGAATAGTCCATGCGGAAGCAAAAGAGGCTAAGTCCAAAGCACCTAACCTGAAACATCTCGGTCTGACCCGAGTATAAAATACACGGGTCAGTCTAGATAACAAATCAGTTAAATGAACTGAACAACAATAAACCTGCATGGTTTCAAAGCATAACAAATATCTCTAAAGGAGATAACACAATCATCTAACAAAAGATGTATCATATAATAACAAGCCTCATATCATTGGCAACATATAGAAACAAAGGACACAAATATCCCAAATCAAGCCAAAAAGGCAAATAACAAATACCAATAAGGTATACAAGTTCCACAAGGTAATCGCTATTCTCCATGCGGCTCAAAAAGACCAACACCGAAGGGCGATACCAAGGGAATATACATATCAATGAAACATCATAAAATTGCTCGAGCTTAGTACTGTACAAACAAGGATCCATGAGCCCGAAGACTCCAAACCCAAGTATCACCCATGCGACACATAAGGCCAACATCAGAGCGAAACTATATAGGGCAACAAACCCGAAGGCACACACCCGAAGGCAACATACCCAAAGGCAACAAACCTAGGGAGACAGTCCGAAGACATTATCCCAGAGGCAACAAACCGTAGTGGTGAAGGTCAAAGACCCAGTACTGGACACCACTAACTGGCGGAATGTGTCACGACTCTCGAAAAGGAATCCGAAAAGTGTTAACGTATGTCCCATAACCACTCGTTCGCACTAAACGGTTTACTATCCGTCAGTCACTTTCACACTCAAAGCAGTACAAATTTACCTCATATCATCGGTAAACTAAACCCGAAGTCAAAAACGATCAATTGAATAGGTTGGGGATTAATTGGAAGGATAAACGCACAGATTCATGGTCCGTGTTTTGCCCAACCATTTAATCATCCTTCCACTTCGCTCGACGTGCGAAAGTGTGCGTTTTAAATAGAATTAATAATTTGGAAAAGGGAGCTTTTAATACGATTTGGAGAGATTATTTATAAAACCCGTGAATGAAGTCAAAAACAAGTCATCAAAGTCAATCGTGAATGATAATCACAAACCCAGTCAACAAACATCGATAATCAATGAAATATCAACCAAGAATAGGCAAAACAAGGGATTCCAGACGTCTGTAGGGTGCATTCAGACGTCTGGTTTCGTCCTTTGGAAAATCCCAGCAAAACAGACCAGACGTCTGATTTTGCGAACCATACGTCTGAAACCATTCAGACGTCTGAAATTGATTTTGCGAACCATACGTCTGAAACCATTCAGACGTCTGAAATTGAGGGTCAGACGTCTGAGAGTGGTTTCTGACTTTCTTTCAACTGCCGTATGTTTATATTTTTCACTCCAGGTACAAACCAGACGTCTGATCTTGATTACCAGACGTCTGGTCACCAGGTCTGGGCAACAATTTGCCTAGGCCAAAGTGGCCAAAATATATCGAAACCAATCGATCCAAATCCAATGCAATAGACATGAATAGAGGTTAGTAATTCATACCTAACCTCAACAAAAGCAATAGCTTAGATGTGAGTTCCAAAAACTCACCTTTTTAACTCAAGAACAAGAAGAAGAAGCTCAATTGCAAAGGAACAAGGCCAACCACTCTCTACTCTTACTCAACAAGCTTCAATCTAAGAATAAAACACATATTTTCCTAAATTAGGTTTAGGATATTTTCTGAAATTGAAGAGGAGAAGAGATGGAGAAGATGGAGAAGAGGCTTACCTATCCTTCTCTTTGAATTTGGAGCAAGAATTTGGATTATCAAGAGCAACTAGGGCTTGGGAGTT